>OX422219.1:107752724-112752724 GCA_949130495.1 Sambucus nigra
TAAGCCATCATTATCCCCTCTTAAATGAATATACCGTCCTAAGCCATCATTACCCTCTCTTAAACACAACCGACAACCTACAGCTAACTCTGCCATCTTCTGTCATATTAGCCCACACGCAATCCCCTTCTCAAGTGCTTATCTGATAGCTTATCACTTCTCATTTAATGAACTAACTTGCATTTAATGCATGACACTGTTCACCTCTTATTCGCTAACCAAGATTAGCGGCCAAGATTAAAATCCACGTGTCTATAAATATCATCCTCAATCTCATTTATTAAGGGAAAGGATGATTCTACCTTTGATCACCATTAAAAACATCCAAGTAGAACAATCTTTGAAACACTGTTAAAGCCACATTCCTTAACCTATCACTTGGCTAACCAATCGAGATACTTTTCCCCTCTTCCCCAAACCCATAAGTTGTGCTTAGGCTTCTTCGTTCTCTCTATGTTTTTAAAGAAGTGCGTATTCTCTTTCCCTCCATTTCATTACCAGTGTGCTTGTTACAACATTCTACCGTATGTACTTCAAAATGGGTTATGTCTCGACTCTTGAGGGGTAACTTCCTTGAGAATCCTACCCAACAATCACTACCCTCCTTTAATATGAATTGTAATGGATTATGTAGCAATAAACGGTGTTTTACAGAGGATTTAATGTAGTAGTGTCTGAAAAATTAAATGGGGCCAGAATAACTAAAAGCAAGAAATTATTTGATCTCTTCATTAGAGATATTGAACTAAGACATTTACACTCGAACAACGCCCCATCCATTTCTTTAATATGAGGAAGAATTTAGCATTTTCAAGGATAGATAGATTCATGTTTTCCAATGGGTGGGAAGACATGTTCTCTTGTGTCACACATGAGGTTATGGTTAGATTAATTAGAGTGACTTCTGATCATTACCCTTGTTATTCTGGAACCCATTTAGATGGGGTCCCACTCCCTTCTGATTTGAGAACATGTGGATCATCATAAAGAGTTGAAAGACAACTTTAAGAATTAGTGGAACTCATCTAACTTGATCGGGTGGGAGGGATAAAAATATATGAAAAATTTATGAAATGGTAACTATCATTTAAAGACATGGGTTTGGTGATGTTAGATTGGTAAATGGGGCAATTGTGGATTGAATCATTGATGGACGACTTGGAGAGTGAGGATGGTATTTGAGAGGATTTGAGAATAGAAAGAAGGACATTAAAGATTGAAATAATAATTCAAAATTGGTCCATGTGAGTGGGAGAAGTGTTTTGAAATTAAAGGTCTTGATTGGAGCCTTATTGGGAGCATTGGTATAGATTGGTTGGAACGACCTTTTGAGTTGGAGGAAATTGAGAAAGCTCGTTTTGGGTGCGAGTGAGATAAAGCCCCGGAGCCCGATTCCATGGAGACTCTTCACGAGTGTTTGGACATAATTAACCTTTAACATTATGAAATATGAAGGTTTTAAAGAGTTTCACATAAATAGAGTGGTCAATGCTTGTACCAATAACACTTTCATTTGGTTGATTCTAAAAAAGGTGTCATCTTTGAAAGCAAAGGATAGCCTGGTCTCTTGTTACAAGTTATTGGCCAAATTCCTTCCACTTAATTTGGGGGAAGTCCTAGTTGTTACAATTTCCCCCACCCCAAGGGGTTTGTTAGGGGTAGGAAAATTATAAATATAATCATGATAGTAAATAAGAGGTGGTCAAAGAGAGGAGATGTAAAATAAAGAAGGCTTTGTCTTCAAGATTGAAATTGAAAAGCATAAAATTACATGGATTGGGAATTTCTATACTACAATTTGGAACAAAAAGGTTTTGGTACAAAATGGAGAAGTTGGATTATGGGGTGTTTGTCCTCTATGGCCCTTTCCCTCATGTTTAATGGAAGACCTCGGAGAAAATTCTTTGCCTCAAGAGGTCTTAGACAAGGGATCCTTTGTCCCCCTTCCATTTTATCCTAGTGTCCTAGTGTCGAATGTCTTAAGTAGAATTATAAGAGAGCAATTGAACAAATATTAACGGTTTTGAGGTGAGAAGGAAAAAATTGTGGTGTCTCAGTTGCAATTCGCAAATGACACCATCTTCTTAGTGGATAGATATGAAAACAAGATTGTCAATCTTGTCAGGATAAGGGATTCTTTTAAAGTTTTCGGGTTATAAATTTTTGTGTAAAAGTGTAATTGTGGACATCAATGTTGAAGAAAGCAAGGCATGGCCTTTACAATATTTGGACATGCCTTTGGGTGCTGTTCCAAGATCACAATCTTTTGGGGATCTTATTGCGGATAAATTTTCGAATAGATTAGATGGTTTGAAAAAAGGATGTCTATATAGAGGGGGGGTAGAATAACTTTAATTCATTCGCTTTGAGGGAGTCTTTCCATCTATTTCCTTTCTCTCTTAAGAATACCCATTAACATTGCACAAAAAAATGGAGAAATACATGAAAGAAATGGGTTGGGGAGGTGGTGAGGAAATGATCATTAGGTTAGGTGGTTTATTGTTTGGGGGTCAAAAAAGAAGTGTTGGTCATCTATCTAAGGAAATTTGACTCTTTTGGTTATATCGTTGTGGAGATCCCTCTTAAATAAGATTATCTTTTGGCTTGTATCAATAGGAGCAAATATGGGATTCATAGCAATCGTTGGGATTGTAATGTGATGGAGTGGGTCTCTCTCTGTAACCCATGGAGATCGATTTCTCATGGTTTAGATTTTTTTCTTCAATTTACTCATCTTAAGGTTGGTAGTTGAAAGAATATAAGATTTTAAGAGGATGTATGGTTAGGAGAGTCGTGCTTCCCAAGACTTTTCATACATCAATCTTACCTTGTGGAGTTATCACGGAAAATCATTTGTTGCTTGGATCACACCTCTCAATTTCTCATGGAAAATCACATTTAGACGCCATCTCAATGGTCATGAAATTCTCGACTTCACTTCACTCCTTGGTATCTTAGAGGGGGTTAATCTTCTTAAAGAACGAAAGGGAGTGGGGGAGAAAACTCTTATGGGGGATTTAAGTGTAAATTTAATCTTGGAAATTTAATTGATTCCCCGGCCCTTCCTCATTTCGGTCAAAAGTCTAATTTTTTTCATGGTTGTGAGATCATGGAAAGGTGAACACATGTGATTTGATTCATCTTCAAAAAGGCCAAAGACTTGTTTGTCCCCCATCGTGAAGCATCCTTTGCAAGTAAAGTGATGAAAACATTGATCATATCCTCTTCCATTGTGAGCTATCCAGGTTTGGAGTGGCAAAGGGGTGGGTGGTACCCTCCCCATATAAAAGGGAAAAAACTCAAATTCAATAAGCAAAAGTTCTTAAACGCAAAACCCTAATTAACGTTTGCTAGGAAGAAACCCAAGACAAAAGAAAGAAAAAAAGAACAAAGCATCGCAGCAACATTTTCATCCAATAGCAGCAAAAAGAAGACAAAACAAAAAGTGAGAAATCTACTCCATTTCAATCAATAATAGCTACCAAGTAAGGAATACAATATTAAACGATAAAAATGGGACTATTAAATACACCAGGAAAAAAAAAAAGAACTCCATTTGAGAGACGATCAGAGGTGGCCGGAAGCAATAAGTTCGATGAGCAGGCCCACTCGTTGCACGGTGAGGGTGTTGCCTTGGAGCCCTAGGAATCTGTTTGCACACAGCTAAATGTCACACACAAGCTCCCAATGATTACGAATTTAGGCTTCACTTTAAGTGCGGGCCTGGCCCCTCAATGGACCTTTTGGATTTTGGCCCTGACCTGACCTGGATTCGAAGAAAAAAAGGGCTAGGCCATTTGATTTAAGGCCTTAGCAGGCCACAACTAATTGTGAGAGTTTATTCTTAGTTTCCTTTTTTATAGTGCCATTGACACATGTACGTCAGTATCTAAACAATTACTCAACCAAATAACAGTGACTACCTAATATTTGGGGATGATTTATTGAGATCGACATGACTATAAAATAAAGGCTAAAATATCTAGGTTTCTGGACATCTTTTTGGGAAAAGAGATCTCAGTAGATGATCATAAGAAAAACAGAAAACACGAATCTATGACAATGAGGGACCACACTGTGTAAAAGTCAAAAGTTAAAATTCTAATAGATTAATGGACATAGCTGTGCTAACCTCAAAATATTATAAGGCTGTCTAACATTTTTTGTCTACAGAATACGGAGACTGGTCTCAAATATCTAACACTTTCCAAGTAGTGTTGGATAATTTTCACCTCCAAGCACCAAAATCAATAGATTGGAGAGAAATATGACCAAGATACAAATCCTTTAAATGCTGTTTGCACAACCCAATTCGCCTTCCGTGTAGGCTTGGATGGATACAAGTTGAAAATCCAGCTTTCCAACCCGGAAATTTTTGTCTTTCCATCACGTGAAGAGTGTAAACGCATGGTGCCGAAGACATGCAACCCATAACAAAACAACCACAAGGCCGTGACGGGCCCACTACCCTTGCTAGAGATAACAAACACAAGCCACTATAAGAAATTCCATACATTAATGCCTCATCAGAATAGGAACCTTTAAAATCCAATTTTTCAATAACCATCTCGGGTTCTATCTCTTGGGTCAAAGGAAGTCTGCTCAGTTCTGAATCAAATTTTTTCTCTATCTCAGTTTCGTGCATTCTATGCTTTGCTGCCAGTGTGCGAACACAAGACTTCCTCACTTGACCAGAAATAACGAGCTTCACTTCACCGAAGTTGTCATACTCACTATACCATCTAAGCCACCGGAAAACTATACCCTCAAACCAGTCAATAATTTGATTATTATCTTGTAAGATGAGCATATGGCACGCACAGGGGTATCCTTTAGCATTTGTCAAGCCGTATCTAAAGAGACGCTTCTTCATCACATTTATCGGAGCAATAATCTCCGTAATGGATACAGGTTCAGAAGCAGAGGTGGATTGGGGCATAAGGGCAAGAGTCGAAGCAGTCTCGGAAGAAACATATTCTTCCGCGCATTTCTGAAATGTATAAAACGAATCTTTTAGTTCCTGGGGAAGGGAAGGTTCAGCAATATACTTGGATAAGATAGACTCCTCACTATCTGCGGATTTAGCATTCACCTCTTGCATCCATATCTTTAGCAAGACTTTGTACCAGTGATCAGTTTCCATCCCAGCTTTACGCAAGTGAGAAATTTTGCTCAAAACAGATGAGCTATCAGCTAGATGCTTGATCTCCGATTCTTTGACCTTCTTCAACCCATGACTCAGCCACTTTTTCCCAATTCTGATTGTCCCTGAATCCCACGCCTCTCGTTTCTGTGAAGAAAATAACTTCACTTTTTCTTTTAACTTGTGAACAGCTCTCGCAGCAGGGCTCTCTCTCACACTCCGTTTAACCAAAACGCCGAGGAACCGTACACAGTTGGGACCACTACACGACAATAGTTCCGTTTGATTATCGACATCCAAGTGCAAAGAATTTTGTAAGTAACTTTGGATCTCAGACTTGAAAGCCATAGTAACTTCCTTGGAACCTGAAATGGCAATAAATATCTCATCCATGAAGCGGCAAGTGTGTACTCTTACGGCAGATTTCTCCCCATCGGTGTTTTCAACACTATTTCCGTTCATCTGCCTCCTAAACCAGCTGCGCAGCTTCGACTGGGACCCATCTTGTTTAGTACCAAAAGTTTCATATCCCATCGACATCCTGTACACTTCACGGTCAAAGAGGTCAAGATATATATTCATTAAGATCGGGGATAACAACCCCTCTTGTGGAAGACCATGCCCTTTCATAAAACCCCCAAACTCCAAATTGAGCACATGGGCATCAAACATGCTTTGGATGATAGCATACAAATTGGGATCTTCTATCCTCTTCTCCATGGTCGATATGATTTTAGTGAGGATGCAAACATCAAGCTTCTTGTTAACATGCAATGTGAACCACCAATCAGGATTAATAATCTCTTTGCAGATGTATTTCAAAGCTGTGGAGTGACCCCTTCCACTTCGATAACCATGCGAAGTTTTAAAGAATTGAGGCTTGTAAACAACATCTAGAGCAATTCTAATGGCTTCTTGTACAACCTTCAACTGCAGATTTGGGAGGACAAGGGCTTCTTTCTTTGCTCCCCTTGTTAAGATAGAGTATGTATTGGCAGTTACGTCAAATTCCCCACGAGAAAGCTCTTCTGCCATGGATTCAAAGGGGATATCGTCACCTTCCAATGTTAACTCAACATTTGAGTTGACCTTGATACTAGCATAAGCATCTCGGAGTGTTCTTGGGTTCGCAATCACTTCAGCCATAATGTTATGAAATTTTCCGTTCACGTATTGTCCCTTCACCCTTTTCTTTATACGAAGCTCAAAAAACCTCTTGAGCTCCATTCGACTCTTGGGTCTTTTCTCCTCAACATTAGAGGATTCCTCAACTAAACAGGCTAAGTTCTTTGCCAGTGTCATTTCGCCAAGATCAATCTTGGTTTCATCAATAACTCCTTCCATAGTCGAATAAAGTCGATAGCCGGTAGATTTTTTTATCTGACTCCCTGTTACATTAAACAACCAGTGAATCATAGGGAGGCAAAAGCTGAAGTTTCAATTTAAAATTCCACCAAGTTCAGTAATATTCATTCTATAACTATAAGTAAGCATCTAGTGCACTTATATCCACAACATGGTGAAATACAGCCATATTGAATATTACATTATTGAGTAGACCACATTTCAAACGTCAAGAAATAATCAAATATATCTGTTAATCCATATTATGTTCAAAATTTAATTAACCAATGCAGCAAGGTTGCAAAAGCTTACCTATATCAACCATTAGTAAATTTAGTGCAAAAACATTCATGTTTTGAAGTATGGCACATTTTATCAGGTCCCTCCTGCAAGAACTTGGCAAACCCACGAACCACATTTCACTTTAAATCCGAAAATGACACAAAACCCACATGCTCCATAACCTTATAATAACAACCCATATCAGAAAACTCCTAAATACAAACATGACAAATCAGAAAAATACTATATCCATGTTGACTTTCTACAGAGGCATTTCAACAAACAGGTTATGCACAGACTACATGTAGTTTCCGGTGAAGCAAACCTTGTGACCCTTTTTGGTGTTCTCTTTGGCTTAAAAGATTGCAAAATACCAATTACAAATAGTATGGTATAACTTTAACACGGTGAGGATCGGTTATACACTGAATTTGAAAACAATTTACAATGGCTGCACAAAATTATGCACATTCGACTATTTTGCAATACGGAGCTAGACTACTAGAGTTGTATTTTGTGAAATAAATGTGCCCGGTAAAACTAATATATCTAAGCATACAATCCGTTCTATCTAGGGCTGTGTTTCGGCCGGATCGGATCGGAAAATGACCTTTCGGAAAAAAATTCCAATTTTTTCGGAAATAAAATATTTGTTCCAATTTCCTATCCAATTTTTTCGGAAAATCAAAAAAGTTTCCGAATTCGGAAAAATCGGAAAATCGGAAAAAATTCGGAAAAAATCGAAAATTCAAAACATATACTAAAAATTCAGAAATTTTGGAAATTCCAAAATTTTAAAAAAATTAATATAGGATTTTCGAATACTCGAAATTCTCATTTTAAAGAAATCGAAAAAAATATTTAACCCAACATGTAAATATGTAAGGTTTTAACCATTTTTTCATTTGTGTAGACTCTACAATTAACCCAACATGTAAATAGGTATAGAAACATGTATAAAACAGGTATAGAAACAATAGGTATCAATTAGGAATTAATATTTGATCTCAGTATAAATCAGGAATTAATATTTGATTTCAATATAATACAGTTATAAAACAGGTATAGAAACATGTAATTAAACGATCGTTACACAATATATAATCTTACAAACCCTATAAACATGTATAATCTTATAGAAACAAAAAACCATGTATAAACAGATCCTATAACAATCCTATAGAAACAAAAAACATGTATAATCTTACAGATCCTATAAATCGCTCGTTACACAATATAAAGTTTATCCCATAACGAGGATATGAAAGCTTATTGATCAAAACTTTATATTATAAACAGATCATATCCTATAACAATCATATCGTTACATATCCCATCCTATAACAATATAAACAGATCAGATCCTATAACAATATAAACAGATCAGATCGTCACAGATCCGATCATTACAGATAAGGGAAACAGATAAAAGGGCTTACTGATCCTTCGTTCGACTTGGATATGAAGAGATGCATTCTAATCGTTACATATCCATATCTGAGAAGCGTAGAAACCAGAGAAAGAGAGGTGAGTAGACGGACAAGAGTTGAAATAGAGAGAGGGGACTCGATGGTATGCGCCGTATTGAGAGAGAGATAGAGAGAGGAAAGATATGTCTAACCCTAAAACTAACAGCATATATATATATAGGTAAGGTAAAAAATAAGGGAAATGTAAATGTACACATTCTTATTATTAGACAAGGGAAATCCAAGGTAAAAAAATATATATAAAATATTTGGAATATTAATCGGAAAAAATATTCGGAAATTATTTCAGAAAATCGGATCGGCAAAAATATCGGAAAATCGGATCGGAAAAATCGGAAAATCGGAATTTAAAACATAGTTCCAATTTCCTATCCAATTTAATTCGGAAAAATCGGAAATCGGAAAATCGGAAATCGGAAACCTTATATATGTTCCAAAATCGGAAAATATCGGATCGGACATCGGAAAAATCGGAATGTTCGGAAAAAAAGCACAACCCTAGTTCTATCTATAGTTAACAAATATAATGATAATTAAAAAAATTGATATATATTATAAATTCAATATTTTATCTTAAAGCTAATATAAAAGGTTAATTTTATCATAAATAAAATTTGTATGTTATTTTTAAATGTTTTTATTATATAAAAATTATTTTTTATAAATAAAAACTTTAAAATAACTGTGCATATTTAATATAAATAATATAAAATATCAAGGTTCTAAAAAATGCGGGGTGTGATTGAGGCGTGGAGGGTGAACCTTAAGCCTTAGAACCCTAGGTGGGCTTAGGCGTAAAAATGCATGAAAAGACATTTAGGCATTCTTAATATATTTTAATATTTTTTAACCATAAAAAGGGTATTAAAATACTAAAATTGTACATATCATAAAAATATGTCTGAATATATGCAAATTAAAATACTATTTGATTATTTTGCATGAGATAATGGTCCAGTTTGTAAAAAAAATCTTTAAAAAGCGATATCGTTTAACTAACGCATTGTTGTTTTTAGAAAAAAAAAATGCGCTTTAAGGGTTTTACCAAGAATAAAGCGTAAAAATCTTAAGACGGGGGGTTTCTCTCAAGCGTCAAGCCTAGGTGGATTTTTTAGAATAGTGTAAAATATAAATATTTTTATTTATTTTTTAGTTTAAAAAAATGTATGTCATTTATAAATACAAACTTAAAGTTTTTTCAATAAATAAAAAATAAAAAATATTTTTATAATAAAAAACATTTTATACTTATATTAAAAACAATTTTGAAACTTTGAAAACTTCTTTTAACTTAAAGACTATTTTTTATAAATAAATAAAAAATTGTACGTATTTTATATTAAAAAAATTATACATATTTTTATTTGTTTTTAGTTTAAAAAAGTTCATGTCATTTGTAGATAAAAACTTAATGTTTATTCTATAAATACAACATTAAAAGTGTTTTATAACCAAAAACTTTCTTTATTAATATAAAAAATAATTTTGAAATTTTGAAAACTTTTTTTAAACTTATTTTCTGGAAATAAAAACATTATATAAATGTAGTATTATTAGTAGCATTGTGTAATGTGATTTAAGTGTAGAGGGATGAAAGAGATTAATTGAATCTAGATTGTGTTGGATTGAGAGATTAATTAATAGAGTTTAGAATGGATCATTTTTTTAGTTTTCAAGAAATTTTTGATTTATTCATTTTTTTTATTTCAAAGAGATTTTTTATTTACACATTTTTTATTTCAAAGAACACAATGTTCGACGAGAGAGAAAAAAGATAATAAGTATTAAAGTATCATTAACTCCTCTAATACTATCGTATCTTTATATATATATATATATATATATATATATATATATATATATATATATATATATATATATATAGGGAGAGGTTCTCTAGTTGACCAAAAGAATGGACCTTAACAAAAAACACAAATAATTTTAATTCCTCTAGTGTAATTGGTTCGCGCCAGCGGCACCAAACACGCGTGTCGATCGATCCCAACCACCCCAACAGCCCCCCCACCAAACACGTGTGGGGTGGGTGGGGGGGGGGATGGTGGTGGTGGTGGGGCGGGGGTAGTGGGGGCTCGAGTGCCACTGGCGCGGACCAATTACACTATAGGAATTAAAATTAATGTGTTATTATGTGTTTTTTGTTAAGGTCCATTAAAAAGTTCATTCTTTTGGTCCACTAGAGACCCTCTCCCTATATATATATATATATATATATATATATTCTAAAACGCACTACATGTTATTAATTTTCCTTTGCTACAAAGGTGTCAACGTGGACAACCCCTATAATAAATTTTGAAAGCAATACGAGGATCCCACAAATCGTCTGTTCCAACCTCACTCCATAAATCGCCTCTTGAGCTCCCATCTGCTATAACTCAAAAACGAAACTTTCAAAGAATTTCATCATTTCCTTTCCTCTCCCAATCTCTCCCCACCTCCTGTCCTTTTATTTTCTCCATAAATCCCTTTCTCCTTCTCTCCCATCTTTACACTTCTTGAGTCGGTTTACCCTTATAAATTGACCCTTTTGAAAACTTGATTCGTAACCAAAGACCAAGGTTCTAAAAGGCGCGACGTGTGACCAATGCGTGGAGGCCAAGCATCAAGCATTAGGAGCCTAGGCGGGCCTAGGCGAAGCCTATGCGTTAAAAGGCGTTTTGTCTTTTTTTTAATATTTTTTAATTATACTTAGGTTTCTAAAATAATAAAAGCATAAATATAAGCACAACTTACATGAAAAAAACATAATCATAAACATACAATCAAAATTTTGAATAAAATAATACATACCTTGAAATTTGAGATTTTATTACTACAAAATTACGGATAAAATAAAACATACCTTGAAGTTAGGGTTCTTTTTTTTTTCTTTCGTTTTGTCTAATCGGGGTTCTCTTGGAGGGGTTTAGTTTGTTATGTTAGGGTTAGATTAGTATAGTAGATAAGAAATAGATAAATAAATAAATAAAACTTTTGTATGCTTTTTACCCAAAACGACGTCATTTTAACTCAAACATAAGAAAAAAATGATTTTAGCAATATAAAAATTTGAAAAAAAAGCGCGCCTTATGCGCGCATTGCACGCGTTGACCGCCTTAAAAAAGCGTTGACCACGCCTTTTCCCACGCATACCCCTTATGCGTTGCGTTTCTAAAAAGCATCACGCATAGGCGCCGCCTATGCGCGCCTTTTAGAACACTACCAAAGACAAAATGCCACTTAACATCTGATTTGCAACCTTAATGAAGCTTCTGCGGCCTACGTGGGTGTTGAATCAACCAATAAGCCTACGAGTGTGGCAACGCAAAATATCGGCACCGGTTGTCGGTTCCAGCACAGATGGTGTTGGACCAAATCGACAATCTTACCCAATCTGCGTTGTCGGGTTTGGGGATTGGAGGAAAATTCATTTAGATGATGTGAATTTCAGTAAACTGCCCTTTAGTTGAAAATGAGGTCTCACCTCTGCATTTGTTTTTTAACTAGCTTTTTCTTTTGGTAAGGTATGATGTATATTTGTTCTTTGAATTAGAATAAAAGATGAGTTTTTTTTATACCTATAAAAAATGAGTTTAGTTGTATTCTTTATAATGTTGAAATATGTGTGTATGCAGGCGGGGAGAGAGGGATGTGTTATTTGTAACATAGCGAAGCGTTCAAGGGAGAATTTCACCAGTCCCAAAGATAGGGGTAGTCCTAACGAAAAATTACTACTCACAATTATACTCCACAACAGCATGAACGGGAGAATTTCACTTCCCCAGAGCAAAAAAAGTATTCAATAAGGTTAGTAGGCCTTTCGGGAGACTTTCAAATAGTTAAGCTAGAACAGTTGACACTCAGTGTAAGGAAAAATGGTGATGTCCCTTCACCAAAGAACCAATAAGCCGCATCGCTTCGGCTCAGGTACATCGGGGAGAATTTTACTTTTTCTTGGAGGTTCTAACGCAGTGGCTATAACGAAGGAAAGGATGCTAGAATGTTTTTTCACACAAAGAAGATTCATCGGATTGAGAAGTTTTCGTGCAGACATTTCCCGTTCCCACAATAAATCTTTCCACGAAGGGGCAAATGTTGAGGGGGCTTGAAGGTAATCCTGAGATTAAGGATAATTTCCCTATTTACAACAGTATCTGGGGTTAAGGTAGCGTGGAAACTCAGCAAGTCAGCTTAGCGTGGCAACTCAGCAAGGCAGCTTAGCGTGGAAACTCAGCGTGGTATCTCAGCGAGGCAGCTTAGCGTGGCAACTCATATTTTAGCTTATTGTGTTACTTAGCCATATTATAGCTTTTGTTTGTACTGACTATGGGCTATAACGATTATAATGATGTAATGAGAATAATAATTATGTGTGAGGTCGAACGGTACTCGCGAGAGACCAGGCTTAGTAGGGCCTGGGAGAGCTTTCATGCTCTATCGAACGACCTCGCCATGGGAACTTTGGAGGACTTGGTTTGGAGGATTGAGAAGTGAGGCACCGTTGGAGCTTATCCTGACCATCTTAGATACACCTGGTAAAACACCGAAAGACCCTGACCGTGAAACCTCGGGGGGAGCAGCCTTGAATTCAATCGGACGTTGAGTTGTGAGCCAAACAACCCTATACTTAATGTCATATCCACTTTATCTGATGTCGCTAACCATCTAGGCAATGTCAGACCTGTACTTGAGTAAACCACCGTGGTATTTGGGGTTGTCAGACAGTTGGTGAGCCACCTCTGTGACAACAGCCCCCTGACACACAGTGGTTAGGCAAAAGGCATGTCTTGGCATTTAATGTTTATAACATGGAAACAACTAGTGCATCAGGTATTTAATGTTTGTGACATAAAGTATGAGGGATGTCTTTCACAGGCATTAATGGTGGAGTTGCCTCGGGGATGGTGTGGGAGGCTATTTAAGGACCCTAACCACCTCTGAGGAGGGGATGATATTTTTTAGAGTTCAGAAGTGATTACTAGAGATAATATACATCAGAAAGAGTTATTACAAATCAGAGAGTTCACTTACCCACCATTGTCATTTATTACGAAGCTTTTAATACTTGACAGAGATTCTTGAGGGTGGTTGGTGTGTTTAGCTGTCTGCCAAGGTGTATCTAGGGTGCTTACTTCTCTCTCCCTCTAGCTAAGTCGCTTCTAAGTTCATTACTACCTTCTGAGTTATACACGAGAGATTTGTAAGTTCAAACTGAGTCTATCTTCATTGAGTAGTGTTTGTATGTTCTGTGGTTAATCAATAGTATCGCTATTTAACTTATCATTACTATACTCAAAAAGGGGTTACGCCTCCATCTTATCTAAACTCCCCTCTTACAGAAGGCCACTATATGGATTGAAACAAGATTTTCGATGAAATCATTACGAACTTCGATTTCAAACAAAATATTGTTGATCCATGTATATACCTCAAGATCAGTGGGAGTAAGTTCATATTTTTTGGTACTGTATGTTGATGACATATTAATATTTTTCTCCAAGCATGTTAGGATATCTAAGGGTTCCAAACACGTGGATCTTAAATATCTCTCACTGAAGCAAGATGTTAAAAGAGGAAATGTTGTCATTGAACACACAGGCACACATCTCATGGTTGTAGATATTTTTTTAAAATGACTACCTCCAAAGACATTTCAGAAACATACTGAAAGTATGGGTCTTGAAGCCTAGTTATTTCTTTTCTGCAAATTATTATGCCTGTATTTGGCATTTGTTGAGACCTTAATAAAACTTCTATATCTATTATATTCTGTTTTCCATTATGTAAACATATTATTATTGGATGAATTACAATAGAAAATTGTCTGCTTCAAGACATTATGGGACCATTAAGTAAACTCCTAATTATGGCCTAGTTAAGAAGGTTGTCAATGATGTAGTACATGGATGAAATCATGTTACATAATGATATGCAACCTCCATGACTCCCATTGACTATTGGACTAACCAAGGCACTTATGAAAACCAATGATTGAAGGATTTAGCATATCATGCGCGCCTTATGATTCTCAGTTAAAAATATTTATGGATTAACCTAACGATCAAGTGGGAGACTGTAAGAAAATTATTAAATTAACCTTTGGTTTATTTCCTTCTCCGAAATGTGGTCTTTATTAATTTGTTTTTAATAAAGAATATATGTTATATCCTGTATAAATGGTTCATATTCCACACGAAATAAAGAATAAAAAAGAGTTAAAATTCCACTAAATGTCAACTTTGATGGACGGTTGAGATTAATTGACCTTTGAAATTCTGTCCCTCTCTCCAACTATAAATATATGCCTTTTCTCCATCAAAAGTGCATCAAAGAGATCAATGAAAAACACATACCTAAAGGTTTATAGGCAAGAAGAGAGAAGCCAAATTCTCCCTTAAAGGATTGCTAAGGTGATCACACCGGCGACACTCGACGGCGACGTTCAACAACGGAACTGAATCCATGGCATCGAAAGAAGGTAAATAAAATTACTCTTTTCACATGTCTATTGGCGTGATTATCATATTGTTAAAAGATTTTGGGAATCATGTATAAAATATAACTTAGAAGTGTGACTAAAATGTGGCTTAAGCCACAACATGTTGTAACTTACAAGCTTCGGTTTTCCACCTGGAATTGATTTATTCAACACTTGAGTCTTATATTTAGGCAACATAACTATTATATGATTTGATCAAGTAGGAATTCTATTGGGGTAATTATATCTAGGTCCCATTTATCGGGTCAACAAGCTTATAAGTCCTATTGACTTTTTAATAATCCCATAGGTCCTATTCCAACTTTTTAGGAAAAAATTTTCACAATTTTACTCTTTTAAAACCAACCATTCGTAACTTCCTTGAGGAAGTTACATAAGTGGTTGGACTTTTTTTTTTAATCTTTAAATGATCATAACTTTTGATTCACAAATCCGTTTTTCGCAAAATTACTATTTTTGAAATCTGCTCGACGAGATCTATCAAACAAGATCCATGAAGACTATAAAATTCCAAAGAATTTTTTTTACACAAATAGTAAACTTTACTGTATGCACTAGAATATGAAATGGTTTTATATATGTGACATTTCACAAACACACAGTAACATTTACTGTGGTAATACTACACAGTAAATATATATATATATATATATATACACACACACACATCCGGTGGATCCAAACCCTCTTTTTTCAAAAATACCTTATATTTAAAGGTTCGCGCTAACGGCATCCAATCCTTACCACCATTGTTGGAGCTTCAACGACCTTCGTCAGAGCTCCGATTTGGGGTGGGTAAGGGTGGCATGTGGTGCCGCTGGCGTAGACCTTTGAAAATAAGAGACTTTTGAATAAATGGGCTTTGGATCCACCGGAGTATCATGGGGTGCCGCTGGCGCGGACCTTTGAAAATAAGATTGGATAAATGGGATCGGAATCATTTGGAGCGCCAATTTGGGGTGAATAGGGGTGACACAAAACTTTAAAAATAGGAGCATATTGGATATATATATATAATTTGTAACAATGTCATAGATATTAAACTTTATTGTATACACCAGAAAATGAAATAGTTTTATATCTGTGACATTTTCACAAACAATAACATTTACTGTGATAATATATTTATGAAATAGTTTTATATATATAACATTTTCACAAACAGTAACATTTACAGAGTTAATATTATATTATATATATATATATATATATATATATATATATATATATATATATATATATATATATATAGAGAGAGAGAGAGAGAGAGAGAGAGAGAGAGAGAGAGAGACACACACACACACACACACGGTAGATCCAAACCACTATTTTTTTTTCAAAATTACCATATTTTTAAATGTTTACGCTTGCGACATTCAATCCCCACTACTACCCACCCCCATTGTCGGAGCTTTAACGACTTTCAGCAGAGCTATGATTTGGGTTGGTAGTAGTGGCATAGGATGCCGCTGGTGCGGACCTCTGAAATTAAGAGAATATTAGATAAATGGGGTTTGGATCCACCGAAGCTCCGATTTGGGGTGAGTAGGGGTGACATTGAGTTAGGTTTATATCTATAACATTTTCACAAGCATTAACATTTACTGTGTTCATATAACACAGTATATATATATATATATATATATATATATATATATATTCAAACCTCTTTATTCTGATATTATCTTATTTTTAACGGTCCGCGCCAGCGGCATCCAATCCCCACCCCCTTTATCGGAGCTACAACAACCTTCATCAGAGCTCTGATTTGAGGTGGCATGGGATGCCGATGTAACATTTTCACAAACAGTAACATTTATTATTTGTGAAAATATTACAAATATAAACCTAATCCAATGCTACCCCTACCCACCTCAAACTGGAGCGCCGGTGTATCCAAACCTCATTTATCCAATATTCCCTTATTTCCTAAGGTCCGCGCCAGCTGCACTTCATGTCACCCCAAATCAGAACTCTGATGAAGGTTGTTGGAGCTCCGACAATTGGGGTTGGTGGTGGTCAGGATTAGATACCGCTAGCGTGGGCCGTTAAAAATAAGACAATATCAGAAAACAGAGGTTTGGATCCACCGTATATATATATATATATACACTGTGTTATAACACAGTAAATGTTAACGTTTGTAAAAATGTTATAGAGATAAACCTAACCCACTGCCACCTCTACTCACCCCAAATCGGAGCGCCAGTGGATCCAAACTCCATTTATCTAATATTCTTTTAATTTCAGAGGTCCGCGCCAGCGGCACCCTATGTCACTACTACCCACCTAAATCATAGATCTGATGACAGTCGTTGAAGCTTCGACAATTGGGGTGGGTAGTGGTGGGGATTGAATGTCGCTAGCGTAAACCTTTAAAAATATGGTAATTTAAAAAAAAAGGTTTGGATCTACCGTGTGTGTGTGTGTGTATATATATATATATATATATATATATATATATATATATATATATATATATATATTAACTCACCAAATGTTACTGTTTGTGAAAATGTTATATATATTGTGTAATATTAACTCAGTAAATGTTACTGTTTGTGAAAATGTTATATATATAAAACTATTTCATAAATATATTATCACAGTAAATGTTATTGTTTGTGAAAATGTCAGAAATATAAAACTATTTCATTTTATGGTGTATACAATAAAGTTTAATATCTATGATATTTTTACAAACTATATATATCTATATATATATCTATCTATCTATCTATCTATCTATATATATATATATATATATATATATATATATATATATATATATATATATATATATCCAATATGCTCCTATTTTTAAAGTTTTGTGTCACCCCTATTCACCCCAAATTGGCGCTCCAGATGATCCCGATCCCATTTATCCAATCTTATTTTCAAAGGTCCGCGCCAGCGGCCCCCCATGATACTTCGATGGATCCAAAGCCCATTTATTCAAAAGTCTCTTATTTTCAAAGGTCCGCGCCAGCGGCATCACATGCCACCCTTACCCACCCCAAATATGAGCTCTGATGAAGGTCGTTGAAGCTCCAATAATGGTGGTAAGGATTGGATACCGCTACCACGAACCTTCAAATATAAGGTAATTTTGAAAAAAAAGGGTTTGGATCCACCGTATATATATATATATATATACTGTGTAGTATTAGCACAGTAAATGTTACTGTCTGTTTGTGAAAATGTCAAATATATAAAATTATTTCATATTCTAGTGCATACAGTAAAGTTTACTGTTTGTGTAAATTTTTTTCTTTGGAATTTTATAGTCTTCATGGATCTTGTTTGATAGATCTCGTCGAGCAGATTTCAAAAATAGTAATTTTGTGAAAAACGGATTTGTGAATCAAAAGTTATGATCATTTGAAGATTAAAAAAAAAAGTTCAACCACTTATGTAACTTCCTCAAGGAAGTTACGGATTGTTGGTTTTAAAAGGGTAAAATTGGAAAAAATGTTCCAAAAAATTAGGAATAGAACTTATATGTAAGAGAAAAACATGATGGGACTAGAATGGATATAAGAACGTCTAATAGGATCTAAACGTAAATGCCCCAATTCTATTAGGCGCCGTTTGGTTGTTCCAAAATTGTAAATTGGATCATTAATAAATTGATCCATTTACAAATTGACCCATTAATTGTGTTTGGTTTCATTAATGAAATGATTCATTAATTGCCCCATTTTAGCTCATGTGCAAAATCTGAAATTGGATCATTTCACAAAAGACTGAAATGAATCCATTTGAAATAGGAGTCACATAAAAGTACATGTCTCTTCTTCCTCTCCCCCTCTCTCTCTATATATATGTTTTTACCTTTTTTTCATAGAATCTTAACATCAATTTCAAATTACCAAACATCGCGTAAAATAGGATTTAACTAATTTCAAATTCACTAATTTACAATTCACTAATTCACAATGTACCAATTTACATAATCAAACAATTTGCGCAACCAAACTGGGCGTTATTGTTTTGTGATGTTGGTTTCACCTCTAAAAATTCATCTACATTTACATTTGCACCCTTTCTATTATCAATATTTTTGGCCATTTAATCTTTCAAATCAATTAGAGATGATTACATGAATGCGCTCGATTCATAATCTTATTTATATAAAATTCATGAAACTACTTACTTCAACATCTACGTATTCATTCAAAACTGATAATTCTATGTTCTCCTAATGCTAGACATGTATATATTTTATTTGAACTGTTAGAACCAAAATGTGATGATTTTACCGTGTGCTTCTCGTCATTATCTATTTCATTTGAAATGAATCTCACCAGAGTAGCCACCGTTTTAGATTGGTCTCTGGATGAAGATATTTCGGTTTCCTGTGATCGCATAATAAAGCTTAGTTATCCCACTGCATTTTTTTTACTTAATTATGAATGGACATTAATAAATCTTGGTTTGCACACTTCTCCTGAACCTCCAGATGGACTTTGGTTTCTTGAACTCTGAAGTTACTTTGATCAGCCTCTTGCTCCTTGTTCAAATGCTTTATGATAATTTCACACAGTAATGCTATTTTTAAGCACTAACCTATTAATGTCCAGATTTTCCCAACAACACCCATCTCCAAAGCCATCAATGTGTGACAAGGATGTTCTCGATTATCGCAAAGGTTAGGTAATAATAGGTTGTTTTGAAAGTGGTTTTTGTTTTGTTTTCGTATCTGGTTCTAATTCTGGCATAACGTATATTCTAATTTCAGCTTATGTGGCGGATGTGTGGATGTTTAATGCATTTTTCCTTTCTTTAAATTTAATGCCCGAATTGTTAGTATTTATGTTTATGAGATGAGATGAGTAATGTTGTGATATATTCTATCTAGTATGAAACTAGGGACACACCCAGTTAGAGAAGGAAAATAAACAAGAGAAAAATTTATTTCTTGGATGCACCTGAACTCTTTAATAGTCTTAGGTTGAATGGAACTCTCTCAAAATCCTGTTTGGAAAAATTAACCAATTTATATGTTGTTGAAGAGAATTAAAAAAGATAGCAAAAGCCATTATTTCGATCCTTGCTTTATGAGAGCAATCCCTTATTAAACATCTTATCCTTATCCACAGCTTCTGATGTTGACCATTCTGGATAGGATCCCCCAAATATATACTCAGGACAACGTTCTAGATTTTAATTGAGAATTGTGTGACAAAAGTGGTGTATCTATCTCTGGTCTCAGTCTCACTAATGATTATGATTTCGACACCACACAGTTATCATCGTCCACCTTTCTATATTTCTAATTGAAAATCATATTTATTGATAGTTGTGATTATTTAATGGGTTGAATAGTTATAACTAATAAAAAATATCTCCCCTTTCATTCATAAATGTCGAAGTTGAGATTTCAGGAGAAGTTTGCGCTTAATTCTTAGAGTATATTTGAATACAATAATGAGAATGGAAGTGCGGTTTTGGCGTTGTCTTGTTCTTGTTCCGTACAGCGATATACCAGTTAACATTAGGCCTTGGCTCCTTGATGTCTTTCAAAATTGATTTGCAATAAATAGAGGGATGTGAATTTTCAAATCTAAATAGGAATTTGATTTTTGATGAATAAGTAATCTTAGGACTATTTTTGGCTTATTTCAGGTAAGCTGGACAAAGTAGCAATTCTCAATGAATTTTTTTTAATTGAAGGTCATTACTGAAAATTTTTGTTTTTGAATTATTGATGTTAAATTCCTTTAATTTTTTTTCTCCTATCTGTCATGGTTGCTAGCAATTACCAATCTTGTTGGTTTAGTATCTCAACATTCAATCATGGCTGTGCATGAGTAGGAGCTATTGCCTTTGGTATGATTTGTTTTTTGGGTTTCATCTATTTGAGGCTCCAGTTCTTCTATTTGTGAACCATTGTTCTGCTGGAAATTGGCACCAAAAAACTCTCATTATCCACTTCATATAATTGACAAGGGCCTTTAATGAAACTCTTTTACTTACTCCACATTAGTCACTAGCCGAATAAATAAGTAGACTGATACTGCCCAAGAAGATTTATGATAATAGCATTGCTATTGGTGGTAAAGAAATTAATGTTTTTTCTTTTGTAACATATCATTTACATTAAATGTCTTTGCTCTTGATGTCCCCCCAAAACTATGCCCTCTGCAGCCATAATATCATTTGCTTCGGTTTTTATATTTTTTTCTTGGGATTACGCAATATAAATCTTTATCTATTGGATTTGTATGTAGGAGGTTCTATAGATTCCTTTGCATGAGTTTTATAATAATTGTAAATGCCAAGAATTCTTGTGGACTTGGTCTCAAATCCGCTGTATACTGCTCAAGCAACTTACTTTACTAGTGATTAAATTTCGGTTGAAGGCCCAAAGTTGGGTTTTTACATGTTTAGTTAGCAAAAATGAACTCATTCTTGATATTTTATTGGTTGAACTACCTTAGCCAAATCTGCTAGCATTACTGGTGGTAGTTCTTGCAGCTTCTTATGCTCATAAACTACCACATTATGGGCTTAAAGTAGGACTTATAAATTATGTTGCAGGTATGTGTTATCCTACCCTTCATTGGACCAGTTGAACTTTAGTATTGCCACTTGTCCCAAAACCCTAATACCAATAGAGTAAAAATCATGAAAATGTTGATGTGATAAATATATCTGATGGAAATTAGAAATTTATGGGCCACTTTTAGTATTTTTAGTATTTTCTTATTATTTTTTTTAGTTTCTTTATTTGGTTGTATTTCTTTTTTCTAGTATTTGTTTGCTTGGTATTTAGGGAAAGAAGTAGCAAGCGCTATTAAGGGTATTTTTATAATTAGAATCATAGCTTAGAGCCTAGGCTACTCCTCCCCCTTAAATACCCTCTTGTATTCCTCATTTGGGGACACTCTCCATTTTGAATATAAGAAATATCTTGATTTTCTCTCTAAAAGTTAGGGTTTGGTTTATTTTCTTGGCGATTGACGTGTAGTTTACGTCAAATTGGTATCAGAGCGAGGTGTCTCTCCAACATTGGTGTTTGGTGTATCGATATGTTTTTATCAAAATCGTACGCTATAAATAATGGCTCTAAGAATATCCGAACAACTATATGAGGAGATTAAAAAATGAACGGGAGAGTGGGTACAATCACAACAACAAATCTATACCCATTTCAAAAATCCTAACCCTAACCCTAAAAATCCCTACTCACAACCCCTGCCCTACCCCACGCTCTACACCAAACCCACCACCATAAAACCCACCACCCCGAAAACCCAATTCTTGAATCCTAATTTCTCCCCAAACCCAAATCCATTCCATAAACCCTTCCTTCAAGATCCAAGACAATCCACTTCTAGGGTTTCACCTACCATTTTATATTATAATCCACAATTTACAAACCCTACCCTCCAACCTAACATAATTCCTCCACCATCAACCCAATCCCCCAACCCACCACCAATTTTTCAAACCCCAAACAAAAAAAAAATTACGTTTCCGCCCTGATTAACTCTCGAGGTTTAATCCTCCAATCATTCTTCCTTCCTCAATCCTCCAATCAGGCCAAATCAACAATAAAAAGTCCCTCCCAAGACGATTGATTGCAAGAAAGACCGAAATGACGAAATTGGGTTGTGTATCGGGGATTTTTATGATATTTTTTATGAGGACAGGTGATTGACTCACACGCACTTTCGCGAGCTAGAAACATTTTATTTAAGCGACTTCTTCCCAATCTTTGAGCATGGGAATGATGATTTTGATGAGGATGGATCGATGGTTGTCTCTACTGGAGAAGAGGCGGTGATCTTGGGTGATGTGATTGATGGTGGGTATGTGGACCCATTTTTTATGACATTTGATATACGCTTGGTGGATGTTTTTCGCGGTGTAGCAGTAAAAAGGTTCATCACAGGAGTTTCGGGCTAAGGTTTTGTTGATCGTTCATGTTTGGATGGTGATCCTATTTTTCTTGGGTTTATTGCTAGCCGGTACAAGAGGTGTTTTCAAGTACGACACTTCTTCCTAGTGAGAAGATATTTGATGGTTGCCTTGCTTTCTTACTTCTCATCTCCTACGCTTGAGGACGAGCTTTTCGAAAGCGGGGAGAATGATGGAAATTAGAAGTTTATGGGCCACTTTTAGTATTTTAAGGATTTTTTTGATATTTTTTTCTAGTTTCTTTATTTGGCTATATTTCTTTTTTTTAGTATTTGTTTGCTTGGTATTTAGGGAAAGAAGTAACGAGGGTATTTTTATAATTAGAATCATAGCTTAGAGCCTAAGCTACTCCTCCCCGTTAAATACCTCATTGTATTCCTCATTTGGGGACACTCTCCATTTTGAATATATAAAATCTCTTGATTCTCTCTTTAAAAGTTATGGTTTGATTTATTTTCTTGGCCATTAATGTGTAGTTTATGTCAAATTGGTATCAGAGCTAGGTGACTCTCCAACATTAGTGTTTGGTGTATCAATATGTTTTTATCAAAATCGTACGCTATAAACAATGGCTCTAAGAAGATCCGAACAACTATATGAGGAGATTAAAAAATGAACAAGAGAGTGAGTACAATCATAATAACAAATTTATACCCATTTCAAAAATCCTAACCCTAACCCTAAAAATCCTTACTCACAACCCCTGCCCTACCCCACCCTCAACACCAAACCCACCACCTAAAACCTAATTCTTTAATCCTAATTTTCCCCCAAACCCAAATCCATTCCATAAAGCCTCCAGTTAAGATCCAAGACAACCCACTTCTAGGGTTTCACCTATCATTTTACAATCCAATCCAAAATTTACAAATCCTACCCTCCAACCCTACATAATTTCTCCACCATCAACCCAATACTCCAACCCACCACCAATTTTTCAAACTCCAAACATAAAAAAAAAATTACGTTTCCACCCCGATTAACTCCCGAGGCTTAATCCTCCAATCATTCTTCCTCCTAAATCCTTCAATCGGTTCAAATCAACTATAAAAAGTCCCCTTCCAAGACGATTGATTGCAAGAAAGACCGAAATGCCGAAATTGGGTTGTGTATCGGGGATTTTTATGATATTTTTTATGAGGACAGGTGGGTGAATCTCACGCACTTTCGCGAGCCAAAAACATTTGATTTGAGCGACTTCTTCCCAATCTTTGAGCACGGGGATGATGATTTTGATGAGGATGGATCGATGGTTGTCTCTACCGGGGAAGAGGTGGTAATCTTGGGTGATGTGATTGATGGTGGGTATATGGACCCATTTTTGGTGACATTTGATATACGCTTGGTGGATGTTTTTTGCGGCGTAGAAGTAAAAAGGTTCATCACATGAATCTCGGCCAAATATTTTATTGATCGTTCATGTTTGGATGGTGATCCTATTTACCCTGGGTTTATTGCAAGCTGGTACAAGGGGCATTTTCAAGTACGGATCTTCTTCCTAGTGAGAAGATGTTTGATGGTTGCCTTGATTTCTTACTGCTCATCTACTACGCTCGAGGACGATCTTTTCGAAGCCGGGGAGAATGATGGAAATTAGAAGTTTATGGGCCGCTTTTAGTATTTTTAGGATTTCTTTTAGTTTCTTTATTTGGTTGTATTTATTTATTTTTAATATTTGTTTGCTTGGTATTTAGGGAAAGAAGTAACAAGGTCTATTAAGGGTATTTTTATAATTAGAATCATAGCTTAGAGCCTAAGCTCCTCCTCCTCGTTAAATACCCCATTGTATTCCTCATTTGGGGACACTCTTCATTTTGAATATAAGAAATCTCTTGATTCTGTCTCTAAAAGTTAGGGTTTGGGTTATTTTCTTGGCCATTGATGTATAGTTTACGTCAAATTGGTTTCAATTTGGTGTGTAGTTTACGACAAATAATTGTTGGCGACCTCAAGTAGTTTGTGTTAAGGTTTTATAGAATTGGTTTGATTATGTACTGAATGTAATGGTTTTAATGAAATTTTAGTTTTATACTGAACTTTTATTTTATTTTACTTGAATGCCGCAATTACCATGATAACGATTTTTTTAAACAATTCGGCTACATATGGCCTATTGGAATTATTCTTTAAGAACTTTTAGATTTGGACAACTTGCAAAGTGTATGAAAAATGAGGCAATGATTTATGAAAGATCAGAGGATGATGTCAATAGTTTAAGTGATTAGATTCGTCAACTTAAGATACTTTTGTTTAGCAGGAGGAATGTTTTTAGAATTCATCATCTCTCTAGCTAGCTAACTATCCATACATATAGTTAGTGTGATTGTATTGATTAATTCACTCTCATGCCAGTTGTAAGCTGCAGTTTCTACACTCGTAAGCGAGCGATTTGTGTCCGTTTATAGCGATAGTATAAAGAGAAAATTAATAGAGAACCTACCATATAGAGTGAGGGAATGTTTGACCCTGTCCGCTAAGGTGTACTACAAAGTAAATACTAAAGAGAATTTATATGCAGATTTATTGGCATACATTGCGCTATTCAGAATGAATAGTGAGGTTGTTCACAATCATCAGCCTAATTATTGTGAACTTTAGGGTAGCTATTGCATTTTGATAATTTATTAAACCTTGTATATAATGTAAAATTTTAATATAGTGTCCTTGTTTATGTGACTATTTCTGTTTATATTCATTGGATTTGAATATTGTGGTAAGCATAACTGAATTTTTTTTAAATTCAGGATAATATATTGGATCTCAAAAAATATATATTAAAAAAAGTATGTATTAATATTATTAACATACCTTTACCATTACAAAATCAAATAAAAAGCATTGCAAAACTTTTGTAATAAGGTAGAATGAGTAACAAAAAAGTCCGCTACTAAATCGGAATTAGTAATGGTAAAATACCGTTAGTAAATCCATTCTAATTAATGGTAAAATGCTGTTGCTAAATTCAGTATTAGTAATGGTAAATATTTGTTACTAATTTTGTTCCCCGCGACTTTTTTCTAACGAAAATTACCGTTACCAATTATTTATGTAACGGTAAAGTACCATTACTGTTATACCTATATATTCCCAAAGGTGAATAAGATCTAAGCTGCAAAAGATTTAATAAATATGCTCAGATTTACTCCAAAGTGAGGTCGTCTTAGTGTCAATCTGCTCTACCGATCGGTTTGAATAAGATTGGACACGTCCATGTTCCCGTGAGGGCTTACACACAAGACGTCCCCTATTAAATACATGGGATTCTAACAACGTATATGTTACACCATAATTATCCACGCGCTTATCAATAAGACCAGATCGTGATCCAAGGTGCCCTTATTTATTATGATAAACATGTATCTCCAGGTGTAAGTGTTCGACTTATAAGGGCAATTCACATTTTCTCTTGTAAATATCTACAATCCACCCTTAAATAGGGCATTAGCCTATAAAATAAAGGGTCTCCCACTAATATCTTCTAAAGCGACGAGTTATATCAGGAACCCTAATTGTAATTTTGTCAATAAGTTCAATAATAAACTAGCAGTACCGTCGACATAGGTTTCCTAAGGGGTCAAACCACGTAAAATCATTGTGTTTTCTATGTCTCTCATCCCTATTCTCTATAATCGTTATTTCTCTCCAGATTAAATTATTTATTATTTGTTACCTCCATTTTTGGACGTTAACAATTACTAAAAGCCTGCTTTGGTGTAGTGTGTCCCTTATGTTAGGTCAAACATTTAATTCCTCGAGCCACTTGAGGTCAATACTTCCATAGATCTCGTCGAGAATATGGTGGATGCCCACAGTGAGTGGGATATATCATCATACTTCTTCATCTTGTCGGATTTTTTTTGTGTCGTTAGACCTTTCTTTATTTTTCGAGCTCTTGCTAGCGTCAAACATAACATGGCTTGACTCCTTTGTTTCCATTTCTTCTTCAGCTTTCATAATATTTCCAGCCTTGGCCAAGAGCTCATCCATCGTTTTAGGCGACTCTTTAGCCAATTACCAATACATATTCCTAACAAATTGACCTCTCTTGATAATGGTCATGGAAATCTTTTCGTCATAATCAATTACCTCAAGATTTTCCTTGTTGAATCTGGTGATAAACTCCTTTGTCATTTCATTCGAATTTTTTTTTACGCTTACCAAGTGAGCAACTCTCTTCCTAGTCTCGGCTCTAAAATAAAAATTATTGATAAATAGGTCGGGGAGCTACTTGAAAATCAAAATTTTCCCTTTAGGCAAGTTGTTGCACCAAATTTCAGCCGACCCTGTGATAGTGCTTAAGAAAGCTCTGGGCCGCATCTCATTGGGAATTAAGTAAATATCTAAGACAACTTGGTATTGCTCTATATGTGACATTAGGTTAAATTTCCACCATACTTTGGGGTGATGACTGGAGGTTTGAACTTTGTCGGTGTTGGGTAACTCATAACTACTTTTATGAATGGAGACCCTTTCACATAACCCCTATATAAAGGGTTCTTCGCCTTGATGATCTCACATAGTCGATCTTCTAGGCATTGAATAAACCCCTTTCAAGGCTCTTCCTCCTTATCGAATATAACTACCATTATCTTCTCCGCTCGGCCTCAACTTTTGACTGATCTCTCTTCCTTAGAATTTTTCTCAGCTATCCTCGCATGCTCTGCCTTAGCCTGACCAAGCATTCAACCCTCTTAGTTTTGATTCTTCTTGATTCTTCTTGATTCTTCTTGATTCTTCTCTGTACCTTGGCTCCCTAGGGTCCTTATAATGGTGGTACCGTGCTTATCTTGGGCACATCTGGTCAAAGGCAAACCCTATGCTAAGCCCTTACAGGATACTTGGTTGCTCCAGGGAGTATGCTTGATCATCGTCATAACCTGTTAATATAATAATGGATCTGTCATAACGCCCATATACAAAGTATTTGGATCTACTGTCCTTACCTCGTGAGATGAAATCCAACCTTCTTGGGGTATCAACTGCTCAGTCATAGTGAGCCTACATCCTGAACCTATATGGAGCTGAAGGTGGCATCTCACGCCTCCAATCAGAGTTTACCCCACCCAGTGGGGTGATTGGGTTCATCTCGGGTCTGTTTTGCCCTCTCAAAACACTTTACGTCATCTTCTTGACACTCAATTGCATAACTTCCTGGCCTTTAGCCAGGCTTTGTAAGATCCCCTATAGGTCACCTATACCCACAGGCATAGAGGGTGGAACCCCCTCTGCAGTTTGACCGCTTTATGGGTTATCAACCATTTTCACGTTAATTGTAGAAAAATGGAGTTCTGTAATACCAAAAATAAGTAATGGCAGAAAAAGTGAATCAAAAGTAAAAAAATATAAATCTAAAGGTGGATTCAAGGAATTAAAGAGAATTGAAATGAAATTTCATACTAACACACTCTAACCCAACAAAACGTAGATGAATCAGAGTGTAATTCACTGGTTTTTTAGAACTGGGTACCCTCGAGTTTCAAAATTCAACAATGGTAAAAATGCGACGATGGCTAACCTTTTTCCATAGACAACGTCAGTCTGTTATCGTCTAAAACTAGTATACTTATTTAATCTTAGCAAGAGTACACTAATTATAAATAATATCAAATGAAGATATATAAACCTCCTAAATGCTAATATAGAGAAAACTTTAAAGAAATGAGAGAGAGAAATAAGACTGGATGTACATGGTTCGGCCCAAAGATGTCCTTATGTCCACAAGTGCAAGTTTTTAGTGTACTGGTTATTGGGCAAAAACCATGTATGAGTATAAGATATAAGATCTCAAGTTCTCTCTAAAGTTTGACAATATAGAAAATATCTCAGACCCCTTTAATGTGGGAGTGTGTGTGTGTTATATTTATAGGTTGTTAGAAGATATAAAATAAAGATGGATAGGTGCCATGCCTTTACAGGTTAAAAAGTTACACACTTTACTTGCTAGTGAAAGAATAACCATAAAGTTAGTTATGGGCACATAGGGGAATATTTGCATATCTCTCGTACATGGGTGCACTGCTAATGTTACTCAAATCACACAATATATGATTGCCTTTACAATATCACTTGACAGTGTTAGCCTACTGTGAAGTAACTTAAACTTCCTTATATTTTGTTAGGTTAGAATCTGTTAATATGCACTAATTTCTGGTAGAGTGCTTAGAGGTTCAGAAGCATGTGCTAACTCGTTTCAAGCTAGTTGGCGATGTGCTTCTGTAGTCGGTGTCAGTCAACACTAATGAGGAGAGGTCAAGTATAGCTATCGTGCAGCTTTGGGTCAAGTTTAAGGGAAAGTATTCCCACCATCACTTCAGGATAGTATGAGGTTAGAGTTTCTGAGACTGCTGCAGGATGACCATATAATAGTAGAGTATGGATGAGATTTTACTCTTCCTTCTTTCGTTGCCCAAGATGAGATCAATATGAAGGCAAAAAAGATCTATCACTTTATCAGGGGCCTCACCTGGAGGATTAGGCAGGTGTTTCTTGACAACTTGGACTTTACCTAGAAGATTGAGGCACAATAAGTGGATATTAATAGTTCAAAATAGAATTGGTACTTCCTTCTTAATGTGATTAAGCAATATGGATTTAACCAAACCTTTGTAGACCGGATTCACTATATTTTGAACTTTTTTGCTTTATCCATCTTCATCAATGGCACCCTATGTGGCTATTTTAAGTGTTCTAGAGGGGTGAGACAAAAGGATTGGATGAAGAAGTTATTAGTATGGGCATCTCTCATTTGTTCCAATAAGGCAAGATTAGTTCCATGTCCTCTACTAGAGTACCCTATACTCCATCCCATAATTCATATGTTGTTGATTTTGTGGTTTTCATAAAGCTACTATTCTCTATCTATCTAATTTTATGTACCTCCTAAAATAATAAGAAATCAATTCTGGTCAGGCCATTAATAAGTCTAAATGCAAAGTTTTTAGGGGAAAAAGAGACATTCATAGAAAGTCTTTTATATTAAATAACCAAGGAATTATATAAGGTATAAATTACTTTTTGTGTACAGGAGTCCTTATTTTCAAAGGTAATCTAACTAACACTTATATGCAACCTCTTATGGACAAAGATAGAGCTAAATTGGAAGGTTGGCAGGGTTATCTCCTTTCCACTACCGGTAGAGCTTAACTTAACAAAGCTATAATTATTCCCATTCTCCTATATAGATTCTATACCTATAAGTGGCCCGGTGGTCTGTTAGATAGGCTTCAAACTTGGATAAAAAAAATTCTCTAGATTGGTAATACTCTTCATAGAGAAATTATGATAGTTTCTTACACTAACATATGTGTTCCTCGTGACAAAGATGGTTTGTAAATGATTAATTTGAAGGTTAATAACCATGTTTTGCTATTGAAACATCTTTGGGATGTAATTCAATCAAATTATATGTGTGACAACTTCATAAAGGCCAAATTTAAATCAAACTCCTTCAAGGCTCCCTCTTATAAAATATCTTCGATCTGGATTAGATTCAAGCAAGTTCTTAATCATAACGATAAATTCTCAATGGAGAAATGGAACTAGGGAAAACGTTCTTTTTTGTCTTGATAATTGGTTAGGTTCTTTTATCATATAACAATTGAATTTGGATATAATAACTGAAGATTTTGAGAAATTCAAAGTACCTCATTATATTGGAAACCATTCTTAGAATAAATCTCCTTTCTTCACGACTTAATTTGAAAATTTTCTCCTTTTTTTTATGACTAATCATTCTTCTTTTATTGTTTATTGCTTAAATTTTCCTCTTATATATAGGATTCTTGATGTAACTTTTTGATTTTTTAATAAAAATTTTCCTTTCAAGGGTATTCTATAAAAGAAACATAAGATTCGCAAGGTATTGTATTCGAAACCTTAGCTTTGTGATTCAAACATAATTCTTGTTTTACTTTTCAATGAATGATCGATTAAAGTATTTAGGGATGAATTTTTCGTGTTGAAATGTCAAATTGTTTACTCTATATTATTATCGACAAATATAGTGTAGTAGCCTCATGGAAATACACGCCACTAATTACAAGCGATAACATAATGGGACAATTTAATACAAATGACTATATGAGTAATTTAAACTTGTCACCACCTTGAATGTGAGATGGGCAATTCAATAATGGTTATAGGAGTGTAGTGCACTTAGGCGGGAACTTTTAAATAGGTAACAACCCAAAAGTTACAATAGCAGTTGCATGGAAATGATCTCTATAAATAAGCATCTAAAGGACGAAGGAAAAGAGGACTCGCCCCACAAAAAACTACACTTACTCGTTTAAACTCTTTTTCCTTCTATTTCCTTTTTCTCTATTTATTTAAAGTTTTTCTTCTTCTTCGAACTAGTTTGTAAGCTAGATTTATCATAATTATCTTTATGTTTTATGAAAATTCCTTTTTCCTTAATATTTAATGTATTTTAATTTCCTTAGTGTAAATTGCTTTACATTACTTAGTGTAAACTATTTTTCTTTTAATTTATTTATCTCAATTTATTATTTTATATAGTTTAAACCTTCTTTTACCTTTATTTTCTGTACTTTACTTCTTTTCCTTAGATTCTAGTTAATTAGATTTATTTAACATTTATTGTTCAGTTTCCTTGAAGTGGAGCACACTTATTCTTAATTGATGCATCGAATGGTACACAATCGCTAGATTATTGCAAGATTAAGACAATCAACTAATTGGAAAGACTATAACTATAGATACCCCATCCTAGCCCCCCCCCCTAAGCACCTTCTTAGGTACCTAGCACTCACTTGTTCATTGCAAACCCTAGGTCATACTCCAAGTACCAATCTAGAGGCCACTAGATGCTCTCGAGCCCTATTTAACTCCGATCAAATTTCCTACCTGAGTAAAAGCTCAATGAAATATTTAAAGGGCTCTGAATCCCTTTTTCGTCCCATGCGCGAATCGACCTAACGGTTTAGATGAACGATCCTTTTTACCATAAAAACTGATCTGGAGACCCTCAGATGCTCTCAGAACCCGCTTGACTCTAGTAAAATTCCTCTCTTGAGTAGAAGCTCATAAATCTTTGAAAGGATGTGAATCCCCTTTTTAACGGTCTGCCTTGTGCAAAAATCAGCCTCATAGTTCGGACGAACGATCCGTTTTATCCCTAAAACTTATTTATAGGCCATCGGGTTCTTTAGGTCCCCATTAGACCTTGATCAACTCCTCAGATTGAAAAAATATGAATGAATCTCCGAAGGGCTCTAAATACCCTTTCTAACGATCTGCCTTGTGCATGAATTATCCTTACGGTACGGACGAACAACCCATTTTACTCCAAAGGGTCATCGGGAGCTTTCGGAACCCGTTTGACCTTGGTTAACTCTTCGAACTGAATGAATCCTAATGAAATCTTGAAGGTATCTGAATACCCTTTCCAATGGACCATCCTGTGTGTAAATTGGCCTTATGGTTCAGATGAACAACTCTCATTATGAGAATTTCCTGTACACTGACCAACGGGCTCTTTTTAGCCCCGTTCGACCTTGGTCAACTCCTGAACCGAGGAGCTTCTTAATGGATTCTTAACGGTCTCTAAATACCCTTTTAAGGGTCCACCTCGTGTGCCATTCTGACTTACGGTTTGTGTTTTATGACTGTTTTTTCAAAAAACTTGCCTCAGACTGCTGAATGGCACCTGCAGGACCCTGCTTATCGGTGATGGTAGGCCAGGGACCCTAACGATTGGAATCCCTCTTGGCCCTACAAAAAGAGTCCATGAACTCACTTTGAAGATCACCCCTGAACATCCCTCTCAGTAATTCAGATAACTTGAAAAGTCCATTCACATTCCTTCCATCCTTTTCATACTCCTTTTAGTAAATTCTTACCCCTATCCTCATACCACCATCATCTCATCGTGAGACCAGTGCATCTACAATCAAGATCCACTTTAAGTCTTTATAAGGAGGTTCAATTCTCCACCCTTATCTTTAACTTCTCTTATTTTAGAATTAGTCACTTTATTTTCACTTTAGTGCTTTATTTCATTACAACATATACCTTAATTTCAAACCTATATTATTAGTATTTGCACATACTTTAATTTCATAAAAAAACCAAAAACAAGACAAAGATACTTATAAATTCCAAACGGGGAATTCTCATCACATTTTCTCACACTAAAACACCTATAAGGAATGTCCCCAGTTGGACTTATGGATTAAACCCCACCTCGTACTGTCTTCAAATTACATGAACTTTGATGCCCCCTTGGGCTACGTAGGCATCTTGGGTAAATACCTAGACTCGAGTCCTCCCTTATACATATTTGTTACCTTGTTCTTGTCATATATTCCTAATATATTTTTATATGCTTATTTGCTAGTGTCTTGTCCGATGTATGCATTTGTTCTTCTCTAACGACTTGTGAATCGAAAAACACTTACATTATACTTTGAATTACTATTTTGGGAACAATCCTAAGGATGACCTCACTCCGCCTTTGTATATAATTCGAGTTGAGCAATTCCATTATCCATTCATATTATGCACTTAAGTACACACTTCACGGAGTTTAATAGGAAAAGATAAACACATATGCAAGAGAGACCGAAAGGGCAGGATGGGTGCCTAACACCTTCCCATTACATAACTTAGTCCTCGAACCCTTGAACTACTTGGTTTTGCAAGCATCATTATTGTCCTTGATGCCGTTCTCTCAAGGTGGTAACATTTCTTTTGCCTGTTTTGTAAAAAATAAGCTACCGACTCTATTTGTACATATCACCCCACATCGACGATAACCGAGCTCCTTGAGGAAGGACACTATCCCATGCTCACGCTGAAAGGGAAGGGAACAGGAGGAGAGGACCTTCCTCGGAGACCTCTGACCCTTTTGGTATGGCCACAGTGGAGATTCCGAAGGGGACATTTTTAAGAGGACTAGACTCTATTTCAGCATGGGTGTCATTCTTTTTGCATGTGTGCATGTGCACCTACGTTTATGTTCCCTTTTCTCCTCTATTTATCTTTTTTTGTATATATTTATCTCATATTTATATCACTTTCGACTCACTTATACACTTTCACACACTTATATATACTCTCCATGTACACTTTAAACACTTCTACTTAGCTTCATTTTGTACTCACATGATTCATACACCACTTAAAATATACATGATTAGGATTCACTAGCACACACCCAAACTTTCCACACTTGTTTATATCTCCATGCTCATTTACACATATCATACACCACTTGTAGTTGATCCATGTATAGGCTCGCTACACTCACTTGTATATATTTCCATATCACTTACGCACTCACATATATCCCTGCGTAGTGTAGTCTCCATGCTAGATTTACTTTTCATAATACCTGTATCTGCTCCCTCATTAGTGTAGTACTCCTTTTACTCATCATGATAAAAAATTGTAAAACGTTCTCTCTCCATAATATGTTAATTAAGACTCATGCATTTTTCCACACTATACTACCAAGATCATAACAATATTGTCCAAAATTTAGTCCCGTATCGGGGGTCACTTTGTGATGTGCGCTTGTCCTGCGGGTCGCAGTTAGCCTAATTGATATGACTTTTATCTTTCATTAGCATCGTACCTTCGATGTATATCGAACGATCCCCCCGCATTTTACCTCTTGATCGAACTCATGATGGGAGGTATATAGTAGGGAATCATTCACGTACGTTGAGTATATCATATTTTCTCTCACATATACTTTCCCCATGAGGTATGTAGTGAGGCAATTCATGTACACTCAGGTATATCAAATAACTTGGCCACACGTACTCATGAATGATTTCCCTTATAGGCAAAAGGTATATCGTGGAAGTCATGCCAAAGTGGGGAACCCTTCCACTAACCCAATAATTGCATAAACCTCATGTAAGTGTCAAACCTAGGGCCCTCATATTTAGTTTTTCAGTTACCATGCGGAACTCTGCCAAAATTTTGGGTTGACGTACCACCCAAATTTTTGCGTTATTTCGCCTTTTTCCAAAATAGGAGGAAACAAGTCAAGCCTTGTCTTACATATTTTCAGACCCTATTTTCTCAAGCTCGGGTCCTGTCCGGAACTTTTGCTGTGCTTAGACAAACATAACACAAGTGAGAGCCTGATAATAATATTAATAATAATCATGCTGAGGTTCCTCTCCTTTTTCCCTCCTTTTTCAAAAATACCAAAGTCCTTTTCTCTTCCTCCTTCCAAAATACCAAACAATTTCTCCCTCCTTCTTTTGAAAATAAATTCAAACCATTTTCCCTCCCAGGTTGATCGCATAATCGATTTTTGGCCTGGCTCCCTATTGGATTTGATCTTTCGTCAAACCACCCTGAAGCTCTATCGGTTCTTCTTCTATTGCATTCGAGTTTTGGATTTACATTCATACACTTCATGGAAAACACTAACCAATCACCGAATGTGCAACCCGATCTGATGACTGTCTTAACCCAGCTCAGTGCTAAGATTGATAACCTTCAAACCAAGGTTTATAAAATGCAACGTGAATAGGTCCATATTCTCGAAGAACTCGAGTTTCTCTTTCCTCGTCCTATGGGTCCACCCTCTCCCGAGCCTATCTGGGTCCCATAAGAGTATCAATATGTTTCATGTGCCCCACCTGCCAATGGGCCGCCTTCAGGTCAACTACCTATTCTGAACCTTGCCCAACTAGGTGATAACTTGCCAAGTACCCATGGATCGTAAGGAGGAGGAACTTAACAAAGTAAAGGAATACCTCAAACTTTTGTCAAATAAGTTCGACCAAGTCAAGATATTTGAGAATTATATAAGCTACACCCATATGTCTCCCTATCCCAAAGCCGAACTGCCAGAGAAATTGAAGATGCTAAGGATCGATAAGTTTGGGGAAATGAATCCCCTTATTGTTCACCTTTGAAGCTATCAATGAGCCATGACCCTCATTGATGCCTCCGAAGAGAAAATGGTCCAGATGTTTCAGCAGACTTTGAAAGAAAGTGCCCTCCATTGGTTTTTGTCCCTCGAAGAATCCAGGATCTATAGTTAGGAGGATGTCGCCCGAGAATTCATGTCTCAGTACAAGTACAATGAGGAGCTAAATTTTACACACCGAGATCAAGAGCTTCTTAAGAATAACCCTTGGGAAACAGTCAGTAGCTTCATGGAAGGTGGAGAGAGAAAGATGCTACTATGACCAACAGACTCTCTGAGGAGGAACAAGTGAGTATCGTGAAGAAGAACTTCTTGCCTTATATCCGAGCATCCATGGGAGGAAAATATTACCCAAACTTTCGAGCACTTCAAGAGGCTGGAGTAGAAATTGAGGAAGGCATCCGAGCCAAATAAAGTGACTTGACAATTCACCCTCGAAAGTATAAGAAGCCTGCCAGATCTATAATCTCAACCATTAATAACATTTCCCAACCCGCTACCTCTTAGGAACCTAAAATTTTACCTAATCCTACCATGAAAGAGTACACTGAGCTCCAGATTCCCCTATCTAAAGTCTATCAGTCCCTTTTAAGCCAAAACCTTATCAAACACTTGGACCCCCTTCTATTACCAAATCCACTCCCTAAAACTTCAAGCCTGATGCCCGTTGTGATTTCCACCAATTCAATGATCATACTATCAACCAAAAATTCCACCTAAATAATGTTATCCAAGGCCTAATTAACCAGGGTATTATCTCTTTACCAGTTAATCCTAAACCTAATACCACTAATAACCCACTTCCAGCACATACAAATGCCATCTTTTTAGAAACACCTAGAATTTGACCCATTTACTCAAATCGTGACTAGAAAAGCACCTATAGTTCCTATAACTCCCCCACACCACTTAAGGTTTGCCCATATTTTATTCTACACATTACATGCTTCATCGTTCAAGCTTTGTCACTCCTTACAAGGACATGTATTGCCGTTCGCACCCGGTCTAAAGGGAAAGACATGGAGTTACCTGCCAGTTGAACCAACTCTTAGAGTTTGGGATAAAATTTCCTACCGAGATGACTGTTATTTGTTGCAAATTCAGTGGATTGTATATGGAAGGCCGAAAGTGGGCTCAGGAATCAGATGAATGGGTGGTACCTGTTAAAGAAGTCAATCTCGATGATGTTGTACAAATAATGGCTGATGCATTTTGATAGACAAGTGAAATCTGTAGCATTTCTGAGTTACTAATCGCTTTTAAGCTTTAGGTATGATTGGTCACTTCACTCTTTCACCTACCCACTAAGTGGGAAGATTTTTTCATTGAAGCCATCGAGGTTATTGAATGTATTGATTTCTCTTGTCAAGACTAAATAGTCTCCATCAGATGGGGGATGATTTTGATAGCTCACATGATGAACCTAGTGGAGAAGAATCCAATATAGTAGCCAACTCGCGTGGAATGCTATCCTTTGAATATTTATTTAGGGAAATCAATAAGGTGTCCATTCAGCTCAATGTAGATGAAGACACGGGGTTCTTTTTCTTCCTCACCTTAGTAAATCACATGACAAGGTCAGGGAGACACTATAAAGATCTGATTCCCCATGTGACCGAGACTGATAAAGGAAAGGCAGTTGACAAAGAACTTCCCATGCCATAAATGACCATTAAAGAGATCAAAGTCCTTGACTATCTTAAGAAGACCTAAACCAATATCACCTTATGGGGGCTTTTCATGTCCTTTCAGTTGCATATGAATGCTTTGATAAAACTCCTAACCGAGACCAGAGTCCCTCTTTTCACAACTCTTGAAGAAGCTGTAAACATAGTTGGGTTCTTGACCTCTTCCAGACTCCTCTCCTTTTTCGAAGAAGAGATACTGAATATCAGCCCTAACCATAATTATTCCCTCAACATCTCTCTTAAAGTCTTGGAAAAGACAGTCCCACTCTCACTTGTTGACAACGGATCTGCTCTAGATGTTTGTCCTCTCAGAACCTTCAATTATTTGGGATTGAAAGTCAATAATCTCACTCCTACTTCCGTCGCTATGCGTGCTTATGACAATATCTGTCGAGAAGTAATGGGGTCAATAAAACTCACAATAGGGGTTGAACTTATAAATCCTGTCACCGAGTTCCAAGTCATTAACATACCTGCATGTTTTAATCTACTCTTTGGAAGTCCATAGCTCCACAGAATTCGGGGGGTATATTTTTCTCTTCATAAAAAAGTAAAGTTATTCTCCAAAGGTCAGGTTATCACCATTTTAGGGGATGACGACAGTACAAATAATGCCAACACTAGCAACTCAATATTGGAAATCTAACATAGGGCATATGACATGCTCCTCTCTAGATTCAGAGTTAATCCACTTCCCCTTCTAGCAAAATATAATTTCAAATACCAAGTCTTCCTAGAACACAGCCCTCATGGCAACGTCAATGTGCTTCAGATGATAAAAAACATGCACTTCATGCACGGAATGGGGCCAGAGAGAATCCAATAAGGGATCCTTAATTTGTAGTCCTGAAGAAGGCCTATCCCCCATGTGGTCTGGTTACTAGACTTCACTAGAAGAAGTCAAAGCATTCTGGCGACCAAGATCAAAAATATGTTTAGAAGATGAAAAGACTATTTTGAGAGACTCTTTGAATGAAATATTTATCAATGAGGGTGAAGACTTCCCTTTCTGTGGCTTCCTTGAACTATAGTATGGCTATATCGATAAGAAGATGAAAGTAGGCATGGAAATATTCTTTCAAGACAATAACTCTTGGTCCGAAGATCACCAATATGAAGTACAACCTCTCATCGAGAAAACAATTACAATTACTAGGGATTCTGAGGAAAGTGATTTCGAGGACTCACTAGAACTGTAGATATTGGGGTTGAGTCTCTGCATGATCCGCTCAGATTTAGCACCGTCGGACCAGTCCACTCAACTCAAAGATGCTGACATGCCTCTCCTCAATTGGAATTCCATGCCTGTCCAACCTGCTCAGATCCAACCTGACCTTGCTATTCACTATATCCAAGTATCTTCACCTGATGTTGTTGTTACGTTTTCTAATCTCAATGTAACTGAGACCTCTTTTGACGAAGTTCTTAATGCTATTTTCCCTAAAAATGAAATAAACGAAGATTTTGATTATCTTGTAGTGCCTTACATTAATTATCTTGATTCTAATCAAACCTTTGATGATGATGATTGTTGATGTAAAAAATTAGATCACTTTAATTATTCAATCACAGATAAATAAATGAGATAAATAATTTTAAAGTGGTTCAGCCTTATAAGAATGGCCTACGTCCACTGTTTTGGTATTGCTGTTTGTATGGGAATTCTCGATTACAAGTTATCTCCAAAAATTCCGGTCTGGGGGTCCCTTTACAATGCGGATTGTACAATGTATTTATAGCCCTGAGGCTGTAATGTGAAAGGGTAATACATTAAATGATACGCATATGAAAGGGTAATACATTTAATGCCCTCTTTGCGTGCGCGTCCAAATGATAAGCATTTAATGAATCAGTTAAACTGTTGGTATCCTGCTTCGAGGTGCAGCTCGGACCGCCATGAGTTACTCGGACCGCCTAAGCTTCTCGGTATTTAAGAGTTCCTCGGAGAGGCATTGTTCCTCGGAGCTTGTGAGTTCCTAGGGGAACTAGTCTTCCTCGTTGTAGTCTTGTTCCTCGGAGCGAGTGGGTTCCTCGGAAGTGCTTGTTGTTGCCATGTAGATAGCCACGTGTCTTCATATGATTGGTCCATGTCAGTAGATTAATTTTGGTATCAACAGAAGCCCCCAATGTTTCATAGTTCGAATTTTGAGGAATATGGAACATTCTTTCTCGGAATATGGTAGCTTTAAATAGTATTCCTGATTTTTATGAGCGTTTCCCTTGTATTTATTTCTTCTTCCCAATTCGTAGAATCATGTTTTTTTGGACTTTTTGTGTGCTTCGATTCCCGCGTTACTTTTTGTTTTCTTAGCCGCTGTTGTCCGCTTCGATTCCCGTGCCACTTTTCCTCTTTTTAGCCGCTGTTGTCCGCTTTGATTCCCGCGCTACTTTTCATCTTTTTAGCCGCCGGTAACGTAATCATCCTTTTTTGTAATCATTACTTCACCATTTCCCAAGGCAAGGTATTTAAACTTCACAGACACTCCCATCGTCTTCTACCTTTTCAAATTTTCGTCTTTTGAGTTTTACGTCGTCTCTTCCTATTTTCTTGTGCGTTCATTTTTTCCGCCGTTCGTTGTCAGCAGATCCATTCTTTTCCTGTAAGATCTTGTTCCTTCTTCTTCATTTTTTTATTCACCATGGTTTACCTTGTTGAGTCTCTTGAGAAGTTTCGTTCTGATTTCTCCATCCCCTCTTGGGTTGTCTTGGAAAAACTTTCTAAGCCTTCTGATTATTTCAATTTGGCTGAGGGACATTGGTTCCCCAGTCTCTTTTTTGCTAAATGTGGATTTTCTTTTCCACCCAATTCTTTGTGTCTAGAATTCTGTCAGTATTTCAATGTTGTTCCTGCACGAATATCCCCCAACACATGGAGAATAGTTAATGGGGTGCATAGATTAAATCAAGTGCATGGAACTCGCATAGGAATCCTAGAAATCATGTTCTTCTATAGATGGGCAGTTAATGATAATATTTTTTATTTACAAACTAGATTTTTAAACAGAGCCTTAGTAGTCAATCTCCCTGATGCCAATAGGGATTATTTTGAGCATGGGGTTGTCATAAAAATTGGCAATACCCTCCATTAACTGGAGATGAGGTTTACCAGGGTCCCAGATGCCCTCCTTATGGAAATGGGATAGGTTATCTTTATTTCATTTTATTTATTTTAAATTCATGTTTCTTTTGTGTTTGATAAAATGTGCCACTGATAACAAATGTTTATTCATTTGCAGTTGATAACAAGAGAAAGTGCCCAAAAGAAGCAAATGTCAATATAAGGCATTTGAAACTTATCTGGAGTTTGCATCAAAGTGTTGTCGACGAGCATATTAGATCAGCTTCGTATCTGCTTCAGTACAAGAGCTACACCACTTCCTTCACTGCTCGTCCAGTGATAAGTGAATCAGAGTCAGTTCCAGCTTCCACAAGCTCATCGCCTGAATCCCATATTCCTTTAAGTGAAAGGATGAAGAAAATAAGAACTCCTTCTCTGTTTGAGAAAACTGCCTCCGGTTCTGGGGAGGTAAAAAGGAGTAGGATTGATGTCCCAAGGGAGGGGACGAAGAAGACTGATACAGCTCCTTCATCTGTTCCTGTCAAGGTTGCCGAGAAGCCCGCAGTGGCTCTGAGCAGGTCTGCTGCTCCTAGAGAGGTGATTGTGATATCACCGACCAAGGATTCTTCCTTGGTTGAATCTGTACCTGTTCCCTCGAGGAGGCTGAAGAAAAGCTCAGTCAATTTGGCTGATACCATTTCTCAGCCCCCAGTTGCTGGAACTGGGGTTCCACCTTTTGTTCCCCCGAGCTCTGCCATGAGCTCGGTAAAGTCCTCGACCATTCCCGAGGTACAAGGTACTGAAGAAAACCTTACTCGGGACATGGTCACCTCACTAGCTGCTCGTCATCTTGCTTATGTAAGTCTTTTTACTTTCAATTTTTCATATTTTCTTTGTCATTTCTGTTTCTAACTTGCTTTCTGTTTCTGTTCACAGTTGACGAGCTGCTTTAACATAATCCTGAAGAAGGATGAGGCAATTAAAGCTTCATTCTCCTCGTCCAGCGTGGAGGGAGCTTTGGAGGAAGCTAAAAAATCTCTGGCATATTCTCACCAGACATATGCCACTGATAAGGCTGTATGGGAGAAGAAGCTTGCCTCTACCGAGCAGGATAAAGCTCGAGCTGTTGAATCCTCCAAAGAGTTGGAGAAGAAAAATAATGCCTTGGAGAAGGCAAATAAAGAGATCGAAGAGAAGCTCAAAGCTACTGGAGAGCTGGAAAATAAACTCAAGGCTGCTGAGGAGAGGTTAGGCCAGCTTCAAAAAGTAGGTCGGCAGAAGGAAGAGGTAGAAAATAAATTGAAGGCTGCTGAGAACTTGTTGTCCGAGAAGCTTGCCTTGGAGAAGGCCAAGAGGAAAACTACTGTGAAGAAGTCCTTCAGCTCTGGCTGGGACAAGGGGTGGAATAAGGGGTTGGCTGCCATGGTATCTCAAGTTGAGTATGGCAGTCTAAAGTGCTTTAGGGATGGATGGGTTGCTGCCCTTCAGGAATTGAAAGTCGACGAGTCATCCGAACTCTTCCAAAGACATATCCCTGGTCCCCCTCCAACTCCAGAAGAATTAGAAGAGGACGAAGCTACCTCTGAAGAGTCTTTAATGGTGATAGGAGATCACCCCCTGTCATCCAGTATGCTGCCGAGCAAGTCATTTCTTCTTCCGATCAACAGCTGGTGCCCTCCGAACAAGCCACAGTTCCCTCCGAGCAACTTGCTTCCTCTTCCCAACCTCCTGAGAAGGTTTTGGGAGATAAGGAAAAGGTGCAGTGTTGTTCGGGCTTATCTTTATATTTTTCTTCTTTTGTCGAATTTAATCCAGAACTTGTAACTCTGAATTGTATGATCTAATAAAACTTGAATTTTCTTGCATACTGTTGTCTATTTTCTATTCACACTCTGCTTATTTTTCTTATTGATGATTTCTCTTTCTTTCTCTGCTAGTTTCTGGCCAGGATGGAACTGCTATCTTCCCATGATACAAAATTATTGGAGCAATGTAATGAGTACTTTAAGGCTGGTCACACAGACCTGAGTGCTGCACAAGTTGCTGACATCCTTGGTCATGATGCTTCAGAACAGGCAGTTGAAGCATATCAGTACCTGAAGTGTCTACTTGACCGAGCTGTGGCCAATAATGTGGCTTACTATGAAATGATCGAGGATCTCTAGTGTACCCTCGAAGACCTTCAGAATCAGTACAAGGAATCAACTGCCCTGTTGCATGAGGGTTACGAGAAGAAATACAAGTTGATCATGGCTGATAAGGGCTACGATAAGCTTTTTGCTGGGTATGATCTGAGGGAGAGAATCTTGAAGGGTGAGGTCGAAGAATGCAGACAGATTTCCAAGTTGTTGGAGCAAGAGAACAACAACTTGCAAAAAGAGCTATCACTATTGAAGTCTGCAGCCTCCACTTCCAGTGCCTTGATCCCAGTGACCGACGAGGGATTCTCGTTCTTAGAGGTTGAGAATGCCAAGTTGAGGGACGAGTTAGAGACTTTGAAGAGTTCTGGCACCTCTACATCTTCTCGCGATCGAGCAAGAGCTCCTCGGGGACGAGGAAGAGCAGTTCGGGTTCTTGTCGAGGAACAGAGAACTCAGTTTGCGTTAGAGAACCAAGCTTTCCAATTAATGGAGAAGAATCAGGCTTTGTCTGACATGTCAAAGAAGATTATGGACTTGGAAAAACAGCTCTATGTGAAGAAGTCCGTCTTGGAGAATAAGGAGCTTTTCATCAAGAATCTCCACGAGCAGCTAGAAAGGCTAACCTATCAATTCCACAAACAGCCCAGAGAGTTCTGGATGGCTGGATACAACGAAGCACTATTCCACTTGGACAATCGTATCCAGAATGCCAACAACGAGGGCTACAAGCAAGGCTAGCTGAATGCCTTAGGTGTATTGAAGCTCGAACAAGGCCATTATCTGTGGGACTATCATGATCCCGGGTTGCTCGACTTGCCTGTGCCACCATACAATTTGGAGATGGAATGGATCCTTGCTCGGGCCATTCCTCGGAGCTTAATTTCGAAGTATCTCGATGATTACAGTTTACATTCTCAAATTGAGGTATCTCGTCCCGAGCATCTTTTAGATCGACCATGCGTGATGAATGTAAGGATGCTGAAGGATCTCAAGTTCATCAATTCTCCTCTGTCTTTAAATGATCCGCCTGCTGGCGAGGAACCTGTGTCAAAAGCAGAGGGGAAGAGACCAGTAGAATAGGAATTTTTGATGTAATAGTTAGTATACATGTCAATGTAACTGTAATTTCATTATCAATGAAATTTATTTTGAATTTAATGAAAGACTTTCATTTTTTTGCAAATTTTGATTGCTATTGTCTTATAGTTATCAAATACTTTACATTTATGCATATCTGTTAAAAAGATAACAATATTGTGTTGTTTGTCGACCAGCTTAGTAATAAAAAGTTTCAAGTTTCAAATATGTTGCTCAATCACTTAATAACAAAGTCACGAGTGTAAAAATGTTTAAAATTTTTCCAACCAACCAAGGTCGTTAAATTATGCTTGTCGACCAACTACAGTTAGCGGGTTTTTATCCCCGACCAGCTATACTTGGTAGATTTTTCTTTTAAATGTTTCCGACCAACCAAGGTCGGTAAATTTTCTTTGTCGACTAACTATAGTGGGTGGGTTTTTATCCCCGACTAGCCATAGTTAGCAACTTTTGCATCTTCTGGAATAATCTCACCTCCCGACCAACATAAGTTGGCATTTTCGAGAATGTACGTACCTTCCGACCAACATAAGTTGGCATTTGCGAGCATATTTTGTTTCCTAGCCAAACAGGGCATTTTTATGAATATTTCGTTTCCTAGCCAAGCAGGTTGGCATTTTTAGGAATATATCGTTTCCTAGCCAAACAGGTTGGCATTTTTAGGAATATTTTGTTTCCTAGCCAAACAGGTTGGCATTTTTAGGAATATATCGTTTCCTAGCCAAACAGGTTGGCATTTTTAGGAATATATCGTTTCCTAACCAACCGAAGTTGGCATTTTTAGGAATATTTTGTTTCCTAACCAACCGAGGTTGGCATTTTTAGGAATATCTTGTTTCCTAACCAACCGAGGTTGGCATTTTTAGGAACATCTCGTTTCCTAACCAACCGAAGTTGGCATTTTTAGGAATATTTCGTTTCCTAACCAACCGAGGTTGGTATTTTTAGGAATATCTCGTTTCCTAACCAACCGAAGTTGGCATTTTTAGAAATATTTTGCTGAGCAGTCCGAGCTTTGCCGAGTAGTGTGTAGCATTAGTATTCCCCGAAAAATTCTCAATAAAAAGGAGAGACTTTGGCAGAATATCTTCGTTTTATTCATACTGATGGAACTGTGTTACATATACATCATTGATAATACTTGCGCAAGTGCTCTGCGTTCCATGCATTCTTAAACTCCTCGCCTTCTAAAGTTTTTATTCGATAACTTCCTGGTCGAACAAATTCTGTAACTCGGTATGGTCCATGCCAGTTTGCTTCCAACTTATTGTGTTTTTGAATTACTTTCTTCAGCACATAGTCTCCTTCTTTCAGGTCGCACTTCTTCACCCTTTTGTTGTAGAACAAAGTTGTTCGCTGCTGGTAAGCAACATTTCTAATGGCTGCTTCTTCTCTAACTTCCTCGAGCATGTTTAAATCCAGTCTTCTCATTAAGTCGCTGACAGGGGAATTAAAATTCAGTACCCTGTGTGTTGGGAGGCCCAACTCGGCAGGTATGACAACTTCACTTCCAAACGCTAGCATGTATGGTGATTCTCCAGTTGCTACTCGGGGAGTTGTTCGGTAAGCCCAAAGTACTGATTGTAGCTCGTTGATCCAGTTTGCTTTTGCATCATCCAATCGTTTTTTCAACCCGTTCAGCAGCGTTCTGTTCGTCACTTCAGTTTGTCCATTGCTTTGAGGATGTCCTGGTGCTGAATGAACCTTCAAAATGTTTGACTGATGACAATAGGCGGCAAACTCCTCGTTATCAAATTGTGTTCCATGGTCTATGATGAAGGCATGAGGGAGACCATATCGGCAAATGATGTTCTTCCAAATAAATTGGTACACCTTCTCATACGTCATGTCAATGAGTGGCTCAGCTTCTACCCACTTAGTAAAATAATCCACTGCGACGACGAGATACTTGAACCTTCCTCGGGTCGTTGGCAGTGGTCCAACCAAATCTATTCCCCACATGGCGAATGGCCAAGGAGAAGTTATGGGTGTCAACAATGCTTGTGGAGTTCTTCGGATTAAGGAAAAGCGCTGGCACTTGTCACACTTCTTGGCGTAGGCTATGCAATCAGCCCTCATCGTCGGCCAGTAGTATCCTTGCGTCATCACCCTTTGTAAAAGCGTCCGACCTGCTACATGTGCTCCACAAGACCCTTTATGGATTTCTTCAATCAGTTCTTTCACCTCAGAGGGATGTACGCATATCTGCAAACCTTCCATAATTCCTCGTCTATATAAAACACCATTAGTTAATACATACCGAGCCGCTTTAAACTTCAATTTCTTGGCTGCGAGTTTGTCAATTGGCAATTCTCCCTCCTCGATATACGCCCTGATGGGGTCCATCCAAGATGGTCCTAAATCAAGGGTGATAAATTTCATCGTCAGATCTTCATCTATACTCCGACTAGCTAATACTTCAATTAGGATTGTTCGTCGTAGCTCGGTGCGAGTAGCTGATGCTAGTCGGCTAGTGCGTCTGCTCTCGCATTCTCCATTCTTGGTATTCTGATCAGCTGAATAGCGACAAATTCTGATACCAGCTCCTTTGCCTTTGCGTGATATCTGATCATTAATTCTCCTCTAACTGCATATACTCCCATCACTTGATTTATGATCAATTGAGAATCACTGAAAACAATGACCTGTTGCGCCTCCATACTTTTTGCTAAACCAAGTCCTGCAATCATGGCCTCATACTCAGCCTCATTGTTGGAAGCTTTGAATTGGAAATGCAAGGCATATTCCATATCGACCTCATCCGGAGTGCTCAGAACTATCCCCGCGCTGCATCCTGCAGTGCAAGATGAGCCATCTACATATAGTCTCCATATAGGTAACTCGTCTTCAAATTTCTGATCAGTTAGAGTTCCTCGGTGAAATATTTGTTCCTTCCTTTCCTCCTCGTATTTTTCTTGCTCTTCGTCGATCATTTCTTCTTGCCCTTTTACCAACCGGAGTTGGTCTGAGCCCGAAGTCAATGATCTTGTAACATCCACTTGCCCTTTTACCAACCGGAGTTGGTCTGGGCTAGTGTTTGTCGATTCTGTAACATCCACAGGTTGATCAGCGACCAACTTTTGCTCCTCGGGGGTATTAGGATAGGTGAACTCCGCTATAAAATCTGCTACAGCTTGCCCTTTAAGCGATGATCTGGGCTCATAGACTATATCATATTCACCGAGTTCTATTGCCCAGTACATCAATCTTCCTGATTTTTCTGGCTTATGCAGGGCTTGCCTCAATGGCATATCGGTATATAATACTATGGTATGAGCCTGGAAATATGGCCTCATTCTCCTACTCGCCTCAATCAGCGCCAGTGCCAATTTCTCCAGCCATGGATATCTGATCTCTGCTCCTCGGAAAGCCTTACTTGTGTAGTAAATTGGCTTTTGTACTCCATTCTCCACTCTGATCAACGCCGAGCTAACTGCATTCTCGGACACTGCAAGGTACAAATACAATTTTTCTCCCATCACTGGCCTGGACAACAGTGGAGGTGCTCCCAAGTATTTCTTCAAGTCTTGAAAAGCCTTCTCACATTCATCATTCCACTCAAAAGTTTTTCTGAGTGTCTTAAAGAATGGGAGACATCTATTAATTGCTCGCGACACAAATCTGTTGAGTGCCGCTACTCGTCCTGTGAGACTCTGTACTTCCTTCTTCGTCATTGGAGATCGTAGCCCTAATAGAGCTTTGATCTTTTCAGGATTTACTTCAATGCCTCGTTGATTGACAATGTACCCGAGGAACATGCCTTCTCGTACTCCAAAGATGCACTTCGTCGGGTTCAGCTTCATTTGATATTTATCTAGTTGATCAAAAGTCTGACTTAAGTCAACTAGATGATCGACAGCTTTCTTGCTTTTCGTCAGCATATCGTCAACATAGACTTCCATATTGTCACTGATTTGTTCAGCAAAGACCTTGTTCATCAGCCTCTGATATGTCGCACCTGCATTTTCTAAACCAAAAGGCATAACATTATAACAAAAAGTTCCCCTAGGGGTAATAAAAGAAGTACTCTCCCTGTCTTCAGGTTTCATTTTGATTTGATTTTAACCAGAATAAGCATCCATGAAGCTCAGCAACTCGTGTCCCGAGGTAACATCCACCAGTTGATCAATTCGGGGCAATGGAAAGTGATCCTTTGGGCATGCTTTGTTGAGGTCGGTGAAGTCTACACACATCCTCCACTTGTTGTTCTTCTTCTTTACCATCACCACATTAGCTAACCACTCTGGATATTTAACATCTTCAATGAAACAAGCTTTCTGGAGCTTCTCGACTTCCTCATATATAGCTTGATTCTTCTCGGGACTGAATACTCTTCTTCTCTGCTTCACAGGCTTGATCTCCTTATTCACATTGAGCTCGTGACATAAGAAGTTTGGGTCTATCCCGGGCATATCTTCATGACTCCACACAAAAGTTTGTCTTCTGCTTCTAAGGAAAGTTATCAATTCTCATTTTAATGAGGCTTCCAACGATGAACCTATTTGAGTAGTTCGCTCAGGGTGTTCGTCGTCCAGAATGATGTTTTCAGTAGCTTCCACCACTTGGCCCTTCACGAGTTGCGACTCATCTCGAGGATCCAATGTTTCAATTTCTGCACCTTCATCCACTTGATAGGTAGTGGTCTTTTTCTTTGATTCTTCCAGCTCTTCTTGCTCGGCGGATGAATAATAGCATTCCCGAGCTACTTTCTGATCACCTTTCACAACTCCTACTCCAAAGTTTGTTGGAAATTTTAAGCACTGATGCACTGTAGATGGCACAACCTCGAATTTCTTCAATCCTACTCTTCCCATGATGATATTGTACGATGATTGGACATTCTTGTCCATCACGAAGAAACGTATTCTTTCTGTCCGACAAGCAGGCCACGTACCAATGAATATATCCAACTTGATCGTCCCAAGTGGAAATACTTTCTCGCCAGCAAAATCGATGAGGGGTCTGTGGTAAGGCTCCAGTTGAGATAGCTTTAGATTCAAACTATCGAAACACGAGTAGAACATGATGTCTGCCGAGCTACCATTGTCGACCAGCACTCTTGAAATCATGACCTCCTTCATTCTCATTTTGATCACCAGCGGGTCATCATGAGGGTATAAAACACCTGCAAGGTCATTTTTTGAAAAAGCGATGACCAATTTCTCCTTGTTCACCTTTCTCGGGCGATCTTCCTCAGCTAGATTTATTCGCTAAATGTACGAGCAAGCTTGAGCCTCCCCGAGGTAAGCTTTTCTTTCTGCAGTAAGGTCTCCTCCTCCTGCATCTCCTCGTTTAATAACATTACAATCAAATGACCCAAAACGTATTGAAAATACCTCTCGTTCTGGCTACCTTGGTTTTTTGGGAAGATCGGGGTCATCCTCCGGATCAACTTCATGATTTCTCTTCTTGTTCTCCTCTGCTCGACGAGGAGATCTAGATCTCTCTCTAGTTCGGTCGTTGTTTCTTCTTTCGCGTCCCCGATCAACATACTTTGCTAGCTTTCCTCGTCGAATGAGTGTTTCAATCTCATTCTGAAGAGCTATGCAATTTTTAGTCATATGGCCATGATCCTTGTGGAACTCGCAATATTTTTCTCTATTCCTCGTGTCAGGGTCTGCCTTCATTTTCTTCGGCCAGTTTAACTCCTCGCTGTTCTTAATTTCTTCCAGGACGTGGTTGATATTTACCTTCAAAGGTGTGTAATTATCAAATTTCCTCAAGACCTCCCATGACGACCTATTTTTGGATTGTTTGTCACCACCATTGTTCTTATGTTCTTTCTTCTTAGCTTTATCACCTTCCACCTTGGTTTCTTTGGTGTCCATATTCTTCTTCGCAGACATAGCCTCCTCGGCATTCATAATCTTGGACGCTTTTCCCATCAGGTCCGACATGGTTCAAGGTGGATCTTTGGCCAAAGTGTAGTACAACTTATTTGGCATTAGTCCACTCATCAAAGAAGTAATCGCTGTCTTCTCTTCATAATCAATGACTTCGAGTTTCTCGTTATTAAAACGAGTTATATAATCTCTGATACTCTCACCAGCTTTTTGTCTAACACTTAACAAATGTGCTACTCGCTTAACTGGCTTTGCTCCAAAGCAGAAATTCCCAATGAATAACTCGGCCAGTTGAAGAAAAGTTGAAATCTTACCCCGAGAAAGATTATTGTACCATATCTAAGCAGATCCGGTAAGAGTTCCCGAGAATGCCCTGCATCTCATCTCATCTGGGATAGCATAGATGTCGGCAGCAGCTTGATATTGTTCTATATGAAGGACAGGGTCAGTCTTCCCATCATACTTGGGAGTCACAACAGGTGCTTTGAATTTGGAGGGTGTTGGAAAGTCGACAATGTCCTGGACAAAAGGTGTTCCTCGAACAAAGGTTCATTGTAGAGGGTTCTTGGCCTTAGCTATTTCCCCTAATCTATCCTCCAGCCTCTGAATAGATCTTTTCCATGCATCATTTCCTTCCTCGGGCCTATTGGTTCGAGCAACTGATCGCGTTGAAGTGGCTTCTTGGGATTTATCCTGACGAGCAGCTGGTCGGTCATAGGATTTATCTTGACGAGCAGCTGGTCGCGACTGGGCAGATCCTTCCCTTAAATCTGATGGTCGTCGAAAGTTCCTCGACGCTGCATTAAGAAGACTTTTGTTCCTCCTAGGGCCTAATCGGTCGAAAGGAGAAGCCCTACTTAATCTTTCCAATGCGCTGGTCATTTCTGGGGAGAGGGTGACACGTTGCTCAGTATCTGTGGCTCGCACTGATGAAGTTCGTCCAGGTTGATAAGAAAAATCTTCAGATTCCTCATTGCGATATGAATTAGTACGCCTAGTACGCGAAGAAGGCGCACGGGTATTTCTTTGAATGCTTCGTGGTCCGAAATGGGCTGATGTACCGCCATGGAGGGTTTGGATGAGTTGTCGCATCGTTTTTTGCATGACGGTCTGGCCCTGAGCCAGATTTGCCATTATTCCAGTCAGATCTGGAACAATTGGTGGAGCAGACGGATTTGGAGGGGTTCCAGCGTTTCGATTGCTGGATTCAGGAATATCAGCCATTGGTAATGGATTGTATTTGATGAGAAATCGATATTACCAATCGATTCCCACAGACGGCGCCAATCTGTTGATGTAAAAAATTAGATCACTCTAATTATTCAATCACAGATAAATAAATGAGACAAAGAATTTTAAAGTGGTTCAGGCTTATAAGAATGGCCTACGTCCACTGTTTTGGTATTGCTGTTTGTATGGGAATTCTCGATTACAAGTTATCTCCAGAAATTCCGGTCTGGGGGTCCCTTTAGAATGAGGATTGTACAATGTATTTATATCCCTGGGGCTGTAATGTGAAAGGGTAATACATTAAATGATACGCATATGAAAGGATAATACATTTAATGCCCTCTTTGCGTGCGCGTCCAAATGATAAGCATTTAATGAATCGATTAAACTATTGGTATCCTGCTTCGAGGTGCAGCTCGGACCGCCATGAGTTACTCGGACCGCCTAAGCTTCTCGGTATTTAAGAGTTCCTCGGAGAGGCATTGTTCCTCGGAGCTTGTGAGTTCCTCGGGAAACTAGTCTTCCTCGTTGTAGTCTTGTTCCTCGAAGCGAGTGGGTTCCTCGGAAGTGCTTGTTGTTGCCATATAGATAGCCACGTGTCTTCATATGATTGGTCCATGTCAGCAGATTAATTTTGGTATCAACAATGATTTTACAAATGAATAATTTTTAACGGATCTTAATAAGGACAATAACAAATAACATAACTGCGTTCAAATTAATGATAATGAGATTGTCATTATTAATCTCGATTCTAGTAGCCATCAGAGCGAGATTAGGATAGGGTTCACCTTTAACGAGCATGAGCGTGTGAAATTTGAAGAACTATTGAAAGAATTTGTGGACGTTTTTGCATAATCCTACGATGACATGCCTAACATTGACCCAAAAATAGCTCAGCATGAGATTCCAACATTCCCAGAATGCAAGCCGATTAAACAGAAGCTAAGGAAATTCTGCAAAGAATAAGTAGTTAAACAGTTGAACGTGGATTTTATTCGCATAGTCGAATATCCTACATGGCTTGCCAATATCATCCCCGTGCCGAAGTCGGGGGGGAGTCCACATGTGCGTCGACTACTAGGATTTGAACAAATCATTCCCCAAAGACGATTACCCATTGCCCAATATCGATATGATATTGGATAACACAACCAACCATGCCCTCAAGTTGCTTATCGATGGATTCTCCGGATATGACCAGATTAAGATGCACCCTGACCATCATGAGAAAACCGCCTTCATCACTCCATGGGGAACTTTTCGGTATACTAGCATGCCAATCGGACTCAAGAAAGATGGGGCAACCTACCAAATGGCTACCAAAACCAACCTGCATGACCTTATTCACAAGGAGGTTGAAGTCTATGTATATAACATAATCCTTAAGTCTAAGACTCGAGAACGTCATATTCTCGCCCTCTAAGAGATCTTTGAACGAATGCAATAATACCAAATGAGGCTAAATCCACATAATTACGTTTTCGGCATCACAAAAGGAAAACTCTTGGGATTTATAGTGAATGAGAAGGGAATCAAAGTAGACCCTGCCAAGATGAAAGACATACTTGAGATACCACCACCACGGATGGAGAAGGAAGTCCGAGGATTCCTGGGTAAACTACAGTACATCAGTCAGTTCATTATCCAACTGACTTATATCTGTGAAACCACTTTCAAACTTGTCCAGAAGGATTCAACTAAAGTCTGGAATAAGTCCTGCCAAGAATCCTTTCATCGAATCAAGCAATACCTCACCCGACCTCCGGTGCTTATGCCTTCGTAGCCAGGTCTCCCCTTCCTCTTATACTTGACCATAACAGATACCACATAAGGGGATTTTCTAGCCCAATACATTAAATAATCTCATAAGGAAAGATCCATTTATTATGATAGTAAAAAATTGGCGGGGTACGAGGTCAACTACACAGCTTTGGAGAAAGCTTGTACCGCCCTGGTCTGTGTCACACAAAAATTACAGTACTACATGCTTTCCATACCCATCAGATTCGTATCCCGTATGGATTCCATCAAGTACTTTATAGAAAAACCCACTATGTCTAGTTGAATGTACTGTTAGTTGATGATGCTATTCAAATTTGATATTGTGTACGTCACGAAGAAAGCTATGAAATTGAGAGCCATCTCCAACTACCTTAATGGTTACCCCATGGAAGGGAACAATGTTTAGGTTTCTGAATTCTCAGATGAAGATATTTTCTACACCTCTTCAGGGGATCTTATATGGCAATTTTTTTATGGAGTTACCAATAAGAAAGGATACGACATTGGGATCGCCCTTAATGACTCCCACACCCCATTTCCATCAAACTAGACTTCCCTTGTACTAACAACATGACTGAATATGAGCTATGCACAGTAGGCCTCAAGGTCACCCTCAAGAAAGAAATTTGACATCTAGATGTTTATGGAGATTCTGCCCTCATCGTCGGCCAAATCTTTAGAAAATGTAAAGTCAAAGACGAGAAACTCCTACCCTTACATGCCCATATTCCCTAGTACAAAGATGTCACCTTCCACTACCTACCTCGTGCAAAGAATGACCTAGCTGACGCCTTTGCTACCCTAGAATCCATGGTCAACATGCATGAGGGAATAACAATGGCCCCTTTTCTAGTTCAGAAACAAGGTATGCCCACCAACTACTACTATATTGAACTCGTCACCAAGGAATATTTTGATATGGCCAAGTTATGGTACTATGACATTCCCCCCTCTCCAAACATGGTAGGTATCCCTAAGACGTCGATAAGAAAGACTATGAAACCCTCCACAAACTGGATTCCTTTTACATTATTTGCAACAAATCGCTTTTCAAGAAAAACTTAGATAGGACACATATGCACTGCATAGCAGGGGATAATGTTGAAGAAATGACGCAAAAACCCATAGTAGGGAATGCGAGCCCCACATGAACGGTCACATGCTTGCCAAAAAGATAATCCGTTAAGGGTACTACTGTACCACCATCGTTTAAGATTGCACTGCTTATATTCAAAGATGCCTCAAATGCCAACAGTTTGGTAATCTCCAACACTTACCTCCTTGAGAACTATACAACATGACCTAGAATTTCTCCACCTGGGGCATTGACATCATAGGGAAGGTTACTCCCAAAGTTTCAAATGGTCACAAATTCATCTTGGTTGCCATTGATTACTTCACCAAATGGGTCGAAGCTGAGTCATACACAGTATTGACTGCCAAGGAAGTGGCCAAGTTTATAAAAAAGAACTTCATCTGCTGATATGGAGTTCCTCATGAGTTGGTATCAGATAATGGGCTCGATTTCAAAGATGAGGTCACAAAACTAGTTGACGAGTACGGGATTCAATGACACAAATATTCTCCCTACCGACCCCAAGCCAAGGGTGCTGTCGAAGATGCTAATAAAAGCCTCAAAACCATAATCCACAAGATGATTGAAATTACTGAGGTTGGGTCGACTAAATCTTTATGTCTTCTGGGGCTACCGCACTTCAATTATAAATACTGCTTGGGCTACCCTTTATTCTCTAGTGTATGGCATGGAAGAAGTCCTACCCATTGAGCTAGAAATACTTTCCCTTCGCATCATGCTCAAGAGCAAAGTTAGCGAAGAAGAATGTCATTAGAGTCGCTTGGACGAATTATCACTCTTGGATAAAAATAGGCTAAAGGCTCTATATCATATACAAAGGTACCATCGTAGGGTAGAGAGATCATTTAACCGAAAATTCAAGGATCATGGTGTCCAGGAAGGGGACCTTGCCCTCAAAGAGATCGTAGAACCTGTCTAAGACCCTAGAGGTAAATTAAAATAGAATTGTAGAGGCCCCTAGATCATGAAGAGAATTCTCTCAGGAGGCACCGCTTGCTCATAGACCTCGATGGAGAAGAGATAGCGTGTCCATCAACTTGGACCATCTCAAGAAATTTTACCCTTAGTAAAAAATCTCGATGCACTAAGACTCTTCTTATCCCACTTCTATTCTAAAAAAAATTCAAGGTAAAACTTTCTCGTTGGATCCATATTTCGGTACTTTGCTTTTCGTACCATTTAAATGTCGCATTGTATTAATCTTGTCAGTGTCACATCTATTCCTTGATATTATTCCCTCAAACTTTACGGACATCCTAACTAATACTATTAGAAATTAAATACGCATTTAGGTGACACATGTATAGTGGAATTTTTCTTGTTTAAATAATTTACGTAATACTCCACCTTACGTATTACTTGACATGTTACACTTGGATTATTTATTCCTCGAATTTTTCTTTAGAGAAAACACTTTAAATAACATTAAATACCTCATTTTATTTAGCGGGGTTTTACAGGTGCTTTGGGTGTTCGGCCTTTAGAGGCTTATTTTTAAGCGTAAGTGTTGACATTTTCAAATTATCATCATATTCTCAAATCGGGGGGGGGGGGGGGGGGGGGGGAGGTCCCTCGACCACGCGGTCAGTACCTGCAAGTTACATTGATCCCGTGAGAGGTGATAACACCTCTCACGAGGATGTTTGGTGAGTGTTTTTTATTTTCGCCCTCTAATGGCATATTTTTAAGCCTAAGTGTACATATTTTCAAATTATCGTCATATTCTAAAATCGGGATCCCGTGACCATCCGGTTAGTTCCTACGAGTTACATTGGTCCCGTGCGAGGTGTTCGCTCCTCTCACGGGACCGTTTGGGGGTGTTTTCGCTTTTCGCCGTGTAATGACATGTTTTTAAGCATAAGTGTAGATATTTTCAAATTATCATCGTATTCTCAAACTGGGGGTCCCGTGACCATGCGGTCTGCTCTTGCGAGTTACATTGGTCCTGTACGAGGTGTTCGTGCCTCTCATTGGGCCGTTTGGGGGGTGTTTTGGATTTTCACCTTGTAGCAGCATGTTTTTAAACCTATGTGTTGATATTTTCAAATTATCATCATATTCTCAAATCGGGGGTCCCATGATCATGCGATCAGTTCCTGCAAGTTACATTAGTCGCGTGTGAGGTGTTCGCGCCTCTCATAGGACCATTTGGTGGGCATTTTTGGTTTTCTCCCTCCAACGGTATGTTTTTAAGCCCATGTCTTGATATTTTCAAATTATTGTCATATTATCCAACCGAGGTGCTTTGTGATTACTTGTTATTTGATTTGTCTCTCCCATCCTCTCTTTGTATTTTTTGAAAATTCATATGTAATAATCTATAAATTTATGTCCTGTGGTATTAGGTTAAAATATTATTACAACTGAAACAAAAATAATATTCTCACATTTGAAACAAAAAAAGTATTATTATAACTGAAACAAAACCAATATTCTTACAGCTGAAATAAAAAAAATTATTACAGCTGAAAATAAATGTTATTACAACAGAAAGAAAATAAAATATTATTAGAATTTGGTCAATAAATAAACTGGCCAAATAATAAACGAGTTTGCTTAATTCCTCAATTCCCTCCCATCCTCGTTATTAACCAACACAGGTACATCTTCGCAGCCAATGTATATTTCATCCACCATTATTTGAGCCTCACCCCTCCCTAAAGCTCGATAGTGTGTTGGAGTTTCAGCAACCATAAACCTTAGTGTGCACACCCCAACAACCCTTGTATTGCTCAGGTCCATGAAATAGCACTATTCACTATAGTCACTGTGTGTTGTGATGATTATCCAAGTCCCGTGATAGGTAGAGGCACAGGGAAGGGGAATATTGGAGTAGTTAGCTTTTGGGAAGGGTATGTTGGATGAGGCGGGATTTGGGAGGGGAATGTTAAAGGAGGTAGAGTTTGGTAAGGGAAACCTAAAGGGGAAGGATAGGGGAAACCTTGAGGAGGAGGGTAAGGGTAACCTTGAGGAGGCATTGGGGGCCTATAACCTTGAAAAAAGCTCACAAGTTGCCCAATTTGATCCGATAAGATTCACAAATTATTTTTCATCTCGTGGACATCCCCAATAGTCTTGAACTATTTTTTCTCAGTGGATGAGACACGATCCTTGATCGAAGAAAGCTCGTCCACGAGAGGTGTAATGTGTTTAAATTTTGTTTTTGGCATATGTGAGCCAACACCTCTCATCCTCCCCTTTTTGTCCTTTCTAAAAGTCTGGTTCAGGGCATAATTTTCAAGGTCAAACTCACCAGTAGCGCTCGAATCAGACTGACTACTGATTGCCTCAATTGATTATAGCATCTTAGCCAAGTGCGGCGGGAACTTATTATTATCTTTGTCCCATCGAGCATGAACAAATAAGTTGGCACGATTTGGGTGTTTATTGACATCTGGACCATCCGTTGTCCTACTCCCTTATTCATTCTTCAAATCCTCATAAGATTTGGATCACAGCCAATGGATATCAATTTTTTGTGCCTTAATTTTTTTGTTTTGTTCCCTTTGCACCAACTTTTTATCTTTCGCCTTATTCTTCAAAAAATTATTCCACTACTCCTTTGGAATTTCAACATTGGGAGTCACTCTCTCTTTCAAAGCCAAAATATCGGAGTTCGCTGCCTCCTTCGGGAAATATTTCTTTCAAAGGTTTCTCCTGTAGGTACTAAATGCTTCAGCAACTGAGATAGAACCTTACTCTTGGCGCAATCGGGAAATGAGAAATGGTTGCAGAGTTGATCATATATGTCATCTTTGAGGTCTTCATAAACAAGGATCTAGTTATCTGTTACACCGACTCCCACATTAATTTTTCCTAGCGATAAACATCGGGTTTTAAAGTTCGTTACATCGTTCTTATCACCCGTCGGGTTATTCCCAAGAAGGGAGAACCCAATGGGCTTTTTTTGGATTGAGCGGGAGGCGTCGAGAGCATTGGATGGGGGCGTTAGAGCAACGGGAGTGCTGGATGAGGGCGGTGGAGCACTTGGAGTTAGACTTGGTGAGGAGTGAACCATTGGTGGAGTTATGAATTGCTCCGCCATTAGTGTTGAGAATTCGAGTTATGCATGAGATGGTGAACCTTGTTGCGGTGTCACCTCGTCACTATTGGGTTATTTCCTCTCAACATTATCTAAAAAAATGAAAAACCTTAAGTGACTAAATAATTATAATAATACGAAATTATAACTAATTAATCAAGCTTATGACTATATATATATACCGTTTCAGAGTAAGACATTAGAAAATATTCAATGTGTCTGATCTCTATCCATTCGGTATTAGTTTTTATGAACCTATGAATTTTTGCACGTGGCCAACTACGAGGAAGGGTATCTATCATTGATGTGTAGATATCCTTGACATGAACTAGGAATCCCATCCTTTTCAACTTGTTGGCAAGATTCAATTTTACATTCATATGGCATGAGACGTTATAGTCTATGTCAGTGCTCTCTATACGTAGTTGTATCCATAAAGGGTTGATTTTTTTTCGCCCAACGTAACCATGGTTAGGGCTATATCGAGATTGTGTGTGTGAAATATATTTTCTATAACGTCATCCAAGTTTTCTGGTAGGGAAAATAGAATACGATCAACTGGTAATCTTTTTAGAGACTAGCACCATGATTTACAAGGTAGTTAAATTGTCCCATCTTTTTATTTACATACCTATAGGTAGGAGTACCATCTATATGGCGTGCACCAATATAAGAGTTATGTGTGCGGTCAAATTGCAAACTCTCCCACTCTTGTTGCCAGTGATTATCACTGTGCCTTATTTTTCCGTAGATAAGTATACGAGGGCGTGAATATGAGTCCTACAATTAAGGGCTCTAATTAATTAATAGCTATTAATTCAAACATATGACATATAAGTATATATTAGTTTGATTAGGGTTTTTCTTCGTCACAACCCTTCTCCTAACCCCTTGAATTTTGGATCTCATCGATGAAAAAATCCCAAAAATAATCCGTTGTAATTGTTTGTAACACGTTCTATTAAGGTTTGTTATGAGAGAGTTTAAAAGTATATGTGTATAATCAATCCAAGAAATCCAACATAGTATCCAACAACCAAACCAACACAGTGTGACACCCCGCCTAATTAAATACCGGCCGATCACTCCTTTATTAAATTAAAGTCAAGGTGAACAGTTGGTTCATTCTTAGCATCACTGTCGAAAAATAACTTTTCCAAATTAAACACCCTAATTAATTAAGCTAAGTGTCAAAAACCATTTTAGACATTACTTTCCAAATTTTATTTAATAAACCAACATTTAAAACTTTGCATAATTCACAATTTAATAGTCACACCACAACTATCCTGGAACATACAATCCAAATATTCAAATATTCAACTAGTTGAATCCAACATTTATTACTTAAAGTAAAAACATCCAGACAGTAATAAATCCCAAAGTGACAATACTAGAAATAAATGAATTATAATATTCCATAAAAACAACTGAATAATGGAAACGGGCGACACATGCCCAACTGAATAAATATGCTAGGAGTGGAATCAAATAAATGAAGTCATCTAAGCAAGAGGCCTGCAACTCCCACCTAAGCTGCAGCGCGTTCCTTCCAAAGGATCCTATGCAAGACGCCCCTGTGGCTGGGCACCTGTAATATATACATATATATACAAGAGAGAAAAGAAAATGGAAACGGGTCAGAGCCCGATAGTGTAAATGATTTAAAATTTGTTTAGCAAGTATTTAAAATGTTTACAGGCCAATGCAACAACATATTAGTGCGACACTCTCTTGAGAAATTCTCACCTCTCTTCTAATGTGCACGCCTATCGCACTAATATTCCCAACGGGTTATCTTATCTTATATCGCACTAATCTTCCCAATGGTTTAACTTATCTTATCTTAGTATGCTCGTAAGATTTAAACTGGCGATTCAACTGTTTAAGGGGTACATTCTATTTAATAACAAACCTCTTATTTTAACTTTATTCGCTAATAAAGTTTCCCAATATCATATTATACTTTTCAAAACAAGTATTTCCAAATTGAAATCATTATTCATATCTTACTTTCCATAAACACAGTAGGAAGTTCCAAATTTCAGAAATTCATATATATATATATTAAATACTCGTATAATATATATATATATATATATATATATATTCTAACAGCACCCCACATAAAAATTATGGTGCGTGCACACTCTGCTATCCAATCCCCGTATCACTTGTACTAAGGAAAATACAAGTTCGGAATCACTCTCGAACTGTATTAACACGTACACAAACAATATTGAGGCGAAGTATAGATTCCAAGTCTCTAAGAGGATATCACATACCCTCACGTCTCTTAGGACCGTCTGACCATCGATCAGATGGCCTGTACCAAAGATATCTATCTTCTAGGGTACGAGTCAATATCCCCCATAAAGGCACATCGAGATAAGACTGTCCCAGTGCGGTAACCCTAGGGATATCAAGTAGCGCGGGCATGATTTTCACACGTATATAGTATATGCATAAACACAGTCATATAAATATACTACTATTACCATATCTCTTTAAGTACCTTTCATCACCCATAATATAACATTTATCATTATTTCTCAATCTTTAGTTATCACGTATAACGATTCGTCTCTTACTTTAATTGAGGGATTAATCCAACTTACTACGTAACACTCATGGACTCTATCTTCCCAAGTGTAGAATTCAGTAGGTACTCATCTATTTTTCCAACGTAACTATTTTATGTGTCTCTCCCTTTAATGCATAATTTCATCGTCCCTTATATGTAAATATCCCAAAAATGTACATCTCGTCTTACATTAAAGGTCTCATAATTCTTAATAAGTCCTACTGGTCTCCTTTACCTTCCAAATTATTTTAATAAGGATGCCCAAATATTTCTACTCATTGAATTTGAATTTAACTATATTCAAAGGGGAAATGTGAGTCTGCCAGAAGGCGTCGATCGATCAAACAGGTATGCGAATTCTGCAGATTAACAGTTACGGGTTTCATAATCTAACCTCAATCAAATCCAGATTTTTCATACCCAAACTCCCTAAAATTCATACTACAAACAGTATAAACCCATATTATACATCTTCAATGTAAAGCATGCAATTTTCCATCAATAACCATAGATTAATAGACCAAAACTCATATAAATCTCAAGAACCCTAGAATTTCTTTAACATGGTTCTAATCAGTCTTTTTTCAGAAATTTTTACTCCTAATTCGTCATAAATTCGTGGTTAAGCCTCTACATGTGAAGGGGTTTCCAGATTATCATTAAAATCATTACTACATGCGATTTTCCTATCTCTAACATGGATTTTCTTCTACCAAATTCATCCTAATCACCCTAGACTAACATGAACGATGCATTAACGAAAATAAGCAAGATAAATACTTGCCTGGAAATTTCAAAGTTCTGATTTGATGACGAATTTGGTGTGGTTGCGTTCCCCATCGCGCGATCTACGCGTTGGTGGTGGTGGCGGTGCAACCAGATGAATTTTCGGTCTAGAATTTGCTTTGAAAGCTCTCTCCTTCCCTCTCATATGGCCGTTACTTGTCTTTGGTTGTGTTAACCCTAGAAGGAAACCTTAGACATCTGATATAACCCTTGAAATTTCGTGGGTTTAATAACCCAAAATTACAAAATGTCCAAAATGCCCTCCCGGAGTACTAATTAAGCCTAAAAACGCCCCGAGACCCAAACTAAACCCCCGAGTACACTTTTCTGACTATCTCGACTCTTCCGGACACGTTGGGGCACTCAAAACGACCATACGGATAACTTAAAAATATTTCACTTTTATTAATCAATATTTAGTCCCGACGCGACACGGGCGCGTCCCGACTCAAATTTCCAAAATTGTCATTTTATTCACTCGTGACATTTCATAGAAACAATATTATATTACTTTACTCCTTTGTAATATTCAACAAGTTTCCCATAATTACCAAATCACATCACGTTAATAATTATAAAGTAATTAATTTCTGGATTTATATTAAATTAATAACTCACATTAAATTTAATAAATCCCCAAATTAATAAAGCATAAAAATACGGGGTATTACATACTTCCCCCCTAATAACGGAATTTCGTCCCGAAATTTGGAAAATAAGACATACCTGGTAAGAATAAATCTAAATATCTCTCACGCATATCTGCCTCGCGCTCCCAAGTGGATTCCTCCACATTATGATGCTCCCACTGGACCCGTACAAGTGGAACTACCTTCGACCTCAATCTCCTCTCGCTACGGTCTAGGATAGCCACCAGTCTCTCCTCGTAAGAGATATCAGGCTGTAAGTTTATCTCCTCTATCGCGATGTGGGTATGAGCCATGTCATCCCGAAGATATCGTCTCAACGACGAGATGTGGAATACATCATGGATGCGGTGCAAATGCTCTGGCAGACCCAATCTGTATGCCACCGACCCAATCCTCTCGATAATGAAAAATGGTCCCACGTACCTCGGGGCCAATTTCCCTTTCTTCCCGAACCTCATCACTCCTTTCATAGGAGATACACGTAGTAATACTTGGTCCCCCACATTAAACTCCCGGAAGAACCGTTTCGCATCGGCGTAGATTTTCTGCCTGTCCTGGGCTACTCGAATGCGACTCCTGATCATCTCAATCCTCGCGGAGGTTTCCTGAATTACCTCTGGTCCTAGCAACTTGTTATCCCCCATCTCGAGCCAACAAGTTGGGGAACGACAAGGCCTTCCATACAAAGCCTCGAATGGAGCCATGCCAATCGTGAACTGATAAGAGTTATTATAAGCAAACTCTACCAGTGGAAGATGTGGCTCCCAACCTCCTCCAAAATCAAGAACACACATGCGCAACATATCCTCCAACATCTGATTAGTACGTTCTGTCTGTCCATCTGTCTGTGGGTGATAAGCTGAACTCAGTATCAACTCAGTACCCATAGCCTCTTGAAGTTCTCCCAGAAATGAGACACGAAAATCTTGTCTCTATCTGACACAATATTCAGGGGCACCCCATGTAATCTGACAATCTCAGCAATGAACAAGTGAGCATACTGACTGGTGTTATAGTCTGTCCGCATCGGCAGAAAATGAGCCACCTTGGTCAAATGGTCTACAATCACCCAGATAGAGTCGTGGCCCCGCTGTGATGTAGGCAACCCTGTAATAAAATCCATGGAAATACTCTCCCACTTCCACGCGGGTATTTCCAATGGCTGAAGCAACCCTGACGAGTTCTGATGGTCCACCTTTACCAGCTGGCAAGTAGAATACTTGGACACGAACTCAGCAATGTCCTTTTTCATCCCACTCCACCAGTACTGTCGCCTCATATCCTGGTACATTTTATCTCCCCCGGGGTGTACCGCAAATCAGGATCCGTGAGACTGGGTCATCACTGCATGACGTAATTCTGCTCCTTTTGGAACCACTAATCTCCCATTAAACCTCAAACCCCCATCAGAACTAACAGAATAGGACTCAACACTCTCAGCTAAAAGTCGTACAATCTGCTCCTGGAAAAATGGTTCTGCGGTCTGTACCTGTATCACCCTCATAACAATCTCGGGTGCCACTATCATGACAGATATGAAGGAACGGGTTACTGCGTCCTGGTGACCCAACTCCTTCCACTTTGCTTTCCAGACGTCCGCTACATCGTCTACCGATCTACGGCTCAACGCATCAGCAACTACGTTGGCTTTCCCCGGATGGTACTGTATGTCGAACTGATAGTCCTTCACAAACTCTAACCATCTGCGTTGTCGCATATTCAGCTCTCGCTGAGTGAACAGGTACTGCAGTGACTTGTGGTCTATGAACAAGCAGAATTTCTCCCCCAATAAATAGTGCCTCCATATCCTCAATGCAAAAACGACCGTTGTTAACTCCAGGTCGTGGGTGGGGTAATTCTTCTCATGCGGCTTAAGCTTGCGGGAGGCAAAAGCTATAGCCTTATCCTCCTGCTGAAGTACTCCCCCAAGTCCCCGTAAAGAGGCATCGGTGTAAACCAGGTACTCCACACCCGGCTTAGGTAAAGCAAGAACTGGTGTTGAAGTAAGCTTGTCTTTCATGTCGTCGAAAGCCAATTAACAAGCATCATCCCAAACATATGGTACCCCTTTGCGAGTCAGGTTCGTCAATGGACCCGCTATTTTGGAGAATCCCCGAATGAATCTCCTGTAGTATCCGGCTAACCCCAAGAAACTACGCACTTCCGTCGGTGTCGTGGGCTGTCCCCACTCCCTCACCGCTGACACTTTACTCGGGTCAACTGCTATCCCCTGCTCAGAAACAACATGGCCCAAGAACTGTACTTCTCATAACCAGAATCCGCACTTCTCGTACTTGGCATACAACTGATGCTCTCGTAGATTCTGAAGAACCTGTCTCAAATGCTCGGCATGCTCCTCCTCGGAGTGTGAATATATCAAAATGTCATCTATGAAGACGATGACAAACTGATCCAAGAACTCTCTGAACACTCGGTTCATTAAGTCCATGAACACGGATGGAGCATTTATGAGGCCAAACGGCATCACCCTGAACTCATAGGACCCATATCTCGTCAAGAAGGCAGTCTTTGAAACATCCTGCTCCCTAATACGTAACTGATGGTACCCTGATCTCAGATCTATCTTCGAAAAGAAAGTCGCTCCCCTCAGCTGGTCGAACAGATCATCGATTCGAGGTAACGGATACTTGTTCCGTATCGTGACCTTATTCAGCTCCCGGTAGTCCACACACAGCCTCAGTGAACCATCTCTCTTTTTCACAAACAAGATTGGAGAACCCCAAGGTGAGGTACTCATGCGAATGAAGCCCTGAACTAACAGCTACTATATCTGATCTCGTAACTCTCGCATCCTTGCCGGAGCCATACGGTATGGAGCGCGTGCTATCGGTCTAGTATCCGATAATAAATCTATGACAAAGTCTATCTCTCGACTGGGGGTAGGCCTGGTATCTCCTGAAACACATCGGAATACTCACAGACAACTGGGATCGAGTCTAAGGGAATCACAACCTCCTTAGAGGTATCCTCCTCTATGTAATACAGATGAGCGGTCGAGCCTCCCTCTGGGAGAGGCATCGCCACTACAAACATCTCTTGCCCCCGAATGGCAAAGACAATACTCCCACCAAAACAATCTATCATGGCCCTGTAAGCAGCGAGCCAATCCATACCGATAATAACGTCATGCACATGCATATATAAGACTAACATGTCTGCAGGTAATAACAAGCTACCAATCTCTACCCCCACACCCCGGCATATAGAGAAAATAAGCGAACCACTCCCCAATGGTGAGTCTACACACGTCACAGTGCTCTCTGCTGTTGCTAATAACCCTAAGGCCTTCGCAAAATGAGTGGCTATAAAACAGTGCGTCGCCCCAGTATCAAACAAAACTCGACCCATAGTACCATGGATAGGAAACATACCCTCAATCGCGGGTGGTGCCTGCGAAGCTGCTGCCTGGTGGACATTATAGACTCGTCCATACTATAACTGCTCCTGCTGTACTGGAGATGCTGGAATGGCTGGTAGGGCTAGTGCTGGGAGGGCGGCTGGAAATAGTGGTCTCTGTGGATCATTACGGGCACCCTGCTGCTGTGGGGCCCTATCACCCTCTAGGCAATCCTGGCGCTTATGGCCATGCTTGTCGAACACAAAACATCGACCTCTGAAGTTACTACTCCTCTGACCCTGCTGCTGTCGGAGTTGGCCTTGCTAGCCCTGCTGACTTGGGGCTTTATTCCTCTCTGGGAATCCTGACACCTACGGTCATTCCTGCCACATCGGAAACACCTCCCTCGAAACTGTCTCACTTTACTACGTTGTTGTCTAGTCTCGCTTTCTTCTTGGTTTAGTTGGCCTTGATCAGAAATTTACGAAAAAACGATGTCAGGTTGAGGACAATCCTTCCACTTGTGATTTGGTTGTACACATTTATAGCATAGTTCCGAAATTCCTTGTTGATCGGGTTGTAGTTCCTCCCTAGTCTGATTCGGATAAGATTGACGTTTATGACCGTTCCTTCCACATTTGAAACACCGCTTTGTGACTTTAGTTTGACCCCAACCTTGTTGGCCCTTTACATAAATTTTGTTATTCTTGGAACTATCTCGGTCTTGAGTGGTTTGTTGCCGAAATTTCGGTTCCTTCGCACAATTGTCAACTTTAGTCATATGAATTTGATCAACCTCTCTAGGTCTATTGCCTCCTCTAAGATGCATACTGCGTTCGTGGTATTGTAGGACTGCAGTGGTAACCGCTTGTGCCACAATGCCCGCAAATTCGGCGGTTGGTACCCTTTTCGGAGACACCTGAGGGGCGAGTTGTCCTTGTTCATTAACTTCCCCAATGGCCTTAGCTCGCTCGTCCTGACGGGCCATCTGAAAATGAAAATTTTAATCTGAATAAGTTCAACGTTCATATCGACAAATCGCAGAAGCACGGATTTCCAACGCATAAAGATGAATTCAACATTCCTAATGTTAGGGCTCTAAATCAAAGACGCTAAGCTGGAAATGAGATAAGCCGTACAGATCCTAAGGACACTAGAACCTGATGCTCTGATACCACTTGTGACACCCCGCCTAATTAAATACCGGCCGATTACTCCTTTATTAAATTAAAGTCAAGGTAAATAGTTGGTTCATTCTTAGCATCACTGTCGAAAAATAACTTTTCCAAATTAAACACCCTAATTAATTAAGCTAAGTGTCAAAAACCATTTTAGACATTACTTTCCAAATTTTATTTAATAAACCAACATTTAAAACTTTGCATAATTCACAATTTAATAGTCACACCACAACTATCCTGGAACATACAATCCAAATATTCAAATATTCAACTAGTTGAATCCAACATTTAATACTTAAAGTAAAACATCCAGACAGTAATAAATCCCAAAGTGACAATACTAGAAATAAATGAATTATAATATTCCATAAAACCAACTGAATAATGGAAACGGGCGACACATGCCCAACTGAATAAATATGCTAGGAGTGGAATCAAATAAATGAAGTCATCTAAGCAAGAGGCCTGCAACTCCCACCTAAGCTGCAGTGCGTTCCTTCCAAAGGATCCTATGCAAGACGCCTATGTCGCTAGGCACCTGTAATATATACATATATATACAAGAGAGAAAAGAAAAGGGAAACGGGTCAGAGCCCGATAGTGTAAATGATTTAAAATTTATTTAGCAAGTATTTAAAATGTTTACAGGCCAATGCAACAACATATTAGTGCGACACTCTCTTGAGAAATTCTCACCTCTCTTCTAATGTGCACGCCTATCGCACTAATCTTCCCAACGGATTATCTTATCTTATATCGCACTAATCTTTCCAATGGTTTAACTTATCTTATCTTAGTATGCTCGTAAGATTTAAACTGGCGATTCAACTGTTTAAGGGGTAAATTCTATTTAATAACAAACCTCTCATTTTAACTTTATTCGCTAATAAAGTTTCCCAATATCATATTATACTTTTCAAAACAAGTATTTCCAAATTGAAATCATTATTCATATCTTACTTGCCATAAACACAGTAGGAAGTTCCAAATTTCAGAAATTCATATATATATATTAAATACTCGTATAATATATATATATATATATATATATATATATATATTCTAACAGCACCCCACATAAAAGTTATGGTGCATGCATACTCTGCTATCCAATCCCCGTATCACTCGTACTAAGGGAAATACAAGTTCAGAATCACTCTCGAACTGTATTAACACATACACAAACAATATTGAGGCGAAGTATAGATTCCAAGTCTCTAAGAGGATAGCACATACCCTCACGTCTCTTAGGACCGTCTGACCATCGATCAGATAGCCTGTACCAAGGATATCTATCTTCTAGGGTACGAGTCAATATCCCCCATAAAGGCACATCGAGATAAAACTGTCCCAGTGCGGTAACCTCAGGGATAGCAAGTAGCGCGGGCATGATTTTCACACGTATATAGTATAAGCATAAACACAGTCATATAAATATACTACTATTACCATATCTCTTTAAGTACCTTTAATCACCCATAATATAACATTTATCATTATTTCTCAATCTTTAGTTATCACGTATAATGATTCATCTCTTACTTTAATTAAGGGATTAATCCAACTTACTACGTAACACTCATGGACTCTATCCTCCCAAGTGTAGAATTCAGTAGGTACTCATCTATTTTTCCAATGTAACTATTTTACGCGTCTCTCCCTTTAATGCATAATTTCATCGTCCCTTATATGTAAATATCCCAAAAATGTACATCTCGTCTTACATTAAAGGTCTCATAATTCTTAATAACTCCTAATGGTCTCCTTTACCTTCCAAATTATTTTAATAAGTATGCCCAAATATTTCTACTCATTGAATTTGAATTTAACTATATTCAAAGGGGAAATGTGAGTCTGCCAGAATGGGTCGATCGATCGAGGGCAGGGGCTCGATCGATCGATGCGTCGATCGATCGACACTCCTGGTTCGATCGATCGATCAAACTGGTATGCGAATTCTGCAGATTAACACTTACGGGTTTCATAATCTAACCTCAATCAAATCCAGATTTTTCATACCCAAACTCCTTAAAATTCGTACTGCAAACAGTATAAACCCATATTATACATCTTCAACGTAAAGCATGCAATTTTCCATCAATAACCATAGATTAATAGACCAAAACTCATATAAATCTCAAGAACCCTAGAATTTCTTTAACATGGTTCTAATCAGTCTTTTTCCAGAATTTTCTACTCCTAATTCATCATAAATTCCTGGTTAAACCTCTACATGTGAAGGGGTTTCCAGATTATCATTCAAATCATTACTACATGCGATTTTCCTATCCCTAACATGGATTTTCTTCTACCAAACTCATCCTAATCGCCCTAGACTAACATGAACGATGCATTAACGAAAATAATCAAGATAAATACTTGCCTGGAAATTTCAAAGTTCTGATTTGATGACGAATTTGGTGTGGTTGCGTTTTCCGTCGCGCGATCTACGCGTTGGTGGTGGTGGCGGTGCAACCGGATGAATTTTCGTTCTAGAATTTGCTTTGAAAGCTCTCTCATTCCCTCTCCTATGGCCATCACTTGTCTTTGGTTGTGTTAACCCTAGAAGGCAACCTTAGACATCTGATATAACCCTTGAAATTTCGTGGGTTTAATTACCCAAAATTACAAAATGTCCAAAATGCCCTCCCGGGGTACTAATTAAGCCTAAAAATGCCCCGAGACCCAAACTAAACCCTCGAGTACACTTTTCTGACTATCTCGACTCTTCTGGACATGTTGGCACACTCAAAACGACCATACAGATGACTTAAAAATATTTCACTTTTATTAATCAATATTTAGTCCCGACGCGACACGGGCGCGTCCCGACTCAAATTTCCAAAATTGTCATTTTATTCACTCGTGACATTTCATAGAACCAATATTATATTACTTTACTCATTTGTAATATTCAACAAGTTTCCCATAATTACCAACTCACATCACGTTAATAATTATAAAGTAATTAATTTTTGGATTTATATTAAATTAATAACTCACATTAAATTTAATAAATCCCCAAATTAATAAAGCATAAAAATACGGGGTATTACACACAGTTATTAATGTGCACACGTGTATGCGACTCATAGTATCTCACTATAGTATCCAAAATGGTATCTCAATATAGTAAGGTCATTTCTCATTATGTACATGATAAATTCAAAAACGACATAATTATCAATGTGCACACGTGTATGCGACTCATATTTAAAGTAGAGAAGTAAAGAATTGTCATAGGAACACAACATGGTAGGAGTTATTATTAAAAAATAGGGTGAAATGCCAAATTGACAAGTATGTACATTATGAGTCATTAAATTTTTTGGTACATTTACACTTTGGGGTCCACAAGTTCTCGTATTTACTCATTGGGGTACACTAGTTCTTTTCGTTGAATATTTTTAATAATTAATCATTTTTTCCATTTACTTAAGATCCGTTAATTCTCTCTCATACGTATACTAGAATTAATAAATTGTAAAGTCAAAACTGAAACCTACGGATCGGTAGCCCTTCAATACCATACCCATACACCCCGAGTATATAACCCCCAATATAATATGATGAAAAGCATATAATCCAAAACATGGTAGATGTTTATGGTTTTGGACAATATTTTGTTAAAAACAATAACCCCAATATAATGTCCAGGGTTGATTGATTTATGCTTCCTCTTTTCTTGAAAAATAACTATATACCCATATACATACATACACACAAATAAACACATATACACAAAAATACATACAAATACACATATATATACACACATATATGCACATGCACACATAAATACACACACATTAGGATTTAACAAACAAATACACCAATAAAATGAATTAATGACCATGTCCTGCCGAAATACTTATATAAGTACTAAATCTACATCTATATATACAAACGAATTAATGAACATTAGGGTTACCTATGAGATTCAATGAGAAATTGCCAAAATCTCCAAGAGATAGATAGATAGATAGATAGATAGATAGATAGATAGAGAGAGAGAGAGAGGAGGGTTTAAATAGGGTCCCACGACATCTAGCCCCTATTGCGCAAATATCCATGGGATAATTAATGACCTCGAGTAATTAGTCAGTTGATGAACCATAGGAGAAAACTTCTGGCACTTCTCACACTTCCAAACATATATACTTGCATCTTCCTACATGTATGGCAACCAATAGCCTTCCTTGATTGCTCGAAATTCCAAAGAACTTCCTCCTGCATGACTCCCATAAATCCCATTGTGAAGCTCATAAAGAACTTGCTCTACGTCTTTTGGGTGGACACACTAGAGGTAAAGACATGTGAAAGTTCTTTTATAGAGTTTTCCTCCGAGATTAAGATAGAAGCAAGCAACCTTCACTCTCACTTGGTGAGCCAATTTCTTATTGGTCAGTAATATGTCGTTCGACAAGTATGAAACTATTGGATCCATCCAATTGTGACCCTTTTCAATGGTTCGAACCTCACCGGTGACAATTATCTTGTAAATACTAGTATTATTTAGGAGTTCCACTACGACTGTTCGTTTGAGGTCAGACTCCACTGCTGAGCTTAAGGTTGTTAAGGCATTAACATGTTTTTTTTTCCCTTGGGGAACTGTTGAATGTGGACTTCTTCGAACTTTTCTATGAGCTCACGAACCACAATAAGGTAGACTACCATTCAATCATATTTTGTATTGAAATCACCCATGACCTAGTTGGACATAGTTTGGAATCACCGAACACGTTAAGCCTCTTTGCCCTCAGCAGTAGGTCCTTGCGTAGGCCGATTATCATTGCTTCATTCTTAGCTTCGTTGTTGGAGGATTCAAACCCTAACCTGATTCCTTGCTTAATAGTGGTGTCTTCTAGGGTTATCAAAACAATTCCCACTCCTTACCCCTGGAATTGAAGGCTCCACCAACGTAAATAGTCCAGTCTTCAGACTCTGCTTCCTTATTCATTGATTGCTCTGCCAACAGTTGGTCAGTCGAATTGTCTCCAGTGAATTCAGCGATGAAATCAGCTAATATCGGCACCTAAATTGCGTTCCTTGGCTAGAAGTGAATGTCAAACCTTTTAAGCTCCGCTGACCATTTGACCATCGTCCAAAAAGGTTAGCATTCCAAAGGACAACAATGAGGGGGAATGATGTGATCACGGTAATGGAGTGGGCTTCAAAGTAGTGCTTAAGTTTCCTTGAAGTAATTACCAGATCATATGCTAGCTTTTTTAGTGGCAAGTAGCGTTTCTCTGCATCTAGGAGTGTCTTGCTGGTATAATAAACAGTACACTACTTTCCCTCCTTTTCACATACCAAGGTTGAGCTAACTGAGTGAGCTGATACAGCGGGGTAGAGGTATTAAGGATATCCATCACCAGTAATTACTAACAGAGGTGGTTTGTTGAGGTAAGACTTGATCTCTTTAACGAATTTTGAATAGTCGTAATTCCAAGTGAGGCCCTTGTCCTTCTTGATTAGTTGAAAGAATGGCCGACAACACTCCGATGACTTAGAGATGAAGAATTTGAGTGCTTCTAGCATTTAAGTGAGCTTCTGGATATCACGCAATGTCCTTGGTGGCTGTATCCCGTTAATAGCGTCAATCTAATCTGGATTGTCCTCGATGCCTCTTTTACTGACTAGATAACCTAAAAATTTTCTTGAATGGACACCGAATGAACACTTTCTTACGTTGAGCTTCATCCAGTAGTTCCTAAGGATTTTAAATGTGTTGTCTAGATCGCTGAGGTGACTACCCTTATTTTTTCTTTTAACTAGCATGTCGTTGATGTAAACTTTCATGGTTTCACCCATTTGTTGCTTGAACAAATAATTGACCAGCCTCTGATACATGGCCCCAATGTTCTTGAGTTCGAATGTCATGATCTTATAGCAGTACAAAATAACTAGGGGGATGAATGAAATCTTATCTTAGTCGGGGATAAATAATGGAATCTTGTGGTACCCTGAGTAGGCATCCAAAAATCACATTCATTCACGCGCAATCGTGGCATCGACCAGCTGATCTATCTTCGACAGAGGGAAACTTTCCTTGGGGATGCCTTGTTGAGATTAGTGAAGTCAATGCAAACTCTCAAACTATTATTGCTCTTGCGCAACACCACTGGATTAGAGAACCCATGTGGGAATTAAACTTCTCTAATGGACCTTGCCTCCAGAATTTCTTTATTTCATTTTGCACCACTTTAGCCTTTTCTGGGGCTGTTCGGTGCACCTTCTTAGTGATCGATTTGAAAGCTAGGTCTATGTGAAGTTAGTGGCAAGCCACCTAGGGATCAATCCCTATCAGGTCGTATGGTTCTCAGGCAAACACATCTAAGTTACCCTTTAGGAAGGCAATAAGCTCCCTATTTTCATGATCATTGAGTGTTTTCCCAATTAGAAACTTTCTTTATAGTAAGTTTGCATCAAATGTAACCTCCTCTAGGTTTTTAACGACCCTGTCAATAGGGTAGACCCTGGCCTCCTCCAACCCTAGTTGCTATTTTGAAGGAGTATCCCCATTTTGGGCTTCCTTTTTTTTCTTCTTTTCTTTTCGAGGTCGGATGGTGGTGATGAAGCATTTCCTGGCGGTGGCCTGGTCGCCTCGAATTTCCACTACTCCCCGGTCTATGACACACTTGATCTTTTAGTGGTACGTAGGAGGTATGTCTCTCATCGCATAAAGCCATTATCTTCCTAGAATGGCATGGTAGGGAGAGTCTATGTCTACCACTAAGAATTCGATTAATTTTGAAATATTCCCCACCCATAATGGCAGGACTATCTTTCCAAAAAACATCGTGATCTTCCTCGCGAAGCACCAGTGGAACTTTTGCCTCTTTGAGAGCGGCTAAGTTAAGCTTTAATTTGTGGAACAACTCTACGTACAGCACTTCAGATGAGCTCCCTTGATCCACATACATCTAGCCAATGTCCCAGTTCTCAATTCGCTGCATAATTGCAAGTGCATTATGGTGTGGGGTCCTTAACCCAACCAAATATTCCTTAGTGAAGATGGTGTGTTTATTAAAGTCGACGTCCTCTGGTCACCGACGCTTACCATCCTGTCTCTTATCGGGGTCCATCTGGAATGCTTCCTTAACATCTATGACCTTCTTCAGCTCCATCCAAACAGCGTTTCCTTAGAACTTCAGGTTAGACGCTCCGTGGATTACTGCGAATTCTTATCCATATCATCATCTAGGATGTTATCTGGCTTCTGGTCTCCATTGGCTATGACATTGTCAATTTTTCAGTCTATATAATCATCGAGATGTCTATCTTACGCCAGCTTCTTTAAATGACATTTTAATGCTTTGCAGTTTTTCATTCAATGGCCACCTTCTTTGTGGAAAGCACATCGCAACATGTTATTCATCTTCCTTGGGTCACCATCCATCTTCTTGGGCCACTTCACAAACTGCCTATCCTTGATCTTTCCTAGTATCTTATAGATTGGTTCCTTAAAGACTATGTTGATATCTTGGAAGGCTTTAAAAGGATTTTCCTTGACCCTATTCTTGCCCCCGCTCTTGTCCCCTTCTTAGTCCTTATCGCCTACCTTATTTGCTTTGACACATCCATTTTTAGCATGATTATTGTGAATCACATCCTCAACCCAAGAATATTGCCATGAGGTCGTTAATGGAGCTAAACTCCTTGTTTATAAGGGACTGGTGCAGAGTGGAGGTGATCAGCAAATCGATCTCAAAGGATGATATGGAAACTTGGTTCGAGTAGCCCTCTATTTCTTTGAACACTTCCCAGTTCTTTTGGCATACTTGCAAAGAGTTTCATGTGTCTTCTTCTTTATCATGTGCAGCGAATCCATCCTCTTCGGGTGGGAGCTGCTGGTTATGAAGCGAGTGGTGAAGGCCTCAGCGAGGAGCTTGAAAATTATGATGGACTTATGGGGCAACCTCTTAAACCACTTTTGAGCTACGTCATGTAGGCTATAAGGGAATATGCAACACATAAGAGAATCATTATGGGTCCATAGGGTCATGGCCTATTGTTACTACCTGACGTGGTCCATGGTATTAGTCTTACCATCATATATTTTAATCCTAGGGACTGTGAACTTCTTTGGCGGCCTTTTATCCTCGATATCCCTTGAAAAAGTGGATCTCATATGTGTGTTAAGAGCACTCCTAGCCAGATTTTTGGTGGACCTAGACCCTCAATGAGCTGGGTGTTGATCCATTTCTATTTGGACCAAACTTCTTATGTTTCGATGTTCATCATCTCCACGTTTCGATCTGTTCAAATCGTGCCTAGAGCTCCTCCCTCGGATGTGAGTTTTCCTCCCCTGATGACTAGTATTCCTTGCACGATGCTTTCGATTGTCACCATGGAGCTTTCTATCCATTCTCTCTAATCGCCTCTGAAGGCAATCGTTTCCTTCCATCTGGAGGCATGTGACCTCCTCTTGCTCTTGAATCCAGGCTTCATAGGCATCGACTAACCTAAAGATATGTGTAGACCTAGGCGGGCCATGCTTTCTTCTAAAGGTAGTCCCTCTTGGTAAAATCTAGATGAATTTGAGACCCGACCCTGGGTGGAACTAGGTCATCCTGTATGTCAACGACTGAGGTAGGTTGCTATTGTGGTGAGGCAACACGACACTTTCTTTAAGTGAATACTTTCATAGGAAAAGAGAATCATTTACCACAGACGACGCCAATTGTGAGTGCATAAATAATCCTAATAAAACATATAAATGAAGAAAGTAAATAAATTACATGCATAACACACAATATACGTGGTTCGTCAAATTGCCTCAGTCGACGGAGTGGTTACTATTTTTCTTAATAGTGTATCTCTCAATGTTACAAAGTTTCATCCCCCTAACCTTGGGGTAAGGGTTTATATATATAGTCATGTTCAAGAGGTTGAGTTGTACAAGAACTCTTCTGGCTTGAATGTAGCTCATGAAGTGTCCCTGAATATCTCTTCGAGATAATTGGTAACTGATTTGATCTGATCAAGATGTATTTAAGTACATGTTAAATACACGGGTGTAATTAATAATTTGATTTGTGCCGGACACACTCTATCTCTTACTGGGTTGGTAGGCTGAAATCGTAGACGAGCCTAGTGGATTGTTTTAGTCCCCACAGATATGTTCCCTAAAACTATTAAACCTAAGAAAGTAGGGATTGCTTTAAATACTCAAACTAAGAAAAAGAATAAAGAAAAAGTTTGTTAGTTCAAATCTGATTTTGATTTTGATGTTGATGATATGGCCCCTTTTGCAAAAAAATTCAAAAAAAATTCTCAAATTTTTAAAAGATAATTCTTCCAAAGAAAAGATTTTTGAGAAAAATAAAAATGAGGAGAGAAAGAGGAAGAGATTAGGTGTTATGAATGTGAGGGTAAAGGTAACAAGGCACATGAGTGTCCCACTAGGCCTAAGAGAAAAGGGCAAAAAAGTTATGAATAAGGCCACTCTTTGCCATAGTAACGTCAAGTCAGTTGATTCAGGGGGAGAATCACCATATGAACCTTACGTTGCATTCATGGATATTCACGTTAGCACTTCAATTTTGTCCCATGCCGATGATGACATATCTAAACGTGAAAGCCTCGATGATGTTTTGAGCCATTCTGAAGAGAGTGAGGATTATATTTTGAGTAAAGGAGGAGGTGGTCTCCAAAAAGAGTTTAGTGATCTTTACACCAAGACTTTGAAAACAAAAAGATAAATAAAAAATTATTTCTTAGGGTGTTATAATTAGAGAAAGAGGTGAAAGTTTTGTGATAGTATGAGGCACTGGTAAGTTAACTCTAGAAGGTAAAGATTTCTTTATGTGAGTAGTTGATTGCTTTAGGGTGGTAAAATACCAATTTTACCAACACCATGGCTAGTCTTACGGGATATCTTCAATCTTTATTAGAGACTCGTGAGAAACTTGAAGCACGTGTACCCCAACTCGCGAGTGATCTTGAATGTGCCGGGGAGGTTGATGTCACTTTAGGGGACACATACAAGAAGGTTAGAAAGATGGTCCTCTATCTCGGTTTAGGTAACGTTGAAAGGCAAGGAATAGGTTATGACGGTGCATCCACTTCTCATGCCGCATCCGAGCCGGTTCCCGAGTTTGTGTTAGATCCTTATGGCCCTCAACGTAACACACCTAGGAGAGCTCGCCCTAGACGTTTTGAGAAATGTGGACTCAAGACCGTCTGTGTTTGTTCCCATTGTAAACAAAGAGGTCACCTTAGAGAGTATTTTTTTAAACTAAGGAGCGTGTCTTTTAGGTATGCTCGCACATGTGTTCCCACACGAGTTTCCGCACGCCGTCCCACACATATTACTCCGCATGCTCCTTCATATCACTTGAGAGATTTTGAGAGTTTTTTAGAGTTTTTTAGAGCATGTAGAGTATTTAGTCAAGACTTCACAAAATTTGATGGAGGAATATATTAGGATGTCATCTCCTTTTAAGAGCTCCTCCGAGCCTAATGATTGATGTTGATACTTGTTTTCTAGCATAGGGTGATTTTAATTCTCATATCTTATATCTCTAATGCTAGTCTGTACTACCATTGTATTTATATTTTTCATTTTGATATATTTTTAGAAAAATCCAAAAAGAGTTTTGTTTTTTTCTAAAATTTTTTGAAAAATACAAAAAGATTTTCGATTTTTAAGAAAAAGCTGAAAAAGAGAAAAAAAATTTGTTTTTATAAATTTTTTGAAAAAGACAAAAAGAGTTTTGTATTTTTTCATTGTATATGGATGAACATTAAAGATGTCTGAGTATTTTTTCACCATATATGGATGGACATTAAAGATGTCTGGGTAACCCATTCATTTCATATTCATGTGACTGTTTTGTAGTGTTTTTGAGACATGACATCATTTCATATATGTGTGGAGTCATTAAGTTGTGATTTGATGATAACTTGCTACATGTTTGACTCATTCTCTCCTTTAATGCACAAGAAAATGAACTTACTAAGTATTTCGCTTACATGTGACATGTCAATCATAGTGTTTTCACCTTAATTTTACTTTAAGATGAACCAAATGTAAAAAACAACACAAATTTTTACTCTTTTGTCTATTACGGACAAAAAGGGGGAGAACAAATTAAGGGAGATTTTTTATTTCTATTTTAAACTCTTTGCATGTCATGATATTTTTCTTTGCTTCATGTGTGTAGCTACCTTATGTGGAAATCGAGACTCACCGGATGAAGTCAAAGAAGCCCAAGAGAAGCCCAAGAAGAGAATGAAGATAAAGAGTATTACAGTGTTTTATTTCTAGGGTTGGGAAGGGTATTAGATTTTTTTGTCCTAGAAGGGTATTTTATGTAATTTAAATTTCGATTAGGTTTGTATTGTTTTGTACCGGAATATCCAAATGGGGAGATTTATAAGAGTAATTTTTTTGGTATTGCTCATAGTTGAGGCATTTTATATTTTAAGGTATTTTGGCATATCCCGTTACATACCGTCACATACTGTCACGACAAACCAACTCCAACATTCAAGACTTCCTTACATCCCACAAAGGTATAAAAAAATTGTTGTTTAAAATTATTCGTAAACTTTATTTGGTATGTTTATTTTTTATTTAAACCGAGGTTGAATTTTTTAAGTTAAAAATATTTTTGTGGGGGCAAAAAATATGCCTACATAATAGCATGACATGTGGCGAGCACCCGGTTAAGATGACGAGCAACGGACGCTCCAACAAGATAGGGACGACTAGAGTCCTTGATAAACTAGAGGACCGAGGATCAGTATCTGATTCAAATCAAACTCCACGAAGATAGGACTCATCCATTTTTGTAACCCTAATGTAACCCCTAACTCTATATAAAGGGGACACCCCCCATTGTGAAAGAGGGCTTACAATCTAGATAAACACTCTCATGTAAAACTCTCTTATGATTCTAATGGAACACAACAGTAGCCCCGTGGACGTAGGGCATTCACGGTCGAACTACGTAAATCTTTGTCTCTCATATTTATTTTTATACATGCATTGTGGTAAATGGGCACCCTCTACGGGTAGATTTTTTGACACCATAATTGGCGCCATCTGTGAAAAACGACACAAAAAGTCTTTTCTTCTTATATACAAGATGAAGATTTACGTTGCAATGCAATGATTTACACGCCCGATAATTAAGAAATAAGTTTCCTTTTTTATCTCTGCACGAAGAATTATATGTTTTATATAACGCATCGTTTCATTGATGCACGATTTTTTATACATGTATATTCAAAAATCATGTATTCAAAGTTTTATGCATCTGCAAATCTGCACATTAGTGTTGATTCCAGATCATTTTCATTATTTATTTCTTAAGAATCCAATTACATGTGGTCTTTAACGACTATGAGGATTTCCCACTGGTTTTTTCTTTGCAATGCAAAAATGTCCGACAGTTCATAACGCTTTATGCGTTTCAAAAAGGGATATAAGTTCTTTGCTGTTTAGAGTCTTTTTTCTTGGTTTGCATTTTATAATACCACCATCAACTGGTCGGTAGTTCTCCTCAACCTTGAGCTTATGGTCGGCATCTCTTGATTTCACCGATTACCTTCCCAAACAGGGACGAGCACCACATCAGTTGGTCGGCGGCAGTAACGAGCATGCCATCAGCTGGTCGGGGGCAGGAACGAGCAGTGACGACCACGCCACCAGCTGGTTAGCGGAAGGGCCGAGCACGACATCAGCTCGGCACACCCTTATGTGTTTCCATAAACACATTTAAAATCTGTTTGGGGCACGAATTCGTCTGTGCTTTAAAGCCCTTTGGAAATTATTAAAATTAACATTTCCTTACTTCACATCTTTACGTGGAAATAAAAATTTGGAACCATCTTACATTATGTGTTTGGAGTTCACAAAATTTTGCAAAAATTCTAAATCAAACTTATGTCTTACAATTGAGATATATTTGACTAATTTTTGCAATGCTCGGTTCTATCTGAAATTTTTTTGAGGGACCATATGACCTTATTACAATTGTTACAATGATTTTAGTTGGCACTTTTTATGCGATCTTATTACAAATTATTATGTTCACATAAATAGTGGAGGCACTTATAGAGCACTCAAGTCATTTATTCGATCATTCTAATTTCCAATATTGCCATCCGGCTACAACTATTTAATTTCGAAAAAAGGAGATTATTGGTTATTTACCTCAGTGCTGACGGATGCTTGAGCACGGTTGTCTTAGTGGATTTTTATCACAAAGATCATTGGATCATTAATTACATTCATACACTACTATGAAATCTTTTCCTCGACAAATGGCCGAGCGGATGCATATCGTATAAACTTTGCTGAACAAATCATTCTCCTGATAATTTCTATTTAATTTAGCCTCAACAGATGATCGGGCAATTTATTAACTTCCACAGGTACAAGATTCAGTCCCGATGGATGCTCGACCACAATGTTAAGCTCTTGGAAATCTTATCAATGCTCCGACAGACACTCGAGCACGCATCGCTCGCTATATCTACTCGTTACTCTACATATTTGCCCCGACGGACTAGCCAGGCACCACTTATTTTATTCATTCTCCAATGGGTAGTTGAGCATGCTACAACACTGTAGACCCAACAAATGCTTGGACAAAATTATTATTACTCCGACTGATGCTCGGGTTCTATGATTATTAACCTGAAGGATGGTCAGTCACATTCAAGATTCATCTCAGGAAATGATCATCAAAATATTTCTATATATTTAGTTCCGAAGATATTTGCCACACATGTCGCGTGTTATCCCCAATGGATGGTTGGTCAGGATAATTCTTATATTTAGCACAACCCCAATTGATGGATACACACATTATTTGTGCATTGTTTGTTTCCATCTCATAATTTTTTTTATTTGCTCACGAGTTTTATCATCATAAATTTGTTAGCAGGGGGCTATCTATACTTTGTACTTCACAACACAATTTTCTGTGAAAATAATTTTTTTGAAACCAACTTACAATTGAGTATTTGCTTAATATCTATTTGCAGAAATTTCAAATTAACCCCTATGTCGTACATCTGGATATATTTGACAAATTTTGCATATTTTATTCGACTTTATTTCAATTATTTTGTTCACATAAATAGTGGGGCGCACTTATAAAGCACTCATGTCATTTATTCAATCATTTAATTTTCAATATTGTCGTCTAGCTATTATTGGTTATACCAATGGAGGGTCGGTGTAATATTTTTACTAATACCTAGCGTAGCCCCGACGGATGCTCGGGCACGACCATCCTCGTGAGATTTTATCATAAAAATTATGGGGTCATTCATTTGATTCATTCAATACTATGAATCTTTTCTTCGACATATGATCGAGCATATACACATCATATATTCCTTGACTGAATAGGCGAATCACATGATAATTTCTATTTGATTCAGCCTCGACAGATGGTCGAGCAATTTATTAACTTTCGCAGGTGCAAGATTCGGTCCCGACGAGTGCTCGACCACAATCTTAATCTCTTGAAAATCTTATTAAGGCTTTGACAAATACTCGACCATAGATCATTTGTTGTATTTACTCTGTACTGTATAGCATAGCTCCGACATACTATCCACTATTGATCATCTGTCTCTATGATTCTTGACATGGAGGATGATCAGGCATATTCAAGGTTCATCTCAGCAAATGATCAGCACAATATTTCTATATATTTAGTCCCGAAGATATTTTCCACACATGTCGCATTTTATCCCCAACAAATGGTTGGTAAGGATAATTCTTATATTCAGTCCCGACGATGGTTGTCACACTCGATTAATGAACGACATTAAATTTATTATTGTTATTCAACCCTAATAAATGGTTTGGAAATTTAGTTTTCACTAACACTGCAGGATAGTTCATAATATCTGCTCGATCCTTTTTGCCTCGACGGATGCTTGAGCATGGATCACTCGCAATATCTACCAGATCCTCTATAATTTTTGCCTCGACAGGCATTCATGCATCATTTATTTAATCTGGAAATCTAATTTTCACCTTGATAATCTTTCCTCGATGGATGCTCAGACATCATTTATCTTATCAATGCTCCGACAGATGCTCGAGCATGGATCGTTCGTGAAATTTACTAGATTATTTGAAATTTTGCCTCGACGGACCCTCAACTTCGATGGATAGTCGACATTATGTGATCACATCACGAGCTCCAATATACAGTTGGGCAATGCAATTCTTATTTAATTCAACCTCGACGAATGGAAAGTTGGGCAATCTGTATAACAAAGATCTAATAACACATAAAGAAGTATGTAGTGCAACTATTAACTATATTTATCAAAAGAACGAATCCAACATGTAGGAAGTCACATATCCAGCAATATCATAATCACCCGTGGTTGCTAAAGATTGAAGATCTAGCATCACCAGACTCTTCTTTGTCCACTCCGACCAAGATCTCATGGTTCAAGGATGACTCGCGTCTCATCTCCATCAACCCGCTTCGTGGTTTGCTGACTTAAGAATTTTTGGCCCACCTACCTTCGAACTGGGGCTGTCACAACCAAGCACCCACACATTCTTTCTAATCCTATGTCCAGTCATCCTCGATCTGCTTTCGGGTCTGGCCCTACCGGTCGACACATGCGATGAACATAACGTGTTGGCAGCAACACTAGACCGCCCTGAATCACTACACTAAAACTGGCGATTGGTCACGGCCAAAATCCCTGACCAAAATTGTGGGTCGCGAACTTGGGCCGTATCCCTTTCGGGCGTGATCAATTTCGTGGGTCGCGGACCAAGTCCGTGACTAAAAAATGGTCACGGACCAGAGGGGTCACGGTAGATGGTCGCGGACTTGGGCCGTGACCCATGCCGTGATGGGTCGCGACCCTCATCCGTGACCCACAACCGTGACAAATTGGTAGCGATCAAAGTCCGCGAACCACGACCGTGACCAAAAAATTAAAAAAAAATTGGTCGCGGCCAAAGTCCGCGACCCACAATCGTGATCCAAAAAAAGGAAAAAAAATGGTCGCGGCCCAAGTCCGTGACCCACAACCGTGACAAATTGTTCTTGGACTTGGGCCGTGACCCACAACCGTGAGGAAAAAAAGGAAAAAAATGGTCGTCGACTTTGGCCGTGACCATTTTTATGCGCGGCGGAAAAAATAAAAATGGTTATGGACAAAGTCCATGACCATATTTAAATATAATTTAACAAAAAATGTATTTTCTGGTCCAATACTAAAATTGGGGGTCCTGTGAGTGCACCGTCAGTTGCTACGAGTAACGTTGGACGCGTACGAGGTGTTACAAATATTTATTATTGGCAAAACAATAAAAAAAAACACAAATTACGAATCGAGAACGTTGTTAATAAATAAATATATATACAAACTTAAAAATATTACACGTCTTAATAATTCACATACCAAAAAAAATTGCGCAGAGTTTTCTCTATTTTCTTGACCTTCCAGACCCTGTAAATGTAAAACCTGCTTATTATAAAGCCCACACGGCCATAAAATTCAATAATCAAATTATAAAAGCCTGCACGACCATAAAACTAAACAATAAAAGTCTATACGGCTGTAACACATAAAAAACATAATCCTGAATGTCCAAAACATATAAACAATCTTCATGTTGTAAACCATGACCTCCTTCATTTGTTCCACGTGCAAAAATCCTACAAATGATAGGATACAAAAAAAATATATCAGTAACCAAGTAGTTTTATAAAAAATTTAATCAAGTTGAAAAATAGCATATATGAGTTAAAATTATCAAAATATCAATGTTTTAATGCCTAAGTCTAGAAATAGGCAAATTACCGTCGAATTCTCAAATCGGGAGTCCTGCAGCTGCGCGGTTAGTTCTTACGAGTTACATTGGTCCCGTGGAAGGTGTTGGTGCCACCCACGGGACCGTTCGGGGGCTGTTTTTTAAGTCTAAGTTCAGAAATATGCAAATTATCGTGGTATTCTCAAACCGGGAGTTTCGCGACTGCGGGGTCAGTTCCTACGAGTTACATTGGTCCCGTGGGAGGTGTTGGTGCCACCCATGGGGCCGTTCGGGGGATGTTTCGGGTTTTCACCCTCTAACGCCACGTTTTAAGCCTAAGTCTAGAAATATGAAATTATCATCGTATTCTCAAACCGAGAGTCCCACGGCTGCGGGGTCAGTTCCTACGAGTTCTAATGGTCCCGTGGGAGGTGTTGGTTCCACCCACGGGGCCGTTCGGGGGCTATTTTGGGTTTTCACCCTCTAACGCCATGCTTTTAAGCCTAAGTCTATAAATATACAAATTATCATCATATTCTCAAACTGGGAGTCCCGCGGCTGCGGGGTCAGTTCCTACGAGTTACATTGGTTTCGTGGGAGGTGTTGGTGCCACCCACGGGGCCGTTCGGGGGCTGTTTCGGGTTTTCCCCCACTAACGCCATGTTTTGCCTAAGTCTAAAAATATGCAAATTATCGTCGTATTCTCAAACCGGGAGTCCCGTGGCTGCGCGGTCAGTCCCTATGAGTTATATTGGTCCCATGGGAGGTCTTGGTGCTACCCACGGGGACGTTCGGGGGCTGTTTCGAGTTTTCACCCTCTAACGCCATATTTTTAAGCCCAAGTCTAGAAATATGCAAATTATCATCTTATTCTCAAATGGGGAGTCTCGCGGCTGCGGGGTCAGTTTCTATGAGTTACATTGGTCCCGTGGGAGGTGTTGGTGCCACCCACGGGGCCGTTCGGGGACTGTTTTGGGTTTTCACCTTCTAACACCATGTTTTTAAGCCTAAGTCTACAAATATGCAAATTATCATCGTATTCTCAAACCGGGAGTCCCGTGGCTGCGCGATCAATTCCTACGAGTTACATTGGTCTCGTGGGAGGTGTTGAATCTACCCACGTTGCCGTTCGGGGGCTATTTCGGATTTTTCCCCATTAATGCCATGTTTTGCCTAAGTCTAGAAATATGCAAATTATCGTCATATTCTCAAACCGGGAGTCCCGTGGCTGCGCGGACAGTTTTTACGAGTTACATTGGTCCCGTGGGAGGTGTTGGTGACACCCACGGGCTGTTCGGGGGCTGTTTCGAGTTTTCCCCACTAACGCCCTCTTTTTATGCCTAAGTCTAAAAATATGCAAATTATCGTCGTACTCTCAAACCGGAAGTCCCATGACTGCGCGATCAATTCCTACGTGTTACATTGGTCCCGTGAGAGGTGTCACTGCCTCTCACGGGACCGTACTAGGGCTATTTCGTGTTTTCACCCTCTAACGCCTTGTTTTTAAGGTTTAGTCCTCATATTTTCAAATTATCGTCGTATTCTCAAAGCGGGTGTCCCGAGAATGGGTGGTCAGTTCTTACGAGTTACATTGGTCCCGTACGAGGTGTTGGTGCCACTCATGGAGCTGTTCGGGGGCTGTTTCAGATTTTCGTCCACTAACGCCATGTTTTTAAGCCTAAGTCTAGAAATATGCAAATTATCGTCGTACTCTCAAATCGGGAGTCCCATGATCTCGCGGTCAGTTCGTACGAGTTACATTAGTGCCGTGCGAGGTGTTGGTGCCACTCACGGGAGTCTAAAATATTTTCAACATATTATCCAATAATCAAACCAATACTTATCCCGTACTCCTTCTAATTATCCCATACTTTCTAGCATACTATCCAAAAACTATCCAACAACAAGCCAACAACCAATAATTATCCAACAACCAAACCAAACAAAACCAATAATTATCTTGTACTCCTTCTATCATCTAAAAGATTTAATAGATAATGCATATCAATGATATAACTACTTTAGTTAAAGTAAAGAGTACCTGGTGTGTAATGAAGAACTGACATGTAATGAAGAACTGATATCCAATTGGTTAGATCTGCAATACGTAAACAATGTGTTACGAAGAACGGGTATGTAAAATTAAAGAAAGTACCTCACAATACCACTGAAGAATTAGATCTGTTGCCTATAATATGTCGTAGATTTAAATATGACGCAAATTTATTCCCCCATTTTAACATCGCAATTCAAATGAACATGAGCAACCTGCTGCCTATAATATGTAAAGAAAAGTACACGAAGGCGAAGGAGAACAAAAATGTATAATATCAACCCGGTGACTATAATATCAATGTAGTTGTGATTATTACGCCGCCATTTTAAGGCTTTAAATACATATCCAATCAAGTTGATCACAACAAATCTCAAACTAAAACAGAACTATATGAAATCAACAGAATTATGGCATACATGTCAAGTTAAAATATGAATGAACGGAATTAAGTTGCCTTTGTTTCATGTTAAGTTGTAGCATCCTAATATCTTGACGTAAACATAAAAAAATGCACATTAATCGCAAGATAAGTGATATACTTTTTCATAGGCAAATCAAGAACACACCCAAAAAATTTAAGAACATGTACACTTATCGAAACTAGTATAAATTCAATAAATCCAACATAGTATCCAACAACCAAGTCAACAATATCTTACTATAATAATGTGCACACGTGTTTGCGACTAGTATGTCAAAAAAATTCACTTAATTATATTTTGTCAAAAAAAATCACGACAAGCATATAACCCCCAATATAATATGATGACATGCATATAACCCACAACAAGGTGGATATGATTTTTTTTACATGTTAAAAATCCATTTAATTATATTTTTTCAAAAAAAATATAATGTCTAGGGTTTTGAATAATATTTTGTCAAAAAAATACACACACATACAATCTAGGGTTTATTGACATAATTTATACATACACGCACATACAATCTATGGTTTATTGACATAATCTATACATACACACACATACTATTTAGGGTTTACTAAACCCTAATATTTTTTTTGCCATAAATCTATACATACACACACATACAATATAGGGTTTATTGATAAAAAAATAATTTATTTGTTCATAGTTACACACATAAACATACATATACACATAAATCTATACATACACACACATATAAACATAAATCTATGCATACACACACATACACACATACAAACATAAATCTACACATACATACACAGAAATTAGGGTAAATCACGAAATCCAAATGAAATCAAAATGAATCATTACATACCAAGGGTTAATCCAAATGAAAACCAACTGAAATCGCACAAATCCAACTTCAATCCACACGAAATCGCAAGAGCCCTTGCAAATCGAACTCAAATCCCCACTAAATCGTACGAGACAGCCTCAAAAATCGCAACAACGAAATGACAAAGCGGCGGGGTTTTTTGTTCTTTAATACCCAACTCTGGTCACGGCCTAGAGCCGTGACCCCCATGCGCGCAACCAATAAATGAGAAGAGGTGGTCTGGCTTGCACCTGATCACGGCCAAGATCCGTGACCCACTATGCGCGACCCTCCCTACTGCTTGAATGAGGTATGGCCACGACCCATAGCCGTGACCCATACCAATAAATGGTCACGGCCCCCAACCGCGACCCTCAATGTGTGTGTTTTCTGTTTCATCATGTCTTTAGTCACGACCCAAGTCCGTGACCCATCCGCGACCCGTTTGGAGGGAATTTTGGTGCGAAATTTGCACTAAGCTGGTCACGCCCAGGTCACGGTCTAGGTCTGTGACCCACTGTGGTCAGGGATTTAGTCCGTGACCAATTCTAGAGCATGGATAATTTAGTTTGGTGATAAATATAGTCACGCCAAATATAGAGTGGGTCACGACCCAAGTCCGCGACCCACTGGGCATGATCATTCGCAGGATTTGGTGTAGTGAATGTATCAACAACATCGTCGAACAACCCATGGTGATCAGAGATCTCCGAGAGATGAAATTTCTCTTGTCGACATCGAAAGGGCGTCATCAGCACTAAGATATCCACTCTAGAGGAACAGCGTTTCTTGAACGCCATATCAAATTAACGCATTTCTGCACGAAGATACTTTGAACTCATATCAATTTCTTCAGATGTACGAGCTATATGGAGTTTTCCACGGCATTTAGGAACCACAATGCATGGTCAACGAATAAGTGCGCCCCAAGGAACGATACATTACATGGAGCTATAGGGGTAAGATAATCCTTAATTATATCCAGCTCGACGAACGATCGATGCGATATTCTTCAACACAATAAATCCCTGATGAACGGTTGGGCAAACTTATCATCTCGATTATTCAGATCAAATAACTCGATGGACGGTTGGGCATTCTTCTCTTCACAGCCCGATTGGGGGCTCCACGATAATGATGACACGTGAACAGATTCACCACAATATTTAGAGAAAAATAGAAGAGGCCAAATTAGGATGATTGCCAATATGGTTAACATTGGCATTAGTCTTTCAAACGACGATCGGGATTAAGCTTGATTTAATTACAATAACTATCATGCTTGTTTCAATTAAATTAAGGAAGTCCTCAGGTCTATGTGATCTCCAAACACAAATGACCTCACGAGTTGCCCTGATAACAATAAAAGCCCTACGAGGGATCCCTAAGCAAAAATCCAACTCAGGTTGGTCTCTAACTATGTTGGTCGGTTAAAATCTTGAACGGGTGGATGGACCTTAAACCAGGTGCATTTTTGCCATTGTCTTTTAGGCCTAAGGAAGTGTGACGACACAACTGAAAAGGTAAAATAGACGGATATTTACATGCAAGGCATTATAAAATGAAAAAATGCGAACAAAATTGGTATTACATTGACTTGCGAAAAAGGCCTAAGTACAATAAGCGTACTGATTACATATCAAATATGAAAAACCTAATGCAGGGATTCACCCCAACTAGGTATATGCTCGAGTAAGGCTCGGCACATAGGCTTGTGGTCGGCCTCTCCAATTAGACCATATGAAAAATCTAATGCAGGGTCTCACCCCGACTATATATATGCTCAAGCAAGTCTCGGCACATAGGCCTATGGTCGGCCTCTCCAATTGGACCATATGAAAAACCTAATGCAAAGTCTCACCCCGAATAGGTAAATGCTCGAGCAAGGCTCGGTACATAGGCCTGTGGTCGGCCTTTCCAATTGGACCATATGAAAAACCTAATTCAGGGTCTCACCCCGACTAGGTAATGCTCGAGCAAGGCTCAGTATATAGGCCCGTGGTTGACCTCGCCAATTGGACCATATGAAAATCCTAACGCACGGTCTCACCCTGACTAGGTACATGCTCGAGCAAGGCTCGACACATAGGCCTATGGTCGGCCTCACCAATTGGACCATATAAGATCAAAATACAGGGAGATGCCCTAAACTTGATACACGCTCGAAGAAAGCCTCAATAATTGAATTCTTAACAGGCCTGTGGTCGGCGTCGCGAATTGGGCCATATAATAAAACAGAATAATGAACTACGTTCGACCTGATCCCATGAGGGTACGTAGGCAGCTCGACACTCTCGAGTCCGGTTCCCATATCAACTGAACACCTCTCAACTCGAGCCAAGCATTCATCTAAAAAACCTTACAAAGGCAAGCAGATCAACCAAACAAGGCTTAAAAGTTTAACGACAACTCAAAGAATGCCAGTCCAGTTCACATCGGCAATTGCATACGTTTAAAGAGATTATGGACCAGCTCCCAGCTCATCTTGGAATAAACTCAACTGAACTGCGACCTGTGGGGCTATTGAGGGGGAAAAATATGCTTACATAATAGCATGACACGTGGCGAGCACCTCGGTTAAGATGACGAGCAATGGAGCCTCTAACAAGATAGGGACGACTAGAGTCCTTGATAAACTAGAAGATCGAGGAGCAGTATCTGATTCAAATCAAACTCCACGAAGATAGGCCTCATCCATTTTTGTAACCCTAATGTAACCCCTAACTCTATATAGAGGGGACACCCCTATTGTGAAAGAGGGCTTGGAAGCTAGATAAACACTCTCATATAGGACTCTCTCATGATTCTAATAGAACACAGCAGCAGCCCCGTGGACGTAGGCCATTCACGGTCGAACCATGTAAATCTTTGTCTCTCTCATATTTGTTTTTATACATGCATCATGGTAAATGGGCACCCCCGTACGGGTAGATTTTTTGACACCAAATTTTTTTTTAACCTCGTTCCAACGAGATGACTATCTCGTTCGAACGAAGATGCCTTTTCACTAAGAGGGTCGTTAGATCTTACATTGAATGAACATATAATGAGGGCTATCTATTTAAATTCGTTTGGAGCTCGTTCAAATGAGATTGGAGTCTCTTTCGAATGAACCGTGCTTTCATTCAAACGAAATGGCTTTCTCATTCGAACGACTTCTGATTTCGTTCGAATGATCTGCCTCCTTGAATTTTGTGTATGGCCTATAAATACCAGTTTTGACTCCAGATTTGGTAAAACTTTTGCCAAAATGATTTATGCATATCGTTTACAAAAGTTTTTAAGCTTTTATGTTTATAAAACACTTTTGATTCACAAACACATCCCCAAATGTCCAATCATAAATCCAATTTTATTTGATTATCCTAAGACATACATCTAAATGATAAGATAGATAAATAAATATGTAATCACACGACAACTGAGGAAAAAATGCCTTTTTTGGGCAAATCCTTTTATATCAGTACTTTAGAGATTTTACAAAATAGTCGACTTACAATACTACTTGATATATCCACAAGTATAACGTGCAATCTTCACAGAATCTCTAACAAATACCACTCATTCCCGAGAAGTCCACAACCTTCAGTTATCTGCCGTAATCCCTACGGGTTCACAAGTCAGCCATAGAGATGATCTATCCACAATGAGTATAACTCAACTAAGGTTTAAAACGATTCATAAAATTTATTTAGTGATGTGTTTGTGAATCAAAAGTATTTTATACACATAAAAGGTTGAACTTTTTTGTAAAAGATACGCACAAATCATTTTGGGAAAAGTCTTTCTAAATTTGGTGTCAAAATAGGTATTTATAGGTTGTATGCAAAATTCGAGACGACGGTTCGTTCGAAAGAAATTAGAAGTCGTTCAAATGAGAAAGGCATTTCGTTTAAACAAAAATATGCTTCGTTCAAACTAGACTCCAATCTCATTTGAACCAGCTTCTAGCGAGCTTCAAATGAATTCAAACAGAAGGCCCTCGTTAGATGTTCATTCGATGTAAGATCTAATGACCTTTCTAATGAAAAGGCATATTAGCTTTAAGGAGATAGGCACCTCGTTTGAATGAGGTAAAAAAATTTATTTTTAAAATAAAAAATTCAGCCTCGGTTTAAATAAAAAAAACATCCTAAATAAAATTTATGAATAATTTTAAACACCAATAGTTTTATACATTTGTGGGATGTAATGAAGTCTTGAATGCTGGATTCGGTTTGTCATGACGGTACGTGGCGGTTTGTAACAGGATACGCCAAAATAGCTCAAAATATAAAAAGGCCTAAACTATGAGCAATACGAGAAAAATTGCTCTTACAAATCTCTCATTTTGGCTATTCTGGTACAAAACTATACAAACCTAATCGAAATCCAAATTACATAAAATACCCTTCTAAGGCAACTAGAAATGGAACAACATAAGACTCTTTCCTTTCATTCTCTTCTCGTGTTTCCCTTAGGCTTCCTTGACTTTATCCGATGTGTCTAGATTTCCCCATATGGTATGTTTATAAAACACTTTTGATTCACAAACACATCCCCAAATATATTTTATGAATCGTTTTGAAGCTTAGTTGAGTTATACTCATTGTGGAGAGATCATCTCAATGGCCGACTTGTGAACCCGGAGGGATAACGACTAAAGGCTGATCGATGGATACCAAGGGAGAATGTGTGATATCAATTATTTATCGAATTCACAAAATTTTAATTTATTAAAGCTTATTTAATTAGAGTCAATCTTCAACCCAATTTTATTAAACCCTAAGCATGCATCTATGTGAATAAATCAAACATGCAATCACAAATCAAGGGACAATCAAATTTAAGAAAAATTCCCGAAGGGAAAAACCTTTTATTTTACTATTAAACATAAATCACAACTTACAATTACATAGAGAAATCTACAGTGAATTTCCCACAGAAAATTCACATATACCATAGCCTAGAACCAGCACAGATTCCCTCGAGTATCTCCAATGACTGCAATCATCAGCAATAGCTCCTGCAAGAACAACCAATCCAGCAATAGATAATTTTTCTCCACATGAGATACTTCGATAAATAAGTGTTTTGGGTTCCAAAAATGAATCCTAAAAGTATATGGGATGCTTTGTGTGAATAACAAACTTATATTTTCCCTAAAAAGTGAAGACTAAAAGTATGAAAATATGTGGTTTTTGTGCAGTAAAAGTCTTAATGAAAAAGTCTCACAAAACATGTATTTAAAGAAAAATGAAATACTTGAGGGGGCGAACATCGTTGGAACGACTTCTTGATGTCATTTGAACGACATTAGATGTCGTTTGAAAGACCCTAGTAACGACTTAATAAATACAAAACAATACATGGTCGTTTGAAGCAAATAAGTAACAACCTAAGAAACGACATGCGATGCCGTTAGATGAGGTCATTTGAACGACTTGTCAATGTCGTTTGAATGACACTGGCTTGTCGTTTGAACAACAGAAGTGAAAAAAATATGATTTTTTAATGTTCTCCTATAGGCTTTTCAAAAACTATTTTGACTTTGAATAACGCCTCATTTTGATTAAAAAAAACATTTTAGAAAAATATCCCAATAATAACGTAAAATATTTTCGAAACTTAAATGCATTCCTTACCAAAATCAATCTCATAGAGGATCGTTATTAAAGATACTTTATATTCGGATCCGCCTTCTTGAACATATGAATGTGAACTTCCTTCGATGGTTGTAATGGTATACGGCATAATCAATGTAAACTCGGGACTATGGAAAATATGTCTTTACAAATCTCCCCCTATGTCTTATCGGTACAAAATAAAACATTTGAATTATCAATAAAATATCATATACAAATCTAATATACTCCCATGAACCCAAAAGTAGAAAGATACTAAAAATCCAAGTCTTCAAGAAAAAATATTTAACTTTTAAATCTCTTAAAATCTCCTTGCTCTTCTTTTTGTGTGCTTTCCAAATGAGCATCAAAGTCCTACACACAATAAGCAAAATAAATACCTTCGTGACGTGTCGAGTTTGAAATGAGATAAACATATATAAAATATCAAATCAAATCAAGTCAAATCTCAAATCTTCCCCATAATTCAAACTCCCACTCCCCCATAATTCATAATTCATTCTCCCCCTTTTTATTTGTCCAAAATAGACAAGAAAAAGAATAAACATTAATAAATACGGAGTGTTATGACAAGCATAACAAATATATATCAATTACGCTCATGCAAGGATAAACTCAAAAGGCTTTCACAAACTATTTTTGATTTCAAATCGTGGAAACGAACTGAATGAGTGTGAGAAAATTCGATAGGAAAATCAACTCAAACATTCATAACATATGTGCACGATGAATATGGATACTCCTAACGAATGAACTCAAAATCGTCCTTAGGTGTAAAAATTGTGAATTCAACTGACATCGCCTCGATCTAATTAACAAATCAAAGTCTAAAATGACTTTCACACTAATAACGTCTAAAACTATGTAACGCTTTTTCAAGACTTTGTCAGGACGTGCAAAGCCATTGACTTTCAACCAAACTCCCTCATAAATAATAATGCTTTTTATTTTTCTATTGAGGTTCTAAATTCTCTTTTAAAGAGATTCCCTATTGGCTCCTTTTTTGGCATGTGATTCTTTTTATTGCCTTAATTTTTTCTCGAGCTCTTTTCAAATGGTGGCTTTCACGACGAGTTTACGTGCCTCCCGTAGCCGTTTCCCATGTACACTCATCATTTTTTCATATTAAGCAAATTTCTCACGGGCAACGATTCTTGTATGCACTGCTTTCATTCTCAAGTTTTATTACATTTGGTTCGTCTTAAAGGCTGGACTGAGATGAAAATACTTTGACCAACATGTGACAAACAAGCACAATGATAAAATAAATTCATGCAAGTGTTCATTAAAGGAGACTGATAGTCAAACATGTAGGATGTAATCGTTAATCACATCTTAATGACGCCAAATATTATAAAGCACTTGGATAAAATGATGTATCGCCTCAAAATACTATCAAATAGTCATATGGATATGGAATAATATTGTGACCTGGTCATCCTAAGTGTCCATCCATAAATGGTGTAAAAAGAAATGAAAAAATCTTTTTGTATTTTTAACAAAAAAAATTACCAAAATAAAATCTTTTTGGATTTTTCAAATTTTTCTCAAAAAATAGAAAATCTTTTTCTATTTTTCCAAAAAAAATTCAAAAACAAATTTTTTATTGGGGGTTTTCGAAAAATATATCAAAATGGAAAAAATAAATACAAAAGTGGTACGCACTAGCAATAAGCATAAAATATCATCATTAAAATCATTGTATGCTAGCAAACAAGTCTAAACCTCAACCATTAGGTCCGGAGGAATTTTTCAAAGGCAGTGACATCCTATGAGAAACATCTATCAAATTATGTGAAGTCTTGACTAAATACTCAACTTGCTCTCTAAAGTGCTCAAAATCTCTCATGTGAGGTGCAGGAACGTGCAAAGTATCATGTGTGGGTGTGCATTTGGGAACACATGCATTAGCATACCGAGATAAATACCTATGAGACACACTGCCCAACTTAAAGAAAAATTCTTTAAGGTGTCCTCTTTTCTTATAACAAGAGCAAACATAAATCGGCCTATGAACACCTCTCTCAAAATGTCTAGTACGCGCTCTCCAATGGGGAAAAGTACGCCTAGGTGGGTTAGGTCAAGAGACATACGAATCTATCCAAAACTCGGAAACCATCTCGAGTGCAACATAGGAAGTAAACGAACCATCATAACCTATTCCTAAAAAGGACAACTCAAAACACAAATAAAATCTTTTTTGTATTTTTCATAAAATTCAATAATTGATAGAATTAAAATACAAAAGAAAATTATATCATAATTCTAGCAAAATTTATATGATGAAGCATATACTAGAATATGACAAACAATCATATAACTAGAAAGAATATAACACAAAGGTTGATCGTGTTAGCTTTGTTTACATACACTAGATGTGTCTCTTGTTATAACATTACCCAAAGAGGAACCAAGAAGCATCTTTTTAACCTTCTTAGATGTGTCTTCAATAGTGACCTTAACCTCCCAAGGCACGTTTGAGATCTCTCTCGAGGTGGGATATATAGACTTCAAGTTCACTCTTTCTTCGGCCTAAAACGATCAACTGCTCACATAAAGAAACCCTCAAATTCTCGAGTTGACTCGCTGACACCTCATACTCCCTCAAAACTTCTGTCTATCTCTCTCTCCAAATCTAGAACCCTAAGACTTAACTCTTTATTCAACTTCTTCATCTTCAAAGTCTCAGTGTATAAATATCTAAACACTTTTTGGATATCACCTTCACCCTCACTTCAATCTCACCCTCATTGTCACTCGAAACACATAAATCATCATTGGGGCTCTCTCTTTTAAGAGTGTCTTCATCGTCTTGGAACAAACTGGATGTGCTCACGTGACTATCCATGAAATCAACACACTTTTCATGTGATGATTCATTCCTAGAATCATCCAACTCGATGTCACTATCGCTAATGGTGGGGGTATTAGCAATCTTCTTTCCCTTTCACTACAAAAAAAGTTGCTTTTTACTACGATGCTCCAACCGTCTCAAAAAGTCCTCTAACCGTCTCAAAAGCCTTTTGTGACGCCATTTGAGACGGCAAAGGAGCGTAGTATTAGACCCCCGTTATAAAAGCTTTTTGAGACGGCAGATGCCGTCTCAAAAAGTTCTTTTGAGACGGGAAATACGCCGTCTCAAAAGGTCCTTGCTTACAGGACCCTTTTGAGACGCCAAAAAATCCGTCTTTTAAAGTTTTTTTTAGAGACACCAACATACGTCCCCAAAGAGTTTTTTGAGACGATAACTTAACCGTCTAAAAAAGTCCCCATTTATGAAACCCTTTTGAGACGGCAAAGAAGCCGTCTTTAATAATTTTGGCACCAAAATCAAAATTTCATTCATTCCTTAATATACTCTATATAATTATAAACAAAACCTCTTAAAAACAATATGACATATTTTGCATCCCATTTCAACACATACATATAATTTTCCATTCAATTATATTAAAGTTCATACAAAGAAAAAATACACAATTTAAACATTGTGTCCAACATAGATCTCTCTATACAATTTCACTCATCTCATTAGAAAAAATACATAAAAAACCATCTATCCCTAACATAAAATGATGTACGCAAAGTAAACTCGCAATCTTCAAACATACGACCTCCAGCAAAACGACTCAAATATCTTGCCTTGTCGACAAAGGGTTTTCACCTGCAATAAATTTATTAAGTGTCAGTTACCTTAAACAAAGAAGTGATTTTTTTTAATAGTTCCTATAGATGCAATCTTTAAAAACCTTATCAAATTTGTATATCTTCGTATTATTTGCTTTAAAAATACTTAATATTTTTAAAAAAATTCGGCATAGTCTCCTTTATTTATTCATAAAAACCAACCTGTTTAAACATAAAAATTAACTCAAAAACGACAGAAATAACCTCAATTTTCTAACAACTAATATAAATAAATATACACATTACGATTCCTTTTACCGTTGGACAACATAATGAACAAAATTAACTTGAATATGTCTCACCCCTGCTTGTGGTTGAGAGCAAGACTAAAGATGACATAAGAGACAATGTCTTTGTTCGAGAGAATAGATGCAAAAGCTCCAACGATAAAAGGCTCAACTATAAGTATAAAAAGTCCTCGTGGGATAGTAAACTTCCTGCAACAAATGGGATACAAAACGCAATTAGCTACGGTTCGGAAAAAGTCAAGAAACATTAACTTGGTTTAAATACTTGGACAATACTTGTTTAAAACCCAATACAAAAACCAGCTCTAAAACAATATACTTATAATAATAAAACAACCACAAAAAGAGTAATGAAATGCCCCATAACCGATTTACGAAGTAATAATGAAACTAAGCCTACCCACCATTCCGAGTACCAGCTAAATCAAATCAATGTGCAATACACCATGTAACATCGTATCACCATCATCATCAACATGCCAACTAGTTCTTTTTGCAATATCCAAAATATAATTATAGTACCTCCACCACGACAAAATGCATTATATGGATTCCAACAAAAAATAAAAATACAACAAAATACTTCGATCAATGTCTGATTAATTACTTCTATTCAAACTGAGGATCATAGTTTCTGTTATATGCGGCAGCAGAGTCTAATGCCAAGATATTATATATTAACATCAATAGGTAAGCAATTATGAGATATTTTCCACAAGATTATATAGCACATTTGGGGAATATGAGGATCCTAGATAATCCTATGGATATTTGAGGAAGGAAAATGAGATTTGCAAATGTCATATGCCGAGGATAAGGTGAAATCACCTGTAACCTCTAGAGTCCAGTACCACTTATAACCGTGATTGATCATATTAGCTTAGCATAGATCTTTCACCATCACCAAGTTTCTCCAAGTTTGAGAACCTCCAATAGAATGCATACCATTGTTCTTGTATCCGTTGGACATATAAGAGGTCCAAATAGAGCTGTTAAATGACATTTTCCAAAAAAAGCTTCATGAAGGAAGCTTTTGATATGCTAGAAAAATTCACAAGACCTAGGCCTCCTTCATTGATATCTCTTCTAATGAGGTCCCACTTCTCCCACTGATGTTTTCAACCTCCATCTTCATTTACTCCCCAAAAGAATTTTTTGAGAATTCTATGAATGGAGTTGATAGGTGCCTTGGGAGGGGCTAAAGATGCCAGCAAGTATGATGGAATTGAGGAAAGAACATGCTTGAGGAATATCAACTTGCCTCCAAAAGAAAGAAATTTTGATTTCCAACCTACAATTCTAGATCTCAAGGCTTTAATGAGCCTATCATAGAAAGAAATTTTCTTCATTCCCTTAAAAAGAGGACATCCTAAGTATGATAGGGGCAACTCCTTAAATTTAAAGCCTGACAAACCTTCCACTTTGGACCTGAAATGAGGGTTGCATTTAGTATCAACTGTATAACTGCTTTTCAATTTGTTGATCTTCTAACGTGACAAATAATAATAGGAAAGAAGGAATTTGCTTAAATTCAAAAGGCTGCTTTTTTTCACCTCTGTAAAAGGCAATTAAATCATTTGCAAAAGTAAGGTGAGATATCAAGTTTGGTTTGACCATCTCTTGAGCTAAAAGAACATTCTCTTGGGTATACCTGCCTTTGATAAAGCCACTTTGGTTTGGAGGGATCGGCGTTGGCAGCACTTTAGAGAGCCTTGAGGAGAGGATCTTTGTAATAATATTGAAGGAGAAGTTGTAATGACTTATAGGTCTCTGGAACCTTCACTTTAGGAATAACCATTATATTTATACTTGTTCAGCTTTAAGGGAGATAAAAACCTACAAACAAAGAGTTAATAACAACAATTAAATCATGTTTGATCAATTCCCACTAAGTCTTATAGAAGAAGCCCCTAAATCCATCTGGCCCTAGAGCAGCTTCATTATTGACATCATTTATAGCAGTAAGAATTTCCTTATTCAGTAGATCTCTTTATTCTTTTGATCTTGCATTAATTCAGCTATACCTTTCTTCAAAGCTGATCTATTATATTTATTACTATGTAATTCATAATTAAACTCCAATTGAAGAATCTCATCCTCTAGGTTTCTAACTGATTGAGATGGTTATCATTCGATCTGCCTTAGAAAATAGGGACCCAAGATAGGTATTAGAGGAGAATCCTTCACGAATGCAAAGAATATTTATCATAGAGTATTTTCCGTGTATAGCTCCTTTGTCTAAAAAGAATTTGAATTTAGATTTGTTTGTAACCTGACCATAGTTGATAACTGACCAACTAAGGTTAATCTTTCCATCATGAACTAGGTCACCAATAGATAACTGACCAACTAAGACCAGTTTTTCAACTGTAAAAGAGAAGTATGTATTATGAGATTTCTTCAAACCACAATGGTCAGAATGTAGAAACAGTTGTCCCATTGCAAACCATCAATACAAAGACTTGAACACAAAAGGATGGTAATATCAGGATGAGTAATGGCTGCCAGGACATGAGTATATTAGAGATGAAGTGGATGGTTCCGATTCTTTTGACAGTGCTGGTAATAACTTACCTTGATTAGCTTTGTGAAACTTTTATTTTGTTTGATGATGATGAATATGTATGATGTAATGAAATCATTATACTATTTTAATAAAAAAAAATGAGTCCCCTCCAGGCCTCAAACCTTTCTTTGTTATCCTATCGACTTTGCGGTCAGTTCTTAGGAATCTAGAAACGAGATGAGAAAAATAGAAAGATTTTTACTCCCCTTAAGGGGTCAATTTGATTTTGGGATCGCACCCTGAGGGGTTACCTATGTACCTCCATTGTATGAATGGATTGTTTTGATTATTTTGATAATTTTCTTTGATTTTATGGAGGATCATGTCATACTTAGTTCTTGTTTGATGTTTAAGAGTCATTCACATGTAGTACTTCGTAAGGGTAATCTAGATTGGTCAACTTGTCCAATTTTATTCCATCGATGTCGACTAGTAGCCACCTTATCCCTAGGGAACAAATAAGACGCTCTTAACAATTAGACTCTGCATGCTAATCCACGCATCCCAACTTACTCCCAGTGACACTATCACCTGTACAAGGGAATAAGTAGTTTGTTTCCCCTTGATAAATCACATAAGTACATCACGACCCCATAATATGATCCTATGACCCAATGAAATGAGTCGTACCAAGTACATATTGAGATGTATGCCCCACATGCATCTATTGGCAATAATGGATGGGGGATACAAGTGTCAGTTAGCATCCCCTAACTAATTAAGAATTTTAGATGTATGACGTGTACACTAAGGGTCCTCTGTGGCAGTTTCACTCATAAATATATGATTTGGTTGGGAAGAACATGTCAAAAGGGCAACGAATTATGGTGAAACATTTGGATTAGATAGTGTAAGACGCAATTCTTGTGCCCCTCATACTTTGTAAGGTATTCAATGATCAAGGTATGAGCTTCGGGTACTGCGATTGCATTATGTTATGTTTCCTTAAGCTAATTTGACCTTATACAGTCCGCCCCTTTGGGGAAGAGGTGTGTTGTTAATTTAATAGTACAATCATTACTTGATCCAGCTTTAGGACTTCTACATAATGAATTCTTTCATGCGGCCAAATATTTACTAGCATTATCTTCAAAAATCAAATTAGTTCCTTATCCATAGGTTTAGTCTATAAATGCGATGCTTTCTTGATTCAGCTGACCCGTATTTGCAACACGTACTACTTTGGGCCAAGCTACTTCATCATTGTTTTCAATTTTCACCCCCAAAAGCTCAGTTTAAACCCCAAACAATTATAAACAGTAAATAATTCTAACTTGAATGGCATAAACAACTTGCACAGGACATGAATTAATTAACACAAACATCAATAATTCTTACTATAATTCACACAAACTAGTAAACAAATATTCTCGTAGATTAATCTAAACGCTATACTACAATAACCAATTGACAATCCGGGTTTTCAATTGACTCACCCTCAACCTCCTATCACCATTACAAATCAATCCAGTACAAAAATGAATGAAATAAGTAACATCATTAAATGATAATTTATGAAAAGAGTGCATACATACCACATGCAATAGTACACTCATCACTGGTGGCGCTAGCTTCATTAGCATTGCACTTTATACCTAATTTAAACAAAACACATTAATAAACACAAGATCAAAGTAACAAAAAAATAATTATAATTATAAACACTCACGAAGATCCATAATATGATTCTTAAAAATAGCACAGTTGTTCACAATGATATATGCATCAAACAATCAAAGTTCAATAACTCAATTAACTACAAACATATGATCCAAGTATTTTGTGTAAATTGAAGTTAGGGTTAGGTGTTATAATGGACCCCAAATCTGAAGAGAAACATCATTCCACTTCTTGATTACGAAACGCTTTGATTTCTAGGAAGAAGGGCATTTGCAACAAATTGGGGTATTTTTAACAAAACATTTCTCGCAAAATATGCATCTCGGGAGGGTTTCTTTTGCACTTTTATACACGAAAAATAATGTTTCCTATAAGGTCCCTAAACTTGGATAGGGGAAAGGCCATTAAAATTGTTAATGTACGAGCATAAATTAACACATGGAATGACCTAACCCTTGTTGATAAAAAGGATTTTATTTACAAACATTCCAAAATCTATTGGATGACCTAGACCTTGTTGATAAAAAGGAATTTATTTACAAAAAATCCAAAATCAATACTTTATTCATGGCATGGTCACTGGGATATCTAGACTCAAACATTACAACAATGAGTTAACTATGAAACCAAAATTTGAAAATTGCCCAATATTTTATGATTTCCTAAAATCCCATTAAGACACATATAAGTCAGTACTTTAATAAATGAATTGATATCTACAAATCCAACCGTTTTGGGAAAATGAATTGGCATTAATTCAATCAAATAGTTTAACATAACGTACTAAATCTAACTCTTTATTAAGAAACTTGAAATTTCTATGTGATCTTTTTAGTTTTAAGCAGGTCATATAAATGGATGGGGATTTGGAATTTCAAGAAAGTAAAAAACTTGAACATTTAAATAAAATCATTTAGTGCTATACTTAATGATACCAAATAAAACATATTCGTAAACGTTAAGGGCAAAAAAAATTAGAAATCCATATGCCATATTGCCAAGTATAAACTGACCTTTGGCTCATGTGTTTTATACCTCATAGTGAAGGTGGTCAAGTTGGGTTCTTATGATATAATGCAGAAAAAATTACTATACTATAACAAAAACTCCAACTATCTCAATAACTAACCAATTACATCAACAAGACATCAAATTTCTTTTATATTACCTTTACTTTCATTTTAATAGCACCCAAACAAGGAAATTGACAATCAATATATAACAAAACTAATTTGATGTCTTCAACCATAAAATCTCACCTTAATAATTTCCAATTACACTTAAGTCTTAACCCCAATTTTTGAAACCCTAAGTATCTAGCAACCTACACCACCATAATCTCACCACAACCAAGAGAAAAGTGAACATGACTTACCAGCAGTGAGCGCAGGGCGGAAATCTAGGGCGAGCGACGGTGGAAGGGTAGAACTCTAGGGCAAATGACGGTGGTAGAGAGCGAAGCGGATGCGACGGTGGTAGAGAGCGAGGCTGATGAGTTTTTGTCCAGGTAGAGAAACAAAATGGTTTTGCTTTACTTTTTCTTTTTTGTTTTCTTGGTATGAGATTTCATTTCTATGCAGGCGGGAGTTAAAATTGTTAAGGGGGGAAACAAAATTATTTCAGCCGTCTCTTAAGGCGGACTATTTGAGACGGCTTTTAATATGCTGTCTCATTAGCCTCACTTTATAAGACGGTTGTGTTTACCCGTCTAAAATAATAATAGTTTTTGAGATGGCTTTTTTTACCCGTCTCAAAATGTATGGTTTAGGGACTAAAATTTAAGCCGTCTCAAAAGCCTCCGTAGTAAAAAGCAATTTTTTTTGTAGTGTTTCTCTTTAGCATAGTGGGACATTCAAAAGCTTTGTGCCTTCTCACTCAAAACATATTGCCTCTTCCTCTTTCTCACCGCTTTCTTTGGCCTCCTCTTTCTTTTTATTTTTATCAAAAATCTTTATATTGGAAGAATTTTCTTTGGAAAATTAGAGAAACTTTTTAAATTTTTTAGAAAACAAGGCCACATCATAAAAATTAAACTCTCCCTCTGACTCGGACTCACACACTCTCTCTTTCTTCTTAGACATTTCCTCACCTTTTCTAGACCGGGCCCTAAGTGAAATCTCTCTATTCTTAGGCTAAATAGTGCTAGGAAACATGTCAACCTCATATGTTTGAAGATCTCCTAGGAGTTCTTCTAACCTAAGTATATCTAATATCCATAATGAGTTCAAAACAGCGACCTTCGGAATAAATCGTTTCGAGAGTGACCTCAAAATATTTTTAACAACTCTCATCTCGTCACTTTTCTCACCAAAATTAAAACTTGTGTTAACTATGTCCGACAACCTATCATAAAACTTATCAAAACTTTCAGACTTTAACATAGTGATAGTCTCAAACTGGGTGGTCAATTGAAAGATATCTCATGGCTCTTTAGACGTGGTGCACGTCATAATATGGTGGAATTTGTCAGGGATAACGGCTCCAGAAATATCACTCAGGCCACGGGAGTTATAGGTACTCCATTTATAGTCATCCTTAGTCCAGTCAGACACAGGTTTGGGATTAGTGACATATTTCATGGTGACAGTGGGAGGAGTCCACCCTCTTTCACATATTAGCCAAACACATTCATCAATAGCCTTTAAACACAATCTCATGCGGGCTTTTCAATAGGCATAATTCACGCCATCAAAGACGGACATTCGATTATATAAGTTATTCATCGAAAAAATTGCAATTTTTCAAAATCGATTTATATCACAAAATTTTTTGCGAAAAAGGGATCTCACGGTAATTTGGTGAAATCTGCAATGATAACAATTTGAGGATGCGTAATATCAATTTTTTTATTAAAATTTATTTAATTTTAGTCAATCTTCAATCCAATTTTATTAAATCCTAAGCTTGCATCTATGTGAATAAACCAAATATACAATCACAAATCAAGGGACAATCAAATTCAGGAAAAATCCCCGAAGGCCAAAACATTTTATTTCAGTATTCAATGTAAATCGCAACTTACAATTACATAGAGAAATGTGCAATGGATTTTTCACAGAAAATTCACATAAAAATCGCAGTCGTCAGCAATAGATCCCGTAAAAACTATCAATCCAGTAGTAGAGAATCCTTCTCTACAAGAGAAACTTCGGTAAAAAAGTATTTTGGGTTCCAAAAATGATTCACAAAAGTATATGGGATGTTTTGTGTGAATCAAAAACATAAATTTACCCTAAAAAGTGAAGACTAAAAGTCTGCAGATATGTAGTTTTCGTGCAGTAAAAGTCTTAATGAAAAAGTTTCACAAAACAGGTATTTGTAGAAAAATAAAATACTTGAGGCGGAGGACATCGTTCAAACGACTTCTTGATGTCATTTGAACAACATTAGATGTTGTTAGAACGACCCTAGTAACGACCTGTTAAAATGCAAAACAGTACGTGGTCATTTGAAGCAAATAAGCAACGACCTAAAAAACGACAAGCGGTGTCGTTAGATGAGGTTGTTTAATGACTTGTCAATGTTGTTTGAACGACATTGGCTTCCCGTTTGAACGACAAAAGCGAAAAAATATTATTTTTTAATGTTCGCCTACAGGTCTTCCAAAAAATATTTTGACTTAGAAAAACGCCTCATTTTGATAAAAAAAATAGTACAGAAAAATATTCCAATGCTATCGTAAAATATTTTCGAAACTTAAACGCATTCATTACCAAAATCAATCTCGTAGAGGATCGTTATTGAAGATATTTGATATTTGGATCCGCCTTTTGAACATATGAATGTGAACTTCCTTCGACTATTGTAACGGTACATGACATACTCAATGTAAACTCGGGACTATGAAAAATGTGTCCTTACACCAAGGATCGATCACCACTCGTGGACTCACAGGAACAAATGTTATTCTTCAGAGATTCTGCGAAGACTGCGCATTATACTTGTGGCTGTATCAAGTAGTATTTTAAGTCGACTGTCTTGTAAAGTGTCTAAAGTTCTGATATAAAAGGTTTTGCCCTGAAAAGGGGATTTTTTTCCTCAGTTACCGTGTGATTGCATATTTTATTTATATGTCTTATCATTTAGATGCATGTTTTAGGATAATAAGATAAAATTGGATCCTGTATATGGGATTCCGCCCCCTTACGCGGGTAAGTTTTATCGAACCATTTACTTATAAAAAGAAGAAGATAAGATTGGATTTGAGATTGGACATTTAATTAAATAAGTTAATCCATTAATATCGTGCACACTCTAACACATTATCTTATTGAAAATTATTGAACTAAATTGGAGGGTCATTAGTTATTTATTAATTGTATTATCACATTTTAACACGGTTGGATTAGTTAAAATGAGATAAATGTATAAGGTCACTTTTTGAGGGCACTTTAGATTAGGGGTGACATTAAACCCAAAATAAACAAGGGGTTTTGTGTAATCTATCCTACTTATTATTATTTCATTATTTTTGGTACCGAAACTAAGTCCCCTCCCTAGTATGGTCAAATGTAGACCATCCACACCAAGGGATTGAGGCCAGGGTGGAGAGTGGGGCTGGGGGAGGGGGGACTTGGCCTCATGAGATTGCCAACTTTATTAGTTTTACTTTTCTTTTTATACTCTTCAATTTTCTAAAACAAATTATTTATATAGATTTACTCGGGCATGCTACTACCTAATAAATAATGAGACTTTCACAATTTAGTCCATCAATAGATATTAGGCACTTAGGTCCAGTATTAGGGTCCCTTACACATACAAACACACATATGTCACATTTTTCTGCATTCGTGACCCTAACGAAACCTTGTTCGTCGTTCACCTTTATCATCTTCATATTTATATTGCAGAAATCTTCCAAAAAATCTTAAACTCTACTTTTCACAAAAACATACGATATTTTGCACTAATTTTCAAATCAAAACAACTAAAATCATATTGAAACTAACTTCACCATGTATTTAATGGATAAAACAGCTGAATTCGATCTACAATCGATTTCAATCAATAAATTTATGATTTCAAGGGTACCAATATCAAATCCGAATTCAATAAAAAACATAATAAATGCATAAATAATGATGCAGAGCCCACAACTATGTGCATCTCTTTCAAAAAAATGACATGTATAGGCAAATTGTCGCTAATCGGAGCACTAATGTGCAATAGACAAAGCTCAAAATTTTCATAAATTAAATGCAATAATTTGCATGCACTTTGTAAGGTACACGTAAAAAGTACGTGTATATTGATATAAGCACATGTACAAAGTGCTCTTACTTTCATGAAGTACACACAAGATTTGTGTGTACATTCCTATGTACACACAACAATGCGTATACATTAATAAAAATTATCATATTTTCATAAAATTACATGTAATTCATAAAAAAAAAGGGACATATACCAAATAGTCCCTCAAACATTTTTTAATACTCATTTAGTCCAAGTCTTTTTATTTTGCCTCAAAAAGTCCTTTGCCACATATTTTGGAAAGGGAGTGCCGCTGGCGCGGACCTCTAAAAATAAGAGAATATTGAGTGCTTGAGGGACTAAATGTGTTAAATTAAAAATATGTGTCCTTTTTAAAAAATATATATTTATAGTAGGGACTATTAAATAATTGACCCAAAAAAAAATGCTCGTACTTTTATTATAAAATATACACAGTCAAATATTTCTTTATGAATAATGTCCAGTATTTTTTATTAAAAACAACGAGAATACATATTTACACATATCTTTTCTTGTAAAATATTGGGGGTAAAATAAAGTTTTTAAAACTTTTAAATTACGTATCCATCATAAATTTATTTTGATAAATCTTATCAAGAGGATTCCTAATATATAATTTCATGCAAATTTAATTTATATTTTGGGGAAGATTCGATTTTAAAGTTTTTTTATGAGAGTTTGTACTAACTTTTTACTACCAAAAAGAAAGATGGTGGTTGAATTTTCTCCACTGTCATATGCTTCAAATCATCTGAGTTTTTTAACATGGATAAATTGTCATGCAAAAGATCTATATCACTCATCATTCAAATGAGATTGTGTACTCTTCATGTAGAAAACCTTGATGGAAAACTTTCTACCGTTTAACAAAGATGGTCACATGTCTAAAATTCATTTAGGGACCTAAGAATAAATTTCTAATAGATTTATTACCATTTTTTTAAAACAAGAGTATTTCAGAGAGTAAAATCTAGTTCCTTTAGGGATCTAAGAACTTTCCAATGCGGGACTGATTGGACCCACTTCTGGTATCAAAACCTTGACGTCTGTTTACCCGATCCCACTGTGCTAACCAATGTAAGTTAAGAAGTCGGGGTGAGCGGTAAGTCTGGAACCACACGATGGTAATTATAAATATTGGATATTTTTCTCTTTCAAGGGGGGACTTGGTCGTTAAATCAAAGCAGTTGATTGGAATCAAACTAAGTCTTAACTTTATAGAGGCCTTTGCAAAGTACAAGCGTCTTTTATTACATAATTGGGATTACAACATAGAGGGCATCCAATAATCTTTCAGCCCTAAACCCTTCACAGGCTTCCTGACAAAACCATGGAGAGAAGACTACCAGATCTAGTAAAATTTGCTGCATATATATATATATATATATAGAGAGAGAGAGAGAGAGCGGTTCTCATGCATACCCCAGTTTGCATACCGCTGGCGCGGACCAATTTTGATAAAATAGTAAAAAAGATATTTTTGATGTAATTTTTTTTTTATAGTTTCTAAACATTTCAATAGGACCATAAAAAAAAATTCAACTCAAAATGAATTTTTTTGTTATTTTAAAAAAATCGGTCAAACTTTGTCTGTTTTTAACAACTTAAAAACAACTTAAAAACTGACAAAGTTTGACCGATTTTTTTAAAATAGCAAAAAAATTCATTTTGAGTTGAATTTTTTTTTATGGTCCTATTGAAATGTTTAGAAACTATAAAAAAAAAATTAACCCGAAATTATTTTTTTTACTATTTTAAAAAAATGGTCCGCACGGAGGGTATGGAAACTGGGTATGCATGAGATCCTTTCTGTATATATATATATATATATGGTTCATTACATAATTAAACTTCTGATTATGGAAGCCTCGTCGCTATCGGCATCTATGGTAGCCAATAGTTGGGAAAGTCGTTGGCTAAGGTCATCCACCTCTTGGTGCAAATTTCTGATGTAGTTGCATGTCTCTTGCAGAACCTTTGAAGCCGGTACCTGCATTAGAAAAAACAATTAACAATACATTCACAAAATGATTACTTAAATTTCACTTATTAAATGAATGAAAGCATTTGAATCTATAGAGGTAATAGGTAATGCGTGTGTGTGTGTGTATGTATATAAAATTTATTTTTCCTACTAAACACAAAGGAGCAAAGAATGCTCTCTTCATTCTTATAATAAATAAAATGGAAGAAAATATGTTTCTTTGTGAATTGAGAATATTTCAATTCTTGTTTTCTTTCTTTTTATAATTTTTCCTTCTTTAGGTAGGGCTTCCCTTGACATTTCGGGATCCTATACGAAATTTTAGGAACTGCTCTTTGTCGCCCTGAACTTTTTTTTAATTGGCAAAATAAATGTCACGAAATCCACCAAAAATGTCAACACGTTATACTACTATTTTGTGTCAAAGAAAGACTTTTATGCTGAAATAACATTAAAACTACAATAGTTCAGCCACATGACAGCACAGAAAATAAGGCCCTGAAATTCAATGACCACGTACATGCATTAACAAACACAAGTGATACAATGATATACAGTTGAGTCTATTTAAACGATGTCATATTGAGACTTAGTTAGTATTGTATACACACACCTAACTAAAATAACTATATACTCCATCCCTCTTTAACTAGATTCTCAACAAAGATGCACTCAATCAACCACTAAGAACATCACATGAAATTCAGTTACTTAATTTTAATAAAAAAAATGGATTACAAACTTGGGAGAATCTAACAGGTAATAGTGTACTCCTACTACCTTACGGAGGGAGTATATACAAAAAAGGGTCTAATTTAAAACAACAAAGAAGTAGAGAAAACACATTCACTTGTCTGATCGTAGTACGGTGGGAAATGCATTTAGTGTGCAGTCCAACGACTTATGAAGTGCTACTGTTCCTCTTTCTGTAACAATATAATTTGGTGATCCTGTGTCATATTATAATATTGTAATATGATAAAATTATAATTAAATATTATTGTATTATTATAGAATTTGTCCTATATAGCAATATAAATATGTTATATCACAGTGTAAAATATATCTATTAAAAAGAGTTACATTATGACCCGGACACTAACAGTATTAACATTTGTAAATGTTAAAATTCACATTAAACATAACCTCAAGTGAGGGGCTTCCTACAAGTTCTGTACAAAATGAACTTATTAAGTCATGGACAAAAATGGTGACAAAGGCGTGTTTAAAAAGCATGCACACATATATCTATATATAGAAATAGAGATCGAGATTGAGCGAGATATTTTAATTAATTAACCTTGTCTGGGCGGGAATTGCGAATCTCAGGAAGAAGTTGACGTAATTTGGAGACAAGTTGAATGATTTGATCATCTGTGATCCTCGATAGCCCCGTTGGCTGCCTTGACCTTCTGCTAGACATATTTACTACAATATGGTATCTCTATATATTTTTGTGTTTCAAGAAATTTAGTGTAGCTAGCTAGAGTTGATGGTGTAATCTAAAAGGACACAGAGATAAAGAGAGAACGGGGTATTTTATAGAAAGAGAAAGAAGGATTAGCAAAAGAGAGAGCTAGTGTAGTGTAAGATGTAGTGAAGGACGCCAAAGTAGAGTTATAAATAGGAAGGACCACAAGGAAAAGGAGCAGGGGTAGAGAAAAAAACAGTACAATAACTTGGACAGTGATGTTGGATACGTAGAAGACAACTGCATTGAAGAAAGGAGCGTGGACGAGGCTTGTTATTTCTCTTTCTCTCTCTCTCTCTCGACCTATTATTTTTTGTGTGTGTGTTGTTCCCAACTTGGGGTTTGATCTCCACTTGAATTAAAGAAATGTGTTTGTAAATGTACTAACAAAGTGGGCCTTCGTGTGTATGCTCGAATATACATGACCATGTGATCATTAGACAATGATATCATCCGCGATTACTATAACAACCTTTCCGATGCCCGTTGCTTCGAGTTTTCAATATTGTTTTAGAGTTTAAATCATAAATTTACATATAAAATTTCCAAAATGTTATCATCTTATTCTATTAACTTTTACATGAATTGCGAGAGAGGGTGAGGTATATCTTACGGGTGATTGAAGTCATATTCGTCAATCGCAAACATGAAACATTTCACATTCTCCAATTTTGGAGGTGTTTCGTTCTATAAATTTATATTGGAAATTTTTTCACATATTAAGAATATACAACTATTTAAATCATAAAAATTGGCATTTTCAAAAATTTCATTGTTTAGCCCCAAATGAACTCATTCTTTTTCATCTTTCTACCCCAACGACAATCAAACACAAAATAGCAAGTTTTAACTTGGAAACAAATTTTATAACAAAATTTGACTTGGAAACATATGCATTTTTCATCTTTTTTTATCAAACACGCCCTTAATCCTTTCATCAATAATTTAATAAAAAAACAAAATTAAATATATAAGACTCATAATAATAAGTGCCATATTGAGTACGAGTGTAGAACTCTATAGCTTCATTAGTTATACATTGTAACTTATTTTATTAAACAAAATGTCTACTTCCCTGTCTTATGTAATAATTGAGTAAGTTTTACAAATTAAAAAACATCTTGAACACCTTTTGACAATCTATATTGACTTGTTTTTACGATATTTTAGATCTCAAACTTGTAATACGAACAAAATTTATAATACTCACATCAAATGGAATTTAAATTTAAACACCCAGAGATTATATATATATATATATATATATATATATATATATATATAGAGAGAGAGAGAGAGAGAGAGAGAGAGAGAGAATCACATAAGGGCCGATACTTAAAGGACTTGTTAAAGAGAAAAAATTTTAAATAAAAAAATTGTTTTTGGTCTTTTTTTGGGGGGTGACATTTAAACAACCCCCCCCCCCCCCCCCCCCCCCCCCCCCCCCCCCAAAAAAAAAATGATTTTTTTCTATTTCAACAAAATAGGTCTAAATTTGACCTTTTTAAGTAGTTTATTGACCGTTTTTTATAAAATACAAAAAATAATCATTTTGACCCTTTTTTTGGGTACTTCATTGAAATGTTTAAATATCTCCCTCACCCCCTCCAAAAAGAATTAAGCTCAAAATAATTTTTTTAATATTTAAAAAAAAAATGGTCCTCATCAAGTAAATAAGGATTGGTCATTACATGATTCTCTCTCTCTCTCTCTCTCTCTCTCTGCATATATATATATATATATATATATATATATATATATATATATATATAATGATTTTTTGCGGACTGTTCCGCATTTTAACAGTACAAATTTAATGTGTCACCTATCGGTGAACCTAGAAATTATCGACTAAATAATAGGCACTCTCTCTCTCTTTTCTGGCGTCACCGTCATGTGATACATGTCCAGTCCGCACTGTTAAAATGTGGGATAGACCGTACAAGAACAGTACTTGTGTGTGTGTATATATATATATACATGAGGCCTAATATGATATACGGGAATCTATATGACAATAGGCTTACATTAAAAATTTATATACAGGAATCTATATGACAATAGGCTTATATTAAAAATTTACAAAGTTCAAGGGATGGATGCCTCCTCCTTGCTCAAGTGATTGAGCCCTTGATTCCAGAGGTTATATGTGAACTTACTAAACATTTATGAAAATTTGCTTTAATAGGTTCTATTAATAAACATGTAGGGAATATTCATTACATGCATAAATATGATTTATTGAGAAAATTTTATTAGGATAGGACCAATTAAGAAATGTCATTATGTAAAAAGGAATTATTTCTCATGCTTCCGTGATTGACCCACATTTCTTCTAGTGAGAAGCAAAGTTTGCAATAATATATTTTTGATCCTCCGAGATATCATAAATTATTCTATTAAGAAGTTGTAAAAAAAATATCTCAAAAAGTGTCATAACAAGGCATTATGAGGGTTGAAAGTATATTATTATAAACATTGTTACCTGAAATAGAATAGATCAAAACAAATGGGGTCAAACTGTCAGTTTATACATAACATTTTATTTTCTATAGTTTTTCATTTAGTTCCATCATATATTATCGAATTTCTGTTGAATTTTAACAGAAAACATGTATAGAAATATGAAATCTCTTATTTGTGAGATCTATAAGTTGGTTTGAAGTTTATAGAAGTTGAATTAAGTAAGCAAAATCCAAATCACCAACCTTAATTGAGTTAATATAATCCTCAAATATCAACGTGGGAATATTTATAGTTATTGCATGAAGTTCCTCGATTTTGAATATCCTAAGTAATAACACACTAATAAAATGTGAGGGTAACCTTAGCTCTCACTTCATGAGGGTGAACAAATTTGAACTCTATATTCTACATATGACAGTGTTTTTTTTATCTTTACGTTATTGACATGGCAGGCATGTTGTGGTTCATAATTGTAAGAGTTGCATGTGAGTTCAGTTTGTTTACTCTCTTCTGGGCAAAGAGGGATACTCTCTTATGGGCAAAGAGTGATAATAATTTTTACTAACACTCTGGAATATTAATACATAAAGATTTAGAATGACTAATTATCTTTTGTATCTTTTAGTCCATAATCAAGACGACCTGCTGCCTAAAATAATAACAAATTTAAACTCCTCACAATCAGGCTAATTCGACGGAGTCCAGAGTTATGGCTAGAGTAATTATAGAGGGACATAGATCAATTGGCATATTAATGTGTCATAAATAGTTATGCACTTTTATTATTCATAAAGTTAAACTCACCAATACATTCATAGCACATCAATGTGTCGATCAAACTTATTAAATGCGGCTCAAACTTATTAAATGACCGCATTTCCACAATGATTACTCTTCTCATAAAAGTTGATTATAAACATCTCACCTTTTTGTTGATTGATTAATATAAAATAGCTAAAAATAATTTTGAGTTTTATAAAGTATGTATTTATTGAATTTCCACTTGTATTCCACAATTATTAAAGGGTCGTTTGAGATATCTTATTTTGTACCCTTTTGAGTATTGTCACCAATGAAATGAATAATTTTCACTGGTAATACCCCATATTTTTGGGAATTAATTCAATTATTATATAATGATTTACTTATATTTACTCGGTCGAATCAACTGGTAATTAATTTGGATTAATAACTAGAATTTAAAAATGAGAATTTTTAATATTGTGTGGGTGACTCATAAATTAAATTAATTCGGTTATAATTCATTCGATATTTAGGGTTAACACAATTAGTGGGGACTCTGGGGGCGTACAGATGCCCAAAACGGTATTTTTAAAGTTGCTAATTGGGCCTCTGGGATAAGTATACCTTTGGGGCAAGTTTTAAGAGTATCCGATTAGTATACGAGGCTTTTTTGGGGGTCCAAATATGGGCCATAGTAGACCTACGGGATTAGAGTCATTTATTAGTTGATTACCCTCATTAATCACAGGAACACAGTATAAGAAAACTGTAGCGACAAGAAGCCAACTTTGGAAGAACGTTCAAGAGGAGCTAATCAAAACTTGACCTCCGTTAAAGGAAAGAAATATCATCTCACTTACCATTTTAATGTAATTTATTTATGACATCATCGCTATGTTGAATTAATTTGGGTAGGAGTATGTGATGAGGATTTAAAAATCTGAGTTGAATGATATAATCTGATTTTTATGAACTCGTTAAGGTATATTCGAATTGGTAAATCATTCTTACTCATGTTTATGTTAAAACACATGATTAATTTAATATTGGGTGACTTATATTGATGAAATCTTTTATTTAGATGTGTGAACCATCATATGTTGATAATCCTATGAAACTGTATTCAAATCTAAATAAAATTGGTACAACTTTCTGGTTTAAATCAAAATTGATAGAAATCTGAGTTGAGTAGGCTAAGAATATGGACATAGGGTTTTTAAAATCCTTGATCTAGAATTTAAATGTAAATTCATGTCAAAATCACTTGAATCTTGTTGTTTTAGGTGTGTCATGTTGTTATACAACTCATTTTTTTTTAAGCAGATTGGGTTTTAGTGTGAGTAAAGTCTTCGATGTTAGGATTTATGTAGTTAATGGCCGTTTTTGGAGGCTTAGAGAAGATGACTCCACATTAATCTTGTTAGAATGATATTTAAATATCTTTACAATAAGACTAGGATCTCATTCGAATGAGGTGTTTTTGTGTATCCGTACGCACAACTTTGATTATCTCCATGCGCACGACTAGTGTTGAATTGATAGTGGATTATGGTTTGGGTTATTTATTGGCAGGGCCACAAGGTTTAGGTGGGGTAGCCCAAGGCTCGTGAGTACTTTCGTTTAGTATATTTTATTATGATGTATACTTAGGTTGGGTATATTGTTAGACGATGGGATTAATTTCGGTTATATCCATATGTATATATCAGTGAGTGAATATATATACATAGGAGTATGAATATTATTAGACTTTAGGGGTAACTGTAAGTATACCTGTGTGTGTGTGTGTGTGTGTGTGTTTAGTAGACTTCGAGGTTAATCTTGATGACATATATTTGTAGCTATATATGTTTAGTCTGGTAGTGCGAAAGATGTCGAATAGTAAATATGTGTGTGTTGGGTTGTGGGTAGTTCATATTGAGTATAGTGGACTGGGGAGGTTATGGATATTTTAAATCTTTATAATATGGGGAACGGGTCTTTTACTATTTGAAACGATCCAAGGGTTGTATTTTGTCCTGTTATTAAGATCTAAAGGTGTGAAATTTTGCCATGTCATAAAGTGAGACTTATGACATGGCAGAATTGGGGTGAAACGCTCCCTTCATCTCATTCTCTCCCATTCATTTCATTTGAGTACAAAAAAAACCATCACTCATCCCTTCAGCTACCCTTCCCATTGTCTCCCTATCTCTATGCCTCCGCCTGTCATCCCGGTTCCCGATGAATCGATGACCTACTGCCAACCTATCCTCCAACCTCTTTTCCCCGCTGCCGATAGGTACAAATTAGGGTATTTACCCCATTTTGGGTGGTCCAAATTATATGTGCTTTTTCGATTTAGGTTTCAATTGGAATTTTGTTGTTGTTGTTTAGTATTGTACATGTGAAAATAGGGTTTCAAATGGATATTTGCAAGGTGCATATATGTAAATCGAAGGTCTCAATGTTTTTTTTTACGAATTTTGTTATGATGTTCTTAACATGAAATCTTATTTGATAATTAGATTTTTGGTTTGTTCTAAATAAGGTATTAGTTATATTTATTTTATTTCTTATATGTTTAATCCCATTCAACTCCTTTAGGTTGTTTAGTAATAGTTAAATCATTCAGCTCTTTTCATTATTTTGGATTCATAATCCATGTGTATTATTTTGCAGAGTTTGTAGCTCTTAGAGATTGACTTACATAACTTTGGTTCAAAATAGTTATACTATTTTTATTTTTGTTTTCATCATATGATATGGTATTTTAAACATGGTAATGTTAAATAATTAATAAATCTCGCCGATTCTAGCTTCTTTCTTTATTCATGTAATTTTACTTATCTTTTCTTCTATGTAACATACCCTTGTATATAGTTATAACTTATTTATTAACTGTTGTGGCCATGTTCACCCCTTTCTTAAATGGTTTCCATTGTTGAACACAAATTGGTGAAAGGGCTTGCACATTGGCTGACACATGGTAGTTTTAGAATTAATTTAATTAAACTGAACTAAAATTGAACTTGTGTATGGTTGATTAATTTAAAAATATTAATTAGTTGATGTTGATGTTGTGCGAGTGAATATTAGTGCATATATATTTTTGGTTAATGTTTGTGGCTGTGTTTATCCCTTCCTTAATTTGTTATTTAGGTGAACAGAAAGTGGTGGAAGGGCTTACACATTGGTGAACACGTAGTAATTTTAAGATTGATTTATTTAAAATAAATTAAAATTGGGCTTGTTGTGTTTGATTGATTAATTGAAAAATATTAACTAGTTGATGTTGATATTGATATTGATATTATATGGATAAATATTAGTGTATATATCTTTTTGGTTAACTTTTGTCATCATGTTCACCCCCTTCCTAAAGTGGTTGTTGTTTAGGTGAACAAATTGATGGAAGAGCTTGCACATTGGTGGACACATAGTAATTTTAGGATTGATTTATTTAAAATGAACTAAAATTGAACTTATTGTACTTTATTGAGAGCTTTTGTATGCAACATGACCTTCCTTTGACCGACCAAATTGATGATGCTTACCGAGTCAGCTACCGTTATAACAACCAAATTTTGAATTTGGATAATGTGCATTATGATCAAGTTAATGCTAAATTACCCGAAGAACAAGAATACATACGTTTGAAAGTCGATGCGACTAGACATTTGTATAAAAATAACGATAAAGATCACTCGGTATTATATGAAATAATCTGTTTGCATAATTTGAAGAGTGAGTTTCGTTTGTCGGGAAACAACATAACTGAAATTTTGTATTGGGTGAAATACGTTATTCCGAAAGATAACACATTACCAGATAATTATCTGGTAATAAAGAAGAGCTTGAAGGGTCTGAGTTTGAAGTACAAATTTATTCATGCTTGCAGGCATGATTGAATATAGTACCGTAAAAAACACAAACTGAATGATGAGTGTTCGGTATGCAATGAGCCATGATAGATGGTTTTTTAGAGTGGAAAATGCAAACTCGCAAAATTTTTCAAGTGCTTTCAAGTTCCATAAAAGGTATTAAAGTATTTTTCCCATGAGTCATGGTTGAAATGATTTTTCACAGTATATCCGATAGCAAAGACCATGATATAGCACGCTAGATCTGAGGTGGGTAAAAATATCATGCATCATCCCATTGACTCACTCATATAGAAACTTTAAAATGCAAGATACCCTGAATTTGCAAAGGAACTATATAATATCCGTCTTGAATTATCAATCGATGGGTTTAACCCTTTCAGTAATTTAAGTAATAATTGGAGTTATTAGTTAGTTCACATGACGTATTTAAGTCTTCCTCTAACACTTTTCATGAGAAAAGAGTTCACATTGTTGCTGTTATTGACACCCATGATAAAGGCTCTCGATGATGATATTTATGTTTAGTTAGCCCCCTTAATTGAATAACTTAAAGAGTTGTGGGATGAAGGCATGGGAGAGTTTGACATTCATAAAGGTGAAGAGTTTACACTTAAAGCAATGGTGTTGTGGGTGATCCATGACTATCCTGTATATGGGACCTTGTCCGGTTATAATGTTCATGATTATTATGGATGCCCTATATGAGGGAAGGAAACTCATTCCACTTAGCTACATCATAGTGTTAAGATAATTTATGCAGTCATCGTAGATTCTTGCTGAATAGTCATCCTTTTAAGAATGATACCTGTCGGTCATGAGCGTAGGTGTAATACCCCGTAGCATAAACTAAATTAAATAAATTATATTTGTGAATATTTGTGTGTATTTATCTGCAATGACCAGTGACCTCACTAAAATTATGTTATTAATTGTTATTATTTGAAATTGAATTGAATTTAAAATACGGTAATGAAATAATAATTATTTAATGAATAAAAATAATTATGTTGGTGGGATAATTGGAGTGACTTTAAAGAAGTGTAGAATATGCCCGATTAGGTTTTGAGGTCCGTAGGTTAGTAAATGACTTGGGCTAGACTTTAGGCTATTTGGAATCAGTTTTGTGCTTTGTGGGTCATGGCCCATATGGGGTCTAACCCTAATTTCGTGGTTAATATTATAATATAAAGATCAGGGTTAAGTTAAACCAGTTTTCACACTTTAGAGGAGAAACCTGGAGCTAAGGAGAAAAGGCTAAGTGGAAAAGAAGGGGAATTGGGGCTTTTGGCTTGGGAATTCAACCTACTTGAATTAGAGGATAGTTTGTTTAGTAGAATTTTATAATTGAGGTCATGTTATAATATGACTACTCATTGGATTCTTAACCTAAAACTAGTATAATCTAAATTTTAAAATTTAATTAATAATCATTTAAAATATGTTAATTGGGTAAGTAGATCGTAATACATGTTCTTAGAATATTATGAAATTGATTTTGATTATCATGATTCAAAGTAGAATTTATTCAATTGATGATTTATCTATGAAAATTCATATTAGAGGATTGAAAGCCCATTACTAATTTCATGAGAAAATATATAATTGGATAAAATTGGGATATGATTATATGTTAGAGTTCTTGGGATGAGAATTGGGATTTGTATGAAAAAAATTATGTAATATTACTCTAAAACCATTAAAATTTACCAGGGTTGTTGTTGGAACAATTATGTTGTAAGGACATATTTCTTATGTCCGATATGTTACAGTTGTGTATGTCGTACGCCGCTACATTTGACACGTCTCTTCACGATCTCACACGAAGGCCTCAATTCGAACTTCGAGAATCAAGAATTCAACATCTCCATCATGTTTCCCTCATCTGACTCAACAACTTCCTGTTCCACGATTTTAGGCACTTTATGCAAGTGGTACGCAAGAGAAGTCAAAACAGTGAAAGAAGACAAGATATGAAAATTCAAGGGCATTTTGGTAATTTTACATCCATCGTTTGGAGGTCCAATTAACTGGAAAGTTGAAGAGCTCGACGCCATGAACATACTGGAAGAAACGACACCTCAATCCGAGCTACAGTGAAGAAGTTATGGCCATTTGAAAATGGAGAAAATAATGAGAAAATCCTTAGAAGAATGCTATGTATTTTTAGCCCCAAAACCAGCGAACTATCGCGAACCGAAGGCCAAATCGATTCGGGGGAAAATCGGTTCGAGGTACAAGCCGAACCAGTTCGGGGTATCTGACGCTAGCAAGAGCTCCAAAAATTTAAAATTCCTTTTGGTTTCTTATAAAAGCCAACTTCGGGAGAGTTATTTTTCAAGACTTGGAGAGACGATTTTGACAGTTCTATTAGCTCAAGTCTTAATATTTTTGAGTCCCAAAAACTCATGTTTTGATTCACACGTCTTTGACATACCTTTGTGAATCTTTTTGAAACCCAAGAAGACAACTTTGGTTTTGTTCATACTTGTGGAGAAGCTGTATTTCTTCTTCATTGCTGCTCACCTGGAGTTCCTGAGGGAGATTCCAGCCGACGACATCAGAATCGATGCCTGTGGGTATTTCTATGTCACTATATTTTTATTATAATCCGTGTAACCGTATTTTATAAAATTAAAGTGAAAATAAAAGATTTAGTCCCTTTGGGGGATTTTTCCTCACTTATGTGTGTTTTAGTGTTCTTTCATGATTTCATCATCTTCAATCACATCTAGATGCATGTTTAGGGTTTAATTCGGAAAATTGAGTTTAATTAAATAATTTCTTTATTTGAACGCAAGCGAACTCCTTCCAAATTGGTATCATAGCTAATTACACATTTATACCATGTAATTTTCCGTAAAATTTTTCTAAGATATCAATTTTAAAAAATTAATTTTTGAAAAAGATCCTGTTCATAATGAAGAAGTTATATAATAAAATGCCAATTTTTTACGGGACAAACTACGCATATTGGAAATCCCGCATGATATCTGCATTAAAAGCCAATGATGAACATGTGTGGATTTTGGTTGAAAGAGGGTGGACGCCTCCCTCCATCACTGTTGAGAACGTGACTAGTTAAAATCTGTGAATGCATGGACTGAAGAAGAATTTAAATGGTCATCTTTTAATTCTAAGGGTTTAAGTGCTATTTCTGGATCTGTCACACCTGACGAGTTCCAACGGATAATGACGTGCACCACGTCAAAAGAGGCATAGGATGTTTTACAACTTACCCATGAAGGGACTAATGCTTTGAAAGAGTCTAAACTGCAAAAGTTGACAACTCAATTTGAAACCACCACCATGCATGAAACTGAATGTTTTGATGATTTTTATGCTAGACTATCTGATATTGTTAACACTAGCTTTAATCTTGAAGAACACATTCCTAATGCTAGAGTTGTTAAAAAGATTCTTAGATCACTGCCTAAGCGTTTTATCCCTAAAGTCACTGTGCTAAATTCTATGGGTAATTTAAACACGCTTAAATTGGAAGAACTTGTAGGAGACTTACAAACGTATGAAATTGATATGTTTCCTAAATTTGCTAAGCCTAAAGATAAGGGAATTGCAGGTAATGCCGAGGAGAGAAAGAGTGAGGGGTCGGAAAGAAATAGGGGAGAGTCATATAGAAAAAGAGAGATAGATACGTCAAATTCTGAGTGTGACTTTAATTTAGATGATTTGGCCCTGATTCCTAAAAAATTCAAGAAAATTCTCAAATTCAAGAAAATTGGTAATTTCAAAGAGAAAAACAAGTTTGAAAAGAAAAAATGAAAAAGATTTTAAAGATCCTCCTAAGAAAGAGAGTGAGAGATGCTATGAGTGCGACGGTAGGGGTCATGGATCTTTTGAGTGTGCTACTAGGCTGGATAGAGAAAAGGGCAAAGCTATCCTTAATGCTACCCTTGGTGAAGACAGTGAGGTCGAGTCGGTGGACTCTGGAGACGATTCACCGCATGAGTGTAACTTCACCGCATTCATGGCTAGTCATGTGAGTACTTCTAGTTCTCCTCACGATGATGAGGATGCTACTTCACAGGGACACCTTGACAGTGAGAGAGATGTGAGTGAGGGGGAGGATGATGCAAGTGAGAACGAGAGTAATCTTCAACGCGCCTACGCCGAATTATATAATGAGTCATTTAAAACTAAAAAGCATAACAAAGAGTTAGTTCTTAGGATCACGGTGTTAGAAGAAGATTTAGAAGAAGAGAGAGAGAGAGAGAGAGAGAGAGAGAGAGAGAGAGTCCTCCACCTGCACCACTTTAAGAGAGAGAGAGTCTGCCTGTGTTGAGAAAAAGAGTTTGTTTAGAGAGAGAGATAGTGGTTTTGAGAAAGAGAGAGGGGACTTGTCTAAACAAGTGGCAAGTCTTACGAGTGAGCTCCATTCCTCCCTGGAGACTCAAAAGAAACTTGAAGATCTTGTAGCCTAGCTTACTCACGATCTTGAGAGAGCACGAGAAGTCAGGGTACAAATCGAGGACATATCTGGAAATATGGGAAAGATGATCCTCGGCCCCACTTTGGGTTTTGGAGATAGGCAGAGAATAGGTTATGATGGTGCCTTCACATCCCAAATTGCACCTGGACCAGTTCCTGAGTTTACCACAACTCCGTATGTCCATTGTCAAAAACCACGAAGGAGAGTTCGACCAAGAAAAGCAAACCAAGGCCCGCCTAAGACTTTGTTCTTTTGTACGTATTGCAAAAGAAAAGGGCACCTCTGGGAGTTTTGCTATAGTTTGGATCGGACATGACATACTACTGCTCCACCACATCATACTGATGATTTTTACAGTCTGAGAGATCGTGTTGAGTTTTTAGCTGCCACATCACATAGTTTGATAGAGGAATTCCGACGGATGTCTTTGCCGTCAGTGAATGCTTCTCACATCTCGGCTAAAACCAATAACAACAGGGGTAAACCAAAGGTTACCACTTCTTGGGTACCTAAGAAAGATAAGAAAAACCTTGTTGTTTATGTCGCTCTCAAAGAACATAATACCTCACAGTGGTATTTTGATAGTGGGTGCTCCAGACATGTGACAGGTGATGCCTCATTTTTTACCTACCTTGAGGATTATAAGGATGGTAGAGTCAGCATTGTAGGACGAGGTACAATAGAGTTACCAGGATTTCCTAAGCTAGAGAATGTTTTGTACGTTAAAGGTTTGAAAGCAAACCTTCTCAGCACTTGCCAGCTGTGCGACGCTGACTTTGCCATAAAGTTTGATCGGGACGCGTGTAATGTCTATAATTAAGCCGGTAAACTTTTAGTGCAAGGGGTGAGGATAGAGGATAATTTCTATGGGACTGAGCCCACGTCCTCACTTGTCTGCAACAGCGCCACGATCACTCCTATGGATCTGTGGCACCTACGTCTAGGTCACGAGAAGGTTAGAGATTTGACTCGTTTAGATAAAAAGGACCTAGTGCGTGGCTTACCATCACTTGGAAAGCAAACTTCCACAATTTGTGGATCCTGACAGTTGGGAAAGAAAATTCGTAGCCCCCATAGGCAGTTGCATTCCATTACCACCTCCCGTGTACTTGAGATGATTCATACGGATCTTATGGGTCCCACTCGTACTGAGAGTCTGGGTGGTAAGAGGTATATCCTAGTTATGGTAGGCGATTTCTCCAGATATTCGATTGTAGGTTTTCTGAGAGAGATATCCGATGCTGTAGAGTTTTTAACGACCAAGTGCTGTGTCTTGCAAAACCAACACGAAGTCACTATTAACAGAATACGTAGTGATAACGACACAGAATTTAAGGAAGCAAAGGTAGATCTTTACTATGATAGCCTTGGGATCAAATATGAGTTTTCTACTGTGAAGACTCCTCAGCAAAATGGGATTGTTGAGAGAAAGAATAGGACGATCCAGGAAATGGCTAGGTCTATGCTTCTAGGTCGTAAAGTTTTTAAGAGATTTTAGGCAGAGGTAGTGTCTACTGCATGCCACACGGTAAATAGGGTTTACCTGCATCCACACACACTTTAGACGCCTTATGAATTGTGGACTGGCAAGAAACCCAACCTTGCATATTTTCGTGTCTTTGGGAGTAAATGCTACATCCTACGGGATAGAGAGCAATTAGGAATGTTTGACTCCAGGAGTGACGAGGGAATATTGCTAGGATATTCATCAAATAGTAGAGCGTACCGGGTTCTTAACCTGAATAACTCTAATGTTATGGAGTCAATAAACATTACCGTGCAAGATGACGAACCTCCGACGGCTATGGATCCCAACCTTCAGTGTGAGGATGAGGAATTTTATGGCAGTGATTTAATTGTCCCTCACCCACACTCTATGGACCCTACTCCTATGTTAGGGGACACACCTTCTTGGGTTCGCAAGAGTCATGACTCGGCCTCTATTATAGGCGATCCCACTCTTGGGGTCAAGACTCGTGCTCAGCTAGAGAGCATCGTTAGCCACTTTTGCTACACGTCCAAAGTCGAGCCCAAGAATCATAAAGAAGCACTTAAGGATGAACACTGGATATCTGCTATGCAGGATGAGTTGCTTTAGTTTAAAAAGAACAATATCTGGGAACTAGTCCCCCAACCTAGTGAGACTAATATGATAGGTACTAGGTGGATTTTCAAGAATAAAATGGATAAAAATGGTACCATAATCAGAAATAAGTCTAGGTTGGTTGCTCAATGCTACACACAAATAGAGGGTGTAGACTTTGGGGAGACATTTGCTCCTGTTACGAGGCTTGAGTTCGTTCACTTACTACTCGCCATCACCTGTCATCTGAGCTTTAAGTTATATCAGATGGATGTCAAGAGTGCCTTTCTAAATTGCATTCTATAGGAGGAGGCTTACGTGGAACAACCAAAAGGGTTTGAATACCCTAAGCACCCAGAGCACATCTACTATCTGAGGAAATCCTTATATGGTTTGAGGCAAGCATCCCGTGATTATTACGAGAGACTTACTTACTATCTCTTAGCCCGTGGCTTCAAGAGAGGGGGATTTGATATGATGCTGTTCGTCGGGAGAGATAACGGTGCTATTTTGGTTGCCCAGGTCTATGTGGACGACATAGTCTTTGGATCCACGTTCTCCCGACATGCTCACCACTTTGAGGAGGAGATGAAAAGTGAGTTTGAGATAAGCATGGTAGGTGAGCTTACTTTCTTCCTTGGTCTTCAGGATCGTCAGCTAAAGGATAGGATGTTCATCTCCCAATCTAAGTATGCTAGAGACCTAGTGAAGAAATTTTGTTTAGACTCTGCTAAGCATGCACGTACACCTATGAGTACTTATATCAATCTTAGTAAGGACACTTCAGGCAAGGACGTAGAGAAAACCTTGTACCGAAGTATGATAGTTAGTCTTCTCTACTTGAGTGCCAGTCATCCCAACATAGCCTTTAGTGTTGGAGTCTGTGCGCGGTATCAGGCGTTCCCAAAAGATTCACACTTACTCTCTCTAAAACATATTATTAAATACATGAGTGGGACTCTCTCATATGGTATTTGGTATTCCTTTGATACCAATGACCGTTTGTCCGCCTATTTGAATGCCGATTGGATAGGGGATATAAATGGTTATAGGATCACTTCTAGTGGGTGTTTCTATTTTGGTTCTCCTCTTGTCTCCTGGATGAGCAAGAAGCAAAACTCCATCTCTTTATCCATTGCAGAGGCTGAGTACCTCATCGCCGGGAGTTGTTGCACGCAACTCTTGTGGATGAAGCAAATGATGGAGGATTATGGGATAGCACAAGACACCATGATCATCTCCTGTGATAACACGAGCGCGATACACATATCTCGCAATCCTGTCCAGTATTCGCACATAAAGCACATCAAGATACGCGAGCACTTTATACGTCAGTTAGTTGATGAGAAAGTCGTATCCCTGAGTTTCGTACCTACCGACCATCAGTTAGCCGATATTTTCACGAAACCTTTAGATTCCCTTAGATTCAAGAATCTTAGGAAGTATTTAGGGATTTGCACAGTTGACTGAGGGTTTTGTCCGTGTCTAGGATAAGATGATTTATCTTGTTCATATCATATGATTCCTATTCTTAGGTTGTATCATTTGTATTATTATTCTTTCTGCCTTTTCTATTGTTTTGAAAAATCCAAAAAGATTCTCGTTTTATAAATTTTTTAGAAAAAGCATAAAAATATTTTTGTATTTTATTTTCACCTTTTATGGATGAGAATTTAAGATAGTCGAGTCACAAATTTCATTCCATTTATCCATGTGACTGTTTGATAGTGATTTGAGACTCTACATCATTTCGTCCATGTGTTCTACATTGTTTGGAGTCTTTGAGATGTGATTAGTGATATCTTTCTTCATGTTTAGCTCCTTATCTCCTTTATTGCACATATGTACAGTTTTATTTGATTATTGTACTTGTCTATCACATATTGGCTTGAGTATTTCCATCTCAATTATGTCTATACAACGAACCATATGCGATAAAACTTGACAAGATTGGAATGCATGTATAAAAAAACCGTTTGGGGAGATTGTGTTTTTAAACGGTGAAGGGCTAGGAAAGGTTCTTATCTAGACTTTGCGATTAAGCCACCATTAAATTAGACCTAAAAAATTGAGTAATTTTATTATCCGGGGTCCAAGAGGTAAAAAGAGCTCGAAAAAAATTTAAAGTCAATAAAAGGAAATTCATGCCAAATATGGGCCATTTAGGTTTCACCATCAATTCTCCAAAGTTTGAGAATTTAGATTACCTCTATTCAAAATATAAATCTGAGGGAGTTTGGTTGGAGAATTTAAACGGGTTTGCACTTCCTTAAAAGTCCAAAAAAAGGCATTCAATCATTTTGGACGTTGTTGGTGTGAAAATCACTTTGAGCTTTGATTTGTTGATTTGATTGAGTCAATGTCTCATATTTTCATTTTTTACACCTGAGGAATATGTTGAGTTCATTCGTTAGGAGTATCCGATATTCATCATGCACATATGTCATGTTTGTATGCATTGATTTTCCTATCGAATTTGATCACACCCCTGCATTTACGCTATCATCGACTTGGTTGTTTTTGTGTTATTTCATGGTGTGATTCTTTGTTGTATATTTTGTGAGAAAAATTTTGAAAAATTCAAAAATAGAAGTTTTTTTTACCTTGTGACATTGTCCATTTGCATTTATTTATTCTTCTCATATCTGTGTATTTGGGGACATAATAAAAAGGGGGAGAAAGAATTATCATATTATGGGGGAGTTTTGAAGTTGTTGAAATTTGTTTGGTATCTATGTTTATCTCATTTCAAACTCGATACGTCACTTGGTATTTGCTTTATCTCATGTGTGTAGGTTCTACATTGATGATCTCTGAATTGCACACCCTAATGAGAAAAGCTTTGAGAATTTTGAAGATTTGAAAAACAAACGATGAAGACTTATTCATTTGTACCTTTCCAATTTTAGGTTATTGGGAGGGTAAATTTGTATAGGCAATTTGGTATTTGATAATTCGATTTTTTATGTATGTACCCGCATAGACATAGGGGGAGATTTGAAAGGACATATTTCTCATGTCCGATATCTTACAGTTGTGTATGTCGTACGCCGCTACATTTGGCACGTCTGTTCACGATCTCACACGACGGCCTCAATCTGAATTCTGGGAATCAAGCATTCAACATCTCCATCATGTGTTCCACATCTACCTCAACAACTTCACGTTCCACGATTTTAGGCACTTTATGCAAGTGGTACACAAGAGACGTCAAAACAGTGAAATAAGGCAAGATATGAATGTTCAAGGGCATTTTGGTAATTTTACAACCACCGTCTGGAGGCCCGATCAACTGGAAAGTTAAAGAGATCGACGCCAAAAATATACTAGAAGAAACAGTACTTCAATCCAACTACGGTGAAGAATTTATGACCATTTGAAAATGGAGAAAATTCCGAGAAATCCTTGGAAGAATGCTATGTATTTTTAGCCCCAAAACCAGCGAACTATCACGAACCGAAGGAAAAACCGGTTCGAGGGGAGAACCGGTTCGAGGTATAAGTCAAACCGGTTTGGGGTACTTGACGCTGGCAAGAGTTCTAAAAATTTAAAATTCCTTTTGGTTTCCTATAAAAGACAACTTCGGGGGAGTTATTTTTCAGGACTTGGAGAGATGATTTTGAGAGTTCTATTAGCCCAAGTGTTTATATTTTTGAGTCCCAAAAACTCATGTTTTGATTCACACATAATTGACATACCTTTATGAATCTTTTTGAAACCCAAGAACCCAACTTTGGTTTTGTTCATACTTGTGGAGAAGCCGTTTTTCTTCTTCATTACTGCTCACCTGGAGTTCCTGAGGGAGATTCCAGCCGACAATATCAGAATCGATGCCTGCGGGTATTTCTGTGTCACTGTATTTTCATTATAATTCGTGGAATAGTATCTTACAAAATTATAGTGAAAATAAAAGGTTTTGCCCCTTTGGGGGATTTTTCCTCACTTGTGTGTGTTTGAATGTTCTTGCATAATTTCATTATCTTCAATCACACCTAGATGCATGTTTAGGGTTTAATTCGAAAAACTGAGTTTAATTAAATAATTTCTTTATTTGAACACAAGCGCACTCCTTCCATATGTATCTAAAAATTGAAGTCTGGGGATGTTTATATATTTGGAGTGGAGTTTTTAGGGTCAATAATGGTGGATTTTTGCTGAGAAGATGATGATTCTGGCCAAATCTCATTCAAACGAGATTGTAACCTCGTTCGAATAAAGGATGGTTCTCATTAGAATGAAAAGGGGAGTTCATTTTAACGATTCATTCAGACAACATTGGTAACTGGTTTGAATGACCTATGCATTCTCGTTCGAACAAGTAGATCGAACGAAATTTAATCTGAATTAGAAATTCTTAATTAAAAGGTGTTAAAGATGGAATTAAGAATTGTAAAACTTAATTTTGTAGGATTACGTATTTTGTATATTATGTTCTTTATACCGGGCATGTTTATTCATGGGATGCATACAAGAGGGTATATATTTAAGGGGAGAAAGCAACAGAGACTAGTAACATGATGCGATGATGATGGGTTTAACTTGGTTATGATTACCCTGGACACTACATGCTGAAATTCCCATTACATATGCATAAGGTTCGCACGATGGTCCTTCGTATAGATTTCGGTATTGTGTTATATGACTATTGTGAATTCATCGTGATTAAATTCGGCCCCTAATCCCTTCCCATCCACTTTTTCTCTTGAAACCATAACCCATATTATGTTTTGCATGGAAAACCAAGGTGACATTAAACACGATTAGGTGACTCCAAAGCATCCTAATCCTCCAAATGTTTGGGCAATTTCCTTTACAAGTGTTCTAATAGTCCAAAAGACATACCACGCAATACAGTTGAACAATCAATCAAAATTTCATAGGTAACTAACAATAATGTTTTCAAAGGAAGATATAACCAAGCTTGCAGAATCGTTCAAACTGGTTGTTATAGGTAAGTTTTTGCATGGGACCTTTGTTAGAATTCATAAGGAAAACCTTTGAATCTCTAGGGTTAGGGGGACTTCCAATATAGGTTCACTTTACAATAAACACATTCTAATAAGGTTATACTGCGAGGAAGACTTTGTTAGACTATGGATGTATGAACAATGGTTTATATGAAAGAGTCCAATCAAAAATTTTAAGTGGTCTCCTAATTTTCATATGGATAAGGAGAGATCCATTACTCCTGCCTGGATTTCTTTTCCTGGTTTACCAATACACTTCTTTGTAAAATAATCCTTTTATTCTATTGTGTAAGTAGTAGGGAAACCATTGAAACATGATGCATCAACTATAAATGTGAACAAACGTAATGTAGCAAGGGTTTGTGTAGAGATGGATCTTCTGAAACCAAGAACAAATAGGATTTAAATAGGTTGTCATGATACGGGATTTTGTCAAGGAATCGAATGTTAAAATATTCTAGACTATTACAAGAAGTGTTTCAAACTTGGGCAAAATGAAGTCAAATATATCTTTAATAATGAAGGTAATCAGAATATGAGAAGAGGTAAAGTTCAAGTTAATTTTGCAATATGTTCAGTAGCAGGTGAAGGGGTTATAATTAAAGAAGGTGGAAAAGAACTTGAGGGGAACCAAAAGGAAGTTATAAGGATTGAAAATGCAGTCAGTGAGGAAGGAGGTGAATTAAATGTTGAAGAGGAGGAGTTATTAAAGGGGACAAATGACCAAGTAACATAGAAGTTAGGGCTAAGTCCATCCATTATTCAAGAATATATTGATAAGATCAAGCCAATAATTATTCTAGAAGAGGATATAATAGTGATTGAGAATAAAAACCTATCTCTAAGAGCCACAAAATTTACAGAAAAAAAAAAGATAAGGGGGGGATTATTTGATAATGGGAGTGTTAGCTAATGAAGAATTAGAAGAAAGTCACATTCCATTTATAGAAGAATTACAACTGTTTATTAAATATTTAGCAGCTAAGTTGGAGAGGATAAAGAAGAGGAAGGAAGGCCAAAGGTTCTTTTGCTCAAGAGGGAGTAAAGGATAAACCATTGAAGGTTCCAAGAACAAGTCGTGTTTAAGATCCTATGTTCAAACGTGTAACTAGAGCTAGAGTGAAGAACAATAATAGCTTATCCAACCTCAACCATCAATGATTAATGCGATAATATGGAATGCAAGGGGACTCGAAAACAAAGGAACAAAAAGAAGATTAAATAAATCAAGTACATTTAAAAAATGCCTTTCTTAGTAGTGCTAGCACCTATGGTGGAAGTAGATCAATTGGAAAACATTAGAAGAATTCTTAATTTTGAAGGTTGTGGAAAAAATATAAACATAAAAAAATTGGTGGTTTTGGAGATTTAGTATGGAGTGTTTGAAAGTATTTGAATCATATCAAAATGTCCTTCAAATGGAGCACCTAATAATTTTAATGCATATATGTGTTAATGCAATTTATGAGAAATGCATAAAGCTTAAAAGGATGAGGTGGTGTGATAATATTTCTCTAAACTAAAATCTAGCTATTTGAGTCCCTCTTTCGATAATAGGTGATTTTAATATAGTAGTAGATAGTTCAAAAAATATAGGAGATAGAGGGATATATCAACCGACAGTAATGGACTTTGTTTCTTGTATCTCAAATTTGAAGCTAGTTGATGCAGGATATGAAGGTTCCAAATTCACTTGGTTAAACAATAGAGATTACAGTAAAATTTGGGAAAGGATTGATAGGGGGTTAATCAACTAAGAATTGTTTTCCATATTCCCTCATACAGTGATTAAAAACTATTAACATGAATTGCTCCGACCACTCTCCTTTGCTGGTGACTTTAAAAATTGATATTAATCATGGTCCAAGTCAATTCAAGTTTTAAAGCATGTGGTGCAACCATTTAGACTTCCTAAAGATTGTTAAACAGTATTGGGAGGAACCTAAGAATGATCTAAATTTAATGTTTTATTTTATAAACTTTAAAGAATGAAGGAGTTACAAAGGTGGAACAAGGAAGCTTTAAATAATATCTTCCAATAAGTGATCAATTTGGAGGATCTTTTATTGAAATTGGAGAACGAATTTGTTGATGTTCCCTTTGATTCCGATAGAAATAAGGTTAATGAAATAAAAACAATGCTAAACTAGGCTCTATCTTATGAGGAACAATTTTGGAGTAAAAAAAGCAAAGGTGAAATGGATAAAGAAAAAGGGATAAAAATACAAAGTTCTTTCATGCAATAGTGAAAAATACTAGGAGGAAAATGTGGATCCACAATATCAAGACATAAAAGGGAGATTAGTTAGATTCTTCCACAGGTATTGAACAGTGTTTTGTGAATTACTGTAAAGATCTCTTGTAGGTAGAAACCATTGAAAAAGGGGATGAGTTACTTGGCATCATTCCTAAGCTTGTTAATGAAGATATGAATGAACAAATGCCAGCTATTCTAGATAAAGAAGACGTTCATCAAGCAGTGCATTCCCTTAATCTTAATAGTTCAACAGTAGTTGGTGGCTTTAATGGAGTGTTTTCTATAAAATGCTGGCATATAAGCAAAAAAGATCACATTTGTGATGTTTAAATATTTTCCTTGTGTAGAGATCTTCGCAAAAGATAGAGTTAAACTACATTTGTATGATTCCTAATGTTGAAAATCCCTCATGTTGTAAAGACTTTAGACATAAGTTTATGTAAATTTTGTTACAAAGTCATCTAAAAAATTTTAACCTGTAGAATAGCCTCTACTCTTCCTAAAATTATTTCATCTTCTTAATCAGGAGTTATCAAGGGTAGGAACATTCTTGATAACAACTTATTAGGGCGGGAAATTATCCATTCGTTGTATAGGAAAATAATGGTATCATATATGGTATTAAAGTTAGACATGACTAAAGCCTAGGATATGATCTCTTGGTTGTTCCTCATTAAAAATATAAGAACATTTGTTTTTTTGAAGGTCTTATCGATATGATATGAAGGTTTGCGCCTTCTCCTCAGATCTCAGTGATGGTGAATGGGATTATAAAAGGATATTTTAAGCCTACTAGAAGGTTGAGATAAGGAAATCCTCTATCTCCAAGTATGTTTGTTATAGCTTCTAAAGTTCTAAAGGCTTGCATGATCATATGGTTAAAGGGGCTATAAGTTCCTTCTCTCATCCAAGAGGCAGTCCTATGGTTAACCACCTATGTTTTGCAGATGATATTGTGATCTTCATAAATGGGAATATGAAAAGTTTAGAGAATTTAATGGGTTTTCTTCAATAATATGAAAGAGCATTAGGTCAGTTTGTCAATATAAGCAAGAGCAGTTTCTTTACTGGGGTCAAAGTTGGAGGAAATATGAGACATATTATTGAATCAGTCATTGGCATTTCATTTTCATATGTTCTAATGAAATATTTGGGATATCCTTTATTTAAAAGAAGAATAAAAGATCATTACTTTGTGATAGGTTAGTGGACTCAATCAGAAGTAAAATAGAAGGTTGGAAATTAAAGTTTTTATCCCAATGAGGAAGACTGGTGCTCATTAAAACAGTGCTAAATTCCATGCCCACATATACTCTATCAGATTTGTCTCCTCCTAAATCGGTCTCGAATAGAATAGAAAAGGTTTTTAGTCAATTCTTTTGGGGATTTAATAAACACTTTAGGAGGAAATTTTAATGGATTAAATGGAGAGACATTTGTTTTTCTACTAAGGAGGGAGGCTCAGGTGTTAGAAGTTTGGAAGATATAACCAAAGCAACCTCTATCAAAATAGCATGGATATTCAAGACATATGAGAATATATGGGGTCAGTTTATGAGAATAAATACAAGAACATGGGAGAAACGATGGGATCTATGCCTTTTAAAAGACTTAAAAAGGATTGCCTTATGTATATCTACATTCAAAGATTATGGATGGGAAAAGAGTGTGGGCATTGATTGAAGAGGGTAGTTGTTCTTCTAAATCTGCAGTCCAATTCATAAGGAAGACCAAAATAGCATCAAGTGTTGCTGAATCAATTTGGTCCCCTAATATCCAGTCAAAAATGTCCATTGTTATGTGTAGGAGTATAACTGATGCAGTGCCTTTAGAAGACAATGTGAGGTCTTTGGGTGTAAATTTGACATCCATATGTAACTTTTGTTTCAACAATGGTAAATCATTATATCATACTTTTGGGGGGGGGGGGGGGGGGGGGGGCTATAGATTTAGAATTTTTGAGTACTTTGGGAGTTTAATGAGAATCAAGGAGTATAGTAGGAACCTCAATTTGATGCCCATATTATGTTGGTTTAGGCAATCAAACAATGTTGTAGTTAAGTATTTGATTAGCGTGATACCTTCTCGTATAGTGTGGTAAATAAGGAAAAGTGGGAACAAATTTATCTATGAAGGAGTCAAGATGAATTCTAAGACTATCATCCAACAAATAATCTATACATTAAACGATATAAGCAGTAGTAAGAGTTTCAGATACCTTGTAATAGAACTCATGCGTGAGAGAAATATTAGATTGCATAGAGTCGACGAATGAGGTGGGTTCATGACCAATTCACAGATGAAAAAATGGCTACGATGTTTGAGATGAAGAAATCTAAAGACGACCCTCAAATTCTAAAGTTTATCTACTAGAAAAATCCATTGTGGCATAGGGTAAAGCTGAACACAGATGGTGCTTCAAAAGGTAATCCAGGAGAGTATAGATCTGGTGGAATAATAAGGGGCTTCAAGGGAACTTTCTTTGGAGCTTACTCAAGCTATGGTGGAGTAAACACTATCAAAATAGCAGAAGAATTGGTCATTAAAGAGGGGCTAGGACTTTGCAAACTGAGACACTTCAAAGATGTTAATGTTGAGTCTGACTCCAAAATTTTGGCTGATATTATCTCATGTAAAATGTTTAAAGTCCCCAAGAAAATTAGGCTAATAATAACAGAAATATTTGAGATGGAGGTGGATTTGAATGTGAAGTTTAATCACTATTATAGGGAAGAAAATTTAGTAGCAGATAACCTAGAAAACCATTGAGTAATGTCTAAATCTACCTCATTTTTCAACAACTTTGATAATCTCCCAAATACTGCAAAAGGGCTAACGAAGATGGAAAAATGGAGCATGACTATATTGAGAGTAAAGAAGTCTTAGTATTCATGTATTTAGGTAGTTCCACTAATTTCATTTCAAGTTATTTTTTCCACTGTTAGTTATTTATAAACCATCTTTCTTTTATTTCTTTATTTTTATGACACTGGGAGGGTTATTCTCCCTTCCATATTATAATAAACTAGGGGTTACATCCCTTTTATATAAAAACAAATGCATCATGATTATCTCTAGTAGATGCTTAAAAGGTTATAGGTAGGAGGCAACCTATGACTGTGCCTAGTACGCGAATGTGATCCCTAAAAGCAGTAGGAAATGCCTTCATTATGTGCGGGATTATTATGGGGCCCTTTTATGAGGTACATGTATGGAATCATTCTTGTTTTATGTGGACAAATATGTAGAGAATACTTTCTCTTGTGACATCATAAAATTATGAAGTGTAAACAAATAAAAATGGAATTAGTACATAAAAGATAATAGCGATGATTAAGACTTAATTATGGGGAACGTATGGGATTTGGAGTAGAGGCATGTGATATTTAGGGTTGTTTTAGGTTAGGTTAACTTTAAATAAATATAAGGACTGTAATAATGTTTGTAATTATGTTGTAACCAAAAATCAATTATATTATTATACAACTTGGAATTCTTGTTAACGTCTTCTATTAACATTCTCTAGGACATAGACCACCAATGTAGTCGCACCTCTGATCAAGTTTTGATATCTCTCCAATATTAATCTTATAGGATACAGGTGTTTAGTCTACATGCTCATGATTTATATTACTTTTATTATTATATCAGATTTAAATTAGAGGTAGTGCCACTTTATTCAGTATTGGCATGTATTATGATAATGATAGTATGCAAGGGTCCTATTGCTTTATGATGAATTTAGTGTTTAAGTATTGTGGTTCACTCATTTATGTTCAATTATTTACATTATACTTCCAATTTTATTTCCAGTCATGCTTAGAATGATATCAAAATGTTTGGAATCCTGTGTTATTTATTTCACACTTCATAAATCTACATTATATTATATAAGGGGTCACATTTGGTATTAGAGCATTCTAGGATCTAGTGTTCCAAGGGATCTTGAGTGTGTACATAACGTTTTGCTTAGCGTTCTTTGATACTTTGGATCTTATCATTTATATTTTTACTCTAACTGCAGACGTGAACTTATAAGCTTTTGTTTACTATGTTTTAGATGGTGAACACACAATGTCGATGAGTTATCGATCATGACTAGCTTCTATCATTGTGTCAGGTGACACGACTCATAATGTGTCTCTAAAGTGTGTGCTCTCTAGGCTCAAGTGCAAGCCTGTCGTTCAAGTAATAATCCGACAAGTCGGGTATCGATCCTCAGGGAAAAAGGACAACGGAGTTGTGACGACGGGATAAAACGGAGGAATCCTAACGATGACTCTAAAAAGAAAGGAAAAGATTTGATTTTGTTTTTTTTTTGGGATTGATTACACTAAATGCAATTATGAAACTATGATAAAATATGCAACTAACTAAATTATCTAAATGAAGAATGAAGAATTAAATTGAACTTTTTAACTAAATGATGAGAAAATAGGATGGGAATACAATCCCCCAACCCTAGTGTAATGCAGTGACAACGTTGATCATAAATTTATCCGATTAATTCAAACCCAGAATTTAGTACTCCCAAGCATTATGTATACGAGGTTCAAGCCCGCGTCATACCTAATCTGAGGATGAGTAAATCGGTATCGCGGTAATTACACTCAATTTGTACTCTAAATCATCACGAGTACCCATAGGCAAACGAGATATAAAGATCTACAATTCTTATGAAATTACACGATACGATCAAAATTAATCATTAAATTCAGCGGATCGACGTTATACACATGCACTAACACATCAGGTTGGGTTCATGCATCCCAACCTTGAAAAACCTAGCCGGACATGTTACTTTGACTAATGCAGGAAATAATAACGTTGCATGTGTATGAATTCATGATAAAACTAGATCTAAACATGTAAATACGTATTATGAATGCGGAAATAAGTTGAATCAAATAGGAAAAACTAAGCATGCAAGAACAATAATAAGGAACAAGAATCTTGAATTAAAACTTGCAAAAACAAACCCGAAACAATGAATTCTTGAAGTAATTTATGCCCTTGATGTTCCTAGATGTTCCTCCTCTTTATTTCTCTCAAAAACTCTCTAAAAATAACCCTAAAGGCTGCCCCTAGGTTAGTGCCCCCGTTCCCCACAAGTTTTGAGAGTTTTAAACCTATTAGGAGACTTGGAGACCAATCAAAATAAAAGACAAAATTCGCGTGTCAGGTACGTACGAACCGGTTCGGAGGTACAGCGAACCGGTTCGCCCCTCCGGACCGGTTCAGGTTGGGGTTCGCATGTACCAGCCTGGTCTTGCTCTCAACACTTAGATTTTTTTCTGGTTTTTCTCTTATTTTCTTGGATTTTTCTTCAACTTCAACTGAGCATAACTTTTCAACCGTAGCTCGGATTTGGGTGTCGTTTCTTCCAGTGTTCTCGTTGTTCCGAGCTCTTCAACTTCCCAGTTGACTTCTTCTTCCAGATCAGGCTGTAAAATTACCGACATGCCCTTGAACTTGCCTTCTTAGCTTTTCTTGCACAGTCTTGTTTCCTCCTTTGCACTGTTTGCATAATTAACCTGTAAAAGCAATAGGAGAAGCACGAAACACGCAACACTCGCCAAGAAGGTTAGAAGCATAAAAGTGAATCAAATCCATATATGTTACATCATTCGGGTTCACAAAAGTACTGAAATTAGGGGGATAAATATACAATATTTATGCCCAATCAAACCCCCCTAACTTAGAACTTTGCGCGTCCCAAGGAATGTAAAAGAATGAAAGTAAGAGTTAAGGACACTTCAAGGACTTTATTGGGATAGAATACCACTTTCGCGGGCAAGCGATTGCATTTAGCGTATGCAACAAGCCTTTAAACCTCTAGGTTACCCTAGTAGGACGAGTTGTGTCTCGTGAGGGTTTGCAGTGAATATACCCACAAAATTCGACTCAAAGAAAATTCAAAATACGCAAAAATTGTACAATTCAAACTTTTCCATAAAATAGTCATGATCAAGTCATATTCACAAGTCTCAACCCGTAGTGTGTGTGTGCGAAGCCAGAAATATAACCGCCAATTTCCATCGATTGATCATTACGTTACTTATCCGAAAATTCGTTTTGATTTTAATTTCTCACGGAATGCACTCACAAACGAATCTCTCGGATTATGGCTATTCTCTCGGCGTGCATGATATAAGGAGTAAATATAATGGAAGCAAATACACGCATGCATTTAGAAAGACGGAAATTTTATGGTGAAGGGATCTCTTCAACGGATTACGGTTTTAAAAATGGGAACATCGCCTCTATTTCGCGCATTTAACCTCTTATATTATCTTTTGGTGTATTATCTCTCCACGCGGTACTCAATTTTCGCAGTTTGGACTCGGTTAGGACTTTCTCGGGTTGTAGGGTGTATAGGGTAAAATGAAGGAGGTATGGAAGGTTGGAATTGGAAAAGTCATTCGTGATGTCCGTTTGTGCATTTTCCGGGCTATTGCTCATTTTTTTTTTCTTTTTTTTCTATTTTTTTTCTTTTCTTTTTTTCTTGCCCCCTTTTTGTTGCACTTTTCGGACTTTATTTGATAAATGTTCGATTTTCACAATTCCGGGCTTTTTTTTTGGGTTTTTCGGGTTGTCAAACGAAAGGGAAAATTATTCGGCTCAATTTGGGTTACAAAAGGGATAATTTTTCGCTACTTTTTCTAGCCAATATTTTTGGGGTGAGAAACGAGGGCCTACTTAATTGCCCAAAATGCCAATTGCGTTACCATATGCGTTTCGAGGTGAATTTAAGTTTAGAGACTAATTTGGCACATTTTTCAAGGCAATATTGCACGCATTTTTCAAAACCGATCAAATGAAAGAATTGAGATCCTTGACAACTTATTAAGCGCTAAAAAGAACTTTGAGTTAACAGTTAACTCGGATTGATTTAAAATCTCGCAAAATGTGATAGGCTCGAATCTCACCGGGTTTGTTAATCTCCACATTCGTTCGTTAAGTCGTCAATTTTCGCTCAATTTCCATCTTTGGTCAATTTCGGCTTTGTGTATGTTGGATGTTTACAATTTGAGACTCCAATTTGACTTTTAATGATATTTTTGAAAAATTTTAATTCCAATTTTTATGTATTTTGAACAAAAATATTTTTGGATTTTTCAAAATTTTATGATTTTTTTGGAAATTTATGGGCATTTTTGAAAATTTGTGAAGTTTTAGAAAAACGCACTTGTGACCCCCCCTAACTTAGACTTTTGCATTGTCCTCAAGCAAAAAGGACTAAAATCTAACTCAAGGCGAATGAAAAGTGCGGAAAAATAAAACAAACAAATATTAAAATGCAACAAGACACTATATGACACTCATGCATGACTCAAAAATACAACAACAATCACCCCATACGCGTCGGGGGTGCGACGACCTCTCATCTCTCCACAAACTCACCCGACCCTACTTACGGGGGTCGATGCTCTCCTTGTCACTCCCGTCCTAGGATTATATTCCAACAATCGGAACAAGTTGGGACCTCGCCCATAGATAAAGGATAGACCGGGAGACTCATCGTGACTAACTGGAAAGGGATCCTCGTGATGATGGCTCAAAGTGCGATCTGCGTGCACTGACTTGGGGGGAACACCTAGGGTTCGTTCAATTTTTAAGATGCATGGGTCGGGCTCTAAGTCAGATGAACCACAACTTTTCTCCTCACTTGCCTTCGGGGCTTCTAGTGTTGTGGGTGGATTGTCACAACGAAGGAATTCATCAATTTTTGCTTTCAATTCACTTTCGTCTAAGTGACTACATGAATCCAATAGGGATTGGCCTTCAATAGTAATACTTTCATCCACGTTCCCGAATTCTCTTTCAAAATCTTCCATGCTCATGTCTCCTAGTTCTCTCTCTCGATTAGTGCCTACGTCCTCTCTTACTTGCTCGATCTCTAACTCCACCAATTTTCTCTCTTCTACCCCCTCTCTCTCTCTTGCAATTGCAGTCACAACACACCTCTCCCCCTCTTTGCTCTCATCGTCACATCTACCACTATTACCTGATGAAATAGGGCACACCCCTAATGGCTCTCTCTTGTGGGACCTCTCATTCTCATGGCTCGACACTAAGCAGGACCCCGAAGCATCTCCACAATCATTTTCCTCAAAGTACTCCCCTACAACCTCATCTATGAAACTCACCTCGTGAAGGTCATCTTCTTCCCCCGTATGTTGAGCGACATGGAAGATGTTTGTCTCTAAGGTCATGTTCCAAAGGTGAGTTGCATTCGCCCATTCCGAGTATTGATGATTGCGTTAGCCGTCGCTAAGAAAGGGCGCCCAAGGATGATGGGAACATGATTGCTCGAGTTGAAGGAGGGTTCCGTGTCCCAAATGACAAAATCTATCGGGAAGTAAAAAGTGTCAACTTGGACGATCACGTCCTCAATTATGCCTCGTGGAACCTTCATGGTTCGATCCGCTAGTTGGAGAGTGACCTTTGTGGGCTTGAGGTCGCCCAAGTCAAGTTGCCTATAGATGGAGTAAGTGAGGATATTGACACTTGCTCCCAAATCAAGTAAGGCTTTTTCAATTTTGTTTTCTCCAATGATGCAGGAAATGGTGGGTGCACCGGGATCTTTGAATTTAGGTGGGAGATCATTGATTAGAATTGAGCTCACATTCTGTGCTAGAAAGACATTCTTCTTTGCCTTCATCTTTCTCTTTACCGTCAACAAGTCTTTGATAACCTTGCCATATACTGGGATTTGCTTAATGGCATCGAGGAACGGTAAATTCAGCTTTACTTGCTTTAGCACGTCTAGCACTTCATCACGCAGGGTCCCCTTTTGAGCAGGAATTAGCCTTTGAGGAAATGGTGCCGCGGTGGGTGGTATCGCTACTACCTCAGGCTCACTAGTGTCGTTTTCATCACCTTCATTCAAGGGGACATCTTCGGCCTCTTTCGTGCCGGGCGAAATCTCCTTGTCTTTAAGTATGTCTCGTGGGGGAGGGGACGAGTCAACTACCCTCCCACTACGTAGAGTGGTGATTGCGCTACATTTCTCAGGATGGTCATGGGGTGTCGAGCTAACACTAGTTTGACCTTGGGCAGGAAACTTGCCCTTCTCTTGGACACTCAACGAGGATTGTATTTTGGACAGATTCGCATTTATGTCGCCAATTAGACGATCATATTTGGCATTGTTTGCGGTCTGGCTTGCGATGAACTGATTCACAGTATCTTCGAATGTTCTCCGCTGTGGCGGGATATAATTTCCGTGAGGTGGTGGTGCTTGCACATGTCCTTGCATGTGTGGAGCTTGTTGAAATTGTTGTGGAGGAGGAGGGGCAACATGCGAAGGAGGGTTCATTGCGGCATGTTGTTGCCCGTAGCTAAATCCGGGATGATTTTTCCACGAAGGGTTGTATGAATTCCCGTGCGGGGCACCGAAATTACCCTTAAAGCCTCCTATACCACTAACTTGCTCCTGAAACATTACTTTGCAGGCGGGTATCGTCGGGCATTCCTCAGTTGAATGTCCCGCCTCACAAATCGCACACACCTTTTCGACGGGGTTTTTGATAGATCCAACTACCTCACATAAATCTCGAAATCCTTTCTCAAGGGTGTCCAACCTACTGTCCGACATAGAGGTCTTATCTACATGGTATAGGCCGGACGCCGATGGAGTGGTGGTCGCTTGACGATTTCGATTCTGAGCATTAGGATCAGAAATATCCCATGATTGGGTAGTCTCGGCGACATACCTCAGGTGAAGCTCAGCATCGTGACAGTCTAGTTCGATAAACGGACCACTACCCATGGTTTCAATGAGTTTCTTGGAGTTAAGGTTCAACCCATTATAGAGGAAGGAAATGATTTGAGCTGTATCAAATCCATGATGGGGGCACGAAGCAGTTAACTCATTGAAACGCTCATAACATCGATGGAATGGCTCATTATCCAATTGCCTGAATGATTGAATCTGAGCCTTTATGGAGATTGTTCGATGTGGTGGAAAGAACTTCTTGAGAAATATGGATTGTAACTCGTTCCAAGATGGAATCGAGCTCGGAGGTAAAGACCATAGCCAGGTCTTAGCTTTATCTTTTAGCGAGAATGGGAAGAGTTTGAGGCGAATCACCTCTTGTGTGCAAGTTTGATCGTTGAGAGTATCACACACGTCCTCAAATTCCCTTATATGCAGGTATGGATTTTCAGAATCCATACCGTGATAGTGTGGTAGCATCTGGATCATCCCATTTTTGAATCGGAACTGCCCGGCATTATACGGGAGTATAATGCATCCCGGAGTGACAGTGCGCTCGGGATATAAGAATTCTCTCAACGGGCGGTACGGATGTTCTTCCTCACCGGTAGGTGCATTACTATGCTGCGACATCTCTCTCTCACTTGAAGATTCGGCGCTCTCACTGGGTGTGCACGACGTGTGTCCTACGAAGGAGAAGGGAGTGTTACTAGAGATTGACTGCGATGGTGTTGGCGGTGGGATCCAAAACTGTGGGGCATTCGGAGTGTGGGGACTATCAGGATTATACTCAACGAGTGGATTTTCGTGAATGCTGGTTGGAGTATTATGGGGTGTGGGAGTGGTTTCAGAATTTTGCATTAAAGCTTAGGAGAGAGGATAATTGTGAATCTTTTTGTGCTTTTTAATTTTTTTTTAATTTTTTTTGGGTTTTTTGAATTTTTGGTCAAAGTTTTGGATTAACTCGATCTAATCCTAAGTCTACATAGTTCCCCGGCAACGGAGCCAAAAACTTGACACGACTCAGAATGTGTCTCTAAAGTGTGTGCTCTCTAGGCTCAAGTGCAAGCCTGTCGTTCAAGTAATAATCCGACAAGTCGGGTATCGATCCTCAGGGAAAAAGGACAATGGAGTTGTGACGACGGGATAAGACGGAGGAATCCTAACGATGACTCTAAAAAGAAAGGAAAAGATTTGATTTTGGTTTTTTTTTTGGGATTGATTACACTAAATGCAATTATGAAACTATGATAAAATATGCAACTAACTAAATTATCTAAATGAAGAATGAAGAATTAAATTGAACTTTTTAACTAAATGATGAGAAAATAGGATGGGAATACAATCCCCCAACCCTAGTGTAATGCAGTGACAACGTTGATCATAAATTTATCCGATTAATTCAAACCCGGAATTTAGTACTCCCAAGCATTATTTATACGAGGTTCAAGCCCGCGTCATACCTAATCTAAGGATGAGTAAATCGGTATCGCGGTAATTACACTCAATTTGTACTCTAAATCATCACGAGTACCCATAGGAAAACGAGATATAAAGATCTACAATTCTTATGAAATTACGCGATACGATCAAAATTAATCATTAAATTCAGCGGATCGACGTTATACACATGCACTAACACATCAGGTTGGGTTCATGCATCCCAACCTTGAAAAACCTAGCCGGACATGTTACTTTGACTAATGCAGGAAATAATAACGTTGCATGTGTATGAATTCATGATAAAACTAGATCTAAACATGTAAATACGTATTATGAATGCGGAAATAAGTTGAATCAAATAGGAAAAACTAAGCATGCAAGAACAATAATAAGGAACAAGAATCTTGAATTAAAACTTGCAAAAACAAACCCGAAACAATGAATTCTTGAAGTAATTTATGCCCTTGATGTTCCTAGATGTTCCTCCTCTTTCTTTCTCTCAAAAACTCTCTAAAAATAACCCTAAAGGCTGCCCCTAGGTTAGTGCCCCCGTTCCCCACAAGTTTTGAGAGTTTTAAACCTATTAGGAGACTTGGAGACCAATCAAAATAAAAGACAAAATTTGCGTGTCAGGTACGTGCGAACCGGTTCGGAGGTACAGCGAACCGGTTCGCCCCTCCGAACCGGTTCAGGTTGGGGTTCGCATGTACCAGCCTGGTCTTGCTCTCAACACTTAGATTTTTTTTCTGGTTTTTCTCTTATTTTCTTGGATTTTTCTTCAACTTCAACTGAGCATAACTTTTCAACCGTAGCTCGGATTTGGGTGCCGTTTCTTCCAGTGTTCTCGTTGTTCCGAGCTCTTCAACTTCCCAATTGACTTCTTCTTCCAGATCGGGCTGCAAAATTACCGACATGCCCTTGAACTTGCCTTCTTAGCTTTTCTTGCACAGTCTTGTTTCCTCCTTTGCACTGTTTGCATAATTAACCTGTAAAAGCAATAGGAGAAGCACGAAACACGCAACACTCGCCAAGAAGGTTAGAAGCATAAAAGTGAATCAAATCCATATATGTTACATCATTCGGGTTCACAAAAGTACTGAAATTAGGGGGATAAATATACAATATTTATGCCCAATCATCAGGCAACAACACCCTAATAGAAACACAACCATCACTACACCAAAACATCTGACTTGTCACGATCTTTGACCATGACACGTCCCACTTGTTAAGGTCTTTGATTGTGACAAGTCTAGGGACGACGACTTCGTTGTCACGGACTTGTCAGGGTCCTGTCACGGTCTTTGACCTTGACAAGTTTTGTCATGGTCAAAGACCATGACAAGCCTGTGACAATACCAAAAAATTATCATGGTCAAAGATCGTGACAAGTTTGTAACAAGTTTCTTTGTCACGGACTTGTCATAGTTTTTTTCCATGACTATTTTGGACATAATTTTAAAAAAATTGTTGGGCATTATGGTCACTGCCACTGCCCAACAGTATATTTGTACATGTTATAGAAAAATTGTACCTGTCTAAACAACATATATCCAAATAAAAGAGAAATAATGTACCAAATCATGGCATATATAATCCATATCCAAATAAAATAGAAATGAAAATATCCATATCCAAACCAACACGTACGAAAATAAAAAAATACAAATGCAATCCAATATCCAAATAAAAAATATAGAAATAATTTCATGAAGAAGGGTCTTGAGCAGGTCGGAGGAGGAACGAAGTCCATACGACATATGAATTAAGACACCCCTTGATATACCAATATACACCCTCGGCCAGGCCGAGGGTGTCCTCACCTCAGACGAAGGCTAAAGTCAAGGACGATGATTCAAAAACTACTGCACAGGGGTCTTATCATGGGCCAGACGACCCTACAAGGGGCCTACCCCATAGCATAGGCCGACCCTGAAGCATGGACCCCTCATCCTGGGCCGGACGACCCTACAATAAGCCACCCCCTCATCATGGGCCTGATGACCCTACAAGGGGCCGACCCCACAGCATGGGCCGACCCTCCAGTATAGGCCAGACGACCCTACAAGGGGTTGACCCCTCATCTTGGGCCGGATGACCCTACAATAGGCCGACCCCTCATCATAGTCCAGAAGACCCTATATGGGGCCCACCCCACAGCATGGGCCGACCCTCCAGCATAGGCCAGATGACCCTACAAGGGGTCGACCCCTCATCTTGGGATGGATGACCCTATAAGGGGATGACAGTACAAGGCTCGCATCCTTCCAGTCTCACTACTAGCGGGAACCTTACCCTCGGCCTAACATCATAAGCCGAGGGTGACATCATCATATCCCGTGACTTGGGAGATGCATGGGACTCATATAGCACGTGGACTAAATCGTTATAACAATATCATCCCCTCACGTGAGGGAATATTATGTCATCTTTAATTTCAAGTGGCACATCCAGGTGTTAGAAGAGGATTGGCTATATCATCATTCACATGCACCATGCATGCTTGGGGGGCACACTAAACCCCAAGCTCTATATACACTTGTCACCTTCAACCTTGTAAAGGGATCAATAATTGTAGCCCTAGCTAAAACTCTGCTTGTACACACAGTAGAGAGAGAGTGTGTGAGCTTATGAACATTGTATCCAAGGCCATTAGTGCCCATATATAGCGGATCAGACACTCACAATGGATGTAGGCCTAATTGGCTGAACCATTATACATCATTGTCTTTATTCCTCTTATACTCATCCCCTTCTATACACATACATAACTCTATTGCTGCCATTGTTATTACTGTTTGAGCTCTCCACCTCTTATCTGGTGCTCCTAAATCTTAGCATCATAAATTTAACATCGTCTATGGGAACGAGAAGATATCTCTTCATTTATACAGATTGATCTCACTAGAAACTCTGGTGGTGAACCAGTTCTCCCCTTCGTGTGGAGCTATTTCACCATTGAAAGAGGTCCATTAAGGTTCTCAAGCCCATCAGTCTTTTGATCATTCAACTCTTTATAGCTCAAACATATGGCACCGGAGATACCACCACCACCTCCTCCACCAGATAGTGGAGTAGGACCTAGTTCCAGTCATGCACCACCTCAGTATGAGATGGTGGATGTGGCTGCCGCCCTGATGTCTTTAGCAGTAAGCCAGCGGATTATGCAGGAGCAATTTATATCTCTCAGCCAAAACATACTAAGACCACCAGGAGTCTCACCGGAGATGATTACTCCAGCAGTAGCTCAGGGGCTATATGAGGCCAGGGGACCACCCCAGGCACCACAAAAAGACTTGCCACCTCCACAACAGCGGAGGGATGTTGCTAACCCCCGGCGTCTATGCCTGGGGAGGCAAGGAAACCCTTGCCCAGAGGACAGATATGATGATGTGGATGGGGAAGAGGCTCCAATAGAATACTGGGAGCCGTATAAGGTCTCCAATAATATTGTGCGACCTATCCAGGAGAGAAGAGGGAAGTGTGGCAGGAAAAATCCCAAAGATCGCCCTAGAGGCTCTGCTTTCAATCGTCTGAGCAGAGGGTCGACCTTTGAGAGGCTGGGCCCAGTAAATGACCAGCGAGAAAAATTATCCCGATCGAGAAGTATTGCAAGGTCTAGAAGGGAGGCAGCAGATGGACAACCCTAGGGGGCCAACCCCATGGACGAGATGATGGTCAGGGAGAAGTGAACAGCCGACACAAACCTGCCGCAGCAGAACCCTCTGTTCACCTTAAAAAGGCGGCAAGGGATAACATCGGCCAAAACGACCCTACGAGGCCATGGAATGAATCGATCCAAAAGCTGGAGGATAAAATTAGTGACATCCTGAAGAGCCGAGACCCTCTTCAGAGAGGATACTCCATAGGATCACCCTTTATGGTGAAAATAGTCAACTTCCTAACGCCATCTAAGTTTAAGCCACCTGTGGTCACCCCAAGGTATGAAGGGAGTACCAACCCTGTCCATCATATTGAGATGTACCAATCAGCGACAAACATATACTCTATCTTAGATGAGATGAGGTGTCATGCCTTTTTTAGCACTCTGACTGGGGCTGCACATGTCTTGTATATGTCTCTTATAAAGAACTCCATTGAAAGCTTTAAGAAGTTAGCAGACCGGTTCATCCATACCTTTTGCTTTGGAGTGAGGCCACAGAAGAAGACCACACACCTTCTCTATGTTAAGCAAGGGAAGAATGAGAGTCTAGGAGACTACATAGCCAATTTTAACAAAGAAAACTTAGAGGTCGAAGACTAATGACAGCCCTCATTGGAGGACTCCAGAAGGGGAAGCTACTATGGAAGCTTATCAAAGACCCTCCAAAGACAATGGCTAAATTGTTGTCAATAGAAGGAAAGGTAATGAACGCCGAAGAGGCGATGGCCGCAAAATACGAAGATGAAAAAGGAGGCACTAATGGGGGTAAGTACCAAAAAAAGAACAAAGAGGGAAAGAAGAGGCCTGTAGATGACAAATTCACTAATTACACCCTTTTGACTGTCATCTGTGAACATATTCTGAATGAGATAAAGAGAGACTGGTCCTTGAAGTGGCCTGAGAAGTTGAGGGCATCTCCCCACAAGAGGAACAAAAACCTGCGATGTGAGTTTCACCAAGACCATGGCCATGTGACCGACAAGTGTTTCACTCTGAAAGATGAAATTGAAAAAATGGTAAAAGAAGGGAAGCTAAGTAAATACGTCGACAAAGGTGCCTTCAAGAGGGGCCGAGGGGATGACCCTAAAAAGAAGAGAGGTGATACGTGCAGAGAAGATCCTCCAAACAGAAGGGACGACCCTTCAGATGATGAGGACGACGCTGACCTCCCACCGAGAGATGAACATGTCCCTGTAAAAATACTTAATATGATCTCACTCGGTGTTGGGATGATCTCTAGGGGCTGGAAGGAGGAGGATTAGAAGTTGTAGACAAGAAGGCCTATGTAGCTGAAGCCAAGGCAGTAACGAAAGCTATACACTCAACCTCTATTGAAGCAAAGTCAAAAAAAAGGGAGAAAGTTGATATGGATACTCTGATAGTGGGTTTCTCAATAATAGACTTTAAGGGACTCTTGTCCCCTCATGATGACCCTCTTATCATCACCACCAGGGTACACGGATGTGAGGTGCCGAGGATCTTGGTGGATGGGGGAAGTAGTGCAGATGTGATGTTCTGTCCGTGCTTTAAATCCTTAGGTCTTAGTCATGCTAGGATCATCCCATACCATCACCCCTTGATTAATTTCAGTGGGGAAAAAGTTCATCCTCTAGGAGTATATGAGGCCGATGTTAGGATGGGGGACGAGTGGCTGAGATGGCTTACCAATAAGGTTAACTTTTTTGTGATGGATGAACATGTCTTCTCAGCCTATAAAATTATAATGGGGCGAGTGGCCCTAAAGGAGTTTGAGGCTGTGTCGTCTACGGTTCATTAGATGATCAAATTTCTGACCCCTTACGGGATAGGGGAAGTTCAGGGAGACCAAACGACAGCACGAGAATGTTACTTAAACTCCGTCAAAGAAAGAGAGGCACACAAGAAGGCAACGAATACTTATAATATTGATACTCTCGACCTCAGGGATGAGACAAAACTGAAGAAAGGAGAAGCCACAGAAGAGGTAGAATCCATCATCCTCAATGAGGATGAGCTAAAAAAACCCGTCTAAGTAGGTAAAGCTCTAAAGATAGACATAAAGAAAACCTCATCAAGATGTTAAGGATAAGACATAACGTCTTTGCATGGAGTCATGCAGATATGCCAGGGATCGACCCCGAAATCATGTGCCACAAGCTCAACGTGGTAGAGGGTGCAAAGTCGGTAAAATAAAAGAGGAGAATTTATTCTCGAGAAAAATATGAGGTCATAAGGGACGAGGTTAAGAAGCTAGAAGATGTTGAGTTTATCAGGGAGGTCATCTATCCTAAATGGCTGTCCAACGCAGTCATAGTCCCAAAAGCCAACGGGAAAGGAGGATATGCGTAGACTTCACCGACCTCAATAAACATTGTCCCAAAGATAGCTTCCCTCTCCCTCGCATTGATCAGATGGTAGACGCTACCATAGGCCATGAGCTAATGAGCTTCATGAATTCCTATTCATGCTACAACTAGATCTTCATGAACCCTGAGGATTAAAAAAAATGGATTTAATTACCGGCAAGGGGGCATACTGTTATAGGTTCATGCCCTTTGGCCTAAAGAATGCGGGGGAAATGTTCAGCGCCTTGTGAATAAAATGTTCGAAGACCAAATCGGGAAGTCCATGGAGGTATATGTAAATGATATATTGACCAAGATTTTGAAGGTCGAGGATCATGTGGCTGACCTTGAGAGGACTTTCAACATGATGAACAAGTACAGGATGAAGCTCAACCCGACCAAATGTGTAACGCCCTGATCCGGATTAGAGTTACTGTTGGAATAATCCGTATCCGAACCAAGGTGTTAAGGGGGAGGGGGATAAAACATTTTATTAAATTAAAAAAACACCTTTGCCTTATTATATGTTAATAGATTCTTGATTTCTTTTATTGTAAAAAAGTGAGGCCGATATCATGCAGATTAGTGTTCAATTAACAATTTAACAAGTAAACCTTTAATAAGATTTAATCCATAAATAAAGCACAAATCCCTGTATTATTACAATTTCCAAATAGTTCCAGTTCAAACCAAATTGTCTTAACAAAACATAAGGGATTACAATTCAAAATAAGTCTATGGATTAAAATTGATTGCAAAGCCTCTAACGACGACTAGCGCTTTCCGCGGCCTTTCCAACGTCCTTACCTGACGCACCACCTATTGTGCCTAGGGTTTTGGAAAATAGGGTATGAGAGAAATGCCCAGTAGGGTGGGAAATACTAAGCAATAATTTCATAGAAAAATTCTATACATATACAATGCATTTTAGTAATTCCGAAAACCATCATTGTCCCATATTCATTAATTATCATTAATGATTATTTTTGTTAACATTTAACTATGCTAACAATATTCAAGAAGCCTTCACTATATTCAACTAAGTTATCATGTGTCTATACTAATAAGATTCTTTAACTTAGTCATAAATGCACCTATATGCAATGCCCTCGGCTACGTGCCCACTCACTCTTAGCATTTTTGATGTCTCATGCCAGGGACGTAATTAATTCCAATTATGTCAATAACATAATTATTAATGAATTCTTATTCATTCATTAGTTTAATTTTCATGAATTTTTCTCATTCATTACTTAACATTATTTTTTGGAATTTTGCCAACAAACACTCACTGACTTTGTGGCCTCACACCACCGATCTCCGCCGCCATATACTATTGCAGTTTGTTTTGGGTCTTTCATCACTAGGGAGGTCATGCCCTCTTTAATTATTTTCTCTCTGCGTCATCCGAATATCATATATTTCACGTGTTTAACATTTTTCTCAATGTTCACATTCAACTTATTCGGTTTTATTATTAAACCCGTTATTAGTCCTTGCATCCTACGAGCCGAGGAAGCATTCTAGTGTCAATGCCGAACACTAAAATATGCTAAGTCACCATTACTATACTTTGATTTACCAAAATGCTATCTTACACTTTTATTATCTAAAAAGCATTTCCTTAGCATTTTTCAAGTATTTTTCATGTAAAAACACCATTTAAGTGACTTTTCCTCATATTTACCAAATCTGCCACTAAGGCATCTTTTAACCAAAAACCACATTTTTTTAAGTGGATTTTATGCAAAAATCATTCTTTAATGTACTACATGTTTCCACTAACATATAAACCTTTATTAGTGATTTAAAACTCATTTTAGCACACTTTTACATATAAAGCCATTTACATAATTATAAGCCTTATTTAACATATTCAAAAGGCTTAAACTAATATTTCAACATATTAGATTTTGGGGCTATTTTTATGAGATTACCAATCACATATTTAAACTACTATATTTCAAAATTAGACATCTTAATGTCAAGATTAACACATACTACCTACACTATTTCATGAAAATGGGTCTTCTTCCATAGAAAACCCAACAATGCATTAACTAGTCATTTTCTTGTAGTATTCCATTTTCTATGTTTATTTCATGAGGTTATTACATTTATAGAATGATTTCAACATATATAATAATCTGAAAATTAATCTAACATCATCCTCTCCATTTATCATTTTTCACAAAATGGGGTTTTCATAGCATATGAAAATAAAGGAGAAGAGCTACAAAGCCACATTTTTTCATCATTTTGTTCATATTAGCATTTGAAATAAAAGAGTTTAAGAGTGAAGAAAACCCTACTTGAACGAAGGAGAGTGAGTGTAGATGTGAAGAAGATGAAGTGGAGCTCCCAAAAGTTCCACCAAAAACTCCAACCAAGACTCCCTTTAAGCTCTAAAAATCTCTCTAAAATTTCTCCACAAGTTGGCACACCGGGTTATATTCTTCGAATAAGGAATGCCAAATAAAATTAAACTCCTAGACCATGCCTTTTTAGTCTCAGTTTCATTCCCAGCTGGGGTTTTCCTATGCATGACATTCTTAAATTTAGGATTCTTAACTGACATATTAGGTCCATAATCAGAAGATTTACTTTCAATTTTTGAGCCTGAAAGTTTTCTCGACGGTAGCATATGTTCAACCCTACCCGGTAAAAAATTGGAACCTTTCTCAAATCTAAAACTATGAGCTGGGGGGGGGGGGGGGGGGGTACAAAACCTCCTATGGCAATGGTATACATTTTTTGAGTTAGTGGGGAGGCGAAGAGATCCAGTCTTATCTCTACAAATAGGATACCCCAAATAACCATGTACTACACAGCCGAATAATGTCCCATAAAGTAGAACATTGTGAATTGCCCTGTTGATACCAAAATTAATGTGCTGATGTGGATGAATAAGATGAAGACACGTGTCAATCTACATGGCACAATAGCAACGAGAAAGATCATTTCCCGACCAACCGTGCTTCTTTCCGAACAACGAGAATACACCGAGAAACTCTATCACACCGAAGAACTCTATCATCCCGAGATACTCTAAGTACTCCGAGGAACTCTTGATCAACAAGCAACTAAGGCGGTCCGAACTGCATCTCGGCCGTATCATTAATTACCAGACGGACAACTGTTCAACTATTCATTATATTCTTGACGCACACGCTGCATTAAATGCATTACCCTTTCATATGTATATCATTTAATGTATTGGACCTTTCATGTACAACCTAAAGGCTATAAATACCTTGTATCATCCTCAATTCAAGGGGACTGGAATTTCTTGAGAGAACTTGTAATCAAGAATTCCTCAAACACTCAGCAATAACATAACAGTGGACGTAGGCTTTATTCCTAGCCGAACCACTTTAAAAATCTTTGTCTTATTTATTTATCTGTGATTGAATAATTAGAGCAATCTAGTTTTTTACATCAACAGATTGGCGCCGTCTGTGGGAAACGACTGTTATTATCGTTTTTCATAAAAATCATTTATCACCAATGGCTGATAATCCAGAATCCAGTAATCGAAATGTTGGAAATACTGGAAATCATCCAAATCCATCTGCATCCCCAGATCTGGCTGGGATTATGACGAATCTGGCTCAAGGACAAACCGCCATGCAAGAATCTATGAGGCAACTCATTCAAACTCTTCAGGGGGGTGCACCTACTTCTTCAGGGCAAAGGAATGATCATAGGCCATCGCAATCTAGGCGTACTGGGTCATATCGCAATGAGGAGTCTAATGATTCTTCTTATCAACCTGGGCGAACTTCATCGATACGGGCTACGGATACAGATCAACGTATCACTCTTTCTCCGGAGAGAACTAGTGCTTTGGAAAGATTAAGCAGGGTGTCTCCTTTCAGTCGGTTAGGACCAAGGAGGAACATGAGTCCACCGAGGGCTCCATCAAGAAGTTTTCGACCACCACCAGGTTTGAGAGAAGGATCCGCGCAATCACGACCAACCACTCGTCGAGATAAATCTCAGGAAGCTACGTCAGAGCAATCAGTTGCTCGGACTAAGCGGCCCGAGGAAGGGAATGAAGCATGGAAAGGTTCCATTCAACGGTTGGAGGATAGACTGGGAGAAATGGCTAAGGCGAGAAACCCCTTACAGAGAACTTTTGTTCAAGGAACACCTTTTGTGCAAGCCATTGTGGATTTCCCTACACCGTCGAAATTCAAAGCACCCGTAGTGACTCCCAAGTACGATGGAAAGACAGATCCCGTACTTCATATAGAACAATACCAAGCTGCTGCAGATATCTACGCTGTCCCCGACGAGATGAGGTGTAGAGCATTCTCGGGAACTCTTACCGGGTCTGCACAGATATGGTACAATAATCTTCCTCGGGGTAAGATTTCAACTTTTGTTCAGTTAGCCGAGCTGTTTATTGGCAATTTTTGTTTTGGAGCAAAGCCGGTAAAGCGAGTAGCACACTTGCTAAGTGTTAGACAAAAATCAGGTGAAAGTACTAGAGATTACATAACTCGTTTCAATAACGAAAAGTTGGAAGTCATAGATTATGAAGAAAAGACAGCAATCACTGCTCTGATGAGTGGTTTGCTGCCTAACAAGCTGTATTACACTTTGGCCAAAGATCCACCTAAAAATATGTCGGAGTTGATGGCAAAGGTGGCCAAAATCATGAATGCCGAGGAGGCTATGGCTGCGAAGAAGAATATGGATAAAGAAGTTAAAGTGGAGGTCGACAATTCTAAGAAGAAAGATCAGAAAAGTAATGGTGGTGACAAATATTCTAAGAATAACAGGATGAAGTTGGAAGCCCTAAAGAAGTATGATAATTATACTCCATTGAAAGTGGGTATTAATCATGTTTTGGAAGAAATCAGGAATAACGAGGAAATCAAATGGCCAGAGAAACTGAAGACAGATCCCGACCTGAGGAATAAGACCAAATATTGCGAGTTTCACAAAGATCATGGCCATATGACCAAAAATTGTATAGCCCTTCAGAACGAGATTGAAACACTCATCCGAAGAGGAAAATTATCAAAGTACGTAGATCGCAGGAGTGAGAGGAAGAATGATGATAGAACTAGAGAGAGATCTAGATCTCCTCGTCGTGCAGAGGAGAAAAAGAGGAGGGACCATGAAGAGGATCCAGATGATGACCCCGATCTTCCCAAAAATCCAAGGAAACCTGAACGAGAGGTATTTTCCATACGTTTTGGGTCATTTGATTGTAATGTTATTACAGGAGGAGATGTAGGAGGAGGAGACCTTACTGCAGAAATAAAAGCTTATCTCGAAGAGGCTCAAGCTTGTTCATACATTCAGCGAATAAACCTGGCCGAGGATGATCGTCCGAGGAAGGTAAACAAAGAGAAGCCAGTGATTGGTTTTTCAAAAAATGACCTGGCAGGTGTTCTCTACCCTCATGATGATCCTCTGGTGATCAAAATGAGGATGAAGGATGTGGTCATTTCAAGGGTGTTAGTAGACAATGGTAGTTCGGCAGACATCATGTATTATTCATGCTTTGATAGCTTGAATTTAAAATTATCTCAATTAGAACCTTATCACAGACCCCTTCTGGGTTTTGCTGGAGAGAAAGTTTTTCCACTTGGGACGATCAAGTTGGATATACTCATTGGAACTTGGCCTGCTTGTCGAACAGAAAGAATACGCTTTTTTGTAATGGATAAGAATGTGCAGTCCGCCTACAACATCATCATGGGAAGAGTTGGATTGAAGAAGTTCGAAGAAGTTCCATCTACAGTTCATCAGTGTTTGAAATTCCCAACGAATTTTGGAGTAGGAATTATGAAAGGTGATCAAAAAGTAGCTCGGGAATGCTATTATTCGTCTGCCGAGCAAGAGGAACTTGAAGAATTACAGAAAAAGACTACTACTTACCAAGTAGAGGAAGGCACAGAAATTGAAACTCTTGACCCTAGGGATGAATCTCAACTCGTAAAAGGACAGGTTGTGGAGTCTACAGAAATTGTTATCCTGGACGACGAGCATCCTGAACGAATAACTCAGATAGGGTCGTCGTTGGATTTTTCAATAAAACAGGAGTTGATAACTTTCTTGAGAAACAGGAAGAATACTTTTGCTTGGAGTCATGAAGACATGCCAGGAATAGATCCAAACTTCTTATGTCATGAACTCAATGTGAATAAGGAGATCAAACCTGTGAAGCAAAGAAGAAGAGTGTTTAGTCCCGAGAAGAACCAGGCCATACAAGAGGAGGTCGAGAAACTCCAGAAAGCCCAATTCATTGAAGACGTGAAATATCCAGATTGGTTGGCGAATGTGGTGATGGTAAAGAAGAAGAACAACAAATGGAGAATGTGTGTTGATTTTACTGATCTCAACAAGGCATGTCCAAAAGATCATTTTCCATTGCCCAGAATTGATCAACTAGTGGATGCTACTTCTGGACACGAGCTACTCAGCTTCATGGATGCTTATTCTGGCTACAACCAAATCAAAATGAAACCTGAAGACAGGGAAAGTACTTCTTTTATTACCCCAAGGGGAACTTATTGTTATAATGTTATGCCTTTCGGTTTAAAAAATGCAGGTGCAACATATCAGCGGTTGATGAACAAGGTTTTCACCGAACAAATCAGCCGTAATATGGAGGTCTATGTCGACGACATGCTCACCAAAAGCAAAAGAGCTGCAGATCATTTGGTTGACTTGAGTCAAACTTTTGATCAACTGGATAAATACCAGATGAAGCTTAACCCGACGAAATGTACCTTTGGAGTACGAGAAGGAATGTTCCTCGGATACATCGTCAACCAACGAGGTATTGAAGCAAATCCAGAAAAGATCAAGGCTCTTTTAGGGCTACGATCCCCGACGACGAAGAAAGAAGTGCAAAGTCTTACCGGACGAGTTGCAGCACTCAACAGATTTGTATCCCGAGCAACTGATAAATGCCTCCCATTCTTCAAAACACTACGAAAAAGTTTTGAGTGGACTGATGAATGTGAGAAAGCCTTTCAAGATTTGAAGAAGTATTTGGGAGCCCCACCATTGTTATCTAGGCCAATAACGGGAGAGAAGCTGTACTTGTATTTGGCGGTATCAGAAAATGCAGTTAGCTCAGCGTTGATCAGATTGGAGAATGGAGTCCAGAAGCCAATTTATTACACAAGCAAGGCCTTCCGAGGTGCGGAAATCAGATACCCAAAGCTGGAAAAATTGGCACTGGCATTAATTGAAGCAAGTAGAAGAATGAGACCATACTTCCAGGCCCATACCATCATTGTGTATACCGACATGCCGTTAAGACAAGCCCTTCAAAAGCCAGAAAAATCAGGAAGATTGATGTACTGGGCAATAGAGCTCGGTGAATATGATATTGTGTATGAACCCAGATCATTGTTGAAAGGGCAAGCCGTGGCAGATTTTATAGCAGAGTTCACGTACCCTGATACCCCCGAGGAGCAAAAGATGCTTGCTGACCTACCTGTGGACGATACAGGATCGACAGACACAGATCCAAACCAACCAAGGTTGGTAAAAGGACTTGTGGATGTAGAAAAATCATCATATTCAAACCCCGACCAACTCCGGTTGGTAGAGGGGCGCGAACAAATGACCGACGAGGAACGAAGGATACCCGGGGATGATGAAAGAAAACAGATGATATTTCACCGAGGAACTCTAACAGATAAGAAATTTGAAGACGAGTTACATACATGGAGATTATATGTAGATGGATCATCTTGCACGGCTGGTTGTGGAGCAGGGATTGTTTTAAATTCTCCAGATGATATTGACATGGAGTACGCCTTGAGATTCCAATTCAAAGCTTCCAATAATGAGGCTGAATATGAGGCTATGATAGCAGGTTTTCATTTGGCGAAAGTTATGGAGGCACGTCAAGTAATTGTTTTCAGTGATTCTCAGTTAATTGTGAATCAAATGATGGGAATATATGCAGTGAAGGGAGAGTTAATGGTGAAGTACCATGCAAAAGTGATGGAATTATTGAAAGAATTTGATGCTATTCAATTGGTGAGGATACCGAGAATGGAGAATGCTAGAGCAGACGCATTGGCCCGACTAGCGTCAGCTACACGCACCGAGCTGCGAAGAACAATACCAATTGAAGTACTAGAAAGTCGGAGCATAGAAGAAGATCTGACGGTGAAGATTATTACCCTTGATTTAGGACCATCTTGGATGGATCCTATCAGAGCATACATTGAAGAAGGAGTACTACCGGAGGACAAACTAGCTGCCAAGAAATTGAAGTATAAAGTCGCTCGGTATGTGTTAACTAATGGTGTTTTGTATAGACGAGGAATTATGGCAGGTTTGCAGAGATGTGTGCATCCATCAGAAGTCAAAGAATTGATTGAAGAAATCCATGAAGGATCTTGTGGAGCTCATGTAGCAGGTCGGACTCTACTGCAAAGGGTGATGACACAGGGATACTACTGGCCGACGATGAGAGCTGATTGTATAGCCTATGCTAAGAAGTGTGACAAGTGCCAACGTTTTTCTTCCATCCGAAGAACTCCACAGGCATTGTTGACACCCATAACATCACCTTGGCCATTTGCCATGTGGGGGATTGATCTGGTTGGACCACTGCCGACGACCCGAGGAAGGTTCAAGTATCTCGTCGTGGCAGTAGACTATTTTACTAAGTGGGTGGAAGCTGAACCACTAATTGATATGACGTACGAGAAGGTGTATCAGTTCATATGGAAGAATATCATTTGTCGGTATGGTCTCCCCCACGCTTTCATCACAGACCATGGAACGCAATTTGATAATAAAGAATTTGCTGCCTATTGTCATCAGTCAAACGTCTTGAAGTTTCATTCAGCACCAGGCCATCCCCAAAGCAATGGGCAGACTGAAGTGACGAACAGAACATTACTAAATGGGTTGAAGAAGAGGTTAAGTGAGGCTAAAGCAAATTGGATTAATGAGCTACAGTCAGTTTTGTGGGCTTACCGAACAACTCCCCGAGCAGCAACAGGAGAATCACCATATATGCTAGCATTTGGAAGTGAGGCTATGATACCTGCCGAGTTGGGCCTACCAACACATAGGGTGTTAAATTTCAATTCTCCGATCAGTGATCTGATGAGAAGGATGGATTTGGATATGCTCGAGGAAGTCAGAGAAGAGGCAGCCATTAGGAATGCTGCTTATCAACAACGAACAGCTCTGTTTTACAACAAAAGGGTAAAGAAATGTGATTTAAAAGAAGGGGATTATGTGCTAAAGAAGGTCATTCAGAAGCAGAATAAACTGGAAGCAAACTGGCATGGACCTTACCGAGTTACAGAAGTTGTTCGACCAGGAACTTACAGAATAGCAACTCTAGAAGGAGAGGAATTTAAAAATGCATGGAATGCTGAACACCTGCGCAAGTATTATCAATGATGTCAAATGTAAAGCATTTCTTTCATTATGAATAAAACGAAGATGTTTCACCATTTTTCTTTCTGGATGAAAGTTTTTCGGGGAATACTAGTGTAATACACTACACAACAAAAGTGCTCTAAGGAGCCAACCTCCTTGTTAGGAGGACAGCTCTACGGAGCAAAAGTGCTATAAGTAGCCAACCTCCTTTGGTTAGGAGGACATGCTCTAAGGAGCCAAAAAAAATGCAGCTCTACGGAGCAAAAGTGCTCTAAGGAGCCAACCTCCTTTGGTTAGGAGGACAGCTCTACGGAGCAAAAGTGCTCTAAGGAGCCAACCTCCTTTGGTTAGGAGGACAGCTCTATGGAGCAAAAAGTGCTATAAGTAGCCAACCTCCTTTGGTTAGGAGGACATGCTCTACGGAGCCAAAAAATGCTCTAAGGAGCCAAAAGCTTTAAGGAGCCAGAAAGTGTACACCAGCAGGATCAACCACGGTTGGTAAGATAAAAATATACTCTCATATTACAACTTATGTTGGTCGGGAGGTAATATTATTACAATGAGTTTTTTGAAAAACAAAATGTTCAAAAAATACACCAAGTATAGTTGGTCGGGGTAAAAAACCCAATAACTGTAGTTGGTCGGCAAGGACAACTTATTGATCTTAGTTGGTCGGACGCAATTTTATAATCAAACCAAGTATAGTTCGTCGGAGCTGTAACTAGTTGACAAACATTATTCACCCACCTTGGTTGGTTGGAAACAGTTTGAACATTTTTACTCATTACTTTATTATTAAGTGATCGAGAAACATTACTAATACTTGTAACTTTTTATTAAGTTGCTTATTGAACAATAATATTGTTATCTTTTTAACAGATACATAGATACATATGTACAAATATAAATGTGCTTGATAAACACAAGACTAACAAAATTGGCAAACAGAAAATGAAAATCTTTTCATTAATCTAGAATAAATTACAAATTACAAGAAGGTATTAAATTGTTACATGGATATTACTATTCTATTGGTTTTTTTCCCTGTGCTTTAGAAACAGGTTCCTCGCCGGCAGGAGGGTCTTCTAGGCAAAGGGGAGAATTGATGAAATTAACATCTCTGAGCATTCTGACGTTCATAACAGAAGGTGTATCCAAAAGATGCTCAGGACGAGATAATTCAGCTTGGGAGTGAAGGCTATAATCACCAAGATATTTTGAAATTAGACTGCGAGGAATGGAACGAGCTGGAATCCATGCCATATCCAATTTGAAAGGTGGTACAGGCAGGTCTAATAATGATGGAGCATGATAGTCCCATAAAAAATGCCCTTGCTCCAACTTTAATACACCCAATGCATTTAACCATCCTTGCTTGTAACCTTCATTATTAGCATGTTCAATGCGAGCATCCAGATGAACGAGAGCTTCATTGTATCCTGCCATCCAGAATTCTCTTGGTTGTTTATGGAATTGGAAGGTTAATCTATCCAATTGTTCATGAAGGCTTTTGGCAAAGAGATCTTTGTTATGCAAGGCAGATTTCGTTGATGCCAGCTGATCTTCCAGAGACAGATTTTTATTGGACATTTCAGTCAGAGCACGGTCTTTTACTTTCAACTGGAATGCTTGAGTTTCCAGAGTAGATTGAGTGCGAGCCTCTTCAACATTTTGGCTGACTCTTCCTCGCCCCCGAGAACCTCTTCCTCATCCCCGAGCAGGTCCAGGAATAGCAGATCTTCTTAAGTCCTCCAGCTCTTGCCTCAGTTTGGCATTTTCGACCTCTAAGAACGAGAAGCCTTCATCAGTAACTGGTATTAATGCAGTAGAAGATGAAGCAGCAGATTCATATTGAGCTAATTTCTTCTGCAAACTATTATTTTCTTGCTCCAGGATCTCGGCGATTTGTCTACAGGATTCAATTTCACCTTTTAGGGTCCTCTCCCTAACGTCATACCCAGCAATGATCTTCTTGTGGCCTGTTTATGAAGAGAGCTTCTGGTATCTATTTTCATAATATTTATGTAACAAAGCCATTGATTCGTTGTGTTGATTTTGAAGATCCTCTAAGGAGCCATGAAGCTCTTCAATCAACTCATAATAAGCGACATTGTTGGCCACTGCTCGGTCGAGTAAAGCTTTCAAGTACTGATAAGCTTCAATAGCCTGCTCTGAAGCACCGTGACCAAGGATATTAGCAATTTCCGATGTACTAAGATCTGTATGACCAGCCTTATAGTATTGATGACATTGCTGCATCAGCTCGGTATCATGAGAAGAGATCAATTCCATTCTAGCAACAAACTAATGACAAGAAAAAGACAACAATCAACAAAAACAAGTTATCAACAATAGAGATAAGCAAAGATATATTTTATTAGATCATCAAAAAGTTACATCGTTCGATTACAAGGAAATACAGAAATGCTACCGAACAACTTCACACCTTTTCCTTGTCTCCCAAGACTTTCTCGGGAGGCTGGGACGAGGAGCTCGGTTGCTCGGTGGTAACTACAGCTTGATCGGTAGGAATCTTCTCGGGAGGAGGAGGCATGGAGGAAACGTCCTCGGGGGCAGAGGGTTGAGAGGCAGAAACTTGATCGCCCATAGCCATGGAAGACTCATCTGAAGCAGGTTCATCTTCTTCTTCTTCCACAATTGGTGGAGGAGGACCAGGGAGATGCCGTTGGAATAGCTCAGAATCGTCTTGGACTTTTAGCTCTTGCAGAGCAGCTACCCAACCATCATGGAAGTATTTCAACTCCCCATATTGGACTTGGGACGTCATTGCAGCTATCCCTCTCTCCCATCCTTTCTCCCAACCAACGCTGAAATGTTTCTTGATTGCAACTTTTCTCCTCGACTTTTCCGAGGAGAGCTTCACCTCCAGTTCCTCTTTCTTAACCTTAATATCTCGCAGAGTAGATAATTCTTCTTCTGCCTTCTTCAATTTATCATCAGATTCCTGATGTTTAACCTCCAAATCTTTAATTTTCTCCTCCAAATTCTTGGAGGTTTCAGCCATCTTCATCTTATCAGCCTCAGCCACAGCCAATTTTTTCTCCCAAACAGTTTTCTCCTCGATGTACTGCTGGCGAGATTCCTTCACAGATTGGGTTAAACCCAACAAAGCATCGTCAACATCGGACGAGGAAGTGGAAGCTTTAATAACTTGATCTTTCTTCATGATGGTATTGAAGCAGTTCACCAGCTGAAAGATAAGAAAAACAATAGAGTCAACACAAATACAAGAATTCAAGAAAAAGAAAGAAAGATCAAAGGTATGAGAAATTTACTGAAGAAAGATGGCGAGCAGCTAGGGATGTCAGTGTATCCCTAGGAATTTTTTCATCAACCCCGAGGACCTCGGGTATAACTGAGCTCGTTGAAGAACTCGGAAGAATGATTTTTGAGACACTACTACCACCAGCGGGTAGAGAAGATGTAGTTCCAGCAAGATTAACTGAGGATGATTTCCTAAATCTCTTCAAAGGACGGTCAGCAGCATCAACCAAGGAAGAAGTCTTAGTCGGAGAGATGGCAATTACATCAGCAGGAGCATCTTTCTTGCTCGGGGCTACTGGGGGTTTCTCGGCAACTTTGGAGGAACCAGCATCTACTTTTTTAGTCCCCTCTGGGACCTCAATTTTGCCTTTCTGGGCTCCAACAGCAGAAGAAGTGTCACCAAATAGAGCAGGAGGAGCTCTTTTCTTGCCCATTCTCTGAGATAGGGGGATATGAGAATCTGAAGATGAACTTTCTGGTGTTGAAGCTGGTTCAACAGGGCGAGCGGTATAAGAGGTTGTGTAACTCTTATACTGTAGTAAATATGAAGCAGATCTAATATACTCGTCAGCAATGGTCTTATGCAAATTCCAGATAAGTTTCAAATGCTTGATATTCACTTCTGACTCTTTTGGAGTTTTTCTTTTGCTATCAACTACAAATAAATACATAATGGAATATCAGTCATACATTTTGTCAAACATGATGAAAGCGTAATTTCATAAGTAAAATAAAATGAAAAATAAACCTATCCCATTGCCGTATGGGGGGCATCTGGGACCGTTGTATACTTCATTCCCAGATAAAGGCGCATGTTGCCAATTTTTTATGATCAACCCATGCTCAAAATAATCCCTATTTGAGTCAGGGAGATTAACTACAAGAGCCCTATTCAAATACCTAGTTTTTAAATAATAAATATTATCTAGAATAGCCCATTTATAACAAAACATAATTTCAGGGATCCCAATACGAGTCCCATGAGTTAGATTTAATTTGTGCACCCCGTTAATTATTCTCCATGAATTGGGGGCTATTTTTGCAGGAACAAGATCAAAATATTGACAAAACTCAAGACATAATGGGTTTGGTGGAAAAGAAAAACCGCATTCAGCAACAAAAAGACTGGGGAACCAATGTCCCTCAGCCAATCGAAAGTAATCTAAAGGCTCAGAAAGAACCTCTAGAGTTACCCACGAAGGGATGGAAAAATCAGAACGGAATTTCTCAACAGACTCCACAATATAAACCATATTGAATAAAAGAGATACAGAAGAAAGAAAGAAGATCTTACAGAAAGAAAGAAGATGTGTTGACAACGAACGGAAACAAGGATGAACGCACAAGAGAAGAAGAGAAAAGAAAGCTTGAATGCAGAGAATGAAAAGCGTAGACGACGGTATGGTTACCAAAGAAGTTTAAATACTTTGCATTGGGAAGCGGCGAAAGAAATGATTATCAAAAAGAAACTACTAAACTTCCGGCGGCTAAAAGGACAAAATTTGCACGAATATCAAAGCGCTTTATCAAAAAGGCGGAAACTGCGAAATAAGAAGGAAATTTGAATACAATGTTCCTGAAACCCGGGAAGTACCTTTAATATTGCCATATACCGAGAAAGAATGTTCCATACTCTTCAAAATTCAAAATATGAAACATTGGGGGCTTCTGTTGATACCAAAATTAATGTGCTGATGTGGATGAATAAGATGAAGACACGTGTCAATCTACATGGCACAATAGCAACGAGAAAGATCATTTCCCGACCAACCGTGCTTCTTTCCGAACAACGAGAATACACCGAGAAACTCTATCACACCGAAGAACTCTATCATCCCGAGATACTCTAAGTACTCCGAGGAACTCTTGATCAACAAGCAACTAAGGCGGTCCGAACTGCATCTCGGCCGTATCATTAATTACCAGACGGACAACTGTTCAACTATTCATTATATTCTTGACGCACACGCTGCATTAAATGCATTACCCTTTCATATGTATATCATTTAATGTATTGGACCTTTCATGTACAGCCTAAAGGCTATAAATACCTTGTATCATCCTCAATTCAAGGGGACGGGAATTTCTTGAGAGAACTTGTAATCAAGAATTCCTCAAACACTCAGCAATAACATAACAGTGGACGTAGGCTTTATTCCTAGCCGAACCACTTTAAAAATCTTTGTCTTATTTATTTATCTGTGATTGAATAATTAGAGCAATCTAGTTTTTTACATCAACATGCCCACATCAACATAGCTTTCAGCGTAAACTCTTATTTTTTAAAAGAGTCAAATGCTTGCGCACCCTCTTCCTACAACTTATTTAATTCTTCTACCAAAGGGTCCAGGTAGACATTGATGTCTCACTTGGTACCTTTGGCCCACGTATCAACAAAAACATCATCGAAAATTCAGGTCTCATACACTTTAAATGACGGAGGTTGAGTGGGGCTAGGATCATTGTCCATAAACTCTAATTAGCTCATAGATTTCCAAATGGATTAAAACGATTTGGTGATATTTCAAAACGAATGTTAGTTTGCTCTCGATCAAAAATCGGGATACTCAAAACTCAACTGATACGACACAAATATTGCGTATTTCATCCCTCGAACCTACGCATTTTATCCCCCTCGGGTTTCTTATTCCCTATATTTATGCTCGTTAACCAGACAACCTCAAATTTCTACGTTAACATGTTTTGCAGTGGTTAATTGAGATTTTTGGTATTTGGATGCTAAGTGTGAAGTTCGGACGCATTCCGCGTGATTTTCGTACGCGATCGCACGTTCAAGGGCAATTTAGTAAATTCAAAGCTTGGGTACCTGGTCCATCATCTTCACAGAAGTTGTAGCCCTCCTCGTAAGCTTCGCGTGGTCGCGAACGGTGTGCGATTTCTATTCAAAATGAAGAAGTTACGGCGATTGCAGCGGACGGGAGATGCAAACATCCCAAAACAACAAGTAGCTTGGCTCACCCCTTCTTGATCGATTGATCGACCAAAGGGGTTAATCGATCGATCCTTCTTATTTTTCCAAATCGTGGGAGACAGTGGGCTGGAATTCTAAGCATCGATGGATTGAGCCCAGGGGATCGATAGATCGATCCCCTGTTTTCTGAGATATTTTGGCCTTTTATTTTCTTTTCTCTTCTCTTCTCTTTTCTAATTTAATTCCTTTTACTATATAAAGTATTTTTTTATGTGAAAACAGATATAATTCATTTTAGGTAGGATAGGTTAGGATTTTGGAGGTTTGAGAGCTCATTTCTTCATTTCTTCTTGGATTGACACCCATTTGGGCTTGTAATTTGTGCTACCATCTTCCATCTCCATTAATATAGTGTGTATTTCACTACTTCTTGCTTTGTAGTGTAATTTACATGCTTTGTTAATTAGGTTTACATGCTTTATTTACTTGCTTTCTAGTGTAAATTTACCGCGTTTTTAATATGCTTTCTAGCTAATTTAAATTAGGTTGTGTTTGAATGGAACTCACTCGAGTTGACACGTTGCTTCTCTTTGGTGATGGTGTTTACGGGTCTATTTCGGGTGCGTTGTCCTAGCTACTGCGCCTAGGGGATTTGATGGGTCATATCATATATGTCCCGTACTTACGACCTTGCGTGCGCAATTTTCGGAATATTTGTTGATGCCAAAATCTTATTATGCTTTTATTCGGATTTAGGGGCATGACAATCCTTGGTTGAATTAACTGTCGAAATGAGACACATTCTAAATAACTCGTCGACCCATGTATCCACTTTATACAAATTAACTTGGGTGAAGGATATTCGACGCAACCTGTAGTTTTACTCGCTTTGTTAATCTAGTTTCAATACACTCGCCTAGATTAATCTTTCCCTTTTTAGTTTGTAATCACCTTTTACACTTTTATTTTGCAGTATTAAATCATATAAACTCTAGCATCTTGTCCACTAATCTCAATCTCTTCAATTACAACAAGTCTCTCGAATTAAAATTACAGCTATCTAACTCGAATAAAAATACAAATCTCCAAAGCTCTATACATCAAAATAATACAAATCTTTCCCAAAAATCCTCGCTAAAATCAATGTCCATAGCGCCCCAAAATCCGCGCTAACCTGCCACTAAAAGGAAATATGGGGAAGTACACAATACGACAGGAAAGATGCTCAACAAATATATCTTAGCGATGAATAAAACGTAACAACACGAGTATGAATATTCAAATCAAAATTAAAATCTCAATAGAATTTCATCATTATAATTTCTCAACAACACTTTAACCGGGTCACCAGGCCTCACCACATCCGTATATGCTTTATCAAGCCATAGCACGGGAAACAGGAATTTTGGCGGGTGCCCAACATCCGTGCCATATTAAAATCTCATGACAACGTGCTCATCAACAATATAATGATACCACATGAATCAAAATAATTTCAACAATTATTTTCCAGATTTCAATGAATTTATCAATTCAAATATGAGTTCGATTAAACAAGAATTCAAAGAAAATGACACTCGCGAGATTTAAGGAGCATATTGTGTAAAATCCCATACCTCAAACCATGATGAGAAATCAACGATCACATCCTCAAGATCAACACAAAAGATCTACAAAATCTCCTCCAAGGTCCTCCAACAAAATAGCCCCAAGAACACCTCTAATCTAAGGTTGGAACTCACAAATCTCAAGGGCCAATATGTATATAAAAAGAAGAGAAATATAAAATATATTTGTTGTCAAAATTTATGCCAGAAGAAGGTTAAAAGGGTTACCCACGGCTTCCTTTTATAATTCAAAGAAATGAAGAGTTGGAATCCAAAAGACTCCTTTAAATAAGGCAAAGAAATGAAGAGTTAGAAGTCAAAACAACTCCAAGAGTTAAAAATATTTAAAAACCAAAATGGCGCCTTTGCCGGGGATGAGTTTGTTTTAGACTTTATTTGATTTAGTTTTCATAGTATTTTCTTTTTATTTGTATGATTTTCTAATCTTTTTGCAGGACTTTCACATTTGAGCACTTAGAAACACTCGAATTTTTCCCGTGCGCACCTTATTTGTGAAATTCGCCACTCGACGCATTTTTGGGGTAAGCATATCTTATTCCAATTCTTTAGGTAATCATTGTTATACTTCTCAAAATTCCTGTAATCCTATGACTTTCGGAGCATACTTAGAATCCCAAAGAATTTCAAATTCAAATATGACTTTGGGCGAGTATAACGAAAACCAAACTTAGGTTATTGGAATTTTAATGATGATGATAACTGTAGATGCAATTATTATGCAGCACAAATAAATATGAAAGAGGTGACAACCAAGAAAAAACAAATAAAAGACCAATCACACAACAACGAAGATACGTGATTCAGCAAAGAAGTGCCTACGTCCACGGTGGTTCAGTTAGTGTTATTTCTCTATATTCTGAAGAGTAAGTACAGAGAATACAACTTGTCCTTTTCCCCGGACTTGGGGTTTAATTTATACATGTATGTGTTGGAGTAGTGGGGGTGATAGGTTCCTCTTTATTAGCCATCTCCCTTTCATGGGATCGTGTACCCCCACAACTTCTCTTCATGGCATCGTGGAGTAAATAGATGAATACCAGAGGTGATGGGCCTGGGTTTTGGGCCGCTGAGGATGGGCTACTCGTCCAGGCCTTATGGTGATAAAATCGGGGAACCCACAATTGCCCCTGAATTTGTTGGGCCGTTCTTTATGGGTCCGATGAATTTAAATGATCAGCAATGATGGTTGATTTCTTTGAAAACTATGAAGTTGCTTTGGCGGCACCCGCTTCGCTATCTGTGCGTTATGATTAGTTTTGAAGGCTTGTTGGAATAAGACACATTTTTTCTTCGTCGTTCCAGCTCTTCCAGCAATCTTCTATCTTCTGAGAACTCTTTAGTTTTGTACCTTCTGTTTTCGGTCTCCACTCTCGTCGCTTCTTCGCCTTTTGATCTGATCATCTGTCCTGTAAGTCTTTCGTGCCCTTTTTCTTGAGTTTATAGTTTTTCTTGTATTTTTCCAATGGCGAAGATTGGAAATAGGTCGGTAACTGAGTTTAGAAAATTCTACGGTATTCCTGAGTGGGTAGAGATTGAGTGTTGTGCCTCGCCGCCTAGGAACGTTAGGGACATAGAGGATGCACATTGGATTCACGTCCTGTTGCTCTCCCAGGGGGTCTCACCTTTCCCCCTAATGGTTTGTTTCTGCACTTTTTTAGTTATTTTGGTATTATGCCTGCACAATGTTCACCCAATGTATGGAAAATAGTGAACGGTGTGCACAGGATAAATCAATTGTACGGCACAAGGTTAGGGCTTGCCGAGGTCTGCTTTTGTTATTCTTTTTCTCGTACGAGTTCAGGTGTTCTGTACCTTAAGGCTAGGAGCCCTGATAGGGTTTTGGTAGTAAATTTACCTGATTCCCATAAGGACTACTGGCAAGAAGGGTTTCTCGTTAGGAACTGGCAGTACTCCCCTCAATTTGAAGGGTCGAGGTCTGAGAGGTTCACTATTCCCTTTTATGGGGAAGAATATATAGGTAGATGTTGTATTATTGTTTCAACCTTTGCGGACTTTGTGATTTCTCTAACTTCTCCTTGCTTTCTCTTTTTCAGCGAAGATAAAGAATTTGGAGCCAGCTCTCAACGAGGTTCGTATCTCGGAACTGGTGAAAGCTTGGAACATCAGGGAACCTTTGGGTGACGGCGAGCATCCTAGGTCTGCTGCTTTTCTGCTTGAATACAAGAACACAGGCTCCAGCTTCATAGCCCGACCTGTGGAAAGTGTTCCGGATTTTGACTCTTCCGAAGAGATTTTTGCTGAACCCATCCAATTGGACGAGGAGGAGAGCAGCTCGGAGAGCGAGCCTGCAGGTGTTGTGAGTAACTTGGGTGGAGGCAGTGCTGATAGTAGCAGTTCATCGAGTACTACCAGCAGTCCAGGTGAAGAAATGCCTCCCAGGAAGAATCTAATCCGGGATGATGATGATGATGATGATGATGATGTGCTTCTTGCACAGAGGTCCAAAAAATCGAAGACTGTCTCCGGGGCCATAGCTACTGGTTCTCGGCTTTCCTCTCAAGAGCAAGAGAAGAAGAAGAGAGAGGAGGAGCAGGCGAGGGAGAGGGAGAAGAAAAAGGAGGAGGAGAGGAAGAAGGTGGAAGAGAGAAAGAGGAGGGAGAAAGAGAAGGAGGAGGAGAGGAGGAAGATGGAACTGAGGACCAAGACCGGTCAAGCCTTGGTCCCAGTATCTGCGTTGCCTGAGGGGGCTTCGGTGGCCACCTCTCCTCAACTCGCCCCTGCGCTGCTTGAGAGGGCAGTCCTCCTTGCAGATTGCGAAAGGGCGTCAGGGTCTGATCAACTGGCCTTGCAAGCTAGCCAGAGGCTTGCCTTGGTAAGGTTTCTTTTCTACTTCTCAACTTCTTCTAATCTGTTTTGATGGTTTCTTCTTTCTGATCTTTCCCTTGTTTTCTGCAGTTTGTGACTGACTTCGCTGTGCTCTATCGCTCTCGCGACGAGCTGTTGAGAAGGAACAGCGAGCTGGAGTAGGCGAATTCTACTCTGGTGGCCAGGGGTTCTCAGCTGGAGGCCGATCTGAAGGCTGCTGATGCGGCTCGAGCTTCTTCTGCCTTGGCCCTTGCTAATTCTGCTCGCGAGAGAGATAATGCTGTCAGGGAGCTCGGCGAGCTGAGGAAGTCGTATGACCAGGTCTGCTCTAGCAAGCTGGACTTTGTGGAGAAGAACAGGGTTCTTGCCGAGCAGCTGGAAGCGGAGAAGGCCCAGGCAGCCACTGTTAAAGAAGATTCATACAATTCTGGCTGGGCTGCTGCGTATGAAGACGCCGAGGTTCAGATAGGCTATATTAGCCGTCTGAACTTCAAGAAGGGGTGGAACAAGGCCCTTGTGGCTGCAGGGGTGGATGTTGCATCCCCACTTTTTGACGAACATGATCCAGGGCCCAAGCCAGTTGTGGATGAGGAGCCCGCTCCAACTGCTGAACGGGTCAATCCTGCTTCTCAGGCGACTCTTGCTGATGCTTCCTTGGTCGAGGGGGCAGTGCACACCTCTGCAGAGGGTAACGCCCCTGCTGATGCTGATAAGGACGAGGGTCCGTCCACCGAGGTTGCTAAGTGATAGGGATTTCTTTGTAATTTTTTCCTTTTTTTGTTCTGATGTAACCTCGCTCATTATCAATAAAAAGGCTTCGTTTTTGTTTATGCTGATTTCTTTTTGTTCTCTTCCTTTCTTTGTAGTTGGTTGATGTGGATGATTATATTCCTGTTACCTCCCAATTGGGTAGGACTCTGGGTCCTAATGCAAGCCCTGCAGTTCGCCAGGCCTTTGCTAGGCTCTGTAGGTTTGCTAAATCAAGGAACCAGAAGTATAAGGATCAGTCCGAGCTGGTGGCTAAATTGAAGGACAGGCTCCAGGAAATGGGAGAGATCGGAGCTTCAGTACAAGAAGAAGTCAGCGAGCTGAGAGTAAAGTTACTGGAGGCTACCGAGATCAATCAGGTCGTGGAGTTTCTTCAGCGGGAGAATGACGACCTGAGGCGGGAGGTCTTGAAGCTTAAGGAGCATTCGCAAAGCACCGCTTCGACAGTCCTGCAAGGTTCTTCCTCGTCGCGAGCTGCTCGGCCACCCCTCCCGCGAGCTGGCAGGAGTACGCGGGGTAGGAGTAGGGAAACTGAGGAGCGGCGTGAGAGGGAGATGGAGGAGCTGCGCGACGATGTTCAGCGAGCTTACGTAACTGCTGCTGGGCTTCAGAGGGACGTCACCCGTCTGCGGCATTTATTTAAGAAGGGCCCTCGCCAAGTGTGGACTGATGGCTATGATCAGGGATGGCTAGATGCTCCCACAATATTATCAGAGTTCGAGGAGCTTTCCTTCATCAGGGGGTGGTTGAGTGCTCTCAAAGAGCTGCAGGTTCCGAGAAATTCGATATTGTGGTATCGGCATGAGATGTCTCCCTCTACTCTGATGCCCAATCCATTTAGGCGAGATGACCGATGGATTCCTATCGATGCTATTCCTCGGCGGCTACTGGAGTTGGACACAAATGAAGTTGTTGAGGAATTCGATCCTGCCCCTGATGACGGGAGGAGAGCTAAGGTTGCTGATTACCTTGCTCGGAGGCTTCCCCCTTCTTGATATTTTATTTTTTAATAATTGTAAATGCTTTGGGCGAGTCTTTGCCGACTAAACATGTACCATTATTGTTTGTAAATATAAAAGATTAATGGAAAGTTTGAGTTTTGGGCGTTTTTGCCGACTAAACGTGTTTATCCAATCTCTGTTATATTTTTGCAGCTTCACAATCTTTATCTTGTCATATGAGTGTCCGCCCAGTCCAGTATTAAGAATACCATTGTGCTCTCTCTTTACCTTTTTAGGTCGTGTCGTCACACTCCCTTAGGTCTAAGAGGGGCAATTGGCGAGGACACAACGAAGCAGAATACGAAGCCTTAATTGCAGGTCTCCAAAGGGCGCAAACTCTAGGAGCAAAGCATTTACAGGTATTCGGAGACTCGCAACTAGTTTCCAATCAGATAAGTGGAGACTACAACGCGAAGGACGAGAGGATGGCAGCCTACCTCTCGTTGGTAAGAAACTTGATGAGAAACTTTGAAGAAATCAACATCCAGCAGTTTCCCAGGGGGCAGAACAGCCACGCTGACGCTTTGGCAGCCCTGAGCTCGGCAGTTGATTCCAGCCTTAAAAGGATAATCCCTATCGATTTCCTTAGCTACCCGAGCATTCACCGCGAGCTAACAAAAGCGAAACAAATACTCCAATTGGAACCAGCCCCTAGCTGGATGGATCCCTTAAGAGGCTATTTGAAGAACGGAACGCTCCCAGATGATAAAAGGACCGCCCACCAGATAAGAGTCAAAGCTGCTCGCTTTCACTTGTCCACGGGAGGCGACTTGTATAAAAGATCTTTCTCCGGCCCCTACCTTAGATGCGTCCACCCAGGCGAGGTCGAGACAGTGCTTCACGAGCTTCACGAAGGAATCTGCGGAAGTCACGTCGGAGGAAGATCTCTAGCCTTCCGAGCAATGAAGGAAGGTTACTGGTGGCCGTATATGCAAAGGGACTCCACAGTATATGTCCGCAGATGCCTAAAATGCCAGCTTCACGCCCCCATGGTCCACTAGCCTGCCAGCGAATTAAAATCCCTGACCAGCCCCTGGCCTTTTGTCCAGTGGGGAATGGACATTGTGGGACCTCTACCCAACGCTGCCGGCAATCGCAAATACCTGTTGGTCGCCACCGATTACTTTACCAAGTGGATCGAGGCAGAACCTCTGGCGAACATCCGAGATGCTGACATGATGAAATTCATATGGAAAAATATAATCACTCGATTCGGGATCCCCAGAACCATCATCACTGACAATGGGACACAGTTCGAAAGTGGCCCCTTTTAGGACTTCTGCGACCAACAAGGAATCAGGCACCACTTCAGCTCGGTAGCTTATCCTCAGAGCAACGGACAAGCTGAGGCTTCCAACAAAACAGTGATCGCTGGATTAAAAAAGCGGTTAGAATGAGCAAAAGGCGCGTGGACTACCGAGCTACCACATGTCCTATGGGCATACAGAACGACTCCCAGACGAGCCACAGGTCAGACGCCATTCTCACTAGCATATGGTATGGAAGCGGTCATCCCATTAGAAGCAGGATTGCCTACAATGAGATCCGACCTTGTCGAGCAGAATCAGAACGATCAGGCTTTGCTCGCTGAACTCGACTTGGCCGACGAGCGTAGAGAACTTGCCCTAGTAAAACTAGCGAGTTATCAGCAACAGCTCGCGAAGCACTACAGCAAAAAGGTCAATCCGAGGAAGTTCGAAATTGGAGACTATGTCCTAAGAAAGGTCCTGGGCAACACAGTGAAGCCATCAGATGGTAAACTGGGCCCAAACTGGGAAGGACCTTATGAAATAATTAGAGACGACCTGCAAGGTGCCTATCATTTGAAAACGATGGAGGGCAGAGAGATACCACGAGCATGGAACGCAACTAATCTCAAGAAATTCTACTTTTATGAGTTCTATTGTTAGATCTTTTATTGTACTCATTTTGGGAAAAGACAGTTTATTTCTCTACTCACCAATAAAAATCTCTCAGTTGATTACTCTCTAAAAGTATAACAATTATATCTTATTGCGCATCCTTTTCAAATCACAGGTATAATAGTTGACATAGCAGGGGAACACCCCTCCTCAGGTCATCGTCACGAAGCACGACAGACCTCTTAGCATTGCCCATGGCAATATATGAAGCCCTACAGAGTATTCTTAGGCATCAAACCTACTTTGGTTAAACAAAATCCTGACCGGATGAAGATCTTGTGGGAGTGAGGACCCCACATCACGATGCCTTAGTCATTACACTCAGGATAGCCAACTTTGATATCGACAGACTGCTCGTCGATCAAGGAAGCTCATCTGAAGTAATGTACATCGACCTGTTCAGGAAATTGAAGTTGGACATCGCCGACCTTAATGGGACCACTGTCCCTCTGGTCGGCTTCGCTGGAAAAATGACCATGCCTCTGGGCAAGATAGTACTACCAGTGCTCGCTGGAAATGTTTCGAAAATGATCGAATTCTTGGTGGTCGATATCGATTCACCGTATCAAGCCATCCTCGGCAGGGGATGGCTCCATGCAATGAAGGCAGTCTCCTCGACCTACCACCAGAAACTCAAATATATCACCGAGCGGGGAGTGATGGAGATACATGGAGACCAGGCGATGGCGAGAAAGTGCTTCATAGCGGCTATCCGACCGAAGCCAGAGAAAAAAGACCTTCGAACCAGCGAGAAGGTGGAGGTAGGTGCAATCCCTTCCAAATAGCAATTAAAATATGGAAGGCCCGGAGTGGAAGAGACCAGGCTCCTCCCCTCCGAACAGGTTGTAGAAGACCTGGTAGAAGTCATTGCTAGGGAAGGCGACAACAGCAGAGTCTTCCTGATCGGAACCTCACTCACTGACGAAGAGCAAAAGGATTTGTTAACCTTACTCAGAAGCAACATAGATGTTTTCGCCTGGGAACCCTACGAGCTGCCAGGGATCGATCCCAATATGGTCTGCCATCGGTTGCACGTCAATCCCACATTCAAGCCGATAGCACAAAAGGCACGGCGAACTGCTCCCGAGAAAGCCAAAGCAATAGAACAGGAAGTCGAAAAACTGCTGGATGCAGGATCCATACGGGAAGTGCAGTTCCCCAAATGGTTATCCAACCCAGTGGTAGTTCCAAAAAGCAACGGTAAGTGGAGAGTTTGCATAGACTTCACTGACCTCAACAAAGCCTGCCCCAAGGATAGTTTCCCTCTTCCAAAAATAGACCAACTAGTAGACGCCACTGCAGCTCACGAGCGAATGAGTTTCCTGGACGCATACTCGGGCTATCACCAGATTCCCTTATATGCCCCAGATCAGGATAAAACGGCGTTTATCACGTCGGTTGGTTTATACTGTTACAAGGTCATGCCTTTCGGGCTAAAAAATGCAGGGGCAACCTATCAGCGGCTGGTTACTAAAATGTTCAAAAATCAGATGGGAAACACGATGGAGGTCTACATCGACGACATGCTCATCAAAAGCAAGGAGAAAGAAAACCACCTTTCTGACCTAGCAAATACCTTCGAAATCCTCAGGAAATACCGAATGAAACTCAACGCGAGTAAGTGTTCCTTCGGTGTCCAGTCAGGAAAGTTCCTTGGGTATTTGGTCAGTAAGCGTGGCATAGAAGAAAATCCGGACCAGATTGAGGCAATTAAACGGGTGCAACCTCCTCGCACAATCCGCGATGTACAGAAGCTCACTGGAATGCTCGCTGCTCTGAATCGTTTCATTTCTAAATCCTCCGAGAGATGCAAGCCTTTCTTCCAACTCTTAAAAGGCAGCAAAACGGTAGAATGGACCCCAGATTGCTCGCAAGCATTAGGCGAGCTCAAATCCTACCTAAGCTCCCCACCACTGCTCGTCATGCCACAGCAAATGGACCCTTTGTACCTCTACCTCTCTGTATCCAGCCATACTATCAGCTCAGCGCTAATGTGTGAAGTCACAGGGATCCAACATCCAGTCTATTACGCGAGCAAAACCTTACTAGACGCCGAGCAGAGATACCTGCCATTGGAAAAGCTCGCATTCGCCCTAGTAATGTCATCGAGGAAACTAAAGCATTACTTCGAAGCTCACACGATCATCGTCCTTACGTCACACCCCCTCAAGGCTGTCCTAAGGAAGGCGGATTTGTCAGGCAGGCTGTCTAAGTGGTCAGTCGAGCTCGGCCGGTTTGACATCCAATTTCAACCAAGGACAGCTATCAAGGGTCAAGTCCTCGCTGACTTCATAGCTGAATTCACGGGCGAAGAACCTCTCGACCAGCCTAAACCAACAGAACAAAACAGCCAGGCTACAGGGGGAAGCTGGAAGCTATTCGTTGATGGAGCCTCCAACTCAAAGGGGGCAGGAGTAGGAATTGTTCTCATCACTCCAGAAAATGCAGTCCTCGAGCAAGGAATTAGGCTGGGATTTGCAGCCTCCAACAACGAAGATACGTGGTTCAGCAAAGAAGTGCCTACGTCCACGGTGGTTCAGTCAGTGTTATTTCTCTATATTCTGAAGAGTAAGTACAGAGAATACAACTTGTCCTTTTCCCCGGACTTGGGGTTTAATTTATACATGTATGTGTTGGAGTAGTGGGGGTGTTGGTTCCTCTTTATTAGCCATCTCCCTTTCATGGGATCGTGTACCCCCATAACTTCTCTTCATGGCATCGTGGAGTAAATAGATGAATACCAGAGGTGATGGGCCTGGGTTTTGGGCCGCTGAGGATGGGCTACTTGTACAGGCCTTATGGTGATAAAATCGGGGTACCCACAATAACGATTTTGGGCCTTTACCTCCTTATAATAGGAATTTTGAAACGAATTAAAATAGTTTTCAAAATTCCTATAATAATGAGTTTTCGTTTAAGTCCGATGGTAATTTTCAAAGTTCCCATTTTCATGGATCCTCACCTCGACCTATGACATTCAGTGAGGCGTATATATGAGAATGAGAAAATTGAAAATCGTTATAGGGAAGAAAATCGTTGTTGGGAACATGAATTGGATTTATTATTTGAGTTCGAGGACGATTTTGCTTTCGAGACTTTCGAAGTCTAAGAATGTTTTGAACCAAATGAGGTACTTTTGCCTACTTTGGAACAAACCATTCTAGACTTTGCCCATCTCGTAATAGATATTGAAAGTGAGGATGAAAATGACGTAATATCTATTTGCAATGAAATGATTTCTTCTTTGGACCCCAAAAAAGAACATTTCATTGAAAATGATATTATTTCCTTCGAAACTCGATCTTCTTGCGATGATGATTCATCTCATGAGTTTGAATTTCTTTCATCCTCATTTTCATTCTCTGTTATCACACCGTCATAAGTACCCGATGATTTATTTTCAAACTTTAATATTTTAAACCTTTTCGCCGATAAGGAGTACTTGCTCGAGTCACCTTCCACGATCGCATTCGTGCCTTCCTGTGCGCCGCCTCCCATTCCAATTTTAAAATCATTGGGAGGATATTCGGCCTTTCTCGATCCCCACATGCTTTTGTCACCCGTTCAATCCAAAACCCCCATCGTCCCTCCAAAACTTTTAATTGGCGATGGGTCATTTCTTCCGTCTTACACATGTCTTCCGTTGTTCAAACGAAATCCATATTTTTTGGAAGGCATGCTTGTATGTGAGGGTACACCGGTTATCCTCCAAAGTCAAATCATTTTTGCGATGGACCCTCAGCTATTTGGACTTCTAGTGTACAGTTAGTGTGAAGCCTAAATAGTAGGTTGTATATAGTTAGCTTTCTTTCTTTTTATTTTTTCTCTCCTTTTTAATTTAGTCTAGTGTAATTAGTTAAATTTTTGTTATTTGTTTTTGCTATGCTCGGTACTAACTTGTTTTGTAGATTCTTTGGACTTGTTCTTGTGGGGATCGCTCTAATTTTGGGGAATATCGCTCTTTTCCTCTATTTGACTTGGTTCTTAATTCACATTGAGGGCAATGTCAAGTTTTAAGTTAGGGGGTATGGGATATTCTATCCATTTCTGTATTTAGTTCATGTTTTTGCTCACATCTTAGTTACTTAGTATGATTTTCTTAGAAAATTCAAAATTTTCAAAAATATTTTCTTTATTTTTTGTCCTTTTTTGGGCTTTTTGTCTTTGTTTTCGATGATACATTTCAATCAATACCCGATCCGATAGACAACCCAATAATGCATGTTCTCGATTTTAAAAGTTATTAGACTTTAGTCTCGATTATTGATATTATGAATAACTTAATGAATTAAACCTTAATCCCATGAGCACATGCACTTTTATCATTCTATTGATTTGGTTTAAGCTTTTTATAACTCGATAATGTTTTGTTGCATTGTATATACTTACACCGAGTAAGCTTTGTACCTTTCGTCGTTTGTGAGTCTATACACTATTATTTTCTCATTGAAAACGTTGAATTCATTGGCAATCTCTCTATTTTTTCATTTGATCGTTCCTTAATTGAGTTCATACTTGAAACATGTTACTTGATCATGATTTTCATTTATTATTTTGACTCGAGAATTGCGTAAACTTTTTGAAATGATCATAGGCCATCTTTTTTATATCACCCATATTAGCCTTGATCTCACCCTTATATGTTTAACCTCGTTAACCCCTTTGAGCCTAAATATAGCCTTTCATTTCATAACCCAAATCCCATAACCAACTATAAGTTGGAGTTTTAAACCATACGTACATTTTCCATACGTTTGTTTGGAATGTTACTTGGGATTGAATGATGTTGTTGTGATATCGGTTGCAATTTAGGCATATGAGAGTTTGATAAGTAAAGAAAAGAAAGATGTGAAAAAAGTGAAGAAAAAGAGAAAGCAAAAGAAAACATGAGAAAAAGAAGAAAAGAAAATAAAAAGAAAGTTGTATATGTTGTGTATAGTGTTCAATAAGCTTTGATTACTCTCCCCAATGATATATCTAATGCCGTTTTGGAACTTGTTTTCCAATTTTGATATTTCCCGCATTGTCCCATTATCCCGAGTTTTCATTCTGAACACTTTGAATCCGTACATACATTCCTTCATTTCGTACCCTAGCCATACCTACTTTACAACCCTATTAAAGTCCTATGTGATCTTAGGTTGATGTAATTCAAAAGTCATAATAGTTTTGATAATCTGTGAAAATTCATTTTGCCTCTTTTAGTGAGCGGTATCTTTCATTGAGATTACAGTTTTTCAGTTTATATATAGCATTCTTCTTTTGTGACATGTGTGCGACCTAGTTTCCATTTACATTTACTCTTTATGCTTGCATGTTCCGTGTGTTACCTCCCTGTTTTGAGTGAATTCGCTTGATGAGTGTAATGCCCGTGAGGATTGAATGTATGTCTGCTTTAATGTTTATCCGATTTATATAAGTTTTTTGCCAAATCATACTTTGCATGTGCTCGCTCCCCTCCAACATTTTAAGGTTTGAATCTTATGAGGTGCATTCTAGAATGTTAATGATTCGAACTTTTGTTTGAATCCGTTCCATGAGTTAATGATGCGTATTAAATCTTGTTCGCTATTGATGGGCTTGTCGCATGTTGGTTTGGGCTTATTTTGAGGAAACCATGTGATGTTTGTGGGAACCATCCTTGAAAACATTCACGAGACGACACTCGTCCACTAGGGTGACCTAGGGGTTTAACGGCTTATTGCATACACTAAATGCAATCGAATCGCCCGCGAAAGTCGCCTTTTGATTTTATACCATAATTTAGTACTATCTCCTGCTTTTGGTTTTGCTTTTAGTTCTTGTTGCATCCTATTTCATTGCTAGGGACTAGGAATGTGTAAGTTAGGGCGTGTGATACGACGCAAATATTGCGTATTTCATCCCTCGAACCGATACATTTTAGCCCCCTCGGGTATCTTATTCCCTATATTTATGCTCGTTAACCAGACAACCTCGAATTTCTAAGTTAACATGTTTTGCAAGGGTTAATTGAGCTTTTATAGGTATTTGGATGCTAAGTGTGAAGTTCGAACGCATTTCGCTCGATTTTCGTACGCGATCGCACATTCAAGGGCAATTTAGTTAATTCACAACTTGGGCACCTGGTCCATCATCTTCATGAAAGTTTTATCCCTCCTCGCAAGCTTCGCGTGGTCGCGAACGGTGCAAAATTCTGATTTAGAACGAAGAAGTTACAGCGATTTCAGCGAACGGGAAATGCAAACATCCCAAAACAACAAGTAGCTTGGCTCACCCCTTCTTGATCGATTGATCGACCAAAGGGGTTAATTGATCGATCCTTCTTATTTTTCCAAATCGTGGGAGACAGTGGGCTGAAATTCTGAGCATCGATCGATCGAGCCCAGGGGATCGATCGATCTATCCCCTGTTTTCTGAGATATTTTGGCCTTTTATTTTCTTTTCTCTTTTCTTTTCTAATTTAATTCCTTTTACTATATAAAGGACTTTTTTTTTATGTAAAAACAGTTATAATTTGTTTTAGGTAGGATAGGTTAGGGTTTTGGAGGTTTGAGAGCTCATTTCTTCATTTCTTCTTGGATTGACACCCATTTGGGCTTGTAATTTGTGCTACCATCTTCCATCTCCATTAATATAGTGTGTATTTCATTATTTCTTGATTTGTAGTGTAATTTACATGCTTTGTTAATTAGGTTTACATGCTTTATTTACGTGCTTTCTAGTGTAGATTTACCGCGTTTATTTACCGCTTTCATTTACCGCGTTTTTAATATGCTTTCTAGCTAATTTAAATTAGGTTGTGTTTGAATGGAACTCACTCAAGTTGACGCGTTTCTTCGCTTTGGTGATGGTATTTATGGGTCTATTTCGGGTGCGTTGTCCTAGTTATTGCACTTATGAGATTTGACTGAAAATATCATGTATGTCTCGTGCTTACGACCTTGCGTGTGCAATTTCCGAGATATTTGTTGATGCCAAAATCTTATTAGGCTTTTATGCGAATTTAGGGGTGTGACAACCCTTGGTTCAATTAACTGTCGAAACGAGATGCATTCTAAATAACTCGTCGACCCATGTATCCATTTTATACAAATTAACTTGGCTGAGGGATATTCGACGTAACCTATAGTTTTACTCGCTTTGTTAATCTAGTTTCAATACACTCGCCTAGATTAATCTTTCCCTTTTATGCATTTTTTCCTTTTTAGTTTGTAATCATCTTTTACACTTTTATTTTGGAGTATTAAATCATATAAATTCTAGCATCTCGTCCTTGTGTATTTTCGATACCCGACTTACCGCTGTGGTTGCCTCGCAAGTGTAGTTGTAATTTAGGTTTGTTTGTATTATCGCGGTGAAACAAAAACAATGACTATTCCTTTACACGTGCACGCATTTCACGCGCTTAATCATCAACCTCTTCTAAGATGTATAATCAATAGGATGATGCATGATATTATCACCTGCTTCTTCCCTAGCATGACAAGTCCTTGCCTCAACTATCCATGGTACTATGAAAAATCTCATTAATCTAAGCCCAACGGAAAAATATTTCAACACTTTTTTAGGCACTTTTGAGCTTGTCCCTTCCCTGCCAGTAGATTGGACATATCTCGGTTCATCGCATACCGGACAGCGATTGAGATTTTCATACTCCTTTCGGTACAATATGTAGTCATACACACAAGCATGAATTGATTTATAGTTCATTCCCAAAACTTTCAAACTGTTTTTCATAATAAGATAGCTATTTGGAAGCGTATTCTTCTTGGGTAGCAATCTCTTCACCCAATTCAAAATTCCTGTCACGGTATTGCCAGACAAGCCATATTGGGTCTTAAAACTATGCAAACCAACCATGGCATGTAAAGTTGTTTGATCTTTCTCACAGCTAGAGTATAATAGTTAACGCCTTAAATTTTAAACTTTAGTAGTCATCATCAAGGTTTATCCTGATATCTTCATGAGCACATGAACCTTGTACATCGACAGTGACCTCAATCTTTTCAACTTCATGAATTCCATACATGTCATCAACTAAATCCTCTAGCATATTATGATCTACATTGTAATCCTCCCCTTGTACATCTATCCTACTTTTTGAAGGTTGTTGTGAAGGTTGCTCGGGGACAAAAAGGAACCTTTCGTTCCCCTTAAAAAACCCAAATTTGATAACTATCTTGCATGCCCCATCTTAACAAATGTAGTTCAACTATTTTCCACTCAAACACCTTACCATTCTTACACCTAGCACACGGACATGGAAACTCTTCATCATTATGACATCACTTTGCATATTTCACAAATTCATTAGCACTTCTGTGAAACACATCCCCTAATCTATATGTCTCACCCATCTACTCTTTGTATTTAAGATATCCCATCACAGCTACTACAAACAATCACCTATTATGTGTAAGAAGCGTATATTTGTAGATTAGCATAAACAAAAGTGTGAATATTTAGTTCCCATCAGTATAAACAATCACCTATTAAATGCGTATGCATAAAGACTAGAAAGGTAGTTTCTATACTTAAATTTATTCATGAATTCAAATTCAAATTCAAATTCAAATTCAAATTCAAATTCAAATTCAATTTTAAATTGAAATTAAAACTCAATTTACAATATTAATTCATATTTCCTCCATCTCCTCTAAAGGGTAAGTGGTCCTATCCCATTCAAGACCGCATATTTTAGTAATATACTTAACAACTCATGCACATTGTTCCAATTTGAGCAAAAATTCGGTAGCATAACCCCATAGTTCTCCAAGTACACGACATAGATTCGCAATTGTGAGTGTTATTTCAATTTGTCAATTAAAATAATACTTAACATCGCATCATCTAGTATGTAGCTAGAGAACATTAAGATACGAGCACAGAACTTCCCCCAAAAGTAACAAGTTTAAGCCACTAAGAATATTATTATACAGAAACTATGCAGTCTCAAACTATCCAAACGGGACATTTCGAGAGATCTCATTACAGGGGTAATGACTCTCGAACGAGTCTAAGGGCTATTCAATCCGTACGCATAAAAATTAGAAGGCTAGTATCTATGCGCACTATATGTAATTTAAAGTATGTTTCATTTAATTATGTCTTATCACAATTAGAGATATTTCATTTAATTATGTAATTTAACGTATGTTAAAATACGCATAAAAACTAAAACTTATACCAATTTATACCAATTTACACCAATATCAATACCAATTCAAATTCAATTTCAATTTATACTAATTTCTACCAATATCAATACCAATTATTAGTACTCAGGACCTTCAAAAGTTAGGGTGTCACACAAATTATTGGTACTTAGGGTCTCCAAAATAGAAGTTGTTTGTATAGTCATTGATATCTTTATCGACGATGTATAATAAATTCAATTTTAGTACTTTTACACACATTTAATAATAAATGAAATCTTTTTCATTAGAGAAACGGGTCTTATAGAATTACAATGTATACAAATTATAAGCATATATACTTGTTGACTTAATGATGAAAAGATTTAAAAAAAATAGTATTGAAACCCCACACATATTAATTCATACACAACCCTCTACACACACTGCCACCCCTCCCCCCCCCCCCCCCACACTGTTACCCCCTTCCCCCCCCCCCCCTAACCACCACCACTACCACACACATATACAAAGGAAGAGAGAGAGATAGAGAGAGAGAGACGGTGGGAATTGAAAACGGTGGAAAAAAAGAGGCAGTAGGGTTTTTAATTAACAGAATTGTCAAGGTTTTTTTTATCGTGACAAGGGGTTGTGACAGACTTGTCACTGTCATTGACCGTGGAAAGGCTAGCCGGTTCAACGGTGAAAATTTAGTATTTTTGGTGTAGTGCACCTCCACCTCCTCAGACGGGACAAAAACTTAATGTATCTCACTCCAATTTGGCTGCTATTATCGTACTTACAGTAGCTAAGATGATGGCATCCAAGCAACAACAATAACCACCACGACCGCCACCACCCGTGGAAACAACTGTGCATGCCCATCTTGTTCTATCCATTTAGGATAGAGATAGTAACGCCTTCAATAAAAGTAACCCACTAGATTTTTCGAATTCTTAAGATCCTATTTTTACTCTGTAGTGGAGGCGTGACATCGAGCGACATCTATGCCTCTTGTGTACCAATATCGAGTGTGAGATGCTAGCTCATTTCATACTTTTAAGGGATACCCTACAATGGTGGGAGTCGATTACCACCATGGAGGACTAGTCACAGATGACCATTTTGCAGTTTCTGGGAGAGATTCGAAGTGTATATTTCCCTCCATCACAACAGGATGCCTTAAGGCAAAGTTTGATCGGCTAAAGCAAGAGGAATCCATAGTTAAGAAATATGTGAAGGAATTTTCTCGGTTAATACAATTTGCTCAAAAAAAATAGAAGGTTCCGAAGCAAAGAAGATATATCGGTTTGTTAGAGGCTTGTCATAAGGTATTGGGCGATTATTGATCGGATATCTGACATACATTATGTACACTCAGATAGTGGATGTCACATTATGACATTTTCATAATTTTTAGGGAGTTTATGAGATAGAAAGAACTAGATAAGGAGAGGGTGGGGAAAAACCAAGGTGCGTCCTTCAGAGGGAAGTGAGGCTCACGATTGAAATGAGTACAAATTCAGGGCATCCCTAGAATTGATTCAGAGGATGATATGATTATCTCCGTCAGGGCATCCAAGGATAGGGGCACATAGGCCAAGGATAATATGGCCAATAGGACCAGAGGGGGAAACACAGAAGGGACAAGGTTTTAGGTGTTAGGATAGGACCCTGGGCCAGGGCCATGATCGAATTTTCCTATCAAGGGATAGTGCTACATTTGTGGGGAGTGGGTGCATTCTATCCACAGTTAACCTAAAGGAAACTAGTCAGGACCTCAGGGTAAGTAACATGCTCTTTAAGCCCCACCACACCACTAGGCATTTTCTCCAGCACAAACGCATTAGGCTTTACCTTGGGTGAAGTGACGTCTGTAACTTCATTATGGATGTGTCAACAATGTCCATCAGGCATGTCAGATAGTACAACATCAGGCTATAATGGGTATGTTTTTTATTTATGGTAGTTACGCACATGTTATGTTTGACACGGGTGAATCACACTCATTTGCTAGTTATACATTTCCATCTACATCGGGTTTGGTATATATAGCAGAGGATGTGTGGAAGAGCAAAATTTATGATTTCTCACATTTTTACTTATTTTAGTCTTGCATATCCTGTTACACAAACACGTTGCCTAAACAAATCTACGTCACAACTTTTTGATACTTGAAGACTATCTTGAAGACCATCAAAAAATGCAAGATTTGGTCATCACAACAATCATGGAAGAAGTATTCATTTGGAGTGGTAAAAAGTTTATGAGTATTTTTGGGGATTGATTATTTTTTATGAGGCAATATTTTATATAAAGGAACTTGAAATTTTACAAATAAAATTTTTCCTAAAAATTTATCTCGTTCGAACGAGGGACATAGTCATTTGAACGATATTTAAAGAGGTACCAAACTGTTTCATATTGTAATATCTTCAGATGATATCATTCAAATGAAGATTCAAATGAGATACTTTGTAGTTCATGTTGTAATATTGTTAGATGACATCGTTCAAATGAAATAAGGCAGTCATTCGAATGACATTCCCCTTCGTTCGAATGACCGTACGGGATTCAAGTTTTCAATGAATATCTTCCCAATATCTTTTGTGTTTATACTTTTTATCTCCCCTTATTATAAAAAGGCTGAACGGGATTAGATATTGTAAGAACTTTTTTTCAAAAAGAAAAACACCTTTTGAGTTATCTTTTGTGATCAACACCTCATATCATATTCCTCTCCCTCGGGATATATTCCATATCAATTTTACCAAAATCTAGAAGGTTACTTGTGATACACTCTTGTAGAGACTTTTCTCTATGGATGATTTTGTGAAACGAGGTTTCATTAGTGAAGAAGAAGGATAAATTAGTGGATACCGAGGGTAGATCGCTACCTATGGACGACTCTGGAGCTGGGTCGTAGCTATTGGAGTTTTTGAGTTCTACGTGTCTAACTTAGTTTAACTAAGTATTTTGTAAGTCATCTGTATTAATAAACTTCCAATAGTGTTGAATGAAATATTTTTCCCTACAAAGAGATTTTTTCTCATCTAGTATGTTTTTCCATGTTTGGTCTGAAAACTAGACATCTATATTTGAACACAATTCGCATGCATATCATAATTAATTGAAGATTAAAATTTGGATTTGTGTGTTGGGGAATTTAATTAAATAGATTGATCCATATTTCGCAGTCTCGAATTGGTATTAGAGAAGGTTACATTAAAATTTCGTGTAATCTTTTTCGGCAAATTTTTTTATATGAATTTTTGAAAAATTGTTGATCTTTAAAAAACTGAAATTTGATGGATAATTTGTATAATTGAATGCCCATTTTTTATGGTTCCAATTATTCTTACTAGAAAGCTAGGATGACGTCTACATTAAAATCAATTGATGAACATGCCTGGTTGCTTTATGAAAGAGTGTGGACACCACCCACTGTAACTGTTGATTATGTCGTTGGCCCTAAACTTGTCTCTCAATGGACAGAGGACGACTATAAATGGAGAAATTTTAACTCATGCAGCTTGAGTGCCATCTCAGGATCCATCGGGCCTGATGAGTTCCATCGTATTATAACGTGCACCACATCTAAAGAATCTTGGGATACCTTCCAGCTCACTCACGAGGGAACCAATGCTGATAAATCTTTTAAGTTGCAGAACCTCATCACAAAGTTTAAGACTATACCATACTAGAGTCCAAATCTTTTGATAAGCTTTATGCATATTTCTCAGACATAGTTAATTCACGTTTTAATTTGGGTGTGAAAATTCCTTAGAAGAGAATCATTAAGAAAATTTGGAGATCGCTCCCTACCCGTTTAATTCCTAAGGTTAACGTGCTAAATTCATTAGGAATTCTATATACTCTTAGGTTAGAAGAACTTGTAGGTGATCTTCAAACATATGAGATTGATATGTTTCTTTAAATTATTAAACCAAATAAAATAGGGATTTCTTTGTAAACACAAACTAAGGAAAAAAAATAAAAAGTTAGTGAGTTGGAATCTGACTTTGACTTTGAACCGGATGAATTAGCCTTTGTTGCGTAAAATTTTAAAAAAATCTCAAAATTTTCAAAGAAAATTCTTCCAAAGAAAATATTTAAATAAAAAATAGAATGAGGGTGATAAGATTTGTAAGATGAGATAAGGTGTTATGAATGTGAGGGAAAAGGGAACAAGGCACATGAGTGTCCCACTATGCTTAAGAGAAATGACAAGAAAGTTGCAAATAAGGCCACTCTTAGCGATAGTGACGTCGAGTTAATTGATTTAGGGGGAGAATCACCACATGAAATGTGCATTGCGTTCATGGCTAGTCACGTTATCACTTATAGTTTGTGCCACTTCAATGAGAACATATTTAAATGTGAAAGCATCGATGGTGTTTCATTTCATTTGGGAAAGAGTGAGGAAGATAATTTGAGTGAGGAAGAAGGAGGACTTCAAAAATCGTTTAGTGATCTTTACACCGACTCTAAAAAAGAAAAAAATTAACAAAGATTTGTTTATTAGGGTGTAATATTTGGAGGAGGATTGGAAAGTATTGAAGGAGTGTGAGACAACGGTGAGTCAACTTGAGAAGGTAAAAATTTCTTTGTGTGAGAAATTGATTTTTTTATGAAGGGAGAAGATCGATTTGACCAACATTGTGTTTAGTCTTACAAGATATCTTCAATCTTCATTGAAGAGTTGTGAGAAACTTGAAGCCCATGTATCTCAACTCAAGATTGATCTCAAACGTGCCCGGAGGGTCAAGGTCACTTTAGAGGACATATCTAAGAAGGTTGGAAGGATGCTCCTCGGTCCCGTGTTATGTAACGTTGAGAGGCAAGGAATAGGTTATGACTATGCATATACTTCTAAAGCCGCACCCGAGCTAGTTCCAGAGCTTGTGATGAATCTTTATCGCCCTTGTCCTAACCTACCTAAGAGGCCTGACCCACTTAGGAAAGCTCGTCATAGACGTTTTGAGCATGGTGGACCCAAGCCCATTTATGTTTTTACCCATTGCAAACAAAGAGGTCACGTTAGAGAATTATGTTTTAAGCTAGGGAGAGTTTTTCATATGTGTATTACCCGGTATGCTCCCACACGAGTTTGCACACATGTTCATGCACGCACTCCCCCATGTGTTACTCCACATGATCCCGCACATCACCATAGAGATTTTGAGATTTTTCAAGGGCAAGTAGAGTTTTTAGTAAAAAACTTTATAATGTTTGATGGAGGAATCTCATAGGATAGCTTCTCCCTTTGAAAACTCTTTCGACCCAAATGATTGAGGTTGAGACTTGTTTCTAAAATAGGAAAATTATCTTGTTCGTATCTTATATCCCTATTTATAGATTGTATTATCATTGTAATATCACTGTATTTATATTTTTCATTTTGATATCTTTTAGATATATCCAAAAAGAGTTTTGTTTTTCTGAATAATTTTAAAGAATACAAAAAGATTTTTGGCCTTTATGAAAAAGGTGAAAAATACAAAAACATTTTATTTTTGATAAATTTTATGAAAAATACACAAATAGTTTTGCATTTTTTTTCACCAAAAATGGATGAACATTTAAGATGTCCAGATCACCCATTCATTCCATATTTTGACATGACTTTTTGGTAGTATTTTGACACATGACGTCATTTCTACAGCGTGTTTAATAATGTGTCTAGCTAAACCGTTGATATTTGGTGATTACCTTCTACATGTTTGAATCCTAGTCTTTTTTAATGCACATGTTCACGAAATTTCTTGAACATTGCACTTACTTGTCACTGTCGAATACGATATTTTCATCTCACGTTTACTTTATAATGAACCAAATGTAAAAAGTGATAAAGTTGTGTGAATAATTGTTCGGATTACATTTATTTCTAGAAAATATTTTTAAATGTTAAGCAATGGAAAGGTCCTACGAAGGATAAAAAAATTCTTTACGTAAAAAGCCACCATTTGTGTAAAAGAGCCTAAAAAGATTATAGGTCGTAAAAACAGAAATGATAGGCCAATTTTTGACTTATTAATGCTTCGCTACATATGGGCATTAATTTTTTCAAAAATCATTGAGAGTTTATTATCATATATGTGAGATTTTGAGGGAGTTAATGTTTAAGATCATTGGGTTTGCACAATTAAAATGTTTTGAAAAAACATTACATAGTTTGGCATCAGTGATGTGAGAATCATTTATATTCATGACTTGTTGATTAAGTTGAGTCAATTTCACTTGAGTTCACCAATTTTATGCCTAAGGTAGACTTTGATCTCTTTCAATAGAAGTATCTCAAAATTTCGTCCAGACATTCTATGACTGTATATGTTGATTTACCTATGAAAAATATTCACACCCCTAGATTTCGCTTTCATGATTTGCCTATTTTAGTGTTTGTCCATAGTGTGTTGTAATTGTTCATTTTATACTTTTTATTTACAAAAAGTTGAAATTTTTCAAAAATAGTTAGTTTCCTTTAAGATTATCATCACCTATGCTTACTTGATTATACTTGTGTTGTTAACTTACTTCTTCGTGCGATGCCTGTATTTATCGACTAGTTTCTACTCCTTTGTCTATTATGGACAAAAAGGATGAGAAAAAATTAAGAGGGCGTTTTTATTTCCTATTTAAAACTCTATGCATTACTTTATCTTTGTTTGTCTCACGTATGTTGGACATTTTGCTTGGATGATGATCATTTGGACCCACACAGGATGAAGACAATGTTTGCCAAAGGAAAGATCCAGTTTCATGATTGAAGACATGCACATATTCTACGTCCCACTGTTATTTATATTTTGTGATGATAGATTATTGTATTAAATCATAGGATTCAATTTTTCTTAGGATGGTGTTTTGTACCGGAATAGCTAAACGGGGAGATTTGTAATAGAGAAATTTATAATTGCTCAGATTTTTATTTATTTTAGGTTGGCGTATCCCGTTACACAAGCACATCACCTAAACACATATGCATCACTATTTCTTGGTACTTGAAGACTATATTGAAGACCTTCAAAGAATGCAAGATTTAGTCATCTCAACAATCATAGAAGATGTATGCATTCGGAGTGCTGAAAAGGTTAAGAGTATTTTCTAAGGATTAATTATTTTTATGAGGCAATATTTTGTATAAAGGAACTCGAAATTTACAAAGATTTTTTTCTCAAGAAACGATGCCTTGTTCGAACGAGGGGCATAGTTGTTCGAACGAGATTTGATGTGGTACCAAGTTGTTTCATACAGTAATGTCATTAGATGATATCATTCGAACAAAGATTCAAATGAGATCCTTTTTGGTTCACGTTGTAATCACGCTCGATGACATCGTTTGAATGAAATAAGGTAGTCGTTCGATTAACATTCCCCTTTGTTTGAACGACCAGACATGATTTTGTTTTTTAATGAATATCTTCCCAATATCTTTTGTGTTTATAATTTTTATCTTTCCGTCATATAAAAAGGCTAAACGGGATAAGATATTCTAAGAACTCTTTTGCAAAAAGGAAAAAAGATTTCGAGTTCTCTTTTATGATCAAAACACCTCATATCATATTCCTCACCCCCAGGATATATTCAAGATCACTTTTACCAAAATAAAGAAGGTTTCTTGTGATACGCTCTTGTAGAGACTTTTCTCTGCGACTGATTTTATGAAACGAGAGTTCATTGCTGAAGAAGAAGGCTAAATTAATGGAATTTGAGGGTAGATCGCACATGTGGACGACTATGGGGATGGATCTTATTTGTTAGAGTTTTCATAGTTCTACGCGTCTAACATAGTTTAGCTAAGTGTTTTATAATTCATCTATATTCATAAACTTCTAACAGTGCTGGATAAAAGATTTTGCTCTACAAAGGGATTTTTTCCCATCTCGTGTGTTTTTGCATGCTTGGTCTGAAAATTGAAAATCTATACTTGAAGACAATTCGCGTGCACGCCATCACTAATTGAAGATTAAAATTTAGATTTATGTGTTGGGGCATTTAATTTGAGGCGTGGAAATAGAAATTGATCGGTTGTGTTTTTCTACCAACTTTTTATTATTAGATATGCCGACATATGATATCATTTTGGGCATGAATTAACTATCCTAGTATCACACTCAGACAGATCGTAGTAGGAAAGTGGTTATGTTTTCTATTACCAGACATGATATGTTCTTAGTCTCTTTAACTAGGCTCGAGGGGGGGTCTAGCACACACTTATTTTATATAGATGAGACTTCATCTAAGGAGGTTACAATATCGTTAGTTCGCTACCAATTGTCTACGAGTTTATCGACATATTTGAGGAGGATCCAGGTTTACCAAAAGACAGAGAGTCAAACTTTTGCATTTTTTTGATGTCGAGCACCAGGCCCATCGCGAGAGAATCATACTGAATGGCTTAGTTAGAGGTGAAAGAATTACGTGAGCAGATTAAGTGGTTGTTAATCTAGGGGTTTATACAAAGAAGCATGTCTCTATGGGAAGCTCCAGTGTTATTTGTGAAAAGAGGTATGGATTGCTTCGATTATGTATATATTATCAGGAGTTGAATAAAATAACGATTCGAAACAAGTATCCATTTTCATGTATCGATGATTTATTCAAAAAGTGGAGGGGCGTCACAGAGAAAAATCTGGTGGAGGCCCGCGGCGATACAGATGTGCAAATTTTTCATCTGACTTGGGTATAGGAGAGAGACTAATCAAACCGTCTAGTAGATGATTACCTCTGAAGTTTCCCTCAGGACAACTGAAGCCTAGGTGCGACCTAATGCCCATACGTCATTCTGAGGGATAGGACAAGGGATATTGCTCGAACATTTTAACCCCAGAATGATTAGAACAAGTAATCTCAGATCGCACGAATTCATCTCACCCCAAAGAGGCGGATGAGAAAACTCGGTGCACTCCCGGGAGGAAACCTCACGCATACGAGAAATCTCAACATTCTCTCGGGTGAGGCCTAGAACCAAGTCAATATCCGCAAGGTGATGCTTATAAACAAGTCAAAGTTGATACCAAGGGCACGTGTCATTGTCTAAGCCTCACGGTAGACGAGCTGCGCGGGCTGCCTTGAAGTACCATTCCAATCGAGCGGGGGGGGGGGGGGGAGAATCCTTTGGAGATGACTTAAATATGGGACGGGATATTGTTAGTGGTAGAGTGGCCTTGCTACCACTCCTTAGCATTTCTCTACACTTCGAGCATTCCCATTACAGTGTGAGATCACAAACCTCGAGAATTGTTTGAAGAAATGTGTTGGGTTTTTTATGGGGGAGGGACGAATCGGAGCGACACAGGGTTGAATCTCAGATGTCATTCTTTTCTAAGATTGACTTGCGCTCAAGGTATCATCAGTTTCATAATCGGGAGGAGGACATTCTGAAGATGAATTTTTTGATGCTATATGGGTCATGCTGATTGGGCTGACCAATGTGCCAACATTCTTCATGGATATGATGAATTGGTTATTTTCACCATTTTTGGATCAGTTCATCATTGTGTTTATTGATGACTTTTTTATATACTCAAGATAAAATGAGGAGCATGAAAAGCATTTATGCTTGGTTTTATAAACATTAAAGGAACATAAGTTCTACACAAAGTTATATAAGTGTGGGTTTGGCTGGGAGAAGTATAATTCTTAGGCCATGTTGTATTTACAATTGGGATTTAGATGGATCCTAGCAAAATTTTTAGAGTTATAGAGTAGGAACATCCCACACTGCCTGTTAAAGTTATAAGTTTCTTAGGTTTGGGAAGGTACTATAGGATGTTCATTCTAGGATTCTCGAAGATTGATGGACCACTGAATCACCTCATTCGTAAAGGGGTACCTTTTGTTTGGGGTACGAAATTTTATAGAACTCCTGAGGAGCTCAAGTATAATCTCACTAACGCGCTTGAACTAGCATTACCACATACCGATGTGGAGTATTTGGTATTTACATATGCATGACTTTAGGGGTTAGGAGGTGTACTAATGCAGGAGGGGAGGCCTATAGCTTATTCATCCAGAGAGTTAAAGCCTCATGAGGGTAACTACCCCACTCACGATTTAGAGTTAAAAAAGGTAGTCTTTGCCCTTCTTATTTGATGACACTATCTATTGGGTGAGACTTTCACGTTGTATTCCGATCATAAAAGTCTTCAATACCTATTTACACATAGAGATCTAAATATGAGACAAATGAAATGGATCGAGTTTTTGAAGGACTACCATTTTTCATCCAATACCACTTGGGGAAGGAGAATATGGTAGCCAATGCATTAGGTCGGAGACCGACTGTTACATTGGCAATCTTGGGGGTCGAGAATTAGGAGGATTTACTAGATACTTGGACAACACAGTGGAGTTCCACTTAGGGTTAGATTTATCTAATGCCTTTTTGGATATCATGATTTTTATGCCAGATACGGTGACGAAGGTGATACAAGAACATGCTTCAGGTAACTTATGTCAGGAAAAAGTATAATAACTAGTGTTAGGGAGAGTTCCTTCTTTCTTAATCAGTTCAGAAGGCGGACATAGATTTTAAGTATGGTTGGAAGTACCTAAGAATCCCGAGTTAAGAAGAGCAATTTTATTCAAGGCACACGGTTCATGATTAACGATACACCTATATGAAGAAGGATGTTGTAGAGAGTATGTTTAAGTGTACCACTTGTCAGCTAGTAAACATAGGGCCCCAATGACCAGCAGTGGAGTTACAGCCTTTGGAGATTCTCGACTAGAAGTGGGAGAGTATTCACATAGACATCATAGTGGGATTGCCAAGATAAGAGAGAGGTTATGATTCGATATGGATAATAATGGATAGATCAACAAAGGTGGATCATTTCCTTCCAGTATGGACATTTTTCATAGTCGAGTTATACGCCAAATTATTTGGTGCAGAGATTGTATGACATCATGGTGTAGCACATCATAGTGTGTCTGACTACGATAGATTTCTTTTACAGATTTTAGAGAGGTGTTCAAGATGTCATGGGGGTACAACTCAGCTTGAGTATAACGTTTCACCCTTCATCTAATGGTCAGACTTAATGAGTGAACTAAATTTTGCACGATATGTTTAGAGCATGTGTGTTGATCTAAAATATTGGTTGAATCAACATTTACCTCTATTAGAGGTTTCTTATAATAATATTCATCAACAAACTATTGGTATGGAACCCTACGAGTCAATATATGGTGACGTGTTATTTCTTGAACAGTTGGTTAGAATCATAGGACACAGTATGTTCAAACCAAATATTATTTGGGACACCTTAAATAAGGTGTAACTACTTCGAGAATGGATGAAGACATCATAAGATCAGTAAAAGTTTATGTCGACATGAGATAAAATAAATTATAGTTTCATGTGGAAGATCGAGTGCTTCTTCGAGTCACCCTAATGAAACTGGTTGTTAGGTTTGGGTCTAAATTGGTGTTGGCACTCCCTACGTCAGACCCTTAACAATTTTATATGGGGAAGGCCTATTGGCATATCAATTGGCTTTACGCGACCACTTTTAGTGGGTCCATAGTGTTTTCTATGTAACGATGTTGAAGAAATTTTTTTAGGGATGAGGACGGCTACTAGCACATCTACCTCGACGAGATTGAGCTACAACCCTATACGATTTATGAGGAGAGACCACTATAAGAGCAAGTTTTTATAATTTCTCATAGCTTCGGATAATTTTATAGTTTTGGCGTATCCCGTTACAAATCGAACACTACATATCCAAGATCATTAGAAAACACACTGACATGTTATGGATGTATAAATCTTGTGTTTCCATGGACTTTTATAAATCATATATTGGGATGTATAACTTTTAAATTGAGGCTTTTTATAAATGGGATTTTTAATAAAATGTTTTTAGCCCTTTTCAAATGAGATCTACTTTCGTTCGAACGAGATATATAGTCTCATTAGATACAAGTTCAAATGATATTCAAATGAGACATCTCTACCTCGATAGAGATATCTCATTCGAAGTTCGTTTAAAGGAAACTCAAATGAGAAGTGCATCTCGTTAGAATGGGATCAAATTTGGTTCGAATGAAAGTGTAGTTTTCATTCGAACGAGGCTTAATTTTATTTGAATGACATAACCGCCTCGAAATTTGTGTTTTTGATATAAAGACCCATTTTGTTTAGAATTTCTCAAGAACTTTAGCGAAAACGATTTTTCTGTACCTGTTCCAAAGTTTCCCATATTTAGTTTTCCAAAACCACTTTTTGTTTTTCCAAATCATACATATCCATATGTGATTTGTGAGTTTATGAAACCCTAGTTTCCATACACCTTGCAGAGTCAATCTCTACTGCTAACTTATGGAACCGAGGTTCTACTCTTGAAGAAGAAGGCTGATTGGTGGATATCGAGGGAAGAGCGCTTCCCATGGACGGGACTAGACTGATCGTATTCCGTAGAAGAAATTAACGACTCTACGTATTATACTTAGTCTTTATAAGTAGTTTGTAAGTCAACTTTGTATGTTAAATTCTCTATAGTGCTGAATAAAAGGTTTTGCCCTTTTAGAGATTTTCCCTCAATCTTTTGAGTATTTTCCTGCTTGGTTTGCTTTATTTAAATTTGGACCACATCTTTGTATGAAAACTAAATTAAATCAAAGATAAAATTTAGTAAAATTGAATTTGTCTGTGGTTGTCCTAGAATACAAATCAATCCATAGAATCCCGCATTTTCAAATTAGTATCAAAGTCGATTGCACTAAGATATCGTGTGATCTTTTTTATAAAAAAAAATTATATCAATTTTTTAAATTGGTGATAATTAAAAAATTGGATTTCATAGATAATTTTTTATAACAGGCTCCGTATTTTTTACGGGTTAAATTATGCATATTGGAAAGCTAGGATGAGGCCTGCTTTAAAAGAAATTGATCAAAGGGTTTGGCTTAAATGTGAAAGAAGGTTGACACCACCCACTGTGACTAAAGACGATGTCAAAAGTCTTAAACCCGTCACTGCTTGGACGGATGATGAATTTAAATGGAGTACTTACAACACACGTGGCTTAAGTGTCATTTCTGGAGCCATCAAACCTGACGAGTTTTGTAGCATTATGACGTGCACCACGTCTAAAGAATCTTGGGATACTCTCCAACTAACTCTCGAGGGTACCAATGCTATGAAATCTTCTAAGACACAGAACCTCACTGATGATACGATAAATCGGCCATAAGGCGTTCTCATATTAGCAAGTTAAGAATAAAGTGTGTAATAAACAAGTAAAGCAAATAAATAGAGAGAAGACAAGATATAGAGTGGTTCAGCCCCCAAAATGGGCCTACGTCCACTATGTTGCTCCATTCTCATTATGTGCGTTGCATTGTACAATATAATCATGCCTAAAGAGGCGTACAAGTATGAGAATAAGGGTGAATACATGGCAGTATTGGAGATTCCGGTGAGCCCGGGAGGTGGTTGTGATGTAGATTTGTGTCTCCAAGAGGTATGTTGAGGTTGTGTAGAGAGAATCTGTATTGTAGAGCCTGCCCCAGACGGGTATGGAATCGATCCCCTTTCCTTCTAGGTGTGGTCCTCTATTTATGAGGAAATGTGTTGAGTCACATGCCCTGAGCACATGGCGTATACCAAGTCTGCAGCAGCTGTGGATGAGGGGGGTGCGACCTGCAAAGCAAGCAGTGTTGTAAGCTGATCGAGGGGTGCCGCGCACCATACGGTGGAGTTCTGCGGCCTATAATGGATAGGGCCTCACCCTGTGCCATCTGGTCCTGAAGGGATATTGCACCGAGTGCGTTCTGACCGCGCCCTGAGTGAGATTTGACTGCGGCCTGTATGACCTATGATGCCTGCGAACTGGAGAAGAATACATTCCGCGGCAGGGTGCTATACTTGTACTATCAATAAGCCCCCAAGACGTAGTGCCAAGGGATATCGATTGGGACTGCGGCTTAGTAGCCTAGGTGCCTCGGTGCTTCGAAAGCGACGATTCGTCTTCCGCGCTCCCTTATATAAATTGTTTCTGGCCGTGGACTTAATTACATTTCTAAAACTTTTGAGAGCACATCGAGAGCGAAACTCTGCACTTTCTTTCTTGCATATTTCGGTAACCTTCCGAGGCGGTGTGAGGCGGTACAAGGCAGTCTGAAGCTGATCATTGCAAGTTTCTCCATTTCGAGGTGATTTTTCAACCACCATACTTTCGTAAAAGCCTTTGAAATTTACAGTTTTCTTCCCTTTTGATATGATTTTTCTTTTTCTGGTCCATTTGCGAGAAATCTAGGGTTTTGTTTGTACGTTTTTACCTTTCTCACATATGCTACATATGAAATACATACAACTGTTCTTGGTGTTCATAATTGAACTCTTCGTATTCTGTGAGTTTGATCCTAAAAATAATTAGAATTTAGATAATCAACTGTTTAGGATAGATTCCGCGGCATGATAGGATTTCAATATCCATTCCCGTGAACTGGTACCATCCTTCTGTGTCATACCGTGCCTCAAATTATCATACGCGGCATCAAATCACCACCCTTGTAGTCTCGAATAGCCTTCAGACTTCCATGAACCCAAGACACATCCATGTTAAATAACTGTAATTGCTACTAGAGCACATCAAATTGACTCTGAAAATTTAGGAATGGCCGTGGCCAGGAATTCCTTAAAGCAATTCTATCTTATTACCGCGGCAGCCTATGTTCCTCTGCTAATATGGAGGTGGCCGCGGGTAGTTGGGACAGCGATCCCATAAGTAATAGAGTTTGCCCATTAATAACTGTTAGGGAAATAATTCCAAAGACATTTTTAATACTTAAAAATACCCTTCTGCGGCTTCTTGAAGTCTTTTCCAAACCATATTGGCTGTGGCGCCTAACTGCGAACTCTGTTTTTCAGCACCTGCTGCAGCCATATGAGCTTTGACCCAGACGAGTTCTTGAGAGGCTTTTGGGCAAAGAATTTTGGGACCTCTCCCCCCGAGCTTACTTCCGTGCCCCCTCAAAGATCAATAGGGCCTTGCAAATTAAAAGATTGCCCAAACTGCGTGATAATCGACTCAGACTCCGCGGACTCTGCATCTGGGAAGGATTTCCAATCTCCGCCGATGGAAGAGGAAGCCAACTCAAGTACTCATCCAATAGGTGTAGGAGACAGTGCCGCGGCTGTTAGAAATAACCCAGGAGGTATATCTGGGAAGGCTGAGAGACCTTTGGCCGCGCTCGATATCCGCGGCTCAATGACCTAAGATTGGGTTGAGCAGGTGGCTGAGGCCTTTCAATTTCCAGAAAATTTAACGTGCTCAGCCCCTGCCGCAAACCAAAGACCGTGCACGGTTCTATCCGATGATGGAATTTGCTTCCCTCTGCACGCCTTCATTTACGGGCTGCGGCTGCCTGTTCCAGTTCCTATCCGCCGCCTTTTTCAGCTAACAAACCTGGCCCCAGTACAGTTAGACCCTAATGGTTGGAGAGCCATTCTCGCTGCAGTTGTCCTTTAGGAGAATTTATTCAAAAAGGACATCACTCCCGCGGAGTTCTTTCCCTTCTATCGCCCAAAAGAGAACTCAGTGAAGTTCGCGGTCTACTACTACCTCTCAGGCCGCGGCAGGGACGAGACCCTTTACACTGGGAGACCGACCAGTGTGAAGAACTGGAAGGGGAAATATTTCTACATCTCCGGCGAAGGCTGGGAGATGAAACCCGAGGAGAATGAAAGAGAAAAGACATATATAATGCCGCGGTAGTGGGGGTCTCCATCAAAATTAGGTAATAAGACTATAGCTGCATCCTTTTATTTCACATAAATATGCATAACTTCCACTAACCTTTGAATCGTCTTTTCTTTCTGCAACCCTTGACAATCTGCACTTGAACAAGCGGCAGGAAAAAAGAGTTGTCGAGGCCGCGGAAGTTCCTCCTGAACACAAGAAGTTCGGCACACTTGTAACGTCAGCAACCATATTTGAAGAGGGATTTTTCCCAAATAAATCCATTCCTCGACAAATGGGTGCGGAGGGTAATTAACTGCACCATAATTTTTACTCTGCGGTCATTTATTCTCTTGAACTCATGCAATTCCTTTTCAGGTGAAGAAGTTGACAGGGAACTGCTAGTGGTGCAGCTAGCGGAGATGGATGAGGATGCAATCGTCCTTAATAATACTGCACGGAGCAGAAAGAGGAAGAGGTCCAAGGCCAAGGGACCTGTCGCGGCTCCCTCCGGAGAAAATAATGATGCCCCTGTCGTGGCTCCTGCCAAAAAAACTACAACACCTACCGCGGATCAAATGGTTAATGATGAGAACCTCCCGCATGACCATTTTGATGATGACATAGGGGAAAAACTGTCCGCGGCAGGCTTGATGTCAACCGATGTGCCCCTTCACTCATCCTCTCCTCCGTCGCCAACTGTTGTGGCGGTTAATGCGAACTTGCCACCTGCTCAATTCCGCGGAGAGTCTGGGCCTGATGGTAGACCAAGGCCCCAATTAAGGTAGCCTGACCCCAATTCCTCTTGGGACACTACCGCAAAGGCTGTGCAGAGGATGAAAAGAGCCTTGGATACTGCGAACCTTGATATGCTAGTGGGAGAAGATCATGAAGATCTGGAGGACTGTAGCCTCCATAGCCTTTTGAGGGTATGTACCAGTTGTCATTCTTTAACTTTCACATCTCATATTTTTCCATATTCTTTCTAACGTCTTTTATTTTAGGCCGCGGATGTGATGGTGGTCCAGAAGAGGAAGTACGAGGCCTTGTATAGACTGAAAGAGGCCGAAAAGAGTACTCATTCCGCGGACTTGTAGGCTGCACAGACTTCTTCTTTTGAGGATGGGAAGAACTCTGCTGCTGCGGCTCTTCAGGCAGCCCACATGGACCTTGAGAAAGCAATCAAGGCGAAGGAGGAAGCAGAGGAGAATTTTAAGCAAGCTGTGGAATCCCTGAAATCCTCCCAGGCCCAGACTGCCAAAGCCGCCCGTGTTGCGGAGATTTCAAATACCAAGCTCGCCCTCCTCCAGCAGAAGTATGAAGAGTTGGAAGCCAAGTCCGCTCAAAAAGATGAAGATCATGCTGCGATAATAACAAAGTTAGAAGTTGATCATGGTGACGCCCTCCAGCTAGCCATAGATCATGCCGTGGAGTCATTTAAAGGATCCAAGGACTTTTTCCTTGTCAATAACATGGCATACCTCTGCGGCTACCAGGAGCTATGGCAAAGATTTATTAAGAGGTTCCCTAAGGCTAAGGAGGAGGTCCTTGCCTGGAAGTTAAGCGATGTCGAACACCAAGAGTGCATCGCTGAACTTAAGTCCGCGGCGGAAGAGAGAGCAAGGCTCAGGGCTGAGGCAGCGGCTGCGGACGGAGAGACAGAGACTTCCGTGGATGGAGAAGAGGCTGATGATGATGATGACACAGCCTCTTAACTCAATTTCTGTTGAATCATTAATATAGGGATGTGTCCCTCCTTTTTGTAATCTAATTTTCTGCTGTGGCTGCGACCTTCATCTTGTAATCTTTGGCTATTAATACCAAGGCTGCGGCCATATTTTTACCACTATGATTGACTGCTTGATATTCCTTGCTCTTTTAAATTGCATGTTTTACATTGCTTGCTATAATGAATGGTTGCATGTAACTGCCTCCATTTTGAAAATGCATCCGTGCCCTGACAGACATAACATTTTGAGTCCATGGACAGAGATCAATTTCTTCATAGTATGATTATTTGCCAATGTCCACGCCCACATAAATGGTGCAATTCTACTCCTGGACATCGACTGTTGCATCGCAAGGTGTATAAGACGCGGCACTTTATTATGCCACGTCATGTAAACGTCTTCACTTGATTACCGCGGACATGATTTCAAGGCTGGGCCTTGCTGATTACATGGATCCCCAGCTGCTTTCATTGCACCTGGCTGTCTGAATCTCCTATCTTTTGTCATCCCATAACCAACATGGAACTAGTAGAGAAAGCCTTTCCTTAGTCTTGGTACAATTGATTCCCTTCCACCGTGGCATTTGACGCTGTGGCAATTGTAGTTTTCTCATGCTTCAAGATGTTAGTGCCTCAACACTTTCATGAATGAATGGCTCCTAGAACTTTGCATCCGTATCGGTGCGATGCAACACATTTTTGGTTTACCTGAACAATGTGCCTCTGTAGACATACGTTGGTATTTCCAAGCCTTCTCAGGCTGGGTCATGTTGCCAAACCCTAATATGCGAGACACTATCAAGCCTCTCCAGGATGGGTTATGTTATTAAGCCACCCACAACTAATATGCAAGACACTATCAAGCCTCTACAGGATGGGTTATGTTATTAAGCCACCCACAGCTAATATACGAGACACTATCAAGCCTCTCCAGACTGGGTTATGTTATTAAGCCACCCACAGCTAATATGTGAGACATTATCAAGCCTCTCCAGGCTGGGTTATGTTATTAAGCCACCCACAACTAATATGCGAGACACTATGAAGCCTCTCCAGGCTGGGTTATGTTATTAAGCCACCCACAGCTAATATGCGAGACACTATCAAGCCTCTCCAGGCTGGGTTATGTTATTAAGCCACCCACAACTGCTGATATATATAAAGCCATCCCTGGCTAGATATTATAAGCCTCCCGGCTCGTTGACGCATCCCGAAAGCTAAGAGTGAGCATTGTAGGCCCTTGCAGCTAATTACGATATACATAAAGCTGAGAACAGGCATTGTAAGCCCCCGTGGCTAATGAGAGGCTTTCGCGAATATGATCATCAGAAGATAAGATGTAGTTGCACATTGTGAGGGGAACTTTTGAGCTGATTAAGATTGTAATCCCTCCATAAGTGCATCCCAAAGTAAGATAATCCTTCGAGATAATTTTATTATTCTTCCTCTGGAATCTGTTTGAGACAAAAAGTCTTTTTGTGAGATAACAGATTATGAAACCAAGAGAGATAACAGATATGGCAAAACTTTCTAATTCATATATTTATGTGTGTATGCTTCAGCTAATTATTTGTTAATAAAACATAAAGTCTTGAGTATTAAGGCTATAATGAGCTACATAATGCATAAACAGAAATAGTTGAGATTGAAAAGACTAAGGACGATATGCGACATGCAACCTCTGTCAGGTCAGGCTGAGCCCTTTATGCATTCTTCAGGAATCGCTGCAGCATCCCTTGCCCAATTAGCCTTTCAACTTCATCCTTCAGAGCATAGCATTGCTTTGTGTCATGGCCATGGTCCTGATGGAATTTTCACCAGGTAGCTTTGTTCCTCTTGTGGGGTGGAGCTCTCAACTTTTCTGGCCACCTCAAAAGCTTGTCCTCTTTGCTGAACTCAAATATCTCTTCAATTGGGAAAATCAACGGAGTACAGACACCCGATTTTTTCTCTGATTTCTCTGCCCTCCTTTTCTGACTTCTGCCAGTTGGTTCCGCGACTTCTTTAACCGTCGCAGCAGACAAGGCTTATTGAGTTGTTTCTTCCGCACCCGCGCCTATATTCTGAGAGGCTGCGACTTCTAGCATTAGCACCCTCTGAGTGAGATAATTGACCTGGGTCTGAAGTGAGGCATGGCTATCATAGAGGTGATTAAGGTGATTGTACAGTTGCACAATCTCATCCTTGAATTCTGCGCTCTGGCTGGATTCTCCTTCCATTTCTGCTTTTGTTAGTCTTTATAAAGTATATAGAATCTGAGACAAAACTAACAGAAGTGAGTGATCACAGAAGTATTAGGGAGGGGTTGAACTGCTCCATGATATGCTGAGGAGGCCGCGGTAAGTATGGCACACAAGTGCACTGCCGCAGCCCTTTAATGTTATTCACCAAGGTCGATCCGAAGGCCACTTAAGTCCTTCCCACGGTGATTTTGAACTGTTGAAATAGGTCCGCACTAGTAGGGGTCGCGGCACGAGAGGCTGTTGAACTTATAGGCCGCGCCCCTGGCTAGGCCGCGGAGAGATCCCACGGCGCGAACTTGCCTTTTCTCCCCCAACACTCGAAGAAAACCTACTAGGGTCCATTGATGAGAGAATTCTCTTGCACAATATGGCACAATTTCAATGATAACCCCTAGATCATAGGTAGATGGCAACAAAAAAGGGGAGTAAATATAGCCCTTCCCTAATCATCCATCTTTTCGGGACTAAAGTCCTCCATGCCTTTCAACAGTATCTAGATGGAATGCTATCACGGGGGTATGTAAGATAGATCCAACGAAATCAAATGAAGGTCCAAAGACAGATCCAGAAATATGAAATACCCGTTTAAGGGGGCGAATGTAAAGCGGAGCCCAATAACTAGTAACCGACCCATGAGAAGATGATACATAAGACCCTCAGGGATCGAATAAGGTGTTTAAGAACTCATATATGTAGAGAAACAAGATTGAAATATCTCGGTTCCCACAGACGGCGCCAAACTGATGATACGAGAAATCGGCCATAAGGCGTTCTCATATTAGCAAGTCAAGAGTAAAGTGTGTAATAAACAAGTAAAGAAAATAAATAGAGAGAAGACAAGATATAGAGTGGTTCAACCCCCAAAATGGGCCTACGTCCACTGTTTTGCTCCATTCTCATTATGTGCGTTGCATTGTACAATATAATCATGCCTAAAGAGGCGTACAAGTATGAGAATAAGGGTGAATACATGGCAATATTGGAGATTCCGGTGAGCCCGGGAGGTGGCTGTGATGTAGATTTGTGTCTCCAAGAGGTATGTTGAGGTTGTGTAGAGAGAATCTTTATTGTAGAGCCTGCCCCAGACGGGTATGGAATCGATCCCCTTTCCTTCTAGGTGTGGTCCTCTATTTATGAGGAAATGTGTTGAGTCACATGCCCTGAGCACGTGGCGTATCACTACACCAAATCTTCTGATTTGTCAAGGTCATTGACCTTGACAAATCCAACTTGTCAAGGTCAATGACCGTGACATTTCGAGGCGAGACAACCTTTTTTGTCACGGTCGTGTCACGATCGTGCCGCGGTCAATGACCGTGACCCGTTTGTCACGGTTTATAACCGTGACAAAGCCGTGACCCTTTTTTAAAAAAAATGTCACGGTCAATGACCGTGACACGTCCGTGACAACTTTTGTCACGGTCAATAACCGTGACAATTCTAGTCAGAATTTAAAAAAATATGCTGGGCAGTATGTCCACTGCCACTGCCCAGCAGTATCCAAACAAACTAAAGATAATGCAAATATATATTCATATAGAGACAATATGCATCACGATATAATTCAAATGTAACAACTTAAAACAATTCAATTGAAACTTGTCACTACATGTCTGGTGTATTGTTAAAACTGAGGAGGTGAGTAGGCCACACGACATACGAATTGACGCACCCACTAATATACGTCGTGCCGCATTGTTCGCGCAACCACAATAGGGAGTTATCCTTCCCGGGTATGACATGAGTGACGAGCTCCATCTCTTGAAGCGCACGTCCATGAACTATTCCACACTGGACGATATTCGGGTCCCTCAACCCCCGCCCTATCCGCTGGCCATCAAATACGTCCAATATGAACACGCTCGGCCAACCAAGTGTCAACATTGATCTGTTGAAGGGTGCCAAATAGGGAAGTGGATCATCGAAGTACGAACGTGTCGGTGATGAAGCAGCGAGGTCCACATCCTCATCATCCTGCGCCTCGTCCTCCCGCACCTCCTCCTCCACTGCCTTCTCCTTCCCTTTCCCTTTCCCTTTACGGTCTCCGCCCAACGTACGCTTCATGAATGCGTACATATCTTGGACCGTCGCCTCCAAACGGGACAACTTCACGTCGTGTGAATCCACCGTTCGAGCCAACCCGGTGTCGCTCGTCTCCAATACGATGATCCTAGATTTAGCCACCCGCGAGCTCACCCCCCTTGTCCTCCCCTTTCGATCAGAGCCAAGCACTTGGCTGAGTGCATCTGTGGACAAAGATGCCTTGTCGGCATCAGACTGCGACTCATGCACTTCCTTAAGCTTTGCCTGAAACGAAAAAAAGCACATGATTAGTAAAATAAGTAAACTAAAAAATTATAAAGTAATTAACAAAAAATAAACTGTCGGATTACTTACAATCGTGGCCGCGACGCTCGGGGACACCTCCTTGTCTTTCCCCTTCTTCGTCCGAAGAGCCACATAAGTATCGAGCCTATGTGTCTTACCCCCTGGCCCACTCCCTACCCCCTGAAATAAAATAAAGTAAAGTAAAATTAGTATCGGCCCCGCAAAGTAAAATAATGAAGAATAATATATTTCTGTAGTTATAGAAAAATTAAATCTTACTTGCATCCTATGCTCCACCTCGGCGTAAGAGGTCCGGCCGGAGTAGTGCACGTCCGTATTTTTTGCCCGATTTTCCCTCCTCGATTGGAGAGATGCCAATTGTCGATCCTCGATCTCATTGTCAATGAACTTCTGCCATTGTGCCAATGAGATCGGCTCCTTGGGGGGGACAGATTCACGCCATTGGATAATCGACTCTCGTGTTTTCCCAAAGTACCGTGCCCGCAGATTTTTTTTCCACGACTTGAGTTGCTCCCTAATCTGCTCCAACACGGGATCGCGTAGCTTTGGATTCAAGTTGAATTGTTCCTGTCCAACAAATACAATGTTATTTGCGAATAAATATAAATATAAATATAAATATAAATATAAATATGAAATCGAAATTGAAATTGAAATTAAAATTTAAATTTAAATTGAAATTGAAATATTCATATTCATATAAATATAAATATATTACCTGTAATGCCGCCCAAACAGCTAACTTGAGCTCATATGGCACCTCCTTCCAACTCATAAACCCCGGGCCGATGACCGTCTTTAGCAGAACGAGGGATCTCGCTAATATCTCCGATTTGTTCTCGACGGTAATCCCATATTTCCCATATTTGGGGAGCCTAGGGGTGGAAGAGCCCTCGTCGCCTCCACTACCACCGACCCCAGACGACATCATCATAAACAGCATCATCATCTTCGCCTTAATATCTGAAGGATACATTTGCTGTAAAAAAATGTTATTAGTACAGATATAATATTTTCAATTTTAAGGACTATTTTCATCACTTAGTGTTCATCTAACTTCTAGTATAACAAGTTCCCATAAAAATCTTTAATAAAATTATCATATCTTCTTTCAATTTAAACACACACACACACAGTAGTGACTGTCTATTTAAAATAATCTCAATGTTAATTTCAGGTATTGAATTTCTACTATTGTTTTGTGCTTTTTATAAATCATACCCCACCCCCACCCCAACATGTTTACGGGCTTTCATCACCCGTCATAAATTTTTCGGTCCGTGACTTACTGGCCAGTTGTCTTGGGTCTTTCAGTCCCTTAACATTACTTTAAGAATTTTACCCAATCTAAATACCACATTTTCTTTCTTGTTATACACTTGAACACGTTTTGTTATTTAGTCCTTATTAATTTATCTTTGATGTATTACCAACATCTTTACTTTTATAAACTTGATTTAATTTTCAATTTTAAGGACTATTTTCATCACTTAGTGTTCATCTAAGTTCTAGTATAACAAGTTCCCATAAAAATCTGCCGATTTGCATTATCACAAATATAAACTAAGAGTGATAAAATAACTTTGAGGCATATAAATTAATTGTGACAAAGTAAGATTATGGAAACCCCACTTTTCTTTCTATAACTCCTATTTTATTAAACTTTAAATATAGTTAGGGGTGTATAGAAAGAAAAGTTAAATAGGAATAAAAATAACATTTTTAAAATATGAAGGGCTCACCAATTTGATCAAATTTTTCAACAACATAGACTAATTGATCTTTATTATAAGACAATTACTACAAATTTATGCGCATCGCCCGAATTCAAAAAGTAATTTAATGACTAAAGTAATACTTTTTTTAACTTTAGTTATTCACCACAAATCTTAAAAAATATTTTATTTTACATGCTTTTAGCAACTTCGGATGCCATTTTAACCCTTATTGTAGTTTTTTAGTTTTCATGCTTTTATTTGATGGATATAAAGTCATGTGATTATTTCACCATATACAGTCAACAAAAAACGCCATATATGGTTTTTTTCTCCATTAGTATAAGTATATGGCGATTATTTCACACTTAAATCACATATTAAGCCGGCCTTCATTTTTTTATGAAATTTGTAGAAAATTACTTATTTATTTTGAATGAAAATAAATTGTTATCCAATATTTTTGGATATTATTTACATTTACATTTTTGGATATTATTTTTGGATATTATTTACATTTACATTTTTGGATATTATTTTTGGAAATTTATAGAAAATTACTTATTTATTTATATTTTTAACCCCTACCCCCCACCCTTCCCCCACCCCACCCCCACCCTACCCACCCCCTACCCCCCACCCTGCCCCCACCCTACCCCCACCCTGCCCCACCCCCTATCCCCACCCTGCCCCACCCCCCACACACGCACACACACACGCACATATATACACACATACACACATATATATACACACAAACATATATATAAATGGAAGAGAGAGAGACAGAGAGAGAATTAAACCTAAAAGTAGAGAGAGAGAGAGACAGCAGCGTCGAGAGAGAGAGAGAGGGAGGGAACGGCGGGAGGGAAAAAAGAAGGAGGAAAGGGTTTTTGCTGGAACCATTATCACGGTCGTGTCAAGGTCATTGACCGTGACAATTATTTAAAGAATTATCACGGTCAATGACCGTGACAAGTCCGTGACAAGTAAATTTGTCACGGCCTTGTCACGGTCATTGATCGTGACAATTCTTTGTCACGGTCGTGTCAAGGTCAATGACCGTGACATAAAACGCGTATTTTTTGTCACGGTCAATGACCTTGACAAGGGTGGCCGGCTGAAAGGTGACAATTTTGTCATTTTGGTGTAGTGTATACCAAGTCTGCAGCAGTTGTGGATGAGGGGGGTGCGACCTGCAAAGCAAGCAGTGTTGTAAGCTGATGGAGGGGTTCCGCACACCATACGGTGGAGTGCCGCGGCTTATAATGGACAGGGCCGCACCCTGTGCCATCTGGTCCTGAAGGGATGTTGCGCCGAGTGCGTTCTGGCCGCGCCCTGAGTGAGGTTTGGCCGCGACCTGTATGACCTATGATGCCTGCGAACTGGAGAAGAATACATTCCGCGGCAGGGTGCTATATTTGTACTATCACTCACCACACAATTTGAGACAATTATCATGCTAGAGTTCGAGTCTTTTGATGAGTTTTATGCATGTCTGTTGAAGATAGTTAATTCTAGTTTTAATCTGGGTGAGAAAATTCCTGAGAGGCATGTAGTTAAAAAGGTTTTGAGATCACTTTCGAACCATTTTATTACTACAGTTACCGTGCTTAATTCATTGGGTATAAGAGATACACTTACGTTAGAAGAACTCATAGGAGACCTTTATACTTATGAGATCGACATGTTTTCAAAAACTGTTAGACCTAAGGAAAAGGGAATTGAAATAAAACTTCATCTAAAAGGAAAGAGGAAATGATGTCTGACTCTGAGTATGATTTTGATTTAAATGATTTATCCCTTTCTGCAAAAATTTCAGAAAGTTTCTCAAGATTAGAAAAGAAAAACTTCTAAAGAAAATAATAGTTTTGATAAAGACAAAAAATTGAATTGGGCAAGAAAAATTTTGAAAAAGAAAAGAAATATTACCTTAAGATAGATGTTATGAGTGCGAAGGTAAAGGTCACAAAGCTAACGTGTGTGTTACGAGATTAAAGAAACAAGGTAAAGGCAAAGTTGCATTTAATTCCATACTTAGTGACAGTGATGTCGAATCGGTGGATTCCCATGACGAATCACTGCATGGACGTAACTTCATATCATTCATGTATAGTCATGTTAGTACATCTAGTGAACCTCACATCGATGAAAAATCTATTAGACATGATGATATTGACAATGAGTCTAGTTATTCTTGAGAGAGTGAGGGAAATGACATTTTAAGTGAGAGCGAGAGTGACCTTCAACGTGCTTACGCCAAGCTTTATGTTGAGTCGTTTAAAATGAAGAAACAAAATAAATCTTCAACACTTAGAGTTTTATCTTAAAGAAGGTGTTGAAAAAGGCGAGAGAGAGAATCCTCAATGATAATTTCTTTGGGACAAAGATTCGTTTTAGAAGAGAAGGAAAATGGTGACTTGAAGACCTTGTATCCAACCTAGAGAAAGATGTAGAAAGTTCCCGGGAGGTCAAGGTTAATAATGAGGATACATAAAAGAAGGTTCGAAAAATGCTCCTCGGTCCCTTTTTAGGCTTTAGGGAAAGGAAAGTAATAGGTTATAAAACTGCATCCACTTCCCATGCCGCACCGAAAATGGTTCCTAAATTTGTGGTAGATCCCTATAGGCCTCGACCTAGACCATAAATTAGAGTTCAACATAAGAAAGAAAATTAAGATATACCCAAATAAGTCTATGTTTGCACCTTTTTGTAAAAAGAGAGCTTACCTTAAAGAATTTTTCTACAAGTAATGTAGAATTAGACGAACACAAACTCCTGTGCACTGCTATAGATACTTTGATATTCTTAGAGAGCAAGTTGAGTTCCTAGTCGTGATTCATAAAGCTTAATGGAAGAATTTCAATGGATGTATATATCATTTGAGAACTCTTCTAATACTCTGACTAGAGCTAGCAACGACAAAGGCAAAAAAAAAGGCCACCTCCACTTGGGTGCCTAAGCAAGATGATAAAACCTTATTGTGAACATTTTTCTCAAGGTTTAATAATATTTACTAATGGTATTTTTATTATGGGTGCTCTAGGGACATGATCGGTGACATATCCTTTTTTTACCAACCTTGAGGATCGCAAGGAAGGCAAAGTCACCTTTGGAGATGGGAGTAGGTCTAGGATTTTAGGACGTGGATGTATTGAGATACTCGCTTCCCTAAACTAGACAATATGTTGTACATAAAAGGGTTGAAATCGATCTTAATTAGAATAAGCTAACTATGTGACGCAAGCTTTGTAATAAATTTTGAGAGGTTCCAATGTAACGTATATGATCAATCAGGTGAACTTTTACTACAAGGAGTGAGGACCGAAGATAGTTGCTGTGGGATTATTCCCAAGTTATCCTTTGTGTGCAACAATGCAATGGTCTACTCTATGGACCTCTGGCATGAAAGACTAGGTCATGTGAACTTTAGAGATCTTTAGAGATTAATGAAAAAGGACCTAGTTCGTGGCTTACCGTCACTTGGAAAACAACCTTGCCAACAAGGAAAACAAATTCAAAGCCCCCATCGTTAGTTGAATACCATTACCACCATGCTTTTTTTGGAGTTGATTAACATAGATCTTATGGCTCCTACTCTCTCAGAGAGCTTAGGTGGTAAGGGATATATTCTCATGATGGTCGATGACTATTTAAGATACTCTATAGTGGGGTTTCTTAGGAAAAAGTCCGATGTCCTTGAGTTCCTAACAACCAAGTGTCGTGTCCTACGAAACCAACATGGTATCACTAATAATCGGATGCATAGTGACAACAACACTAAATTTAAAGAACTCAGGGTGGATATCTATTGTGATGGAGTCGGCATTAAACACGAGTTTTCTACCGTTCATACTCCTCAACAAAATGGGACAGTTGAGAGAAATAGTTAGACGATATAAAATATAGCTAAATCCATGCTTCTTGGGAGAAACGTGCCTAGACATTTTTGGACAGACGAGGTGAGTACTGCATGCCATACAGTGAATAGAGTATATCTTCATCCATACGCGCTACACACGCTATATGACTTATGGGCGAGGAAGAAGCCCAGCCTATCATATTTTCGTGTGTTTGGGAGTACTTGCTATATCTTGAGAGGTAGAGAGAACTTAGGAATGTTTGACTTTTGGAGAAACGATGGGATATTTTTAGGTTATTCATCGGTGAATGTGGTTTATACGGTGTTTAACCTTACCAGCTTTAAGGTTATGGAGTCAATAAATATCATGGTTAGAGATGACGAGATGACGAGTCGCCAAAGTCTATTGCTCCTAACCCTTAAAGTAAGGATGATGCACCCCCAATGATGATCTCATCCTTCCTCATACTATCTCGTTGGACCCCACTCTTGATTTAGAGGATCCACCCTCTTAGATTCAAAAACTTCATACCCTAGTGCTATAATTGGTGATCCTATACTATGTGTCAAGACTCGTCCTCAACTTGAGAATGTGGTTAACTATCTTTACTAGACCTCCTTAGTCGTGCCCAAGAATGTGAAAGAAGAACTCAAGGATGAGCATGGGATATCCTTTATGCTAGATTAATTACCTCAATTTCGCAAGAATGATGTCTGGGAGTTAGTCCCCCTACCTGAAAACAAAAACGTGATAGGTACCAAATGGATTTACAAGAATAAAATGGATGCGAATGGTACCATAGTTAGCAATAATTCTAGGTTGGTCGCTCAAGGCTACACATAGATTGAGGGTTTAGACTTTGACGGTACATTCACTCTTATTTCTAGGATTTAGTTCATTCTATTACTAATCTCCATAGCATGTCATATGCGCTTCAAGTTATATCAGATGGATGTCAAGAGTTCCTTCCTAAACGAAATTCTATAAGAGGATGTTTATGTTGAACAACCAAAGGGGTTTGAAGACACAAAGGACTCGGGACATGTCTTTTATCTTAAAAAAATTCAAGTATTATTTGAATCAAGCACCCCGTGCTTGGTATGAGAGGCTCGCTTCCTATCTGTAAGCTTATGGCTTCAATAGATGGGGAGTGGATAAAATGTTATAGAGAGAGTGGTGCTATCTTGGTAGCCCAAGTCTATGTGCGACATAATATTTGGATCCACGTGTTCACGACATGCTCACACTTTTGAGGAGGAAATGAAGATCGAGTTTGAGATGAGTATGGTTGGTGAGGTTATGTTCTTGTTAGGTCTCCAGATGCGTCAGTTAGAGGATGGGGTATTCATATATCAATCCAAACATGCTAGGGATCTAGTGATGAAATTTGGTTTGGACTCCACTAAGAACTCACACACCCCTATGAGTACATAAACTAATCTTAACGAGAACACTTTCGATATGGATGTAGAGCAAACCCTTTATTGGAGCATGATAGGTAGTTTACTCTACTTGACCTCCAGTCATCCCAACATTGCCTTTGGTGTTGGAGTATGTGCGTAATTCCAGGAATCCCCGAAAGAGTCTCACTTTCTTGTACTTAAATGTATCATCAAATACATAAGTGAAACTCTTTTCGATGGTATTTGGTATTCCTTTGATATCAATTACCATTTGTCCATCGATGGTTACAAGCACCTCAGGTGGCTATTTTTACTTTAGCAGTGCTCTTGTCTCTTGGTTGAGCGAGAAGAAAAATTCTATATCTTCGTCCATGGAAGAGGCTAAGTATATTATCGCCAGGAGTTATTGCACGCAACCCTTATAGATGAAGCAACTCTTGGAAGATTATGGAATTTCATAAGGCATAATGACTATTTCTTACGATAATACGAGTGCAATCCATATATCCCATAATTCGGTCCAATATTGTCACACAAAGCACATTAGGATAAGTGAGCATTTTATTCATGATCTCGTTGAGGAGAAGGTCATGTCGTTAGCTTTGTGAGCACCGAACGTCAATTGGCCGATATTACCACGAAATCTTTAGATGCACTTATGTTTGAGGATCTTGGGAAGTCTTTGGGTATTTGCACTATTGATTGAGTTCGGGTACTTTATCTGGTATATGATGCTTATCATGTCATATCTTATATTTCTATTGCTAGATTATATTATCATTGTATTGACATGTTTTCTTTTTTATATTGCTGATGTAAAAAACTAGACTAGATCTAATTATCTAATCATAAATAAAATATGTAAATACAAAGAGAACAACATAAGATTTCAAAGTGGTTCGGCTATGTATAAAAGCCTACGTCCACTATTATGGTATTAATCTTTGCAATAACTTGCTTGCTTATGTGCTTGCCCCTCTGATGAAGGGGGTACAATGTATTTATAATGACCCGGAGGCCAAGAGTTGGAATATTAAGGGATGTATTTCTTTTATATTCAAGCATTTACATCCTCACATAATGAATGTGATGGTTGATTGTATAAATCTCATGTAATATAACTCTTGGAATGTTGATGCTTCACTAGTCTTGTTGTTCGACCTTCCATGAGTTGGTCAGCATTCCATGAGTTGGTCAGCCTTATTCATGGTCATCGACAAAGTTACTATTTACTGACTAAGATTTTCGCCCTGTAGGAGGATGCATGTTTACTTCTAATTGGTCCACGTAGGTGGATAATTTTTATATCAACATAATCCCCCAATGTTTCATGGTTGATGCTTGCTTCAAAGTGTTGAGCATTTAAGTCAGGGAATAGTTTGGAGCATTTTCACGATGTTTGATCGGCAACCGGTCTTCCAATCTTGTAAAATTTGCCGGCACTGTTTGAAAATGGCATTTTTGCAAATAATTTGAATTCTAACGAACCGCCAAAGGGTAAATGAGTATTTTTCACTATCCGATTCACAAAGCCGTCGGAACGTCAATCATTAGTACATTTAATTATTATGTTCGCTCTTTTGAAGGTAACCTATAAAAGGCGAGATATTTCTGCAGATTTTCCCTTATCCCAAATTTTTAGCTGTAGCTAACATCTCTGAGCTTTTGTGCGATAATTCGCCATTATTTCTCCTTTCTTTTGACAGTTCTTACTGAATCCTTAAATTCCTATAAGAATTATTTCCTTCTCCTTCTCCTTCTCCTTCTCTTTCTCCTTCTCCTTCTCCTTCTCATTCTCATTCTCATTCTTTTCTTATTTTATTGTTTCTCGAATATGGTTTATATAGTTCATTCTGACTCCCTAGATGAGTTTAGGCCGAAATGGAATATTTTAGATTGGGTGGAGTTAGAATTATCTTTCCTCCGGTTGATGTTTTTTCTTTAGCTAAGGGTCATTGTATTCCCTCTATATTCATTGCTAAGTGTGGTTTCACTTCCCCCCTAAATCACTTTTGTCTAGAGCCCTGTCAATATTTTGATGTTGTACGTACAAGAATAGACCCCAATACATGGAGAATAGTTAATGGGATTTATAGGCTTAATAAAATCCATGGGACACATATTGCTATCCCTGAAATCTTGTTCTGTTACAAGTGGGTCACTAGTGACAATATATATTATGTGAAAACTAGGTTTGTCAACAGAGCCCTAATTATCAATTTTCCTGACTCCAACAAAGATTACTTCGATCATGGGGTTATTGTGAAGATCTGGCAATATCTTACTCTTCAAGGGGGTGAGGTATATGATAGACCCAGATGTCCTTAGGAGGGTCATGGAATATGTTGTAATGTATTTTTTGTATGATGATGGACTATTAAATGATATGCTAATTAATCTCAGTTATTTAAGTGTAATAGTCCTAGCTTGGCTAGGACTATTCAATTGACAGCTTTAATAGAGTTATTGCTACCTCCTTGCCCCGATTAAAACTGTTAGAGAGGGATAATCATAGTTTATCCTTAGTAAGTTTTCACCCTCAAAGTTGAACGAATATTATTGATATCTTTCTTATCTTGTACTGACTTGGCTTTTTTCTTGTAGTTTTTGGTTAACTACAACCAAATGCTAAAAAAGGATGATCTTCTCCATTCTTCTTCAGATGATGTAGAGGAGGCCTTTTTAGGTCTTAGTAAATCTTTGATAGATTCCCAAAAAGCGTTAGAGACAGAGGAGAAGGCCTGGGAAGAGAATCTGAGGAAGCACGACAGAAGGCTGATTCAACTGCTGCTCAAGAAGAACGCAAGGCAAAGGCTGCTGAAGAATAAGTAGTTAAGATGACAAAGGACCTTTTTGCTGAGAATGACGAGAGGAAAAAGTCTTAGGAGGATTCCTTCAATAAGGGTTGGGATAAATCTATTTTTTCCACTTCTCCTCAAGTTGGGTATGCCGGGAAAAAAATTCTTCTAGGAAGGTTGGTCGGCGACATTGAAGGAAGTTGGTACCGCTGATGATTCTGAACTCTTCCTTAGGCATGACCCTGGAACTCCCCCAACCTTGATGAAGAGATTAAGGATAAAAATGGTTCAATAGAATATTTTTTGGCCATTGATTCTACAGTCCCTCATCTCGACCAAGGAGATAATTTTTCCATTCCATCTGGCAAGCAAAAGACCCTTAATGTTGAAGATGATAAGAAGAAGGTATAGATTTTCTTGGATGATAATATTTATATTTTGTATCTTCTTGGATATTCTTTTGGTTTTCATTAATGTATTTGCATCACCATACTTTATTAATGAAAGAACTCCTCCTATTATTTTCTTTCTTCTTTTGTGAATGATTAATTTTTGCTTTATCTGCTTAGTTCATGGCTAAGATGGAACAAATTTCTGCTAATGACTACAACCTGCTCTACCGTTGTAATTATATGTTCAATGTTGTTCACTTGGACTTAATATATGAGGACTTGATTAATTTACTCAATGAAGATGCCTCTCTTTAAGCTAGGAATGAATACACTTACCTCAAATTCCATCTAGATCAGGTTGTGGCCAATAGTGTGGCCTATTTTGAGATAATATAATATCTACAAGAAAAGCATAATGAAGCCAAAGATTTTCTCCATGATGATTATGATGCCAAGTACAAAGCATTGAGTGAAGCCTGGGGATTTGAAGAAAAGCTGGAGAAATATGCTTATACTTTTAGAAAAAAGAGTTTTTTTAACCACAAAGTTTATGAGGCCATAAATATTGCTAAAGTTTTAGAATAATAGAATAATAAACTGAGGGATGAACTTGGGTCTTTGAAAAATTCTTCTACGATGTTGCTGATGAAGTTGCTTCTTTCCTGGAGAATGAGAATGTCAAATTAAGAGAAGAGCTTGAAGCTTTTAAAAAGTCCAAACCTATCCAATCTTCCAAATAGGGAGTTGGATGACCAAATGTAAAAAAGGCCAGGATGAAGAAGACTTAAACTGATCAGGCTGCCCAGCTGAAGGCCAAAACCTGAACTATTACTGATTTATATACAAAGCTAGAAGTTAAAGACCAAGCCCTTGCCAACCAATTGTCCCTGTTGAAGTCGAAGGATGAGGTTTTAAAGAGACTTCAACATAAAGTTAAAAGATTAACCTTCCAATTTAACAAGCAACCTAGAGAATTATGGTTGGATGGATATAATGAAGCTTAGGTCCATATCGATGATCACCTCACTCAATCTAATCATGAAGGTTATAAATGGGGTTGGACTAATTGCTTAATTGTGATGAAGGTTGATCTAAATACTAAAATTTGGTATTGGCATGATCTGACTTTCTTAGACTGCCAATAGCCTCCATTTAAGTTGGATGTTAGCTGCATTCCTATTGAATCGATTCTCCAATGCTTGATATCAAAATACTTAGTGGATTATGAATTATATGGTGATCTTGAAATAGTTCGACCTCCTCATCTGACCAATACGCCGAACAGCAGTAACAGAAGGATGCTTCAAGATTTCAACTTCATCAATTCTCCTTATACGCTGGACGATCCTCCTGATGGTATAGAGAAAGTGCAATAATCTTCTAAAGTTGAGGGAAAATGTACCGTTGAAGGATTATCGTGTATTTTGTAATTCATTTGAATGTACTGTAGTTTTATAAGAATGAAATATGTTTGTTTTTGTTAACTTTTGATTGTTTTAGTTAACTTACGATTACAATACCATTAGTTCTACTAATACACTTAGATATATTCATCCAAATTTAGTATTAGTTACCAGTGTTTGCCATTGGTTCTACCAATACACTTAGATATATTTATCCAAATTTAGTATTGGTTACCATTAGTAATGCCATATATTCTACTAATTCACTTAGATTTATTGAGCTAAGTTTAGCATTAGTTATCACTGGTGACCAAGTGTATAAGGAATGTATATTTATATTCCTATAGTTAGGAATTTTTACAAGTCTTCCTGCATTTGGCTTAGTTTGGGTAAAACGTTTTGATTTTTATATAAAGTTTTACCACTCGTTCTTGGTCAAGTGTTAAGGATTGGAATCCTATTTTGACTTGTATGGTTATTTATTTCTGACCAATCACTGAGGATTATAGACCTATTTTGACTTGTTTAGAGCTAAAGAATATATGTCTTATTTTTGTTCTGGGGGATGCATATCATCGTACTTCAAAAAAATAAAAAAAATTGAAGAGATTGAAAAAAATGTTTTATTAATATTTAAATAAATGCAAACGAAATACCATAATTGAAATCCTTTTAATTACTAGTAATATTTTTGGAGATGTTCGATGTTCCAAGGGTTTTTAAACTCTTCACCTTCCAACATCTCAAGTCTGTAAGTTCCCGGTCGGACGACAACTGATATGCGATATGGGCCGTGCCAGTTAGCCTCTAGCTTATTCTTCTTTTATATTACCTTTTGAAGAATATAATCTCCTTCTTTAAGGTTGGTCGTCTTAACCCTTTTGTTATAGAAGTGAGAAGTTCTTTGTTGGTAGGCATCATTTCTCAAAGCAACGTCTTCTCTGACTTTTTCTAGCATATCCAGATCTATTTGCCTCATCAAGTCACTAACTAGGGAATTGAAATTTAACACCCTATGAGTTGGTAACCCGATCTCGACTGGTACCATGGCTTCAGTTCCAAATGCAAGAACATATGGTATCTCCCTTGTTGTTGTTCTCGGTGTTGTTTTGTAATCCCATAAGACTTAGTGTATCTCATTGATTCAATTTCCTTTAGCAGTATCAAGCCTTTTTTTCAACCCATCCAGTAAAGTTTTATTCGTCACTTCAATTTGACCATTACTTTGAGGATGACCTAGTACTGAATGAAACTTCTGGATTCTAGATTGGACACAATAGGCTTCAAACTCCTCATCGTCAAACTAAGTGCCATGATCATTAATGAAAGCATATGGCAACCCGTATGTGCAAATTATGTTCTTCCATATGAACTAGTACACCTTGTCGCAAGGCATTTTGACCAGTGTCTTTGCCTCAACCCATTTGGTGAAATAATAAATAGTAACGCCTAAGTATCTAAACCTACCTTTGGTGGTCGGTAATGGTCCGACCAAGTCTATTCTCCATATAGCGAATGGCCAAGGAGAAGTAATTGGAGTCAGAGCAGTATTGGGTGTTCTACGAATGTTAGAGAACCTCTGGCACTTCTCACATTTCATTACAAAAGTTGTGTAATCTACCCTTATGGTCGACCAGTATTATCCCTGTGTGCTGATTCGTTGAAGTAATGTTCATCTAGCTGAATGATCTCCACAAGGACCTTCATGGACTTCTTGGATCAAGTATTTCACCTCTATTGGGTGAACATATATCTGTAGGGAGGTCATCAGTCCCCTTCTGTATAACACTCCCTTATCCACTATATATCTCGTAGCTTTGTATATGATCCTTTTAGCTTCCATGGAATTTGGTTTTAGTGTTCCATCTTCAATAAAAGCTCTGATGGGATGCATCCAGGAAGGTCCCATATCTACGGCAATGAAATTGACCATTAGGTTTCCATCGATGCTCCAATTAGCCAAATTCTCCATTAGGATCATTCTTCTGAGCTCAATTCTTGTTGCTGATGCTAGCTTATCAAGTGCATCCGCTTGGGCATTCCCTATTCCAGGAATCTTATTCATCTGAATAACTAGAAACTTGGTAATTATCTCTATGGATTTAGCAAGATACCTGGTCATCGATTCCCATTTGAGTCCATACATATGAAGTACTTGGTTAACAACCAATTGTGAATCACTATGTGCTTCTACTTGCTCGGCACCTAGTGAGTGGGATAAATTCAACCCAGTTATTTATGCTTCATATTTTGCCTCATTGTTTGATGCTTTGAACTGAAACCTGAGGTCATACTCAATATCAATATCATCAGGAGTGTTAAGTATTATGCCTACTCCACTGCCAGTAGCACATAAAGATCCATCTACATATAAATTCCATATTGGGACATCGAGACAGAAACATTCAAAAACCATCTCCCCATATTGGAATATCTTCTTACTCTCCTCAGCATACTTTTGCGCTATCTCCTGACTTTTGACTTTATTGGTCGGGAATTTATGGGTAAGTGAATTTTGTAATGAATTCTGCGAAAGCTTCACATTTCATGGAATATCGGGGTTCATAGACAATATCATATTCTCCTAATTCCACTACCCAATACGTTAACCTTCCTGACTTCTCAGGTTTGTGGAGTGCTTTCTGAAAGGCAAGATCTGTATATACTACAATGGTATGTGCTTGAAAATAAGGTTTCACTCGCCTAGAAGCTTTAATAATAGCTAAGGTCAACTTCTCCAAGTGTGGGAACCTAATCTCAGCTCCCCTCAAGGCTTTACCGGTGTAGTATAATGGCTTTTGCACTCCATTGTCCTATCTGACTAACGCTGATCTTATTGCTGATTCAGAGACAGCCCAATATAAGTACAATTTATGTCCTAGAAATAGACGGGAGAGAAGTGGTGGCGATCCCAATTATTTCTTTAATTCCTAAAAAGCTTGGTTACATTCTTCATTCCACTCAAAAGTCTTTATTAATACTTTAAATAAAGTCAAACACTTATCTATTACTCAGGAAATAAATTGGTTTAAAGATGCCACTCTTCCAGTCAGCCTCTACACATGTTTCTTCCAAATTGGCGATTGCATTTCGATTAGAGATTTTATCTTCATAGGAATAACTTCAATTCCCCTTTGGTTAACAATGAAGTCGAGGAACCTCCATTCTCAGACTACGAAAATGTACATGGTCAGACTTAGCTTCATCCGGTGCTTCTCTATCTGGTCAAAAGTCTGACTTAGGTCGGTAATATGGTCTGAGACTTTTTTCGCACTTTGTCATCATTTCATCTACATAAACCTCCATGTTTTTGCCTATCTGTTCTTCAAAGAATTTATTCACCAGCCTCTAGTATGTTGCACCCGCATTTTTTTAGACCAAAAGGCATTATATTATAGTAATAAGTTCTTCGGAGAGGGATGAAAGATGTACTTTCCCTGTCTTCGAGCTTTATTTTTATTAGGTTATAACCAGAATAGGCATCCATAAAGCTTAAAAGTTTGTGTCCCGATGTAGCATCCACCAGCTGATCAATTCAGGGCAAGGGAAAATGGGCTTTTGGACATACTTTATTCAAATCAGTCAAATCTACACACAAATGCCATTTATCATTCTTTTTCTTGACCATTACGACATTGGCCAACTAAGTTTGGGTATTTAACATCTTCAATGAATTGGGCCTTTTGAAGCTTCTCTACCTCCTCCTGAATAGCTTGATTTTTTTTCTGGACTAAAAACTCTTGGCCTCTGCTTAATCGAATTTGCCTCTTTGCTAATGTTGAGCTCGTGGTAGAGGAAATCGGGATCAATCCAAGGCATGTCCTTATGAATCTAGGCAAATACATTATTCCCCTAACTCAAGAACATAGTCAATTCCTGCTTAAGGACTGGATCCAGTGTTGAGCCGATCTGTGTTGTTCTCTCCGGCTTGTCATTGTCCAGGCTAATGCTTTCAGTGGCTTCTATGATTTGACCTTTAATTAGCTCTGTTTCATCCCTTGGATCTAAAGTTTCTACTTTAGATTCTCTATTTCTCTCAGTGGTATCAACCTGATAAGTAATAGTATTCTTCTTCAATTCATTCAATTCTTCTTGTTTGGCTGAGGAATAGTAGCACTCTCTAGCCACTTTTTGGTCACCCTTCACAACACTTACCCCAAAATAAGTTAGAAACTTCCATTATTGATGAACTATTGATGGGACAGCCTCAAACTTCTTGGTCCCTACCTTGCCTAAGATCACATTATAAGCTGATTGAACATTTTTTACCATACGAAGAAGCGTATTTTCTTCGCGCGACTCATTAGCCAGGTGCCGAACAACACTTCTAGCTTGATTGTCCCTAGAGGATAGACCTTTTCACCAAGAAATCCCATTAGTGGCATGTGCTATGGCTCTAGCTGACTGATCTTTAGGTCTGAACTTTGAAAATAAGGATAGAACATAATATTAGTCGCCCCTATTATCAATTAGAATTTTGGAAAAAACCACATCCTGGATTCTAAATTTTGCAACCAGTGAGTCATCATGAGGATATCGGACTCCAGAAAGATCACTTTTAGAGAAACTAATCACTAGATTTTCCTTATTGATCTTTATCAAGTGATTATCTTCAGCCAAATGAATTCTTTGAATATAAGAACACGCTTGAGCCTCATTGAGATAGTCTTTTCTTTCAGTCGTGTGATCATATCCTCCTACATCGCCACATATAATCATATGAAAGCCAAAGGAACCAAAATTGAGCATAAATACCACATGTTCAGGTTTTTTAGGCTTCTTTGACAGGTCGGGATCATCCTCATAATTATCGTCAAGATTTCTTTTATTATCTTCTCTAGACTTATATGGAGAATTTGACTTTCTTCTGGTTTCTCTGATATCTCACCGATCAATAAATTTATCGAGTTTTCCTCGATGGATGAGGGATTTTATCTCATTTTGCAATGCGATTCAAGTATCCATTGGCCATGGTCTTTGTGGAATTCACAATATTTAGACTTATCTCTCTTGTTAGGAGGTGCCCTAAATTTCTCATGACATCGCAGCTCCTTATTGTGCTTGATTTCTTCCAAGGTATGGTGAACACTAACACTCAATGGCGTGTAGTTCCCATATTTCTTAAGCTTTTCTTCCTTCTTTTACCTCTATTATTTGAACTCCCTTTGGTCCTTTTGGTCATTCTTCTCAGACTTTGCATCAGGCTTGGTAGCTGGATTTTGTTTTGCATCCATTGCTTCCTTAGCGTTCATGATTTTTCTTGCTTTTGCCATGAGTTCATTCATTATCTTGGGAGGATCTTTATCCTGAGTACAGTATAGCTTCTTGGGAAGGAGACCACTCATAAGAGGAGTGATGGTTATTTTTTCTTCGTAATGAATCACCTCCATCGTTTCGTTATTGAACCGAGTAATGAAGTCACTGATGCTTTCTCCCACTTACTACCTCACACTCAGAAGGTGAGTTACTCTTTTTACGAGCTTAGCTCCAAAACAAAACTTGCTAATGCATATCTTGTACAACTGATTAAAGTTGGTTATTTATCCTCGGGGCAAGTTGTTATACCATATATGGGTTTATGGATAACTGGATCAGTTTTCCATCATATTTGGGAGTAACCATAAGAGCTTTAAGCTTAGAGGGAGTAGGTAAGTCCACAATTGCCTGAATAAAAGGAGATTCTTTAACAAAACTACATTGCAAAGGATTCTTTGCTTTCGCCATTTCACCCAACCTATCTTCTAACCTTTGGATTATTCATTTCCACGAAGTATTACCTGCATCGAATCTATACGAAGTAGCTCGACTGTTTCATGCATTTGTCTGCGCTGAACTCTCCTCTTGAGAGGTCTGCTCGGCACGTACATATCATCGGACGCTCGATCTTGATCAGATAAAGGCCTCATGTTGGGCGGTTGGATGTTGAGTGTTCCTGGATAATGCACTGGGAGGGTTTTTATTTCCTCTAGGTCCTAGATGATCAAAGGGCTGATCTCTACTTAGCCTTTCCAAGACACTTGGCCCATCAGGAGAAAAGGAATGAATGTCATGGGGTTCTTTAGACCCAAGGCATGAACTTGGTCCTGGATGACAAGAAGTATCTTGTGAAATTCTGGAATAACTGTAGGTACTAGATCTTGGAGGTGGATAAGGCATTTCTCCCTATCTGACATGCAATGATTGATCAAGTTGACTCATTGTATCTTGCATGGCCTCCTGTCTTCTGGTGAGGGTGATGAGAATTCCATTCAGATCATTATTTGGAGGTGGAGCAAGTGGAGCAGGCAGGTTTCCTTCATTTCTGGAACTGGACTAAGGAATATCAGTCATCTTTTCATTGACACGGGTGTATGAGAGTCAAAACTATTATTAGAAACATGTTCCCACATACGGCACCAATCTGTGGATGTAAAAAATAGACTATATTTAATTTTCTAATCACTAATAAAATATATAAATAGAAAGAGAACAACACAGGATTATAAAGTGGTTCGGCTATGTATAAAAGCCTACGTCCACTATTATGGTATTAATCTTTGCAATATCTTGCTTGATTGTGTGCTTGCCTCCTTTCATAAAGGGGTAAAATGTATTTATAATGACCCGGAGGCCAAGAGTTAGAATGTGAAGGGATGGACTGCTTTTACATTCAAGAATTTACATCCTTACATAATGAATGTGACGGTTAATTGTATAAATCTCATATAATATGACTTTTGGTATGGTGACGCTCCACTGGTCTTGTTGGTCAGCCTTCTATGAGTTGGTCGGCATTCCAGGAGTTGGTCGACCTTCTTCATGGTCATCGGTAGAGCTACTATTTGCTAACTAAGATTTTCGTCAAGTAGGAGGACACGTGTTTACTTCTAATTGGTCCACGTAGGTGTGTAATTTTTGGTATCTGTAAGGACACAAATTTCCAATTGAGTCCATATATAGTTTTGGCTCAATTCCGGACAAAAACATTTATTCATAGGATAGTATTTAATTGTAATATTCTCAAGCCTATGAAGTGTTTGTTGAAGACGTAGCGGCAAAGAGTATAAAGCTTCATCAAATATGCCGGTTTGTGTGCCTCGTTTCTACGTCATCAATCATAGTTCCATGCTCCCAAGGTATGAATGCAATATTATATATATAGGAGCTTGGAACAAAGTTTATTGGGTGTTAGGTTTTGTAAAAACTGTGTTTTAATTTTCAGAAAGAATTAAATAAAACTTTAAAATAAGTTTATAAAGTTTTCTGGGCTAAAATCGAATTTTCCAAACTTTTTGGTTTTTCGTTCGATAGAGTCGTTCGAACGAGATTGTCGTTCAAACGAAAATGTCGTTCGAACGAACCTGCCAACGAGTTCCCATATTAGGCCACTGACATGTCGTTCGATATGTCGTTCGAACGAACCTTCTGTTCGAACGAGATATCCAACGAGATTCTAACGAGTTCAATCTGGAACGTCGTTAGAAGTCTCGTTCAAACGAGATTTCGTTCGAATGAAATGTCGTTCGAAATGTCGTTCGAACGAGATGTCAGGCGGGAACAGTTTTTGGCAGTTTTTTGGCAGTTTTGCACCCACTTCCCCACTTGGTTTTTAACCAACTTTTTCAGTCTTTAATATGTGCGCGAAGAACATTTTCTAATCTAACTTTTCCAATCTGTTTTCATCTCTTAGAGAGAGTTTGAGAGCAAAAATTGTTTTAAGGAAAATGTTCAAGTTTTGAGTGTTAATTTTAAAAGAGAAATTTACTTACCACTCTAGTTTTACACCCATATTGTTTATCCAAGTTCACATATATACATATCAATTGCTTGGAGTTTGGCACCGGTTTATCTCTTACATTTCAAAGAGAAGTTTTGGTTTGCTTCTACATCCATCAAAGAAGAAGACGTTTTGTTGCGATTCTACCCACTTGGAGAAAGGCTCCTTGCTCGGGTGACGGTGACCATATAAAGTCCTATCGGTGGATTCCGAGACCGCGGTGGTGTTCCGAGGTTATCCGCTAGGAAGAGGTGTCTACAAGAAGAAGCGTCGAGGCTTGAGAGGGATCGAGTCGTGCGTTGTAAGTCTATCTGTCTTGTAATTGTAATTCCGTATCTAGTGGATTTGTGGCTAGGGCCGTCCGAGGTTGTTTCCCGTCTTGGGTTTTTCCTCGTACATCGCGGCGTAGTGTGATTGGTTTATTTTATCTTGCATAATTTATTTAGAATGCGTGCGTAGGATAATTACAAGATAAAATTCGGTTTAAATGATCACACTTCATTTAATTTGGGACTAAATTAGATATTGGGTAAAGTTTATTTAATTCAAGTCATTTGCTAAAATTTGGTTTCGCCTAATTTGCTAATATTGATAAATATGACTTAGGCAAATTCTATGACTTGGATTAATTAATTGGCTTAAGTGAATATATTAATTGATTAATTTTACTTCACTTGGTGTAATTTTAATTTGTTTAAGGAATTTTAATTTGTTTAAGGAATTAAAATTTGTTGTTTTAAAGTTGAACCATCATCCTAACGCTTCCGCATCGATTTTACATACAAAGGAAATAAGCACTATCAAATTGGTATCAGAGCCGGAGCGCTAAGTTATCGCGTTAAAGATCCGTTTTTCGGCTTTTTGTATTTCCTTACCTTTTTAGGTGGTTCAATTTTTTATCACTCTCATATTTCTTTTCTCTCAATGGGACGTCTTAATGAAAATTTGTCCAATTTTAATGAAAATAAAATTTTTGATTTTCGAGAGGAATTAAATGGGCTTAACAAATGTAACGAAAATTTAAAGGAATTAAATTTGAGATTTGTAAAAAGAATTAAATTTCTTGAAAATGAAAATTCTTGTTTTAAAGCTCACATTGAGTCTTTGCAAATCTCCTTGTCTCAAAAAGATATTTTTCGTGAAAAGCTCATGGACTTACATTCAAATTTTGATATTTTAGAAAAGTCCAAGAAAGAGAGTGAAAATCGTGAAAAGACTCTTAGGGACAAGTTTGCTCATATTGAGGGAGAGCGTGTTAACCTTCTAGGAATTATTGAAAATTTAAAGAAGGAGTCCCATAATTTTGAGGAGTCTAATTTATTACTTGAGTCCGAAATTTTAAAAATAAAAAATGATTTTCAAGACTCTAGTAGTAGTTCTAATGCTTCTAGCACATCATGCTCAAATTCTTCCATTGCTAAAGCTAAAACCATTGATTGTTTTAGAGGGTCAACTTTGTCCAAGGTCTTTAAAAAGGGTCACACCTTAGGTAACATTCCTCGTGTTTACACATGCTTGCATTGTGGTAGGAAAGGTCACCTTAGGTCATTTTATTTTGATCTTAAAAGAAGTCCAAGGAAATCTTTATCTAGCATTTCATTATTTCCTAATCCCCATCATGTTAAATATAAATCTATATGGGTTAGGAAATCACTATTAAATGCGCTAGATACAAGATTTGTTGATTCTCATTTGCTATCACATGAAACCTCCCTTGCTAAATTTAAAGGTTGAATGTGTTAGTGTTTTATGCATACTCTAGCTTTTTGTGCTTCATATTATATATCATTGCTAGATGTATGCATGTTTAGTCATTTTCTAGTCATTGCCTCATTTCATATCATATGCTAGAAATTATGACTTGTTTATCTTTTTGTATTATATTTTGTGTTTGAATTAATTGAAAAATATAAAAAGATTTTTGTTTATCCTTTGTGTTTTATTTATTTCATTTAAGCTTAATGAAAAATACAAATGATTTTTGTTTATTCTTTTGAGTATATATATTTATTTTTGGTGAAAAATGTTAAAAACTCAAAAAGATTTTTTATGTGTGTATTTTAGTTTGACACACTTTAAGTGGCATATACTTGTGTTTGAATTCCATCTTTTACGCTCCCACGTGGCTAGAACTTTTGGTTTAGAAATCCAATCCTGAAAATGTTCTTTACCATGTTTTATATGAAGTAGTTGGATTTTGTGTTGTTTAAATGGATTCTATTTTTATATGCCTCTTTTCACACATGCACGAGCTCTTTTGAAATCTTAATGTCACATGTTATATTTGAGCTTTTTAAGGTGTTCTCCTACCAATCTAGTCATCTACATATCTATGACCTAGGAGGACTAGTGCATGTCAAAATCCGTTGCACGTGAGCTTTGTGAGATAAAAAAATTATATATCTAAATGTGCACGGGGAAGGGCTCCTAAAGGATGAATTAAATCCTTTGCGATAGTAAGCCACCGTTTATTAGATCTAAAAGAAATATGTGATCCAAAGGCCTAAAAACAGAATATTTGGCATTAAAAAGAAAACAATTGCCAAGGCCTATGTTTGTTTGATATATTCATTCAAAATCAAAAGAATATATATGCTTATTGAGGGAGAATTGGATGGTATATCAACCGTTTGCACAATGTCCGTTTATCCTAGTTGTCTTTAATGTCATGACTCTATTTGGTTTGTAGAATCATCATCATGCTAGGCTTGTATGCATTGTGTATGTTTGTTCATTGAGTTCAATCTTCATATTGTCACATGAGGTTATATTTAAATGTGATAAAGTTTGCAATCAAATGAGAACTCCGTGAATGTGTATTAAGTGTTTGGGTCTAAATTTAATTGTTGCTAGTTCACACCCCAACACTTCCGTTTCCATATGACACATTTTTGCCATACGAGTGTGCAAACTTATTGTATTTTTGTGTCATGTGCGTGTTTATATCTATATATATGTGCGTGTGCATTTTTGATATATTTATAGTAAATATATATATGATATTTTGTTTTGCCTTTGCCTTGCTTTTGTTGCCCATATGCTTTCATGTCTTATCACTTTAATCTTCAACATGCTTTTATGTTTATTAGTTCTTTATCCTTTGCCTATTCTTGAACAAAAAGGGGGATAAATGATAGGGGGAGAAATGGTATCTAATCCTATTATTACCGTATCTTAGTTTGGGGGAGATTTATCTTAGGGGGAGACGTTTTTCTAAGTATGTCATTTGTTTGATAAAGGGGAGAATTAATTTAGGGGGAGTAATTAATTAATTGTATTTTGATATTCCCTATGCATTTGATGAGTTTGCTTAAGTGTGCAGGATTTCTTCTAAAGCGGCATTGTTTAATGGCAAAGCGTTTGATCCTTGGGTTGAGTCAAGTTTGGGTGGGTTATGTTTTGAGTCTAGTGAGCTTGACGGCCCTTTAGGATTTTTGTTTGGTTTTTGTCTCGGAATAGCTAAAGGGGGAGATTTGTAAGGACACAAATTTCCAATTGAGTCCATATATAGTTTTGGCTCAATTCGGGAAAAAAACATTTATTCATAGGATAGTATTTAATTGTAATATTCTCAAACCTATGAAGTGTTTGTTGAAGACGTAGCGGCAAAGAGTATAAAGCTTCATCAAATATGCCGGTTTATGTGCCTCGTTTCTACGTCATCAATCATAGTTCCATGCTCCCAAGGTATGAATGCAATATTATATATATAGGAGCTTGGAACAAAGTTTATTGGGTGTTAGATTTTGAAAAAACTGTGTTTTAATTTTCAGAAAGAATTAAATAAAACTTTAAAATAAGTTTATAAAGTTTTCTGAGCTAAAATCGAATTTTCCAAACTTTCTGGTTTTTCGTTCGATAGAGTCGTTCGAACGAGATTGTCGTTCGAACAAAAATGTCATTCGAACGAACCTGCCAACGAGTTCCCATATTAGGCCACTGACATGTCGTTCGATATGTCGTTCGAACGAACCTTCTGTTCGAACGAGATTCTAACGAGTTCAATCTGGAACGTCGTTAGAAGTATCGTTCGAACGAGATGCCAGGCGTGAACAGTTTTTGGCAGTTTTTTGGCAGTTTTGCACCCACTTCCCCACTTGGTTTTTAGCCAACTTTTTCAGTCTTGAATATGTGCGGGAAGAACATTTTCTAATCTAACTTTTCCAATCTATTTTCATCTCTTAGAGAGAGTTTGAGAGCAAAAAATGTTTAGGAAAATGTTCATGTTTTGAGTGAGATTTTTAGAGAAAAATTTTCATCACTCTAGTATTTACACCCAAATGAGTTTATTCCAAGTTCTTATATACTTATCAATTGCTTGGAGTTTGGCACCGGTTTTCTCTACACCGAATTGAAGAGAAGTTTCGGGTTTTTCTTATACCTCCCACAAAGAAAGAAGAAATGTTTTAATGTTGTTTTACCCGCTTGGAGAAAGGCTCCATGTTCGGGTGACGGTGACCATATAAAGTCCCATCGGTGGATTCCGAGACCGCGGTGGTGTTCCGAGGTTATCCGCTAGGAAGAGGTGTCTGCAAGAAGAAGCGTCGAGGCTTGAGAGGGATCGAGTCGTGCGTTGTAAGTCTATCTGTCTTGTAATTGTAATTCCTTATCTAGTGAATTTGTGGCTAGGGCCGTCCGAGGTTGTTTCCCGTCTTGAGTTTTTCCTCGTACATTGCGGCGTAGTGTGATTGATTTATTTTATCTTGCATAAATAACGTAGAACGCATGCTTAGAATAATTCAAGATAAAATTCGGTTTAAATCATCACACTCATTTAATTTGGTGCTAAATTAAATATTGGGTAATGTTTATTTGATTCAAGTCATTTGCTAAAATTTGGTTTCGCCTAATTTTCTAATATTGATAAATATGACTTAGGCAAATTCTAGCACTTGGATTAATTAATTGGTTTAAGTGAATATATTAATTGATTAATTTTACTTCACTTGGTGTAATTTTAATTTGTTTAAGAAATTAAAATTAGTTGTGTTAAAGTTGAACCATCACACCGCTTCCGCATCGAGTTTACATATCAAAGGAAATTATTTTACAACAGTATCAACAGATATATTTTAAAAAAAGGCAAAAAAACATTTTTGTTTTTATGAAATTTTTTGAAAATTCAAAAAGATTTTAAATTATTAAGAAAAAGTTTGAAAAATATTTTATTTTGATAAAAAAATTTAAAAAGACAAAAAAGTTTTGGTATTTTTGAATTTTCACCATATATGGATGAACACTTAAGATATTCGGGTCACCCTTACATTCCATGTTTTCAAGTGGATTTTTCATAGTATTTTGTGACATGACTTTGTTTTGATAGTGTGTTAAATAATGTGTGGATATCATAACGTTAGTCAATGATGATTACTTTATAAATGTTAGGACTCTTTATCACCTTTATTGCACACGTGCACAGACTTTTTGAACATTGTACTTACTTTTCATGTGTCGATTATGATATTCTCAACTCAATTTTTCCTAATAATAAACCAAATATAAAAGATATAAGTTGTGCATGTAAGATCCATTTCCTGAATTTCGTTTCCAGAAAAATAATGTTAAATGTTAAGCAATGGAAAGGGGGTGCGAAAGAGAAAAATGGACTTTGCGTTAAAAGCCACCATTTGCATTAAAGAGCCTAAAAAGATTAACGACGCATAAAAATAGAAGTGCCAAGTCCATTTAGCTTATATTCATTGATTCTTCTCTACATATGAGATTTATGATTTCTTCAAAATATTTGAGAATATATGAGAGATTTTGAGGGTGTTATAAATTAGAAGATCAATGGGTTTGCACAACGGACTTTCTTGAAAAATATTAACTAGTTTGGCATTATTGGTGTGAAAATCATTTATGTCATGGCATATTGCTTAAGTCGAGTAAATTTCATTTGAGTTCGACGTCTTTACACCTAAGGTAGACATTGAGTTATTTACTTATAAGTGTTTCATGACTTCGTGTGCCTATGTTATGAATGTTTATATTGAATTGCCTATGGAAAATTTTCAAATAACTACATCTCGTTCTCACTATTCGGATATTTTAGTGTTATGCCACGGTGACTGTGTGTTTTGTACCTGTATGCATTTTTTATAGTTATAGTCGAATTTTTTTGAAAAGTTTTAAAAATAGTTAGTGGAAAACATATGCCGTTTGAGATTATCCTTACATGTGATCTACTTGTATATATTTGTAATGATATATTGCTTCTTCATGTGATGCTTATTATTAATGTTTAGATTTTACTTCTTTATCTAGTACAAATAAAAAGGGGGAGAACAAATTGAGGGGGATTTTTATTTTTCTTTAAAACTTTAAAACTTGTACGCGTCACAGTATTTTTTCATTTTATGTGTGTAGGTCCCTTCCACTTTGATTATTTCATGGACTACATAAGATGGAGACAAAGGTAGTCAAGGGAAGAATAAGTTTAGTTGAAGACAAGGTTCAAATTTCATTATGTTTCTAGGGCTGGGAGGACATTAGGATTCATTATCTTAGAGGATTTTATTATAATTTGGTTTTCAATTTTGTTTTGTATCGGAATAGTCAAAGGGGGAGATTTGTAAGAGCAAGTTTTTATAATTTCTCATAACTTAGGCTTATTTTATAATTTTGGTGTATCCCGTTATAAATTGACCACTTAAATCGAACACTACATCTCTAAGATCATTCAATGACACACAAATATGTTATGGAGGTATAAATCTAGTTTTCATGGATTTTTATAAATCATATGTTGGGATGTATAACTTTTAAATAGAGGATTTTTATAAATGGGATTGCAAATAAAATAATTTTTAGCCTTGTTAAAACGAGATCCATTCTCGTTCGAAGGAGATATGTCATCTCGTTAGAACCAAGTTCAAATAACAGTCAAATGAGACATGTCTACCTTGACATAGATATGTTGTTCGATGTTTGTTTGAAGGCGGTTCGAATGAGAAGTGCATTTCATTAGAATGAGATCCGATTAAGTTCAAACAAAAGTTATGTTTTTGTTCGAACGACGTCTAATTTCATTCGAATGATTTCTCGTCCTCGAAATTCTTGTTTTAGTTACAAAAGCCTAGTTTGTTAAGAATTATTTAAGAACTTTGGCAAAAATAATTTTCGAATACCTATTCCAAAGCTTTCCATATTTGGTTTTCCAAAACCACTTTTTATTTTCCAAATCATACATCATGTGTGATTTGTGAGTTTATGGAACCCTAGTTTCCATACACCTTACATAAACCCTTCTGGAGTCAATGTCTATTGCTGACTTGTGGAACCGAGGTTCTACTACTAAAGAAGAAGAAGGTTGATCGGTGGATGTCGAGGGAAGATCGCTTCTTGTGGACGACACTAGACTGGGCCGTGTTATGTTGAAAAACTTGAAGACTCTGCGTGTTATACTTAGTTGGTCAAAGTAGTCTGTAAGTCGACTGTGTCTGCCAAATTCTCTATAGTGCTGAATAAAAGGTTGTTTCCTTTTTAGTGATTTTTTCATACTCCTTCAATTATTTTCCTGCTTGGTTTTCTTTATATAAATTTGGACCATATCTTTGTGCGCATACTAAATTAAATCAAAGATAAACTTTGGTAAATTTTAATTTTAGTGTGGTTAGCCTAGAATACGAATCAATCCATAGGATCCCGCATTCTTAACCATATTACGTACTTGACCGAAGAATACAAACTTTGCAATTGAAGTCCATACCATTAGTTATATTCCACAGGGGACACCATAGTGAGGTTGAGTCGACTTGAGAAGAGAATGACATGTGAGCGAGATATCCAGAGCTATTCTATCCAGGTACAAAATTACATTTTGAGGATGAAATTCCTTATATCACGGGGAAAATATAATACCTCATAATTTATAGTAAATTAAATTAATTATATCTTTGAATATTTGTGTGTATTTATCTATAGTGACTGACCATGTAACTAAATTTGCGTTATTAGCTGTTATTATTTGCAATTGAATTGAAATTAAAATACACTAATGGAATAATAATTATTTAACGAGGAAAAATAATTATGTTGGAGGGATAATTTGAGTGAGTTTAGAGAACTGTAGAATGTCTTATTATACTAGAAAAGGTCGGGTTTTAAGGACCATATATTAGTATATGACTTGGGCTAGATTTTAGGATATTTGGAATCAGTTTGGGTCTTTATGGGACATGGACCATATGGAGTTTAACCCTAATTTCGAGGTTAGCATTATAAAATGAAGATTAAAGTTAAAGCTAAACCACTTTTGACACTTCGAAGGAGAAACCTATAGCTAAAGAGAAGAGGCTAAGTGGAGGAAAAGAAGTATTCAGCCTTTTGGCTTGGGAATTCAACCTACTTGAATTAGAGGCAAGTTTATTTCGTATAATTTTACGATTGAGTTAGTGTTATAGTATGATTACTCATTGGATTCTTAATCTAAAACTAGAATAATTTTAACTACACAATCTAATTAATAATTGTTAGAACTATGTTAATTTTGTAATTAGGTTGCAATTTATATTCTTAGAATATTATGGAACTAATTTGGTTTATCATGATTCAAAGTAAAAAAAATTTAACTAATGGTTTAGATATGAAAATTCATGTTAGAGGATTTAAAGCCCCTTGGTACTCTTGAGAGAAGACCTGTAGTTGGATAAAATTGGATCATAATTCTATGTTAGGATTCTTGAATTTGTATTTTAAATTGATTTAAGATTAATCTAAAATAATTAAAATATTGTTAAGATTGTTGTTGGAGAAATTATAAATCTAAAAATCAAAGTTTAGGGATATTTATGGGCTTGGAATGGAGTTTTTAGGGTCAACGATGGTGGACTTTTGCTAGGAAGATGATGATTCTTGGAAAATCTTGTTCAAATGAGATTATAGACTCATTCGAATGAAGGGTCATTCTCTTTCGAATAAAAAGGGGAGTTCGTTTGAATTATAGTTAGTTTTTCGTTCGAACAACATTGGGAACTCATTCGAATGACCTGGGTATTCTCATTCGAATGACCTGGGTATTCTCATTCGAATGAGGAGATCGAATGGGATTTCATCTGAATTAGAAATTCTTAATTTCAAGAGGTTAATTTGGATTTTAAAATTAGAATTAAGAATCACATCCTTAAACTATGTAGGATTACTTGTTTTGTATATTATATGCAATATATCGAGCATGTGTACCCGTTGGATACACACTAGAGGGGATATCTTTATGGGGAGAAAGAGATAAAGACTGGTACCCTAATGCGTTGATGAAGTGCTTGACTTGGTTATGATTACCACAGACACTACGTGCTGAAATTCTCATTGTATCTACCTAAGGTTCGCTGGTTTATTCTATCATATATCTTTGGGTATGGGGTTATATGATTGGTTTTAATGCATAATGATTATTCCTAGTAGATGTTTGAGTGGTTTGAGGTACGGGACAACCTATAACCATGCCTAGTATACACAATCAATACCCGAAGGTGGTAGGATATGCCTTTGTTATGCGAGGGCTTGTGATTGGGACCTTTGGGCCATAACCATGATGAAATTTTGGTCACTGGCAGGTCAAATATTTGGTCCGTGACCAACTAGTTCCGGCCATCCTACGTGACCATACACTATATAAAGCTTCACGCCATGATTTGTGACCATGTATTTGGGTCAGGCACTAGGTCCTTGACCCCTAATCCAGGTCATGCCTATTTTCGTCACAGATCAGATTCGTGACCCTTGGGATGGTCATAACCCAAATCTGCGACCATTAGCGTAATTTGGTGTAGTGATTATTGGTAATACACAAAAAAATGCGTATTTCATCCTCCGAACGGACTCATTTTATCCCCCTATCTTATTCCCTATATTTATGCTCGTTAACCAAACAACCTCGGATTTCTACGTTAACATGTTTTGCAGGGGTTAATTGAGCTTTTATAGGTATTTGGATGCTAAGTGCGAAGTTCATACGCATTCTGCCCGATTTCCGTACCCGATCGCACGCTCAAGGTCATTTTAGTCTTTTCACTGTTGGGTACCTGGCCCGACATTTTCACGGAAGTTGTATCCCTCCTCGCAAGCTTCACGTGGCCTTAAACAGTGCGCAATTCCGATCCCGAATGAAGAAGTTACGGCATTTCTAGCGGAGGGAAAAACAAGGAAATCAAAAGAGGAGGAGAAGAAAAACGGGGGAAATTGCAGTCTGCCCTGCTTGATCGATCGATCGACCCTTCATTATTTTTCCACGATTTCAATGGTCGATCAATCGACCAAAGGGGTCGATCGATCGATCCCCTGTTTTCAGGAGATATTTTTCCTTTTCTTTTATTTTCTCTTTTCTTTTCTAATTTAATTCCCACTTGGTATATAAGGCAAATTTGTTGTAATAGTCAGGAGGTAAACGATTTTAGGTTATTTTAGCTTAGGTTTTGAGGGTTTTGAAGAGTTCGTCTTCAATTGTTCTTGGTTTGACACCCCATTTGGGTTGAAGGTTTCACTATTCATCATCCTCTTCCTTAATATAGTTTGTATTTCTTCCTTTCTAGTTAATTTACATGCTTTTTTAAATAGGTTTTCATGCTTTGATTTATTGCTTTCTAGTGTAGTTTTACTGCGTTTATTTATCGTGTTTTTTACATGCTTTCTAGGTAAATTAAATCAGGTTGTGTTTCAATGGAACTCACTCGGGTTAACGCGTTGCTTTGCTTGGTGATAGTGTTTAAGGGTTTATTTCGAGTGCGTTGTCCTAGTTATTGCGCCTAGGAGATTTGACGGGGCATATCATGTATGTCCCATGCTTATGAACTTTTTTGCGCAATTTTCGAGATATTTGTTGACGCCAAAATCATATTAGACTTTTATGCGGAATTAGGGGCGTGACAACCCTTGGTTCAATTAACTGTTGAAATGAGATGCATTTGTAATAACTCGTCGGCCCATGTAACCATTTTATACTAATTAACTCGGGTGAGGGATATTTGACGCAACCAATAGTTTTACTCGCTTTCATAATCTAGTTTCAATACCCTTGCCTAGATTAATCTTTCCCTTTATGCATCTTTTTCTTTTTAGTTTGTAATCATCTTTTACACTTTTATATCGGAATATTAAACCTTATAAATTCTAGCAACTTGTCCCTGTGGATTTTCAATACCCGATTTACCGTTGTGCTTGCCCCGCAAGTGTAGTAGTAATTTAGATTCGTTTGTATAGTCGGGGCGAGACGAAAACAACGACTAAGGCCTTACGCGACATTTTGATTAGGGCGTGAAAAGCGGCGCTTGTAAGTACGCCGATCGTTGTTTTAGTCTCACTGCCTCAATACAAAAGAAACCTAAGTTACGACTACACTTGCGATACAAGTATAGCGATAAGTCGGGTATCGAATCCACAGAGAATGTTTGATAGATCGTAACGAATTATTAATTCAAGAATAAAAGTGTAAAAATGTGATGGTTGGTTGTAGATAAAAGAAAATAATAAGTTAAGTCTAAATAAAAGTAAAGCGAGGATGGGAATATCATCCATTCATACGGATCGAAACAACTACTAATCAAGATTCCGGCTCGAAAGCAATTTGATCGAGCATTATCAATTAAACATAAACTTCACACAATAAGGAATTTAAGCCTAAGTTGCAAGAATAAACACTTAACCAAAAATTGGTCGCATGCGGATTAAATTCGGATTATCGCTATAAACACTAACATTGCATGACAAAGAAACTTAAACGCATAATAATCCGACTTTAATTCACGCGGGTTCAATTAAACTCAATTTTGCACAAGACCTCATTTTTGGAGCTCGGGGCCCGACAATGGCGGAACGAAATCCCGACCCTATTTATCTAAGGGTGCATGATGAGTTAAACTAAATTACACTAATTAAACTAGGAAAGCAAGAATTAAAGCAATTAAACTAACTGCAAAGCATGCAAACTAAATTACAAAGCAAGGAAAAATGGAGAACAAAGATATATTAAAGGAGATGGAAATGAATAGTCCAATTTTACAAAACCAAATGGTTGTCACCCCCAAGAAGAGAAGAAGATGAGCTCTCCAAACCAAACCCTAAGCTAACCTAAGCTAAAATCATTTATATTTTAGATATTACAACGAAATTGGCTTATATACCAAGTTGGAATAAAAGAAAAGAAAAGAAAAGAAAATATCTGCAGAAAAATAGGGGATCGATAGATCGACCCCTTTGGTCGATCGATCGACAGTTGAAATCGTGGAAAAATTCTGAAGGGTCGATTGATCAACCCTTTTGGTCGATCGATCCACCAAGCAGGGCAGACTGCAATTTTCCCTATTTTCTCTTCTCCTCCTCTTTTGCTTTCCTTGCTTTTCCTTCTGCTAGAAACGCCGTAACTTTTTTATTAGGGCTCGGAATCACGCACCGTTCACGGCCACGCGAAGCTTATGAGGAGGGCTACAACTTTCGTGGTGCCCAAGCTATGAAAAGACTAAAATTCCCTTGAACGTGCAATTGCATACGGAACTTCACCGAAATGCATCTGAATCCCATACTTGGTACCTAAATACCTACAAAAGCCCAATTATACCTCATATAGCATGTTATCAATATAAATCGAGGTTTTCTAATTAACGGGCTTAAATATAGAGATTAAGGCACCCGAGGGGGCTAAAATGCGTAGGTTCGACGGATGAAATACGCAATATGTTCGTATTATCACACCCCCTAACTTACACATTACTAGTCCCTAGCAATGAAATAGGATGCAACAAGAAGAATAAGTAAACCAAAACAGGAGATGGTACAAAAATATGGTATAAAAATAATAAAAAGATAAGGCCACTTTCGTGGGCAAACGATTGCATTTAGCGTATGCAATAAGTCGTTAAACCCCTAGGTTACCCTAGTGGACGAGTGTCATCTCGTGAGGGTTTTCAGTGATGATACCCACAAACACCATAAAGTTTCCTCAAAATATGCCCAATCACATGCGACAAACTCAACAATAAAAACGAGATTTCAACATGTTATTAGCAAAGCAAATAAATTCACGTGAAAAGCCCGTAGTTATTAACATCATAGAATGCATCTCAATGAATTAAAGCTTTAACATGTGGGAGGGGAGTGGGCACATGCAAAACATGATTTGGCGAAAAACTTAAATAACTCGGATACTAAATATCAAAGCATGCATAAAGTCAATCCTCACGGGCATTACACTCTTCAAATGAATTCACTTGAAACAGGGAGATAACACATGGGACATGTGGGCATAAGGAGTAAATATAAATGGAAACTAGGTCGCGCACATGTCACAATTGAAGAACGCTATATAGGAAATAAAAAATGTAATCTCAGTGAAAGGATACCGCACATAAAAGGAGGCGAAATGCATTTTCACAGATTATCAAAACTATTTAAACATTTGAATTACGTCTACTTAATATCACATAGGAGTTTAATAGGGTTGTAATGTAGGATAGATTAGGGTACGAAATGAAAGGGATGTATATACGGATTCTAATGTTTGGGGATGAAACTCGGAATAATGGGAAAAAGTGGGCAATTTCAAAATTGGACAAAGATGTCCAAATAAGCATTAGATATAACAATCGAGAGAGTAACAAGGATTGTTGAATCACTACAAACAATATATACAACTTTCTATTTCTTTTTCTTTTCTTCTTTTTCTCACTTTTTTCTTTTGTTTTCTTTTGTTTTCTTTTGTTTTCAACTTTCTCTTTTTCATCTCTTTTTTCTTTTCTTTTCTTACTCTTTTCATGCTCAAATTTCAACCACAACATAATAATAACATTTAATCCCATGTAACAATCCAAACAAGGGTATGTAAGGTAATATGTATGGTGTATAACTCCAATTTGAAGTTGGATATGGGATTTATGGTAATGAAACAAAAGGCTAGTGTTTAGGCTCAAGTGGGTTGACTAGGGAACATATAAAGGGTGAGGTCAAGGTCATATGGGTGATATAAAAATATGGCCTCTGATCCTTTCAAAAAGTATACGCAATTATCGAGTCAAAACAATATATGAAAATCATGCTCAAGTAACACATTTCAAGTATGAACTCAATTAATGAACGGTCAATGAAAGAATAAAGAGATTACCAATGATTGTAACGTTTTCAAAGAGGAAAGAATAGTGTATAACACTGACAAATGAAGATAAGTCTCTAATCTCACTCGGTGTAAGTATATATAATGCAACAAAAGCATACCAAGTTATAAAAATCTTAAACGAAATCAATATAACAAGGAAAGTGCATGTGCACATGGGATTAAAGTTTAATTCATGAAGTTATTCATAATATCAATGATTTAGGACTAAAGTCTAATAACTTTTAAAATCGAGAACATGCATCGTTGAATTGTCTATTTGATCGGGCAATTATTGAAATTTATCATCGGAAACAAGGGCAAAATGCCCAACAAAGGAGAGAAAAGAAAGAAAATATTTTTGAAAATTTTCAATTTTTTAACAAAAACATGCTTTGTAACTAAATTGTAATAAAATTCAAGGACTAAATAGCAAAATGGATAGAATATCCTACACCCCCTAACTTAAATGTTGCATTGTCCCCAATGCATCCATTAAAGAACACAACACAAAGATAGGAAAAGAATGATATTACCCAAATTTGGAGCGATCTCCATAAGTACAAGTCCAAATGAAGCTGCAAAAAAAGTTAGTACAAAGCATAGGAAGAATATGTACCGATGTATTAAGTTAAAATAATCTATGTCACAAGTCACAATAATATAGAGGGGCTGAAGTGCAAATACTAGAAAAATTGATGGTGAACTTTTTGATTTTATAAAATGGAAGGTCACACACATCCAAATCCAATAAACAACCACAAACTACATTTTCATTTCTCATTCCATAAGTTCAATACAAAATCACTTAATACATTACAACTAATAAAAAGAAAGAAAGAAAAATAAAAATAAAAAGTACAATATAATATCCGACCCATAAATTCCAAAAACGACCCAGTACAACAGTAGCCTAGTGGCCGGAACCACTAGGATTAGAAGGGTCCTGAAAATGAGGAGGTAGCGTTGTGTCGAAATTATGCCGCTGGAAATAAATATCTCTCATCATCTGTTGCATCATCCGGTACTCATGCCTGCCCTGCGCTCTAGCCTGCCTCTGCTCGGCCTGTTGCTGGTCCAGGAGGGACTCCCATGTATCCCACCTGAGCTGGGTCTCCTCCCAGCATTGGTCCTGCACGGCCTGAAATGCCACAAAGCGGGCATCGTAATCAGTGTGTGGCGCGTGGGAACCCTCACCCTTCTCTACCATCCTAATCTCAGCCTCCTTGTCGTCGGGCTCATCAGCTACCTCTGCCCTCTACCTTTTGGTCCCCGATTTCCCCCACTCGTGTTTAAGCATCCTCGAGATATTGTCCTTTGAGAGAAGTTCGAGTGTTTCATGCTTGCGGTTAGCGTCAAACTCTGGGCAACCGTGCGATAAACAAATCCTCGTGATGAGGGCAGGAAAAGGAAGGGAAAATGTCCTGGCTCTCTCCAAATTGCCGTCACGCACATCATATCCAGAAATATATTGGGCAAGCTGATATTGCCCAAATTATTTATCAGTGCATAGATAAATGCGGCGTGCTTGTGACGCACCTCTAACCGGTTGCTCGTCACAATAAATGAGTGGACATTAATATAGTGAAGCAGTCTCGGTAAATCCTCCATTGCAACCGAACGAAAGGCCATTTTTTTCCATTCTTCCCCCGGTGCAAGGGTCTCTATCAATGTCGTGAGCCCAAAAACATTCCCATTGGTAAAACTGACTGAATCCTTAGGGTTCGGTACACTCATAAAGACATCCAAATCAGAACGGTGGAATGGTAACCGCACCCCTCGAACCATGGCCTCGTATGTCGTCGGCCCGTCCCCTTTCACCACCACTAGCGTTGCATAAAAAATCCTGATTAACTCTTCATTGATGCGCCCATTAATGGCGAGGAAAGGTTCCCATCCCTAGCGCCGTAAAAGAACACGCCCCTCCCTCGGCAAATCAGCAAGCTTCCAAGCTAAATTGTAGGCCAACAGCCTCTGAGCAGTCTCAAAATATGCCTGGAACCAATCATGTTCTTTCTTACAACGGAACCCCTCGAAAACCTGGGTGGGCACGCACAAAGTGGAATCATATTCCTTCAATTGTTCCACTTCAACCTACAAAACAATAATTAAGCAATACAAAAAAAATTGTAAGCGCAATTAATGGTTAGTTAGTGTGCAAGTTGAAATGGGAGTGCAAGTGGGCAAAACCGAGGGAAAAAGTTCAACATTGCGATAAAATGTGTCGGTATACGACAATGAGTAAAAATCACCCAAGTGTGCTCCAAAAATTAGATTGAAACCTGTTTGGGGAATTTTAGCGAACACTTGGCGTGTACAATGTGAAATGAGGGTGCAAAAATGTCATTTGAACCAACAAAAGAGCCCCACGCATGAACAGAACAACAATGCAACAATATATATGTGTTCATGAGTGGATATACATCAATAATCACAAGATAAATCGGTTGGAACAACACAAAATAGGGATAACGCCAACACATTCAATATATGTCAAATAATGGATAATACATGGAATTTAGGACAAAAATCAACCCAAATCTACAAAACAATAATAAAGTAGGAAGAACTATACCTTGTAAGTGTAGAAAAAGGGTTGAAATAAGGAAATGTGGTGGGGGAAAATATTAGGGCACGAATTAGGTTAAGAGGAGAGAAGAGAGAAAATAAGAAGAAAGGGGAAAATAAGAAGCAGTTTCGGCTTAACTGGTCGATCGATCGATCGACCCGTGGGAGTCGATCAATCGATCAAACAGGAAAATGCCCACTGCTTCCTGTTTTAAAATAGGGGAGGGGGGATTGCAATTATGGGGCATATGGGGGGGAATAAGTAAAATAAATATATATAAGTATATAAATAGTGTATATAAGTATAAATATTAAAAAAAGTATAAAATAAAAAATAAATAAATAAATAAAACAAAATTACATAGACATAGGCCAAAATATGCACATACATAGGCCTATGCTAACCAAAAAATAAAAAAATATGTACAACGAGCAACACACACGCATGTTCACGACAAAATGTATAATAAAATAAAATAAAAAAGAAAAACAACTGCAAATGCGTGAGAATGAGTGTGTGAAAAATAAAGAAAAAATGTTTTTGTGACGTTTTTTATCGTTTTCTTAACAAATGTGTGCCGATGCGCATAGTCTCCGCAAATTCAAGTCCGCTGAATCTACAAAAGAGTTAGAACCAAGCACACACAAAAAACATAAAAGGAGATTAACTAATTACACTAGACTAAATTAAGAAAAGATGGAAATTAAGAAGTTAACTATATACAACCTACACTTAGAACTCTAATTAGCTATATACTAAAAGTTAGAACTTTTGAGGGTCCATCCAAAACACAATTTGAATTTGGCAGATCTACGGTGAACCCTCCCGAACATGCATGCCTCTCGAAAAATAGGAATTTCGTTCGAACGACGGAAGGCATGTGTAAGGCGGGAAAAGTGAACCATCCCCAATTGAAACTTTGGGAGGGAGGATGGGGGATTTGGATAGGACGGGCAACAAATACACATGCGGGCCAAGAAAAATTGAATCATCTCCCAAGTATTTTAAGGTTGGAATGGGGGGCAACGCACACAAGGGCAAAGATGACTTTATGGAAAGCGGCTTGAGCGAGTACTTCTCGTCGGTGAAAAGGTTTGGAACTAAAAAGTTTTGATCCAATTCATCGGGTACTAGAATAGGTGTGACAGGTAAGAATAAAGACGGGAATGAGAGAAATTCAATCTCAGGCGATGAGTGATCATCGCTTAAAAATCGAATTTCGAAAGAAATAGGATCATTTACAATGAAACTTTCTTCTTTGAAAATCAAAGAAGAAAAGAATTCATTGCAAATGGATAATATGCCCTTTTCATCCTCATTATCATTCTTCACTATACCATGGGTCAAGTCAAGGATGATTTGTTCCAAAGTAGGAATGAAGTCCTCATTTGGTTCAAAACAGTCCATGACTTCGACAGTATCCGAAGAAAAGTCATCGTCGGATTCAAATAGTAAATTCAACTCGTGTTCCGAATAATGATTTCTTCCCGATAACGATTTTCAATCCTCTCATTTTCAAGCATGCGCAATCCCTCACCGAAAGTCATGGGGCGAGGAGCGGATTCTTGCAAATGAGAACTTTGAAAATTGTTCTCGGGACCACACTCAAAATCATTGACATAAGAATTTTGAAAATGATTACAATTGGTTTCAAAATTCTTATCATAAGGATCTTGCGACCAAAAATCAGAATGATCATGTACAAAATTATTGTAATACAAACTTTGACTTTCGTAATACTCACCCAATGTCATTTTAGATGTTGCAACTTTTTGGGATTGCAAGTATTGACCAAAAGTAATAGGTTTACCGGAATTTTGAGAATTATCATTAGGATTCCCAGAAAAGTTAGAATAAGACATGCTTACCCCAACAAAGGCTCGAGAAGGCGACTTCCATAAAGATGATGTGCGCGCGGGATAATTAAAGCATTTCTAGGAACTCAAATGTAGAAGTCCTGCAAAAAAAGGTTAAAAGAAAGAATACAAATACAAAGAAAAGAATACTACGAACTAATAAGTTAATTACAATCTATAACAAAACAGTCCCCGGCAACGGCGCCATTTTGATTAGGGCATGAAAAGCGGCGCATGTAAGTACACCGATCGTTGATTTAGTTTCACCGCCTCAATACAAAAGAAACCTAAGTTACGACTACATTTGCGATACAAGTATAGCGGTAAGTCGGGTATCGAATCCACAGAGAATGTTTGATAGATCGTAACGAATTGTTAATTCAAGAATCAAAGTGTAAAAAGGTGATGGTTAGTTGTAGATAAAAGAAAAGAATAAGTTAAGTCTAAATAAAAGTAAAGCGAGGATCGGGATATCATCCAACCATACGGATCGAAATAACTACTAATCAAGATTCCGGCTCGAAAGCAATTTGATCGAGCATTATCAATTAAACATAAACTTCACATAATAAGGAATTTAAGCCAAAGTTGCAAGAATAAACACTTAACCGGAAATTGGTCACATGCGTATTAAATTCAGATTATCGCTATAAACACTAACGTTGCATGACAAAGAAAGTTAAACGCATAATAATCCGACTATAATTCATGCGGGTTCAATTAAAAGCAATTTTGCACAAAACCTAATTTTCAGAGCTCGGGGCCCGACAATGGCGGAACGAAATCCCGGCCCTATTTATCTAAGGGTGCATGATGAGTTAAACTAAATTGCAATAATTAAACTAGGAAAACAAGAATTAAAGCAATTAAACTAACTACAAAGCATGGAAACTAAATTACAAAGCAAGGAAAAATGGAGAATAAAGCTATATTAAAGGAGGTGGAAATGAATAGTCCAATCTTACAAAACCAAATGGTTGTCACCCCAAGAAGAGAAGAAGATGAGCTCTCCAAAGCAAACCCTAAGATAACCTAAGCTAAAATCGTGTATATTTCAGATATTACAACAAAATTGGCTTATATACCAAGTTGGAATAAAAGAAAAGAAGAAAGAAAAGAAAAGAAAATATCTGCTGAAAAACAGGGGATCGATTGATCGACCCCTTTAGTCGATCGATCGACAGTTGAAATCATGGAAAATTTATGAAGGGTCGATCGATCGACCAGGCAGGGCAGACTGCAATTTCCCCTATTTTCTCTTCTCCTCCTCTTTTGCTTTCCTTATTTTTCCTTCCGCTAAAAATATCGTAACTTCTCCATTCGGTCTCGGAATCGCGAACCGTTCGCGGCCATACGAAGCTTACGAGGAGGGTTACAACTTCCGTGTAGATGTCGGGCCAGGTGCCCAAGCTTTGAATAGACTAAAATGCCCTTGAACATGAGATTGCGTATGAAACTTCACCGAAGTGCATCCGAATCCCATACTTGGTACCTAAATATCTACAAAAGCCCAATTATACCTCATATAGCATGTTATCAATATAAACCAAGGTTTTCTGGTTAACGGGCTTAAATATAGAGATTAAGGCACCAGAGGGGGCTAAAATGCGTAGGTTCGACGGATGAAATATGCAATATGTGCGTATTATCAATTATGTGGACATAAATGTACATACTAATTTCCCATTTGACATCATACGCCTGCGAAGTACATATGACTAAAAATGTAATTGGTACATAAACTCTATAGCGTCGATTAAAACATAATCATGGGGAACATATGGGCTTGAGAGTAGATTCATGTGATATTTAGGGTTGTTTTGGATTGGGTAACTTAAAAGAAACTAAAAGAGTGGAATAAGGTGTGTAGTTATGTTGTAACCCAAAATCAATTATATTGTTATATTATATAAACTTACTGTTAATATCTCATATTAACATTATTCATGGTGTAGTCCAACAATGCATCCTCACCCCTGATCTAGTCTTAATCACCTCTCCATTGCTTATCTTATGGGATGTAGGTGTCGAGCCGATGTGCTCATGCTTTATATTACTTTTATTATTTATGTCATATTTATATTAGATGCAGTGACTCTTTATTCCATATTGACATGCATTATGATAGTGATAGTATACGAGGGTACTATTACTTTATGACGGATTTAGTATTAGAGTATATTGGTTCACTTATTTATGTTCAGGTATTTACATTATACTTTTCGTTTTATTTCGAATCTTGCTTAGAATGATACCCAAATGTTTAGACTCCTATGTTATTTATTTTAGATTGATCAATCTAGATTAGATTTTATGGGGTGTCACTGTAGGATGCAACCTTATAATCTTTCTGGTTATCAAATCGAGGAGAAGGCGAATGCTGTGACTTCGAGGAATAAGTTGGTAGCCAAACACCCTCAATTTGCGAGCTAAAAGCGTAAAACTAGGGAGGATCCAAAAAATCTTCGTAAAATAAAGGCATAATTTACCTGATCAATCTTATTTGACTTATCTTATTGGAAATAGGAGCAGAGAAGAATTTTACAAAACATTTTATAGGAACATGCTTGGGTGGATCTCATTTGGAAAATGGAGATAAGGTGCCAAAGGATCTAAAGGAGATGAAACTTTTTTTGGATAAGTCCTCCTACAACAGGAAGAAATTAGATTCCACCAGGTGCATTCCCTTTGACTACAAGTAAGAAAATATCCTTCTAGACATATTATCTAACATAAAGACTCCTATTGTTTATTCTGATAATTTACGTAGTGTTGTAAACTATCATATAAATGACCTAAAATAGTGCAAGTCTCACGACTAGCATGCCATCATTCAACCAATTCCTCTATTGTTTAGGCATTTATTTTCTAAGAAAAATATCTCTACAAGGCAAGTATGAAGATTAGTTTGTGCGTTACCTTATTGTATGAAAAAGTGATAAACATTAAGCACATTAATGATGGTAAAGAAAATTTAGTCAAGATGAATTGTTTCTTAAAGAAATATTTTCCTACGGCGTTATTTGACATCAACATCCACCTGCTTGTGCATCTATGCTATGAGGCTTAATTAGGATGTATCCTTTCGAGCACTTGATGAAAACCTTCAAAGATTACATTAAGAATACATGGTATATTGGAGGGTCAATTGCTGAAGAATACATAATAGAAGAATCATCATTTTACTCTCGGGACTATACGCCGGAATAATGTCTTAGGAGGTTTAATCCTCATGGTGAAAGAGTGTTTGAAGAACTTGAAGAGTTTGAGGATGAATTTTATTTTGCAGACCCTAAAGAGGTGATAATCACAATTCTCCTATAAGGACAATCAGCTCGATATGTCTTCGAATCGCAGGATGACGTTAGAGATTTGAGAGAGTAAGTATGTACATATATAATGTATTTTTTGTTAAATATCTGTATATTGTATATTAACATCTGAACTCTACAATTTATGAATACATATATGAAGTATGGGAGATAAATTTCCCAAAATTAGAAGTGAAATAACGCGACGAATGATTTTAGGGCATGGGTGTCAAAAGAGGTATTTGCCATCTCTTTTGTTGTAGTTACTAATGCATGTGTTGTATAACATGCCGTAATACAAATCCACTAATAGATGAATCTTTTGAAAATTGGTGACGTGTCTTCAAGTCTTGTACGTATAGTAAAAGGTACTAATTTTCATGGAAGGAGTATAAAAACTTCCATGCCAACAACTTTGATTTTGTCTCATACCCATGCGAGGAAAAGCTATTGACGCAAAACAACAGAATTTCAATTTCTTGCTTTACTTCTTTTGTGGCGAGGAAAAGTGATAAAAACCCAAAGGAGATGGTGATGGCATGTTATGGGATTGTCTAACAAATCCCAAAACTAGACTACAAAGATTTTAAAGAACTCGTCTTCTATTATGACTGGGTGAAGGTAGAGGACACCACTAACGGTTGTAAAGTTGATCCCGCCTCAAAAACTTTCACGGTAGATTTATCTAAGTTAGAGAGTGAATATCGCATGGCCAAGTATCCTTTTGTTTGTTACTTTCAAAATTTGAAGAAGGTATGCTACTCAAAGTGCATCATGATGACAATTGGTCTATTTCAATGCATGAACTAAAGGGTTTGACTACTTATGCAAAAGCATTAAAATATCTTAGTTTGACTACTCAAGAAGACACATTAAAGGCCCCTATAAAATTTCATTTTGCTCTTAATGATAACCTTAATTTGAAAGATATTTTACTTTATTTAGACAAAGATTGAGTATTGAAACAATAGTTTATTGTTATTCACTTAACCCTAGTATGAGAACCCTATTTGCATTGTATGTATATGAACAAAAATTGGAAAAAAAGCCTTGTATTCATTTACATTTGTGTATGTATTTATTTAAAAAACTTATTTATGAATGGAACTCCATGAAAAAATAACACGACATGATAACATGTGAAAATGAGACAAAATTATAAGTTAGTGTCCGATTAGTAATATGATAATGTGTTCATTGATCCAAATAGTGAAGCCAAGGCTACTCACAAAATTAAATTATACATATGTTAGAATGTACAGAGGTTAATGGATATATGCTTCCCATGTTTAAGCGGGTGAGTGGGGCATTATGGTGGTGGGACTGTATCACCGCTATTGAGGAGTAGACCACATTAGATATTGATGCATTCTGGAAGAAATTTGAGGACAAGAATTGTTCGCTGGCAACTAGAATCACAAAGAATAATGAATTTATAGTCTTGGTTCAGGGGGACCGCATAGTGGTTGAGTATGAGCAGGAGTTTACACCTCTCTTTCTCTTTTTTTGCATCGACTGAGGTGAATACTGAGGAGAAGAAAATGTAATTCTTCATCATAGGACCGGCTTGGAGGACCACACGGGTATTTCTGGGGAATATGATATAAACCATATATACTTAGGTGGTGAATGTCGCACGTTTGCATTATCAGAAGTAGTCGTACTTTTAGGAGTCCAAGAAAAGGAAGACAACAAATATATGAGTTGGATTTACTCAAGAGAATAATGGTAGGTCCAATATAGGAAAGAATTATCATCATCGAGACTGAAATCAATCATATTATGAGTATTGACAAGGAGACTACCAGCCATAGAAGGAATAGAGAAAGGAAACAGTGGTACAAAATTCAAGGGTTAACAATGGTGTCTTTAGAGGACATTGTTATTATTATGGGTCTAGGGGTTATTCAGCCAAGGTATTCTAAGGCCAACGTAAAGGAGTTCGTCGAGAAGTGTATTAGAATCATGCCACTTTGGGCGATTTTTTGGCATTGCAGTTGCCTGCACCCAAGGTTCTAAAAAACGCGGGGCGTGATTGAGGCGTGGAGGCCAAGCCTTAAGCCTTAGAATCCTAGGCGGGCCTAGGCGTAAAAAGGTGTGAAAAGGCGTTTAGGCCTTCTTAATATATTTTAATATTTTTTAACCATAACAAGGCTATTAAAATACAAAAATTGCACATATCATAAAAATATGTCTGAATATATGCAAATTAAAATACTATCTGATTATTTTGGATAAGATAATGGTCCGGTTTGTAAACAAACTCTTTAAAAGGCGACATCGTTTTACTAAGGCATTGTTGTTTTTAGAAAAAAGTGCGCCGTAAGGGTTTTATCAAGAATAAGGCGTGAAAAGCGTAAGGCGAGGCGTTTCTCCCAAGCCTTAAGCCTAGGCTGGTTTTTTAGAACAGTGCCTGCACCAAAATGATATTCGGCTAGCTCAGTCGGAACCTCAGGGGATAAGTATATAGTAACTACCACTCTAGGAGTATGGTTAGTGTGGTGCCCTATAACAATGGTTAACTTATCGGTTGTACTAGGTATGTCCTTATTTATTTATGTACATTTTGTTTTCCCTTATATGTGTGTTAATTGGGGAATGATATGTAGATACCCTAGAAGCGATAGAGTATCTACTTGAATGTTTGGCTTGCGTGTTTGGATGAGGCACAGGTTAATTGTTGGTTATTTTTGGCTTGTTGGGATTGCAACAACGTTCTAGTTTTCCACAACATGAGTGATCTATCAGGTTGAATAATGCGGTTTGTTCTACCGCATCACAAGTTATCTATTAGGGAGAATGGCAAGGTTTATTTTCCACAACGCATGTGAGATTTTGATTTGTGTTTCCATGTTGGGATTGCCAGAGAGTTGATTAACACTGAAAATATTGGCCTTGGTTTTATTTGGGGAATATCATAGGCTATTGGGTCCAGCGCTCAAATGGTAGGTTAGAGTATATATGGGTTTTTTTTTGTTTGAATTATTCATTCGACATATGAGTTTCTACGGAGTTTTAAGATCAGGCTCCAACAACTTACCATTCCCCTGTCCTTTTGTGTGGTGTGTTTTGTACAGGTGGTATTGGGTGTATGGGTTCCCATTCGTGGCATACTAAAGCAAGAATACATGATCCTTACTTTCATATCTCTAGTTCGTATGTTCATGGACTAAATGTTTATGAGAGTATGGTATTTGTAAGATATAGTTTAATATGTTATGCATTGGAGAATTTTGGGGATTGAATTCCTTTATCGGGGGGGGGGGGGGGGGGGAGTAATAACACGTATTTTGGGGAATTAATTAAAGATTTACTTATATTTACTCGGGCGAATTAATGCGTAAGAAGTTAGGTCTAATTAGTTTAAATCACTAACGAAAAATTAAAAATAAGAATTTTTAATATTATGTGGGCGACTCATAAATTAAACTAACCCATTTATAATAAATTTGATATTTCATGTTGGCAAGTTGAGTCGGGACTCTAGGGTTGTACGAAGTCCTGAAATGCTATTTTTAATGTTGCTAATTAGGCCACAAGATAGGTTTACCTTTGGGCCAAGTTTTAAGGGTATCTGATTAGTATTTCAATCTTATTGGGGGTCCAAATATGGCTCTATAGTAGACTTGCGGAATTAGATTCTTTAATAGGTTAATTACCCTCATTAATCACGGTAACACATCATAGCAAAATCCTAGAGACAAGAGGAAAGCATTGGAAGAATATTCAAGAGGATTTGATCATGATTCGACCACCGTTTAAGGCAATAAATATCATCTTGATTACCATATTAGTTTAATTCATGTATGACTTCATTGCTACGTTGAACTAAATTTCCTAGGAGTATGTGATTAAGATTAAAATTTCTAAATTGAATGATACATTCCGATCTTTATGAACTCGTCTAGGCATGTTCGACCTAGTAAATCATTCTTTCTTATGTTTATGTTAAAACACGTTATTAATTAAATATTGGGTGACTATATTGTGAAAATCTTTGATTTAGATATGTGAATCATCATATGTTGATAATCCTATAAAACGGTGTTTAAATTCGAGTAAAATTGCTATAGCCCCTAGTTTAATTCTAAATTGAAACAAATATAAGTTAGGTAGGCTAAGAATATGAACTTAGGGTTCTTAACATCCTTGATCTAGAATTTAGATGTAAATTTATTTCGGAATCACTTAAATCTTGTTATTTTGGTATGTGATGTTGTTATACAACTCATTTTTCAAGGAGATTCAAATGTTGTTAATGGTTATTTTTGGAGGGATGGAGAAGAATATTTCACATCAATATTGTTATAACAAGATTTGAATCTCGTTAGCGCAAGATTGGAATCTCGATCAAATGAGGTATGTTTGTGCATCCATACGCACAACTTTGATTAGCCCTGTGCCCACAACTAGTTGTGAATTGCTAGTGGATTATGGTTTGCTTTATTTCTTGGCAAGACAAAACAGTTTAACTGGGGACCACACTATTTAGGTGGGGTTTCCCAAGGGTTGTAGGTACTTGAGTTTAGTATATTATATTATGATGTATATTTGTATACCTAGGTTAGGGTATATTATATGACTACGAGTTTGGTTTTGGTTATATCTATATGTATATATCAGTGAGTAAATATATATCCGTAAGAGGACATATATTATTAGATTATGAGCATAGTCGTGGGTATATGTGTATAGATATATATGGGAGTGTCTATACGTACGTACGTATGTATGTATGTATGTATGTATGTATGTATGTATGTATGTATGTATGTATGTATGTATGTATGTATGTATGTATGTATACACGATTGGATATTTAGTGACTTCGGGGTTAGTCTTGATTACATATATTTATAACTATATATGGCAGTATACTAATGAGGACAATGGTTGAATAGCATATACTTATGTGTTTGGTTGTGTGTAGTTCCTATTGAGTATCGTAGACTATGGAGGCTATATATATATATTTGACACTTATTTATAAAATTTTCTAACATTTTTATCCCTGATCACACCGGAAGTTTTGATACAAATGGTTATTTTCCTTGGATATTAATAATATTTATAGAACTAGAAGTTCTCCCACATAAATAATAAAACTTGAAGTTTTATATTTCACATAATTCGCACGATTTTCTTTGTGAATTATTTCAAATTAGGTTCTGAAGTCCTAGGTTTTAATTTCATATATTAAATAAAAATTACAATTGCACAATATTGGATTAATTTATACACATGGTGCAATCAAAAGAACCTGACATTTTGAATTGCTATCCTAGGAACCTAAAGTTCCAAAGTACGAGATTTAAAAACTAAAGTTCTAACCATTAACTCAATGAACCTGATGTTTAAATCAAGAACATGAAGTTCTCTTTACTTTTTTAGATGAAATATTGATTCCAATAACATTTCTTGGTCATGGTTATATATTAGGAACCTAAAGTTTCTTATTTTTTATCCTAAAGTTTCTAACCTATTATCAAGAACATAAATTTTTGATACATTAGTTAAGAACCCGAAATTCTAACTTTAATTGCCTAGTTTTCTATTCTTTAGTTTCACATCTCGATTTCATATCCATATAGTCAAAGTTTTTGTTGTGACATAAGCTTATTAATTACATTATGATGTGCAATACACAATTTATGATAATTCAATAGTCATCAAAATGCATGAAGCATGATTTTTATTGTAAATATGTATGTCTTTGGATAACTATTCATAATACTAAAGATCTCTACCAAAAAATCTAAAATTCTTTGGATATTATTAAGCATTCTTTCTTCTTGTATAAGAAAACTTGAAACATTTTTTATCCATCACATCTTTTAAATATCTCATAACTATCTTCAAAGAGATAAATTCTTTAAAAATGCTTACATTTGTTTACATTTTCTCACCAAACGCTTGACCGTGACATAATTATTATATTGTTGCCCATCTATATATTTGGACTTACACATAATTCATAATGTATATTGAATCTTGTAATTCACATTTTTGAACAGTCATTATATAAAGACATTTATCTAGCACACAATGAACAACCCACACTATTAAGAAAAAAAATCATACTTACTATGTAATATAGTAAAGGTTTCAACCATAGTTGAAGTTTTTAAAATTACTAAAGGTTCTAAAATAACTTACGTGGTCTTATTACATAGTACCCACACATTCATATGCAAGGACTTATGTGAAGCGCTTCATGAAGAAATTCTGTAAGTTTTATGGACATCAAAATACATAAGTACCATATTGAAATAAATAATGAAAAGTAATTTTGCATTACTTTTAGTGTCGAAAGTCAGAAGTTTGCACTACCAAACCATCATTTCATTATTCCTGCACTACACCAAAAAGGCTAAATTGTCACATTTGAGATGGCCAACCTTGTCACGGTCATTGACCGTGACAAAAAAAGACACATTTTTTTGTTACGATCAATGACCATGACAAGTCCGTGACAACCTCTTGTCACGGTAAAAAACCGTGACAAGTACAGTTGTCACGGACTTGTCACGGTCATTGATTGTGACAACTTTAGAAAATTGTCACAGTCAAAGACCTTGACAAGTTCATGACAACTCAGTTAACTAAAAACCCTACCACCTCTTTTTTCCCCACCGTTTTCAATTCCTACCAGTTTTCTCTCTCTCTCTACTGTGACATCTTTATCTCTCTCTCTACTGCGACATCTCTCTCTCTCTCTCTCTCTCTCTCTCTCTCTTTAAATTACAAGTATTCTTTTTCTCTCTCTCTCTTTGATTTTTATATATGTGTACGTGTGTGTGGTTGCATAGGACTGCGTGTGTGTCTGTGTAGGTGTATGTGGGACTGCGCGTGTGTGTGTGGGAGCAGTGGTGGAGGGGGTAGGGGTGGCACTAGGGGTGGGGGTAGGGTTGTGTGTGTGTAGGTATGTGGGGGTGGGGGTAGGGGTGTGGGGCAGTGGGGGTAGGTGTGCGTGTGTGTAGGTGGGTGTGTGTTGGGGGGGGGGGGGGGCAGTGTCTAGAGGGGTGTGTGTGTATGTGTGAATTAGTGTGGGGGAGGGGGGGGGGGGGGGTTCAATACTGAGTTTTTTTAAAATCTTTTCATCACTAAGTAGACGAATATATATGCTTGTAATTTGTATGCATTATAATTTTATAGGACCCGTTTCTCTAATGAAAAAGGTTTCATTTGTTACTTGATGTGTGTAAAAGTACTAAAATTTAATTTATTATACATACTCAATAAAGATATCAATGACTGAACATACAACTTTTGTTTTGGAGGCCCTGAGTACCAATAATTTGTGTGACACCCTAACTTTTGATGCCCTAACCTTTAGAAGCCATGAGTACCAATAATTGGTATAAATTGAATTTGAATTGGTATTGATATTGTTATAACTTGGTATAAGTCTTAGTTCTTATGCGTACTTTAAATTAAAGAAAACATACTTTAAATTACATAATTAAATGAAATCTCTCGAATTGTGATAAGACATAAATAATGAAACATACTTTAAATTACATATAGTGTGCATAGATACTAGGTTTCTAGTTCTTATGTGTATGCATTCAATAGCCCTTAGAACCATTCGAGAGTCATTACCCGTGTAATGAGATCCCTCGAATTGTCCCATTTGGATAGTTTGGGACCGCATACTTTATGTATAATAATATTCTTAGTGGCTTAAACTTGTTACTTTGGAGGAAAGTTCTGTAGTCGTATCTTAATGTTCCCCGGATACATACTAGATTATGCGATGTTAAGTGTTATTTCAATTGATAAATTGAAATAACACTTACACTTGCGAATCTATGTCGTGTACTTGGAGAACTATGGGGATATGCTGCCGAATTTTCCTCAAATTGGAACAATGTGCATGAGTTGTTAAGTATATTACAAAATTATGCGATCGTAAATGGAATAAGACCACTCACCCTCTAGAGGAGATGGAGAAAATAGGAATTAATATTATAAATTGAATTTTTAATTTCAATTTCAAATTAAAATTGAATTTGAATTTGAATGCATGAATAAATTTACACATAGAAACTAGATTTTTAGTTCTTATGCATACGCATTCAATAGGTGATTTTTTATACTAATGGGAACTAAATATTCACACTTTTGTTTATGATAAATATACACTTTTTACCCATAATAGTAATTGTTTGTAGTAGATGTGATGGGATATCCTAAATGCAAAGAACGGATGGGTGAGACAAATAGATTAGGGGATCTGTTTCACAGAGGTGCTAATGAATTTGTGAAATACGCAAAGAGATGTCATAATTATGAAGAGTTTTCGTAGCGGTGTGCTAGGTGTAAGAATGGTAAGGTGTTTTAGTGAAAAACAGTTGACCTACATTTGTTAAGATGGGGTATGAAAGATAATTATCGAATTTGGATTTTTCACGGGGAATCAAAAGTTCCTTTTATCTCCGAGTAACCTTCACAACAACCTTCAACAATTATGATAGATGTACAAGGGGAGGATGACAATGTAGATCATAATATGCTAGAGGATTTAGTTGATGACGCATATGGAGTTCATGAAGTGGAAGAGAATGAGGTCACTGACGATGTATAAGGTTTTAGTGGTCATGAAGAAATTAGGATAAACCTTGATGATGACTACCAAAGCTTAAAATTTAAGGAAAGTCAGTCGTTATACTATGTTTATGAGAAAGATCATATAACTTTACATTCCATCATAGGTTTTCATAGTTTAAAGACCCAATATGGTTTGTCTGGCAATAGCGTGACAGGAATTTTTAATTGGGTGACGTATTTGCCACCCAAGAATATGCTTCCAAACAGCTATCCTACTATAAAAAATGGTTTGAAAGGTTTGATAATGAAGTATAAATCAATTCATTCTTGTGTGTATGACTGCATACTGTACCGAAAGGAGTATAAAAATCTCAATCGGTGTCCGATATGTGATGAACCTAACTATGTCCAATCTGCTGGCAAGGAAGGCACACGATAAAACTTCCCTCAAAAAGTGTTGAAATATTTTTTCGTTGGGCCTAGATTAAAGAGATTTTTTACAGTACCATGGATAGAAGAGGCAATAACTTGGCATGCTAGGGAAGAAGAAGAGAATAATCCCATGAGCCATCATATTGATTCTACAGCTTGGAAGAGGTTGAGTTTTGAGTATCCCAATTTTGCTCGAGAACAGTGTAACATTCGTTTGACAATGTCAACATATGATTTCAATCCATTTGGAAATCTAAGCGCCAATCAGAGTGTAAGGCCATTGATCCTAACCCCACTCAACCTTCCTCCTTCAAAGTGTTTAAGACCTGGATTTTTGATGTTGTCTTTGTTGATACTTAGGCCAAAGGCACCATGTGAGGACATCGATGTATACTTGGATCCTTTGGTAGAAGAATTAAATGAATTATGGGAAGAAGGTGTGCAAGCATTAGAATCTTTTATAAAAGAAGAGTTTACGCTGAGAGCTATGTTGATGTGGACAATTCATGATTTTTCAGCTTATGGAACATTATCTGGTTGTGTAGTATATGGTTATTTGAGGTGTCCTATTTACGGAGAAATGACTAAATCTCTTCATCTCCCCTCTAGCTCAAAAAATGTATACCATTGCCATAGAGGTTTTTACCCCCGCTCATAAGTTTAGATTTGAGAAAGGTTCTAACTTTTTACCGGGTGGGGTTGAACATAGACTACCACCGAGAAAACTTTCAGGCTCAGAAATTGAAAGTATTCTTCTGATTGTGGCCCTAATATGCCATGTAAGAATCCAAAATTTAAGAATGTTGATGATACGAGAAATCGCCCACTTGTCGTTCTCGTATCAGCAAGTCGAGAGTAAAGTGTATAATAGATCAACGAACCAAGTTAGGAGACATGAACACAAGGTATAGAGTGGTTCAATCTCTAACATAGGCCTACGTCCATTGTGGTGATCTACTGTCATTATATTCGTTGTTTTGTACAAAATAATTGTGCCTAAAGAGGCATACAAGTATGAGAATAAAGGAGAGTCCATGATGACTGATTGTAAGGACACAAATTTCCAATTGAGTCCTTTGTAGTTTTTGGCTCAATTCCGAACAAAAACATTTGAGTCATAGGATAGAGTTCAAGTTTATTCATTCAAGCCTATGACGTGTTTGTGGAAGACGTAGCGGCCAAGATATTAAAGCTTCATCTAATGCCGTGTGTGTTTGTGCCTCGTGTCTACGTCATCAACATGGTTCCATTGCTCCTAAGGTATGAATGCATTTTTAATATATATATATAGGAGCTTGGAACATTATTTATTGGGTGTATGTTAGAAATTTATTTTGGGTGTTAGAACTTTTTTGTAAACTTTTTTGAATTCATAATTCTAAATATTTTGTTCTCGGACACCTTTCAGTAAAAAAATCATATCAAATCCAAAAAAAATCAGAATGACACGAAACTGGCGGCCACGCGTTCGTATCGAAATTATCTAGAACCATGGCCTAAGATCTCGTTAGATAGGTCGTTCGAACGACCTCGTTCTAACGACTTCTCGTTCGAACGAGATTTCTAACGAGAAAGCTGCGGGAACAGTTTTAAGCCAGTTTTTTCCACTTTTCCACTACTTTGCCCCACTTCCTTTTTGACATACTTCTTAAGTGCGGGAACTAACTTTTTGAAGACAACTTTTTCACATTCTAAGAGTCTTTTGAGAGCAAAACTTTTAAGAAAAAGTTCCATGTTTTGTGTTTGATTTTTATGGATTAAACTCATCAAAAATTACATACACACCCATTTATTTAGTTTATTCCAAGTACCTATTGATATATCATTGCTTGGAGACTTTTGGCACCTGGTTTTCTCTACACCAACAAGAAGAGAGTTTGGGTTCTTCTCTACCCCAAAAAAAGGAGAAAAGTTTATTGCGGTGTTCTCACTCGAAGAAAGGCTTTGCGTGTGGGTTGACGGTGACCATAGCCCCATCGATGGAGTTTGAGACTGTGGAGGAGTCCACGGTTATACACTAGGCGGAGGTTGAAGACCGAAGGAGCGCGTCAAGGCTTGGACGGACTCAAGTCAGTTTGTGTAAGTCCTCTTGTGTCGAGTCTTTGTAAAAACTACCATACTTAGTGAATTCGTGGCTAGGGCCGTCCGAGGTTTTTCCCATTTGGGTTTTCCTCGTACATCCGGCGTAGTGCGATTGATATTTATTTTATCTTGCTATATCACCTAGATGCATGCTTAGGACTAAAAGATAAAATTAGTTCAAAATCAAAATCTATTTAATTTGGTAAAAATTTAATGTTTGGGTATGTTCAATTTATTTCAAGTGCAAAATTACTTTATCTTGATAGCATGCAAGTTTAACTTGAATTGGATTAATGTGTGTTTAAGTCTAAATGAAAATTGTGTGTGTAGTTTAATTTCACTTTTCGTTTAGTTTTAATTTTTTCATAAGTTGGTTTGTTCTCTTTAAGAAAAGAAAATTTTAAATAACTTTTGAAAAATTAAAATTTGAACCATTTCATTATATTTGAATTTAAAAATTGGGGGCTTCCGCACTTTCAAATTGGTATCAGAGCCAAAGCGATAAATTATTTCGTTAAAGATCTTTTAAATAATTTTTGGCTAAAATGGAATTTTCCCCATTTTCAAAATTTCCTATTTTCGATGGTTCAAACTACGCGTATTGGAAAGCGCGAATGAAATCGGCACTAAAATCTATCGATGAGAGAGTTTGGATGTCTGTTGTTAACGGGTGGTCCCCACCTACTCATTTAGTAGATAATGAGCGTGTTCCCAAACCCACCGATAGATGGAGTGAGGGTGAATTTAAACTTTCTAACTTTAATTCCCGAGGTTTAAATGCCTTATTTAGCGCTGTCACACCAGATGAATTCCGACGCATTATGACGTGTGAGACCGCTAAAGAAGCGTTGGATATTTTGCAACTCACTCATGAAGGTACTAGTGTCGTTAAAGCTTCGAAACTTCAAAACCTCACCACTCAATTTGAAACTATCAAAATGAATGAAAAAGAAACTTTTGATGAATTTTATGCTAGACTTTCTGATATTGTTAATTCATCTTTTAACTTGGGAGAGAAAATACCCGACAACCGAGTTGTAAAGAAAATTTTAAGGTCCCTTCCCGATAGATTTATTCCAAAAGTGACCGTTTTAAATTCTTTACCAACTTTAGCCTCTACGAAATTAGAAGAGCTTGTAGGTGATTTACAAACCTATGAACTAGACATGTTCCCCTCTAAAACTGAAAAGAAAATTGAAAAGGGCGTTGCTTTAAAAGCCCGAAAAGAGGTCAAACAAGTAGTAGAGAGCGAGAGTGATAGTGATTCGGAAGACATGGCTTTGTTTGCTCATAAATTTAGAAAATTTCTTAAATTTAACAAAGATAAATTTAAAAATGATTTTAAGAAATTTGAAACTTCTAAGTATGACAAAGTCGAGAAGATCCCTAAACCCATTAATGAAAATTTAAATAGGGACGAGTCAAATAGGTGTTTTGGTTGTGAGGGTTATGGCCATAGGGCTTTTGAGTGCCCCACTAAACTAAGGAAAGAGGGTAAGCGACCCATTTCATATAATGCGACCCTTAGTGATAGTGATAAGGAAGAGGGACCCGATTCCCCCACTAAGCCCAACTTTGTGGCTTTTATGGCTAGTCATGTGAGTGATAGTGAGAACTCATCGATTGATGAAACTTTAACACATGACACTTCCGAGGTCAAAGTTTTTGATTCCCTTATTTTTTATGATAGTGAGAGTGGAGAAGAAAGAGAGAGTGAAAATGAAGAAGAGGTTAATGTGAGTGAACTTCAAAATGCTTTTCAAGAACTTTATAAAGAATCTATTAAATTGAAAAGAGCTAATTTGAAGTTAGAAGCTAGTTTAAAAGAACGTGTCAAGGTCGTTGATAATAGCATGTTGGTTGAAGACCTTAGGAGACGAGAGAAAGCTCTTCTAGAGAAGCTTGAACATATAGAAGGCGAGAGAGATAGCCTTAGGGGTTTAATGGAATCCTTGAAAAAGGAGCTTCTTGCTTTTGAAGAGAGAAATGTTTTATTAGAGTCTAACATTTTAGAATTACAAAATAAATTAAAAGACTATAGTAATGTCAAATTTGATTTGGAGTGTCGTTCGGAAAAATTAGATAAAATATTAGGAACAGTCCAAATTAAAAATGACACTTGTGGTTTAGGCTTCAATACTTGTAATGAATTTACTCATAACGCCAGAATCAATGTTTTAGGAGAATCTACTAGGAAAGTCTTTAGAGATCACTCCTTAGGTAAATCTTTTCGACATGTTTTTACTTGTACACATTGTGGTCGAAAAGGTCATCTTAGAAAATTTTGTTTTGATCTTAAACGTATTCCTAGAAAATCCCAACGTAAAGCAACCAAGGTAGTTAAAATTCCTACACCCCAAGATAGTCATTCTTCATTAATTTGGGTTAGGAAATCCGACTTGGTTGCTTTGCAAAATGGGGTTTTTGATTCTCATTTACTTTCACATGCTTCCTCCCTTGCTAAATCTAAAATATGAATGTGTTAGTGTTTGAATACTTTAGCTTTTGTACTTCATGCTATATTCACATGCTAAATGTATGCTTGTTTAATCATTTTCTAGTCTATGCTCCATGCTTATCACATGCTAGAATTATGATTTTTGTTTATCTTTTGTATTATATTTCCTTCATTTTATTTGCATTAATTGAAAAATACAAAAAGATTTGTGTTTATCATTTGGATTTTATCTCTTGGTAATTTAAGCTTAATAAAAAAATTCAAATGATTTTTCTTTGACTTTTGAGAATATATTATTTATTTTGGTTAAAAATTTCAAAAACTCAAAAAGATTTTATTTTGTATGTAGTTTAGTTTGACACACTTTATGTGGAATACACTTGTGTTTGAATCCCTCCTTTAACGCTCCCACGTGGCTAGAACTTTTGGTTTAGATTGTCAATCCTTAAAATGTTCTTTACCATATTTTTTATGGAGAAGTTGAATTTTGTGTTGGTCAAATGGATTCTATTTTTATATGCCTCTATTCACACATGCACGAGCTCTTTTGAAATTTTAACTTCATATGTATATTTGAGCTATGTGAGGTGTTCTCCTACCAATCTTGTCATCTACATATTTGTGACTTAGGAGGACTAGTGCATGTCAAAATTCGTTGCATGTGAGATTTGTGTGAAAAATGAAAACATGATAAATAAAAATGTGCACGGGGAAGGGCTCCGAAAGGACTAAGTGATCCTTTGCGATTGTAAGCCACCGTTTTGAATGGACCTAAAAGAAATACGTGGTCCAAAGGCCTAAAAACAGAAAATACGGCATTAACAAGAAAAATAATTTGCCAAGGCCTATGTTTGATTGATATATTCATTCAAATTTAATATAAATGCATATTGAGGGAGATTGGATGATATATCAACGATTTGCACAATGTCCGTTTATCCTAGTTGCGTATTTCATGTCATGACTCTACTGGTTTGTAGAATCATCAATATGCTAGGCTTGTATGCATTGTGTATGTTTGTTCATTGAGTTCAATTTATATTTTCACGTGAGGTTATATTCAAATGTGATGAAGTTTGCAATCAATTGAGAACTCCGTGAACATGTTTTAAGTGATTGGGTCTAAATTTAATCGTTACTAGTTCACACCCCAACACTTCCATTTCCATATGACACATTTTTGCCATACGAGTGTGAAAGACTCCTATTGTATTTAGTGTGTGTCATTTGTGTGTTTATATCTATATATGTGTACTTGAGTCTCTTTGATATATATTATGTATACATATATTTGATATTTTTGTTTAGTCTTTGCTTTGATTTCTAATCCATATATGCTTTAATTCATACTCTGTATCCATCTTATTGCATTCTTTGTTGATATCACGTGCTTAATAGTTTATATATCATATTGGTATCATTTTATTGCATCCTAGTTGGTATCCGACGTTATTGTTTGGATTAGTTGAACTTTTGTTGCCCATATGCTTTAACGTTCTCATCACTATATGCACAATTACATGTTTTAGCTTGTTATCCCATTCTTTTATCCCTTGCTTAGTTTAGAGCGTTTATATGCTTTATTTGGGGTATATAAGTTACTGCTTTGATTCTTTAGCCTTTGTCTATTCCTGAACAAAAAGGGGGAGAATGATAGGGGGAGAAATGGTATCTAATCCTATTATTATCGTATCTTAGTTTGGGGGAGATTTATTTGGGGGAGATTTATCTTAGGGGGAGACGTCTTTCTAAGTAGGTCATTTGTTTGATAAAGGGGAGAATTAATTTAGGGGGATTAATTATTTAATTGCATTTAATATTTTGATATTCCCTATGCGTTTGATAGTTTGCTTGAGTGTGCAGGAATACTTCAAAATGGCAACATTCAACATCGGCAAAGATATTGATCCTTGGGTTGTTTGAGTCAAGCATTGTATTTTTATTTTGGGTGGGACATTGTTTTTGAGTCTAGTGAGCTTGACGGCCCTTTCGGATTTTTGTTTAGTTTTTGTCCCGGAATAGCCAAAGGGGGAGATTTGTAAGGACACAAATTTCCAATTGAGTCCTTTGTAGTTTTTGGCTCAATTCCGAACAAAAACATTTGAGTCATAGGATAGAGTTCAAGTTTATTCATTCAAGCCTATGACGTGTTTGTGGAAGACGTAGCGGCCAAGATATTAAAGCTTCATCTAATGCCGTGTGTGTTTGTGCCTCGTGTCTACGTCATCAACATGGTTCCATTGCTCCTAAGGTATGAATGCATTTTTAATATATATATATATAGGAGCTTGGAACATTATTTATTGGGTGTATGTTAGAAATTTATTTTGGGTGTTAGAACTTTTTTGTAAACTTTTTTGAATTCATAATTCTAAATATTTTGTTCTCGGACACCTTTCAGTAAAAAAATCATATCAAATCCAAAAAAAATCAGAATGACATGAAACTGGCGGCCACGCGTTCGTATCAAAATTATCTAGAACCATGGCCTGAGATCTCGTTAGATAGGTCGTTCGAACGACCTCGTTCGAACGACTTCTCGTTCGAACGACCTCGTTCGAACGACTTCTCGTTCGAACGAGATTTCTAACGAGAAAACAGCGGGAACAGTTTTAAGCCAGTTTTTTCCACTTTTCCACTACTTTGCCCCACTTCCTTTTTGACATACTTCTTAAGTGCGGGAACTAACTTTTTGAAGATAACTTTTTCACATTCTAAGAGTCTTTTGAGAGCAAAACTTTTAAGAAAAAGTTCCATGTTTTGTGTTTGATTTTTATCGATTAAACTCATCAAAAATTACATACACACCCATTTATTTAGTTTATTCCAAGTACCTATTGATATATCATTGCTTGGAGACTTTTGGCACCTGGTTTTCTCTACACCAACAAGAAGAGAGTTTGGGTTCTTCTCTACCCCAAAAAAAGGAGAAAAGTTTATTGCGGTGTTCTCACTCGAAGAAAGGCTTTGCGTGTGGGTTGACGGTGACCATAGCCCCATCGATGGAGTTCGAGACTGTGGAGGAGTCCACGGTTATACACTAGGCGGAGGTTGAAGACCGAAGGAGCGCGTCAAGGCTTGGACGGACTCAAGTCAGTTTGTGTAAGTCCTCTTGTGTCGAGTCCTTGTAAAAACTACCATACTTAGTGAATTCGTGGCTAGGGCCGTCCGAGGTTTTTCCCATTTGGGTTTTCCTCGTACATCCGGCGTAGTGCGCTTGATATTTATTTTATCTTGCTATATCACCTAGATGCATGCTTAGGACTAAAAGATAAAATTAGTTCAAAATCAAAATCTATTTAATTTGGTAAAAATTTAATGTTTGGGTATGTTCAATTTATTTCAAGTGCAAAATTACTTTATCTTGATAGCATGCAAGTTTAACTTGAATTGGATTAATGTGTGTTTAAGTCTAAATGAAAATTGTGTGTGTAGTTTAATTTCACTTTTCGTTTAGTTTTAATTTTTTCATAAGTTGGTTTGTTCTCTTTAAGAAAAGAAAATTTTAAATAACTTTTGAAAAATTAAAATTTGAACCATTTCATTATATTTGAATTTAAAAATTGGGGGCTTCCGCACTTTCACTGATGATTTCGGTGTGCCGGAGAGGTATCTGCGTGGTGGTCAAGCAATTTCTGAGTTGTATATTGAGGCGTAGAGAGAATTGCTACTATAGAGACTGTCCCGATTGTATGGAATCGATATCGTCTCTCGAGGTGTGGTCCTCTATTTATAGGAGACATGCTCACGTGCAATGAGCATGTGACATAGTTTGGAGTTGTGATGGAGTGGGATGCAGCCTGTAAGCCAAGAAACGTAATCCTCGCATCCTGTAACTGGAAAAAGACGAGGGTGCCCCATACCTTACTAGAGGAGTCCATAGAAGGTTGACTGTGGTCGTGCCCCTTGAAAGGGGGACGCGCCCTGTATAAGGTTAGGCCGCACTCCAAGTTCAGAAGCGGCCGCACCTTATGCTGATGAGGACCGCGGCATGTATATTCCGCGGTAGGGTGCTAGATTTGTATTATCAATAAGCCCCTCAGTCGTAGGTCCAAGAGAATTCGATTGGGGCTGCGAATTAGTTTAGTCTTCTTAGATGCCGCGGTATTTCCAAAGCGACAATTCATCTTTCGCGCTCTCTTACATAAATTGTTTCGGGTCGTGGACTTCATTACATTTCCAAAACTTTGAGAGAAAATCGAGAGTGAAACTATGCGCGTCCATTTTTATTCACTTTCTGGCAACCCTTTACGGAGGTTTGTGGCGGTTCCAAGGTGGTGAGAGGCTGAGCATCGCTGACTTATTCATTTCCAGGTAACTTTTCAACCAATTCTTGTAAATTGTTTTCGTAGCTTGCACTTCTTCTTTGATTGTACAAGCACATGAGCATGAACGCTACATTGCTTGATAGAAAACTAGGGTTTCAATTTAAATAATCTGCTATCTCCCTATAATTGAACACACATGAACGCTGAGCACATCAATAATTGTTAGGATCCATCTTCATATGCTATACTTGACCCCTAATCTTCCAAACGCCATGAAAATCATATAGTTGTTCTTGCTGTTCATAGTCAAACTCTTCGTATTCTGTGAATTTAATTATTAAAACGATTAAACGTCACATATTCAAATTGTTTAAGAGAGAGGCCGCGGCATGATAGAATTTATATAATCTATTCCTTTGCTGTTTTGGCCCTTATCTGCGGTATACCGTGGGTGATGGCTGCGGCCCCTTATTCTGCCACTTTGATGCATTGACCTTTAGTAATTGAATTAGAAATGTCCATGGTCACAGATCTCTAAATTCATTTGAGCCTGTTTCCGCAACAGTGTATGTTCCAGTGCTGATTTAGGAGGTGGCTGCGGCCAGCAGCATCAGAGGAGGATCCCTTAGGAAATATTTACTATTTATACATAATCTTCCCGCGACTTCTTAAAGTCTTTTCCAAACCATATTGGTTGCGGAACCTAACTGCGGACTCTGATTTTCAGGTACTGCTACAACCATATGAGCTTTGACCTAGATGAGTTTCTGATAGGCTTTTGGGCAAAGCATTTTGGAACCTCTCCTCCTGAACTCACTTTCGTGCCCCCTCTGAGATAAATAGGGCCTTGTAAGCTAAGGGATTATCCCAACTGAGTGATACTAGACTCTAACTCCACGGACTCTGTGTCTAGGAAGGATTTTCAGTCCGCACTGATGGAAGAAGAAGACAATTTAAGTAATCATCTATTGGGTGCAGAGGATGATGCCGCGGATGTTAGAGATAACCCAGCGGGTACATCTGGGAGGGCTGAGAGACCCTTAGCTACACTTGATATCCATAACGCCATGACCCAAGACTGGGTTGAGCAGGTGGATGAGGCCTTCGAATTTCTAGAAAATTTGATGTGCTCGGCACCTGCCGTGAACCAAAGACCTTGCACGGCTGTGGCTGATAATGGAGTTTGCTTCCCACTTCATGCCTTTATTTACGCATTGCGGCTGACTATTCCCTTTCCCATCCATCATCTTTTTTAGATAATGAAATTGGCCCCAGCCCAGTTAGATCCTAATGGTTGGAGAGCCATTCTGGTTGCGGTTGTCCTTTGGGAGAATCTATTCAAAAGGGACATCACTCTCGAGGAGTTCTTTCATTTCTACCGCCCAAAGGAGAACTCGGTGAAGTTCGCTGGGTACTAATACTTCTCAGTCCGCGGAAGGGAAGAGACCCTTTACATTGGGAGGCTGACTAGTGTGAAGAACTGGAAGGGGAAGTATTTTTACATCTCCGGAGAAGACTGGGAGATTCACCCCGAGGAGAACGAGAGGGAAAGGTCGTATAGAATGTCGCGGCAATGAGGGTCTCCATCTAAATTAGGTATTAAGATTATAGCCGCGTCCTTCCTTCAGATTTGCATATTAACTTTCACTAACCTTTGGATTATTATTCTGCAGTCCTTGATAACTTGAATTTGAACAAGCGGTAAGAGAAGAGAGTTACTGAGGCCGCGGCAGTTCCCGCTGAACGTAAAAAGTTTAGTACACTTGTCACATCAGCAACTATATTCGAAGCAAGGTTTTTTACCAACAAGTCCATTCCTTAACTTATGGCCGCGGAAGGTAATACCCTGATCGTTATAATTTTTAATCTGCGATCACTTATGCTCTCCTGAATTTAATTCCCAATATTTACTATTACTTTTTCAGGTGAGGAGGTTGACCGAGAACTGTTGGCCGCCCAGCTAGCAGAGATGGTCGATGACGCAGTCATTCTAAACAATACTACACGGAGCAGGAAGAGGAAAAGGTCCAAAGCCAAGGCACCTACCGCGGCTCCGTCCAATGATTTGGACACACCTGTCGTGAACTCAACTCCTGCTATGGAGAAAACTGGCGTTGCAACCCAACCTCAACCTGAATTTGATGATGACATAAGGGCCAACCTGGCTGCGCCAGGTTTGATGTCAGAAGATGCTCCCCTCAATACAGCTTCTTCGCCGTCGCCACCTGTTATTGCAGTAAATGCAAACTTGGCACCCCCACAGTGCCACGATGAAGTTTGTCCCGATGGTCATCTCCGGCCTCAATTGAGGTAGCCCGACCCTGAGTCATCATGGGACACCACCGCGAAAGCCGCAAGGAGGATGAAAAGGGACCTGGATGCCGCGGATCTGGACAGGCTGGTGGGAGAAGACCATGACGACCTGGAGGACTGCGGCCTCCATAGTCTTCTGAGGGTAAGTTCTTTGTTTTCTTCATTTCTCTTTTGTTCCATATAATATGACTAACTTTTTAGTTTCAGGTCGCGAACATCATCGTAGCCCAGAAAAGTAAGTACGAGGCCCTCTACAAATTGAAGGAAGCCGAGAAGAGTGTGCATGCTATGGATATGGAGGCTGCACGGACTGCATCTTTTGAATCTGGCAATAAATCTTCTGTCATTGCCCTTCAGGCAGCCCATATGGACTTGGAAACAACAAATAAGGCCAGGGAGGAAGCGAAAGAGAACTTAAAATAGGTCGCGGACTCCCTTAAAGCCTCCCAGGCCCAGACTGCTGAATCTACACGTGTTACGAATATTTCAAGCATCAAGCTCTCCCTTCTTCAGGAGAAGTATGAAGAGCTGGGGGCCAAGTCTACTCAAGAATCCCTAGACCATGCCACGGTTATAAAGAAGATGGAGTCAAAACATGGGTATTCCCTCTAGCTGGCCATTGACCATGCCGTAGAGTCATTCAAAGGCTCCATGGACTTCTTCCTGGTCAATAATAGAGCCTATCTCCACGTCTACCAGGAGCTAAGGAACATGATTATAAAGAACTTCCCTGAGGCCAAGGAGAAGGTTCTGGCCTGGAAGCTGAGTGATGCTGAACACCAAGACTGCATTGCCGAGCTCAAAGCCGCCTCTGAAGAGAAAGCTAGACTGAGAGCGAAAGCATAGGCAGCGGCCGCGGAGGAAGAGACTGAAACAGTCGCGAATGGGGAGGAGGCTGATGAGCATGATGATGATGCTTCCTGAGTTTGTTTCATTTTTTATTATTGATAAAGGGTTGCATCCCCTCTATTACTTTACTTTTGTAGTGGCTGCGGCCCATATGCTTGTAATCTTTAACTGATAATATCAAGGTTGTGGCCACCTTTTAAACATTAATTATATTGGCTTCAATCTCTTGTATCTTTTGCATCTTCTTTTTGCTCGTTTCAATGCTTAATTGAATACTTTCTGTATGCCTCTCATGACTTGAATACAACTGCCTTTTTGATGAACTTGTAAAAATACGTCTACGACACTATAACATATTTTTTTAATAACCGCTGACTGAACTGCCCCGACACCCTCCAGTAATGGCAACGAACCTTCACAATTAATTGTTAGAGGCTGCGGCCCCTTGCACCAAAGCGTGGAAGAGCTGCCTCTTGAACAAGGTCGCGACAGTTCCTGCTGAACATGAAAAGTTGACCTTTTAAATAAGGCCGCGGCACCTTCAAGTGTTTGAAACCCATATTCTGCAATTTTGTTTGTTTTCATCCCATAAAAAAAATGGAACATATATAGTAGGATGTCTTTTCATCCCCTTTAGTCGCTTTAACTGTCTGAAGCTTTTTGAAAGTTGCTTTTAACGGTTGCAGCTATATTAACAGGGTTACTGCACTCTCTAACCATGGTTGCTTGACGGTCGCTTTTATTATTTTTCACGAAGTATCCTTCATCTTCATTAGCACCGCCCTTCTGTATGTAAGTGGGATATTGACAAGCCTTCCTAGGCTGGGTTATGTTATTAAGCCACCCACAGCTAACATATAGGATATTTTCAAGCCTCCTCGGGTTAGGTTATGTTGTTAAGCCACCCACAGCTAACATATAGGATATTTTCAAGCCTCCTCAGGCTAGGTTATGTTGTTAAGCCACCCAAAACTAACATATAGGATATTTTCAAGCTCCTCGGGCTAGGTTATGTTGTTAACCCACCCACAGCTAACATATAGGATATTTTTAATCCTCCTCAGGCTGGGTTATGTTGTTAAGCCACCCACAGCTAACATATAGGATATTTTCAAGCCTTCTCAGGCTGGGTTATGTTGTTAAGCCACCCATAGATAACATATAGGATATTTTCAAGCCTCCTCAGGCTGGGTTATGTTGTTAAGCCACCCACAGCTAACATATACGATATTTTGAAGCCTCCTCAGGCTGGGTTATGTTGTTAAGCCACCCACAGCTAACATATAGGAAATTTTCAAGCCTCCTCAGGCTAGATATTACAAGTCTCTCGACTTATAATGACGCATCTCGAAAGCTAAGAGCGGGTATTGAAAGCCCTTATGAGAGACATGGCAGTCCAATCTTGCATAACTGCTTCCACTATTTGATATCGCCTCTTTTTATTATCATCAACTTTCGGACAATCAGGCGTCTTGTCGGGCATTATTTCCCATTTAGATATTATCATTTCCGAAATAACATATTGCTTCGGATCGGGATCTATTTAAGACGAAAATGGTCTTTATAAGATAACATTTCATGGAAATGAGAATCAAAATATGACACTATCAAGGTGAACTTAACTTTAACTATTCATATATATGACTTTTTAAAGATAACACAAAGTTTAGTTTAAGACAGCATAAGAGGAGTTGTCACTGTAACGTAAGGACAAATGGAATATAAGAGAAGCATGGAAAATGGGCATGTGGCATGTGATATAAGAATGTATCCCCTAATCATCTTTGAGGAACCTCTGTAGCATCCCCTGCCCAATTAGCCTTTCAATTTCATCTTTCAGAGCATAGCATTGCTCGGTGTCATGGACATGGTCCTGATGGAACTTGCACCAAGTAGCTTTGTTCCTCTTGTGGGGTGGAACTCTCAGCTTTTCTAGCCACCTCAACAGCTTGTCCTCTTTGATGAACTCAAAGATCTCTTCAACCGGGAAGGTCAACAGAGGGTAGGCCCCAGACCTCTTCTCTGCATTCTCAGCTCTCCTTTTTTGGCACTTGCTGACTGCCTTTTCGGCCAGACCCTCTTCAACTGTCGAGGCGGCAAAGGCTGGTGGAGTTATTTTCTTTGGCGCCGCACCTACATTTTGAGAGGCCGCGATCTCTAGCATTAGGACCCTCTGAGTTAAGTAGTTGACCTGGGTCTGAAGTGAGGCATGACTGTCGTAGAGGTGATTGAGGTTATTGAGGTGATTGTACAGCTGCACAATCTCATCCTTGATTTCTATGCTCTGGATGGATTCTCCTTCCATTTTCTGTCTCTGTTAGTATTTACAACGTATATATATAATATGAGGAAAACTAACAAAAGTGAGTAATCTCAGAAATATTGGAGCCAAGTAGGATATGGGGGTGCAACGTTTGTACTGCTACATGCTATTACTACCGAGGCTGCGTCCAGCAAGGCACATAGATGCACTGCCGCAGCCTTGTATGATATACACCAAGGTTGTGCTGGAGTCCATCTGATTCCGTTCCTAGATGTTTTGAAGTGTGTAACGCAACTGTGCTAGTAGGGGCCATGACATAAAGGTGTTTAAACTACCAGTCGCATCCCTTTCTAGGCAGGGGGAAAACAATCCCAACATCAAAACCCAGGAACTGAGTTTTTTCTCCCAACACGTGGAGAGAATACCTACTAGGGTCCGTTAACGAGAGGATAGCCTCAATGTGCACCAAATGGCACAGTTTCGTTGATAAACCCTAGATCATAGGTCAAGAATAGACAAAAAAGGGGTTTAGATACAATTTTTCCCTAAACATTCATCCTTTCGGGGCTGGAGCCCATCATGCTTTTCAGCACTATCTAAATGAAACTATATCACAGGGGTATGTAAAATAGATCTAAGGTCACAAAATAATTACACGAGTACAGATCTGACTATACAAAATACCCATCTAAGGGTGTTAATATAGAATGGAGCTCAATAACCAACATCTACCTATGAGATGACGATCCAAAGGATCCTTAGGGGTTGAACGAGGTGTTTTAAGAACTTAAAGCACAAAGAGATTGAAATATCTCTTTCCCACAGACGGTACCAGATTGATGATACGAGAAATCATCCACTTGTCGTTCTCGTAGCAGCAAGTCGAGAGTAAAGTGTATAATAGATCAACGAACTAAGTTAGGAGACATGAACACAAGGTATAGAGTGGTTTAGCCTCTAAAATAGGCCTATGTCCACTGTGGTGCTCTACTCTCATTATATTCGTTGTTTTGTAAAAAATAATTGTTCCTAAAGAGGCATACAAGTATGAGAATAAAGGAGAGTACGTGATGACTGATGATTCCGGTGTGCCGGAGAGGTATCTGCGTGGTGGTCAAGCAATTTTTGAGTTGTATATTGAGGTGTAGAGAGAATCGCTACTATAGAAATTGCCCCGGTTGTATGGAATCGATCCCGTCTCTCGAGGTGTGGTCCTCTATTTATAGGAGACATGCTCACGTGCAATGAGCATGTGACACAGTTTGGAGTTGTGATGGAGTGGGATGCAGCCTATAAGCTAATAAACGTAAGCCCCGCATCCTATAACTGGAAAAAGACGAGGGTACCGCGTCCCTTACTAGAGGAGTCCGCGGCAGGTTAATGATGGTCCTGCCCCTTGAAAGGGTGTCGCGCCCTGTATAAGGTTGGGCCGCACTCCAAGTTCAGCAGAGGTCGCGCCCTATGTTGATGAGGGACGCAGCATGTATCTTCCGCGGTAGGGTACTAGATTTCTAATATCAAATGTCAAGCATAAAAATATTATAACTGGGAATCAAACTAAGAGAAGAAAGGCATGGTTTAGGAGGTCAATTTTATTTGACTTGCCTTATTGGAAGAATAACCCGGTGCACCATGTATTGGATGTGATGCACGCAGAGAAGAACATCGCTAAACATATTGTGGGCACATGCCTTGGGGGGATTCATTCTAAGGATGAAGAAAATGCATGAAAAGACCTTAAAGTGTTGAAACCTAAGCCACAACTATGGTTGAAAGAAGATAGTAGGAGAAGGACGATAATTCCCCTTGGTGCGTTTACTTTGACGAGTGAGGAAAGGAAAGTGCTTTCAGACACAATATATAATTTGAAAGTTCCATTTAATTTTCTGTCCAACTTGCAAAGGATTGTGAATTATGCTACTCGTGATTTACATATGTGTACGTTCCATGATTGGAATATACGAGGAAAATAAATTTTATACAGAACTCAGGCATTTCATACATGACTCTTACGTTCTTTCGAGCGAGCGCGAAAGATAAAAACCTCGTTAAAGTTGAAATGTCTTACTATGGTGTAATTCGAAATATATTTGAATTGGACTATGTAAGCTTCAAAGAGGTTGTATTTTACTGTGAATGGGTAAGAGTTGAGGATAAAAAAGCTTCTAAAGTTAATCCTTGAACCAATTTGATCATGGTTGACTTGTCCAAGTTGAAGAGCAACAAACATGTGAGCGATGAGACGTCTCTTTGTGCTTTTCAAAAGGTCAAGCAAGTGTTTTACCCTGAGTATATCAACAAACAGTGCTCAATCATCCTACATACGCCAAAGCATATAAATAGTAGTGTGGATGATATGGCTACTCCTACCGAATATCAATCCATTTTTTATGATAACCCGAATTTGAAATAATTTTTAGATTTGTAATAAGTATTCAAATTATTTGAAATGACGAGTGGCTGTATTATTCTAGTGCTTTATTATTATCAGACGACAATTTAATGCTTTTTATTCATTTATACTTGATCATTTTAATGCTTGTAATAACCAAGTGTATATGTTAATTAGGATTTTAATCAATTTAAGAATTAATTCAAAGTTCATGATCCAGGAGTGTGTGTGCGGGGGGGGGGGGGGGGGGGGGGGGGGGAAGGTGTTTAAATTGAATTTGGTATTGGTATAAATTGGTATTGGTATAAATTGAAATTGATATTGGTATTGGTATCTATTGTTATTATCGGATTTGAGCATTAATTCAATGTCCATATACATGTTTGTACTAATAATAACATTTTTTCGCAGAAAATGACTTCATACCAGCACGGTAGCGGAGGCGACGAGGGCTCCTCGTCCAGTAGGCCCACAAAATGGGGCAAATTGGGGTCCGTCGTTGAGAATAAGATGACATTATTGGCTAGAGCGCCAGAGTTTCTAAAGGCGATCGTTGGATCGGGGTACATTGATTGGAGAGTCGTGCCTAATGACCTCAAGATGAACATCTGGGGGGCACTACAGGTAGTGTATTTATATTAATATTTATATTTATATATGAATTTATATTTATAAGTAACCAACACTTACTTTCTTTTTGGATTGTATTTGTTTGACAGGAACAATTCGGCCTGCCCCCACATCTCCGCGACTCCACGTTGGAACAATTAAGGGATCAATATAAGACGTGGAAGAAGAATATGTGGGCACAGTAATTTGGGAAGACCCGGGAGTCCATTCTAAGAGTACGTGACACCGTCCCACCAAAGGATCTAATATCATTGGCACAGTGGCAAACGTTTGTTTATAATGAGATCGATGAGCAGCAATTGGCATCTTGCCAATCAGGGAGGGACAACGGGGGAAAAAATTTGGACATGCACTACTCTGGGTGGACGTCTTACACCAAGGTGGAGCATAGGATATTAAGTTTTTATTTTTCTTTAAATTTAGTATTATGTTATTCTAATTTAGCATTATTTTGCATTACTTACTAATTCTATATTATTTTATTTCAGGACACGAGGAGTGGCCCTGGGTGTAGGCGACATAGGCTCGATGCCTATGTGGCAATTCAGACGAAAAAGGGCAAGGAAGAGGATGTGTCCCCGAGCGTCGCATCCACCATTGTAAGTTATAAATGTTTAATTTTTTTAATTACATTATAATTTTTTTATTTACTTAATTAACTAATCGTGTATTTTTGTGACTTTTCAGGCAAAGCTTAAGTAAGTGCATGAGTCGCAGTCTGATGTTGACAAAGCATCTTTGGCTACGGACGCACTCAGCCAAGTGCTTGGGAAGGATCAAAAGGGGAGGACTAGGGAGGTGAAATAATGGGTAGAGAAGTCAAGGATCATTGAAATGGAGATGAGCAACACCGGGTTGGCACATAAGGTGGACACCCATGACGATAAGCTATCCAGGTTGGAGGTGACGGTCCTAGATATGTACACCTTCATGAAACGTCAGTTGGGCAAAGTCAAGGGGAAGGAGAATGAGGTATAGGTAGACGAGGACGTCACTGCTTCATCGTCAATACGCACGTACTCGTCGCCATATAATGATCCATTTCCCATCGTGACCCCCGTCGAGCGACCTATGTCAACAATCACTTGGCCAAGCATGTTTCTACTCGATATATATTGTAGGGAGCCAATAGCGAGGAGGTTGAGGGACCCAGGCTTTGGCCCGGGTATGCTGGTTCATGGACGTCCCCTCCAAGACATTTAGGCAAGAGTGCGCGTCACGCATGTGGTGGACGAAAAGGAGAACTCATCTTTGTGGTTGTGCATACAATGTGACATTAAGCATATTGAGGGGTGTCTCAATTCATATGTCATGTGTCCTTCCTTCCTCCTTCGACCTGCTCAAGACCCTTCTTCATGACATTATTTCTATCTTTTTTATTTGGATATTTGATTGTATTTGTATTTTTGTTTTGGTACATGTTAATTTGGATATGGATATTTGCATTTCTATTTTATTTGGATATGGATTATATATGTCATGATTTGGTATATTATTTTTATTTTATTTGGATATACGTTGTTTGGACAGGTACAATTTTGCTATAACAGGTACAAATATACCGCTGGGCAATGGCAGTGGCCATACTGCCCAATATTTTTTTAAAATTCTTCCCAGAATTGTTGCGATAAAAAATCGTGACAAGTCCATGACAAAGTTTTTGATTTTATCATGGGCTTGTCACGGGCTTTAACCATGACAAAACTTGTCAAAGTCAAAGATCGTGACAGGACCATGACCAGTCCTCCATGATAAAGAAGTTGTCACCCCCAGACTTGTCACGATCAAAGTATATGACAAGCCAACTATTTGGGTGTAGTTATGGGGTCATCAAATACAAGATTTATTATTGTCGAATTGCAGTTTGTCATGAGCCTGAAGCTCTATGGCTCAACTATTTGATATTATAAAATGATCAATCCTTGATAATTATTGTTATCACACGGGAATATATATATATTAGTTATTATTCAATTTCCATATGAACAATTGATAAATATAGTGTTTGTTAATTATTTTGCAAAATTTTATTTTTAATGAGACACTCTTCCCACCATCATGAGGAGGATATACCGTACTTTAAGTACAAATTGTTCTTTAAGAACGATTCATTCCTAAAAATTGATGAGAATTATTATAGAATAGTTCCAATTTGTTTCATCTAATCACCCATATTCCTTAATGCGAAAAAGAAGTGAAAAATGATATTACAACATCAAATGATTACGCAACTTAATAATATTAGATGAGTCATATGGACTAGTTGTAAATGTGTTTGCCAAAATCATTATCCTAGTAAGATAAAATAAATTTGGTAGCAAATAAATTTATTGCATGTGAGAAGAATGGCAAGGTTAAATAAAATCATCTTAAACTAACGCTCTAGAAGAGATTATACGTAACACTCAAGAAGAGACTATAAACAAAATGTCCGCTTTCTCTAAAACCCTGGAAGTAGTTATTGTCTATAAAAAGACCCAAGTCCCGAAAGTGATTATAAATCCCCTGAAGTAGGCAACGGTAAGTAATAATAATGAAATCTCTATTTTAGTACATATATAAGAGAAAAATGGGATCTCCAAAGATAAGCGTCGATGACATAATTATATGTGTGGTAGCTACACAAAAATTAAAGGGCTATGATACTACAAATCCATGTACTATAAATGAATGTCGACAAAGAATATATTGGCCAAAATGAGAAAATGCCATGATGGCATAATTCGAATCTCTAAATAAACTTGGTCTATTCGGTCCTAGAATGCAAACCCCATCAGACATTAATCCTGAAGGTTACAAATGGGTTTATAAGAAAGTGAAGTGAGAAACTCGCTAAAAAGTGCATAACTTGTGGCACACAATTTCCTGTAGAAATAATATATCGATTATATATGAATATACCATCCCATTACAATCGTAAATACTTTTTCATATCTAACTAGCTTGGCAGTATATGAGACTCATGAATATAATAACTACTTATTTATACAGGATTTGGATAAAGAATACATAAAAAAATCCTAGAAGAATTTTCTTTGCCTGAAGCAAATACAATGAGTGTTTACTCAATTCACATAAGAAGTTGATTGTACGAATTAAAGTAATCCAAAAGGATATAGATACAACCGTCTTAGCAAATAATTGTCTAATGAAAGATATGAAAATAATTATATATTCGAATGTGTTGTTATAAAAATATCCTTAAAATGGATGTGCTCATGAAGATCTCAATTAAAATGTAAAATACACAAATAAGAAATTAAAAAATTAATAACCTACGGGTAACTAGTTATTGTCTTGGGATGTAGATCGAGACTAATTTTAATTAAACTTGGACTCATTAATTAAATTCATTGAATAGTGTGCAATTCTTTAGCATATATTAATCACACCATTTTTAGTATACTCGTGATGCTCGATCTTTGTATATTAAAATATTCATATCATCCTAAAGAAGATGTCCAATATAAATTTGGTCTAGAAGTATCATATTTGCATGTTCTTATTGCATTATAAAAAGTACTATATTTGTATGTTATTAGTATATTCCTATACATAACACAATAAATGATACCAAGCATAGTAGTTATAGTCAATCTCTTGGCAAGAAACAATTATCATTAACTTGTAAAGTATGTGATTAACATCAATCATATTGTGCGATAGTTTTATATCTAACCATTCACATCTAGTTAGTTATGTAGATGTAAGTTATCCCTATGATCCTCACAATGAACAATAAAAACACTTATGACTTACACCCAGTAACACATTACTCCCACTCCCTATGAAAAAATGATGCATGTATAGCTCAAATTCAAAAAGGCTACATTGAGAGAGAGCGATGACCAATGCAATTCAATTTTTATACATACATGAACTTTAGAAGAGATATGCAAGACATGAACTCTAAAAGAATCATGCTATTGAGGTCAGATATATTCAATTAAGTTACAAATTCACCCTTATGCACAAAAGTGGAGATTTAAAAGAAAAATGAGATTGAAGTAACAACCAATTTGATCTTTTCAACAAGTCATTATCAAAAGCAACATCATCGACTTAATGATCAGAGAAATGCCATCGTGGAAGGTAATATCCAATCAATGAAGCATCGTATCCAATAACGATATTTTTTACATATGCACGTTGTACTCGTTTTGTTTTAACTAGTTTTTTTTCCATTGGGCTTTTCTAGTAAAAGTTTTAATGAGGCGGCATTAAACACATTCAATGCCAATTCAATGATAACAAAAAGTTGTATTTTTTTCCTTTCACCTTGTTTTTTTTTAAATAGGTCTTTCCTTAGTAAGGTTTTAATGAGGAAACGATCATTAAATGGTGGAAATAATTTACATCCAAGGGGGTTGTTGTAAAATATGTATTTAACTAATGTCTAATTGTATTATATAATTATTAAGGGGTCTTTTAGGATATCTTATTTTGTACTCTAAATAGGAGTGATACCCATTGAGTATTGATATCAATAAAATGAATAATTTTCACCAACCCTTTAAATTCTCCCTGTCCCATTTTACGACATTGAGTGATTTTAAGAAATATTAACAATCTAATGAGAACCGCATGACTACATACTTTTGAGACGGTCAATAAATTTCGATTCTAATCAAGTGTATCAACAAATTCCATTTTACTCAATATTATATTAAGTTAAATTAAAATTGGTAATCTTTATTATGACTTTAATATGATAGTATTAGAGAACTTAATGAGGTTTTAATACTTATTACCTTTTTCCCTCTCATCTTGAACATTAATATGATAGTATAAGAGGAGTTAATGAGGTTTTAATACTTACTATCTTTTTCTCTATCATCCTAAATATCGTGTTCTTTGAAAATAAAAAAATAGATAAATAAAAAATCACATTGAAACCAAAAAATGAATAAATCAAGAATCCCTTGAAAACTAAAAAAAATGATCAATTCTAGACTCCATTAATTAATCTCTCGACCCAACACAACCAAGATTAAATTAATCTCTCTTTACCATTCTTCACTCAAATCATATTACACAATGCTACTAATACTACTACATCTATATAACGTTTTTATTTTCAAAAAAAAGTTAGAATTTCTTTTTCTAAATATGAAAAAAAATCATATAAATAAAAAAGTTTTTTTGTTATAAAAGCATTTTTAACATTGAATTTATAGAAAAAACTTAAGTTTTTATTTATAAACGACACAAATTTTTTTTAAACTAAAAACAAAAAAAATGTGTAACTTTTTATATAAAATACATATAATTTTTTTTGAAGTTTTTATTTATAAAAAATAGTTTTTAAGTTTAAAAAAAATCAAAAGTTTGAAATTGTTATTAATATAAATATAAAAACGTTTTCGGTTATAAAAATATTTTTAACGTTATATTTATAGGAAAAAATTTATGCTTATATCTATAATGACAAACAGTTTTTTAAACTAAAATAAATAAACAAATGTATATTTTTTATATATAAAATACGCACATTTGTTTTAAAATTTTTATTTAAAAAATAGTTTTATATGATAAAACTATTAAAAAATAATAGACAAGTTATATTTATGACAAAATTAACCTTTTATAATGGCTTTAAGATAAGAGGAGTTAATGGGGCTTTAATACTTATTATGTTTTTCTTTCTCATCTTGAATTGGGGGGCAATGTGGTTGATAGTCAGGCTATGGTTGAATTTAATTCTACTATGATTCAAGTTGGTTTACAGGAGATTCCTTTCTCAGGTTCAAACTTTACCTGGTGCAATAATAGAGATGGGGATTCTAGTATTTGGGCTCGTCTTGATCGTGTCTTAGGTAATGACGGTTGGTTTAATAATCCTTTTTCTTCTTCGGTTGAACATCTACATCATACTGATCACGCTCCTCTTGTTCTTAAATTAAAATTTTATTTTGATTTGGTTCCTAAACCATTCCGATTTTAGAATATGTGGATTACTCACCCTTCTTTTTTGGAGGTAGTTAATGAAGCTTGGAATTGTGAATGCTCTGGAAACCCATGGAAATCTTTTCTTCAAAATTGCGAAAAGTGAAAGACTCTCTCAAGAGTTGGAATAAAAATGTGTTTTCAAATATTTTTTCTCGGGTTCAAAAAGAAGAAGATGCGGTTGTTTTAAAGGAAGCATTATATAATATTGACGCTTCTCCTCTAAACCGGGAATCTTGGCATTTGGCCATGGCGCGGTATAATGAGGAGCTTAAAATTAAAGAAATTTACTGGAAGCAAAAGGCACGTGTTAAATGGGTAAAAGAAGGGGATCTCAATTCAAAAAAAATTCATTCGGTGATTAAGAAAAAGAGAAATAAATTATTCATACACCAAATTGAGAATGATATGGGTGTAACTCTTAATAAACCTAATGAAGTTGAAGAGGAAATTGTTTCATACTTCCATGCTCTTCTTGGGGAGTCTTCCGCTTGTGAGGAGGAGGAATCGATTATTGGGCACATTCCAAATATGATTAATTGTGAGGACAATCTTATGCTTTCCAGGGTGCCGGATGAGGAAGAAATTAGAAAATCCATTTTTTCTATGGATAAAGATAGTGTTGCGGGTCCGGATGGTTTTAATGGGTATTTTTATCAAACTTGTTGGAATATCATTGCTAAAGATATTGTTAATGCAATTCAATCTTTTTTTGTTGGCAAAGATATTCCAAGGAGTTGGTCTTCCACTGATATAGTTCTTATTCTTAAAGTGGAAAAACTAAAAACTTGTTCTGATTTGAAACCCATTAGTCTTTGTAATTTTTCTAATAAAATTATTTCAAAGATATTAGCCAACCGCATTGGATCTTGGCTCCCAAAAATTATTTCTCCATCTCAAGCAGGGTTTATCAAAGAGCGATCCATTTCGGATAATATCCTTCTAGCTCAAGAATTGTTTTCTCAAATCAACAAAAAATCAAGAGGTTCAAATGTGGTGGTTAAACTGGATATGGCGAAAGCATATGATAGAATATCGTGGATCTTTCTTCTCAAAGTGCTCTGGGCTTATGGATTTTCAGAAAGATGGATTGATATGATTTGGCAGGTTATCTCTAATTGCTGGTATTAAATAATTCTTAATGGCAAAGCTTGCGGTTTTTTTAAATCTGGTCGTGGAGTGTGCCAAGGTGACCCCCTTTCTCCCGCGTTATTTGTTATAGCAGCTGAAGTCCTAAATATAGGAATTCACAACCTTATGATACAAGGGTCTATAAATCATTTCTCTATTCCCAGTGGCTGTCCTATTGTATCGTCGCTCTCATTTGCAAATGACATTATTTTTTTCCTCAATGGCAATGCTAAATCCTTCAGGAAATTCATGGAGTTCCTATCTGAATTTGAACTTCAATCAGGCCAAAAAATTAATACATCTAAAAACTGTATTCTATTTTCTCAACATTGTTCGTTGCGTCAGCGCAAATGGATTCTCAACAGATCCGGTTTTCTCCAGTCCTCTCTTCCGTTGGTTTATCTGGGATCTCCATTTTTTGTTGGAAGGAAAAAAAACCTTCTTTTTCACGGTATAACTGCTAAGGCCGTGAACCGGATTCAAGAATGGAACTGCTCAATTACTAACCAAGCTGGCCACCTTATCTTTATTAATACTATTCTTCAGTCAATGGGTCTCCACGTTTTTTTAACAACTCATCCGACAAAATCGTTCTTTAAAGACTTTCAGAAAATCTGTTCCAATTTTTTTCGGGGATATTTGGATGAAATTCGTAAATATCACTGGGTATCTTAGGATATCCTTTCTAGACCTAAATTAGAAGGTGGTCTTGGTCTCATAAATTTAAATGATATTTTTCAAGCATATGCATGCAAAATCTGGTCCCAATTTTTAAAAAATAATTCTTTATGGGCTAATTTTATGCATTTCAAGTACAAAAAACTTGCGCATGCTAATTACAGGGGAGTTCCATTTTTTGCTAGTGTCACCTGGAAGAGAAAGCAATCAGTTGAGGAATATATTAATGGGCATAATCCGAGTGATCAAAACTTGGTTATCTCTAATTTTTCTCTTAAGAGGGCTTGGGATTTAATCCGGGAAAAACATTGCTTACAATTATCTTTCTCTATGATATCGGACCCGATGATAATGCCTGAAGTTTCTATTTTCTCATGGCGTATCCCTCATAAAGCTCTTACTCAATATCTTAATCTTAAGTGTATCTTTATCCCTATGGTTTCTAAATGTCGCTGTTGTTTGATTTCCCAAGAAGAAGACGATGACCACTTATTTCACACTAGTGATGTTGCTAAGGAGGTATGGGTACACTTTGAAAATTCGATGGGTCTCCGAATTCAGAATCTCTCCTTGAGATCTAAATTTACTGCTTGGTGGATTAATTGTCAGGGGAAAACTATTCGATCAATTCTTTGTAAGATTATTCCTCTCTATATTTGTTGGCAGATTTGGTGTTCCAGGAACAAAGCAAATTTTGAAGGAATCTCAATGAAGTCCAAGTCAATCATTCAAGCCATTCATTATGATATTGTGTTAGCTTTCAAAGCTAGGCCTTATAAGGGTCCTATCACTAGATTTTTCAGTTCCTACATTGAAGATTTTAATATTTCATATTTAGACTGTAAGCCACCGGAGAAAGGCACTTTTTCTCCTTCTGCTAATATATATTGATTTTCCAAAAAAAAAATATTGTGTTATTTGAAACATAAAAAAATGAATAAATAAAAAATCTCTTTGAAAAAAAAAATGAAAAATCAAAAGTCTCTTGAAAACTATAAAGTCTCTTAAATGGGGTCCCGGTCAATATAGTGTCCGATAGGGATAAGATTTTTGTATCGCATTTCTTGCAGAGCCTCCAGGAGGCAACGGGCACCAAGTTGAGGTTGAGTACTTCCTATCAACCTCAAACAGAGAGGGTGAATCAGATACTCGAAGATATGCTATGGATGTGCATTCTTGATTTTGGGGGAGGGTGGGAGCAGTACCTTCCTCTGGTAGAGTTCGTGTATAACAACTCGTAGCAATTTACCATAGGCATGGATCCATTTGAGGTGTTGTATGGTAGGCCTTGTCGCTCACCGGCTTGTTCGTTAGAGGTGGGGGACAACAAACTTTTGGGGTCGAAGATGATTCGGGATACTTTTGCGAAGATTGAGTTAATTCGGGGGCATATCCATATAGCCCAAGATAGACAAAAGAGCTACGCATATGCAAATTGGAAGCATGTAGAGTTGGAGATCGGGGATCAGGTGTCAGTACGGGTATCCTTTATGAAAGGGGTGATGAGATTTGGTAAAAAGGGGAAGTAAGCACCAAGGTATGTAGGCCTTTTTCCCATCATAGAGATAGTTTGACCGGCGGCGTACCGTTTGGGTTTGCCCGATCATTTGCATCATATCCACGATGTGTTCCATGTTGCATCGTTGAAGAAATATAAGAGTAGTCCACGAGCATTTTGGCATGTCCCACTTGAAGAGATAGATTTACAGCGCGATATTTCTTATCAGGAGAGACCAGTGGAAATCTTAGATCGCAGTGAGCGTAAGCTACGTTTCAAAGTAGTACCGCTTGTCCGGGTTCAGTGGGGTCATCATATTATGGACGAGTCCACTTGGTAGCGTTAGGAGGACATGCGGGAACAGTATCCAGACCTATTTGCTTTAGGTACGTTCAAATTTTGAGGACGAAATTTCCTTGTAAAGGGGGGAGTATGTAACACCTCGTAATTTCTGGGTAATTATTTTAATCAACTAATTCGGTAATTAGTGATCCTTAAGTAATGAGAATTAATTAATGGGAATAATTAAAAGTGAATATATTTAAAGTTAACGAGTAAGTAGTTAATTTTATAAATATAATCTGGATGGCGATTTTAAGTGCGTGGTTGAGTCCGGTAGGGCCGAAATAGTAAAAAAGAAGTGGGTACTTACACATATTGGGTATTGGGGTCCAATTACACATGTGTGAACTTAATAAAGAGAGTTTGGGTCATTTTAATTAGGGCCCATAGGCCCAAAACGTGAATAGCATTTTAACCCTAAGGTGTGTTAGGGGTTAGGCATCATTAAGTCATAATAGAAGATTAAAGGGATAAAAGAGAGGGAAAGCTAAAGGAAAAGTGAATTTGGGGATCTTGAAGAGGCAATTGCAATCCAACTTCATCTTTCAAAGCCTTAGATCATCTTGGTTAAGGAAAGTGGTTTAAATTTTTAGCATTAAATTGTATCTTGTTATTCATATCATAAGAGGTGGAATCCATGCATTTGATGATGAGGATCTGAAAATTTGTGAGATTATTAGGGCTAGAATTATTGTAATGGAGAATGGGACATAGGATGAACTTGGGGAATGCTTTTGTAGAAACCTGTTCAAAACAGGGGTTTTTAATTCATCAATGGCGGACTTAGTTTATGAAGAAGCAAGAAAGAGGAGGAATTATCATGATCGTTCCAACGAAATGATAATTCATTCGAACGAGATCCACCGTCGTTCGAACAACAGGGATCTTCGTTCGAAAGACCTCTGATGTTTGCCAGAACTCTGAGATCCCCTGGTTCAATCCTGCTGTGTTGGAAATTATAATTTAGCCCAACTGAAATTGTGAAATTTAATATTGAATTAGGGTTAATTTGGGAATGCTTAACCTTGGCATTTATTTGACTAAATTTCATGATGTTTGAGATAAGGGTTCATAATTTATCATGTTATGGTCTTGTTGTTTAGAGTGATTAAACTTGATTATTGAAAATCAAAGGGTGGACTCGAAACACTTAACTTCAGGCCAAGTGATGGGGAGTCCGGTTTTACTTAAAAAAGGTGTTACATAAGATAAGGGAAATTAATGTGTAAATAGTAACAATAAGGAAGTCGGGGCGTAGACTTAAATATTTTAGGCTTAGGCATAGGCTTAATACTCCAATAGCCGGAACTTCTATATATGTCGGTGTGTAGTACATATATGAGTTATATATATATTTGTGTGAATTATATATATAGTAAAGCTATACCAATGAATGCTATCATATGAGGTTGTGCAATGTGGGTGAATCCCCTGGCTTGAGGAGAAGGGCGAGTATAGTCCCCAGGTCGTATCGTTCGGGTTCAGGAGAGAGACGAATGGTGCCTAATTCGAATTCACTACCGTGGGAAAATATAGCCGCCTCCACAACGATTGTATGTTTTGTTCTGAAATGGGGAGCTAATTGTATTAGGGTTTCAGGTGGATGAGAATACCCGGTTATGATAGCACCTAGAGAAAACCTGATGAGTGACTACTCAGGGGAATAGTATTTACATATCTACTGCATATACGTGTGAATGTTCTAGTATGATTTCATATATATGGTATAAGTATATACGGGTTAGTACATAATGGTAATCGTGTTAATTATATGGCTTGTGAAATGGTTATATGGTATTAAATGGGAAATAATGTTTTTATAAGTTAATGTGTATAATAACTTAATAATTAAAATACTATATTCACTTGGGGTGTATTAGTGGGGTAATTAGTATAGTAATTGAGAAAGGCTAGTTACGAGGGAAGTGGCTAGGGGCATTAGGTTTAATCAGTTAGGCGTGCACATTAGTTGAGGGGTGAGGTGAACTTAAGGGAGTGCGCGACACTAATTTAAATATGAAGAGAATTTACATATTTATTTCTTGCATTTAAATTCACTTGCTAAATATTTTTAAATGTTTTTTTTGGGTACTAACCCTTGCTATAAAATATTTTCAAAAACCTTTTAGGTGTCCTCCCACAAGGGCGCCAGGGATGATTCAATCCTACAGGGTACCTGGCTGGAGCTATGTGGAGTGTTGTGATTTCTTTGATGTAGTCGCTTATCTCATTCTATCTTAGATAGGGATCCTTTCAGTTGTACTTTTGGACTTGTATCTCTATATTCAGACCTGGCATGTATTAGTACTCTTTTATTTTGATATGTGTAGATGGTTTGTAGTCGACGTTGTTCGACAGACTATTGGACTTACTTTGTGGCATGTTTTAGTTTTATTCTCGCAATGGATTGTTTGTTGTTTTATTATATGATCAATGGTGGGATTAATAAAGATAAAATTTGACATCAACTTAATGAAATACTAGGTGGTTAGTAATTAATGAATGTACGACAGTGATGCTAAGAATGAACCAAATGAGATTCCTGTTTAATTTGATATAAGAATGATCACCTGGTATTTTATTAAGCGGGGTGTCACAATGTTGTATGTACGTGTGATGAATTTTCGTCATGTTAATGTTGTAATAATTGCAAGTGTTGTAGAAAATTCGTAAATGAAGTGTGACATAAGTATAAAATATAATGTTGGGATAAAAATAATTGGAACGTATTTCGGGGAGTATACAGGCTCGTTTAGGTGTTTTAAACCTTTAAAAATGGTTCGGGGCATAGGTATATATGTTGCGAGATTTTTGGGCGAAATTGAATATGGGTTTGCGTCCATTTGGAGGCTCAAAATGTTGGATTTTAACCCAACTCAGGATTAAGGAAGCTAATGACTTATATTAAAACTGACCAACTCCCCGGAGGTTACCTTTGGAAGCCCTAACATATATCATTGTGAGAGAAAGGGGGAAGGGAAGAATTCACAGCAAGAAGTGAAGTGGAACTCAAATCGGGGAATTTCATCAACCATATACTCAAGCAAGAATTTTCTTGCTCAATTTAATTTCAAATTTTATTCTTGATGTATTGTACAGTGTAATTTCTGAATTTTAGGCTTAATCGTGATGAATAGATGTTAAGAAATTACCCCATGTCTGTAGAGGATTAATTATAGTATATGGTGTTAACCCAGAAATTTAGGAATCGATTCTTGAAATTTGATGATAGAAACCTTAGGATTCTAGAGGTGAAATTGGGAAATCTTGGAATCTTATGTAGAGGAGTTTATCACACGTTTATGACCTGCATATTCTGATGCAAATTTCATGTTATATTCCCACAAGTTTAATTACATATTGTTGAGATTGTGGAAGAAATCTAGGTTCGGTTCCGTTATGTACATTCATGAATTTTACGATATTTGGGGAAGGAATAAATGTTAAAAATATGAAATTAATGATCCTAAGATGGGTAACTAAGTGGTAGAGATTTCATTATATGATTAATCAATTGAATGAACCAGTAGAAGAGATTTTGTGATTGATTGAAGAGATTCCGTATTATTAAATATAAAGAACTGGGAAACTAGGGCAAAATGAATCGGTTTGACCTCGAATCGAATCGATTCGGATGGGCGAATCGATTCGGTCAAAGAACCAAATCGGTTCAGCCCCGTGACAAGGTGAGTTCAGGACAAAATTAAATGCTGAATAATTTTAGAACCTCATACGAGTTGGTCGGACGATGTCTGAGGTAACGGGGAATTTATAAAAAAATATAAATGTGACCCACATATTAAACGAGATATTATATTTAACTAGATGGTTAAATAATTGTTAAGGAAATGGAATTAATACTTAACTAGATGGTCAATTATTAATTGGTCAACGATTGTGGGCATCATATGGGACAATACGTGGGTGTTCTTTAAGGTAATTATAGAGTAATTACCTACACATATTATATGAGGTAAATAATATGTATTTACGCGTATCTATGAGGACATAACAATGTTCGTGGATGATCCTATCATCTTGGAGTTTTGTGCGTTCGGTACTGCGTAGTACATGTCGGCATAGGTGGGCTAGACGTTGTGTATGTCATTTAGGTACTAAGTTGCAACACTATCTACGAGAGGTAGGTGTTGATGTTGGGATTATTTGGCACCATTAGATATGATTTGTGAGTTGGTGTCCTACATAAGGACTGCCCCAACTTATGTCTGTTTTGTGATGTTCACTTTGGATAAGAGTTTCCTCCGGACTTGCCGATAGAGCACGAACGAGACACTAATGGTAGATGCATTTGTGTGTCGCATATATGAAAGGACATATATATATATATATATATATATATATATATATATATATATATATATATATGTATATATATATATATATATATGTATATATATATATATATATATAAATTACCCGAATGAAATAAGACGAATTAAATTGTCTAAGAATGTAGACATAAATCACATACCTTTATAATGTTGAGCATAATAAATGTTTATTCCACCTTCATGAAATTTATACAACTGGAATACCATAGGTTTTGAGTAATTGAATGTAGTCGGCTTCCTTTTAGTAATTGACGCTAATTAATTCATTTAAATATTAAATTGGCAGTTGTCATATTTATTATCTTAGGACTTGTTGGGATGCGGGTAATATCGCGCTTAGTTTATGGGTGAGATATTAATCATATGTGAGTGACGATGGCGAATATTTACTTTGCATTAAATGTATTTATTGCATTTTAAATTGATTAAGTTAATTCTTGCACATTTAGGGCTCTGACCCAAATTTAAATGTGTTTTACCCCAGATGATCCTAGATAGGTGTTGATACCAAATTTAATCTGCTGACATGGACCAATCATATGAAGACACGTGGCTATCTAAGTGGCAACAACCAACACTTCTGAGGAACCCATGCGCTCCGAGGAACAAGACTACAACGAGGAAGACTAGTTCCCCAAGGAACTCACGCGCTCCGAGGAACAATGCCTCTCCGAGGAACTCTTGAGTACCGAGAAGCTTAGGCGGTCCGAGTTGCATCTCGAACAAAGCATTAATAGCTGGATAACCAACAGTTCAACTGATTCATTAAATGCTTATCATTTAGATGCACACGCAAAGAGGGCATTAAATGCATTACCCTTTCATATGTATATCATTTAATGTATTACCCTTTCACATTACAGTCTCAAGGCTATAAATACATTGTACAATCCTCATTGTAAAGGGGACCTGAATCCATAGTGGAATTTCTTGATAGAACTTATAATCGAGAATTCCCAAACACTCAGCAATAAAGCAACAGTGGACGTAGGCCATTCTTATAAGGCTGAACCACTTTAAAATTCTTTGTCTCATTTATTTATCTGTGATTGAATTATTAGAGTGATCTAATTTTTTACATCAACAGATTGGCGCCGCCTGTAGGAAACGACTGATAATATCATTTTTCATCAAAAACAATCCATTACCAATGGCGGATATTCCTGAATCCAGCAATCGAAACGCCGGAACCCCTCCAAATCCATCTGCTCCACCAATTATTCCAGATCTGACTGGAATAATGGCAAATCTGGCTCAGGACCAGACCGTCATGCAAGAAACAATGCGACAACTCATCCAAACCCTCCATGGCGGTGCATCAGCCCATTCCGGACCACGAAGCATTCAAAGAAATACCCGCGCACCATCCTCACGTACTAGGCGTACCGATTCACATCGTAATGAGGAATCTGATGATTTCTCTTATCAACCTGGGCGAACTTCGTCGGTGAGAGCCACAGATACTGAACAACGTGTCACCCTCTCCCCAGAAAGGACCAACGCATTGGAAAGATTAAGTAGGGCTTTTCCTTCCGATCGATTAGGCCCTAGGAGAAACAAAAGTCCTCTTAATGTAGCGTCGAGGAGCTTTCGACGACTATCAGATTTAAGGGAAGGATCTGCCCAGTCGCAACCAGCTGTTCGTCAAGATAGATCCTATGACCGACCAGCTGCTCGTCAAGATAAATCCCAGGAGGCCACTTCAACGCGATCAGTAGCTCGAACCAATAGGCCCGAGGAAAGAAATGATGCATGGAAAGGATCAATTCAGAGGCTGGAGGATAGATTAGGGGAAATGGCTAAGGCCAAGAACCCTCTACAACGAACCTTTATTCGAGGAACACCTTTTGTCCAGGACATTGTTGATTTTCCAACACCATCAAAGTTCAAAGCACCTGTTGTGACTCCCAAGTATGATGGGAAGACTGACCCTGTCCTTCATATAGAACAATACCAAGCTGCTGTCGACATCTATGCTGTCCCAGATGAGATGAGATGCAGAGAATTCTTGGGAACACTTACCGAATCTGCTCAAATATGGTATAATAATCTTCCTCGGGGTAAGAATTCAACTTTTCTTCAACTGGCTGAATTATTCACTGGGAATTTCTGCTTTGGAGCAAAGCCAGTTAAACGAGTAGCACATTTATTAAGTGTTAGACAAAAAGCTGGTGAGAGTACCAGAGATTATATAACTCATTTTAATAACGGGAAACTCGAAGTCATTGATTATGAGGAGAAGACAGCGATTACCGCTTTGATGAGTGGACTACTGCCAAACAAGTTGTACTACACTTTGGCCAAAGATCCACCTCGAACCATGTCGGACCTGATGGGAAAAGCGTCTAAGATTATGAATGCCGAGGAGGCTATGTCTGCGAAGAAGAATGTGGACGCCAAAGAAACCAAGGTGGAAGGTGATAAAGCTAAGAAGAAAGAACATAAGAACAATGGTGGTGACAAACAATCCAAAAATAGGTCGTCATGGGAGGCCTTGAGGAAATTTGATAATTACACACCTTTGAAGGCAAATATCAACCACGTCCTGGAAGAAATTAAGAACAACGAGGAGTTAAACTGGACAAAGAAAATGAAGGCAGACCCTGACACGAGGAATAGGGAAAAATATTACGAGTTCCACAAGGATCATGGCCATATGACCAAAAATTGCATAGCTCTTCAGAATGAGATTGAAACACTCATCCGATGAGGAAAGCTAGCAAAGTATGTTAATCGGGGAGGCGAAAGAAGAAACAACGACCGAACTAGAGCGAGGTATAGATCTCTTCGTCGAGCAGAGGAGAACAAGAAGAGAAACTATGAAGTTGATCCAGAGGATGACCCCGATCTTCCCAAGAAACCAAGGTAGCCAAAACGAGAGGTATTTTCAATACGCTTTGAGTCATTTGATTGTAATGTTATTACAGAAGGAGATGCAGGAGGAGGAGACCTTACTACAGAAAGAAAAGCTTACCTCGGTGTTTTATATCCTCATGATGACCCGTTGGTGATCAAAATGAGAATGAAGGAGGTCATGATTTCAAGAGTACTGGTCGACAATGGTAGCTCGGCAGACATCATGTTCTACTTGTGCTTCGATAGTTTAAATCTAAAGCTATCTCAACTGGAGCCTTACCACAGACCCCTCATCGGCTTTGCTGGCGAGAAAGTATTTCCACTTGGGACGATCAAGTTGGATATATTCATTGGTACGTGTCCTGCTTGTCGGACATAAAGAATACATTTCTTCGTGATGGACAAGAATGTCCAATCACCGTACAATATCATCATGGGAAGAGTAGGATTGAAGAAGTTTGAGGTTGTGCCATCTACAGTGCATCAGTGCCTAAAATTTCCAACAAACTTTGGAGTAGGAGTTGTGAAAGGTGATCAGAAAGTAGCTCGGGAATGCTATTATTCATCCGCCGAGCAAGAAGAACTGGAAGAATCAAAGAAAAAGACCACTACTTATCAAGTGGATGAAGGTGCAGAAATTGAAACACTGGATCCTCAAGATGAGTCGCAACTCGTGAAGGGTCAAGTGGTGGAAGCTACTGAAAACATCATTCTGGACGACGAGCACCCTGAGCGAACTACTCAAATAGGTTCATCGTTGGAAGCCTCATTAAAACAGGAATTGATAACTTTCCTTAGAAGCAGAAGACAAAATTTTGCGTGGAGTCATGAAGATATGGCTGGGATAGACCCAAACTTCTTATGTCACGAGCTCAATGTGAAAAATGAGATCAAGCCTGTGAAGCAGAGAAGAAGAGTATTCAATCCCGAGAAGAATTAAGCTATACAGGAGGAAGTCGAAAAGCTCCAGAAATCTTGTTTCATTGAAGATGTTAAATATCCAGATTGGTTAGCTAATGTGGTGATGGTAAAGAAGAAGAACAACAAGTGGAGGATGTGTGTAGACTTCACCGACCTCAACAAAGCATACCCAAAGGATCACTTTCCATTGCCCCGAATTGATAAACTGGTGGATGCTACCTTGGGACACGAGTTGCTAAGCTTCATGGATGCTTGTTCTGGTTACAATCAGATAAAAATGAAACCTGAAGATAGGGAGAGTACTTCTTTCATTACCCCTAGGGGAACTTATTGTTATAATGTTATGCCTTTTGGTTTGAAAAATGCAGGTGCGACATATCAGAGGCTGATGAATAAGGTCTTTGCTGAACAAATCAGTGACAATATGGAAGTCTATGTTGACGATATGCTGATGAAAAGCAAGAAAGTTGTCGATCATCTAGTTGACTTAAGTCAGACTTTTGATCAACTAGATAAATATCAAATGAAGCTGAACCCGACGAAGTGCATCTTTGGAGTACGATAAGGCATGTTTCTCGGGTATATTGTCAATCAACGAGGCATTGAAGCAAATCCTGAAAAGATTAAAGCTCTATTAGGGCTGCGATCTCCAACGACGAAGAAGGAAGTACAGAGTCTCAGAGGACGAGTAGCGGCACTCAACAGATTTGTGTCACGAGCAACTGATAGATGTCTCCCATTCTTCAAGACACTCAGAAAGACTTTTGAGTGGAATGATGAATGTGAGAAGTCTTTTCAAGACTTGAAGAAATACTTGGGAGCACCTCCACTGTTGTCCAGGCCGGTGATGGGAGAAAAATTGTATTTGTACCTTGCAGTGTCCGAGAATGCATTTAGCTCGGCGTTGATCAGAGTGGAGAATGGAGTACAAAAGCCAATTTACTACACAAGTAAGGCCTTCCGAGGAGTAGAGATCAGGTATCCAAGGCTGGAGAAATTGGCACTGGCGCTGATTGAGGCGAGTAGGAGAATGAGGCCATACTTCCAGGCTCATACCATAGTAGTATATACTGATATGCCATTGAGGCAAGCCCTTCATAAACTAGAAAAATCAGGGAGATTGATGTATTGGGCAATAGAGCTCGGTGAATATGATATAGTTTATGAACCCAGATCATCGCTAAAAGGGCAGGCTGTAGCAGATTTTATAGCAGAGTTCACCTATCCTGATACCCCCGAGGAGCAAAAGTTACTCGCTGATCAACCTGTGGATGTTACACAATCAACAGACACAAGCTCAAACCAACTTCGGTTGGTAAAAAGGCGAGTGTATATTACAGGATCATTAATTTCGAGCTCAGACCAACTCCGGTTGGTAAAAGGGCAAGAAAAGATGATCGCCGAGGAGCAAGAAATATCAGGGGAGGATGAAAGGAAGCAACAAATATTTCACCGAGGAACTCTGTCAGATCAGAAATTTGAAGACGAAATTACCTATATGGAGACTATATGTAGATGGTTCATCTTGCACTGCAGGATGCGGAGCGGGGATAGTTTTGAGCACTCTGGATGAGGTCGATATGGAATACGCCTTGCGTTTCCAATTCAAAGCTTCCAACAATGAGGCTGAGTATGAGGCCATGATTGCAGGGCTTAATTTGGCAAAAATTATGGAGGCGCAGCAGGTTGTGATCTTCAGTGACTCTCAATTAATCGTAAACCAAATGATGGGAGTATATGCAGCTAGAGGAGAATTAATGATCACATATCATGCAAAGGCAAAGGAGCTGGCGTCAGAATTTGCCTCTATTCAGCTGGTTAGAATACCAAGAATGGAGAATGCGAGAGCAGACGCCCTAGCTCGACTAGCATTAGCTACTCGTATCGAGCTACGACGAACAATCCCAATTGAAGTTTTAGCTGGTCGGAGCATAGATGAAGATCTGACGATAAACTTTATCACCCTTGATTTAGGACCATCTTGGATGGATTCCATCAGGGCGTATATCGAGGAGGGAGAATTGCCAATTTACAAGCTCGCTGCCAAAAAATTGAAGTTTAAAGTTGCTCGGTATGTATTAACTAATGGTGTTTTATATAGAAGAGGAATTATGGCGGGTTTGCAGAGATGTGTACACCCCTCCGAGGTGAAAGAATTAATTGAAGAGATCCACGAAGGGTCTTGTGGAGAAAATGTAGCAGGTCGGACGCTTTTACAAAGAGTAATGACGCAAGGATACTACTGGCCAACAATGAGGGCTGATTGTATAGCCTACGCCAAGAAGTGTGACAAGTGCCAGCGCTTTTCCTCCATCCGAAGAACTCCACAAGCATTGTTGACACCCATAACTTCCCCTTAGCCATTTGCCATGTGGGGAATTGACTTGGTTGGGCCACTTCCAATGACCCGAGGAAGGTTCAAGTACCTCGTCGTCGCAGTGGATTATTTTACTAAATGGGTAGAAGCTGAGCCACTCATTGACATGACGTACGAGAAGGTGTACCAATTTGTTTGGAAGAACATCATTTGTCGATATGGTCTACCTCATGCCTTCATCACAAACCATGGAACACAATTTGATAACGAGGAGTTTGCCGCCTATTGTCATCAGTCAAACATTTTGAAGGTCCACTCAGCACCAGGCCATCCTCAAAGCAATGGACAAACTGAAGTGACAAACAGAACGCTACTAAATGGCTTGAAGAAAAGACTGGATGATGCAAAATCGAATTGGATCAACGAGCTACAAACAGTACTCTGGGCTTACCGAACTACTCCCCGAGTAGCAACTGGAGAAACACCATATATGCTGGCGTTTGGAACTGAAGCCGTTATACCTGCCGAGTTGGGCCTCCCAACACATAGGGTACTAAATTTTAATTCCCCTGTCAGCGACTTAATGACAAGATTGGATTTAGACATGCTCGAGGAAGTCAAAGAAGAAGCATCCATTAGAAATGTTGCTTACCAGTAGCGAACAGCTTTGTTCTACAACAAAAGGGTGAAGAAGTGCGACCTGAAAGAAGGAGACTATGTACTGAAGAAAGTAATTCAAAAGCACAATAAGCTGGAAGAAAACTGGCATGGATCATACCGAGTTACAGAAGTTGTTCGACCAGGAACTTATCGAATAGCAACTTTAGAAGGCGAGGAGTTTAAGAATGCATGGAACGCAGAGCACCTACGCAAGTATTATCAGTGATGTATATGTAACACAGTTCCATCAGTATGAATAAAATGAAGATATTCTGCTAAAGTCTCTCCTTTTATTGAGAATTTTTCGGGGAATACTAGTGCTACACACTACTCAGCAAAACTCGGCAAAGCTTAGACTGCTCAGCAGCAAAATATTCCTAAAAATTCCAACCTCGGTTGGTTAGGAAATAAAATATTCCTAAAAATGCCAACCTCGGTTGGTTAGGAAAAATAATATTCCTAAAAATGCCAACCTCGGTTGGTTAGGAAACAAAATATTCCTAAAAATGCCAACTTCGGTTGGTTAGGAAACAAAATATTCCTAAAAATGCCAACTTCGGTTGGTTAGGAAACAAAATATTCCTAAAAATGCCAACCTGTTTGGCTAGGAAACGAAATATTCCTAAAAATGCCAACCTGTTTGGCTAGGAAACAAAATATTCCTAAAAATGCCAACCTGTTTGGCTAGGAAACAAAATATTCCTAAAAATGCCAACCTGTTTGGCTAGGAAACAAAATATTCCTAAAATGCCAACCTGTTTGGCTAGGAAACAAAATATTCTCGCAAATGCCAACTTATGTTGGTCGGGAGGTAAGATTATTACAGAAAGTGCAAAAGTTGCTAACTATGGCTGGTCGGGGATAAAAACCCACCAACTGTAGTTGGTCGACAAAGAAAATTTACCGACCTTGGTTGGTCGGAAACATTTAAGAGAAAAGTCTACCAACTATGGATGGTCGGGGATAAAAACCCACTAACTGTAGTTGGTCGACAAGCATAATTTAACGACCTTGGTTGGTTGGAAAAATTTTAAACATTTTTTATACTCGTGACTTTATTATTAAGTGATCGAGCAATATTATTGAAACTTGAAACTTTTTAATTATTACTGAGTTGGTCGACAAACAACACAATATTGTTATCTTTTTAACAGATATGCATAAATATAAAGTGTTTGATAATTACAAGACAATAGCAATCAAGATTTGCAAACAAAAATGAAAGTCTTTCATTGAATTCAAAATAAATTACATTGATAATGAAATTACAGTTACATTGACATGTATACTAACTATTACATCAAAAATTCCTATTATACTGGTCTCTTCCCCTCTGCTTTTGACACAGGTTCCTCGCCAGCAGGCGGATCATTTAAAGACAGAGGAGAATTGATGAAGTTGAGATCCTTCAACATCCTGACATTCATCACGGATGGCCGATCTAAGAGATGCTCTGGACGAGATACCTCGATTTGAGAATGTAAATTGTAGTCACCGAGATACTTTGAAATTAAGCTCCGAGGAATGTCCCGAGTAGGGATCCAATCCATGTCCAAATTGTATGGAGGCACAGGCAAGTCGAGCAACCCGGGATCATGGTAGTCCCACAGATAATGACCTTGTTCGAGCTTCAGCACACCTAAGGCATTTAGCCAACCTTGCTTGTAGACCTCATTGTTGGCATTTTGGATACGATCGTCCAAGTGGAATAGTGCTTCGTTGTATCCAGCCATCCAGAACTCCCTGGGCTGTTTGTGGAATTTATATGTTAGCCTTTCTAGCTGCTCGTGGAGATTCTTGATGAAAAGCTCCTTATTCTCCAAGACTGACTTCTACGCAGAAAGCTATTTTTCCAGGTCCCTAATCTTCTTTCACATATCAGACAACGCCTGATTCTTCACCATTAATTGGAAAGCCTGGTTCTCTAAGGCAGACTGAGTCCTCTGTTCCTCGATAAGAACCCGAGCTGCTCTTACTCGTCCACGAGGATCTCTTGCTCGTCCCCGAGAAGATGTGGAAGGGCCCGACCTCTTCAAGGTGTCCAACTCTTCCCTTAACTTGGCGTTCTCAACCTCTAAGAACGAAAATCCCTTGTCGATCACTGGGATCAAGGCACTAGAAGTGGAAGCTGCAGACTTCAATTGTGACAGCTCCTTTTGCAGGTTGTTATTTTCCTTTTCCAGCAACTCAGCAATCTGTCTACATTCTTTGACCTCACCTCTCAAGGTTCTCTCTCTTACATCGTACCCAGCAAAAAGCTTCTCGTAGCCCTTGTCGGCAATGATCTGCTGGTACTTCTTCTCGTACCCCTCATGCAACAAGGCAGTGGATTCTTTGTATTGAAGCTGAAGGTCTTCGAGGGTGCCTTGAAGATCCTCAATCATTTCATAATAGGCAACGTTATTGGCTACAGCCCTATCAAGCAGACACTTTAGATATTGATATGCTTCCACTTCCTGTTCTGAAGCATCATGACCAAGTATGTCGACAACTTGTGCAGCACTCAAGTCTGTGTGACCAACCTTAAAGTACTCATTACATTGTCGCATAAACTTTGTATCATGGGCAGATAGCAGTTCCATCCTAGCCAGAAACTAGCAGAGAAAGAAGAGCAATCATCAATAAGAAGAATAAGCAGAGTATGAATGAAAGATAGACAACAATATGAAAAAAAGTTTAAGTTTTATTAGATCATAGTTCAGAGTTACATCTTCTGGGTTACATTTGATAAAGAGAAACAAAATAAAGAGAAACCCGAACAACACTACACCTTTTCCTTATATCCCAAAACCTTCTCGGAAGGTTGGGATGAAGAGGTAGGTTGCTCTGAGGGAAGGGATAGTTGCTCAGGAAGAATAGGCAGTTGCTCGGAGGAAGAAACGATTTGTTGATTTTCCTCGGCAGCAGGCTGGATGGCAAGGGCATGATCTCCCATCACCATCGAATACTCTTCGGAGGTAGCTTCCTCCTCTTCTAACTCTTCTGGTGTTGGAGGAGGACCAGGGATATGTCTCTGGAAGAGCTCCAAAGACTCGTCGACCTTCATCTCCTGAAGGGCAGCAACCCATCCATCCCTAAAGTATTTGAGACTGCCATAGTCCACTTGCGACACCATGGCAGCCAACCGCTTGTTCCACCCCTTGTCCCAGCCAGAGCTGAAGGACTTCTTCACAGCCATCTTCCTCTTGGTCTTCTCCAAGGCAAGCTTTTCGGACAACAAGTCATCAGCAGCTTTCAGTTTTTGCTCAGCTTCCTCCTTCTGCCGACCTACTTCCCGAAGTTGAACCAACTCCTCCTCGGTAGCCTTGAGTTTATCTTCAAACTCTCCTGCAGTTTTGAGCTTCTCTTCAAGCTCCTTATTTGCCTTCTCCAAGGCATTTATTCTCTTCTCCAACTCCTTGGAGGCATCAACAGCCCGAGCTTTTTCTTGCTCGGAGGAGGCAAGCTTCTTCTCCTATACAACTTTGTCATCAGCATATTTTTGGCGAGAATCTGCCAGAGACTTGGTAGCTTCTTCCAGAGCTCCCTCCACACTGGACGAGGAGCAAGAAGCCTTAATCGCTTCATCCTTCTTTAGGATTATATTGAAGTAGCTCGTCAACTGTGAACAGAAAAAGAAAGCAAGTTAGAAACAGAAATGACAAAGGAAATATGAAAAATTCAAAGTAAAGAGACTTACAGAAGCAAGGTGACGAGCAGCTAGCGAGGTGACCATATCCCGAGTAAGGTTTTCTTTAGTACCTTGAACCTCGGGAATGATCCAGGACTTTACCGAGCTCATGGCAGAGCTCGGAGGAACAAAAGTTGGAACCCCAGTTCCAGCAACTGGGGGCTGAGTGATGGTATCAGCCAAATTGACCGAGGAGCTTTTCTTCAGCCTCCTCGGGGGAACAGAAACGGATTCAACAAAGGAAGAACCCTTGGTCGGTGATATCACAATCACCTCTCTAGGAGCAGCAGACCTGCTCGGAGCCACTACGGGCTTCTCAGCAACCTTCACAACTGCAGCAGCTGAGGAAGTGCATCATTCTTCTTCGTCCCCTCCCTTGGGACATCAATCCTACTCCTTTTTACCTCCCCAGAACCGGAGGCAGTTTTCTCAAACATGGTAGGAGGTCTTCTCTTCTTCATACTTTTACTTAAAGGAATATGGGATTTAGGCGATGAGCTGGTGGAAGCTGGTACTGGCTCTGATTCACTTATCACTGGACGAGCAGTGAAAGAAGTGGTGTAGCTCTTGTACTGGAGCAGATACGAAGCCGACCTAATATGCTCATCGGCAACACTCTGATGCAGACTCTAGATAAGTTTCAGATGTCTTATATTAACATCTGCATCCTTTGGGCACTTTCTTTTGCTATCAACTGCAAATAAATAAACATTGTTATCAATGGCATATTTTATCAAACACAAAAGAAACATGATTTCAAAATAAATGAAATAAAAATAACCTATCCCATTGCCATAAGGAGGGCATCTCGGACTCTGGTAAACCTCATCTCCAGTTAATGGATAGTGTTGCCAATTTTTTATGACAACCCCGTGTTCAAAATAATCCCTATTGGCATCAGGGAGATTGACTACTAAGGCTCTATTTAAAAATCTAGTTTTTAAATAAAAAATATTATCATTAACTGCCCATCTATAGCAGTACATGATTTCTGGAATTCCTATATGAGTTCCATGCACTTGATTTAATCTATGCACCCCATTAACTATCCTCCATGTGTTGGGGGCTATTCGTGCAGGAACAACGTCAAAGTACTGACAAAATTCCAGACACAAGGGATTTGGTGGAAAAGAAAATCCACACTTAGCAAAAAAGAGACTGGGGAACCAATGTCCCTCAGCCAAATGGAAGTAATTAGAAGGCTCAGAAAGCTCTTCCAAAACAACCCATGAGGGAATGGAGAAATCAGAACGAAACTTCTCAAGAGACTCAACAGGGTAAACCATGGTGAATAAAGAAATGAAGAAGAAGGAAGAAGATCTTACAGGAAAAAAATGGATCTGCTGACAACAAACGACGGAAAAGATGAACGCACAAGAGAGTAGGAAGAGACGACGTAAAACTCGAAGATAAAAATTTGAAAAGGTAGAAGACGATGGGAGTGTCTGTGAAGTTTAAATACCTTGCCTTGGAAAATGGTGAAGTAATGATTACAAAAAAAAATGATTACGTTACCGGCGGCTAAAAAGATGAAAAGTGGCGCGGGAATCAAAGCGGACAACAGCGGCTAAAAAGATGAAAAGTGGCGCGGGAATCAAAGCGAACAACAGCGGCTAAAAAGACGAAAAGTGATGCGGGAATCGAAGCGCGCAGAAAAGTCCAAAAAAGCATGATTCTACGAATTGGGAAGGAGAAATAAATACAAGGTAAACGCTCCTAAAAATCAGGAAGACTATTTAAAGCTACCATATTTCGAGAAAGAATGTTCCATACTCCTCAAATTTCGAACTATGAAACATTGGGGGCTTCTGTTGATACCAAATTTAATCTGCTGACATGGACCAATCATATGAAGACACGTGGCTATCTACGTGGCAACAACCAACACTTCCGAGGAACCCACGCGCTCCGAGGAACAAGACTACAACGAGGAAGACTAGTTCCCCGAGGAACTCACGCGCTCCGAGGAACAATGCCTCTCCGAGGAACTCTTGAGTACCGAGAAGCTTAGGCGGTCCGAGCTGCATCTCGAACAAAGCATTAATAGCTGGATAACCAACAGTTCAATTGATTCATTAAATGTTTATCATTCAGACGCACACGCAAAGAGGGCATTAAATGCATTACCCTTTCATATGTATATCATTTAAAGTATTACCCTTTCACATTAGAGTCTCAGGGCTATAAATACATTGTACAATCCTCATTATAAAGGGGACCTGAATCCATAGTGGAATTTCTTGATAGAACTTATAATCGAGAATTCCCAAACACTCAACAATAAAGCAACAGTGGACGTAGGCCATTCTTATAAGGCTGAACCACTTTAAAATTCTTTGTCTCATTTATTTATCTGTGATTTAATTATTAGAGTGATCTAATTTTTTACATCAACAATAGGGATGGAGGGGTTGTTGCTGTATGAGCCTTGCGATCTCTTTTTCTTATCAGACTTTCAGATTCATTGACTCTAGCTTAGGTACTTTTTCATCTACAGTTACTTATTTCATTTGAGACATTTGTATAGGCATAAGCCCGAGATTTATTTACATTATATTGGGTTGAGAGACCTACTTTCATGTCAGATTTATTATACACTTGGTATTGGTTTGGATTTATCTACTGTTATAGAAATATTCATTGAACCTAAATTATGGGCCTTTAATATAAAATTTATATTATGTTGATGCCGAGAATGGTAATAATTGACAGACAAGTCCCATCTTCGGCATAGCATGCCTGGTCAACCTTTACATGAGAAAATGGGGGTTGTTACCCATGAAGTAAGTTTAAGGGAGTGCAGTGCTCATAAATAAAGTTTTTTTTCAATCACCTTAATATTTTAAGGGTTTTTTATTTTTATTTTTAACCAGCATAGGGGTAAGTCTTTTAAAAAGGTTACATGCATTGTATACTATGAATGAAAGGAGACCTAGATTCTAAAGCTTGATTTGATGTGAATTTTGAAAATTTTCTATATGAATCAAAATTATTATGAAGAAAAGTCCAGTTGCATAGGAGTTACAAGTTTTGCTCCAGAAATCCTTATTATACATTTAATTTAATACCATAGTATTAGAGGCATTTACATGAAAACCTTGCAGTTATTGTCAAAATTAATTCTCTTTAATTACTCCTCTTATTTTCTCATTTTCTCTCTTTTATTTTCGATCCTAGAAGAAAGGGACGAACCAAAAGTCTTTATTTATTTCATAATAACATGTTTATCTCTCCATAACTGACTCCATTCATCTGTTCTAGGGGACTTTATGCATGTCACTTACATTAAATATTAATGCCTTTTCTTTTTTTATCTTTATATCTCTCCCGCCGTCTTTTTTTTTTTACCAATTAGTTCTTGCCTCACTCTCTTTCCATTTTTCTACAAAAGGAGCACATGAGGAATCATTAGAGAATTTTTCTTCTTCAATTTCTACTGCGTAGTATTTCTTGATTGCATTTCTCTAACATAAATACAAGGTACGTAAGAATGAGAAGTCTATAGATATTGCGGGATTTGTATTTATTACCTTCCTTTTAAAACTAGGCATTCTTAGGATAGATGGATAAGAATGAGAAGTCTATAGTTATGAAAATTGCAAATTGATTAGATGACAAAGTAGAGTTTTCATCATGTCATTTTCATATGAGCAATAAATCATCTCATGTTATTTTGATTTGAAGAGTTACCGTAAAGATTTTTTTTTTTACAAAAACTGATGAAAGTAAATGAAGCAATTGTGTCACATTAGAATAAAAGAAATAAGTTGATATGAATTTTATACACTTCAAGCATAAGGTATATGAATTTATTCTTTCGCACATTCACCTCAAACTAGATTTATATATAGTCTTAGATATGGTTATTTTAAGTTTATTATCATTAGTAATTTTATTTCTATATAAGATGATGAGATGGTCATTGTAATTTTAATTGTTAAGATTAAAAGTTATTTATATCAAGATAATCTACATCTTATGTTGACATATATGCATGATAAATTGTAATAAAATAATGTAAAATGATCACGCATCGCGTACATTACAAGGTAACCTTATAGTAATTGATTATCATGATCATGTAATACCCTTAATCTACTCGTAAAGCATAAGAGTGTAAAAAATCTCAAATAATCACCCCGCATTTCAGGTTAATATTTGAAGTGAGCGTCAACGCGTTAGTACAATATTCTCTGTTGCCAACATGACATGAGATCTAATAAATAAAGAACTTTGAAGATTCTGTTAGATTAGTTAATGGATACGAACCGAGTAGGAGCCTCCCAATTTGCAAACCCCCCATCTTGCTTCATATCAAACCAAACGCGTTTCACGTGACCTGCACGTGACATGCAAGTTAATGTCAAAAGTCGGTTTACATGTAGAGTTATAGTCTCACCACCAGGTAAAGTCCACCTAATAATTGTTTTTTCCTCCTTGTTAGGGACATAACCATGAGAGTGTCGGAGGCATGATTGTGAGGCTGAATGTCACATGCCTTTCTTCCCCACGAAAAGCATGACACGTGGCGCACTCGACATATTGTAGAAGAGAGAGATATCTAAAACAGGCAATGGAATTAAATAACAATGCTTTTGTCGAAGCAATGTCAAGTGACACAGCAAATTTTCAGGACCCCAGGGGATTTGTGTAAATAAAACACTCTTGTGCTACATTTAACTTTTGTTCTTCTAACAACCAACAACACAATATATTACTATCAATCATTATTTCATTTGATGGATTTGTGATTCATAGGTCTTTACAGTGTACTACAAATTTAGTTTCTGTGTGACTTAAGACCCCCAACTAAGATTCTAAATATACTAATAACAGTGGGCCACGAAGTCAGGATTTAATTGTGGGGGAACTGGACCCACTCATTCAGTTTGGATCGAGATGGAAATATTCTGAATTTTTTTTAAAGGGTTTACAAGTCGGGTGAGGCCCGATGTTAATAGGATCCACAGTTTTTAACATTAGTGTTAACTATTTGACAATGTTTTAGGGCCCCATTTTAGGATTGGAATACAATAACATTTGTTCGTGGGATACATATTTTGACTCTCAAAATAGTAAATATGAAGATTCTACATAAATATCTTTGCCTTATTAATTGTATGTCGAAATTATGTTTTTGCCATTTTTGGATTTTAAGTGTGTGCAGACATATGTTATCAATGAAAAAAAAATTGATGTCTTTCAGAAATGTCTTTCAAACACAAGTGATCTAGTTGGCACGTAATAAAAATTAATTAAAAAAGTTTAAGTATCATCTCTCTCCTATTAATTACATCAAATAATGATGCACATCTCTCTCCATCTACATATATGCAGTTATTTCTTCACCATTACATACATTTCTCTCTCTACCAATATACATATATGTACATCATTTTTTTTACACTTAACAATATTCAAGTATATAAATGCCAAGTAGGTTCATTGCAATGTTTGTTGTAACCTTTTTTTTTTTTACTTTTCTTTTGCTTACCAAAGTTTGCGGGCGGGAATAAACTACTTTGAAATGGTGGTATATTCACTTCAACGCCAAAATATAACAATAACAACACAAGCATTATACAGTATAAAATTAGTTGCACGCATAACCACACTTTAACTTTGTATCAACTGAATTTATATTTTGTCAAGATGCATAAAAATTACTGTATTAACAGAATAACATCATTAAATTCACCCAAATCGATAAATTCTTCCGTCATCGGCACGTTTAAATCAAGTTGTAACCCGATACTTGTGTTGATATTTTGCTCTTGACCGATAAATTCTTGTTTCAAAATATTAGTTATTATATGAGCAAATACAAGTAAAATAATAAATGTAATAATTAAAAAAAAGTGAAATATACTTGTATGTTGTTAGGTACATTTGACAATTCAACTGATTGAGGCAGTTGCTCGCAATTTGCATTTGATAAAAACATAAATATAAAATAATAGCACAAGAATGGGATAACCAAAAAAATAAGATAAAAACATAAATATAAAATAACAGCAAAAAAATAATTTAATTAACCTGGATAATTTTTTTTGTCAGTCTTCTTCTTTTTCCCCTCCCTGTAATTCTTCCCTTTAATCTTTCTTCGTGGTGGATCTCGAATGGTTATGTTTGTGTTTGCTTTATCCAAATAGCATTCACTCATTTTATTATGATTTGAGTTTTTCGAATTTTGAGAAGCATCCATCTCATTTTTAAAAATTCATCCAATTTTTCAAGTCACGTACCCAAAAGTTATTAAATAAACGCAATTGATTTTTTTTTTGTGTCGTTACCTTTCACAAAATTTCAACGCAAGGTGGGCCAACTCACTACATCCTGCAACGTCAGATGCTTGAAAGTAACTTTGCAACGAGGCTCCTTGCATGTCCATAAAAATGCCATATTTCACATTTTTTGTCCATTTTTTTGAAATAATATTGATATGGAATTTCTAGCAACCGCATGTGGTGGATCACTTTAAACGAATGTGAATAAGTATCCCCATAAATTCAAACATTTTATAACTACAATAGGCGGTGTTGCTTGAAGAATTAAATATCACAGTACGTGATCTACCTTCAAAGGGAGATATCGTGTAAGCGAGGATCATTTCATTCTCATGAGCAATCTCAATAAACATATATAATGTATGAACGTACTCATCTTGAAATTTTAAAAAAATCTTTGGTGTATACTTCTCTATTACCTTTGCTCCCCTGGTTAATTTGTATGCAAATTTGGTTTCTTTTGTTTGGAAATAAAATCTTGCATTTTTTCTTTCTCACGTCGACTTATAATCTCTTTTTCGTACTGTTATACAAACTCTCGTAGTGACAAAGTTATCTTCAAGTATTTTTTTAAAAATCTATTCATGCCTTCACTTTTTTGTGTGGTGGCCATCAGAGCATAAAAATGTTGTCGAACATAAAATTGTGCCCATTTTTCTCGCAGTTTATATGTTGGAACACGAGGCCCCAACTTTTAAAATCTTACATAAAAAGTAATTTCCTTTTTAAAAATGCGGAAGCGAGATGGTTCAATTAAATACACACAAACACCAAATTTTAATTTCTTTTACAAATTAAAATTAAACAAAGTTCAAAGTGAAATTAAATTAATTAACAAATGAATTTTTCACTTTAACATAGTAACACAACTCAAGTCCTAGAAATTTGCCTAAAACATATTTTCAATATAACAAAATTAGGCCAAACCAATTTTAACAAATTAAGTGATGACTTGAATTACATTAACATTTACCCAAATTGAATTTGCACCAAATTAAACAAGTAGTGACTTAAACCAATTTTATCTTTTTACCTAAGCATGCGTTCTAGGTGAATTTGCAAAAGACAAAATAAAAAAATAACTACTACGCCGCGATGTACGAGGAAAAACCCACAACGGAAAAAAATCTCGGATGGCCTTAGCCTCAAATCCATTAAGTATGGTTTTACAAATACAAGACAGTAAGACTTACAACACTCGACTTGACTCCGTCCAAGCCCCAACACTTCTTCTTGTATACACCTCTGCCTAGAGAATAACCACGGAGCACCACCGCGGTCTCGGAATCCATCGATCGGACTTTTAGGAACCACCGTCAACCACACATGATGCCTTTCACCATGTGACAATGCCGCATCAAAACCAACGAACTTCTTCTTTATGGGATGTAGAAGTAAACCCAAATGAACTCTTCAAATAGGTAAAGTAAACCCGGTGCCAAACACTCCAAGCAAGATATTTATATGGAAGCTTGGAATAAACAAAATATGGGTGAAAACAAAAGTGTTCAAAGATTTTTGCTTGAAAAATAAAACACTCAAACTTGAACTTTTTCTTCTTAGAATTTTTTTCTCTCTCAAACTCTCTCTTGGAGATTGTAGTATGTGAAAACGTTAACCCAAAAATGTTAGTTCCCGCACTTGATAAGTCTGTCAAAAGTTAGTGGGGAAAAGTGGTGGGATAGAGGTGAAAAAACTGCCCAAAACTGCCAATTTAATTTCCCGCCGTAAATCTCGTTCGAACGAGATTTTCGTTCGAACGAAGTCTCGTTCAAACGACCCATCTAACGAAGTTCCAGTGGCCAATGGGGAAATCTCGTTGGCAAACTCGTTCGAACGACATTCACGTTCAAACGACAAACTCGTTCGAACGACAATATCGAACGAACTTCCAGAATGCTCAAAATCCAATTTTTAGCCCAGAAACTTTATTTTAAAGTTTTAAAGAAACTTTCTGATAACAAACAACAGTTTGAACAAAACTTACACCCAATACTAATTGTTCCAAGCTCCTATATAAATATGTAATGCATTCATACCTTAGGAGTAAACGGAACAAAAGTTGTTGACGTAGAAATAAGGCACACCAAACTCGGCATTTGATGAAGCTTTAATCTTGGCCGCTACGTCTGCAACTCTATCCTATGACTCAAACGTTTTTGTTCTAAATTGAGCCAAAATAACAAAGGACTCAATTGAAAATTTGCGTCCTTACAAATCTCCCCCTTTGGCTATTCTGGGACAAAAACAAATAAAAATCCTAAAGGGCCGTCAAGCTCTACTATACATAAAAAATATCCCACCCAAAGTAAAAATACAATACCTTGACTCAAACAACCCAAGGATCAATATCTTTGCCGACGATAAAAGTTGCCACTTATAAGATTTCCTGCACACTTAAGCAAACAATCAAACGCATTGGGAATATCAAAATATTAAATGCAATTAAAATAATTACTCCCCCTAAATTAATTATCCCCTTTATCAACTATGATCAACCTAAGAAGATAGCGCTCTCCCCCTAAGTTAAATAGCCTAAACATGGATAAGAGTACAATAGGATTAGATACCATTTCTCCCCCGATCATTCTCCCCCTTTTTGTTCAGGAATAGACAAAGGATAAAACTAATTAAACATGATGAAGCTTAGAGTGATAAGAGCATGAAAGCATATAGGCAACAAAAGCATAACTAATCCATACAAATATTAATGAATACTAACATTAATGCGAAAACTAATGATACCAATTTGACAAATAAGATTCTAAACATGTGATATCAAATAAAGAATGCAATAAGATAGAACCAATCATGAAGTAGTAGCATAGATGGACTAGAAAGCAAGGCAAAGAAAAAAAAATCATATATATACATAGACTAAATATACCAATAACACACATGCACATATATATATAGATACAAACACACAAATGACACAAAATAAAATAGCTTTTCCCACTCGTATGGCAAAAATGTGTCATATGAAAATGAAAGTGATGGGATGTGAACTAGTAACAATTAAATTTAGACCCAATCACTTAAAACATGTTCACGGAGTTCTCAATTGATTGCAAACTTCATCACATTTGAATATAACCTCATGTGACAATATAAATTGAACTCAATGAACAAACATACACAATGCATACAAGCCTAGACTTTTGATGATTCTACAACCAATAGAGTCATGACATTGAAAGTACAACTAGGATAAATGAACATTGTACAAACTATTGATATACCATCCAATCTCCCTCAATAAGCATATATTTTTGAATGAATATATCAATTAAACATAGTCCTTGTCAATTATTTTTATTTTTAATGCCATATTTTATTTTTAGGCCTTTGGACCACGTATTTCTTTTAGGTCCAAACAAACGGTGGCTTACTCGCAAAGGATGATATTTCCTTTCGGAGCCCTTCCTCGTGCACATTTATATATATTATTTTTTATATCTCACACAAATCTCACGTGCAATGGATTTTGACATGCATTAGTCCTCCTAGGCCACATAATATGTAGATGACTAGATTGGTAGGAGAACATCTCACAAAGCTCAAATATACATATGAAGTTAAAAATTCAAGTGAGCTCGTGCATGTGTGAATTGAGGCATATAAAAATAAAATTCATTATAACAACACAAAATCCAAATACTCCATGTAAGCTTGGTAAAAAACATAATAAGGATTGACAATCTAAACTAAAAGTTCTAGCCACATGGGAGTGAAAAAGGAAGGGATTCTAACACAAGTGTATGCCACATAGAGTGTGTCAAACTAAAATACACACAAAAAAATCTTTTTGAGTTTTTGAAATTTTTAAACCCAACAACAAAAATATTTACTCCAAAAGACAAACAAAAATCATTTGTATTTTTCATTAAGCATAAATTATAAAAAGATGAAACACAAATGATAAACAAAAATCTTTTTGTATTTTTCATTTAATGCAAACTAAAATGAAAGAAGTATAATACAAAAGATACACAAAAATCAATACTCTAGCATGTGATTAAGCATGGAGCATAGACTAGAAAATGATTTAAACAAGCATACAATTAGCATGATAATATAACATGAATTGCAAAAGCTAAAGTATGCAAAGAAAACTAACACATTTAACCTTTAGATTTTGTAAGGGAGGAAGCATGTGAAAGTAGATGAGAATCAAAAATCCTATCTTGGAAAGATACCTAGTCGGATCTCCTAATCCAAACTAACGACGAATGATGATTCAGGGCGTAAGAATCTTGGCTACCTTGGTTGCCTTATGTTGGGTTTTTCAAGGACCTTGTTTAAGATCAAAATAAAATTTTCTAAGATGACCTTTTCGACCACAATGTGAGCACCTAAAGACTCAGCGAAAAGACTTACCTAAGGAATGATCTCTAAAGGCTTTCCTAGGCGATTCTCTTAAAACATTGGTTTTGTATTTTTGAGATGATTCATTACAAATATCGAAGCCTAAACTACAAGTGTCATTTTTTATTTGGACCGTGCCTTATCTAGTTTTTCGGACCTACACTCCAAATCAAATTTGACTTTACTAGAGTCTTTTAATTTATTTTCTAATTCTAAAATTCTAGACTCAAACAAACATTTCTCTCTTCAAACTCGAGAAGCTCTTTTTTCATTTATTCCATTAAACCTCTAAGGCTATCTCTCTCGCCTTATAAATATTCAAGCTTCTCTCGAAGAGTCCTCTCATGTGTCCTAAGGTCTTCAACCAACACACAATCATCAACGACCTTGACACGCTCTCTTAAACTCGCATCTAACTTCAAATTTTCTCGTTTTAATTTAATAGATTCTTCCTAAAGTTCTTGAAAAGCATTTTGAAGTTCACTCACATCAACCTCATCATTTTCATTCTCTCTCTCTTATTCACTCTCACAACCATCAAAAAATAAGGGAATCATAAACTTTGACCTTGGAAGTGTCATGTGTTAAAATTTCATCAATAGACGAGTTCTCACTATCACTCACATGACTAGCCATAAAAGCCACAAAGTTGGGCTTAGTGGGGGAATCGGGCCCCTCTTCATTATCACTATCACTAAGGGTTTTATTAAAAGAAATTGGTTGCTTACCCTCTCTCGTTAGTTTCATGGGGCACTCTTTTGCCCTATGGACATACCCTTCACAACCAAAACACCTATTTGACGCGTCCCTATTTAAATTTTCTTTAGGAGTTTTAGGGATCTTCATGCTTAGAGTTTTCAAATTTCTTAAAATCATTTTTAAATTTATCTTTGTTAAATTTAAGAAATTTTCGAAACTTCCTAGCAAACTTAGCCATATCTTCCGAGTCACTTTCACTTTCACTCTCTACTACTTGTTTTTACTCCTTTCGAGCTGTCAAAGCAACACCCTTTCCTATTTTCTTTTAGGTTTTGGAGGGAAATATGTCTAGTTCATAGGTTTGTAAATCACCTACGAGCTCTTCTAATTTCGTAGAGGCTAAAGTGGGTAAAGAATTTAGCACGGTCACCTTAGGAATAAATCTATCGGGTAGGTACCTTAAATTTTTTCTTACTACTCGGTTGTCGGGTATTTTTTCTCCCAAATTAAAAGATGAATTAACAATATTGGAAAGTCTAGCATAAAATTCATCAAAATTTTATATTTCGTTCATTTTGATGGTTTCAAATTGAGTGGTGAGGTTTTGGAATTTCGAAGCCTTAACGACACTAGTTCCTTCATGAGTGAGTTGTAAAATATCTCAAGCTTCTTTAGCGATTTCTCATGTCATAATGCGACGTAATTCATCCTCAGTGTCCGCACTAAATAAGTCATTTAAACCACGTGGATTAAAATTAGATACTTTAAATTCATTCTCACTCCATCAATCGACGGGGTTGGGAACACGCTCATTATCTACTAAATGTATAGGTGGGGACCACCCGTTAACAATAGATAACCAAACCCTCTCGTCGATAGATTTTAGTGCCGATTTCATGCGCCCTTTCCAATACGCGTAGTTAGAACCATCGAAAACAGGAAATTTTGAAAACGGGGAAAATTCCTTTTTAGTCAAAAATATTTAAAAGATCTTAAACGCAATAATTTAACGATCCCGCTCCGATACCACTTGTTGGAACACGAGGCCCCCAATTTTAAAATCTTACATAAAAAGTAATTTCCTTTTTAAAGATGCGAAAGCGAGATGGTTCAATTAAACACACACAAACACCAAATTTTAATTTATTTTACAATTTAAAATTAAACAAAGTTTAAAGTGAAATTAAATTAATTAACAAATGAATTTTTTACTTTAACATAGTAACACAACTCAAGTCCTAGAAATTTGCCTAAAACATATTTTCAATATAACCATATTAGGCCAAACCAATTTTAACAAATTAAGTGATGACTTGAATTACATTAACATTTACCCAAATTGAATTTGCACCAAATTAAACAAGTAGTGATTTAAACCAATTTTATCTTTTTACCTAAGCATGCGTTCTAGGTGAATTTTCAAAAGATAAAATAAATAAATAACCACTGCGCCGCGATGTACGAGGAAAACCCCACAACGGGAAAGAAACTTTGGATGGCCCTAGCCTCAAATCCGCTAAGTATGGTTTTACAAATACAAGACAGTAAGACTTACAACACTCGACTTGACTCCGTCCAAGCCCCGACGCTTCTTCTTGTATACACCTCTGCCTAGCGAATAACCACGGAACTCCACTGCGATCTCGGAATCCACCGATCGGACTTTTAGGAACCACCGTCAACCACACATGACGAACTCTTCAAATCGGTAGAGTAAACCTGGTCCCAAACACTCCAAGCAATATATTTATATGGAAGCTTGGAATAAACAAACTATGGGTGAAAACAAAAGTGTTCAAAGATTTTTTTTTTTTGAAAAATAAACACTCAAACTTGAACATTTTCTTCTTAGAATTTTTTTTTCTCTCAAACTCTCTCTTGGAGATTGTGGTATGTGAAAAAGTTAACCCAAAAATGTTGGTTCCCGCACTTGATAAGTCTGTCAAAAGTTAGCGGGGAAAAGTAGTGGGATAGAGGTGAAAAAACTGCCCAAAACTGCCAATTTAACTTCCCGCCGTAAATCTCGTTCGAACGAGATTTTCGTTCGAACGACCATTCTAAAGAACTTCCAGTGGCCAATGGGGAAATGTCATAGGTAAACTCGTTCGAATGACATTCTAGTTCGAATGAAAAACTCGTTCGAACGACAATATCGAACGAACTTCCAGAATGTTCAAAATTCAATTTTTAGCCCAGAAACTTTATTTTAAAGTTTTAAAGAAACTTTCTGAAAACAAACAACAGTTTAAAAAAAACTTACACCCAATACTAATTGTTCCAAGCTCTTATATAAATATGTAATGCATTCATACCTTAGGAGTAAACGGAACAAAAGTTGTTGACGTAGAAACGAGTCACAACAAACTCGGCATTTGATGAAGCTTTAATCTTGGCCGCTACGTCTTCAACTTTAGTACGTCATAGGCTTGAAGGATGTTCAAGAACTCTATCCTTTGACTGAAACATTTTTGCCCAAAATTGAGCCAAAACAACAAAGGACTCAATTGAAAATTTGTGTCCTTACATTATATAAACCACATAACCATACGTTTTTAGTTAGATGGTAGTTTACCAATAACCTGTCCCAAGATGATTGAAAAACTTCTTCGGACTCGGTCTCATAAAGGAAATTTTTAAAATATTTTGTGAAACCCTTAAATTTATCAAATACACGAGAAAGATGTTTTGCCGTGTTTTGATAAATATGCCATAAATATAGGCAATGATAGGTTTCAAGAAAAACCTTTTCGATGGAATTGGCAATGGCCTTATCTTGGTCGGTAAATATTCATTTGGGCGCTTTCCCACCATTCATCGCTTCTATAAATGTTTTTAACAGACAAAGAAATGAGGTGGTTGTCTCATCTAACAAAATTGCACACCCAAAAATTATTATTTGCCCATGATTATTTACGCCAATAAATGGTGCAAATGGTTTATCATAGCTATTTGTATTAAAGGTTGTATCAAAATATAATACGTCCCCAAAATAGCTACAATCAACCAGAGACTTTGCATCGGCCCCAAAACAACCACACATTTGGTTTTCTCCATCTATTTGAATGGAATAAAAAAATACGAATTTGCTTTTTTCATTGATAAGAAATACTCAAATAGTAATTTTGCGTCACCCTTTTCTAATGTCACCACGTCTTATTTTTTGAATTTTATTAGTACAATCAATTTGAGTAAAATTCTAATTCTGAGACCCTCCAACCTCGGCACTCATGTATGAATAAATATCTGACAACCCAATAACAAGACGTGCTTCACATTGTGTCCTTGATTTAAATCTAGGATTTGACGGAGATCCTTTTGGGTGCTTATGATACGTACCTTCTTTAGAATAACATAACACTTTTCTTTTCACCTTTTTAAATATATTTACTGTCGAAGATGATTGTTGTTGTGGGTACCCGGAATTAGAATGACGGGCCTAGATAAGTAGCCCAATTGGAGCGGCCCAAAATCCAAACCGTTCATATCTTAACATTAATTCGGTTATGACTTAGTCTTCTCCTATGTTCTCGTTACGAGGTGTTCTAGGAGAAGATGGAAAATGTGGGGGAGTCCAACACCCCCACTCCCTGAAAATGGACATGTACATAATAAACTTTAGGTCCGGGGCATATGACACGCACTGTATTCTCTGTAATCGCTCTCCGGAGTATATAGAAATAGTACTGACTGCACCACCATGGACGTAGGCATTCTTGTTGAACCACGTACATCTCTTATTGTGTGATTGACATTTTGTATTCCTTATTCTGCTTGGTGATTGTGCTTCTCTTATCTCTTTGTGTTGAATAATCATTGTCACCACAATTGGTACCGTTTGCGGGAACGTTTATCTTCCCTGAGAAAGCCCACACCAAAAAAGGAGTTCGAAATGTCTGGTCACAGTAGTAATGCTCCTCAGGCAGGAGATATCCAAGAACAACCTGCCCCTCGCAGAATCAGATCTGAAGTTCGGCGTTCAAATCAGAGGGCTCACCTAGAAAGGCCAGCCTCAAAATAAAGCCAAGGACTAGCGAGGTCCACACAAATATCCAGGTTGATTGATGCTTATGAGGCGAGGCTCCAAGAGCAAAGGGAGTCTTCTCGTAGGCACGAAGCTGAGAATGCTCGCCTCAAGAGAAGGTTAGAAAGAATGGATATAGAGCTCCATCGTGGTACAAGGAGACGTCCCTACCACACTCCTAGCCCTCAGGCGATCAAGTCTCGCAGCCAAGGAAGGATCCCTAGACGCGAGTCCCAGAAAGTTGAGGGAAATGAGTCAGAGGATTACCTACTCGAGCAACTGCGACTAGCTCGCAATCGCAGAAGCCCAGCTCGCAGCAACGACAACGTACTAAGTCTAGTCCAAAGGGAGATGGACCAACATCCTGCGCATCACGGTACCATATCGACTCGAGAACTCGCTAGGCGAGCTCTCAAAACTCATATGAAATCACCTTTCTCAAGAGAAATAGAAGAAGAGGAAGCCCCCAAGAAGTTTTCTATTCCAAGGTTCAAGATCTATGATGGTAAGACTGATCCCATTGATCACGTCAGGCAGTACAGGCAGGCCATGACCCTCTGGAGCCATCGAGACACACTGATGTGCTAAATTTTTCCCTCGAGCCTGCATGACGTGGCACATAAATGGTTCAAAAGGCTCCCCCATAGGTCCATAAGAAGTTTCAAGTCCTTGGCCGAGCTCTTTACGGTACGCTTCATTACTAGTAGCTCCCACCCCAAAAGGATGGATGCTTTGCTAACAATGAAAAAGACGCCTCAAGAGACCCTCCGAGACTACGCTAAGAGGTACTTGGAGTTATTCAACGAGGTCGAGGACTACTCGGATCAAGTGGCAGTAGCCTCTTTTAAAATTGGGCTACCCAGTTCTTCCCTCCTGTACTAGGACCTGACCAAGAAAGAGGCCATGGCCATCGACGACCTGATGGCCCGCATCGAAAAGTATGCCAAGGTATAGGATGTGACCCGCCTCAGCACACGAGAAAACGGTCGAGCTAAGATCACTGCCAAAGGCAATGACAAAGTTAAGAACCAAAAGAAAGGAGGAAATAGTGGGGGCAAGAATGGCTCCCAGAATGAAGGCAGCAATGATGTGGCAAAAGCATTTCAGGCAGTCAACACTGTCTTTAGAGAACCAATTTATAAAATTCTCGCAAAAATCAAAGACGAGCCATTTATTAAGTGGCCCAGAAAAATAGGAGGAGATCCCTCGAAGAGAAAAAACACGCTGAGATGCGCTTTTTACAAAGAATGAGGACATAAAACCGAGCATTGCAAGGCTCTTAAGTCCTACCTCGAAGAGCTGGCTTAGTCCGAGCATCTGAATGAATTTATGGAAAAGAAGGTAGAGAAAGTTGCTGCCCATAGAGAAGCAAGGCCCGATAACGTACTTGAGGACGATGCCGGCCATTAATTTGCAGTAATACATGGGGCATCTCACGTGAAGCAGATTCAAGGAAATTCATCTCGAATGGAGGTAAAAAAGCTTACAGCGGTGATGCAAGATTTTCAGATCGATCCAGCGAAGACACAGTCAGGAAAGCGTCGGCGAGTAGACGATGTCGACTATAGTAAGCATATCGTATTTACAGATGAAGATGTGGTGGGACTGAGAACCCCACATCATGATGCTTTAATCATTTCTCTCAGAATAGCGAACTATGACTTCGATAAGTTGCTTATCGACCAAGGAAGCTCGTTCGAGGTAATGTATCTCGACTTGTTCAGAAAATTGAAATTAAGCATCGCTGACTTGAAGGAAGCTACTGTCCCTTTGGTTGGCTTCGCTAGAAAGATGACTATTGCCTTGGGAAATATCGTGCTGCCAGTAAGGGTAGGAAATGTTTCTAAAATGATCGAGTTTCTGGTGGTCGACATTGACTCGCCATACCAGGCTATCCTCGGTAGAGGGTGGCTACACGCAAAAAAGGCAGTCTCCTCGACCTACCATCAGAAACTCAAGTATGCGACCGAGAGAGGAGTAATGGAGATCCATGGCGATCAAGCAATGGCGAGAAGATGCTTCATAGCAGCCATCCGCCCAAGACCAGAGAAGAAGGCCGACAAGCCTAGCGAGAAAGATGAAGAACAGGAAGGTTTGATACCTTCGAAATAGCAATTAAAATACATAAGGCCCGGAGTAGAGGAGACCAGTATCCTCCCCTCCGAACGGGTCATCGAGGACCTGGAGGAAGTCACAGCGGGAGATAGCGACGATAACAGGATCTTCTTGATCGGAGCTTCTCTCACAGATCAGGAAAAGAAGGAATTGACGATTCTGCTGAGGACCAATGTATATGTATTCGCATGGGAACCACACGAGTTTCCAGGAATTGATCCTAGTATGGTTTGTCATCAGCTGCACGTCGATCCCACCTTCAAACTAGTTGCGCAGAAGGCACGTCGAACTGCACCCGAGAAGGCAAAAACCGTGGAAAAAGAAGTTAAAAAACTATTGGATGCATGATCCATACGGGAGGTCCAATTCCCCAAATGGTTATCCAACCTAGTAGTAGTTCTGAAGAGCAACGGGAAGTGGAGAGTCTGCATCGACTTCACTGACCTTAACAGGGCATGCCCTAAAAACAGCTTCCCTCTTCTAAAAATCGATCAACTAGTAGACGCCACAGCAACCCACGAAAGGAAGAGTTTTTTGGATGCATACTCGGGGTATCATCGGATCCCCCTGTATGCTCTGGACTAGGACAAGACATCATTTATCACCACAATTGGATTATACTGTTACAAGGTCATGCCCTTCGGGCTAAAAAACGCAGGGGCAACATACCAGCGACTGGTCACCAAGATGTTTAAAGATCAAATGGGGGACACCATGGAAGTTTACATTGACGATATGCTCGTCAAAAGTAGGAAGAAAGAAGACCACCTATCAGACCTATCAAGAACCTTCGAAATCCTCAGGAAGTACCGAATGAAACTTAATGCGAGCAAGTGTTCTTTTGGTGTCCAGTCAGGAAAATTTCTTGGGTACTTGATCAGTAAGAGAGGCATCGAGGCTAATCCAGACCAGATCGATGCAGTAAATAGGATACAACCTCCTCACACCATTCACGATGTACAGAAGCTCACTGGCATGCTCGTTGCCTTGAACCGTTTTATCTCCAAGTCCTCCGAAAAGTGCAAGCCGTTCTTCCAGCTCCTAAAGGGAAACAAAACGGTAGAATGGAATCAAGATTTCTCGCGGGCATTGGACGAGCTCAAGGCTTACCTCAGCTCCCCACCACTGCTCGTCATACCACAGAAAACCTATTCCTTGTACTTATACCTCGTCATTTCGGACCACACTGTCAGTTCTGCATTGGTGTGCGAAAAAGCAGGAATCCAGCACCCTGTTTACTACGCGAGCACGACCCTATTAGAGGCCGAGCAAAGGTACCTACCACTAGAGAAGCTCACCTTTGCACTAGTAGTGGCCTTAAAAAAGTTGAAGCACTACTTTGAAGATTACACTATCATCCTCCTTACATACCACCCCCTTAAAGCAATCCTGAGGAAGGAGGATTTGTCAGGCAGATTATCCAAATGGTCAATCGAGCTTGGGCGGTTTGATATCCAATTTCAGCCAAGGAACGCAATCAAAGGGTAGGTACTCGCTGACTTCATAGATGAATTCACAGGTGAGCAGCCCCTCGGCCAATCTCAACCAGTAATGCAAAGAGAAAACCACACAACAGAGGATGTGTGGAAATTATTTATTGATGGAGCCTCCAACTCAAAGGGGGTAGGAATAAGCATTGTCCTTATTACTCCATAGGATGCAATCCTCGAACAAGGAATCAGGCTTGGATTTGCAGCATCCAACAACGAAGCAGAATACGAAGCTTTAATAGCCGGCCTCCAGAAGGCACACACTCTGGGGGCAAAGCATTTACAGGTGTTCGGCGACACACAATTAGTCTCCAATCAGATAAGTGGAGACTATAATGCAAAAGATAAAAGAATGGCAGCCTACCTCGCCTTGGCAAAAAGGCTATTGGCTAACTTTGAGGAAGTCAATGTCCAGCAGTTTTCAAGAGGATAGAACAGCCATGCTGACGCCCTATCAGCCCTGAGTTCAGTAATCAATTCCGACTTAAAAAGAACAATACCCATCGATTTTCTCGCTCATCCAAGCATTAACCGTAACAGCGAGCCACCACACATGGAGCATGTGCTCCAAATTGAGCCAGCACCCAGCTGGATGGACCCTCTAAGGGACTATTTGAAGGACGGCACACTCCCAGATGATAAGAAGACCGCTCACTAGATAAGAGTCAAAGTCGCTCGCTTTCACTTCTCCAGAGGGAAAGCTATATAAGAGATCCTTTTCCGATCCCTACCTTCAATGCGTTCACCCGAGGGATATCGAGCAAGTTCTACATGAGCTTCATGAGGGAATCTGTGGAAGCCATACTGGAGGAAGGTCTCTGGTCTTCCGAGCAATGAAGGAAGTCTATTGGTGGCCATGTATGCAAAGGGACTCTGCGGTGTATGCTCGCAAATGCCGGAAATGCCAACTTCACGCTCCTATGGTCCACCAACCCGCTAGCGACCTAAAATCACTTTCCAGCCCATGGGCATTCGCCCAATGGGGAATGGGCATCGTAGGACCACTTCCTACCGCCAACGGTAATCGCAAGTATCTGTTGGTCGCAACTGACTACTTCACCAAATGGATCGAGGCGGAACCCCTAGCGAACATCCGAGATGAAGATATGATAAGATTCATATGAAGAAATATAATCACCCATTTTGGCATCCCCAGAACCATCATCACTGACAATGGAACGTAGTTCGAGAGAAGCTCCTTTCAGAGTTTCTATGATGAGTACAGAATCAGACACCATTTCAGCTCGGTGGCCTATCCTTAGAGCAATGGCCAAGCCGAGGCTTCCAATAAAACGGTGATTGACGGATTAAAGAAACGATTAGAGCGATCTAAAGGCGCATGGGTAAATGAGCTAACACATATTCTATGGGCCTACCGTACTACTCCACGACAAGCGACAAGGAAAACCCCATTCTCATTGACGTATGGAATGGAAGCAGTCATCCCCTTGGAAGCAGGTTTGCCAATAATGAGGTCTAACCTTGTCGACCAGGGCAGTAATAATGCAGCATTGCTTGCTGAGCTCGACCTAGCCGATGAACATCGTGAGATGGCCCTAGTAAAACTAGCGAGCTATCAGCAACAGCTCGCAAGGTACTATAACAAGAAGGTCAATCCAAGGACATTCCAAGTTGGGGACTATATCCTAAGAAAAGTCCTGGGCAGCGCAGTGAAACCATCAGACGGCAAGCTAGGGCCAAACTGGGAAGGACCATTCAAGATAACTAGAGATGATCTGTAGGGAGCCTATCACTTAGAAACACTGGAAGGCAGAGAGATACCCCGAGCGTGGAATGCAGCCAATCTTAAGAAAATCTATTTCTAAATTCTTCTTTTGATCTTTAATTATGAAACTGGAAGTTCATTTCCTTACCATTAATAAAAGTTATTTGGCAGTTGCATTCTACGAAGTATCAGTTAACTAATTTGCATTTTACGAGGTGTCAATGTATAAACTTTATAACCCACACACCTTTTCTAAGTGACAGGCACACTTATCATTACACTATAGTAGGGAAATAACCCTCCTCAGGTTTTCGTTATGAAACATGAAAGACCTCTCTTAGCATTGCCCCTGGAAATATATGAAGCCCTACAAGAGATCCGTAGGCAATATGGCCAAGTCAAAATTGGTCACCAAATAATGTTTGGTTGAATAAAATCCTGATCGGATAGAGCATCCAACACCAGGTGTGTCCTCACCAATTGCCATACTTAGGCCTAAGGGAGTGTGATGACACAACCGAAAAGGTAAAGTGGGGAAGAATGGTATCTCGTTAGCATACTGGACTGGAAGGACACTTACTTGATAATGCGAACATACAAATCTAGTCAGCCAAGAGAGACTCAAGATTATTGAACAAAGATGTGGAAAATATAAGACACTTGTTTAGTCGGCAAATTCGCCCAAAACATAAATTTTATATTAATCCATCACATTTACAGCAAATACAATTATACATGTTTAGTTGGCGAGCTCGCCCAAAACATTGACATTACATCACTTCAATACAAAATACACAGAGTTACTACTAGAAAAATCTTAGTGAGGGTGAGGCCTCTGAACGAGATAATCAGCCACTTGGGCTCTTCGACCGTCGTCAGGATGAGGAACTAGCTCCTCCTCGACTTCATTCGCATCCGACTCTAATAGCTTCCGAGGGACAGCATCAATAGGGATCCACTGATCATCTCTCCGGAAGGGATTAGGCAGTAGAGTAGAAGGAGAAATATCATGACGGTACCAAAGCATCGAGTTCCTTGGGACTTGTAGCTCCTTCAGGGTACTCAACCATCCCCTGATAAAGGCGAGTTCTTCAAACTATGCTAGCCTCATCGAATCATCTAGCCAACCTTGGTTATAACCGTTGGCCCATACTTGCCGAGAACCTCTCCTAAACAAATGCCTCAGTCGGATGACGTCCCTTTGAAGCCCAACAGTAATCACATACGCTCACTGGACATCACCATGAAGCTCTTCCATTTCCCTAGCTTAACTCCTGGTGTTCCTACCAGCTCGCGAAACGGTCGGAGGAGTAGAGCCTCGCAGCACTGGAGGAATGTCGCTCGGGCCAGTTCTAGTTCGCGATGAGGAGGAACCCCATAATACTGCAGGAGTGATGCTCGACGCATGCTCCCTAAGTCGCGAGACCTCTCTCCTCGAAGCCTTATTCTCTAGCTGAAGAATTTCCCCAACCTGGTTGATCGCAGAAGCATCTAGAAGCTTTGCTCTCAGTGTACACTACACCAAAATGACAAAATTGTCACCTTTCAGCCGGTCACCCTTGTCAAGGTCATTGACCGTGACAAAAAATACGTGTTTTGTGTCACGGTCATTGACCTTGACACGACCGTGACAAAGAATTGTCACAATCATTGACCGTGACAATTCTTTAAATAATTGTCACGGTCAATGACCTTGACACGACCGTGACAATGTTTGCAGCAAAAACCCTTTCCCCCTTCTTTTTTCCCTCCCGCCGTTCCCTCCCTCTCTCTCTCTCGACGCTGCTCTCTCTCTCTCTCTACTTCCAGGTTTAATTCTCTCTCTCTCTCTCTCTCTTCCATTTATATATATGTTTGTGTGTATATATATGTGTGTATATATGTGCGTGTGTGTGTGTGCGGGGGTAGGGGGTGGGGCAGGGTGGGGGTAGGGTGGGGGCAGAGTGGGGGTAGGGGGTGGGGTAGGGTGGGGGTAGGGGGTTAAAAATGTAATATTATTTTGATACAACATTAATTTGTGTTTGAGTTTCATAATTATAAATAATATCCAAAAATATTGGATAACAATTTATTTTCATTCAAAATAAATAAGTAATTTTCTACAAATTTCATAAAAAAAATGAAGGCCGGGCTTAATATGTGATTTAAGTGTGAAATAATCGCTATATACTTATACTAACGGAGAAAAAAACCATATATGGCGTTTTTTGTTTTTATTAGATGCAAAATAACACATATAGGTATCACATGACTTTATATCCATCAAATAAAATTTTACCATAAAATATCATTTTGTGGAAGGCAAGATCTATTACAATATATTTACATACCTAAATGATTTTTTTTTAAATGACATTACAACAAAAAACTACAATAAGGGTTAAAATGGCATCCGAAATTGCTAAAAGCATGAAAAATAAAATATCATTTAGTCTATGTTGTTGAAAAATTTGATTAAATTGGTGAGCCCTTCATATTTTAAAAATGTTGTTTTTATTCCTATTTAACTTTTCTTTCTATACACCCTTAATTATATTTAAAGTTTAATAAAATAGGAGTTATAGAAAGAAAAGTGGGGTTTAAATAAAAACAGTTTTTTTTAAATTTTAGGTTCTGGTGCATAATCTTACTTTGTCACAATTAATTTATATGCCTCAAAGTTATTTTATCACTCTTAGTTTATATTTGTGAGAATATTTTATGAACCACAACTTTAGGTTGATTATTTTAGAACTTAAACTTCAAGATACAAAAAATAATTCTATAGAACAACTTAGATATCTTAACAAAACACATATCTAACATTGAATATGATTTATAAAAAGCACAAAACAATAGTAGAAATTCAATACATGAAATTAACATTGAGATTATTTTAAATAGACAGTCACTACTCTCTGTGTGTGTGTGTGTGTGTGTGTGTGTGTGTGTGTGTGGTGGGTGGGGGGCTATTGTGTGTGTGTGTGTGTGTGTGTATGTATGTGTGTGTGTGTATGTGGTGAGTGAGGGTGGTGGTGTGTGTGTATGTGGTGAGTGGGGTGTGTGGAGGGAGGTGGGGGTGTGTGTGTATGTGTTGAGTGGGGGGTGTGGAGGGAGGTGTGTGTGTGTGTGTGTGTATATTTGAATTAACCCATGAATTTGTATTTTTGTATTTGAATTAACCCATGAATTTATTTTTGTGTTTGAATTAACCCATGAATTTATTTTTGTATTTGAATTAACCCATTATATGAAACATACTTGAAATTAAAAATAGTGCGCATAGATACTAGCCTTCTAGTTCTTATGCGTACGCATTCAATAGCCCTTAGACCCGTTCGAGAGTCATTACCCTTGTAATGAGATCTCTCGAATTGTCCCGTTTGGACAGTTTGAGACTATATAATTTCTGTATAATATTCTTATTGGCTTAAAGTTGTTACTTTTGGAGGAAGTTCTGCAGTCGTATCTTAATGTTCTCTAGTTATATACTAGATTGACAAGTGTGATTGTTATTTCAATTTACCAATTGAAATAACACTCACAACTGCCAATCTACGTCGTGTACTTGGAGAACTAAGGGGATATGCTGTCGAATTTTTTTCAAATCGTAACAATGTGCGTGAGCTGTTAAGTATATTACAGAAAAATGCAATCTTGAATGGGATAGGACCACTTACCCTTTAATAGGATAATTAAATGATGGGATAATTAAATAAAACATACTATAAATCTAAGTTTTGTTTACCTTTAATAGGTGTTTAGTTGTGGTAGCTGTGATGGGATATCCGAAATACAAAGAGTGGATGGGTGAGACTAATAGAATGGGGGATGTGTTTCGCAGAGGTGCTAACGAATTTGTGAAATATGCAAAGAGATGTCGTAATGATGAAGAGTTTCCGTGTCCGTGTGCTAGGTGTAAGAATGGTAAGGTGTTTGAGTGGAAAACAGTTGAACTACATTTGTTAAGATCGGGTATGCAAGATAGTTATCGATTTTGGAGTTTTCACGGTGAATTGAAAGTTCCTTTTGTCCCCGACCAACCTTCACAACAACCTTCAACAAGTAGAATAGATGTAGAAGGGGACGACGTAGATCATAATATGTTAGAGGATTTAGTTGATGATGCGTACGGAGTTTATGAAGCTGAGGAGAATGAGGTTACTGATGATGTAGAAGATTCAAGTGCTCGTGAAGATAACACGATAAAACTTGACGATGACTACCAAAGTTTAAAATTTAAGGTGACCCAACCGTAATACTCTGGCTGTGAAAAAGATCAAACAAATTTATATGCCATGGTTGGTTTGCACAGTTTGAAGACGCAGTACGGTTTGTCTGGTAATAGCGTGACGGGAATTCTGAAATGGGTGAAGGGCTTATTACCCAAGGTGAATACACTTCCAAATAGCTATCCTGTTATGAAGAACAGTTTGAAAGGTTTGGGAATGAAGTATAAATCGATTCATGCTTGTGTGTATGACTGCATACTATACCGAAAGGAGTATGAAAATCTCGATCGTTGTCCGGTATGCGATGAACCTAGATATGTCCAATCTACTAGTAAGGAAGGCACAAGCTCAAAAGTGCCTCAAAAAGTATTGAAATATTTTCCCGTTGGGCCTAGATTAAAGCGATTTTTCACAGTACCATGGATTACAGAGGCAATGACTTGGCATGCTAGGGCAGAAGTAGGGGGTAATATCATGCGTCATCCTATTGATTCTACTGCCTGGCGGAGGATGAATTTTGAGTATCCCGATTTTGCTCGAGAACAACGCAACATTCCTTTGGCTATATCAACAGATGGTTTCAATCCATTTGGAAATCTAAGCACTAATCAGAGTGTATGGCCAGTGATCCTAGCCCCACTCAACCTCCCTCCTTCACAGCGTATGAGACCTGAATTTTTTATGATGGCTTTATTGATACCTGGGTCAAAGGCACCAAGTGATGACATTGATATCTACCTGCCTCCTTTGGTAGAAGAATTAAATGAGTTGTGGGAAGAGGGTGTGCAATCATTTGACTCTTTTAGAAAAGAAGAGTTTACGCTGAAAGCTATGTTGATGTGGGCAATTCATGATTTTCCAGCTTATGGGACATTATCCGGATGTGTAGTACATGGTTATTTGGGGTGTCCTATTTGTGGAGAGGAGACTGAACCTCTTCGTCTATCCTCTAGCTTAAAAAATGTATACCATTGCCACAGGAGGTTTTTACCCCCAGCTCATAGTTTCAGATTTGATAAAGGTTCCAATTTTTTATTAGGTAGAGTTGAACATAGGCTACCGCCGAGACAACTTTCGGGTTTAGAAATTGAAAGTAAATCTTCTGAATATGGCCCAAATATGCCAGGTAAGAATCCCAAATTTAAGAATGTCAAGCATAAGAAGACCCCAACTGGGAATGGAACTGAGATAAGAAAGGCATGGTCTCGGAGGTCAATTTTATTTGACTTGCCTTATTGGAAGAAAAACCCAGTGCACCATGTATTAGATGTGATGCATGCAGAGAAGAACTTCGTTGAACATATTGTGGGTACTTGCCTTGGGGGGAGTCATTCGAAGGATGGAGAAAATGCACGAAAAGTCCTTAAAACGTTAAAACTTAAGCCACAACTATGGTTGAAAGAAGATAGTAGGGGAAGGACAATAATTCCCCCTGGTGCGTTTACTTTGACGAGTGGGGAAAGGAAGGTGCTTCTAGACACAATATATAATTTGAAGGGCCCATCTACTTTTTCGTCCAACTTGCAAAGGATTGTGAATTATGCTACTCATGATTTACATAAGTGTAAGTCCCACGATTGGCATGTGATCATGCAATTGGTTCCTCTATTGTTTAAGCACTGTTTCTCCAAGCACAAGGATTTGCGTAGGGCTATTATGCAAATTAGTATTACCTTCTCCCTCTTGTGTGAGAAGGTAGTGAATCGAGAACACATAGTGGCCGCAAAATTGGCTGTGAACGAAGCGATTTGTGTATTGGAGAAGTACTTTTCCCCAGCATTCTTTGACATAAGTGTTCACTTGTTGGTACAACTATGCGACGAGGCACTTCTTTGTGGTCCGGTTAGATATCGGTGGATGTATCCGTTTGAAAGATTGATGAAAGTTTTTAAAGATTACGTCAAGAATACGCGATATATTGCAGGATCAATTGCAGAGGAATACATCACCATGGAGTCATCAATATATACTCGGGAATATATGCCTGACTCGACCAGCGTTGATGACACTGATGAATTCCTCGATGATGGTGGTAATGTGATGGGAAAACGAGTGAAATTCACGAGTTTGCAACATGAACAAGTAGCTCGTTATCTATTTGACACACATGAAGATGTCAAAGAATGGAAAAAGTAAGTTTCGAATATTATAATGTTTAACATTATTTTAGATTATTTTATACATGATTAATTTTGTAATATGCAGTAAATATAAAGCCTGTGAGAACAATAAAAGACGAAAAATAATGGTACAATCAGACAGCGAATTTAGGCTATGGTTGACACAAGAGGTAATTATAATGAAAACAGTCGTTATATAACGTTACATTACACTCATATTTTACCACTAATATAATTAATTTATCTATATTCTCAGCTCCTAAAGATGGGTGATGCGACATCAAGGCTTGCTCGTCTAGCCACTGGACCCTTGTTCGTTGCACAAGAGTACAAAAAGTATCGATTGAACGGTTACATTTTCGGCGCTAAAGTGTACGAGGAAAGTACAAATGTACAGAACTCGAGAATTTCATACAAGGCTCTTACTTTCTTTCGAGCGAGCGCAAAAGATAAAAACCTCGTTGAAGTTGAAATGACTTACTATGGTGTAATCCAAAATATATTTGAATTGGATTATATAATCTTCAAAGAGGTTGTATTTTACTGTGAATGGGTAAGAGTTGAGGATAAAAATGCTTGTAAAGTTGATCCTGTCACTAATTTGATCATGGTTGACTTGTCCAAGTTGAAGAGCAACGACCACGTGAGCGATGAGCCGTTTGTTTGTGCATTTCAAAAGGTTAAGCAAGTGTTTTACTCGGAGTATATCAACAACGAGCCGTGGTCAATTGTCCAACATGCGCCAAGCCGTCTAAATAGTAGTGTGGATGACTTGGCTGCTCCTACCGAATATCAATCCATTTTTTATGATAACCCGAATTTGAAACAATTTTTCAATTTGTAATAAATATTTCAATTTGTACCGAAACATCCATTTTTAATGCTTTTAATTGATCTGCACTTTATCATTTTCACTCTTGTGTAGTGTGCGTGTGTTGAGAGGAGATTAATACATAAATATTCCAACTACATCTAAGTTTTGTTTATACTAATCCATGAATATACGCTTCTTACCTTTAATAGGTGATTAGTACATAGTTATTTGGGGTGTTTTATTTGTGGAGAGGAGACTGAATCTCTTCGTCTATCCGAACACTAAGAAATGCCATAATCCTATGGAGCGATGCTCTGCAAATTCCTCCCAACCGTTATGTAGCCAAACATCACCAGTTGAAGTTGTCAATTCCACTTTCCATACCCCACCACTTGGAACTTCTAGCAAAACATGGGAGACCATTGAAAGGTGGAATTGACAACTTCAACTGCTGATTTTTGGCTACACAACGGTTGGAAGGAATTTGCAACGCATAACTCCATAGGATTATGGTATTTCTTAGTGTTTAGATATGAAGAGAATTATATTTGACACGATTGCCTGGGGTACATTAGTTGGAAGGAGGTGCCATATGAGCTCAAGTTAGCTGTTTGAGTGACACTACAGGTAATGTATTTATATTTATATGTCAATTTCGATTTCGATTTCGATTTCAATTTCAATTACGATTTATATTTATCTATATTTGAGGGGCGGATACTAATTTTACTTTATTTCAATTCAGGGGACAGGGAGTGGCCCTAAGGGTAGGCCACATATGCTCTATACTTATGTGGCTATTCGGACGAGAAGGGAAGGATAAGGAGGTGTCCCCGAGCGTCGCGGTACAAAATCTCTTTTCCATGCAAATAGTTTGTAGATTTGAGATAATTGATGGTGATGTTGTTTCTTCTTAAATAGTTTCTATTTTGAATATATATTTGCATTATCTTTAGTTTGTTTGGATATATGATGTTTGGAACAGGTACAACGTTGCTATAACAGGTACAAATATACTGCTGGGCAGTGGCAGTGGCCATACTGCCCAGCAGATTTTTTTAAAATTCTGCCCAGAATTGTCACGGTCAATGGCCGTGATAATTTTTTTAAAAAGGGTCACGGCTTTGTCATGGTTATAAACCGTGAAAAACGTGTCACGGTCATTGACCATGACACGACAGTGACAAAAAAAGTTATCTCGCCTCGAAATGTCACGGTCATTGACCTTGACAAGTTGGATTGTCACGGTCATTGACCTTGACAAGTTGGATTGTCAAGGTCAATGACCTTGACAATTCGGCAGATTTAGTGTAGTGGTATTCACCTCTTCTTGGACTGAGGCGCAAACTTCCTCCATCTCTTGGAGCCTGTCTTTCAGTTTGACGACAAGCTCAGTCTGCTCTATGAAACGCTTGTTCCTTAATCGCAATGATTTGCAAATCCTCACAAAGGTATGACGAACATCAAAGCTTACATCAGGTCCAAGCATTCTTCCCAATTTAGAAGTGGCTAGTATATAATCATTAACATCAATCAACTACAAGCAATAAAGAAGTAGTAAAGAAAAAATAAATCAGTGCACTGGAGAAAGAAACCTTTTCATTTCATTAATAAGGATCAGAGTACATCGAACAGAAAAAAGGAAAATTACAAAATAACAACACAAATATAACCCTAAAGGTGAACTAGCTAGCGACCTCAGGCTGCCCAGAAGAAGTTGGCTGCTTCCCCTTGTCAGCAGCAGTAGAAGCACCTCCCTCAGCAGGGATAACCTCTGTCAACTGAGAAGGGGGGGCATCAGCAGGAATTGTCTGGGAAGCAGGGTCAACACCTTCAAGGGCTGGGGCAGAAGCTTCATCCACATTCAGCTTCGGGCCTAGATCGTGCTCGTCGAACAGAGGAGAGGCAACATTTACACCAGCAACTAAAAGGGCCTTGTTCCAGCCCTTTTTGAAGTTCAGACGGCTGATGTAGCCTATCTGAACCTCAGCATCTTCATACACAGTAGCCCACCCGGAGTTGTATGAGTCCTCATTAATGGTGGCTGCCTGGGACTCTTTCTCCTTTAGCTACTCGGTCATCACCTTATTCTCCTCTACAATGGCCAACTTGCTTGAGCATACTAGGTCATAGGCTCGCCTCAGCTCATTCAGATATTTAATTGCCACATCCCTCTCTCGATTGTAATTAGCGAGGGCCAGGTCAGAAGAAGCTCGGGTAGCATCAGTAGTCTTCAGACCAGCCTCCAGTTGTGTACCCCTCACTTTTAAGGTAGCATTCTACTGCTCCAGCTCGTTGTTCCTGCTCACCAGCTCCTTGAGAGAGCGATAGAGCACGGCGAAGTCAGTCATAAACTACAAATCAAAGAAGATATCAGGAAAAGGAAACAACTAAAATTTATTAAAGCATTAAAGAAAGGAAAAGGTATTACCAAGGCTAGCCTCTGGCTAGCTTGCAGAGCCAATTGATCAGACCCCAGCACCCTTAAGCGATCTGCAGGAAGAACTGCCCTCTCGAGCAGCGCAGGGATCAAGTGAAGAGAAATGGCAACTGATGCCCCCTCGGGAAATGTGGACACCGGGACTAAGGCCTGCCCAGCCTTCTTCCTCTCTTCCTCATTCTTCTTCTCCATTCTCTTCTTCTCCTCCATCTTTTTTTTCTCTTCTATCTTTTTTAATTTCTCTTCTTCTTTCCTCTCTCTCTCTCTCTCTCATCTGTTGTTCTTCTTTCCTCTTCCTCTCCTGCTCCTGAGCAGTAGACCGAGAGCTAGTAGCAACAGCCCTAGGACTTCTGCTTCTTCGACCTCTGAGCGAGGAGCACATGATCATCATCATCGTCGTCCCGAATCAAATTTTTTCTTCGAGGAACCATCTCCTCGCTTGAGCTGCTGGATGTGCTCGAAGGTTCTCGGGCTTCAGAAGCCTCTTCTGAATCAGAATAACTATCACCACTGGATCTCCCCTTACCAAAATTACCTTCAGCACCGCCTACGATATCACTCTCAGAACTGCTCTCCTCCTCGTCCAACTGAATACGATCAGCAGTAGTCTCTTCAGAGGTATCAAACTTGGGAATGCTATCTACCGTCTTCACTATAAAGCTAGAACCAATGTTCTTATACTCAAGCAAGAAAGAAGTAGACCGGGGATGCTCGCCATCAGCTAGGGGCTCCTTGATATTCCACGCTTTGACCAACTCAGAAAGACAAACCTCGCTGAGAGCAGGTTCCAAGTTCTTCGACCTTGCTCAAGAAAACATAGGGAAAAGTCAGAAAGATCACACATTAATAAAGAAATTAAAAGAAGAGATCAGAGACTACCTATATACTCTTCCCCATAAAATGGAACAGTAAACCTCTCGGATCTTGACCCCTCAGTCTGGGGGGAGAACTGCCAATTTCTAGAAAGAAAGCCATCTTGCCAATAGTCCTTGTGGGAATCAGGTAGGTTTACTACCAACACCCTATCAGGACTCCTGGCTTTGAGATAGAGAACGCCAGAAGTAGTTCGAGAAAAGGAATAGCAAAATCAAACTTCGGCGAGCCCTAATTTGGTGCCATAGAGCTGATTTATTCTATGAACGCCATTGATTATCTTCCACACATTAAGCGAACACTGTGCAGGAACAATGTTGAAATAACCAAAGAAGTGCAAGAATAGATTATTCAGAGGAAAAGTAAGCCCCCTTAGGAAAGAAATAAGACATGAATCCAATGGGCACCCTTTATCTCTCTAATATTTCTAGGAGGAGAGGCGCACTCAATCTCTACCCACTCCAAGATATTGTAAAACTTCCTAAACTCAGACACCGATCTATTACTAATCTTTGCCATTTGGAAACCCTAAAATTACAAATTCAAAGAGAAAACACAAAGAAAAAACACAGAAGACTTGCAAAATGGAGGTTTGACTTGAACGATGAGGAATCACAATCCCAAATGACGAGGAAGATCAAAAGCAAAAAGAATGAAGACCGGGAGAAAAGAACGTGAATCGCTAGAACTCGCAGAAAATGGAAGAGTACTGAGAAGCTTGAAACGGCGAGTGTGAAACGACTGCTTAGGATAACTTTTGAGTGTTACTAATCATAGTGCACATAACACGAAGCAAGTGCCGCCTAAATCAATCCTCAAACTTTGGGAAGAGTTGCACGATGTACAAAGGAGCCATTATGACAAATCATTAAAATTTATTAAGCCCAAATTATGGCCCAACAAACTTAGGGGCAATTGTGGGTACCCGAAATTAGAATGACGGGCCTGGACGAGTAGCCCAATTGGAGCGGCCCAAAGTCCAAACCCTTCATATCTTAACATTAATTCGATTATGACTTAGTCTTCTCCCATGTTCTCGTTACGAGGTGTGCTAGGAGAAGATGGAAAACGTGGGGGAGTCCAACACCCCCACTCCCTGAAAATGGACATGTATATAATAAATCCTAGGTCCGTGGCATAGGACACGCATTGTATTCTCTGTAATCGCTCTCCGGAGTATATAGAAATAATACTGACTGCACCACCGTGGACGTAGGCCTTCTTGCTGAACCACGTACATCTCTTGTTGTGTGATTGGCATTTTGCATTCCTTATTCTTCTTGGTGATTGTGCTTCTCTTATCTCTTTGTGTTGAATAATAATTATCACCACAGTTGTATACTAAAGCCAGCTGAACGAGCGTACAAATTATAGAAGTCGTAAGCTTATTTTTCGGATTGAAAAATATCCCAACTTTAGGTAAAAGTTCAGCATAATTGCCTATACGTTCCTCTTGATTTTCAACATCCATCCTACAAAATATCTTTCATCCAAAAAATTAAAAAGTAAAAAAATTATAATTAAAGTGTAAAAAAAAAAAGTTACAACAAAAGAATAGTAAAAAAAAGTGACAGCCAACTTTGGTTAGCAAAAGAAGAGTAAATTAAAGTGAGAGCAAACTTGAGTTAGCAAAAAAAGAGTAAAAAAAAAGTTACAACAAACTTACTTGAAATGAACATTTTTCTGCAGTGAGATAGTTAGTACTTTGTGTGGGTTTTATTATGTACGTAGTACTTTTCTATTTATATACTTGAATATTGTTAAAAGTAAAAAAATGATGTACTTACATATATGTTGGTAGGGAGATGTATATAATGGTGAAGAGATAAATGGATCTATGTAGGTGGAAAGAGAAATACATCATTATTTGATGTAATTAATAAGAGATAGATGGTACTTAGACTTTTTTTATTAGATTTTATTACGTGCCAACTAGATCACTTGTGATTAGAAGACGTAAAAAATTTAATATCTCAGATACATTAAATTTTTTTCCATTATCAAGACCCTTTAGGATTTTGCCTCGGGTAATCTCGAGGTCGGCCTTAATTATCAATTGATAATGTTTTTTTATATATTTATTACATGCTTCTTTTATATTTTTATAGAATTAGTAACGGCTATTACATATTCTGCATTAAATATTTGTATAATATGTGCTCATTGGTACATAATTTTCATTACAAAGAAATATAATTTTTTGTGAGAGAGCTCAATCAATTGTGAAGTGGGTTTGGCTCAAATGGATAGCCAAGTGAGGCACTTTATGCAATTGGTTTTTCCCATTATACTTTCACTATGCATTATGAGAAAAGTATGTTGCATAAATAAAGAAATGAATTTGGTTCTTAGGAAACTACGAAAAAAAGTTGGTTCTTAGATTACTGGAATGTAATTTTCGATCGTGGAATTTGAAGCTATAGATGTAGGGTAAGATAATAATTTCAAAGTTTATAAGAAATTTATTGTCTATGATAAATAATTTTAGAAAATTTCAATTATAATCCGCATTAAATATTGTATATAATATATGTTCAATGATACATAATTTTCATTATGGAGAAAAAGATTTTTTTGGTAAAAAAAAAATCAGTTATGAAGTGGGTTTGGTGTCGAGGGATAGCCAAGGGAGACACTTTGTGCACTTAGTTTTTCCCGTTATACATTAACTCTGCATTATGAGAAAAATACGTTGCATATATATAGAATAGAACTTGGTTCTTAGGAAACTAAAAAAATAAGTTGGTAATTAGATTGCTGGAATGTTGTTTTCGACCATGAAATTTTAACTAATAAATGTAGGGTAAGAAACTAATTATAAAGTATATAAAAAAATTATTAGCTACGGTAAACAATTTTAGGAAAATTTCAACTATAAATTCAGTTTTGTTCACTCATATTTTGGCCAGATAATGACAACACAAACTTTGTATCAAATATGGTTATTTATGAGATTTTTTCAAAAAATTATCAATATTTAATGCTGTGATATTTTCAACTTACGTATAAGTTCTTAATGTAATTGATTAAAGGTATTGGGCTAAATGTTTACTTACAGGGTGCCATATAGTAGAACTCTATAAATTTTCTCGGTAGATAATTTGCTGTATCCATTACTCTGTTCCCTTCTCTGTCCACTAATCAATTTTCGTCATGTGTGCTGATTTGCACAATCAGTACTAATTTATTGAATATCATTTTGTGGGATTATCTGATGACTGTGAAAATCAGCACACATGACGAAAATTAATTAGGAAACAAAAAAACAAACAAGGTAATGGGGACAACAGATTATTTTCTATTTTCTCACCATGTCTGGATTATAAAGAGCCTTTCACTCTATTTGGGAATGCTTGATTATACAACAATGCAAAATTACAAACTTTGAAATTTTAAGGGAGGCCAAGTGGGCGTAGCTTTGTCCTTGCCAATATACAATTAATAGTGCATATAAAATTTATATAGGACTTTCATATTTATTATTTTAAAACTTAATATGTTATCATTTTTCAAACTTAAAATACTTTTAATCGGTCAATTATCAAGTACTTTTTGAATTTTAAAAGATTCAGGATTAAAACCAACTCACAACTCGATTTTTTTTAATCTTCATTCCTAATCATTATTTTATGCTATAATTATTAAAGTAAAAACCGGAATGAATTATTGATAACAAATTCTATTTAGGCATAATTATATTTAGGTTCCATTTGTCGGGTCAATATTCTTATAAGTCCTATTGACTTTTCAACAATTCTATAGGTCATATTCCAACTTTTTAGGAAATTTTTTCACAATTTTACCCTTTTATAACTAATCATCCGTAACTTCCTTTAGGAAGTTACATAAGTGGTTGGACTTTTTTTTAATCTTAAAATGATCATAACTTTTGATTCACAAATTCGTTTTTCGCAAAATTACTAATTTTGAAATCTGCTCGATAAGATCTATTAAACAAGATCCATGATGGCTATAAAATTCCAAAGAAAAAAATTTACACAAACAGTAAACTTTACTGTATGCACTAGAATATGAAATAGTTTTATATATGTGATATTTTCACAAACAGACAGTAACATTTACTTTGGTAATACTACACAATATATATATATATATATCCGGTGGATCCAAACCCTATTTTTTCAAAAATACCTTATATTTCAAGGTTCGCGCTAACGGCATCCAATCCTTATCACCATTGTTGGAGCTTCAACGACCTTCGTCAGAGCTCTGATTTGGGGTGAGTAGGGGTGGCATGTGGTGCCGCTAAAGCGGACCTTTGAAAATAAGAGACTTCCGAATAAATGGGTTTTGGATCGACCGGAGTGTCATGGGGTGTCGCTGGCGCGGACCGTTGAAAATAAGATTGGATAAATGGGATCTGGATACTCTTAAGCACCGGCTTGGGGTGAGTAGGGGTGACATTAAGTGCCGATGGCGCAGAACTTTAAAAATAAAAGCATATTGAATATATATATATATATATATATATATATATATATATATATGTATAATGTGATAACACAGTAAATGCTATTATTTGTAAAAATGTCATAGATATTAAATTTTTTGGTATGCACCAGAAAATAAAATAGTTTTATATCTGTGACATTTGTACAAACAATAACATTTACTGTATTAATATATTTATGAAATAGTTTTATATATATAACATTTTCACCAACAGTAACATTTACGGAGTTAATATTACACAATATATATATATAACATTTTCACAAACAGTAACATTTACTGAGTTAATATTACATAATATATATATATATATATATATATATATATATATACACACACACACACACACACACACACACGGTAGATTCAAACCACTTCTTTTTTCTTCAAAATTATCATATTTTTAAAGGTTTACGCTAGCGACGTTCAATCCCCACCACTACCCACCCCCATTGTTGGAGCTTCAACGACTTTCATCAGAGCTATGATTTGGGTTGGTACTAGTGGCATAGGATGCCGCTGGCGCGGACCTCTGAAATTAAGAGAATATTAGATAAATGGGGTTTGGATCCAACGGCGCTCCGATTTGAGGTGAGTAGGGGTGACATTGAGTTAAGTTTATATCTATAATATTTTCACAAACATTAACATTTACTGTGTTCATATAACACAGTATATATATATATATATATATATATATATATATATATATATATCCAAACCTCTTTTTTCTGATATTATCTTATTTTTAACAGTCCGCTCCAACGGCATCCAATCCCCACCACCACCACCCACCCCCTTCATCAGAGCTCCAACAACCTTCATCAGAGCTCTGATTTTAGGTGGCTTGGGATGCCGATGTAACACTTTCACAAACAGTAACATTTATTATTTATGAAAATATTACAGATATAAACCTAATCCAATGCTACCCCTACTCACCTCAAACTGGAGCTCCGATGTATCCAAACCCCATTTATCCAATATTCTATTATTTTCTAAGGTCCACGCCAGCGGCACTCCATGTCACCCTAAATCAGAACTCTGATGAAGGTTTTGGTGCTCCGACAATTGGTGGTGGTGGTGGTCGGGATTAAATACCGCTAGCGCGCGCCGTTAAAAATAAGACAATATCAGAAAAAAGAGATTTGGATACACCGTATATATATATATATACTGTGTTATAACACAGTAATTGTTAACGTTTGTAAAAATGTTATAGATATAAACCTAACCCAATGTCACCCCTACTCACCCCAAATCGGAGCTCCAGTGGATCCAAACTCCATTTATCTAATATTCTCTTAATTTCAGAGGTTCGCGCCAGCGGCACCCTATGCCACTACTACCCACCTAAATCATAACTCTGATGAAAGTCGTTGAGGCTTCGACAATGGGGATGGGTAGTGGTGGGGATTGAATGTCGCTAGCGTAAACTTTTACAAATATGGTAATTTAAAAAAAAAAGGTTTGAATCTACCGTGTGTGTGTATATATATATATATATATATATATATTATGTAATATCAACTAAGTAAATGTTACTGTTTGTGAAAATGTTATATATATATTGTGTAATATTAACTGAGTAAATGTTACTGTTTGTGAAAATGTTATATATATAAAACTATTTCATAAATATATTAACACAGTAAATATTATTGTTTGTGAAAATGTCACAAATATGAAACTATTTCATTTTCTGGTGTATACAATAAAGTTTAATATATATATATCCAATATGCTCCTATTTTTAAAGTTCTGTGCCACTCCTACTCACCCCAAATCGGTGCTCCAGATGATTCCGATCCCATTTATCCAATCTTATTTTCAAAGGTCTGCGCCAGCGGCACCCCATGATACTCCGGTGGATCCAAAACCCATTTATTCAAAAGTCTCTTGTTTTTAAAGGTCCATGCCAGCCGCACCACATGCCACTCTTACCCACCCCAAATCGGAGATCTGACGAAGGTCGTTGAAGCTCCAACAATGGTGGTAAGGATTGGAAACCGTTAGCGCGACCCTTTAGATATAAGGTAATTTTGAAAAAAAAAGGTTTGGATCCACCGGATATATATATATATATATATATATATATATATATATATATATATATATATATATATATATATATATATATATATATATATATATATATATATAGGAGAACGCTCACCTACATCATGCTCTATACATCACCCATGCATCATGCCTAATTCTGGGCACTAAAAAACTTTTTTTTCAAATTTATATTTTTCCCTTGAAATTAACCTTCCAATCAATCCATATGCAAAAAATTAGGTCAAAATACATTTTGTAGCTATTTTTAAAAAATCCACAAAAACCTGCTAAAAATACCTTATTTTTAAGGGTCTGCGCCAACAGTTTTTTGTGGATTTTTTAAAAATAGCTATAAAATGTATTTTGACTTAATTTTTTGCATATGGGTTTATTGGAAGGTTAATTTCAAGGGAAAAATATAAAATTTGAAAAAAAAGTTTTCAAGGGCCTAGAATTAGTTGTGATGTACGGTGTGATGTATAGTGCATGATGTAGGTGAGCCTCCCTATATATATATATATATATATATATATATATATATATATATATATATATATATACACTGTGTAATATTATCACAGTAAATGTTACCGTTTGTTTGTGAAAATGACACATATATAAAACTATTTCATATTCTAGTGCATACAATAAAGTTTACTGTTTATGTAAAAAAATTTCTTTGGAATTTTATAGCCTTCATGGATCTTGTTTGATAGCTCTCGTCGAACAGATTTCAAAAATAGTAATTTTGCGAAAAACGGATTTGTGAATCATAAGTTATGATCATTTAAAGATTAAAAAAAAAAGTCCAACCACTTACGTAACTTCCTCAAGGAAGTTACGGATAATTGGGTTTAAAAGGGTAAAATTGTGAAAAAATTCCTTAAAAAGTCGGATAGGACCTATAGGATTGTTGAAAAGTCAATGAAACTTATAAAAATGTTAACCCGACAAATGGACGTATGTGTAAAGACCCCTTCTTTTTATCTTTTCTTTTTCCACAAAACCACCACCGCTAGCATAACTTCCAACCCCATCATCTATTTCCCCCCAGATTGCATCCATGTTTTCCGCAACTACATGGAATTAATTTATGTTTCGTAATTTTCCAAACTAAAAAACACATAAAAATCTCTCACCTTCTATTTTTTTTCAAATTAAATATAATATACTTCCTTTGTCTAAAATTAATGGTCGTGGTTTGAACGCAAACATTTTAAGAAAACATTGTATTTTTCAAATTGATTCTTCTAAAAACAATGAATATCTTATAATGCAAAACATGCGCCCTCTCATGGATATTGTTTAGACAGGTAAGCTTGTAATTTCACCTATATTTTATGATTTGATTTTATAATAATGACTGTCAACTTGGAACATATGAAAAAGCAAGCAAGGCATGACTTGGGTCCGGATGGCTAACTTGGTACTGATGCCTAATTTTATACTTATTTTTAAAGATATGACAGTTGCTTGTGGCCATATTTAAAAAATAGGTGACTAATAATTTGAGACGAAGATAATAACTCTCAAAATTAATATCCTTCTCAATTGTGTGGGAGAAGTTTAGTTCATGGCCTTCAACCTTTATTACTCTACTGATTTTCTCATAAGCTATTCCTCTAGGATTCAAACCCACAATCTGCATTACAAAACGTTTTGTTTAATAGAAATTCATTTATTAATGAGAAAATATTCAAATTTGCTTTCTCTTAATCACTGTTCTAAAAAATTCGCATAGACTTGGGAGAAACGCCCGCTTTAAGCTTTTTACGCTTTATTTTTGATAAAATCCTTATGGGGCACTTTTTCAAAAAACAATAATGCTTTAGTGAAACGATATCGTCTTTTAAAAAAAAAAATTACAAACCGGACCATTATCTCATCCAAAATAATCAAATAGTATTTTAATTTGCATATATTCAAACATATTTTTATGATATGTACAATTTTAGTATTTTAATAACCTTGTTATGGTTAAAAAATATTAAAATATATTAAGAAGGGTTAAACGCCTTTTCATTTTTTTTTACGCCTAAGGTCCGCCTAGGGTTCTAAGACTTAAGGCTTGGCGTCCACTCCTCGATCACACTTTGCGTTTTTTAGAACCTTACTCTTAACCAATCATGGTCCACACAAATATATATGGTTATAGAAAACATGAGTACGATTTCTTTAAATATATATTATTTTTGGTACGAAGGGTAATCCCCGAGCTAGCTTGCGCGCACCTCTAGATTAATCCCTCCGCCTTGAACAAAGTTTTCGAAACAAGCGTTTAATTCCAGCGGTCCGTGCCCCAAAACGCAACTATCAAGTTTCGAACCTAGTTCCTGAGTTTACAGCTACCCAGGCTCTACCAACTTGAAAAACACTTGGGGTAATTTCTTTAAATATTAAGTGCATTTTTGGACTTGTTTATTTCAAAAGTTTAGAATAGCTTTGCGCTTTTGTAAATCCAAGATAAGGTTCTGGATGGGAGCTTTGTTAATGAATGGTTGCATTCACAATAAGGAGCTTTACATAAAATTGGAAAGACAGCAACCTGCTTTCGTGCATTGAAATGCATATACGAATTTGGTTAATGTACTAGTAAGATGGATTGGTTTTCTCATTTTATTGTTAGGCATTATCTGTGAGAAAGTCCAAATTGCAGTTACCAGTTTGAGAGAGACAAGTTTTGGGCGTTCTCCAACTAGAGATATGACAACTGGGATACTCTTATCCGGCCAAGGGTAGACGGAGCCAAAACTTTTGCTGGGGGTACAACACAAAATATTTTTGTCCTTACAAATAATTATTTACAGGTTTTGTCGTTGTACCAAGCTACTACTGTGAGATGGTGATGTTAATTTAATCGTGAGACCGTAATCGGTATTCATGGATGATGAAATTTTTTAAAAAACACATGAACAATAATGCAAACACGACTAATAAAACTTCCGGATGCACAAATGTCTCACCGAGGGCAGTGAAGAATTAGAGGGAGAGAGAATAATCACGCCAAGTACTTGAGAAGGCGCAGGGCGGTCCAAAGATTGAAAGTGTAATTTTGGGTCTTTCTAAAAAATATTGTATAAAATTATTAAATATTTAAAATGGGCCCCTAAAAATTAAACTTATTTTTTAGGGGTTCAATTTTGGATAGTTGAATCATTCTTTGTACAGATTGTTTTTAAATAGTTAAAAAAATGCACCCCTAAAAAATTAAACTTATTTTAAAAATTAACATTTTTAAGATACATAAAATATTTTTGGACGCCTATAATATACATACATAGGTGCATACTCTAAAATGGATCATGTGCCATTGTCCATTTGGCACATGACCAGACCGACCATGAAAAGGCACCAATGTGTTAATGATGTATGCTCAAGCACTAACAAACACAATGCAATAACTTTTGAAGTTCAAAAGCACTTACACCTCAAGAGCTTAGTTTTAAAGCACTATTTCGCTCTATACTTTCTAATAAATATTAGCATGCAATTCGGGCGATATGCAAGCGTATTATAAAATTGATAAGAAAATACAGTTAGAAATTAAAAATAAATTAGATACAGAACCAACTATGTGTACACATATAAGAGCATTCACAATAGAGATGCAAAATGTCAAAAAAATTTGTAAGTTTACAAAATGGAATGTCAGTGCAGCCCACTGAACAAATTCTGTAGGACAATTTGTAGTGGTTTTGCAAAGATACAAATTCTACGCGGAATTTGCAAAGGGTTACAAATAAAGTTCTTAAAAGATATAAATAATCATCTTTATCATATTTTTGGATTCTTACGAACAACAATAGTCCGTAAGAGTTCCTACGAACTTCTATTGTTCGTAAGAAATATTAGTTTTGTTTCCTACGAACAACAAAAGTTCGTATGAATTGTTTTGCAAAATCTTAGTCTTCCACCACTGTAGGAGTTGGTAATGACAAAAGGCAAAAACCATTTTTGATTTTGTAAAACAACCTTTCGTGAGCATCCTCCACTACGGATGCTCTAAAGAAAGCATGCAGATCCAAAGGTTGACAAAATATTGATTAAAAAAGGGTTAACGGAAAGAAATAATACATAATTTAGGTTATACCTACTTAAAATCAATCTCACCACAAAGTGAAAAACAAAAGAATTGGAAGGTTTGTACATTTTGCAACAATCAAGTAAATTAAGCACAATGTGAAATAGAAAAACAAAAAAGTACCTACATGATTTGAGATGAAAATTTGAACTGAAACAGCTTCAGCAAAAAATCTCATCTAAAATAATCCAAACATAGTTAGTACAAATGTGATATAAATTGATATTATTAATTAATGAGATGATGTCTAGGACTACCATATAAACCCCAAATTCTAATCAATTTATTTTTTTGATGGAATTGAAGAGTGGAAAAGTCCTTACTATTGGAATCAACTTTCAGCTGCCTTGAATCTTTCCGTTCATCTTCCTCTACTTGAGAGTCTTTGTAATTTATTTCGGTATATTATATAGTTTCTACTCAAAAGGCATAAGTTTTATAGCTTCTACAAAAAAAATCGCATCCTTATGTATATGGCAGGTGGCAAGTGGAATGTAGAGAGACAAATGCATTAGAGCTGAATTAATTGGGTAGTTTGGGGGATAGTAGAGGAACAAAAAAGAGGAGGTAAACAAGATAATCCAAAAGGTAATGAGATTAAGATTCACGGAGTCAAATAAATAGGGTCTCTTCAAATTCTGAGAGAGAGCAAAATAGTTAAAACATTTATAAAGTGAACACGTATCGTCATGTGGGTGCGACAAATGTCGACACTAGGTCCCACTGTCAATTTTAGTTATATACTATAATTAATTTTTTTGGGTAGGTGTGTGTTAGTATATAATATTTGGTACATGTTAAATGGTGAGAAGTGAGTGCTTAAATACGGTTTGGAGTTATAGTACCAAGCTACCAAATATTTAATGCAATTTATACGTCATCGATTGTCTACCTTCAACTTTCATTAAATGTAAGGAAAATCGTGATAGATTAACCACTATGTAGGGGAATGTAACTTCAGAGTGTACGTTATAAAAAAGATGTTGTGAATGCATATTTTATCAGAACCTATGTAGGTTTTGTGATGGGATATATGATTATTAGGTATACATATGTTAGAAATTATGGTTTTGAAATTATTATTCGGTATACTTTAAACCTTATTTGAGGTAGGTACCACATATCGTTTGAGACAATTCCAAGTTGAAATAAGTTCTACTACATTAGTAGATTAATGTAGTATATTTACATCCTTAAAATCACGAATTATTGAATGAGACATTGTTGTCTAGAGTACCCACTTGAAATTTAGAAATTTGGTTAATGTGTAATTAATTTTTTTTTGTCCCATATAAAGAATTGATGAAGAATGGTTGGTATTTATATAAACCCAAAATAACTTAAGGGTTTGGAGCCCTTAGAGTTTCTTAAGCCTTTTATAACACCCTCAATTTTTCACATTTAAGGTGACAAATTTTATACATCGAAAAAGAGAAGCATCAAACAATTTACATCATTCTAACTATTAATGAATATTTGATAAGATAACAAACACAACATAATGTGATAACAAAACGAGACAATAAAATAAATATGAATGGAGTTGTATAACTTACAAAAATAAATCTACAAAATATAGAGTCGTGAATCAATAGTCTCACGAATAAATTAATAGATATGGAACCCCCACGAACCCATAAAATGACTTATTATAAGATACAAGGTCCAACTACAAATAAAATTACAAAAGGAGATAACTCCGACATCTCCTATTCTGATAACTGGTTAATGCTGACTCTAGACTCAATCTACTTAACCTTGCCCCCACGACTACTGAATACCTGAAAAAGGATTTATAAAAAATGCAAGTTAGACCACACATTTTGAAAAATATCTATCTCATCTTAAACAATATTGAATGTGACTTATTTACATCTCATGTTTTTCCCACCGACACTCGCTCCTAAGACATCTAACGTCACCTCTATCTAACGAAGTCCCAGCCATAGTTACCAATCCTACACTAGGCATAACTAAAAAAGAAGTACCCAAGTTCCATGAATATCATGTAACATACGTAAATCCTATCTTGCGGTGCAATATTGTCTTTCATATGTTGCTTATATATAAAAGGTAATACATAAACATAATTTCCACATACTATATGATACCCAAATAAGTTAATCCCCTCAATACAGACTAGTTATTATTCTGTACAGTATCCAGGAAAGCTCTCCCCATCATAATGAGTTCTATTGTAGTGCTACACAATATCTTACTAAATCATATCGATTATTAGTCTACCTTATTATATTATAACATATTCGTGAAACTTATCCGATCACTGACTCAGGTACTTTAATCTTTAAGTAAGTTTTGTCCATCATTGGCTAGCTATCATACTGTCCAATATACAAATAAATTAATTCCATCACTGGACTAGCTACATAACATGAGCAAAACACTAAGGACATATCCTTCAGAGACCTCTCGTGCCTCTACCGATTCACTCAATATAATGTCCCACTCCTAGTGGCTCAAAACACATAGAAAGGAGAAATCACAATGTCGACACACCAATCATGTAACCACATACCAGGTTACACGAGATAATCCAACCTGCTATGTCTCTGTCATCTGATATTTTTCTAGGAGCATAGTACGTTGTCTCTCGAACAATCCCATTACATCCCAATAATAAATTTTTTATGAGTTTACTCATGCACCCTAGTATGTCCACACACACAATATAAATAATACACAATCAAAGCATATTCATATAGATATGACTTATGACTCTAACCATCCAAGTCGGGCTAATTATCCAACTAACTAACCCTAAATCCATGCAATCCTTTTACACGGATATGTATAAGAATACATCTTTGAAATCTCATTTGAATCCCCCTTCATAAGTATCTTAAGTCATAAATCAAGAGCCTCATTATATGACCCAAAAATAATCCAAAGCAAAGTATCGAATAAATTTGGATCGATCCAACTGTGACAACCTGCCTAATTAAATATCGGGTGATCAGTCCTTTATTAAATTAAATCAAAGTGTCCGGTTGGTTCATTCTTAGCATCGCTGTCGAAAAATAATTTTCATTATTAATCACCTAATAAATAATTAAGCTAAGTGTCAAAATATTTTCCCAATTAATTATATCTAATTAATCCTTTAATAAATTTCATGCTTTAATATATAAGCCATTCCCATTCCACAAGAATAAATATTGAACATGAATCAAATACTGAAATAAACGAGACTGGATAAAACTTTCCAGTTCAAATTCTAAAACCAATAGAATCCATAATACTCAATCCAACAGGAAAAGAAAAACAAATGAGAAAATACAATCTTTGAAATAACTAAGCTGGAAACAGGCGACACGTAACCTAACTAAAATATCTGAACTAAGAACTGAATGAAAAGATAGAAGCGTCTAATATCAATAACCTAAAGCTTCCACAATAGCTGCAGCTCGTCAAATTATCCACGCGTCTAAGTATGATGGTGACCTTGTGGTTGAACACCTGGTATAATATATATATAGAAAAATAAGAGAGATATAAAGAAACGGGTCAGAGCCCGATTTGTAAAAATATTTGTTTTAACAAGTATTTAAAACTGCATTATTGTAATTATTATGTGCATATTAGTTTCGAACTGTCACATGAAATCCTCACCCCTCCACTAATGTGCACACCTAACGTACGTCTTCCCTAACCTTGTTATCCATATTATTCCCAACTAAATCATATAGATATACTACTAATTATAGCTCTTTAGAGAAACCCATATCGCCCATACAATACGTTATCTAATACTTCACTCCCACTAACTGGAATTGATATTCTCTGTTCTAGTAGTAAATACTTTACCCCTTAAGTTAACTTGTTTACCAACATTTACATATTTGCTAATTTCACACATTAGGATTATTCACAATTATAACTATATATAGTCAAATCATCCTTATACATATATATACAAATCCTGCGCCCCTTAGTTAGGACCACTGTAACAACCCGAGGTCTTAGAGATGAGGATTTATTTATTTTGGGAGAAATAAATAATATTTTATTGGAGAATAATTAAATTGTCAATCGAGGTCAAAAATTGAAGTCGTTAGAAAGTATGGCGAATGGAGATTCTGAGGGTGTAGTTGTGTCCGGAAGGGTCGAGAAAGTCAAAATGATTATACTTGGGGTCATTTAGGTTCCGAAATAATTTTAAGTTCGTTTGGCTCGAATTAAAGTTACCGAGTCATGTAAAGTATGTGTTATCATTTAAAGATGTGTATCTTGGGAGTTAGGGCTTAAAAGACTACGTGAGATTGATTTCTCCAAAGAGAGAAAGATAAATAGAAATAAAGAAAGAAAGAAGAAGAGAAAGAAGGAGAAAAGAGAGAGAAAGTGGAGTTTTTCCGGCATCTACGCGATTTCGAGGACGGATCAGACCCTATGAACCCGAGGTTAGTGATTAAACTTGATAAATAATTGTTGTGTACATTTATTTCATGATTTGTGGATCAAATTTATGGGTTTTAGGTTTAGGGTATCAAAACCTAATTTTTGGGTAAAATCTTAGATTTGTTTCGTAGAAATGGATTTGAGGTTATAAATTAGTTTAAAAGTATTTTTGGATGTTATATATTGTATTGGGTTGAAGAAAAATGGAGAGAAAATGATAAATATGAATTTTGGGATTTTTGGCTTACTAAAAAGTAGCCATTTTCGAGCCTCCAGGTAGGCCGAATCGATTCGGCCCCCTAGCCGAATCGATTCGAAAATATGCAGGTGACCAGGTCTAAGCGACCGAATCGATTCGGACCCCATCCGAATCCATTCGACCTGAGACAGAGTCCCAGGTCTGAGGACCCAAATCGATTCGCCTTGGAGGCCGAATCGATTCGCTGGGCCGAATCGATTCAGATCGATTCGAAAACAGGGCTTTTTGAGGGATATTTTTCTATGGAGAATTTCGTCCCGTTTTGTTCAAGGTTATCGATTGGGAATCTCTATAGGAATTATTGGGAGTATGTTTTGGAGACTTTTAGAGAGTTTCCCTTATAAGGAATTATTGGAGTCATATAGACCTAAATTGAGGAATACCGATTAGAGATTTTGGTATTTACTAAGTGGGGAAGCCCACCTTGATTGGAGGTTCTATTGGGAGATAATAATTAAATTTATATGAAAGAATGAGAATAAGTTTAGAGATAATGGATCTTAGGATCCAATCCCAAATGGGATAACTTTAAAAGGTTAAATAAATAAATTGAACCCTATTATGGAATTGATGTGCATATGGATATAGAAATATCCTTAATGATGATTGATTTGGGAGAAGTCTCACATAATGAGAAATGCTAAATGTAGTGCATTAGGATAAAGAATATCCTTAACATAAATGGATTTGAGAGACAATTCATAAATAGAAGCGACATGTGAGCTTCAAGAGAGAAATAGTATAGTGTATACTAAGTGGGGAAGACGTGTGAGAATTGACGATTAGTATATCAAGAGGGAAATATACTAAACAATGACATTAATTCTATTGCGCCTAAGAGCGTATAGTAAATATGAAAAATTTGTGACAGGTATACCTTATATGATGGTATATCTTTATATGATGTATGTATACCTTATGTGATGGTGTATATATATATATATAGTGAAGCATACCCCCTCCTTGCTATCATTGAGAAGTTGCGTGCGTTGAGGGTGAGCATCCTGGCTCAAAGAGCTTGGTGTGGATATTCCCCAGGTCATAGTCATCCATTGTGATTATTATGCGATATATATATATATATATATATATATATATATATATATATATATATATATATATGCATTCTTTTGGGGGGTGAGAAGTCGGGGGTATGTGACGTTCTCACTTGCCGGTTAGGAGCTATGACCGCTTCCCGGGAAGTTGTGTGCGTGAGTTGATCACGAGGTGAGTGTCGTTGAACCCCACCAGGTGGCCCCAGTTTGCTACGTGTAACTGGAAGATGATAGCATGTGAGCCTCCGTCCACGAGTTATAGCTCGGTTGGATGGTTATTATGTTATGGATGTGATTGGTATTTGGGTATCAAGGGCTTAATGGACCTTAGCAACAACATTGCCAATAAGTAGTGTAACGGGGGTGGGGGGTTCCTTGTTTGGATTTCGCTTCTGCGAGACGTCCCACGCACGAAGCTTAGTGTAATGTTGGGAGTGAGGAGAAGTTAGTCCTTAATGCTCATATATATATATATATATATATATATATATATATATATCTATATCACGTATCCCGACGATCGACAGTGCCAGGAGTAGTGTAATGGGGGGGTTCCTTGTTTGGATTTCGCCTCGGTGAGACGTCCCACGCTTGAAACGTCGTGTACTGTCGAGAATTGGGAATATTAATTAATTAAAAATTTGAGTAATAATTTGGGTTATATGCATCATGCATTGAGGGCCTAATGAACCTCGAAGATCAATGCTGTCAGAAGTAGTGTAATAGGGGGGGTTCCTTATTTGGATTTCGCTTCAGCAAGACGTCCCATGCACGAAACGCAGTGTAGTGTTGAGAATCGGGAGAAGTTTAGTCCTTAGCACTTGATGCTAATAACTCATATATATATATATGATTACATGCCAAAGTAGGGCATAACTAGAATATAAGAAATTCTAGTATGAAAATGTTTATGTATTGTGATTATGTTGTTATGAGGATGTTTATGCAACTTTATATGTTCAATAAATGAACAAATATAAAGAGAACTATAACATTTAATATAAAGTAATGTTGTAGATGGAACTTAGATAAGGGAAGATTGCGAGATAAGTTAGATAATCTGAATCGAATCTTCATTTTGGGATCTAGTTTGATTTTATTGCCTAATTTACATTTGGGCATTCATTTAGAGACCACGTGCATACGTTTAGTGCGCGCTCTAGTTGAGAGGCGAGTTGAATGATTATGGAGAGAACGATTCCATTAAATCATGTCATAATGCATTTATAATTATTATGCATTTTAATGCAGTTGCTACAAAAAAATTTCAACTCGGGCTCTGACCCGTTTACATTTTCTCCCTCCATGTATATACTGTATTACTTTAGGTGTTCCTCCGGAAGGATGCCATTGATGTTCTCCCATCCAGTGTATTCGTGGAGCTGTGGCAGTAGCGGACTATTGCAGCACTTTGCCTTAGCCGATTCCTATCTTTTGTATATCTAGATTATGATTCAGTTGTATATTTGGGTCTATACTCAAGTGTTGTAGTTTAACACTTTATCTTTTCCCTGCTCAAATTATTGTATTGTCTGTGATCCGACAGCTTATTCGGGTATTTCATTGTTGAGATTTTGTTGTACAATGTATCACACTCTTTTATATTATTGGATTCTGCATTTATCACTCATCATAGTTAGATGTAGCATTGTTGTAAATGGTTATATGGTTATTTTTTTAATTGGTGTCAAATAAAAGTTTTAAAATTTTTAGCAATCCGTTTTTAATAGTTTCTGGTAGTTAGCCTTATATTATTTAGTATTGTCAGTTGATGTTGAGACTATGCCATCTGAGATACCTGATTTAATGTAGTATAGGGCTGGCCACCCGTTATTATTTTGAGCGGGTTGTCACAGATGGTATCAGAGCATCTGGTTCTAGTGTCTTTAGGATCTGTGCGGGTTACTACGATCTTCCGTAAGCGTTCTTGATGCAGAGCCTTATTGTTAGGACGGTTGCATTCACACGTCCATATTTCTTCTGTGATATGAAAATATTTGAAAGGCATTCTGATACAATTGTTCTTGTTTCAGATGCCACCGAAGGGAGGTCGTTCAGTCAGGGGAAATAAAGGGGCTAAAAATGTGCAACACCAAATGCCTCAAAGGGACATGACTACAGATGAAGTTGCCAATATTGTGGCACACGCAGTAACTTCTTCCATTTCCACGATGGCGCAGCAATCTTCCGTTCAAGCAGCCCAAAACCATTTAGGACTGTCTTTATGGGAAAGAGTAAAGGAAGATTTTAGTAAGGGGCATCCTCCTGAGTTTATAGGGGGAGATGATGCAATGGCTGCAAGTCAATGGAAGAATAGTATGTAGAGGCACTTCCGTATGGTTTAGTGTAGTGAGGTGCAGAAGCAATTTTTAGCCACCTTTAAGCTATCGGGTGCAGCTCTTCAATGGTGGGAGTCTGTCACCACATCTGAACAGAGAGATACTTTACCTATAATAGAATTTTGGGAACTTTTTGATCGAAGATATTTTCCTTCCCCGACTCGGAATACGAAGATTTTTCAAGGTAATAGAACGGTGGCAGAGTATGAGGAAGATTTTTCTAGATGGGCGAAATTAGTACCTGATGAGGTAAATACGGAAGAGAAATGTATATCGAAGTTTGTTCGAGGTTAGATTGGAGAATTAGACAACATTTGAGAGAGAGTCCTACGTTAGTGACTTTCATTGAGGTAGTGAATGCGGCACTATCAAAGTGTCATGAATATCGTCTTCGTTTGCAAGAGGGTAAGAACTTTGGAGATTCGAGTTCATCAAGTAAGTTTGGCAAGGAGAGTGCCAGTAATGCCAGTGAGTATAAGTCAGAGTATAAAGAGTCACAACGACATTTTGTTCCTCATAGTGGGCTGAGAGGAATTTCAGGTAGATGTTTCTTTTGTAAAGAAATAGGCCATAGAAAAAGAGATTGTCCTAAAAGAGGTAAAGGACCATGTTTTGATGAAGTTTTGGAAGTGCAACCCCTACAACAGATTCGAGGTCACTGAGCCCATTGATGAGGAAGGGAAATCGTACTAGAGATGGATGATACGAGTTAATTTCCTTTGTAAATAGGATAATTAATATATGAAGTTTTGGGAATATCGTATGAGAGATATTGATGAGAGCGTAGTTCTGTAACCCTATTATGTATGTAATGACCCTAAAGGGGATTTTGAGCAAGTTAGGATCTTATGTTATTATCTTGTAAATGAATAGATAATTTTGTGATGTGATCATAGAGAGCTATAAACCTTGTATTGAATGTAAGAATTATGGTTGTGTGATAAGTAGTAATGATAAAGCTACTTATTTTTATATAGTCATGTTAGACTTATATAATTGTTGTATTCCAGATATGGATGAGCCTTATAAATGGCTATATATTAAAATGATGTAAGATGTTATGTCTGAACAGAGTTCAGGATTTGTGGATTGATGGGACGCAGGAAAATTTTAGCTCATAATTATGCTAATTTTTGTGAGCTATATGTTGTTATATGTATGATGATTGTTAAGACCTTGTGTGGGACATAAGGCATACTATATAAAATATTGTATGACATAAACTTTTTTCAAAATAAAACTTTTATCGGCCATTGGGCCATTTCAAAATGATTTTTCACCAAAATATTTTCAAACTCTAGTCCGGATTTAACAAACTCTCAATCCCCGGCGTCGCTACATAGTAGTGTATTGGGAGGGTTCCTTGTTTGGATTTCGCTTTTGCGAGACGTCCCCCGCACGAAAGTGGCGAATGTCAGGAATTGAGAGGAGTTATTTCTTTGGACCATTCAAAATTTCTACACTATTAATATGCTAGTATTATTTATATATCTTGAGAATTGTGGAACTTCAGAGGCAAATGTAACCTCATTATGATTGGTATGAGCAAAAATTCTCGAATAAAGGGTGTATGGGCCCCCTAGTGGTTAATGAATTGGATTTTATGAACTTAAAATAAATTAAAATTAATTCGTCGGAGGAAGTTAGAGATTTGGAGATAGGAGTAGTGAGGATGAGGTGGTAGGAACTAGTTGAGCTTGGGAGTAATGGGCTTACCTAAATTTCGGGGACGAAATATCTGTAAGTGGGGAAGTTTGTAACAACCCGAGGTCTTGGAGACGAGGATTTATTTATTTTGGGAGAAATAAATAATATTTTATTGGAGAATAATTAAATTGTCAATCGAGGTCAAAAATTGAAGTCGTTAGAAAGCATGGCGAATGGAGATTCTGAGGGTGTAGTTGTGTCCGGAAGGGTCGAGAAAGTCAAAATGACTGTGGTATAATATATATATATATATAGCAAAATAAGAGAGATATAAAGAAACGGGTCAGAGCCCAATTTGTAAAAATATTTTTTTTAACAAGTATTTAAAACTGCATTATTGTAATTATTATGTGCATATTAGTTTCGAACTCTCACATGAAATCCTCACCCCTCCACTAATGTGCACACCTAACGTACGTCTTCCCTAACCTAGTTATCCATATTATTGCCAACTAGGTCATATAGATATACTACTAATTATAGCTCTTAAGAGAAACCCATATCGCCCATACAATACATTATCTAATACTTCACTCCCACTAACTGGAATTGATATTCTCTGTTCTAGTAGTAAATACTTTACCCCCTTAAGTTAACTTGTTTACCAACATTTACATATTTGCTAATTTCACACATTAGGATTATTCACAATTATAACTATATATAGTCAAATCATCCTTATACATATATATACAAATCCTGAGCCCCTTAGTTAGGACCACTGTAACAACCCGAGGTCTTGGAGACGAGGATTTATTTATTTTGGGAGAAATAAATAATATTTTATTGGAGAATAATTAAATTGTCAATCGAGGTCAAAAATTGAAGTCGTTAGAAAGTATGGCGAATGGAGATTCTGAGGGTGTAGTTGTGTCCGGAAGGGTCGAGAAAGTCAAAATGACTGTACTTGGGGTCATTTAGGTTCCGAAATAATTTTAAGTTCGTTTGGCTCGAATTAAAGTTACCGAGTCATGTAAAGTGTGTATTATCATTTAAAGATGTGTATCTTGGGAGTTAGGGCTTAAAAGCCTACGGGAGATTGATTTCTCCAAAGAGAGAAAGAGAAATAGAAATAAAGAAAGAAAGAAGAAGAGGAAGAAGGAGAAAAGAGAGAGAAAGTGGAGTTTTTTCGGCATCTACGCGATTTCGAGGACGGATCAGACCCTATGAACCCGAGGCAAGTGATTAAACTTGCTAAATAATTATTGTGTACATTTATTTCATGATTTGTGGATCAAATTTATGGGTTTTAGGTTTAGGGTATCAAAACCTAATTTTTGGGTATTATCTTAGATTTGTTTTGTAGAAATGGTGAGGTTGTAAATTAGTTTAAAAGTGTTTTTGGATGTTATATATTGTATTGGGTTGAAGAAAAATGGAGAGAAAATGATAAATATGATTTTTGGGATTTTTGGCTTACTAAAAAGTAGCCATTTTTATCCTCCAAGTAGGCCAAATCGATTCGACCCCCTAGCCGATTCGATTCGGAAATATGCAGGTGCCCAGGTCTGAGTGACCGAATCGATTCGGACCCCAGCCAAATCGATTCGGACTGAGACAGAGTCCCAGGTCTGAGGATCCGAATCGATTCGCCTTGGAGACCGAATCGATTCGCTGGACCGAATCGATTCGGAATTGGCCCGAATCGATTCAAAAACAGGGCTTTTTGAGGGATGTTTTTCTATGGAGAATTTCGTCCCGTTTTGTTCGAGGTTATCGATTGGGAACCTCTATAGGAATTATTGGGAGTATGTTTTGGAGACTTTTAGAGAGTTTCCCTTACAAGGAATTATTGGAGTCATATAGACCTAAATTGAGGAATACCGATTAGAGATTTTGGTATTTACTAAGTGAGGAAGCCCACCTTGATTGGAGGTTCTATTGGGAGATAATAATTAAATTTATATGAAAGAATGAGAATAAGTTTAGAAATAATGGATCTTAGGATCCAATCCCGAATGGGATAACTTTAAAAGGTTCACGAAATAAATTGAACCTTATTATGGATGGAGGATTATGAATTCTAATTGATGTGCATATGGATATAGAAATATCCTTAATGATGATTGATTTGGGAGAAGTCTCACAAAATGAGAAATGCTAAATGTAGTGCATTAGGATAAAGAATATCCTTAACATAAATGGATTTGAGAGACAATTCATAAATAGAAGCGACATGTGAGCTTCAAGAGAGAAATAGTATAGTGTATACTAAGTGTGGAAGACGTGTGAGAATTGACGATTAGTATATCAAGAGGGAAATATGACATTAATTCTATTGCGCCTAAGAGCATATAGTAAATATGAAAACAATGTGACAGGTATACCTTATATGATGGTATATCTTTATATGATGTGATGATGTATGTATACCTTATGTGATGGTATATATATATATATATATATAGTGAAGCATAGCCCCTCCTTGCTATCATTGGGAAGTTGCGTGCGTTGAGGGTGAGCATCCTGGCTCAAAGAGCAGGGTGTGGATATTCTCCAGGTCATAGTCGTCCATTGTGATTATTATGCGATATATATATGCATTCTTTTGGGTGTGAGAAGTCGGGGGTATGTGACGTTCTCACTTGCCAGTTAGGAGCTATGATCGCTTCGTGGGACGTTGTGTGCGTGAGTTGATCACGAGGTGGGTGTCGTTGAACCCCACCAGGTGGCCCCAGTTTGCTACGTGTATGGGCAACTGGAAGATGATAGCATGTGAGCCTGCGCCCACGAGTTATAGCTCGGCTGGATGGTTATTATGTTATGGATGTGATTGGTATTTGGGTATCAAGGGCTTAATGGACCTTATCGACCAACATTGCCAATAAGTAGTGTAACGGGGGGGGGGGGGGGGGGTCCTTCTTTGGATTTCACTTCGCCGAGACGTCCCACGCATGAAGCTCAGTGTAATGTTGGGAGTGAGGAGAAGTTAGTCCTTAATGCTCATATATATATATATATATATATATATATCACCTATCCCGAAGATCGACAGTGCCAGGAGTAGTGTAACGGGGGGTTCCTTGTTTAGATTTCGCCTCGGTGAGACGTCCCACGCATGAAATGACGTGTACTGTCGAGAATTGGGAATATTAATTAATTAAAAATTTGAGTAATAATTTGGGTTATATGCATCATGCATTGAGGGCATAATGAACCTCGAAGATCAATGCTGTCAGAAGTAGTGTAATGGGGGGGGGGGGGGTTCCTTGTTTGGATTTCACTTCGGCGAGACGTACCACGCACGAAACGCAGTGTAGTGTTGAGAACCGGGAGAAGTTTAGTCCTTAGCACTTGATGCTAATAACTCATATATATATATAATTACATGCCAAAGGAGGGCATAACTAGAATATAAGAAATTCTAGTAAGAAAATGTTTATGTATTGTGATTATGTTGTTATGAGGATGTTTATGCAACTTTATATGTTCAAAAAATGAACAAATATAAAGAGAATTGTAACATTTAATATAACGTAATGTTGTAGATGGAACTTATATAAGGGAAGATTGCGAGATAAGTTAGATAATCTGAATCGAATCTTCATTTTGGGATCTAGTTTGATTTTATTGCCTAATTTACATTTGGGCATTCATTTAGAGACCATGTGCATACGTTTAGTGCGCGCTCTAGTTGAGAGGTGAGTTCAATGATTATGGAGAGAACGATTCCATTAAATCATGTCATAATGCATTTATAATTATTATTCATTTTAATGCAGTTGCTATAAAATGTTTTCAACTCGGGCTCTGACGCGTTTACATTTTCTCCCTCCATGTATATATTGTATTACTTTAGGTGTTCCTCTGTAAGGACGCCATTGATGTTCTCCCATCCAGTGTATTCGTGGAGCTGTGGCAGTAGCGGACTGTTGCGGCACTTTGCCTTAGACGATTCCTATCTTTTGTATATCTAGATTAGGATTCAGTTGTTTATTTGGGTCTATACTCAAGTGTTGTAGTTTAACACTTTATCTTTTCCCTGCTCAGATTATTGTATTGTCTGTGACCCGACAGCTTATTTGGGTATTTCATTGTTGAGATTTTATTGTACAATGTATCGTACTCTTTTATGTTATTGGAGTCTGTATTTATCACTCATCATAGTTAGATGTAGCATTGTTGTAAATGGTTGTATGGTTGGTTTTTTTAATTGGTGTTTAATAAAAGTTTTAAAATTTTTGGCAATCCGTTTTTAATAGTTTCGGGTAGTTAGCCTTATATTATTTAGTATTGTAAGTTGATGTTGAGACTGTGCCATCTGAGATACTTGATTTAATATAGTATAGGGCTGGCCACCCGTTATTATTTTGAGTGGGTTGTCACAACCACTTAGCGTAATGAATACTCTGCTATCATGTCCCGGTGCATCGCTCGCTGCATAAAGGACAACTGGTTCGGCGTCTCTCATGAACCATAAATCTCATAACACATATATTGGAGGCGAGCATACTCACCAGCTAAATGGGTAACGCACATACCTACGCTCCTATTCAACCGTCAAAACTATCCTACGTAACATATAACACGTATCTAAGTTCATATGCTCTAGGTACAAGTCAAATATCCCGCCCATTGGGTCATCCAGGATAAGACTGTCCACTACATGAAACCTCCTCCCGATAGCAAGCAGCGTAGGTATGCTATACACCCAATAATGATAAACATATCATACTAGGAATTCCCTAAGCCTTATAAAAATTCAGGCATTCACCCAACCCATATTTTTTTTTCCTACACGTAGTATAATTCTCACTACTACCAATCATGAAATTAACTCGCTTATTTCCACTCTCAAAAGTTTCTAAGGTTATCCCACCTAACAAATCCCTAAGTATAGTCCTCGGAATGCTTTTCCAAAATTCTACATTAAACTAGTATCTGAAAAGTGGCAGTTTTCCTCATTAAACTAAATATGTAACACAATTTGGGGAAAAATATAAAAATCTGGATTTTACTGGGAACTGTCGTTCCAACAAGAAAGGGTTTCATTCGAACGAGTTTAACATGTCGTTCAAACGATTATGCATCTCGTTCGAACGAGACGTCGTCGTCTCCAATATCTAATACCTGCTACGTTTTTCCAGAATTTTTCAAACGAAAACCTCTACAAATTTTCTCCCAAAATCCCGACAATCATTACCAATATAACATATATGGGAAGTAATTAACTACTTAGAACTATAAAATCATTAACAACTTTAGATAATTCCTGAATATCCCCAATTTATGAACTAAACCTCAGTTTCTCAAATTTCTATACAAGATCATAAAATAAATTTCGTCCAGCATCTTTATTCATCAATTTGGGATTTCTAACCTATCTGCATGAGGAATTCATCCTAATTCATTTTTTAGATTTCAATTCATACCCTTAAATCTTCGATTTCATCAAGACTCATAAATCAAAGGTGAATATTATTTACCTACACCAATATGAACATGTTTATTGCTATAAATTTCAAGTATTAAACACTTGCCTTAATTTCGACGGTCTGATCCGCTGTTAATATGGGTATGAGTGCGTTCCTCATCTCGCGATCTACACTTTGGTATAGTTTTTGGTGTGTGTTCTTGAGTTAGGCACCAAGAACAACAATAGTCTCCTCTACCTTCCTCTGTGCCTCTCTCTTTTCTCTCACGTAGATTTAGAGCCGATAACTCCCCACTAACCCATGTACCTCCTTATTTAATTTCTTAATTTTCATCCATAATATTACTCTAAAATTTCAAAGGACAAAAATACCCCTACGGGGTGTCGGTTAGGCATAAAACTACACCAGAGTCCAAATAAAATGTCCAGGTAGAGTTTTCTGACTATCTTGACCCTTCCGGACTCAACGGCGTACTCAAAATTACCATATAAGTTATATAAAAATAATTTATCTTTTTATTCCATACAATTAGTCCCGACACGACTCACCTGCGCGTCCTGACTTAAAATACCAAGCTATTGTATTTCGCATTCCGAAAATTTATAAAAATTTATAAAATTCCATATTACATATACCCACAGTAATAATCAATGATTTCCATCAATAAGTATTAACCCTTGGCACGCTAGTTAATAATTATTTTAAATTTGGATTAATTAACAATTAAATTTCCTGACCTTTTTAATTTAATTAATCCAACAATAATAATTAATCATATAATTATTTAATATCGTAAAAATGCAATAATAATTAATTTCGTAATTATTTAATATCATAAAAATGTGGGGTATTACACCAGTACCAATATTGATCAACTCGGTTATCCCCCCAATAATATCGTTTCATCCAATGATGGATTGATTCACCACCATGTAGCATCGATCTTCCCTTATGACCTCAAAACCCTTCTCATGGTGTTTTCCTCCATCCCAAACCTCCACGGTTGGGTGTAATGCCCCGTATTTTTGGAATTAATTAAATAATTATTTAATTATTAATTAATATTTACTCAGGTGAATTAACGAGTAATTTATTGGGTTTAATTGGTTTGGATTATTAATGGGATATTAAAAATGATAATTTAAAAAAAAATTGTGGACGATTCGTAAATTAAATTGAATCAGTTGTAATTAATTTGATATTTCAGGTTGATATTTTTTTGGCAGGACTTTAGTGGTGTATAGCGACCCGAAATGGTATTTTTAATGTGATAAATTAGAACTCGGGGGTAAGTAAGCCTTTGAACCAAGGTTAAAAGTATTCGATTAGTATTTTGGATTTATTTAGGGTCCAAAAGTGGGCCTTAAACATCATAATACATCATAACCAAAGCCCTACCATCAAGAGGCAAGCTTTAGTAGAAGATGGAAGAGACTCAGGAGGAACTAATCAAGAATTAACCTTCGTTTGAGGAAAGAAATATGATCTTTCTTATCATATAACATATTTATAGGGTTTAAAGTATGATTATAGATTGTATAATATGATTTTTAAACATGTTTAATGTACACTCGAATTGACCAATCTATTACACCCGTGCTTAAGTTAAAACACATGAGTAACTTAAGGTTCAATGACTTGTATTGTGAAAAACCATGGTTTATATATTTTGAATCATCATATGTTGTAAATCTAATTCATTTAGTTATTTAAATGATTGACTAATTTGTAATCATATATTTAATGGAAGAATTGATGTTAACCACATGTTAATTCGACAGAGTTGAATGAAGAAAATGAAAATAGGGTTTGGATATTAAGATCTGAAATTGAACCCTTAAATGTATGGGAATCATATTAAATCTTATAAAAAATTTGATATATATATATATATAGGTTATGATGGTGCATGCCCCGTTCATGTGGGGTGGATTTATATTTACAAGGAAGCTTATGAGAATCCTAAGCCCCGTTAATAGCTATTCCTAGAGTTCAGACTTGTCTTTGATCATAATCAATTATTATGTAACTGATAAGCACCCAAAAATGTTCATTTTATACCCCGAATAGATGCATTTTAGTTACTCGTTTGTAATAAAAATGGTCTTATGTGCTTTATTGTGTATTTTGTAGGTTGAATGCACGTTGCAGTGTTCAAATGCGTATTTCAAGGCATTTGTGCAGATTATAGAGCTAATTGCTCCTGTCCCGTATCCTAGCCTACCCTAAAACTACCTAAACCTGTCCCGAACCGTGTGTGTTTATTTGTCCCATTTTATTTTATTTATGTAATTTTATTTTTAGGGTTTATTTTATTATTATTTTTTTGAGTCATGTATATATTTTCAGGATTTTTATATTTTAAATTTTAGCGCGTTGTGTATTAGTTTTTATATTTTATTTTTATTTTCTTATTTTTAGTTAGTTTATTATTATTTATTTTTTTTATTTTTATTTTACGAGTTTTTATTTTTATACTTTTTATTTTAGTCATGTTTAGTTTTTTTTAGAGTTTGTGTAAGTGTGTCGTGTCACTTTTATTTTAGTTGATTTTTTATTTTTTTTAATTTAGTTAAATTTTTATTCTATTTTATTTTTATTTTATTTTTTTAGGGGTAATAAATTAAACACACTCACACAAACATCCAACACTCACATACACCTTAAACTAATGCCTCATCGTCACCCTAACTCTCCTATACCTCAAACACTCACCCACACCCTCATCCCCACCATATTACCTACACCCTCACCACACACCATCAAACCCATCAACCATCTTCTTCCCCAAACCCCTTTTCTCTCTCATCTCACCAAAACACCGTAACCAATAAACAAACCCACTTTTCTCTTCTCTCTCTTCCGCGATAACCACCGACGATCCGGACCTACCAAGCTTCGACCGACCATCAACCGAGCTCCAAACCAGCAGCAAACCCCGCTGGCGCTGCCTTCCTACAACCCCAACCCTGAATCCAGCTACCCGAGACGAACTCGCCCCTACCTCGGAGCATACCCCCTTACTCCATCCTTTAATCTACCCCACTCCAACCACCCGCTTACCCTTACACATTAAACCTACCCAAATTACCCCCATGCTCCATACCTACTATTTAAAGAATGGAAGACCCAATTTGAAGATCATCAAAATAGCAAATTAGGGTTTTGGAGAGCTAGAAGAGAGAGAAAGACTAGGCTAGAAAAATAGGTAATTCTAGAGATAAAAAAATTGAGAGTTTAGAAAAAAATATTGTAGAGAGGAGAATTAAATTGTACTTCAATTTTTTAGTGTTTGTACACAATTAAGAGATGCTTGGATTTCATGCAAGAGCAATTTCTTTTCTCCTACATTTTGGTTTGAATTTCATCTCTCTAAATTTTTAATTTCATTTAGTAGTTTTTATTAGATTTTTATTAAGTGAATTATGATTATGGTTGGCTAATCACTCCATTTAAGGAGTGAAATGAATCCCCATTTATTCAATTAAATGTATTAATTATTCTTGTTTACTTTTGTTTCATGTAGTTAATTTTCTTTTCAATCCTACATGAGTTTATGCATTGAGAAATGGTAAACCATCCTTGAGAAAGGAGTAAAATCTAATATACTCTTAATTTTTGGATTCAAACTAGAGATAGAATGACCCACTAATTAGAGTATATTATATTTTATTATACTCATACATTAAATTTTTGTTGGATTTATGATTTATTATATGAATTTACTCTAGTGAGTGATTTATATAATTTTTCTAAATCAATTATTCATTTGCGTTGTGGGGATGAAAATTGAATTAACTAATTTTATATTAGTTTGTTTTGTCAAATGATAAGAATCAATTGATAAAATAAATTAATATTTGGAAAATTAGTAAACTAGAATAATCAACACATTTAATTGATAAATTGTGGTTAAGTTTCATTCCTTGAATATTTCTGAAATTTAATTTCATCTCATTCTTATTACTTAGTTCTTATTTAGCACACTTTTTAGTTGGTTAATTTCATCTCTTATTTTAGTTTAGTGTTACTTCACATTTTCACCTAAAAAGTATTTTGATATTTGAAAAACATAAAAAAAATTTAAAAAAACCCAAAAGTAAAAAGAAAATAATCAAGTGAATTATGTTCATTATCTTCTCATTTTTAGTATGTCCACACCTTAGATTAGGATTGATATCCTTACTTACCGCTACACTTTAGATTGTTATATTTTGTAGGTAATTGAGGTTTTGATTGAAGAGCTTTTACAACAACGACTAATACACACAAAAAGCAATTCATCAGTAACGTTAAAAAACTCTTTATTGATTGAGAGTCTTCATTAATCATAGGCGCATGTAGTCGCGGCGCACATGTTCGAGCATGTGACAATGCAATTTTTGATCCCACAATTGCCCCAAAAGTTTGGGGGCTCAATGAGGTTTTTAGGCTTTGCACTCTGGTCGGGCGTTAATGCCGAATAAGTCTTATTTCTCTATATGAATTGTTAGATTCATCCTTTGCCCAGAAGTTGGAAATTATCTAAAATATACATGCATTGGTCGGAAGGCAATTTTGTAAGTGCCCCTCAACGGCCAATTTACATTTATAAGAAATCTTAGGAGAGTCCTAAGCCCTATTAATCACTATCCCTAAGAGTTCAAACTTATCTTTGATCATGATCAGATGTTATATGTGATAACATTTAACAACTCTTTATCGATTAAGATTCTTCATTAGTCACAGGCACACGTAGTCATGACTCATTTGTCCGAGCACGTGCCAATACAATTATTGATACCACAATTACCCCAAAATTTTGGGGGCTCAATAAGGTCACTGGGCTTTGCACCCAGGTCGGTTGTTGATATTGGACAAGTATTCTTGCTCTACATGAATAGTTAGATTCATCCTCTGGCCATATATTGGTAGTTGTCTGAAGTATCCAGGTGTTGTTCGGAGGGAAATTCTGTAAATTCCCCTCAAACTGAAAATATTTTTTCTTTTGAGTTCCCCAGGGGTACGATTGTAATTCTCCCATCTTTATATAACCTTGGGGGACGTAACCATCTCTTTGGTAGCCGTCACACGCCGTTTCCATTTTCGTGCATGTAATAATCATTTTAGGGAAGTGTGAAGTCGTTTGTCACCACAAAATATTTGGGGTTTTTCTCTTAAAACCATTTATGATAGTCAGTTTTTAGTAAAAGTGTGTCATTTTATTTGAAATAAGAATCATGGTTATAATAATTCTTTATATTTGCTTAAATATATGGTTTCATATTAATATCGATCAATAGATTTTAGTAGGGATTCCAGTGAGGCAACTTCATGTTGATCACATGGAGATTGAGATTTTGGTTTTATCACTATTGAAATGCTCACAACCTAGATAGGGATTTGAAACCCTATAGGTATGGTTACGATGAAATCGTAGTAGTTTATCTCAAACTACGAGGACCTGTGTGATGGTTCGAGAACTTTTACGATAGTTGAATAGAGGATTGTGATTGGTACATCCTAGGAATGTATGGAACATTACCACCATGAAATTTGAGTTTAAGAATTGTCTTGGTTAGACTCAGGTAATATCATACCTTTTGCAAATTATGCATAGATTCTTAATCCCCAGGATTATACGAATTGGAATGCTTGTGCAAATTTTACTTTAATTGTTGTGGGTACAATATGATTTTATGTCGGGTTAAATGTTATTTCCATATTGGATGACAGTTGTCTGAGTAGCCCTGAGATCAAAATTTGAAGGAATCTGTGTCCAGGGATACGGATAGACTTATATTTTTTTGTTTCCAGTAAGTAAAACCTAATCGGTGGATTATTTTATAATCCTCGTGGAATAGCAATTAAGTTAAGTATGAGAATCAAGGAAATTAATTAGATGTTTGTTAAAATCGATTAGTAGTAAATTTATTTGACCAAGTGGGTATCGAACACTTAATGTGGGTAATCATATTATATACCATAATTAACTTTGAAAATAAGACCTTATTATATTTGAATGATTTATGGGATAATTAAATTGGAGTTCAGTCATAATTATTTAGTGAAGTTAATCATGATTAAGTAAAAAAATTATGGTCATTGTAATTGAAATTTATGAGTATTTATTTGGAGCTAATTTATTTATTTATCTTGGGTCCCTAGTGTAGTCTACATAACCAAGTAGTTAGGTTCAGACCTTCTGGTAACCCAATTTGGCCCAAGCTCTCCTCTTATACTTGTATATGGAGGTATGGGAAGGGTTTTTATTTATTATTAGACATCATTAGGGTTTGAGAGGGGTGAGAGAAAATATTATTCACATTTTTATGTAATGGTCTAGATAGGGACCACTATATATCACTCGTAAGAAATGGGTTTCATATAAAAACACACCTACTTAACTTTGGGAAGGATCATACACTATAAGATCTAAGCTTTACAAAAAGTTAATCAAGGTTTTTGGAGACCTTGGATGGGAAAAACATCTTCTCCATCATCAAATAATTTATCCTCATATGAACCACAACAAGATTGGCTATGGTATGAGTTCTTCAAATCCTAAGTTTAATCTTTAAACCTACTTCTTGTTTTCTTTTTAGTGCATGATTAATCAAAGATCTTTAGGGATGATTTTTTTTACACTTAAATGTCAATACCAAGTTTTTTTCCTAACAATTGGCATCAAAGCCTTAGTTAATATTAATCGTTTATTGAAAAGGTCCATGTTGTCCACCATGAAACTCTAGTTTTGGCAGGTTGTATGATTGTCAAATCTTGTGTATGGTATAATATTAACATAGTTTTTCAATGATTATAAGTTTATATTCCTTCCATCATAGTCACATATGTTTATTTTGTATGATTGGATCCTACGGTAGTTTATCTTTAGTCATTTTTTGGTAGATTCGCTATGGTTGTAATGACTGGATTTTTGTAATTATTGCTTTACATATGTATTTGGAGGTGTTGGAATAGGGTTGTAATATTTATTTACAGTTAAAAGCATGTATTTAAATGATTTTGGGTGTTGGGTAAAGTTTCATAGAGTTTGGTGAAGCTTTGTTTCGATTATGGAGGTTTTTGCGAAGGAAGATGAAGGCTCTCCCCAAGATAATCGATCAATCTCCCCCCCTCCCCCGAGCAGATTCAATATTTAAGGTTTTTTTTATGTTTTTTATGCTTCGTTCCTCAGTTCTTTGTTCTAATCAATCCTAAAAGATGCAAATGAATTTTTCAAATTAAAGATCAACAAGAACTCATGGTTATGATGAAGTCTACTTCAAGTTAGATTTTGTGTCTAAGGAAAGTCTTCTACAACAAAGATTCTTGGGATTAAAGAGTTCTACTTCAAGAAGAAGATTAGGCCATTATGGATAGGGGAATGTTTGTCCTGAATGTTTTATTTAATTACGAAATTATTTATTTATATTTGCATGTATGACTCTTTATTATTATGTTACAAAATTTGGCGTGCTAATTGGATTAATTTGGAATAACTGTTTTATAGGCAATATGGATTTAATTTTAAGACTGGCCTAGATCACCGGTTTTTCCAGAATTTTTTTTATTCTTTTCTAAATTGAAACCGAGATAATTAAATTTCAAGGTGTGACTCAAATTGAGATCTCCAAATTTTTTTTTCAAAAAATTAAAATTAATTTTTTTATTCTCAAGAAAAATTAAAATGTGAAATCAAGATAGTTATTTCACACAGGTAAATTTAAAAATTACCAAGTATTTTAATTTGGTCTTCTATAATTGAATGATTTTTTTAAAAAAACCTCAAGATTTAAAATACTAAATCGGAGAGGGGTTTGAACATAAAGCCCATGGTCTCCATCGACGTTTTATGAATCAGATGTGATTAATTCCTCGTGTCAGTTTGGAAGACCATACCACAAATGGAATTAATCATGGTATCAAGGATTCATTAAAATATTAAATGATAATTCTGAGATTTATAATGTGAGTGAGTTCGATCCCCCCCGGGGGAAGTCCTTCACTCACGGGTCAATTTCGAGGATTGAATTAGTGGTATACACTTAGATCCAACTTTTTATACCCCCCCCCCTCCCACAGAGTCACTATCATTAAAAATGGGACTAAAAATCACCAGCTATTCAATATTCAGCACTATACTAAAAAGATAAAAATGTCACTTTTGAGCCGACCACCCTTGTCACGGTCAATGACCGTGATAAAAAAAATATACATTTTTTGTAATGGTCATTGACCGTGACAAGCCCGTGACAAAGGCCTGTCACGATTAATGACCATGAAAAGACTCTGATAACTATACTTGTCACGGTCTTGTCATGGTCATTGACCGTGAGAACCTTATAAACTTGTCATGGTCAATGATCGTGCCAGGTCCGTGACAACTTTGTCAGTAAAAAAACCCTCCCTCTTCTTTTTTTCCACTGTTTTTGTAACACCCCGTATTTTTTGTGCATTTAATATTTAATTAATTTAGGAATTCAAAATTACTTGTGTGTCGTAATTTTAATTGAATTAATTATGGAAATATATATTTAAATATTAATCGGGGACTGAATGGCTAATATTTAGGGAAATTTATTTACTAAGTGAATAGTAAAAATTATTTACGTCATTTCGGGCATTAATGACGGGGTATGCACTTATCTCAGCCGGGAGTCGGTATAGACTAAATTGGGTGTGAGATAAGGATTTTTATAAATTAATTCGGATGGCAATTCTGAGTGTACGGTTGAGTCTGGATGGGATGAGATAGTCTAAAAAGTGTACCCGGGGTAGTAAACGGGTCACGAGATAATTTTAGGCATAGCCGGGTCCACACGAGGATATTTGGGTCACTTGGGCTTGGCCCATTAGGCAAAACATGGGATTTAGCCTAATTAAGCAATTATAAGAAATAAGGGAACGGCTGAATTGAGTTTAGAAAAAGACTTAGTGGATTAGGAAACCCTAATAGCAGTTAAAGACAAATTTGGGGATCAAAGGAGATCCAAAACAAAGGGGTCATCTTCAACCTTGGGCATTCACAACTCCAAAATCAGACTCTACAAACCCTAAGGCAAGTGCTTAACTTGCTCTAGTACTTAAATTGTATTTCAATTCATATTCATGTGATGTGAGTAATCAAAGAAATACGTTTTGGGATTTAAAGGGTATAAAAATGGGGTTTTGTAAACCACGAATCTAATTTCTAAATTGAGTAGAAATTCATGTATAATATGAGATATGTATATTTATCTGGTAAGATGTGTAAACTCGTATGAATTAGAAATGAATTTAATATAAGGAATTGATGTTTAAATGGGTTAAAGATTAAATTGAATTTTCCCCCAAATTCATGAAAACAGTAGAGAAAGTAAATTAATTGATGTTTTTGGACTTTATGGGGGTTCCTTAGAAGGTTTTTGGTATTTATTGTCGATGGGAAGGCTTGGTCTTTACTGTAGAAGAAGTTAGGGTGTGGAGATATTCGTCCATGGCTGAAACAGACTACTTGGAGAAGACGATGACTTGTTCGATCGATCGATCGAGGGTCAGGGGTCGATCGATCGAAGATCGACAAATTCTGGCAGTTCGGCCAGTTTGTTTATATAAGGAAAAATTAAATAAAATCTTTCCATACCTTATGTAATAAGAAATAAATAATGGGGTTACAAACTAATTAATTGTGATGGAAATTAATTGGGACTTGGGAGAAATTTAGGTGTGACACACTATGATTAAATCGTGAGAATAATATTTCAAAAATGGTTATAAATGGATTTAGTGGGTAAGTCCGGGGTTATTTTTTGAGCGATACCAAGACGTTAAATTTATTTAGGTGAAAGCTAAATAATTTAGAGTCGGGAATTTAGACTCGGGTGTTGGTTTGATTTCGGAACACGAGAGTAAGTCCGAATATATTGGTTGGGGTGACACCAAAAGTAATTAATGTGCAAATTAATTAATAATTAGAGTTGGACCATAAACTCATAATAATTTGAATAGGCTTGTGTCACGGACTTAGTACACGGTGTAGCCGGGATGTTTATATTTATATATATGCGGTGTGTGATAGTATATATATATATATATATATATATATATATATATATATATGGTGTGTACATTAATATCAGTGGTTAGATGTTATTATTATATACTCTATTGCTATAGGGGGAGGTTGCGCGTAGTGGATGTATCCCCTAGCTTGAGGAGTAGGGTGAGTATACTGTATATTCCCAGGTCATAGCGTCCATTATATGGGTGAGGGGCATCTCACTTTCAGGGAAGGAATATGACCACCTCCAATTGTATGTATTAACCAAGTTAGTGAGCAATTCTGACTTGGGGTAACTAGGTTATGTGAATATTCCTAGTGGGATAGCACTTTAGAGAATTTATATCCTGTGAGTCTTTACTCGGGTGGATGCTATTATCAAAATGTATTTCAGTATGTTTGTGAATGCTGGAATATGACTATAAGTATATAATTAGGTAATTAATTCAGGCTTGACTAAATTTTAGGGATGCATTGCTGCAGCATATGAGGATGTTGCGGGAGTTTGATAGACGCCTCATTCTTTCATTCTTATTATAGAGACTTATTATTAGTTATTCGAGCATGTTGCTCACAGATTATTTATTATTTGTCAGACCTGTTGGGTTTTATTCCTCGTCTTTTACTTTCGTTGGATTTTTGAACCGATGGTTTATTCAGTTAGTTAATTAATTGTGAATGGTTATTTCATTTAACTGAGATTGTTATATTATTTTATTTCCGCATGAGATTTCCATTTAAATTAATGAAAGATAAAACTTGCCACCAGTCTATTTCTCACTTAGGTGGTTAGTAATTAAAAAGGCGACAGTGATGCTAAGAATGAACTAACTGAGAAACCTGTTCTAACTTAATTTAGGACTGATCACTCGGGTTAATTAGACGGGGTATCACAGATGGTATCAGAGCATCAGGTTCTAGTGTCCTTAGGATCTGTGAGGCTCACTTTGTTTCAGCTTAGCGTTCGGTTGTTATAGAGCCCTATAATTAGGACTGTTGATTCATTTTCGCTTGTGAGATATAATATCTTCTGCTATTAGTTTTTGTATAAATTGTGTACTTTTACAATTCAATCTATTTTCAGATGCCACCGAAGAGACAAAGATCGGAGAGGACTGAGGCTAGGGATGAGGTCAGGGAGGCTCATTAGGAGCCACATGTACCGCCACCCCCACCCCCACCCGAGTTGATTTCCACTACTCAGGTGGTAGTGATAGTGGCCCAGGCGGTCGAGACAATGATGCGAGCTATGGAAGCTCATTTTCCACAGCCCCAGGTACCCCCTCCAGTGGCACCAACAACTCAGGCTCCAGTGGGGACACCGTCTTGGCAGCGAGTTAGGGAGACCTTTCAGAAGGGTCACCCACCTGAGTTTTGAGGTAGCACCGATATAGTAGAGGCTTGCGACTGGAAGAAGAAAATTCAATTCCAACTGCGCATGCTGGAGTGTACCGATGTGCAGAAACGGATGCTTGCTACCTTCGTCTGTCAGGGGCAGCCTTACAGTGGTGGGAGTCAGTTACCACCATTAAGGAGTGGGATTTGATGAAAATAGCAGAATTTTGGGTGCTGTTCGACCGAAAATATTTTCCACCAGCGGTAGAGGTTGAGATGAGGAAGAAGTTCAGTGATTTAGTACAGGGTGAACGGTCAGTGGCAGACTATGAGGAAGAGTTCACCCGTTTGGAAAACTTTGTGCCAAATGAGGTGAGCGATGAGGAGCGAAAGAAATCGAGATTTATGGATGGCTTAACCTGGCAGACCAGGAAGCATTTGATTGGTAATTCAGCGTTAGCGACTTATACAGATGTTGTTAATGCCGCACTGATACATTGTCAGGATCATCGCTTCCATGCGAAGGGGAGCAAGAAAGTAGAGGAGCTAAGCCAGCAGGGCAAGGCAGTTACTAGTGGTGACACGAGTGGCACTCAACAGCAGGCTATCAGTCAACAGGGGAATCAGGCTAAGAAATTTAGGCCTGGTGGGTTCCGAGCGGGAGGACAGGGGTTCAGGCCGGGGCAACCGGACCCGAATCAGCAGCAACGGGTTCCTCAGGGACGTCAGGGCCAGAGAACAATGGGGGAGGCTAGCAGGGCCAGCCACGTCAGGGCCAACGATAGGGAGACCATCAGAAACGCTATTTTGTTTGTGGCCAGCCAGGACACTTTAAGAGGGAGTGCCCATAGAAGGGCAGAGGTCATCATCAGGGTGCTCAACAGGGGAAACAGGGGAAGATGTCGCCAGCAGCACTAGTGCCACCCGCCCCGCAACAACAGGGGCAAATGCACTACTACGGGCGTGTGTATAATGTTTGGGATGTTCCCGATCCTCCAGCACAACAGGCGCCGCCGGCAGTTAAGGGTATGTTTCTCATCCATGGTCATGAGGGTAGTATACTTTTTGACACAGGATCATCACATTCATTCATTAAATCTAATTTCGCTAAGCAAGCCGGGTTATTAGAGACCGCGGGTAGTCTTCATATGTGTGTAGAGTCACCAGTAGGCAGCGGGGCTTCGATTCACTCGATTTGTAGGGGAGTGAACATTTTGATTGGGAGGCTTAGTTTAGCAGCAGACCTTTTAGTGTTAGATATAGAGGGATACGATGTCATCCTGGGTATGGATTGGTTGGCAGGATATCGGGCGACCGTAGATTGTTATGAGAGGACAATCGCGTTCTCCATTCCAGGATAGGAGATGTTCCTGATAGCGATGCCTCTACCTGAGGGAGGGTCGCGTACACACTTGTATTACATTGAGGAGAAAACCTCACAGGAGGTAGTGGTTCCGTTGGACTCAATCCCAATAGTGAGGGACTTCGAGGATGTGTTCTTGGAGATACCAGGGTTACCACCCAGCAGAGAAATCGAGTTTGTTATCGACTTAGCACCGGGGACGAGGCCGATTGCTCGGGCACCTTACCATATGGCTCCTTCAGAGATGCGTGAATTGAGGGAACACATTCAGCAGCTCCTGGGTCAGGGTTTCATTCGGCGGAGTACATCGTCGTGGGGTGCACCGGTGTTGTTTGTAAAGAAGCGAGATGGTTCACTCCGCTTGTTAGTGGATTATAGGGAGCTAAACAAGGTGACGATACGGAATAAGTATCCGTTGCCTAGGATTGATGACTTATTTGACCAACTGAGAGGGGCGTCTTACTTCTCCAAGGTCGACTTGAGGTCAGGGTATCATCAACTGCGGATTCAAGAGGTGGATGTTCCTAAGACCACTTTCCTGTCGCGGTATGGATCATATGAGTTTAGGGTGATGCCATTCGGGCTCACTAATGCACCAGCAGTGTTCATGGATCTCATTAACAGGGTTTTTAGGGAGTATCTCGATCCGTTTGTCATCGTGTTCATTGATGACATCCTAATCTACCCGCGCACCGAGGAGGAGCACGCAGAGCATCTACGTATGGTTCTACAAACACTACGGGATCACCAGCTCTATGCCAAATTCGAGAAGTGTGGATTTTGGCTGCGAGAGGTACAGTTTCTCGGCCACGTGGTGTCAGATCGGGGTATTGCGATGGATCCGAGTAAGGTGTTGGCAGTGATGGAGTGGGGGCAGCCCACGACACCGACCGAGGTGCACAGTTTTCTGGGATTGGCCAGTTATTACAGGCGGTTCATCAAAGGATTCTCAAAGATTGCGGGCCCTTTGATGAATCTGACTCGGAAAGGGGTACCTTTTACTTGGAGTGATCATTATTAATTAGCTTTCGACGGGCTAAAGGATAAGTTGACATCTGCACTCGTACTTACTTTGTCGAATGGAGGACTATAGTATTGGGTTTACACTGACGCATCCTTACAGGAACGTGGGGGTGTGCTTCAGCAGGAGGAAAGGGCTATAGTGTATGTGTACAAAAAGCTAAAGCCCCACGAGAGGAATTACCCCACTCACGACCTGGAGCTAGCAGCGATCATTTTTCTTTGAGGATATGGAGAAATTATCTTCTAGGGGAGCAGTTCACTTTATTCACGGATCACAAGTCACTTCAGTATCTCTTCACAGAGAAGGATCTGAATATGAGGTAGAGGCGGTGGCTAGAATTTGTGAAAGACTACCAGTTTGATATTCAGTATCATCCTGGTAAGGCTAATGTAGTAGCAGACACATTGAGCCGGAGACCGACTGGGGAAATATCAGCAGTTTGGAAAGCAAAATGGAGAGAACTTCGATATGAGGATGATGTGGCCAGGGCCTGCATGTCAGCATTATCCATCACACCTGAGATCATTATGAGAGTTATGAGGGATCAGTCAGAGGATCAGATCTATCGGGATAGGGTGAGTCAGTTGTTAGCTGAGGGAGCAGAGGGTTACTCGATCAGCTCGGAAGGAGGCCTACACCTTAATGGGAGGTTAATTATGCCATAGGATGAGGAGTTGAGGCACGCTGTTATGACAGAGTCCCATGGTTCGAGATTCATGGTACGTCTCGATGGGGATAAAATGTACGAGGATATGAGGAGGCAGTATTGGTGGGCAGGAATGAAATGGGACATAACAGAGTTTGTTTCGAAATGTGCCACGTGTCAGCTTATGAAAGTTGACCATCAAAGAGCATCAGGGATGCTACAGCCACTAGAAATTCCTGTGTGGAAGTTGGAGAGCATCTCCATGGACTTCATTACAGGATTACCGTATCGCAGAGGGGTCACGATTCCATATGGGTCATTGTGGATCAGTTGACCAAGGTGGACCACTTCCTGCCCATTCACACAGACTTTGAGATGATGCGTTATGCACAGCTATTCATACTAGAGATTGTTAGACTGCACGGTGCCGATAAATAATGTGTCCGATAGGGACAAAATCTTGGTGGCCCACTTTTGGCAGAGCTTTCGGGAGTACATGGGCACGGAGTTACGTTTAAGTACATCCTATCACCCACAGACCGAAAGGAAGACTGAAAGAGTTAATCATATGCTGGAAGACATGCTCATAATGTGCATTTTAGACTTCGGGGGAGGTTGGGAGAAATATCTTCCTTTGGTAGAGTTCGCGTATAACAACTCTTACCAATTCATGATCGGCATGGCATCGTTTGAGGCACTATACGGGAGACCCTGTCGTTCACCTGCTTGTTGTTTAGAGGTGGGGGACAACAAACTTTTGGCACCGGAGACTGTCCAAGAGACGTCTGCCAAGATAGAGTTAATCCGAGGGAGGATTCAGATAGGTCATGATAGGCAGAAGAGTTATGCTGATGCTTCACGGAGACATGTGGAGTTAGAGGTTGGGGACCAGGTATTAGTCCGGGTGTCCCCTATGAAAGGGGTGATGAGGTTCGGCAAGAAGGGTAAGTTAGCACCGAGGTATGTGGGACCTTTTCCTATTATTGAGAGGGTGGGACCGATAGCATATAGATTGGGGTTACCAGAACATCTTCAGCAGATACACGATGTGTTTCATGTGGCATCGCTGAAGAAATATAGAACGAGTGAGAGAGCCTTTTGGCACATTCCACTCGAGGAAATTGATTTGCAGCCAGACATCTTGTATGAGGAGAGACCAGTGGCTATTCTGGACCGTAGTGAGCGAAAGCTACGATCCAAGGTTGTTCCACTAGTTAGAGTACAGTGGGGTCATCACAATGTTGAAAAATCTACCTGGGAGCGGGAGGAGGATATGCAGGAACAATATCAAGAGCTTTTCACCACAGGTACGACTTAATTTCGGGGACGAAATTACTTTGTAAGGGGGGAGTATGTAACACCCTGTAGTTTTTGTGCATTCAATATTTAATTAATTCGGGAATTTAAAATTTCTTGTGTGTCGTAATTTTAATCGAATTAATTATGGCAACATATATTTAAATATTAATCAGGGACTGAATGGTTCATATTTAGGGAAATTTATTTACTAAGTGAATAGTAATAATTTATTTACATCATTTCGGGCATTAATGATGGGGTATGCACTTATTTCAGCCGGGAGTCGGTATAGACTAAATTGGGTGTGAGATAAGAATTTTCATAAATTAATTCAGATGCCAATTCTGAGTGTATGATTGAGTGCGGATGGGTCGAGATAGTCGGAAAAGTGTACCCGGGGTAGTAAACGGGTCACGGGATGTTTTTAGGCATAGTCGGGCCCACACGGGGACATTTGGGTCACTTGGGCTTGGCCCATTAGGCAAAAAACGGGATTTAGCCTAATTAAGTAATTATAAGAAATAAGGGAACGGCTGAATTGAGTTTAGAAAAAGACTTAGTGGATTAGGAAACCCTAATAGTAGTTAAAGGCAAATTTGGGAATCAAAGGTGAGCCAAAACAAAGGGGTCATATTCAGCCTTGGGCATTCACAACTCCAAAATCAGACTCTACGAACCCTAAGGCAAGTGGTTAACTTGCTATAGCACTTAAATTGTATTTCAATTCATATTCATGTGATGTGAGTAATCAAAGAAATTCGTTTTGAGATTTAAAGGGTATAAACATGGAGTTTTGTAAACCACGAATCTGATTTCTAAATTGAGTAGAAATTCACGTATAATCTGAGATTTGTATATGTATCTGGTAAGATGTGTAAATCCGGATGAATTAGAAACGAATTTAAGATAAGGAATTGATGTTTAAATGGGTTAAAGATTAAATTGAATTTTTTCCCAAATTCGTGAAAACAGTAGAGAAAGTAAATTAATTGATGGTTTTGGACATTATGGGGGTTCCTTATAAGCTTTTTGGTATTTATTGTCGATGGGAAGGCTTGGTCTTTACTGTAGAAGAAGTTAGGATGTGGATATATTGGTCCATGGCTGAAACAGACTACTTGGAGAAGACGATGACCTGTTCGATCGATCGATCGAGGGTTGGGGATCGATCTATCGAGGGTCGTTAAATTCTGGGAGTTCGACCAGTTTGTTTATATAAGGAAAAATTAAATAAAAATCTTTCCATTCCTTATGTAGTAAGAAATAAATAATGGGGTTACAAACTAATTAATTGTGAGGGAAATTAATTGGGCCTTGGAAGAAATTTAGGTGTGACACACTATGATTAAATCGTGAGAATAATATTTCAAAAATGGTTACAAATGGATTTAGTGGGTAAGTCCGGGGTTATTTTTTGAGAGATACCAAGACGTTAAATTTATTTAGGTGAAAGCTAAATAATTTAGAGTCGGGAATTTAGACTCGGGTGTTGTTTTGATTTCGGGCCACGAGAGTAAGTCCGAATATATTGGTTGGGGTGACACCAAAAGTAATTAATGTGAAAATTAACTAATAATTAGAGTTGGATCATAAACTCATAATAATTTGAATAGGCTTGTGTCACGGACTTAGTACACGGTGTAGCCGGGATGTTTATATTTATATATATGCGGTGTGTGATAGTATATATATATATATATATATATATATGGTGTGTACATTAATATCAGTGGTTAGATATTATTATTATATACTCTAGTGCTATAGGGGGAGGTTGCGCGTAGTGGATGAATCCCCTAGCTTGAGGAGTAGGGTGAGTATATTCCCAGGTCATAGCGTCCATTATATGGGTGAGGGGCATCTCACTTTCAGGGAAGGAATATGACCGCCTCCAATTGTATGTATTAACCAAGTTAGTGAGCAATTCTGACTTGGGGTAACTAGGTTATGTGAATATACCTAGTGGGATAGCACTTTAGAGAATTTATATCCTGTGAGTTTTTACTCGGGTGGATGCTATTATCAAAATGTATTTCAGTATGTTTGTGAATGCTGTAATATGACTATAAGTATATAATTAGGTAATTAATTATATACGGGCTAATTAACACAAAGCATGAGTTTTATTATATGTATAACAAGTTTGGAAGTTATATGAATTTAAGAAGGAAAATGATTAATTAAGTTGATGTTGCTAATAACTTAAAAATCATAATCATGGCACACTCGGTTAGAGTAGGGTGGGTGAAAGGAGGTTTTATTAATTATCTAGTCATGAGATAAATAACTAGGTGAATTAATTAAGGCGTTCGTAGTGCACATTAGAGGAGGGGTGAGGAAGTTCTCAAGAGAGTGCGACACTAACTAAAATATGGAGAGCATGCATATTTATTTATTACTGCAAGTTAATCATTTGCTAAATATTTTTCAAATGTTTTGGGTACTAACCCTTGCTATAAAAACTTTTAAAAACCTTTTAGGTGTCCAGCCACAGGGACGCCAGGCTTGACTAAATTTCAGGGATCCGTTGCTGCAACATATGTGGATGTTGCGGGAGTTTGATAGACGCCTCATTATTTCATTCTTATTATAGAGACTTCTTATTAGTTATTCGATCATGTTGCTCACAGATTATTTATTATTTGTCAGACCTGTTGGGTTTTATTCCTTATCTTTACTTTCATTGGATTTTTGAACCGATGGTTTATTCGGTCAGTTAATTAATTGTGAATGGTTGTTTCAGTTAACTGTGATTGTTATATTATTTTATTTCTGCATGAGATTTCCATTTAAATTAATGAAAGATAAAACTTGGCACCAGTCTATTTCTCACTTAATTGGTTAGTAATTAAAAAGGCGACAGTGATGCTAAGAATGAACCAACTGAGAAACCTGTTCTAACTTAATTTAGGACTCATCACCCGGGGTTAATTAGGCGGGGTGTAACAATTTTCTATTCCCTCCATTTTTCTCTCTCTTTCTAAGAGACTGCTCTCTCTCTCTCTCTCTCTCTCTCTCTCTCTCTCTCTCTCTACCATGTATTTTTTCTTCTCTCTTTCTCTTTCATTTGTATATATGTATGTATGTGTGTGTATATGTGTATATCTGCGTTTACATGTGTGTGTGTGAGTGCGTGCGTGTGTGGTAGGTGGGAGGGGGCAGGGGGTGGTGGGGCGGGGGGGGGGGGGGTATTTGTGTGTGGGGTGAGGAGTGGGGGTTTGTGTATGTGCGTGCAGGTGTGTGTGTGTTGTGGGGTAGGGGGTGGTGGGGAGGGGGAAGGGGGTGGTGTGTGTGTATGCGTGTATGTATATGTGTGTGTTGAAATTAATTGGTGTTTAGTTTAATACTTAAAATTAATTGTTAATGTTGATTTAGGATTTGAAATTAATGTTTAGTTTAGGAATTTAAATTAATTGTTAATGTTGATTGGACATTATAAATATTATTTCTTTATTTTTATTTAGGTTTGAAATTGTTATTGTTGAATTAATTGAGTAGATGAATTAGATGGAATACAAAATACACATTTATTGGTTTGTTGTTGCTGTTGGATTATATTGGACCGAGGTGGTTGGATATGGAAGTTGGTTGTTAAATTTTTTAAAAATACTTAATTTAATTCACACAAATAAATCCGTAAATAATTATATTGTCTTAATTTGTTGTGTTGGTTAATTTTGAAAGTGGCACGACCACTAGATTATTGTCAAAATGGGGGGAGGGGGAGTTTTCGACTTTTTTCTAAAATTACTTTCTGTCACGCCCCGTTTGAGAGTGGCACGTCCACGAAATTATCATAATTAAATGAAACATACCTACAATTACACATAGTGTGCATAAATACTAGCCTTCTAGTTCTTATGCGTACGCATTCAATAGCCCTTAGACCCGTTCGAGAGTCATTACCCCTGTAATGAGATCTTTTGAATTTTCCCATTTGGACAGTTTGGGATTGCATAATTTCTGTATAATAATATTCTTAGTGGCTTAAAGTTGTTACTTTTGGAGGAAGTTCTATAGTCATATCCTAATATTCTCTGAGTACATACTAGATTGGCAAGTGTGAGTGTTATTTCAATTGATCAATTCAAATAACACTCACACTTTCCAATCTACGTCGTGTACTTGGAGAACTATGGGGATATACTGTCGAATTTTTCTCAAATCGTAACAATGTGCATGAGCTGTTAAGTATATTACAGAAATATGAGGTCTTGAATGGGATAGAACCACTCACCCTTTAGAGGAGATGGGGGAATTGGAATTACTATTATAAATTGAAATTTAAAATTCGAATATAAATAAGACATAATTAATTGAAATATACTATAAATCTAAGTTTTGTTTATACTAATCCACGAATAAAAAAAGTCGATGGGGGAAACAAATAGATTCGGGAATGTATTTCGCAGAGGTGCTAATGAATTTTTGAAATACGAAGAGATGTTATAATGATTAAGAGTTTAAATGTCCATGTGCTAGGTGTAAGAATGGTAAGGTGTTTGAGTGGAAAACAGTTGAACTACATTTGTTATGATTGGGTATGCAAGATAATTATTGATTTTGGAATTTTCACGGTGAATTGAAAGTTTCTTTTATCCCCAAACAACCTTCACAATAACCTTCAACAAGTAGAATAGATGTAGAAGGGGATGACATAAATCATAATACATTAGAGGATTTAGTTGATGACATGTAATGAGTTCATGAAGTGGAGGAGAATGAGGTCACTGACGATGTAGGTTCAGGTGCTCATGAAGATATCACGATAAACCTTGACGATGACTACCAAAGTTTAAAATTTAAGACTACCCAACTGTTATACTCTGGCTCTGAGAAAGATCAAACAACTTTACATGTCATGGTTGGTTTGCACAGTTTGAAGATGCAATATGGTTTGTCTGACAATAGTGTATCAAGAATTTAGAATTGGGTGAAGGGCTTACTACCCAAGGAGAATACGCTTCCAAATAGCTATCTTGTTATAAAGAACAGTTCGAAAAGTTTGGAAATGAAGTATAAATCGATTCATACTTGTGTGTATGATTGCATAATATACTGAAAGGAGTATGAAAATCTCGATCGTTGTCCGGTATGCGATGAACCTAGATATGTCCAATCTATTGGCAAGGAAGGCACTGTGATAACCCGCTCCAAATAATAACGGGTGGCCAGCCTTATACTATAATAAATCAGGTATCTCAGATGGCACAGTCTCAACATCAACTACTAAACACTATAATATAAGGCTAACTACCCAAAATCATTAAGTGCGAATTGTCAAAATTTAAAAATTTTATATTTAACAACAACAACAAAACCAATAATGCACATAACCAACAATATACATCTAACTATGATGAGTGAAATGTGCATGCTCTAAAAATATGAAAGAGTACAATACATTGTACAATAAAATCTCAACAATGAAATACCTGAATATGCTGTCGGGTAACAGACAATACAATAATCTGAGAAATAAAATATGAAAGTGTTAATCTACAACACTTGAATACTTACTCAATATACAACTGAATCCTTATCTAGATATACAAAGATAGGAATCGACTAAAGCAAAATGCTGCAACAGTCCGCTACTGACACAGCACCACGAATTCGAAATGGAGGAACATCAAAGGCGTCTATTGATACCAAAATTAGTATGCTGATATAGATGAATAATAAGAAAACACGTGTCGATCTACGTGGCACAATAGCAACGAGGAAGTCTATTTCCCCGACCAAGTCATACTCACTCCGAGGAACATCAACATCCCGAGGAACACCAACACTCCGAGGAACACCAACACTCCGAGGAATTCTTGAACGACGAGCAACTAAGGAGGTCCGAGCTGCATCTCGACCACAGCATTGATTGATAGATAATCAACAGTTCAACTATTTATTGAATGCTTATCATACAGACGTATACTCTTAAAGGGAATTAATTATTTACCCTTTCACATGTACAACCCAAGGGCTATAGATACAATGTATCACCCTCATTCATGGGGACCGGAATTTCTTGATAGAACTACATATCAAGAACTCCAAAACACTTGGCAATAACAGAAACAGTGGACGTAGGCCATTCTTATAAGGCTGAACCACTTTAAAATTCTTTGTCTCATCTATATTTATCTGTGATTAAATAATTAGAAGCAATCTAATTTTTTACATCAACAGATTGGCGCCGTCTATGGGAACGACTGTTGTTATCGTTTTTCACCAAAAATCATTCATCATCAATGGCAGATAATCCGGAATCCAGCAATCAAAACGCTGGAAATGCTGGAAATCCTCCAAATCCCTCTGCACCTCCAGATCTGGCTGGGATTATGACGAATCTGGCTCAAGGACAAACCGCCATGCAAGAAACAATGTGGCAACTCATACATACCCTTCATGGCGGTGCACCTGCACATTCAGGACAGCGAAGTGGTCAGAGGCAAACCTATTTACTTTATTCACGATCCAAGCATACTGAGTCATATCGTAATGAGGAATCTGATGATTTCTCTTATCAACCTGGGCGAACTTCATCAATAACGGCTACAGATACTGATCAACGTATCACTCTCTCTCCAGAGAGACCTAGTGCCTTGGAAAGACTGAGTAGGGTGTCTCCTTTCAGTCGATTAGGCCCTAGGAGGAATAGGAGTCCACCTAAGACCATGTCGAGGAGTTTTCGACAACCATCAGATCTAAGAGAAGGATCAGCACAATCACGACCAGTTGCTCGTCAAGATAGATCTCAGGAGGCCACATCAGAGCAATCAATTACTCGAACTAACAAGCCCGAGGAAGGAAATAATGCATGGACGGGTTCCATTCAGCGGGTGGAGGATAGATTGGGAGAAATGGCTAAGGCAAAGAATCCCTTACAACGAACTTTTGTTCAAGGGACACCTTTTGTCCAGGCCATTGTGGGTTTTCCTACCCCATCAAAGTTTAAAGCACCTGTGGTGACCCCCAAATATGATGGAAAGACAGATCCTGTTCTTCACATAGAGCAATATCAAGCTGCCGTCGACATCTATGCTGTCTCCGACGAGATGAGATGTAGAGCATTCTTAGGAACTCTTACTGGATCTGCCCAAATATGGTACAATAATCTTCCTCGGGGTAAGATTTTAACTTTCTTTCAATTGGCCGAGTTGTTCATCAGCAATTTCTGTTTTGGGGCAAAGCCAGTAAAAAGAGTAGCACACTTGTTAAGTGTTAGACAAAAATCTGGTGAGAGTACTAGAGATTACATAACTCGTTTCAATAATGAGAAGTTGGAAGTCATAGATTATGAAGAAAAGACAACAATCACCGCCTTGATGAGTGGGTTGTTGCCTAACAAGTTATATTACACTTTGGCCAAAGATCCACCTACAACTATATCAGAGTTGATGGCAAAAGCGGCCAAAATCATGAATGCCAAGGAGGCTATGGCTGCGAAGAAGAATATGGATAAAGAAACCAAAGTGGAAGACGCCAAATCTAAGAAAAAAGAGCATAAGGGCAATGGCGGTGACAAGCATTCCAAGAATAATAAGTCGTCATGGGAAGTCCTGAAGAAATTCGATAATTATACTCCTTTGAAAATGGGTATTAATCATGTCTTGGAAGAAATCAAGAATAACGAGGAAGTAAAGTGGCCAAAGAAACTGAGGTCAGACCCTAACACGAGGAATAGGGAGAAATATTGCGAGTTCCATAAGGATCACGGCCATATGACCAAAAATTGCATAGCTCTTCAGAACGAGATTGAAACACTCATCCGAAGAGGGAAGCTATCGAAGTATGTTGATCGGGGAGGCGAAAGAAGAAATAATGACCGAACTAGAGAAAGGTCTAGATCTCCTAGTCGGGAAGAGGAGAAAAAGAAGAGAAACCATGAAGATGATCCTGATGATGACCCCGATCTTCCCAAGAAACCAAGGCAGCCAGAACGAGAGGTATTTTCAATACGCTTTGGGTCATTTGATTGTAATGTCATTACAGGAGGAGATGCAGGAGGAGGAGACCTTACTGCAGAAAGAAAAGCTTACCTCGGTGAGGCTCAGGCTTGCTCATACATTCAACGGATAAATTTGGCTAAAGAGGATCGCTCGAGGAAGGTAAACAAAGAGAAGCTGGTCATCGATTTTTCAAAAAACGACCTTGCAGGTGTTCTTTACCCTCACGACGACCCTTTGGTGATCAAAATGAGGATGAAAGAAGTAGTGATTTCAAGGGTTTTGGTAGATAATGGTAGATCGGCAGACATCATGTTCTACTCATGCTTTGACAGTTTAAATTTAAAGTTATCTCAATTGGAGCCTTATCACAGACCTCTCCTGGGTTTTGCTGGCGAGAAAGTTTTTCCACTTGGGACGATCAAGTTGGATATATTCATTGGAACTTGGCCTGCTTGTCGAACAGAAAGAATACGCTTCTTTGTGATGGATAAGAATGTGCAATCAGCTTACAACATCATCATGGGAAGAGTTGGTTTGAAGAAGTTCGAAGCAGTTCCATCTACAGTACATCAGTGTTTAAAATTCCTTACGAATTTCAGAGTTGGAGTTGTAAAAGGTGATCAGAAAGTAGCTCGGGAATGCTATTATTCATCCGCCGAGCAAGAGGAGCTTGATGAGTCAAGGAAAAATACTACTACCTACCAGGTGGATGAAGGTACAGAAATTAAAACACTGGATCCCAGAGATGAATCCTAACTTGTAAAAGGACAGGTGGTGGAATCTACAAAAAATATTATTCTGGACGACGAGCACCCTGAACGAATAACCCAGATAGGTTCGAAGTTGGATGCTTCAATAAAACAGGAGTTGATAACTTTCTTGAGAAACAGAAAGAAAACTTTTGCATGGAGTCATGAAGACATGCCAGGAATAGATCCCAACTTCTTATGCCATGAGCTCAATGCGAATAAGGAGATCAAGCCTGTAAAGCAGAGAAGAAGAGTGTTTAGTCCCGAGAAGAATCAAGCTATACAAGAGGAGGTCGAGAAGCTCCAGAAAGCCCAATTCATTGAAGATGTGAAATATCCAGACTGCTTAGCAAATGTGGTGATGGTAAAGAAGAAAAATAATAAATGGAGAATGTGTGTTGATTTCACTGATCTCAACAAGGACTGCCCAAAGGATCACTTTCCATTGCCCAGAATTGACCAACTAGTGGATGCTACCTCGGGACACGAGCTGCTCAGCTTCATGGACGCTTACTCTGGATACAACCAGATCAAAATGAAACATGAAGACAGGGAAAGCACTTCTTTTATTACCCCTAGGGGAACTTATTGTTATAATGTTATGCCTTTTGGTTTGAAAAATGTAGGAGCGACATACCAGCGGCTGATGAACAAGGTTTTTGCCGAAACAAATCAGTTGCAATATGGAAGTATATGTTGATGATATGCTGACAAAGAGCAAGAAAGCTGCTGATCATCTAGTTGACTTAGGTCAGACCTTTGATCAACTGGATAAATACCAAATGAAGCTCAACCTGATGAAGTGCACATTTGGAGTACGAGAAGGAATGTTCCTCGAGTACATTATCAACCAGCGAGGCATTGAGGCGAATCCAGCAAATATCAAAGCTCTTTTAGGGTTGCGATCTCCAACAACGAAGAAAGAGGTGCAGAGTCTTACAGGACGAGTTATAGCGCTCAATAGATTTGTATCCCGAGCAACTGATAGATGCCTCCTATTCTTCAAAACGCTTCGAAAATTTTTCGAGTGGAATGATGAATGTGAGAAAGCCTTTCAAGACTTGAAGAAATATTTGGGAGCACCTCCACTGTTGTCCAGGCCAGTAATGGGAGAAAAGTTATACTTATACCTGGCAGTATCAGAGAATGCAGTCAGCTCGGCATTGATCAGAATGGAGAATGGAGTCCAGAAGCCAATTTATTACACAAGTAAGGCTTTCCGAGGTGCAGAGATCAGGTACCCAAAGCTAGAAAAATTGGCATTGGCATTAATTGAGGCAAGTAGAAGAATGAGGCCATATTTCCAGGCCCATACCATCGTCGTGTATACCGACATGCCATTGAGACAAGCCCTTCATAAGCCAGAAAAATCAGGGAGACTAATGTATTGGGAAATAGAGCTCGGTGAATATGATATTGTGTATGAACCCAGATCGTCATTAAAAGGGCTGGTTGTAGCAGATTTTATTGCAGAGTTTACATATCCTGATACCTCCGAGGAACAAAAATTGCTCGCTGATCAACCTGTGGATGTTACAGGATCGACAAACACAAGCTCAGACCAACTCCGGTTGGTAAAAGGGCTTGTGGATATTGAAGGATCATCAAATTCGAGCCCAAACCAACTCCGGTTGGTAAAAGGACGAGAAGATATGATCGACGAGGAGCGAGAAATATCAGGGGAGGATGAAAGGAAACAACAAATATTTCACCGAGGAACTTTGTCAGATAATAAATTTGAAGACGAGTTACCTATATGGAGGCTATATGTAGATGGCTCATCTTGCACTGCAGGATGTGGCACGGGAATAGTTCTGAGCACTCCAGACGAGGTCGACGTGGAATACGCCCTGCGATTCCAATTCAAAGGCTCCAATAATGAGGCTGAGTATGAAGCCTTGATAGCAGGTCTTAATTTAACAAAGATTATGGAAGCACAACAAGTGATGGTATTCAGTGATTCTCAATTAATTGTGAATCAGATGATGGGAACATATGCAGTTAAAGGAGAATTAATGGTCAAGTATCATGCAAAGGCGATGGAGTTATTGGCAGAATTTAATGCCATTCAGTTGATCAGAATACCAAGAATGGAGAATGCACAAGCAGACGCACTGGCTCGACTAGCATCAGCTACTCGTACCGAGCTGCGAAGAACAATACCAATTGAGGTGTTAGAAAGTCGAAGCATAGATGAATACCTGACGATGAATATTATTACTCTTGATTTAGGACCATCTTGGATGGATCCCATCAGGGCATATATCGAGGAAGGAGAATTACCGAAGGATAAGCTCGCTGCCAAGAAATTAAAGTTTAAAGCTGCTCGGTATGTACTAACTAATGGTGTTTTGTATAGGCGAGGAATTATGGCAGGTTTACAAAGATGTGTACATCCCTCCGAGGTGAAAGAATTGATTAAAGAGATCCATGAAGGGTCATGTGGAGCCCATGTAGCAGGTCGGACACTTTTGTGAAGGGTGATGACGCAGGGATACTACTGGCCAACGATGAGGGCTGATTGTATAGCCTATGCTAAGAGATGTGATAAATGCCAACGTTTTTCCTCCATCCGACGAACTCCACAAGCATTGTTGACACCCATAACTTCCCCTTGGCCATTTTCCATGTGGGGGATGGATTTGGTTGGACCACTGCCAACGACCCGAGGAAGATTCAAGTACCTCATCGTCGCAGTGGATTATTTTACTAAGTGGGTAGAAGCCGAGCCTCTAATTGATATGACATACGAGAAGGTGTACCAATTCGTTTGGAAGAACATCATCTACCGATATGGTCTCCCTCATGCCTTCATCACAGACCATGGAACACAATTTGATAACGAGGAGTTTGCCGCGTATTGTCATCAGTCAAACATTTTGAAGGTTCATTCAGCACCAGGCCATCCTCAAAGCAATGGACAGACTGAAGTGACGAACAGAACATTACTAAACGGTTTGAAGAAGAGGCTAAATGAGGCTAAAGCTAATTGGATTAATGAGCTACAGTCAGTATTGTGGGCCTACCGAACAAAGCCCCGAGCAGCAACTCGAGAATCACCATATATGCTGGCATTTGGAAGTGAGGCCGTAATACCTGCCGAGTTGGGTCTTCCAACACACAGAGTGCTGAATTTCAATTCCCCAGTCAGGGACTTGATGAGGAGATTAGATTTGAACATGCTCGAGGAGGTTAGAGAAGAGGCAACCATTAGGAATTCTGCTTATCAACAACGAACAACCCTGTTCTACAACAAGAGGGTGAAAAAATGCGACTTAAAAGAAGGAGATTACGTGCTAAAGAAGGTCATTCAGAAGCACAATAAGTTGGAAGCAAACTGGTATGGACCTTACCGAGTTACAGAAGTTGTTCGACCAGGAACTTACCAAATAGCGACTCTAGAAGGAGAGGAATTTAAGAATGCATGGAATGCTGAACACCTACGCAAGTATTATCAGTGATGTAAAATGTAAAGCAGTTCCATCAATATGAATAAAACGACGATATTTCGCCATCTTCTCTCCTTTTATTGAAAGTTTTTCGGGGAATACTAGTGTGTATAACACTACGCTGCTCGGCAATAAAAACAACACGATAGTTCAAGCTCAGACCAACTCCGATTGGTAAAAGGGAGAGAACACGATAGTTCGAACTCAGCCCAACTTCGGTTGGTAAAAGAGCGAGAACAAACCATACTCCTTTGGTTAGGAGGCGTACACTAGCTCAGACCAACTCCGGTTGGTAAAAGGGCAAGTGGACATGATAGTTCTAACTCAGACCAATTTCGATTGGTAAAAGGGCGAGAACACGATAGTTCGAACTCAGACCAACTCCGGTTGGTAAAAGAGCAAGAACAAACCATACTCCTTTGGTTAGGAGGCTGACACTGGCTCAGACCAATTTTGGTAAAAGGGAAAGTGGACATGATAGTTCGAACTCAGACCAACTCCGGTTGGTAAAAGGGCGAGAACAACATCAACATTCCTAAAAATGCCAACGTGTTTGGTTAGGAAACAAGATATGCTCTCAAATGCCAACTTATGTTGGTCGGGAGGTAAGTTTATTACATAAAAGTTCCTCGAAGAACAAAATATTCCAAACTGAATCAAGTATGGTTGGTCGGAGATAAAAATCCACTAGCTGTAGTTGGTCGACGAGGAGACATTATTTTAAACTGAATCAAGTATGGTTGGTCGGAGATAAAAACCCATTAACTATAATTGGTCAACGAGCACAATTTAACAACCTTGGTTGGTTGGAAGAAATTTTAAACATTTTTATACTCATTACTTTATTATTAAGTGATTGAGCAACATTACTAATACTTGTAATTTTTTATTACTAAGTTGGTCGATGAACCACACAATATTGTTATGCAAGCACAAATATAAAGTGTTTGACAACAAATACAATAGCAATACAAATTTGCAAACAAAAATGGAATTCTTTCATTAAAGTCAAAATGAATTACACAAGTTTATTACATTGGTATTAAATTGTGTACTAATTATTACATCAAAATTTCCTATTCTATTGGCCTTTTTCCTTCAGCTTTCGATATAGGCTCCTCGCCAGCAGGAGGATCTTCCAGGAAAAGGGGAGAATTAATGAAGTTAATATCTCGAAGCATTCTGACGTTCATTACTGAAGGTGTGTCCAGTAGATGCTCGGGACGAGATACCTCGATCTGAGAATGAAGATTGTAGTCACCGAGGTATTTTGCAATTAAGCTCCGAGGAATGGCACGAGCTGGGATCCATTCCATGTCCAATTTATAAGGTGGAACAAGCAAGTCTAGTACCCCGGGATCATAATAGTCCCACAGGTAGTATCCTTGTTCGAGCTTCAGCACGCCCAAGGCATTCAGCCAACCTTGCTTGTATCCCTCATTATTGGCATTCTGGATACGATCATCTAAATGGAATAGAGCTTCGTTGTATCCAGCCATCCAAAACTCCCTGGGCTATTTATTAAATTGAAATGTCAACCTTGCAATATTCTCATTAAGACCCTGGACGAAAAGTTCATTAGTCTTCAATACTGATTCCTTTGAAGAGAGTTGTTGTTCCAATTCTCTAACTTTCTTGGACAGCTCAGACAAGGCTTGGTTCTTAGCCATTAATTGGAATGCTTGATTTTCTAACATTGATCGAGTACGAGCTTCTTCAACAGTACGACTAAGAGCTCTTGATCCTCCCTGAGCAGGTCGAGAACTTGGTTCCTCGACAACATTCTGATCAGCTCTTCCTCGTCCACGAGAACCTCTTCCTCGTCCCCGAGTAGCAGTAGAAGGCCCAGCTCTTCTCAAAGTCTCTAACTCTTCTCGCAACTTGGCATTTTCCACTTCCAAAAATGAGAATCCTTCATCGGTGACAGGTATCAAGGCAGTGAAAGATGAAGTAGCAGACCTCAGCTGAGCTAGTTCTTTTTGCAGATTATTGTTTTCTTGTTCCAATAGCTCAGCGATTTGCCTGTGCCCTTCGGCATCTGCTTTCAATGCTCTCTCCCTCACATCATAGCCAGCAAGCATCTTGTTGTAGCCTATTTCAACACTAAGCTGCTCATAGCCTTCGTGCAAAAGAGCTGAAGACTCTTTATACTGATGCTGAAGTTCATCGAGAGTACCTTGCAAGTCTTCAATCATCTCGTAGTAAGCCACATTATTAGCCACAGCTCGATCAAGTAAGCATTTTAGGTACTGATAAGCTTCGATTGCCTGCTCTGAAGCATCCTGACAAAGGATGTCGGTAATTTCTGATACACTCAGTTCTGTGTGACCAGCATTATAATATTCATGACATTGCTCCATCAGCTTTGTATCATTAGCAGACAGCAGATCCATCCTGGCCAGAAACTAGCAGAGAAAGAAAAAGTAATCATCAACAAGAAGAGAAAAGAGACAATCATATGGAAGAAAATAACTCAAATTTTATTAGATCATAGTGCAGAGTTACAAAGATCTTGGTTACATTTGAAAAAGAAGAAAAATAGAAAGAGAATACCGAACAACTTCACACCTTTTCCTTGTCTCCCAAGACTTTCTCGGGAGGCTGGGATGAGGAGCTCGGTTGCTCGGTAGGAACAACGAGTTGGTTGGCTGGAGCTGGAACTTGTTCAGGAGGAGCAGGCAGAGATGAAAGCTCCTCGTCAGCATGTTGGGTAAGGATGAGATCACCCACTACCATTGAAGATTCTTCAGAGGCAGCTTCATCCTCTTCTTCATCTTCAATAGCTGGGGGAGGACCAGGGAGATGTTGTTGAAACAGTTCTGAGTCCTCATTAACCTTCAACTCTTGCAGGGCAACCACCCAACCATCTCGGAAGTATTTCAAACTCCCATACTGTACCTGAGTCATCATGGCTGCTACCCCCTTGTTCCACCCTTTGTCCCAACCTGTGTTGAAGGACTTATTTATTGCCATTTTTATTTTTATTTTCTCCGAGGAGAGCTTCTCGGATAGAAGATCCTCGGTGGCCTTCAACTTAGCATCTACCTCCTCCTTCTGGCGATTTACTTCTCGTAGAAGGGTTAGCTCTTCCTCAGCCCTTTTCATCTTGTCTTCAAGCTCCCCAAAGCTCTTGAGCTTCTCGTCAGACTTCTCTTTCTCTCCCTCCAAATTTTTCACTTTATTTTCCAGCTGCACCTTTTCTGCCTCAACTGCGGCCAACTTCTTCTCCCATTCAGCCTTATCCTCGTCATACTTTTGACGGGAATCCTTCAAAGATTTGGTTAATCTCAACAAAGCATCCTCCACTCCAGACGAGGAGCTAGAAGCCTTGATTGCTTCATCCTTCTTCACAATGGTGTTAAAACAACTCACCAGCTAAAAAACAAAGATAATGATAAGTCAGGACAAAGATACATGTATTGATGGAAAGAAAGAAAATTCAGAATATGAGAAACTTACTGAAGCAATGTGACGAGTAGCCAGGGATGTAAGCATATCCCTAGACATACTCTCCTCGATTCCTTGGACTTCAGGAGTAGTCCAAGTCTTTACCGAGCTCATTGCAGAGCTCGGGGGAATAATAGTTGGAACACCAGCTCCACTAACTTGGAGCTGGGGAATGGTTTCAGTCAAAGTAACCGAGGAAGATTTCTTCAGTCTCCTTGGTGGCAGTTCAACAGTTTCAACCAAAGAAGAGTTTTTGGTTGGGGAGATGGTGACCACTTCCACAGGTGCATTTTTCTTGCTCGGAGCCACTGGGGGCTTCTCGACAGCCTTCTGAGGAGCAACAGAAGGGGTAGCATCTACTTTCTTTGTCCCCTTTGGGACATCAGTCTTGTTTCTTTTCCCATCTCCAGCAGATGTAGCCTCCTCAAAGAGAGCAGGAACTCTTCTTTTGCCCATTTTCTGACTTAGAGGAATGTGAGATTTTGGAGAAGAGTCCTCAGGAATTGATGCTGGTTCACTGGTGCTGACCGCAGGACGAGCAGTAAAGGATGTTGTATAACTCCTATACTGCAACAAATATGAAGCAGACCTGATGTGCTCGTCTGCAACCTTTCGATGCAAATTCCAGATAAGTTTCAAATGTTTGATGTTAATATCAGCTTCTTTTGGAGTTTTTCTCTTACTGTCAACTGCAAACAAATACATAGTGGAATATCAGTCATACATTTTATCAAACATAATGAAATTATAATTTCAGAAATAACATAAGATGAAAATAACCTATCCCATTGCCATATGGAGGGCATCTAGGACCTTGATATACTTCATCTCGAACTAAAGGGGCATGTTGCCAATTTTTGATAACTACCCCATGTTCAAAATAATCCCTATTAGCATCAGGGAGGTTGACTACTAAGGCCCTATTCAAAAATCTAGTTTTTAAATAAAAAATATTATCTAGAACAACCCATCTATAACAATACATAATTTCAGGAATTCCTATACGGGTTCCATGAGTTTGATTTAACCTATGTACCCCATTAACTATCCTCCATGTGTTGGGAGCTATTTTTGCAGGGACAACATCGAAATACTGACAGATCTCTAAGCATAAAGGGTTTGGTGGAAAAGAAAATCGACATTCAGTAATAAAGAGGCTGGGGAACCAGTGTCCCTCAGCCAAACGAAAGTAATCAAAAGGCTCAGAAAGATCTTCCAGAATTACCCAAGATGGAATGGAAAAATCAGAACGAAATTTCTCGAGAGATTCGATAACATAAACCATGGTGAATAAAAGAAATGAAGAAGAAGGAAGAAGATCTTACAGGAAAAAGGGAGATCTGTTGACAACGAACGTAGAAAAGGACGAACGCACAAGAGAGAGAAAGACTGTGGAAAACTCGTAAGCAGAAATTAGAAAAGGTAGAAGACGATGGGATTGCCTATGAAGCTTAAATACTTTGCCTTGGGAAACGGCGAAAGAAATGATTACAAAATAGAAACTATTATGCTACCGGCGGCTAAAAGGACAAAAAGTGCGCGAAGATCGAAGCGCTTATAAAAATTCAAAAAAGCGGATTCTGCGAATTTGGAAGGACATTCGAATACGAAGAAAATGCTCCTAAAAACCAGGAAGGTCATTTAATATTGCCATATATCGAGAAGGAATGTTCCATACTCCTCAAAGTTCGAAATATAAAACATTGGGGTCTTCTGTTGATACCTAAATTAGTATGCTGATATAGAAGAATAATAAGAAGACACGTGTCGATCTACGTGGCAAAATAGCAACGAGGAAGTCTATTTCCCCGACCAAGTCATACTCACCCCGAGGAACATCAACATCCCGAGGAACACCAACACTCCGAGGAACACCAACACTCCGAGGAATTCTTGAACGACGAGCAACTAAGGCGGTCCGAGCTGCATCTCAACCACATCATTGATTGATAGATAATCAACAGTTCAACTATTTATTGAATGCTTATCATACAGATGTATACTCTAAAAGGGCATTAATTGTTTACCCTTTCACATGTACAGCCCAAGGGCTATAAATACAATGTATCACCCTCATTCATGTGGACTGGAATTTCTTGATAGAACTACATATCGAGAACTCCAAAACACTTGGCAATAACATAAACAGTGGACGTAGGCCATTCTTCTAAGGCTGAACCACTTTAAAATTTTTTGTCTCATCTATATTTATCTGTGATTAAATAATTAGAAGCAATCTAATTTTTTACATCAACAGCGTCCTTGCGGAGGAACACCTGAAGTAATAAAATATATACATGGAGGAGAAAATATAAACGGGTCAGAGCCCGAGTTTGAAAAACATTTTATAGCAAGTGTATTAAAATGCATAATAATTATAAATGCATTATTACATGATTTAGTTGGAATCGAGCTCTCCATAAAATCCATCTCACCTCTCAACTAAAGCGCGCACTAAGCGTATACACGTGATCTCCAAATGGATGCCCGATTCTATTTTTGGTAAGAGGATTCTAACTTAAACCCAAGTGAAGTATTTAAGTGAAACCATCTAACCTATCTCCCAATCTACATTTATTTAAATTATCTTTAAATTATATACGTTAACATTAATGTAATAGTTACAGTTATCTTTATAATGTTCATTTGTTGAACATATAAAGTTACATGATCCAATCATGTCCACATCATCGCAATACATCAACAATCTCATTTACTAGAATTTTTTATTCTAGTGATGCCCTTATAAGGCATGAAACCATATATATTATTATTATTATAGTAATTATATATGAGTTATTAGCATCATGAATTTAAAGACTAAACTCCTCTCGATTCTCAACACGGCACTGCGTTTCGTGCTTGGGACGTATCGCCGAGGCGAAATCCAAACAAGGAACCCCCCTGTTACACTACTCGTGACCGTATTAATCCTCGAGGCTCATTATGCCCTCAATGCATGATGCATGTAACCCAAATTATTTTCCAATTTTAATTAATTAATATTCCCAATTCTCAACAGTACACGGCGTTTCATGTGTGGGACGTCTCATCGAAGCGAAATCCAAACAAGGAACCCCCCGTTACACTACTCCTGGCACTGTTGATTGTCGGGATAGGTGATATATATATAAATAATTATGAGAATTAAGTACTAAACGTATCCCCAAGTTCCAACATTACACTGCGGTTCGTGTGTGGGACGTCTCGTCGAAGCGAAATCCAAACAAGGAACCCCCCCGATACACTAATCCTGGCAATGTAGGTTGTTGAGGTCCATTATGCTCTTGATACCCAAGTACAAACACAAGCAATAATAACCATCCAACCGATCTATAACTCGAAGGATGAAGGCTCACATGCTATCATCTTCCAACATCCCATATAAGTAGCAAACTGGGGTCACCTGGTGGGGTTCCATGACACCCACCTCGTGATCAACTCACGCACACAACGTCCCGGGAAGCGGTCATATCTCCTAACCGGCAAGTGATATCGACACATACCCACGACCTCTCACCCCCAAAATAAATAAATGTATATATGTATGTCATTTGCTGACCACCATGGACGACTATGACCTGGGGAATATCCACATCCTGCTTTTCTAGTCAGAATGCTCACCCTCTATGCACGGAACTTCCCAATGATAGCAAGGAGGGGGTATGCTTAACATGTATGTAAACCATCATATAAGGTATACATACATCACACATAATAAAGATATACCATTATATAAGGTATACCTGCAATTATCATTTTCATTTTCATTTTACGCCCTTTGGCGCAATTTGATTAACATCATTGTTTAGTATATCTCTCTCATGATACACTAATCGTCAATACTCACACATTTTCCCCACTTAGTATATTCTATACTAATTCTCTCTTGAAGCTCTCATGTCTCTTCTATTAATGAATTGTCTCTCAATTCTTTTAAGTTAAGGATATTCTTTACCCTAATGCCCCTCAATTATCATTTTTAATTCTCCATCCATAATAAGGTTCAAATCATTTTATGAACCTTTGAAATTATCCTATTTGGGATTGGATCCTAAGATCCGGTATCTCTAAATTATTCACATTCTTTCATATGAATTGAATTTATTAATCCCATGTAGAATCCCCAAATCAAGGTTGGCTTCCCCACTTAGAATAAACCAAAATATCTAATCGGTATTCCTCGAATTTAGTCAATATGACTCCAAAACTTCATATAAGGGAAACTCGCTAAAAGTCTCCAAAACATCCTCCAAATATCTCCTATAGAGATCCCCAATCGATAACCTCGAACAAAATGAGATAAAATTCTTTTTAGAAAAATAATCCCTCAAAAGCCCTGTTTCCGAATCGATTCGGGCCAATTTCGAATCGATTCGGCCCAGCGAATCGATTCGTCCAGGAAGGCGAATCGATTCGGGTCATCAGACCTGGGATTCTATCTCAGGAAGAATCGATTCAGCTGCAGTCCAAATCGATTTGATCACTCATAATTCCGAATCGATTCAGTAGGAGGCCGAATCGATTCGGCCCTTCAGAAACCTCGAAAATGGCTACTTTTTATTAGCCTAAAATACCCAAAATTCATTTTAATGATTTTCTCCTCATTTCTCTTCAACCCAATCACATATATAACCTTAATATTCATCCTAGAATACATTTAAACTAATTTCTATCATCAAATCTAAGATCTACTTATTAAATCCAAGATTATACCCAAAAGTTAGGTTTTGTTAAATTAAACCTAAAACCCAAAATATCAATCCACAAATCATGCAATAAATGTACACAACAATTATTTAGTAAGTTTAATTACTTGCCTCGGGTTCGTAGGGTCTGAATCCGCCTTGAGATCGCGTAGAAACCGGAAATCTCCACTTTCTCTCTCTTTTTCTCCTTCTTTCCCTTCTTCTTTCTTCCTCTCTTTCTTTCTTTCTATTTTTCTCTCTTTCTTGGGAGAAATATCTCCCGTAGGCTTTTTAATCCTAATCTCCCATGGTACACATTTTTAAATGATAATACACACTTTAAATGATCCGGTGACTTTAATTCGAGTCAAACGGTCCTAATCTATTTTGGAACCCAAATAGACCCCAAGTACAGTCATTTCGACTTTCTCGACCCTTCCGAAAATGATGGTACCCTCAGAATCTCCATTCGAGACACTTTCTAACGACTCTAAATTTTGACCTCGATTGCCAATTTAATTATTCTCCAATAAAATATTATTTATTTCTCCCAAAATAAATTTATTACTGTTCCAAAAGTCTTGGGGTGTTACAATCTTCCCCACTTACAAAAATTTCATCCTCGAAATTTAGCTAAGCCTAATTCTCCCAAAGCTCAACTATTTCTAATCTACCCATCATCACTAATCCTATCTCCAAACTTCTAACCTCCCATGACGAATTTATTTAATTTTTTTATTTTAAGTTGATTATGAATTAAATAAACCCACTTCCACAACAAGGGCGCCCATACACCCTTTAAATTTGAGCTTTGTGCTCACATCAATCATAATGAGGCTTTATTTGCCTCCAAAGTTCCACATCACCATAAATATAATACTAGCATTTTAATAGTTAGAAAATTTTTGGAAGATCCAAAGAAATAACTCCTCTTAATTCCTGACATTCGCCACTTTCGTGCGGGGGACGTTTCGCAAAAGCGAAATCCAAACAAGGAACCCTTCCAATACACTACTGTGTGGCGTGTCGGGGATTGAGAGTTTGTTAAGTCCGGACTAGAATTTGAAAAATTAAATTTTATGAAAATAATTTTGAAAGGGCCCGAAAGTTTTGAAAACAGTTTATTTTGAAAACGGTTTATATATTATAATATAATATAAAATGCCTTATGTCCAACACAAGGTATTTTTTTTTAGATCATCATCTATATAACATGTAGCTCACAAATATTATCATACGCATGAGCTAAAATTTTATATGCATCCCATCAAACCACAATCTCAACTTTCAAACATAAACAACATCTTACATCATCTCAATATATTGCCATTTATAAGGCACATCCATATCTGGAATACAACAATCATAATAGTATATCATGAATACATAAAAGAAATAGCTTTTATCATTACTACTTATCATCATTTCCATTCTTACATTTACTACAAGGTTTAAAGCTCTTTTTGAGCACCTTGCAAAATCATTCTTTTACAAAATCATAGAATAAGAGCCCATATTGCTCAAAATTCCCCTTAGGGTCATTACATACCATACATGAACATAAAAGGGCTATAGCACTACCCATTCATAAATATCTCCCATACGATATTTCCAAAACTGTACATATTAATTATCCTATTTATAAAGGAAAAATTAACTTACTTCATTCATCTCTAGTCCGATTGCCCATCCTCATCAATGGGCTCCCAAACATAGTCCCCCGATCTAAAGAGACCTCGAATTTGTTGTAGGAGTTGCACTTCCAAAATTTCATTGAAATGTGGTCCTTTACCTCTTTTAGGACAATCTCTCTTTTTTATGACCTATTTCTTTACAAAAGAAACATTTACCCATAAATCCTTTCTGCCCACTCGCATTACTAACACTCTTATAGTCAAGCTTACTTGACGAACTCGAATCTCCAAAGTTCTTACTCTCTTGCGAACGAAAACGATATTCTTGACACTTTAATAGTGCCGCGTTTACTACCTCGACAAAAGTCGTTAACTCAGGACTCTCTAACAAATGTTGTTGTATTTTCCAATCTAAACCTCGAACAAACTTCGATATACGTTTCTTTTCCGTATTTACCTCATTAGGTACTAATCTCGCCCATAGATAAAAATCTTCTTCATATTCTGCCACCGTCCTATTTCTTTGAAAAATCCCCATATCCTGAGTAGGGGAAGAAAAATACCTTCGGTCAAAAAGCTCTCAAAATTCTTTTATAGGAAAGTATCTCTCTGTTCAGATGTGGTGACAGACTCCCACCAATGGAGAGCTTCACCCGATAACCTAAAGGTGGCTAAAAATTGTTTTTGCACCTCACTACACTTAACCATACGTAGGTGCCTCTGCATACTATTCTTCCATTGACTTGCAGCCATTGCATCAACTCCCCCTGCAAACTCGGGAGGATGCCCCTTACTAAAATCTTCCTTCATTCTCTCCCATAAAGACAATTCTAAATGGGGTTGGGCTGCTTGAACGGCAGATTGCTGCGCCATCGTAGAAACGACAGCAGTTACTGCTTGCGCCACAATATTGGCAACATCATCCGTAGTCATATTCCTTTGAGGCATTTGGGGTTGCCCTTTGTTTTCCCTGACTGATCGACCTCCCTTCAGTGGCATCTGAAACAAGAACAATTGTATCAGAACGCCTTTCAAATAATTTCGATTTACAGAAAGAGATGGACGTATGAATATAACCATCCTAGAAATAAGGCTCTATATCAAGAACGCTTATGGAAGATCATAATAACGCACACAGATCCTAAAGACACTAGAACCTGATGCTCTGATACCATCTGTGATAACCCGCTCCAAATAATAATGGGTGGCCAACCCTATACTATAATAAATCAGGTATCTCAGATGGCACAGTCTCAACATCAACTACTAAACACTATAATATAAGGCTAACTACTCGAAATCATTAAGTGCGAATTGTCAAAATATAAAACTTTTATATTTAACAACAACAACAAAACCAATAATGCACATAACCAACAATATACATCTAACTATAATGAGTGAAATGTTCATGCTCCAAAAATATGAAAGAGTACAACAAAATCTCAACAATGAAATACCCGAATATGCTGTCGGGTAACAGACAATACAATAATCTGAGAAATGAAATATGAAAGTGTTAATCTACAACACTTGAATACTAACTCAATATAAAACTGAATCCTAATCTAGATATACAAAGATAGGAATCGACTAAAGCAAAATGCTGCAACAGTCCGCTACTGACACAGAACCACGAATCCAAAATGGAGGAACATCAAAGGCGTCCTTGCGGAGGAACACCTGAAGTAATGCAATATATACATGGAGGAGAAAATATAAAGGGGTCAGAGACCGAGTTTGAAAAACATTTTATAGCAAGTGTATTAAAATGCATAATAATTATAAATGCATTATTACATGATTTAGTTGGAATCGAGCTCTCCATAAAATCCATCTCACCTATCAACTAAAGCGCGCACTAAGCATATGCACATGATCTCCAAATGGATGCCCGATTCTATTTTAGGTAAGAGGATTCTAACTTAAACCCAAGTGAAGTATTTAAGTGAAACCATCTAACCTTTCTCCCAATCTACATATATTTAAATTATCTTTAAGTTATATACGTTAACTTTAATGTAATAGTTACAGTTATCTTTATAATGTTCATTTGTTGAACATATAAAGTTACATGATCCAATCATGTTCACATCATCGCAATACATCAACAATCTCATTTACTAGAATTTTGTATTCTAGTGATGCCCTTATAAGGCATGAAACCATATATATAATTATTATAGTAATTATATATGAGTTATTAGCATCATGAATTTAAAGACTAAACTCCTCTCGATTCTCAACACGGCACTGCGTTTCGTGCGTGGAACGTATCGCCGAGGCGAAATCCAAACAAGGAACCCCCCCCCCCCCATTACACTACTCCTGACCGTATTAATCCTCGAGGCTCATTATGCCCTCAATTCATGATGCATGCAACCCAAATTATTTTCCAATTTTAATTAATTAATATTCCCAATTCTCAACAGTACATGGCGTTTCATGCGTGGGACGTCTCACCGAAGTGAAATCCAAACAAGGAACCCCCCGTTACACTACTCCTGGCACTGTCGATTGTCGGGATAAGTGATATATATATATATATAAATAATCATGATCATTAAGGACTAAACTTATCCCCAAGTTCCAACATTACACTGCGGTTCGTGCGTGGGACGTCTCGCCGAGGCGAAATCTAAACAAGTAACCCCCCCGATACACTAATCCTGGCAATGTAGGTCGTTGAGGTCCATTATACCCTTGATACCCAAGTACAAACACAAGAAATAATAATCATCCAACCGAGCTATAACTCGAAGGACGCAGGCTCACATGCTATCATCTTCTAGCAACCCATATACGTAGCAAATTGGGGTCACCTGGTGGGGTTCCACGACACCCACCTCGTGATCAACTCACGCACATAACGTCCCGGGAAGCGGTCATAGCTCCTACCCGACAAGTTAGAGCGACACATACCCACGACCTCTCACCCCAAAAATAAATAAATGTATATATGTATGTCATTTGCTGACCACCATGGACGACTATGACCTGGGGAATATCCACATCCTGCTTTTCTAGTCAGAATGCTCACCCTCTACGCACGAAACTTCCCAATGATAGCAAGGAGGGGGTATGCTTAACATGTATGTAAACCATCATATAAGGTATACATACATCCCACATAATAAAGATATACCATTATATAAGGTATACCTGCAACAATCATTTTCATTTTACGCTCTTTAGCGCAATTTGATTAACATCATTGTTTAGTATATCTCTCTCATGATACACTAATCGTCAATACTCACACATTTTCCCCACTTAGTATATGCTATACTAATTCTCTCTTGAAGCTCTCATGTCGCTTCTATTAATGAATTGTCTCTCAATTCTTTTAAGTTAAGGATATTCTTTACCCTAATGCCCCTCAATTAGCATTTTTAATTCTCCATCCATAATAAGGTTCAAATCATTTTATGAACCTTTGAAATTATCCTATTTGGGATTAGATCATAAGATCCGGTATCTCTAAATTATTCACATTCTTTCATATGAATTGAATTTATTAACCCCATGTAGAATCCCCAAATCAAGGTGGGCTTCCCCACTTAGAATAAACCAAAATATCTAATCGGTATTCCTTGAACTTAGTCAATATGACTCCAAAATTTCATATAAGGGAAACTCGCTAAAAGTCTCCAAAACATCCTCCAAATATCTCCTATAGAGATCCCCAATCGATAACCTCGAACAAAATGGGATAAAATTCTTTTTAGAAAAATAATCCCTTAAAAGCCCTTATATGAAATCTAAGATCTACATATTAAATCTAAGATTATACCCAAAAGTTAGGTTTTGTTAAATTAAACCTAAAACCCAAAATATCAATCCACAAATCATGAAATAAATGTACACAACAATTATTTAGCAAGTTTAATCACTTGCCTCGGGTTCGTAGGGTCTGAATCCGCCTTGAGATCGCGTATAAACCAGAAATCTCCACTTTCTGTCTCTTTTTCTCCTTCTTTCCCTTCTTCTTTCTTCTTCTCTCATTCTTTCTTTCTTTCTATTTCTCTCTCTTTCTTGGGAGAAATATCTCCCGTTGGCTTTTTAAGCCTAATCTCCCAAGGTACACATCTTTAAATGATAATACACACTTTAAATGACCCGGTGACTTTAATTCGAGTCAAACAGTCCTAATCTATATTGGAACCCAAATAGACCACAAGTACAGTCATTTTGACTTTCTCGACCCTTTCGAAAATGATGGTACCCTCAGAATCTCCATTCAAGACACTTTCTAACGACTCTAAATTTTGACCTCAATTGTCAATTTAATTATTCTCCAATAAAATATTATTTATTTCTCCCAAAATAAATTTATTACTGTTCCAAAAGTCTTGGGGTGTTACACGCACAAGCTCAAAAGTGCCTCAAAAAGTGTTAAAAAGTTTTCCCGTTGGGCCTAGATTAAAGCGATTTTTCACAGTACCATGGATAGCGGAGGCAATTACTTGGCATGCTAGGATAGAAGTAGGGGATAATCTCATGAATCATCCTATCAATTCTACAACTCGGAGGAGGATGAGTATCCCGATTTTGCTCGAGAACAGCGTAACATTCGTTTGGCTATATCAACAGATGGTTTCAATCCATTTAGAAATCTAAGCACCAATCAAAGTTTAAAATTGAAAGTAAATCTTCTGATTGTAGCCCTAATATACCATGTAAGAATCCTAAATTTAAGAATGTCAAGCATAAGAAGACCCCAAGTGGGAATGAAATTGAGATAAGAAAGGAATGGTCTAAGAGGTCAATTTTATTTGACTTGCCTTATTAGAATAATAACCCGGTGCGCCATGTATTGGATGTGATGCATGCAGAGAAAAATATCTCTGAACATATTGTGGGCACATCCCTTGGGGGGAGTCGTTCGAAGGATGGAGAAAATGCACGAAAAGACCTTAAATTGTTGAAACTTAAGCCACAACTATGGCTGAAAGAAGATAGTCGGGGAAGGACAATAATTCCCCCTGGTGCGTTTACTTTGACGAGTGGGGAAAGGAAGGTGATTTTAGACACAATATATAATTTGAAGGTTCCATCTAATTTTTCGTCGAACTTGCAAAGGATTATGAATTATGCTACCCGTGATTTACGTAAGTGTAAGTACCACGATTGGCATGTGATCATGCAATTGGTTCCTCTATTATTTAAGCATTGTTTCTCCAAGCATAAGGATTTGCAGAGGGCTATTATGCAAATTAGTATCTGCTTCTCACTTTTGTGTGAGAGGGTAGTCAATCGAGAACACATATTGGCCATAAAATTGGCGATGACCGAAGCAATTTTTGTATTGGAGAAGTACTTTCCCCCAACATTCTTTGAAATAAGGGTTCACTTGTTGGTACACCTATGCGACGAGGCACTTCTTTGCGGTCCAGTTAGATATTGGTGGATGTATTCATTTGAAAGATTTATGAAAGTTTTTAAAGATTACGTCAAGAATACGCGATACATTGTAGGTTCAATTACAGAGGAATACATCACCGTGGAGTCATTAATTTATACTTGGGAATATATGCCTGACACGACTAGCATTGGAGACATTGATGAGTTTGTCGATGAGGGTGGTCATGTGATGGGAAAACGAGTGAAATTATGAGTTTTCCACATGAACAAGTAGCTCGTTATCTATTTGACACACATGAATATGTCGAAGAATGGAAAAAGTAAGTTTAAATTATTTTAAGTTTTACATTATTTTAGATTATTTTATACATGATTCATTTTGTAATACGTTCGTCACATTAATTGTATGCAAACAATATGAAGCCTTTGAGAATAATAAAAGACGAAAATAATGGCACAATCAGACATCGATTTTAGGTTGTGGTTGTCACACGAGGTAATTGTAATGAAAACGGTTGTTATATAACATTGCATTACAATAAAAATTTACAACAAACCTAATTAATTATCTCTATTCTCAGCTCTTAAAGACGGGTGATGCGACATCAAGGCTTGCTCGTTTAGCCACTGGACCCTTGTTCATGGCACAAGAGTACAAAAAGTATCGATTGGGTAAGATTTGAGGATAAAAATACTTGTAAAGTTGATCCTGACACCAATTTGATAATGGTTGACTTCTCCAAGTTGAAGAGCAACGAACACGCGAGCGATGAGCCGTTTGTTTGTGCATTTCAGAAGGTCAACCAAGTGTTTTACTTGGAGTATATAAACAATGAGCCGTGGTCAATCGTCCTACATGCGCCAAAGCATCTAAACAGTAGTGTGGATGACTTAGCTGCTCCTATCGAACATCAATCCATTTTTTATGATAACCTGAATTTGAAACAATTTTTTAATTTGCAATAAGTATTCAAATTTAGCGCATGTACTAGTGTTTTATTATTATCGAACATCTATTTAATGCTTTTAATTCATTTGTACTTGATCATTTTCACTCTTTTTATCTTTCTCTCTTTCCTTTGTATATGTGTGTGAGTTAAACAGTAAAAAGTATTTCTAACATTGGTTTAATGCTTTTTATTCATTTGTACTTGATTACATTAGCGCATGTTGATCGAGTGGAAAAACCGAGCGTCCGTGTAATACGCTAGTCGTTGTTATCGGCTTCCAACCTCAATACAAAAAAAACCTAAACTTTTAACTACACTTTTATGGAGTATAGTAGTAAGTCTGGGTATCGAATCCACAGGGAATGTTTTATAGAATTTAATTGATTTATTACTTCTAAAATAAAAATGAAAAAGATGATGATTGGGAAAATTTCTATTAAAAAATTACTTAAGAAAAACAAACTGAAAAATGCAAAAGAAATTAGATCTTACAAATGGGAGAAAATAGGGTAGGGTACAATCCCTCAATCCTTAACAAATTATCCTCTAGAATACTAGAATTATAAATCAAAATTCTTGATTAAATCCAGTCCTTATCATCACTAAGCATTACATATATGAGGGTCAAGCCCGCATCATATGAAATCAAAGATCAATATAAGGCGGTGAACGACAAATTATACATACAAAGCATTCTTAAACATCCCAAGTACCTAGGGCAAGAGAGATTAAAAGATATGACAATGCATAAATGATTTTAATTCACTATTCAACCAATATTTTCATTTATTTTCTAATTTTCCATACAAATAATTTGTATTAGGATTGAGTTCATGTACCCCAACCCTTGAGAATTTAGCTACTCATGATTGGATTAAAAAAAACAAATTCATACACAACATTAAAGATCTACAAGACATTATAAATAAATTGCAAATAATAAAACAAGAGAATGGAAATGATATTACTTGAATTCAGCAACAAGAACGGAATTGGGATTCAGAAATTCTTACAAAATAGGATTCATGAAAACTCTTGAAGAAATTGGAAATTTGCTCTCAAAATCTAACCCTAAAATTTAATCTAGCACTTCTAACCTACTCCTAACCTAGCCTCTCCCCTTCAAATGATGTAGGTCATGGGCTTTTATAGCACAAAATCTCGAAATTGACAACCAATAGTGCTTTTTGAACAAGTTTTCCAAGAGTTGCACTGCATTAAATGCATAATTAATGACAGAAATCCGCACATCCAGACTCTTCATTATCCCGCAACTTCAAAACATCGTAACTTCTTCACCGTAGCTCGGATTGAGGTGCCGTTTTTTTCCAGTATTCTTGTAATTTAGATCTCTTCAACTTTCTAGTTGGCCCCACCTTCGGACTAAGGCTGAAAAATTACGAAAATGCCCTTCAACCCTCCATTTCTTGGTTTCTTTCATTGTTTTGAGTTCTCCTTCGCACTAACTTGCGTGAAATACCTGTAAAACACATGAGAAATACACAAAACACAAAATACTTGCCAAAATGGGTTAGTAGCATAAATAAGAGACAAATCCAAGATATTTACACTACACGGGATCATAAAAATACTGAAATTAAGGGGATAAATGTGAAGAATATGTGCCTAAACACATGTACTATATAGACTTAATGTTTGCATGTCTTCTTCTAATTCATTTTGAATTTGTATTGATAATAACAGTTTTTTACAAAAAATGTCTCCTTTGGGGATTAAGGCGAGGATGATGATGATGTCTTCTGGGCTCGGCAGTAGCGGAAGCGATGAGGGATCCTCGACATCTACGCTCCCCAAATGGGGAAAATTGGGAATGGCCGTCGAGGACAAGACGGGGATATTAGATAGATCCCTTGAGTTGGTAAAGACGATTATCAGCCCGGGGTACACTAGTTGGAGTGAGGTGCCAAATGAGCTCAAGTTAGCTATTTGGGCGGCACTACATGTAATGTATTTATATTTATATTTATATTTCAATTTTAATTTATTCGCAACTAATATTTTATTTGTTTGACAGGAACAATTAAGATTGGCCCCAGAACTCTGCGATTCTGTCTTGGAGCAGTTGAGGGAGCAACACAAGACATGGAAGAAAAAATTACTGGCCGGTACTTTGGGAAGACCTGAGACTCCAATATCAGAATGCGTGAGTCCATCTCGCCGATTTCATTGGTACAATGGCAAAAGTTCATTGACAATGAGATCGATGAGTGATAATTGGCAGCTCGCCAATCAGGGAGGGCAAATCGGGCAAAAAAGACGGACGTGCACTACTCCGGTCGAAAGTCTTACGCCGATGTGGAGCATAGGATGATGGTAAGTTTTTATTTTTCTATAATTACAAAAATATGTTATTCTTCATTATTTTACTTTGCGGGACTAGTACTAATTTTGCATTATTTTATTTCAGGGGACGGGGAGTGGCCTTGGGGGTAGGCCACATATGCTCATGCCTATGTGGCAATTCAGACGAAGAAGGGAAAGGATAAGGAGGTGTCCCCAAGTGTCGCAGCCACGATTGTAACTAATCTGACAGTTTACTTCTTATTAATTACGTTATAATTATTTTATTTACTTATTTAACTAATCGTGTGCTTTTTGTCATTTCAGGAAAAGCTTAAGGAAGTGCATGAGTCACAGTCTGATGTCGATAAGGCATCTTTGTCCACGGACGCACTCAGCCAATTGGTTGGCGCTAATCGCAAGGGGGAGGAGCTCACGGGTAGCCAAATCTAGGATCATCGGATTAGAGACGAGCAACACCGGGTTGGCTCGTCTGGTGGACTCACATGACACGAAGCTATTAAGGTTGGAGGAGATGGTCCAAGATATGTTCTCATTTGTGATGCGTTCATTGGGCGAAAAGGGAAATAGGAAGGGGAAGGAGAAGGTGGTGGAGGAGGACGAGGACGTGGACATTGCTGCTTCATCACCGACATGTGCAGACTCACCGATTAATGATCCAATCCCCTACCTGGCACCCATCGAGCGACTTATGTCAATAATTGGTTGGTCGAGCGTGTTCATACTCGACGTATTTGATAGCACGCGGATAGGGAGGGGGTTGATGGACCTAAATACCGTCCAGGGTATGTTGGTTCATGGACGTGCGCTTCAAGACATAAAAACCAAGGTGCTCGTCTCACATGTGATAACCGGGAAGGAGAACTCCCCATTGTGGTTGTGCGAACAATGCGGCGTGATGCATATTCAGGGGTGTCTCAATGCGTTTGTCGTGTGGCCTTACTTCCTCCTCAAACCTACCACATGACATTATTTGTATCTATTTTATCTGGACACTGGGATTATATTTCTATTATTTTTATTTGTTACATTTTGGTTTGGATATGGAATTATATATGCAATAATTTGGTGCATTGTTTCTATTATATTTGGATATATGATGTCTAAATAGGTACAATTTTGCTATAACAGGTACAAATATACTGTTGGGCAGTGGCAGTGGCCAAACTGCCCAATAGATTTTTTTTAATTCTGCGTAGATTTGTCACGGTCATTAACCGTGACAATTTTTTAAAGGTTATCATGGGTTTGTCACGGTATTTGACCGTGAGAACTATTGTACAGGTCAAAGATCGTGACATGACCTTGACAAGTCTGTGACAACAAAAGTTGTCACCCCCAGAATTTTCACGGTCATTGACCTTGTCAAGGTCAATGATCGTGACAATTTGACAGATTTGGTTTAGTGTAGGACAGAGGTTCATAAATTGTCCAAATAGCATAATAAAAGATGAAAATATGTTTGGTTTAAGGTGGGGTGATTTAAGACGCCGATGAAAAATCTCTTATCATAAAGGAACTAGAATCTCTGACAGATTAATTTTAAAAATTGACTATTGAGGGATGACATTTTAAAATGTAATCGAATTAATTAAAAAATGAATTCAACTTTTTCTCAGTGTTTCAGTCTTAAAGTGTTAAATGATAAATGTTTGAACGACTAAAAATGTAATTGGACATTGTTCTAACTTAAGAGGATAATAAACCATTTTAACCTACAATTCTCATCAATATTTTTAAATTTTGATGTGATTAACTCCTCGCATGAGTTAGGCTGGCCCCTTACAGATGGTTTTAATCATAGAATCACAATATTTTAAAATATATGGCGATTCTTTTAAATTAAGTGTTTCATGTATTTGGTCCCCCTCCCCCACCACCACAAGAAAGTTATATATGTGCATTTTCAATTTTGAAGAATTGATGACCGATGAAAATTTGTAAACACCTATGATTGATTGATGACACACAAGTAAGAATCATATTTTTAGAATGATTTTATCATTGGATTGAACAAATGATTCTTTGAATTAGGCATAAAGGAAAAACCCAGTACCATTTTGTAATTCGAAAGTGAGGATCATCGGTAACTAAAGGTTAATGTTAGTTATTTGAGAAGATATTTACTTCTTTATTAAAAGAGAAGAAGGAGGATAAGGCTAAGTCTCAAGTACAACGGTTTGGGTTAATAAATGTCCATATTCCTCAGGAGTAGTGAAATAGTCGAAAAGCATATATTTTCACTACAAGTAGTTAGAACTTTTATAGTAATGGTGTCTGGATTTCCCTACTTTGTAAGGCAAAGGACATGGTAATGTTTTTTTTCCTTAAAATTAAATGTGTGATTTATGATCTATTCTACGATAAACCTCGTATATAGACTCGAGAACCACAAATCAGGATTACAACTCATTGTAGAGGTTTTAAGTAACTGGACAATTACTTAAACAAGATATTTCTAGTTATGGGCAATAAATTAAGGCAGTAATATAAGTAGCAAGATATCTTTTAGATAATGGTGAGGACCTAAAGCTAATGTAGGTAAATTATTAATGTATTTGGGTTTTAGAAATATTTGTTTTGATTTTCTAAATTGGTTTACAACAAATATTCGATTGATTTTATAAAATTATTTTATCAAGAAATCTTTTATATAATTTGGTACATTGGAAAATAATTTATACATTATAAGTTTTGTCTCACCGATAGCATAATACCGAATTGAATAATTTAATGGAAAATCGTTAAAAAGAAAGTTTCCTTGTAGAACACAATATTAACACTCTTGCTTAGGTTATTTTGTTCTAAAAGGAATTCAAAGACTGGTTTAAAATGGACAATTGAATTCATTGAAATTGGAGGTATTTTTAGTCTTTAATGCTAATGTAAAATGACCAAAGGTCCCCTCATGGCCAAGAGCGAAAGAGCCTAAGATGTGTTGGAAACAATTCACTTTGATTAGTGTCATTCAGTGACTATCCTGTCAAGAAGTAGTTTTAAGTGCTTCATTTATTTCGGTGATGATCACTTAAAGGTTTGGACGTGTTTACCTCATATACCAACAGTCTTAAACATTTGATTAGCACAAAGTGCGCAAGGCTAAAGTAAAAAATAGGTGAGGTAAACTAATCCAAGTTCTACAATCTTATCATAAATGTGTTTACCTCTTAGGATATTTAAAGGAATCATTAATCGGAGGTCAAGATTTTATCCCAGTTATCTACACTTGGTATTCTATTTTGGAATGGTGTAGAGGAGAGGAAGGAATAAGACTCTTTTGGAAAGGATAGGTTTCATGAAAGGTTATTCAGGACTATAACATTCTCATTGGGATTTTATGTAAGAGACGGGATATACATGATATACATTCTAATTTAGTTTCTTCTTAATCAACCTATTCAACTCTCATTGAACATTGAAGTGGGTGAAAGATCATTCTAGGGCATGTTTAGATTTGGAGATTCCCGACACTCATGGTAAGGAAGGAGCCAAGGAAGCTGAAATGAAGGATAGAGGTATGTCTCTTTATTGTTTATTCCAAAGAAAACAAAGGTAGTTTATATTATATTCCTAAATACAATAAATTCATTTATTGCAGAAATGACAAGTTCTTGAAAGGGGATTGTGTAATTAACCATGTGCCTAAGTGTAAGTTGAACTTACAAGATAATAACTCATTTTACCAATGTTGTTGGACCACCCCTGTATGATGAAATACATCCTGATATTGATAATACACTACTTTATCATAGTGGAAACATTACCGATGATCAGGTTACACATATCACTTATATCAGATAACAAGTGGTGCCATGTCATAGTGGGATCATCAAGCATCATCCTGAGTGGTTGATCATTTTGATATGATATAGGTAACTATGAACCGGATCTTGAGAACTACAATAAGACATTCCAAGACAATGAATTTTTCTTTAACTTATAACTATGGGCAAAAAAAGGATTCGATGTATTCAAATCAAATTTTAGGACTTGTAGACTTGTTAATGGGGTAAACCCACTAGGCATAAGTGGACCTATAAGAAGTTGAAAGATAGATGGATATGAAGTATAACCGTTCAAGGCAAGACTTGTGAAAGTGTTTACTAAAAATATAGGTATTTACAATGAGCAAACCTTCTCATGGTATCCATGCTAAAGTATGCCAAGATTCTTATAACATAAAGACTACATTATTAAATGACTGTCTTGACTAGTACATAGTAAGAAGTCAGTTATATGGTTCGGTTACTTCCTAATTAAATTGGGTGAGATTCTTTCAAATGAAATTAGCTATTAAACTTTTCAGTATATATAAAGGTGTGATTATAAGTTCGAGAGAACTCGTAACCCATAAAAGGGTTAAACACATTGAGCATAAGTTTCACCTAGTTTGAGAAATTGAACAAGTGGGTGATAATTTTATCACAAAGTTGTATCGAATAACACCCGATTAATGCTCCTGCAAATACATTGCAAACTGCTTTATAGATGTGTTTGGGAGTTAGATACATGGATTTAAGACTAAGTGGAGATTGTTGGGGTTTTATTCTTAAAACCATGTATGACTGTTACTTTTAAGCAAAAGTGTGTCATTTCATTTTGAAATAGGAATCATGGTTACGAGAATGCTTTATATGTGTTTAAATATATTGTTTCATATTACTATAAATAGAGCTTATTAGGAACTCCAGTAAGGCGACTTCAGGTTAATCACAAGGAAATTAGAATTCTGGTTCTAGAACTATTGAAACATTCTTAATCTAGTTAAGGAGTAATCACCCTATTGGAATGATTGCATGTAAATCGCATTAGTTTATCTCAAACTACCGGAACCTATGTTATGGTTTGAGAACTTGTATGATAGTTTAATAGAGGATTGTGATTATTAATCTTAGGAATATATTGAATATGGTCATCCATGAGATTTGAATATAAGGATTATTTTGATTAGACTCAGGTAATCTCATAGATTTTGCAAATGATGCATAAATTCTTAATCCTGAGAATTATGAATATTAGAATGATTACAAAAAATTCACTTTGTTTCATATGGGTGCGATGTGATTTTATATCGAGTCAAATTATCTCTGCATATTAAGTGACAGTTATGTGAGTAGGTCTGATATCACAATTAAGAGGAATTCGCGTCTAAGGGATATCGTGTATTGTGATACCACTATGATAGACTAATATGTTTTGTTTTCACCAAGTAAAACCTGACTGGTGGATTATTTTATAGTCTTGGTGGAGTAAAAATTAGGTTAAGTGTGAGAATCAAGGAAATTGACTAGATTTTGGGTAAAATCGATTAACAATATATTGATTTTATCAAGCATGTATCGGACACTTAACGTGGGGAATCATATTATGTATCATAATCAACTTTGCAAATAAGACCTCATTATATTCGAGTGATTTATGAGATAATTGAATTTGAGTGCAGTCATAATTATTTAGTGAGCTAATTATGACTAAATAAAGAAAAGAAATAAATTAAATAAAATGTAATTGGGCTTTCTGAGTATTTATTTGGAGCTAATTTAAGTATTTGTATTAGGTGACCAGTGTAGTCCACGTGGCCAAGTAACTAGGCCTAAACTCTCAACAAACCCACTTTGGCGCAAGTCCACCTCTTAAACCTGTATCTAAATGTGCAGGAAGGGCTTTTAATTATTATTGACCATCATTAAGGTTTGTGAGGGGTGAGATAAAACACTATTCATGTTTTTGTGAAAAGTCCTTGAGAGATACAACCAATCTCAATCATAAAGAAGGGTTTTCATCTAAAAAGGTGACCACACACCTACCTAGCTTTTGGGAGGATCATACACTAGACGATCCAAGCATTACAGAAGGTTAGAGAACTGTTTTGGAAACCTTGGATGGGAAGAAACATATTCTTCCTCATCAAATAATTTATCCTCATACGAATCACAACAAGATTTGCAATGGTATGAATTCTCGAAATCCAAGGTTTAATCTTTAAGCCTAGTTTTGGTTTTCTTTTCAATGCACTATTAATAAAAAAACCATTAGGGATGAAATTTTTTCGCGTTTAAATGTCAATCCCAAGTAATTTTTTCCTTTAAATGTCAATCCCATTTCTATGTAAACATTCTAATTTCTTCTTTTTATTTTTATGAACTTTCGAATTATTTTTCTCTAATTCTTTCTTTGTATTGCCTTCATTCTTACACAATGGTGTATATTTTTAATGAAGATACCATTAGAAAGTTCAAAGTTAAATATATCCCATGGTGGGTCACAATAGAGTTAATTAAGGTCCCATGTGAGCTCTGTAACTTCAAGAAGTCCATTGGATGCCTTAGATATTCATCGTTGACTGTGAGGTAACTTTTTCCCCAAATTAACTATTCTTTTGAGTTTTTTGAACACTTCATTGTGGTCCTGACCCAAGTCGCTCTAAACATTTAGAGGATTGTTAGTGGAGTTTATATCATTTAATGATTTGTACAGGACTAATCTTGGTATTAATGACATTATGTACTATTACTAATAGAAATTAAGCCATGAATATATCTACTATTCTAAGCCGAGGGTATCCAATAAAGCTCTGGTGGTGAACCTACCTTACTCCAACAATGATTATTGGTATCATGGAGTTATTATGAAGAACTAGTTAAGTTCCCTTAGGAGGGGAAAATAATAGGTTAGGTCACAATTATGCCTTTGTTTTTCATATCCCTTTTCACTTGATTGATTCTGAATACTTTTTCATTATTTTTATAGATAATAAGAAACCTCCTTGCAAGCAGGATTTGAACATTGATGATCTTCAAAGGGGTTGGTCGATTCAGTAGAAGATTAGAACTGGTGAACACCCTAGGTTAGTTTCCTTTCTTCTCGGTTGTAAGAGTGTGACTACTTCCTCCATTGTGAGGTCGATCAACAAGACTCCGATCATTCCAGTTGACTTGGAAGATCTGGAGGCTTCCACCTATAAGGGTAAAGAAGAGGGGGAGACATCTTCTTCCTTTGGGTATATGGACGTATCATCTATCCCTACTGCTAAACTTTCTCCTGGGACCTTGCCCCCCAAGAGAAAAGAAGTGAACTTGATCACTACTACTTATCCCAAAGTATTCTCATTCTCTCCTAGTGAATAAGAACGAAGAACCTCCTCAATGAACGAGAAAAAAAGGTGAAATTGGGGGTCTTACTATCCCCATGGCTATTGGGGAGTCCTCAACTAATAACGTGGATCCCCCCACCAAGAAGATGAATAAAGACAAAAGTCCTCCTCCCCTACATACCGTTGTTGTGAAAAATTCTTTTGATAAGGGCAAGGTTATTGCCTATTCTGTTATTACTCGCCCTGACCTAGCTCGAGGATTGATTCGATCGGTGATCTTTCCTTTTGGTAGGGAATCTCTTATTGCCTTATCCCATGATTAGTTATTGGAACTCACTCCCCTCAACCTTTCCCTTGTAAGTTTCCTCTTTGTATTTATTTTTTATTATATCCCTTCTTGCTCGTAATCTACTAACTTTTCTCTCTCTTTTTCCATGTAGTTTTTAGTTGACCACGATCAGTTATTGGAGTTAGATGCTGCATTAAAGAAGTCCTCCCAATATGTGGTGATGACTTTTAATGAATTGAATAAGGTCCTAACAACTAATCGGGAAGTCGGTGCAACTGAAGCAGATGGGTAGGAGAAGATGGACCAAAAGGTTAAGAGCTAGGAGGTTGAGAAGTCCAACCTTTAGAAGAAGATAAATGAGTCCACCAACATAGTTATTGATACCCATAAGGCCAAAGGGATGCCGAAAAGGCTAATATTAAGGCTGAGAATACCAAGGCTAAGGCTGGTGTGGAGAAAGCCTAATATGATAATGCCCTTTGTGGAGTTGCACATGCTAAGTTTAATTCATATACTCATGGTTGGGACAAGGCCTTTGTTAAAGCCCAAGAGCAGATTGGAAACCCGAGGAAGATATTCTTTAAGAGTGGTTAGGACGAGGCCCTTGTCAAGGCAGGTGTTGCTGAGGACTCTGAGCTATTCCAGGATTACAAAGAAGGTTCCCCTCCTCCCATTGATGAGGAAGATGATGATGAAGGCCTATTTGACGAGCACTTTTCTCGTCTTAAGGCTACCAATGTTAGTGTTAATGTGTCCCTGTTCGGATCTTAACGAGAAGCTTAAAAGGCAAAAGACAACAACATGACCATAAAGGTTCTTAAACAAGTTTGTTCTTATCAAGATGCCGAGAAAGCGAAACAAAACCACATAGCAGATTAAATACCAAGAAGGATAAAGAAGGGGCCACCCAATTTGATGATAGAGCCTCTATTCAAGAGAAGGCGAAGGTAAAAAAGAAAGAACTTTGGTGTTTAGGAAATGTTGTACTTATTTCCTTTTAATTTATGATGTTGGGATTTTCCCCATTGACCATCTTTTAATGAAATCAAAGTTCTATTCAACTTTATCTATTGATTTGTCTGCAATATTCTATGTCTTTTCTCTTTTTTTGAGCTCAAATGTCTGACCACCTGCCCTTGTCTTTTTTAGTTCTATGAAAGACTTGTAGCACTCATCATTGTTCACCAAGAATTTGAAGAAAGGCATGGGAGACTTATTATTATATGTTATGATCACATTGATGATCTCATCCAGATATTGGGCTTTGATGTAGTTTCGTGAGAAAAAAAAGGCCTACTGAGATCTGCATCGAATTTTCCAACAGGTTGTTGTGGGCAATGCGATCTATTGTGACATGATTTTTACCACCCAAGCCAGTGGCAATAAAGCATTAACAATTCCAAGGGCTAAGTTTGACAATCACTTTATCGAACTAGCTATAAAAGAGGATTTGATAAGAAGTTGGCCAATATTGAGTCTACGCATGTGAGTAATACATTTATTCTTCAAGACGACCTCCAAGGAGAAAGAGAGGTCACCGCTCTCCTTAAGAAGGAGAATAATGATTTGAGACCTGAGCTTAGTAGAGCCAAAAAATTCCCAACCATAAGAAAGCTAGGGAGGGAGATTCCTTCCTCGAACGGGAGAATGACCAGCTAAGGGAAGATCTAGTAAACTCCGAAAAGTCCTTGCATGCTAAAGATGCAGACATTGAAATCTTATCTTACTTTAGTGAGAAAGAGAGTGATCGACTAGGAAACGAGCTAGAGAAGATAAATAATTCTTTTTATGATAAAGAAGAGATAATCAGATCCTATTCGAGAAACTTGATTGCCTTAGATTCCAATTCCATAAGTAACCTTGACAAGTATGAAAGGATTGATATAATGAGGCTCTTCTCATTTTGGATTCTTATTTAAATGATGCTCATAACGTTGCCTATAAAAATGGCTTTTCTCAATGCCTTGGAAGTTATGAAGGCGCCCAAGGATTCTAAAATATGGTACTGGTATGCTACCAGTTGCCCCGATTATTAAAATCCTTTGATATAAAATAGTTGTATTTGCTAGGGTGTGGGTGTTTAAAAATAAACTAACCCATATTAATGGTGATAACACAATAATGGATTTACTCTTAATGAAAAAGGGTGAACTCAAATATATATATATATATATATATATAAGGTAATAAGTACAACTGTTTGATATAATAAATGAACCTTTGTTGGAAGTTACTTAGGAGAGAGAGAAATAAGAACTATAAATACACCCAAGTAGGCAAGTAAACACTCAAATGTAGGAAATATAATGTTTAGAACTTAATAAATTCTTGTGTTCTTGGAAAGATTTGGGTAAGCGTATTCTTGAATGAGAGTAAAATCTCTAGTTTGCAATAAATATCTTAAAGTGGTCTTTTTGGCTCAAGGATCTCGTGGTTTATCAAGGGATGAATGGGGGTATATATAGCTCAACTCACATGCATGGAACATCATGCGCATAAAATTTTAGGTCAGACTATCATATCTAACATGTCATTAGCATTAAATGGTGAGTGAAATCTCGAGTTACCAACCATTATGTCAGGTGGGGTAATAATGTGTCAACACCGAACCAACCAGCCAAATGGTCTCTAACACCCGTGTTTTTATTAATTAATTTAACTAATTAATTAGAATATTCGAGAAAAATAAAATTTTGAATTTAATGATTTTTATTAGTAAAATATGTTGGTTTTGATTTTAGAAGAATAAAACTTCAAGTGGAATTTAAATCGGATTTTAAATGGATTTCTAATTGAGTTTTTAATTATTTTTGCTTTATAGGCATTTTGTGGGGGAACTGTCGCCAGACCTGTAGGGTCAATCAATTGACCATGGGAGTCGATCGATTGACTATTCCCAAATTTTGAGTCGGTGAGCTATATTTTAGAATTTTAGTTGAGTTAGGATTACTAATTGGTATTAAACCATTCTAATTCGTGGGGGACTTCTAATAATCCATTTTTTCAAAGTTTTCACGAGAGAGATCTTCCAAAAATTTTTCCTCTCCACCATATTAATCAACCTCCAACATAATCAAGTTTTTTGTCACAAGTTTTGGAAGGCTTAATTGGGGTTTAATCAAGTATGTCCAAGAACAACTATTTTCTAATTTTTCGAGAGGAATTAAGATTTCTAATAAGATTTTCAAATCGATATTCACTCAGGCTTGAATACTCTATTCTATTCCTTTAGTATTATGCGTTTTAAGTTTCATCTGAACCCTTAATAATGTGTTTTGATTAAAATAAATTAGTAACTTAATTAGAGAAAGTGGACACCTAAATTTTCGGAACTATTTTTATAAAAGTTTTGAATATGATTTAATCTTTGAAACCCTTGGGCGCATAGGTTAGATTTATGGGTTTTATGATTTTGGGTGTAGGTTCTCATGGATGCGCTCACAATTAATAAAAATAGATGGCTTATAAAAGAGAACGTTTTTGTCATACTGAATAATATCTCATGTTGATTAATTTAACATTATTGAATAGAATGAATTATGTTGAAAATAACGACGGTGCTATTAATTGAATTAAATTAAATTGGGACTTTATGATTATGTTGTCATGTTGTGTTTATAATTTATGATATTGTGTGGATTATTATTATTATTATTCACTTTTTCCACCGCGGGGACGAGGGGCTTTTGGGTAGTATATTGCTCACCTCTATCTTAATATGCTTACTAGGAATGAGACTAGTGGGTAGGCACCGGCTAAAATTTATACTTGCTAGGTATGGGACTAGTTAGTGTAAATTTGTGGGGATTTTATATCTCTAGGTGGGGCATATATTTATGTTGTATCGCCTTTTCGGTAAGCCTAGGCATGTGACTAGGACGTGTTTTATATTGGTTATTCATACTATATGTAGGATAGGACGCATGTGTACTTATTTTGAGGATCTCACATCGATTAAAAGGGTTGGGTACTTTATAAATTGAGAAATTGAGAAAATGAGAATTAATGCCTAAGATAAAAATGGTTATTAAAATTTGTGGTGACATAATGTGTCAGGGACCGACAGTTTAAATGGGTTAATGAACGATTTATGTCGTGTCGTGTGTAGAACCTTGTCATGGGGCGGGGTCGACAGTTTAAACGGATCAGAGGCCATTTGACAAGGGGAAGTGTGACACTTTGGTAGATTACCACCCGGGGCGGGAGGACCGCCATAATAAAAAGTGAGAGCAATAATAAATTTGGGTTAATTTAATTTAATTAATATCGTGGGACTTGAAAGTTTAAAATCATATTGGTGTTTTTTTGAAATGGGAATTTATGAGGGTAGTTAGTTTAATATTTATCGCAGTTAATTATCTCATTTAATTAAAATATTCTATTGTGATATAAATTGCGGATAATGCTGCTGTCTGGATTTAAGGATCCTATTTGAGGGGAGTAGTGTGTATTCATGCTTGGGGCTCTGACCTTGTGCGTTGACTAACTTTTTCAGGATAGTTTTTGGATAAGCTGCATAGGATTATCGGAGTTTATCATTTTGAGGTGCAGCTGGAGTTTATTCAATTTATTGCTTTATTTAGTTAGACTTTCGTTTCAGTCGTATTTCATTATGAGACTTCATTTGGATTTTTATTGGGCCAATCGGTTCCAAAGTTGTTAGAGGATTTCAGTTGGATTATTCACAGTTCTTTATTATTCAGATTTTATTTAATCATTATTGGAGATTGATTTTTACTTGGAGTTTCATCATGTGATTGATCTTTTATCGCTCAGTTGTTTATGATCATTTGGGTTTGAATAAATTATTCATCTTATGGACTAATTGATTTATGTCTCATATATGTCTCATGATAAGAATGGTATTTATTTAGTAGTGCCCGACATAGTTCGGTGGTGGTGGCTGGCCACCCTGTTGTCCGGATTGCACGGGTTGTTACAGATAGTATCAGATCATGGTTTTAGGTGTCATAGGTTGTGATTCCTTTTAACTTCCGCATTATCGCTCTTTAATTCCCTTCATTGATTCGTACTCTTTAAGGTTGAGGGTCTAGCATACGTGTTTGATGTGTTTCTTGGAGATATGGAGTTTGGTATTAAGGGAGTTGTAGGCATTGAGTTTAGAATTAGTAAGCTTGATGTGAGGATCCTTAGAATGGATTATGGAGGCGATAATTATTTTGGAGATTTTAGTACAGATGTTAGGTATTGTATGTATCGATTTTTGGTGTTGAGATTTAATTTGAGGACGTTAGTATTTTGATGACTTTAGGACATAGAATCGAGTGGGGATTTGTGAGAGCATGTGGTACGCTGTTATTTTCATAGTTATGCGTATGTATATAGGCAATATATATAGTATTTTATTGTTCGTGGGGTAGGTGCACATAGGATTGGATGTATGGGCGCCCGATTATGGCATTCTATGGGCAGACATATGTGAGTCTTATTTTCTTTTGCGAGATTTATGCTATGATGTGTATGCTTCATCTAATTTCGAGGACGGAATTCTTTTGCTAGTGGGAAATATATAACACCCCGTGTTTTTATTAATTAATTTAATTAATTGAAATATTCGAGAAAAATAAATTTTTGGATTTAATAATTTTTATTAGTAAAATATGTTGGTTTTGATTTTGGAATAGTAAAACTTCAAGCGGAATTTAAATCGGATTTAAAATGGATTTTTAATTGAGTTTTTAATTATTTTTGCCTTATAGGAATTTTGTGGGGGAATTGTCGCTAGACCTGTAGGGTCCATCGATCGACCCTGGGAGTCGATCGATCGACTATGCGGAGATTTTGAGTCGGTACGTTATATTTTAGAGTTTGAATTGGGTTAGGATTCCCAATTGGTATTTAACCATTCTAATTCATGGGAGGACTTCTCATAATCACTTTTTCCCAAGTGTTTCACCAGAGAGCCCTTCCAAAAGTTTTTCCTCTCCACCATATTCATCAACCTCCAACATAATTAAGTTTTTTGTCAAAAGTTTTGGAAGGCTTAATTAGAAGGGTTAAATCAAGTTTGTCCAAGAACAACTCTTTGCTAATTTTTCGAGAGGAATCCAAATTTCTAATCAGATTGTCAAATCAATCTTCACTCAGGCATGAATACTCTATTCCCTTCCTTTAGTATTATGTGTTTTAAATGTTGCCTAAACCCTTAATCACGCATTTTGATTAAATTCAATTAATAACTTAATTAGAGAAAGTAGACACTTAAATTTTTGGAACTGTTTTTATGAAAGTTTTAAATATGATTTAATCTATGAAACCCTTGGTTGCGTAGGTTAGATTTATGGGTTTTATGATTTTGGGTGTAGGTTCTCATGTAGACTTTTTATGGAATTATTTATATGGTTAATAGGACGCGCTCACAATTATAAAAAATAGATGGCTTATAAAAGAGAACGTTTTTGTCATATTGAATAATATCGCATGTTGATTAATTTAACATTATTGAATACAATGAATTATCTTGGAAATAAAGGTGGTGCTATTAATTGAATTAAATTAAATTGTGACTTTATGATTATATTGTCATGTTGTGTTTTTAATTTATGATATTTTGTGGATTATTATTCACTTTTTTCATCACGGGGACGAGGGGCTTTTGGGTAGTATATTGCTCACCTCTAATTTAGGATGCTTACTAGGTATGGGACTAGTGGGTAGGCCCTGGTTAAAATTTATACTTGTAGGTATGGGACTAGTTAGTGTAAATTCGTGGGGATTTTATATCTCGGGGTGGGGCAGAATTTTATGTTATGTTGCCTTTTGTTAAGCCTAGGCATGTGATTAGGACGTGCTTTATATTGGTGATTCATCCTATTTGTAGGATAGGACACATGTGTACTTGGGAACCCTTAGGTATGGGACTAAGGGGTATCGTGAGGATCTCACATCGATTAAAAGGGTGGGGTAATTTATAAATTGAGAAAATGACAATTAATGCCTTAGATAAAAATGGGTATTAAATTTTGTGGCGACATAATGTGTCAGGGACCGATAGTTTAAACGGATCAGCGGACGATTTATGTCGTGTTGTGTGTGGAACCTTGTCATGGGGCAGGGTCGACAGTTTAAACGGATCATAGGCCATTTGACAAGGGAAAGTGTGACACTTTGGTGGATTACCACCTGGGGCGGGAGGACCGCAATAATAAAAAGTAGAACAATAATAAATTTGGGTTGATTTAATTAAATTAACAACGTGGGACTTGAAAATTTAAAATAATATTGGTGTGTTTTTTAAATGGGAATTTCTGAGGGTAGTTAGTTTTATATTTATCGCATCTAATTACCTCGTTTAATTAAAATATTCTATTGTGATATTTATTTCGTATAATGCTACTGTCTGGATTCAAGGATCCTATTTGAGGGGAGTAAAGTGCATTGATGCTCGGGGCTCTAACCTCGTGCGTTGACTAACTTTTTCAGAACAAGTTTTGGAGAAGTTTCATAGGATTATCAGAATTTATCGTTTGGAGGTGCAACTGAAGTTTATTCATTTTATTGCTTTATTTAGTTAGACTTTCTTTTCAGTCGTATTTCAGTATGAGACTTCATTTGGGTTTCTATTGGGCCATTCGATTCCAAAGTTGCTATAGAACTTCAGTTGGATTATTCACAATTCTTTATTATTTAGATTTTATTTAATCATTATTGGAGATTGGTTTTAACTTGGAGTTTTAGCATGTGATGGATCTTTTATCGCTCAGTTGTTTATGATCATTTGGGATTCATTTAATTATTTATCTTATGCACTGATTTATTTATGTCTCATATCTGTCTCATGCAAAGATTGGTATTTATTTACTCACGGCCGGCATAATTCGACGACAGTGGCTGGCTACCCCGTCTGTCGGATCTTGCGGGGTGTGACATGGTCCCCAAACTGTCATTGTTTGAGGTAACTTTGATTTTACATATGTTAGGTATAGTATGACATCACTAAGATCTTTTATGGGAAGATACTATTTGAAGGGAGTGTGTAATATGAACTAAGTAAACATTAGGATCAAAACTAAAGGGAGGGGTGAATAGGTTTGATAGACATTGTCACAAAATTGTTCACAATTTTGAAACATTAACACCTGATTTGATTAAAACCTAATCAAATTGATTTAAATAACACACATAAGATGGAATTAAGTGAATATATATACGAAAACCGGGATCTATAACACTTTAGAATATTTTATGGAAATTAATTAGATCAAGCCTAGATTTATATGACGTGTGTGTACAATTTAAATCAAAACCAACATAAATAGAATGAGATATGGTTTATGAGAAAAATCCCCCATGTAAGGGTAAAAACCTCAACACACTCATAATTTTCAATTCTAATTGAAAAGGAATTCTACAAAAGGAAAAATGATACCTCTTTCACAAATACTATCGTGAAGTTACCTATGAACCTTTTAACTCTTCCCCACAGTCAATGAAAGTCCATCCTAAGCTCCATGAGATGAATAAACAAATCCATTCTCTTCCTTGTAGTGGCGTTGCACTTCACAATTCCCAATAGAATGAAGTGATTATTGTTCTAGATCGTGGAGTGGTTGATCATAGTAATTCAATTGATGTGGTTTGAATTGACAAAGCTTGTGTGAGGATCTGAAACAAAACACTCTCAATTCTCTCTCAATAATAGATCAAGTATAAATCTACGTTTCTAAGAAAATTTGGAGGGAGTAAGTGAATTTGGGAAGATAAGCAAAGAAAAATTCTCTCAACCCCGAAAATGCTCTTAGAAATGTATTTCAATTTGAGGTTTTTAGATTATGAAAATGGGCAGGAATTTGGCCTTTAAATTGGAAAACTTCAAAATCTAGTCCAGCTGTGCACACAGTTAGATCTGGGTGTGTGCACGATTCCAGAAAGCGTGGAATCATGGCTTTGGCCATGCACAAGGGATCCTTTTGTAGCCATGCAAATAGGCTATGTGCAAAGACTCAATTTTGATTCGTGAGAGAGAATGGCTAAAGCAAAAAGTGTTTCCAAAATGCTTTAACATTTCAAAAAATACCTGGCCAATTCCCAACTGAGTTTCAAAAATATTTTAAATCTTTGAGACTAATTAAAAATCACTTATTCAACATTTTGTAAAATCCTCACACATTTTTCCAAACAAAGTGCAACTATTAACTGTGCACATGTGTGGTTAACCTTGTACAAATCACAACTACATAAAAATGATATATCTTCAGTTCAATGTGATTATACGACTATGGAGTTATTCAATTAGAGACGGGGGCATGATCTTTAATCTTCAAGATTTATCTAAGTCTATCCTAGACAAATGAAAGCGCCATACTCGTAGAGAATCAAGTATATTTAACCTAATAGACTTAATGACTCAAATGTTTTATCATAGGACTCTAGCCAAATTAATATTATTTCAAAATTATATTTTTAGTCTTCGCCTTCGGTTATTTTGTGGAAACCCCCCTAAAGACAGAAAAGGGTCTTATTATTGTCGCAAAAGACACACTCCACATATAGTGAATGTAGGAGAAGGTAATATACAAAATCCATAAGACCAATAAAAAGAAAAAGTCATTTCTGAAACATTGGTTGGATTCGAAATCATCAATGCTAGACCTGAAACCACCTGATACAATTAACACCTTCACGTAGGCAATAACTGCACAAAGATAGACCCTCCCCAACTTGGGAATCCTCCAATAAGTATAAAATGATATAGATAAGATAAAGAACATGTAATATATGTAAGGACACAATTCTCCAATTGAGTCTTAATGTAGTTTTGGCTCAATTCCGGACAAAAATGTTTATGTCATAGGATAGAGTTCAAGTGTACCTATTTAAGCCTATGATGTGTTTAGTTGAAGACGTAGCAGCAAAGAGTATAAAGCTTCATCAAATGCCGAGTTTATGAGCATCATTTCTATGTCATCAACAGTGGTTCCACGCTCCCAAGGTATGAATGCATTTTATATATATATAGGACCTTGGAACAAGTTTATTGGGTGTTAGGTTTTAAATCTGTGATTTGTTTTCAGAAAGTTTTTCTATTAAAAACTTTTATATAAAGTATAAAAAGTTTCTGGGCTAAAAATGATATTTTTGGAACTTTCTGTAAGTTCGTTCGAAGTGTCATTCGAACGAGATTGTAGTTCGAACCACAAGTCATTCGAACGAGTTTGCCAACGAGTTCCCATATTGGCCACTGGAACTACGTTCGAAATTTCGTTCGAACGAGATAGTTGTTTGAACGATATTTCCAACGAGATTTCTAACGAGTTCACACTGGAACTTCGTTAGAAGACTCGTTCGAACGAAAATGTCGTTCGAACGAGATTTCAGGCAGATTTTTTTTGGCAGTTTTTAGTAGTTTTTACCACTTCCTTACCCTCCTAAATTTTTGTTGAATATCTATGTGCGGGAACAACTTTTTCAAAATTAACTTTTTCATAATGTTCGAACTCCTAGAGAGACGATTGAGAGTTGATTCTTCCAAGAAAAAGTTCATGAGTTTGAGTGTTCCTTTTATAAAGAAAAGTCCTTTAAACTCTTAGTTACACCCATATTTGTTTCTTCCAAGTTCATATATACATATACTTTGCTTGGAGCTTTTTGGCACTGGTTATCTCTACCGTTTGAAGAGAAGTTTGTTTTTTCTTCTAAATCCCTCAAAGAAGAAGAATTGTTTAGCTGCGGTTTACTCACATGGTGAAAGGCACCATGTGTGGTTGACGGTGTAGCTATTGTTCGATTGGAGGTTTCGAGATCGTGGTGGAGCTCCGTGGTTATCCTCTAGGCAAAAGTGGTTACAATAAGACGCATCAAGGCTTGAGAGGGTTCGAGTTGAGGAAGTAAGTCATTTGTCTTGTAAATGTAAATTCCGTACTTAGTGGATTTGAGGCTAGGGCCGTCCGATGTTGTTTTCCATTATGAGTTTTTCCTCATACATCGGGGCGTAGTGGATTAATTATTTATTTTATCTTGCTATACTCACCTAGAATGCATGCTTAGGTAAAAATATAAAATTTGTTTAATTTAATCACTACTTGTTTAATTTGGTGCTATATTAAATATTAGGTAATGTTTAGTTAATTTAATTCAAGTCATTTAATTTATTGATAAAATTAGTTTGGCCTAACTTGATAAAATTGAGAAATATGACTTAGGGAAATTTTCTAGGACTTGGATTAATTAATTATGTTTAAGTGAAATTATCATAAGTGTGTGTTTCATTTAATTACACTTGGTTTAATTTTAATTTGAAGTAAATTAAAATTTGGTATTTAAGTTGAACCATGACATCGCTTCCGCATATATATTTCACAAAAAGGAAATTATTTATTTTTTATTTCAAAATCGGGGGTCTACTACTCTTCAGATTGGCATCAGAGCCAAAAACGATAAATTACTTCGTTAAGATCCTTTGAATATTTTTGGCTAAAATGGAATTTTACCCATTTTTAAAATTTCCTATTTTCGATGGTTCAAATTACGCGTATTGGAAAGGGCATATGAAATCGGCACTAAAATCTATCGACGAGAGGGTTTGGTTATCGGTAGTTAACAGATGGTCTCCACCAACTCATTTAGTAAATAATGAACGTGTTCCCAAACCGACCGATAGATGGAGTGAGGGTGAATTTAAAATTTCTAATTTTAATTCCCGAGGTTTAAATGCCTTATTTAGTGTTGTTACACCGGATGAATTCCGACGTATTATGACATGTGAGACGGCTAAATAAGCGTGGGATATTTTACAACTCACTCATGAAGGTACAAGTGTCGTTAAAGCTTCGAAACTCCAAAACCTCACCACTCAATTTGAAACTATCAAAATGAATGAAAAAGAAACATTTGATGAATTTTATGCTAGACTTTCCGATGTTGTTAATTCATCTTTTAACTTGGGAGAGAAAATACCGGACAACCGAGTTGTAAAGAAAATTTTAAGGTCCCTTCCCGATAGATTTATTCCAAAAGTGACCGTTTTAAATTCTTTACCCACTTTAGCCTCTATGAAATTAGAAGAGCTCGTAGGTGATTTACAAACCTATGAACTAGACATGTTTCCCTCTAAAACTGAAAAAAATTTAGAAAAGGGCGTTGCTTTAAAAGCCCAAAAAGAGGTCAAACAAGTAGTAGAGAGAGAGAGTGATAGTGACTCGGAAGACATGGCCTTGTTTGCTCGAAAATTTAAAAAATTTCTTAAATTTAATAAAGATAATTTTGATAATGATTTTAAGAAATTTGAAACTTCTAAGTATGACAAAGCCGAAAGGATCCTAAATCTTCTAACGAAAATTTAAATAGGGACGAGTTAAATACGTGTTTTGGTTATGAAGGGCATGGCCATAGGGCTTCTGAGTGCCCCACTAAACTAAGGAGAGAGGGTAAGTGACCCATTTCATATAATGCGACCCTTAGTGATAGTGATAAGGAAGAGGGACCCGATTCCCCCACTAAGCCCAACTTTGTGGCTTTTATGGATAGTCATGTAAGTAATAGTGAGAACTCATCTATTGATGAAACTTTAACACATGACACTTCCAAGGTCAATGTTTATGATTCCCTTGTTTTTGATGATAGTGAGTGTGGAGAAGAAAAAGAGAGTGAAAATGAAGAAGAGGTTAATGTGAGTGAACCTCAAAATGCTTTTCAAGAATTATATGAAGAATCTATTAAATTAAAAAGAGCTAATTTGAAGTTAGAAGCTAGTTTAAAAGAGCGTGTCAAGGTCATTGATGATAGTATGTTGGTAGAAGACCTTAGGACACGTGAGAGGACTCTTTGAGAGAAGCTTGAATATGTAGAAGGCGAGAGAGATAGCCTTAGAGGTTTAATGGAATCCTTGAAAAAGGAGATTCTCGAGTTCGAAGAGAGAAATGTTTTGTTAGAGTCTGACATCCTAGAATTAGAAAATAAATTAAAAGACTCTAGTAATGCCAAATTTGATTTGGAGTGTCGTTCGAAAAAATTAGATAAAATATTAGGAATGGTCCAAATTAAAAATGACACTTGCGGTTTAGGCTTCAATACTTGTAATGAATCTATTCATAAAGCCAACACCAATGTTTTAGGAGAATCTACTAGGAAAGAATTTAAAGATCATTCCTTAGGTACCAAATTTCGACGTAATTTTACTTGTACTTATTGTGGTCGAAAAGGTCATCTTAGGAAATTTTGTTTTGATCTTAAACGAATTCCTAGAAAATCTCAACGTAATGCAACCAATGAAGTTAAAATTTTTACACCCCAAGATAGTCATTCTTCATTAATTTGGGTTAGGAAATCCGACTTGGTTGCCTTGAAAAATAGGACATATGATCCTCATTTACTTTCACATGCTTCCTCCCTTGTTAAATCTAAAGGATGAATGTGTTAGTATTTGCATACTTTAGCTTTTGTGCTTTATACTATATTATCATGCTAAATGTGTGCTTGTTTAATCATTTTCTAGTCTATGCTCCATGCTTAATCACATGCTAGAAATTTAATTTTTGTTTATATTTTTGTATTATACTTGTTTATTTTTGTTTGCATTAAATGAAAAATTCAAAAAGATTTTTGTTTATCATTTCTGTTTTATTTGTTTCATTTAAGCTTAATGAAAAATTCAAATGATTTTTGTTTGTCTTTTGAGTATATATTTTTTTTGGTTAAAAATTTTAAAAACTCAAAAAGATTTTTATTTTGTGTGTATTTTAGTTTGACACGCTTTATGTGGCATACACTTGTGTTAGAATCCCATCTTTTACGCTCTCATGTGGCTAGAACTTTTGGTTTAGATTGTCAATCCTTATTATGTTCTTTACCATGCTTACATGGACTAGTTGGATTTTGTGTTGCTTAAATGGATTCTATGTTTATATGCCTCTATTCACACATGCATGAGCTCTCTTGAAATTTAAGTTCATATGTATATTTGAGCTTTGTGAGGTGTTCGCCTACCAATCTTGTCATCTACATATTTGTGACCTAGGAGAACTAGTGCATGTCAAAATCCATTGCACGTGAGTTTGTGAGATATAAAAAATGTTATATAAATGTGCACGGGGAAGGGCTCCGAAAGGAATAATAATCCTTTACGATTGTAAGCCACCATTTGAAATGGACCTAAAAGAAATACGTGGTCTAAAGGCCGAAAAATAGAAATATGGAATTAAAAAGAAAATAATTGCCAAGGCCTATGTTTGATTGATATATTCATTCAAAATTAATATAAATGCTTATTGAGGGAGAATTGATGGTATATCAACGGTTTGCACAATGCCCATTTATCCTAGTGGTCTTTATTGTCATGACTCTATTTGGTTTGTAGAATCATTAAAACTCTAGGCTTGTATGCATTGTGTATGTTTGTTCATTGAGTTCAATTTATATTGTCACATGAGGTTATATTCAAATGTGATGAAGTTTGCAATCAATTGAGAACTCCGTGAACATGTTTTAAGTGATTGGGTCTAAATTTAATTGTTGCTAGTTCACACCCCAACACTTCCGTTTCCATATGACACATTTTGGCCTTACGAGTGTGAAAGACTCCTATTATATTTTGTTTGTGTCATTTGTGTGTTTATATCTATATATGTGTACTTGAGTCTATTAGGTATATATTATGTATACATATATTTCATATTTTTGTTTAGTATTTGTCTTGATTTCTAGTCCATATATGCTTTAATTCATAATTGATATCCATCTTGTTGCATTCTTTATTGATATCACATGCTTAATACTTATGTATCATATTGGTATCGATTTCTTGCATCTTAGTTGGTATCCATTAATATGTGTTGGATTAGTTATGATTTTGTTTCCCATGAGCTTTAACGTTCTCATCACTTTATGCACAATTACATGTTTTAACTGGTTATCCCAGTCTATTCATACCTTGCTTATTTTAGATAAGTTATTTGGGTGTCTATGCTTTATTTGTGGATGATAAGTTAATTTTTGATTCTTTAGACTTTGTCTATTCCTGAACAAAAAGGGGGAGAAATGATAGGGGGAGAAATGGTATCTAATCCTATTGTAATCGTATCTTAGTTTGGGGGAGATTTAACTTAGGGAGAGTCGCTATCTTCTTAGGTTGATCATAGTTGATAAAGGGGAGAATTAATAAGTTCGGGGAGTAATTATTTAATTACATTTAATCTTTTGATATTCCCTATGCGTGTAAAGTGTTTGCTTAAGTGTGCAGGAATTATATTATAAGTGGCAACTTTCACCGGCAAAGATTGTGTTCCTTTGGGTTGTTTGAGTCAAGCATTGTATTTTTATTTTGGGTGGGACTTTTTATTAGTCTAGTAGATCTTGACGACCCTTTAGGATTTTTGTTTGGTTTTTGTCCCGAAATAGCCAAAGGGGGAGATTTGTAAGGACACTATTCTCCAATTGAGTCTTAATGTAGTTTTGGCTCAATTCCTGACAAAAATGTTTATGTCATATGATAGTGTTCAAGTGTACCTATTCAATCCTATGATGTGTTTAGTTGAAGACGTAGCGGAAAGAGTATAAAGCTTTATCAAATGCCAAGTTTATGTGCCTCGTTTCTACGTCATCAATAGTGGTTCCATGCTCCCAAGGTATGAATGCATTATATATATATATATATATATATATATATATATAGGAGCTTGGAACAAGTTTATTGGGTGTTCGGTTTTAAAACTGTGATTTGTTTTCAGAAATTTTTTCTATTAAAAACTTTTATATAAAGTATAAAAAATTCTGGGCTAAAAATGATATTTTTGGAACTTTCTGTAAGTTCGTTCGAAGTGTCGTTCGAACGAGATTGTCGTTCGAACCACAAGTCATTCGAACGAGTTTGCCAACGAGTTCCCATATTGTCCACTGGAACTTCGTTCGAAATGTCGTTCGAACGAGGTGGCTGTTCGAACGATATTTCCAACGAGATTTCTAACGAGTTCACACTGGAACTTCGTTAGAAGACTCGTTCGAACGAGATGTCGTTCGAACGAAAATGTCGTTCGAACGAGATTTCAGGCGGGAAATTTTTGTAGTAGTTTTTAGCAGTTTTTACCACTTCCTTACCCAACTAACTTTTTGCTGAATATCTATGTGCGAGAACAACTTTTTCAAAATTAACTTTTTCATAACGTTCTAACTCCTAAAGAGAGGATTGAGAGTTGATTCTTCCAATAAAAAGTTCATGAGTTTGAGTGTTCCTTATATAAAGAAAAATCCTTTAAACACTTAGTTACACCCATATTTATTTCTTCCAAGTTCATATATACATATACTTTGCTTGGAGCATTTTGGCACCGGTTTTCTCTACCGTTTGAAGAGAAGTTTGGTTTTTCTTCTAAATCCCTCAAAGAAGAAGAATTGTTTAGCTGTGGCTTTCTCACATGGTGAAAGGTACCATGTGTGGTTGACAGTGTACCTATTGTCCGATCGGAGGTTCCGAGATCGCGGTGGAGCTCCATGGTTATCCGCTAGGCAGAGGTGGTTACAAGAAGACACGTCAAGACTTGAGAGGGTTCGAGTTGAGGAAGTAAGTCATTTGTCTTGTAAATGTAAATTTCGTACTTAGTGGATTTGAGGCTAGGGCCGTCCGAGGTTTTTTCCCGTTGTGGGTTTTTCCTCGTACATCACGTTGTAGTGGATTAATTGTTTATTTTATCTTGCTATACTCACCTAGAACGCATGCTTAGGTAATAAGATAAAATTGGTTTAATTTAATCACTACTTGTTTAATTTGGTGCTATATTAAATATTGGGTAATGTTTAGTTAATTTAATTCAAGTCATTTAATTTTATTGATAAAATTGGTTTGACCTAACTTGATAAAATTGAGAAATATGACTTAGGCAAGTTTTCTAGGACTTGGATTAATTAATTATGTTTAAGTATTAACAGAAGTGTGTGTTTCATTTAATTTCACTTGGTTTAATTTTAATTTGAAGTAAATTAAAATTGGGTATTTTTATTGAACCATCATCTTCTCGCTTCCACATCTAGGTAACAAGGAAATTGATTTTAAAGTAAAAGAATATTTAAAATTGGGGGTTTCCACACTTTCAATATAGCATCTAATATTAAAATACCAATAAGTGATAAAAAAATTTGAATAACATAATGTGGTAGTAAATGCTCTCAATGTATAGAAAAATTCTGAATCAAAACAACAGATCCCCCTATCATAGATATTTCTCCACTTTTTAAAATAAAGTGATAAACAATTTTTTCCTCTTAATAAGTGAAAGGAAAATTCAGTTGCTATTTTTAACACAAAGGAAATAAATTTTACTCCCCCCTAATTTTAAGGATTAAAGTTTTCTATCCCTCTTTGACCCATAAAAGATAAAGAGAAGTTTTCTCCCCCTCTTTGACATGTAAAAGTCAAAGATAAGAAATAACATAGGCAATGGGTACCTAGGTAAGGAACAAAGTTATATACGAAAGAATGACTAGAAAAGCAAAAAGCTAGAAAAACTTGTGAACAACCGTAGGTATATAATAGGTTTTTAACAAATGAGCATATATACACGTGGATCATAATATCACAACATGAATCTCATACACACACACTAGAAGATAAATGATATTGAATATGATATATAACCTCATGTAAATATGCTTGCGCCTTACATGAGACAAAAATGTGGGATCCCCAATATAATATGTGTACATAGTAGAAATAAGCATCCCTGGGCCTCTTTCCTTATGAAAGAATACCATGCAAGCTGGAGATGTGATTTTGCAAAGGGGTGGGATCAACTCTAGATAAAACTAAGTTAAACGAAAAGAAAAGAACAAGTACAAGTCCTATGCATGACCTACTAATGTATGTGACCTAGTCTTGCACATGTCCAAGTCCTGTATATGACCATGTCCTGTGCATAACTACTCCAACTCAGGAAAGAAATCCAAGAAAACTTGGCCAAGGCCTCCCATGACAAGCTTGTAACACCCAGGTGACACAATTAATGCATAATAGTTCCTCAGAAAAGGTAAGCATTAAATGGCTCTGACACATCCTCGAAGAAGGTGAGCATCAATGGCTCTAACATGTCCTTGGAGAAGGTGCGCATTAATAACTCTGACATGCCCTCAGATATGGTGAGTATTAATGCCTCCCAACCACCATAATTAAAGCCTCCTTCCCGACTAAATCTCCAAGGATATAAAATACCCAACACTTCACTAAGGAAAGGCATGTTGATAGTTGAGCTTCATTTTACTACATACTTATATTCTCTCTTGCTCTACTTGGGACATAACCTCTAGGTATTCTTGTAAACTAGTCTAGCAAAACAGCTTCCATGTACCTCTAATTTGGTCTTTTATCCCCCATATTAATATAAATAGTGAAATATAGTATTTAAATGGTTGATATAGGCCCAATCCCTTAGGTTGAACCATGTTAAACACTGCTGTCAAAATTCGTTTATTGTATTTTATTTCTTATGTCTAACTCACACATATTTCATACTCAGTGAAGTCAAAGTCATCTAAATTTTGGCATCATCAACTGGTAATGTCTGTGGGAGAGACTTGAATCTTTCCTAAATACCCATTTGTCTATTGAGTTGGATTCCTTCCTCATGGATCCCATACCAATGTTTGAAGATAGGGAACAAATGATAATCATCCAGACTGCATTAGAAGCTCAGTTGTCGAAACTACCACTAAGGCCTAATGCCCAAGGCCCTCCACCAGAGGAAAAAATGCAAAGAGCATGGCTTGGGTGGAAGGGACGTCACAAAGGCAACGTGTATCTGCCTACCAAAGGCTTTCATATGCCTCTGGAAGACCACAACCTTCTAGAGTCTAAGTTCAAAATTAGAACCATCCCTATACACGGTATGATTATTTACGTACACGCATCTCAATTCGAGAAAGGTTGACCTTTCAGGATAATCTTTCGCACATACCGTCTGAGAATGATTGGGTTGATAGGAACAATTAAGAAATGATAAACCAAATTGGAGATTATATAAAGGTGGTTGGGTTTAATCCGCGAACGTTAATGCACTTGCCTTATGTTTTCACTCTTCATTTTTAAAGATGTTGTGCAAGTGTCTCGTACTAAGGAAGTTCAAACTCCACAAACTTAAGAGCTATGATGGGAAAAAATATTTTTTGGACCACATACAATAGTACAATGTGGTAATGAGTTTGCAAGAGGTCCCTGATTCAATCAAATACAGATATTTTACCACCACATTAAAAGGATCTACAAGGAAGTGGTACAACAAACTCTCATCCGTCTCTATCATATCCATAAAGTAACTCAACACCCTACTTATAGAGAACTTTATTAGAGGAAGGAAGAATTAAAAACCCCTAACCTACGTGTTAAATATAAAGAATAAAAGGGAGATTCACTCAAGGACTATGTGAAAATATTTAGTGAATAATTCCTAAAAGTGGATGGTCTTACTGATTAAGTAGCCATTACTACCTTTACAACCGGAGTCCAATCCACTAGGTGCATAATGGCCTTGGTCACGAACCCTCAAACCACCATGGTCTAACTCTTGGCTAACACAGAAATGTAATTACATGTAAAAGATGCACTATTCAAATGGGCCACAGGTCAGGTGGATGAAAGATATAAGAGATCTAACACCAACCCATAAACTCATAGAGTAAAAAAGAAGAATAAGAAAAATGGAAAATATGAACCTCTAGCATTCCATAAGTTTACTCCATTAGCAAATCCAGTGGAGGAAGTCTTCGCCTAAATGGAGGGCACCAACCTCTTTAGACCTCCAGCCAAAATGAGGACCCCAGATGAAAAAAGTAACATACAAAATTATTGTAGGTTCCATCGGGACCATGACCATGACCATGAAACTAATGAATTAATCAAGCTCAAGGAGGGGATTGAACAACTTATTTAGCAGGGTGTGACATCTCGTCTAATTAATCCCGGGTGATTAGTCCTCAATCAAGTTAGAACAGGTTTCTCAGTTGGATCATTCTTAGCATCAATGTCGTCTTTTTAATTACTAACCACCTAAATGAGAAAAGTAGACTGGTGCCAATTTTTATATTTCAATTAATTAAATAAAACACATACAGAACATAAAATAATACACAATCACAGTAGACTGAAATAATCATCCATTAATAAAATACCTAACCGAATAAACCATCGGTCCAAATATCCAACACAAGTAAAGACAAGAAGACAATCTCAACAAGTCTAACAGTAATAAATGAAATGTGAGCGACATGCTCAGATAACTACTAAAGGTCTCTACACGAATGAAAGAATGAGGCGTCTATCAAAACCCCGCAACATCCACATGTGCTGCAGCAACGGATACCTGGAATAGAGTCAAGCCTGGCGTCCCTGTGGCTGGACACCTAAAAGGTTTTAAAATTTTTTTATAACAAGGGTTAGTACCCAAAAACATTTGAAAACATTTAACAAATGATTAACTTGCAGTAATAAATAAATATGCATGCTCTTCATATTTTAGTTAGTGCCTCACTCTCTTGAGGACTTCCTTACCCCTCCTCTAATGTGCACTACTAACGCATTCATTTAATTTACCTAGGCCCTACTCTCCTGACCCAACACTTATGTTACCCCTTGCATTTAACCTACTCTAACCGAGTATGCCATAAATCATGATTTTTAAGTTATTATAAACATTAACTTAATTAAATCATTACCTTTTTTTTTTTAATTTCATATAACACTCACACCTGTTATGCACATAATACATTTTTCACTATGTATTAATTATCCCACATATAATTATTTACCTAATTATATATTTAAATCATATTGCAGTATTCACAATCATACTTGAAACAACATTTAATACTAATATCCAAACGAGTAAAAATACTCACAAAATATAATTTCTCTAAAGTACTATTCCACTAGGTATATTCACATAACCTAGTTACCCAAATCAGAATAACTCACTAACTTGGTTTAACATACGATTGGAGGCGGTCATATTCCTTCCCTGAAAGTGAGATGCCCCTCACCCCATATAACGGACACTATGACCTGGGAATATACTCGCCCTACTCCTCAAGCTAGGGGATTCATCCACTACGCGCAACCTCCCCCTATAGCACTAGAGTATATAATAATAATAATATTCAATCACTGATATTAATGCACACACTATATATATACTATCACACACCGTATATATATATATATATATATATATATATATATATATATATATATATAAAATGTCCCGGCTACACCATGTACTAAATCCGTAACACAAGCCTATTTAAATTATTAAGAGTTTATGATCCAACCCTAATTATTAATTAATTCACACATCAATTAATTAAGTCACCTTTGGTGTCGCCCCCACCATAAAATTGGACTTACTCTCGTAGCCCAAAATAACCTCACCCGAGTCTAAATCCCCGACTCCCAAATTTTTAATCATGACGTGTCACCCCAAAACTCCCTCAAATCCTAATTTACTTTACTCACGATTAATTAGATTTAAACTCATGTATTAATTTCTCAATAATTAATTACATAAAGATTATTATACAGATTCCCTTTTATATACATAACTGGGCGAATCTGCGAAATTCTGCCGACCTTCGATCGATCGACCCCAGACCTTCGATCGATCGATCGAGCAGGTCTTCGTCTTCTTCGCGAAGATAGAATTAGCCATGGACGAAATTTCTCAAACCCCAGTTTCTTCTACCAGTAACCTCAAGCCCTCTTAGCATTAATACATGTTAGAACCTTATTAGGGATCTCCAGAATGTCCATTAACATTAATAATTTGTCCATTAACTACGATTTATGAATTTGGAACAAAATTCATCTTTAACCCTTAACCCATTTACACTCCAAATTACTTCATCAAATTCATTTCTAATTGTCCAGATATCATCCTACCAGATATGTATCAACTTATAAATATCAGGTTTTATATGAATCCTTACTCAAATTCGTAAATCAGATTAATGTATTCAAAATCTCCTGGTTATGCCATGAACACCCAAAACGAATTTGTAATCAATCACATCACATAAATATGAATTGAAAAACAGATTCAGTACTATTGCAAGTTATCCACTTGCCTTAGGTTTCGTAGTGTCTGATTTGGAGATGAATTCCAAGGTTGAAGATAACTCTTGTTGGCTCTCTAGTGATCCCAATCTTCCTTTAACTGCTATTAGGGTTCCTTAACTCACTTAGCCTTTTTCTAAACTCACCTCAGCCGTTTACTTATTTCCTCTAATTTAACAATTAATCTAAATCCCGTTTTTTGCCTAATGGGCCAAGCCCAAGTGACCCAAATACCCCCGTGTGGGCCCGACTATGTCTAAAAAGGCCCCGTGACCCGTTTACTACCCCGGGTACACTTTTCTGACTATCTCGGCCCATCCGGACTCAACTGTACACTCATAATTGGCATCCAAATTAATTTATAAAAATACTTATTCCCCACCCCTTTTAGTCTATACGGACTCCCAGTTGAGATAAGTGCATACCCCGTCATTAATACTCGAAATGACGTAAATAAATTATTACTATTCACTTAGTAATTAAATCCCCCTAAATATTAACCACTTACTCCCCGATTAATATTTAAATATATTTTGCCAAAATTAATTCATTTAAAATTACAACACACTAGTAATTTAGAATTCTCGAATTAATTAAATATTAAATGCACCAAAAATACGGGGTGTTAAACAGGGGACCCTGAAACAATTTGTCCTAAAAAATATGTAACAAAGTCCTCCTAATCTAGACATAGCTAATAATGGAAAAGTAGAAGCCTCGACATCGGAGTTGTTTGTTATTATTGGAGGATTTGCAGGAGGAAGAGAAAGTAGCTCTGCTTAAAATTCACATCTCATACAAATTAGATTGTTTGGAAGAAAATTCAATTAGAGAAGCTAAATTTCCTCGCATAACTCCCACTATAATATCCTTCTTTGTGGAGAATGCAAGTGATATCTAGGATCCACATGACGATCTTTTTTACTTTCACAGTGACTGTGGCATCACACCTAGTCCATTGGGTGTTAATAGAAATGGGAAGTGGATATAACATATTGTGTTATGATGAATTTAAAAGGATGGGTTTAACTAAGGAAATCCTTCAACCAATAAGAGGTACTTTGGTTGGTTTCTCAGGAGAAAAGGTGTATGACTTAGGTTATATTAAACTCAGTGTTACATTAGGAACAACACCATTACAAACTTCCACCATAACCAAGTTTTTGGTAATAAATAGACCACCAAGCTATAACATCATCCTTGGGCACTCCACTATGAACATAATCAGTGCACGCTTGTGTATCCATAGCCTGGCCATCTATTTCGTAGTCCAAGGTGGTATAGTTGGGAAACTCAGGGGACATCTTAAAGAGGAAAGGTAATGTTACTTTCAAGTTGATGATATGGAACCTAGAGATGATCATCTGAAGTTGTAGGGGAGACCTAATAAGGAATTGGAATTAGTTCGACTAGATGAAAAAGATCGAGACCACACGGTGAAATTGGGTTCCCAACTAGACCCCTTCCTCAAAGAATCACTTGTGAAGTTCCACAAAATCAATAAGGATATATTTTCTTAGAGTCATACAGACATAGCCGAGGTAGATCCAACAATTATAACCCATCATGTATTTGTAAATCCAACTTGTAATCTAGTGAAGCAAAAGATGAGGTCCTTTGTAGTAGAAATAAATAAAGAAGATAAAGAAGAAGTGGACAAGTTTCTCAAGGTAAGGTTCATTATAGAAGTGCACTACCCTGAATGGCTATCAAATGTAGTGCTTATGAATAAGCCAAACAAAAAGTGGAGGATTTATGTGGACTTCACGGACCTAGCAAGGCTTTAACCAAGGATAATTACTAGTTTCCAAGGATAGATATATTAGTAGATGCCATAGTAGGTCATGAGTTTCTATCCTTCATAGATGCATACTATGGATACAACTAAATTCAAATAGCTGTAGAAAATAAGTGGAAATGATCATTCATCACTGATCGAGGCATATATTGCTACATAGTTATGCATTTCGATCTAAAAAATGCAGGAGAAACCTATCAGAGGTTGAAAAACTCAATATTTGAAGGAAAAATATGTAAGAGTATGGAAGTTTATTTAGGCGACATACTAGTGAAGAGTCTCACTGCCTTGATCACATCAAGGACCTTAATAAAACATTTTCCATTCTCCATCAATATAAGAGGAATTTAAATCCCACCAAGTGCTCATTCAAAGTGTTCGATAAAAAAATCTTAGGGTTTTTGATTATAAAGTGCGGAATAGAAGCCAATCTAGAGAAAATTTAAGCCCTCCTAAATATGAAGTCCCCAAGGACTTTAAAAGAAATCTAAAGACTTAAAGGGAGAGTGGAAACACTTAACAGGTTCATTTAACGTGTTATTAATAAGGATCTCACATTTTTCAAGATCTTGAGAAAGGCTTGTACTTGGAACAATAAATGTGAACTAGCTTTCCATGAACTCAAAGTGTACTTGGGTACTACTCCATTACTTTCTAGAGCCCAACCAAGGGAGGATTTATACCTCTATGTGGTAATGTCACCATGAGTCGTGAGCTCAGTACTGGTTGGGGATAGTGAAGGAGTTTAAAGACCAATATACTACACAAGTCGAGAACCCTAAGGAATAGAGATAAGGTTACCGTATATGGAGAAATTAATGTTTCCTTCATAATTGCGTCAAGTAAGTTACGCCTTTATTTTCAAGGACATCGAATCATTGGGATTATTGACCAGCCTCTTCGTTGAAAGACCAAAAAGTTTGGGCATTTAATGATTTGGTCCATAAAGTTGGGCCAGTTTGATATAGAATATTGACTAAAGACTTCTCTTAGAAGGCAAGCCCTTACGGACTTTATGGAAGAATTTACATCCACAGGAGAAGTCGCACCAGAGTAAGCAAAAGAAGATGAATAAGAATCAATAAAAAGTAAGGATACTCAAACAATTAATCTAATGATTCCAGTCTGGATCCTACATGTGGATGGATCGTCGAACCAGTTGGGAAATAGAGTAGGCTAATTTTTAAGGCGCCATATGGAGTAATAATTTAGCAGGCACTAAAGTTTAATTTTAAGGCCTCTAACAACGACGTAGAATACGAAGCATTATTATTCGGGATGGGGTTGGATAAGAGTTTGGTGCATAATAAGTTAAAGTTCATAGTGACTCTTAATTGATAATGAACCAAGTCATGGGGCAATATGCAGCTAGGGAGGAACATATGGTTGCTTACTTGAAGAAAGTCAAGATTCTTATGATAAAATTCAAAAACTTGGTGCCCCGAGGGAAGACAATGATAGAGTAGGCTCATTTGCAATGTTAGCCGCCATGAAAGAAAATACCAGTTCCACTTATGTGAAATTCTTGGACGAAAAGTTAATTAAGGTCTAAGAGGAGTCTCCTCTCATAGATTTTATATATCATTGTCAATGTTGTATGTACCCTATCCAGAATTACCTAGAAAATGGATCACTATTGGAGTAGAAAGTAGAGGCTAGGAAGATCAAGTATAGGGCCACTCGTTACACTCTCATCAAAAAAGTCCCTTACAAGAGAGATTATAATCTTCTACTCCCGAGGTGACTCCATCCAGAAGAGGCTAACTATGCCCTAAGATAAGTCTATGAAAGAATATGTGGGGTGCATCTAGGGTAAAGGTTCCTTGATCATCATGTATTAATGTAGGGATATTTTTGGATTACATTTCTTAAGTATGGGAATGGAATTGTGAAAAAATGTGACAAGTTCCAAAGGTACTCTAACGTCCCAAGCCAACCACTAAGTGATTTAATCCAAATAAGCTCACCCTTGACAATTGCTCAGTGGGGAATTGACCTAGTAGGTCCTCTCTATATTACAACAGGACATAAAAAATTTGCGGTGGTGGCCATATATTATTTCACAAAATGGGTTGAAGCAGAACCCCTCACCACCATAAGAGAGAAAAAAATCGAGAACATTTTTTGGAAATCAATTGTTTATAGGTTTGGCATCCCTAGTGTGATCATTAACGATAATGGCACTCAATTTGATACTGACATCTTTCGAAACTTCCACTCAGAATTGGGAATACACAATCATTATTCGTCACCCATCCACCCACAAGACAATGGTCAAGTTAGACTTACCAATCGAATAATAATTCAAAGCTTAAAGAAGAGGTTAGATAATGAAAAAGGGGTATGGGAGAAATAACTCCCTAGCATCCTATGGGCCTACTACACGGGGCTCAATAAGGGTGACCATTCTCTTTAGATTTTGGAAATGAAGCTATCATACCAGTTGAAATTGGTCTCCCATCCTCTAGGATCTCAACTCCCACTCCCAACACTGAGAATGATGAGAAAATGAAGGTTGAATAGGAGACGATTGAAGAGAAGAGGGAGGAGGTTCATGTTTGAGAATTAACCTATAAATAAAAGATAGACAAGTAATATAATAAGAAAATTCACCCCAGGAGCTTCTCTGTGGGAGACCTCGTAATTTGGTGGGTCAAAAATGCAACTAAGTATCTAAAAGATGGAAAGTTAGAACCCAATTGGGAAGGTCCTTATGTGGTAACCAAGGTGACGGGGCCATGAAGTTATCATCAAAAGACTATGGAAGGAAGGGATATCCCCCACCATTGGAGTGATGAACATCTTAAAAAATATTATTAATAGTATGAAGCGCACCTTCTATTACTTTGCTATGTTGTAATCCAACACAAAAATTCCAAAAATGAATGAAAATATTCTTTTGTCTTAAAGAAGTATCATTTATTAAATTTATTTACTAAGGACCTAAGTTCCACACTTATACTATGGCCCAAAGGTCTCAAATGACCTCATTAGGATACGACCCAAAGGTATAAAAATGACCACCTAGGCTACGACTTAAAGGTCCTAAGTGACCACATTAGGCTACGGCCCAATGGATTAAAATAACTAAGAAACTTAGCCTCCGGCCTAAAATTTTACATGACCACAATAGGGAAAACAAACTATATAGCGTTCAATATTATGGTTTTGATATTAGAAGATTTGTGGGTAGGATACATATAGGTCCATAAGAAACCTTAGAAAAAACCTTCCAGTATCAAAACAAAGTTACAAAATAAGCACTTAAAGTAAACATCCAATCAAATTTGGTACTACAATAACAAGCATCATTCATCCTCCTCGAACACAAAATAAGGATCACCCTCGAGAAGTTACACATCAATATAAAGAGTAGGATGGTCCCTAAGAATCCTCACCTTCAACCCATCATAATTATCAACAAATGCCTTTCCTATGGTCTGATAAAATTTTTTGAATGTGGTGTACTCATCCTTAGCCTCTTGGTACACATGTGGAATAAAATCCTCTAAGACAGCCACTTTATGCTTTACTTTATCACACGGTGCTCGGGCTTGATCATTGCCTAATTCAGCCTCCTTCAGAAGTGTCTCAACATGAACTACTTTTGTGTGAATAAATTTTACATTATCCCAAGGAAGCAAAACTTACGCATGGAAATATCCAAACTCACTTCAGACTCACTCATCCTCTCTCTATCCTGTTGAAGATCCACTTTCAAAGGACCACTAAAACTTTCTAAAGTATTAACTAAGCTTGTTAACTTGGAATCTTATTTCTTTATTTCCTCCATCATGTTTCTATCTGCAAACGAAATGGAAAGGTACAAAAACTCTTGTGGACTAGAAAATTTCCCCATCACCTGCTTCATTCTAATAAGGGTCATTAGCAATTTCTTTCAAGCATTTAGTTGAAGCTGCTTAAGAGATAAACCAATAAAACTTAGCACTTCCCTCACACACGAGGGAAACGAAGTCTCAACCCTGCTTCAAAGGCGAACTTATAAAGGCATACCTCACCTTCCTCGGGGATACTCTATGCATATTAAAAAAATTGGTACCCAAGTCCAATATTGTCCTGAATACTATATTTGACCCGCATATCCTCCAATTCAGAGTTATCAATAGTGGAACACAAATCTTTGGCACCAAAACCAAAGACAAGTGGAGTTTCATCACGAGTCTCCATCAGTGTAAAAAATTGAGTAAGAGGGTAGGTAACAAAGTGGTGTCCTCACCAATAACCCACCCCCCACTATGAGTGGAGGCTAGAACAATTACTTCAATGCTGCACAAATGAGCCTAAACTTTTTCTGAAGAATCCTCAACCATTATGTCAAGTGGTATAAGATCATCCCCAATCATAGGATAAATCTACGAATAATAAATCTCATATACCCCTTAAATGGGCCGACCTCTATAAGTGTAGAAATAAGCTCTAGGCGTTCAAAGCTTTGTTGAATCATGCTGCAAATTCAGGAGAATATAAAATTATGTCCTTGAAACTTTATAGTGATGATGTCAATATGGATCAAAGAGGAGTTTCAAGACAAGAGGCAAGAAAATAAAATAAAGGGAATATCTGAATCCTATTAAAATTGGTGTCTTGAAAGTTTGCCCAAGTTTTATTGCCAAAAATAGTGTTGAGCCACTGTAGGACTTTTCGACTATTATGACAATATATATATATATATATATATATATATATATATATATAGGTAGCAGAAAAATGATAGAAGAAATGGGAGAACCCTTAATACAAATCCATAATGCTATATATTTTGTTATCCAACCAGAAACTCTACTCATGTCGTAAAAAAATGATAAAATGAAGAGGAGAAAGCTTTTTCCAAAGCTATGAAAAAATTCATACCCAGCCCCAAATTTATATATGAATATATATATTCTGAGGTGTGCCCGAAAGTAGGTAAGGATGGGAGTCAGTCTACCTTGTGATAAAAAACATGGGTCCCACACCACAACTTGGAAATTTATTTCTTGCTATAAATTGTAGCCTAGGTATATGGGATAACAGAGTGGGAGATGTGGACCCCATATGTATCTTTCTTTTGGATGCAAGTAAAAGAGGGGAGGTACATCGACCCACTGTGTCTCTTTCTTTTGGCTGAAAGTGAATGGGGTCTTGAAGAATATCAATGTGCTACACACCAGCATCATTTTACACCAATCTTTGTAGAAAAAATCATAGAGAACGTGGGACATAAGCCCGTATCACTTATTCATCACACAAAATTTGGGTTTAGTTTAACAAATACATAGGACCACTGACATATACCTCCTACATTAGTGAGGAGGATAATAATTGACTTCATCTTGGAAGATGGGTATGAATGTGGGACCTCTTGTAAAATTCAGGAGTTATGAATTGTGGATCTTGTTACTTTATAATTTTCTATTCATATTCCTAAAACTCGACCCCCAATTAAAACTCTGCATAGTGGGAATTTGATACAAGATTTCAATGCAATCTAGAGTTTGAATTTTTTTTACTGAGTCCTCAGACTAGTTCTCTTACTTTGTCCTCAAAACTATATTTTTTATTCAGTCTGTACCTAAATTTGTACTCAGACTACTTGTACTACTCAGACGTTACACGAAAAATTTCATGGAATAATTTTTGCTCATCCATGAACTTTGTCCATAAATAAATTGTCTTTAGACTAACATATTATCTTAACTCTATTTTGTTATATATATTTTGGGAAAGTGTATAGGTTGTTCCTTCAATTAACAATGTTCAAATACTCCCACTTAGTGTTGGATTTATATTAAATTTCCTTGTAGTTAAAGTCATCTCATGAAAATTGGGGGGCAGGTGATATGAATAAATTTAGCACTCTACTTACTTAATTCCTAGTCCACCTTAAGGGTCCATGTAGAAGTAAATTTGTGGAAAGCCCAATTCGCCTCGCGGGGCCAAAGCCACCATATACAACCTCATGTAAATATGTTCAAGCCATACATGAGACAAAAATGTGGGATCCCTAATATATTATGGGGCCATAGTATAAATAAGAATCAGCAGGCCCCTCTCCTTATGAAAGAATACAACACAAATCGGAGACACGATTTTTCAAAGGGTGTGGGTCCCCTTCTAGATACGACTGACTCAAACGGGAAGAAAAGACCAAGTACAAGTTCAGCACATGACCTACCCATGTACGTGACTAACTCCTGTACATGACCAAGTCCCATACATGAGCATGTCCTATGCATTACTAGCCCAACTCAGTGAAGAGATCCATGATCACTTGTCCAAGGCCTTGCATACTAAGTATGTAACACCCAGGTGAAATAATTAATACATGAAAGGTCCTCAGAGAAAGTAATAATTAAATGGATCTGACACATCCTTAGAGAAGGTGAGCATTATTTAATTTTCACGTTCTTATAAATTTTAATTTAATTGGGGGAAAACAAATTGGACTTCAGTAAGTATTAATTACCGAGATAAGGGTTTAATAATTATTATTATTTAATATTTACTTTCATGTGATAAGTAAATAGTTATGTGATTTATTAAATGTCCCGTGTGTGTGTGTGAAAGCAACGGTTAATTTTAATATGTCGATTGAGTGTTAAATCGATGAATCCGTATAATTTATGGGCGATGCAAACACTCGTGTCGGGACCGATTAATGAGATGTTTGCATATTTGGAGTTTGATGATTTGAATGATCTTTTTGAGTGCACTGGTGATCCGAGAAGGGTCGAAATAGTCCAGAATATGTACCCGAGTGTTATGATTGGGTTCGAGGGCCTTTTTAGACATAATAGGACTAGTATAAGGGTAGGAGGTTTATGTTACAAATAATATTAAGTGGAAAAATGGGATTTGGGAAAATAAGGCCATACTTAAGAGGTTGGGTAGGTTGATGTAAGCCCACTTCTGATATGTTGTAAAAAGGTAATTAGGAGAGAGCTCAAGAATTTAGATTTTAAAGTAATAAAAATTATAACTTTAGTTATTTAATATAGAGTTTTAGATGATGAGGAATTTCTAAATCAAATTGATTATTAGTTGGGATTAATCATATTAAAATTTTGAAATTAATTATGGGATTTAAATGATGATCATGTAGAACTTTGTTAGAAAGGTTGAATATTTAAAAATCAAATTGGGGAAAAATCTAAGTTGAGTTGATTTGATGTTTGATTCATAATCCTAGGTGTACTATATAGGATTCATGATTATTTAGGTGTTATAATGTTATTGGAACGTTGGTATATTGATGTGTGAGGTGGATTTCATCTTTGGGGAGGCTTGGGACCTCTATTAGAGGGGTTTGAAGGAGAAATTCAAAGGAAGATTGTTCTTGGAATCCTAACACATTCAATCGGTTCACTGGGGGAGCGAACCAGTTCGTTCAATTGAACTGGTTCAGTCTGCCAGCGAATAGGTTCAGTTTGCTAGTCTACTCACTTTTTATTTGTGTATTGTTTTGACTTGTTAGAGCCTGGGGAATGACCGTAGCTGCTTTTGGGGTACTGTGGGATTATTGGGGAATGCTTTCTAGGGTTTGGTACGTGTGTTAGAACAACGATAGATGGGTTCAAGTGAGCAGAATTAGAAATTCAAGTGAGTGACTATTTAACTAATTAATCGAGAATTTGGTTCGAACTTCGGTATTGGTGAACTGTGCACGAAGGGATATGTATATGAGTTAAGTACGTTATATATATATATATATATATATATATATATATATATATATATATATATATATATATATATATATAGAGAGAGAGAGAGAGAGAGAGAGAGAGAGAGAAAATATACAGGCTACCGATGTACTATGCCCATACACAAGCCTAAAACATGCAAGCCAACGGTCCGACTTTATTTCAATTAATTTTACAGTAATTAATTTATCATTATTTTGGTGTCACCATACCAATTATGCCTGGACTCTCTCTCTCTTGGCCCGAAATTCAATATTCCCAATTCAATGTTCAATTCCATTCAAGTAAGTTTCCCCCACTTAATTAGTAGAATCTCAATCACTCAATCATAAACCTTAATGCCACAAATGAATAAATCCTCTATCTAATTCAAGGGTAATAAGTCACACCTATCAATCTAGGCAATCTCCAACGGAATAACAACTAAAAATATTTCAAAAAAATCAGCCCCACGAATCTGCCCAGATTTTAAAAATGCCATTTTAGGGCATTTTGGAGCCGTTTTTTGAGCAAATGTATGAGATAACAAAAGTTAGAAAACACGATTTTCTACAGGGCAATGAGGACATAGTCGTAATTTGAATGGTAAATACCTCAATTTTGTACATATTTCTTCATCAGAACTCCCTAAGATTCATCATAAATCCATTCTTCCATTATAACAACTCTAGACCTAACAATCTCACCAATTTAATCATCAATTGCATCAATTATAAAATCCTCTGTAGATTTATAACCCTCATTAAAAGAAAAACTCCAATTTATACAAGAACAAACCCAAGAATTAAATTGGATTTCACCTCTTTTAATATGAAAATATAGATGCAATTTAATACTCAAAATTTAAACCACTTGCCTTAACCAAGAAAATCTTGGGCTTTGAAAGATGGAGTTGAATTGCAATTGACTCTTCAAGATCGCCAAATTCGTTTTCTCTTTGTCTCTCCGTTTTCTTTTATCCCTTTAGCCTTCAAATGTGATTTAATGATGCCTAACCCTAACACCTTTTGGTTTAAAACACAATTCACGTTTTGGGCCTATAGGCCCTAATTAAAATGGTCCATACTCTCTATATGGAGTTCACACATGGGAAATTAGACCCCAATACCCAATATATGTATGTAACCACTTATTTTGGACTAATTTGACCTTACCGGACTTAACCGTATGCTCAAAATCAACATCCGGGTTATTTTATAACATCTTCCAATTTAAGACCACAAAATGCGACACAAAGCAATCTAAATAACTAATCCTCAATTTATTGAATTAAAAATTCCTCAAATTTTAAATTTCTTCAATCATGAATTAAAAATTTCTCCAAATAAAATAAATTTTTTTTTTCTCGCCAAATATTATTCAACCAAATGTCCTGTAATTTACGGGGTCTTACATACTTCCCCCCTTACAATGGAATTTCGTCCTCAAAATTCGGATAAACCTAATTCTCCCATTCTCTACTAGTTCCCAAGTCGTCTACCCTTAAGATCCTACATCTGTTTATCCCATTTCTACTCGTGAATTATTTGTAATAATTAAATTAAATATTTAACAAGGGCGCCTATACACCTTGTACCCGTGCTCAACAGCACAAATAATGCCCGGCTTCTTCCAGCCTGAACTCGTAATATAACTTCTATCTCATAGTGATAACGACATACATGTAAAATAACTGAGGTACCCATACGATGGACTAATGACCAAACATCTCCTCATTTCTAACTTTACGCTAAGCTTCGTGCGTGGGACGTCTCGTAAAGCAAAATCCCAACAAGGAACCCCCCCCCGATACACTACTACCTAACATTATCGGTCGTTAAAATCTGTTAGGCCCTCAGTCCATAGAACGTACCCCCAAATACCCGTCTCTCGACATAAAAGTATACACATCCGCATTTTATGCTACAAAAGACAGCATACACTACGGCGCCCTTACTATCACTAGTTCCCTTGCGCGAAAATAAATTCTGAGCTATATCTCCCCGATCGACAGTAAGTCCAACCACCCTGAATCACATCAGAGGTGTCCTTACTCCCTGGGATTTCAATTTTACATTATTGATACAAAATATGCAACACATTTTAATATACATAGCCGTATATATACGCTAGACCCTATCTCAGGTGAAACCTACCAACGAAAATTCATATCCTGGTTTCGCTAACACCCAATCCTTATATAACTATCCATTATGCACTCAAACTATAACTAATCAGTATAAATAAAAAATTCATCCACTTTACTCCCAAAATTCTCTAAAGTAGATACCTCTATTATGATGCATCCATCCTCTTAGTATTCTTCCCAGCCTCTTGTAGTTAACATCAAATAACCCCGCTATCCCACTGTACTTAAATATATATATACACAATGGCTATTTCGGCCAACACATCCACCTATACAACCAGAACACTCACACTCTGTCCCTATAATCACCTTCCAAATCATGACCCCTGCGTGTCTAAATGAGTCATATACTACTGCGTTCACACTATCACATGGCCTTAGCGCTAAATATCGATAACGAGCTAAATATCTTCGCTCCACGACAACCCAACATACCTTGAATCTCATCAGTAAAATTCCTTATGCACTTAGATACAATATAACTAGACAACCATACTTTATGTAGTTTACTTCACAAAAATATTATTGCAAGCTCAACCTCTTTCAGGTAGAACATCACATAGACATACCTCCTGCCCTGGAACAACGAACACAATAGCCTAGATATAACTGTCCACCATTGTGAACCCGTCCGTACCCACAATAAAACCACACCTCGAATATCACCCCTTAGACGAGTTAATCCACAAAATATATCATCTCAATGTACTTACTCGCTCCTTTACAGGTGGAACTGAAGAGTGACCACTACACCATGGTAAAACACACATACCAATGATATTAATGATACCCCCCCTAAACCTGTTTCTCATGCAAATCTAGTACTAATACATTCCTGTGATCCACTCACGTCACACAAAACATACCCCAATCATCTTGGAAATAAACTCGTAGTTTCAGTTACCCATAACACCGCCGGCTCAATGGTTGTTAAACATAACACCCTCGTCCTAACCAAAACCTAACAACTTAAATAGATAGCCATGTTAGACATCCCAATCATGTCCCCTGACTCGATACGGACAAGATTCACCTAACTATTTCTACTCTTCTACACATACGACACCTTACTGTGTCATTCCCCTATCCCTGGCCCCACCAGACCTGTCGAGATTGTCCTTTTCACGAACCGGGTAGACTTGACCCTGATTGCTTCCCCTATATCCCATTTGAAAAATTACTTAAATTTACTTTGCCTATATATTTAACCTCTAGGGAGAGGATTCATAATAATTCGTACTCTTAGTCCCTTTTTATTCATGGTATCTTGCCATGCATATGGTGATTGGATCCCATTACCCCATACTGCTTCTAAGAGAAAACTTCTTTGCTTAAAATTAGACTTGAGTCTCGCTACACTTCCCCCACATGTGATCCCAAGGGGATGTTCTCCATTCAATGGTAAATAACTCTTTCGCATCTACCTCGAATTCTCGTGGATTGTTCTTTCTAAAAAAATCTTCTTCGGCTATTTCTCTTTGTCGTCTACACTTGGGGTTTTAACCTTACATCATTTTACTTCTCGATGAGGCTTGGGGAATTTACTACATCCCCGCGATTATTCCAACTTCAATTGTTCGAGCACTAAGGTGACTCCTACCTCGTCCCTGTTCCCAGAATATTCCATGGTTCTTATTGAGTCCTCCCTCATGCAATATTTCCATCGTCCCACTCTTGCCTTTCTAACATGTTCCATTTTCCACACTCAACCGAAACTGTTTAGGAATCTCATGACTATGCCCTATAGCAGGAGAACGTAAATCGCATACGTGAAGGAATACAACAATCCTATAATAAGGCTCTACATCAAAGAACGCAATATTGAAATGTGAAAAGCCGCACAGATCTTAAAGACACTAGAACCTGATGCTCTGATACCATCAATGACACCCCGCCTAATAAAATACTAGGTGATCAGTCCTATATAAAATTAAATAGGAATCTCATCTGGTTGATTCTTAGCATCACTATCGAAAACTTTTTATAACTTACTAACCACCTAGTATTCAAAAGGCATGGTGCTAAATTTTATCTTTTTATTTAAGCCCAAACAAACAACATAATACAAATCCAAATAACCAACATAACAAGGAAAATTCATCATGCCACAAGTCTAATAAAAATCCAATCAACATAAAGAGTAATGAAAGTCTCGCCGAATAAATCATCAGCTAACACCAATACCAAACCAAACGACCAAGAGTAATTACTCTTATACAATCTTGAAAGTAAATGAAATAAACTGTGAGCGAACATGCTCAGGATACTCTGATAGAGATCCCTACACTAGGAACAAAAAAATAGATACGTCGATCCAAATCTTGTAACATCCACACATGCTGTAACTGCGAGTCCCTAGAATGAATATCAAGCCTGGAATCCCTGTAGTAGGATACCTAAAAGGTTTTGAAAATATTTTATAGCAAGGGTTAGAACCCAAAACATTTGAAAATATTTAGCAAGTGAATTTAAATGCAAGAAGTGAATATGCAAATGTTCTCCATATTTAAATTAGTGCCGCACACTCCCTTGAAGACACCTCACCCCTCACTAATGTGCACGCCTAACGTAACTATACTTAACCCATTTAGCTAACTACCCTATAACTAGTCTCATTACCACTATCTCACAACTTCTCACTATTCCAACCCAAGTGAATTTTGTACAGAAGTTATAAGTTATTAATCTCATTAACTAAATTGAATAATTTCCCAATTAATACCATATAACAATCTCACGAGTTATATCACTTATACGATTCACATAATATATACGGGTAATAAGTTATTATTTGCACTAACTTATACAAAACATCATTTCTCATTTGATACCATTTAAGATTATCACAGGTTATATCGTCTATACCTTCCACACCATGAATATATATAAAATACCTGTATATAAATCTGCTCCATATCTGCATATAATCATATCACAACATTCACACACATGTCATAGATCCATCCTCCTCCTCCCGAGTAGTCACTCATTGGGAAATCTCTAAGTGCTATCATTACCGAGTATTATCATCCACCCGAAAATCCTGACACGGCTCGTCACTCGAGTCAGAAAACAACAATTCACAAACGTAATGGAGGCGGTCATAGTTTCCCCTGGAATGAGACCGAATCGTATCCAAAACGTCTCAAACCTGCGTTCGAACGCTATGACCTGGGGACTATACCCACCTTACTCCCAGCCAGGGGATTCACCCACATCGCGCAACCTCCCATGATAGGCTTAGGGTGGGTATGTTACCTTATAAATATTATTCACACCAATGTTTATAAATCATATATATACTACACACTTATGCTTGACAAACACAAAAATGAGTAGATTCTCTCCTGTGAAACTTTCGCACATTATTTCCAAACCTACACACTTAACACACCTTTCAAATGCAAACAAAATATAACAATATACATCGCATATATAAAACAACCATCCCCATTTGTTAAACAATATCCACCAAAGTAAGACATCTCTCTCTAAGGTAAAAATCTCTCCCCCCTTTTGTTCGGGAATAGATAAAAGTAAAGTTTTAAAAATTAACTTCTCCACCTAAATGTAGCACATAGGAACATAAAGGAAACACTTATATCTTCCAATGATGTGAAATGAAATGCAATGATAGACAAATGATAACACAAGAATAAATACTCCAAGCAATGAACAAATGATAGCAATGTAAACAATGAAACAAAAGATACCAATATAATAATATATGCTCTCAAAGAGACATAATAATGAAGCATATGACAAACATGTATTAAATGGAACACAAAGACTCAAAATAAACAAACATATATATATATGTGTGTGTGTGTGTGTGTGTGTGTGTGTGTGTGTATATATATATATATATATATATATAACCATGCCTCTTCGTCTAGTGGTATAAGGCTGCCATTGGGACAGCATTGGTGGTGGATTGGGTTTGGTCCCCAGTTCGATCCACAACGCTGTCAAAATAATGCTTTGCTAACGAAAGCCACGAACTGCAAATAGGGATTAGTCGAGGTGCGCGTAAGATGGCCCGGACATCTTACGGTATGCTACCAATATAACAACAACAACAATAATAATAATAATAATAATAATAATAATAATAATAATAATAATAATAATAATAATAATAATAATAATAATAATAATAATAACGCAAAAGCATATATAGGTATAAATACCACAACAAACACAAAAACATTGCTTTCCACACTCATATAGCATAAATATATCTAAATAAAATGTTGTATGGAGTGAAAGGTTTTAAACAATAAAATAAAATATGTCTCAAAACACTCAAGATAGTCCAAGGAGTTCTATTTGACCACATTAATTTACCAAACTACGATTTAGCCTCAAGTGATAAATAATGTAAACTCAAAATGGACAAACATACACAATGCACATTGGCCTTAAAATCTTGATGATTCGCAAATCAATGTCATCAGTCATTTAGATTAACTAGGACTCATTGTGAAAATCCAAAGATCTTCAACTTATAACACCGAAAAAATAAACATATTTCATATTTTTTTCACTATTTTCTTTTGAAATATCACACTTTTGAGATCAATAATAAACTTGGCCTCGATAATTTTTCTCTTTTCTTTTGCCTCTCTTTTCTTTTAAGATCTTTCTAATAGTGGCCTTTTATAGGAAGGTGATTTACTCCCCTCTTAGACCTTTTCGATTACACCCTCATATTTTTCTAACCAAAATAATCTCTCAAGCAATGGTACTTACATGCACAAATCCCCAATCCAATAGATATGTAAGTGACAAGATTGATAGGAGAACACCTCACTTAACTCATGCAACATAGGTACTTATAATCCAAATTAGCTTATGCAAGTGTGTGCAGAGGCATATACAAATTGAATAAATTAAGAAAATCATAGTCAAATAAACTCCATATAAACATGATTTAGTACAATCCAAAGTATTGTAAACCATAATCAAATAACCTAATCATATAGAAAAATGAAACGAATGGATTCAAGCACATCGGTATGCCACACAAAATACATAAACCAAAATACATAAATATTTTTTTTTTGAGTTTTTCAAAACATTTTTGAAAAGCGAGTTAGGAGAAAAATAAAGCCTTTTGTATTTTTATCATATAGACCTGACTAATGAAAAGTCAAAAGACAAAAGACACAAACATCATAAAACTAGCAATAATATATAACATGAAGCACAAAATCTAGTGCATGAAAAACATAAAAATACAATCAACCGTTAGATATATCATGAGAAAAATGATCGAGCGATAAAAGTGTGTTCATGTGAGGATATAGTCATTGCGTGTTTTGCCGCCGTGATGCAAAAACCTACGCTACAACTATACTTGCGATACAAGTATAGCGGTAAGTCGAGTATCTTAAGAAATCCACAGGGAATGTTGTATAGAATTTAATTGATTTATTATTTCAAGAATAAAAGTGTAAAATATGATAGGATGGAAAAGTTAAAAAGGAAAAAATAAGAAATTAAAACTAAATTACATCTAATTAAAACGAGTGTCGGGATCGCATCTCCGCCATGGGCTAAGCACACGAAATTAGAATTTTGGTTCGAAAATATTTAACCGAGCATTTTTAGTTAAATAAGAACATCACACAAGATGAAATTTAACTCAAAGTTGTGAGATAAAAAATATAATTCAAAATGGTCACACGCAGATTAAAATTGGGTTATCGCTATAAACCCTAATGTTGCGTGACAAAGAAAGTTAAACCCATATTAAACCAATTTTTATACGCGAGGTTTCAATTAAATGTGATTTTACACAAAACCTAATTTTTGGAGCTCGATGCCCATTAATGGCAGACACACCACCCAAACCCTATTTACCTACTCACACAATATGGATATGTAAGGACACAAATTTCCAATTGAGTCCATATACAGTTTTGGCTCAATTCCGGACAAAAACATTTATTCATAGGATAATATGTAATTGTAATACTCTCAAGCCTATGAAGTGTTTGTTGAAGACGTAGCGGCAAAGAATATAAAGCTTCATCAAATATGCCGGTTTGCGTGCCTCATTTCTACGTCATCAACCATAATTCCATGCTCCCAAGGTATGAATGCAATATTATATATATAGGAGCTTGGAACAAGATTATTGGGTGTTAGGTTTTATAAAAACTGCGTTTTGTTTTAAGAAAGAATTAATTAAAACTTTCAATAAATATTTATAAAGTTTTCTGGGCTTAAACAAGAATATTCAAACTTTCTGGTTTTTCGTTCGATAGAGTCGTTCGAACGAGATTGCCATTCGAACGAAAATGTCGTTCGAACGAACCTGCCAACGAGTTCCCAGATAGGCCTATGAAATGTCGTTCGATATGTCGTTCGAACGAACCTTCTGTTCGAACGAGATATCCAATGAGATTCTAACGAGTTCAATCTGGAACGTCGTTAGAAGTCTCGTTTGAACGAGATTTCGTTAGAACGAAATGTCGTTCGAACGAGATGCCAGGCGAGAACAGTTTTTGGCAGTTTTGCACCCACTTCCCCACTTAGTTTTTAACCAACTTTTTCAGACTTTAATATGTGCGGGAAGAACATTTTCCACCTTAACTTTTCCTAACTTTTCCATCCTATTTTCATCTCTTAGAGAGAGTTTGAGAGAAAATTGTTTTAAGGAAAATGTTCAAGTTTTGAGTGCTATTTTTCAAAAGAGAATACTTTATCACTCTAGTTTTACACCCATATTGTTTATCCAAGTTCACATATATACATATCAATTGCTTGGAGTTTGGCACCGGTTTATCTCTTCCGTTTCAAAGAGAAGTTTTGGTTTGCTTCTACATCCATCAAAGAAGAAGACGTTTTGTTGCGATTCTACCCACTTGGAGAAAGGCTCCTTGCTCGGGTGACGATGACCATATAAAGTCCTATCGGTGGATTCCGAGACCGCGGTGGTATTCCAAGGTTATCCGCTCGGAAGAGGTGTCTACAAGAAGAAGCGTCGAGGCTTGAGAGGGATCGAGTCATGCATTGTAAGTCTATTTGTCTTGTAATTGTAATTTCGTATCTAGTGGATTTGTGGCTAGGGCCGTCCGAGGTTGTTTCCCGTCTTGGGTTTTTCCTCGTACATCGCGGCGTAGTGTGATTGATTTATTTTATCTTGCAAAATAACGTAGAACGCATGTTTAGAATAATTCAAGATAAAATTTGGTTTAAATCATCACACTTCATTTAATTTGGGACTAAATTAAATATTAGGTAAAGTTTATTTAATTCAAGTCATTTGCTAAAATTTGGTTTTGCCTAATTTGCTAATATTGATAAATATGACTTAGGCAAATTCTAGGACTTGGATTATTTAATTGGTTTAAGTGAATATATTAATTGATTAATTTTACTTCACTTGGTTTAATTTTAATTTGTTTAAGAGATTAAAATTTGTTTGTTTACTTTGTGATCCATCTTATGCTTCCGCATCGTGTTTGTTTTATATATAAAAGGAAATTACCCGCACTTACAGGATAAATAAATAAATAAACTAAGTAGTACTTAAAACAAGAAATGATCAAACTAAACTAATTTATCGAGGCATGGAAATTAAACACACAAACGAAATTAAGATAAAAAAACTAAATAACAAAAAGGAAGATAATGAATAGTAACTTACACACATAAAATGGACAAATATCAAAGAGAAATGAGGAGAGGGAAGCTCCCCCTTTTACAAACCCTAAAATCCTAATATAATGAAAGATATTTACAAAACTAAACTAAGGGATCCTTTTATAGTAAGTTACAAAAACTAAAGGAATAAAAAAAAGGAAAAAGAAAATAGAAATAGAAAAAAAGCAGCAAAATATCGGCCAAAACCGGGGATCAAATCGATTCGGAAACCTAACTCCAACTTTCTACATCACTCTCACAGTAGCCCAACAAAATCACCAAATCCAACCAATTCGCAAAGCCCCAAACGTCCAATTGTTCTTGTATCTCCATCCCAACACTGCAAAAAACCCAACACGGAAATCATGTCCAATCCGAGATCAAGACCCAGACCATTTTTTCTCTTGTCGAGACCAGCTATGGAGGAGACCCACTTCAAAGCTCCATTAATGGCCAAAGCCAAGAACTCGAGACCCATCTCCAAAATTGGGTAACCCGGGACCAATTTCGATATGCACATAACAAAACCCAAGCTCTAATTTTGGACGAAAGGCTCCAATTTTGGACGAAATCAAAACCCGAGCCAAACCCGAGCTAAAGCCAAAAATTGCCATGTGTAGAAACTTGCTGCGAAAGAGAAAGGGAGAAGGTGGGAATGATTCAAATTGATGAAATATTAAATTAAAAAACTTATAATTCTTCCCCGATTAAAGCTTTGTGGAATGTTCATTTAGAGTCCGATTCGAGCACCATTCATGGATATGCGAATATTGGTCCGAGAGATACAACTTCCAAGACTACTTCGAGAAAAAATCTCAAAGTGTGAAATTACCAAAATGCCCCTGAACGTGCGAAATCCAAAGAAATTTTACTAGAACACGACGAAACTTCACACTAAGCATCGTAACACCTACAAACACTCAATAATACCTCAAATAACACGTTAGCACATAAAATGGATATTTTCTAATTAACGAGCATAATTATAGCAATTACGATATCCGAAGGGGCTAAAAATGCATAAGTTAACGGGTGAAAAATGCAATATTCGTGACATGTAATACCCCGTAGTTCTGGATATTTATATTTAATTAAATTGGATAATTAAATGAGAAAATATGGTTTAATTTAAATTATGTAAGAGAAGTAATTTAATGAGATTTATTAAAAATTGTGATTATGGAGTATTAATCGAGAGATAGATACCGAATAATATTGCCTCATTATATTTACTTAGTGCGAGTAGTAAATAGTTACTTAACGCGTGTAGACCGTTTTGGGGTGAGAATGAGTAATATATTTTTAAGCGACTCAAATGACAATTTAGAGGTCACGGTTAACCCCGGAAGGGTCGAAATAGTCAAAATAGTATATATGTGATGTGGAAAATTAGAGGTCACGGTTAACCCCCGAGAAAGAGGGATGTGGAAAATTATTTGTTAAGTACGCCGGTGGGGAAGTTGAGGCAAATCGTATTGATGAAATGGATTGAATGTCATGGGAGATAGACGCTAATCGAAGCTTATATGTGATGAGAGTGACAGCACACCCTAAGGGATATAAGTCGGTCGAAAGCCGTTCAAAAGTTATCTCTTGATATGGGAGGCCTAACTGTTGTGAAGAAGTGACGCAAGGTGCTACTTAACTGAGTGTTAAGAGTGACTTACGCGTTACTAAAATGTTGATTCTTATTAGGTAACCAACCCTAAAAGTACGCCAATTACGAAGAGTGCACGGATTGTAAAGTATAATATACCCAGAGAGAAAGGGGAATAGTGTACCACTTGAGTAAAGATAACGTAAGTGGGAAGCGGTGTTGACGAAGAGACATAGTGAGATTGTCTCCAGACGTACCACTAGTTGATAGAGAAAGATGGGCTCGAAATGAGCAACCGAAATTTGGTAGTGAACCTACGTTTCCATTGATGGAATGAGGAGACAGACTTATATATTATTGATGGGATATGAACATTATAACTAAACCAACATTTCGTTGGGGTAGCGGAATGGGTTGACCGGGATGAATTAGTATGTGGTTGAAAAGGAAGAGTGCACAAGTGCAAGGTGCCGCTCTACACTATTGTGAATCAGGATGAAATCCTAAAATCCCTCCCTGCAGGAGATGGTCAGGGAGGAATGGAGATGAAGTTTTATTTTGGGTATGTTGTGTCACCTACGACTCAATAATAGTGATAAAGGAAGATAATATGCCCGTACGATAGTGGAATTTTGGAGGAACCCACTGATCAATTCATAGGTTGAATGTTTACCTATATAAGCATATTTATAAATAGTGTGAGTGCCTATATGGACTGTATATAAGGATTAGGTTCGTGGGTGCCTATTACGAACATTACATGTACTTTGAGGTGTGGTTCGAGGAGACATTTCAAACTCTTAGTCCTTAATGCGTGATATGAGGACATTCTATTGGGGTATGACATTTTAGAATATATGAAGTGTGAAATATATGGCTCACAAATTATCTATTCATGTGCGATGGGATATATATATACATATATTGGTGCTCGAGGTGTGATTTCGAGACAATATAACCAATCACTATTGGTGATCGAGGTGGGATTCCGAGCCAATAACCCCAAAAGTGTTATAAAAGGGGGGTGATTATAAAATAAGCGTTGATAGTATGTGGAAGATATATATATATATACCATATGATTTTCCTACTTATGTGCGATAATAAGTATGCTTAAATTTTGAATTGGGGTCGATGATGTTCCGGACAAAATCGTTGATAAATATTGGTATCGACGGAAGGTCTGAACCAACATATGTATTACATTTACCTTGGGGTCGAGGGATTTTCGAACCAATGTAAATGATAGGATTATTGGAGCCGATGATTTTGCCGGACCAATTGTCCTTATAGTATGTATTATGTGTGAAATGTATACATTATAATTTTCTTCTTATGAGTGATAGTAGACACATGGATGTTATATATAGAGAGATATACATCAAAAGGGTAAATTAAGTGAGACTTAGTTATAATATATCAGATATAGATAAAATACGATAAGGGTTTATAATGAAGCAAGGCATGTACTTGGGGCGACCGTCAGGATGATATGATTTGATTTTGGGTATAATAGGGTGCAGTGATGTTTAAGGTCCTTAGTCTTAATACCAGTCTCATCCAAATTTCGAGGACGAAATTCCTTTATAAGGGGGGAAGTATGTAATACCTCGTATTTCTGGATATTTATATTTAATTAAATTGGAGAATTAAATGAGAAAATACGATTTAATTTAAATTACGTAAGAGAAGTAATTTAATGAGATTTATTAAAAATTGTGATTATGGAGTATTAATCGAGAGATAGATACCGAATAATATTGCCTCATTCTAATTACTTAGTGCGAGTAGTAAATAGTTACTTAACGCGTGTAGACCGTTTTGGGGTGAGAATGAGTAATATATTTTTAAGTGACTCAAATGACAATTTAGAGGTCATGGTTAACCCCGGAAGGGTCGAAATAGTCAAAATAGTATACCCAGGGGTACTAGTTAGGTTCCGGGACGTTTTTGGGCTAAGTCGGGACCGTTCAGGGGTGTTTTAGTCTTTTAAAATGTAGGAGTGAGAATACCTACAAATTTAATAACTCTAAGTCCGATTATAAGAGTTGGAGGCTAGGGTTGGAGAGAAAAAAAAACACCATAGCCATTAGAGAGAAGAGAAAAACAATTCTCAAGGCAAAAGGAAGAATTGGGAAGGATTCAAAGGACACTTTCACCACAAACTTGTGGGGAAGGAAGATTGAAGGAGAAAAACAATCAATCATCAACAAAAATAAAAAAATCAAAACCCCTCTATCAAGGAAAGTGTTTATTACAAATCAATTCAAGTTATAATACCCATGTGTAGGGGGTTTTAAGAATTGGTTGATTCTATTGAAAAACCTTGAATTAAATGTATGAATCGATCATATGTTTGGGTAGGATTGCATGTAGAATGAATATATAAGTAAAGATGAAACAAAATTTGAATATATTGGATGATTAACATAGAATCTTTATGAGTTCTTGGTTAAAGAACATGAATCTCGAATGACTTAGGGTTCAATTGATGATCACAAGATGTCAATCTGCCAGAATTTTTTACATAACTTTAAACGTATGCCATTTGAATTTTACTTCTAATTAGAGTGTGAACCATACATTTATGGAAATTTATATCTCTTATCTATCCAATGAAGTTGGAATCAGGTCAATCAGAGTTCTGTAGAGGGAGTAATCGACATGTTACTACAGGGTGTTTGATCTGCCAGCATAGTAATCCGCCAGAATTTTGACGTGATTTTAAACGTATACGATTTGAGTTGTACTTCGAATTAGAGTGTGAATCATAGATTCATGGAAATTTATATCTCTTATCTTTCCAATGAACTTGGAATCAGGTCAATCGGAGTTCTTTAGAGGGAGAAATCGAAATTTTACTAGAGGGTATTTAATCTGCCAGAAAATTTACGATTCGTTTCGGCTGCGAGAAAATGTAAGATCTTTCTTTTTAAGACTCAAATGCCTAAAATTTTATCGGGGAAGTATTGGGGACCTTGATGAAATATATTTATGGAATAATTATATGGAAGTTGGTCTATTGTTGAGTGTTGGACTTTAATTTTGTGAGAGAATTAAAGTGGAGATTCATAGGCTTGATTGTGACGTATTCTAATTCGAGATGATAAGAATATAATTACGGAAAAGCGTGAGCGAGCTTAAATTTATTGATTTAGTAGGTTAAAAGGATAACTACGGAATTGATATAACAAGGGGTAACTAGGACCCTTAGAGTTGTCTGAATACTCGAATTAATATGAAAGTGAAATAAATTTGTAAAGCAAACAATTATGGTTAATATAAGAGAATACTATATTACGTACAAGTATGATTGATAGGTCGGGTGTGTACCTACTAAATTGTATGAACTAGTAGGCTGAGATATGTATACCTAAATTAACTACGTTAGGGTCGATGAAGTATTTCGAACTAACGTAGGGTTATTATATGTTAGGGTCGATGGAGTATTCCGAACTAACATAGGGTTATTATATGTTTGGGGTCGATGTAAAATGCCGACCCAAATCTTTGAACTGGTGGCGTGATGAAAGAGTCCGAGCCAGAATTTGTGTATGTAAATAATTGGGGTCGATGTATCATACTGAAACAATTTTTACTTGGGGTCGATGAATCATTTCGAACCAAGAGTCCTTTACATGTGTAAAAAGGACAAAATAGTAATGACTGATATTTAGTATATATTGTGTGTGAAATATATACTTAATGATATTCTACTTCTGTGTATTAGCATATTGATATATATTATGTATTTAAAGATACATATCAAACTGGTAAGTTAAGTAGTGAAACTTAATTACGAAGCGTAACGTTAGGTAGAGAATATCTATTTAGTAATTTAAGTAGTGAAACTTAATTACAAAATTGGGAAGATAGAAATTGTAAGAATTGTAATAATTTTAGTATTGAAACGAAATGAGAAGTCTTGAAGTATAACACAGGTGAAATGTTACTTGATAGTTAATTAACATACGCGAGATGTTAGTGAAATGGATTTGTATTGTATGGGCGGTACGAAAACTTAGATACAGATAAGTTCAGTTGATTACCTTAGTTAGTTATCTTGGGAAGTATGGCTAGGTAAGCTAAGTGTAGAACGTTAGGTGTGCACAATAGATGAGGAGTGAGTAAACTCAAGAGAGTGTACGAGAACCTAACATGTGTAATCAATAACCGCATTTTATATTGTGATAAACGCTTGCTAAATATTTTCAAAATGTTTTGAGTACTAACTTTTGCTATAAAATATTTTCAAAACCATTTAGGTGTCCAACCACAGGGACGCCATGGATGGTGATTCTATTCCAGGGACTCGAAGTTATAGCACAGTGGATGCTTACAGGATTTTGACTAGACGATATCTCTCATTCAGATCTAGTACAGGATCTCACACTATTCTATGTATGGACTTGTAGTCCGGTATCAGTCTGAGATGTCAGTTTCAGACTAGTAGTTGTTCTATTGTTGTTTGGGATTTTTATCCAATGTTTTATTCGGTAATCATTTTGTTCTGTTGTACTTATACTTTGTTGGTTTGGGTTTTAGTACATGGTAATTGTTTTACTTTTTCTGCATGGTTGATTTTCCTTTTTAAGAAAGATAAAATTTTGGCACCGGTCTAATTTTTACTTAGGTGATTAGTAATTAAAAAGTTTTCGATAGTGATGCTAAGAATGAACCATTTGAGAAACCTGTTTTAATTTAATAAAGGCCACATCACCCGATGTTTAATTAGGCGGGGTGTCACATGACATATTACACCCCCTAACTTAGACATTGGTAGTCCCTAGCAATGAAATTCAAATCAAGAAGAACTATAATAAAATCACAAAACAGGAGTTATATACAAGGGGGATAAATGCCACTTTCATAGGCGAACGATTGCATATAGCATATTCAATAAGCCATTAAAACTCTATGTTATCCTAGTGGACGAGTGTCATCTCGTGTGGGTTTTTAGGGATGAAACCTACAAACATCAAATTGTTTCCTCAAAATATGCCCAACCCAACATGCGACAAACTAAACAACAACGAAAAAAATTTCCAAAATATTATTAGCATATTGAACGAATTCAAGCTAAAGTCCGTTGTTATTAACAGGTTGAATGCACCTCATAGAATTGAAACTTTAAAAGTGGGAGGTGGGGGGGAGATAGAGAACATATATAGTATGATTTGGAAAAAACTTATATAAATGGGATAAGAATTAATGCAAGGATATATTAAATCTTCACGGGCATTACGCTCATCAAATTAATTCACTCAAAACAAGGAGGTAACACATGAAACATGAGGTCATAAAGAGTAAATGTAAATGGAAACTAGGTCGCACACATGTCACAAATGGAAAATGCTATATAGAAAATGAAAAACTTGTAATCTCAATGAAAGATATCGCACATTAAAAGAGGTGAAATGCATTTTCACAGATTATCAAAAATATTTTGAGTTTTAAATTAAATTCACCCTAAGATAACCTAGGACTTGTATAGGGTTGTAATCTAGGCTAGGCTAGGCTAGGGTACGAAATGAAGGATATATGTATGGATTCAAAGTGTTTTGAATGAGAACTCAGTATAATGGAAACATGCGGGCAATTACGAAAATGGAAAACAAGTTCCATAATCAAGCATTAAATATAGCAATTGGAGAGCAACAAGGATAGTTGAACTACACATAACATATATATACAAACTTTATCTTTTCTTCTTTTTCTCTTGTTTTCTTTTCTATTTTTATTTTTCTTTTCTTTTTTCACTACTTTCTTCTCTTTTATCACTCTTTTCATATGCTTAAAATGCAACCACACTACACAACATCATTCAATCCCAACTAACATTTGAAACAATGGCATGGGAGGTAATATGTATAGTTTAAAAATCCAATTAGGAGTTGGTTATGTTATTTAGGGTAATGAAATGAAAGGCTAATATTTAGGCTCAAAGGGGTTGACTAGGGAGAACATATAAGGTGAGGTCAAGGTCAATATGGGTAATGTAACAAAGATGACCTATGATCATATCCTAAAGTTATGCAATTATTGAGTCAAAATAATTTTGAAAATCATGCTCAAGTAACACATTTCAAGATATAAACTCAATTAATGAATGATAAAATGAAAGAATAGTGAGATTACCGATGAATTCAACGTTTTCAAGGAGGAAAGAAAATTGTATAACACTCACAAACGAAGAAAGCCCAAAGCTCACTTGGTGTATGTATATACAATGCAACAAAAGATTACTGAGTTGTAAAAATCCTAAACCAAATCAATAAAATAAAAAAAGCACATGTGCTCATGGGATAAAGTTTAATTCATCAAGTTATTCATAATATCAATGATTTGAGGATTAAAGTCTAATAACTTCTAAAATCAAGAACATGCATCATTGAATGTCTAATGGATCGGGAAATTATTGAAATTTATAATCGGAAAGAAGGCAAAACACCTAACAAAAGGGAAAAAAGATAAAAAGAATATTTTTGAAAAATTTTCAATTTTTAACAAAAAAACATGATTTTTAACTAACATGTGATAAAATCCATGGACTAAACATGAAATGGATAGAATATCCCACACCCCCTAACTTAATTGTTGCATTGTCCTCAATGCGCATTAAGAATACAACGCAAAGATAGAAAAATAATGATATTACCCAAAATTGGACCGATCCTTGATAAGCACGAGTCCAAAGAATCTACAAAACAAGTTAGTACCAAGCATAAAGAAAAGCAATAACAAAAAGTTTAACTAATTACACTAGACTAAATTAGAAGGAAAGAAAAACGAATGAAAGAAAAATAATAGAAGCTATCTATTTATAACCTACTATTTAGAAATCTAATTAACTATACACTAGAAGTCTAAATAGTCAAGGATTCACCCAAAAAGGGATTTGACTTTGAAACATCAACGGTGGACCCTCCAAAGCTAAAACACCTCCCGAAAGATAAGAATTCCATTTGAACAACGGAAGACATGCGGGTGGCAGAAAAAGTGAACCATCGCTAATTTGAAATTTTGGGCGGGCAATGGGGGATTTTGATAACAAGAGGGAAAGATACACTTGAGGTCCAAGAAAAATTGACTCATCTCCCAAAGGTTTTTCTATTAGAATGGGAGATGGTGCACACGTGGGGATAACATCCATCTTAAAAAACAAGTTCGACAAAGAGTCCTTATCGACAAAAGGGGTAAAAATTTTAAGAATTTTTACCGACTCATAGGAATCAACCAGTAATTTTAAAGGTTCGATAACGGAAAATGTATATGGTAATGAACTAAATTCAATCTCATTAAACATATCTTCGGAAGGACATTGAATTTCCGGGGAGAAATATTCACATTCGATGAGAAATTCTTAAAAAAATTGAGGTGAAACACAAGTTTCCACCTCCTCGTTGTATAGCGCCAAAGAATCCATCTCATCTCAAAGACTTCAAGAATCAATCCAGGACCAAAAAGGCTTTCCAAAACTTGGGAATAAAGAAGAAACATTTCTTCCAAAGTAGGCTTCCTCAGCTCAAGAGCCTTGGACTCCTCATTTGGTTGAAACTCGTCTTCGAAATTATCGGAATAAAAATCATCATTGGATCCGAATAATGAATCCATCTCAAGCTCCCAATAAAGATTTTCATTTCGTTAAACGTTTTGAAGTTTTTTATTCTCAAGAAAATCTTGAAAATGGAAAACTTGAAATATATCCCTAAAGTAAGAATCATTAGAATGACCGACTAAACAATAGAAAAAGAACATGGTTACCTAATTGTTCGTAAATGGAGAATCCAAGAAGGAAAGTACGTCAAAGTTTCTTAGCGCTCAAATGTGCAAATACTGCATAAAAAGGTTAAAACAAAGAATACAAATACAAAAGAAAAATACTATGAAATAATAAAATAATTACAATCTAAAACTAACATTCCTCGGCAACGGTGCCATTTTGATCGAGCGGTAAAAGTGTGTTTATGTGAGAACACAGTCGTTGTGTGTTCCATCATTGCGATTCAAAAACCTAAGTTACCACTACACTTGCGATACAAGAATAGTGGTAAGTTGGTTATCGTAAGAAATCCACAAGGAATGTTGTATAGATTTTAATTGATTTATTATTTGAAAAACAAAAGTGTAAAAGGCGATAGGTTAGAAATGGTAAAAAGTAAAAAATAATAATTTAAAACTAAATTAAAACTAATTAAAATTAGAGTTAGGATCGCACCCCCGCTATGGGCTAAACACGCAAAATTAGAATTTTGGTTCGAAAACATTTAATCGAGCATTTTTAATTAAATAAGAACATCACGCAAGAAGAAATTTAAATCAAAGTTGCGAGATAAAATATTTAATTCAAAATGGTCAATCGCGTATTAAAATTAGGTTATCGCAATAAACACTAACGTTGCGTGAAAAAGAAAGTGAAACCCATAATAAACTAATTTTAATACGCGAGGTTTCAATTAAATGTGATTTTACACAAAACCTAATTTTCGAATTTCGACGCCCATCAATGGTGGACACACGACCCAAACCCTATTTAACTACTCACATAACAATAATATATGAATAAAACAACTAACTAATAATTAAAACAAGAAGTAATTAAAGTAAACTAATTTATCTAGGTATGGAAATTAAACACATAATGGAAATTAAGCTAAAACACCTAAATAACAACAAGGAAGATAATGAATAGTAACTTACATACAAAATGGGAAAATATCCAAGAGAAATGAGGATAAGGAATCTCCCCCTTATACAAACCCTAAAATCATAATATAATGAAAGATATTTACAAAAATAAACTAAGGGATCAAATCAATTCTAGTGAATCCGAATCGATTCGAAAATGGAGATCTGCTTGCTGCATAGATACCGAATCGATTCGGCTGAGTCCAAATTGATTCGTAAATCTAACTACAACTTTCTGCATCACTCTTGCAGCAGCCCCAAAAAAATCACAAAATCCCTCCAATTCTCATGGCCCCAAACCTCCAACTGTTCTTGCATCTCCATCCCAACAGTGCAAAAAATTCAACACGCAAATCATGTCCAACCTGAGACCAAGACCCACACCATTTTTGCTCTCGTCGAGACCAGGTGTGGAGGAGACCCACTTCCAAGCTCCATTAATGTCCAAATCCAAGAACTCGAGACCCATTTCCAAAATTGGATAACCCGGGACCCATTTCGATATGCGCGTAACAAAACCCAAGCTCCAATTTCAGACGAAAGACTCCAATTTTGGATGAAACCAAAACCTGAGCTAAAGCCAAAAATCGCCATGTACAGAAATTTGCTGCAAAAGAGAAAGGGACAAGGTGGGAATTATTCAAATTGTTAAAATATTAATAAAATATTGAATTAAAAAACTTATAATTCTTCCCCGATTAAAGCTTCATAGAATTTTTGTTTGGAGTCTGATTCGAGCACCGTTCACAGACACTCAAAGGTTGGCCCGAGACCTACAATTTATGTGTATTACTTCGAGAAAAAATCTCAAAGTGTGAAATTACCAAAATGCCCCTAAACGTACAAACTCCAACTAAACTTTATCGAAACACGATGAAACTTCATGCTAAGCACCGTAACACCTACAAATAGTAAATCATACCTCAAATAACATGTTAGAACATAAAACAGAGGCTTTCCGATTAACAAACATAATTATAGCAATTACGGTACTCGAGGGGGGTAAAAATGCATAAGTTAACAGGTGGAAAATGCAATATTCGTAATTTGTCCAAAAATCACATGGAAGCTTGCAAGAGTCCACAAGTCTAACATTTAACCCTCCAAATATGATTTCCTAACCCATGTAGACATGATTATCTTGGCTTTTGTAAACCTTGGTGACACTAGACTTGTACTTTCTAGGACCTTTTATAAGATTATAACAAAAAGGCCTATGGGGAACTTTCTTAAGTCAACGTTTCCATGTGTATACATAATTGATGTTACCCTTGGTTTGATATTTTCTAACATCCCTATAAATAGTTGACTCTCTCAAAATGTTGACCTTATTTATAGAAGTGGAAGCATTTGAAACATCGAAGCCAATTCCAACCTTGTTATTTTTTTTTCTGGATGGTGCCTAAAATTTTATTCAACTTCTCTGAGCTAGATTCAAAATAAAATTTGACGTGAATTAAGTTTCTTAATTTTTACTCTAACTCCATAATACTAGACTCAAGTAATAAATGAGACGCATCAAATTTTAGGCGCTCCTTCTTTAAATTTTCAAATAATACTCAAAGGTTATCTATCTATCTCTCGTTACGTACGCAAACTTCTCTCTAAGATTTTCTTATATTACCTCAAATCCTTAATTATTTTAGCATAATCATTACCTATGGCATGTTCTTAGAACTTCACCTGTTACTTCATGTTGGACTTTTTTAACTTCAACTAATCGGTATATAACTCATGAAAGGCAACTTAAATTTCACTCTCATCCTCTTCATAACTCTCTTATTCTTCTTTAGTCGCATGTTAATCACAAGACAAAACCTCAAAATCGTTATGCGTTTGATTATCTTCAGTGAAAGATTCTTCATTAAGTATCGCATCAATGGCCATTAAAGCAGTGTAGTTACACTCGATAGTGGAATCAGGTTCCTCTTTCGACTCACTATCACTAAGGATAACATTGTATGCCTTTGACATATTGCCTTCCTTCCTTAGTCTAGTGGAACACTCAAAAGCATAATACCTAACATCGTAGTATTCAAAGAACTTATCTCGATCATCCTCATCCTTACTTTTATCCTTCTTCTTCTTATTACAATCATTGAAGTTCGGAGGTCTCTTTTTATACTTCTTACCTTCTCTAATCTAAAGAAACTTTCTAAACTTCCTAGCAAAACTGATTATCCCTTCCTCCTTCCTAGACTTTAAAGCTAAACTGTTATCTTTCTTTTCATCTTTCTTCCTTGTAGGAAATATGTTCATCTTATAGGTTTGGATATCACCTACAAGCTCTTGGACCCGTATAACATTGACACCATTAGAGAATATAGGATTGTGACCTTGGAATTATATCTTTTATGAGATGACCTTAAGATTTTTCACACCACTCTCTACTCTGTAATAGGTTAACCTAAGTTAAACGAGGATTTGGAAATATCCGACAACTTGGCATAAAATTTATCAGAAGACTCATGTTCTAACATTTTTATTGTTTCAAATTTAGTTGTCAAAATTTGCAATTTTGAAATCCTAATGTTATCAATATCCTCGCGTTTGGATTTTAAAATATACCAAGCACATCTCTCGATCTTGCATGTCATAATTATCCTAAACTCCTCAATGGTCACAACGCAAAAAATAGTGTATACTCCCTGTTGATGTAAAAAGTTAGATTGCTTCCAATTATTTAATCACAGATAAATATAAATGAGAAAAAGAATTTTAAAGTGGTTCAGCCTTATAAGAATGGCCTACGTCCACTGTTTTCTGTTATTGCCAAGTGATTTGGAATTCTCGATATGTAACTCTATCAAGAAATTCCGGTCACTTTGAATGAGGGTGATACAATGTATTTATATCCCTTAGGCTATATATGTGAAAGGGTAAACAATTAATGCCCTTTAAGAGTATACGTCTGTATAATAAGCATTCAATGAATAGTTGAACTGTTGATTATCTGGCAATCAATGCTGTGGCCGAGATGCAGCTCGGACCGCCTTAGTTCCTCGTCGTTCAGGAGTTCCTCGGAGTATACTTGCTGCTCGGAGTGAGTATGACTTGGTCGGGGAAATAAACTTCCTCGTTGCTATTGTGCCACGTAGATCGACACGTGTCTTCTTATTATTCGTCTATATCAGCATACTAATTTTGGTATCAACAGAAGCCCCCAATGTTTCATATTTCGAACTTTGAGGAATATGGAACATTCTTTCTCGGTATATGGCAATATTAAATGACCTTCCTGGTTTTTAGGATCATTTTCTCCGTATTCGAATTTCCTTCCAAATTCGCAAAATCCGCCTTTTTGAATTTTTATAAGCGCTTCGATCTTCACGCACTTTTTGTCCTTTTAGCTTCCGGTAGCGTAATAGTTTCTTTTTTATAATCATTTCTTTCTCTGTTTCCCAGGGCAAAGTATTTAAGCTTCATAGGCAATCCCATCGTCTTCTACCTTTTCCAATTTCTACTTTCGAGTTTTCCATAGTTTTTCTCTCTCTTGTGCGTTCATCCTTTTTTTCATTCGTTGTCAACAGATCTCCTTTTTTTCCTGTAAGATCTTCTTCCTTCTTCTTCATTTCTTTTATTCGCCATGGTTTATGTTATTAAATCTCTTGAGAAATTTCGTTATGATTTTTCTATCCCATCTTGGGTAACTCTGGAGGATCTTTCTGAGCCTTCAAATTATTTTCGTTTAGCTGAGGGACATTGGTTCCCCGGTCTCTTTATTGCTGAATGTGGATTTTCTTTTCCACCAAACCCTTTGTGCTTAGAGTTCTGCCATTATTTCGATGTTGTTCCTGCAAAAATAGCCCCCAACACATGGAGATTAGTTAATGGGGTGTATAGGTTAAATCAAACTCACAGAACCCGTATAGGAATTCCTGAGATTATGTATTGTTATAGATGGGATGTTCTAGATAATGTTTTTTTATTTAAAAACTAGATTTTTGAATAGGGCTTTAGTAGTCAACCTCCCTGATGCCAATAGGGATTATTTTGAACATGGGGTAGTTATCAAAAACTGGCAACATGCCCTTTTGATTGGAGATGAAGTATATCAAGGTCCCAGATGCCCTCCATATGGCAATGGGATAGGTTATTTTCATTTTATTTTATTTCTGAAATTATGATTTCATTATGTTTGATAAAATGTGTGACTGATATTTCACTATGTATTTGTTTGCAGTTGACAGCAAAAGAAAAACTCCAAAAGAAGCTGACGTTAATATCAAGCATTTGAAACTTATCTGGAGTTTGCATCAGAAAGTTGCAGACGAGAAGGATGCACCTGTGGAAGTGATCACCATCTCCCCAACCAAAAGCTCTTCTTTGGTTGAAACTGTTGAAATGCCACCGAGGAGACTGAAGAAATCCTCCTCGGTCAATTTGGCTGAAACCATTCCCCAGCTCCAAGTTAGTGGAGCTGGTGTTCCAACTATTATTCCCCCGAGCTCTGCGATGAGCTTGGTAAAGACTTGGACCATTCATGAAGTTCAAGGAGTTGAGGAGAATATGTCTAGGGATATGCTTACAGCCCTGGCTACTCGTCACATTGCTTCAGTAAGTTTCTCATTTTCTGAATTTTCTTTCTTTCCTTCAATACATGTATCTCTGTGCTGACTTATTATTATCTCATTTTTTCAGCTGGTGAGTTGCTTTAACACCATTGTGAAGAAGGATGAAACGATCAAGGCTTCTAGCTCCTCGTCCGGAGTGGAAGATGCTTTACTAGGTTTGACCAAATCTTTGAAGGAGTCCCGTCAAAAGTATGACGAGGATAAGGCTGAATGGGAGAAGAAGTTGGCTACAGTTGAGGTAGAGACGGTGCAACTCGTTGAAGTTTCCAAGGGTTTGGAAAATAAGATGAAAGATATGGAGGGAGAGAAAAAGAAGTATGACGAGAAGCTCAAGAGTTTTGGGGAGCTTGAAAACAAGATGAAAATGGCAGAAGAAGAATTATCCCTTCTGCGAGAAGTGAATCGCCAGAAGGAGGAGGTGGAAGCTAAGTTGAAGGCCACCGAGGATCTTCTATCCGAGAAGCTCTCCTCGGAGAAAATAAAAAGAAAAGTGGCGGTGAAAAAATATGTCCGCACTGGTTGGGACAAAGGGTGGAATAGGGGGGTAGCAGCAATGATGACCCAGGTGCAGTATGGGAGCTTGAAATACTTTCGAGATGGTTGGGTGGCTGTCCTGCAAGAATTGAAGATTAATGAGGACTCAGAACTGTTTCAACAGCATCTCCCTGGTCCTCCCCCAAATATTGAATATGAAGAAGAGGACGAAGCTGCCTCCGAAGAATCTTCAATGGCAGTGTGTGATCCAATCCTTACTCAGCCTGCCGACGAGGAGCTTTCATCTCTGCCTGCTCCTCCCGAATAAGTTCCAGCTCTAGCCGACCAACTCATTGTTCCAACCGAGCAACCAAGCTCCTCGTCCCAGCCTCCCGAGAAAGTCTAGGGAGACAAGAAAATGGTGTGAAGTTGTTCGGTATTTCTTTTTCTTTTGTCACTTGTACTCTGTACTCTGAACACTGTACTCCTTTCTATGATGTAATAAAAAATCACCTTTTTTGTTTCTCTATGTTGTTGATGTTCTGTCTGCTTTTTTATTAACTCTTGGCTTCTCTGCTTTACTAGTTTATGACTAGAATGGAATTGCTGTCTGCCCATGACACAACTCTGCTTCGACAGTGTAATGAATATTTTAAGGTTGGCCACACTGACTTGGACAAATCCCAGATTGTAGATATTCTTGGTCGAGATGCTTCAGACCAAGCAGTGGAGGCATATCAATACTTGAAATGTCTTCTTGATTGTGTTGTAGCTAACAATGTGGCTTATTACGAAATGATTGAAGACTTGCAAGGTACTCTCGATGAACTTCAGCAGCAGTATAAAGAGTCTTCAGCTCTTTTGCACGAAGGGTATGAGAAGAGGTATCAGCAGATTTCTGCGGAGAAGGGCTACGAGAAGCTCCTTACTGGGTACGATGTGAGGGATAGAACCCTAAAGGGTGAAGTTAAAGCATGTAGACAGATTGCCGAGCTGCTGGAGGAAGATAATAACAATTTACAGAAAGAGCTAGCACAGTTGAAGTCTGCAGCCTCTTCTTCAACAGCTGTAATCCCAGTGACTGACTAGGGATTTTCATTTTTAGAGGTTGAGAATGCCAAATTGAGGCAAGAGTTGGACACATTGAGGAGGTCGAGCACTTCCACATCTCCTCGAGGACGAGCAAGAGCTTCTCGGGGTCGAGGAAGAGCAGTTCAGGTTTTTGTGGAGGAACAGAGGACAGCATCTGCCTTAGAGAACCAAGCCGTCCAATTAATGGCTAAGAACCAAGCATTGTCTGACATGTCAAAGAAAATTAGAGAACTGGAAAAACAACTCTCTGCAAAGAAATCAGTGTTGGAGACTAATGATATTTTCATCCAGAGTCTTCACGAGAAGCTTGAAAGGTTAACATTTCAATTTCACAAACAGCCCAGGGAGTTCTGGATGGCTGGATACAATGAAGCACTATTCCATTTGGATGATCGTATCCAGAATGCCAATAATGAGGGCTACAAATAAGGCTGGCTGAATGCCTTGGGCGTGCTGAAGCTCAAACAAGGACACTATCTATGGGACTATTATGATCCCGGGGTACTCGACTTGCCTGTGCCACTGTACAATCTGGACATGGAATGGATCCCAGCTCGTGCCATTCCTCGGAGTTTAAGTGCAAAATACCTCGGTGAGTACAATCTTCATTCTCAGTTCGAGGTATCTCGTCCCGAGCATCTTCTAGATCGACCTTCTGCGATGAACGTCAGGATGCTGAAGGATTTGAACTTCATCAATTCTCCTCAGTCTTTAAATGATCCACCTGCTGGCGAGGAACCTGTATCGAAAGCTGAGGGGAAAAAACCAATAGAATAGGAATTTTTGATGTAACAATTAGTATACATATCCACGTAATTATCAATGTAACTTTTAATTTATTTTGAATTTTATGAAAGACTTTCATTTTTGTTTGCAAATCTGTATTGCTATTATCTTGTACTTGTCAAACACTTTATACTTGTGCTTGCATAAAAATATTTTGTGGTTCATCGACCAACTTAGTAATAAAAAAGTTAAAAGTATTAGTAATGTTGCTCGATCACTTAATAATAAAGTAATGAGTATAAGAATGTTTAAAAATTTTCCAACCAACCAAGGTTGTTAAATTGTGCTCGTCGACCAATTATAGTTAGTGGGTTTTTATCCCCGACCAGCTATACTTGGTACTGTTTGGAATATTTTCTCCTCGTCGACCAACTACAGTTAGTGGATTTTTATCCCCGACTAACCATACTTGTTTCAGTTTGGAATATTTTGTTCTTCGAGGAACTTTTGTATTTTTTGTAATAATCTTACCTCCCGACCAACATAAGTTGGCATTTGAGAGCATATCTTGTCTCCTAACCAACCGAGATTGGCATTTTTAGGAGTATTTTTCTTCCTAGCCAAACACGTTGGCATTTTTAGGAATGTTGTTCTCGCCCTTTTAGCAACCGGAGTTGGTCTGAGTTCAAACTATCATGTCCACTTGCCCTTTTACCAAAATTTGTCTGAGCCAGTGTCAGCCTCCTAACCAAAGGAGTATGGTTTCCTAACCAACCGGGGCTGGTATTTTTAGGAATGTCGTGTTCTCTCCCTTTTACCAACCGGAATTGGTCTAAGTTCGAACCATCATGTCCACTCGCCTTTTTACCAACCGGAGTTGGTCTGAGCTAGTGTATGCCTCCTAACCAAAGGAGTATGGTTTGTTCTCGCCCTTTTACCAACTGGAGTTGGTCTGAGCTTGAACTATCGTCTTCTTTTTACTGCCGAGCAGCGTAGTGTTACACACTAGTATTCCCCGAAAAACTTTCAATAAAAAGAGAAAAGATGGCGAAATATCATCATTTTATTCATATTGATGGAACTGCTTTACATTTTACATCACTGATAATACTTGCGTAGGTGTTCAGCATTCCATGCATTCTTAAATTCCTCTCCTTCTAGAGTTGCTATTCGGTAAGTTCCTGGTCGCACAACTTCTGTAACTCGGTAAGGTCCATGCCAGTTTGCTTCCAACTTATTGTGCTTCTGAATGACCTTCTTCAGGACGTAATCTCTTTCTTTTAAGTCGCATTTTTTCACCCTCTTGTTGTAGAACAGGGCTGTTCGTTGTTGGTAAGCAGCATTCCTAATGGCTGCCTCTTCTCTAACCTCCTCGAGCATGCCCAAATCTAATCTCCTCATTAAGTCGCTGACTGGGGAATTGAAATTCAGCACTCTGTGTGTTGGAAGACCCACCTCGGCAGGTATTACGGCCTCACTTCCAAACGCCAGCATATATGGTGATTCTCCAGTTGCTGCTCGGGGAGTTGTTCGGTAAGCCCACAATACTGACTGTAGCTCATTAATTCAATTAGCTTTAGCCTCACTTAGCCTCTTCTTCAAACCGTTTAGTAATGTTCTGTTCTTCACTTTAGTCTGTCCATTGCTTTGAGGATGGTCTGGTGCTGAATGGACATTCAAAATGTTTGACTGATGACAATAGGCGGCAAACTCCTCGTTATCAAATTGTGTTCGATGGTCTATAATGAAGGCATGAGGGAGGCCATATCGGCAGATGATGTTCTTCCCAACGAATTGGTACACCTTCTCGTATGTCATATCAATCAGAGCCTCAGCTTCTACCCACTTAGTAAAATAATCCACTGCGACGACGAGGTACTTGAATCTTCCTCGAGTCATTGGCAGTGGTCCAACCAAATCAATTCCCTACATGGAAAATGGCCAAGGGGAAGTTATGGGTGTCAACAATGCTTGTGGAGTTCGTCGGATGGAGGAAAAACGTTGGCATTTATCACATCTCTTAGCATAGGCTATACAATCAGCCCTCATCGTTGTCCAGTAGTATCCCTGTGTCCACCCTTTGCAAAAGTGTCCGACCTGCTACATGGGCTCCACAAGACCCTTCATGGATCTCTTCATTCAATTCTTTCACCTCGGAGGGATGTACACATCTTTGTAAACCTGCCATAATTCCTCGTCTATACAAAACACCATTAGTTAGTACATACCGAGCAGCTTTAAACTTCAATTTCTTGGCAGCGAGCTTATCCTCTGGTAATTCTCCTTCCTCAATATATGCCCTGATGGGATCCATCCAAGATGGTCCTAAATCAAGGGTAATAATATTCATCGTCAGGTCTTCATCTATGCTCCGACTTTCTAATATTTCAATTGGTATCATTCTTCGCAACTCGGTACGAGTAGCTGATGCTAGTCGGGCCAGTGCGTCTACTCGTGCATTCTCCATTCTTGGTATTCTGATCAACTGAATGGCATCAAATTCTGCCAATAACTCCATCACCTTTGCATGATACTTGACCATTAATTCTCCTTTAACTGCATATGTTCCCATCATCTGATTCACAATTAATTGAGAATCACTGAATACCATCACTTGTTGTGCTTCCATAATCTTTGCTAAATTAAGACCTGCTATCATGACCTCATACTCGGCCTCATTATTAGAAGCTTTGAATTGGAATCGCAGGGCGTATTCCATGTCAATCTCGTCTGGGGTGTTTAAAACAATCCCTGCTCCACAACCTGTTGTGCAAGATGACCCATCTACATATAATCTCCATGTAGGTAACTCGTCTTCAAATTTCTTATCTGACAAAGTTTCTCGGTGAAATTTTTGTTGTTTCCTTTCATCCTCCCCTGATATTTCTCGCTCTTCGTCGATCATCTCTTCTTGCCCTTTTACCAACCGGAGTTGGTCTGAGCTCGAATTTGATGATCCTTCAATATCCACAAGCCCTTTTACCAACCGAGTTGGTCTGAGATTGTGTTTGTTGATCCTGTAACATCCACAAGTTGATCATCGAGCAACTTTTGTTCCTCGGGGGTATCAGGACAAGTAAACTCTGCTATAAAATCTGCTACAACTTGCCCTTTTAATGATGATCTGGGTTCATACACAATATCATATTCACCGAGCTCTATTGCCCAGTACATCAGTCTCCCTGATTTTTCTGGCTTATGAAGGGCTTGTTTCAATGGCATGTCGGTATACACGACGATGGTATGGGCCTGGAAATATGGCCTCATTCTTCTGCTTGCCTCAATTAATGCCAATGCCAATTTTTCCAGCTTTGGGTACCTGATCTCTGCACCTCGGAAAGCCTTACTTGTGTAATAAATTGGCTTATGGACTCCATTCTCTATTCTGATCAATGCCGAGCTGACTGCATTCTCTGATACTGCCAGGTACAAGTACAACTTTTCTCCCATTACTGGCCTGGACAACAGTGGAGGTGCTCCCAAATAGTTTTTCAAGTCTTGAAAGGCTTTTTCACATTCATCATTCCACTCGAAAGTTTTTTGAAGTGTTTTAAAGAATGGGAGGCATCTATCAGTTGCTCGGGATACAAATCTGTTGAGCGCTGCCACTCGTCCTGTAAGACTCTGTACCTCTTTCTTCATCGTTGGAGATCGCAACCCTAAAAGAGCTTTGATCTTTTCTGGATTTGCCTCAATGCCTCGCTGTTTGATAATGTACCCAAGGAACATTCCTTCTTGTACTCCAAATGTGCACTTCGTCGGGTTAAGCTTCATTTGGTATTTATCCAGTTGATCAAAGGTCTGACCTAAGTCAACTAGATTATCAACAGCTTTCTTGCTCTTTCTCAGCATATCATCGATATAGACTTCCATATTGCAACTGATTTGTTCGGCAAAAACCTTGTTCATCAGCCGCTGGTATGCCGCTCCTTCATTTTTCAAACCAAAAGGCATAACATTATAACAATAAGTTCCCCTAGGGGTAATAAAAGAAGTACTTTCCCTGTCTTCAGGTTTCATTTTGATCTGGTTGTAGCCAGAGTAAGCATCCATGAAGCTGAGCATCTCGTGTCCCAATGTAGCATCCACTAGTTGATCAATTCTGGGCAATGGAAAGTGATCCCTTGGGCATGCCTTGTTAAGATCGGTGAAATCAACAAACATTCTTCATTTATTGTTTTTCTTCTTTACCATCACCACATTTGCTAACCAGTCTGGATATTTCACATCTTCAATGAATTGGGCTTTCTGGAGCTTATCGACCTCCTCTTGTATAGCTTGATTCTTCTCGGGACTAAATACTCTTCTTCTCTGCTTTACAGGTTTGATCTCCTTATTCAGATTGAGCTCATGACATAAGAAGTTTGGATCTATTCCTGGCATGTCTTCAAGACTCCATGCAAAAGTTTTCTTTCTGTTTCTCAAGAAAGTTATCAACTTCTGTTTTATTGAAGCATCCAACGACGAACCTATCTGAGTTGTTCGTTCAGGGTGTTCATCGTCCAGAATAACATTTTCTGTAGATTCCACCACCTGTCCTTTTACAAGTTGGGACTCATCTCTGGTATCCAGTGTTTCAATTTCTGTACCTTCATCCACCTGGTAGGTAGTAGTCTTTTTACTTGACTCTTCAAGCTCCTCTTGCTCGGCAGATGAATAATAGCATTCCCGAGCTGCTTTTTGATCACCTTTCACAACTCCTACTCCAAAATTTGTTGGGAATTTTAAGCACTGATGTACTGTAGATGGAACTGCTTCAAACTTCTTCAAACCAACTCTTCCCATGATGATATTGTAAGATGATTGCACATTCTTATCCATTACAAAGAAGCGTATTCTTTCTGTTAGACAAGCAGGCCAAGTTCTAATGAATATATCCAACTTGATCGTCCCAAGTGGAAAAACTTTCTCGCCAGCAAAACCCAGGAGAGGTCTGTGATAAGGCTCCAATTGAGATAATTTTAAATTTAAACTGTCAAAGCATGAGTAGAACATGATGTCTGCCGAACTACCATTATCTACCAGAACCCTTGAAATCACTACTTATTTCATCCTCATTTTGATCACCAAAGGGTCGTCGTGAGGGTAAAGAACACCTGCAAGGTCGTTTTTTGAAAAACCAATGACTAGCTTCTCTTTGTTTATCTTCCTCAGGCGATCTTCCTCAGCCAAATTTATCCGTTGAATGTATGAGCAAGCCTGAGCCTCACCGAGGTAAGATTTTCTTTCTGCAGTAAGATCTACTCCTCCTGCAACTCTACCTGTAATAACATTACATTCAAATGTTCCAAAACGTATTTAAAATACCTCGCGTTCTGGTTGCCTTGGACTTTTGGGAAGATCGGGGTCATCCTCTGTATCATCTTCATGATTTCTTTTCCTATTTTCTTCTGCCCAACGAGGAGATCTGGATCTCTCTCTTGCTCGGTCTTCATTTCCTCTTTCATTTCTACGATCAACATACTTTGACAACTTTCGTTGTCTAATGAGCGTTTCAATCTCGTTCTGGAGGGCTATGTAATTTTTAGTCATATGACCATGATTCTTATGAAACTCGCAATATTTATCTCTATTTCTTTTGACAGGGTCCGACCTCAGTTTCTTTGGCCACCTTACTTTTTCATTATTCTTGATTTCTTCCAAGACATGATTAATACCCATTTTCAAAGGAGTATAATTATCGAATTTCTTCAGCACTTCCCATGACGACTTATTATTCTTGGAATGCTTGTCACCGCCATTGCCCTTATGCTCTTTCTTCTTAGATTTTTCGACTTCCACCTTGGTTTCTTTATCCATATTCTTCTTCGCAGCCATAGCCTCCTCGGCATTCATGATTTTGGCCGCTTTTTCCATCAACTCTGACATAGTTGTAGGTGGATCTTTGGCCAAAGTGTAATACAATTTGTTAGGCAACAACCCACTCATCAAGGCGGTGATTGCTGTCTTTTCTTCATAATCTATGACTTCCAGCTTCTCGTTATTGAAATGAGTTATGTAATCTCTAGTACTCTCACCAGATTTTTGTCTAACACTTGACAAGTGTGCTACTCGTTTTACTGGCTTTGCTCCAAAATAAAAATTGCCGATGAATAACTCAGCCAATTGAAAGAAAGTTGAAATCTTACCCCGAGGAAGATTGTTGTACCATATCTGGGCAGATCCAGTAAGAGTTCCTGAGAATGCTCTGCATCTCATCTCGTCGGGGACAACATAGATGTCGGCAGCAACTTGATATTGCTCTATGTGCAGAACAGGATCTGTCCTCCCATCATATTTGGGGGTTACCACAGGGAATTTAAACTTTGACGGGGTAGGAAAATCCACAATGTCCTGGACAAAAGGTGTCCCTTGAACAAAAGTTTGTTGTAGGGGATTCTTCTCCTTAGCCATTTCTCCCAATCTATCCTCCAACCGCTGAATGGAACCTTTCCACGCATCATTTCCTTCCTCGGGCTTATTAGTTCGAGCAATTGATTGTTCTGATGTGGCGTCCTGAGATCTATCTTGACGAGCAACCGGTCGTGATTGTGTTGATCCCTCTCTTAGATCTGATGGTTGTCGAAAACTCCTCGACATGGTGTTAGGTGGACTCCTATTCCTCCTAGGGCCTAATCGGCTGAAAGGAGATACCCTTCTCAATCTTTCCAAGGCACTGGGTCTCTCTGGAGAGAGAGTGATACGTTGCTCAGTATCTGTAGCCCGTATTAACGAAGTTCGCCCAGGGTGATAAGAGAAATCATCAGATTCCTCATTACGATACGCATCTGTACGCTTGGATCGTGAAGAAAGTAAATAGGTTTGCCTATGACCACTTCCTTGTCCCGAATGTGCAGGTGCACCTCCATGAAGGGTTTGTATGAGTTGCAGCATTGTTTCTTGCATGGCGGTTTGTCCTGGAGCCAGATTCGTCATAATTCCAGCCAGATCTGGAGGTGCAGAGGGATTTGGAAGATTTCCAGCATTTCCAGCATTTCGATTGCTGGATTCCGGATTATCTGCCATTGATGATGAATGATTTTTGGTGAAAAACGATAACAACAGTCGTTTCCCACAGACGACGCCAATCTGTTAATGTAAAAAATTAGATTGCTTCTAATTATTTAATCACAGATAAATATAAATGAGACAGAGAATTTTAAAGTGGTTCAGCCTTATAAGAATGGCCTACGTCCACTGTTTTCTATTATTGCCAAGTGTTTTGGAATTCTCGATATGTAACTCTATCAAGAAAATTCGGTCCCTTTGAATGAGGGTGATACAATGTATTTATAGCCCTTAGGCTGTACATGTGAAAGGGTAAACAATTAATGCCCTTTAAGAGTATACGTCTGTATAATAAGCATTCAATGAATAGTTGAATTGTTGATTATCTGGCAATCAATGCTGTGACCGAGATGCAGCTCAGACCGCCTTAGTTGCTCGTCGTTCAGGAGTTCCTCGGAGTATACTTGCTGCTCGGAGCGAGTATGACTTGGTCGGGGAAATAAATTTCCTCGTTGCTATTGTGCCACGTAGATCGACACGTGTCTTCTTATTATTCGTCTATATCAGCATACTAATTTTGGTATCAACACTCCCTTGAATTTAAAAGTATATGCATTATTTTCAGTCGTTCTCTAAGTAGAATACAATTTGAGCACACCACCCTAGATGGGAGGAGACCGCCCTTGCTCAATCGAGTTCCAAACATTATTGTTATTCCAAAAATATGTCAAAAAATATGTATATGACACGTGGTATGGAAACCTACTTAGGCACAATAAAGATATACCTAAGTGCTGACAAAAGGTCTTAGCTTAGAAATAAGGCCACGACCTATACATGACATAGTCTTAGGTAACACTCCATTTCCCCTCTACACCCTTAAGACCACAGCTTATGCACATTCAGGCCACGAACACCTCGTCATGACTGCATCAAAGGGGGACATGTATTCTATTTATACGTTGTGGCCTCCTAGTCTCCATTTCCCCAGATACATAGTCCACATACCGTGACACATCATCGATAACCTACCAACTGTCCACATTCTAGAAAGATTCTGTCTCAACAATAATTATCCATAAGTCACGTGCACCATGCCTCCCTCAACCTAAGCTATAGAATCTATGATAATATTTATGAAGAATTAGTATGATATGCCTTTAGCCTATTTCACTCCTTTTGTATGCCTCCAAGTCCCTCAAAACTTTTACGAATATGTGTATATAATAAGAATCAGGCTCCATAGTTGATGTAGGCCAATTTATATGGCCAAAGTACTATAAATTTCGTGTTTATCACTCTTTATCTATCTTTTATTCTATTGATATACTTTAACCATTGTTTATGGCTTTGATGGAATGGTTTACTCTAGTAGATCCATTTTTTTAATAACAATAGTTTTTCATCATCTGTGGAAAATGAGGTATTCTACCGAGTTTCTATGCTATGATGCCCACTACAAAGTCTTTTTCTACTATGTTGGTCTCTAAAGAACCTTTAACAGCTCCTCTTGTGGTAAAAAAAGGATTATGTCCTTCATGCCTTATTTCATCAATAAGGATCTCCGGATCTACATCTTATGGGTGAGATTTTAGTAGTCAGGCACACATTTTGTATATGAACCCACGAAGGGTGTCTTCATTGTTTTAAATTTGTTTTCCTAAATCGATCTCAAGGTTTTTAGGCAGATCTATCTACTCCAATGATGTTTCCATGTCTAAATCTTGCTAAAAAGCTTGACATGACACGATCTTATAAGGACTGGTAACTAGGGATGCATATATTTTTAGCTTTCTCTACACATTTAGGCTTTTTCTACCATGTTATGGCCTATAGATTAGGAATTTACTGCTAAACTTATGTTAATTTGCACATAAGGACTTTTTATGCCTTAGATCAACACCCCATAGACTTTTTAGTCTAATTTTTCGGGTGTAAAAACAAATTTGGGAAATTTGGATTAGAATCTATGTTGTCCCCTGCTGTGTACGGCCTATCCATGTTGTTGTGTTATAAAGCGTGACCTCTAGTTAATAGATTGGGCCAATTCTTCTCATTTTGGAATATTTAGTATTTCTGATTAAATAACTATTTCATTTTAGACCAAGGATGCCACGAAATGCTTAGAAACCCCCCTACAACATGTTTTATGGCTTGTGGGTCGTGTTAAATAGCATAAAGTTAGTTTATAGGATTCGAAACCGATGATCCCACCAGTAAAATCCAATAAGGCTATTGCCTTAAGGATCGACAAACCTCCCAAGATAGGTTAAGTTGATTTTATTATGTTTTTAATTAATTTTTTGCCCCGGGGTCATATATTCGACAAATTATCTGCAAGATGGTACCATCTTGAGAGAAAACCATGTTCAATCGTATTAATTGTTGCGTGAAAAACTACTCATAAAGGATAAAAGGCCACGGCCTCATTTATTGTTGGCTTAATAGGCTATGACCTCATTGTTACTATCTTCTCGACTTCATCCCATTAGTGTCTGCTCAATGTTTGACTTTGTTTACTCCATGACTCTTGGAATTCTCATTCTGTTCAGTTAATTTCAGAGAAAGTATTTTCTAAAGAACTAATAATATAAAGAGAAGAATCATGGAAGGCATCTTAGAACCATACTCCCAATAGGCTTAAGACGTTTCCCACTTTATAAGGCCCATCAACCATTTATATGAGGTGCAAGCATCCATTTAGGGCTAAATCAACCTTCTTGGGGAGAGAATTCTTATGTTTGGCTCCGCATTCGTCACCAACACGCTGAAGGCTGAAGACCTCGAAGCAAAGATGCTATCTGCAGTTAGTAAAAGGAAGGGTGTGGAATAATCAGCAAAAAGGAAGATAAGGAATCATAGAGACCACCCAAAAAATCCATATGAGGATTTCACCCCTCTAACATGTGACTCATAGGATATATTAGCTAGCATATCATAGGAGAGAACCTCCTCAAATGGGGCATGAAGCTGAAATCACCTCCTAGTAAGAGAGATAAAAGTAAGTAGTGTGACTTCCACAATGACATTGGCCACAAAAATAAACAAATGTTAGTGCCTAAAGAATGAGGTCGAGAGGCTTACCAAATAAGGAATGCTGCAGTGATTCATACAGGCTGCATCCCCTAATTTCATAGATCATTAGAAGGCCACACTCCTCACTTAAGTTCTTAGGTAGAAAGTTTATTTACTTTGTAATTTTGAAAATCATTCCAAATCCACAACTTTTATATCAATTTTTTATTGTCTAAAAATATATATCAATGAAAGTTTCATTTTACTTTAATGCCTTTATAAACACCCATCCACGGGTTCAATGAGGGCCTTAACAACCATTACCCCTTAAGGTAGCGTCCAGGATAATGGTCCTTTAGGTCATAAAAAGGCCATATCTAGATTAGAAGAAAATGCGTAGAAGACTTATAAGGATGAAAACTTAGCCAATAGTAGAAAAGGCTTAGCATACTTTTCAGGAAAAGAACTTAGCGAGTAGCAGAAAAAGTCTAGTAGACTACTAAGGAAAATAGATTAGATAAGAGTCGGGAAAGAGTAAAACCTAAGTCAAGAAATTTGACTTTGTTTGCATTGAGATCCCAATAGGCAGGTTGGATCCTCTACGATGGCATCTACCTAATTGTAATGAGTTTTTTTTTATCAAAGACTCGAGGAAGATTCTGAATATCATAACATAGCCTTGGGTGGCTTCTAATACCCCATATAGCCTATGAGGTATCCTAATACTACCCCAAAAGACTAGAAGATTTGAAAATCTTGAAGAGCATGCTATCTATGGAACACCACATTAGTTAAACGACGTCATCCTAATGACCATAGCTATCAAAAGCATTATGGTCTATTTTACAAGTTTGATCTTTCTTTCGATGGGACCATCGAAATTGGATGAAATTCGGGGGCGTAGTAATTAAAGACGAGAGGAAGCCGAACAAAAAATTTTAGCTCGATCGGATGGTCCAATATTTTTAAATATTTTTTTCTAGATAGTTTTATGTTTTGAGGACTCTTAGAGTGTTCTATGTTTTGAGGACTCTTCTAAGACTTACATACATAGGAAAACTTAAATAAAAACCGTGTTTTAATTCCTATTCCAATTTCATTTGAAAATTTATATTTCAAATATAAAAACCAACGTTTAAATTATAAAATTTATCAAATCCAAAATTTTATTTTTCTCCGATTTCCAAAATTAATTTAAAAATTCCCATTTAAAAAATCCGGGTGGTTACACACTTCTCCACTAACAAGGAATTTTGCCCTCGAAATTCGATGTAGCCTAACGCTCCAAATTAAAATGGTACTTGATTATATATCCCAAAAATCATAACACTAAGTCTTCAATCAATTCTATAAGTCCTCACATCAAGATCACAAATCTCAACCATCGATCCCTAACAAGCCTTCAAAACAGTATCTGGAACACAGAAACAGTCTACAAGACAGTGTAAAAAGAGAAAAAAGGGAATTACATGTTAACATGGTACTAATGTGCTCAATTATGAAAGTTAATTGATTGGGAGTGAACTACAACAAATGAGCCATCATTTCAATACGTCGAATTGATCAAAGAGTTCTAATTGATAGTAAGGAATCATCAAACTTCATCAAAGCCATGTGTGATAAAATAAGTGTGAGTTTGATGAACTAAACTTACTCCACATGCATAAAAGTTCGGATTATTGACGATCCTACAAGCAATAGCATCATGATACGATGTTTCAACATAGGATTCGTGCTGCAAACCCGTTTAATAAATTTCCAACCAACCGCCCTCATATATATATGAATTTTTCAAGATCTTTAGAAAAATCTATCAATCTCAACTTAAAGAAAGTCTTATTGGCCCCAATTATTGGCATATGATTTTTATTGCCTTGTTTTTCTTTTGGGCTCTTTTAAACGGTGGCTTTCACGACGAGTCAATTTTATACTCTCGCAGCCCTTTCCCGTGAACACTCATCATATTTTGAATATCAATTCTCACGGAAACGGTTCTTACAAGCACACCTCCTCCTTAAGTTTACTTATGCATAGATGACAAAATTGAGATAATAACGTCTCACCAAACTCAAATATGCAAGAGAAGTCAAACATTCATATAAACTCGTGAATGTGTGCAAGGATGGCATATAAGCAAAGTCGAATTAAAATGCATATCAATTTCGAAACAACTACATAGTGCAAAGGTTAATATCATTCTAGGCATCAATAATAATGATCAAAAGTCCTAGCCACATGAATAATGAAATAAGGGGGGGAATCAAGCACACCAATATCCCATATCAACCATGTAACCTCACGACTCAAAAACAAAAAATCTTTTTGAATTTTCAAAAGTATTTATAAAAAGAAAATTCTTTTTGTATTTTTTGAAAAGACTCAAATAAATAACAAAAACTAGAAACATGCTATAACACTAGCCAAATATAACGCAAGATGTAAATACTAGTGTATGACAAACCAACGAATAACCTCAATCGAAAGATGAAAGATGAGGAGAACCACGAGCAATGATGCGAGAATCACCAAGCCTAATACCTAACGCTTTTAAATCCGACTTCCCAACCCAAGTAGGTGTGAATTGATGAGAAGGGGCATTGGGAACCGTAATGGTTTTAGACTTTCTAGGAGAGTTCTTAAGATCATACCAAAACCTTCTAAGATGACCTTTCCTACCGCAATGAGTGCAAGTGTAGATATAGTGAGGAGCGTGTCCTAGTGGCCGATTATACCTCACTTTCTTAGGTGGATCTCTCCTAAAGTTCCTAGGTGGCTCTCTTGTTTGCACGGTTTTGGCTTTGGGAGCAGGTACGACATGATTATTAAAGCCAGTACCTCTCCGATTATCTTTAATTTCCACGGTGCCTAAGATTTTGTTTAACTTTTCAGACCTAGCCTCCAACTCAAACTTAACTTTACTCCATTCTCCCAATTTTTCTTCAAGCTCACCTATCCTTGACTCAAGTAAACGCGTAGAATTTTCGAGCTTCAGAATTTCCTTTTTCATAGTCTCCATCAATCCCTGAAGACTATCTCTCTCACCCTCGACATATTCTAGCTTCTCTCGAATTTTCTTTTCTTGCGCCCTAAGATCCTCAATTAAATAATTGGAATTATTTGTTTCTATGGCACGTTTTTCAACATAACTCCTAGTTTCACGTTTGCTTTCTTTGCTTTTAAAGTTTCTCCACACGATTCTTTAAAAGCAATTTGCAAATCTCTCTCGCCTTCGCTCTCATCTTCACTCACCTCACCCTCACTCTCAGGTGTATCAACTTCTGTGGCTGCGAAAGAATCATGCAAAGGTAAGACATTATCACATACATGACTAACCACAAAGGTGGGAAGTTCATGCTTACTAGCAAAAAAGTTTTCTTCTTCTGGGTCACTATCACAAAGGGTAGAAACGCGATTTATTGGTTTATTAAAATTCTCCTTAAGTTTAGTGTGACACTCATCTATCCTGTGACCAAAACCTTCGCAGCAAAGACACTTTTCACAATCACCCTTATTAACCAATTTTTTAAGATAAATTTTTATGTGATATTTCCAATTAGATGATTCAAACAAGTGGATTCTAAAATCATCAAAACCACCGAAAGTCATACCTAAATACACGGGATCACAAACACAATAAGATAGTGCGACAAGCTCTGATACCAAATTGAAACGACCCTTTAGCGTGTACTTTAGGTAAAAACAACTTTGTTATAATTTTTAGTTAAAACCAATTTTAACTTCTTAAACGCTAAACATGCATCTAAGTGATTAAATCCATTCGATGAATAAAGCATGCAGTAAAAGACACAATTTCAGGAAAAATCCCCGAAGGGAAAACCTTTTTTATTTTCACTATAATTTTGTAAAGAACGGTTATAAGGATTACAATGAAAATAAGTGCGACATACAAAATATCCACAGGTGTCGGTTTCAATGTCTCGGCTAAAATCTCCCACAGGAACTCCAGGTGGTCGGCAGTATAGAAGAAGATGGATTCTCCACAAGTTACTTCATATGGTCTCCTTCTACAATAGAACACAGCTCTTCGGTTGTAGAGTTCTCCTCACAATGTTCAGAACGGTGTAGTCAACGAATGAATTATCTTCCGGTAAACGTGTTCAAGATCACTTAACTTTGGAATTGAGTAATACGATCTTGAATAAACACCGAGAGATGAAAAACTGTATGGGAATAAGTTTTGAAAACGGTTCTACCTTCTGAAATGTTTGCAGATACGTTTTTTTAAATTAATCCTCGAATTATTCTTAAACTTTTTGCAACTCAGAAATATTTTTAAAAGAAAAATTATTTAATTCCTAGACATTTAACTCACCCGCATTTAATCAATATATAAATTACCCAACTACTCAATAGTATTCATACCTAAGTGATCTTAAACATATGCAACAACTCTTGACTTGAAATATTCTTCAATGCTTTAAATTGAAAATTCTTAGACTTGAACTTTTTCGTAGGCTCAATTAAACTCATTAAACTCCATAATTAAAACTAGCCTAGACTTAATTTATTTTGTCCGGAATTAATCCAATTAAAACAAAAGTATGTGATAAGAATTATGTTCTTAAAAATCTCCCCCTTTGGCTATTCGGGGATAAAACTAAACAGAAATGCTATATGCCGAAAAATAAAAACATGTCCTATCCCAAAATTCCACAATATAGAAAATACATGACATAATTAAAATGAATGAACGGCAAGCAATTGAATCTGATTCTGTCTCTGAATGTGATGTATCAATAATTAGATGAATCTCTAAAAACAATACCTACACACACGATACACAAATAGATACCTAAGTGAACTATGGAGGAATAAAACAAATATAATATCATAATAAATACTCCCCCTACATCACATATCTCTCCCCCTTTTTGCCTAGAATAGACAAAAGGTGGGACAGACACACTAAATCTAGCAATAAAATATGAGAATGAATCAGCATAGCTAGATAAACAATATTAGTATGACAATGAATAGAAAAAGATAGCAGTAACGTAATAATAATGCGAGAATCACTAAAATTGTAAAATAGTCTGTACATCCATGTCATAAAACATAGCCAAGAATGATACAACGGTCAAGAAGAGTACATCATATTTTAGAGAAAATAAATACATCAAGAATCACAATGTCTCACATACAATAAAACAAATACAACTAAACATCGGCTGGAGTATCATGATGACGACGATGATGATGATGATCATCATCATCAGTATCACCAGTGTATGTGGAAGAGATATGATCTAGTCCAGATGAACCTGCGCCTCTCTGCTGCTCTCTCTACCGCATCTCATCAAAAATACTGTCATCCTGGACTCAGCACGAACACGTGCTTCGGCCTCAGCATCAAATCTGGCCATAATAGAGTCATACATCATTCTATGAGGAGCTACCTGGTCCTACAAAGTAGAAACCTCCTCCTCGATAGGACGTGTGCGTGCAGGAGTGGAGGGTGGTGGCTGAGAAAAATCAGACATGCTCAGACCAATGTGATCAGGAGCCTGATAAGGATCAGCATCAGGGAAGACTCCCTCTGGGGTGGAGCTCTCGCTCTCGTTGCCTGTGGCAAATGACTCTCCGAATGAGCAAAAGTATTATGATCAATAATACCAGGCGTAGGGAGAAGCAGATCACCCTCTAAAACAGGGATACCAGTAGTAGTGCAAAGGGTGGAAATGAGAATCCCATATGGAAGGGCAGGGTGACTAGGGATGGAACGATGGACAGTAACTGAAGATATGAAAAGAAGCATGACGATCGGAAGATCGATATCCCACCCTTGAGAAATATGGTATATAAAATAGATGATGTTAGATCCAATTTGAGTGTGATTTATCCGAGGATAAATGGATGCTAATACAAACCTATTAAGTACACGGAAGGAAGGGTAAAGCTGCCGATGATATATCGTAGAACCTGCCTGGGGAATATCCCAGAACTAATATCGCAAAATATCATAATAAGTAGGTCCATCGTCGGTATCACGAGGATACACAGCATCTGGGATACAAGGAAGGTGCAGAAAAGTTTCTATGAGATCTGCAGTGATGAGAACAGGAACGCCACGTACACTAGAAAAGATCCCCTCAGCGTGGGGAAGGGCACGAAAGAAAAAATCTCTGACAATGCCTGGATAAACTACCCCACGAACCTCAAACATATAATACCAACCTCTATCAGATAACCAATGAGGAATACCTAGGTCAGGAAACTCAGCATAAAGAAACACTCTCTCTGAAACAACATACTAAATGTGAAGACCCAATGAGCAGTAATGATCATACTCAACATGAGTGGCCCACCTCACAGGTGAGTACGGGGTCCTACTAGCCTGAGCACTCTGAGCTCGAGTAGAGGGAGGAGCCTAATCGAGTCGCCCGTAAGGAGCACCACGACTTCTAGGTGGCATGACTTAAAAAAATATGTAATGTGAGATGTGTAAAAGAGTAACGTCGTGAAGGAACACACACACACCTAAGAGCCTATCTCCGTACAATCATCCAACCTAACCACCGTGAACACCAGCCACAAACACAGACAAAATCAAAAACAACAATCAAATTTTTCTCAAATAAATGATTATTTAAAAAAAACATATGAACAGTGTTACCTCGAAACCACAAAAAATGGGCACTGTTCGAAGGAGACCCACTAACTGGAAAGATTACATGCCGGAGAATAGCAGGACCCCAAAATCCCCTTAGCGTGTGAAAATAATGTGGGGAACAAGTTCTGGAGAACAATCTCTAAGAAACAAACACGCCGGAGATTCACAGGAGCGGGAGTATCAATGGCTAATACACGTGCTTAAGAGAGAGAAATGAAGACCAGTGGTGGTTTAAAGTGATGACAGAGGTATAGAATGAAGCTTCAACCACTGAAAATGGCGGTTTAAAGCATAGAGCTGCTGTCGCCATTTTTGGACATGCAGAGTATGAGAGAACGAAAAGAGAGAAGAGAGAACGATTGTTTAAGAAAACCCTGATCTCGCTTGATCTCGCGTGAACGACTTAAGGATGTCGCTCGAACGATATTGGAAATCGCTTGAACGAGATGTTCGCGCGACATGTGATGTCGTTCGAACGAGATTTTTGAAAATTTCCAGAAACACCCCAAAAACATTCAGTATTTTCCCAGTGAAAAAATTATCCGAAAACAGTACCTGGAACACAAAAATAGACTACAAAACACAAAATTGTGTAAAAAGTGAAAAATGGGAATTACATGTTAACATGGTTCTAATGTGCTCAATTATGAAAGTCAATTGACTAGGAGTGAACTACAACAAATGAGTCATCATTTCAATACGTCGAATCGATCAAAGAGTTCTAATTGATATCAAGGAATCATCAAACTTCATCAAATCCATGTGTGACAAAATAAGTGTGAGCTTGATGAACTAAACTTAATCCACATGCATACAAGTTCGGATTTTTGACGATTATAGAAAACAATAACATCATGATACGATGTTTCAGCATAGGATTCGTGGTGCAAACCCGTTTAATTAATTTCCAACCAAACTCCCTCATATATATATGAATTTTTTAAGATCTTTAGAAAAATCTATCAATCTCAACTTAAAGAAAGTCTTATTGGCCCCAATTATGGGCATATGATTTTTATTGCCTTGTTTTTCTTTTGGGATCTTTTAAATGGTGTCTTTCACGACGAGTCAATTTTATACCCTCGCAACCCTTTTCCGTGAACACTCATCATATTTTGAATATCAATTCGCACGGAAAACGGTTCTTACAAGAACACCTCCTCCTTAAGTTTACTTATGCATAGATGCCAAAATTGAGATAATAATGTCTCACCAAACTCAAATATGCAAGAGAAGTCAAACATTCATATAAACTCATGCATGTGTGCAAGGATGGCATATAAGCAAAGTCGAATCAAAATGAATATCAACTTCGAAACAACCCCATAGTGCAAAGATTAAGATCATTCTAGGCATCAATAATAATGACCAAAAGTCATAGCCACATGAATAATGAAAGAAGGGGGGGGGGGGGGGGGGGGAATCAAGCACACCAATATCCCATATCAACCATGTAACCTCACGACTCAAAAACCAAAAATCTATTTGAATTTTCAAAATTATTTATAAAAAGCAAAATCTTTTTGTATTTTCGAATAGACTCAAATAAATAACAAAAACTAGAAACATGCCATAACACTAGCCAAATATAATGCAAGATGTAAATACTAGTGTATGAAAAATAAACGAATAACCTCAATCGAAAGATGAAAGATGAGGATAACCACGAGCAATGATACGAGAATCACCAAGCCTAATACCTAACGCTTCTAAATCCGACTTCCTAACCCAAGGAGGTGTGAACCGACGAGAAGGGGCATTGGGACCCGAAATGGCTTTAGACTTTTCAGGAGCATTCTTAAGATCTTAGCAAAACCGTCTAAGATGAACTCTCCTACCGCCATGAATGCAAGTGTAGATATGGTGAGGAGCGTGTCCTATAGGCCGATTATACCTCACGTTCCTAGGTGGCTCTCTTATTGCACGGTTTTGGCTTTGGGAGCAGGTGCGACATGATTATTAAAGCCACTACCTCTCCGATTATCTTTGATTTCAACGGTGCCTAAGATTTTGTCTAAATTTTCAGACCTAGCCTCCAAATCAAACTTAACTTTACTCGAATCTCTCAATTTTTCTTCTAGCTCACCTATCCTTGACTCAAGTAAAAGCGTAGAATTTTCAAACATCAGAATTTCCTTTTTCATAGTCTCCATCAATCCCCAAAGACTATATCTCTCACCCTCGACATATTCTAGCTTCTCTCGAATTTTCTTTTCTTGTTCCCTAAGATCCTCAATTAAAGAATTGGAATTATTTATTTATATGGCACGTTCTTTCAACGTAGCTCCTAGTTTCACGTTTGCTTTCTTTGCTTTTAATGTTTCTCCGTACAATTCTTTGAAAGAAGTTTGCAAATCTCTATCGTCTTCCCTCTCATCTTCACTCACCTTACCCTCACTCTCAGGTGTATCAACTTCTGTGGTTATGGAAGAATCATGCAAAGGTAAGACATTATCACATACATGACTAGCCACAAAGGTGGGATGTTCATGCTTACTAGGAATTTTTTTTTCTTCTTCTGGGTCATTATCACTAAGGGTAGAAATGCGATTTATTGGTTTATTAAAATTCTCCCTAAGTTTAGTGGGACACTCATCTATCATGTGTCCAAAACCTTTGCAGCAAAGACACTTTTCACAATCACCCTTATTAGCCAATTTTTTAAGAGAAATTTTCATGTGAGATTTCCAATTAGATGATTTAAACAAGTGAATTCTAAAATCATCAAAACCACCAAAAGGCATAAATAAAGACACGGGATCACAAACATAACAAGATAGTGCAACAAGCTCTGATATCAAATTAAAATGGACCTTTAGTGTGTACTTTAGGTAAAAACAACTTTGTTCCAATTTTTAGTTAAAACCAATTTTAACTTCTTAAACCCTAAACATGCATCTAAGTGATTAAATCCATTCGATGAATAAATCATGCGGTAAAAGAAACAATTTCAGGAAAAATCCCCGAAGGGGAAAACCTTTTTATTTTTACTATAATTTTGTAAAGAACGGTTACAAGGATTACAATGAAAATAAGTGCGACATACGAAATACCCACAGGTGTCGGTTTGAGGTCTTGGCTGAAATCTCTCATAGGAATTCCGAGTGGTCAGCAGTAGAGAAGAAGACGGCTTCTCCACAAGTTACTTCATAAGGTCTCCTTCTACAATAGCCCGCAGCTCTTCTGTTGTAGAGTTCTCCTCACAAAGTTCAGAATGGTGTAGTCAACGAACGAATTATCTTCCGGTAAACGCGTTTAAGATCACTTAACTTTGGAATTGAGTAATACGATCTTGAATAAACACCGAGAGATGAAAAATTGTATGGGAATAAGTTTTCAAAACTGTTCTACCTTCTGAAACGTTTGCTGATACGTTTTGTTTTTTAAATTAATCCTCGAATTATTCTTAAACTTTTTGCAACTCAGAAATATTTTTAAAACAAAAGGGATTTAATTCCCAAACATGTAACTCACCTAGCATTTAATCAATATACAAATTACCCAACTACTCAATAGTATTCATACCTGAGTGATCTTAAACATATGCAACACCTCTTGACTTGAAATCTTCTTCAATGATTTAAATTGCAAATTCTTGGACTTGAACTTTGTCGTAGGCTCAGTTAAACTCATTAAACTCCATAGTTAAAATTAGCCTAGACTTAATTTATTTTGTCCGAAATTAAGACAATTAAAACAAAAGTACATGATAAGAATTATGTTCTTACACTCTGATACCATCGGTAATAACCCGCGTGGCCGAAAAGAGGCACGCGACGTGCTACTACGATAAAAGCTAAATTAAATTCATCAACATTCAGTATAGAGCATCTAATTTCCATGATTTAAATATAACAAAACCCCAATTCTTCTATTTCCACAATAATGATTTACAATAATGTTTCTCCCAAAATACACAATTCTCCAACAAAAATTACACCACTAATTTATACATCAAAAACAAATCTTCCAATCCAACCTCTAAAGTAATTCTCCAAAATAGTCCATAGCGTCCCAATCCACGCTAGCTTGCCACTAAAAGAAAATACGGGGAAGTACACAATATGACAGGAATAGATGCCCAAAAATAATTAACACGATGAATAAATCGCAATAATATGAATGCGCATATACAAATCAAATGCAATACTCAAGTATTATATCAATATTAATTTCTCAATAACACATCAATGGGTCGCCAGGCCTCACCTCACCGCGTCTATGCATTCTTAAGCATATCTGGATTTTGGACTATTGGTGGGTGCCCATTCTCTGTGCCATATTAAAATCTCATGACATGATGCTCGAATCACAATATAATATATCACCATGAATTAATATTTAGATTCAAACAATTTTCATATTCCAAATGAATATCACAATTCAACATGAGTGTAATAGACACAGAAAAACAAACGGAATACTCTCGAGAGAATTTTGGAGCATATTGTGTAAGTGACGTACCTCAAAATCATCACACGAATCAACACATATATTTAGCCTCAAAATCTGATTGCACCATCATGTTCCTCTTGCGAAAATATTCAAATCACGTTCTAGTCCCAACACAAAATAACACCAAATAGGCCTTTAAATCTATGGTTGAATGATGAAGGAAATAGGGCTAGGGTTTATAGATGAAAGGGAGTAATTTTGGAGAGGTATTCTGGTTGAAAAGTTTGAGAAAAAGTGATTTCAAAAGTCCATTCACGAATTAGTTGTGATATATAAAGGATTAAGAGTTTGATTAAGAAAAGAGTTCTAATAAGATACAAACACTAAAAAAACCATTGCGGACGGTGGGACCATCGAAATTGGATGAAATTCGAGGGCGTATTAATTAAAGACGAGAGAAAGTCGAATTTTTTTTAGCTCGATCGGATGGTCCAATATTTTTAAATATTTTTTTCTAGAGAGTTTTATGTTTTGAGGACTCTTAAAGAGTTCTATGTTTTGAGGACTCTTCTAAGACTTACATACACAGGAAAACTTAAATAAAAACCTTGTTTTAATTCCGGTCCAATTCCATTTGAAAATTTATATTTCAAATATAAAAACAACATTTAAATTATAAAATTTATAAAATCCAAAATTTCATTTTTCTCTGATTTCCAAATACCTCTCCAAAATTCGGGTCATTACAACCTTGAGTGTCTGCTATACCCCTCAGGTCCACGAAATATTCTCTAAAGTAAGTGGGGCAACTACCCTCAGGTTTTTAGAGGGTAATCGAAAGATTCAGGACTAGAAGACTGCCTTAGTAATGAACTTTCATGGAAAGTGAAGACATTAATATCTAAATCATATGGTCATTATACCACTTAAGTCCATAGAAGTATTGTCTACAAGCATTTCAATTTTAAGGATACCACCACAGTCAAGCCAAACAGTTAAAACTATGTCCTGTTCAAAGTACAATACTACAACAAATCTACCATACGATACAGTTTAGAGATGAAATATGCAACAATGCACAAGATATACAAGGCTGCAAAATTAAGATTTCATTCCCTTCAAATTAACATTTGATGCAAGCATTGTTTCAAAAAAATGATTATAATGAAGAGGATAAATAATCATAGGACTCTGTGTCCTCATCCTCTTAACCACCATCTTCATCTTCCAAGGTAGTCTTAGTTTCTTCATCCTTAAGGGCTGCAACTGTGGCCTCCTCCTTTTATTTTCTAGACAGTTCCTTAGCAGCCTGCACTTCCTTCACACGCTCAATGTTCTTGACATCAGTAGACCTTCAAGAAAATATGTTTTCCTTGGACTCTGGATAGTTTTTGTAAACCATATGCCTCACCTCCTTGTAGTTATGGATATACTCATTATTCTTACCAATAAAGAAGCCCTTGGAAGTCCTAAAACTGTCCACAACGTCCTCATTATCATTCTTCAAGGTCAAAGAATGATTATCGGCTATGTTTTTTATGGTTGAGACATGGCTTCGGGTTAGGGCCTGGAACTTAGTATCAAGTTGGCTAGATTTTTCTTCCTTGGCTGCAACCTTTCTCACAGCCTTCAGGAACTCTCCCTCGAAAATCTTAAGAGCATAATAGCCTACTTAAAATTGTCTTCGACATCAACTTTGGCCTTTTTTACTGATTCAAACTTGGACTTGGCATCAAGACTTTTAGTTTAAAAGGAGGCAGCTACAGACTTCTTCCTCTCCTTAAAGGAGGAAACCTTAGCACTTTCCATAGTAGCCTGGTGGGAACCCTTCGCAGCTTTATAAAAGTTATACGACTCTTAATACTCTTCCCTCTGGCTCTTAGTAGCCTAACTAGCCTAGAAGAAATAAATAACAAATTAGTAAAGCGAATACGAGACAAATAAACATTAGAGCATGTATCCCTCCAAATCCTCAGCATCTTCATCAAAGAGACATTTGAGGTCGTTAAGGATCGCAACCCTTATCAAAGTCACCACAATAGCAGTGATGTCCCATGGGGATTTGGGTTCGCTTACCTTGTACATGTCGATAGACAGGAAGGAATGACCCCACTTTATGGAGTTGGCACATTTAGGTTCACGAGAAAGACGTCCACTAATGTGATAGTGAAATAAAAGTATGATTAGAGTTAGCTGGTCCTTGAATTTTCTCCCCACTAATGGGGGAATCTAAGACAACCATAGAAATATTTCCTACGACATCATCAAATCTATAGGAATATGTGTATCACCATCCGCAACCTTAATTTGTGTCCCAATAGGGACTTCAACCATTGGAGAAGCATTTTTTTTTGCTTTCCTTTTCCCCTTTTTTCCCTTGGATTTTGGTGGGGCCTGGTTTAAAGTTGGGACATTATCCTCTAACACATACAATTGAAAGAGAAATAATGGACTGTACATATCCATAGTTGGTTCTCCCCCTGCAGCGGCACCTATGCGATAAGAACATTAGTAATAAGAAAATATTTTCACAACCTATTTAAGGAAAGATAAAATGGTATTAGTACCTATCACAACCTGTCTCATTGGAACAACATGACCAGCTAAATACTTAAGCTCGTACAATGCTCTGAGAGTAAATACTATGAAAAACTATTTCTTTTTTGTAAAAAACTAAGACCACAATGTCAATCATCTTTTTATGGTATTCAGAAGGGGTGAGACCTTCACAGACTGTAAAAAGATAAATTTAGGTCCAAGTTAAAACTTTAAGATTATGGAAACCTTATGAATTATTTACCTTCCTTTGGAGGATGACCCCAAAACCGCAGAATCCTATGTAACACCCTAACCCGAATTTAAGGGTTGATAAAGGACTAACCCGATCTTATTTGCACATTAATTGTGAAGTGTAATGAAACACCCTAAATAATTTTCTTAATCCAGTTTTTTTATTATTTAATGTTACACTTATAAGCATGCGAGTTTAATTTACAATCACAACGTGATATGGACCAAGGAAAGTTCCCCAAGGCCAAGTAAACAGAGCCACTAACATAATTGGAAGTAAATACTTACCTGTATAACATGATCAAAATATGAAATTGCATGCAACCCGTCATAATAAAAGGAAGGAGTGAGCTGAATGCTCAGTGGGAACTATACAAATGTAGTACATAAATGAACGGTAGAAAAAAATACTCACACGCTATACTACATGCATGTGAAAGTACATATGTATCTACATATACAACTTTGGAAATACATATCCCAATGTATTAAACCGTTTTATTCCAAAAACCTCATTTAACCGATTTATTCTCCTTATCTTTACAAAAATCATTGTGTATCATTATGCTCAAAATCTAGCAACCCTTCCCATTAACGCACACGGTTGAACAATTAGCAATTGTTGGAAAAAATATTTTGTTTACATTCAAAGGTTTATTACTCAATGCTTATTAACTCACGCTAGAGTTACTTAGCCATATTATAGGACTTCCATTTAATGCATGCACACACTGTGTTTAGAAAAATACTCATTTTCCTTTGAAAGCCTCATATAACACATGCTTGTGTTTATTATGATTCAAACCTCATCAGGTGGCATAAACATGATTAAGTCATCTCGTTTAACAATCCAATGTTACCACATGAACATTAAACTTTTAATGCATTATTCTTGCATTAATAAATCAATGAATCAATACAATTTATTTATGCCTCTTTCATGGATATTCAATTCATCACTTAACATTTTCTTTAGGTATTTCGCCGATACACACACCCATCACAACACACGCACACCCACGATTTTACGGAATTTCACTGCCCGACACCGAGTACCAAGTAAACTGCAGTTGGTGAGGGTCTTTCACCACTAGGGACAACATAGTCTTGCTTAATTATTTAACCCGCCATCATTTAATATCATTTTCTTGACAATTTGTTCGACATTTTCATATTGTCCACATTAATTTGCCTTTTTCGGGCCAAAGCCAAAGTCTTGGACTTAACTGTCCATTTTTTCATTAATCATTTATGAAAAATCATCATATTCCATTAAAGTCCCTTGTTTTTGCACATGTTGATTTTACACCAAAAATCATTTTCGTTTAAGGACTCTTTTCATTATTTCTACACACGTGTCTTTAACATTTTTTATTTCCTAAAAATGTTACACTTTAAGTAAATTGCCAATTTACATCAAAGTACGTAACTTCACTCCTTATTCAAGTGTTATTTACGAAAAATACCATTTTTAAGCTTCAAACCTAACACGTAGGCATTTTAGTCACTATGACACTTTTTCAATTTCTTACTTTGTCAAAAATCACATTTTTGCACATTTTTCCCTTTAATATATAAAATCATACTTTTCACATATTAAAGTCTACACACTTTATTTATGACTTTTAGCACTAAAAACCCATTTTAGTTAAGAGTTGCACATTGACACTTTGCATTTAAAACTTAGTGTTACACACTTTAATTATGACTTTTTGCATAATGATCTGTACTTAGTCATTTTATTCACACTTAGTCTTCTATACTTTCATTATTTATATTTTCACCCAAAGTTTGCAAGAAGATTACACTTTCACCTATTTACACTTTTAACCCTAAAACTTAGTTTAACAGATGAAATAGTACACTTTGTAAATGAAGCTCCATTTTCTCATTTCATAATGATTCATTAACCTTAAGATCACTATATTAATCTCATAAAAAAGTGTATAAATATTAAGTGTTCTTTACATCAAAGAAATCATTTATTCAAATCAAAATATGAGTTTAAAACATGTTATTTCATAAAATGTTTGTGAATAGTGGGCTGAAAATTATGCATTTTTAAAACCCATTCGATCCTTCATTTTAAGTGCCCATTTTCATAGAAAATAGTAAGAATGGTACTAATAAGTCTATTAGTATAATTAAAACCTTACTCAACATATTTCAAGCTCCAAATATGTATAAAAATCAAGCTAAACATAGGTTTACTCCAAGACCCATTTCAAAGATAGAAAATCCCATTTTTTTTCTTCTAAACTATATCTTGAAATCATGTAGTATTCAATCTTTAATCATGGATGGTTATCTCTACACGCCTAATATAAAAAAGATGCAAAATACTCATACTAATATCATCATTAACTTAACTTAGTAAAAGATAAGTATTTCCCACCTCAAAATGTCCTCAAATAATGGTAGAGAAGGTGGGTGACTCCCCCACCTCCAAAGGTGGCCCTGAAGGGAGTCACAATAGCTCAGTCTTTAAGATCCCAAATGAATCTTCAAGCTCCATGAACTACTTCTTTCTTTTTCCATGAGGAACTCCTTTCAAAAATTCCAAATAAGGCTTCATTTGAGCTCCAAGAACTCCTCCCAAAATCTCCTATGAGTTTTCCCAACTTTGAAAGGTGTTTTACTTGAGTTTGGGGAGCTCCAAGGTGGTATTTGCATGGTGTAAAGATGGTAGGTAAGGAGAGCAACAAATTTGAGGCGAAGGAAGAGCTCTTGCTTGGCTATGGTGATGAAGAAAATCTGATGAAAACAGTGAGATAAAAATGGCCAACTCACTTTCCCTACCATTTTTCTTATTAAAACAAAGGGGTAAGATAGCACCCTATGAGCCCATGGTCAAGAGATATAGCCTTCTAATTAAGTAAAAAAATATTCTCAAGGCTCTTACAATCTGATTTTTGTGAATTGAATTGAGACAACACAAGAATAAACTCACATGTGACCCCCAACAATACCCAAAATCACTAAAAATGGTGATTTGCATCCCTTTTGATAGCAACCCCCATTTTTTTACTTTTAACTTAAGAACCATATTCCTTGAAATTTTGTAGCTAAAAAATCATATTTACAATAGTCGTCTGGCCTCCCGAATTGTCTTATACAAGGCGTACAAGAATCGGGACCTCTACACAAAACATTTTTTTTTCGATTTTTCTTGTCCTAGAAATACTCCTTATATTTTTATGAGTCTAAATATATGTGTTGATACCAAAATTAATATGCTGATATGGACGAATAATATGAGAACACGTGTCAATCTACTTGGCACAATAGCAACAAGGAAGTTCATTTCCCTGACCAACTCATGATCTCTCCGAGAAACGAGGATACACCGAGGAACTTCAGCACTCCGAGGTACTCTAGCGCTCCGAGGAACTCTTGAGCAACGAGCAACTAAGGCGGTCCGAGTTGCATCTCGGCCATAGCATTAATTGCCAGATAATCAACAGTTCAATTATTCATTGAATGTTCATCATCTTGACGCACACGCTGCATTAAATGTATTACCCTTTCATATGTATATCATTTAATGTATCAACCCTTGCATGTACAGCCTAAGGGCTATAAATACCTTGTATCGCCCTCATTCAAAGGGACCAGAATTTCTTGAGAGAACTTGTACTCGAGAATTCCCAAACACTCAGCAATAACATAACAGTGGACATAGGCTATTCATATAAGGCTGAACCACTTTAAAAATCTTTGTCTCATTTTATTTATCTGTGATTGAATAATTAGAGCGATCTAATTTTTTACATCAACAGATTGGCGCCGTCTGTGGGAATCGATTGTTACTATCATTTTTACCAAAAATCATTCGTCATCAATGGCGGATAATCCAGAATCTAGCAATCGAAATGCTGGAAATACTGGAAATCCTTCGAATCCCTCTGCACCTCGAGATCTAGCCGGGATTATGACGAATCTGGCTCAAGGACAAACCGCCATGCAAGAAACAATGAGGCAACTCATACAAACCCTTCATGGCAGTGCACCTTCACGTTCAGGACAGCAAAGTGGTCAGAGGCAAACTTATTTACTTTCTTCACGATCCAGGCGTACTGAGTCATATCGTAATGAGGAGTCTGATTATTTCTCTTATCAACCTGGGCGAACTTCGTCAATAAGGGATACAGATACTGATCAACGTATCACCCTCTCTCCAGAAAGACCCAGCGCCTTAGAAAGATTGAGTAGGGTGTCTCCTTTCAGTCAATTAGGCCCTAGGAGGAATAGGAGTCCACCTAAGACCATGTCGAGGAGTTTTCGACGACCATCAGATCTAAGAGAAGGATCAGCACAATCACGACCAGTTGCTCGTCAAGATAAATCTCAGGAGGCTACTTCAGAATGATCTATTGCTCGAACCAATAGGCCCGAGGAAGGAAATGAAGCGTGGAAAGGATCCCTTCAGCGCTTGGAGGATAGATTGGGAGAAAAGGCTAAGGCGAAGAATCCCTTACAACGAACTTTTGTTCAAGGGACACCTTTTGTCCAGGCCATTGTGGGTTTTCCTACCCCGTCCAAGTTTAAAGCACCTGTGGTGACCCCCAAATATGATGGAAATACAGATCCTGTTCTGCACATAGAGCAATATCAAGCTGTCGCCGATATCTATGCTGTTCCCGACGAGATGAGATGTAGAGCATTCTCTGGAACTCTTACTGGAGCTGCCCAGATTTGGTACAACAATCTTCCTAGGGGTAAGATTTCAACTTTCTTTCAGTTGGCTGAGTTGTTCATCGGTAATTTCTATTTTGGAGCAAAGCCAGTAAAATGAGTAGCACATTTGTTAAGTGTTAGACAAAAATCTGGTGAGAGTACTAGAGATTACATAACTCGTTTCAATAACGAGAAGCTGGAGGTCATAGATTACGAAGAGAAGACAGCAATCACCGCTTTGATGAGTGGGTTGTTGCCTAATAAGTTGTATTATACTTTGGCGAAAGATCCACCTAAAACTATGTCAGAACTGATGGCAGAAGCGACCAAAATCATGAATGCCGAGGAAGCTATGGCTGCAAAGAAGAATATAGATAAAGACACCAAGGTGGAAGTCGACAAGTCTAAGAATAAAGAGCATAAGGGCAATGGCGGTGATAAACGCTCCAGAAATAATAAATCATCATGGGAAGTCTTGAAGAAATATGACAATTATACTCCTTTGAAAATGGGTATTCATCATGTCTTGGAAGAAATCAAGAACAACGAGGAGGTAAAATGGCCAAAGAAACTGAGGTCAGACCCTGATTCAAGGAGTAAGGATAAATATTGCGAGTTTCATAAAGATCATGGTCACATGACCAAAAATTGCATAGCTCTTCAGAACGAGATTGAAACACTCATCCGAAGAGGAAAGCTAGCAAAATATATTGATCGGGGAGGTGAAAGAAAAAATAATAACCGAGCTAGAGATAGGTCTAGATATCCTCGTCGAGCAGAGGAGGAAAAGAAGAGAAACCATGAAGATTATCCAGAGGATGACCCCTATCTTCCCAAGAAACCAAGGCAGCCAGAACGAGAGGTATTTTCCATACGTTTTGGATCATTTGATTGTAATGTTATTACAGGAGGAGATGCAGGAGGAGGAGACCATACTGTAGAAAGAAAAGCTTACCTCGGAGAGGCTCAAGCTTGTTCATATATTCAGCGAATAAATCTGGCCAAGGACGATCGTCCGAGGAAGGTAAACAAAGAGAAGATGGTCATTGGTTTTTCAAAAAACGACCTGGCAGGTGTTCTTTATCCTCACGACGATCCTCTGGTGATCAAAATGAGGATGAAGGAAGTAGTGATTTCAAGGGTGTTGGTAGATAATGGAAGCTCGGCAGACATCATGTACTATTCATGCTTTGATAGCTTGAATCTGAAATTATCTCAATTGGAACCTTATCACAGACCCCTCCTGGGTTTTGCTGGCGAGAAAGTTTTTCCACTTGGGACGATCAAGTTGGATATATTCATTGGAACTTGGCCTGCTTGTCGAACAGAACGAATACGCTTCTTTTTGATGGATAAGAATGTGCAGTCAGCCTACAACATCATCATGGGAAGAGTTGGTTTGAAGAAATTCGAAGTAGTTCCATCTACAGTGCAGCAATACTTAAAATTCCCAACAAACTTTGGAGTAGGAGTTGTGAAGGGTGACCAAAAAGTAGCTCGGGAATGCTATTATTCATCTGCTGAATAAGAGGAGCTTGAGGAATCGAGAAAAAAGACTACAACCTACCAGGTGGAAGAAGATACAGAGATTGAAACTCTCAATCCTAGAGATGAATCCCAACTTGTAAAAGGACAGGTGGTGGAATTTACAGAAAATGTTATACTGGATGACGAGCACCCAGAACGAGTAACCCAGATAGGTTCATCGTTGGATACTTCAATAAAATAGGAGTTGCTTTCTTGAGAAATAGGAAGAAAACTTTTGCATGGAGTCATGAAGACATGCCAGGAATAGATCCAAACTTCCTATGTCATGAACTCAATGTGAATAAGGAGATCAAGCCCGTAAAGCAGAGAAGAAGGGTATTTAGCCCCGAGAAGAATCAAGCCATTCAAGAGGAGGTCAACAAGCTCCAGAAGGCTCAATTCATTGAAGATGTGAAATACCCGGACTGGTTGGCGAATGTGGTGATGGTAAAGAAGAAAAACAACAAATGGAGAATGTGTGTTGATTTCACTGATCTCAACAAGGCCTGCCCAAAGGACCATTTTCCATTACCCAGAATTGATCAGTTAGTGGATGCTACTTCTGGGCACGAGCTGCTTAGCTTCATGGATGCTTATTCAGGCTACAACCAGATCAAGATGAAACCTCAAGACAGGGAGAGTACTTCTTTTATTACCCCTAGGGGAACTTATTGTTACAATGTTATGCCTTTTGGTTTAAAAAATGCAGGAGCGACATACCAGCGACTGATGAACAAGGTTTTTGCCGAGCAAATCAGTTGCAATATGAAAGTCTATGTCGATGATATGCTGACAAAAAGCAAGAAAGCTGCTGATCATCTAGTTAATTTAAGTCAGACTTTTGATCAACTGGATAAATACCAGATGAAGCTCAACCCAACGAAGTGCACATTTGGAGTACGAGAAGGAATGTTGCTCGGGTACATTGTCAACCAAAGAGGCATTGAAGCAAATCCAGAAAAATCAAATCTCTTTTAGGGTTGCGATCGCCAACGACGAAGAAAGAGGTACAGAGTCTTACAGGATGAGTTGCAGCGCTCAACAGATTTGTATCTCGAGCAACAGATAGATGCTTACCATTCTTCAAAACACTTCGAAAAACTTTCGAGTGGAATGATGAATGTGAAAAAGCCTTTCAAGACTTGAAGAAATATCTGGGAACACCTCCGCTGTTGTCGAGGCCAATAACGGGAGAAAAGTTGTACTTATACCTGGCAGTATCAGAGCATGCAGTCAGCTCGGCATTGATCAGATTGGAGAATAGAGTCCAAAAGCCAATTTATTACACAAGTAAGGCTTTCCGAGGTGCAGAGATCAGGTACCCAAAGTTAGAAAAATTGGCATTGGCATTAATTGAACCAAGTAGAAGAATGAGGCCATATTTCCAGGCCCATACCATCATCGTGTATACCGAAATGCCATTAAGACAAGCCCTTCATAAACCAGAAAAGTCAGGGAGACTGATGTACTGGGCAATAGAGCTCGGTGAATATGATATTGTGTATGAACCCAGGTCATCATTGAAAGGGCAAGCTATAGCAGATTTTATAGCAGAGTTTACATATCCTGATACTCCCGAGAAACAAAAGTTGCTCACTGACCAACCTGTGGATGTTACAGGATCAACAGACATAAGTCCAGACCAACTCCGATTGGCAAAAGGGCGAGAAGAAATGGTCGATGAGGAACGAAAATTAACAGAGCAGAATGGAAGAGAACAGCAGATATTTCACCGAGGAACTCTATTGGATAAGAAATTTGAACACGAATTACCTACATGGAGATTGTATGTAGATGGGTCATCTTACACAGCAGGTTGTGGAGCGGGGATTGTTTTGAAAACCCCAGATGAGATTGAAATAGAATATGCCTTGCGATTTCAATTCAAAACCTCCAATAATGAGGCTGAGTATGAGGCCATGATAGCAGGTCTTAATTTTGCAAAGATCATGGCGGCACAACAAGTGATGGTATTCAGTGATTCTCAATTAATTGTGAATCAGATGATGGGAACATATGCGGTTAAAGGGGAATTAATGGTCAAGTATCATGCGAAGGTGATGGAATTGCTGGCAGAATTTGACGCCATTCAGTTGATCAGAATACCCAGAATAGAAAATGCACAAGCAGACGCACTGGCCCGACTAGCATCAGCTACTCGTACCGAGCTGCGAAGAACGATACCAATTGAAGTACTGGAAAGTCGGAGCATAGATGAAGACCTAACGATGAATGTTATTACCCTTGATCTAGGACCATCTTGGATGGATCCCATCAGGGCATATATTGAAGAAGGAGGATTGCCCGAGGACAAGCTCGCGGCAAAGAAATTAAAGTTTAAAGTTGCCCGGTATGTACTAACTAATGGGGTTTTATATAGACGAGGAATTATGGTAGGTTTGTAGAGATGTGTACATCCCTCCGAGGTGAAAGAATTGATTGAAAAGATCCATGAAGGGTCATGTGGAGCCCATGTAGCAGGTCGAACACTTTTACAAAGGGTGATGACACAGGGATATTTCTGGCCGACGATGAGGGCTGATTGTATAGCCTACGCCAAGAGATGTGATAAGTGCCAACGTTTTTCCTCCATCCGACGAACTCCACAAGCATTGTTGACACCCATAACTTCCCCTTGGCCATTCGCCATGTGGGGAATTGATTTGGTTGGACCATTGCCGACCACCCGAGGAAGATTCAAGTACCTCGTCGTCGCAGTACACTATTTTACTAAGTGGGTAGAAGCTGAACCCCTTATCGACATGACGTACGAGAAGGTATACCAATTTGTCTGGAAGAATATCATCTGTCAATATGGTCTCCCTCATGCCTTCATCACAGACCATGGAACACAATTCGACAACGAAGAGTTTGCTGCCTATTGTCAACAATCAAACATCCTGAAGACTCATTCAGCACCAGGTCATCCTCAAAGCAATGGGAAGACTGAGGTGACAAACAGAACGTTACTAAATGGTTTAAAGAAGAGGCTAAGTGAGGCTAAATCTAATTGGATTAATGAGCTACAGTCAGTATTGTGGGCTTACCGAACAACTCCCCGAGCAGCAACTGGAGAATCACCATACATGCTGGCATTTGGAAGTGAGGCTGTAATACCTGCTGAGTTGGGTCTCCCAACACACAGAGTGCTAAATTTCAATTCCCCAGTCAGTGACTTGATGAGAAGATTAGATTTGGACATGCTCGAGGAGGTTAGAGAAGAGGCAGCCATTAGGAATGCTGCTTACCAACAACGTACAACTCTATTCTACAACAAAAGGGTGAAGAAATGCGACTTAAAAGAAAGGGATTATGTGCTAAAGAAGGTCATTTAGAAGCACAATAAACTTGAAGCCAACTGGCATGGACCTTACCGAGTTACATAAGTTGTCCGACCAGGAACTTACCGAATAGCAACTCTAGAAGGAGAGAAATTTAAGAATGCATGGAATGCTGAACACCTACGCAAGTATTATCAGTAATGTAAAATGTAAAGCAATTCCTTCATTATGAATAAAACGATGATGTTTCACCATCTCCTTCCTTTTATTACAAGTTTTTTGGGGAATACTAGTGTGATACACTACACTGATAGTTCGAGCGTGATCAACTTCGGTTGGTAAAATAGCGAGAACAAATTATACTCTTTTGGTTAGGAGGCGTACACTTGCGTGATCAACTTCGGTTGGTAAAAGAGCTTGTGGACAAGATAGTTCGAAAGAACCTGATAGTTCGAGCGTGATCAACTTCGGTTGGTAAAATAGCGAGAACAAATTATACTCCTTTGGTTAGGAGGCGTACACTTGCGTGATCAACTTCGGATTGGTAAAAGAGCTTGTGGACAAGATAGTTCGAAAGAACCTGATAGTTCGAGCGTGATCAACTTCGATTGGTAAAATAGCGAGAACAAATTATACTCCTTTGGTTAGGCGGCGTACACTTGCGTGATCAACTTCGGTTGGTAAAAGAGCTTGTGGACAAGATAGTTCGAAAGAACCTGATAGTTCAAACCCACAACCAACTTTGGATGGTAAAAGGGCAAGAACAACATTCTTAAAAATGCCAATTTTGGCTGGTTAAGAAACAAAATATGCCAACAAGTTGGTCGGAAGGTAAAACCTTTCCAGAAAATACAAAATATTCCAAACTGAGCCAAGTATAGTTGGTCGGGGATAAAAACCCACTAACTGTAGTTGGTCAACGAGGAGAATTTATCGACGAGGAGGGTCCATCAACCTGGTTGGTCGGACACATTTTTATGAAAACTCTTGCTAATTATATTTGGTCGACGAGTACAATTTAACAACCTTGGTTGGTTGGAAAATTTTTTAAACATTTTTATACTCATTACTTTATTATTAAGTGATCGAACAACATTTTTGATACTTGTAACTGTTTATTACTAAGTCGGTTGATGAACAGTATAAAATTGTTATCTTTTTAATAGATACATATATAGTGTTTAGCACAAAAGAATAGCAATACAGATTTACAAACAGAAAATGAAAGTTTTTCAATAAAAATTAAAATAAATTACAAGTTACATATATATATGCTAACCATTACATTAAAAATCCTATTCTATTGGTTTTTTCCCTTCAGCCTTCGACACAGGTTCCTCGCCAGCAGGAGGATCATTTAATGTCTGAAGAGAATTGATAAAATTCAAATCCTTCAACATCCTGTCATCAATTACTGAAGGAATATCCAAGAGATGCTCGGGACGAGATAATTCAATCTGAGAATGAAGACTATAGTCACCAAGATATTTTGAAATTAAACTCCGAGGAATGGAACGAGCTGGGATCCATTCCATGTGCAATTTGAAAGGTGGTACAGGCAAGTCTAGTAACCCTGGAGCATGATAATCCCATAAATAATGCCCTTGCTCCAATTTTAATACACCCAGGGTGTTCAACCACCCCTGCTTATAACCTTCATTATTGGCGTGTTCAATACGAGCATTTAAATGAACTAGAGCTTCGTTGTATCCAGCCATCCAAAACTCCCTAGGCTGTTTATGGAATTGGAAGGTTAATCTATCCAATTGTTCAAGAAGCTTTTTAGCAAAAAGGTCCTTGGTATGTAAAGCAGACTTCATCGCAGTAAGTTGATCTTCCAAGGTCAGATTTTTCTTGGACATTTCAGACAGAGCACGATCTTTTACATTCAATTGGAACGCTTGAGTTTCCAAAGTAGATTGAGTGCGAGCCTCTTCAACATTATGGCTGAAAACTCTTGATCGACTCCGAGCAGGGGGATAACTTTGCTCCTCGACAACATTTTGAACAGTTCTTCCTCGCCCACGAGAACCTCTTCCTCATCCCCGAGCAGTAGCAGAAACACCAGACTTTCTTAAACTATATAATTCTTGCCTTAATTTGGCATTTTCAACCTCTAAGAAGGAGACTCCTTCATCAGTGACCGGCACCAAGGCAGCAGAGGATGAAGCTGCAGACTCGTATTGCGCCAACTTTTTCTGCAAATTGTTGTTCTCTTGTTCTAGAAGCTCGGTGATCTGTCTGCAGGCCTCAACTTCACCTTTTAGGGTTCTCTCCCTAACATCGTACCCAACAATGATCTTTTTATGACCTATCTCAGAGGAAAGCTGTTGATACCTATTCTCATATTCCTTGTGCAATAAAGCAGTTGATTCATTGTGCTGACTCTGAAGATCTTCTAAGGAACAATGAAGCTCCTCAATCAAGTCATAGTAGGCCACGTTGTTGGCCACAGCTCGGTCAAGTAAATCCTTCAAGTACCGATAAGCCTCAATTGCTTGTTCTGAGGCATCATGGCCAAGGATGTCAGCAATTTATGATACACTCAAATTTGTATGACCAGCTCTATAATATTCATGGCATTGTTGCATCAGCTTTGTATCATGTGCAGATATCAGTTCCATTCTAGCCACAAACTAATAATGAAAAGAAGACAACAGTCAACAAAAACAAATCATCAACAACAGAGATGAACAAAGATGTATTTTATTAGATCACAAAAAGATTACATTGTTTGATTACAAATAATGAAAGATAGAAATGATACCGAACAACTTCACACCTTTTCCTTATCTCCCAAGACTTTCTCGGGAGGCTGGGACGAGGAGCTTGGTTGCTCGGAGGTAACAGCAGCTTGATCAGCAAGAGTTGAAATTTTCTCAGGAGGAGGAAGCATGGAAGAAATGTCCTCGTTGGCAGAAGGTAGAGAGGCAGGGACTTGATCACCCATGGCCATGGGAGATTCATCAGAGATGGGCTCATCTTCTTCTTCTTCTACAATTGGTGGGGGAGGACCAGGGAGGTGTAGTTGAAATAGCTCAGAGTCGTCTTTGATCTTCAATTCCTGCAGGGCAGCTACCCAGCCATCTCGGAAGTATTTCAACTTCCCGTATTGCACTTGGGATGTCATCGCAGCAATCCCTTTGTCCCATCCTTTATCCCAGCCAGCGCTGAAGGATTTTTTAACTGCGAGTTTTCTTTTCAGTTTCTCCGAGGAGAGATTCTCGGATAGAAGATCCTCGACAGTCTTTAACTTCACATCCAATTCTTCTTTTTGGCGCTTTACATCTCGCAGGACGGACAACTCTTCCTCTGCCTTTTTCAGTTTATCTTCAAGCTCTCCAAAGTTCTTGAGCTTGTCGTCATATTTTTTATGCTCGACCTCTAAATTTTTCACCTTATTCTCCAAACTCTTGGAGATCTCAGCCAGCTTCACTTTCTCAGCTTCAACTATAGACATTTTTTTCTCCCAGATAGCTTTGTCCTCATTATACTGCTGACGAGAATCCTTCAAGGATTGGGTCAAACCCAGCAGAGCATCCTCTACCCCCGACGAGGAGCTGGAAGCTTTAATTGCTTCATCTTTCTTCACGATGTTGTTAAAACAATTCACCAGCTAAACAAGGGAAAAAGTGACAAATCAGTACAAAAATACAAGTATTCAAAGAAAGAGAGGAAATTCAGAGTGTGAGAGATTTACTGAAGCCAGGTGACGGGTAGCTAGGGATGTCAGCATATCCCTAGAAATCTTTTCATCAGTTCCTTGGACCTCGGGTATGATCCAAGTTTTTACCGAGCTCATGGCAGAGCTCGGAGGAATGATGGTTGGAACACCAACACCACCAGCTGGTAAAGAGGAGATGGTTTCAGCCGGATTGACAGTTTCAGCCAAATTGACTGAGGACGATTTCCTCAATCTCCTCAAAGGGACTTCAGCAATTTCAACCAAGGAATAGCTCTTGGTTGGAGAGATAGCAGTCATTTCCACAGGAGTAACCTTCTTGCTCGGAGCCACTGGGGGCTTCTCGGTAGCTTTGGAAGGCACAACATCCACCTTCTTAGTCCCCTCTGGGACATCAATTTTGCTTTTCTTGGCCTCAGCAGCAGAAGTAGTGTCATCAAATAGAGCAGGAGGAGCTCTTTTCCTACCCATTCTCTGACTTAAAGGGATGTGAGAATCTGAAGAAGAATCCTCTGGAGTTGAGGCTGGCTTAACAGATCTAATCACATGACGAGCAGTATAAGAAGTTGTATAGCTCCTATACTGCACCAAATATGATGCAGACCTGATGTGCTCGTCTGCCACGTTCTTATGCAAACCCCAGATAAGTTTCAGATGCTTAATATTAACCCCTGATTCTTTTGGAGTTTTTCTTTTACTATCCACTGCAAATAAATACATAATGAAATATCAGTCATACATTTTGTCAAATATGATAAAAGCATAATTTCATAAGTAAAGGAAAATGAGAATAAACCTATCCCATTGCCATATGGGGGGCATTTAGGACCCTGGTATACTGCATCTCCAACCAAGGGGGCATATTGCCAATTTTTAATAACCACTCCATGTTCAAAATAATCTCTATTTGCATCAGGGAGGTTAACTACAAGAGCCCTATTTAAAAACCTAGTTTTTAAGTAATAAACATTATCTAAAATAGCCCATCTATAGCAATACATAATCTCAGGAATCCCTATACGAGTCCCATGAGTCAGATTTAATTTATACACCCCATTAATTATTCTCCATGAATTGGGGGCTATTTTTGCAGGAACAACGTCAAAGTACTGACAGAACTCTAAGCATAAGGGGTTTGGTGGAAAATAAAATCCACATTCAGCAATGAATAAACTGGGGAACCAATGTCCTTCAGCCAATCGAAAATAATCTAAAGGCTCAGAAAGAACCTCCAGAGTTACCCAAGAAGGAATGGAAAAATCAGAACGAAATTTCTCAACAGATTCCACAAGATAAACCATAGTGAATAAAAGAAATACAGAAGAAAAGAAGAGAATCTTACAGGGAAAAAGGAAGAGATGACAACTAGCGAAAGAAAAGATGAACGCACAAGAGAGAGAGAGAACAGAAAGCTTGAATGCAGAAAATGGGAAAAGGTAGAAGACGGTATAGTTACCTAAGAAGTTTAAATACTTTACCTTGGGAAGCTGCGAAGGAAATGATTACACAAAAGAAACTAATACGCCACCGGTGGCTAAAAGGACAAAAATGCACGAAGGTCGAAGCACTCATAAAAATTCGAAAAAGGCGGATTCTGCGAATTTAGAAGGAAATTCAAATATGAAGAAAAGGCTCCTAAAACCCAGGAAAGTCATTTAATATCGCCATATACCGAGAAAGAATGTTCCATACTCCTCAAAGTTCGAAATATGAAACATTGGGTCTTCTGTTGATACCAAAATTAATATGCTGATATGGACGAATAATATGAGAACACGTGTCAATCTACTTGGCACAATAGCAACGAGGAAGTTCATTTCACCAACTCATGATCTCTCCGAGCAACGAGGATACACCGAGGAACTTCAGCACTCTGAGGTACTCTAGCGCTCTGAGGAACTCCCGAGCAACGAGCAACTAAGGCGGTCCGAGCTGCATCTCGGCCATAGCATTAATTGCCAGATAATCAACAGTTCAATTATTCATTGAATGTTCATCATCTTGACGCACACGCTGCATTAAATGTATTACCCTTTCATATGTATATCATTTAATGTATCAACCCTTGCATGTACAGCCTAAGGGCTATAAATACCTTGTATCGCCCTCATTTAAAGGGACCGAAATTTCTTGAGAGAACTTGTACTCGAGAATTCCCAAACACTCAGCAATAACATAACAGTGGACGTAGGCTATTCATATAAGGCTGAACCACTTTAAAAATATTTGTCTCATTTTATTTATCTGTGATTGAATAATTAGAGCGATCTAATTTTTTACATCAACAATATGATCGGAATATTTTTTTGACTTACCAATTGTCCTAACAATTCAAGCAAGTTCGCGTCCTACATGACGCGTGCTGAAGAAAATCTGCCTAACATGGGTCTAAATGATTTTTTTTCAAAAACATCGAAAAAGAGAAAGTTTATCAAAATTAAATTTTAAGTCTATCTAAAGTTTTTCATAATTTTCTGAGCACTTTTTTTTTTGACAAAAAATAATTTTGATTTATTTATTATTTATTTTTTGACTTTTGACATCATGGTATTTTTATATGTATTTTTTGGAACCTATAAAAGTGGTCATTTTAATATTTGGGACCGCGATGCATGCTATAAAAATCGTGCAAAGTTACATATCTTGCGCATCGCGTACCGCCCAAATTACCGCATTATTAACCATGACCGTGTGAAAATCATTCATTGGTATTTTGACGTCAAACTTAACCAACATACTTACTAGTATTTTTAGAACTTAAATACGCATCCAAGCGATCCATGCGACGTGGAGATTTTTCTCCTTAATTACTTTTCGTAATGCACCATTTTTCGTGCCATTTGACGTAATCCCCATATATATTTATTCCTCAAATTTTTCTTTGAATATAATATTTCGATTATCACTAAATACTTATGTTCTAAGATGGGGTATTACAGCCTATGAGATATCTTTCTCTCTCACAAACTCCTCCACGTATATCTCCCAGTTATCGAAAGAAATGAAGAAGTATTTTCCTTTCCAATTCTTAGTAAGACCTCCCCCTCATAAGGTACCAACTACCATTCTGCAATCCTATGTAAAAATACCACAAATTGTCCAGGGAGTTTTCTTTTGGCATATAGAAATCAAATAATTTTTCAATCATAATATCTCTTCCAAACTTCTTCTGCTAAGCTACCATGGCTACCAAAATAGCCCTCCACCTATTAGTGTCAACTTGGGCATGGGTTAGGATCATCACCTTCAAATTTTTCCTAACTAGCTCTGGCACTAGCACAACATGCATGTTGGTCCACAAAAGGCATAATAAAAAATGTCCCCTTAGGGAATTCAAAGGACTCATCCAGCTGAGCCAATCATTCCTCGTTCATTATACAAGGATGATTATGGGTTGCAGGGTCCCTTGTTGCCTTAGTACCATGGATGGACGACCTAGCCTCAACACCCCTAACTTTTGTAGCAGACATTTTTCCACTGGGAGCCGTTACACTTCTCTCAATTGGTGGTTGTTTGTTTGTGGAGAACGTATCTTGCTAAAATTGATGGCTACCTTCTCCAGCCTCCATTGGACCCCTATAATTAAAAAACTCTTCAGAGTCAAAATCTATGCATATACATGTTGGGCACTACTGTATCTTACACATTCCACTTGTTTTAATGATTTTATGTGCAACACCACGGAGGAAAACCACTGAAATGCTTGATCAAGAAATCCTCTAAGTACTCCCAACTATTTTAATGCATAAGGCCACGACATGAACCTCTAAAAACAGAGGGAGCTCCATAGTTAAAGGGCTGCATCCATTATGAGAAAAATACAGAGAAATCACAATACCCACCACCATTGATTGGGTTATTTGGGTTTGGGTTTTATTAAGGTTTGTTTGGGTTATTTGGGTTTATTTATTGTTGGGAGAAAATGGAAGAAGGAGAGAGAGAGAGAGAGAGAGAGGCGGTGGTCTTCCACCTCCACCCACCACCAAACCACCATTACACCACCATTTTAGATAATATTCTACCATATTCAATCCCACAATACCCATTTCCACCATTGATAAAGAAAAGCTATGAATTTTGGTGTAGTATTTGGAGGATTTTAGAGAAGTTGAAGGTGGGTTTGCATGGAGTTGAAAGGGGGTCCTTACTTAGAAGCTCGGAAAAAGAACATTTTGGAGCATTTTGGAGGATATATTTGGTAATACCTTGAGGGCACATTTGGAGGTGGGATTTTCTCCTCATACTCCAACATTTTTACCACCATTGGAGCCATTTGAGGTGGGAAAAAACTTATTCTTAGTGTAAGATGTTAATTTGCACTTATAGTCTTGTAGTTACACTATTTAAGTACGGTGCATTTAGTTAAATGGTGTAATTAATGTGTATAAGATAATGAACATTTTTATGAAATAAAAATATTGGTAAAAAAATTATATTTTGTTGAAAATAAAGAATGAGTAAATATTTCAAGATTTTGGAACGTTGAAAGATGGTGTTTTTATCAAAATGGATATTTTCTAGGAATATTGGTGTTAAACATTTTATGAAATAAAATATTTTAAAATAATGATTTACTTTGGTAAATGTTTGGTGAAATAATAATATTTTTAAGTTCTTGCAAAAATGAAGGTTTTACGAAAAATAGACATTTGTTGAGGTTGAAGAAATAAAAATGTCTTTTGTGACTTAAAAATGTATTTTTGCAAATATAATGATTTCCCACGATGAAATATTTTAAACCATGTAGTAGGATTTTTGAAATTAAATCCATCTTCTCATGCCTATAAACTTGTGATAATTTGGCATTAAATGTATAAACAACTTTTGAGAAGATTTTGTTGGGTTTAAATATAAAATATGAAAAGTTAGAAATTTAGTCTTCAAAGTGTGTGAAATCGGGACTAAAAGGTATGATGACCATGAGATTATAAGACTACACATGTCGATAAAAAAATGATATTTTTCTATTAAAGTAGTCTTAAATGTAAGTGGATTTCTTGAATAAAGAAAGTAAAGAAATGTGGGGTTTGGAAAAATGTTGGTCAAAATATTAATTAAGCGTTAATGGGTAAACATGGAAAAGATAGGGTATGTAATTTAGTAATATTATAAAGGATTAATACTCATGGAATTAAAAATAGATTAAAGGTGTAAAAGCGTTTCCAATTAAGAAGAATGTTACTCTATGTGTAAAAAGGTGTTAAAAGTGTTAAACACTTAAGATGTTGATATGAATAACTTAATAGTGTTTTGAGAAATTAACACTTGTGAAAAATGGAGTAAGAGGTGATTTTGGAAACAAATGAGTAAAATAGTAATTTTACTTAAAGTGAAACATTTTTATATACTAAAAAATTTTAAAGGGTGTTATACAAGATGGTCCTAAACGAATATGATTTTTGGAATAAAAATCAAGGTTAAAGTATAAAAGGCATGAAATGGTAAATTTTCAAAGTATAACACAAGCTAGGGCGGTAAGGCCTTGTGTTTTGACTTCGGCTAGATAAAAGGGAAAGTGAGTAATGTGGACATTTGTAAAATATTAAAACACATTTAAAAGAATTTGGATGGCACCGAAAAAGAAAGAAGGTCCAGAGCCCTTGGGTGAAAACCCTTAAACACTAGCCAAAGCATATGGTGCGCATAGCCGGCGGTGTGGAGCCCATGAAAGTATGTGGTATTGGAAGACTCCGAGAAAACATAAAGGAAATAAGAAACATATTAAGAAATGAGTTGTGTGAAAAAACGTGTTAATACAACCTAATCTGAATGGATAAATAAATGTTCCAATAAAGGTTAGAATAAAAAAGTAAAGGTATAATTGATAAATGTCCATAAGTTAAGGAAAACGATAACATAAGTGGGTAAATGGGTAATTAAGCAACCTAAGCAGTTAAACCCATATTTAACGCAAGATGATATTATAAAAAGATTTTCAAAGATTAAATGAGTATTTTCTAACACAATGTTCACGTGTGCTGAAAGGTTTGAGCTTTAATGAAAATACTAAAGTGCATTGAAATTAATAAAAAAGGTGGTTACGATAAGCGAATGTGTTTGGAGAATTAAATGTAGTGGTTTTAAGTGTTGAACCGGGTGTGTCAAATGAAGTGAGACATGTTAAGAATGAGTAAAGGAAGTCTTTTAAAGATTAAGATAAATTAATCTGTATAGGTAAAATTTTCGGAAGTAAAATTGTTAATGCCATGAAAGGTGTATTTTTCAAAGGTATACGTATGTAGATACATACTTATTTTCACATGCTTGTGGTTATAGCATGTGAGTATTCTTTCTGCCGTTCGTTTCTATTTTGTATTTGTATAATTCCACTAGGCATTGGCTCACACCCTCGCTTTGTTACGACAGGGTTGATGTGGTTTTGTATTTTGAAAGGGTTATAAAAGTAAGTACTTTATTTATTTTTATGTTAATAGCTCTGTTTACTTGGGCCTTAGGGTGATCCCCATGGATCCCTTATGTAATTTATTTTGAAACTAGAATCGCATGATAATAAGTGAAATGCTAACTAAAATAAAATTGGACTAGAAACATTATGTTGGTTGTTCTATTGCACTTCACACCTAATGCTTGGGTCAGATCGGGTGACTCATGGGTAATCTATAAATTCCGGTCAAGGGATTACAAATGGTATTAGAGATTTAGGTTCAAGGTTCCTGTCGAGAGTCACGTGTTGAGGTCGGTATTGGATCTTTCGACGCTAGTGTTTAGTAGGATCGGTCATGATAGTTTTATGCCAGTTTAGTTCGTGTCCTCTATGGTAAAGTCAAAGAGGTTAGCACTACAAGTAAGTTTGTGCCAAATGGCACACATTAAGTTGATAGTTATTAATCACTCTCGCACTTCTTATTAGAATTATAGTGATTTACGGGTGTCCATGTTAGCCGATAGTGGTAACACTGTGGTTGTTAGTGTGATGCTCTTATGATAAAATTATTGGTGACATAGAATCATGTGAGATGTCAGTAGAATGGGATGATGCCCATCGGGCAAGTGGCACGAGTTGCATATAGTCAACAGTAGAGGTTGATTGTTAGGGTGTCTTGACTACGCACTAATGATTAGTGATTAAAAGTAATATATAACCCTTAAGTATAATGCTAATGGGTAGTTAATGCCGGTGAAGTAAAATGTAAATTTGATCCTTGGGCTGATATCCCAATTGATGGTAGTTCAGTGAACACATGTGGTTGTGTAGGATAATAGTGGCAATTCCGTAACCCTTTGTGTGAGATGTATTGTGAAATTACCTTGGTGATGAGAGTAGCCTTGTCAGTGGCAACATTGAGTACTGTTCAATGCGATATAGCTATAAAGGTTATGTATCTCATGTGTGGAGACTAGATAATTGAATAACATTCACAGGTATTGATTTGTGGTGAGAACGTATTAGATCATTTAGTTTAGGACTTGGGTTTAATGTATTTTGGATTAAAATGTGGCATTGAGGAATAGGATCTAGTGTGGCGTTCGTGGTGTGGGCCTTGGTATATGTAGGCAATACCCAACGCCCCATAAGATTTATATAGTCACGTTAAGTCATAGATTGGCACTTAATATGATATTAAGTCATAGATTGGCACTTAATAGTTAGGAAATTTAGTTGTCATAGTTGAATGGTCATTGAAAATTGGGTGAGGCAGACCTTAAGGTTTATAGGTTGCAAGTGACGTACCGCATCCTACCATAACCTGTAATATCGGTTGTTGAGGTTTGTACATGATTGGTAGTCACGAATCTTTGGAAGAAAGATGAGATAATTATCTTGGTGTACAGTGTCATTTATCCATCGAGGTAGTGGCTAGGTACGAGGTAATCCTAATGCCAAAGTAGTTCATAGGCATGCTGTTGTTCCATAGGACAAATTGTGTGTGGAATCATTGAAGATAAATACTGAATGTTGTGATGCCTTGAGGTGTATGATGATAAGGTACACCATAGATAGAAGCTCGTAGACTAGTGTCCTTGCGAGCACCAAATAATATCAATGCGGGTGTCTTAAGGTTTGTATTGTGTGCCCAGAATAATAATAATAATGTACATGAAATGTGTTTGGTGTCCTTAGGAGACCAGTTAGGCCCGGTAAGAGAAGACAGTAGCATCCTAGTGATGATTATGTAGAGGGTAAGGTGATAATCCCAGCATATGGGTCGTGAAGTGTACGTGTCAGATGTGCTTCCAAAATTGGCATGGAGTGATGGTACGATCCCTAAGGTAGGATGATAGTAGTGTCGTTATATGAGTGATGCTCAGATGTCATGGAATGACTTGTATATGTGTAGTGATACGTGGTTTCAAGATGAGCAAGGAAATGTATTCGAGACTTAGAGTGACGACGTGTGTGGTCGTCCTATAATCTCTATGCAGGTAGAAATGTAAGGTAAGTTGGATGGAAACCGTGTGTGGTCAAAAATGGATATGGTTAGGTGGGTGTCTCGCCTGAACTAAATAATGACTATGGAAGTTTTGGATTTCAACCACGATAAGCTAAAGCAGACTATAAACTAGGTATATTAGGTTGGTGACTTCGTCATTAGTGATTAGATAAGATCAATGACTAAGGTGTGAGGTACCCGAAAATTGTAATGATTCATTTACATCAAGGATATGAAAGTTAGGTCCTTGATCCCAAGGAGGGAACTCGGGCATTGACTTTTTAAAGGACTTCCGATTCATAAATTATGTTCGTATTATGAGAATGAATAGTTGGAATTTGATTCTTCACGGATAGTGACCCAGGCCAGGGTATATGGCTAGATTTAGTGCTCAATGAGAGCTTTGAGAATGAGTGGCATGACTTCAAGTATACGGTATAGGTTCATTCACTTTCGTGAGTTAGAATCGGATGCCTATGGGCAAAAATTTTTAGGATGGTTGTTTGTTCCCTATGACTCTGTTGTATTCCTATTGGTTTCGATAATTAGGAATCAGTATTCTCACCTTTGCGGTGACTCAATTTGGTACCATGCCATGGTACAAAACTATTAGGCCTAGGAGAGCGCAATGGAACGAGTTTGGTTAATGCATCTCGGTAACTGGGTGTGCCCATCTGAGGTATTGTTACTATTGCATAAAGTTTTTTGTATGGGTGGGTATGTTTTTGGCCACACGGTTTGCTCGTAGTATCAATCTCTCTTAAGACTGGTGGACTTTCAACTGGATGACTCGACAATCAATGGCTTAGTTTGTGAAGAGAGGGCTGATGACTTGGGAATACGATATAGAGTTGGAAATATGGAAACTTATCACAAGGTGTTTCCTTTCCATGGCGAGGTTATTTGAGTGAGACTATAGTGATTACTCAAGCATGAGACACCTAAGGTAGTACCAAGTTAATGAGAGTGACGCAACGAAAGGTGTAAAATGGGCGTGCTGTAATAATTTTATGGGATTATTCCTCCTTGGAGTGAGATAATATCATAGTTTGGTTCTCGACAAAATCATGCGAGTTATATAGTTAGGATAACTTGAAAATTTATAGGACACAAAATTTATACGACACAAGATGTACGGTACGAAAATTTATAGGACACAAGATGTATGGTGATAAATAAAGTGGTTAGTTGTATTATGATTTGCTTTGGGTGAGCATTGACCGTTAGAGAGGGTTTGCCCAGAGAGGCACTGGTATGCCTTAGGTACTATCACAAGTAGTGCTAGGAATTATTTGGACTTGATCATAAGATGAGTGGAGACTCAGAGTCGATTATGTAGCGTCGTGGTTGATGAAATGGTGAGCATTAGAGCATGTTTCATGTTAAATATTTGGTGACCTTAGTAGTGAGGACTTCTATGATTTTGCCTCATAGGATTTTATGGCTTAAAATTGAAGCTGGTGGACCCCATAAGTTTTAGGATTGATGGACCGACAATTTCGTGGACAGAATTCCCCAAATAGGGAAGTTTGTAATATCCTGCTCTAGTAATTGATTTAAAATTTTATATGGATTATAAATTAGGAGGAATTAATTATAATTAATGACGAATTGGAGAAAAATAAAATGAGGTGTTGTTCAAATGACATTGGGAGGTCATTCGAACGACAAATAATCTATCATTAGTAACAAGATGTAGATAGTGAGATATAGGCTTCTAACTACGTGCTACTGACTTACGGTTGTAGGTCGCGGAAGGTTCACGCGATCCAGGGAAGGAAGGATATAATTGAAGTCGTTTGAACGACATACTAGAAGTTGTTTGAACGATGTAAAATGAATTTTTAATCTCAGTTTCCCTTGTGCGCTATCACAATTTGGAACATTGGATCTTTGAGCTGTCGAGCTAAAATCAACCTAGAAGGGGCAAAATAGAGTTTTTAGCCTTAAGGAGGGTTTTATTAAGTTTTTCTTTGTTTATTTGTGTTTATTTATTATTGGGAGAAAATGAAAGAGGGAGATAGAGTGAGAGAGAGGGAGATGGGTGGTCTTCCACCTCCACCAACTATTCCACCACCATTTTACATGATATTCCACCATATTCAAGCCCACAATACCCATTTTCACCATTGATAAAGAAAATCTATGAATTTTGGTGTAGTATTTGGGGGATTTTTGAGAAGTTGAAGGTGGGTTTTCATGGAGTTGAAAGGGGGTCCTTTCTTGGAAGCTTGGAAGAATAACATTTGGAGCATTTTGGAGGATGAATTTAGTAAACCCTTGGAGCCACCTTTGGAGATGGGGGTTTCTCCTCCTACATCAACCTTTTTACCACCATTGTAGCCGTTAGAGGTTGGAAGAACCTTACTCTTAGTGTAAGATATTATTTTGCATTTGTAGTCTTGTAGTTAGAGTATTTAAGCAGGGTGCATTTAGTTAAATGGTGTAATTAATGTGTAGATGATAATGAACATTTTTATGAAATAAAAATGTTGGAAACAAATGATATTTTGTGAAAAATAAAGAATAAGTAAATATTTCAAGGCTTTGAGACATTGAAAGCTGGTGTTTTTGTGAAAATGGGAATTTTATAGAAATATTGGTGTTAAACAATTTAAGAAATAACATTTTTGGAAATAATAATCTAGTTTCGTAAATGTTTGTTAAAGCAATAATATTTAAAAGTTCTTGCAAAAATGAAGGTTTTATGAAAAACAAAAATTTGTTGAGGTTGAAGAAACAAAAATATATTTTTTGCCTTAATAATGTATTTTTGCAAATATCATGATTTTTCAAGATGAAATGTATGTTTAACCCATGTAGTGGAAATTTTGGGTTTAAATCTATCCGCTCATGCATATAAACTTGTGGTATTTTGTCATTAAATGTATAAGCAAGTGTAGAGAAGGTCGTGTTGGGTTTAAATTTGAAATAAGAGAAGTTAGAAATTTAGTCTTCGAAGTGTGTGAAATTGGGACTAAAAGGTATGATGAACATGAGATTATAAGACTCCACATGTTGATAAAAAGAAATGGTATTTTCCTACAAAATTAGTCTTAAATGTAAATGGATTTACTGAATAAAGAAAGTAAAGAAATGTGTGGTTTGGGAAAATGTTGCTTAAAGTATTCATTAAGTGTTAATGGGTAAACATGGAAAAGTTAGGGTGTGTAATTTAGTAATGTTGTAAATGATTAACACTTATGGAATTAAAAAAGGGATTAAATGTATAAAAGTGTTTCCAATTAAGAAGAATGTTACCACAAGTGTATAAAGGTGTTAAAATATTAAACACTTAAGAATTTGGTATGAATAACTTAACAGTGATTTGGGAAATTAACACTTGTGAAAAATGGAGTAAAATATGATTTTGGAAACAAATGGGTAAAATGGAAATTTTACTTAAAGTAAAACATTTTTGTGAAATAAAAATGTTGTAAAGGGGTAGAATTGAAAAAGAAATCTTCCATTTGATGGATCTTGAAGTCTAAGGAACCTTCTATCGCTAAGAGTAGGTGAACCGATTCTAGTCGAGCAATCAGGACAAAAAGCTCATAAAAGTTAACACCATACACTTGGGTGTATCCTTGAGCCACCAGAGTAGCCTTGTTACACATCACAATACCTATTTCATCATATTTGTTCTTGGAGATCCATTTGTAACAATTACGTGAACATCTTTAGGCATAGAAACTAGATTCCAAATTTGTTTTGTGACTTGGTCTAATTAATCTTGAATAAAATTGACCCAATATTAGTCTAACAAGCTATGTTTCACATTCTTGGGTTAAAGAGTATAATATGAACAAAAAAATTAACTTCTTTATGGAGTTTACAACGGGTATTAACTCCAACACTAAGACTACTAATGATTTTGGAGGGATCACGGTCTATTTTAACCAAAGGAGGTGTGTTATCCAATTTAATACCCACTTATGGTGGTGGTGTTCACACCTTTACACAATCATCCAACGCAATGGAGAAAGTATCCTATGTGGTTGATATTCTTGAGGGAATAATGAGATCCCCCTTACATGTTTAGAAGCATTACTAGTTTACTCATTGCTACCACATGGACTTGGCCACTGAGGATGATTTAGAAAGGTTGTACTCTGGTGTTATAATATTTGGTGCCTTCTCAAATATGGTCTATATGCTCAAGGGTCTAACACAAAAGACCACATTAATCTTTGAAAACTCACACATAAGTACATTATTTGCAACGAAAACCCATTAAAGAGAAATGTTTATGGTACCCACTTACAGTTCATAGCAGGGGATGAGATTAAAGAAATGATGCAAAAAACCATAGTGGGGAATAAAGGCCCCACATAAATGACCACATGCTTGCCAAAACGATCATTAAAAAAGCGTAATAATGGTCTTCCATGGTCCAGGACTGTGCAACATACGTCAAGAGATGCCTAAAATGTTATCAATTCTCCAATATTTAAAATTGGGCAATTTACAATTAGGTCCCTTGGTAACAATTTTTAAACATTTGAGGACAATTTACAATTAGGTCCACTTGTTATGCCACTAGCTTGGACTTCTATAAGAAGAGAATTAATGGACCTAAGTGTTTAAAATTTGTCAAAATTCCTTTAGTCTTTAAAATTTATTTGTGAGGGACCTAAGAGGACTTTCCCCTATAAAATTTACCCGTCCCCCACGAGCTATACAACAATACTAATCAACGGATTTTCTAAATTTGGGGTATCAAAGTCATTTGGAAAGTCAATCCCATCACATATAATGGCCATGAATTCATATTGGTATCTTATTATTACTTAACAAAATTGGTTGAAGTCGAGTCATATGCCATGATAAATGCCAAGAAAATACCCAAGTTCATTCAAACGAATATCGTCTACCACTACAAATCTCCTTATGATCTCGTCTTTGATAATGGTCTTCATTTCGAATCATAAGTCACAAAAGTAGTCGAAAAGTTCAAAATTTAGAGATAAGTTCTCACTGTACAGACACTACATTAAAACCTCTTCATATGAAAAAAAAAGTCCATTTTATTAAAACCGCAAGGTGGGATTTATATATATATATATGTGGTGTATATATGTGTACCCATATATATATACTAGCGGATACTTGTGCCTGAAGGCACAACAAAAAATTTCAAAGTACGTAATCGTGAAACGATGAAAATTTTGAAAGTACGTAATCGCAAAACCGCAAAAATATCGTTCCCCAACAAAACATCTATATATTGTTCTCCAATATATATAAGTTCGTGCTTGTTACGTGTAACTTAACTCTTTTACACATAACATCTAACTGTGTGGTACTTAATATAACAATTAACATATATTATTAACTGTTACGTGATGTTAATTTTACACGATGCTAATTTTCGAAAGTATACATTGTTGATAGGACCATACGTCGTATTTAGTTAAATAATTTTTTAAATAACCTCTGGTACTAACCTATTTCTTTAAAAAAATGAAAAATTTTTGAATTTTTTTAAAAACATACATACATACACCGTGGTACGAACCTATTTTTATGCTTTCTAAATTTGGGGATTTATTAAATTTAATGTGAGATATTAATTTAATATAAATCCGAAAATTAATTATTTTTATAATTACTAACGTGACGAGAGTTAGTAATCATTGGAAATTTGTTGAATATTACTAATGAGTAATGTAATATATGATATTGGTTCCATTAAATATCACGAGTGAATAAAATGACAATTTTGGAAATTTAAGTCGGGACGCGCTCGTGTCGTGTCGGGATTAAATGTTGATTAATAAAAGTGAATAAATTATAAATCACTTCTATGGTCATTTAGAGTGCACCAAAGTAACCGGAAGGGTCGAGATAGTCAAAATAATGTACCCGTGGGTTTAGTTTGGATCTCGGAGCGTTTTTAGGCCTAATTGACACCCCGGGAGGGCGTTTTGGACATTTTACATTTGTAGGCTTGAAAACCCACGAAAATTTTAGAGTTATCTCAGATGATTAGGGTTGCCTTCTAGGCTTAACTCAACCAAAAATAAGAAACGGCCATTCGAGAAGGAAGGAGAGAGCTTGCCCAAGAGTTCTAGGCAAAGAACCCCTCCGTTTGCGCCGCCGTCGCTGCCAAACGATAGATCGCGTAACAAGGATCACCACCACACCGATTTAATCCACAAATTAGAAACAAAAAATCCCCAGGAAAGTATTTATCTTGCTTAATTTCGTTAATGCTTCATTCATGTTAGTTTGGGGTTGATTAGGATGAGTTTCTATGAAAGAAAACCCATGTTGGAAATTAGAAATTGCATGTTGTAGTGATATTAATGATAATCTGGAAATCCCCTTCACATGTAGAGGTTGAACCACAGATTTATGATGGACTAGAAGAAGAAATTCTGGAAAAAGAATGATTTGTATTAAGTTAAAGAAAATTTTAGGGTTCATTAGAATTGTATAAATTTTGGCACTTTAATCTATGATTCTTGATGAAAACTCACATGCCTTACGTTGAATATTGTCCATTTGAGTTTAGAACGTTTGTGGTATAAATTTCTGGGAGTCTGGGAGTTAAAAGTTTGGATTTTGATGATGTTGGATGATAGAACCCGTAACTGGTATTCTACAGATTCGCCATACCTATTTGATCGATCGATCGAACTAGGAGTATCGATCGATCGATCGAGCTCCTGCCATCGATCGATCGACCCCTCCTGGCATACTCATATTTCCCCTTCTAAATAGTGAATTCAATTTAAATAAGTAATAATCTTTGGACATCCTTATTAAAATATTTTGGGAGATAAAAGAAGACCAGTAGGACTTATTAAAAATGAGAACGCAAGAGTTTGTGGATCCCCGGATTTTAAACTTTCTTCAATTAAAATCACAAACTTGAAATTTCCTTTTTAATATAAAACTCAATAGATGCGGAAGCGTTGTAAAGGAGATGATGGTTCAACAAATAAACAACAACAACAACAAGTTTTAATTTCTCAAAACAAATTAAAACAGAATTCAAGTCCTAGAATTTAGCCTAAGTCGTAATTAACAATTATTCAAAGTTAGGCAAAACCAATTTAGCAAGAGACTTGAATAAACCAATTTTATCCCAGATTAAATGAGTGTGATAATTAAACTGATTTTATCTTGAATTAAACCTAAAGCATGGATTCTAAATTCTTGTGCAAGATAAAATAAACAAAGTCACACTACACCGCGATATACGAGGAAAAACCCACTAACGGGAAAAAACCTCTGGACGGCCCTAGCCTCAAATCCACTAAAAACGGTATTACAAATACAAGACAAAAGACTTACTTCCTAAACTCGAACCTCTCAAGCCGTGACGCTTCTTCTTGTATCAACCTCCAATTAGAGGATAACCAACGGAACACCACCGCGGTCTCGGAATTCACCGATGGGACTTTAAACGGTCACCGTCACCCGAACATGGAGCCTTTCTCCAAATGGGTAGAATCTCAACAAAAGTCTTCTTTGTGATGGGGTGTAGAAGCAAACCCGAAACGTCTCTTGAATTCGGTAGAGAAAACCGGTGCCAAAAACTCCAAGTCAGGATATGTATATAAAGAACTTGGATAAACAAATTTGGGTGTAAACTAGAGTGTGTATGAAATTTTCATTAGAAATTGACACTCAAAACATGAACATTTTCCCTAAAAGATTTTGCTCTCAAACTCTCTCTAAGAGATGGATATGGAATGGAAAAGTTGTCTTGGAAAATGTGTTTCCCGCACATAATAATGTATGAAAAAGTTGGTTAAAAAACAAGTGGGGATCATGGGAGAAAACTGCCAAAAAACTGCTCAAAACTGTTCCCGCCTGGCATTCTCGTTCGAACGACTTTGACTGTCGTTCGAACGAGGCTTCTAACGAGCGACCAGCCTGGGCTCGTCAGAACCTCGTTAGATATCTCGTTAGAACGAGAAAGTCGTTCGAACGACTTATCTAACGACTGACCAGTTTGGTTAGAAAGGCAGTCTCGTTCGAACGAAGTTTGGTTCGAACGAAAAATCTCGTTCGAACGAAACTTCGAACGAGTTTCAGAAATTTTGTTAAATTCTATATTGGCCCAGAAACATTTATATATATATTAATATAAAGTCCTTTTGAAATAATTTCTGAAATAAACAAGGTTTGATTAAACCTAATCACCCAAATAAACAAAGTTCCAAGTTCCTATATAAATATAATTACATTCATACCTTGGGAGCATGGAACCTTAGTTGATAACGTAGAAACGAGGCACATAAACCGGCATTTTGATGAAGCTTTAAATTCTTTGCCGCTACGTCTTCAACATATACTTTATAGGTCTTGAATATTACAATTAAATAAAATCCTATGAAAAAATGTTTTTGTCCGGAATTGAGCCAAAACTATATATGGACTCAATTGGAAATTTGTGTCCTTACAAATCTCCCCCTTTGGCTATTCCGGGACAAAAACCAAACAAAAATCCTAAAGGGCCGTCAAGCTCACTAGACTCAAAACATAACCCGCCCAATCTTGACTCAACCCAAGGATTTAAACGCTTTGCCATTAGAATAATTCCTGCACACTTAAGCAAACTCATCAAATGCATAGGGAATATCAAAATATTAAATGCAAGTAATTAATTACTCCCCCTAAATTAATTCTCCCTTTAAACACATGACCTACTTAGAAAGACGTCTCCCCCTAAATTAAATCTCCCCAAACTAAGATACGAAAGTAATAGGATTAGATACCATTTCTCCCCCTATCATCATTCTCCCCCTTTTTGTTCAGGAATAGGCAAAGGATTAAAGAACTAATAAATAGCATGTTGAAGCTTAAAGTGTTAAGACATGAAAGCATATAGATAATGAAAGCAAGGCAAAGACAAACAAATATCATATATATATATACTATAAATATACCAATAAGTGCGAGCATATATAGATAGATATAAACACACACATGACACAAAATACAATAAGTTTGCACACTCGTATGGCAAAAATGTGTCATATGGAAACGGAAGTGTAGGGGTGTGAACTAGCAACAATTAAATTTAGACCCAAACACTTAAGAAACGTTCACGGAGTTCTCATTTGATTGCAAACTGCATCACAGTTAAATATAACCTCATGTGACAATATAAAGATTGAACTCAATGAACAAACATACACAATGCATACAAGCCTAGCATGATGATGATTCTACAAACCAAATAGAGTCATGACATTAAAGACATCTAGGATAAACGGACATTGTGAAAACCGTTGATATACCATCCAATTCTCCCTCAATAAGCATATATATTCTTTTACTTTTGAACGAATATATCAAACAAACATAGGCCTTGGCAATTGTTTTCTTTTTAATGCCAAATATTATGTTTTTAGGCCTTTGGATCACGTATTTCTTTTAGATCCAATCAACGGTGGCTTACTATTCGCAAAGGATCACTAAGTCCTTTCGGAGCCCTTACCCGTGCATTTTTAAAATTATCATGTTTTTCATTTTCACACAAATCTCACATGCAACGGAATTTGACATGCACTAGTCCTCCTAGGTCATAGATATGTAAATGACTAGATTGGTAGGAGAACACCTCAAAAAGCTCAAATATAACATGTGACATTAAGATTTCAAAAGAGCTCGTGCATGTGTGAATAGAGGCATATAGAAATAGAATCCATTTGAACAATACAAAATCCAACTACTCCAAAAAAAATGGTAAAGAACATTTTAAGGATTGAAAATCTAAACCAAAAGTTCTAGCCACGTGGGAGCGTAAATGATGGGATTCAAACACAAATAAATGCCACATAAAGTGTGTCAAACAAAAATACACACAAAACAAAATCTTTTTGAGTTTTTAACATTTCTAACCAACAAAAATATATACTCAAAAGACTATACAAAAATCATTTGCATTTTTCATTAAGCATAAATGAAATAATAAAACACAAGTGATAAACAAAAATCTTTTTATATTTTTCAGTTAAATCAAACACAAAATATAATACAAAAAGATAACCAAGTCATGATTTCTAGCATGTGATATGGAATAGGGAAATGACTAGAAAATGACTAAACAAGCATACATTTAGCATGTGAATATAGCATGAAGTACAAACGCTAAAGTATGGAAACACTAACACATTCAACCTTTAAATTTAGCAAGGGAGGAAGGATGTGAAAGTAAATGAGAATCAAAATCCCTATTTTGTAAGGTAACCAAGTCGGATTTCCTAACCCAAATTAATGAAGAATTACTATCTTGGGGTGTAGGAACATTAGCTATCGTGGTTACTTTACTATGGGATTTTCTAGGAATTCGTTTAAGGTCTAAACAAAATTGCCTAAGATGACCTTTTCGACCACAATGTGTACAAGGAAGAACATGTCGAAAAGATTTATCTAAGGGGTGATCATTAAATCCATTCCTAGAAGATTCTCCTAAAACATTGGTTTTGACTTTAGGGTTAAATTCATTAAAAGTATTGAAGCCTAAACCAAAAGTGTCATTTTTAATTTGGACCGTTCCTAACATTTTATCAAGTTTTTCCGAACGACATTCCAAATCAAATTTGACATTACTAGAATCTTTTAATTTATTTTCCAATTCTACAATGTTAGATTCTAGTAAAAGATTACGTTCTTCAAAAGCAAGAAGCTCCTTTTTCAAGGATTCCATTAAACCCCTAAGGCTATCTCTCTCGCCTTCTACGTATTCTAGCTTCTCTCGAAGAGTCCTCTCTTGTGTCCTAAGGTCTTCTATAAAGGCACTTTCATCAATGACCTTGACACTCTCTCTTAAACTCGCTTCTAACTTCAAATTAGCTCTTTTCAATTTAATAGATTCTTTATATAATTCATGAAAAGCATTTTGAAGTTCACACTCATCAACCTCTTCTTCATTTTCACTCTCTCTTTCTTCTTCACTCTCACTATCATCAAAAATAAGAGAATCATGTACAACGACCTTGGAAGTGGCATGTGCTATAATTTCATCATTCGATGAGTTCTCATCATCACTCACATGTCTAGCCATAAAAGCCACAAAATTTTTCTTAATGGGGGAATCGGGCTTTTCTTCCTTATCACTATCACTAAGGGTTGCATTATATGAAATGGGTCGCTTACCATCTTTCCTTAGTTTAGTGGGGCACTCAAAAGCCCTATGGCCATAACCTTCACAACCAAAACATTTATCAGACTCGTCCCTATCAACATTTTCATTACTAGACTTAGGGATCTTTTCGGCTTTAGAAAACTTCTCGCTTTTATCATGTTTAGAAGTATCAAATTTCTTAAAATCATTTTTAACTTTATCTTTGTTAAATTTAAGAAATTTTCTAAATTTACGAGCAAACAAAGCCATATCTTCCGAGTCACTATCACTATCGCTCTATACTACTTGTTTAACCTCTTTTCGGGCTTTTAAAGCAACGCCCTTTTCAATTTTCTTTTCAGTTTTAGAGGGAAACATATCTAGTTCATAGGTTTGTAAATCACCTACAAGCTCTTCTAATTTTGTAGAGGCTAAAGTGGGTAAAGAATTTAAAACGGTCACCTTTGGAATAAATCTATCGGGTAGGGACCTTAAAATTTTCTTTACTACACGGTCGTCAGGTATTTTCTCTCCCAAGTTAAAGGATGAATTAACAATATCAGAAAGTCTAGCATAAAATTTATCAAAAGTTTCTTTTTCATCCATTTTGATAGTTTCAAATTGAGTGGTGAGGTTTTGGAGTTTAGAAGCTTTAACGACACTCGTTCCTTCATGAGTTAATTGTAAAATATCCCAAGCTTCTTTAGTGGTTTCACACGTCATAATACGTCGGAATTCATCCGGCGCGACAGCGCTAAATAAGGCATTTAAACCACGGGAATTAAAATTTGCAAGCTTAAACTCATTTTCGGTCCATCTATCGACAGGTTTGGGAACTCGTTCATTTTCAATTAAATGAGTTGGTGGAGTCCAACCGTTAACAACAGACATCCAAACACGTTCATCGATAGATTTAAGTGCCGATTTCATTCGCGCTTTCCAATACGCGTAGTTTGAACCATCGAAAATAGGAAATTTTGAAAATGGGGAAAAATCCATTTTAGCCAAAGATTATTTAAAAGATCGTTAACGAAATAATTTATCGCTTTGGCTCTGATACCAATTTGAGAACGCAAGAGTTTGTGGATCCCCGGATTTTAAACTTTCTTCAATTAAAATCACAAACTTGAAATTTCCTTTTTAATATAAAACTCAATAGATGCGGAAGCGTTGTAAAGGAGATGATGGTTCAACAAATAAACAACAACAACAACAAGTTTTAATTTCTCAAAACAAATTAAAACAGAATTCAAGTCCTAGAATTTAGCCTAAGTCGTAATTAACAATTATTCAAAGTTAGGCGAAACCAATTTAGCAAGAGACTTGAATAAACCAATTTTATCCCAGATTAAATGAGTGTGATAATTAAACTGATTTTATCTTGAATTAAACCTAAAGCATGGATTCTAAATTCTTGTGCAAGATAAAATAAACAAAGTCACACTACACCGCGATATACGAGGAAAAACCCACTAACGGGAAAAAACCTCGGGACGGCCCTAGCCTCAAATCCACTAAAAACGGTATTACAAATACAAGACAAAAGACTTACTTCCTAAACTCGAACCCTCTCAAGCCGTGACGCTTCTTCTTGTATCAACCTCCAATTAGAGGATAACCAACGGAACACCACCGCGGTCTCGGAATTCACCGATGGGACTTTAAACGGTCACCGTCACCCGAACATGGAGCCTTTCTCCAAACGGGTAGAATCTCAAAAAAAGTCTTCTTTGTGATGGGGTGTAGAAGCAAACCCGAAACGTCTTTTGAATTCGGTAGAGAAAACCGGTGCCAAAAACTCCAAGTAAGGATATGTATATAAAGAACTTGGATAAACAAATTTGGGTGTAAACTAGAGTGTGTATGAAATTTTCATTAGAAATTGACACTCAAAACATGAACATTTTCCCTAAAAGATTTTTCTCTCAAACTCTCTCTAAGAGATGGATATGGAATGGAAAAGTTGTCTTGGAAAATGTGTTTCCCGCACATAATAATGTATGAAAAAGTTGGTTAAAAAACAAGTGGGGATCATGGGAGAAAACTGCCAAAAAACTGCTCAAAACTGTTCCCGCCTGGCATTCTCGTTCGAACGACTTTGACTGTCGTTCGAACGAGGCTTCTAACGAGCGACCAGCCTGGGCTCGTCAGAACCTCGTTAGATATCTCGTTAGAACGAGAAAGTCGTTCGAACGACTTATCTAACGACTGACCAGTTTGGTTAGAAAGGCAGTCTCGTTCGAACGAAGTTTGGTTCGAACGAAAAATCTCGTTCGAACGAAACTTCGAACGAGTTTCAGAAATTTTGTTAAATTCTATATTGGCCCAGAAACATTTATATATATATTAATATAAAGTCCTTTTGAAATAATTTCTGAAATAAACAAGGTTTGATTAAACCTAATCACCCAAATAAACAAAGTTCCAAGTTCCTATATAAATATAATTACATTCATACCTTGGGAGCATGGAACCTTAGTTGATAACGTAGAAACGAGGCACATAAACCGGCATTTTGATGAAGCTTTAAATTCTTTGCCGCTACGTCTTCAACATATACTTTATAGGTCTTGAATATTACAATTAAATAAAATCCTATGAAAAAATGTTTTTGTCCGGAATTGAGCCAAAACTATATATGGACTCAATTGGAAATTTGTGTCCTTACAAAAAATATGAAACCTTTAATGTAAGACGAGATTTACATTTTTCGGGGATGTTTACATATAAGGGAAGATGGAACTATGTATTAAAGTGGGGAGATACGTAGGGTAGTTATGTTGGGAAATAAATAAGAACCTACTGAAATTCCACTTTGGAAAGATAAGAATCCATGAGTGTTACGTAGTAAGTTGGAATAATCACTCAAATTAAAGTAAGAAACGAACCGTTATACGTGATAACGAAATAATGAGAAATAAGGATAAATATCATAATTATGGGTTATGAGATGTACCTAAATTTGATATGGTAATAGTAGTATATTTATATGACTGTGTTCATGCATATACTATATACGTGTAAAAATCATGCCCGTGCTACTTGCTATCCCTGAGGTTACCGCGCTGGGACAGTCTTATGTCGACGGGCCTTTATGGGGGATATTGACTCGTACCCTAGAAGATAGAAATCGTTTGGTACAGGCTATCGGATCGATAGTCAGACGGTCCTAAGAGACGTGGGGGCATGTGCTGACCTCTTAGAGACTTGGAATCTATGCTTCACCTCAATATTGTTTGTGTTTGTGTTAATGCAGTTCGAGAGTGATTCCGAACTTGTATTTCCCTTAGTACGAGTAGAGTATGCCCGCACCATAATTATTATGTGGGGTGCTGTTAGAATATATATATATATATTATATGAGTATTTAATATATATATTTAAATATGGGATTTGGGAACTACCTGTTGTGTCTATGGTAAGTAAGAATGGAATAACTATTTCAATTTGAGAATAAGTGTTTGAAAAGTATAATGTGTTAGTGAGAAGCTTTATTAGTAAATAAGATTTAAATGAGAACTTTGTTGTTAAATGAAATTAACCTCTTAAACAATTGAATTTTTCAGTTTAAATCTTACGAGCAACCTAAGCTAAGATAAGTTAAACCGTTGGGAAGGTTAGTGCGATAGGCGTGAACATTAGTAGAGAGGTGAGAATTTCTCAAGGGAGTGCCGCACTAATATGTTGTTGCATTGGCCAGTAAACAATTTAAATACTTGCTAAACAAATTTTAAATCGTTTTTACAATCGGGCTCTGACCCGTTTCCATTTTCTTTTCTCTCTTGTATATATATGTATTTATTACAGGTGCCCATCCACAGGGGCGTCTTGCATAGGATCCTTTGGAAGGAACGTACTGCAGCTTAGGTGGGAGTTGCAGGCCTTTTGTTTAGACGACCTCATTTGTTGATTCCACTTCTAGTACTATTTATTCAGTTGGGCATGTGTCGCCCTTTTCCATTATTTAGTTGCTTATCGGATATTGTGATCTATTGATTTCCAGTATTTGTACTTTTGGATTTATTACTGTCAGGATGTTTTCCTTTAATTTTTAAATGTTGGGATTACTTAGTTGGATGTTTAATTAATTGAATTGTTTGTTCCAATATGTTTGTTGGTTGAACCTTAAATTATGAATTACTTAAAGTTTTAAATTATTGATTTTAAATAAAATTTGGAAAGTAATGTCTAAAATGGTTTTGACACTTAGCTTAATTATTTAGGGTGTTTAAATTGGAAAAGTTATTTTACGACAGTGATGCTAAGAATGAACTGACCGTTCAGTTTGATTATAATTTAATAAAGGACTGACCACTCGGTATTTAATTAGGCGGAGTGTCACAACATAATTGTACATAATATAAAAAATTTGCACATATTTGAATGTGCTTATATGGCTATACTGTTTAAGAATAAAAATAGTCCAACAACAATACTAATAATTCATCATGGATATCATAATAATGTTAACTATAGTATAACACAACTGTTTGTAAACAAATTAAACATATTGCGCAAAGTTTCTTTATTTTTATTCCGGTCCACCTTATTTAAGAAATAAAAAAATATCCACAACAATACTAATAGTCATTCATGGACATCGAATAAACAACATCATGTCCATAAAAAATCTAATTTAAGTCCTAAGTTTTTTTTACAACGCCATATAAACATTTTAGAAATTTTGAACAAAGTCTTCTTTGTTTATAGGACTATTACCTATTTAAAAAATAAAACATTCTCCCAACAACAACAATAATAGTAATAGCCCATCTCGGACCTTATATAAACAATATCATAATTTAAGTAAAAAAAATTTTTACAACACAACTAAGAGTAAACAATTTACGAACTTTGGACAAAAGCTCCTTTGTTTATAAGACTATCCACCATGTTTAACAAATAAAAATTACACAAACAACAACAATACTAATAGTCCATCCTAGACCTCGTATAAACAACATAATCAATTCCAAAAAATCGTCTTTGGTATATAAAATTTTCAAATAGAAACATGGTTGGACACAATAAAAATTTTAATCTCTTTGTCACCATGTCTCCTCGAAATCCAATGGTCCCGCAACATGGAACAACCAAGAACAATAACGAATTAGAGTGTAGGTATGAAAAAATAGTATATATTTAGAAACGTATTATAGGAAAAAAAATATTAAGTATTCATAGTGTGGAAATTTGTAATACTCGTATTTTTATGGCGTTTAAATTTGGGGATTTATTAGATTTAAATTGAGATATTAATTTATTATTAATCCGAAAATCATTTAAATATTTACTAGCGTGATGAGAGTTAGTAATTATTGGAATTTTGTTGTAAATTTCTTTATGGGTAAAGTAAGATGTGTAATTAAATTTAGTAAAATTATCATGAGAATATAATTTGATAATTTTGGAAATTTTATCGGGACGCGCCTGTGTCGTGTCGGGATTAAATACGTATTATTAAAAGTGAATAGATTATAAGTCACCCATAGGGTCATTTTGAGTGCGTCAATGTGTCCGGAAGGATCGAGATAGTTAAAATAATGTACCCGGGGGTTTAGTTTGGGTCTCGGGGCGTTTTTAGGCTTAATTAACATCCCGGGAGGGCATTTTAGACATTTTGTACTTTTAGGCATGGAAACTCACGAATTTTCTAAGGTAATATCAGATGGTAAGGGTTGTCTTCTAGGGTTATAATAACCAAAAACCAAGGACGACCAGTGGAGAGGAAGAGGAGAATCTTCCCAAGGAGTTCTAGGCCAAGAACTCCACCGTTTGCACCGCTGTCACCGCCAAACTGTACATCGCGCGAAGAGGATCACAACCACACCAATTTATTCCACAAATCTGAAACAAATATTTCCAGGCAAGTATCTATCTTGATTTATTTTAGTTAATGCTTCAATGATATTAGTCTAGATTTGATTAGGACTAGTTTTTGTGAAAGAAAGCATATATTGGAGACTCGAATTTACATGTTGTAGAGGTAAAGATCGTATTCTTGAAATCTATCTCATATGTAGAGGTTGAACCACAAATTTGCATTGAGTTAGGAGTATAAAATATGGAAAAAGAATGGGAAAAACTATGTTAAAGGAAATATTAGGTTTTTAAGATTTATAGAGATTTTGCCCCTTTTTAATTCGTTATACTTGATGAAAACTCACATGTCTTACGTAGAATATTAACTATTGGAGTATATAACACTTGTAGTATCATTTGTTAGGAGTTTGGGAATCAAATATGATGATTTAGATGAGTTTGTAATTGGATTCCCGTAACTGGTATTTCTGTAGTTTCGCCATAACTGTTTGATCGATTGATCGACCCAAGAGCATCGATCGATCGTTCCTTCCTCGAAAACTCATATTCCCCTTTTGAAATAGCTTATTTCAATTTAAATGAATAGTAATCTTTGGAAATTATTGTTAGAACATTTTGGAACATAAAGAGGGTCAGAAGGACTTTATAAAAATGGAGCATTTAATGTAAGACGAAATTAGGGTTAACGGGGAGTGAATTACACTTAAGGAATAATGGTAACGTGTTTCTAAAGGAGTGAGGCACGTAAGGAAGTTACATCGTAAAATAAGGAGGTACCTACTGAAATTATACTTTGGAGAGGATACTACTAGTGACATGAAATAAGTTTGGAATAATCCCATAAATAAGAATAAAAGAGACGACCCATTATACGGGATAATCTAGTAATGTGTACTAAGAATGAATATCATATGTATGAGTCGTGGGTGTACTTAATTTAGAAATGGGAATGGTGGTATACATATATATGACTGTGTTTGTGCATATACTATATACGTGTAAGAATCATGCCCGTGCTACTTGCTATCACTGAGGTTACCGCGTCGGGACAGTCTTATCTCGATGGGACCTTTATGGGGGATATTGACTTGTGCCCTAAAACATAGGAATCCTTGGTACAGGCTATCAGATCGATAGTCAGACATCCCTAAGAGACGTGAGGGTATGTGCTTACCTCTTAGTGACTTGGAACTACGCTTTGCCTCAAATTTTTATGTGTTTTGTGTTAATACAGTTCGAGAGTGATTCTGAACTAGGATTTCCCTTAGTACGAGTGATACGGGGACTTGATAACAGAGTATGCCAGCACCATAAATTTATGTGTGGTGCCGATAGTATATATATATATTTTGAGAGTGATTGATATATATATATATATATATATACTTTCTACTGTGATTAAAAGTAGTTGAGTAATGAATAAATATTCCGAATTTATAAGTGTTTGAAAAGTTTGAGGCAATACTGAGAAACTTTATAATAAAATGAGATTTATGTGAGAACATTGCTTTCAGAAATTAATTATCTTAACAGTAGAAATTGTCGTTATGAAACCTTATGAGTAATTTAAGATAAGCTAAACTATTGGGATTAGTAGTGCAGTAGGTGTGCACATTAGAAGAGAGGTGAGAATTTCTCAAGAGAGTGACACACACTAATATGATTGTTGCATTAGCTGGTAAGCATTTTAAATACTCTGTAAACTAAATTTTAAACTGTTTTATAATCGGGCTCTGACCCGTTTCCTATTATCTCTTCTCTCTTGTATATATATGTATATATTACAGGTGCCCAGCCACAGGGGGTCACGCTTAGGATTCTTTGGAAGGAACGTGCTGCAGCTTAGGTGGGAGTTGCAGGCCTTTTGCTTAGATGACCTCATTATTGATTCCACTCCTAGATCTGTTTTATCCAGTTGGGCATGTGTCGCCCTTTTTCCTAAATCAGTTGGTTTTGTCAAAGATTATGATTCATTTACTTTCAGTATTTCTACTTTGGGATTTGTTACTGTCAGGATGTTTTCTTTTGAAGTTTTAAACTTGGAATTAGTTATTTGAATGCTTAAATTGCTTGGATTATCTTTTTCAGTCTAGTTATTGTGTGACTCTTAAACTATGAATTGTGAAAGGTTTTATTATTGGATTTAAATTAAATATGGAATTCATGTTTTTAAAATGGTTTTGTCACTTAGCTTAATTATTTAGAGTGTTTAATTTGAAAAGTTATTTTACGACAGTGATGCTAAGAATGAACCAACCGTTCACCTTGGTTATAGTTTAATAAAGGACTGATCACCCGGTATTTAATTAGGCGGGGTGTCACAAAATTATAAGGCCTTAAACTTTAGAAGGTGGGGGATAAAAAATAATCTCAAATCAATATAGTTTCACGTGCTTAGGTGATAAACTTAAACTCCAATAATATAACCCAAATGGTATATTGTAAGAATCAAACTAATCAAGTCACAAATGTTTGAGTAAGGTCTTGTATGAAAGCTATCACAACTAATAGAAACCATTATCATAACTATAACTATAACAATCTACAAAAATAAAATAATTGCAATAACTATAACCATCTACAAAAATAAAATGTAAAAAATACAAACCCCATATGGCGTGAAAGTGAAACTGGCGAATGAGCTCTGAGTGAAGCTTTGGCACTATTTGTATAACAAATATCATGAATATAGACCACTCCAGGAGATAAAAGTAGAGCATCGCCAAATATACATTACGATTTGTGGTACCTAACATTTGTAAATGTCGAAAAAATCAATATAATATGTCGATACACAGATTATAACACACGAACAAAAACAAAACACAAAATTATAATGGAAAATAAGAGAATGAGAGACCTAAGTTATATCTCTGTTTTAAATTTCAACACCCTATATATATACACACACAATAAACACAAACACGACATAGGCAGAGACAATAGATTCAAATTATGATTTTATGACCATGATCATCAACTCTAATTCAGTTACATGTTATTTGTTTCTAACTTGAAAATATACCAAGATCTGCGTATATACTCCGTGGGTAATTTGATAGATTTATACTCACGTACATTAAGAATTTAACATAATTGATGGATCGTTATTGAAGATTTAAATAGCCTTAAATGAAGCCACCAGTGATTTCAAGCTATTATATATTCTTATACTAACTTCTACCATTCCTTGTTTCCTCATTACTTCCATCCATCACATTCTTTGTGTCAAAATCAATGGATTCGATTTCATTGTGTCCCTTCATCTTTAGGGCAATGGCATTCGTTGTATCTGTGGTGATGTTGTTAACCCGGAAAAGAAAGTCAAAGCGGGTGAATCTTCCTCCAGATCTGTCGTGCTAGACCGTGGTAGCCAAGCTCTTCTAGGTTGCCCAGTTAGGAAAATAATTCTTTGAGTATGTGACAGAATTAGGACCCAACTGCGGTCTAATTTTTAGTCTTCACATAGGTGCACGAACTCTAATCATCATTACCAGTACGAAATGAGCCCATGGAGCACTGCAATATAGGTCATGTCATATAATAATCTAAGCAACAAAATTAAGGGTAACATTTGAATAAAAACATGTCAAACTCAGATTATAATATTACAGATTAGTATGTGCTCCCTGAAATATAGGTCATGTCACATTCTCTTTTTATGAGCAGTACGTGATTTGACTTTAGTGCATCCCAAGACAACCACGTGAACCATATGAAATATTTCCAAAATTTTGGAACAATGAAACATTATATTAAATTGAATATATTAAAATAAAAGACATAAATCTCATTTTATATCCATTGAGATTTCCATATTTTGTTCATCTAAAATAAAGCGTAAGAGGTGTAGAAAATTATAAAATTTTCTTTAAAAGGGAATAAAGAAATGGTTTGCAACAACCCTCTGGTTACCTAAATGAAATATTCAATATTGACAAAAAAGAATACAAATTTACTTGTGATTAAAGATAATGAATATCTATAAAATTTTTAAGTATTATGAACATCTAGGTTAAAGTTTTGGTTCACCTCAAGTGAACGTTTTAAAGTATTATGAATATCTAGGTCTTGTTCTTCTTCGGGTTCTGATAATAGAATTTGGCCAAATTATTTAGAATAGTTAAGGTCATTAAAATTATTATAGTGAGGACATTAAAAAAAATGAAGAATTAGGTTCAGAGATTTACTTGGCCCATCCATATTGTTTCCACATCGCAGCTAGACTGCTTGACTGAGAAGACTGTTTCCACATCGGAATAAATGAAGCAATCCACGCTCTAAAACAAAATGAAAATATTATACTACCAATAATGTCAACTGTTGGTGAAATTTTATTTTCTTATTTTTATAAAAACTTCTAATAAGGTCAATTGTTGTAAACTCCTGGTTATCAAAGCTCTTGGGAGAAGTCTTCTTCCTAACTTCCTAACTCAGTCATTCATGCAATCCATAAACTGACTTCACTTATTCACTGCAGGTCCGTTGCAATTGAGTAATATATGTGTGCAACTCCTTGCACTCTTTATCCTTTTCCTCTTAATTCCACTCTTGCATTGAGGTCCTTAAAAGGTTTATTTGAATACGCAATCTAGCTTCTATTTGCCCGGATCGACCGTGGGTTGGAGAGCGGTCGACCGCCATTTTTCTAAAACTTCTTGTATGTGAAGTTAGCGTGAAAGGTAATAGGGAACCGATCAATCGTGTCTGGAGGGCCGGTCGACAGCGGGTTGCTAAATTAGCTTGGAGCTAGGGCAGAGCTCTATGTATCAATAAACCAGTTGATCATGGCTTGGGGTCGGTCGACCGCGACCATAAAAAAATCAGACCTGCTTGTTTTTGCAAGCCAAGACCTGCTCCTCCCCTCTTTTGTATAGAAAAGACCTGCTTGTGTTGTTGTGGGCAAAGACCTGATACCCATTTCTAGCATGCACCTGCTTGTATTATTTGTTTTGTTTGCAAAGACTATTGTAAATACATGCTTTCACTTTTTTTTTAAAGACCTTCTTATTATTCCTTGAAATCCTTTGTTGGTTGTAATGGGACAATGAGGGGGTACTTACAAAAATGAAATTAAAAATAAAGAAAAGTTATAAATGAAAAATGAGAATTATATATATATATATATATATATATATATATATAGGCTCACCTCTCAAAATCATAAATAAGCTCTAAAAACCTTTAATAAAACCCTAATAAAATAAAAAGTAACGGATCATCTACAAAATATTATGGCAAAAATGTCAAGGAAATATAAATAGTACTTGAGCTATGGAAGAAAAGTAAACCACCCTAAAAAATAGTATTTCTTAAGCATAAAAACTGTCACCAAGACAAAGTATACCTTTCAACTAAAGAAAACTGCCCTAAAAATTTGAGGTGTACAAATTTATGGTGTACATATTATTCCCAAATCAACGTCATAACAAAACAAAAGCATAAAGAACTGGACAATAACACATATAGAATAAATATCAATCATTTAGGAATTTTAACAAACAATACCATAATACAAAGGATCAATATATATAAACGGAATTGAAATATAACTGAAATATATTACAAACTTTATTATAGACTCAAATTAAAACAAACTTACAAACTTAATAAGAGTCCACCGGAATAAGTCTGAAAAGTCCTAAATTTATAAAAACAAGAAAGGAATAAATAATTCCTAAGAAAATGACCCGTGGGTCCCTCCATATTTGAGGCTGACAAAGTCTTTTATCCTAAAGCGTCGGCTGCTGGGTCAATGGGTCCTACCATTTATCATGAGGCATCGACTGCTGGGCCAGTGGGCCCTACCACTTATCATCGAGCTGTCGAGATGGAGAAAGTTTTTTCTTCATGATTTGGCGTGCTGACAGTTGGGGCCAGATCGTCCAACTATCTTAAGTCATCTAGGACATCCTCTGGGTCTGGGTTAGGAATTCTACCATCCAACCTTGGAGTTGGAAAAGATGAACTCAGTGAGTTGAAGAAAGCCTCCATTCTTGGCTCAGTGTGGATGTTGGTGTCGAATATATCCCCAATAAATTCATCATCTTCTGGGTTCTGGGATTCTCTGGCCAGATAGAAGAAAGTGTTATCGTTCTTGACTGAAGCCATGGATGTATCATCATCTAAGGGAAGAGGAATATGATTTGTGTCTTCGCCATGGTAGTTGAAAGCCGATCTGAATTGGCTTTGAGTGTAGTCCATTACGTTCTATAGAAGCTCTTGCTCGGTTGCCTTAGGGAACTTCTTCTTTAAGGCTAACTTTAAATCCATGATAGGATTAGCTCCTGATGTCATATTCTCAGCTGGAGGGGGTGAATCTTCCACCATGGTCATGTAGTGTTTCAGGTTATCTTTTATTATAGAAATAGTAGTACTAATGTCAATACCACTTCACCATCGATAATAAAAGATTCTTTTAAGTAGAGGAACATTAAGATGATTAACTCTACATTAAAGATCCCATCTAGGGATCCAAGGGATACTGATTTCAGTAAAAAAAAGTAGGGTATTAACCCCTACTGGGACCTTATTCTTCCCTCTTAGTTTTGGATGAAATTGAGTCCAAGGTAGAAAAAGGTTTTCCTTGGTAATTTCATCAGGGAACATATCAATTCCTGGGCCAAATTTGTCCCACCAATTGATAACCCATCCTGCGTAATTATTTTTTGAAGAGTTTGGGCACAATTTGAAAAAAAAATATGTTTGTGCTCAATGTTTTGATAATAAAAAGCTTTAGTCCAAGTCTGGACATAATCCCAGTAATTATATGATCCAATTTGCAAACTCAATTTTCGCGCTTTTAACGGATAAATTCCCCATTCTTGGGGAGAGATGAACTTCTTCAAAACCACCTTGCTATAAGCAATAGGGGATTTGAAATTGTTCTGGTGTTTATTAGTATGATTAAACAACACAGACTCCATTTCTTCGAGGATAGCCTCATATACCGTCCGGTATTTGCCTTCTTGCACATCATAATTATGTGTATCAAGGTAAAGGGAATTAATTTCCCAGGGAGAATACATCTGCTTCTCATCCTCTTTATTGAGGATGAGCATCAATTACGAAGTCGCTTGATTAGGAATGAAATCATGCTTAATGGTTTCCAAAACTTCTTTAGTAGATTTTTTTTTGCTAAAGGGGTTAGGAGGGGAACTCAATTTTCCCTTGTTCTTTGTGCTCAAACGAAGAAATTCTAAATAATCCTGCATCGGGGGATATTGATCGTCATTAATCACTATCTTTTCTTTTCCAAGTCTCTGGTGGGATTGCCCACAACCTCTGCCACGCCCTCTCGAGGGGTCACTTCTTGGTTCTGCAAAAACTCGTGAGTTAGAAAATCAGGAAGATAATTATTTTCCCCTTTGATATGTTTTATATCAAAATTAAATGAAGATAAATTTTCTTGCCATTTGGAAAAAATCTGTTTAGAAACATTATTTTCTACATCTTTTTCCAAAACCTGTTTTATAACACTACAATCAATACGTAGTAAAAATTTTTGATTTGACAAATGATCCTGAAATTTTGAAATGCATTTAACAACCAAAAGAATTTCTTTTTTAACGGTGGAGTAATTTTTCTGGGCATCTTTCCAAGATCCCGAAGTAAAATGAACTAATTCTTCTTTTTTAGTTAAAGAATTTATTTGTGTTAAAATACCACCATAACCTATATCCAAGGCATCAGTTTCAATAATTTTTTAAAATGAAGGATTAGCTAACGCTAAACAAGGTAATTTGTTGACTTTCAGTTTAATTTTCTGAACAGCTTTAGTGTGCTCTGAAGTCCAAGGCGCATGGTTCTTTTTCAACCTAGTGTAAAGGATTGCACTTTCTTGTGCAAGATTCCTATAATAATCACCAATATAATTGAGATTACCAAGAAATCATTGGAGTTGAGTTTTTTCTTTTAATTCATCAGGGGATTTAGAGGCAAACTCAATACTTCTATCAATAGGGAGTATTTTCCCTTCCCCAATGTTATGCCCTAAAAATCTAGTATTAGTTTAAAAACATTTCATTTTAGGAGCAAAGACGACTAATTACATCTTCAAAATTTTTTAAATGTTTAAAGTACTGATCAATCGATTGTGAAAAGATAAGAATATTAAAAATATATACAATAGAAAAATCAGAATAAGGATTAAATATCTCATTCATGATATTTTGAAATTCATAGGGGGCAATCTTAAGCCCAAATGGCAAAACAATCCATTGGTAATGGCCAAATGGGACAACAAAAGTAGTTTTGTACCGATCTTGTGGGGCAATTTGGATCTGCTAATATCCAAATTTTAAATCAAATTTGGAAAAGATAGTGGCAGAGTTAAGCCGATCAAGTAAATCCTTTTTATTAGGGATTGAATATCTTATCCATTGCAAAACATTGTTAAGAGGTTTGTAATTAATTACAAGCTTAGGAACACCTCGTTCCTTTTCAGCAGCCTTATTAACATAAAAAGTTGTACAACTCTAAGGCGAATAACTTCTAGTTGTAAGCTTTTTATCTAAAAGACTCTGAATCTCATTCTTACAAAGGTCAAGAAATTCAGTCTTCATTTGACTGGGTCTGGCCTTGGTAGGGATGGATTTTTCATTAAAACCTGATTCATAGGGAAGAGTAACAATATGTTTTTTCCTATCACAAAAAGCATTAGGGATATCATTGCAAACTTTAGTTATTAATTGTTGTTTAACAACATTAATTTTTGCAGTACATTAGGTAAAACCAATTTTTGTTTAATGGTTAAAAAGGAGATTTCTTTTTGATGAAAATTTAAATGGTTTTCTTTGAAAATAATATGATTTGTCAAAGAGTTAATTTTCTTTATCTCTGGTTGAGTGATAAATTCAAAAACAATTTTTTGGTTTTGAATGGTGGTGTATATTCCACTATAATCGATTTTATCTATAGGCATAAGCATAGATAAAAAGGGAGTACCTAAAATTATCTATTGGGATAAATCGCTAAGAAGCAAGAAGGTACTATTTAAACGAATTCCATTATTATAGATGGAAACCTTAGTTAATTTATATTTAATGCCCATGCTATCACCACTAGCATTAAACAAGGAGTGAGTCATCTTCTCAAAGTATTTAGTGGGAACAATTCCTTCTTGAATACAATTCATATCAACACCGCTATCAACGAGGGCAATGATGTTACATAGAGTAAATTCATTGTTGGTAACCAAGTTGACAGTAGTGTACCATTTTTGAGTAGGTACACGATTGATAACACCCAAATAATCCACAGAATCTTCAGTATTTGAAGTCTCTGGATTAGAATGCTTTAAAGCATTCTTGAGATTATTAATTTTAATTTTCATGTTATTATGCTGATCCTTAAGTTGTCTTAACTCATTTTTTAAGTTATTGACTTCGTGCCTTAGGTCATTAATGCTAGAGGGTTTATTAAAGTCTGCACCTTGTTCTAAACGGTTGAGTACCTCCATAAGGCTATACTGCTGGGTTTTAAAAAGGAGGTCTGGAGTATTAGGAGCATTTTCCTGGGTATAGCAAGACTTAATAAGCTTGATCTTAATGTCAAGGTTAGTAACTTGATTGATGAAATCAATCATGGATTATTGTTGACTAGTAAGGACATTAAGACTTAAACCATTCATTTGAATAATGGATAGGAAATGATTGCATCTCTTAGTCAAAGTATTACAGTAGCAATTGTAACAACCCGTCCTTTCAGAAATAATTAAATTCCACATTTGGGCATAAATTGGAATTTGAAGATTTTATCGAAATAGTAATTTTTGGGATTTTCAAGGATTTGAGGATTGTCAATAGGTGATATATTTACTTTTGGGGTTAAGTAAATATGTCGAGGAATTTTTATTATATGTCGTCGTGGAGTAAAGCAACAAAAAGGTAAGATTTTGATTAGAAAACCCACATTAAGTTTTATGGGTTAGAATAGTGATTTGCGGTCAAGTACCTCGAATGGGAATTTCAATTGCGTCTTGAGTCTCGGAATGTCCGAGATAGTCGAAAAAGAGTGTCCGAGTGTCAAAAATGAGTTTCGGGGAATTTTAGAGTTAAGAGGGCTCGTAAGTGAGTAAACGAGTCATTTTGGGGTTTTAAGGGTTAAAACCCTTTTTCTTTCTTTATAAAGAAGGAGAGAGGGAGAAAAGAGAAAGAAGAGGGAGAAGAGAGAGAGGAGGAGTGAAAAGAGGAGAAAAGGGGAAACTCCGACCAAACTCCGCCAGACTCGACTCGGGATCGTCGAATTTTATCCATGAGGCAAGTGATTAATTGATTTATTTACTTTTTGCATAAATCTCATACCGTAGTTTGGAATTAACAAAGCCTAAAGATTTTGGATTGGGTTTTCGTGGATAAAACGGGTTTTCGGGAGTTAAAACCAATAAACCCCTATAATTTCATGATTGGAGAAACTTAGAAATTAATCGAAATAAATTGGTGGTTTAGGGTTCTAGGATGTTTAGAACCCTTAATATATGTGTATTTGTAGTTGGTTGAGGTTATAGGATGTTGGGTGAGGCGACAAAAGCTTGGGAGAAGCTTTAATGGCTGAAATCGTCTCGGAGAAGATGATGAATAGTGACACACATCATTACGAATCGATTTGGCCTTGATGTGAATAAATTCGGCTGTAGATCTTTTCGATGCGGTTGCGTGGGCGCCGATCATGTATTTTTTTGATTTTTTTTGGATTTATAGTGATTTTTCTACGAAAAGGTATCCGATATCGAAATCGTTAGTTAGAACTTATTGGAGATAAATATTAAGGGTTCTCAAATGGAGTGTTAGGACCTCTAAAGAACTTGAGGAGATACGAAAACTTTGGGTTTTTAGAAATAAATCCAAGTTCTGAATTAAATAGAGATTGGATTGAGTTTTGGGTATTTTGGAGTTTGAGAAATCGCCCAAACAGTGACCCTCGAACAGGCCGAATCGATTTGGGTCCAGGCCGAATCGATTCGCCTAAGGGGATCTGTGTTTTTGCAGTGGGCCGAATCGATTTGGATTTAGACCGAATCGATTTTTCATTAAGGACCTGTTTGTAGAACACTTTTCGAATTGATTCGGATTGGGGGCCGAATCTATTCGCCCACCCGAATCGATTCGCAAATGGGGCGAATCCATTCGCATTGCTCAGAATTGCTAGTTTCTTCCCTTAAGAGTATGGGGAGTTAAAATACAATTTGGGGTTTTTAGGGAGAGTCCTAGTTATGATATTGGGGCTCCTAAGTGAGGGTTTTGTGGGTAAATAAACCTTTAGATGAAAGAGAATGCCTTCGATTGGTGTAGGGCATAACCCGAGGAACGGACATAGTTTAAGTTCGGGAAAGAATACTCCCTGGAATATTTCAGTGGGTATTTAGGCCTATATAATTATGCGTATAGAAAGCATAGTTATATCGATTATCGTTGGGCAAATCCTATGAGGTGATTAGGATGAAATTGAGAATACAAATATATATTCAATTAGTGTAAAGTGGTATAATTGGAGATATCCAATAAATCCGTAGAAGAAATTGAGGTATTTATTACTTATCAAAGTGAGGAAATACTTTGGGTTTAGTATCATGCGTATATGAATGCATGATTGTGATTCTTTGAGAGAATCTTTGGGATTATTAGTCGTCGTTAGATGTGACTGGCAAATATGGCCATTTCTATATATTCGAGAAGGAATATATGGTATATGCATATACTATGTGATTCAAGTATACATATGATATGATGTAAATGACTTTTGAAAATGAAAAAATGAATGTTTTCAAAATGGAAAGATAAATGATTTTTCATAAATAATAATTTATGGATACACCCCTCTCTAAATCGCTATCATAAGGGAAGTTGCGTGCGTATGGTGAAGCCCCTGGATAATGAATGCAGGGTGGATATAGTCCTATAGGCCATATGAGCGATTATATATTTTCTGCGCTGGTTAGGTGATTCTGGGTGTGGTCATGACTATCCTGCAGGCATATGGCTGTTTCCCGATGATTTGTTAGGTTCCCAGTTTGTCTTCTTTGACAGGCCCTGGAAGATGATAGCCATTTAGGGGCGCGTCCAGTGGGGAAACCCGGAGGGACGGTCTTAGATATGTTAAAGCAATTCATGATAATGTATTGGCTTTAAATACATTTCCCGGATGGAAAAAGGGAAATGGGATAAATGAATTGGCTTCGGAAACACTTCCCGGATGGAAGAAGGGAAATGGAAGCATATGTTATGAAAAGCATTTTTATGATAATAAAATTGGATTTTAAATACATTTCTTGGATGTAAGAAGGGAAATGGGATGTTATGAAATGGTAAAGCATTTTTATGATAATAAAACTTGCTTTAAATATATTTCTTGGATATAAGAAGGGAAATAGAAAGTTTTGAAATGTAAAATTATTGGTAAACATTTTGTAGATAAATGTAGATATTACCCGGATGTATATTGAATTATGTATATTAATGTAAGTATGTTATATATGTCGTTGTATAGTATATATACATACATTAGTTTTGTACTACGGGCCTAATGGATCTTTACCACTAACCCTTCCAAGTAGTAGTGTATTGGGGGGGGGGGGGATTCCTTGTTTGGATTTTGCTTCGCGAGACACCACACGCACGAACTTAGTGTAGTGTTGAGAATGGAAGTTAGTTTAACCCTTAATACTCGGGATGTATAGGTTTCTAGTAGACAGGTAAATTAGACTAGTTAGGCGGGATAGCTTGACTAGGGTATTTTTTTAGGGTGCGTTAGGTGTGCACTAATAGAAGAGAGGTGAGGGGTATCTCATGGGAGTGCGATACCAAACTTAAATATGAGATGAAACCTTTTTAAAAAAAATAAGGCATTTATGCACTTGCTAAATATTTTTCAAACTCGGGCTCTGACCCGTTTATCTACTTTTCCTTTCTTGTTATATATATACATACATACATATATATATATATATATATAGGTGTCCAGACACAGGGACGCCTGGATGACACTTCTTTCGAGTCAAACGTCTGCTGCAGCAGCTATGGATGCTTGCAGGTTCTCGATAGACGCTTATATTCTTGTAATCTAGATAGGAGGTATTGTAAACACATTTGGGTTAATAACCCAATTGCATATATTTATTCTTTTAGTACAACATTCGATATGGTTGTATATTTTGATCGATTGTTCGGTTATTTTATTTCATTTCAGTTTCATTTACGCAAACTGTGTGGATGTTTTAATTTTGTAGTTGTTAAAAAGAGTAGTTAAGTAAAATTTTGACACTGGACTAATAGGTTATTAGTAATTAAATGGATTTTCGACAGTGATGCTAAGAATGATCCATATGAGACTCCTATTTTAATTTGATATAGGAGTGATCGCCCAGTATTTTATTAGGCGGGGTGTCATAAATGGTATCAGAGAATCAGGTTCCAGTGTCCTTAGGAATCTGTGCGGACGTATTACGCTTTCTGCATTGCTCTCGATTTGATATAGAGCCTCAGGATTAGGATTGTTGATTTCTCTTGTGAGATTTCGTTCTCCTGCCATAGTATAAGATTATATAAATCTTTTGTGCCCTCGTTCGAGAATCGTGTGCGGGGCTTGGATGGCGGCAGGAGGTGGGGCTTAGTTGGAGCTATAAGGTTGAAGCTTGTAGTGGAATTTCCGTCTAACGGAGAAGTTATGAGGACTAGTTAGATGATTGTAAGGAGCAGGGTAAAGTGGTTATTATGAGTTTTACCTCAATAGAGGAGGTTTATTTGGTGTGACTAGATAAAGTCGTGGTATTCGCTAGCCCTAGACTCGTGTGTGTAATTTGAGTTTTGTGGCGGTCTCGATAACATTATAATGTAGGCCTGTATGTTTTCCGCGATAGCGGTGTTTTATTTTCTACATTCGCTATAAAGGCGGGTGTTTGTATTTTGTATATATATATATATATATATACATTTTGTTGGTACTACTCATTTTATATATGTTATACGAGTATGGTAATATTGAGAGTGTAGGATATTATGGTATTCTCGGAGTGATAGAAGGCTAAGGATGGCAAGACTATCGTGTCCATGGTTCCAGAGTGGAACAGGATGTTGTTGCGATATCTCACCTGGATGCAGGTTGAGTTCGCCTTTATTGCTATGGGTAAATGGAACTTCGATGAGCAGATGTTTCATTATTATGATGTGAGTGCGTGACGACTTTATAGATGTGATTTAAGGTGTGCAGGGTTGATTGTGAGCTGTGAGTTTAAGCTCGTTATTGATTGCGCAAGGACTGAGTGTTGTACCAGCACATAGTGGTATGTCTCCTGAATAAAGAAGGGAGTTCAGACCACATTTTGGTGATAGAGGGGATAGGATTATCCCAGGTGCATGCTCGAAAATAACGGACCTCCATGACCGACGAAGTTAAGTATTAGTGTGTGGAGGGGTTCCTTATTTGGATTTCACTTTACGAGATGCTCCACACATGAATCTTAAGGGCGTTAGGAGCGGAGAGATGTTATAGGAGGCAAGGATGTGGGTTTTGTTGATGAGTCTTATAGTGTGGGTGAACCACTATAGGCTATGAGCCATGTGATGATGGTATGTTTATGGAAATGTTGTGCTACGGAAAAGCACTAAAGTGGTACTCTCGCCACAGGTGGGTGGGTGAAGTAGGACTTAGAGAAATTGATTTGAGGATTATGGCTAGGCCTTAGTGAAAAGGCAAAATTTTGAGAAAGTACACTTTGGGTACGATGTACGTAGTGCTCTTTTAGAGACTTGGGCACTTCGATTAGTTTGTTTTCCTTTTGTATGGGAGGAAGGATAGAATAGTAGAAATGCGTTCGTAGGTTAGCGTGGTAGGATTTAGGATGTCCCGCTGGTGTGCCTTAGGTCGCTATATCTCGATGACCGACAATACGAGGGAGTATTGTAACGGGAGGGTTCCTTGTTTGGATTTCGCTTTGCGAGACGTCCCACGCATGAAACCAAACAAATGTAGGAAGTTGAGAGAGGCCTTGGGCACTAGGGATATACTTAGGATTACACTCGTTTGTGTAGGTAGGGTGACGCATATACCGTAGCATTATTAGGATATAAGTTCGATAGAGTTAGTAGCGCCGAGGTTAGGATAATTGAATTTCGCCGATTGGGAGGACCCATGTGTGAGTATTACACCGAGGAAAGGAGACCCTCATTTAGAGAGAGTGTTATGTGTCTGACATTCGAAGTGGATGTGCAGATGTGCACGGGTTAAAAAGGTGTATGGTCACCTTAGTATGTTGGTTTATACACCGTCTGAAATAGAAGAGGCGCAGTATATAAAGCTGAAGTTTATGCCGGTAGGCACTAGAAATGATGAGTGCAATGTGACGCTATTGGAGTCACTTTACGACTGTGATAGTTGTATGGTATTTGGTTGGGAACCATTGGGTTAGTATCGTTCCCTTTGAGGTATTAGGATTTGGAGCGATCCGAGGTTAGTATAGGTAGCATTGGTTGTATCTGAATTTCGAGGACGGAATTCCGTTGTAAGGGGGGGAGTATGTAACAACCCGTCCTTTTGGAGACAATTAAATTGCACATTTGGGCATAAATTGGAATTTGGAGATTTTATCGAAATAGTAATTTTTGGGATTTTCAAGGATTTGAGGATTGTCGATAGGTGATATATTTACTTTTGGGGTTAAGTAAATATGTCGAGGTATTTTAATTATATGTCGCCGTGGAGTAAAGCGACAAAATGGTAAGATTTTGATTAGAAAACCCGCATTAAGTTTTATGGGTTAGAATAGTGATTTGCGGTTAAGTACCTCGGATGGGAATTTCGACTGCGCCTTGAGTCTCGGAAAGTCCGAGATAGTAGGAAAAGAGTGTCCGAGTGTCGAAAATGAGTTTCAGGGAATTTTAGAGTTAAAAGGGCTCGTAAGTGAGTAAACAAGTCATTTTTGGGTTTTAAGGGTTAAAACACTTTTTATTTCTTTATAAAAAAGGAGAGAGGGAGAAAAGAGAAAGAAAAGAGAAAGAAGAGGGAGAAGAGAGAGTGGAGGAGAGAAAAGAGGAGAAAAGGGGAAACTCCGGCCAAACTCCGCCAGACTCGACTCGGGATCGTTGAATTTTATCCACAAGGCAAGTGGTTACTTGCTTTATTTACTTTTTGCATAAATCTCATACCGTAGCTTGGAATTAACAAAGCCTAAAGATTTTGGGTTGGGTTTTCGTGGATAAAATGGGTTTTCGGGAGTTAAAACGAATAAACCCCTATAATTTCATATTTGTAGAAAATAAGAAATTAATCGAAATAAATTGGTGGTTAGGGTTATAAGATGTTTATAACCCTTAAGATATGTGTATTTGTAGTTGGTTGAGGTTATAGGACGTTGGGTGAGGCGACAAAAGCTTGGGAGAAGCTTTAATGGCCGAAACCGTCTCGGAGAAGACGATGAATAGTGACCTGCGTCTTTCTGAATCGATTCGGCCTTGATACGAATCGATTCGGCTCCTGGTCAAAAAATAAAAATTATAGGTCTTTTCGATACGGTCGCGTGGGAGCCAACCGTATATTTTTTTTATTTTTTGTGGATTTATAGTGATTTTTCTAAGAAAAGATGTCCGATATCGAAATCGTTAGTTAGAACTTATTGGAGATAAATATTAGCGGTTCTCAAATAGAGTATTAGGACCTCTAAAGAACTTGAGGAGATATGAAAACTTTTGGTTTGTAGGAATAAATCCAAGTTATGAATTAAATAGAGATATGATTGAGTTTTGGGTATTTTGGAGTTTGAGAAATCGCCCAAACAGTGACCCTAGAACAGGCCGAATCGATTCGGGTCCAGGCCGAATCGATTCGCCTAAGGGGATATGTGTTTCTGCAGTGGGCCGAATCGATTCAGATTTAAAGCGAATCTATTCGCCACTAAGGACCTGTTTGCAGAACAATTTCCGAATCGATTCGGATTGGGGGCCGAATAGATTCGCCCACCCAAATCGATTCGCAAATGGGGCGAATCGATTCGCTTTGGTCAGAATTGCTAGTTTCTTCCCTTAAGAGTATGGGAGTTAAAATACAATTTGGGATTTTTAGGGAGAATCCTATTTATGATATTGGGGCTCCTAAATGAGGGTTTTGTGGGTAAATAAACCTTTAGATGAAAGAGAATGCCTTGGATTGGTGTAGGGCATAACCCGGGGAACGAACATAGTTTAAGTTCGGGAAAGAATACTCCCTGGAATATTTCAGTGGGCATTTCGGCCTATATAATTATGCATATAGAAAACATAGTTATATCGATTATTGTTGGGCAAATCCTGTGAGGTGATTAGGATGAAATTGAGAATACAGATATATATTCAATTAGTGTAAAGTGGTATAATTGGAGATATCCAATAAATCCGTAGAGGGGATTGAGGTATTTATTACTTGTCAAAGTGAGGAAATACTTTGGGTTTAGTATCATGCGTATATGAATGCATGATTGTGATTCTTTGGGATTATTAGTCATCGTTAGATGTAACTGGCAAATATGGCCATTTCTATATATTCGAGGAGGAATATATGGTATACGTATATACTATGCGATTCAAGTATATATATGATATGATGTAAATGACTTTTGAAAATGAAAAAATGAATGTTTTAAAAATGGAAAGATAAATGATTTTTCATAAATAATAATTTATGGATACACACCTCTCTAAATCGCTACCACAAGGGAAGTTGCGTGCGTATGGTGAAGCCCCCTGGCTAATGAATGCAGGGTAGATATAGTCCTATAGGCCATATGAGCGATTATATATTTTCTACGCTGGTTAGGTGATTCTGGGTGTGGTCACGACTATCCCGCAGGCATATGGCCACATCCCGATGATTTGTTAGGTTCCGAGGTTGTCTTGTTTGATAGGCCCTGTAAGATGATAGCCATTTAGGGGTGCGTCTAGTGGGGAAACCCGGAGGTACGGTCTTAGATATGTTAAAGCAATTTATGATAATGAATTGGCTTTAAATACATTTGATGGATGGAAGAAGGGAAATGGGATAAATGAATTGGCTTCGGAAACACTTCCCGGATGGTAGAAGGGAAATGGAAGCATATGTTATGAAAAGCATTTTTATGATAATAAAATTGGCTTTTAAATACATTTCCTGGATGTAAGAAGGGAAATGGGATGTTATGAAACGGTAAAACATTTTTATGATAATAAAACTTGCTTTAAATATATTTCCTGGATATAAGAAGGGAAATAGAAAGTTTTGAAATGTAAAAGTATTGGTAAACATTTTGTAGATAAATGTAAAGTAAACCTCAATCCGGGAGATATTATCCGGATGTATATTGAATTAAGTATATTAATGTAAGTATGTTATGTATGTCGTTGTATAATATATATACATACATTAGTTTTGTACTACGGGCCTAATGGATCTCTACCACTAACCCTGCCAAGTAGTAGTGTATCGGGGGGGTTCCTTATTTGGATTTCGCTTCGTGAGACACCCCACGCACGAACTTAGTGCAGTGTTGAGAATGGAGGGAAGTTTAACCCTTAGTACTCGGGATGTATACGTTTCTAGTAGACAGGTAAATTAGACTAGTTAGGCGGGATAGATTGAATAGGGTATTTTGTTAGGGTACGTTAGGTGTGCACTAATAGAAGAGAGGTGTGGGGTATCTAATGGGAGTGCGATACCAAACTTAAATATGAGATAAAACCTTTTTAAAAAAAAAGGCATTTATGCACTTGCTAAATATTTTTCAAACTCGGGCCTTTTATCTACTTTTCCTTTTTTGTTATATATATATATATATATATTGTATAGGTGTCCAGACACAGGGACGCCGGATGACACTTCTTTCGAGTCAGACGTCTGCTGTAGTAGCTGTGGATGCGTGCAGGTTCTCGATAGACACTTCTATTCTTGTAATCTAGATAGGAGGTACTGTAAACGCATTCGGGTTAATAACCCAATTGCATTTATTTATTCTTTTAGTACATCATTCGATATGGTTGTATATTTTGACCGAGTGTTTGGTTATTTTATTTCATTTCAGTTTCATTTACGCAAACTGTGTGGATGTTTTAATTTTGTAGTTGTTAAAAAGAGTAGTTAAGTAAAATTTTGACACCGGCCTAATAGGTTATTAGTAATTAAATTGATTTTCGACAGTGATGCTAAGAATGATCCATATGAGACTCCTGTTTTAATTTGATATAGGAAAGATCGCCCGGTATTTTATTAGGCGGGGTGTCACATGAATCTCCTTTCTCGGAGATACCTCAGTCGCTAGAGCTTTGGAAATAATAAAGCTCATCATTGCTCTCAGAGGAGTCCTCTAGATCTTCACAGAAGCCGGAATTAAGCGAAAGCTTGCATAATTGTGTTTTCAAATGGTCATCAATTTGAAGATTATTAATTTTAGTTTCTGTATTGCATTTATTAGCAAAATGGCCATATTTACCACATTTAAAACACTTTGGGTTCGATTTGTTGGTTTTCTTTTTCCTAACAAATTTTCTTTTAGAATTATCCTTCTGATTATGAGAAACGTTAGTATGTTTCCTTCTACGTTTATAGGGTTTAGGAACTTTCTTGTTCCTTTTGGAGACTTTATGAGTGGAAGTCTCCTGAGTATTGTAAGCAAATTGATCACAAAACTCACCTAACTCTTTCTTTCCAGAAAGATTTTTCTTCTTAAGATGCCAACGCTGATAAGCTGACCATAAGTATATTGATGGTAGGGGATATAGATGCTATTATTAGCTTCTCTCATCTTCTTTCTAACTTTCTCAGCGAAGAAAGTAGGAAGTCCATCAATAAATTTAGCTTTTTAATGCTCAGAGTTTCCATTGCTTCTCTGAGTAACCCTAGCAAGGAAGACATCCTTGTACCACCTAAATTGGCTAAGGGTAGGGCATTTTAGGTTTTGTAATAATTCTATATTACGCTCCCCACTATGATCACCACTACCAACAAAATGATGAATAATAGCAAGCATTAAGGTATAAACAGCATCCTGGATACCTCTGTCTTGCATCTATTCATCTTTGATTATTTTTATTGCGTTAACAATATCATTTCTTTGATTTTCTTTGAGGACATTTCCCCACCAACCACAAAGAGTTCCAGTAAAACCCGCAATGATCATTTGAGCAATACTTTGATCAGAGGCATCGTTTTGCTTACATATATTGGAATACATGGACATCTCATGAATCATCTCATAGATTTGGGCTTCAGATTTGCCATTAATATTCCAATCGTAAATGGGTTTACCATGGAAGTTGGACTGTGCATTTATCACAGAGTTTTCTTCAAAAAGGAGATCATGAGGAGTTGGTTTGTGATAGTAATTTCGAACAAGACTAACGTAGCCAATATTATTACTATAAGTAATTTTATTGACATGGTTTTCAGAATATTTGAAAGAATTTTCAAAGTCATGAACTTCTTCCAAGGGTAAGGCAAATTATCAATCAAAATCAAAGTGGGATAAGGTGTTAAGTTTTAACCCTTTGAGATTATTCTTAATCTCTTTTAATTGGGAGATAAAATCATTTTTATTACCCATTTTAAAACCTTTAACATCAATAGGAGGAAGAAATAAAGGTTGGTCAAGACTTTTCTTAAAGTCTTCAGGTTTCTTAATACTAAGGTGTGTCTGGAGTTTCTCAATCCTATTGAGTTATTTTCCTATCGTATTAAGAATAAGATTAGTATAATTACCTTTCTTATAAAGAGGATTGAACATAGTCTTATGGGTGAAGAGTCTCTCTTTAGTTTCAAGGTTAAGTAAGGCATTTTCTTATAGCCTAGGTGAACTACCCATTTGGCAGGTGCTTCCAACATATAAGGAAAGGGGTTCAGTAGGAGGGTAAACAACAGATATAACCTTGTTATTCGCAGTATTCCAATTTGTCAAATGTTTATCATCAGTTTTAAGAATCTATTTATCCTTAGTTTCAAGAACAAAAAGATGCTTATCTTTGGAAAACATTTGAAACCAAACCACAAAAGAAGTAACTAGATGATTATCTTCAACCCATTTATAAAATTCAATTTTATAATTATCTAATTCAACCATACTATACTTAGCAAAGTACAAAGCCCTAAAATTATCTTAAATTGGTAGATAAAATTAAGCATTAATTTCTTTCCTATTAATTGTAAAAACCATGACAAGGAAAGTGGATTAAAGTCTGGCGTTCATTTCAGACGGCGTAGGAGATTCTCTACGCTGTGAAGTATTCTTCTCATAAATACCATGGGGTATTTGTTATTTAGTAAAGATACCATGAAGGTTCATATCATCATGATATGGATGATTCCTGGGATTTTCTTTACTAACAGAATTGTGTGAAGTAGATGGAGGATAGGTAACAAAAGGGGCTATAGAGGGATGACTCCTAGAGGATTGACACCCAATAAATTTCTTGAATCCCAAGTCTCCATCTTTATCAATTATATCCCCAATGGTATTTATGTTAGTAAAGAAAACATCTCCATCTTTATCCTCAATTATATCCCCAATGGGCTATAAACAATTTAAGAAAACATCTCCATCTTTATCCCCAATGGGCTATAAAAAATTTAAGAAAACATCTCCATCTTTATCCTCAATTATATCCCCAATATCTTCATTTTGACGAGGTTGGGGAGGAACAACATTTTTTATAGCCCAAGTCTCTAGGATATCAATTTCGTCCCAACTTATAATTCAAGGTGTGTGAACATTAGAATCTATAAGGTGTGTGTCAGTTAACATAGTTTTACTAAAAAGGCTAAATTGTTTAATATTGGGAGCCATAGTATTCATTACCTTATAATAAATCATATAGATAATCCAAATAGTTTTCGATCCCGAAAGAAAATTATAACCTTTGGTTTGAACTCTAAGACTCAAATCTTTACAAAGGTGCATATCAGAAAAAGACAAAGTTATATTTGGAAAGACATTAAAATAAACAGGTCCATTACACAGACTAGTTTCAATAGCTCCCATCAAAGATTGTCTAAAATTAGTACACCTACCATCACGTAGAGTAGCTTGAAAACAAGCGTTCATACCAGAAAGGATCATAGGTTTAAAAGAAATTTCTATTAAACCAACATGAATAAAGTGATAATTTTTATCTTTTATATGATCTTTAAGATCATGCCATTTAAAGAGCTCGATAGACTTATCTTGCTCGTTCAGACTAATGGTTTGTTCCATAGTCTTTATAGTGTACTTGCTACGAAAATTATACCAGTAAATTTTATGTTTGAATTAAAGTGAAATCGTTCTGCAAAATTTTTGGGTGGGATAATTGATTTTGGGGAGTTAATCAAGACCCTTGATTTGGTGAGTGGAGATGTGGAAAAATCAAGACCCTTATTATTCTTTTACATTTTTGGAATTCAAAAACCATGCTCCTTTATTGTATATATATATGTCACACTCTACTTTTAGTATGAATGAACAAGTAGTACAGATAAAGCAATGAATTAAAGAAAAGGCCGAATACTATAACTTTTTATTGATTATTAATATATTATATAAGTGTTGATGTGAAAAATTAGATCACTCTAATTATTCAATCACAGATAAATAAATGAGACAAAGAATTTTAAAGTGGTTCAGCCTTATATGAATGGCCTACGTCCAATGTTATGTTATTGCTGAGTGTTTGGGAATTCTCGATTACAAGTACTATCAAGAAATTCCGGTCCCCTTGAATGAGGGTCATACACGGTATTTATATCCCTTAGGCTCTACATGAAAGGGTGATACATTAAATGATATACATAAGAAAGGGTAACTCATTTAATGCTCTTCAAGCGTGCGCATCAAGATGATAAGCATTCAATGAATAGTTGAACTGTTGATTATCTGGCAATCAATGCTGTGGTCGAGATGCAACTCGAACCACCTTAGTTGCTCGTCGTTCAAGAGTTCCTCGGAGAGCTAGTGTTCCTCGGAGAGCTGGAGTTCCTCGGAGTATACTTGTTGCTCGGAGTGAGTCTGACTTGGTTGGGGAAACGGACTTCCTTGTTGCTATTGTGCCACGTAGATCGACACGTGTCTTCTTATGATTCGTCTATATCAGCATACTAATTTTGGTATCAACAGAAGCCCCCAATGTTTAATATTTCGAACTTTGAGGAGTATGGAACATTCTTTCTCGGTATATGGCAATATTAAATGACCTTCCTGGGTTTTAGGAGCATTTTCTTCATATTTGAATTTCCTTCCAAATTCGCAGAATTCGCCTTATTGCATTTTTATAAGCGCTTCGATCTTCGTGCACTTTTTATCCTTTTAGCCTCCGGTAGCGTAATAGTTTCCTTTTTGTAATCATTTCTTTCGCCGTTTCCCAAGGCAAAGTATTTAAGCTTCAGAGGCAATCCCATCGTCTTCTACCTTTTTCAATTTCTGCTTTCGAGTTTTTTATAGCTTTTCTCTCTCTTGTGCGTTCATCCCTTTCTTCATTTGTTTGTCAACAGATCTCCTTTTTCCTGTAAGATTTTCTTCCTTCTTCTTCATTTCTTTTTATTCACCATGGTTTATATTATCGAATCTCTTGAGAAATTCCGTTCTGAATTTTCTATTCCTTCTTGGGTAACTTTGGAGAATCTTTCTGAGCCTTGAAATTAATTTAATTTGGCTGAGGGACATTCATTCCCTAGCCTCTTTATTGCTGAATGTGTATTTTCTTTTCCACCAAACCCTTTGTGTTTAGAGTTCTGTCAGTATTTCGATGTTGTCCCTGCAAAAATAGCCCCCAACACATGGAGAATAGTTAATGGGGTGTATAGGTTAAATCAAACTCATGGAACTCGTATAGGAATTCCTGAGATTATGTACTGTTATAGATGGGATGTTTTAGACAATGTTTTTTATTTAAAAACTAGATTTTTGAATAGGGCCTTAGTAGTCAACCTCCCTGATGCAAATAGGGATTATTTTGAACACGGGGTAGTTATCAAAAATTGACAACATACCCCTTTGGTTGGAGATGAAGTATATCAAGGTCCCAGATGCCCCCCATATGGCAATGAGATAGGTTATTTTCATCTTATTTTATTTTTGAAATTACGATTTCATTGTGTATGACAAAATGTATGACTGATATTTCACTATGTATTTGTTTGCAGTTGACAGTAAGAGAAAAACACCAAAAGAATCAGAAGTAAATATTAAACATTTGAAACATATCTGGAATTTGCATCGAAGAGTTGCAGACGAGCACATTAGGTCTGCTTCATATTTGTTACAGTATAGGAGTTATACTACATCCTTTAATGCTCGTCCTGTGGTCAGTACCAGTGAACCAGCATCAATTCCTGAGGACTCTTCTCCAGAATCTCACATTCCTTTAAGTCAGAAGATGGGCAAAAGAAGAGTTCCTGCTATCTTCGAGGAGACTTCCTCTGCTGGAGATGGAAAAAGAAACAAGGCTGATGTCCCAAAGGGGACAAAGAAAGTAGATGGTGCCCCTTCTATTGCTCTTCAGAAGGCTGCCGAGAAGCCCCCAGTGGCTCCGAGCAAGAAAAATGCACCTGTGGAAGTGGTCCCAACCAAAAGCTTTTCTTTGGTTGAGACTGTTGAACTACCACCGAGGAGACTGAAGAAATCCTCCTCGGTCATTTTTTCTGAAACCATTCCCCAGCTCCAAGCTAGTGGAGCTGGAGTTCCAATAATTATTCCCCCGAGTTCTGCAATAAACTCGGTCAAGACTTGGACTATTCCTGAAGTCCAAGGAAGTGAAGAAAACATGTCTAGGGATATGCTGACATCCCTAGCTACTCGTCACATTGCTTCAGTAAGTTTCTCTTATCCTGAATTTTTTCTTTCTTCCCATCAATACATATGTCTCTGTGCTGATTTATCATTATCTTCTTCTTTTTCCAGCTGGTGAGTTGCTTTAACACCATAGTGAAGAAAGATGAAGCACTCAAGGCTTCTAGCTCCTCGTCTGGAGTGGAGGATGCTTTTCTGGGTTTGGCCCAATCTTTGAAGGATTCCCGTCAAAAATATGACGAGGATAGGGGTGAATGGGAGAAAAAGTTGGTTGCATATGAGCCAGAGAAGGTGCAGTTGGGAAATAAAGTGAAGGAGTTGGAGAGAGATAATAAAAAATATGCCGATAAGCTCAAAAACTTTGGGGAGCTTGAAAATAAGTTGAAATCGGCTGAGGAAGAGCTAACCCTTCTGTGAGAAGTAAATCGCCAGAAGGAGGAGGTGGAGGCCAAGTTGAAAGCCTCCAAGGATCTTCTATCTGAGAAGCTTTCCTCGGAGAAAATGAAAAGAAAAGTGGCTGTGAAAAAATCTTTCCGTACCGGTTGGGATAAAGGATGGGACAGGGGGTAGCAGCAATGATGACCCAGGTCAAGTATGGGAGTTTGAAATACTTCCGAGATGGTTGGGTTGCTGCCCTGCAAGAATTGAAGGTTAGCGAGGACTCTGAGCTATTTCAACAACATCTTCCTGGCCCCCTCCTATAATTGAAGATGAGGAAGAAGACGAAGCTGGATCCGAGGAGTCTTCAATGACAGTGGGTGATCAAGTCCTTGCTCCCCAACCTATTCAGACAGCTACCGAGGAGATTTCATCTTTGCCTACTCCTCCTGAACAAGTCCCAACTTCCGTCTACCAAATTATTGTTTCCACCGAGCAACCGAGCTCCTCGTCCCAGCCTCCCGAGAAAGTCTTGGGAGACAAGGAAAAGGTGTGAAGTTGTTCGGTATTCTCTTTCTGTTTTTCTTTTTCTTATACTCTGTATTCTGAACGCTGTACTCCTTTTGATGATGTAATAAAATTACCTTTTTTATTCCTCTTTATTGTTGATGCTCTGTCTGCTTTTTTATTAACTCTTGCCTTCTCTTCTTTATTAGTTTATGGCTAGAATGGAATTGTTGTCTGCCAATGATACAAAACTGATGCAGAAATGCCATGAATATTATAAGGATGGTCACACAAACCTAAGTGCATCAGAAGTTGTCGACATCATTGGTCATGATGCTTCAGAGCAGGCAGTCGAAGCTTATCAGTCTTTGAAGGACTTACTTGATCGAGCTGTGGACAATAATGTGGCTTACTATGAAATGATCGAGGAGCTTCAATATACTTTAGAAGATCTTCAGACTCAGTATCAACTACCCTTTTGCACGAGGGGTATAAAAAGAGGTATCAACAGCTTTCTGCCGAGACAGGCCACAAAAAGATCCTTGATGGGTACGATGTCAGGGAGAGAACCCTAAGGGGTGAAGTTAAAGCATGTAGACAGATTGCCGAGCTGCTGGAGCAAGAGAATAACAATTTACAGAAAGAGCTAGCACAGTATAAGTCTGCAGCTTCTTCTTCAATAGCTGTAATCCCAGTGACTGACGAGGGATTTTCATTTTTAAATGTTGAAAATGCCAAATTAAGGCAAGAGTTGGATACCTGGAGAAGGTCGGGTGCCTCTACTACTACTCGGGGATGAGGAAGAGGTTCTCGTGGACGAGGAAGAGCTGCTCAGAATGTTGTCGAGGAACCAAGTTCTCGACCTGCTCGGGGAGGATCAAGAGCTCTTAGTCGTAATGTTGAAGAAGCTCGTACTCGATCAACGTTGGAAAATCAAGCATTCCAATTAATGGCTAAGAACCAAGCCTTGTCTGAGCTGTCCAAGAAAGTTAGATAATTGGAACAACAACTCTCTTCAAAGGAATCAGTTTTGAAGACTAATGAACTTTTCATCCAGAGTCTTAACGAGAAGATTGCAAGGTTGACATTTCAATTTAATAAACAGCCTAGGGAGTTTTGGATGGCTGGATACAACGAAGCTTTATTCCATTTAGATGATAGTATCTAGAATGCCAATAATGAGGGCTACAAGCAAGGTTGGCTAAATGCCTTGGGCGTGCTGAAGCTCGAACAAGGGCACTACCTGTGGGACTATTATGATCCTGGGGTATTAGACTTGCCTGTGACACCTTATAAATTGGACATGGAATGGATCCCAGCTCGTGCCATTCCTCGGAACTTAATTGCAAAATACCTCGGTGACTACAATCTTCATTCTCATATCGAGGTATCTCGTCCCGAGCATCTACTGGACACTCCTTCAATAATGAACGTCAGAATTCTCTGAGATATTAACTTCATTAATTCTCCCATTTTCCTGGAAGATCCTCCTGCTGGCGAGGAGCCTATTTCAAAAGCAAAAGGGAAAAGACCAGTAGAATAGGAAATTCTGATGTAATAATTATTACACAATTTAATATCAATGTAACAAATTTGTGTAATTCATTTTGAATTTAATGAAAGAATTTCATTTTTGTTTGCAAATTTGCATTGCTCTTGTATTTTTCAAACACTTTATATTTGTGCTTGCATAACAATATTGAGTGGTTCCTCGACAAACTTAGTAATAAAAAATTATAAGTATCAGAAATGTTTCTCGATCACTTAATAATAAAGTAATGAGTATAAAAATGTTTAAAATTTCTTCCAACCAACCAAGGTTGTTAAATTGTGCTCGTCGACCAATTATAGTTAATGGGCTTTTATCCCCAAACAACTATACTTGGTACTGTTTAAAATATTTTCTTCTCGTCGACCAACTACAGTTAGTGGATTTTTATCTCCGACCAACCATACTTGATTCAGTTTGGAATATTTGTTCTTCGAGGAACTTTTATGTAATAAACTTACTTCCCGACCAACATAAGTTGGCATTTGAGAGCATATCTTGTTTCCTAACCAACCGAGATTAACCTTTCGTCGATCATCTCGTGTTCTCGCTCTTTTACCAACCGGAGTTGGTCTGAGTTCGAACTATCATGTCGATTAACTCTTTTACCAACCGGAGTTGGTCTGAGCTAATGTACGCCTCTTAACCAAAGGAGTATGGGGTGTTCTCGCCCTTTTACCATCCGGAGTTGGTCTGGGTTCGAACTATCGTGTTCTCGCTCTTTTACCAACCGGAGTTGGTCTGAGTTCAAACTATCATGTCCACTAACTCTTTTACCAATCGGAGTTGGTCTGAGTTAATGTACGCCTCCTAACCAAAGGAGTATTGGGTGTTCTCACCCTTTTACCAGCCGAAGTTGGTCTGGGTTCGAACTATCGTCTTCTTTTTACTGCCGAACAGCATTGTGTGCCGAGCATCGTAGTGTTAAACACTAGTATTCCCCGAAAAAATTTCAATAAAAGGAGAGAAGATTATGAAATATCATCGTTTTATTCATATTGATTGAACTGCTTTACATTTTACATCACTGATAATACTTGCGTAGGTGTTCAGCATTCCATGCATTCTTAAATTCCTCTCCTTCTAGAGTTGCTATTCGGTAAGTTCCTGGTCGGACAACTGCAGTAACTCGGTAAGGTCCATGCCAGTTTGCTTCCAACTTATTGTGCTTCTGAATGACCTTCTTTAGCACGTAATCTTCTTCTTTTAAGTCGCATTTTTTACCCTCTTGTTGTAGAACAGGGCTGTTCGTTGTTGATAAGCAGCATTCCTAATGGCTGCCTCTTCTCTAACTTCCTCGAGCATGTCCAAATATAATCTCTTCATTAAGTCGCTGACTGGGGAATTGAAATTCAGCACTCTATGTGTTGGAAGACCCAACTCGACAGGTATTACAGCCTCACTTCCAAATGCCAACATATATGGTGATTCTCCAGTTGTTGCTCGGGGAGTTGTTCGGTAACCCACAATACTGACTGTAGCTCATTAATCCAATTAGCTTTAGCCTCACTTAGCCTCTTCCTCAAACCATTTAGTATTGTTCTGTTCGTCACTTCAGTCTGTCCATTGCTTTGAGGATGGCCTGGTGCTGAATGAACCTTCAAAATGTTTGACTGATGACAATAGGCGGGAAACTCCTCGTTATCAAATTGTGTTCCATGGTCTGTGATGAAAGCATGAGGGAGGCCATATCGGCAGATTATATTCTTCCAAACGAACTGGTATACCTTCTCGTATGTCATATCAATCAGAGGCTCAGCTTCTACCCACTTAGTAAAATAATCCACTGCGACGACGAGGTACTTGAATCTTCCTCGGGTCGTTGGTAGTGGTCCAACCAAATCCATTCCCCACATGGAAAAAGGCCAAGGGGAAGTTATGGGTGTCAACAATGCTTGTGGAGTTCTTCGGATGGAGGAAAAACGTTGGCATTTATCACATCTCTTAGCATAAGCTATACAATCAGTCCTCATCGTTGGCTAGTAGTATCCCTGCGTCATCACCCTTTGCAAAAGTGTCCGACCTGCTATATGGGCTCCACAGGACCCTTCATGGATCTCTTCAATCAATTCCTTCACCTCGGAGGGATGTACACATCTTTGTAAACCTGCCATAATTCCTCGTCTATACAAAACACCATTAGTTAGTACATACCGAGCAGCTTTAAACTTTAATTTCTTTGCAGTGAGCTTATCCTCCGACAATTCTCCCTCCTCAATATATGCCCTGATGGGATCCATCCAAGATGGTCCTAAATCAAGGGTATTAACATTCATCGTCAGGTCTTCATCTATGCTCCGAGCTTCTAATACTTCAATTGGTATCGTTCTTCGTAGCTCGGTACAAGTAGCTAATGCTAGTCGGGCCAGTGCGTCTACTTGTGTATTTTCCAGTCTTGGTATTCTGATCAACTGAATGACATCAAATTCTGCCAATAATTCCATCACCTTTGCATGATACCTAACCATTAATTCTCCTTTAACAGCATATATTCCTATCATCTGATTCACAATTAATTGAGAATCACTGAATACCATCACTTGTTGCGCTTCCATAATCTTTGCTAAATTAAGACCTGCTATCATCGCCTCATATTCAGCCTCATTATTGGAAGCTTTGAATTGGAATCGCAGGGCATATTCCACAGCGATCTCGTCTGGAGTGCTCAGAACTATTCCCGCGCCACATCCTGTAGTGCAAGATGAGCCATCTACATATAACCTCCATATAGGTCGTATTCAAATTTCTTATCTGACAAAGTTCCTCGGTGAAATATTTGTTGTTTCCTTTCATCCTCCCCTGGTACTTTTCGCTCTTCGTCGACTATCTCTTCTCGTACTTTTACCAACCGGAGTTGGTCTGGGTTTGAGTTTGATGATCTTTCTACATCCACAAGCCCTTTTACCAATCGGAGTTGGTCTGGACTTATGTCTGTTGATCCTGTAACATCCACAGGTTGGTCAGCGAGCAACTTTTGTTCCTCTGGGGTATCAGGATATGTAAATCCTGCTATAAAGTCTGCTACAGCCTGCCCTTTTAATGATGATATGGGTTCATACACAATATCATATTCACCGAGCTCTATTTCCCAATACATCAGTCTCCCTGATTTTTCTGGCTTATGAAGGGCTTGTCTCAATGGCATGTCAGTATACACGACGATGGTATGGGCCTAGAAATAAGGCCTCATTCTTCTACTTGCTTCAATTAATGCCAATGCCAATTTTTCCAGCTTTGGGTACCTGATCTCTGCACCTCGGAAAGCCTTACTTGTGTAATAAATTGGCTTCTGGACTCCATTCTCCAATCTGATTAATGCCGAGCTGACTGCATTCTCTGATACTGCCAGGTACAAGTACAATATTTCTCCCATTACTGGTCTGGACAATAGTGGAGGTGCTCCCAAATATTTCTTCAAGTCTTGAAAGGCTTTTTCACATTCATCATTCCACTCGAAAGTTTTTCGAAGTGTTTTGAAGAATGGGAGGCATCTATCAGTTGTTCAGGATACAAATCTGTTGAGCGCTGCAACTCGTCCTGTAAGACTCTGCACCTATTTCTTCATCGTTGGAGATCGCAACCCTAAAAGAGCTTTGATCTTTTATGGATTCACCTCAATGCCTCGTTGGTTGACGATGTACCCGAGGAACATTCCTTCTCATACTCCAAATGTTCACTTCATCGGGTTGAGCGTCATCTGGTATTTATCCAGTTGATCAAAGGTCTGGCCTAAGTCAACTAGATGATCAGAAGCTTTCTTGCTCTTTGTCAGCATATCATCGACATAGACTTCCATATTGCAACTGATTTGTTCGATAAAAACCTTGTTCATCAGCCGCTGGTATGTCGCTCCTGCATTTTTCAAACCAAAAGTCATAACATTATAACAATAAGTTCCCCTAGGGGTAATAAAAGAAGTGCTTTCCCTGTCTTCAGGTTTCATTTTGATCTGGTTGTAGCCAGAGTAAGCATCCATGAAGCTGAGCAGCTCGTGTCCCGAGGTAGCATCCACTAGTTGATCAATTCTGGGCAATGGGAAGTGATCCTTTGGGCATGCCTTGTTGAGATCGGTGAAATCAACACACATTCTCCATTTATTATTTTTCTTCTTTACCATCACCACATTTGCTAAAAAGTTTGGATATTTCACATCTTCAATGAATTGGGCTTTTTGGAGCTTCTCGACCTCCTCTTGTATGGCTTGATTCTTCTCGGGACTAAACACTCTTCTTCTCTTCTTTACAGGCTTGATCTCCTTATTCGCATTGAGCTCATGACATAAGAAGTTTGGATCTATTCCTGGCATGTCCTCATGACTCCATGCAAAAGTTTTCTTCATGTTTCTCAAGAAAGTTATCAACTCCTGTTTTATTGAAACATCCAACGATGAACCTATCTGGGTTACTCGTTCAGGGTGCTCATAGTCCAGAATAACATTTTCTGTAGATTCCATCACCTGTCCTTTTACAAGTTGGGATTCATCTCTGGGATCAAGTGTTTCAATATATGTACCTTCCTCCACCTGGTAGGTAGTAGTCTTTTTCCTTGACTCTTCAAGCTCCTCTTGCTTGGCAGACGAATAATAGCATTCCCGAGCTACTTTTTGATCACCTTTAACAACTCCCACTCTGAAATTTGTAGGGAATTTTAAACACTGATGTACTGTAGACGGAACTGCTTTGAACTTCTTCAAACCAACTCTTCCCATGATGATGTTGTAAGCTGATTGCACATTTTTATCCATAACAAAGAAGAATATTCTTTCTGTTCGACAAGCAGGCCAAGTTCCGATAAATATATCCAACTTGATCGTCCCAAGTGGAAAAGCCTTCTCGCCAGCAAAACCCAGGAAAGGTCTGTGATAAGGCTCCAATTGAGACAATTTTAAATTTAAACTGTCAAAGCATGAGTAGAACATGATGTCTGCCGAACTACCATTATCTACCAGAACCCTTGAAATCACTACTTCTTTCATCCTCATTTTGATCACCAAAGGGTCGTCGTGAGGGTAAAGAACACCTGCAAGGTCATTTTTTGAAAAACCGATGACCAGCTTCTCTTTTTTTACCTTCCTCGGGCGATCCTCTTCAGCCAAATTTATCCGTTGAATGTATGAGCAAGCCTGAGCCTCACCGAGGTAAGCTTTTCTTTCTGCAATAAGGTCTCCTCCTCCTGCATCTCCTCCTGTAATGACATTACAATCAAATGACCCAAAGCGTATTGAAAATACCTCTCGTTCTGGCTGCCTTGGTTTCTTGGGGAGATCGGGGTCATCATCTGGATTGTCTTCATGGTTTCTCTTCTTTTTCTCCTCTCCTCGACGAGGAGATCTAGACCTTTCTCTAGTTCGGTCATTATTTCTTCTTTCGCCTCCCCGATCAACATACTTTTCTAGTTTCCCTCTTCGGATGAGTGTTTCAATCTCGTTCTGAAGAGCTATGCAATTTTTCGTCATATGGCCGTGATCCTTATGGAACTCGCAATATTTCTCCCTATTCCTCATGTCAGGGTCTGACCTCAGTTTCTTTGGCCACTTTACTTCCTCGTTATTCTTGATTTCTTCCAAGACATGATTAATACCCATTTTCAAAGGAGTATAATTATTGAATTTCTTCAGGACTTCCCATGACGATTTATTATTCTTGGAATGCTTGTCACCGCCATTCCCCTTATGCTCTTTCTTCTTGGATTTGTCATCTTCCACGTTGGTTTCTTTATCCATATTCTTCTTCGCAGCCATAGCCTCCTCGGCATTCATGATTTTGGCCTCTTTTTCCATCAACTCTGACATAGTTGTAGGTGGATCTTTGGCCAAAGTGTAATATAACTTGTTAGGAAATAACCCACTCATCAAGGCGGTGATTGCTGTCTTTTCTTCATAATCTATGACTTCCAGCTTCTCGTTATTGAAACGAGTTATGTAATCTCTAGTATTCTCACCAGATTTTTGTCTAACACTTAACAAGTGTGCTACTCTTTTTACTGGCTTTGCTCCAAAACAGAAATTGCCGATGAACAACTCGACCAACTAAAAGAAAGTTGAAATCTTACCCCGAGGAAGATTATTGTACCATATTTGGACAGATCCAGTAAGAGTTCCTGAGAATGCTCTACATCTCATCTCGTCGGGGATAGCATAGATGTTGGCGACAGCTTGATATTGCTCTATGTGAAGAACAGGATCTGTCTTTCCGTCGTATTTGGGGGTCACCACAGGTGCTTTAAACTTTGACGGGGTAGGAAAACCCACAATGCCCTGGACAAAAGGAGTCCCTTGAATAAAAGTTCGTTGTAAGGGATTCTTCGCCTTAGCCATTTCTCCCAATCTATCCTCCAACTGCTGAATGGAACCTTTCCACGCATCATTTCCCTCCTCGGGTTTATTAGTTCGAGCAATTGATTGCTCTGAAGTGGCCTCCTGAGATCTATCTTGACGAGAAACTGGTCGTGATTGTGCTGATCCTTCTCTTAGATCTGATGGTTGTCGAAAATTCCTCGACATGGTCTTAGGTGGACTCCTATTCCTCCTAGGGTCTAATCGACTGAAAGGAGACACCCTACTCAGTCTCTCCAAGGAACTGGGTCTTTCTGGAGAGAGAGTGATACATTGATCAGTATCAGTAGCCCTTATTGACGAAGTTCGCCCAGGTTGATAAGAGAAATCATCAGATTCCTCATTACGATATGACTCAGTACGCCTGGATCGTGAAGAAAGTAAATAGGTTTGCCTCTGACCACTTCGTTGTCCCGAACGTACAGGTGCACCGCCATGAAGGGTCTGTATGAGTTGCCGCATTATTTCTTGCATGGCGGTTTGTCCTTGAGCCAGATTCATCATAATCCCAGCCAGATCTGAAGGTGCAGAGGGATTTGGAGGATTTTCAGCATTTCCAGCGTTTCGATTGCTGGATTCCGGATTATCTGCCATTTATGATGAATGATATTTGGTGAAAAACGATAACAACAGTCGTTTCCCACAGACGGCGCCAATCTATTGATGTAAAAAATTAGATCACTCTAATTATTCAATCAAAGATAAATAAATGAGACAAAGAATTTTAAAGTGGTTCAGCCTTATATGAATGGCCTACGTCCACTGTTATGTTATTGCTGAGTGTTTGGGAATTCTCGATTATAAGTACTATCAAGAAATTCCGATCCCCTTGAATGAGGGTCACACAAGGTATTTATAGCCCTTAGGTTGTACATGAAATGGTGATACATTAAATGATATACATATGAAAGGGTAACTTATTTAATGCTCTTCAAGCGTGTGCGTCAAGATGATAAGCATTCAATGAATAGTTGAAATGTTGATTATCTGGCAATCAATGTTGTGGCCGAGATGCAGCTCGAACCGCCTTAGTTGCTCGTCGTTCAAGAGTTCCTCGGAGAGCTGGAGTTCCTCGGAGAGCTAGTGTTCCTCGGAGAGCTAGTGTTCCTCGGAGAGCTGGAGTTCCTCGGAGTATACTTGTTGCTCGGAGTGAATCTGACTTGGTCGGGGAAATAGACTCCCTCGTTGCTATTGTGCCACGTAGATCGACACATGTCTTCTTGTGATTCGTCTATATCAGCATACTAATTTTGGTATCAATAATAAGGTTGAACCACCGTAGGGGGTGAGTTACACGTTTCTAGTACACACGATAATATAAAAAATTAAAAAGTGTCACTCCTTGCTCCCATCTGGATTGATCTTTTCCCACACAGTCACATATGCAAACAGATGACCAGTTTGTGTCTCTAGTAGGGAAGAGTTACTATATTCTTTCCCCCGATGCATCTGGAGAAGCAAGGAATTATCACAAATATGATAAGCAGGTTCTAACAGTTCAATAACAATGATATAGATATAAATAGAGTTGGAATGTGTAATGAATCAATGTTTAAAACTTTGACAATAATAAGATGATAATTCCATATTTATCAGATTATAAAGCATCAAAATGTTGGAACTCACAATTCCGGAGAGATTAGTCTGTTTTAAGAACTACAATATATTATCAGTTTAGTTAGGATTATGTTTGAATAAAGTCAAAGAGTTTGAACTAATAATCCCATTCTTACTAGTTCACTAAAGGGTATAGAGGTAATTAAGCCATCAATTTAACTTTATAATAACCAGTCAATCGATCCCAAAACTTTTAGGTAAAAGTAATCTGTTATGTTCACAATTAAAGTGGCTCTCATACGTATGTAGAAATAGTCATGGATCTCAATTATCATAGACCAATAGGCTAAGTATGAAGTTTCGTGGGATAGAACATCAGTATACTTCCTAGTTAATATTGATGCTTATAGTAAAAATGACACAAAGTGCTAGGGCAAACTGAATCAATAAGGTACATGATAATATCTATAAGTGATAAGGGATAAAATTGATCCTTAAATTTAAATACTGGTGATAATTCAAATACTGATGAAGGTTAACAAAATATGTAGTACGTCAGTGTAATAACATGCTCATACTCAGAGTAAATGTGACTATCACGTAATGATATCAATAGCAATATTTTAAATACGCAAAGTATAAGACTAAAAAGGAAGGAAAGACATACTTTATTGGTATTTGGTTGAATTTCTATCACGCTGGAATATTCGAAATAATTGGGGCTCAATTTTCAGTTATATAATGTGTGATATATGAGTATTAGGCGTTAATCCGTCAGTTTTGTATTTAATACTGTCTCTATTAAAGTTCTTGGGGCTTATTTCAAATTATCTTGGGACTTTAAAATAGTGACCTTATGCTCATTACTGAACTTTTCCGCAAGGGAGTTTTTTTCTTTAAATAGTTTGATGTATGTATGGGTAAATTTTGGGGTTCAAATTCCTAAGTTGGAAAAGTTGATAGAGGTTGATTTGTAATTTTAAGAAAATTTATTTAAGTTAAAACCTATTTTTACATAACTTAGTCTAGGAATATCCAAATATGGTCTTATTTTATACCATTTTGATTAGAAAAATTTAATAAAAAATTTGGCAAAAAATTAGAATTTCCTGATTGACCACGCACCCTCACGCGCATGGTCTTGATTTCTGAAGAAAGTCTTCATCTTCAACCTCTCGATTTTGAATTTTTAGGGTTTCAATCTTTGATCGAGGTTTTATCCATCGTTGTTATACCATTTGAGACGATTCTTTAACAAACTTAACCTAAATTTTCACGAGGAATCCAAATATACAAGTTTCACGGATTGACATTTAGCATAACTCAAGTTCTAAAAATATGTTTTTTCATGAAAATCTGACCTGAATTTCATGGATTTGTAGATTATGGCAAGGTCTTTTATGATTTGGGTTTGGTTTCTTCTACATATGGAAGCAATTTGGATTTTCTGTTAAAGATTTTGATGGATTATACATTGAGAATTTTGATTTTGAAGGTTTTGAGTACAAAAAACACTTTCAATCGATTTGAGCTCTGCATGTACATTCACGGCTTTTAACCATTACACTCGAGATCCTTAGGTTATAATGAAGGTATCCACGACTTTAAATTAAATTTTGAGGCAATGAATTGATTTTCACCATTAAAGCTCAAGCTTTAATGGTGGTCTTACTGATTTTTACTATGCTAGGCCATTCTACATGTAACCATATTATGAATATTCTAACTATATTAACTATGAAGAAAACTACTAGAATTGAAAGAATTTAAAATGAATCATAAAATGATTAGTTACCTAAATTAAGGGAAATTTTGAGATTTGATACTGAAATGTGGGGTAAGTTTTTACTGCTTAGGTCGAGGGGTATTTATATTATCTCAGGTAGGGATTTGAATGGAGATAAAAGGAGGTAGATATGAACTAGTTTAGGGGGAGTTTTAATTGTGGGTAAATGGTGTGCACATGAGTTCATGGGGTTTTCCATGTGTTTTTAACCTCTTATGTTGGGGTAGCATGTGGACAAGATTTGAAACAAATTCAAGAAGGTTTTGGTTTTAGTCCTTTATCAATTATATAATTGCATTTATACCCTAAAAGTACACTTTTTGTAACGTTTAGGGGTGTTTTGATAATTTTAGAAAATTCCCACGATTGAAACTTTGATTTTATGTTAATTGAGGTCTAAAGGTATAATTTGACATAAGGTTCGGATTTAGGGGTTAAATATATCTCAAGTTATCTTACTTTTAAAATTTTAGGGACTCTTTTGTAATTAGTTAAAACTTCAAGGAGTTTAAGTTAATTAATAAAGTTGTAGGTTTTTTAACATAGTTTCTTTCTTCTTAGAAGGCTTTTGATTTTACATAACCTATAGGGGTTTAAATCATGGTCGTAAGTGAAATAGGGTTTGAAAAATTCCCTATCCTTACACAATATATATATATATATATATTATTCTTCAATATAGGTTGTAAACTAGTTGTGTATACATCTATGGCCCTAATATTGGTTGGAAATAATATTTGCAAAAGTTAGGTTTGAAAATTCCAATCATTCATCATTAGAATGTGAATATTTAAATTTGATATTTATTTGTCTTTTATTATAATGTGTTTGACTATTGTAAACTAGTTGTATATACATGTATGGCCAAGATATTGGTTGGAAAAATTCAAATTATTCTTCACTCGATTGTGAATATTTGACTTTGATATCTGTTTGGACTTAATTATAATTTGTTTGACTATTCGAAATGTAATAGTTTTGGTTAAAACATATGAATTGGGGATTTATTAAAAAATATGAAGGATTATGGGTTTAAATGGCAAAGAACACAATAAACATTCTAGGATATTTTCTACCGTTATTGAAATGAACCTAGGTTTTGAAAGTTGGATTCGATTAGGTTATAAATTCTAATTAAAACCAATTTGGCATAGATATGCGGTTGTTAATTAGGTTATTAGTTAGTGTAATGCCCCCACCCAGGTTTGGGTCATTGTTGGGTTAACCTGCACCGAATCAAGGAGTTAAAGGGGGAAGGATAAAGTCCAATTTTATTATTTAAGAAAAATCCTTTGATTGCAACATTTATTAAGGACTAAAATTATTGATTTTAAGTTGGGAAAATAAGTGAGCACTTTATTTAATTCAGTCAATTTAGAAGGTTTATTTATAAAAAATTGATTTAATTAGCATTACTAGTTAAATAAGAAATAAACCATAATCGTCCCTGTATTATTACATCACATTGACTAAGGTACGAATAAAAGTTTAAATGTCCCAAATTACCAATTTTTCAAAAGATAATTTAAATAAAATTACAGAGCAACTAATGATGTTAACTCCCTCTCGGACCTTACTCGCGTCCTTTTCGATGTCCCTACTCAAAGCACCTGGGGTGGGGTGGGAGTTTTAACATAAAAAATGCTCAGCAGGGTGAGTAATACTAAGCTATACATTTTCTAAAAAATAATAATATACATATACTGTGTATTCTAATCATTCGAAAGCGTTTAACGATTTATCTACTATTAATGCAAATACCATGCAATGTACTTGAGCGATGAGCTCATACTCACATTTAACAACTTCATACCACCCTTTACCGGGTCTAGAGACTCTTAGTCATATTTTATTCATTACTCTCCTTTTTATCACATTTTATTAGGTTGTCTTACTTACACATTTTCAAGCACAACCAATATCATTTCCTTTTTTTCTTATATTTTATCAAAATCTTCCAATATCCTCATACTTTAATGAGCTCCACACTATCGGCTATGCTACCATATGGTCTGGCCAGTGATTTTGAGTCTTTTATCTCGGGCCTTTAAGGACTTCTTAATTATTTTTTGTGTCATCCGAGTTCATATTAATGTGTTTTAACATTTTTGTAATGTTCACATTATTCCATCATTTTATAGTCTTCACCATCTCTACGGTTTATATCAACATTTCAACTTATCAACGTGCCTTTATATCCACTTTTTTTTGTTTTCACCAAAAATCGACCGATAAGGTCTAACAAGGAAATCCAACCACTCGGATCCTCAGTTTGTTAAAAACATTTTTACCCTTTCTTTCATCATAATTTTGTAAAAAAACATATTTAATTCATTGTGGCAATAAAAATTAACCTTTTCTTTTAAACATCTTTTTAATGATTTTATGCCTAAATCATACTTCATTATTTTATGTCCTACTACATAAAATACATTTAACCATTTGAAGACCATTTTATCCAAATGTCCATTCCTTAGCCCTATTATTTCATACGACTTCATATATTTTTTTTCTACACACTAACAATATTTATAATACATATTTATTTATTTTTTACATTTAATCATTACCTCATAAAACCCATTTTAACATGATTTATCAGTCTAAAATGTAATTTACTATCATACTATATGATTCCACACATGTTAAGAAGGATTTCAAGCCTAGAAATCCTCAAAAATGAATTATACAAGATATAAATCACGGGCTTACATTTTTCATGATTTCTTTTCATATTTCAATGTAAAAATCCCATTTATTCATAAAAGTCCCATTTATTCATAAAAGACCCAATTAATGTTTCTCTTCTTCAAACTCCATTTTTTGCAAGACTTCAATATTATAGAAAATATCTTCCTTTTTCGCATTAAATCTTATCTAGCATGCACACTACACATTTTTCATAGCTAGAAACCTTGAAATATTAGAGGGAGAAAACCCCTACCATAAGGCTTGAAGAGTAGACAAAGAAGAAGATGAATATGGATTCTCCAAACTCTAAATATTCCAAAAATCTCTTTAAAATACTCCGAAGCTTATCCTATTTTCTTGACTCAACCCACTTTTGCCCTTGACAAAGCTTGAAATGGAAAAATAATACTGGGAAATGGTGTTTTATGGTGGTGGAAAAGTGTAACAATGGTGGGAAAGGCTTAGGGAAGATGATGACTAGAGAGAGGAAAAAACGTCGATGACACAAATGGGTGAGAGAGCCCACCAATATCTCTTTTAAATGTCCCATAAGCCTAAGGAAGCCTTTACTTAATACCACCCTTTACTGGTTCTAGAGACTATTTGTCATATTTTATTCATTACTCTCCCTTTTATCACATTTTTTTAGGTTGTCTTACTTACACATTTTCAAGCACAACCAATATCATTTGTTATTTTTCTTCTCTTTTCTCGGAATCTTCCAATATCCTCATACTTTAATGAGTTTCACACTACCGGCTATGCTACCATATGCTCTGGCCAGTGATTTTGAGTCTTTTACCCCGGGGCTTTAGGCCCTTCTTAATTATTTTTGGTGTCATCCGAGTCCATATTAATGTGTTTTAACATTTTTGTTAATGTCCACATTATTCCATCATTTTATCTTTTTTATTATCTCTATGGTTTATATCAATATTTTACCTTGTCAACATGCCTTTTTATCCACTTTTTTGTTTTCACCAAAACTCGACCAATAAGGTCTAATGAGGAAATCCAACCACTCGGATCCTCAGTTTGTCAAAAAAAAAATTACCCTTTCTTTCATCATAACTTCGTAAAAAACATATTTAAATTATTGTAGCAATAAAAATTAGCCTTTTCTTTTAAACATCTTTTTAATGATTTAATGTCTAAATCATACTTCATTATTTTATGTCTTACTACATAAAATACATTTAACTATATGAAGATCATTTTAGCCAAATGTCCATTCCTTAGCCGAATTATTTAATATGACTTCATATATTATTTTTCTTTATTCTAATGACATTTATCATACATATTTTTTTTACATTTAATCATTACCTCATGAAACCCATTTTAACAAGATTTATGAAGTCTAAAATGTAATTTACTATCATACTATATGATTCCACACATTTTAAGAAGGATTTCAAGCCTTGAAATCCTCAAAAATGAATTATACACGATATAAATCACGGGCCTACATTTTTCATGATTTCTTTTCATATTTCAATGTAAAAATGCCATTTATTCATAAAACACCCAATTAATGTTTCTCTTCTTTAAACTCCATTTTTTGCAAGACTTGAATATAATAGAAAATATCTTCCTTTTGGGCGTTAAATCTTATCTAGCATGCATAATACACATTTTTCATACCTAGAAACCTTGAAATATTAGAGGGAGAAAAACCCTACCTTAAGGCTTAAAGAGTAGACAAAGAAGAAGATGAATATGGATGCTCTTAACTCTAAATATTCCAAAAAGCTCTTTAAAATACTTCAAAACTTATCCTATTTTCTTGACTCAACCCACTTCTGCCCTTGACAAAGCTTTAAATGGAAGAATAATACTTGGAAATGGTGTTTTATGATGGTGGCAAAGTGTAACAATGGTGGGGAAGGCTTATGGAAGATGATGACTAGAGTGAGAGGAAAAAATGCTGATGACACAAACAGGTGAGAGAGCCCACAAATATCTCTTTTAAATGTCCCATAAGACTAAGGAAGCCTTTACTTAATACCACCCTTTACCGGGTCTAGAGACTATTAGTCATATTGTATTCATTACTCTCCCTTTTATCACATTTTATTAGGTTCTCTTACTTACACATTTTCAAGCACAACCAATATCATTTGTTGTTTTCTTATCTTTTCTCGCAATCTTCGAATATCCTCATACTTTAATGAGCTCCACACTACCAGCTATGCTACCATATGCTCTAGCCAGTGATTTTGAGTCTTTTACCCCGGGGCTTTAGGCCCTTCTTAATTATTTTTGGTGTCATCCGAGTCCATATTAATGTGTTTTAACATTTTTGTTAGTGTCCACATTATTCCATCATTTTATCATTTTCATCATCTCTATGGTTTATATCAACATTTTATCTTGTCAACGTGCCTTTTTATACATTTTTTTTTGTTTTTAATAAAAATCGACCGATAAGGTCTAACGAGAAAATCCAACCACTTGGATCCTTAGTTTGTCAAAAACAATTTTACGCTTTCTTTCATCATAACTTTGTAAAAAACATATTTAATTCATGGTGGCAATAAAAAATAATCTTTTCTTTTAAACATCTTTTTAATGATTTTATGTCTTACTACATAAAATACATTTAACCATTTGAAGAACATTTTTGCCAAATGTCCATTCCTTAGCCCTATTATTTCATATGACTGTATATATTATTTTTCTTCAATCTAACCATATTTATTATACATATTTAGTTTTTTTACATTTAATCATTAGCTAATGTAACCCATTTTAACATGATTTGTCAAGTCTAAAATGTAATTTACTATCATACTATATGATTCCACACATGTTAAGAAGGATTTCAAGCCTAAAAATCCGCAAAAATGAATTATACACGATATAAATCACGGGCCTACATTTTTCATGCTTTCTTTTCATATTTCAATGTAAAAATGCCATTTATTCATAAAAGGCTCATTTATTCATAAAAGACCCAATTAATGTTTCTCTTCTTTAAACTCCATTTTTTGCAAGACTTGAATATAATAGAAAATATCTTTCTTTTTTTCATTAAATATTATCTAGAATGCATACTGCACATTTTTCATAGCTAGAAACCTTGAAATATTAGAGGGAGAAAAACCCTACCTTAAGGCTTGAAGAGTAGACAAAGAAGAAGATGAATATGGATGCTCATAACTCTAAATATTCCCTACCTTAAGGCTTAGAGAGTATACAAAGAAGAATATGAAGAAGATTATACATTGAAATGGTGTTTTATGGATGTGTCAAAGTGTAATAATGGTGGGGAAGGCTTATGGAAGATGATGGGTTATTGAGACTAGAGAGAGATGAAAAAATGTCGATGACACAAACGGGTGAGAGAGCCCACCAATCTCTCTTTTAAATTTCCCATAAGCCTAAGGAAGCCTTCACCTAGGGCTCACACATGAAAAAATCACGTTTATCTTGATCTTGAGCACCAGAGGTTGACACCTCATTGATCTAATGGCTATGGTGTTGACAACACTTTAAAAATTTGCAGAATTTTTTGAGTTTAGATCTAGTCATTCAAACAACATCTGATATCATTTGAATGAAACCCCATTTCATAAAAATTAGCATCTAATGGGGTTCTAACGAGGTCAAGAACGAGGATTAATTAGGACACGAGAAGTACCTCGTTTGAATGGGAAAAGACCATTTGTTCGAATGATAAGGGAGTTTTCTTGAACACAAACTTCCAACGAAATTCAAGAGAGCTAGGGAAATCGACCATTATCTCGGTCATTAGAAGTTTGTACGATCTTCGTTCGAATGACATGTTCCTCATTCGAACAACTTCTGATTTCCCTTATATAAACTTTAAGCCATAAAACTTCTAATTCGATAAGCACGAACGCCACGTTGATGGTTAAATATCAATAGTCGTTCATAAAGATAGATTAATATGGAAATAGATAAAATATAGGGAATGGGCATTACATTATCCCCACCTTAGGATATTTTGTCCCCGAAATCAGAACAACCAACTACAAAAAGAGTTTTGAATGCTTCTCTCTCATCTCCGATTTGCGTTCCCAAGTCGCAGCTTTAACACCTTGAAGCTCCCAAAGAACCTTCACCAAGGGAATGACCTTGTTGCGTAGGACTCTGCCCTCTTGGCCCAAAATGGATATAGGTTGCGTTGAAAATATAACATCTTCCTCTAACTCAATGAGGTTCCAATCGATGATGTACCGAAATCATGAAGACACTTTTTATAAATAGAGACGTGGAATACATTACGAACTTGTAAAAATTGTGGAGGTAGCACCAAGAAGTACGATAAATCCTCAATCTACTCTAGGATCTTAAATGAAATGATATACCACGGGGACAACTTCCTTTTCTGCCCAAATCATTGACTTTCAGTTCTCTCCCTAACTTTTAGAATCACATGCTAACTTACCCAAAACTCAAGGGGTAATCGATGTAATTCTCTTATCAAATATGTGCCGTCATGATCGTTTATCAAATCACCCTAACCCTATCTATAATTTCTCTAATCAACTCATAATTTGTAAGATGTTTCTCACCGACCTCAGCCTAATAAATCGGATAGTAGCATGGCCTTCCATAAAGGGCCTCAAAGGGAGCCATATCGATGCTCGCTTAATAACTGCTGTTATACGAAAACTCCGCCAGATGCATATTCTCAACACAACTACCCTAAAAGTTGAGTGCACAATCTCTCAGCATATCCTCCAAAATATCGATGGTTCATTTGGTTTGTCCTTCAAACTTAGGGTGATTCATCGTACTCATATTCAACTCGGTTCTAAAATTCTATTGAATTTTCCTCTAAAATTTAGATACAAATTGGGAATCCCTATCTGATACTATTAAGAGAAAATTCCGTAAAGTCAGACTATCTCCTAAATATATAGCCTCTCTAACTTAGTCGTGTTGTTCATGACCTTAATCGAAAAAAAGTGTTTTAATTTTGTGAGTCAATCCACAATAACCCACATTGCATCATGACCATGCTCAGACCATGGTAAGGATGTGATAAAATCCATCATGATGTGCTCCTACTTCTATTCTTCCATTGGTACTGGTTACAATATCCCTGCTGGCCTTTTATGTTTGACCTTTACTAGCTAACAAGTGTAACACTTGGCTACATATATCAACACATCCCTCTTCATGTTGGACCACCATAAATCTCTATATAGGTCCTTATACATATTTTTGGTAACATGATGAATTTTTAAGCGCAAGTGTTGGGCCACTACCATCACCTCATCTTGAATTTCACCAATTAATGGAAAAATCAACTAATCCTTGTGTCGCACCCCACTGTCATTGTCCCATGGAAAGAGTGTCAAACACTTTGCCATTCTAAATATGGTCACGGTATTGGAAAACTAGGGATCATGTGACTGGGCATCTAGAACTTTCTTGTGAATGATTGGCCTATCGAACACACTCCAAAGGTATGCTCTATCGTAACCCCACTGGACATGCATGTCAAACTTCTATAACTCGTCGAACATCTTTACCCGATGACACTTGATTACTGCTGGGTTGAGGTTAGACTTTCTTCTCAGAGCGTCGGCCACCACATTGGCCTTGTCAAGATGATACTCTAATGAGAAGTCATAGTCCTCCATTAATTCCATCCACCGCCTCTGACGAGGATTAAGATTACGTTGCGTGAAGATGTACTGAAGGCTCTTATGATAAAAAAACATCTAAAATCGTTCCCTGTATAGATAATACCTCTAGATCGTAAGTGCGAATACCACAACGTCTAGCTCTAAATCATGGATGGGTTAGTTCCTCTTATGCTCCTTCAACTGCTAGGATGCATAAGTGACTACTTGACCATTCTGTATGAATACTGCACCAAGCCCTGACCTCGAAGCTTCACAATAAAATGTTTAACTCCACCACTCTCTGGATGAATAATAACGAGTGCAGAAGTTAACCTAATCTTCAGATCGTGAAAAGCCGACTCGTAATCCTTGAACCTCTCAAAGTGTACTACCTTCTTAGTCAACATTGTGAGGGACAATGCAACCCTAGAGAAGTCTTGAACAAACATATCGTTGTAAGTAGACAAACATAAGAAACTACGTACTTCAGCGACTATCCTTGGAATGTCCCATCCCAAGATTACCTCCACTTTGGAAGGGTCGATAAAAATTCCCTCACCAGAAACTGTGTGGCCAAAAAACTTGACCTCCTCCATACAGAATTCACACTTATTGCATTTGGTATACAGTTGGTTCTCCCTGAGCACTTGTAACATCGTGTGAAGGTTCTCCTCGTGATCTACATTTGATGTCAAATACATTATTATTTCATCCACAAATACCATCATAAACCGATCTATGTAACGACGTTAAATGCGGTTCATAAGATCGATGAATGTTATTGAAGAATTAGTCAAATTGAAAGGAATCACCAGGAACTCGTAGTGCTCGTACCGAATCCCTAACACCGTCTTAAGGATATCCTCCTCCCTGATGCGCAACTGATGATATTTAGACCGAAGGTTAATCTTTGAAAACTTGCTTGCCCCATGCAACTAGTCGAACAAGTCATTGATACAAGGCATAATGTATTTATTCTTCACTATCACACTGTTCAGCTGCATATGTTCGATGGAAAGCCGAAGGGAATTGTCTTTTTCTTTGCAAAAATGATTGGGGCCTCCCACGGGGACATACTAGGGAGAAAGGAGTCCTTACTGGCCAATTCATCCAATGGAACCGTTAACTCCCGCAACTCTATTGGATCCATCCGGTGAGATGGTATAGAGATGGGAGAGATGCCCTTGTGCACTTTTATGGCAGAATCCACCTCATGGACTGGAGGTAACCCAGGAAGATCCTCCGAGAACACATCGGGAAACTCCGGTACCACTATATAATCCAAAAATATGCCATCCCGCTCATCCTGAGCCACCATACTGCTTAACTAGCCAACGTACCATTTCTTCTCATGCATGGTAGAAAATTTACAAGGATAATCAACACCCTTCTCGTTACTAAAATGATGGAAAGACCCGTCTGGAAGTGATACTAGGACATTGTGTTGACGACATTTGATGGTATCTTTGAAACATAATAGCCAATCCATACCAAGGATCACCTAGAATCCATCCATGTCCATAAGGATCAAATCATACTCCAGAACATAGTCTCTAGCTATAACCATAACAGCTATGGCACACTACAAGAAAAATGCTTATTTAAGACTCTTTTAAAAATTATTTTATGTCACTCATATATCAATAGTTGTAAAATATTAAACCTATTTTATTTTACATCATTTTTTTAATTAGGTGACCTAAATATGTTTTTACTTTAACCATTATACAACATTGTATCTAAAAGTGACCTAGTTACCTTTTTAATTAACCATTATGCAACGGTTTGAGCTCATTCCCTATTTTCTCGCTGATTCCGCATGACTTCCCACTCCCCCCATAATCCCACTCGATCGATTATCTCTCTTCATCTTCTATGTCACATCTCTATACCTCTGCTCGCCCCTCAATTTCTCTTCATCTGCTATCTCCACAATCCCACTCCGTCTGTCACCCGTTCTCCATATCCGAACTCGCCCCTCGATTTCTCTCCATCTTCATTGAGGCTTCTCTTGGATTTATAGAAATCAAACTCCAAGGAAATCACATCTCTATACCTATGCTCCAAGAAAAACACATCAGATCCAACGTGTTTTTTTAGATTTGTAGAAATCTCATCAGGTATCTTACTTAGATTGGCTACCAGGAAATCGCATCAGGTATTTTTTTATCATTCAAAATCGCATCAAGTGTCCTATTTTTTGGATGCAGTTTTGACAGTTCTGAGAGTTAACTGTAATATATCTCAGGTGTCCTGTTTTTTTCATTGAAAATCGCATCAGATGATATATAACAGTTCTAAAAAAATTATTTGTGTTTTATTTAGAATAATGATATTGATTGTGAAAACAGTTAGGTTATATTGAGAGTGACCTGTTTAACCAATGTTTGTGTTTTATTTAGAATAATGATATTGCTTGTGAAAGTAGTTACATTGTATTGAGAGTGACATGTTTACCCAATGTTTGTGTTTTATTTATATTAATGATATATATCTTTTTCATATGATGTTTAAATTGTGAAGTATGAGTATTAAATATATATCAGAACTATCATATATCATCTGCTAAGTTTTTATTATAAATAATCATAATTTTTTTAGATATAAAATACTATTGGTTGGTAGTAGTTATTGGACGTTGTGTTCAGTTAGTTCAAGCATATACTTTTGTTATCAGTCACATCATTGTATTTTATTCCTTAAATAGTAAGTGTTTGGATTCAAATTTTAGGGAGTAAGATATATAGATAATTAATTTCAATTGAAAAAAGTGTTCCATAACAAACAAAAATATTACCTATAAAAACTATAATTTCAAACTACATATATTCATATTTTAGGGTGGTGGGGGGATTGTGGTGACATGAATAATAGACAGTTAAATAGTTACTCTACCTTGATATGCAAAATGTGATAATGATATTGGTTGTGATATGGTATAATATGGGGGAACTGTATTTTACTACCTAATTTGGTGGTTTACTCACTATATGTTAGGGTCTGTTATGATTATTAATAATGAGTTAGATTTTAAAGCTAATATTACAAAGCTAACCTTAAATAAAAATTATGAAATATTATTCGATTGAACAAAGCTATAACTTTGATGCATATAAGGAATTAATGGTATTTTGGGTTAAAACCCTTATATTTACCATTTTTCGTGCATAGTGGATTAAGCTTCCTTAACATTTGGCTCATAATAGTGTTGAGTTAGATTCTCAAATTATGTAAGCCGTTATCTTTCCCTATTTCTGGATAGGAAATGGACATGTCTACAACTTCTTGACAATAATTTATATAATAGAATTAAGATTTAGGCCTTGTTTTGATATTGTTCTATCTTTTGAAGTGTGTATACATGTTTTGGAAGGGATTTACTGTGGGGAAATGAAATGAAAATATCTTGAATTATGAGCTAAGAGTTGTGTTACAGTATTATCATCAATAATATATGTGTATTACATATAGCAACTACTACTTGCCATTGTTTTTATGTGGTTTAGTTTACACCAGATGTGGGTACTCATTTGATTGTCTTGGCCCAGATAAGTAACCCGACGAAGCCTTATCAAAGATAAGGAAAGTCTGGCCCAAAATCTAAGGCCCCATAATTGAATAATTTAGCGATGACCCATTCAACCCCAGAAATCTCTCAAGAGATATTTTAGGGATTATGGACCAACGTGGAGGTGCCTAGCACCCCCACTCTCTGAGAATTACATGTATATATTAACCCCCCCCCCAGCCCCAGGCAAGGGGCATGCAACTGTAAACACTACCCTGGAGTAAAGAGAAATACAAAATAGAGAGCACCACCGTGGACGTAGGCCATTTTACTGAACCACGTATATTTTGTGTCATGTGTGATTGCAACTATTTTATGTTCTTTATTTTTTCTGGTGATTTCATTTCTTATAATTTATGTTGAGATTTATCGTCACCATAATTGGCGCCTTCTGTGGGAAGCGATTATTCTTCCTTTAAGAAAGCCTTCACCAACAAGAACCTATAATGTCTGGTCACAGCAGCAATGCCCCTCAAGCAGGGGATATTCAAGAGCAAACCATTCCTCATAGGGTTATATATGAAGTTTGACGCTCAAATCCAAGGCCTTGTCCAGAACGGGAGGAAAACCATGGACTAACTAGGTCCATGCAAGTCTCCAGGCTGATCGACGCCTACGAGGCTAGGCTCCAAGAGCAATAGGAAGCTACTCGCAAGTAGGAAGCTAAGAATGCTCGCCTCAAGAGAAGACTGGAGAAGATGGAGAGAGAACTCTATCGCAACACAAGGAAACATCATTATTGAACTCCTAGCCCTCAAGCGAGCATATCTCATAGACGAGGAGGGAGCCCAAGACGTGGATCTCAAAGAATTGAGGGGCATAGGTCGGATGATGACTTTCCCGAGCAACAATAATCAGCTTACCGTTATAAGAGTCCAGGCCGAGCAAACGATGACATACGGAATATGGTTCGAAGAGAAATGTACCAACACCCAACACAACGGGGTGCCAGGCCGACCAGAGATCTAGCCGGGCGAGCTTTGAGGACCCAGATTAAATCCCCTTTTTTAAGATAAATATAGGAAGAAGAAGATCCCAAAAAGATCACAATGCCCAAGTTTAAGATCTACGATGGAAAGACTGATCCTATCGACCATGTTAAGCAGTACAAGCAGGCCATAACCCTCTGGTACTACAAGGGCGCATTGATTTACCGAATCTTTTCGTCGAGCTTACACGACGTGGCTCAAAAGTGGTTTAAGAAACTCCCTCACAGATCCATTAGAAACTTGGAGTCCCTTGCGGAGCTCTTTACAGCTCGTTTCATTATTGGCATCTCCCACCTGAAGAGGATGGATGCTTTATTGATTATGAAGAAAAAGCCTCGGGAGAGCCTCAGAGACTACATGAAGAGGTACTGGGAACTGTTTAACGAGGTCGGGGACTTCTCGGAGCAGGTCGTCGTCGCATCTTTTAAGATTGGCTTACCCAGTTCTTTCCTCTTACACCAGTCCTTCACTAAGAAGGAGGTCACGACCGTTGACGACTTAATGGCTCGTATTGAAAAATATGCCAAAGTTGAAGATGTGACCCATCTCAGTGTAGGGGAAAATGGTCGTGCCAAGTTCGTCAGTAAGGGCAACGATAAAACTAAGAATTAAAAGAAAGGAAGTAAGAATGGCGGTAAGGGCGACCTTAAAAATGTTAACAAGAGTGATGGCTCGAAAGCATTTCAAGCAATGAACACATTTTTTAAAGAACCAATCTATAAGTATCTGGCAAAGATCAAGGATGAATAGTTCATTAAGTGGCCCAGGAAGATGAACGAGGACCCTTCAAAGAGGAACAACGCACTGAGATACGCTTTCCACAAAGAGGGCGGGCACAAAATTGAGCACTACAAAGCCCTCAAATCTCACCTCGAAGAGTTAGCCTAAACTGGACACTTGAGTGAATTTATGGAAAAGAAGGCAAAGAAGGTAGTGGCCAATGGCGATCAAAGTCCCGACAATGTGCTCGAGGAAGACGTCGTCCATGAGTTCACAATAATTTATGGGGCATTCGATCTTAAATAGATTTAAGGAAACACAGCTCGGATGGAAGTCAAAAAGCTTATAGTCGTGATGCAAGCTTTTCAAATTGATCCAGCCAAAATGCAAGTAAGAAAGCATCGGCGAGCAGAGGACAAAGCACATAGTATTCACAGATGAGTATATAGTGGGAGTAAGAACCCCACATCATGATGCATTGATCATTACACTCAGGATAGCTAACTATGACGTTGACATATTGCTCGTCGACCAAGGTCGCTCATCCTAAGTAATGTATCTTCAACTGTTCAGGAAGTTGAACCTGTGTGTTGCCGACCTAAAGGAAGTCGCATTCCTCTAATTGGTTTCACTGGGAAAGTAACCATCCCCTTAGGAAAGATCATCCCGTCGATCATGGAAGGAAATATCTCGAGGATGATCGAGTTCCTTGTGGTTGATATTGATTCACCCTACTAAGCAATAATCGATAGAGGATAGTTGCACGCGATGAAGGCCATCCCATCTACCTACCATCAGAAACTCAAATGTGTGATTGAATGAGGAGTAGTGGAGATTTGTGGAGATCAAGCGATGGTAATGAGGTTCTTTATAGCAGCCATCCGTCCCAAACTAGAAAAGAAAGCTGAGAAAACTAAGGAGATGGTTGAAGAACAAGAAGGTTTGATACCTTCCAAATAACATCTAAGATATGGAAGACCTGGAGTGGAGGAGACCAAGCTCCTCTCCTCTGAGAGGGTCATTAAGAACTTAGAAGAAGTCGCTGCCAGTAGAGATAATAAATACATGATGTTTTTTATCGAAGAATCTCTCACAAATCGAGAGAAAAAGGAACTGACAGTAATTTTACGGAATAACTTGGACATTTTTGCATGGGAACCCTACGATATGCCTAGGATTTATCCCCGTGTGACTTATCACCGGTTGTACATCGATCCATCCTTCAAGACGATCGCACAAAAGGCACGATGAACTGCCCTTGAAAAAGGTAAGGCTGTGGAGAAGAAAGTGGAAAAAATGCTAGATTTAGGATCCATACGGGAAGTTCAATTCCCTAAGTGGTTGTCCAACCCAGTAGTAGTCTCGAAAAGTAATGGAAAGTGGAGAGTCTGCATTAACTTCACTGGCCTTAACAGAGCCTGCCCTAAAGAATACTTCCCCCTCCCGAAGATTGATCACTTATGGACACCACTACAACACACTAAAGGATGAGTTTCTTATATGCATATTTCAGGTATCACTAGATCCCTCTGTTTGAGCCAGATCAAGACAAAATAGCATTTATAACCACAGTTGGGCTATATTTTTACAAGGTTATGCCTTTCGGGCTCAAGAATGCAGGGGAAACTTACCAATGGTTGGTTATAAAAATGTTCAGAGACCAAATGGGAAGCACTATGAAGGTCTACATCGACGACATTCTCGTCAAGAGACAACTCAAGGATTACCACCTATCTGACCTATCAAGGACCTTTGAAATCCTCAGTAAATATTGAATGAAACTCAATGCGAGCAAGTGTTCCTTCGGTGTCCATTTAGGAAAATTCCTCAGGTACTTGGTCATCAAGAGAGGTATAGAAGCAAACCCGGACCAAATTGATGCCATTAAAAGAGTTCAACCCTCGGTACGATAAGAGATGTGCACAAGCTCATGGGGATGCTCACCGTCCTAAATCGGTTCATCTCAAAGTCATCCAAAAGATGCCATCCATTCTTCCAGTTATTGAAGAAGAGCAAAGATGTGGAGTGGAACGATGATTGCTCGAAGGTATTAGAAGGGATCAAATCTTACCTCAACACACCACCTTTGCTCATAATCCATCAAGAGAATGATTCTCTATACATGTACCTTGCAGTATTTAATCATGATGTAAGTTCTGTACTAGTATGCAAAAAAAAGAGGATCCATCACCCGTCTATTACGCGAGCAAGACTCTCTTGGACGCCGAATAACGTTACCTACCACTAAAAAAGCTCACTTTTTCACTAGTGATAGCTTCAATGAAATTGAAACATTACTTCGAAGCTCACTCCATCATCGTATTAACATCCCACCCTCTTAAAGAATTCATGAGAAGAGCAAAGTTGTCAGGTAGATTATCAAAGTGGCCGATCAAGCTTGGGCGATTTGATATTCAGTTCCAGCCAAGGAATGCCATCAAAGGGCAGGTCCTCACCGACTTCATCGCAGAATTTATAAGAGAACATCCTTGCGACCAAACTCAAACATTCATCAGAAGGAAATTCCCTCTACATCAGGCATCTGGAGACTATTCGTTGACGGTGCCTCCAATTCCATAGGGGCAGGAGTAGGCATCATGATGATCACCCCTGAAGATGCAATCCTTGAGTAAGAAATCAGGTTTGGAATTGAAGCCTCCACTAATGAAGCAAAATATGAAGCACTAATTGATGGCTTACAGAAAGCACAAGCACTTGGAACAAAGCAACTCCAAGTATTCGATGACTCATAGATGGCCTCCAACCCGATAAGTGGCGATTTCCTGTGATTTCCTAACACCTATACATCAATACTCAACTATACATCAATTATACATCAATTACCCTAACACCTTCCTGTGATTTCCCACATTAAAAAAATAAAACAAAACTCACAAGAACGAGTGTAAGATATCATAGAAATTGATAAATCATTTTAAAAACAAGATATCATGAATATAATTCAAGAATTAAGACTAATAAAAAGATGTACTTTTCTCCCACTTTTTGTCTCAAATAGACAAAGGATAAAAACAATGATAACATAGAGAAGATTAAAAAAATAAGTACCACAATAAACATATTAACGGTTCTAATCAAGTGCCATTCCTACATTAACACGATTTTAGGAGGTGTCTTTTTCATTGACAAACATCCATACCCTAAAATCTCAGAGGACATATAATTACCATGATTATGACAGGAAAATATGTAAATATGGTTAAAAAATAATCAAGAACATTCATCTAGCCTTAAGGAACATCTCAAATAAAAATCAAGTGTAAATGACATATTAGACATATTTTAAACATGACCAGCATATTCTAGAGTAATCAATAAAAAAGGTATCTCCCCCACAACCAATGCTATGGTTATAAAAAAAATATTAGACTAAGCATACAAACAATATAGGGGTTCTCAATTCAAGAAATAGAATGCGAACAATTAGAAGAGATATAAAATAACATGTTGTCTATCATGAGGTCATACATATAAAAATCATCATCGCATTATGATATAAAAAGTAATGATATTTGTAACATGAAATCAAATGATCAAGAAATATATGATCAACACTCCAGATGGTTAAATCTTATTCGGAGCGACCCGCTCTGATACCAATTGAAAAATCCCGTCGAGGGGAACATTTCTTGAGATACGCCATTGAAACAATCTCCATGCGCACACATAAACATACTCTGATTTCATGCAAGTTTTTCTAATAACATATATATGATCAAATAAAGAAAAACATTATTATCTAACTAATCATACTTTAATACATGCGGAAATTAAAATCAATTAAATCTGATTCAATCAAAAGTCAAATTAATAACAATCTGATTTATTATGTTACAATCCAATATATCTCATATGAAGAATTATTCCAATTCAATAAATTAAATCATGTAACAATTTTAATTCTAAATCATACGTAGAATAAGATGAGGATAAGAAGAATAACAAGTATGATTTTTGAACGTGGTAAAAACCCAAACTAGGGAAAACATCCACGACTCCCTATACGGAGTAAACAAAAAATTCCACTAAAACAAAATATACAAGTTACAAACTAATTAACATAGATACACACAAAACAATCCTATAAAAGCTTAGAATATGTACCCCGTGGTTTGATTCTAACTTTTCTGCAGGTCTGATGTTGATGTGGCTTTCCCAGTTTGCTAACATCTCCACTTTGTTTTAGCAAATTCCAACTTAGTTAAAACTGATCTCTCAACAACATACTAGTTGTGCAAAACGTATAAGAGAATATGTTTAAAATGCAAACCATGCAAGAACTTAATTCTAAACATAAGCATATAAGTTTTCTTCAAAAACTTAACAAAAATACATTTGTAATCAAGCAAATAAGTTTTCTATAAAAACTTAAGAAAAATTCACTTTCAATTAACAACCAATTAAGTCTTCTACAAAAACTTACAAAATATATTTTCAATCATAAATCCTATAAACATTCTTTATAAGAAATACATACAACACTTATCATGGAGACACAAAAAGATTATTTAATCATTTAAGAAATATGTGTTCTCAATCTCTCAAAAATATAACATTCAATTTTATGAGGAAAGTGTTTACAAATAATTTCACAAAATATGAGAAAATAGATCTTTAAAAAGATTTTCAATAAAATCAGAATATTTAGATCATAAAAATATTCTGATTTAAACATCATATAGCATCTAACACAAAATCAGAATATTTAGATCATAAAAATATTCAATAAAATTCGGATCTAAAAATCTAAGGAATTCTAGTTTTTGTAAAAAATTATTTCATCATGAAAGCACATAAATTCTATCTACAATAACCCAATATTTCAATCTCTGAAATATGAGATGATGTGCAAGATCATTGAGAATCAAAAACAAAAACAGAAAAGAGATGAAGTAGAATGAACGCAGTGTGTGTAAATAACACTCAATCTCTCTCTTAGATATTCTCTTTAATTCTCTATATTTTTCTCTCTACAAAATCTTAAACCCTCTTGTGTTTCTCACTCTAGAAAATATAATCTGAATAGCTAACAAAAATAAACTCTCAAATGTTTACATAGGTGAGAAAACAATAAAGGTTTCAGATTAAAAGTTAGTAATCTAAGGTCGAGATTAATTCGAGTTAAAACTAATTAACAGATTTTAACAACTTAACAAATTAAGTCTGTTATACAAACTACTCAAGAACCTAAAACCACTAACAGATATAAACAAGGTGGTATAGGGTTTTGGTTGTAACAAACTCTCTCCAACGAATATAATAAGACAGCTGGCATAAAATCCAAACACTCAAACTCAAATCCAATGAGATCTAAAGAATAACTGACAGTTAAAAGTGAGTGTGAGTGGCCCGATATGTGTGTTTCAAATAAAACAAATTTTTCTCCGAAAAAGATCCAACTTTTAATTATGCACAAAACCAAGTTGTGAAAACCCAATTCTTACTTTAAATCGGTTTTATCTTGATTAATCCTAAACATGCATCTAGTGATTAAAGCAAGTAAAGTAAAGTAAAGAATACTCACAACGCCGGATGTACGAGGAAAAAACCCAAAGCGGGAAAAAAAACCTTGGACGGCCCAAGCCAGACAATCACTATGAATATGGTTTTACAAAGACAGATTCTCCTTACACTAAGACTCGATCCCCACGAGTCTTGACGCTCGTGATCTTCAACCATTCTTCAATAGTGCCCACGCAGAAATTCCATCTTCCACGATACATGTCCACAACACATGCGTCCACGTATGTCTCGGTGTCCACCGAATGGCTTTGATTCGTCTACGATGTCGAACACGATGTCCGTTGCTTCTTCACCACAAAACCCTTTGTGTTAAATGTGTAGAACAAGCAACTTTGGTGCACCAAGATCACTCAAACATATAAGAATGATAACTTGGATCTTTGCAAACTCTAAGGATGTGTTAAGCTTTGTGAACCTTAGAAAACATGTACAAACAATGTTCTGGTTTGTAAAACTCATTTCCAGAAACAACACTACCGAAATTATGATGAAAATACTGTTTAAATAGGATTTAAACGAGGCCTCAAAAAATGTGTCATTCGAACGACTTGAGGATCTCGTTCGAGCGACATCCCTATCTCGTTCGAACGAGATTGGATGTCGTTTGAACGACAGCGCGAAAATTTAACTTTTTGACCTTTTGTTTAAAACATCTCTTCCAATGAGAGATCTAAAAATGTCAAACTCTTTTACGAGCTTATCATCATAAAACGTAGTTTAAACCTTTAAAACACTTTTAAAGCATTTTTCTTTATAAAAATTACATTATTATCTTTTATAAAATAATTTCGAGCACCATAAATTATACGCATTCATACCTGAGTGATCTGGGAATGAATTTAACTTTGAAAACGATTAAACTTGCACCAATTAAACTTCGGCATGATTTATTTCTTTGAAGATTTGCCGCAAGGCCTTCAATTTCTTCAATACGTCATGGACCAAGTAGGATCGTGACAAAATAAAATCTCCATATGACATATTACAAAAACAGTGTTGTTCACGGAATTAAGTCAAAACAATACAGGGACTCAATTGGAAATTTATGTCCTTACAAATCTCCCCCTTTGACTATTTCGGGACAAAACTAAACCAATGAAATGCCGAACCGGGCCGTCAAGCCGTATGACGCCTAAATCCCATCCCATAGACCCAAAATAAAAAAATACAGGATACGAACTTGAATATGTAGCACCGGTAAGCATGAACTGTCTGAATGTGTTGTAGACTTTAAATCTTGAATCGCTGAAGCATACCTACACACATGAAACAGACAAAAAAATACCCAGTGAAGTATGGAGGAACAAATGATACCAATTTATATTTCTAATAAGAACAAATCATTTGAAACATGTGAGCAATTATTTGATACCAATTTGAAACAAATATAAATACCTATTTGGAACAAATATAATCAAACAATAATCCATATATCAATAATAGCGCGCTCAACAAATCGCCCCCTACATCACATACATCTCTCCCCCTTTTTGTCTCGAATAGACAATTCTGTGAAAAGATAAACCAATTTGAAATATCTAGCATGATAATATAGAACCAATGTGAATCAAGTTGATACCAATTTGAGAAAGATACCAATTTGAAAAATAAAACACGCCAGATAATCATGAACCAACCAGCTAATTATGATCAAGTAGTGACAAATCAGTACTTAGTAAACCAAGGAATCACATAGAGTATACCAATCAAATCAAGTGTGATAAATGGACTCATATGAAAAAAATCAATTTGGAACATAAAAGAGCCTGCATATAAACCAATTAGTCCAAAAATGCTTCCCGCAGTACCAAAAATATATCAAATTAAACCAGAGGACTTCAAACCAATCAGAAGCCATTTTTTATTCCGTTGTTCGAACGAGCCAGGGACATCGCTCAAACGAGATGATAATGTCACTCGAACGAAGTACAAGGTCGTTCGCGCGAGATGAGTTGTCGTTTGAACGACTTCGCGCAACCTGCCAAAATTTGCCAGTTTCCCAGAAATATTATAAAGTATTCCCGGTTAAAAAATTTCAACAAAAATATTCCAGGAAGGGCCTGACAGAATCAAACCATGTTAAAACAGTAGGCTTTTAACAACAAACGCAAAAACTCATAAAAACTAAAAAAGTGAGTTACATGCAAACATAGTAGCGACGTGCTCAAACATGGATATGGAATGAATGGGCGTGAAACTACAACAAATGAGTCACAATTCCAACACATCGAAACGATCAAGAAGATATAATTGATAGCGATAAATCATCAAACTTTATCATAGCCATATGACAATTAAAGAGTGAGCTTAAAGAACTAAACATACTACATGCACACAAATCCAGAATTTTAACGATTCTACAAACAATAGCGTCAAATTGCAATGTTTCAACATTAGGATTAGATGTCAATACTGTTTAAATTTTCTCCAACCAAACTCCCTCATATATATATATATACTTTTTCAAGTTCTTTTGAGGTTTCTAGCATTCTCAACCTATAAAAAATCTTATTGGCCCTTTTCTTAGCATATTGCATTTTCTTTTGGGCTCTTCTAAACGGTGGCTTTCACGACGAGTTAATTTGGAACTCTCGCAGCCCTTTTTTGTGAATCACTCATCATTTTTACCAATTTTAAATCCTCACGGCAAACGGTTATTACATGCACACTTCTCCTTAAGTCTACTTACGCATAGATGACAAGATTGAGATAAGAACGCCTCACCAAATTCAAATATGCAAGAGATGTCAAACATCCATATAAACTCGTGCATGTGTGCAATGTTGGTATATATACAAAGTCGAATCAAAATGCATATCAACTTCGAAACTATCCCATATAAACAATGGTTAAGATCATTCTAAGCATCGATAATAATGACCAAATGTCCCAGCCACATGTATATGAAACGATGGGGGGTCCAAGCACACCAATATGCCACATCAAACATGTAAACTCAAAAACAAAAATTGAAAATCTTTTTGGCTTTTCAAACATATTTTGACTCAAAGAAAATAAATTTTTTTTTCGGATTTTCAAAAGTTTTCTCAAAAACAAAATCTTTTTGTATTTTTCAAATAAGACTCAAACAAATGAAAACTATAATACAAAATGATACGCATGTCATAAAACTAGCAATGAATATATCATGAAGCAAACTAGCATATGACAAACATGGAAACACTATCATCCTTTAGATTTAGCATGGGAAGAATCAAGTGCACCTAAACGAGAATCATGAAGTTCAATCCCTAAAGCCACTAAATCCAATTTCCTAACCCAAATAGGTGTAAAACGACGCATGAGGGTTTGGGTAACCGGTGTAACTTTATTCTTAAACTTCCTAGGAGCTTGTCTAAGGTCGTAAGGTGACCTTTCCTACCATAAAAAGAGCAAGTGTAGCGGTGGTGGGAATGATTACCCTTATGTGGACCTTTTCTAACCATCCTAGTGTTTCTCACACGTGCGGGGGGAATGGGAACAACTCTCTCATCAAAACCTATACCTCCCCTATCTCCCTTAATTTAGACGGTGCCTGGGATCTTTTCTAACTTCTCCGACCTAGCCTCCAAATAAAACTTGACTCTAGACGAGTCTCTCAATCTCTCCTCCAACTTATGAATCCTAGACTAGTGCAAACGCCTAGACTCCTCAAACTCTAAAATCTCCTTTTTCAAGGACTCCATCAAACCATGGAGATTATCTCTCTCTTTCTCCAAAAACACTAATTTCTCCCTAAACTTCTTCTCACATGCCCTAAGATCCTCAATTAAACACTAATTTCTCCAAAAACACAAACCATGGCACGCTCATTGAACTTAGATTGCAATTTTGAGTTATCCTTTTTCACCTTCAGCGTTTCGGCATATAACTCATTAAACACATTTTGCAATTCTTTCACATCAACCTCCTCCTTGTAACTCTGTTCACCCTCACTAACATGGGATACACTCAAAACCTCCTCAAAAGTGTCATGCACATGAGAATCGTCATCGCTCACATGATAAGCCATAAATGCAACAAAGTTACGATCAATGGGGGAACTCTCTCTCTCTTTCGGTTCACTATCACTTAAGGTGGCATTATAGACAATGGGTTGCTTGCCCTCTTTCTTAAGTTTAGTGGGACACTCCTTAACTTTGTGACCGTACCCCTCACACCCAAAACACTTATCCGACTCATCTCCCTTAGGTTTCTCAAACTTATCCTTAGAGGTAGGATCTACTTTGTTGTTCTTGAATTTTTCAAATTTCTTAGCATCTTTCGATTGCTTTTGAAACTTAATAAATTTTTTAAATTTCTTTGCCAACGAAGCAACATCCTCAAAATCGTAATCGGAATCGAAGTTCGAAACTTTAATTTCCTCCTTCCAGGTTTTCAAAGAAATACCCTTTTCTTTCTTAGGCACTTGCTTGGAGATAATCATAGCGATTTCATAGGTTTATAAGTCACCTACAATCTCTTATAGTTTAGTTGACTCTAACCTACCCAAGGAGTTTAATATGGTCACTTTCGCATCAAACCTACTAGGCAACGACCTAAGGATTTTATTAATGACATGGTTGTCGGGAATTTTCTCACCTAGGTTAAATGACGAGTTGACCATATTGGACAACCTAGCATAAAACTCATCAAAGATCTCACTCTCTAACATCCTAATGATCTCAAACTGTGTAGTGAGATTTTGAAGTTTTGACGCCCTAACCATGCTAGTGCCCTCGTGAGTGAGTGCCAAAATATCCCAAGCCTCTTTTGATGTTTCACAATTCATAATTATATTATATTCTTCCTGTGTGCCATGTGAAGAAATAATGTGCAGACCCTTAGAATTATATTGTGAAAGCCTTTGTTCAGTGTCGGTCCATGACTCAATAGGATTTAAACTAGTGCTCTCACCTACAATAGTGATAGGGGGTGTCCAACCTTTCTCATCTGTAAGCCAAACACGCTCATCAATAGATTTTAAAGCACATCTCATTCTCATCTTCCAATAGGTGTAATTAGTGCCATAAAAAATAGGAGTTCGAGAAAATTCATTGTATCCAAAATTCATCTTTCAAAACACACGGGATCACAAAATAAATAAAAAATATTTTCTAGCTCTGATACCAATTTGAAGAGTGCCAAATATGTGTGTTTTCTTTGAAACCAATTTTTCTCCGAAAAAGATCCAACTTTTAATTATGCACCAAACCAAGTTGTGAAAACCCAATTCGTACTTTAAACCAATTTTATCTTGATTAATCCTAAACATGCATCTAGTGATTAAAGCAAGTAAAGTAAAGTAAAGAATACTCACAACACCGGATGTACGAGGCAAAAATCCAAAGCGGGAAAACAACCTCAGATGGCCCAAGCGAGACAATCACTATGAATATGGTTTTACAAAGACAAATTAACCTTACACTAAGACTCAATCCCCACGGGTCTTGACGCTCCTTATGATCTTCAACCGTTATTCAATAGTGCCCACGCAGAAATTTCGTCTTTCACGATACCTGTCCACAATACACGCGTCCACGTATGTCTCGGTGTCCATCGAATGGCTTTGATTCGTCTACGATGTTGAACACGATCTCCGTCGCTTCTTCACCGCAGAACCCTTTACGTTCAATGTGTAGAACAAACAACTTTGGTGCTGTAAGATCACTTAAACATATAAGAATGATAACTCCGATCTTTGCAAACTCTAAGGATGTGTTTAAGCTTTGTAAACCTTAGAAAACATGTCCAAACAATGTTCTGGTTTGTAAAACTCATTTCCAGAAAGCACACTACCGAAATTATGATGAAAACACTGTTTAAATAGGATTTAAACGCCCCTCAAAAAACATGTCAGTCGAACGACTTGAGGATCTCGTTAGAGCGACATCCCTATCTCGTTCGAACGAGATTGGATGTCGTTTGAACGACAACGCGAAAGTTTGACTTTTTGCCCTTTTGTTTAAAATGTCTCTTCCAATGAGGGATCCAAAAATGTCAAAATCTTTTACGAGCTTATCATCATAAAACATAGTTTAAACCTTTAAAACACTTTTAAAACATTTTTCTTTATAAAAATTACATCCTTTTCTTTTATAAAATAATTTCGAGCACCATAAATTATACGCATTCATACCTGAGTGATCTGGGAATGAATTTAACTTTGAAGACGATTAAACTTGCACCAATTAAACTTCGGTATGATTTAATTCTTTGAAGCTTTGCCGCAACGCCTTCAATTGCTTCAATACGTCATAGAACGAATAGGATCGTGACAAAATAAAATCTCCTTATGACATATTACAAACAGTTTGTTCACGGAATTAAGTCGAAACAATACAGGGACTCAATTGGAAATTTATGTCCTTACAAAAAGGTTTAACCTTTAAAGATGGTACAGTTCTAAACCACAAACAGGTACTGGACAAAATCTAAAGCTGGAGGTTTGGTCACTAGTGTGTAACAGGCAGCTATATGTTAATAATATAGAATGAACCTATGAAGTCTTATGCGATAACATGTATAAGATTCTAAATGGTCACACATATGATCTAATAGGTATAGAACCATTGGGCACTAGCCGAAACCTACACTCGTCAAATCAAAATTCAATGGACGAACCAAGCCGGTAAAATCAATGAGAACTAAGGCAAGCAACAAAGGTTTAATATAAAATAAACCTATTACTAAAAAAATATACTTATTGGATGCATGTACTAGCAAGTCTAGGTCCAATCCATAAAGGACGAAAACAATTAAGGTTTAAAAACTAAACCTAATACTATTGAGTCCCTACCCTATAGCAACTGATGGCCGAAAGTAACAACTAAAAGCTTATTAGGTCAAATCGATTATATAAGCAGGTACAAGATGGTCAGCTAAGTCTAAATCGAACAGGTGTATTCGGCATGGGGCTTAACATCTCTTAAACTTAAAAATATACTAGGAAGTACTAAGAGATCTTAATCTCCTATGTGGTCAACTCGGCAAGTACAAGGGTATCACCTAAGGCTTCGTGCCTATAAGCCCAATTAAATAAAAGGACGAATGCTACGGCTCCTAACACTAGATGAGTAATAGGACGAAAACAATTGTACATTGAAACAAACAAATGTACAGGACACACCTTTTGTACTAAACTAACTAAGTTTAAAAGCAAGTATAGATATTTAGCCAAATGTTAAAATAATTAAAGATAGCCATAAAGGGATGAAAACAGTTAATGACGAAATGACTATTTAATAAACATAAAAAATGTTTAAAAAAATTCATTTTAATCAAAACTTAAAGCATTTTTATTCAAAAACATTATTTTTGAAAAAAATAATGTAATCTCACTTTATTAATATGTTTAGGTACACAGTCAATAATATCACAATTAAGTACGACTCACTATATATGCATGTGTCTAATGTGTCAAGTGAAAATGTTCAACCACAAGTGAATACCATTACTCGGATATGTTGTTGAGTAGAGTCGATGCATGTTGAGTCGTCGAGTAACGTCGCAAGATGTACCATGGAGTAGGCTCGTACTAAAAAATATGTTTTGGCACAATATCCAAATTAGTTGAAAAGCCTAAATAATGTAGACTCAAGTAAGTCAAATATTTATAGTGTTGCAATCTCCCCCTTTGGATATTTGTGACAGAACCCTTCGAGTACAACATGGTACTCTTAGGAAAAAATAAAATAACCTAAGTCCTATACAACAATTACTATTCTACCCAATCCACAAAAAATCCTAGAAAATAAAAAATTACAATACTCAACGATACATCAATTATCCTAACACCATCTTTTGATTTCATGCATTAAAACAATAAAACAAAACTCACAAGAACGAGTGTAAGATATCATAGAAATTGATAAATAATTTTAAAAATAAGATATCATGAATATAATTCAAGAATCAAGACTAATAAAATGATGTACTCTTCTCCCCCTTTTTGTCTCAAATAGAAAAGGGATAAAAACAATGATAACATATAGAAGATTAAAAAAATAAATACCGCAATAAATATATTAACGATTCTAATCAAGTGCCACTCCTACATTAACACGATTTTAATAGGTGACTTTTTCATTAACAAACATCTATACCATAAAATCTCACAGGACATATAATTATCATGATTATGACAAGAAAATATATAAATATGGTAGAAAAAGAATCAAGCACATTCATCTAGCCTTTAGGGACTTCTCAAATAAAAATCAAGTGTAAATGACATATTAGACATAATTTAAAAATGATCAGCATATTCTAGAGTAATCAACAAAAAAGGTATCTCCCCCACAACCAATGCTATGGTTACAAAAAAAATATTAGACTAAGCATACAAACCATATAGGGGTTCTCAATTCAAGAAATAGAATGCGAACAATTAGAAGAGATATAAAATAACATGTTGTCTATCATGAGGTCATACATATAAAAATCATCATCGCATTATGATATAAAAAGTAATGATATTTGTAAGATGAAATCAAATGATCAAGAAATATATGATCAACACTCCAGATGGTTAAATCTTAATCGGAGCGACCCGCTCTGATACCAATTGATAAATCCCGCAGAGGGTAACATTTCTTGAGATACGCCCTTGAAACAATCTCCATACGCACACATAAACGTACTCTGATTTAATGCAAGTTTTTCTAATAACATATATATGATCAAATCAAGAAAAACTTGTGACACCCCGCCCGCCCGGGGAGAGCGAACAGAGCGCTAATGCGATAAAATAAATCCAAATCCACAAATGACAAGGTATAGAGCATCACCAATCTCAATCTCTTCAATTACAACAAGTCTCTCAAAATTAAAATAAATCACCAATGCTCTATACAACACAATAAAATAATACAAATCTTCCAAAAATATTCTTCTCCAAACAATCGTCGCTAAAATCAATCTCCATAGCGCCCCAAAATCCGCGCTAACGTGACACTAAAAGAAAATATGGGGAAGTACACAATACGACAGGAAATATGCTCAATAAATATAGGTTAGCGATGAATAAAGCGTAACAACACGAGTACGAATATTCAAATCAAATGAAAATCTAAATAGCATTTATCAATATAATTTCTCAACAACACATCAATGGGTAACCAGGCCTCACCCCATTCGCATATGCTTTATCAAGCCATAGCTGGGAATAGGTATTTTGGCGGGTACCCAACCTCCGTGCCATATTAAAATCTCATGGCAGCATGCTCAACAAAAACATTAATAATACCACATGAATAAAAATAATTCCAACAATTATTTTTTCAGATTTCAATGAATTTAACAATTCAAATAAGAGTTCAATTAACAAGAAATCAACGGGATAAACTCTCAAGAGATTTAAAGGAGCATATTGTGTAAAACCCCATACCTGAAACCATGATGCGAAACCAATGATCACATCCTCAAGATCAACACAAAAGATCTACAGAAGCTCCTCCAAGAACCTCCAACAAAAATAGCCCCAAGAACACCTCTAATCTAAGGTTGGAACTAACAAATCTCAAGGGCCATTGTGTATATAAAAAGAAGAGGAATATAAAATATATTTGCTGCCAAAAAGTTGTGCCAAAAGTAGGTTAAAAAGGTTGCCCACGACTTCCTTTTATAATGCAAAGAAATGAAGAGTTGGAAGTCAAAAGACTCATTTAAATAAGGCAAAGAAATGAAGAGTTGGAAGCCAAAACAACTCTTGAAAATTACTTAATGTTCGCCGACTTAGAATTCCAAGAGTTAAAAACATTTAAAAATAATTTGAAAATCCGTTTTAACTCCGATTTCGAAACCATTTGAAATTCTCGCCTTTAAAAATAATAACCAACATATTTGAGCAATAAAAATAATTTTATCAAAAACTTTATTTTTCCTCTTTATTTTGAAAATACCCCAAAAATTACGCGGGTTATTACACTTCCCCACTAACAATGGAATTTCGCCCTCGAAATTCCCCGAATACCTAACTCTAAAAAATCAGGCCACTACACTATCTTCAAAAATAATTTCATCTCCAAAAATAAATTCCTCACATCTAATCTCGAAACTTATCATGTATATCACCTAAAATTTTCTATCTCCAAAAATTGCTAACCACGCAATGCACCCAAAACCCAAGCCCCGAGGGTTGCCGTATACCTAAGCTTTGATACCATTTGTAACACCCCTCCCGCCCGGGGAGAGCGAACGAAGCGCTAATGCGATAAAATAAATCCAAATCCACAAATGACAAGGTATAAAGCATCTAAATAAACCCACAATAATATAAATCCACTAATCTCAATCTCTTCAATTACAACAAGTCTCTCGAAATTAAAATAAATCACCAATGCTCTATACAACACAATAAAATAATACAAATCTTCCAAAAATATTCTTCTCCAAACAATCCTCGCTAAAATCAATCTCCATAGTGCCCCAAAATCCGCGTTAACCTGCCACTAAAAGAAAATATGGAGAAGTAAACAATACGACAGGAAATATGCTCAATAAATATAGGTTAGCGATGAATAAAGCGTAACAACACGAGTACGAATATTCAAATCAAATGAAAATCTAAATAGCATTGATCAATATAATTTCTCAACAACACATCAATGGGTAATCAGGCCTCACCCCATTCGCATATGCTTTATCAAGTCATAGTCGGGAATAGGTATTTTGGTGGGTACCCGACCTCCGTGCCATATTAAAATCTCATGACAACATGCTCAACAAAAACATGAATAATACCACATGAATCAAAATAATTCCAACAATTATTTTTTCAGATTTCAATGAATTTAACAATTCAAATAAGAGTTCAATTAACAAGAAATCAACGGGATAAACTCTCAAGAGATTTAAAGGAGCATATTGTGTAAAACCCCATACCTCAAACCATGATGAGAAACCAATGATCACATCCTCAAGATCAACACAAAAGATCTACAGAAGCTCCTCCAAGAACCTCCAACAAAAATAGCCCCAAGAACACCTCTAATCTAATGTTGGAACTCACAAATCTCAAGGGTCAATGTGTATATAAAAAGAAGAGGAATATAAAATATATTTCTGCCAAAAAGTTGTGCCAAAAGTAGGTTAAAAAGGTTGCCCACGACTTCCTTTTATAATGCAAAGAAATGAAGAGTTGGAATCCAAAAGACTCCTTTAAATAAGGAAAAGAAATGAAGAGTTGGAAGTCAAAAGACTCATTTAAATAAGACAAAGAAATGAAGAGTTGGAAGCCAAAACAACTCTTGAAAATTACTTAATGTTCGCCGACTTAGAATTCCAAGAGTTAAAAACATTTAAAAATAATTTGAAAATCCGTTTTAACTCCGATTTTGAAACTGTTTGAAATTCTCGCCTTTAAAAATAATAACCAACATATTTGAGCAATAAAAATAATTTTATCAAAAACTTTATTTTTCCTCTTTATTTTGAAAATACCCCAAAATTACGCGGGTTATTACAAAACTTTATTATCTAACTAATCAAATTTTAACACATGCGGAAATTAAAATCAATTAAATCTGATTTAATGAAAAGTCAAATTAATAACAATATGATTTATTACGTTATAATCCAATATATCTCATATGAAGAATTATTCCAATTCAAGAAATTAAATCATGTAACAAACTTAATTCTAAATCATACATAGAATAAGATGAGGATAAGAAGAATAACAAGTATGATTTTTTAACGTGGTAAAAATTCAAAGTAGGGAAAACATCCATGACTCCCTCTACGGAGTAAACCAAAAATATAACTAAAACAAAATATACAAGTTACAAACTAATTAACACAGATACACACAAAATAGTCATATACAAGCTTAGAATATTTGATTCTAACTTCTCTACAAGTCTGATGTTGATGTGGCTTTCCCAGTTTGCTAACTTCTCCGCTTTGTTTTAGCAAATTCCAACTCAGTCAAAACTGATCTCTTAACAACATACTAGTTGTGAAAAACGTGTAACTGAATATGTTCTAAATGCAAACCATGCAAGAACTTAATTCTAAACACAACCATATAAGTTTTCTTCAAAAATTTAACAAAAATACATTTGTAATCAAGCAAATAAGTTTTCTATAAAAACTTAAGAAAAATTCATTTTCAATTAACAACCAATTAAGTTTTCTATAAAAAACTTACAAAATATATTTTCAATCATAAATCTTATAAACGTTCTTTATAAGAAATACATACAACACTTATCATGGAGACACAAAAAGATTATTCAATCATTTAAGAAATATGTGTTCTCAATCTCTCAAAAATATAAATGCAATTTTATGAGGAAAGTGTTTACAAATAATTTCACACAATATGAGAAAACAGATCTTTATAAATATTTTCAATAAACAGGTAATATCCGGAGAAATTCTGATTTAAACATCGTATAGCATCTAACACAAAATCAGAATATTTAGATCATAAAAATATTCAATAAAATTCGGAACTAAAATATAAGGAATTCTAGTTTTTGTAAAAAATTATTTCATCATGCAAGCAGATAAATTCTCTCTACAATAACACAATATTTCAATCTTTAAAATATGAGATGATGTGCAAGATCATTGAGAATCAAATGAACACAGTGTGTGTAAATAACACTCAATCTCTCTCTTAGATATTGTCTCTAATTCTTTATATTTTTCTCTCTACAAAATCTTAAACCCTCTTGTGTTTCTCACTCTAGAAAATATAATCTGAATAGCTAACACAAATAAACTCTCAAATGTTTACATAGGTGAGAAAACAATAAAGGGTTCAGATTAAAAGTTATTAATCTAAGGTCGACATTAATTCGAGTTAAAACTAATTAACAAATTTTAACAACTTAACAAATTAAGTCTGTTATATAAACAACTCAAGAACCTAAAACCACTAAGAGATATAAACAGGGTGGTATAGGGTTTTAGTTGTAACAAACTCTCTCCAACGGATATAATAAGACAGCTGGCATAAAATCCAAACACTCAAAATCAGATCCAATGAGATCTAAAGAATAACCGACAGTTAAAAGGTTTAAACTTTAAAGTTGGTATAGTTCTAAACCGCAAACAAGTACTGGACACAATCTAAAGCTGGAGGTTTGGTCACTATTATGTAACAGCCAGCTATAGATAAATAATACAGAATGAACCTATGAAGTCCTTTGCGATAACATGTATATGATTCTAACTGGTCACATATATGATCTAATAGGTATAGAACCATAGGGAACTACCCGAAACCTACACTGGTCGAATAAAAATTCAATGGCCAAACCAAGCAGGTAAAATCGATGACAACTAAGTCAAGTAACAAAGGTTTAATATAAAATAAACCTATTACTAAAAAAATACTTATTGGATGCATGTACTAGCAGATCTAGGTACAATCCATAAAGGAGGAAAATAATTAAGGTTTAAAAACTAAACCTAATACTATTTTGTCTCTACCCTATAGCAACTGATGGCCGAAAGCAAAAACTAAAAGCCTATTGGGTCAAATAGTTTATATAAGCAGGTACAAGAAGGTCATCTAAGGCTAAATCGAATAGGTGTATTCGGTATGGAGCTTAACATCTCCTAAGCTTAAAAGTATACTAGGAAGTACTATGACATCTTAATCTCCTATGTGGTCAACTCGGAAAGTAAAAGGGTATCACCTAAGGCTTCATGCCTATGAGCTTAATAAAACAAAAGGACGAAAGCTACTGCTCCTAACACTAGATGAGTAATAGGACGAAAACAATTGTACATTGAAATAAACAAATGTACATGCCACACCTTTTGTACTAAACCAACTAAGTTTAAAAGCAAGTATAGATATTTAGCCAAATGTTAAAAGAATTACATATGGCCATAAAGGGATGAAAGCAGTCAATGATGAAAATGACTATTTAATAAATATAAAAAAATGTTTTTAAAAAAATTTCATTTTAATCAAAACTTAAAGCATTTTTATTCAAAAACATTATTTTCGAAAAAAATAATGTAATCTCACTTTATTAACATGTTTAGGTACACAGTCAATAATATCACAATTAAGTATGGCTCACTATATATGCATGTGCGTCTAATGTGTCAAGTGCAAATGTGCAACCACACATGAATACCTTTACTCGGATATGTTGTTGAGTAGAGTCGAGGCATGTTGAGTCATCGAGTAACGTCGCAAGATGTACCATGGAGTAGGATCGTACTAAAAAATATGTTTTGGCATAATATCCAAATTAGTTGAAACGCCTAAATAATGTAGACTCAAGTAAGTCAAATATTTAGGGTGTTTCAATAAGAGAGTCATTGGAAAACATTAGAGACGTGAACATGATAAGATTCATATGGAGGAACATTGTCACTCATTTTGGGATCCCCAATACCATCATCACTGACAATGGAACCCAGTTGGAAAGTGGACTCTTCCAAAGTTTTCGCAGTGACCACGAGATCAGGCACTACTTCAGTTCTATGGCATATCCTCAGAGCAACGGACAGGCTGAAGCCTCCAATAAGACAGTGATCGATCGATTAAAGATGCGCTTAGAGAGAGCAAAGGTAGCATGGGTAAATGAACTACCCCACATACTATGGGCTTACCGCAACACCCCACATCGAGCAACTAGAGAGACACCGTTCGCACTAACACATGGGATGGAGGCAATTATCCTCCTTGGAAGTTGGCCTCCCTACCATGAGGTCAACCATGGTCAACCAAAGCCAAAACGATGCAGCATTGCTCACTGAAATTGACCTAGCTGAAGAACGAAGGGAGTTGGGTTTAGTTAAACTAGTAGCCTATCAGGAACAGCTAGTAAAGCAATACAATAAAAAGGTCAATCCAAGAACTTTCCAAGTTGGGGATTACATCCTAAGGAAAGTTCTTGGCAGCGCTGTAAAACCATCAGATGGAAAGCTAGGACCAAACTAGGAGGGGCCATTCAAGGTGATAAGAGACAACTTACAAAGAGCCTATCACTTAGAAATGCTACAGGCCAGGGAGATACATAGAGCTTGGAATGTAGCCAATTTGACGAAATTTTACGTATAGTTTTTCATTTATCTTTTTAAAACTTAATGTTGAAACTTTCCATTCACTTCTAATTAATAAATATTTGTGTGATAGTGGCATTCTATAAAGTTTTGATTTTTCTCAACTAAATTATAATTAATGGACCTTTTCCAAGTTACAGGATCTCCTCTTAACATATAAAACCAAGGTCACGAGATACGTATTAAAGTAGGGTCAATATGTAATGACCCTCCTCATGCGTTCGTTAGCAAATACGAATGACCCCCCAGTTTTCCCCTAACAATATATGAAGCCCTACAGGGGACCCTTAGGCAATATGGCCAACCCAGGTTGGTCGACAACATTGTTTGGCTCGAAAATCCTGCTCGGATAGAACATCCAATACCATGTGTATCCTCGCCATTGCCTCACTTAGGCCTAATGAAGTGTGACGACACAACCTAAAAGGTAAAGTCAGTCAGAACGATACAATAAAATCATACTGTACTGGGGGGATACTCACTCAACAAACCAACTCTGCCTAAATCAAGTCTAGTCAACTGGAAGAGACCAAGATGGTTGAATAAGAAATCAATGAAGTAAAAGAAATACATAACACATGTTTAGTCGAAAAATCACCCAAAACATAGATATTTTATTACATCATTACATATACGAAGAGTTTCATATGCTGAGTAAATTAAATCCTAATGAGAACTAGGTCGCTGAGCAAGATAGTTAGCGACTCGCGCTCTTTGGCCATCATCTGGGTGAGGAGTTAATTCCTCCTCGACTTCGTCTGAACTTGGATCCATGAGCTTCCTTGGGATTGCATATATGGTAACCCATTGATCATCCCTTCTAAATGGGTTCGGCATCAAAGTTGAGGGAGAGATATCATGACGGTACCAGAGGACAAAGTTCCTAAGGACCTGTAACTCCCTGAGATCACTCAACCACCCTATTATGAAAGATAACTCTTCAACCTCCCTCAACTTCGTCGGAGCATCGATCCAACCCTGGTCATAACCATTAGCCCACAATTATCGAGGACCTTTCTTGAATAGATGCCTCAGCAAGGTAACATCTCTTTGGAGACTGGCAGCTATCACGTAAGCCCTGCGAACATTACCTCGAAGCTCAGCAATCTATCTAGCTGAGGCACTATCATGAGTACTAGCTCATGGCCCAGTCGATGAAGAGGAACCATGCCAAACTTAAGGGGTAATTCTCGACACATTCTCCCTAAGTCGCGAGACTTCTCTCCTTAGAGAACCATTATCTTATTGAAGTACCTCTCCAACTTGATTAACCTCGGAGGCATCCAGAATCTTAGCTTTCAGAGCATCCACTTCTTCTTGAACAAAAGCGCCGACCTCCTCCATCTCTTGAAGTTTATCTTTTATCTTGGCAACGAGCTCTGACTGGTCCTTATAGTCTTTATTCCTTGACCTAAGAGACTTACTGATTCTTACAAAAGCGCATCGAACTCGATTGCTCACATCAGGACCAAGAATTTTTCCTAATTGAGAGGTAGAGGGGATTTATTCCTCAACATGGATAAGCTACGAACCATATAAGCATTGAAGAACCAATAAATCAGTACGTGGAAGGAATCAAAATTCATTTCATTAAAAGGAAGTTCAAGTACATCAGCAAAAGAAAGAAAGAACAACAAGAAGGAAAAAATACATAAGTCCCTAAAGAGACTAGCTGGCTACCTCAGTCTGCTCTGAGGACACTAGTTTCTTCCCTTTATCCACGGTAGCCCTAGATATGCCTCCCTCAGATGGAGTAGTCACCATCCCCTAATCAAGGGCAGCATCAAAAATAGTGGTCGGGATAGTTGGGACACCTTCATTAAGAGCAGGAGGAGGCACCTCATCCACAACAGGCTTGGGTCCAAGGTTATGCTCGTCAAAGAGGGGGAATCAACATCCACCTCAACAGCAAGCAAGGCCTTATCCTAACCTTTCTTAAAGTTGGGACGGCTAATAAATCCAATCTGAGCCTCAACATCCTCATACGTTGCGACCCATTTAGAATTATTTGAGCTCTCCTAAAGGGTGGCATCCTCAGATTCCACCTTCTTCACCTTCCCAGCAAGCACCGTGTTTTCCTCAACCATCGCCAGTTTTCTCGTACAAACCAAGTTATAAGACTGCCTAAGGTCTTCGAGCTCCCTGGTGTCTCCTTTTTTTTCCTTATTAGCTTTGGATAAGGCAAGGTGGAAAGACTTCTGAGCAGCATTGGCAGCCTTCAAACTCACCTCTAACTCGGTATTCTTCCTCGCCAGCTCCTCACGACTGTGGTATAGGATGGTGAAGTCAGATACAAACTGTAGAAATAAAAAGAACATTAGAAAAAGTGACATTAAAAGAAGAACTGTAAAAATAGAGAAATAAGAAGAGACTTACCAAGTCTATCCCCTGACTTGCCTTCAGGGCTAATTGGTCTGTCCCTATGCTTGATGAACTTTGGTGATCAGCTGGTAAGACTGCTCTCTCGAGCACCACTGGAGGCACCTAAGGGGAAAGAGCAACATAAGTCCCCTTTGATAAGGCAGACACAGGCACCAGAGACTGCCCCGCCTTGGTCCTCACCTCTTCTCTCCTCCTTTCTTATTCTCTCTCCTTTTCTTTCTCTCTTCATCTTTTTTCTTCTCCTCTTCCCTCTTCCTCACCAACGCCACTTATTTCCTCTTTCTTTCTTTCTCACGAGCCATAGTCTGGGAGCTAGTGGAAGTATCCCCACTCCCAGAATTTTACTTCTTCAACCTGCAAGAAAGTTCTATATTGTCTTCATCATCACCCTGGATCACATTTTTCCTAGGAGGAGCCATAGTTTCCTCGCTAGAACTATCCGAATCTTCTGAGTGCTATGGAACCTCTGAAACCTCCTCCAAACTGGAAGATTATTTTCCGCATGAACTCTCCTCGCTATAACCACCCTCATCTCCACCTTTTTCAACTCCCTCACTCTCTTCACTAGAACTTCTTTCCTCCTCGTCTAACTGAATAGGTTCAGCAGAAACCTCTTCTGTGACATCTAGCTAAGGAATACTATCCACAGGTCGGGCGATGAATCTTGACCCGATGTTTTATACTCCAAAAGGAACACAACTGATCGAGGATGCTCATCGTTAGCTAAATACTCCCTGATCTTCCAAGCCTTGACCAGCTCAGCAGCTCGAATGTCGTGAAGTGCAGGTTCTGAGTTCTTTGTCTTCGCTAAAAGAGGAAAAAAAGGAAAATATAAAAAAACACTACACTAATAGAAAATCAATGAGAATAACAAGAGTTATTGCCACCAACATACTCCTCACCATAAAAAGGAATCATAGGTCCACTGTACCTCGCCCCTTCAGTTTGGGGAAGGAACTGCCAGTTCCTGGAAATAAGCCCCTCTTGCCAATATTCCTTGTGGGAATCAGGTAGATTGACTACCAATACCCTATCAGGACTCCTATATTTTAGATAGAGGATAACATAGCTTATTCGAGAGAAGTAATAATAAAAACATATTTCACCAAGACCTAGGTTGGTGCCATAAAGCTGATTAATTCTACGTACACCATTGATAATATTCCAAACATTTGGAGAGCACTGTGCAGGAACTATATAGAAATAACTAAAGAAATGAAATAATAAGCGATTTGGGGGAAACGTCAGACCCCCCTGGGATAACAAAAGAACATGAATCCAATTCCCATCCTCAATGTCTCAAACATTACGAGGAACAATGGCACATTCAATGTCCACCCAGTTTGGAATGTTGTAAAACTTCCTAAACTCAGCTATCGGCCTATTGCCTATTTTTTCCATCAGAAAAGAAAAACACTAGCAGAGGTAATGAAGAAATTCCAATAAAAAGAAAGGAGAAGAAGTTTGGAGAACTTATGAAGTGAGAATCAACTTGAGATGATGCAAAGCCACAAGCAAAGAAGATGGGAAGATAAGGAAGAGCTCGAAGATAAAGAAGAGGCCTGGAAAATAGAAAATGCAGTAGGAAGCAGATGATATCTTGAGAATTTGAGAGTTTGTGAAATAACACCAGGAATGGCTTGTACAAAGAAAGTTTAACCCTATCAATCATGACGCACGGAGAATGAAACAAATCTGCCACCTGAATCTGTTAAAGAAAGACGTTACGATCCCCAAAGCATTATGCAATTCAAAAAAATGCCATCAGGGCTATTATTTAAAATTATTGAGGCCAAATTATGACCCAAAAATTTTAGGGGCAATTGTGGGTACCTCATTTGATTGTCTTGGCCCAGATTAGAAGCTCGACGAAGCCTTATCAAAGATAAGGAAAGTCCGGCCCAAAACCAAAATCTAAGGCCCCATAAATGACTAATTCAACGATAACCCATTCAATCCCAGAAATCTCTCAAGAGATATTCTAGGGATTATGGACCAACGTGGAGGTGCCCAGCACCCCCACTCTTCGATAATTACATGTATATATTAAACCCCCCAGCCCAGGGCAAGTGGCATGCAACTGTAAACACTCCCCTAGAGCAAAGAGAAATACAAAACAGAGAACACCACCGTGGAGGTAGGCTATTTTGCCAAACCACGTATATTTTGTGTCATGTGTGATTGTAGCTATTTTATGTTCTTTATTTTTTTCTGGTGATTTCATTTGCTTATAATTTGTGTTGAGCTTATTGTCACCACACCATATTTAAAGTTCTTCCGATAAAGAGTTGTTTATACACTCATTTATTTTGTTTGAATATTTATAGGATCTTAATAAAATTGGTGGAAGAAGCTTCGATAGTGATTCTGAGATTGAAGGAATTCTTAGTTTCATGGTACTCTATTTGTCACTAATAGAATAAAATGCTACTACCATTGTTCTTTGTTTATCTTGATTGGACGAATGTTGAAAGTCCATACAAACTTCATTCAGTGGGAAATAATCAAGATCAAGATTCAACTAAATTAACTTATAAAATGATTTGAAAAGACTCACCATCCAACTTCCACACCTTACCATCCCTTAACTCTGAATTCAACCTCACATACCTTAGCAAACTGCGCATACATGCCAATTACTCAATTTTTGAATCATTGATGTTTCCTTTAAATTGAGTATCGAAACAACTTTCGTGTAAGAAACAAGTTGTATTGATATTTATTTAAGGAAATACATAATAAAGAAAAAGGATTCCTATTCCCAGCATCCTCCCAAAATCTAACGAAAATAAGTGGAAGTAAGCCTTGGTTTTGAAAAAGTTCATGAAAGTGAAAAAGAATTTTAATAAAATAAGACTAATTTTTTTATAATTTTGTCTTTTCTCAGAACAAGTACAAAAATAAATTTCAAGCCAATTAACTGTTTTGTTTATGTTTCACTTCAATTTCGTACTTGCCCAAATATCTAGTATAACATCTATTTAGTTTAATTAATATTTTTTATATGAGCTTTAATCTATGTCAGATTACCTATTCCTTCTCATTTGGTTTTGGTATTAAAAAATGACGAATTGACTTTGTTATCACTTGTGTATTAGAAAAAATAAATTTGCATCACTCGTAAGTGGGGCGTTGTAACTGATTTTATCCATTTGGTTTCACATCTCCTTTTTAATTAATCGACCTAAATGAGTTTTTCTTGGGCCATTATACAACAGTTTAATTAGAAGCACCTTAATTAGTCCTAAATAAGACTCCCACTCAAACCGGTCAGTTCTAAAACCGTCTAAATGTCACCTCATCACGACACCCACTCCTCCATATCTAAAGTCCCCGTTAATCTCCCTTTTCCTCACTACATTATTTATAAAGCTCATTTTTTCGTTGCCTTCCCATCTCATACCCTAAGCAAACAATACTACTGAACAAACCTTGGTGTTAATAATTTCCATGCCAAATAAGTTTTGATTATCTATGCACCATGTATTATGGTAAAAGCAAGTAGTTTAGATATAATAACATACCATTAATAGTTCCACTTAATAAACAATAAAGATCAATCGATAAATTCCTATGATGTCACATCTCGGGCATCCCTACTTGTACACCACTTTGACAACTATTAGGATGAAACTGATTTTAAAAATCTACTTGCTGTTTGAGAATACATCTTGAAGGCTATATAAAAAAGTTTAGACTATTTGATTTAAAAGCTAGTGTGTACAAATTTACCAAAAAAATGAATCACTGAGTAGGGAAAGTTATAGTCCATAAGTAATGTCGACACATGCTTACGAACTAATCAATATTGAAAAAAATGAACAGTGCCAATAGAAATGAATTACAATATTTTTCACCAAAATATACTTGACATCTAGCTTTTGACATGCCTAAATTCTCTAGTAGAAAAGTAAGTAGAGACATTTTAACCATTTGATCGTGTTATTATCACATGGACATACGATGATATGTTATACGTAAGTAGTACATGTATATCAGTACTACTATTATATCAATATATATATATATATATATATATATATATATATATATATATATATATATATATATATATATATATATATAGGCACACACACACGCGCGTATTTCCCATGCCTAATTTTTTTCAAAGTATTAAGTCATGTATAATTTAAGTTGAATTTTTTTTTATACAATACAAATAATTGTAAACAAAATAAAAAATTTGGACATAATTTCCTCTATTTATTGGACTATCCACCCTATTTAAAAAAATAACAAATACACCACTAACAAAACTAATGGTCGTAACTCAAATACAATATCATTGTCTATCTAAATATGTATACCATATGTCCGGACAAACATAGATTAGTCTCACTGTTGATACCAAATTTATTCTGCTGACGTGGACCAATTATGTGGAGACACGTGTCAATCTACATGGCACTCGAAAACATTTTTTGAACAACACCTTGACTCCGAGGAACTTAACCTCCCCAACCAACTCAAGCGCTCTGAGCAACAAGTGTTCTCCGAGGAACTCTATTATACCGAGCAACTCATGAATACCGAGCTACTTAGGCGGTCCGAGCAGCTTAGGCGGTCCGAGATGCATCTCGTACAGAGCATTCATATCCGAATAATTAAGAGGATGACTGCGCATTAAATGCTCATTATTATCACACAGACGCACACGCCTATTGGACCGCTATGTATTATTCTTTCATTTGTATCGCCTCAAGGCTATAAATACATTGTAACCTCCTCATTAGAAGGAGACTCAGAATTTCTTGGTAAACCCATTATCAAGAATTATGTAAACAGTCAGCAATAACACAAACAGTGGATGTAGGCCATTCTTTCAAGGCTGAACCACTTTAAAAATATTTTGTCTTGTTTATTTTTATCTGTGATTAAAGAATTAGGTCAAATCTAGTTTTTTACATCAACAGATTGGCACCGTCTATGGGAAACGACTGTAATTATCATTTTTCACAAAGACAATTCATCACCAATGGCTGATCATCTAGAATCCGGTAATCGAAAGGATGGGATTCCCCCAAATCCATCCACTCCTCCAAATGTCCAAGATCTAGCCGGAATAATGGCTAATCTAGCCCAAGGCCCAACAGCCATGCAAGAAACTATGCAGCAACTCATACAAACTATCGAAGGTGGAGCATCTATCCATTCAGGACAATGAAGCATCAGAGAAATACCCAATTGCCTTCTTCATGAACTAGACGAATGTTACTCCCTAAAGAATATCATTTTAGACGCACCAATTCATATCGTACTGAGAGATCTAATGATCCTTCTTATCATCCTAGAAGGACTTCTTCGGTACAAGCTACAGACACTCAACAAAACATCACTTTATCTCCAGAAAGGACAAGTGCTCTTGAAAGATTGAGTAGAGTATCTCCCTTTGATCGTTTGGGTCCTAGGAGGAATAAAAGTTCCCCTAGGATGGTGTCGAGGAATTCTCAACGATCCTCTGATTTAAAGGAAGGTTCTGCCCAATCCCGACTTACTGCTTGATACGACGCAAATATTGCGTATTTCACCCATTAACATACGCGTTATTAGCCCCCTCGGGTATCTTAATCCCTATATTTATGCTCGTTAACCAGAAAACCTCATATTTCTATGTTAACATGTTTTGCAGGGGTTAATTGAGCTTTTGTTGGTATTTGGATGCTTAGTGTGAAGTTCAGATGCATTCCGGAGAAGTTCCGTACATTATCGCACGTTCGGGGGCATTTTAGTCTTTTCACATCTTGGGTACCTGGCCCGACATCTCAAGGAAGTTGTAGCCCTCCTCGCTAGCTTCGCGTGGCCGCAAACGGTGCGCGATTCCGATACATAACGAAGAAGTTACGACATTTCTTGCGGAGGAATTATAAGGAATCAAAAGAGGAGAAGGAGAAGAAGAAGGAAGAATGCAGTGTGCTGCTGCTGCAATCTGCTCTGTTTGATCGATCGATCGATGCTTCTGGTCGATCGATCGACCATTCTAGATTGTCAAAATTTTTCCTAGGTCGATCGATCGACCAAAGGGGTCTATCGATCGATGCTCTGTTTTCTGCAGATATTTTGCCTTCTTTTCTTTCTTCTTTTCTTTTAATCCAACTTACTATATAAGCTAATTTTTGTTGTAATAACAGGGAGACCAGCCCTTCTACGTTGTTAGCTTAGTTTAGTTAGGGTTGGAGGGGTTTTGATTGGTTCTTCTTCTTCCTCTCTTGGATTGACACACTAATTGGTTGTAAGATTGACTATTCATCTTCCCTCTCCTTTAATATAGCTTGTTTTCATTCTTTCCATGCTTTCTAGATAATTTATATTCTTTCATAATTAGTTTATTGTGTTTATTCTTGCTTTCTTAGAGTAATTTAGTTTATTTTCATGCTTAGTCCGTAGATAAATAGGTTCGGGATTGTGTTCCTCCATTTACGGGTCCCGAGCTCCGAAAATTAGGTTTCGTGTAAAATCGCATTTAATTGAAACCTCGCGTATTAAAGTCGGATTATTATGCGTTTAACTTTCTTTGTCATGCAACGTTAGTGTTTATAGCGATTATCCGAATTTAATTCGCGTGTGACCATTTTCCGTTAAATGTTTTATCTCGCAACTTTGGGTTAAATTCCTTCTTGCGTGATGTTTATGCTTAATTGTAAAAGCTCGATTAAATTGCTTTCGAGCCGGAATCTTAATTAGTAGTTGTTTCAATCCGTTTGGTAGAATGCGATCCCGATCCTCGCTTTACTTTAATCTAGCGTAACTTCTCTTTTTGTTTATTCACGATAACCACCCTATCACCTTTTCTTTTATTTATTTTACACTTTTATTCCTGAATTAGTAAAACAATTAACATCTAAAATTCAATCACTACCTGTGGATTTACGATACCTGACTTACCGCTGCACTTGCTTGTCAAGTGTAGTAGTATACTAGGTTTATCTTTTGTATCGCGGCGGCGAAACACACGACGATTGTGCACTTTACACGCGCACACTTTTTCTGCCCGGTCACAAAATGACGCCGTTGCCGGGGAGTGTGTTTTAGATAGTAATTGCTTTATTATTTCGTAGTATTTTTCCTTTCCTATTTGTATTCTTTCTTTTAAGCTTTCTTGCAGGATTTGCATACTTGAGCGCTAAGAAACATTGATTCGCGGTTGCTCACTTTCTTGCTCGGATTCTCCATCTGCAAACAACGGGGTAATCATGTCCTATTATTATAGTTATTACAGTTATTCTAATGATTCATACTTTGGGGATAGTTTTCAAGTTTTTCATTTTCAAGATTTTCTTGAAAATGAAAGACTTGAAAACATTTATCGGAATGAAAATCGTTATTGGGAGCTTGAGTTGGATTCATTATTCGAATCCAATGACGATTCTTATTTCATTACTTTCGAAGACGAGTTTTAACCAAATGAGGAGTCCGAGGCTCTTGAGACGAGGAAGCCTACTTTGGAAGAGACTTTGCTTCTTTACTCCCAAGGTTTGGAAATCCTAAATGATGGTGGAATGAGACTCGGTGCACTTTGCGATGAGATGAATTCTTTTGCACAAAACAACGAGGAGGTGGAAACTTGTGTTTCACCTAAATTTTTTGAAGAATTTCTCATCGAATGTGATCTCTCTCCCCTGAAATTCAATCTCCTTCCAACGATATGTTGATGGAGATTGAATTTATTTCATTACCATATTCGTTTTCTGTGATTGAACCATTAGAATTACCGGTTGATTCCTATGAGTCGGTAGAAATTAAAACTTCTACACTTTTTGCCGATGAGGACTCTTTGCCGGACTTGTTTTCGATGGATGTTATCCCGATGTGTGCACCATCTCCCATTCCATTTGAAAAACCTTTGGGAGATGAATCAATTTTTCTTGGATCTTTAGTGTACCTTTCCCCCTTGTTATCCAAATCCCCCATCGTCCGCCCAAAATTTCAAATTGGCGATGGTTCATTTTTTTCACCACCCACATGCCTTCTGTTGTTCAAACGGAATTCATATCTTACGGGAGGCATGTTCGCTTTGGAGGGTCCACCGTTGATCTTTCAAAGTCAAATCCCTTTTATGGTGGACCCTCAACTATTTAGACTTCTAGTGTATAGTTAGTGTGAAGCCTAAATAGTAGGTTGTAAATAGTTAGCTTATTAATTTTCTTTCTTTCCTTTTTTTTCTTTCCTTTTTAATTTAGTCTAGTGTAATTAGTTAACTTTTTGCTATTTGTTTTTGCTATGCTCGGTACTAACTTGTTTTGTAGATTCCTTTGGACTCGTGCTTATGGAGATCTCTCCAATTTTGGGTAATATCGTTCTTTTCCTCTCTTTGTGTTGTGTTCTTAATGCGCATTGGGGACAATGCAACATTTAAGTTAGGGGTGTAGGATATTCTATCCATTTCATGTGTAGTCCATTGATTTGCTCACATTTAGTTACTTAGTATGCCTTTTTGTGAAAAATTTTAAAAAAAATCAAAAATATTTTCTTTCTTTTTTCTCCTTTGTTGGGCATTTTGCCTTGTTTCCAGTGATAAATTTCAATAATTGCCCGATCCAATAGACAACTCAATGATGCATGTTCTCGATTTTAGAAGTTATTAGACTTTAGTCCTTAAATCATTGATATTGTGAATAACTTCATGAATTAAACTTTATCCCGTGAGCATATGCACTTTCCTTGTTATATTGATTTGGTTTAAGATTTTTATAACTCGGGAATCTTTTGTTGCATTGTATATACTTACACCGAGTAAGCTTTGTACCTTTCGTCGTTTGTGAGTGTTATACACTATTCTTTTCTCATTGAAAACGTTGAATTCGTTGGTAATCTCTCTATTCTTTCATTTGACATTCATTAATTGAGTTCATGCTTGAAATGTGTTACTTGAGCATGATTTTCATATATTGTTTTGACTTGAGAATTGCGTAAACTTTGTGAAATGATCATAGGCCCTCTTTGTTATATCACCCATATTAGCCTTGACCTCACCATATATGTTTCCCTAGTCAACCCCTTTGAGCCAAAATATAGCCTTTCGTTTCATAACCCAAATTCCATAACCAACTCCAAATTGGAGTTTTAAGCCATACATACACCTTACATACCTTTGTTTGGAATGTTACTTGGGATTGAATGTTGTTGTTGTATTGCGGTTGAAATTTTAGGCATATGAGAGTTTGAAGAGTAAAGAAAAGAAGTACTGAAAAAGAGAAAGCAAAAAGCAAAAGAAAACAAAAGAGAAAATGAGAAAAAGAAGAAAAGAAAAAAAAAACATGAGAAAAAGAAGAAAAGAAAAGAAAGAGAAAGTTGTAAATGTTGTGTATAGTGTTCAATAAGCTTTGATTACTCTCCCCGATGATATATGTAATGCTTGTTTTGGAACTTGTTTTCCAATTTTTGATATTTCCCGCATTCTTCCCATTATCCCGAGTTTTCATCCCGAACAGTTTGAATCCGTACATACATTCCTTCGTTTCGCACCCTAGCCATACCTACATTACAACCCTATTAAAGTCCTATGTGATCTTAGGTTGATGTAATTCAAAAGTCATAATAGTTGTGATAATCTGTGAAAATGCATTTCGCCTCGTTTAGTGTGCGGTATCCTTTCATTGAGATTACAGTTTTTCAGTTTATATATAGCGTTCTTCTTCTGTGACATGTGTGCGGCCTAGTTTCCATTTACATTTACTCTTTAGCCCGCATGTCCCGTGTGTTACCTCCCTATTTTGAGTGAATTCGCTTGATGAGCGTAATGCCCGTGAGGATTGAATATATGCATGCCTTTATGTTTATCCGATTTATTTAAGTTTTTGCCAAATCATATTTTGCATATGCTTTCTCCCCCTCCCACTTTTAAAGTTTCAATTCATTGAGGTGCATTCGATAATGTTAATGATTTGGACTTTTGTGTGAATTCATTCACTTTGCTAATAACATGTTTGAAATCTTTTTCGTTATTGTTGAGTTTGTTGCATGTTGGGTTGGGAATATTTTGAGGAAACCATATGATGTTTGTGGGTTTCATCCCTGAAAACCCTCACGAGACGACACTCGTCCACTAGGGTAACCTAGGGGTTTAACGGCTTATTGCATACGCTAAATGCAATCGTTCACCCGCGAAAGTGGCCTTATCTTTTTTATACTTTTATACCATACTTTTGTACTTCTCCTAATTTTGGTTTGCTTGTAGTTCTTGTTGTTTCCTATTTCATTGCTAGGGACTAGCAATGTGTAAGTTAGGGGGTGTGATACGACGCAAATATTGCGTATTTCACCCGTTAACATACGCGTTATTAGCCCCCTCGGATATCTTAATCCCTATATTTATGCTCGTTAACCAGAGAACCTCGGATTTCTATGTTAACATGTTTTGCAGGGGTTTATTGAGCTTTTGTAGGTATTTGGATGCTTAGTGGGAAGTTCGGATGCATTCCGGCGAAGCTCCGTACACTATCGCACGTTCGGGGGCATTTTAGTCTTTTCATAGCTTGGGTACCTGGTCCGACATCTCACGGAAGTTGTATCCCTCCTCGCTAGCTTCGCGTGGACGCGAACGGTGCGCGATTCTGATACATAACGAAGAAGTTACGGCGTTTCTTGCGGAGGAATTACAAGGAAGCAAAAGAGGAGAAGGAGAAGAAGACGGAAGAATCCAGTGTGCTGCTGCTACAATCTGCTCTATTTGATCGATCGATCGACGCTTCTGGTCGATCGATCGACCATTCTAGATTGTCAAAATTTTGCCTAGGTCGATCGATCGACCAAAGGGGTCGATCGATCGATGCTCTGTTTTCTGCAGATATTTTGCCTTCTTTTCTTTCTTCTTTTCTTTTAATCCAACTTACTATATAAGCTAATTTTTGTTGTAATAACAGGGAGACCAGTCCTTATACGTTTTTAGCTTAGTTTAGTTAGGGTTGGAGGGGTTTTGATTGGTTCTTCTTCTTTCTCTCTTGGATTGACACACTAATTGGTTGTAAGATTGACTATTCATCTTCCCTCTCCTTTAATATAGCTTGTTTTCATTCTTTCCATGCTTTCTAGATAATTTATATTCTTTCATAATTAGTTTATTGTGTTTATTCTTGCTTTCTTAGTGTAATTTAGTTTATTTTCATGCTTAGTCCGTAGATAAATAGGTTCGGGATTGTGTTCTGCCATTTACGGGTCTTGAGCTCCGAAAATTAGGTTTCGTGTAAAATCGCATTTAATTGAAACCTCGCGTATTAAAGTCGGATTATTATGCGTTTAACTTTCTTTGTCATGCAACGTTAGTGTTTATAGCGATTATCCGAATTTAATTCGCGTGTGACCATTTTCCGTTAAATGTTTTATCTCGCAACATTGGGTTAAATTCCTTCTTGCGTGATGTTTATGCTTAATTGTAAATGCTCGATTAAATTGCTTTCGAGCCGGAATCTTGATTAGTAGTTGTTTCGATCCATTTGGTAGAATGCGATCCCGATCCTCGCTTTACTTTAATCTAGCATAACTTCTCTTTTTGTTTATTCACGATAACCACCCTATCACCTTTTCTTTTATTTATTTTACACTTTTATTCCTGAATTAGTAAAACAATTAACATCTAAAATTCAATCACTCCCTATGGATTTACGATACCCGACTTACCGCTGTACTTGCTTGTCAAGTGTAGTAGTATATTAGGTTTATCTTTTGTATCGCGGCGGCGAAACACACGACGATTTTGCACTTTACACGCGCACACTTTTTCCGCCCGGTCACTGCTCGTCATGAAAGATCCCAGGAAGCAAATTCAACACGATCAGTTGCTCGAACCAACAAGCCCGAGGAAGGAAATGATGCATGGAAAGGATCTATTCAGAGGTTGGAGGATAGACTAGGGGAAATAGCTAAGGCCAAAAATCCTCTAGAAAGAACTTTTGTCCAAGGGACACCTTTTATCCAAGCAATTGTAGATCTTCCCACACCATCAAAGTTCAAAACACCTGTTGTGACTCCTAAATATGATGGAAAAACCGACCCTATCCTTCCTATAGAATAATACCAAGCTGCTGCTGATATCTATGCTATTCCAGATGAGATGCGATGCAAGGCGTTTTGAGGAACTCTCACTAGATCTGCTCAGATATGGTACAACAATCTTCCTCGAGGAAAGATTGCAACTTTCTTTTAACTGGCCGAGCTCTTCATTGGAAACTTCTGTTTTGGAGCAAAACCAGTTAAACGAGTAGCACACTTGTTAAGTGTTAGACTAAAATCAGGTGAGAGTACCAGGGATTATATTACTTGTTTCAATAACGAGAAGCTCGAAGTTATTGATTACAAAGAAAAGACAACAATTACTGCTCTGATGAGTGGATTGTTGCCAAATAAACTGTACTACACTCTAGCTAAAGATCCACCCACAACCATGGCAGAGCTAATGGCTAAGGTAGCCAAAATTATGAATGCCGAGGAAGCTATGGCTGCAAAGAAGAATATGGATCCCAAAGAGACCAAGATTGAGGGTGATAAGGCTAAGAAGAAAGAGTAGAGGAATAATGGTGGTAACAAGCAGTCAAAAGCAAAGCAAGCATTAGAACAGTTGAAGAAATTTGGAAACTATACTCCTTTGAACGTAGATATAAACCACGTTCTGGAAGAGATCAAGAACAACGAGGAGTTAAACTGGCCTAAAAAAATGAAGACAAATCCTGAAAAGAGGGATAAGGCCAAATATTGCGAGTTCCATAAAGACCATGGTCACACGACCAAAAATTGCATAGCTCTTCAGAATGAAATTGAAGCACTCACCAGACGAGGAAAGCTAGACAAGTATGTTGATCACAAAAATGAAGGAAAGAACAACGATCGAGCGAGACAGAGATCTAGATATCCTCGTCGAGAAAAGATGACAAGAAAATAGATCATGAAGATGATCCAGAAGACGACCTCGATCTCCCCAAAAGACCAAGACACCCAGAACGTGAGGTATTTTTAATTCGTTTTGGATCATTTGATTGTAATTTTATTACAGGTGGAGATGCCGGAGGTGGAGACCTTACAGCAGAGAGGAAAGCTTACCTCAATGAGGCTCAAGCTTGTTCATATATTCAGCGAATAAATCTAGCTGAAGATGACCACCTGAGGAAGGTAAACAAAGAAAAACTGGTCATCGGTTTCTCCAAGAACGAACTCGCAGGTGTGCTATATCCTCATGATGATCCATTAGTGATCAAAATGAGGATGAATGAAGTAATGATCTCAAGAGTACTTGTGGATAATGGTATCTCGGCGGATATCATGTTCTACTCATGCTTTGACAGCTTAAATTTAAAGTTATCTCAGTTGGAGCCTTATCACAGGCCCCTCCTCTGTTTTACTGGCGAGAAAGTTTTTCCACTTGGGACGATCAAGTTGGATATGTTCATCGGTACATGGCTTGCTTGTCGAACAGAAAGAGTGCACTTTTTTGTGATGGATAAGAATGTTCAATCAGCTTACAAGATCATCATGGGAAGGGTAGGATTGAAGAAGTTCGAGGCAGTACCATCTATAGTACATCAATGTTTAAAATTCCCAACCAACTTTGGAGTAGGAGTGGTGAAGGGCGACCAAAAAGTAGATCGGAAATGCTACTATTCATCTGCCGAGAAAGAAGAGCATGAAGAATCCGGAAAGAAGACTACTACTTATCAGGTTGATGAGACAGAAGACGCATAGATTGAGACTTTAGACCCAAGAGATGAGTCTCAGCTCGTTAAGGATCAGGTCATGGAGGCTAATAAAAATATTATTCTGGACGAAGAGCATCCAGAACGAACAACTCAAAATGGTACTTCACTAGATGTGTTAATAAAACAAGAGGTGATTGCGTTTCTAAAAAGCAGAAAACAAACTTTTGCATGGAGCCACGAAGACATGCCAAGGATAGACCAAAATTTCCTATGTCACGAGCTTAATGTGAATAAGGAGATTAAGCCAGTAAAACAAAGAAGAAGAGTGTTCAGCCCTGAAAAGAACCAAGGTATACAAGAAGAAGTCGAGAAGCTCCAAAAAACATGTTTTATTGAGGATGTCAAATATCCCGATTGGCTAGCTAATGTGGTGATGGTGAAGAAGAAAAATAACAAATGGAGGATGTGTGTAGACTTCACCGATCTCAATAAGGTATGCCCAAAGGATCATTATCCTTTGCCCCGAATCGATCAACTGGTGGATGCTACATCGGGGCATGAATTGCTAATTTTTATGGATGCTTACTCGAGTTACAATCAGATTAAGATGAAGCCTGAGGACAGGGAGAGTTCCTCTTTTATTACCCCTAGGGGAACTTATTTTTATAATGTTATGCCTTTTAGGTTGAAAAATGCAGGTGCAACATATCAGCGGCTGATGAACAAGGTGTTTGCAGAGGAAATTAGTTACAATATGGAAGTTTATGTTGATGATATGCTGACGAAAAGTAAGAAAGCTGGTGATCATCTAATTGACTTAGGCCAGACCTTTGATCAACTAGATAAATATCAAATGAAGTTGAACCCAACCAAATGCATATTCGGAGTACGAGAAGGCATGTTCCTCGGGTATATTATCAACCAATGAGGTATTGAAGCAAACCCTCAAAAGATCAAGGCTCTATTGGGACTACGATCTCCAACGACGAAGAAGGAAGTGCAAAGTCTCACAGGGCGAGTTGCAGCACTTAATAGATTTGTATCACGAGCAACTAATAGATGTCTCCCATTCTTCAAAACACTCCGAAAGACTTTTGAGTGGAATGATGAATGCGAGAAGGCCTTTCAAGAGTTGAAGAAATACCTGGGAGCACCTCCATTATTGTCCAGGCTAGTGATGGGAGAAAGATTATACTTGTATCTGGAAGTTTTGGAGAATGTAGTTAGCTCGGCATTGATAAGAATGGAAGATGGAGTGCAAAAACCAATTTATTACACTAGCAAGGCCTTTCGACGAGAAGAGATCATATATCCAAGACTGGAAAAGTTGGCACTAGCGTTGATCAAAGCGAGTATAAGAATGAGGCCATACTTCCAAGCTCATACCATAGTTGTGTATACCGATATGCCGTTGAGGAAAACTCTTCATAAACCAGAGAAATCAGGGAGATTAATGTACTGGGCAGTAGAACTTGGTGAATATGACATAGTTTATGAGCCTAGGTCGTCGCTTAAAGGGCAAGCAAGCAGATTTCATCGTAGAATTCACTTATCCTGACACCTCCGAGGAGCAAAAGCTGAATACCGACCAATTTGTGGATGTTACAGGATCATCAAATTTAAACTCCGACCAACTTAAGTCGGTTGACGATCAAGATAAGATGGTCGACGAGCAGCAAGAAGTGCTAGGGGAGGATATAAAGAACCAACAGATATTCCACCGAGGAACTTTATCTGATAAAAAATTTGAGAATGAAGTACCTATATGGAATCTGTATGTGGATGGTTCATCTTACAATACAGGCTGTGGGACAGGGATTGTTTTAAACAGCCCAGATGAAATCGATGTGGAGTATGCTCTGCGCTTTCTATTCAAGGCTTCTAATAATGAGGCTGAATATGAAGCTATGATTACAGGTCTTAGTTTAGCAAAAAACATGGGGGCTGAGCAGGTCATTGTATTTAGTGACTCACAGTTGATCGTAAATCAAATGCTGGGAGTGTATGCAACAAAGGGAGAATTGATGATCAAGTATTATGCGAAAGCAATGGAGTTTGTATCGAGCTTTAACGCAGTACAGTTAATTGGAACACCAAGATTGGAGAATGCAAGAGCAGATATTTTAGCTCGGTTAGCCTCAGCCACACGCACCGAGCTATGAAGAATAATCGCAATAGAAATTTTGGCTAGCAGGAGCATCGACGAAGATCTGATGATGAACTTTATTACCCTTGATTTAGGACCATCTTGGATGGATCCCATCAAGGCATATATTGAAGAAGGGGTTTTGCCAACTGATAAGCTCGCAGCCAAGAAACTGAAGTTTAAAGCTGCTCATTATGTATTAACTAATGGCATTTTATATAGACAAGTAATTATAGAAGGTCTGCAAAGATGTGTGCATCCCTCCGAGGTGAAAGATTTGATTGAAGAGGTCCATGAAGGGTCCTGTGGAGCTCATGTAGTAGGTCGGATGCTTTTGCAAAGAATAATGACACAGGGATATTACTGGCCAACGATGAGGGCTGATTGTTTAGCCTATGCCAAAAAATGTGACAAATTTCAACACTTATCCTCTATCTGAAGAACTCCCCAAGCATCGTTAACACCCATTACTTCCCCTTGGTCATTTGCCATGTGGGGAATTAACTTGGTCGGGCCACTTCCAACGACCAGGGGAAGATTTAAATATCTCGTGGTCACGGTGGATTACTTTACAAAGTGGGTGGAAGATGAGCCCCTTATTGATATGACATACGACAAGGTATATCAATTTATATGGAAGAACATCATTTGTAGATATGGTCTTCCTCATGCATTCATCACAGACCATGGAACTCAATTTGATAAAGAGGAGTTCGCTGCATATTGTCATCAGTCAAACATATTGAAAACCCACTCTGCACCAGGCCATCCCCGGACCAATGGACAAACTGAAGTGACAAACCGAATGCTGCTGAATGGTTTGAAGAAAAGACTGGATGATGCGAAGGCAAATTGGATCAACTAGCTACATTCTGTGCTGTGGGTTTATCGTACTACACCACGAGCAGCAACAGGAGAATCTCCATACATGATGGCATTTGGAAGTGAATCTATTATACCTGCCGAGTTGGGCCTCCCCACACACAGAGTGCTGAATTTCAATTCTCCTATCAGTGACTTGATGAGAATATTAGACTTGGATATGCTCGAGGAAGTTAGAGAAGAAGCAACAATCAGGAATGCTGCATACCAACAACGAACAACTTTGTTTTACAACAAGAGGGTAAAAAAATGTGATTTGAAGGAAGGAGACTATGTGCTAAAGAAAGTAATTCAAAACCACAATAAATTGGAAGCTAACTAGCATGGACCCTACAGAGTAACATAAGTTGTTCGTCCAGGAACCTACGGGATTGAAACCTTGTAGGGGGAAGAATTTAAGAATGCATGGAATGCAGAACATCTACGCAAGTATTATCAGTAGTTGGGATTCCTATGTAAATGAAGTTTTCTTTAGTATGAATAAAGTGTTGAAATTTTTATCCAATTCTCTCCTTTTGATGAAATTTTTTCGGAGTATTAGTGCTACACATTACGCATCAAGTTCAGAACATAAAATACCCCAACTACGGTTGGTCGGTCCACCAACTACAGTTTGTCGGTAAAATAACCCCCCCCCCCCCAACTACGGTTGGTCTGTCCACCAACTATGATTGGTCGGTAAAATAAACCCCCCCCCCCAACTACGGTTGGTCGGTCCACCAACTACGGTTGGTCAGTAAAATAAAACCACCCCAACTACGGTTGGTCGATCCACCGACTACGGTTGGTCGGTAAAATAAACCCCCCCTAACTACGGTTGGTCGGTCCACCAACTACGGTTGGTCGGTAAAATAAACCCCCCCAACTACGGTTGGTCGGTCCACCGACTACGGTTGGTCGGTAAAATAAAACCCCCCAACTACGGCTGGTAGGTAAAATAAAATCCACTAAGGTAAAATAAAATCCACCAACTACGGTTGGTCGGGAATAAAAATCCACCAACTCCGGTTGGTCGAAAACACTTGTTTAAGCAATATCATGGGACGGAAGTCGTTTCGTGGCTTATAATTAAAAAGTGATTAGTCACTATAATCAAAAAATAAAACAGAATTTCTTTACTTATGGCATATCAAATTACCACCAACTCTAAGTTGGTCGGGAAACAAAATATCACCAACTCGGTTGATCGTCAAATAATTATCACAAACTCAGAATGGTCAACAATAAATTTTCACCAACTCCAGTTGGTCGGCAATTTAAAATAACACAGTATATTTTTGTTTTCTTACAAGATATACATACGCATTCATCAGAGAATAAAATAGATATTTTATGACAAAAGACAAATGATGTGAGAAATGTATTTCATTACCAAAACTTTTCATTCAAATCGAGAAGGGTTACATATGCTGTGAAAAGTAGAAATCATTACATAAAAATCCTATTCTATTGGCTTTTTCCCTTCTGCCTTTGAAACAAGCTCTACTCCAGCAGGAGGATCATCTAAGGCGTAAGGAGAATTTATGAAGTTCAGATCTCTAAGCATCCTGACATTCATTACTGATAGCCGATCAAGTAGGTGCTCCGGACGAGATATGTCAAAATTAGAATGGAGGTTGTAATCGTCGAGGTACTTTGAGATCAGGCACTGAGGAATTGCCCGAGTAGGAATCCAACTCATATCAAGCTTGAAAGGAGGCACTGGAAAATCAAGAAATCCAGGATCATAATAATCCCATAGATAGTGACCTTTCTCCAACTGTAGCACACACAGTGCATTCAACCATCCTTGCTTGTACCCTTCGTTGTTTGACTGTTGGATCCGGTCATCAAGGTGGTAGAGGGCTTTATTGTAACCAGCCATCCAAAACTCTCTGGGCTATTTGTGAAACTGGTAAGTTAACCTCTCCAATTGCTCATGGAGGTTCTTCACTAAAAGATCTTTATTCTCCAAGGCAGAGTTTTGTGAGGAGAGTTTCTCGCTAAGGTTCAGAATCTTCTTGGACATCTCTGACAAAGCCTGATTCTTCGCCGCCAACTGGAATGCTTGATTCTCCAAAGCTGCTTGAGTTCTTGCCTCTTTAATAGTAACCCGAGAAGCCCTTGCTCATCCTCGAGAAGATCTTGCTCATCCACAAGCAGAAGTAATCCTTTTTAAGGTTTCCAATTCATCTCTCAAATTGGCATTTTCAACCTCCAGAAATGAGAAGCCTTTATCGTTAACAGGGACCAAGGCTCCCGAAGAAGATGCTGCAGATTTCAATTGAGATACCTCTTCTTTCAGAACATTATTTTCCTGCTCCAGCAGCTTCGCAATTTGCCTATGCTCCTCGACCTCAACCCTTAGAATTTATTCTTTCTTCTCGTAAGCAGCAATGAACTTATCATATCCTTTGTCAGCATTTAGTTGCTGATATTTTTTCTTGTACCCCTGATGCAAAAGGGTAGAAGATTCCTTATATTTTTGTTGAAGCTCCTCGATGATACCCTGGAGATCTTTAATCATATCATAATATGCCACATCATTGGCAACTGCACGGTCGAGCAAGCACTTCAAATATTGATAGGCTTCGACTGCTCGTTTCGAAGTGTCTGGACCAAGTATGTCGATGATTTGAGCTTCATTCAAGTCAGAATGGCCAGCCTTGAAGTAGTCATTGCATTTTTTCATCAGTTCAGTATCATGAGCTGACAAGAGCTCCATTCTAGCCATAAACTAGTAAAGAAAAGAGACAGAAAGAATCAATAAAGATGCAAACAGAGCAAGTAGAAGAAAAAGTCAATATGAATAGTCGAAAGTTTGAATTTTATTATATCACAAAGAGAAGTACATAGCCCAGAATTACATTTAACAAAAAAACAAAGAGAATGGTCCGAACAACTCTACACCTTCTCCTTGCTTCCTAATACTTCATCGGGAGGCTTGGACGAAGAGGTAGGTTGCTCGGGGGGCTTAGAAATTTTCTCGGAAGATATTGGCAGGTGCTCGGCTAAGGTCCTGGTAGATTGAAGCTGCTCGGCTGAAGTATTGGTGGACTGGAGTTGCTCGTAGAAAGTTTGAACAACTAGAACAGGAGGAATCTGATCTCCAATCATTAAGGAGGATTCCTCAGAGGCAGCTTCGTCCTCTTCTTCTTCTCCAGGAGAGGGAGGAGGACCATGAACATGTCGCTGGAACAAGTCTGAAGTCTCAGCGACCTTTAGCTCCTACAGAGCTGCAACCCATCCATCTCTGAAGTATTTGACACTAGCGAACTCCATCTGAGAAGACATAGCAGCTAGGCCTTTATTCCATCCCTTGTCCCAACCAGTTCTAAAGGACTTTTTAACTGCAAGTTTTCTCTTTGCCTTCTCTGAGGAAATCCTCTCAGTATGAAGTTCTTCGGCAGACTTTATCATTCCTTCTATCTCCTGCCTTTGACGATCAATGTCACGAAGTCTAACAACTTCCTCTTCAGCTTTCTTAAGCTTGTTCTCAAGCTCTTCAGTGTTTTTAAGCTTCTACTCAAGCTCATTATTTTTCTTCTCAAATTCTTTCATTTTCCTCTCCAACTCTTGGGAGGCCTCCACAGCTCGGTCTTTTTCTTGCTCGATGGACTTGAGTTGTTTCTCCCAAACCCCCTTATCTTCTTCATATTTCTAACAAGAGTCCTTTAAGGACTGACTCGATCCATTAAAAGCTTCCTCTATACCTCCCGAGGAGCTTGAAGCTTTGATAGCCTCATCCTTCTTCATAATAGTGTTGAAACATGTCACCAGCTAGAAAAAGAAAATATTTCTAAGTCAGTACAGGGACATAACATTGAAAAATGAAAGTTTGGACTAGTAATACTTACTGAAGCAATATGTTGAGCAGCCAATGAAGTGACCCTATCATGAGGAAGACTGTCTTTAATACCTTGGATCTCTGGGATAATCCAAGACTTCACCGAGCTCATGGCAGAGCTCGGAGCAATAAAAGTGGGAACACCACTCCCAGTAGTTAAAGGCTGAGAGATAGATTCAACCAGTTTATCCGAGGAACTTTTCTTCAACTTCCTCGCAGGAGCAGGAACATTCTCAACCAAGGATGTTGTCTTAGTTGGTGATATAATGATAACCTCACTGGGAGGAGAAACAGCAACAATCTTGCTCAGAGCCACTGGGGGCGTCTCGGTAACTTTCTTAACAGCAACTGGAGGGAGTGCATCAATCTTTCTTGTCCCTTCCTCTGGGACATCCTGTTTGTTTTTCTTGGCCTCTATATTGGCAGAGTCTGATTTGTCAAAAAAGGCAGGAGCTCATCTTCTCTTCAACAAATAAGAAGCTGATCTAATGTGTTCGTCAGCAACATTTTGGTGCAAACTCCAAATAAGTTTCAAGTGTCACAAATTGACATCAGTTTCTTTAGGGGATTTTCTTTTGCTGTCAACTGCAAATAAATAAAAAATTAAAATGTCAATGATGCATTTTATCAAACACAAAGAAAACATAATTTCAAAAATAAAATAAAAACAACATATCCCATTGCCATAAGGGGGACACTTAGGACCCTGATATACATCATCTCCATTTAAGGGAGCATGTTGCCAATTTTTCATAACAACTCCATGCTCGAAGTAATCCCTGTTGGCATCTGGGAGATTGACAACTAAAGCCCTATTTAAAAACCTAGTTTTTAAGTAAAAACTACTATCACTAACGACCCATCTGTAACAGAACATTATCTCTGGAATCCCTAAACGGGTTCCATGAATCTGATTTAACCTATGGACTCCATTAACTATTCTCCAGGTATTGGGAGCTATTTTTTAAGGTACAACGTCAAAAAACTGACAGAACTCCAAACATAAAGGATTTAGAGGAAAAGAAAATCCGCATTCGGCCACAAAGAGACTGGGGAACCAATGTCCCTCAGCCAGACGAAAATAGTCAGAAGGTTCAGAAAGTTCTTCTAAAGTAACCCATGAAAGAATAGAAAAATCAGAGCGAAACTTATCAAGCGACTCAACAAGGTAAACCATGATGAACAAAGAAAATAAAAGATAAGGAAGAAGATCTTACAGAAAAAGGGTGGATCAGTTGACAACGAACAATGGAAGAAATGAACGCACAAGATAGAGAAAAAGTAAAGAAGTTCTAAGATGCAGATTTGAAAAAAGTAAAAGACGATCGAATTTCTGAAGCGTTTAAATACTTTACCTCGGGAATAGAGAAAAACAATGATTACCGGGGTGGACAATTGCGTATCCGGCGGCTAAAAAGAAGAAAAGGGCACAAAAAACGAAGCGGTTATGGAAATTCAAAATATTTATAAAGACTGATACTGTGCATTTATAAAGGAGTTGTATACAATGAATGCTTTCCTAGAAACCATACAAACCGAAAATCTAAGCAGCAGAATGTTCCATACTTTTCTTCAACGTCAAACTACGAAACATTGGGGGCTTCTATTGATACCAAATTTATTCTGCTGACGTGGACCAATTATGTGGAGACACGTGTCAATCTACATGGCACTCACAAACATTTTTTGAACAACACCTTGACTCCGAGGAACTTAACCTCCCCGACCAACTCAGGCGCTCCGAGCAACAAGTGTTCTCCAAGGAACTCTATTGTACGGAGCAACTCATGAATACCGAGCTACTTAGGCGGTCCGAGCAGCTTAGGCGATCCAAGCTGCATCTCGTACAGAGCATTCATATCCGGATAATTAAGAGGATGACTGTGCATTAAATGCTCATTATAATCACACAGACGCACACGCCTATTGGACAGCTATGTATTATTCTTTCATTTGTATCGCCTCAAGGCTATAAATACAATGTAACCTCCTCATTAGCAGGGGACTCGAAATTTCTTGGTAAACCCATTATCGAGAATTCTACAAAAAGACAGCAATAACACAAATAGTGGATGTAGGCCATTCTTTCAAGGATGAACCACTTTAAAAATATTTTGCCTTGTTTATTTTTATTTGTGATTAAAGAATTAGGTCAAATCTAGTTTTTTACATCAACACTCACTTTCCCTAACATGCTTCTAGTCACTTTCACATTTTGCAAGGGTCAGACAACCCTGTATAGAATGCGTCTAGCTAAAATAAATATTTTATAAAAGACGCATATAAGTATTGCAATGGTCAATATACACCATCCTAACTTATAAAAACAGCTCAAAGAAAAAGAGAACGGGCATATGCTCGATCTACCCAATCAATGCATTGAATTCCTCGGGTTGCACCTTCTCCTTGATGTAGGTGAGGACTGCCTGAGATATAGCTTGTCGTGTTTTGGTCATTGTTTCCTTAGTTATAGGTTTTGCATTACAATAATTCCATTTTAGTATATCTATCATAAACTATCAAAAAACCATCAACACTAAAATTTTAGCAAGTATGCTTAACCGAAAGCATCCATACCAGCTTCAAAGGTATTCACGGTTATTAATTCATAACTTAGGTAAATAAAATCAGCAGCAAAACAAATCTTACATAATGATTTGAAAAAAAGATACATTTTCAAGATTCAATGGTCATGTTAGTTTGGTTATTTAATGGAGCTAAAAATTCAGAGAATACCAACTTCATGATGACATCTTCAACATATCGTTTTAAACAGACCAGTCTCCAATATCCATATCTCCAATCATGCTTGACTTTAATGCCTAGACGATAATGGATATCTATTTTAATAATATATATAATAAGTTGATTGCATCAAAAGTAGTCATGAGAGAAATAAAAGTGTGCAAGGAAGTTTGTTCTTAATAGAAGTGTGACTGTTTGTTCTTAATAAAAATGTGCAAGTTTGTTCTTAAAAAAGTGCATGTTTACCTTAATTAATGCAATACATGTATGATTAGGAACATATATATGATTATTTTATTTTATTACTATGTAATGAAAGTAAAATTTTAGATTGACACCATAATAATAGATGTCTTTTTTATGTCTCCCAACCATTATCAAACTTTTACACATTATTGAAACCATAGTCTTCAGCAGTAGGATAATGACTTGCACAGAACACTCAATAAGTGATTTTTCAAGCCATAATCTTCAGCAATATGATAAAATAAAACACTTAGTAAGTGTTTTTTATTACATTGAAATGTAGTTAGCAAAAAATAGCTAAAACATTACAAACAGATGAAATGGCAATATGATAAAATATAAAACTATTAAGGGTGCCTATCGCCAAATTCCTATTGCCAAATGCCTTGATTCTTCTCATTCAACCACCATCCTCCACCATTATGGATCCACTTATCCATTTTATTATTATAGCAAATCCAAATGAGCAGTCGGTTGATCTATGTTCTTAGAAGTTTTTTTACGCCTTTCTTAATAGTTTATTTATTCAAAACATTACTTCCTAACCTTGGAACATATGTTTCATATTGCATACGGTAGTGGATAGTATATTGCACACGCATTTCTGAATATGTTGTTTTCAAACTCATCTTCTTTACTAGTGAAATTCATCTCACTGGTGTCATAATCACTTAGAGATAATGATTCCACTTTTTGATCATCTCTTTTAGTAAGCTTATTATTTAGTTGAAAACAATTATCTTGCCAAGTCCTTTCATCTCGTTGGTCTGTGTTTACTAGAGTAACTATTAGCATTATTTTCAAAAAACTTAAAAGTATAAAAACCAGAGTTGATCAGCAGTTATATCCCAAGCTCCAAATTAAATAATACAATCTCATTCATGTGTTGGACTATACATTTTAGAAATTTCATATTAACATGTAAGTACATTCAAGTGTAAAATGCAGGTGCTTGGTCGTAGAGAAACAAAAACAAAAAATGTAGAACATAGAACACTAACTGAAAATGCAGAGCACAGAACACTAACATAGAACATAGAACACTAAAAATGAAGAACTCGGAACATTCTAAATTGTAAAGCTATAAGGAACTATTTGGCAACATTTCAGTAGTAGAACACAAAACACTAACATTGATTGCAACTAAAATTATTTTTATTAATGGACAGTGAAATGATCCAAAGTTAACTGGATCTAAACACATCATACTAAATTATAAAGCTATAAGACACTATTTGGCAACACTTCAAAAAAGCAGTAGACATTCATTTAAAATATATTATTGACTATACGGCCTTTAAAAATAGTTAAGGGGCATGTACGTATGACCGATCGCATTAATAGACCAAAAGGTGGAAAGCGAATACAAAATAACAAAAAATTCGGGTAAGGTCAAGTGTTGCTCCAACATGTATATTTATAACAACATAACTTTCTATTTTGTATAAAATTCCCTCATATGTAGTAGTATTGAGATAATATTATCGTCATTATCTCATATCAGATGCAACATTTCCCAGTATGAATACCATTGCCTGAATGCTGAATAGAAATATAGTTTTGTAGATGGATCATAATAGTAACCCAAACAGAAGTGTGGGAGAAGAATGTGTACATTTAAGGTGTTTGCAGACAAAAAGAAGTGTGGTTCATTAGAAATCGTGAACAATATTGATTGTAAGCTTTGGGCGGGACAATTTCAATTGGAAATGAGTTGGGCGCGATGATTTCAATATAGAATGTAATCTTGACCCTTCATATTTCTATTTTATCCTCTAATGCATCTAAACTGTTATTGTGCTTTTACATTTTCTAAATTCAATAACCATATTATCTTATTATATGGATATATATAGATAATGATATATACATACATACATATATATATATACACACACACACACACACACACACACACACACACACACACATATCAATGTCTAATTGATTGTTTAATAATTTAGGTTTTGTTACCCAAGAGTAGAAGAATATTTGTTCGGTATGGATCCGTCATAGATGACCAAGCATAGATTATCCAAAGAATATATGGACGGGGTTAAAATATTTATAAGATTTGTTGTAGATGGCACGGATGATCCTAGTTCAATTCGGTGTCCATGCACTAAGTACGATAACATCTTCAAAATGAGTGTAAATGATCTAAGGTATTATTTATACAATAATGGAATTCATCCAAGATACACTACGTGGTATTGGCATGGGGCAGAAGAAAGTAATGTAGAGTCGTTAAGTGAGGAATGCGACAAGCCTATCGATGAAGGCCATGGAATTAATATTGATGATGTTACAAACACATTAGATATGGTCTAGGATTTAAATGAAGACTTCACTGGAGATCATAAAGATTTCCAAAATTGTCTTGGAGATGCAGAGAAGCCCCCTTGTATGGAGGTTGTAGAAAGTATACTAAGTTGGCGACAACAGTGAAACTATTCAATATAAAAGCTAAGAGTGGTTGGTCTGACAAGAGCTTCTCAGATGTGGTTACGTTGTTTGATGATATGCTCCCAAATGATAATAAATTAACTTTATCTACTAGGGAGGCAATGTGTAGTTTGTTTGCATTTGTAATAGAGTATCAGACAATACATGCTTGTCCTAATGACTGCATTCTTTATAAAAAAAGAGTATGCGAATGCAATACTATGTCCTACTTATGGAACATCAAGATATAGAATCAATAAGAATGTGACTGATGGGTGGGGGGGAAGGGTGTACCTATAAAAGTACTATGGTACTTTCCACCCATCCCATGATTCAAAAGGTCGTTTCAATCCACACACACAACAAAAGATTTGACGTGGCGTGCTAATGGAAGAGAAATTGATGGTCGATTGCATCATCCAGCAGCTTCGCCATAATGGAAGCTAATAGATAAGAAGTGGCCAGATTTTGCAAAGGAATCAAGGAACCTTCGATTAGCTATCTCAACAGATGGAATTAATCCACATAATTCCCTTAGCACTAGGTATAGTTGTTGGACGGTTCTGCTGAATACTTACAACCATTCATCGGAGTTATGCATGAAAAGAAAGTATAATCAATTAACGATGTTGATATCAGGACCCAAACAACATGGAAATGACATTGATGTTTACTTGGCGCTGCTAATTGAGGACCTGAAACTTTATGGGAGGAAGGAGTGAGGGCTTATAATGCAGACCGACAAGAATATTTTACACTAAGGGTTGTTTTATTGTGGACAATTAATGCTTTCCCTGCATATGGGAATTTTTTAGGTTCTACTACAAAGGGATTTTATGATTTTCCAATATGTAATGAAGAGATATATTATCGGAGATTTAAAAATTGTGCTAAGTGCATTTATATGGGGCGTAGAAAGTATCTTCCACTGGACCATCCGTTTTGAAATAAAAAAAAAGCCTTTAATGGTGAGAAAGAGTTTGGGTCGCACCTGAACCTTTGAGTGGGGAATAAATATTAGTGAAGGTCTGGAGGATCAAGGTCTCTTGGTGAAAGAAGCATGCTACTAGGAAGAAATTGACAATAAATAAGAGACAGAAGAAAGGATTTGTACAAAATGAAGATGCTACATGTTGGAAGAAGAAGACAATATTTTTGAGCTTGAGTATTGGAAACATCTTCCAATACGACATAACTTGAATGTAATGCATATTGAAAAGAATGCTCGTGAGAGTATAATTGGGACTTTACTTAGCATTCCGGGAAAGACAAAAGATGGTGTGAGGATTCGTAATGACCTCGTCGAAATGGGTTTAAAAAGGAGTTAGCACCACAAGTTAATGAGAAAGGGACTTACCTACCGCTAGAATGTTACACATTATCTAAAGAGGAAAAAATAATGATGTGTGAAACTTTGCATGATCTTAAGGTCCCAGATGGATACTCTTCAAATTTCAAAAGTCTTGTCTCTATGGAAGATTTAAAATTATAGGGCCTCAATTCCCATGACCATCACATTCTAATGCAAAAAATTCTTCCTATTGCTATACGAAGTGTATTGCCAAAACATGTGAGATATGTACTTATTAGAGTATGTTTCTTTTTCAATGCTCTTTGTGCAAAAGTCGTGGATGTGGAGAAATTAAAGGAAATTAAGAAGGATCTTGTGGTCACAATGTGCTTGTTAGAGAAATACTTTCCACCATCATTATTTGACATCATGATACATCTAATGGTGCATCCTGTGAGAGAGGTTGAACTTCGTGGTCCAGTATTTTTTCGATGGATATATCCAACTGAGAGGTGAGTATGCTAATTTTTTTCCATTATAATCAAATATACATCATGATTGTAGTCTTATGCCGGACAGGACCCGAGCCTGGAAAAGTGGGGTTTTCAATATATGCAAAGCTACGATTTGGACTTGTAACCAGGCTCACAGACAGGGTGGGCGTGCGAAGGGAGAGGATCCTTCGGGTCCCGCACATCCCTCTCGAGAGCTCTTTGGTCGGCGTCCTTTTGAGATGAGGTGTAAAAATATATAGAGATTTAGAGTCGCCAGTTTATTTTACTCAAAACAGACAAAAGAAAAAAGGGGAAGCCATCCCGAAGGATGGCATCCAAAGACATCCTGGTGCATACGAAACCAAAATGATTCGAGAAGGGTTAAGAGGCTTAGTTACGAAATGGGAAGGTGTTAGGCACCCATTCCTCCCTTTCGGTCTCTCATGGATATTTGCTATTTTCCTTTATATTTCCCCCTATGATATGTGTGCATGTGTATATATATAATGGAGGTATGAATCCTCGACTTGTATCATAGAAAAGATTAAGCGAGTCATCCGTAGGAAGATATAAGAATAATATTAGAAAAATAAGATTCACACGATTACCCCTACGTTGATCGTTATAATGGAACGATAACGCGTATGGAGCAATACGTCACTAAGGGCAAGTATATAGAATATAGGAAGATTAGATTTAGAGAAAATAGGAAGTAAAAGAAAAGGTGAGAGAGAGGACTCGAGTCTCAAGTTTTACCCTGAGACGCCTACGTAGCCTATAAAGGCATCAAAGTCCACGTAGTTCGCATACAAAATGAGGGGTGGGATTTATCCCATAAATCCAAATGGGGGATCTCTTATTTGTAAGTGTGGGTGTGTGTGTGGGTGTGTGTGTGTGTGTAGAAAAAGTGTTTTAGTTGTGAAAAAAGTGTGAGAAAAAGTATGAGAATCCCTATTTGGAATTTATGAGCAAACCCTCTTTTTCTTATTTTTTGGGTTTTATTTATATAAAAATAAGAGATGTGCAATAATACTAAATAAAAAAGTATATTAGGATGTGTGAGATGAGATAATAAAAATGTTAGGTAATAAAACAAGTTATTGAGAGTTTAAGAGAATTTAAGAGAAAGTAGAGAAATTTGGACCTTCTTGAAGATCTTGAGCTTGATCTTGAATATTGGAGAGAATCCCTTGCACTTGGATGATGATGGAGAGTGAATAATTCACCAAGTTTGACGAAAAGGATTATGAAAAGTGGAAGTAAAAAAGGTATTTGGGGGTTGAAATCACGCTGCCTTCGAGAGAGGTTTCTAGGATTCGTTGAGAGTGAATTTTATCAGATCTGGGATCCCCTGGCAAATGGGGTGAAGGCCTCCTTTTATAGGCCCAGGTAAATACGGATCGGCATAGACCTATTCCTACCTATCAGCACCTGCCGATAGGCAGGGTCTGGAACCTGCCATTTGGCAGTGTGTTTTAGGCCTTTTCAGAAAATTGGTTGCCGAGGGAAAACTGTTGGTCAGAATTGCACACGGGATACACGGTTGGAAAGGTAATTCAGAGACCTTCAAAAGTCATTGGGACCGCTTCCGGGTTTGGGAGTTGACTTTGGGTCAAATATGGCTCGAAAGCATTTGTTGGTCCATTAGATGGGGAATCGTTCGGATGCAAACAGATCGTTCGTCCACATGGTAAGTCCAAATCGCACACGGGGCAGACCATTGGAAAGGTTAGGAGATGTACTTCTATATTCCAAAGAGTTTGACCCGGTTTGGGGAGTTAACTTTGTTCAATCGGGCCCTAGAAGCATTCGGTGACCTCTCAGAGTCGAACGGATCGTTCGTCTGGATAGTAAGTCGGAATTGCTCATGGGATAGACCGTTGGAAAGGGTATTCAGTGCCCTTCATAGATTCATTCAGCCTCAGTTGAGCTGAAGAGTTGACTTAGGTCAAACAGAGCCCGGGAGCGCCCGGTGGCCTCTGGGTCAAGTTTCCAATGCAAACAGATCGTTCGTCCTCATGGTAAGTCGAAATCGCGCACGGGATAGACCGTTGGAAAGGGTATTTAGTGCCCTTCGGATATTCATTTAGTCTTGGTCGAGATGAAGAGTTTGAATTTTTGGTCAAACTGAGTCGGGGAGTGCCCGATGGCTTCTAGTCAGTACTCGGGACATGACATGGGTCGTAGTGATGGAGGGAGGTACTAGGGACCTAAGGAGATTTAGGGGTGACAGAACGGGGTGTCTACAGTAAGTAGTATTATTATTTCTACCCTCTCTGTAAATTTTATATATATATATATATATATATATATATATATATATTCTCTTGAACCTAACTCTCCTCGGTTCCATGAACTTTCTACATCACGAGAATAATCACACTCCCAATTCAATATTAACTCAAAATTAGGTCACTCATAATTCACATACGTTATTTCTCTCACTTGGATGAACCTAGAATGATTCTTAAATTCACTGGGCCTTAAAAGTGTATTCTGGAATCTCCTTAAAAGTCAGAAGATTCTCGTTCGAACGAGTTTCTTACTTCAAATGAAATCAAAAATTTTGTTAGAAGGGTTGTTGGAATTCTTATTGGAAGTCTCGTTTGAACGAGATCATTCAAACGACTGGGGAAGACTTCGAACGAGAAATTCGAACAGGCTCAGTTCTTCCCCAAATTCGATTTTTCTAGCATTTTAAACCGCAAAACCAACCCTAGTTTTGTACAACATCAAATTAGATGGTTCTAACGTATCCGTAATCATTACGGGCACATTCTAACACACAATAGAGTTCAAATCTTTATGTTTTAAAAAGGGGATCCAAAAATCTCTAAAATGTCCAAGAATTCCTATATAATGAACCCAGCACTTTAATTATTCAAACCATAAATTAAATTCGTGATTTGTACCTGAAATCTCCATATTTAACATTGTACAAGTGGTGTAAATCCTCTACATGAAACCCATCTCCAAATTCTAAGATTCCTTTACGATTTAGTCTAATTAACCCTAAGTTTTCATTGCAACAAGTTTATATCATCTAATATAAATAAAAAAGAACAATATTTGCTAAAAGAGGTGCAAGATAAACACTTGGCTTGGAATGGACTTCTGATTCTTGGGTTGAATTTGGTATGTGGTTGATCATCTTATCACGATCTACACTTTGGTGTAATTCTTGGTGTGAGAACTTGAGTTCTTGGCTTAGGGCTCCTATGGAGTTCTTCTTCCTCAGTTCTCTCTCTCTCTCTCTCTCTCTCTCGCTCACATACACACACACACACACATAGGTTGAAAACTGACAATAACCTCTAACCCACGAAGTTTTTATTTAAATCCTAATTTTTGTCCATTCAATTCCCAAACAATCCCCAAAGACCAAAATACCCCTCTGGGGTGTCGTTTTGGGCTAAAATAACTCGGACTCCAGATAAAACACCCGAGTAGTATTTTTTGACTATTTCGACCCTTTCGGACACACTAGAAACTCAAAATAGTCATCCGAGCTATATAAAAATAATTTACCTTTTTAACCCCCAAATATATAATAGTGACGCGACTCATATGCGCGTCTCGCATAATTATATATTAACTGTCGTGTATCTCGTTGTGACACCCCGCCTAATAAAATACCGGGTGATTAGTCCTATACCAAATTAAAACAGGAATCCCAGTTGGATCATCCTTAGCATCAATGTCGCAAACTTTTTAAATCTTACTAGTTTCCTAATATTCCAAAAGTTGGTGCCAATTTTAGCTTTTTGATTAAAAAAAACAGTACATGCGGAATTAACATATAAACCATTCACACATCTGAATGAAAATAAACTGAATCATAATTACACAACTTACCGAATAAATCACCAGCCACCATATCAATAATCCAATACAAATATTCAACACCTGAATAAATTACACCTGAAAACTGTACCAAGAAGTCTGGGCTACAAGCCCTAAATAAAACTGAGACTGATACAAGATTCCTACTCTAGGAATGAATGAACTATGCGTCTAATCCAAACTCCTGCTAGCATCCACATATGCCGCAGCTCCGTGTCCTTGGAATAGAATATCAATCATGGCGTCCCTGTGGCTGGACAACTAAAAGGTTTTGAAAATAGTTTTATAGCAAGGGTTAGAACCCAAAACATTTTGAAAATATTTAGCAAGTTAATTAACTGCAGTAATTTAAAATGCATGAATGCGCTTCATATTTAAGTTAGTGTCACACTCCCTTGTGGAAATTCTCACCCCTCCACTATTGTGCACACCTATCGGTTACCTTAACCCCACCTAGTTGTACTACCCAATCCAACTAGTCCTGTTATAACCTTACCTTGCCATACTACTCTAACCCGAGTATAAATGATTCTTGAATTAAAAGTTATCTCCCAATTAACTTAATTAATTCCTCTTAAATAGCACCATATAACCGTGTCACAAGTTATATAAAGTAAATACATCACACACTGTATTATTCCCACAAATGATTAACTTAATTAATTTCTCATTAATTAACTGCGTATAACTGTAACCCGAGTTATATAAAGTAAATACATCACACACTGTAGTATCACCTACATATAATATTTACTACCATATTATACGTACCTTTACTAACATCCACACATATATCATACGTGTATCCATCCTTTCGAGTTTACCCTCACCGGATGATTCCCTCTAAAATGCTATCTCACTAGGTGTGCTCACAAAACCTAGTTTCCCCGAGTTGGAATTGCTCACTAACTCGGCCCAAAATATAAACGTAGTGGAGGCGATCATATTCCTTCCCTGAAAGTGAGATAAATCCCGCACCCATATATACCGGACGCTATGACCTGGGGATATACTCGCCCTACTCCTCAAGCTAGGGGATTCACCCACATCGCGCAACCTCCCTTGATAGAATTAGAGTATTTAAATTGAATAAATATCTAGTCATTGATATTTAATAACACACACAATATAAACACGTATATATAAACTATCACTATACCATATATATATAATTTAAACCCCGGCTTTACCGTGTACTTAAAATCCCGTACATTGCCTGTAATTTAATATCACACAAAATATATACACGTATATATATATACTATCACTACACCGTATATATATATATATATTATAAACCCTGGCTTTACCGTGTACTAAATATCCCGTACACTGCCCGAAATTTCCTGAGTTTGTGGCCCGACTCAACGTAATTAACTTTCTCACTTAATAATTTATCGTCTTTCCGAGTCTATGGTCCGACTCTAATATATTTAACTCATACCTCAATTTATATAATATTTTCCCCGAGTCTATGGTCCGCTCCAATTAAATTAATTAACACACTTATTAATTTAATACCTCCCCGAGTCTATCGTCCGACTCTAATTAAATTAATTAACACACATATTAATTTAATACCTCCCAGAGTCTAGCGTCCGACTCTAATTAAATTAATTATTACACCCATTAATTTAATTCTTACCCGAGTCTACAATCCGACTCTTATTTAATTAATTTACACATTGATTAATCAACACAAATCCGAGTCTGCAATCCGACTCTAATTAAATTAATTATCACATTTATTAATTTACTCCTACCCGAGTCTACAATCCGACTCTAATTAAATTAATTATCACGTTTATTAATTTAATAACTTGGTGTCACCCAACCATTATCCCCGGATTCTCTTACTTGGCCCGTAACTTAATATTACCCGAGTCTATGTTCCGACTCGAAATTAATTACTCTCTCAAAAAAAATAATTTAATACTTTGGTGTCACATAACCAACCTACCCGGACTCACTCACTCGTTCCATTTTTACATCTCATAATTTCTTTCCCACATTTTTCGCCCACAATGTGTATCATATTTATCTCCATAATTTCCCAACTATATTTACCTATAATTACCAACATACCCGGACTCGCCCACTTGGTCCATAATTAAATATTTTCCGAGTCTATATCCCGACTCTAAATTAATTAGTTTATCTCCAAACTTAATTCACTACCTTGGGGTCGCTTGACCAATATACCCGGATTCACTCACTTAATCCGTACCTCACTATTTTGGAATAAAATCTCTCAAATTCATCCATTAAATGCCCCACATAAATTCATCCTAGTCCCAATTACTTTCTCCCATAATTGCTAGGAATATTTGTTTCATAATTATTTATCACTAATTAATGTATGGGAATTAAATTTCTAATTAATTTCCCCCTTATATACAAACTGGGCGAACTGCCCAGAATTCCGAATCACCGATCGATCGAACCCCCTGGGTCAATCGATCGATCGTCCCTGACTTCGTCTTCTTCAAGAGGCATTTCCACCATTTACGAAAACCTCCAACTTTCATTCTTTCCCCTGGACTAACCCAAGCCCAATCAAACCTATATCTATATAGGAATAGGATCAAGCACCTAATGGAACATCAAACTGAAATTTAATCTCACGATTTTTTACTTTTTCCCGATTTGGGTATTATCCGGGTTTCAAATCCCCAATTCGAATTTCACTCATTTTATCAGTAATTAACCATCTACTCTTACTGGTTTTAACATCTGATTCAGTTCTCTACACTCTAGAATCATAAACACAATAAATTTTTACCCTTAATCCCATTAAGGTATATTAAATTCGAAAAACCCAATTTAAATTTTTGGTCACACACCCAAAACGAATTTTCATATACACATCACTATGATATGAATTGATTATCATAAATTTATAATCACAACAGTTAACCACTTGCCTGAAAGTGTTCGTAGTGTCTGATCCATTGGCGTAGTCCCTCAATTTGGCTCCGAAATCCCTAAATTGGCTTTTTCTAAGCTTTCTCCCAATTTTCCTCTCAAGCCCTAGGCTTAGAATTATGTTGGATGCCATTCCTTAATCTCCCAATTAGGTGAAAAAACCTTAATCCCGTTTTTCACCTAATGGGCTTAATTAAAGTGGCCCAACTCACCTCGTATGGACCCGGCTATTCCCAAAAATATCCCGAGACCCAATTACTATCCCCGGGTACTCTTTTCTGACTATCTCGACCCATTCGGACTCCACCTTGCACTCAGAATTGGCATCCGAATTAATTTATAAAAATTCTTATCTCACACCCAATTTAGTCTATACCGACTCCCGGCTGGGATAAGTGTATACCTTGTAATTAATATTCGAAATGACGTAATTAAATTATTACTATTCACTTATTAAATAAATTTTCCTAAACATTAACCATTCACTCCCCGATTAATATTTAAATATATATATTGCCATAATTAATTCAATTAAAATTACAACACACAAGTAATTTTAAAATTCCCGAATTAATTAAATAATAAATGTACAAAAATACGGGGTGTTACATACTCCCCCCCTTACAAAGGAATTTCGTCCTCGAAATTAAGATAAACCTAGTGTTCCAATATTCACATATTACTCACTAGTCATGTGCCTCCAAGCCCGCTATATCTATCACATCCGCTTCTAACCATACGTTACACAAGTATGCATTTAAACTTAACCAGGGCGCCCATACACCCTATACCCGTGCTTAACCGCACAAAACTTTGTCTTAATTAACCCGGGTGCCCATACACCCTATCCCTGCGCTCTACCGCACGAAAGTTACCCGACTGTGCTAGTCGTAACCCGTAATATAACTTCGAACCCGTTGTCATATCACATATATAAATATATATATACATATACATCTACTTCTCGGGTACCCAACCCATGTGCTAACATCCAAACATCTCCCCATAAATACTTGTCTCTCAACACAAAAGTATATACGCTTACCCTTATGCTATCAAAGACAACATAATACCACACCCTTACTACCACTAGTCTTTGCGTAAAATAAACCCCGAGCTATATCTCTTTGTTCGACAATCAATTTAACCACCCTGATTCACTTTAGTAAACATCCCCACTTACCGGGATAAAATGTGAGAACACAAAACCTCACTATGTGCTATCGTACCATGCAATACGACAGATATATCCCCATATATACAGGCTATACGCCCTCTCCGGTGATACCTAGTACCAATCCTACCCTGGTGTCGCGAACACCAAAATTTAACTCCACTATCCACAATAGTTAAATTCCATCGCTATCCAGCCGATGTTTAAAAAGTATTATCAACCCTACTCCCATAATTCTCGAAATTAGTAACTCTTCGCATAATTCAAACAATCACTCAGTGTACGCCTCCACTCTCCCGTGACGAACACCAAGGGACTCCGCTACCCTACGGAAAGTTTATCCACATGCTATGGCTGCTACCACCAACGCACCCACTAAGTTTGACTCACCTGTGAACTCTAGTGAAAAATAAGCCTTATACTGTGACATCCTCTTTGTCACTCGAAACTATACCCCATGCCCGTAGGGTAAAAATAATTACTTCAATACTCCAGCTGCAACAGCTGGTTCTCGGGTTCCGGAGAAACTTCTCCCTGCCCGACTATGCCCATGACTTGCTTTAGTGGCTGTACATCCAGGACCTCATTCTGTAGTTGCCCCCTACCTCGCTTAAGACAATCTCTCTTCAAGTGTCTCGCTTTCCCCACAGACAAAACACCTTCTAATACATTCACTCTGCCATGGGTCCCTTCCATGCCGACCTTATTTGAATTCATGGCCATCCCACCGATAGCCTCCAGTTCTAGATCGTTGGGCATGATTTCCCTGCCGAAAATCCTGCCCTTGATCTCCCCCAGTCTGCTGCTGGGATACCCCACTAGTATTGTTCCCTTCTGCCTTATCCGACTGGCTAACTCCCACTCCCCTCCCGCTTCCTTTCGCGAGGAAGCGATATTCCCGATAGTGCCGGAGTGTTGCGTTAATGACATCAGTATAATCTACTAATGCGGAATTATCAATTAAATGTTGCCTGATTCTTCAGACTAACCCATCCATAAAATTTGCTTTCTTTCTCTTATCCTTGCCTACCTCATCCGGTATAAAATTTTGCCAACGAGTGAATTCTTCCTCGTAATCGGCCACTTAACGGTCCCCTTTTGAGTCACCTCACAAAATTTTCTCCTCGCTTCAGTCTCAACCGCTAGAGGAAAAATACTTGCGGTCGAACCACACTCAAAACTCTACAATAGCTAGAGTGTCCCTTTCCTCACTGTGGTGATCGACTCCCACTACTGTAGTGCTTCTCCCACAAAACTAAAAGTGATTAGCATTTGCTTCCGCACCTCATCGCAATCTCCTATGCATAGGTGACGCTGGATATCTCTCTACCTTGACACACTAGAACTACATCTTAACCCCTCGCAATTCTGGTGGGTTCCCACTAAAAATAACTTCTCTTTCTTGCTTCCACCCTGACGACTCCGCGTGAGTCTGAACATCCGGCGCCATTAACACTTGTGGCTGATCCCGTGTCAAGTATCCTGCCGTTGTGACCATCGTTTCTCCAACTGACTGTGCCACTATTTCAGTTACCTAAGCTGCCAAAATCATTCCTGACCGTTGCTGCGGTAACTCTTGCTCCTGATGAGCCTCCCTCATCTCATCTCCCCCTGTTACCCTAGCTGCTCTCTCCTGGGCGTCATCTGGAATGAGAACCGAATTGGTATGAGTTCACTCTCAAATATAAATTTCGCAGAAGAACGTATATGCGCATACGTATGAGAATACAACAATCCTATAATCGGGCTCTATATCAAAGATTTCTAAGCTGAAACGTGAAAAGCCGCACAGATCCTAAGGACACTAGAACCTGATGCTATGATACCATCTGTGACACCCCGCCTAATAAAATACCGGGTGATCAGTCCTATACCAAATTAAAACAGGATTCCCAGTTGGATCATCCTTAGCATCACTGTCGAAAACTTTTTAAATCTTACTAACCACCTAGTATTCCAAAAGTTGGTGCAAATTTTAGCTTTTTTATTAAACAAAACAGTACATGCGGAATTAACATATAAACCATTCACACATCTGAATGAAAATAAACTGAATCATAATTACACAACTTTCCGAATAAATCACCGGCCACCAAATCAATAATCCAATACAAATATTCAACACCTGAATAAATTACACCTGAAAACTGTACCGAGAATTCTGGGCTACAAGCCCTAAATAAAACTGAGACTGATACAAGATTCCTACTCTAGGAATGAATGAACGATGCGTCTAATCCATACTCCTGCTAGCATCCACATATGCCGAAGCTCCGTGTCCCTGGAATAGAATATCAATCATGGCATCCCTGTGGCTGGACACCTAAAAGGTTTTGAAAATAGTTTTATAGCAAGGGTTAGAACCCAAAACATTTTGAAAATATTTAGCAAGTGAATTAACTGCAGTAATTTAAAATGCATGAATGCGCTTCATATTTAAGTTAGTGTCGCACTCCCTTGTGGACATTCTCACCCCTCCACTATTGAGCACACCTACCGGTTACCTTAATCCCACCTAGTTGTACTACCCTGTCCAACTAGTCCTGGTATAACCTTACCTTGCCATACTACTCTAACCCGAGTATAAAAGATTCTTGAATTATAAGTTATCTCACAATTAACTTAATTAATTCCTCTTAAATAGCACCATATAACCGTGTCACAAGCTATATAAAGTAAATACATCACACACTGTATTATTCCCACAAATGATTAACTTAATTAATTTCTCATTAATTAACTGCGTATAACTGTAACCCGAGTTATATAAAGTAAATACATCGCACACTGTATTATCACCTACATATAATATTTACTACCATATTATACATACCTTTACTAACATCCACACATATATCATACGTGTATCCATCCTTTCGAGTTTACCCTCACCGGATGATTCCCTCTAAAATGCTATCTCACTAGGTGTGCTCACAAAACCTAGTTTCCCCGAGTTGGAATTGCTCACTAACTCGGCCCAAAATATAAACGTAGTGGAGGCGGTCATATTCCTTCCCTGAAAGTGAGATAAATCCCTCACCCATATATACTGGACGCTATGACCTGGGGATAAACTCGCCCTACTCCTCAATCTAGGGGATTCACCCACATCGCGCAACCTCCCTTGATAGCATTAGAGTATTTAAATTGAATAAATATCTAGTCACTGATATTTAATAGCACACACAATATAAACACGTATATATATACTATCACTGTACCGTATATATATAATTTAAACCTCGGCTTTACCGTGTACTCAAAATCCCATACACTGCCTGTAATTTAATATCACATAAAATCTATACACACACACACACACACACACACACACACATATATATATATATATATATATATATATATATATATATTATAAACCCTGGCTTTACCGTGTATTAAATATCCCATACACTGCCCGAAATTTTCTGAGTCTGTGGCCCGACTCAACGTAATTAACTTTCTCACTTAATAATTTATCGTCTTTCCGAGTCTATGGTCCGACTCTAATATATTTAACTCATACCTCAATTTATATAATATTTTTCCCGAGTCTATGGTCCGACTCCAATTAAATTAATTAACACACTTATTAATTTAATACCTCCCCGAGTCTATCGTCCGACTCTAATTAAATTAATTAACGCACATATTAACTTAATACCTCCCAGAGTCTATCGTCCGACTCTAATTAAATTAATTATTACACCCATTAATTTAATTCTTACCCGAGTCTACAATCCGTCTCTTATTTAATTAATTTACACATTGATTAATCAACACAAATCCGAGTCTGGAATCCGATTCTAATTAAATTAATTATCACATTTATTAATTTAATCCTACCCAAGTCTACAATCCGACTCTAATTAAATTAATTATCACGCTTATTAATTTAATAACTTGGTGTCACCCAACCATTATTCCCGGACTCTCTTACTTGGCCCGTAACTTAATATTAGCCGAGTCTATGTTCCGACCCCAAATTAATTACTCTCGCAAAAAAAAAAAATTGGTGTCACATAACCAACATACCCGGACTCACTCACTCGGTCCATTTTTACATCTCATAATTTCTTTCCCACATTTTTCGCCAACAATGTGTCACATATTTATCTCCATAATTTCCCAACTATATTTACCTATAATTACTAACATACCCGGACTCGCCCACTTGGTCCATAATTAAATATTTCCCGAGTCTATATCCCGACTTTAAATTAATTAGTTTATCTCCAAACTTAATTCACTACCTTGGGGTCGCTTGACCAATATACCCGGATTCACTCACTTAATCCGTACCTCACTATTTTGGAATAAAATCTCTCAAATTCATCCATTAAATGCCCCACATAAATTCATCCTAGTCCCAATTACTTTCTCCCATAATTGCTAGGAATATTTGTTTCATAATTATTTATCACTAATTAATGTATGGGAATTAAATTTCTAATTAATTTCCCCCTTATATACAAACTGGGCGAACTGCCCAGAATTCCGAATCATCGATCGATCGAACCCCCTGGGTCAATCGATCGATCGTCCCTGACTTCGTCTTCTTCAAGAGGCAGTTCCACCATTAACGAAAACCTCCAACTTTCATTCTTTCCCCTGGACTAACCCAAGCCCAATCAACCCTATATCTATATGGGAATAGGAACAAGCACCTTATGGAACATCAAACTGAAATTTAATCTCACGATTTTTTACTTTTTCCCGATTTGGGTATTATCCGGGTTTCAAATCCCCAATTCGAATTTCACTCATTTTATCAGTAATTAACCATCTACTCTTACTAGTTTTAACATCTGATTCAGTCCTCTACATTCTAGAATCATAAACACAATAAATTTTTACCCTTAATCCCATTAAGGTATATTAAATTCGAAAAACCCAATTTAAATTTTTGGTCACACACCCAAAACGAATTTTCATATAGACGTCACTATGATATGAATTGATTATCATAAATTTATAATCACAACAGTTAACCACTTGCCTGAAAGTGTTCGTAGTGTCTGATTCGTTGGCGTAGTCCCTCAATTTGGCTCCGAAATCCCCAAATTGGCTTTTGCTAAGCTTTCCCCCAATTTTCCTCTCAAGCCCTAGGCTTAGAATTATGTTGGCTGCCATTCCTTAATCTCCCAATTAGGTTCAAAATCCTTAATCCCGTTTTTCACCTAATGGGCTTAATTAAAGTGGCCCAACTCACCCCGTGTGGACCCGGCTATGCCCAAAAATACCCCGAGACCCAATTACTACCCCGGGGTACTCTTTTCTGACTATCTCGACACATCTGGACTCAACCGCGCACTCAGAATTGGCATCAAAATTAATTTATAAAAATTCTTATCTCACACCCAATTTGGTCTATACCGACTTCCGGCTGGGATAAGTGTATACCTTGTCATTAATATTCGAAATGACGTAATTAAATTATTACTATTCACTTAGTAAATAAATTTTCCTAAACATTAACCATTCACTCCTCGATTAATATTTAAATATATATATTGCCATAATTAATTCAATTAAAATTATAACACACAAGTAATTTAAAATTTCCGAATTAATTTAATATTAAATGTACAAAAATACGGGGTGTTACACTCGTCCCCAACCATATTATCATTTCCGAAACCATCTATTACATTACTCACTACGTAAGGTTCAACATAGTTATTACTCAACATAATTATTTTCGACAACTACTAACTCTCGTCACGCTAGTAATTATTACCAATAAGTCGGATTAATTATAAATTAAATTTTCTTTCTTTAACTAATTAATCCAAATTTTCCATAATTTCATAATAAAATAAATATGCATAAAAATACGGGGCATTACACATATCACCACGGAGTCCACTCGAAATAGCTATACCTCAAATCGCATGGTAAAATCTCGGGGTGTAAAATAAAATGATAGACTTAATTATTTTTTGCGTTAATCTCATATAGTAAATCTCATTAATTACCCTTATTAATTATAATAACATGCGGCACAAACAATTCATATAGCATGCGGATTTAGTTATCATCTAATTATTAAAAGCATGAGGTACAAACAAATTACAGAATCATACACAATGTGATTTACCCAATATCTTAAGAATTTATTAATTCTCTTTTGTTATTTTCTACTAAAATAAATGGCATAAAAGTAAGGGGTATTGCATTATTCCCCCCTAATAATTGAATTTCTTCCTCGGAATTCAAGATATAACTAACCAGAAGAGTTTTAGATATTTCTCTTGTATGTCATCCTTTCTATCCCACATCGACTCATCCTCGTTATGGTCCCCCCCCCCCCCCCCCCCCCACTGGACATGCACGAAAGGAACTAATTTGGAATGAAGTTTAAGCTCCCTAACATCAATAATCACAACATGCTTCTCCTCGTAACTCACAATGGGATGAAGCTCTATCTTATCAATATCTATGTGTTGATAAGCTACCTCGTCTCTAATGAATATCCATAATATCAAAACATGAAAAGCATCACGGATCCTCTACAAGTGCTCTGGCAAGGCTAAACAATACGCTAATGGTTCGATCCTCTTAACAATAGGGAATTATTTCACATATCAGGGAGCTATAACTTACCTTTCTTCACAAATCGCTTCACTCCCTTCATGTGAGACACCCTAAGTAGCACCGGATCTCCTACCTCAAAATATAATTGTGTTATCTCTGTATTCGCCTAACTCTACTGCTGATCCTAGAAAATCTTAATCCTACCATTAATTATCTCCACCTTTTTCATGGTTTCTTGGATGAACTTCGGTCCAATAATCTTTCTATCTCCCACCTCTAAACAACAAGAGGGTGAATGTCAAGTTCTTATGTATAATGCCTCGAACAACACCACGCTAATATTGAACTCATAACTATTATTGTAAGAGAACTCTATCAATGGTAAATATCATTCCCAACTACCTTTAAAGTCGAAGATAAACATCCATAACATATTTACCAATATCTGATCCACCCACTCCATCCAACCATCCATTTGTGGGTGATAGGAGGTACTCAACCTCAGCTCTACCCCTAATGCCTGTCGAAAACTCCTCCAAAAGTGGGACACTAATTTCTTATCTCTATTCAACACAATATTAATTAGTACACCATTCAAATCCAAAATATCTTCAAGTAAGATCTTGGTGTACTAATATTAAGTATAATTTGTCCAAAATAAAAGAAAGTGAGCCACCTTTTTCAGATAGTCCACAATCACCTAAATGGCACCGTGTCCCAGCTATGACATAGGTAACCCCATGAAGAAATCCATGGAAATTCTCTCCTATTTTCACATCGTAATCTTCAGAGGCTACACAAAACCTATTGGTCTCTAATGGTCAACCTTTACCATCTGCCACGTGGAACACTTGGACACATAAATGGTGATGTCCTTCTTCATGCATGCCCACAAATACTGGCGCCTCATATCCATTTACATCTTATCCCCATCGGGATGTACCAAAAAATATGATCCATTTTCCTCACACATAACTACCCTTCATAACTCCTCGCCTTAGGAAACTACTAAGCTATTGTGGAACCATAAGCCTCCCTCATAACAATCGAGTAATACTAATCTCCCTTTGTCAATAACTATTCTATCTTTTCTTGACAAAAAGAATTCACCTCCCATGCCTTCACAAATTGAATGATAATCTCAGTTGTGATGGTAAGAACTGCCATAAATGATCATGATAACTCATCATATGTGCAAAGCAGTATCTATTTCGCCTGCCATACTATGGCTAGGTCGACCATCGATTTATGACTCAAGGCGAATGCCACTACATTCTCCTTACAAGGGTGATATTCAAAAATGATAATCCTTCATGAACTCAAGCCATTTATGTTGCCTCATGTTCAATTCCTCAGTACGAACAAGTATTGAAAACTCTTATAGTCTATAAACAAATGGAAACTCCCTCCCAAAAGATAATGTCTCAAAATACATTCTGCAAATACTACAGCTACTAACTCCAGATCATGGGTGGGGTAATTCCCTTCGTGAGGCTTAGGATTTTGGGAAGCATAAAATACCATCCTATCCTCTTGCATAAGTACACCCTAATGTCCCTACAAGGACATATCAGTATATCCCTTATAGTATATCCCCCCTATGAGGTAAAATGATCACCAAAATTGAATTTAACTTGACCTTAAACTCTTCAAAAGTCTATTGGAATGAGTCATCCCAAACAAATGGTATGCTCTTTCGAATCATATTCGTCATAGGCTCATCTATCTTCGAGACCCCCTGAATGAATCGATGAAAGTACTCCATAAAACCCATAAAACCATGCCCCTCTATACGTATTGTAGGATGGCCTCAATCCATCACTGTAGAAACCTTTCCTATATCCACTGATATTACCATCTCAAACATAACGTGACCTAAGAACTGAACCTCCTCCAACAAAAATATGCACTTGTTGAACTTATTATAGAACTAATGGTCTTGTAGTGTCTATAAGACCATCTGCAAGTGCTAATCATGCTTGTTTGCAGTTCGAGAATAAATCAATATGTCATCTATGAACACTACGACAAACTAATCCAATAAATACATGAACACCCTATTAATTAAGTCCATAAACACTACTGGTGCATTGATTAGACCGAAAGTCATAGCCATGAACTCGTAAGACCCATATCTCGTAAGAAAATTTTTCTTCAGAACACTTGACCTATAATCCTCCACTAACGGTACTCAAATCTTAAATAAAACTTCTAAAAGTAAAAAGAACCTCTCAACTAGTTGAATAGGTCATTGATATGGGTTAACATGTACTTATTCTGTATGCTAATATTGTTCAACTCTCGATAATTAATACACAACCTCATTGAATCTTCCTTATTCTTCATGAACAATATTGGAGTACCCAAAGATTAAGTACACCTCTTATTAAATCAATGACCCCAAAGTTATTGAATCTGATCCCTAATGTCTCTTATTTCTAAAGGAGCGTAGGAAATAGATCTCACACTTAGAACCAAATCAATCACAAACTCAATCTCTCTACTCGGTAGTAACATCGAATCTCTTGAAACACATCTGAGAATTCCTTAACCTGAATAGAGTCTAATAAAATGATGACTGCCTAAGAAGTCTCCTCCTAAATAGAGTATAAATTCATTCTCAACCCTCTCATCGAGAATGGCATCGCAACTAAACACATCTCTTACCTTAGAAAGGAAAATAATATGGACCTCCTAAAAAAATTCATACAAGCTCTATAATTGGCTAACCAATCCATCCCCAGGAGAACGTCATACTCGGACATGTCTAAAAAATATAAGTTGAATGCAGACCTAAGTCTCCCAATCCCTACCCCTATACCTGTACACGGAACATATGGGTACCTCTTTACCCATGGGTGAGTCTATGTGCAATATTAGGTCTAGTGCTAAGTCTACTGTCCCCTTTGACTGAGTAATGTTATTACTAATGAATAAATTTGATGCATCGGTATCGAATAAGATATGTCCTATATGCCCAAAGATAGGAAACATACCCTCTACTACCTACATTGTCGTTGGTGCCTCTCTAGGTGAAACGTGATCCACATGTCCATACTGAAATTCTTGTTATTGCACTAAAGGAGGGGCTGGTGGCACTAGTAATATTGGCACTATTACAAATGGCGAGGCTAGAAACTATTACTACTTGCCCTGAGGTGCCTAATACCCATGTTGACCTCCCTATTCCTATTCCCTATATTTTCCTTCATGACACCTCTTTGCCATGTATCTGGCTTCTTTGGAGTCATAACAACTACATAAAATCTTCCCCTACCCTACTTCTTCCCATGTTGGACCTTCTGGCCACTAGCTCTGATATCCTCTTATTTATTATCCTTGGCCCTGATGGCTATGTTGGGACTACTAACCTTAGCCCTAATGGCCCTACCAATATCGATCATCAAAACTCTTATGCTTATTAAAGTGATGTTGTGACTAGGATCCACCCCTTAAACTTCTGGTCCCCTTAATATTATTCGCACATGTCTTGCCTTGATGGCTCAATGTGTTTACATTGGGCCTCTTCTCTCCCTTACTCTTCTAAAATGACCCGTGATCCTGTCAATGTAGTAACTTGGCATTCACTATCTGAATATAAGTGGTAAAACTTGGATTCCCTAAAAGGGACTTCCTAATGTGCCAGGATAACCCTATCGCATACATGTCCATTTTCTTATCCTTGGTGCCTACCTCCTCCAAGGAAAATAATGATAGTGTGGTAAATTCCTCCACGTATTCTACTATGGTATAATTCTCCTTCTTGAGATCCATGAATTGTATCTCCATCTTTTTCCTCACTACGGGGAAGGGGGGAGTACTTTACCTAGAACTCAACAATAGTCATCTAGTCCCACTACTAATCTAAACAAAGCTAATATATGTTTTCACACTTCTGTGCACTCCACCATTTTCAAACTCCTCTTAATATCCTTCCTCTATTGAAACGAGACACTAATGTCGGTACTACAAGGAAACTCTAGTGGGTGGCCCTTGGAAAATTCCTCCCTATCTCTCTATAATTAGAAATATATGGATGAAGTGGTAACAACACCTAATGTGGTGGTGGCAGTAGCGACGGTTGTGCCTAGAAGTGATGTAACGTGGCAGCCATCTCTGCAAAGACTTCCTGATTAATTATAATGGCTATGTCTATTACCGTAGTTTTTGGTGGTCCCAATGGCAGTTATGGCTAGGGCTGCGGCCCCAACTAAGCCCTACCCTCTATAACCTCATTGATAGTGAGTCATAGTCTGTCTCGTATTGTGGTTTCCATCGAAAATAAAACAAGGTTGATATTAGTAAAAAAACACAAAGAGTACACCAATTCCTAAACATAGGGCTCTACATATCAAATAATAAGATTCATAACGTAAAGAGCAAAATACAGATACTAAGAACACTTGAACATGGATGCTCTATTACCAACTATGACAACCCTAATTTTCCATGTAACAGTTGTCCAGGATAATATGTCGAATATGGGGCTTATCGAACAATTTATACCATTATCAGCATCAAACCATAAAGTAACAACTGTAATTAAACCATACTCGCATGCGAATTGAACTAAAATGACATAACCATATAAATAAATTTGTCTCAATCATCATGACTCTGAATAAAACTGACTGAATAATATATCCAAGCTTATGCCCATACAATGCTATCAAAAAGAACTAACTAAAAGCAAACTAAATAGCAACTAGAATCAAAAGATTGAAATCTTTTATGCTAAGTGGAGCTGCAAGTCATATCTTTTCTCAGACCTTCCTATCTAAATACACCTGGCAAACATTTTTATAATTTTTGGTCGGAGCCCTAAATTTCCAAGAATTCATTTTAATATCAATTAATAATCCTGTGATTGATTTACAATACATGCCATAAATCATCTCTCATGTGCAATAAATATCTCACCTCTCATTTAAGTGCAATACTATGTGCATTACCTAACCCAAGTCATATTATTTCAACTAATCATTACACTATCACAAGGCATGAATTACAACTAACTATTACATAATAAGGTTGTAACTACCTAGGCGTGTCCAAGTATAACCCCAATACTAACCCCCACAATATTACACCCAAATGGTACAAATAAAGAACATATGGTATTTTATGCAACATCGGGTTTGTTATCAATTGTCTATATTTGGACTATGTTAGTTCTTTTATCAATGGTTATTACATCACACGAAGGCCGCTACCTTCGGTTCCCATATCATGCCTTTATCGATAAGTCTTCTAGAGTCCATAACCTAACGGGCATAAGAAAAAACATACAAATTAATAATGGAGTGATCACTACGTAGTAAACACCACCAACAGCCCACACCCAGACCAAGTCGATGGATTAAACCATATTGCTTCTCTCATTACGAAGTAGTTTCTACTGATCATATGATCTAACACAATGATCTCCACTACATCCTTTACATCTCAGATGTCGTGTGGTACACGGTCCGATGCCAACTGCAACCCCCAACCGATAGATTCACCACGAGTAAATGTATGTTCACATAATTATATAATTCACATAAATACAACACACAAATATATGTTATTAACCTATAAGATATAGAACCTCTCATGCGTCCATCCAATCTAACCCAATTCCCACAACATCGGATTATATTATAAACTAATATTCTTAATTATTAACTTTTTACTATAATTATAATAATTTATGTCTTTAGGTTCATGCTACACATCCATACTCATGCATTATACCAATCATTACTCAAATAGATAACCTCTTGTATACTAGAATCAACTCATACTAACTTCACGATCCATTTCCCAAACTTGACCCGGTCCGACTCCAAGGCCGAATCTATTCACCCCTAGGGGGCCAAATCGATTCGCATTGAGCAGTAGGCCCGGATTTTCCTAAAAATGAATGGGATTCTTTCCCAACTTCCATTAACTAGTTATGAAGCTCCTAAACCTCTAATTAATAATAATATAATTAAATCTAAATATGAGAACAAGCTTCAAGTGATTCCTAATCATCATAAATAGATTAGGTCATCAATTTCAATGGTTAATGTAATACCCCGTATTTTTATGGCTTTTAAATTTAGGGACTTATTAAATTTAATTGAGATAAATTAATTTAATCTTAATCTGGAAAGTTGTTTTAAATATTTACTAGCGTGACAAGAGTTAGTAATTATTGGAAATTGTTGAATATGTTGAATGTTACTGGATGATTATAGTAATATATGAGATTTATTTTATAAAAATTGTCACGTGTGAGTAAAATGACAATGATGGAAATTAAGTCGGGACGCGCCTGTGTCGTGTCAGGACTAAATTATTATCATATAAAGTGAATAAATTATAAGTTGCCTATATGGTCATTTCGAGTGCGCCAAAGTGTCCGGAAGGGTCGAGATAGTCAAAATAATGTACTCACGGGTTTAATTTGGGTCTCGGGACGTTTTTAGGCTTAATTAGTACCCCGGGAGGGCGTTTTGGACATTTCGTAATTATGGGTAATTAAACCCACGAATTTTCTAGGGTTATATCATATGGTAAGTTTTGTCTTCTAGGGTTAGCATAACCAAAAACTAATGACGGCCATAGGAGAGAAAGAGGAGAAGCTTTCCAAGGAGTTCTAGGCCAAGAACTCCTCCGGTTGCACCGCCGTCACTGCCAAATGGTAGATCGCGTAACGAGGATCTCAACCACACCAAATTTTTCCACAAATCAGAACTTTGAATTTCAGGCAAGTATCTATCTTTCTTTAATCAAGTTAATGAATTCTTTTATATTAGTCTAGGGTTGATTAGAATTAGTTTTCTTGAAAAAAAACATTAATTGGAGACAAAAAATTACGTGTTGTAGAGGTAAAGATTATATTCTGGAAATCCATTTCACATGTAGAGGTTGAACCACGAATTTCCATGGTGTTAGTGAAGAAAATCTGGAAAAATAATGGAAGAAACTAAGTTAAAGAAAAATATTACGGTTCTTGAGATTTATATAGATTTTACCCTTTAATTTGGTTATAGTTGATGAAAACTCACATGCTTTACGTAGGATATTGTTTATATGGGTATATAATACTTGTAGTATAAGTGGTTGGAAGTTTGGGACTGAAACATGATGATTTGGATGAGTTTGGGGTAAAATTTCTCTAGCTGGGTTTTCTGCAGTTTTGCCATAACTGCTTGATCGATCGATCGAGCCCAGAGCATCGATTGATCGATAGTTCGATCGATCGACCCCCTTTCATCGATCGATCGACCCCTCCTGGAAAACTGCATTTTTGCTTGGGTTAGCTTACTCCGATTTGATGCGTAGTAAATCTTGATTTGAGTTGCTAGAACATAATGAAACACAAGAAGGATCAATAGGGTCAAGATAAACCCCGTTATGTGGGTGTGAAAGGGAAAGGAAGGGTAAGTGGGTGATATTCATACTTAAGAAATCATACGTGCGTTGATTAAATAATCGAAATGTCTAGGAAGTTGGATTAGAAGGTGAGTGAGGGCCTACTGAAATTGTATTTAGGTAAAGATAATACTTCGAGAGGCGAGAAGTGAGTTTAGAATAACTTAATTACGAGAATAAAATGAACGAGTCCGTTATACGAAATAATCGAGTAAAATGTGTAATAACGGATAATTATAATTATGGGTCGTGAGCGCACCTAATTCAACAATGTGGATGTGTGTGTATATATATATGACTGTGTGATTGTGCATATATTATATCTGTATAAAAATCATACTCGGGCTACTTGCTATCACAGGGGTTTTCGCGTCGGGACGGTCTTATCTCGATGGGACCTTTATGGGGGATATTGACTCGTACCCTAGAACATAGGATTCCTTGGTACAGGCTATCTGATTGATAGTCAGACGGTCCTTAGAGATGTGAGGGTATGTGCTGACCTCTTAGTGACTTAGAACTATGCCTCACCTCCATTTGTTTGTATTTTTGTGTTAATACAGTTCGAGAGTGATTCCGAACTAGTATTTCCCTTAGTTTGTGTGCTAAAGGGGACTTGATAGCAGAGTATGACAGCACCATAGTTTTTATGTGGGGTTTCGTTAGTATGTATATATATATATATATATATATATATATATATATATATATATATATATATATATATATATATATATATATATATATATATATTATATGAGTGATTGGTATATATATACTTATATATGGAAGCCTAGCACCATAGATTTTATGTGGGGTGCTGTTTGTATATATGTTATACGAGTAATTAATATATATACGTATATCTATATGAGAACTTTCTACTGTGCGTGAAAGAAGTTAAGAAATGTATAAATTTTCAATTTCACTATAAGTATTCGAAAACGTTATAACGATACGGATTTATTCTACTTAACGTGAGAAATCTTGAAGAGATGGATTTTCTAAAAGTGAATATCATAACCTTAATTTCACATGATAAGACTTATGGAGAATAATTTAGAGAGATATATGAGATTCATTAGTACGGTAGACGTGCACACTAGATGAGAGGTGAGAATTCTCAAGAGAGTGTCGCATACTAATATGATTGTTGCATTAGCGGGTAAGCATTTTAAATACTTGCTAAACTATTTGAAAACTGTTTTACAATTGGGCTCTGACCCGTTTGCTGATATCTCTTCTCTATTTTGTATATATATATGTATTACACTTGCCCAGCCACACGGGCGTCATGCTTAGGATTCTTTGGATGGAACGTGTTGTAGCTTTTGTGGGAGTTGCAGGCCATTGCTTAGACGATTTCATTATTGAATCCACTTCTAGTTCAGTTTTATCAAGTGGGGCATGTGTCGCCCTTTTCCATTATTCAGTTGGATTTGTCAGAAATTGTAATTCTTTTACTTTCGGTATCTTTACTTCGGGATTTATTACTGTCAGGATGTTTTCTTTTGGTGTTTTAAAGTTGGGATTTGATATTGATGGTTAAATTCTTGAATGTCCATTTACATTCTTACTATTAATGTGTGTCTCTTAAATTATTAACTGTCAAAGGTTTTATAATTGGATTCAATAAAAATGGAAATAAGGTTTTAAATGGTTTTGACACTTAGCTTAATTACTTAGGGTATTTAATTTGAAAATTTAAATTTGCGACAGTGATGCTAAGAATGAACCAACTATTCACCTTGATTTTAATTTAATAAAAGATTGATCGCCCGGTATTTAATTAGGCGGGGTGTCACAGGTGGTATTAGAGCATCAAGTTCTAGTGTCCTTTAGGATCTGTGCGGCTTATTATGCTTTCAGCGTTGCTTTGTTTGATATAGAGCCCTATGTTTAGGATTATCTATTTCTTTGATGAGATTTCGTTCTCCTGCTATAACGTATATACATTAGTGAGTTCTAATTTCGTTCGGATGTGTGCGTTTGCCGAGCGATGATGGATGTCAGAAGAGGACCGTTAAGTGGACATCAGGAGGCAGGGCTCAGTTGAGGTTGTAAAGTATATTCGAGAATGATGACAGTAGTCGAGGTCACCCCCATTATGGCACGAGAAGCCAAGACTGTCAAGGTGACTAAGGCGCAGCCATTTCCAAATGCTTCTATAGTCGAATGAGGTACGAGAGTAAGCTCACCCAACGTGTTATAAAACGTATAGAGAATTGTTAGTGGGAATTCTAGAAATGCGGGAATTGTGTAAGTTTACCAAAGGAGGTAAAGTATCCAAAGGTTTAGATATAGGATGGAGCGTGGCTAACTGAAAGTAAAAATTTTGAGAAAATTTTCTTGGCTGTCGGAACGAAGTTATAATGATGGGAGTCAACCACCAATTTTAGAAGTTGAATGCTATGTCTATAGGAGAACCTTAGGTACAGTGTTGATCGTATGTTCCTTCATCAGATGTTCAGGATTAGAAGTGAACGTTGTCCTGAACCCATCACAGGAGGACGTGACAGAGGTTCATTTGTGAATATGAATCTTAACCGTTAGCGAATTTGTATCGAAAGATGTAGATACAAGTGGAGGAAACGACCCCAAGTGGGAGATCGACTCGTAATAATAGTTGATAACACTCAAAGAGGAAATTCTGATGGACGGCCGATTTAGAAGTTGAAAATGTTGTATTTTGTTAATAAAGATGATAATGCTCCTTTGTGTAGGAAGCTAAAAGAATCGAAGAATTTAGTCGAGAATAAGACTGAATACAATGGTGGTGGTGTAGTACCACAAAGGGGTGTGGATACACATCTGGGGACCCATTTAAATGATTCGGATAGTTAAATTCTTACCAAGTTATGGTAAATTTAGTAAGGACTATTATAGACAGTGACATGTTCTTTAGGGCCTAAAAGGCTAAGGAAATAACTGGGGTAGCCAACAGGAATCGAGTCTACTAAAGTCTGAGAGAAGGATAATCCTAACATGGTTAGTAGGACAGGTGATAAGTGGATTATGTGTTGAGGTATTTTGTGGGAAGTGAAATCGCACGCGATAATATTTTCCAAAGTGAGTAAAGGGACAAGAATACGGTGCCTAGTAAAAAACAACGATTAAAGTAGTTTTGTTTTGGTTTGGGCAGACGTGTTACATCCGGAGACCATTTGTGCAGTCAAGACGATTGGCAAGGTGGAAGTATAAGTTGAATCCTCAAAGGATGCATCGTGTTTATGTGACACGAGAGATTCAATATATTTTGTTCATTGCTAGGTTAGCATGTGAGACGAGTTTAATGAGTATAATTATAAACGTTATTATTATGTGAATATTTTTCCCTAGTGTAGCGGGATTTTTCTTTAGTTCTATCCGCGGAGGATGAATGAGTATATTAACAGTGTTATGTAATTTATTGAGGTTACTCGTTGTAGTGATGCGATATGCGAGTATGATATTATCTTTGTTACAACGTTATAAAAATGGTTAGTACGATAGTGGGCAATTATTGCAAGACTATCGGAGTGGTTGCATTAGTGTAGCATGTTTTTGTTCTAGCGAGGCTTCACCTACAAGAAGGTCGGACTCGCACTTATATTATCTATCCTAGAGACTTTGGAGGGGATAGTGGGCTCGAGATATTCGATATCGATGTATGTATAGACCTCGTCATTATGATTCAGAATGTAGCGGGTCTACTGTTGAGCGAAAAGATTTAACTCAGTATTATGTTTAGCACTCAGGACTTGGGGATAGGAAGAGTGCATTGTTATGTCTATCCTCTAGAGATGTGGGAGTTAAGATTTATACCCCTATTATTAGGGAAAGAGATTTTGAGAATTTCGATTGTATGTATTCGAGGTTTATGGAATGAAATTACCACCACCCAATACTGAACGATAGTGCAATTGGTGAAATGTTCTTTGTTAAGTGTAATTACGGGAGGAAATTGTAACTTTTTTGTCAAGAGATGGAATAAAGGGGTACATGTTATAGACGGAGGACCTAACGGATTTCGATAACCAATAATGCTAGGTAGTAGTGTATCGGGGGGGTTCCTTATTTGGATTTCTCTTTGCGAGACATCCCACGCATGAAACTTAGCGTAAGGTTGGAATTAGGGAAATGTTTGGTCATTAGTCCATGAGTTCGGTACCTCGGTCGTACTAGGGGTAGGTAATTATATCTATAAGTTAGAAGTTGAATCATGATTTAAGGCCAGTGGAGCTGGTTATGTGGTAAGAAAGCATTGAAAGTTATCCCCACGAGTTAAGGGGTGGAACGATGATAAAGAATATTTAAAAATTTCAATTTCTAGGGTGGTTAAGAGTACCCAAGTGTTGTAACCGCGTTTAGAACACAAGGTAAATAAAGAGTTGGGATGATTTTTAGCATGGATTATCTGGAAAAAAATTTATTATACAAAAGAGATGACTTGTATTTATTTTGATGAATAGAGCATTAGTGATTTATTTTGGTTGTTGTACCTATTTGGGAAAATTGTTGTACTTATCTAAAGAAGTTTGAGATTTGTCGTTCCTCTTTTGTTGTCATGGAATTTGAATGCCCTATTCCTTATATTTTGTTGGATTTAGTTAGTTCTACAGATGAGTAGCGCGTCGTTCGCTCTCCCAGGGCGGTCGGGGTGTTACAAAGTGTGGGCATCTTGGTTAGCTGATGTTAAAATCGTCCGAGTTGAAGGGACGTGGTAACAGACGTGTGGAATATATGTTTGTGGGACTAACATAATGAAGTAAAGGTAGTAGAGTGGATTAAACGTCACATAAGGGGCGATAATCCATACATAAGTGTGCAATTAAAATAGCACACCCTAATTTTGATTGGAAGGCTGTGGGAAGCCATTTAAGAAGGGGTATTCCTTGAATAGAGTAAAATTTAATTATTATAAAGAACACTCAGAGCGGAGTTGTTATTAGTCAAGTGTGAGTGAGAATTGCGCATACAAAGAGTGATGATGTTAGTATGATATAAAAGATCCAGAAGTGCGCATCGTGGAGAAAGGAGCACGGGTCGGAACTTTTGGCATACACCAAGGAAGGATGGTGAGTATTACGTGTCACTTAGTGTGAGACATTTGAAGGAAAAATTTATGTTTAGCAGGACGTAGTGAGTAGTCTCTACATGCACCGCCCATAGATAGGGTTCAGTTGGAAGAAGAGAATGAACTAGAGAATTTTTTGTTTATCGAAAATTCCTGAAATTGGAAGAGGTCAGTAAAGTCGGTAAAGTTCTTGGATGGGTTACCATCCTCAAAACAAGATCAAGGGTTCATGGGAACATGTGAATTAAGTCGCCCAAGAAGGAAGTGATTCATATTCCTTTGGGGTAGTTTACAATATTAACTAGTGTGCCCCAAATTTCCTTTGAAAGGAAGGATCGCGCCAGTACATGGTTCGGAACAGTATTAATTTTTGAATCGGGATGAGATTGGTGAATCCCACCTTTGATATGGGATTTCAGGAACCAGCGGAGATAAGGTTTCTTTTCGAGTAGGATGTATCACCCTTAGCTAGGGAATAGGCGCACGGTGATTAAAGATTAGTGGAGCCACGTGAAGGAAATTTTGGAATCTTGGTACGGTGATTTCAAGAGTGCTCTGTAGAAGCACTTCTACCTGTTTGTCGCGTACGAGGTGCTTATTAAGGTTTTGGTGTGGAAGAAACTCGACTATTCTCCTTCCGTATGTTTAGAGGTGAGTGGATAATCAGAATTTTGGATCGGTCGAGAATAATCCGATAACTATAGTGGAATTCCATGACTATTTTAGGCGAACAAGAGTGGTCAAATGTTTGTATGGTTTTTCTCAGAATGGGAGTTTTGTATATTAATAAATCCGAGTAGTTGTCATGTAGTGAGTTGCGGCCTCCCAATGATAGGGAGATAATGGAAATTTATAATGTATAGGCGTGACCTATGCGAATGTTGTCGGTTAGGAGCACCATGTGAAGTGTCTCCAATGAGAATGTTAATCAAGCTTGCTGTGAGGCGGGGGCTATAGTGATTGGGCGCCTTGCTATGTAGACAGCTTGCGTACTGAAAAGATATCCAGAATTGTTCTACCAGGTAGGCCTTATTTTTCGAATTTCGGGATGAAATTCTGTTATTAGGGAGGAAGTATGTAATATCCCGTATTTTTATGGCTTTTCAATTTAGGCATTTATTAAATTTAATTGAGATCAATTAATTTAATCTTAATCCGGAAAGTTGTTTTAAATATTAACTAGCGTGACAAGAGTTAGTAATTATTGGAAATTGTTGAATGTGTTGAATGTTACTAGATGAGTATAGTAATAAATGAGATTTATTTTATAAAAATTGTCACGTGTGAATAAAATGACAATGATGGAAATTAAGTCGGGACGCGCCTGTGTCGTGTCAAGACTAAATTATTATCATATAAAGTGAATAAATTATAAGTTACCCATAAATCATTTCGAGTGCGCAAAAGTGTCCGGAAGGGTCGAGATAGTCAAAATAATGTACTCGGGGGTTTAATTTGGTTCTCGGGACGTTTTTAGGCTTAATTAGTACCCCGGGAGGGCGTTTTGGACATTTTGTAATTATGGGTAATTAAACCCACGAATTTGCTAGGGTTATATCATATGGTAAGTGTTGTCTTCTAGGATTAGCATAACCAAAAACTAATGACGGCCATTGGAGAGGAAGAGGAGAAGCTTTCCAAGGAGTTCTAGGCCAAGAACTCGTCCGGTTGCACCGCCGTCACCGCCAAATGGTAGATCGCGCAACGAGGATCTCAACCACATCAAATTCTTCCACAAATCAGAACTTTGAATTTCAGGCAAGTATCTATCTTTCTTTAATCAAGTTAATGCATTCTTTTATATTAGTCTAGGGTTGATTAGAATTAGTGTTCTTGAAAGAAAACATTAATTGGAGACAAAAAATTACATATTGTAGAGGTAAAGATTATATTCTGGAAATCCATTTCACATTTAGAGGTTGAACCACGAATTTCCATGGTGTTAGTGATAGAAAATCTGGAAAAAGAATCGAAGAAACTAAGTTAAAGAAAAATATTAGGGTTCTTGAGATTTATATAGATTTTACCCTTTTATTTGGTTATAGTTGATAAAAACTCGCATGCTTTACGTAGGATATTGTTTATATGGGTATACAATACTTGTAGTATAACTGGTTGGAAGTTTAGGACTAAAACATGATGATTTGGATGAGTTTGGGGTAAAATTTTCGTAGCTGGGTTTTCTGCAGTTTCGTCATAACTGCTTGATCGATCGATCGAGCCCAGAGCATCGATCGATCGATAGATCAATCGATCGACCCCCTTTCATCGATAGATCGACCCCTCCTGGAAAACTTCATTTTTGCTCGGGTAAGCTTACTCCGATTTGATGCGTAGTAAATCTTGATTAAAGTTGCTAGAACATAATGAAACACAAGAAGGATCAGTAGGGTCAAGATAAACCCCGTTATGTTGGACTTTAATGTGAAAGGGAAATGAAGGGTAAGTGGGAGATATTCATACTTAGGAAATCATACGTGCGTTGATTAAATAATGGAAATGTCTAGGAAGTTGGATTAGAAGGTGAGTGAGGGCCTACTGAAATTGTATTTAGGTAAAGATAATACTTCGAGAGGCGAGAAGTGAGTTTAGAATAACTTAATTACGAGAATAAAATGAACGATTCCGTTATACGAAATAATCGAGTAAAATGTGTAATAACGGATAATTATAATTATGGGTCGTGAGCGCACCTAATTCAACAATGTGGATGTGTATATATATATATGTGTGTGTGTGTGTGTGTGTGTGACTGTGTGATTGTGCATATATTATATCTGTATAAAAATCATACTCGGGCTACTTGACATCACGGGGGTTTCCGCGCCGAGACGGTCTTATCTCGATGGGACCTTTATGGGGATATTGAGTCGTACCCTAGAACATAGGATTCCTTGGTACAGGCTATCTGATTGATAGTCAGACGGTCCTAAGAGACGTGAGGGTATGTGCTGACCTCTTAGTGACTTGGAACTATGCTTCGCCTCCATTTGTTTGTATTTTTGTGTTAATACAGTTCGAGAGTGATTCCGAACTAGAATTTCCCTTAGTTTGTGTGATAAAGGGGACTTGATAGCAGAGTATGCCAGCACCATAGTTTTTATGTGGGGTGCCATTAGTTTATATATATTATATGAGTTAGTGGTATATATATACTTATATATGGAAGCCTAGCACCATAGATTTTATGTGGGGTGTTATTTTTATATATATTATACGAGTAATTAATATATATACGTATATCTATATGAGAACTTTCTACTGTGCGTGAAAGAAGTTAAGCAATGTATAAATTTTCAATTTCACTATAATTATTCGGAAACGTTATAACGATTCGGATTTATTCTACTTAACGTGAGAAATCTTGAAGAGATGGATTTTCTAAAAGTGAATATCATAACCTTAATTTCACACGATAAGACTTATGGAGAATAAGTTAGAGAGATATATGAGATTCATTAGTACGGTAGACGTGCACACTAGATGAGAGGTGAGAATTCTCAAGAGAGTGTCGCATACTAATATGATTGTTGCATTAGCCGGTAAGCATTTTAAATACTTGCTAAACTATTTTAAAACTGTTTTACAATCGGGCTCTGACCCGTTTGCTATTATCTCTTCTCTCTTTTCTATATATATATGTATTACAGGTGCCCAGCCACAGGGGCGTCATGCTTAGGATTCTTTGGATGGAACATGATGTAGCTTTTGTGGGAGTTGCAGGCCATTGCTTAGACGATTTCATTATTGACTCCACTTCTAGTTCAGTTTTATCCAGTGGGGCATGTGTCGCCCTTTTCCATTATTCAGTTGGTTTTGTCAGAAATTGTAATCCTTTTACTTTCGGTATCTTTACTTCGAGATTTATTACTGTCAGGATGTTTTCTTTTGGTGTTTTAAAATGGGATTTTATATTGATGGTTAAATTCTTGAATGTCCATTTACATTCTTACTATTAATGTGTGTCTCTTAAACTGTCAACTCTCAAAGGTTTTATAATTGGATTCAATAAAAATGGAAATAAGGCTTTAATTGGTTTTGACACTTAGCTTAATTATTTAGGGTGGTTAATTTGAAAATTTAAATTTGCGACAGTGATGCTAAGAATGAACCAACTCACCTCGATTTTAATTTAATAAAGGATTGATCGCCCGGTATTTAATTAGGCGGGGTGTCACAGTTAATCAATAAAGGTCACATCTTTCTTAAAACATCAATAGTTTACAAATTTATTTCAATTTCACAATAAACCTTCAAGTTAATACAAGGGTTTGATTAATAAACATGAATGGATACTTGAACAGGGATTCTAACATGCTTTCGAATTATTTTACTATATAGATTTCAAGTTTTATCATCACAATATCAACTTTCAACATAAGATTAATTGATAACTAATTCTAATTAGTCCCAATAATAACATAATTCATATAACACGGATTAAATCTTCACACATAATCCAAAACCTAAAATCAGTACGGGAAGAATATGATTCTAAATTAAATACATATTATTTAATGACCTTGCAATTAAATTCTTGCCTTAGGTATGAAGATTGAAGAACCCTCTCTTAATTCCCCTTATTTCTCCTCTCCGGGCTTTCTCTAATTCTTTCAGGTGCTTATGGTTTCTAGATTCTAGTTTAGTTAGTAATATAACATTAATAAAAGAATCTTTGTCATTTTATAAATGCTAATTCATGTACCTCTTAATGAGGCCTAATTTTGGGCCCTTAAAAGAGTCCATAATGCTATTTAGAATTGACCAAAATCCCCCTAAGGGTATGCCTATCCCCCCATACTAACTTAAGATGTTTAAAACAGAAAAAATGGCCTCCATATAACCTCGGAGTCACTCAAAATAGGAATACCTAAAATCTCATGGCCCTTAATTATTTTATGCATTAATCACCTATAACCCATCTCATTAATTCTACTTATTATTTATCATAACATGTGGTAGAAATAATTCACGTAACATGCCCATTTAGTATCATCTAAATATGCAAAGCACATGGTACTAATGAATTACATAATCATGCACAATGTAATTTAGCCTATATTTCATTTAATTATTAATTTTCATTTATTATTTTCTACTAAAATAAATGACATAAAAGTATGGGGTATTACAAATTCACATCACGATTACCGACAGAGAATTAAGCAATTTCCGTCAACTTTCTTGACGGGTTATATTTCTTCAATCTAGGTAAGATTTCACCTGATTTTCCTTGCTTTCATTCATTGATTAACTTGTTCTTAGCCTTATTTTATTTCCACACTTTGAATATTAGCCAATAACCTTTGAAATCATAAAAATACACAGAGTTTTATGGGTTGGGTTCAAACTATTCAAGGTTTTTTGTTGGATGTTGTTGATGAAATTACCTAACTTTTGAATCTTGAACATGTATGTATCTTAATACGTAAGGAATATACCCCTGAGTTGAATTGTAATGCCCCGACCTCGATTTATGGGTTACCCGTGAGTCAACCCGATCCGACTGGAGCATTAGGTGTGAAGTGCAATGGAACAGCATACACAATGTTGCTAGTCCAATTTTATTTTAGTTAACATTTCAGTTGCTAACATGCAATTCGAGTTTCAAAATAAACTACGCGATGGACCCATGGGGAGCACCCTGAGGCCCAAGTAAACAGAGATACTAACATAGAAATAAATAAGTACTTCTATAATGATCTCAAAATATGAAACCACACCTTGTCGTAACAAAACAAGGGTATGAGGCAATGCCTAATGGGATTATACAAATACATAATAGAAATAGACGGCAGAAATAATACTCATATGCTACAACCACATGCATGCGAAATTTTTTATGTATCCACATACGTATACCTTTCAAAAATTCATGTTCCAATGCATTTACAGTTTTACTTTCAAAAACCTACTTATCCAGATTAATTAACTTTAATCTTGTAAAAGACTTCCTTTACTCATTCTTAAGATTTATCACTTCATTTAATACACCTGATTCAACACTTAAAACCGCTACATTTGATTACTCCAAACACATTCCCTTACCGAAACTACCCTTTTTATTTATTTTAATGTACTTTAGTATTTTCATTAAAGCTCACCCTTTCAACACACGAGAACACCGTGTTAGAAAATACTCATTTAATCTTTGAAAACCTTTCTACAATACAGTATTACATTAATTATGTATTTAACTTGTTAGATTGCTTCATACCTATTCACACACTTACTTTACCTTTTTCGTTAACTTATGGACACTTATCAATTATACCTTTACTTGTCTATTTTAACCTTTACAATAAAACATTTTTTTATCCATTTAGGTTAGGTTGTATTAACACATTTTTTCACATAACCCATTTCTTGAAATGTTCCTTATTTTCTTTATCTTTTCTCTCAGTCTTCCAATACCGCATACTTCCACGAGCCCCACACTGCCGGCTATTTTCACCATATGCTTTAGCCAGTGTTTACGATTTTTCTCCCAAAGGCTCCGTGCCCTTCTTTCTTCTTTCGGTTTCATTCAAATTTCTATAAATGCATTTTAATATTTTACAAATATCCACATTACTCAAATTTCCTTTTATCTGGCCAAAGCCAAAACTCGGGGCCTTACTGCCCCAACTTGTGTGACACATCCAAGTGGAATTCTATGTGACACACCCAAAAGTATTTAAGGACCTTAAGTTCTTGACACATCAAATGTGATAGACGACCTTCGATAATCTCTAAGACCTTGGTATGATAGAGTTACCTCATATCTTGTGGGTAAAGGCTTAGAGAGAGAATGTATGGACAAGACTTTATTTTTTAAGTCTTTTGGGAAAGATATAGTGATTTCCCAATTCTATGTAGATGATATTATTTCTAGCTCCATTTGTGAAAACCTTGCTCATAGCTTTGAATTGATGATGCAAAAAAAATTCTAAATGAGTTTGGTTAGGGAACTCAATTTTTATTTGGTATACAACTGTGACAAATGGAAATTGGAATATTTATTTCACAATCTAAATATGTAAAAGAACCTGTTAAGAAATTTGTTCTTAAACTTTTCTAAGAATAAACACAATCTTATGAGTGAACCTAAAAATATTCGAAGTGAACCATACAACTAGTTTATGGAAAGGGTGTGGATAAAAAGTTATATTGAAGAACGAAAGGTAGTTAATGATTCCATACAACTAGTTTACCCAATATATCGTTTAGTGTAAGAGTTTTTGCTCGCTACTGATCACGTCTTAAGGAATCTTATCTGAAAGTGGATAAGCATGTCAACAAATATGTGCATGGTATAATGCATTTTCCATCATAGTACCACCCCTCTTTGTCGGCAGATTCTCATACCGACTGGTAGGGACATGTATATTTTAGGAAGAGTACCTCCGGTGGTTACTTCCATTTGGGAAGTTGTTTGGTTTCTTCATGAGTGAAAATGAAACTTATGTTTCTTTATCCACCTCCAAATCAAAATATATTACGGTTATTAGTTGTTCCACTCAATTAATCTAGATCAAATAGATGTTGAACGATTATAGTATTGATCATGATTGCATGACTATTTATTCTGATAATGCTATTGTGATTGGCATACAAAAAAATTTGATTCCAGATTCAAGCATGAAAGTATATTGACATTAACCATTATTTTATTAGAGATCGTGTAAAAGTAGATTTGATTCATTTGAGTTATGTTTCTACCAAGCACCAATTAGGCGATCTCTTAACTAACCTCTTGATTGGACTAGGTTTAAATATCTTAGATCATCTCTAGGTTTTTGCATTATAAATTTATTACTTACTGACATGTATAGGATTTTGATTTTTAAATCCCTCTTCGGTAAATATTACACGTCATATTTCTCCAGAGTTGATTGTATTATCTTTCCGTAAAAAGATTTTTGATACAATCATTTATATACCTATACTCATTTTCATATCTTGTATATTAAAAGGCTATATTTTCTCAATTTTTCTTTTGGTTTAAAATGTAATATGTGCTTCGTGAGATGAATTTTTTATTCTTTTTCGTCTAATAAACTTTGCCAAATTATACTAAGGAACTCATTCTCATATCTTGTTTCACTTTACGCTACATTACACATTGAGTTGATGCCACTTTGTAAGGAATTATAAAGATGTATGGTCTTATATAAAGCATTCAAAGATTCGATAGACTTGTAAAAGCATATTGATATTCCTAAAATGCGTGTGAGGTTTAAAAATTTTTATTTTGACAAAGTTGAAAAAAATTGTGTTATATCAAAATCATGAGTGAAAATTTGTTAGGTCGACAACTTTGATTTTGTGATGCTACCTTCGAAAATTAGATATAGTATCTCATATTTGTGCTTGCGTGAAGCCACCACTTGCAAAAGAAAATTTGAACATAGCAATGTCTCAAAAGATTTAAACATATCCAAAATTAGTTTACACCAACGATATGAGACGTAAAAGATTTTAACCAAATATTGCTAAATATTAAGGGGAAATGTGGTAATTTAAAATGTTCCTAAAAGGATGTTGGAGACTTTACTAGAGTAAAAGATTTTCATTTTTTGTTTTATGATTCATTATTCTTAATTGAACTTGATCTCAAATATTTCTCTCAATGGCATAAATTTAATTACTTTGCACAAAGGAGATTTGATTTTATGTTCTTGGTGGATATAACTCATCATATTATTTTCCTTTAAGATAATCCTTCCTTGATTATGAATATTTTCGTCCATATCAAACTTTTGGTAAGTAGGATAAAATGGGCTTATATGTTTCCTTATCTAGAGATTATTTAGGAGTTTGTCTCTAATATGTAAATTTTTGGATATCTCCTTGTAAACCCTTTTTCGTATAGATTAGGTTGGGTGATTCTTTAATAATTTTACTTTGTTATCAACCTTATGTTTTAATTTACTCATAACTTCTCGCTTGTTGTGGATAGTGTGTTAAACTCACTTTATAGATTATTTCCTTGTTTGCTTTTTTTTTCTTTCCCCATTGCCTAACCAAAAGGGTGAGAACAATATGGGTATAAGTGGAATGCTTATTATGAGGGAGATACCTTATTTAAGGGGGATATTTTATGCAAGTATGCTAGATAGGATGAAAGATATGACCCCTCATTATTGTATAATATGTCATTGTAGCAACTAGAAAATTTCCTCCAGCAAAACATTTCATTGGTTGCGGCTAGTATCTATTTTTTTGCAGAAAAACACAAGCATGTCTCGCGACCTGTCTTCCTAGATGGTGCATTCCAATGTGGTGACCATTTCACTGCAGGTAAGGATCATCGAGTGACATCACCATAATTTCATTTCTACAAAACCAAAGATATTTTGAAAAATAACCTTTTGACTAATAATATTTTTATCGTTTTTTCTTACCAAGCCAAGTGGGAACATACTTGATATGTTAAATACCCCATTAAACTTCAAGAGAAATAATTTTAAGAAAAATATTTGAGTTTTTGTTTTCTTCATTTTTAAGAACCTATAACCTTTTTTGGAAAGAAGACTTGTTTTTTCTATTATTTCCTTCTCATCTTTTCACTTGATCGACCTTTCTTAGGTTGATCAATATCAAAGAAAAATAACTGACTTTTTGATCATTTAAAACACTTTTTCATTAAAACGTTTTTAAATTTAGTGCATTTTGTGATCGTGTGTTTAATCAAGAGTCGAATCAAGAAAACTTTGAAGTTGGTTCAAGTCAACCTTGTTTATCATTCGATCATAACGTCGGTGTATTGAGATTCTCATCGACATTATAAAGGTCATTGCTCTCTAGAAATTGGTGATAAAAGGGTGATGTGCGAGTTAACACAGTGTGTGATCATAATGTAGGGAAACATTTTCGAATCAAGTTAATTTGTATGCTTTGGCTTATTCCTTATTTCGACAAAATCTTTGAGTACTAGGTTAGGACTTGAGTGTCTTTACCTTTGAATCCCATAAAGTGCTTATTTGTAGACCGTAGAAACTAAATTAAAGTTCCTACATCATCATCTCATGTTTTCTGCCTTGTTTTGTCTTCAACGTTCATGGATCTCTCCGGTATGAACGTGTATATTTTTTTATCATTGAATATTTATAATGGGGTGTTGTTTTTAAAGTATTTTATAAAATATTATTTGATGTATGTTATGAAAAGATTTTAGAGGTAAATAAATGTTGTTTCAAAATATTCGAATGTCTTCACTGTATTCGTTCGAATAAGATGCCATATCATTCAAATAAAAATCAAATGAGAAAATTTTGTATCTTAGAAAAATATCATTTGAAGCCCGTTCGAAGTTGGATCAAACGAGATAGGAATGTTCGTTTGAATGAGTTTTTATTTTGTTTGAACGGGAATTTTCATTCGAAGGACCTCTTATTTTAATTCGAATGATTCCTCAAAATCAAATCACCTCAAAAAATGCGTTTTATATATAAAGGAGTCTTGGCATCAGGTTTTAGAGCGACTTTTGGCAAAAATTAGTTACCTATACACGTTCAAAAGCCTCCAAACCCTAGAACCCGTCGTATTTGATATCTAAGTTTCTATTCATATACGCTTTGACACATTTGTTTATGCACCTTGGTTTAATACTCTTCACATCTGAGTATTCATTCACTGCGGTAGAATTTGAACTTTCTTTTATTTACACAGTGGACATCGTATTGTGGTGTTGCACCGAAGAAGCGGTAGACTCCGTGTTCAGATCCATAGACGGTTTTAGAGCCTATTTAGTGGATTTCGAGGCATTTGTGGACTCATGCATGTCATTGTGAATAGGTTAAGGAATGAATAACATCAAGGCTTATGTGTGCGTCAAGGTTGTTGCGTAAGTATACTATCATGTCCTTTGAAATTCCTTACATTATGAAATTTACATGGCTGGGTTGTTCGAGGTTTTTCCCGATAAGAGTTTTTTCTCTTACATCAAGCATTGTGTGATTAATTTAAGTTATCAGCTATACTAATCTGGGTGCATGCTTTAGGTTAAGATAAAATTGGTTAATTTGTTTATCACAACTTTCTCTTAATTAGTGCTAAGTTTAATTTGGTTAATTCATTTAAGTTTAATTACATTTGAAAATTTTAAAAATAATGGTTTCCTTAACTTTACCCTAACTGTATAAAACCCTTTGTCTTTTAAGTGGTATCACAACAAGTGTCTAAAATTTCTTTAGGCATGAATTTAGATGATTTTTATATGAATGGTCATTCACTTTCTAGGCCACCGACATTTGATGGGTCTAATTACCTGTATTGGAAAACACGTATGAAATCAACACTTAAGGCTATATATGACTAGGTTTGGTTAGTTTTTATTAAGGGGTGGACCCCACCCATGACTTTAGTAGGTGAACTTCGTGTCACTAAACCCGTAGAAAGTTGTAATGAGGAGGAGCACAAACTGGCTAATTATAATTCACGTGGTTTAAATGTGTTGTTTTATGCGGACAAACCTAAAGATTTTCGTCCTACTATAACACGTGAGACATCCCGGGAAGCTTGGGATATAATCTAACTAACCTATGGGGGAACTAATGCTATTAAGGCTTTCAAAATCCAAAACCTCATAAATTTGTTTAAAACCATTAGGATGGAGGATAGTGAAACCTTTGATGATTTCTATGCTAGATTGTCTGATATTGTATACTCGTCTTTTAACTTGGAAGAGAGAATACCCAAAACCCGAGTAGTCAATAAAATCTTAAGGTCCTTACAGGAAGATATTATTCTAAAGTACCTGTTTGTAATTCCTTGGGTAGTTTAGAATCTACGAAACTCAAATAGCTTGTGGGTGATCTTCAAACCTATGAACTCGATACGTTTTCCCTAATAAAATCAAAGAAATACAAGGACATATCTTTGAAAGCTGAAAAGGAGGAAACACTTATCTCAGATTATGAGTCTGACATCGATTCTGAACATACGGACATGTTAGAAAAGTAGTATAAGAAATTTCTCAAGTTTGAAAAGTAATTGAAAGATGAAAAGAAGTTTGAGAAAAACAAGTTTAACAAGGATGTAATATTGTTTAATGGATATTTTGAAAATATCTTAAAAGAAAAATAAATGTTTTTTTAAAGTCGTTCGAATGACTTCACTGTGTTCGTTCGAATGAGGTGCCCACGTGATTCAAACGACATTCAAAGGAACATCAAATGATAAAATTATGTATCTAAAAATATCATTTGAATCTCGTTCAAGTCTGATTGAACGAGATAAACATATTCATTCAAACGAGTTTTTGTTTTATTGGAATGGGATTGCATTTTCATTCGAATAACCTCTTTTTTCATTCCAGTGAGTCCTCAAAAAATGTGTTTCCTTAGTGTGACTTTTAGTGAAAATGATTTTCCATTTGTGAGTGTAAGAATTATCACAATGAAAAATTTAGGAAGAAATATCGAGCAGAAAATAAGTAATCACACACAATACCAAATCTACGTGGTTTGGCAACTTGCCTACGTCCACGAAGAGGTTAATGTCTTTTATTAGCATCTCTCAAATAATCAAAGTTACAACCCTTTTCTCTGGGATAGGTTTTACATTAATAGTTGTGATTATAAGTGATTGAATTGTACAAGTAACTCAACCTCTTTGTAGATAACTCGTAGATGACCTTGAATATCTTCCTGAGATTGTTGGTAACCAGTTTGAGTCTATCTCCATGCATTTAAGAACATGTTAAATAGACGAGGCTAAATTAAATATTTGTGTTGGGCCAGGCAATCCCCTTTGCACGCTGCGATGGTTGACTATATCAATGGGCTTGAAGAATTAATAAGCTCCTATAATTGCCCCTAAAATCTTTGTGATGAAATGATGGCCCAATAGATTTAAAGTAAATGAAGGCCTAAGGCCCATAAATTTTTGTAAAACTAGAATGGAATTTTAGTAATACATGTGAACTTGTTGAGGACATGCTCGCTTGAGTGGAAATATCATGGAAAACTTGTAATATTCCTGAATAGGTGTAATGCCCCGACTCGAATTTAAGGGTTAACAAAGGATCAACACGCTCATCAGAGTATTCCATTATCTTTTCAATCTGCTCAACATTATTCCAATGTTCACATTAATCATCATTTACCGGTCAAACCAAAAGCTTGGACTTAATTGTTCATTTTTCCAGTTACACTTGAAAAATTATTACTTTCTCATTCACACCCACTTTCAATTTAAACCAAAAATCATTTACGTTTTTAGAACTTAATTAAGTTTCACCCATATTAATGTAAAAACATTACACAACATTTTTAATTCATAAAAATGTTCCATTTTAAGTAAATTACCAATTTACCCTTTCGTTGTCAAACTTGTAGTTTAGCTCTTTAACAAGTGCCATTTTTCAAAAGTAGTTTAAGTTTTCAACTCAACACTTAAAAGCATTTAACCATTAAAACACTTGTTCATTAGTATACCTTACTTAACTTTTATATTGTATACTTTACACACCTTTATATAACTTCATACATTAAAGCCTCATTTTTCACATGTTTGATAAACACACTTTATTTTTGGATTTTTTTATTAAACACCCATTTTACCAAGATATACAAATTAACCCATACTATTTTCTTATTATGAGTTTACACACTTTAAAATACCCATTTCAAGTAAAAACATTTATTTACACATAAATCTTTTTATCTAATGTAGGAAAACATATATTCATTTTTCAAAATGATATGAACAACCTTAAATCATTACTTTTCATAGAAATCAAATTTCCTTCATTAAAACCCACGTTTAACACAATTTATTTCATACAATGTCCACGAATAGTATTCATAAATTTCCAACACTTTTAAAATCCATTTGAGCAAAAGTTTATCTTCTTCTTCTTCTACTTCATCATTTTAAGTAAGAAAACCCAACTTTTATTTCATAAAAATTGCCTACACTGGACCAAGTTATTTCTAAACATGAAGTCACATTATCTACCTTTGAAACATTATTTAAACACATTTTATTTCATAAAATAGTCAAGATATATATTCTGAATTTTTCCACATTTTAAAGTCCCATTTTAAGTCATCCTTTGAAAGCCATTTCCATACAAATCATTAGAATTAAAGTAATTACCCATGGTTGTTATTCAACATATATCCTACACATATTAATCCAAATATATATAATTAAACTTGCCAAAAATTCATCACACTTTAAACCTCTAACAAGCTAAGATTTTCCCACCTCACAGACTCCAAAATGGTGGAAGGAAGTAGAGAAGATGGGTGACTCCCCCACCTCCAAAGGTGGCCTTAAAGGGAGTCACAAAAGATCCACCTTAATAGATCAAAGGAAGTCCCAAAAATACTCAAAGAATGATGCACAAAATCCATCTTATTCCTCAAAGAACACCCCCTTCAAACCTCCACCCAACTCTAAGAATACCCTCTTCTTTAACCCACAAAATAAGTATAGGTTTTGGTATGATGATGTAAAATAGTTGGAGGCCTACTAATAGTGGTTTTATGGTGGAGATAATGGTGTATGTTGGTGATTTCATCTCTATCAATTCTAGGACAGAACAATCCTCCAAGGATGCTCCAACAAAGAGAGAACGAGGAAAGCTTAAAATGGGGAGAGGGTTTTTGAAACCCTAAAACACTCCTTATTACAGTTTTAGACCATAAACGAAGCTAATACCAAAACTACCTTGGTTTGGACCCTTTAGATGGTAGACCCCTCATTAAGGTCCAATAGATACAAGCGTGATAAGACTATAATCATTCCCACCATGAACAGTTCTGTAAGTCGCGATTAACCTGCCTAGAAGTCGTGGTCAACTGGTCCTGGTGCAAAAAACTTTTTTTTCATAATTTGTGGCCCATGGTATTTTGATACATATTTTTGGTACCCCAAATAGATGTTCAAATTATTCTTAACCCCAACCAATAGCCCTATAAAAATCGTGCAAGTTTTCATTCTTCTATGCCGTGTATAGTCAAAAATAGCATTATTCTAACCATATCCATATCACATCCGTTCCTCGACTAATTCATATCGTACTTCACCTATATACTAATTATGACCATTTGAAATCGAATGTCCATCCATACGGGCCATGCAACGTGAAATTTCCTTTTTATCCCCTACACACAACGCATCACTTTATGTATATTTTCAGTTCAATACTTACATATTCGTTTCTCTAATTATATTTCTCAATAAAATACTTAATTTATTATTCGTCATCAATTTTCTAGTGCGGGGTATTATATTCTTCTCTCCTCAGGAAATTTTGTCCTCAAAACTCTTGGGTCAATCGTAGAATCCAATTATCTTCAACCAGTTTCCAATCCTAGGGCATCCTCGACATTATGGTCGAAAATCCAAATATTTCATTTTCACCAATCACTATGGTTAACCTAATCACAACGAACCCTAAGATATTATTGCTAATTCTCAAGCGTGCCTAACATATCCATCTAAAAAAAACCTCGATGTCATCGATGCACACCAAATATCACACTATCACCAATGAACTCTTTATCGTGGATCATTCCTACCTTAGGATTTACGACATATGTTTCCTCAAGCAACCTTAGACCATGCTAGCCTAGGCTGGAACATTTGCGACATCACTAGCCATAACATCATTAATCATGAGATGGTCATCTTGTCCAATTAGATTACCCGACCGATATCTCCTAAGAAATTCTTATGCTAACCTAGAGTCATCCTAGGTGTCCCAACACGCATATATACAAGCGATTACATCCTGGATACGCACACTTCCAAGATAATTAAAATACTAACATCTAATATTTTATCGGGTTCTATTACCCACAATATTCTCAAGCCACAACCTTGGGATACATGACCAAGTCATAACTAGCTATACTGATTAACTAACGAAATATGTTGACCTAAAGCGAAGCAATCAAGTAACACATATAACAAGTGCGAGACTACGCGTACACACAACTAGTGTTTAATAAAGGTGCTTCCAAAGAAGAGCGCACTCGTTTACCCTGGTCCATCATCCACAACTAGATTTACCCGCATCACTACTAAACTAATGCAGCGCTACACCCGAATCACAATTGATAAAAAAAACTTCACATTTCTAGGATTAAAGAAGACACAAGGAATGCAACGAATCACGCGATTTCCACACAAAAAGAAAATAATCAATTTCTTCCAACGAATTATGACTCACGAAGTACGAATCCACAACATGCTCTTGAAGTTTATAACCCTCATTGACATTCACTAAAGTGTTAAACTTTCCACATACCCTGACTTGATACATTAACCCTGACTAGTTCTAACTATGAATCATCCATGATTGCCAGAGGAACGAAACAAAAAAGAAATTCTTTCGACAAGCTGAGACACTATGTCGTGCTCCGAATGAATTATGTTAAAATCATCCACTTATTTAGAAATGAATTCCGTTAAACAATACATTATTTAATATCTCGAAAGATAGCACAAGTTTTTTTTCTTTTCAAAGGCATGTTTACAAGAAAACATAACAACCTTTACATATAACTTAAAAGTACTAAAAAAATTTAGTTACATAAGTTTCTTCGTTTAATATTCACCCAAAAGCTTGTTGATATTCAACCCACGTTAATTATCCTCCACTCCCCTGTTTAACGTCCTAACTTGGTTGGCATACCTGAAACATAAAATTATAGGAGTGTAAGTAATAAAAGCTTAGTGAATGACCATGTACACACACATGCCACACATATAACCAAATTGAATAACTATTTTTATATTCTAATGTTATAATCGATCAGGACCTGTTAAACTCTCGCAATCCTAGACCTTCCATAATCCAATTAACCAACCATAGTTAATGGGGACCACCACATACCTTTATTAGGTCCGAGTCACAAACCTTTAAGTTGGATTAACGCGATCGCCACATCCCGTAGGACGCCGCACAATCCTTAGCATTAGATAAAGAACCTGCCACAGTACATAACATTAATTATTTTCGGTTAACATTTTTAATCATATGCATATGTTTCATAAATACCACATCACCCCATAAGAATTCCAACACATGTATTTAACTACACATTTCCATACGAAAATATAAGAATTTATATTTCATATGGCAGGTCACTCACCTTGAAGTAGGTACTAATATTATACCAAAACTATTTCCTTGTTATGGTAGTATTAGTCGCTTCCTCACCTAAGAATCCAACATAATTAGTATTTGAATAAGCCAAATAACATTAAACCCAGTAATACGTCACATCATTTGGTCAATCAAAAATAACTAAAAAGTAATTAAATGTAATACTTCACATTTCTATAAAACCCTATTCATTAGGGTTCTAACGCAATTTATGTCACTAGATTATAAATTCTCTAGACATATGTATGCCCATTTTACTACAACCTTTTCCAAATCATTTCTGCAGAAAAATAGCCATAAAACTTCAACCTCAACACAACCCCCAAGACAAATCAGAAGGTATTTTATTCTAATATTTGAGTTTTCTACACTCATATATGTTGTCTAACGTCTCCAACTAGAATTTCTTGATTCCAATGGGTATTCAATGATTTATGTCATTTTTAACACAACTAGGTCGAAATAGGGCATTAAAGCAAAGCCTAACATGAATAAGCATACATACTCTCCACCTTAGGCATCAATCATGTAAACATATACTAAATATATTTTAACATATACACACATCATATACATGAATTTCTTAAATGAAAAAGCTTCGCAAGAAGGTGATTCAAATCTAGGACTTTAAAGTTAAGATTTACCATCTTAGGACAAGTTCTTACGTATGTTCTTAAGCCATCCTTGTTTTAACAGAATTTGGAATATGGGTATCATTAAAATCTTAATAAAAATCAGAAACAAAAACATACAATGTGTAAAAATCATTCATATGACCAGCTTTAACAAAGAGGTAATCACCTTACAAGAACTCCTCGATTTATTGAAATTTTTCGAAGCAATTTCTTCCTTAACGTCCCTTTTTCTCTCTCCTTAGGCCAAATCTTCCCAAGATTATAATATGAGATGAACAAGATAATAAACTTCTAATATATACCCATAAAAATGTGTCCATGAGACCACGTGACCATTTTAAGGTGGTGGTGTATGATTGGTTGGACAAATGATCGAATAAAATAATTTAACTAATGACAGAATTGTCCCGCCTTTATAAAATCAACATAACTCACTATTTCTGACCTTGATTTACTTACCCTTTACATCAACACGTAGATGACCTATATATCTAGAAATTTCATGTTTTATGTTTTCCCAAAATCGTAAAGCTAATATGCCTAATTAGGGCTCGAACGAGAGAGTAGCAATGTACCGAAAATCTCAAAACATTCACATTTGGAAACCAAATATCGTCAATTACACACCAACACCCTAATTTAATTCTATAAACATAATGATGCATTAAAACATCCTTTATAATGAATTTATACACATAACTAATAATATGATCTAAACATGTTATACCGGATCATACGCTCGATTAGCATCTAATGTAAACAGCATAAATATATCACATGAGTATGCATTCCCTAAACATTATAATTAAAATGTTTAACACCCATATCCAAACTTATAACTCATATTCTATACTTAATAATGTAATTAGCATTCCTAATCACATTTCAGGGCCTTACAATTTGACCCCTCTTAAAAAATTTCATCCCCGAAATTTAACACATAAGAAACTTACAAAACAGATGAGGATAATGCTTCTTCATGTTATCCTATCCTTCCTAGGTGGCATACTCCACATTATGAATTATCCACCTTACCCTAACTAATGTAATGGTTTTATTACATAACACTTGCTACTTTCGATCTAAAATGTCACCTGGTTCTTCCACGTAGGTCAAGTAATCCTGAATCCCTATCGGTTGTGAAATAAATAATGTGAATGATCGGACACATACTTACGTAAGATTGGTATATGAAACATATCATGTATTCAAGACAATTTATGGTAAGGCCAATTTATCATCTACAGCTCCAACCCGTTTCACTATCTCATAAGGGCCAATGTATCTTGAACTTAATTTTCCCTTCTTCCCAAATCTCATAACCCCTATCCAAGGACAAACATGTGGGAATATTCGATCACCTTCCTCAAATTTCAATTCTTTCCTTCTGTTATATGCATATCTTTTCTGTCTACTTTGCGCCACTTTAAAGAGATTATGAATAACACTTATCTTCTTAGTACTCTACTGCATAATTTTTAGACCAAGTAGTTTTCGTTCTTCTACTTCATTCCAACATACTGGAGTCCTGCACTTTCTCCCATGCAAGGCTTCATAAGGGTCCATCTCAATACTTTAATGATAACTGTTATTATAAGCAAACTCTATTAGTGACAAGTGTTCATCCCAACTGCCCTTGAATTCCAGTACACAAATTATTAACATGTCTTCGAGTTTCTAGATCGTTCTTTCAGACTACCCATCAGTCTAAGGATGAGAAGTTGTATTAAATTTTAATTTAGTCCCCAAAGCTTCTTATAAACTAGGCCAAAAGTGAGAAGTAAACTTAGGATCTTGATTAGAAATAATAGAAACAGGTTCACTGTGCAATCTAACTATCTCATCCATATATATTTTGGCATATTTATCCATGGAGTAAGGAGTTTTAACAGGAAGAAAATGTAGAGACTTAGTCAATATATCAACGACAACCCAAATAGAATCAAACCCTAGTGGTGATTTTTGTAAACCTATAAAAAAATCTATTGTAACATGCTCCCATTTACACTCAGGAGCAGGTAAGGACTGTAGTAAACCACTTGGTTTCTGATGCTTCGCCTTCCCCAATTAGCAAGCTAGACATTGAGCAACAAAATCTGCAATGTCGTGTTTCATTCTCGATCACCAATAACATTATTTTAAATATATATATGTTTTTGTGCTTCCTGGATACATAACATAGAAAGAACAATGGGCCTCCTCTAAAATTGTTCTCCTTAAATCAGGCACATTAGGTACACACAAAAGGTTTTGTACATAAAAATATCATCATCACAAATAGAAAATTAATTTGCTTTAACCTTTTTCATATTGTCTCTAACTTTCTCCAATTATATATCTACTGCTTGTGCTTGTTTTATCCAGTCTATTAGTGTAGGTCTAACATTTAAATGTGTTAGTATTCCACAAGAATCATTCAAATTTAATTCCACCCCCATTAAAGCTAACTCTCTCAGCAGGCAACTCAAATACAATAAATACAAGATACTCTACTTAGAGATTTTCTACTCAAAACATCAGTAACAACATTAGCCTTACTCGGATGGTGATGTATTGTGCAGTCATAATCCTTTATAAGTTCCATTGACCTTCTCTTCCTCAAGTTCAAGTCTTTTTTAGTAAACAATTATTTTAAACTTTGATGATCAGTAAAAATTTTACAACAAACACCATATAAGTAATGCCTCCAAATCTTTAATGCAAAAACTACTATGGCCGGCTCAAAATCATGTATAGGGTAATTGCATTCATGTATCTTTAACCATCGAGAAGAAAAAGCAATTACCTTTCCATGCTACATTAACATATAATCGAGTTCCTGATACGAGGCATCACTATAAATAACTAAACCTTTTGTACCCATTGAAATAGTCAATGCTGGAGCTGATATCAACATACCCTTTAAATTTTTAAACCTTTTCTTACAATTATCATCCCATATAAACATGTTCTCCTTTCTGGTAAGCTTATTCAATAGTAATGCAATAAAAGAAAGCCTTGGTATAAATCTCTTGTAATATCCAGCCAATCCTAAAAAACTGCGTACCTCTGTCACACTAGTTGGTCTTTCCCAATTCATTACTGCTTCCACCTTCTTGGTATCAACACAAATGCCATCAGCAGAAATAACATGCCCCATAAATACAACCCTATCTAGCCAAAATTCACATTTAGTAAGTTTAGCATATAACTGCTTCTCTCGCAAGGTCTGTAAAATAATACGCAAATGGTGTTCATGCTCCTCCCTATTATGAGACTGTATCAAAATATCATCAATGAAGACAATAACACAAGAATCCACATATGGATGAAATATGCAATTCATCAAGTTCGTGAATACGACTGGTGCATTTGTTAAACAAAATGGCACGACAAGAAATTCATAATGGCCAAAACTGGAACGAAAAGTAGTTTTAGAAATGTCACGGTCTCTTACTTTCAACTGATGATATCCGGACCTGATATCAATCTTAGAAAATATTTTGGTGCCTTCCAACTGATCAAACAAGCCATAAATATGAGATAGTGGATATTTATTATAGATCGTTACCTTACTGAATTGATGATAATCAATTCACAGTCTTATAGTTCCATCTTTGTTCTTCACAAATAATATTGGGGCTCCCCGCGATGGTACACTAGGACTTATAAAACCACGATCTAACAAATCTTGCAACTATATTTTAGCTCTTTTAATTCTATTTATTCCATACGATATGGTGCAACAGATATCGGTGCGGTTCCTGGTACCAACTCAATCGCAAATTCTACCTCATACTCTAGTGGTAACCCTAGAAGTTCTTCTGGAAAGACATCTGCAAACTCATTAACTACTAGTATATCCAAAAGTATTTCAACCTCTTATCGTGTGTCCACCACATGAGTAAGATAACCCTGACACCCTTTCCTTAGTAGTTTATATGATGTTGTAGCAAAAATCAAACATGTTTGAATGACATTTCAGTCCCCTATAAATTTAAACTTAAGTTCACCCGGTAATCGAAACACTACCTCCTTTCTAAAGAAGTTTATACATACATGATATGAGGCTAACCTTTCTAAAGAAGTCATGCATATTGAGAGGTAATAAGTCAACCAATAACTCCTTTTCACATACTCGCACCACACACTCCCTACACACCCTATCAATACCCCCTATTGGAGTAATAATAGCTAAACCAGAATCTAATGATGATAATGGTTTATTAAGATGCAACAGATGAAGTAGAGACATAAAAGAATGTGTTGAAGTAGGATCTATCAACACATAAGAATATTTATCACAAATAAGAAGTGTACCTATCACTACATTCCGTGTAGCTTGTTCATCTTATCGTCTCGGTGTGGGACTCATACCTCCTACTGTCACACTTCCAACTGATGTTATAGCTTCCACTACAAGATAATTCTTTTGCATATTCCCAATTTGATGATAATGAAAACATAAGGGTGTCATATTAGCTATTGTAAACTCCCGAGACATATGCCATTGACCACCACATCTATAATAAAACATAGCCCTCGGTCCCAACACGGATGAATTTTTTTCCCGACTCATCCTAGTCCTTCCACCTTGAGCTTGAAATTTTCTAGGTGCATATCTGCTATTTTTTAATCCTTGACCCTTCAATACCCCTCGTGATACACTCTAAGTTGAGGTTCCCGTCTGCCATCCATATGATTTTGTACCATCGTGTCTATCTTTCTTAGAATATTCAGCATGCATTTTTTTCATTGATGTTTCTGACACCATAGCTTTATCCACCAGGTCCACATAATCTTTGATATTCATATTGGAAACCATGGTTTTGATATCCACATTCAAACCATTTTGAAACCAATCACATTTACCTTCTTTTGTCCTCACCAAATGGGCTGCATATATAGATAAAGATATAAATAAAGTTTCATACTCTTCCACTATTCAGTTCCCTTGTTTTAGCATGATAAATTCTTCCTCTTTCTCTTTCATATAAAGCCTTGGAAAATATTTTTCAAAGAAAACATTCACAAATTTATCCCAACTAATTTGTAGAGGTTCACTGGATCCACTCCCACAATTGTAGTAAGCAATATCTCTGTAGCATCCCACCATAACTTTTCATCATCCTCTAATCTAAATGTTGCTAACAAAACCTTTTGTTCATTTTGCACTTCCATCATCTTGAATATTGTTTCCATCTTTCTAATCCATGCTTTTGCCACTGTCGGATTAGTAGTCCCAGTAAACACTGGAGGATTTAACTTCATGAACCTCTCATGAAATTTATCTGTATCTCCACCATGTGCTGCACCTCTTGCTTGTTCCACTAGTTGTGCCACAGCACGTAAAATTATTCCCACGTCATCAATAGTTAATTATTGCACATCTAGTTCATCGATTTCAATATTCCCCTATCCTTGCTGACTATTAGGTACATATGATGCCACACCCTTTACTCTATCATGTAGCTCATGTGTATCCATCACTTACTTCAATATAAATAACTTAAACAAAATACAATAGCACAAGTTTAACACTAATATTGTTAGTCAAAATCCTAACCTATAACAAATCACTTTCTACTATACACTTCCAATCTATACCCTCACACCATGTCCAGAACCTAATAACCATGCTCTGATACCTAGTTGTTGCTCCCCGACTTAGTTATGTTAAACCATCCATTTATTTAGAGATTAATTTTGTTAAACAATACTCAATTAAATCTCTCAAAAAATAGCAGAAGATTTTTTTTCTTTTCAAAGGCATGTTTCGAAAAAAGCATAACTACCTTTATATATAACTTAAAAGTACTAAACAAAATTACTTACATAAGTTTATTAGTTTAATATTCACCCAAAACCTTGTTGATATTCAACCCATGTTATTTATCCTCCACTCCCACGTTTAACGTCCTAACTTAGCAGTGAACTCCACACATGACACACATATAACTAATTTGAAAACCATTTTTATATTTTAATGTTATAACCCAACAAGAATTGTGAAACTCTCGCAATCTTGAACCCGACACAATCTAATTAACCCACCACGGTTAATGAGGACCACCACATCCCTTTATTGGGTCTGAGTACACAAACCTTCAAGTTTGATTAACGTGACCCCCACATACCGTAGGACCACCCACATTCATTAACATTATATAAAGGACCCACTACAGTTCATGACATCAAATTACTTCGCCAACATTTTTAATCATATGCATATGTTTCATAAATACCACATCACTCTATAAGCATTCCAACACATGTATTTAACTACACATTTCCAAATGGAAATATAAGAATTTATATTTCATAAGGAAGGTAACTCACCTTGAATTAGGTACTAAGATTAATACCAAAACTATTTCCTTGGTATGGTAGTATTAATCGCATCCCCATCTAATAATTCAACATCATTAGTATTTGAATATGTTGAATAACACTAACCCCGGTAATACATCACATCATTTGGAGAATCTAAAATAACCAAAAAGGAATTAAGTATTCATTAGGGTTATAACACAATTTACGGAACTAAATTAAGAATTCTCTAGACAAAGTTATGCCTATTTTATTACAACCTTTTCCAAATCGTTTCTATTAAAAAAACAGCAATAAAACTTCAACTTCAACACAACCCCCAAGCCAAACCAGAAGGTATTTTATTCTAATCTTTGAATATGTTATACTCTTATATGTTCTATAACATCTTCAACTAGAATTTCTTAATTCCAAAGACTATTCAATGATTTATGCCATTTTAAACACAATTAGGTCGGAATAGGGCATTAAAGCAAAACCTAACATGATTAAGCATACATACTCTCCACCTCGAGTGTCAATCATGAAAACATATAATAAACATGTTTTAATGAAGAAACACATCATATACATGAATTTGTTATATTAAAAATATTCGCAAGAAGGTGATTCAAATCTAGGACTATAAAGTTAACATTTACCATCCTGGCATAAGTTCTTACGTATATTTTTTAGCCATCCTTATTTTAACACAATTTGGAAATATGGGTATCATTCAAATCTTAATCAAAATCAGAAACAAAAACATACAAAGTTTAAAACTCATTCATGTGACCAACTTTAACGAAGAGCTAATCACCTTATAAGAACTCCTCGATTTATTGAAATTTTCCAAAGCAATTTCTTTCTTAACTTCCCCTTTCCTCTCTCCTTAGGCCAAATCTTCCCAAGATTGTAATATGAAATGAAAAAGATGATAAATGTATGATATATACCCATAAAAACGTGTCTATGAGCCCATGTAACTATTTTAAGGTGGTGGTGTATGATTGGTTGGACAAAAGGTTCAATCAAACGACTCCACTAATGACAGATTTGTCCTGCCTTTTGTAAAATCACCATAACTCACTATTTCGAACCTCGATCTACTCACCCTTAACGTCAACATGTAGATAACTTATATATATATACAACGTTGATGTCTTATGTTTTTCCAAAGTCATAAAGCTAATATGGCCAATTATGGCTCGAACGGGAGAGTAGCAATGCACCAAAAATCTCAAAATTTTCACATTTAACAACCAAACATCGCCAATTTTGTACCAACACACTAATTTACTTGTATAAACATATTGATGTTAATAAACATAGGGCACAGATAGAATTTTAGAGAGATGAAAAGTTCTCATTAATCAGTGTGTCACAAATAAAGGGGTCACCCATTATTGATAGTAAAGTTGGTACAGTCCTAATAGGAATGGATATCCATTTAAATAAGATAAATACAATATTTATAACATTCCACCTTGGATTTAGACCATATCCACAATTCAATGATTATTGCCTCATTATAACCTTACTAAGGAAAACCTATTAGGAAAAAACTGTAGTGAAGGAAAAAGAGTACAATTATTTGTGATCATTGAGTCGGTGTTGAACGTGCTTAATGCTGACTCATTAAAACCTTTACTAGAAAAATTCAGTGGGACAAAACCTAGTTAAAGGAAAAAGAATACAGAGCACAAATGTCCCAAATTACATGTTCCTATATCCTCCCGCTGATAAGATGCTCCCCCTAATTGATATGTTCGATTTCACTATTGGTGGAGTCGACGCATTCCAATCTCGTACACAAATTTCTGAAATGTTGCCTTTAGTAGTTACTTTGTGAAGATATGAGTTAGGTTATCACTTGAATGAAATTGCATGACTTCAATCTCAATTTTCTTCTGAAGCTCGTGAGTAAAGAAAAACTTTGGTGAAGTGTGCTTGGTTCTGTCTCCTTTGATGAATCCTTCTTTAATTTGTGTTATGCATGGTTTATTATCTTCATAGATAGTACTTGGAATATCTTTAATAGAAGGAAGTTGATAAGAACTAAGAATATTCTGAATTAAAGATCTTAGCCATACACATTCACGGCTAGCTTTGTGAAGAGCCAAAATTTCAGAGTGGTTAGAAGAAGTAGCTACTAAAGTTTGTTTAGTAAAAACTCCAAGAAATAGCAGCATTACCATAAAGAAATACATATCATGTCTCAGATCGACCCTTATGAGGATCAGAGAGATATCCAGAATCTGCATAACTAACTAATTTGGAGCTATTAGAATTATATGAATAAAATAAACCCATGTCAGTGGTTCCACGTAGATATCTTAGGATATATTTGACACCATCCTAATGCCTTTTAGTTGGTTCAGAACTATATCTAGCAAGCAAGTTCATAGAGAATGAAATATCCATCCTAATGCATTGTGCCAAGTACAACAATGCACCAATTGCACTTAAATAGGGTACTTGTGGACCCAATATATTTCCTCATCTTCTTCTTTAGGATGGTATGGATCTTTCTTAATGTCCAAACACCTAACAACTATAGGGGTACTTAGTGGGTATTCTTTATCCATATTAAAGAGTTTTAATACATATTCAGTATATAATTAGAGTGATGGACTAAAATCCCACTAGAATTTTTATCGATCTGCAGTCCAAGACAAAATTAAGTTTTCCCAAGGTTTTTCATATATAATTCCCTTTTCAAATAGCTAGAAGTTATTTTGAGCTCCTCTAGAGTCCCTATTAAATTTATGTCACCCACATAGACTTCTACTATTTCATATCCCTTTAAGGATTTCTTTATAAATACACAAGGGAAAATTGGATTGTTTTCATACCCTTCTTTAGACAAGTATTCACTAAGACGATGGTACCACATTTTTTTTGGATTTCTTTAAACCGTACAATGAACATCTTAGTCGGATTGAATGCGTACTCCTTGGCTTTGCTTCAGGCAAAGGAAATCTGTCAAGGATTTTTATGTATATTTATGTGTCTAAGTCCCTGTATAAATAAGCGGTCATAACATCAATGAGTCACATATCAAGATTTTCAGAAACTTCTAAGATAATTAGATATCTGAATGTTATACTGTCCGTAACGGGGGAGTATGTTTCCTCAAAATCAATCACAGGCTTCTATATAAAACCTTGTGCCACAAGTCGTGCCTTATATCAAGTGATTTATTTCTTCTCATTTTTTTCTTACAGAACCCCACCGGTAACCTACCGAGTTAAAACCTTTTGGGGTTTGTACTATATGTCCAAATACACCACGTTTATTTAGAGACTCGAGTTCTTCCTTGATGGAAATTTCCCATTTTGGCCAATCTACTCTCTGTCGACATTCATTTAGAGTACGTGGTTCATTATCCTTTGAAATTTGTGTAGCTACTGTACATGAAAATACGTCATCGATGATAGTTTCTTTTCGATCACACATTTCTCCTGAATATGTATAAAACATAAATATCTGATTATTATCATTAGGTACCTTTGCCTCTTCAGGGGCTTGTATAGTCACTTTAGGGACTTGTGTCTTTTCAAAGACAATAACGTCTTCAGGGGTTTAAGAGAAAGTGGATATTTTATTCATGACCTCTTTGGGAGGATTATGAGGGAATCATTTTTCATTTGATCTCCACTTCCGGGGAGTAGAGTCTTTGGAACCTATAGGCCTTACACGCTTATGGCGTGCAACATATTCATTTGCTGCTGATGTCGATGTTTGTCCCACTGGTACATTAATTCTTGCAGGCATATTTGCAGCTGGTACATGAGACTTGGTTGCTTTTGCAGCATCATTGAATGCATCGGGTAATTTATTTGCAATTTCTTGGAGATGCAATATCCTTCTCACTTCAAGCTCACATTGAGCAGTACGGGGGTGTAGATGGGACAAAGTGGAACTGTTACATGTTAATTCTCGTCGTTCTTCAGGAACATACCGTACTTCTGGTACGTTCTTTCCTCCCCCTAATGGCGGGAAGAGTGTCTCATCAAAATGACAATCCACAAAACTTTCGATAAATGTATCACCTATCAGTGGCTCAATATAACGAATGATTAATGGCTAATCATAACCACCATATATTCCCAAACGATGTTGGGGACCCATTTTGGTATGCTGGGGTGGGGGGATGGGCATATGCACTGCACAATGAAATTTATGAAAGTGTGATATATTTGGTTGACATCCATACACAAGTTGAAAAGTTGAAAATGGGTGATAAGCATTGGGCCTAAACTTAATTAACTTATCAGGTTGTAGGATAGCATGTCCCTTAGCAGAGATTGGGAGTTTGGATTGCATAAGTAAAGGTCACGCAATAAGTTGTAAACATTTAATTAAATACTTACCTAAACCATTTTGAGTGTGGACATGGGGGACTGGGTTATCAACATCGATTCCTTATAATAAACAATAGTCATAAAAACGTGAGAAGTAAATTCTCCAGTATTATCTAAACGGATGTATTTAATGTGTTGATCAGAAAAATGTTCTCTAAGTTTTATGATTTGAGCAAGTAATTTTGCAAAGGCCAAATTACGAGTAGATAACAAACAAACATGTGACCATCGAATGGATGCATCAATTAAAACCATAAAATATTTAAAAGGTCCACTAAAAGGGTGGATGACCCAATAAATATCCCCTTGAATTATTTGTAAAAAGGACGGTGACTCAGAAGCTATTTTGAGAAAATATGGTTTAGTGATTAATTTACCTTGAGAACAAGGGGTGCAAAAATGATCATCAGGTAAGGTAAGTTGTTTGTTTGTTAACGAGTGCCCATATGAGTTGTTTATGATTTGACACAACATATTTGATCCAGGATGACCCGATTGGTCATGCCACAATATTAAATTATAAGGATCATTGAGCTTTCGGCTCATGACAGTGTGTGATTCTACAACATTAATTGTTATATAGTATAACCCCGTAGATAATGCAAGTAATTTTTCTACTATGAACTTCTGGCTTCCAACACTAAAAGTAATGCATAGGAACTCTTTATTACCTTCGTTACATGTTTCAATATGATACCCGTTCACTCTTATGTCCTTAAAACTCAATAAATTTCTTCTGGAATTTCTTGAGTATATAGCATTATTTATGAATAAGTGGGTACGATTAGGTAATACCACGTGGGCTCTTCCAGAGCCTTCAATGATTTTAGCTGGACCAGCTATAGTGGAAACATTCGTTGTATTGTATACCAAGTCTGAGAAAAACTTTTGGTTTTTCAAAATGGTGTGGGTTGTCCTACTGTTTACCAGACAAGTTTCATCGCTTGTGCTTACTTTCGAATCCATACATGTAACATAATTAAATATAAATTGAAATTTAATCCACCTATCATATAAGAAAAAAAAACATCAAAACCATTCCATTAACTAATAAATGAATAAATAAAGATATTATATAAATTTGTCTAAGCTCTAATGATAAACTACTAATGTCTCAATAGTAAAGATGAAGCAGATAAATAAATAAATAAATAAAGCATAATCATTTAGGTCTTCAGCACCGTCTTAGTTGGTTCACCAAGCATGTTATCAAATGTCTTGTCATCAATAGCATTTCCATCCTCATCCTAAAAAATATCATTAAAATTGAGATCAGTATCGTTAAGTTTCCAATGGCCTTCAGAACCTTCCACAATGTTTGTCTCGGATTTCTTTTTCGAGGCCTGGCATTTTTCCACCAAGTTCTTGGGCGAACTATAGGTACGTGTCCAATGCCCACTAAGGCCACACCTATGGAAAATATCATTTGGATTTTTTGGATTTGACCTTTGATTTCCTTTTTTCTTGTGATTATTACACTTCTGGTTGTTCTTGAATTATTTTTTCTAGGGACTTGATTATGGTAGCCATCTCTTCTAGAGTTGCCCCCCCCCCCCCCCCCCCATATTTCCTTGGTATTTTTCATTAGTCCGAACAGAGTTAACATTCACTTTAGGGAGTGCTACAGATCCAGTGGGCCTAGATGTATGATTCTTCATCAGTAAGTCATTATTTTTATAAGAAACTAGGAGACATGAGATTAGTTTCGAGTACCTTTAAAACCTCGCTCTCGTTGTTACTGCTGTCGGAGCATATTAGAGGCATGAAAAGTTGAGAATGTTTTCTCTAATATATCTGCATCCTCTACTTTTTCTCCACTTAGCTTTATCTTGAACATAGAAGAATTATATTCAAATACAGTCTTGAAATCTCAAGTTGACACATTTATGGTGTGCACGTGGAAATATGATCGATTTTTGGTGGTCATAGCGCTCCTTTAGGGAGTTCCATAAATCAAGAGGATCTTTCACAGTTAGGTACTCACTTTTCAAATCATTGTGTATGTGATGCCTAAGCAATATCAAGGCCTTAACTTTATCCTGTCAGGACATGGTATTTTCAAGTGTTATTACATCACCAAGATGTCGCGCATGGAGGTGGAGTTCAGCGTCTTGAGACCAATTAAGATAATTCAACCCATAAATTTCAAGTTCTTTAAAATCGAGTTTAGAGATATTTGACATTTTTAAATTGTTTAATAAGTAAATTACACTCAGAAATATGTAATGCATCATAAAAACGATTATAATTAGAACTTCAGGTATATGTTATTATTTGTTGGAACTTCAAATTAATACTTAAAATAATTGAACTTAGGGTCAATTTTATTAATTATAAGGACTTTCTCTATCCGATTGTGTCAAAACTTCAGGCTTGATCATATTTAAAAATAATAATATTTGAAACTTCAGGTCCAACTTATAAATTATTTGGGGACATTTAATGTCCCTTACTCGATGATAGAAATAATCAAAACTTCTGATTTTGATTGAGAGTATATATTATTCGGTATTTCAGGTCCATAATTTAAATAACAATTCAAGTCCCAAATTTAAGGGTAATTGAGAACTTCAGGCCCCAATTACTAGAAATTTCATGTCCCAAATTGTAAATCAAAACATCAGGTTTGATTAAAGAAAATTTTATTGGAACTTCGAGTCCAAAATATAAATAATTATTGGGGTACTTTTAGTGTTCCTTGACCAATTATAAAAATAAGCAAAACTTCAAGTTTGATTTTACGATACATTTGATTATCATGTCCCAAAAAAATATTTGAACTTCAATTACAAACTTCAAGCCCCAAATTTGTACATAATAATTGGGAACTTCAGGTCCTAAAATCTTAAATGGCAATGGAGAACTTCTGGCCCTAAACCTTAAATAAAATTTTAATTAAATATTACTCAATCAATCTTAAAAATAAGTAATAGCTAAACGTACAAATTTAATAATTATACGAGAAAGAAATTTTAATAATTATTTTAATTTGCACAAAGTAATAACATAGGTGATATTAATACTTATATATGTATATATGCTATGATCGAGAGAGAGAAAATGTTAAGGGTCAATATGAAAATTAATAAAAGCAAGTATGCATGAAAGATATATGAATTAAAGAATTATATAAATCTTTCAAAACAATTGTCAACTAACACGATTTCGTGTACAGATAATAATAAAGTGATGGAAGCATTGAAAAAATGCATAGCAGATATAAAGATATCATTATAGCTTAGAGGTGTTATCATACGAATATAAGGGGTAGTGGTCCAAACCTTAATTACTGTGAAAAATAACTAAAGCTTTAAATAGAACCAGTGCTTATAAGTCCAATGGCGTCCCTATTCGGAACGTTCCAATCAGAAATTTTAGACTGAAATGACGGATCCGACCTTGTTTAGCTTGTTAATGTTGATAACGTGTTAAGAAAAATAAGGCACAAAGAGAATTTTAGAGAGAAAAAGGGTTCTCATTAATTGGTGTGTCACAAATAGAGGGGTCGCCCTTATTTATAGTGGAAGTTGGTAGAGTCCTAATAGGAGTGGACATTGACTTAAATAGGATAAATACAACATTTATAACAATTGATACATTAAAAACATACTTCATAATGCATTTAACCACATAACTAATCATATGCTCTAAACATGTTATACCCGATCATGAGCTTGATTAGCATCTAATGTAAACAATATATATATATATATATATATATATATATATATATATATATATATATATATATATCACATGAGTATGCATCCCCTAAACATGATAATTAAAATGATTAACACCCATCACCAAACTTATAACTCGTAACCTATACTTAATCATGTAATTAACATTCCTAATCATAGTTTAGGGCCTTACACGTTAGGCTTCCCTCCTTATAACCAATACTAGTGAAGCACCTTATACACTTTACTCACTTGAGTCTACATTGTATAAGTGCTCATCTAGTTTGGAAATAGTGACAAAATTGTATCCTTTCCTAGAATCGAAAAAGCCTCAGAAATTGTCTAAAATTCATTCCTCTTGTTTGTCTAATCAAAGGTATATGTACCAACACTCACACACATTAGGATTACATTCATATCTTGTATATTGCATATAATTGGTTGTGTGTGTTCATTTCCCTAAAATTGATTTTTAATAATTTTTGGGAATTTTAAATGATTTTTAAAACACCTTTTATCTTAATTAAAATTGGATTTATAAAGTATTGGGGTCATTCTGTAATTCTGGATTGCTGGTTTTATTAGCTGGAAGCTCACCTGGGTAGAAATTGAAAGTTCTAGAGACTTCAAGGTGTCTTGGTAATTATTTACAAAACATGCGTTTCAGTTTTAATCCTAGCCCTACACATGTCTGCCAGATAACGGTTGGATTTGTGTTTCTTCTGAGAAACATAAGTCTTGCACATTTGCAGCCCTTGGATATTTTTAATCAACGATATGCATGCATTCTAATTCAATCCTAGTGAATCCCTCTTAAACCAATCATAAGCGTTTTAACTACCGCTTATCTCTAACCCTTGGATCAAAGTCAAACTGCCTAGACCAAATCGTAGCCCTTGATTTTGAACCATCTTCTCGATCCTTATCATCCCTTTATATAAGGAGGCTAACCCACAGCCAGAAGAGACTTTTTCCACTTCGTCTATTTGAGTGAGTAGAGAGAGAAGAGAGAGTAGAAAGAGAAGAGAGAAATCAAAGAGAGAGAGAGAGTTAGAAATCCTAACCCTAAAACGTCCTAACATCTTTCAAACCCTAACCTCTTTTAAAATTAGTATATACCAAACACAACCTTGAGCGTTTGAGAGTTTTGAGTGTTGCTTTGTTAGTTGTTTCATGTTGTAACCTCTTCGTTTTGAGATCATATTTTCAACTTAAACATTAAGTTTAAGATCTGTGTTTCTGATTCATAGAAATCGTAGATGTGAATGTTTTATGTTATATTTCACATAGATCTGCATTTATAGTTTCTCATCTTGAGAAAACTTTTGTTTATTTGTTTCTGTAAATGTTTTCAACTTCAAAATCAACAAAAACATTTTCTGTTTCTAGTTCTTTTGAAACAAAACCTTCGACCTAGTTGGAATCGCACTTGGTGATTTTCAATCTCAAAAATATTTTCAAAACCTGAGATTGATTAAGATCTTCATACGTCTTCTGAGCAAGATAGCCGTGGATTATGGGTTAATATTAAAGCAAATAAGGTTCAAAGTTTCCTAAGAAGAGAGAAACTGAAAATCACAGTATATAGATCTTATATATAATTTGATAGGACTGTTTGTATAAATCAACGTGAGTGTGTGCATGCATATGTTAGAAGCACCTTCACAAAACACTTACACCCTACTACACTAAAAGTGTTGGTAATAAGATCTTGAAACAAGAGTCGACGTAAAGAACTGAAACAAATTGGATGTTAGCAAACTGGAGAAAAACATCAACAAACAGAACGGAAGAAAAGTTAGAAGGACGCCAGTGGGTACATTCCTAAACTTGTATAGGTCTGATTTGTGTGCATGTGTGTTATATAGTTTGTAACTGTTATAATTTCTTTTAGTGGAATTTTTCGTTTACTCCGTAGAGGGAGTCGTAGATGTTTCCTCAGTTGGGTGAGGTTTTACCACATTAAAAATATCTTGTCATTAATCTTTCTACATCTCCTCATCCCTTTCTGTTTAGTGTGCTGAATTAAAAAAACAATTTTAGTTTTGTTTTTCAAAACTTATTAATAAATCTTGAACAGATCTCGTGCATAATTTTAAACACATCATGTGATTAAACTGATTTGATTTCTAGAAAAGAGTTTCTTCAAAAAACAGTTCGGAGTTACTTAAATAGTTTAATCTTGTATTAGACGGCTTTAGTAATATATTTTCAATTGGCATCAGAGCTTTGGAAATATTTTTAAAAGATCTTGTGTTTCTGAAATTGTTTTCTTAAAATCATAATAATGGAGGAGAAAAATGAAAGATTTGGTAACTTGACTAGACCCCCACTCTTTGATGGAAACAACTTTGCTTACTGGAAGGTAAGGATGGTTGCTTTCATACAAAGAACCTTGGGAGATGATGTCTGGGATATTGTTGAAAATGGATACTCTTATCCTACTAAACCAGCCATTGAAGGAAGTAATGATAGGGTTAAGAAAGCATTAAGTGAGTTCACACAAGAAGAGAAGAAGACTTCTTGTAATAATAACAAAGGCAAGAATGTTATCTTTATGTCCATAAATGAACATGAGTTCAAAAGGATCTCATCTTGTGCCACTTCTAAGGAAGCTTGGGATACACTGATCACTGCACATGAGGGTGACACTAGAGTTAAGGCTGCTAAAACTCAAATGCTTGTTCATCAGTATAACTCACTAATTATGTCTGATTCTGAAACTTTCGATGATTTCTACATGAGATTAACTGACATTGTGACCAAACTGCATGCTAATGGGATAACTTATGACTTACATGAAATTGTATCTAAAATTCTAAGGTCATTACCACAGAAATTTGATAATAAAAGATATGCTATTGAGGAAATGTGTGATCAAAATCTCACTCCTGAATTACTCAGTAGTAAACTTCGAACTGTGGAAATGGAATTAGAATTTAAGAAACAAATGTCCCAGTCCCATAAGAAACAGACTAATTCCAACTTGAGTTTTTCTTCTAAGATGATGAAACCTGAGTTTACTATTCCCACTGATGATTCTGATGAGGAATGTGATATAGATAGTTTGGATAACCAAATTTCCTTGATGTCAAAATAATTTAAGAAAATTGTCAAATATAGAAATAAATTGGCAAACACATAAGGCAAGCCAAATTATCTAAGTCAGTCTAACTACAAACCTCATGAGAAAGGTCAAGATAAACATCACAATGACATGAGACCCAACAAAGACTTAAAGAACATTGCGTATTTTAGATGTGGAAAACTAGGACACATAGCAAAAAACTGTAGAGTGAAACTAAACACTGTCAATAAACATACTAGGGCCAATATTTGCAAAACATGGGATGATTCAAGTGATTCTGAGAACGAGGAACCTGAATATTTTGATTGTTTTGATCCTTGCATATCTTTCTTTGCTAAGATAATATACAATGATGATATGCCTATGTATGAGAATAATGATAGTAACTCTACACCTGTTGTTGTGAATCATGTTGCTGCTGGTTTAGATGCTTTACTTTCTGAGAATATTGTTAGTTCAACCACGGGGTGTGTGAGTCAAAGGGAATGCAATAATGACGATGTCCATGGGTACGTGAGTTTAAGAAATGACTCCTTCGGGGTCACTTCACACACCGCACTTAGTGACTCAGACACTGAAGACCCCCCAGACATTCACACACTTTATGCAAAAAACTCTCAAGAAAAGCACTAGACTGGAAAAGATAGTGAAAGATCTCACTAAGAAATTAGAAGACCTAAATCTGATGGTTAAACTTAACGTTGAAGAGTATACTACCCAATGTCTAACTCATGAAAATGAAGTTAAAATTTTTGATCAAAAATTGAAGAATTTGATCGAAGAAAATGAAACTCTGGAGAGAAAATACAAACGGACATTATTAGAATTGGAACAATCTAAAGAAAAGATAGCAACAGTTATCAAAAAAATTGCTAAATTTGAAAATAACTCAAACTGTTTTGATGGATTTGTTGTTGATTCCAAAACCAATTCTGATGATCGAACTGGAATAGGATTTTTCCCCAATTTGAAGACTCAAACTAAAACTTTTGAACCAATTAAGTTTGTGTCAGGAGGAAAAAGACCTATAGAAACTTGTCCAGACTTTCATTCTCTGAAAAATGAGTTTGACAAAAAACAATCTAAGTTTGATAGTGGTGAAACAAGTAACTCTAAGTGTGAAAGTCCATCTAAGACTAAACATGCCTGCCCCCTATTAGGAAGAGTGATTCGGTCTTTCAAACTGTACTCTCTAGGAATAAGGTTCAACATAAAAATCTCATCAAGCCCTTGTTTAGAGACTTTACTAAGGAGATACCATTGTCTAGCAATCTATACTTCTCTTACTGTGATCTATATGGTTATTCCTTTGAAGGATGATTTCTAGACGTATAGTCAACCCTGTTTTTAAGTCTCCTGTCTATCAAAACTTTAACTACTTTAGAAAGAGTCGTAATAATTATGTTCTATCGAGACAACCAGATAAAAACACTAACTATAGAAGGAGAAAGACCAAACCTAATAGATCATTTTCAAGAAGGATTCCTAAACACTTTTTTAAACCAAATGCTCTCACTTTCAATAAAACTCAGCCTCATACGCAAAACATTTTTCAACAAAAATCTAATGCTCGCAAATTTTATCAATTGAGAGCAAATAAGCGCAAAATGAAAACAAGAGCTATTTGGGTTAGAAAAGATGATCTATTACCCCAGATGAAGTGTAACATTGTGATTACTGCTTTTAAAGCTGAACACACATCTTCTGGTTGGTATTTAGATTCTGGATGTTCAAAACACATGACTGGTGATGATATAAAACTTTTAAACAAAACCAGCTTTGCCGGAGGAAAAGTTATTTTTGGTGATGGTGTATCATCTCAAATCATTGGTAAAGGAACACTCCAAGAAGAAGGATTACCTGTGCTTGAAGTTGTTCTTTTAGTAAAAGGTCTTAAGGAAAACCTACTTAGTATTTTGCAATTTTGTGACTCAAATCATACTGTCACCTTTTCAAAGAATAATTACAAAATTTTAAATGAAAAAGGTGAGTGCATTATTACAGGACTCAGGACTTCGGACAATTGTTATACTATTCAAAATAGTTTTGAGGTCTATAACATTGCCAGAATGGATGACAATGAGATATGGCATAATCGTATGGGTCACATAAATTACGAAAATCTCAGTAGACTGCCTTCTCAAGAAATAGCTAGACGTATTCCTAAGATCAAACCTATTTTTAAAATTGTCTGTGGTTCATGTCAGGATGGTAAAATTATTAAATCTCCTCATAAGAAAGTCAAATATATCCTAACCTCTAAACCTTTGGAGCTCATCCATATGGACCTAATGGGTCCTTCTCGAACTATTAGTCTTTGTGGACACAGTTACATTCTAGTTATGGTTGATGACTTCACCAGATTTACTTGGGTAGATTTCTTAAAACAAAAGTCTGACACATTCCAAACTTTTTTTAAGATTTTACTTCGAATAGAAAATGAGAAATACTCTCAGGTAAATAGGATTCGTAGTGATAGAGGTGGAGAGTTCTTAGATACAGGTGTTGTAGAGTATTGTAACTACAATGGTTACAAACATGAATTTCATGCTCCTAAGACTCCTCAACAGAATGGTATAGCTGAGAGAAATAATCGTACTCTTCAAGAGATGGCACGTTTTATGATTCATGCTAAGACTTTACCTAAGTATTTTTGGGTAGAAGCCATTCGTACTGCCTGTCACATTATTAATAGGGTCTATCTTAGAAAGAATTCTAAACAAACTCCTTAAGAACTTTGGTATGGGAAGAAACCCAATCTTAAGTACCTTAGAACCTTTGGTTGTATGTGTTATGTATTCAAGGATAGAGAACACTTATCCAAATTTGAGACTCGAGGAGATAAATCCATCTTTCTAGGATATTCTCCTAACAGTAGAGCTTACCGTGTTTATAACCTTCGCACTAAGACCATAATGGAATCCATAAATGTAATTATAAGTGACACTAATGTAGAAAGTAAGACTGGAGAACCAACTATTATGGTAGAGTCTGAAAATATTTTAGAAAATAACTCACCAGAAATAGATGATTCTTTACCAATTGAGACACCTGAAGTACCTAATTGGCTTGCTAAAGACCATCCTATAGACAACATTGTTGGTAATCCCAATGAACCTGTGCGTACAAGATCTCAATTAAGAAACTATGCTCATTATGCATGTTTTCTTTCCCTTGTGGAACCAAAGAATGTTAATGATGCATTGAATGATCCTCATTGGATTTCTATAATGCAGGATGAACTTCTTCAATTTGTCATTCATGATGTTTGGTATCTTGTACCTAGGCCTAATCATAAAAAGGTTATTGGCCCACGTTGGATATTTAAAAATAAATCTGATGAAAGTGGGATAGTCATTAGAAACAAAGCCATATTAGTTGCTCAAGGATACTCTCAAATAGAGGGAATAGATTTTAACGAGACTTTTTCTCCCATTACTAGATTAGAATATGCTCGTCTTCTCTTTGCCATAGCTTGCTACTTACATTTTACGCTTTACCAAATGGATGTCAAATCTGCCTTCCTTAATGGAATATTGACTGAGGAGACCTATGTAGAACAACCAAAATGGATTATTTACCCTAAATATCCAAATTATGTTTTTCGTCTTAAAAAGGCTTTGTATGGACTAAAACAAGCGCCAAGAGCCTGGTATGAGCCCCTGTCCAACTTTATCTTAGACAAAGGTTTTAAGAGAGGTGGAAATGATCAAACCCTTTTTATCAAACATTTTGACAAACATATCATTATAGCTCAAGTGTACGTAGATGATATCATCTTTGGATCAACTTCCCCTTCAGAAGTTAAATGATTTTCTGAAATTATGCATAAAGAATTTCAAATGACTCTCATGGGGGAGTTGCATTTTTTCTTAGGTCTTCAAGTCAAACAAAATTCAGAAAGATTATTAGTCTCGCAATCAAAATACGCATTAGAGATTATTAAAAAATTTGGTCTTGAAAGTGCAAAAGATGCTAAAACTCCGATGAGTACTACTGTCAAACTATCTAAGGATGAAACAGTAAAATTCGTAGATCCCACCCTTTATCGTAGTATGATTGGAACCTTACTGTATCTTACTGCCTCGCGTCCTGATATTATGTATGATATTTGCGTTTGTGCTCGTTACCAGAACAATCCTAAAGAGAGTCATTTAACTTGTGTTAAAATAATTATCAAGTACATTAAAGGCACTCTAAATTTAGGACTTTAGTACACCAATGATACTTCTAGCACTATAATAGGATACACCAATGCTGATTGGACAGGGTGTACTGGCGATAGTAAGAGCAAATAAGGCGCATGTTATGATATTGATAATAATTTGGTAGGTTGGAGTAGTAAGAAATAAAACTGCATTTCATTATCCACTGTTGAATCTGAATACATAGCTGCTGGTAGTTACTGTGCTCAACTTCTTTGGCTTAAGAAAATGCTAAGTGATTATGGTATTCAAGAAAGACAATTGCATCTCTATTGTGATAATCAAAGTGCGATCAATATCTCAAAAAATCTTGTTCAACACTCGCGAACAAAACACATAAAAATAAGACATCACTTTATTCGCGAATTAGTTGAAACTAAGGAATTAGAAATCAATTATCTTCCTACTGATTTGCAACTCACAGATATGTTTACCAAACCTTTGGATTATAATAGGTTTATTACCTTGCGTAAATCAATTGGAATAGTGTGTGCTGAATAATTTCTTGGATTTACATCATTTTTCCCTTTGTCCATTTGAGACAAAATGGGGGAGAAATTTGAGTCTTATGCGTTCAATTTTTTTCATATATTTCTAATAAGCTTGATCTTAGAAATCATTTGCAGGATTTTGTACAGTTATTCTCAATAGGGTATTGATTTGTAATTAGTTGAGTTATGTACTTTTCTTGTCTAGGAAATGGGTAGGTAGAACTTTTGTTTAAGAATAGGTTTTTTCCTCAATTCTTTATTGCCCTACGAGTCCTAGATGACTCAAAGGAGATTTTGTCTCATATTTCCAAAGGGGGAGATTGAAGCACCTTATACTCTTGACTCACTTGAGTCTACATTGTATAAGTGCTCATCTAGTTTGGAAATAGTGATAAAATTATGTCCTTTCCTAGAATCCAAAAAGCCTTAGAAATTCTCTAAAATTCATTCCTCTTGTTTGTCTAATCAAAGGTATATGTACCAACACTAACAAACATTAGGATTACATTCATATCTTGTATATTGCATATAATTGGTTGTGTGTGTTAATTTCCCTAAAATTGATTTTTAATAATTTTTGGAAATTTTAAATGATATTCAAAACCCCTTTTATCTTAATTAAAATTGGATTTATAAAGTATTGGGGTCATTCTGTAATTTTGGACTATTGGTTTTATTAGCTGGAAGATCACCTGGGTAGAAACTGAAAGCGCTAGAGACTTCAAGATGTCTTGGTAATTATTTCCAAAACACGCGTTTCAGTTTTACTCCTAGCCCTATGCCTGTCTACTAGATAACGGTTGGATTTGTGTTTCTTCTGAGAAACATAAGTCTTGCACATTTGTAGTCCTTGGATTGTTTTAATCAATGATCTGCATGCATTCTAATTGAATCCTGGTGAATCCCTCTTAAACCAATCAGAAGTGTTTTAACTACCGCTTATCTCTAACCCTTGGATCAAAGTCAAACTGCCTAGAACAAATCATAGCCCTTGATTTTGAACCATCTTCTCAATCCTTCTCAGCCCTCTATATAAGGAGGCTAACCCTCAGCCAGAAGAGACTTTTGCCACTTCGTCTATTTGAGTGAGTATAGAGAGAAGAGAGAGTAGAGAAAGAAGAGAGAAACCAGAGAGAGAGAGAGAGTTAGAAACCCTAACCCTAAAATGTCCTAACATCTTTCAAACCCCAACCTCTTTCAAAACCAGTATATAACAAACACAACCTTGAGTGTTTGAGAGTTTTAAGTGTTGGTTTTTTAGTTGTTTCATGTTGTAACCTCTTCATTTTGAGATCTTGTTTTCAACTTAAACATTAAGTTAAAGATTTGTGTTTCTGATTCATAGAAATCGTAGATCTGAACGTTTTATGTTATATTTCACATAGATCTGCATTTATAGTTTCTCATCTTGAAAAAACTTTTGTTGATTTGTTTCTATAAATGTTTTCAACTTCAAAATCAACAAAAACATTTTCTGTTTCTAGTTCTTTTGAAACAAAGCCTTCGACCTAGTTGGAATCGCACTTGATGACTTTCAATCTCAAAAATATTTTCAAAACCTGAGATTTATTAAGATCTTGATATGTCTTCTGAGCAAGATAGTAGTGGATTCTAGGTTAATATTAAAGGTCAAATAAGGTTCAAAGTTTCCTAAGAAGAGAGAAACTAATAAATCATACAGGTAATAAACCATGAGTGTTTGAAAGTTTTAAGTGTTGGTTTGTTAATAAATCTTGAACAGATCTCGTGCGTAATTTTAAATACATCTTATGATTAAACTGATTTGATTTCTAGAAAAGAGTTTCTTCAAAAAATAGTTCAGAGTTGCTTAAATAGTTTAATCTTGTATTAAACGGCTTTAGTAACAGTTTTTCAACTACTTATTCCATCATTGGTAAGCATAACTATCCCAAATCAAGGCGAAGTTACATCTCTCGAGGCTTATCGCTAATCACTGAACCATCGTACCTAGGCTTCCATTTTTCAATAAGTGATCGCTAACCTCAGTCTCTGAGATAACTCGCATCAAATGAAACATAATGCTCACATGGTTTCAAACATTCAATTCACAGATCACTGCTATGACTCTCGATAATGTCCTATATGATCCCAAATAACAACTATTCTGATGACATGTCAAACTTTCAAGCATTATCCATGCCTAGGACCTAATGATTTCCTTCGTTGGAGTCATACAAAATCATACAGGTAGCACACTCAGGTCGTCTAATCAGGCCTAACGTCCCATTCTAAGTGTTACTTCTAAAACCATGACAAACATGATCGTGTCCTAAGTCTCCTAGGTTCATCATCTAGCACTTATCAACCTACTTTCGACCTTATCCTCAAAGGTCATATCATGACATATGCTTCTAAACAAAAATGGTGGTACTAACCTCAAAGTACTCCCATAAATTAATATGACCTAAACATACTACAATTATCAATGATTTACAATCATCACATAAACCTCGGAGAAAAAATGATTTCCAAATGATTCTTGGGTGACGGTTATCACACTCGATCATCTCTCTAACAGCTTATACATCTATCATGAGAAATCATAAGTCTTATTGTGATCTATGATAAACAACCTCGTATTTAGCACTACGAAATGTCTATCACCATATTGACCTCGATGCAACAATGATTCTCCCATACATTTCAGGGAAAAGACACCAATTTAATCATACCCCGAAGTGGATGTACACATCCTAGTGTAAGAATCGTTATGGTAGAATCTTTTATGACAACTCATCACAGCCACCAACTTGTAACCTCAAAGCATCAATCACTACGTGTTATACCCACCAAAAGGATATATCCTTGACATCATAAGGAATCCCAAAGTTTCATGGAGAAACATCATTGTCCTCATAATACATGATACATAACCTTAAGTTCACTATTAGTAAGGAATGTCTACCACATGCATTAACATCTCGCTAGATAAACCTTTGCATACACCTCCAAGGAATTATCAATAATGATCTACATGTCTATCCACATTACTAACCCAAAGTAAATTTCATCAAACCACTTTATTACTTATCTCCAAAGTGAATTTAACGCAACTCACCTACCTACCCAAAATGCTAACCCGTAGTTAAATTCACAAAACTACATCATTTGATTCCCAATGAGTGTTTGACCATGACAACTAAATTTCCTCGCTATGTAAACACCATACTATGTGCTAATCTACAAGCTAACACAACTAAATATATTTTGGTAGGATACGGAACGTCGGGTATTGCCTATAATCACCAAGGACCAAACCATGGATGCCACAAGGGATCCTATTCCTCGATACCACATTATTATATCTAAAATATAAATTAATACTATCAAAGTTTTAGTTGGACACCGGACGCCTAATATTTCCTAAAACGAGACTCACCCTAGTGACGTCACAAGGATACTATTCGAGAACATTACAACACTAATACTTGATGCTTATTCACTAAAATTTTTCTAAGTTCACTCTTATGTTACTTTAAATCATCATGATTATCTACACCCACGCTATAATCAAGATGCACTAAATCTAATTCCTCAACTAAGGGACCCAATACGTTATCACCACGGAATCAATACATATAAATGCCACTCGATCACCTAACATAAATAGATTAAATACACAACCTCTACAACTAGGTCTCAAAGAACATTACTTGATGTTGCTACTACTATTAACGTTACTCTTATCATTAAAGTTGCCATACAACATATCTTATGCAAAAGATCACGGTGTTGACACTATTCGTCTGCAATGACACCCCAGAATTACCAACACATATACATAAAAAAATGTTGAGGATCATATAAGACTACTAACTTAGATATCATAAAGAGTTGCACATCATATTAATGTCCTTGACTTCACCATCCAGTATATGATCCAAAACCGACACTATCGACCTCATTAACTCAATAACTCGACATTATCGAGAAGATATACTATCGACCTCACCACGTCACATTCTAAAGGCATATTGAACCTAAAGCTATGATACCAAATTGTAATGCCCCGACCCTAATTTAAGGGTTAATAAAGTATCAACCCGATCTCTCTTGTACATTAATTTTGAAGTGCACGGGAACAACCTAAATAATATTTACAATCAAGTATTATTATCATTTAATGTTACTCTTGTTAGCATGTGATTCCAGTTTTCATTAACGACGTGATAGGACCAAGGAAAGTACCACTAAGGCCAGGTAAACAAAGATAATAATCGTTAATGCAAGTAATTACTTACTGTGGTGATAGTAAATCTCAACACAAATTATAAGTAAATGCGATCACCCAAAAAAATAAAGAACACGAATTAGAATAGCTGCAATCACACACGACACAAGATATACGTGGTTCGGCAAATTGCCAATGTCCACGATGGTTCTCTCTATTTGTATTTCTCTTTTCTTCACGAAAGTATTTATGATTACATACCCTTTGCCCCGGGTCAGGGGTACAATATATACATGTAAACTTCAGAGAGTGGGGGTGTTGGGAACTTTCACGTTGGCCCATAATCCCTAGAATTTCTCTTGAGATATTTTAGGGGTTGAATGGGTCGCTACTGACTTAATCATCTATTAGACTCTGTAGTTTGGGCCAGAATCTCTCTATTCTTGATAGGGATTAGTTTGGCTATTGCTCTGGGCCAAGATAAATAGACGAGGTACCCACAATTTTCCCTAAAAATTTTAGGTCACAATTTGGGCTCAATAATTTTAAACAATAGCTCTGATGGCATTTTGTGAATTGCATGATACTTTGGGGAGTGAAACATCTTTCCCTAGTAGATTTAGGCGGAAAATTCACTTCGTTCTCCGTACGTCATCATTGAGAGGGTTTAAAACTTGTTTGAAGAAGCCATTTCTTACATATCTTCATAGATTTTCGCACTCTCAGGATATCTTCTACATCCTACTGTGTTCTCTCACATCCAGGTCTCTCCTTTCATCTTCGAGATCTTCCTTATCGTTTCATCTTCCTTACTTGTGGCCTTGCGTCGTCTCAAGCTAATTTCCACTTCGAAAGTTTTCAAAACCTCTTATTCTTTCTTTTCTGTTAAAATTTATTTTCTATCACTGTTAGGGTTTATTTATGGAAAGAATAGGTAATAGATCAGTAGATGAGTTTAGGAAATTCTATAATATCCCCAACTGGGTGGACATCGAATGTGCCCCTGTTCCTAGCAATATTCGAGATATTGAGGACGGGCATTGCATTCATGTTCTCCTGTTGTCTCAGGGGGGTCTAACGTTTCCCCCAAATCATTTGTTTTTGCACTTCTTTAGTTAATTTTACATAGTTCCTGCCCAATGTTTGGAAAATTGTCAACGGTGTTCATAGGATCAATCAACTTTATGGCACCAATTTAGGTCTTGCTGAAATCTGTTATTACTATACCTTTTCTCGAACAAGTTTTGGTCTTTTTTATTTGAAAGCTAGGAGTCCTGACAGGGTTTTGGCAGTCAATCTACCTGATTCCCACAAGAACAATTAGCAAGGGTTCATTGCTAGGAACTGGCAGTTCCCTCCCCAAACAGGGGGAGCGAGGTACAGGGGACCTACGATTCCCTTTTACGGGGTGGAGTACATAGGTAGATATATCTCTTGTTCTGCACATTGATTCTCTACTAGTGTGCTTTATTTCTCCTGTTTTCCTTTTTTCCTTTTTCAGTGAAGACAAAGAACTTGGAACCTGCATTCTATGAAATTCGAGCTACTGAGTTAATCAAAGCTTAGAAGATCAGAGAACATTTGGCTGACGGTGAGCATTCGCGATCAGTTTCGTTCCTTTTAGAGTACAAGAACAATGGGTCCAGCTTCATCGTCCGATCTATTGATAGTATTCCTCAGCTAGATATCATAGAAGAGGTCGTTATTGAGCCAATCCATATAGACGATAAGGAGAGTCGCTCTGGTGAAGGCAGCATGGGGGATGACAGAAGTGGAATTGAGGGTGATTCTAGCAAGGAGAGTTCAAGTGGTGAGGGATCTTCCAGTTCAGAGGAGGGTTCAGAGGTTTCAGAGGATTCGAATAGCTCTAGCAAAGAGACTATGGCTCCTTGTAGGAAGAGTTTAATCCAGGATGATGATGAGGACAATGTTGCCCTTGCTCGCAGGCTAAAGAAGCATAAGTCAGGGGTGGGGGTATTGCCACTAGATCCCAGATTGTGGCTCATAAAAGGGATAGGAAGAAGAAAGAGGACGCATTGGTGAGAGAGAGAGAGAGAGAGGAAGATGGAAAAATAGAGGAGGAGGGGAAGAGGATCGAGAGGGACAAGAAGGAGAGAGAATAAGAAAGGAGGAGAGAATAGATGAGAACAAAGGCAGGGAAGTCTTTGGTGCCCGTGTCTGCCCTAGCTGAGGGGGCTTCCGTTGCTCTTGCCCCTCAGCTGGCTCCGGCAGTGCTCAAGAGAGCAATTTTGCCAGCTGATCGCCAGAGGTCGTCAAGTATAGGGAATGACTAGTTAGCCCTAAAGGCGAGTCAGGGTCTATCCTTGGTAAGTCTGTTTTTACTTCTCCACTCTTGCAATTTTCTTCACTAATGTTTTCTTTCTCTCTACAGTTTGTGTCTGGTTTCACCATCCTCTATCGTAGCCGCGACGAGTTGGGGAGGAAAAATATTGAGTTAGAAGTGAGCCTAAAGACTACCAGTGCTGCTCAGAAGTCTTCTAACCCTGACTTGACTGAAGACAATAAAGAAAAAAAGGCGGCCTCTAAGGACCAGGGTAAAGCTGAGGTAGACCTATGACTTGGTCTTGACGATCAAGCTGGTGGTGGTTGAGGAGAATAAATAGATCATCGCAAAGACAAAAAAGTTGGAATCTGAGGCCGCCACCATCAAGGAGAGATCTTACAATGCTGGGTGGCTCGTAGCATATGAGGATGATGAGGCTAAAATTGTCTACATGAGTCGTTTCAACTTCAAGAAAGGTTGGGACAGGGCTTTGCTCACTGCTGAGGTGGATATTGATTTTTCTCTCTTTAACGAGCATGACCCTAGCCCAAAACCTATTGTAGAGGGCATGCCTCATCCTGCTGCAAGTGAAAATGCTTCAGCTGTTCCAACCACTGTTGCTGATGCTCCCCTTAATTAGGGATTAGTGACTGTTCCATCTGAGGGAGGTGCACATGACATCCTTGGAGAAGACTCAGGTTGCCCACTAGTCTTCTTATAGGGCCTTTGTATTTTTGCCTTTCTGTTTCTCTCTTTTTCTTGCGTTGATGTACTTGAACTATTTTTTATTTAATGAAATGAAGTTTTGTTCCCTTTCATGTACTGATTTATTTATTCTTGATGCTTGTATGGTTTGTAGCTTATCAATATTGAGGAATGTATTCCTGCTACCTCTCGCCTAGGCAAAATTCTGGGTGCCGACGTGAGCGACTGAGTTCGTCATGCCTTTCTAAGAATATGCAAGTCTCTTAGATCAAGGTATCAAGATTATAAAGACTAGTCAGAGCTTATTTCCATGCTGAAAGATAAGATTGAGGATATGGAGGAGGTCAACGCTTCTGTTCAATACGAAATGGATGCTCTGAAGGCTAAAATTCTGGATGCTTCTAAGATCAATCAAGTTGGAGAGATCCTCCAATAGGAGAATGATTCTTTAAAGAGGTAAGTCTCGTACCTTAAGGATAATGGGACGAGAATTGCCCCTCGATTTTTACGTGGTTCCTCTTCATCGACTCGGCAGGGAGCTGGGACTGGTGATAGTGGTTCAGCTAGGGAAATTATCGAGCTGTGGGGGGTGTTCATAGGGCATATGTGATAGCCGCTGGTCTTCAAAGAGATGTCACTCTACTGAGGCACTTGTTCAATAAAGTTCCTCGGTAGGTGTGGGTTGATGGCTACGACCAGGGTTGGACTGATGCTCCCATGAAGTTGAAGGAGATTGAGGAGTTAGCCTTCATAAGAGGGTGGTTGAGTGCCCTCGGGGAGTTGCAAGTTCCCCGTAACTCTGTTCTATAGTATAGGCATGAGATCTCTCCCTCAACTTTGATGTCGAACCAATTCAGAAGGAATGACAGATGGGTTCCTATAGATGGGATCCCAAGATAACTTCTGGAACCGAGTTCAAACGAAGTTGAGGAGGAATTCACTCCTCATCCAGATGATGGTCGAAGAGTGCGAGTAGCTGACTACCTCACTCAACGACTTGGTTCTCATTAGTGTATGAATTACTTAGCATATGTAATTCTTTATAACATGTAATGATGTAATAAAATATTTATGTTTTGGCCAATTTTCCAACTAAACATGTGTTGTGTTATTTCTTACTCTGTTAGTCTCTTGTTCAGTTATCTTGGGCTTTTTCAACCGACTAGATATGACTTAGGCAGAGTTAGTTGTCGAGTGAGTATCCCCCCATTCTAGTATGCTTTACGTGTACCATTATACCTTACTTTACCTTTTAGGTCATGTCATCACACTGGCTTAGGCCTAAGTGATGCAATAGCGGGGATACACCTGGTATCGGATATTTTATCCGAGCATGATTTCTGAACCAAAAAATGTTGACGACTAACCTGGGTTAGCCATGTTGCCTAAGGGTCCCTTGTAGGGCTTCATATATTTATAGGGGCAAGCTAGGAGGTCATTCGTGATCGTTGACGAATGCTGAGGAGGGTCATTACATGCTGATCCTGCTTTAATAAGTTTATCGCTATCTTAGTTTTGTATGTTATGAAGGGAGATTGTAACTTGGAAAGGGTGCATGAATTATAATATAGTTGAGAAAAACTAACACTTCATAAAATTCCACTGCCAAACAAATCTTATTAATCAGAAATGAATTGAAAATTAAATATTAAGTTCAAAAAGAAAAGTAGAAGTAGAATTTCTTTAAATCGGCTGCATTCCAATCTCTATGTATCTCCCTGCCCTCCAGCGTTTCTAAGTAATAGGCTCCTTGTAGGTCGTCTTTTATCACTTTGAATGTCCCCTCCCAGTTTGGTCCTAGCTTGCCATCCGATGGTTTTACAGTGCTGTCAAGAACTTTCCTCAGGACGTAGTCCCTAACCTGGAATGCTCTTGGATTAACCTTTTTGTTGTAGTACTTTTCTAGATGTTGTTGGTAGGCTACTAGTTTCACTAGAGCTAACTCCCTTTGTTCCTCAACTAGGACAAGTTCAGCGAGTAATGATGCATCATTCTGGCCTTGGTCAATCAGAGTGGACCTCATGGTAGGGAGGCTAACTTCCAAGGGGATAATTTCCTCTATCCCATATGTCGGTGCAAATGGTGTCTCTCCAGTTGCTCACCTTGGGGTGGTGCGGTAAGCCCACGAGATGTGGGGTAGTTCGTTTACCCATGCTCCCTTAGCTCACTCTAAATGCTTTTTCAATTTATCAATTACTATTTTATTGGAAGCCTCAGCCTGTCTATTGCTCTGAGGGTATGCCATAGAGCTGAAGTAGTGTCTAATCCCGTGATCGATGAAAAAACTCTGGAAGAGGACGCTCTCGAACTGGGGTCCATTGTCAGTGATTATAGTCCTGGGGATCCCAAAGCGAGTGACGATGTTCCTCCATATGAATTTTATCATGTTTACATCTCTGATGTTTTCCAGTTGCTCTGCCTCTATCCATTTGGTGAAGTAGTCTGCTATGACCAATAGGTATTTACGATTATCGATTATAGTTGGTAGAGGACCCACGATGTCCGTACCCCATTGGGTGAAGGGCCATGGGCTAGTAAGTGATTTCAGGTCGCTAGCTGGATGGTGAACCATAGGTGCATGAAGTTGACACATTTTACACTTTTGATCATAGATTCCAACGTCTTTTTGCATGTATGACCACGAGTACCCTTCTTTCATTTCTCAAAAAGCTAGCGACCTGCCCCAGTGTGACTCCCACAGATTCCCTCATGGAGTTCATACAGGACTTTCTCGACGTCTTTTGAATTAATGCACTGGAGGTAAGGGCCAGCGAAAGATCTCTTGTACAACTTGCCCTTAGGAGATAAATGAAAGTGAACATCTTTGACTCTTATCTGATGAGCGATCTTTTTATCTATTGGAAGTGCACCGTCATTCAAATAATCCCTTATGGGGTCCATCCAACTAGGGGTTGTCTTAATTTGGAGAACACACTCAACGCTTGGCAGCTCGTTGATCTGGTTGATACTTGGTTGGGAAAGGAAATCGATCTAAATTATCCTCTTCAAGTCAGAGTTTATCACTGAGCTTAAGGCTGCTAGGGCATCATCATGGAGGTTCTGTCCTCTGGGAAACTGCTAGACGCTGACGTGTTCAAAGTTGGCCATCAATTCTTTCACAGTGGTGAGATAGGCTACCATCCTCTCATCTCTTGCATTGAGCTCGTCACTTATCTAGTTGGAGACCAATTGTGAGTATCCGAACACTTAGATTCGCCTTACTCCGAGTATTCACGCCTTTTATAGGCCCAAAATTAGTTCCTCATACTCTGCGTAGTTGTTGGAGGCTTCAAATCCAAGCCCGATTCCTTGCTCGAGTATTGCATCTTCAAGGGTAATTCCCTTTGGAATTAGAGGCTCCATTAAGGAACAATTTCTAGATTCCCTGATGCTGGGGGAATCAATTTATGCACGTCTCTTATCATTCTGAACCAATTTATGCACGTCTCTTATCATTCTGGGTGCTTCACCCTATTGATGGCATCAATTTGGTCTGGGTCAGCTTCAATACCTCTCTTGATGACCAAGTACCCAAGGAATTTTCCAGACTGGACACTGAAGGAACACTTACTTGCGTTGAGCTTCATTCGATTCTTCCTGAGGATTTTAAAAGTCCTTGATAGGTCAGAGAGGTGGTCATCTTTGAGCTTGCTCTTGACGAGCATGTCATCTATTTAGACTTTCATGGTGCTTCCCATTTGGCCTTTAAACATCTTGGTGACCAGCCGCTAGTAAGTTGCTACTGCATTTTTTAGCCCAAAGGGCATAACCTTGTAGTAATATAACCTAACTGTGGTTATAAATGCTATTTTTTCTTGATTTGGCTCGTACAGAGGGATCTGGTGATACCCGGAGTATGTGTTCAGGAAGCTCATCCTCTCGTGTGTTGCAGTGGCATCCAATAGATGATCAATCTTTGGGAGGGGGAAGATGTCTTTAGGGCATGCCTTGTTGATATCATTGAAATCGATGCATACTCTCCACTTTCCATTGCTTTTATGGATAACCACTGGGTTGGATAGCTATTTGGGGAACTGGACTTCCCATATGGATCCTGTGTCCAACATTTTTCCAACATCATCCTCCACTGCCTTATCTTTTTTTGAAGTGGTTGGGCGAGCTTTCTGTGCTATTGGTTTGAAAGATAGATCGACGTACAGTCAATGAAAAGTGATGTTATGATCAATCCCTAGAAGCTCATAAGGCTTCCATGTAAAGACATCTAGGTTACTCCGAAGTAGGGTGACCAAATCCCTCTTTTTGTGGTCAGTGAGTGAGGTTCCAATCAATAACTTTCTTTCATTCGAACTGCTATTGGGTATGACTTCCTTTAGTTCCTCGATGACTCTTTCAGAGGGGAGGAGCCTGGTCTCCTCCAATCCTGGTCTCCCATATCTTAGTTGCTATTTGGAGGGAATTATACTCTCCTGTCTTCATTCTTTCTTCTAACATCTTCATGCTTTTTCTTTGGTTTGGGGTGGATAGCTGGTATAAAGCACTTTCTTGCCATTTCCTGATATCCATGGATCTCCACTACTCCTTGTTCAGTTACACATTTGAGCTTCTGATGGTAAGTATACGAGACGGCCTTCATCGCGTCCATCCATCCTCTGTCGATGATTGCTTGGTAGGGTGAATTAATATTGACCATGAGAAACTCGATTATTTTTTAGATGCTTCCTGCCCTCACCGGCAGGACGATCTTTCCCAAGTTGATGGATATTTTTCCATCGAAGCCAACTAGAGGAACGGTGACCTCCTTTAGGTCGGCGATACTTAATTTCAACTTCCTGAACAGGTCGAGATACATTACATCGGATGAGCTACCTTGGTCGACGAGCAACCTGTCGATGTCATAGTTAGCTATCATGAGTGTAATGATAAGTGCATCATGATGTGGGGTTCTCACTCACACTAGGTCCTCATCTGTGAACACAATATGCTTGTTGTAGTCGACATCTTCTGCTCGCCGATTCTTCACAGCTTTCATTTTGGCTGGATCAATCTGAAAAGCTTACATTACTGTCGTGAGCTTTTTCACTTTCATTCGAGTCGTATTTCCCTGAATCTGTTTGAGGTCAGATGCCCCATGAATTATAGTGAACTAATGGCCGATGTCCTCCTCGAGCACATTATCAGGCCTTTGATCTCCATTGGCAGCTACTTTCTCTGCCTTTTCCTCCATGAATTCACTCAAGTGTCCATCTTGGTCTAGCTCCTCAAGGTGAGACTTGAGAGCCTTGCAATGCTCGATTTTGTGCTCGCCCTCCTTGTGGAAAGAACATCTCAGTATGTTATTCCGCTTGGGGCCACTTAATGAATGGTTCGGCCTTGATCTTTGCCAGAATCTTATAGATCAGTTCTCTAAAAACTATATTTACTGCTTGGAATGCCTTCGAGGCATCATTCTTGGTTCCATTATTAGGTCCATTCTTGCCCCCATTTCTGGTCGTTCCCTTTGTCGGATACCTTAGGGAGACCATTTTCTCCTCCACTGAGATGAGTCACATCTTTGACTTTGGCATAATTTTTAATACGACCCATCGAGTCATCGATGGTTGTGTCCTCCTTCTTAGTGAGGAACTGGTGTAAGAGGCATGAGTTGGGTAAGCTAATATTAATGGATGAAATGGCGACCTGCTCCAAGCAGTCCTCGACCTCAATGAACTGCTCCCAATACCTCTTCGCGTAGTCTTTGAGGCTCTCCTGGGGATTTTTCTTCATTGTTAACAAAGTATCCATCCTCTTCGGATGGGAGATGCTGGTAATGAAGCGAGCTGTGAAGAGCTAGAAAATCTGTTACTAAAGTCGTTTAATATAAAATTAAACTATTTAAGTAACTTCGAACAGTTTTTTGAAGAAACTCTTTTCATTAAAACCAAAACTAATTAATCACAAGATGTGTTTAACAAAAGTATGTACGAGATCTGTTCAAGATTTGACAAACAGGTTTAATAAAACAGTTTAAAAACTTTAAACTCAGCACAACCAAGAATTAGATGAGGAGATGTAGAAAGATTAAGAACAAGGATTTTTTACGTGGTAAAACCTCACCCAACTGAGGAAACATCCACGACTCCCTCTACGGAGTAAACTAAAAATTCCACTAAAACAAATTTTAACAGTTATAAACTATATAACAAACATGCATACAACTCAAACCTATATAAGTTTAGGAATGTACCCTTTGGTGTCCTTATAACTTCTCTGCAGTTCTGATTGTTGATGTTGTTCTCCCAGTTTGCTAACTTCCAACTTGTTCAAGTTGTTTACGTCGACTCTTATTCTCAAGATCTTATTACCAACACTTTTAGTGTGGTAGGGTGATAGTGTTTGTGGAGGTGCTTTCTAACACATGCATGCACACACACAACACTTATTATATACAACCAGTCCTAACAAATTACATATAAGAACTATATGCTGTGATTTTTCTATTTCTCTCTTATAACAAAACTTAACCTTATTTTACCTTTACAATAATCCCAGAATCCACAGCTATCTTGCTCAGAAGACGTATCAAGATCTTAATCAATCTCAGGTTTTGAAAATATTTTTGAGATTGAAAATCACCAAGTGCGATTCCAAACTAGGTCAAAGGTCTTGTTTCAAGAGAACTAGAAACAGAAAACATTATTGTTGATTTCAAAGTTAAAAACATTTACAAAAGTAATCAACAATATATTTCTCAAGATAAGAAACAAACTATGTAAATCTAAGTGAAATGTAACATAAAGTACCCAGATCTGAAATTTCTATAAAGCAGAAACTTAGATCTAAGAGAAAATGTTTAAGTTGGAGACAAGATCTAAGAACGAAGAGGTTACAGCAACAAACCAACTAAACAAACCAACTCTCAACCTCTCAAAACACTGAAGGTTGTGTTTGGTATATACAGGACTTGAAAAGAGTTTTAGGTTTGAAAAGGTTTTGACGATTTAGGGTTAGGGTTAGGGTTTCTAACTCTTTCTCTCTCTTTATGGTTTCTCTCTTTCTCTCTCTTTTCTCTCTTCTCTCTCTACTCTCTCTTTTCTCTCTAAAGGACAAAATGGCAAAAGTCTCTGATGGCTGAGGATAAAGGTTCTTTTCTAGGAGGCTAAGAAGATTCGAGAATAAGGTTCAAAATCAATGGCTCAGTTTGAGTCAAGGTTTATTGACTTTGATCCAAAGGTTCACGATATGCGGTGATTAAAACTCTCCTGATTGGTTCAACATCTGGTTCACAGGGATGATGTAAGAGCGCATGCATATCATTGATAAAAACGATCCAAGGGTTGTAAACAAGCGTTGGTTTACTCTCTATAAAGAAACACAAACTCAACCAATCAGAATGCAACAGATGTTGGGCAATAATAAGATGACAAACGCGCATCTTAAAAAATACAAATACACCCTGAAGTTTCTGCCGCTTTCGTATTCTACCCAAGGTAACTTACAGTCAATATAACCACCAATACTTAATTGCAGATTGACCCCAAAAACTTTTAAAAACAAATTTCAATTAAAAAAAATATTTTAAAGGGTTATATAATCCCAAAAAAAATAATAAAAAACAATTTTAGGGATTTAAACACACTCAACATATGTACACACAATTATATGTAATATGAAATGTATGAGATCAATTCTATTATGTGTGAGTGTTGATAATATTGTCTAGATCAATCAAGCAAGAAGGATGAAATAGCAAACCAAACTCTGGGGTTCTTTGGTTTCTAGGATAGACACAATTTTGTCACAATTTCCAAACTAAATGAACACTTATACAATACAGACTCAAGTGAGTCAAGAGTATAAGGTGCTTCAATCTCCCCCTTTGGAAATATGAGATAAAATCTCCTTTGAGTCATCTAGGACTCGTAGGGCAACAAGAATAAGGAAACCTATTCCTAAAAAAATCTATCTACCCAATTCCTAGAAAGCAAAAGTAAATAACTCAATTATTTACAATTGAATACCCTATTACAACTGTTGAGAATAATTGTACAGAATCCTGCAATGAATCACTAAGATCAAGCTGTTTAGCATATATGAAATTCATTAGACTCAAATTTCTCCCCCATTTTGTCTCAAATAGACAAAGGAGAAAAAATAGAGAGATCAAAGTGATTAATCAGCGCACACCATACCAATAGATTTATGCAAAGAAATAAATCGATTGTAATCTAAAGGTTTGGTAAACATATCTGCGAGTTGCAAATCTGTAGAAAGATAATTGATTTCTAATTCCTTAGTTTCAACCCATTCACGTATAAAGTGATGTCTTATTTTTATGTGTTTTGTTCGCGAGGGTTGAACAGGATTTTTAGAGATATTGGTCGCGCTTTGATTATCACAATAGAGATGCAATTAGTTTTCTTGAATACCATAATCACTTAGTATTTTTTTAAGCCAAAGTAATTGAGCACAACAGCTTCCAGCGGCTATGTATTCAGATTCAGCTCTTGAGAGTGATGTGAAGTTTTGTTTCTTACTACTCCATCCTACCAAATTATTACCTATATAATAACATGCTCCTGATGTGCTTTTACTATCATCAGTACACCCAGCCCAATCAGCATCAGTGTATCCAATTATAGTGCTTGGTGTGTCACTATTGTACCAAAGTCCTAGGTTCAGAGTGCCTTTTACATATTTAATGATTCTTTTAACAGAAGATAGATGGATCTCTTTAGGGTTACTTTGATAACGAGCACAAACACACACCGCATACATTATATCAGGACGCGAGGCAGTAAGGTATAGCAAGGCCCCTATCATACTACGATATAGAGTTGGATCTATAGATTTTCTAGTTTCGTCTTTAGATAGTTTTACCGTAGTAATCATGGGTTTTTTAGCATCTTTAGCACTCTCAAGGCCAAATTTGTTTACTATCTCTAAAGCGTACTTAGATTGCGAGACAAATAATCCTTCTGAATTTTGTTTGACTTGAAGTCCTAAGAAAAATTGTAACTCCGCCATAAGAGACATTTGAAACTCTTTATACATAATCTCTGAGAAGGATTTTACTTCTAAGGGAGAAGTTAATCCAAAGATAATATCGTCAACATAAACTTGAGCAATAATGATGTGTTTGCCAAAATGTTTGACAAATAGGGTTTGATTATTTCCACCTCTTTTGAAACCTTTATCTAAGAGGAAGCTGGAAAGACGCTCATACCAGGCTCTAGGTGCTTGTTTAAGGCCATACAAAGCCTTTTTAAGAAGAAATACATGATTTGGATATTGAGGGTCAATGGACCCTTTTGGTTGTTCGACATAGGTCTCTTCAGTCAATATTCCATTAAGGAATGCAGATTTGACATCCATTTGGTAAAGTGTAAAATGCAAGTAGTAAGCTATGCAAAGAGAAGACGAACAGATTCTAAACGAGTAATAGGAGCAAAAGTCTCGTTAAAATCTATTCCTTCAATTTGAGAGTATCCTTGAGCAACTAATCTAGCTTTATTTCTAATGATTATCCCACTTTCATTAGACTTATTTTTAAAAATCCAACGTGTACCAATAACCTTTTTATGAATAGGCCTAGGTACAAGGTACCAAACATCATGAATGACAAATTGAAGAAGTTATTCCTACATAGCATAAATCCAATGAGAGTCATTCAATGCCTCATTTACATTCTTTGGTTCCACTAGGGAAACAAAACATGCATAATGTGCATAATTTCTTAATTGAGATCTTGTACGCACAGGATTACCAACAACGTTATTCATGGGATGGTCTTTAGAAACCCAGTTAGGTACTTCAGGTATCTCAATTGGTAATGAGTCATCTATTTCTGGAGAGTCATTTTCTAAAACATTTGTAGGCTCTTCCTCAATAGTTGATTCACCAGTCTTACTCTCTACAGTAGTGTCACTTACAATTACATTTATGGATTCCATCAAGGTTTTAGTGCGAAGATTATAAACACGTTAGCTCTACTATTAGGCAAGTAACCTAGAAAAATAGCTTTATCTCCCTGGCTCTCAAATTTGGACAGGTGTTCCCTATCTTTGCATACATAACAAGTACTACCAAAAGTTCTAAGGTACTTAAGATTCGGCTTTTTCTTATACCAAAGTTCGTAAGGGGTTTGTTTGGAATTATTTCTAAGATAGACCCTATTAATAATGTGACATGCAGTACGAATAGATTCTACCCAAAAATATTTAGGTAAATTCTTGGCATGTAACATAACACGTGCCATCTCCTAAAGGGTACGATTCTTTCTCTCAGTGATTCCATTTTGTTGAGGGGTTTTAGGAGCACTAAACTCGTGTTTGTAACCATTATAGTCACAGTACTCTATTATACCAGTGTCTTTGAATTCTCCACCTCTATCACTACGAATTTTATTTACTTTAGTGTCCTTCTCATTTTCAATCCGAAGAAGTATTTTTTTTAAAGTTTGAAAAGTGACAGACTTATGTTTTAAGAAGTCTACCCACGTAAATCTAGTGAAGTCATCAACCATAACTAGAATGTAACTGTGTCCACAGAGACTAACAGTTTGGGAGGTACCCATTAGGTCCATATGGATGAGCTCCAAAGGATTAGAGGTAAGGATATATTTAACTTTCTTATGAGGTGCTTTAACAATTTTTCCTTCCTGACAGGAACCACAGACAATGTTAGAAATGGATTTGATTTTTGGAACTCCTCTAACTATTTCTTGAGAAGTCAATCTATTAAGATTATAGTAATTTATGTGACCCATCCTGTTATGCCATATCTCATTGTCATCCATTCTGGCAACATTACAGATTTCAGAATTATTCATGACAGTATAACAATTGCCAGGGGTCCTGAATCCTGTAATTATGCATTCACCTTTTTCATTTAAAATTTTACAATTGTTCTTTGAAAAGGTAACAGTATGATCTGAGTCACAAAATTACTAGATACTAAGTAGATTGGACTTCAGACCTTTAACTAGAAGAACATTTTCAAGAACATGAATTCCATCTTCTTGGAGAGTTCCTTTACCTATGATCTGAGATGATACACCATCACCAAAAATAACTTTTCCTCCAGCAAAGCTGGTTCTGTTCAAGAGGTTTATATCATTCTCAGTCATGTGTTTAAAACATCCAGAGTCTAAATACCAACCAGACGATGTGTATTCAGCTTTTAAAGTAGTAATAACAATGTTACACTTCATCTGGGGTAATAGATCATCTTTTCTAACCCAAATTGCTCTTGTTTTCATTTTGCGCTTATTAGCTCTCATTTGATAAAATTTGCGAGCATTCGATTTTTGTTGAAAAATGTTTTGCGCATGATTTTGAGTTTTATGAAAAACATGAGCATTTGGTTTAGGAAAGTGTTTAGGAATTCTTCTAGGGAATGTTCTTTTAGGTTTCGTCTTTCTCTTCCTATAGTTAGAGTTTTTGTCTGGTTGTCTAGGTAGTACATAATTGTTACGGCTTCTCCTAGAATAGTTAAAATTCTGATAGACAGGAGGATTACAGACAGGTTTAACTAGTCTTCTAGCATAACAACCATCAAAAGAATGACCGTATATGTCGCAGTACGAGTAATAAAGATTGCTCAAAGTTGGGGTCTCCTTAGGAAAGTCTCTAAACATAGGTTTCAAGGAATTTTGAGGTTAAACTCTATTCCTAGATAGTACAGTTTTGAATGTAGATTCACTCTTCCTAATTGAGGGGCAGACGTATTTGGCCTTAGGTGAACTTTCATGTTTAGAGCAACTTGATTCCCCAATGTCAAAATTTTGATGTTTTGAGTCAAACTCAGTTTTTAAAGAATGAAAGTCTGGGCAGGTTTCAATAGGTCTTTTACCTCCTGACACAAACTTGATAGGTTCAAAAGATTTTATTTGTGTCTTCAAATTGGGGAATTGATAGGTTCCATTCGATCATCAGAATTGGTTTTTGATTCAGCAACAAATCCATCAAAACAGTTTGAGTTATTTTCAAATTTTATAATTTTTTTGAAAACAGTTGCTGTCTTTTCTTTAGTTTGTTCCAATTCTAACAATGTCCCTTTGTATTTTTTCTCCAGATTTTCATTTGTTTCAGTCAAATTTCTTAGTTTTTGATCAAACATTTTGATTTCACTTTCATGAGTTAGACATTGGGTAGTATACTCTTCAGCAATAAGTTTGACCATCAGGCTTAGATCTTCTAACTTCTTGGTGAGATCTTTCACAATCTTCTCTAGTCTAGTGCTTTTCTTGAGAGTTTTAGGATAAAGTGTGTGAATATCTGGGAGATCTTCATTGTCCGAGTCACTAAGTGTAGTGTGTGAAGTGACCCCTAAGGCTTCATTTCTTGGACTCACACACCCATTGACATCGGCATTATCGCTTTCCCTTTGACTCACACACCCCGAGGTAGAAATAGCAATGTTCTCAGTAATTAAAGCATCTAAACCAGTAACAGCATGATTCGAAACAACAGAAGAAGAGTTACTGGATTCATCCTCACTAACAAACACAGGCATATCATCATTATAGATAATCTTAGCAAAAAAAGACATGCAAGGGTCAAAAACATCAGATGACTCAGGTTCCTCATTTTCAGAGTCGCTTGAATCATCCCATGTCTTGCAAATGTTGGCTCTAACATGTTTGTTTTGAGTGTTCAAGTTAACTCGACAATCTTGTGCAATGTGTCCTAGTTTACCACATATTAAGCATTCAGTCTTCTTAAGGTCTCTGTTAGGTTTAGTGTGAGAGTCCTTGTGATGTTTGTCGTGACTTTTCTCATGAGGTTTATGATTAGAGTGAGTTAGATAATTGGACTTGCCTTGTTTGTTTGCCATGTTGTTTCTAAACTTAATAATTTTCTTAAACTGTTTTGACATTAAGGCAATCTGATTGTCCAAACTCTCTATATCTCATTCCTCATCAGAGTCATCATTGGGAATGCTAAACTCAGGTTTAATCAACTTAGAAGAAAAGCTCATATTGGAACTAATTTGTTTCCTATGGGACTGGGTCAATTGTTTCTTAAATTCTACTTCCATTTCCACAGTTCTTAATTTACTACTGAGTAATTCAAGAGTGAGATTTATGTCACACATTTCCTCAATAGCATATCTTTTGTTGTCAAATTTCTGCAGTAATGATCTCAGAATCTTAGATACAATTTCATGTCTGTCATATGTTATCCCATTAGCATGCAGTTTTGTCACAATATCAGTCAAGTTCATATAGAAATCATCAAATGACTCAGATTCAGACATAATTAAAGAGTTATACTGTTGAATAAGCATTTGTGTTTTAGCAATCTTAACTCTAGTGTCACCTTCATGAGCAGTAACCAAAGTGTTCCAAGCTTCCTTTGAAGTGGTACAAGATAAGATTCTTTTGAACTCATGTTCATTTATAGACATAAATATTGCATTCTTTCCTTTGTTATTGTTGCGAGAAACTTATTTTTCTTCTTGTGTGAACTCACTTAATACTTTCTTAACCCTCTCATTACTTCCTTTAGTGGCTGGTTTAGTAGGAAAAATGTATCCATTTTCAACAATGTCCCAGACATCATCTCCCAAAGTTCCTTTAATGAAAGCAATCATCCTTACTTTCCAGTAAGCAAAATTGGTTCCATCAAAGATAGGAGGTTTGGCCAAGTTACCAAATCTTTCATTTTTCTCGTCCATGTTTGATTTTCATAAAACAATTTCAGAAACACAGGATCTCTTTAAAAGAAGTTTACAAAACTCTTATACCAATTGAAAATCTTTTACTAAAACCGTTTAATATAAAATTAACTATTTAAGTAACTCCGAACAGTTTTTTGAAGAAACTCTTTTCTTTACAACCAAAACTAATTAATCACAAGATGTGTTTAACAAAAGTATGCACGAGATCTGTTCAAGATTTGATTAACAGGTTTAATAAAATAGTTTAAAAACTTTAAACTCAGCACAACCAAGAATTAGATGAGGAGATGTAGAAAGATTAAGAACAAGGATTTTTTACTTGGTAAAACCTCACCCAACTGAGGAAACATCCACGACTCCCTCTACGGAGTAAACTAAAAATTCCACTAAAACAAATTTTAACAGTTACAAACTATATAACAAACATGCATACAACTCATACCTATATAAGTTTAGGAATGTACCCTTTGGTGTCCTTATAACTTCTCTGCAGTTCTGATTGTTGATGTTGTTCTCCCAGTTTGCTAACTTCCAATTTGTTCAAGTTCTTTACGTCGACTCTTGTTCTCAAGATCTTATTACCAACACTTTTAGTGCTGTAGGGTGATAGTGTTTGTGGAGGTGCTTTCTAACACATGCATGCACACACACACACACTTATTATATACAACCAGTCCTAACAAATTACATATAAGAACTATATGCTGTGATTTTTCTATTTCTCTCTTCTCACAAAACTTAACCTTATTTTACCTTTACAATAATCCCAGAATCCACAGCTATCTTTCTCAGAAAACGTATCAAGATCTTAATTAATCTCAGGTTTTGAAAATATTTTTGAGATTGAAAATCACCAAGTGCGATTCCAAACTAGGTCAAAGGTCTTGTTTCAAGAGAACTAGAAACAGAAAACATTATTGTTGATTTCAAAGTTAAAAACATTTACAAAAAGGAATCAACAATATATTTCTCAAGATAAGAAACAAACTATGTAAATCTAAGTGAAATGTAACATAAAGTACTCAGATCTGAAATTTCTATAAAGCAGAAACTTAGATCTAAGAGAAAATGTTTAACTTGGAGACAAGATCTAAGAACGAAGAGGTTACAGCAACAAACCAACTAAATAAACCAACTCTCAACCTCTCAAAACACTCAAACACTCAAGGTTGTGTTTGGTATATACAGGACTTGAAAAGATTTTTAGGTTTGAAAAGGTTTTGACGATTTAGGGTTAGGGTTAGGGTTTCTAACTCTTTCTCTCTCTTTCTAGTTTCTCTCTTTCTCTCTCATTTCTCTCTTCTCTCTCTACTCTCTCTTTTCTATCTGAAGGACAAAATGGCAAAAGTCTCTGATTGCCGAGGATAAAGGTCCTTTTATAGGACGTTGAGAAGATTCGAGAATAAGGTTCAAAATCAATGGCTCAGATTGAGTCAAGGTTTATTGACTTTGATCCAAAGGTTCACGATATGCGGTGATTAAAACTCTCCTGCTTGGTTCATATGAGGTTCACAGGGATGATGTAAGAGCGCATGCATATCATTGATAAAAACGATCCAAGTGTTGTAAACAAGCGCTGGTTTAATCTCTATAAAGAAACACAAACTCAACCAATCAGAATGTAACAGATGTTGGGAAATAATAAGATGACAAATGCACGTCTTAAAAAAAATACAAACACACCATGAAGTCTCTGCCGCTTTTGGAATCTACCCAAGGTAACTTACAGTCAATATAACCCCCAATACTTAATTGCAGATTGACCCCAAAAACTTTTAAAAACAAATTTTAATTAAAAAAATTATTTTAAAGGTTTATAAAATCCCAAAAAAAATAATAAAAAACAATTTTAGGGATTTAAACACACTCAACATATGTACACACAATTATATGCAATATGAAATGTATGAGATCAATTCTACTATGTGTGAGTGTTGGTAATATTATTTAGATCAATCAAGCAAGAAGGATGAAATAGCAAACCAAACTCTGGGGTTCTTTGATTTCTAGGATAGACACAATTTTCTCATAATTTCCAAACTAGACGAACACTTATACAATACAGACTCGAGTGAGTCAAGAGTATAAGGTGCTTCAGAGCTCTGCCAGGGACTCGAAGTTCCTAATGAATCTGTGGGGGAGTTTCTCGAACCACTTTTGGGCCACGTCATGCAAGCTCGACAAAAAACTCATGTACATCAATGCGTCCTTGTGGTTCTAAAGGGCCATGGCCTGCCTGTACTGCCTGACATGGTCGATAGGATCAGTCTTTCCATCATAGATCTTGAACCTGGGCATTGTGAACTTCTTGGGGGCTTCCTCTTCCTCTATTTCCTTTGAAAAAAGGGATTTCATCTGGGTCCTGAGATCTCACCTGGACATCTCTCTAGTCGATCTGGAACCCCGATGTGATGGGTGTTGGTCCATCTCTCTCTGGACCAAATTTAGTATGTCGTCATTTCCTCAGTCTGGGCTCCTGTAACGGCGAGCTGATTGTTTTTGCTCGGACTAGTCATTATTTGACATGTGTCCCTCAATTCCTTAAGATCCACATCTTGGTCTCCTTCCTCGGCAGCGAGATCTGCTCGCTTAAGGGATAGGTGTCCGATAAAGATGTTGGCTCGTATTGCGATGAAATTCTCTCTCCATTTTCTCTAGTGAGTGAGGATTCTCAGCTTCCTTCTTGCGAGTGGCCTCTTCTTGCTCTTGGAGCCTGGCCTCATAGGCTTTGATTAGCCTAGAGACTTGGGTGGACCTAGCTGGTCCCTGGATTTCTTCTGAGGCCTGTCGTTATGGGCGAGGCCTTGATTTTGAACGTTGAACTTCATAACTAAATCTACGAGGGATAGGTTGTTCTTTAGTATCCCCTGCTTGAGGGGCATTACTGCTGTGATCAGACATTCTGGGTTCTTTTTGGTGAAGGCTTTCTTTAAAGGAAGAACAATCGCTTCCCACAGACGACGCCAATTGTGGTGACAATAAATCTCAGCGCAAATTATAAGTAAATGCGATCACCAGAAAAAATAATGAATACGAATTAGAATAGCTACAATCACACACGACACAAGATATACGTGGTTCAACAAATTACCTACGTCTAGGGTGGTGCTCTATGTTTGTATTTCTCTTTTCTCTAGGGGAGTATTTATGATTACATACCCTTTGCCCCGGGTTAGAGGTATAATATATACATGTAAATTTCGAAGAGTGGGGGTGTTGGGAACTTCCACGTTGGCCCATAATCCCTAGAATATCTCCTGAGATATTTTAGGGGTTGAATGGGTCGGTACTGACTTAATCATCTATTAGACTCGGTAGTTTAGGCCGGACTCTCTCCATTCTGTATAGGGATTAGTCTGACTACCTCTCTGGGACAAGATAAATGGACGAGGTACCCACACTTACATGTACAACACTCTCAAATTATAGGACATCACACAACTTGTCATAACAAAAGGAGGGAGTGAGGCAATGCTTAGTGGGAACTTGTACAAATACAGTCTAGAAACGAACAGCATAAAGAACACTCAAACGCTATAACTACATGCATGTAAAAATACATACATACATATATATATATATATATATGTGTGTGTGTGTGTGTGTGTGTGTGTGTGTGTGTATACCTTTGAAAATACATGTCCTAATGTATTAAACCGTTTTATTTCAAAAACGTTATTTGATACCATTTATCCTCATTGTCTTTCCAAAAGAATCATTTTGTATTTTAGGCTTGAAACTAACATTCTTTCCCATTAACTTCCACTGTTAAAAAATTAGCAATTGTTAGGAAAACCCTTCATTATTTTTTAAAAATTTATTACTCAACGTTCATTAACTCAGACCAGAGTTGCTTAATCTTTACTTAAGACTTTGTTTCAACACACGTGCACATCGTGTTAGAGAATATTTATTAACATTGAAAGCCTTATATAACACACACACACTTGTGTTATTATGGGTTTAAACCTCATTAAGTGGCTTAGTTACCCCTTAAGTCACCTTGTTTAACCATTTCTCTTTTCTTATGGAGGCTAATCATTGTTCTCAATTTACTTGTTCCACCTTATATTAATCAAAACCTTAAATTTTTTACTCAAGTTAGGTTATTTCCATCTTATAACCCGTTTTTTCTCATGTTCCAATTAATACCATTATCTTTGGGATTTAGCCAATAACCACGGACTTCATGGCCTCTCACCACCAGTCTTCGCCTCCATATGCTACTGCAGTTAGTTTGGGGTCTTTCACCACTAGGAACATCATGCCCTGCTCAATTATTTCTCTGGAATCATCTGAATATTCCATTATATTTTCAATGTGCTTAACATTATTCCAATGTTCACACTGTAAATGCCCTTTTTATGTGTGCTTCACGTGAAGATAATTTCTCCAAAAAAAAAATCAATTTTAATTCGCACCAATTTTGTGAACCAATTTTACTTAACCCAATTTCATCTTGTTAATCCTAAACATCCATCTAGTGTGATTAAGAAAGTAAAATAAATTAAGTCCACAAAATACACAATGTGGATGTACGAGGAAACCACTAAGGGAAAAAACCTCGGACGACCCAAGCTAGACAATATCAATGATACAGTTTTATAAAGTACAGACAGTAGACTTACTCAACAACTCGATACTCCACAAGTCTTGGTGCTCTTCTATGCTTCAACCGCTCCTCAAGAGTGCAACGTAGGAGTCCACCTATTCCAGGTCCATAACACATGAGTCCACATATGTCTCGATATCCACCGAACAGCTATGGTAACCACATACGATTCAAAACACGGAGTCCACCGCTTTGTCACTGTAAAACTCGACAAAATAAATGTTCAACCGAGAAGAACAAACTCCAAATAGTGCTAAACCTATTGCATATGTATGTGAAATATCGGATATTGAAATACAAAGGATGTTTTAACTTTGGAAAACTGTGTAAACAAGTGCAGAAAAACGAAAGGGTTTTGTTGTGTAATTTTGGTTCTACACACCTCGAAATTCTTAGAAACAATTGCCTTAAATAAAAAATCTTAAGTCGGCAAGCTGTTAGAATGGTATTATCCTATCGTTCGAATGAACCTACAAATCTCATTTGAACGAGATAAGCATGTCATTAGAACGACCTGTTGATGTCGTTAAAACGACAGTAAATGTCGTTTGATCTACCAAAACACGAGGGGAAGATCTACAAGACTTTAAAAAATAATTATCTTGGAATAAACGAAGTTAAAACAATTTAAAATCATTTTTTAATAAAATACTTCCTTAAAACATTTTTCAAGTCCTGTAAACATTATGGGTTCGTACCTGAGAGTATTTCGGAATGCAAAATGATATGAGGACGTGAAATTTGCACCAATAGACATGACATGATCTATCTTGAAGCTTGGTCGATACATCTTCATAATAACATCATAAAATATGTGTGAATTGGTAATTTGAAATTTTTTTCTTACAAATCTCCCCCTTTGGATATTCCGTGACAAAAACAAAAAAATGAAATTCTTAAGCCGGTTCGTTAAGCCATATAACCTAAATCCCATCCCATAAACCCAAAAAGAAAATAGAGGGCATGATCTAGTAAGCAAATATCGGACCGACAGCATGAACTGTCCCCATGTGATGTAAACGCAAAATCTCCAATCGATGAATAATAACTATACACACGAAATAAAAAAAAATACCAAGTGAGGCATGGAGGTACAAATGATATAAAATCAAAATGATACCAACTTGTAAAAAAAAACACTTGTTAAATATGTGAGCAAAACATATGATACCAATTTGTATACACATTTTCAATATAGCTTAAATCAATGATACCAATGTATAAATAGTATCACCTAAACATGATATCAATATATAAAAATATATGCTCATCAAATAGAACTTCCCCTACATTACATACTATCTCTCCCCCTTTTTGTCTCGAATAGAAAACCAGAGAAAAAGATAAACACATATATAGAATGAGAATAATCATATGAAGCATGTCTAGATAAACATGAGTAGCCAGCTAATAATAATCAGAAGATACCAAATCGTAGCGAGCAAGCAGTCACAAATACGAATCATCAATATCAAGAATGATGTGACTTAAACAAATCAATGCAGTTTAAAAATCAATCATGAAAAAGAAAAATTGACTGCATGTAAATTGTCCAAAACAACCCAAATGTACCAAAACAGTGTAATATCATCATATATACGAAACAAGTACAAAAACAGACTTAAAAGTCAAAAAGTCAACTCAGGTCGTTCAAACGACAAAGCAATGTCGTTTGAACGATATAAACATATTGTTCGATCCATCCAAGAAACAACCCAAAACAAAATGACGTCACGCGAAGCATATATGAAACAACCTATCTTGCCACATATCTAATAACCATACCTGACATTTTTAATACCTTGTTACTAGGCTTGTTAGATACAATCTTCAAACGACACGGATGTGTCATTTTAATGACATCCATAACTCATTTGAATGACTACAAAAACTTCATATTCCAGTTCTAAAAATATGTAGGATTTTCCCAGAATTGTTTTCTCAAAACAGCAACTGAAAATATGAAACAGGAGCAAAACAGACTCAAAAATATGAGTTACATGCTAACATAGTATCAATGCACCTAAACATGGATACGTAATGAATGGGCATGAACTAGAACAAATGAATCATAATTAGATACATCGAAACGATCAAGAAGCTCTAATTGATAGCTAAATATCATCAAATTAAGTTTTAGCCATATGTGACAATTAATATATTTAGATTAATGAACGGAACGAACAACATGCACACAAATCCAAAATTTTGACAATTTTTCCAAGGCAATAGCATCATGACACGATTTTTCAACTTAGGATTCGTGGTGCAAATCCATTGTAATTTTCCATCCAAACACCCTCATATTTTTTTTTTCTAGTTCTTTGAGGTTTCTATTTTCTCAACTTAGAGAAATTCTATTGGCCCATTTTGGCATATGTTTCTTTTTATTACCTTAATTTTTTCTTGATATCTTTTAAACGGTGGCCTTCACAACGACTTTATTACACTCTCGTAGCCCTTTCCTATGAACACTCATCATATTTTCAATATAAGCAATATCTATCATCACAAGAAATGGTTCTTACATGCACACCTCCTAAGTCTAATTACAGATAAATGAAAAAATTGAGAGGATAACGTCTCACCAAATTCAAATATGCATGAGAAGTGAAACATTCATAAACCCTCATGCATGTGTGTGTGATGGCATATGTACAAAGTTGAATCCAAATGCAAATCATTTTCGAAATGACCCCATTAATCAATGGATAAGATCATTATAAGCATATATAATTATGACCAAATGTCCTAGCCACATGGATAATGAAATGATAAGGGTCCAAGAACATTAATATGCCACATCAAACATGTAATGGACGACATAAAAATAAATCGAAAAACTTTGTGTTTTTCAAAAATATTTTTGACTTAAAAATAAAATCTTTTCATATTTTCAAAAAAATATATCAAAAAAAAATCTTTTTTGTATTTTTCTCATAAGACTCAATAAAAGAAAATTATAATACAAAATAATACACAAGTCATAACACTAGAAAGCTATATATCATGAAGAAAAGACTAGCGTATGGCAAACATGATCATGCAAGAAATCGTCCATAAGAAATATGTAAGGACGGAATTTTATAAATGTCCGTCACAATTAATTTTGTCGTATATCGCTACAAAACGTCGAAGAATTGAGAAGATTGTATCTACAAAAGATGGATCCGAATTACAAGTTGTCTTCAACATTCAAGCCCAACAATATGACGTTTGGTAAGATAATGTTTAAAGTTTCATCTACATTTCATATTTAGAGTGTTGGGATATTTTTTTTAAAGAGTTTTAAAAAGTTTTGTTTATAAAAAAATATTTTTATATAAAAAGGTTGTTAACGGTTTTAGAAAAATGTGTTTTGAAACGGTTTGAGAAAATTTCTAAGGCAGTAAGCATACCTGGGTTTCGACGCCAAGGTCATTCAAATGAGATCACCATCTCGTTTGAGCGACAATAGATGTCGCGCGATGTCGTTTGAACGACACGTGTATCTCATTCGAGCAAGATGGGATTTAGTTCGAACGACGTTACTTTTTGGCTGACACGCTGACCTCATGCTTATCCTTTGACCGACTCTAAATTTATTATAAAAAGGATAGCCAGACTTTGTTTTTTTACAGGGAGAACAGTTTCCAACTTTAAAGAGTTTTAACCTTTAAAAGTTTTGTTTATCTGCCTAGAATTAAATTGGATACCTTTGGCATAAAGTTTTTCTCCAACAATTTAAGGGTTCAAATATTTGTTTTGTTTATAATTCACAAAAATTAGAATTACTTTTGTGTGAGTTGTTTTGTGAAATCAAGAGCATATTTTTCTTTTCTTCATTCTTTGTGGGGAGAACTCTACAACCGACAGTTGTGTGCAATTGTGGAGGGAGTCCTTATAAAGTTCACACTTGTGGATAAGTCGTCTCTTCATTACTGCCCATCTGGAGTTCTTCCGGGAGATTCCAGCCGACGACATCAGAACCGACACTTGAAGGTATTTCGTTTGTCACTCTTATTTTCATTGTAATCCATGTAACCGTTCTTTACAAATTATAGTGAAAATAAAAGGTTTTTCCCATTTGGAGATTTTTCCTTAAATTTGTGTCGCATGCTTTATTTATTTATGGGTTGACACACGCACACACGTAGTTGAATGTTTAGGGTCTTAATTGATTTGGTTTAAAAATAAACTTTAATTAAATAAGTGTGCCAAATTAGAAATTTGTAAATTTAATCAATTATCACATAATCATATATGTTTTACAAATTGGTATCAGATCGGGTTACGCCAATTTATCGCGTGATCCTGATTTTTCAAGGACTTATTTTTTTATACAATCTGACTTCTCACGTCGTCAAATTGGTATCAGAGCGGGTTGCGCTAATTTATCGTGTATTCCTATTTTCCGCAAAATTTGTGTGATATTGATTTTTTTTTTAAAAATCAGTTTTGTGAAAAATCGCAATGGAGCACTTGTTTAGTTTGATGACCCCTCCTATTGACACAAGTCAAAGTTTTAATGATTTAAATAGTTTGAATATAACGTTTGCTAAAAGAATTAATTTTTTGGAAAAAGAAAATTCTCGTTTTAAATCTGTAATGGATATTTTGCAAACGATTCAAAATCAAAGAGATTTTTATCGTGAGAAATTTGTTTCCTTGGACCATGACTTTGTTGCTTTAAAATTATCCAAGAAGGAAAGTTATGATAGGGTCCTATTTTAAGAAAAATAATTAGAGGACCTTAAAAATTCGATGGTTTGTGTTTGTGCCAAAGATGACAAAAACATTTTAGTCAATGAGTTTGTGGGACGTGAAGAGACTCTTAGGGAAAAGTTTGATTTAATTGAGGGAGAGAGATATTCCCTTTTAGTAATTGTTGATAATTTGAAAAAGGCGTCCCTTAAATTGGAAGAGTCTAATTCTTTGCTTGAGTAAAAAATTTTGAAGTTAAAAAATGATTTCACAGACTCGACTAGGTTTGATAGTAATGGATCATCTTGTTCTCATGCTTCTAGTGCTAAAGCCAAAACCATTATTTATTTTAGAGGGTCAACAAATTCCAAGGACGTTAGAAAAGATCACACTTTAGGTAACATTCCACCCGTTTACACATGTTCATATTGTGGTAGGAAACGTCACCTTAGGCGTTTTTATTTTGATCTTGGAAAAAGTCCTAGGAAGTGTATGTATAGTGTTCCCTTGGTTCCTAAATCCCCCACATGACGCTTCACATCTATTTGGGTTAGGAAATCTCTTTTAGAGGCACTAGATTTTAGACAAGTTGATTCATGTTTGCTTGCACATGATTCTTCTCTTGCCATATCATATAGATGATTGTGTTCGCATGTTTATCATACACTAGATTTTGTGTTTCATGATATTTATGTTTGCTAGCGTTGTGACATGTACTTTTTGTATAAATTTTTGTTTTTTTAAAAATTTTGAAAAATACAAAAAGATTTTATTCTGGTAAAATTTTTGAAAAATCTAAAAAGATTCTTGTATTTTGTTTGCACCTTTTATGAATGAACACTTAGGATGACCGAGTCACAATATCATTCCATTTTTCATGTGACTATTTGATAGTGTTTTAAGACAATAGGTGAATTCATCCATGTGCTTTATAATGTTTAGAGTCATTAAAATGTAATTAAGTGCTACTTCCTACATGTTTGACTCATGATTTCCTTTATTGCACACATGCACGGATTTGGTTGATTATTGTGCTTGTCTTATCACATGTTTGTTGGGTGTTTTCACTTCAATCCTATCTTTAAAAATGAACCAAGCGCTATAAAACTTGATAAAAAAGTTGTGCGTGTAAGAGCCGTTTGTGAGTTTTGTATGCTTTATTTGAAAATGGGGAAGGGCTGCGAAAGGCACATTTGAACTTTGCGAATATCAAGTCACCTTTATATCGGACCTAAAAAAATTTGGGAATTTTATTATCCGGGGTCCAAAGAGGTTTAAAAGTGCCCGAAAAAATTTAAAGGCAATAAAAAGAAATTCATGCCAATTATGGGTCAATTAGGTTTTTGCATCGATTCTCCAAAGTTTGAGAATTTAGTTTATACACCTCTAAAAGAAAATATATATGAGGGAGTTTGCATGGAGAATTCAAACGAGTTTGCACGTCCTTAAAATCTTGAAAAAGCGTTAAATAGTTTTGGAGGTTAAAATCACTTTGACTTTGATTTGTTGATTTGCATAAGACGATGTCATCTAAATTTAACAATTTCTTCACCTAAGGATACTTTTGATGTTCATTCGTTAGGGGTACACGTATACATCGTGCACATATGATTGATTGAGTTTATTTACCTATCGAATGTGTTCACACCCATTCATTACGTTTCCATGACTTGGTTGTTTGAGTTTAAATCCATGGTGTGATTTTTGGTATCTTATTTTTGCTTTGAAAAAATGAAAAATCCAAAAACAATCAATGAAATTTTTGAGATACTCTTTTGCATGCACGTATTTTGATTCATATTTTCTATGAAATTTTAACACTCCATGTTTTGATTTTTTTGTTCTTATCTGTCTATTTGGGGACATCATAAAAAGGGGGAGAAAGAATTATCATGTTATGGGGGAGTTTTTGCATTATGGGGGAGATTTGATTTATTTTTGATTCATTCTTATATCATTTCAAAGTCAATGCGTCACGAAGGTATTTGCTTTATCTCATGTGTGTAAGTACAAAATTAAAGATTAATATGTTGCACACCCTGATTAGAAAAGCTTTGAGAGTTTTTATGTTGAAGATAAAATTTGAGAACTTGCAAATTTTACCTTTTCAGTTTTGGGATTCATGGGACGGTAGATTTGTATAGGCATTTTGGTATTTGATAATTTGGATGTTTTTATGTATGTACCGGCATAGACATAGGGGGAGATTTGTAAGGACATAATTTTATAAATATACGTCACAATTAATTATGTCGTATACCGCTACAAAAGATCGAAGAATTGAGAATATTGTATCTACAAAAGACGGATCCGAATTACAAGTTGTCTTCAACATTCAAGCCCAACAATATGACATTCAGTAAGATAATGTTTAAAGTTTCATATACATTTCATATTAAGAGTGTTGGGATATTTTTTTTAAAGAGTTTTATAAATTTTTATTTATAAAAAATGTTTTTATAAATATTTTTTTATAAAACGGTTGTTAACTGTTTTAGAAAAATGTGTTTTGAAAATGTTTGAGAAAATTTCTAAGGCAGTAAGCGTACCTGGGTTTCGATGCCAAGGTCGTTCAAACGAGATCACCATCTCGTTCGAGCGACAATAGATGTCGCGCTTGAACGACACGCGTATTTCGTTCGAGCGAGATGGGATTTCGTTCGAACGACGTTACTTTTTGGCAGACACGCTGACCTCATGATTATCCTTTGACCGACTCTGAATTTATTATAAAAAGGACAACCAACCTTTGTTTTTTACAGTGAGAAGAGTTTCCAACTTCAAAGAGTTTTAACCTTTGAAACTTTTGTTTATCTTCCGAGAATTTAATTGGATACCTTTGACAGAAAGTTTTCTCCAACAATTTAAGGGTTCAAATATTTATTTTGTTTACAATTCACAAAAATCTCAATTATTTTTTTGTGAGTTTTTTGTGGAACCTGAGAACATATTTTGCTTTTTTCATTCTTTGTGGGGAGAACTCTACAACCGACAGCTGTGTGCTATTTTGGAGGGAGTCCTTATAAAGTTCACACTTGTGGAGAAGTCGTCTCTTCTTCATTGCTGCCCATCTGGAGTTCTTGCGGGTGATTCCCTCCGACGACATCGGAACTGAGGGTATTTCATATGTGATTCTTATTTTCATTGTAATTCATGTTACCTTTCTTTAAAAATGATAGTGAAAATAAAAGGTTTTGCCCATTTGGGGATTTTTCCTTAAATTTGTGTTGCATGCTTTATTTATTTATAGGTTGACACATGCCCACGCGTAGTTGAATGTTTAGGGGCTGAATTGATTTAGTTTAAAAGTAGACTCTAATTAAATAAGTGTGCCAAATTAGAAATTTACGAATTTAATCAATTATCACACAGTCATATATGTTTTACAAAATAGCATGGGCAACAACATGTTCTATCATGTGAGAATCAACCAACCTAGCATTTAGCATCTCCAAAAAAAATTTCCTAACCTAAACATGTGTATACCTAACTTGACGATTTTAGGAACCAATAGGAAACTACGCTTAAACTTTCTACGGTCCTTTCTAAGATCATAGAAAAATACCTAAGGTGACCTTTCCTACCACAATGTGAACATGTGTAAACACGACGAGGAATGAAACCTTCAGGTTGACTTTTTATAAACCCCTGGGATGTGATTGACGCTCTAAAATAAACTATGATCTTGGATTTAACATTCAAATCACTAGAACAAGATAAGCCACTACCATCACTACTTGAATCATTTAAATAGTTTTTCAACTTCAAAACTTTGGACTTAAGCAAAGACTTAGACTCCTCAATTTTTAGGGACTCCTTCTTCATATTTTCAATTACCCCTAGAAGTTTATCTCGCTCCCCCTCAATGTGAGCAAACTTATCCCTAAGAGTCTTCTCACATGACTTATAATCATTAATCAAAATACTATCCTCTTTGGCATAAACCCTAGAATTTTTAAAGTCCTCTAACTCTTTCTCTAAAACAAGGACTCTATTATCACTCTCTTCCTTAGCTAATTTTAAAGAATTAAATTCATCATACAAAGCAACAAACTTCTCACGAATGATATCTCTTTGATCTTGAAACGTTTGCAAATATTCAATCATAAGTTTAAAGCAATAATTTTCTTCTTCAAAAATTTCAATTCGTTTTACAAACTTCAAATTCAAAAGATTTAATTCATTAAAACTTTGAGAATCCATTGAGAGAAAAACAAACACAACTATCAAAAAGCACAAAATAATGATCTACACAATAACGAAATGCAACCTGCTCTGACACCAATTTATAAATGCCCTTTTTTATGTGTACTTTAGGTGAAAATATTTTTTTCAAAAAAAAAAAAACTTTTTCAATTTTATTTGCACCAATTTTGTGAACCAATTTTACTTAACCCAATTTTATCTTGTTAATTCTAAACATGAATCTAATGTGATTAATCAAGTAAAATAAATCAAGTCCATAAAGCACACAAAGCCGATGTATAAAGAAACCACTAAGGGGAAAAAATCTCAGACGGCCCAAACTAGACAATCACTATGATATGGTTTTACAAAGTACTAACAATAGACTTACTCAACGAATCGATACCCCACAAGTATTAATGTTCTTCTGTGCTTCAACCTCTCATCCACAATTCAACTTAGGAGTCCACCTGCGCCAGGTCCATAGCACATGAGTCCATGTATGTCTCAGTATCCACCGAATAGCTATGACAACCGCTTATGATTCAGAACACGGAGTCCACCACTTCCTCACCACAAAACTCGATGAAATAAATGTTCAACAGAGATGAACAAAACCCAGATAGTGATAAACCAAGATCTTTATTGCATATGTATATCAAAGATCGAATCTTTAAACACAAAGGATGTTTTTAACATTGGAAACCTTTGTAAACAAATGCAGAAAAATGAAAGGGTTTTGTTCAGTAATTTTGGTTCTGCACACCTCGAGATTCTAAGAAACAATTGCCTTAAATAAAAAATCTAAAGTTGGCAAGTCATTAGAATGATATTAGCCCGTCATTTGAACGAACCTGAAAATCTCATTTGAACGAGATAAGCATGTCGTTAAAATGACCTACTGATGTCGTTAGAACGACAGTAAATGTCGTTTGATCTTTCAAAATACCAGGGAAAGATCTACATGACTCTAAAACATAATTATCTCAAAATAAACGAAGTTAAAACATTTTAAAATGAATTCTTTAATAAAATAACATCCTTAAAATATTTTCGAGTCCCATAAACATTATGCATTTCTACCTGAGAGTGTCTCTGAATGCAATATGATATGAAGACGTAAAACGTGCACTAATAACATGACAATATATATCTTGAAGCTTGGCTGCTACGTCTTCAAAACAACGTCGTAGACGATGTGGGAATCGTGACAAGATAAAATTTATCTATGACTCAAACTGGTTTTTGTCCTGAATAATGACAATTTTCAAATTGACACTATTTGAAAATTTGTCCAAACACACATTAATCAACATTTACAGGCCGAAGTCAAAAGTCCGAACTTATCTGTCCGTTTTTCCATTTACACTCAGAAAATTATTACTCTCTACTATAAGTCCTTTATTCACATCCACGTTGATTTTATACCAAAAATCATTCACGTTTTTAGGACTTAATTCAATTTCACCCATAATAGTGTAAAAAAAATTCCCAATATTTTTAATTCATAAAAATGTTCCATTTTAAGTAAATTACCAATTTACCCTTTCATTTCCAAACTCGCAGTTTAGTCCTTTAACAAGTGCCATTTTTTAAAAGTAGTTTAAGTTTCCAATTCAACACTTAAACACATTTAACCATTAAAACACTTGTTCATTAACTTACTCATTTTTCACATTTTACACTTTACACACCTTTAATTTATAAGTTCATACAATTTGCACATTAAAGCCTCATTTTCCACATGTTTGACAAACACACTTTATTTTTGGATTTTTACATCAAAACACCCATTTTACAAATATATACACATTAAACCATACTATTTTCTTAATATAAGTTTAAAAACTTTAAAATACCCATTTATATTCAAAACATTTCTTTACACATAAGGCTCTCTATCTAATGTAGAAAAACATATATTCATTTTATAAAATGACATAAACAAGCTTAAAGCATTACTTTTATTATAAAAACAAATTTCAATAAAACACCACATTTTATTTCATAAAATGCCCACAAATAGTATTCTTAAATTTTCAAAACTTTTAAAACCATTTTAGAAAAAATTTATCTTCTTTTACTTCATCATTTTAAGTAAGAAAATCCCACTTTTATTTCATAAAAATGGCTACACAATTCCAATGCATTTCTGAACATGAAGTCACATTATCAACCTTTGAAACATCATTTAAACACATTTTATTTCATAAAATGTTCAACATATATATTCTGAATTTTTTCGCATTTTCAAGACCCATTTTAAGTCATTCTTTTAAAACCATTTCCAATGCAAAATCATGAGAATTAAACCAATTAACCCATGGTTTCCATTCAACATACATCTGAAAATCTCATTCTTCTTGTGTTGGCTCAAATTTGAGACAATCTTTTTTTATGCTCCTGTATTGCTCCTGTATTTATTTTTATTAAAATCTATTTTTTATACCTTAAATTATATTTTCCTAAATTTATTTATTATATAAATTTTTTTTTTGATAAAATTAATTTTTGTAGTGTAGAATTTTCTTTGATCAAAATACAATTTCATTTGTATTGTTTATGTTAAAAGTTTTTTTTTCATATTTGAGTTTAATTTTTTTGGCATCTACACTCGTATTCGGAATGTATTTTTGTTACATAAATTTTGTAGTATCAGTTTTTTATTTTTTATTTTCGGAATTTATAAATAATTTTTATTTTTGTGAATTTTTAGTTGGATAAAACGTTTCTTGTTTAGACATTAGTCATTGTTTAAATTCATCATTTAATCCAAATATTAAAAGACAACTTTAATTGTTTGCTCATGGTTTTGGGCGTTGAAGGTTTTTGGTTCAAAACCATTTATTGTTTCAAGATTTGTGGGTCTCGAGGTCTGTGGGTCATTGAGTGTTAAGAGTTGTTTGAGTTTTTTTGTTTGGGTTATATGTTTTGGTCTCTCTCTATCTCTCTCTTTTAAGACATACCCTCATGTGCCAACATCTTTTCCCCAACCCTTTTTTGTCTCTCTCTACATCTACATTATAATTTGTTGAGAGTTTTTCCCTCATTCTTTTACCATCACATACACACATCTGATTGAGACGATTTGAGTTTGGGCATTTTTGTGGATCAATTTTTTTACGAGCTTGCTGCTGGTTTAATTTCGGTTTTGGGTTTCAGTATGGTTTAATGTTTGGTTTCGGCCTACTTCTTTCGGTGCCCACATTTCGGTGGCTCGGTTTCTGGCAGTTTAACAGGAGGTTTTTCGACGACTATTTTTTAGTGGCCGGTGTTGGAGCGGTATTGTTTTGAGGGTTTTCATTTTTAGGTGTTTTCGACGACACTATGGATCCGACATTTTTTTTGTTGGTGTTTATATTTCTGGTGTCCATTTTGTTTGGTGTAGTTTTTCCGATGGACCCGTTTTTCCTACGAGTTTGGTTTTGAAGTTTTACGGTGGGTGTTTCTCGGTGCAACTTCCAGATCTGTGTTTTTTAATTTGTTTTTAAGGTAACTCTCTTATCCACTTTATATATATATTGTGACACCCCGCTTAAAAACGGGTGGCCAACCCAATACTACATTAAATCAGGAATCTCAGATGGCTCATTCTCAGCATCAATAGACTATACTACAATAGATAAGGCTAACTACTCGAAACCATAAAAGCGGATGCCAAAAAAAATATTAAATAAAACATATAATGAAATTCAAACCAACAATGAGAATAACTATTAACATGAATTTAAAATATACATGCTCAACATAAAGAAGGGACATACTCTCAATACATCATAAGTACGAAAATATACCTAAATAAGATGTCGGGTCATAGACAGTACAATAACCATAAAGAAGAAATATAAACAGCTACATAACTCTTGGGTATAACCCCGATATACAAAATGAATCCTATCTAGATTTACACAGAAATAGGAAGCAACTACAATCTAAATTCCGCAACAGTCCGCATATGCTACGGCTCCCAAGACTCTGGATAGAAAGTCATCCGGTATCTATGGGGTAGGACACCTGTAGTATAATAAATATATATAGCAAAAAGAAATATAAACGGGTCAGATCCCGAGGTATTAAAATGTTTATCAAGTGTGTTAACCGTGCATAATAAATATAAATGCACTATTTCATAATTAAAGTGGAGCCGCACTCTCGTGAAACCCCAAACCCACCCCTCATCTACAGCGCGCACCTAATCGAGTCATGTAACCTTAATTAAGCTACCCAACACATTTAAAGGTAACCTACCTAGCTATCCACATGGCTTATACCTGCATAACCTTCCATCTTACATAACCCAAAGACCCTTCAATTCGAACCCCTCATAAATGTATATACACATATATATATACCTTACCAGGCTTTATTGTTTCTTGTTATTTACTCAAACAAATTATTAGTCCTAGTACGAAACACATTAACATTTGGTTTCAATATAAGAGTTCATTCTCTAAATAAAATACATTCGAGTACTAAGGACAAAACTTATCTCCACTCTCAGCATTGCACTACGTTTCGTGCGTGGGGCATCTCGCAAAGAGAAATCCAAACAAGGAACCCCGCCTATACACTACTCCTTGACAATGTTGATCGTAGGAATCCGTTCGTCATATATTATCGTTAAGCTTCAATATAAAAGTTTATACTCTAAACAACATACATTCTAGTACTAAAGACATAACTTCTCTCCACTCCCAACATTGCACTAAGTTTCGTGCGTGGGGCATCTCGCAAAGCGAAATCCGAACAAGGAACCCCCTAATACATTACTCCTTGACAATGTTGATCGTAGGGATCCATTATGTCCACACAAATTCTACTACTACAACTACCTAATTATTGAATACTCTCTCTAAATACACAATTAAATCTCCATTTAAATCCTTAGGGTCGATATAACCGCAATAGTCTCTAAGTACGATCTTTCGACCCTGATAAACTAGTACACTGAAATCACACAAGATGTACCCCTTAGAAACTCCATATCCTCTTCACCTATAGGATATATAAATATATATTTACTCTAAATATATATATTCAATCATTCATTCCTATAACCATGTATACATAACACACATAATGTACACTTTGTAATTCACATAACATAAACGGTTATAGGATACCAAAATACCGCACCATGCTATCATCTTCCAGAAATTACTCACTTTCTCTCGGGGTCACCACCTATCGGACTATTATCACACCGCCATGGCGACAAAATCAATGATAACGTATGGGAAGCGGTCATAGTTCCTAACCGACAAGTGAGAACCACTCATACCCAAGACTTCTCACCCCTATAAATATAAAATCACACAAATAATAATAGACGACTATAACCTAGGGAATATCCACACCCTGCTCCCCAAGCCAGGGGCTCACCCTCATCGCGTAACTTCCCATGATAGCATGTACCAGGTATGCTTCACACCATAAGTATATATATCATTCCCACTATATATATACATCCATATGATCACATTATATAATCAAACCATCACACACGGTATAGATATTCACGCCATAAGTACACACATATATACATATATACACATATATATATCCACATATACACATATATACACACTATCTATCGTTCGTATGTATGTATAGGATTCATAAACTCGGCTATAAGCATACATAATCCTCTTTATACTAGCCATCGTCCCGACATATTTAATTTAATTCGTTATATTAATACGATCCCTCATTTTAAGTATATTCATCCATTGCCCCTATGATATGAATAGTCTTCCAATATATTCAACACTAAGGTTACCAGCCTAAATTTTAATGTATATAACAATCACTACACATCCTATCAATATTTGAATGCACATCTATATATCCAACAACAATCCCGACTATCGGTATACACATGACTAATAGTCTACAAGCCTCAAGCTTAATCTTAAATTCATTTTATGGTCCCATCAAGTATGGAAATCTCCATTGTTAATCCCCCATAGACATATAGTAACTCGCCCAACTAACATTTCAGCTCAACCTATACTCGTTGATAGTACAATCCAATTGTTTTCTCAATTGTGCCTAAGGTTCAATTGCTCCTAGGAACCTTTAACATTTACGCATTCATAATGTATTCCTTGATTTTATCATCACTAAGGATATGCGACCTCTACATTTCATTGGTCCCCAACCATATCTTATAATAAATCCTATCTCTATAAGGATTCGAAACAAAAGTTGGCTTACAATTTCACACCATACCCTCGCTCATATCTCAAATAGTCCTAAACCTCACGTCATATCTAAGCTCCCTTATAACCTCTAAATAGAACTTACATCCCTAATAAGGCTTCCCACTACCTCGATACATAACTCCAATGCATACATATATTCCCAAACTATTCTGATAAGTCCCCGTGATCATAACATGCGAGAGACCCTCAAATAAACTCCAAAACGTAACTCTCACATCATATGGATGAGTTTCAAATCGAGAAACGCAATCGAAATGGAATAAAACTCCTATACGTACGTGTGTATGTTTCCAAAGTGATTCGATATGTCCCCATCGTCATATCATATGATAAACCCCTCATAAATCTCCAAAACATATTTCTTTCATCATATAGGAGGGTCCCTTATTGATAAATCTAATCAAAAAGGGGCAGAAATCATTCTAGAAAAACTCCACAAAACAACCGCGTTTCCGAATCGATTCGGTCTCAAGGGAGAATCGATTCTCCCCATATGCGAATCGATTTGCTCCAAAGGACATGGGAGTCTGTCTCAGGCCAAATCGATTTGCCTTGGGTCCGAATCGATTTGGTCATGCAGACCTGACACTTTTGCCTAAGCCGAATCGATTCGCCTAGGGGCGAATCGATTCGGGTCTACAGAACTTTGAAGGTTTCTTCTTCTTCACAAAACCTACGAATTTTAAACCCAAAAATATCACTTCTAAACCCTAAACCTTCATCAAATCATGATTCTAAGCCTAAACATCAATTCAACTCTGATCCCAACCATCCCTACACCATCAAATGCAAGATTTAAATACCCAAAATATAGGTTTTGCCATTTAACCAAAAATCCAATTCTTTTATCCACAAATTATGAAATGAAATAAACAAATGAAATGTTTATCAAGATTAAACACTTCCCTTAAAATTGTAGATGTTGAATCGTCCCCGAGATCGCGTACGGGCCGGAATCTCCAAGATTTTTCCTCTCTCTATCTCTCTCTTCCTTTCTTCTTCTTTCTCTCTTTCTTTCTCTTTCTCTCTTTCTCACTAATGAGATAGGCTGATCCGTAAGCCTCTTATGCCTTTTAAAACATAATTCCCAGTTTTAAATGGTAATACACACTTTAAATGACTCGTTTACTCCAATTCGAGTCAAACTAACTTAAAAATATTCCGGAACCGAAATAAACCCAAGGATAGTCATTTCGACTATCTCGACCTGTCCGAAATCAATGTCTCACTCAGAATCATCATTCGGAATACTTTATAACGTCCTCAATTTTTGGACCTCTATTTTTAAATTTATAAATTCTTCAATTTAAATAAATTTTATTTCTCCCGAAAATTTAATTTCTCAGTCCCAAAGTCACGGGGTATTATATATATATATATATATATATATGTGTGTGTGTGTGTGTGTATATATATATATATATATGTGTGTGTGTGTGTGTGTGTGTGTGTCCAACCTCATATACGTATATATCAGTGTAGTTTGTTTTGATGTTCATCAACATTTGTTGGGACTTCCTTGGTTGTTCTCATTGTGTTATCTAAACCAAACAAGGTAGTTTAGTTAAAAACTGTTAAAAGGAGGTCTTCACTTTTTTTGTTTGTGATTAATCAGACCTAGAGGTATATGTTTGTTAGATATCAAATTTTTTTGTGCCGGGATAATTTTTTTTTTACACAAATTTTTGAGAACTTGCTTTTAAAACCTATACATATATATCAATTTTGATTTTTTTTGTTTCCAGTTGTGAAAGATCTGTTTAAGTTCTCCTAATTTTTTTATCTGTGTTGGTCTAACACATTAGTTGCATTGTTTCTTTTATATACAGATTGTGTTTTGAATGTTTGACCATTTTCTTTGAACTGTTTGTTTTTTAACTCTGCTTGTGTTGAGATATTTACATTTGGACTAAAATTTTAAACTAAAATTAACTTGGACCTTTTTGGACTAAGTTTGAACTTTTGGGTGTTTTGTTGTTGTGATTTTATTTATACCCAACTTAGTGTGTGTGCATTTGTTTATTTGAACTTAACCGTTGAAACTTAAATTGGACTTAAGTATTTTTTTGTTGTGTCATACATTCTGTTTATTAAAATAACTTTTATTTTAAATCTGATTTAAAATAAATTTATTTGAGATTAAAGATATCTGATTTTTAACCATAAAAAGTTACACCCTCTAAATTGAACTTGTGTGTGTTCACTTTACTTGGTTGGGTTTAATTAGTGTGTGTTCTTTAACTCATAATAATCTTTGTTTAATTTTTTATTTTAGTTAAACCCATCCTATTTTATTGAGTTGAGTGCTACACTATTTATCTCGTACTCATTTGACTTGGATTGAATCAATTGATGCGTCCACTTTTTATAGTCTAAGTTGAATACTTTTGTTGTATTCTTTTACACTCAGGTGGTGTTTGTGTGTGTATGAGTTTTTGATCCAAGCCTAGTTATTGTATTGATTTGAACTAAAATTTGGAATTTAATCCTTGTGATTATTTTTTATGCTACTCATTTTTACAATTTGGACTTAACTAAAATATTAGTATCTATCTTGTGGTAACTTTAATTTAGTCCTAATCTGTATGAGCTAAGTGCTACATATATTTATCTTTTGCTCATTTTACTCGGACTTAATATTTTAACATAACACCGGTTTAAATTGATTCATATTCTATTTGGTGTTAAATTAATTCTTTTATTTTAGTTGCACGACACAATTGTTGGAATTTTATTTCCTATTTTATTTGTGGTCATTTGAGCCAACTAAATGGTTTTAGGATTGATCTTTACTTGAATATTAATTATTATGGAAGACCTGGTTTGTGTCTTGTGACTTAATATTTAATCATTCTTTTAGTACTGATTAATTCAATATCATCTTATTATACTTATTTCTGTTTTGCTCAATTTCACGGGGTCTCATATTTGAGTGTGTAGTTGTGTGTGTGTGTCTCGTGCTTTCACTACCATGGTTGTTTAGTAAGATTCAGTATTGTGGGGTTGTTTAGTTTGTGCCTGGGTGTACTGATTTTGTATTGGCCAAACTATTTCATTTACAGTGGTATTGCTAATTTCTTTATTTGAACATTGGTATTAGTGTTGTGTGTGTAGTGAGTGAGTGATATTCACTATTACTTGGGTTTATTGGATTGACTGGTTTTCAGTCAAGTTGGGTTGTTTTAGACTAGGTTGGTAATACGGGTGTGTATATACTTAGTTTAATTCATTGTGTACTTGGGGGTTGTAATCTGTTACTTGTAATTGGTAATAGTGGACTTCGGTGTGTGTGTTGTCCTAGGACTAGGGACACGGGGTTTACCACCATGGTAGGTTCCTAGAGAACAAATTTTATGTCACCTTCTACTTTTCCTCATCTCATTCTTAAAGGGAATTATTTTTATATCTAGCATCACCACTTTTACTTACTAGAGTGCGTGAGTGTTTTCTAACCTATAACTTGTAATAGATTTTATATCAAAGAGTTTAAAAAAGTTTTTAAATAACCTAATACGCATTAGCAGGTACCCTTGATCCTTTCTAGTGATCGTTAGGTCGTTTCAAGTGGTTTCAGAGCTTCACGATTCACTTTATAAAAAATTTTATTCCGCAAAGATCCCGAACTCTTTTTAAAATCTATATTTTATATTTTTTAAAATCTATTTTTTAAATATGAGAAACTTATATGTTGATTTTTCTTCTAAAAAATCCCTTTATGAATGTTTTAAAGAGGCAAAGCTTTATTCACAAAATGAAATTAAAAGCGATAATGCCTTTTGCCAAGCGATGGGTGCAACGGAAGTTAAAGATATGTCATCTTGCACCACATCTTTAGAGGCTTGCGACATTTCACAATCTTCTATCCATTTATCTAGTGTATGCGATGATATATATACTTGCGATAGCTATACTAGTTGTGATGATTTAGTTTCTTTTACTTCTCGTTGTATTTTTATGTCCGAGAATATGTTAGACAACTTATCTACTAGTTCCGATAATTCTGATTTATGTGTCGATAATTCTGAATTAGACTATGTGATTTCATCTTGTATCTCACCTGTTCAATATCATCCTACATTCACAGCTTCCATATCTAATTTTAATAATATTTTTTATGATGTTGATGAATCTGAAATTGTAGAAGATTCTTCCATTTTAGAAGGGTGCGTGAGTACGAATTTAGTAGGTTGTGTAGATAATATTTCCATCGGTAATACTTTTGAGGACTCCACTAATTTAGTTCAAATTAATTATAGTTTGATGGCTAAAAATGACGTTTTAAACAATCAAATCAAGTTAATGTCCGAAGAATCTGAATTTCTTATAGATGAACTTGAAAATGATGTTTCATTTTTAGAGAAAATAATTATTATGTTAACGGATCTTAACCATTCTCTTAAAACTAAAAATAAGGAATTTTTATTTAAATTTGATGAATCTCAAGTTGAACTTAAGGCTGTTTTAGATAAACATGATGAATGCCAAAGAGAACTTAAAATTGCATCTAAAAAGTTTGATGGTTTTTGTAGTTCTCGTTTAATTGTCGAATCCCTTAATAAGTATGTTGATGAATTTGTTCCTTTAAAAGGGATTGGTTTTAAAGGTGAAAATTTTGATGAAACTAATTTTGTTACTTGTAGTGAACAATTCCCCGAGTCAAGTGAAATTAAAATGAGTATTAAACATGCTGAAATTGGGGATAGCCTTACCGCATTTGTTAAGCTGGTATTTTTATGTAATTTATACCATAAATCTGGACATCTTGAAAATTTTTGTTTTAAAAAGTAAGGACAAAATAATTATGATTTAGGAAAATTTAGGCAAATGCAAAATGTTGGGAATTTTAAAGATGCTAAGTTGGCCCTTAAATGTGGTTTTTGTTCTAAAACTGGACATTTAGGCAAATTATGCTATAAGAGATTATGACAGAATGAGGCTAATGTAGGCAATTTTAGGAAAGTTGAGAATGTGAAAAATGTTAAAACTGTCAGAATTGTTCTTAAATACGATTTTTGTGCTAAAACTGTACGTGTAGAGAAATTTTGTTTTAAGAAATTAGGGCAGAATCAAGTTGTTTTGGGCAAAAATAGGCATTTTGATAAAAATAAAAATGGGGAAAACCTATTTTTCGGTGTAATTTCTGTTTTAAAATGGGTCATTTAGAGCAGTTTTGTCGTAAAAAGTTGAATTTTGATTATGAAAAATTGCCCACTAAGTGTTGTAATGCTAAATGTGTTCAAAAAAAGATTTTCAAGTGTAACTTTTGTTCCAAATCTAGACATTCAGCACAGTTATCTTTTGAGCATTTGAATTTAATTAGAAAGTCTGATTATGTTAAACATGTGAGGTTTGATGATAATGCTAAATTCAATGATAGGCACATGTTTAAATGCAGCTTTTGTCTTCAAAAGGGTCATTTGGGACAATTTTTCTATAAGCGTTTAAGTAGACAACAAAATGGCTTTAAGAATATGCTCATGCTCCACTTAAAGTCTAAATTTGTTGAGAATTATTCCCAATCTCATGTTAATTTTTGCCCCGTTTAAGTTCGTTACTCCTAATGTCAAAGCTAAGTGGATTAAGAAAGATGACTTAGGGTATACCAAAACTTCAAACTAGTTTTCTTTATTTTATTTTAGTTTTGTTTTGTTAGTACATTTTATTTGTATATCATGTTGTACTAATTTTATTTTATTAGGATTCTTCCCTACCCTTTGTCCCTTTGAGACAAACAAGGGTAGAATTTGAGACTCTTTTTTACAATTTCTTTGAGTCGTTTAAGATTTCTTGTTGTTAGTTGAGTTATGTACTCTCTATTTTTAGGAATATTATGGTTAGTTGAGTTATGTACTCTTCTATTTCTTTTAGGAATTCTTTTTATTAGTTGAGTTATGTTCTCTTCTATTTTCTTTAGGACTCATGTGTATAGCCGAGTTATGTAATTTGCGTCGATTCTTATTTTCTAGTCTCGATTTTATTTATCTCAAAATTGGCCAAAGGTGGAGATTGAAAATCTCATTCTTCTTGTGTTGGCTCAATTTTGAGACAGTCATTTTTTATGCTCCTATATTTATTTTTTATTAAAATCTATTTTTTATACCTTAAATCATATTTTCCTAAATTGATTTAATACATAAATTTATTTTTTGATAAAAATAATTTTTGTTGTGTACAATTTATTTTGATCAAAATATAATTTCATTTGTGTTGTTTATGTTAAGAGTTTTTTTCTCATATTTGAGCTTAATTTTTTTGGTATCTACTCTCATATTCAGAATGTATTTTTGTTATATAAATTTTGTAGTATCATTTTTTTATTTTTTATTTTCGGAATTTTTAAATAATTTTTATCTTTTGTGAATTTTTAGTTGGATAAAGTGTTTCTTGTTTAAACATTAGTCATTGTTTAAATTCATCATTTAATCAAAATATTAAAAGGCAGTTTTAATTGTTTGCTCGTGGTTTTGGGCGTTGAAGATTTTTGGTTCAAAACCATTTATTGTTTCAAGATTTGTCGGTCTTGAGGTTTGTGGGTGGTTGAATGTTAAGAGCCGTTTGAGCTTTTTTGTTTGGGTTATATGTTTTGGTCTCTCTCTCTCTTTATTTTAAGACATGCCATCATCTGATTGAGACGATTTGAGTTTGGCCATTTTTGTGATTTAACTTTTTTTACGAGCTTGTTGTTGGTTTAATTTCGGTTTTGGGTTCCGATATGGTTTAGTGTTTGGGTCCGACCTACTTCTTCAGGTGTTTGTGTTTCGGTGGCTCGTTTGTTGGCGGTTTAACAGGAGGTTTTTGGGTGACTATTTTTTAGAGGCAGGTGTTGGAGCGGTACTGTTTTGAGGGTTTTCGTTTTTAGCTATTTTCGATGACACTATGGATCCGGCATTTTTTTTGTTGGTGTTTATATTTTCGGTGGCCATTTTGTTTGGTGTTGCGTTTTTTAATTTGTCTTTAAGGTAAATCTCTTATCCTATTTATATGTGTGTGTGTGTGTGTGTGTGTGTGTGTGTGTGTGTGTGTGTGTGTTCAACCTTATATACGTATATATCAGTGTAGTTTGTTTTGATGTTCATCAACATTTTTTGGGACTTACTTTGTTGTTCTCATTGTGTTATCTAAACCAAACAGGGTAGTTTAGTTGAAAATTGTTAAAAGGAGGTCTGTGTTTTTTTTTTTTGTGACTAATCATACCTAGAGGTATATGTTTATTAGATGTCAAAGTTTTTTGTGCGGGGATAATTTTTTGTTTACACAAATTTTTGAGAACTTGCTTTTAAAATCTATACATATATATCAGTTTTTTTTTTTTTTTTGTTTACAGTTGTGAAAGACTTGTTTAAGTGCTCTTATTTTTTTTATCTGTGTTGGTCTAACACATTGGTTGTGTTGTTTCTTTATATAAAGATTGTGTTTAGACTGTTTGACCATTTGCTTTGGACTGTTTTTTTTAACCCTCCTTGTATTGAGATATTTACATTTGGACTAAAATTTTGAACTAAAATTAACTTGGATCTTTTTTAACTAAGTTTGAACTTTTGGGTGTTTTGTTGCTGTGATTTTATTTACACCCAACTTAGATTGTGTGCATTTGTTTATTTGGACTTAACTGTTGAAACTTAAATTGGACTTAAGTTTTTTTTTTTTGTGTCACACATTTTGTTTATTAAAATAACTTTTATTTTAAATGTGATTTAAAATAATTTTTTTTGAGATTAAAGATATCTGATTTTTAACCCTAACCAGTTACACCCTCTAAGTTGAATTTTTGTGTGTTCACTTTGCTTAGTTGAGCTTAATTAGTGTGTGTTCTTTAAATCATAATAATCTTTGTTTAATTTTTTATTTTATTTAAACCCATCCTATTTTATTGAGTTGAGTACTAAACTCTTTGTCTCGTACTCATTTGACTTGGATTGAATCAATTGACTCGTACACTTTTTATTGTATTCTTTTACACTTAGGTGGTGTTTGTGCGTGTATGAGTTTTTTATCCAAACCTAGTTATAGTATTGATTTGAACTAAAATTTTAAATTTAATCCTTGTGATTATTTTTTGTGTTACACATTTTTTCAATTTGGACTTAACAAAAATATTAGTATCTATCTTGTGGTAACTTTAATTAATTTCTAGTCTGTATGAGCTAAGTGCTACACATATTTATCTTTTGCTCATTTTACTTGGACTTAATATTTTAACATAACACCGGTTTAAATTGATTTATATTTTGTTTGGTGATAATTTAATTCTTTTATTTTAGTTGCGCGACACAATTATTGGAATTTTATTTCCTATTTTATTTGTGGTCATTTGTGTCAACTAAATGGTTTTAGGATTGATCTTTACTTGAATATTAATTATTATGGAAGACCTGGTTTGTGTCTTGTGACTTAATATTTAATCATTCTTTTAGTATTGGTTAATTCAACATCATCTTATTATACTTATTTCTATTTTGCACAACTTCACGGGGTCTCGAGTTTGAGTGTGTAGTTTTGTATGTGTGTCTCGTGCTTTCACTACCTTGGTTGTTTATTAAGATTCAGTATTGTGGGGTTGTTTAGTTTGTGCCTGTGTGTACTGATTTTGTATTGCCAAACTATTTCATTTACACTGGTGTTGCTGAATTCTTTATTTAAACATTGGTATTAGTGTTGCGTGTTCAGTGAGTGAGTGATAGTCACTATTACCTGGGTTTATTGGGTTGGCTGGTTTTCAATCAAGTTGGGTTATTTTAGACTTGGTTGGTTATACGGGTGTGTATATTCTTAGTTTAATTCATTGTGCACTTGGGTACTGTAAACTGTAACTTGTAATTAGTAATAGTGGACTTGGGTGTGTGTGCTGTCCTGGGACTAGGTACACGGGGTTTACCACCACGGTGGGTTCCTCGAGAACAAATTTTATGTCACCTTCTACTTTTCCTTATCTCATTCTTGAAGGGAATTATTTTTATATCTAACATCAACACTTTTACTTACTAGTGTGCGTGAGTGTTTTCTAACTTATAACTTATAATAGATTTTATATCAAAGAGTTTAAAAGAGTTTTTAAATAACCTAATACGCATTAGCGAGTATCCTTTGGTCCTTTCTAGCGACCGTTAGGTCGTTTCAACATCCTACACATATTAAGTCAATTTTATGTAATTAAACTTGATGAAAACTCATCAAACATTAAACCTCTAACAAGGTAAGATTTTCCCACCACAAAGATTCCAAAATGGTGGGAGGAAGTAGAGAAGATGGGCGACTCCCCCACTTCAAAAAGTGGCCTTAAAAGGAGTCACAAATACTCCACCATACTAGCTCCAATGGAAGTGCCAAAAATACTCCACTAATGCTCCATAAAATCCACCATCTTCCTCTAGGAACACCCTCTTTAAACCTCCATCAAACACAAAGAATACCCTCTTCCTTAACATAATAAATATGTATAGGGTTTTGTATGGTTATGTAAGATAGTTTGAGGCCTACAAATGGTGGTTTCTTGGTGGATATAATGGTGTATGCTTGTTGTTTTAGCTCTAAAAATTATGAGACAGAACACCCTTCCATGGAAGCTCCAACTTAGAGAGAGAGAGAGAGAGATAGAGGAAGGATACAAATAGGGAGAGGGTTTTTGAAATCACAACACACTCCTCGTTACATTTGTATACCACAAATGAAGCAAATCCCAAAACTACCTTGGTTTGGACCCTTTAGATGGTCGACACCTCATAAAGATTCAATGGATACAGGTGTGACAAGTCTATAATCTTTCTCATCGTGGGCAGTTATAGGAGGCGCGATCGATCGACCTGGAAGTCGCGGTCAACCAGCCCTGGTGCGAAAAAATCTCATTTTTTTTATAATTTGTGCCCCCATGGTATTTTGATATATACTTTAGGACCCCAATTAAATGTTCAACTTATTTTTATCCACAACAAATAATCCTACAAAATCGTGCAAGTTTCCATTTTTCTGTGTCGCATACCACCAAAAATTGCATTATTCTAACCATGTTTATTTCACATCCGTCCCTCGATTAATTCGTAACGTACTTCACCAATATACTAATTATGACCGTTTAACCTCAAGTGTGCATCCATACGGGCAATGCAACTTGAAATTTCCTTTTTAACCCCTATTACCGACGCGTTACTTTATGTATAATTTTGGTTCAATACTTATGTATTTGTTTCTCCAATTATATTTCTCAATAAAATACTCAATTTATTATCCGTCACATATTTTCTAGGGTGTGATATTACAATAGGTGAGGGTGCGTTAGTGCGAGGAGATCCGTTAAACGTCAAGATCTTCATTAGGAATCGGCGTTTCATCATTAGCGTGAAGTTTAAATTGGGTTTAACTGTATCAATCACCATTTTCCCATCATTTTTTCTTCGCAAACTTGCTACTGAATCTTCTCTCTTCTTACCATTCATATTTCCAGAGCTTTCTCCCATAATTTTTACTTGTAAGTTCCTCTAACCTGCTTCCTTTATTAATCATTTTGGTTGGTTTTCTTTACTGTTTAAAACCTTTTCTTCATGTATCATTTCAATAACAAAAATTTGGAGGAGTTTAGAGAATCATATAGTATTCATGAGTCGATAGAAATTGATTGTATCCCTATGCATAGGCATTTCCTGGACGTAGGAGATGGGCACTAGATTCACACTCTTCTTATTGTTCAGAGGGGTTTAACTTCTCCCTCAAACCCTTTATTTTTTATTTTTTTTAATTATTTTGAGGTTGCTCCTACTCAATGTGCCCCAAACACTTGGAAACTAGTGAACGGAGTACATAAAATTAATGAATTGTATGGGACCAACTTGGGGCTCGCAAAAATTTATTATTGCTCTATTTGGTCGTGCACCAGAGGTGGTGTTCTATACCTAAAGGCAAGGAAGGTTAATAGGGTTTTTGTTGTAAATCTTCTCGATTTCTATAAAAGGTATTGGGAGCAAGGTTTTATTTCTAGGAATTTGCAATATCTTCTCCTACATGCGGGGGAGAGGTACCGGAGTCCCTTGTACCTTGATCAGTAAGAGGAGCATATAGTCGCTACCTCTTTCCCTTCTATCAACTTGCAAAAAAAATTTATGCTATTTCTTTTTCTGTCTTCTGATCTACAATTCTTCCTCTATGATTCAGCTTGTGCCAAGAACCTATAGCCTCCTCTCAAAGAGGTAAAGGTTGTTGTCTTCTAAAGGCCTGGAAGGTTAAAGATAAGTTTCCTGATGGCGAGCATCCTTGTTCAGAAGCTTATCTACTGGAATATATAAATACCACTTTTAATTTTATTTCTTAGTTGGTAGATAAGATCTTGGTCTTAGATCATTCAAAAGAGGAATCCTATGGTTCATTTGGTCCAACTGAGATAGAAGGAGGGGATAAAGAAGAATAAGAAGAAGGCATGGATCCCCTGAAGATGATATTATTGATCTCAGACAATGAAGACCAGCCTTGATGTCTGACAGGGTCAAGTTTTTTAAAAAACTTTGGGGGACTCCCCTAAAATCAATGGTTCCAAATCAGGAACTAAGGAGATAAAAAGGTTGGCAGAGAAGAAGAAAAGATAAGGAGAGAGGATGGGGGAGGAGGAGCGAAAGAGATAAGAGGAAAGGAAAAATAAGTAGGCCCTCAAGGCCCCAGTTAATTCCCGTCTCTTTCTTTTTGTTGATCCCAAGGGGGGCAGCATAGCTAACACCCCATCCCTTACCCCCGGCTTGCTGAAAGTGGCAGTGCTCGTAGCTGACCATGAGTGCTTGTCATGGCTTATTGTCAAACTATCTTACATTCAAATCCGCACAGGTGCTTGCCTTAGTAAGTACTATTTCTCTCCTGCTAGTCATTTCACTTTGTTCGACTTTTGCCTACTAATTCTTCTTTCTCATTTTTTATAGTTTATGTCAGACTTTACCACTCTCTTGGATGGTAATGCAGACCATTCTAAGAAAAACCAGGAGTTGAGTGAAGCCCTAAAGAAGTTTTAAAAGGATTTAGCTAATGCTCAAGCTATTTTTGAGCAGGAGAGGGAGAAGACAACAAAGTCTTTGGTCAAGCTGAGGGTAGCCAACATCCTTGTAACTGTGAAGAAGGAGAAGCTAGTGGTAAAGAACCTTGATCTAGATGGGAATGTCTAGAAGTTAGAGGGCAGGGTCCTAAGCATCAAAGAGAGCAACTACGTGGATGGCTGTAATGTGGCCTACGACAACGTCGAGCTCCAGATTGCTTATTCTAAATCACTCTCTTTCAAAAATGGATAGGACCAAGCCTCGGGGGTGGTAGGATTCCCACAAGAGTCTAAATTATACAATATTTATCTCCTAGGTCCTTTTCCCATTATTTTAAAGGAGCTTTCTGCTGGCCAGCTTTCCATCCTAGCAGAAAAAGAGCCAAATGAGGTTGAGACAGCTATCGACCAAGCGAAAAAAGCTTCTGAGAAGGGGAAAGCATCACAGACCTCTGAGAAGGGGAAGGAGTGTAGTCCTATAGTCTTAGGACCTTTCCTTTGTTTTGTTCAAGTGTTGTAATTTTTTCCTTTCTCTAGTTGTACAGGTTATTGTATCCCTTTTGAGTTATTAATGAAAAAGACTTTCCTCTCTACTGATGTTCTTCCTTTCCTTTTGCTGATGTTCTTTGCACTTGTTATTTATTTTGCTACTTATCATTGTGGATGACTGTACATCTCCTTATTCAAATCTTAGGAAGTTTCTAGGCCAAGGTGTGAGTGGGAAAGCTCTTCAAGAATTTTTAAAGGTATCTAACTAGCTAAAGGCAAGATAGGCAGCATACAAGGACTAGTCTGAGTTGGTCGCTAAGTTGAAAGATGACCTCCAAGTCATAGAGGAAATTAGTTCCTCTGTGCAGGAGGAAATAAATTACCTGAAGGCCCATCTTTTAAAAAGTAGGTATGTGCGCCAGGTTGGTGGGCTGATTCAGGCTGAGGATGATGCCTTGAAGAAGGAGGTCACCAAGCTCAAGGGGGATCTTCAGCGAAAATTATAAGAATCGAGATTTTTTCGACCCTAAATGCCTACAGATATTGTTTAAACCCTTGTAAAGCGTTCAAAATACAAACAGAAAGAAACTATACTTAAAAACCTATGATTTCACTAAATTAACTTAGACCCCTAAAGTTTTAATAATTACAAAATAACCCCTAAAAATTTCAAAGTAAGATAACTCGATGTATAATTTACCCCTAAACCCCAACTATATATCAAATTAAGCCTTTGGACTCTAACTAACATAAAATCACAATTATAACCCTTGAAACTTTTTGAAATTACAAAAGTACCCCTATACTTTATAAAAAAAAGTGTACTTTTTAGGCTATAAATGTAATTACAAGACCAATGAAGGACAAAACCTCCAAGTTTCATCAATTTCAGTAAACCCCCTGTCCACCTAGTGCACCACATCATCTCAAATATACCACCCCATTCCACCAATCGAATCTCTTGAGTATGTAATATAAATAGCCTACCATTTAAGTACCTAAGAAATGCTTCAAGCTTCAGTTCAAAAACTCAAAATTTTACTCAAACTAGGTACACCATGATTTTATGAGTAAGTTTTAGTTCTTTCAATTCCATTTTATTTTTGTGCAGTTAGTATATTTAGAAAAATCATAATATGCAGGCTTTTACGTGTAGAACAGCCTAAGATAGAAAAAATATGAAGATACACCATTAAAGCTGGAGCTTCAATGGTGAATCTTGATATAAAGCTCCAAACTTTGGTTTGAAGATACATATAACTTCATTACAACCTAAGGATCTCAAGTGTAATGACCTACATCCATGAATGTGTCTATTAACCCCAAATCGATCGATAGTGTATTTTTCTCTCGAAACCTAAAAAATTGAAATTCTTCATATATAAACCATCTTAACCTTTGAAACCAAAAATAAACTACTCCTATATGTAACAGAAACCAACCCATGTTCATAATAATCCTTGCCATGATCTAGAAATCCACGAATATCAGGTCAAAATTTTAGAAAAGACACATAGTTTCGAACTTGAGATACATTGCATCTCAATCGACAAAACTTATATATTTGGATTCCTCATGAAAAATTCGGTTAAATTGGTTAAGAAATCATCTCAAATGGTACAGAAATGAAGGAAAAATTTGCGATCAAAATTCTGAAACCCTAGAAGTCAAGATTGAGAGGTTGAAGATGAAGACTTTGATCATAAACCTTAACCACGCGCGTAAGGGCACGTGGCCAATCAGAATTTTTTATAAAAAAAATTCCAATATTTTTATTTTATTTTCTGGTTAAAATGGTATAAGGTAAGGCCATGTTTGGATAAACCTAACCTAAGTTTTGGAAAAATGAGGTTTTAACTTAAGAATGTTCCAAGATTACAAATTGACCCCTTCCAAATTTTTCAACTTATGAATTTGATCCCCAAACTTTGTCTATGAATACTTCCACATATTTTCAGACAAAAACTCTCTTACATCAAAGTTCAATAATGGTCTTAAGTCCATTATTTTAAAGTCCTAAAATATTTATAATTAAACCCCTGTAACTTTAAAAGATATAGTTTTAGTACAAAATTGACTAGCCTAATCCCAAATCCTTATATACCCAAACATTGTATACAGAAAATCAAGTACTAACTCTTCCCAATATCCTCTTGTGATACATAAAGCCGACCGAAATACCGAGCAAGTAGATTTTTCCTACCTTTTTAATAATAAACTTTGCATATTTGGCATACTACTATTGATATCATTATGTGATAGCTCATATTTACTCTTAGTGTGTGCATGTAATTATGATGCCATACTATATATTTTGTTACATATCTTCGGTATTTGAATTTGACTATGGATCAACTTTAACCCTTCTCACCTAATAAATGGTATCGTGTTCCATATTTATTCAATTACCCCTGCACTTTTGTGTCATTATATTATAAGCATCGGTATTAACTAGGAAGTAGAGTGACGTGTTATACCACGAAACTTTCTATTTGTCCTACTAGTTTCAGATGATTGAGAGCCTTGATTATTGCTACATATGTATGAGTGACACTTTAATTGTGTGCATAGACGGTTACTTTTTCCCAAAAGTTTTGGGTTGATTATTATTATTATTATTATTATTATTATTATTATTATTATTATTATTATTATTATTATTATTATGGTTTTACTTATGGCTTAATTACTTTTATACCCCTTAGTGAACTAATAAGTATGGGATTATTAGTTCAAGAATTATTGACTTTCTTTACATGATCCTTAATAAACTGGTAATGAACCACATTTTCTTAAATGAACTTGTTAGTATGGGATTATTAGTTCCAGAACTTTAATGTTCTTTTTCAATGATATAAGTAGGGGATTATCAGTTTATAATTTTAGTGTTGCTAAAATGTCGATTCTATGCACACTCCAACTCTCACCTGTACATATATACTTTTTATAAGTTATGTTATTGATTGATTTATGTGTACTTATTACTCATTCATACCAAAAAGCAGAGTGTGACAAAATTACACTATTATAGTTAATCTTCAGAGAGATCAAGATGCTTAGGTTCTTATTCAAGACGGGCCCTCGAGCTGCGTGGTCGGTAGGCTACAATGAGGGTTGATAGGACTCTCATGTGAGGTTTCAAGAATCCCAGGATGTCGCATATAAGCATGGGTATTTGAATGCTCTTAAAGTGCTAAGGAGCCGATAGAGTCTGAGTTGTGGTACATGTATCAAGTGAGCTGCCTAGCCTACCTCCGGCCTCCCTTTGGGAAGGACGAGAAGTGGGTTACCTTAGATGCTATCCCCTAAAGGTTACTGAATGACTTTGAGGTGGATTTCGGTATTAAGGAAGAGTTCACACCCAATCCAAATGAAGGCCAAAGAAGACAAATAGTAGACTTTTTAGCTCGCTATTCGCAAATAGTTTGTGTCCTTCTATAGTTTTTGTAATATTTTGTATTCCAGTACTCTTCAGGCTTTTGTCGAATGAATAAAGTTTGTTTATTAAATGTACAGTATTTTGGGCAGTTACCAAGTAAATAAAGTTAATAATTATTTATGTATTCTGGGTGTTTGCCAACTATGGACAAATAGTATCTATTAATCATTTAAGGATTTTACAGCCTAAATGAGTTAATAATACTGTTAATTATTTTGGCCTTTTCGCCGACTAAATTAGTTAATAAGTAATGTTAATCATTTTGGAAGTTTTTCGACTAAATGAGTAGTATTGGTTATGTAAGAATTCTTCCATTCCAATATATCATAAAAGTATCATTCCACTTACCTTACCTTTTAGCTCATGTCGTCACACTCCCTTAGGCCTAGCAGAGATTATGGCAAGAATGCACCTGGTAAACTAAATGAATTTTGTTATGCACGAGGAAGTTCCTTGGTTAAAGTATGTTTAACAACTTACTGTAACCAAGTGTAATTTTTCTTAGTATCCCCAGAATAAAGAAGTTGCTTGGAAATGATGCATAATATAAAGATACATAATATAAATTTGAGACAATAAAGATGTGAGAGAAAATGGGCCTTTATTCATTAAGTAATAATTTGAGAGCAACATCAGTCTGAAATAAAAATCTACATGAACTAGATGTGCTAGAGAAGGATAAAAATAGAACTTATTAAGGTTAGGAGTACTCCATGCTCTTATAATCTCTCCACCCTTTGCATTTCCAAGTGATAAGCTCCTTGAAGGTCATCCCTGATTACTTTCAAAGGTCATTCCTAATTTGCCATTTGATAATCTTACTGCATTTTTGAGGACTTTTCTTAGGACGTAATGTCTTACATGGAATTTCCTCGGTTGAAAATTCTTATTGTACCTCCTCACCAGTTGCTGGTAAAATGAAGTTAGCTTAATCATGGCTTTCTCTCTTCATCCATCCACTATGTCAAGTTCATTGCACAAGGCATCGTCATTTAGCCCTTAGTCGACCAAGTTGATTCTCATGGTATGGAGGCCTACTTCAAGTGGGACAATGGCTTCCATTCCATATGTGAGTGCAAAGGGTATTTCCTGAGTAGGTCTCATAGGCATGGTACGATAGTCCCAAAGGACGTGAGGGAGTTCATCTACCCAAGAACCCTTTGCTCTTTTCAGTATCTTCTTCAGATCGTCGAGCATTATCTTATAGGAAGGTTCTACTTGAACTTTGCTCTAGGGGTAGGCTACCAAGATGAAGTGATTCTTGATTTCGTTCTCATCATAGAAGTTCTAGAAGAAACCACTTTCAAACTGTGTGTCGTTGCTGGTGATGATAGCTCTTGGTACCCCAAAGCATGTGATGATGCTTTGTGACACCCCGCCTAATTAAATACCAGGTGATCAGTCCTTTATTAAACTTAAAGAGATTTCTCATCTGGTTCATTCTTGGCATCACTGTCGAATTTTTTTTTAAACTTACTAGCCAACTAGTATTCAAAAAGATGATGTCAAAATTTTATCTTTTTATTAAACAAAAACAACAATAACATGCAGTAACATATATATTTAAAGCATTCACACATTCAATGAATCTAAATCAATACTGAAGAAATAAATGAATGACCGAAGAAATCATCGACAAAAATCCAAAATCCACTATAATAATCCAACAGAATTAATAAATTGAGTACAAAACTGACTAAAATAAACTGACTAGGGCAATAAGATGAAATGAAATATTGAGTTGCATCCTACTCCAATAATGAAATGACTAAAGAGACTAAATCCAAATCCTGCAACATCCACACCTGTTGCATCTACGCATCCCTGGAACAGATCTTTAAGTCTAGCATCCCTGTGGCTGGACACCTAAAAGGTTTTTGAAAATATTTTGCAAGTACAGGTCAGAGCCCAAACCCTTTTGAAAATATTTTTCAAGTGAATTAAAATGAAACAATTAAAATGCATGAATGGTCTTCATATTTAAGTTAGTATCGCACTCACTTGAGATACTACTCACCTCTCAACTAGTGTGCACACCTAACGTTTCTTCCTTACCCTCCTAGTTACACGAACCGGTCTAACTAGCCTTGTCCTGAAGCTCCTTGACACTATACTATAGCCCGAGTAATTTATACATTTACTCTATAAGTGATTTATTCACATTAAATTAATTAATCCTCTTTAGAATCTCTATATATAACAATATCACTAATTATATATACCATTAACACCTTTTCTTATTCCAAGAAATTTTCCCGTATAAAATTTTCTACACTCTTATATGTATCTAATTAATAGAATTTCTGTTCATGCACTTTACCCGTATATAACTCTACATCATATATACGTATCCTATATTACAAAAATTACACATATGTTGAATATAAATATAAAACCATCCTCCCGACTAGACACTTTCCCGTATATTTTCTCTAGAATGCAATCAGTTCAGGTATACTCATTCACCCGTACACCCCAACTCGGTTAGCTCCCCGAATCAGCAAAACAAAAATATAGCTCAGGAAGCCATAGTTCCTTCACCTAGAATGAAATCGATCATACCCAAAACGGTTCACCTCATGAAATAATTCACATAATAAAATTTTGGACGACTATGACTTGGGGATTATACTCACCTTTCTCCTCAAGCCAGGGGATTCACCCACATCGCGTAACCTCCTATGATAGCACTAGAGGGGTATGTATTCTTATAAATATTATTCACACCAATATTTATAAAGCACACAAATATATATATACACACACACGCACTACACAATCACTGTATATATATTTATAATTAATCCCGACTAATCTGTGCACAATTACCATACCACTAGAATAAAATACCAAAGTTTATATCCCGACTTGTGATTTAAGTAAATTTCATATTTATTTATTTTTCACTCAAGTTGTGTCACCCAACTAAAATACACAGACTCATTCATTCGGTCTGAAATTTCATCTCTTATAACTTATTCCTCAAAATTCCACTATTAAGGTTACCCCTTAATAAACTTAATATTTCATAATTTATTATATAACCCTATAATAATTAAACCTGGCTAATCCATGCCCAAACACTCGTAGAACAAGCCCCAAAATATCCGAGTCAATTTCTAGACTCTAAACTATAATTAACCTTCCCATTAATAAATTTTATCATGGCGTCACTCAACCCCAAAGTACAAGGACGTACTCCCTTGGCCCGTAATTTACTCCTTTAGAATTTATTGTCCCAAATTCCAAATATTTATATCTCACTCTTTTATTTTAATATAAAAATATACTCAGCTCCCTTTTTGATTCTCAACTTATTAAGAGGAATCACCTGAATTAAACCCAAAGTAAAAATCCTTATCTTCGGCCCAACGCATAAATCAGATGAAAGTGGGCCTGGCTCAGCCCCGTTGTTCAGACGAACCATCATGTCGTTAGAACGACCTAATGTGTCGCGCGAACGAGGGGTCAGGTCGCTCGAGCGACTGTTGGGGATTTCATCTCTCCTCTTATCCTTCTCCGGAATCGTCTGCCATTCCATCCTTTCTTTATTTTCTTAGATTTATCCTTGTGCAACTTTTCCAACACATATTTTTCCTATGGTATCCCTTAAATCCTACTCAATGGTTACTGACTTCTAATATATATTATTAAACGAACTCTTAAATAGATAGAAAAATCAAATTCCAGATTAATCCAACAACCAGTATATGATTTCTCCACAATATACCTGATATATTTAATCTCTCCCAATACCCAATTTACACGTAGGTCATACTAAGTTTAAAACCCAAATTCATTTACCACTAATCAACACACGTTTTATAGTCTCCCCTCATTGACAGTACATAAATATTCCTAAAATTAAAAAATCAGATACACCAAATATAGTCTCGTTTCATCTTAATTAAGTCTCTCTAAACATCAATTTAACAAGATAAATTTTTGGGTTTAAATCACATAACTTAATTTCCCCACTATTTCTTTTTAAGGTATTAATTTTTTTCCTCAAAGATTTATACGTAGCATCACATAAATCTGTAAACCCAATTTATGTATCTACCTCACCACTATGATGTGACACCCAACCTAATAAAATACCGGGTGATCAGCCCTATAATAAATTAAAACAGGAATCCCAGTTGGATCATCCTTAGCATCACTGTCGAAAAACTTTTTAAAACTTACTAACCACCTCGTATTCTAAAAACTAGTGCCAAATTTTTAACTTTTTAGTTAAACCAAACAGTACATGCGGAAATAAATATAATCCATTCACACAACTAAATTAAATAAACTAAACAATTTATAAGATGACAAGCCGAATAAACCATCGGCCACCAAATAAATAGTCCAATACAAATATTCAACACCTTAATCAAAATATAAAAACTGAACTGATAAATGATTCCTACTCTAGGAATGAAATAACGATGCGTCTAATCCAAGCTCTTGCTAGCATCCACATATGCCGCAGCTCCGTGTCCCTGGAATAGAATATCAATCCTGGCGTCCCTGTGGCTGGACACCTAAAAGGTTTTGAAAATAGTTTTATAGCAAGGGTTAGAACCCAAAACATTTTGAAAGTGAATTAACTGCAGTAATTTAAAATATATGAATGCTCTCCATATTTAAGTTAGTGTCACACTCTCTTGAGGACATTCTCACCCCTCCACTAAAGTGCAGTTAATTATAAGTTACCTTGACCCCCACCTAGTTGTACTATCCCGTCCAACGAGTCCTGGTATAACCTCCCCTTGCCATACTACTCTAACCCGAGTATAATGATTCTTGAATATTATAAGTTATCTCACAATTAACTTAATTAATTCCTTCTTAAATAGTATCATATAACCGTGTCACAAGTTATATAAAGTAAATACATTACACATCGTATTATTCCCCGCATATAATATTGAATACGATTATATATGTACCTTTACTAAAACATCCACACAAATAACATACGTATATCCATCCCTCCGAGTATACCCTCGCCGGATGATTCCCCCTAAAGTGCTATCTCACTAGGTGTTCTCACATAACCTAGTTACGCAAGTTGGAATCGCACACCAACCTGGACCAAAATATAAACGAAGTGGAGGCGGTCATATTCCTTCCCTGAAAGTGAGATAATCCCCTCACCCATATACCGGACGCTATGACCTGGGGATATACTCGCCCTACTCCTCAAGATAGGGGATTCACCCACATCGCGCAACCCCCCTTGATAGCACTAGAGTACATAAATTGAATAAATATCCAGTCACTGATATTTAATATCACACACAATATATACACGTATATATATATATACTATCACTACACCGTATATATATATATATATATATATATATATATATATATATATATATATATACCCCGGCTTTACCGTGTACTCAAAATCCCGTACACTAGCCTATAATTTCCTGAGTCTGTGGTCCGACTTAACTTAATTAATTTTCTCACTTTAATAATTTCCATCTTCCCGAGTCTATGGTCCGACTCTAATATATTTAATTCACATCTCAATTAATATAATACTTTCCCCGAGTCTATGGTCCGACTCTAATTAAATTAATTAACACATCCATTAATTTAATACATCCCCGAGTCTATCATCCGATTCTAATTAAATTAATTAACACACTTGTTAATTTAATTCCTCCCCGAGTCTATCGTCCGACTCTAATTAAATCAATTAACACACTTATTAATTTAATACCTCCCCGAGTCTATCGTCCGACTCTAATTAAATTAATTAACACACCTATTAATTTAATACCCCCCGAGTCTATCATCCGACTCAAATTAAATTAATTAACACACTTATTAATTTAATACCTCCGTGAGTCTATCGTCCGACTCTAATTAAATTAATTAACACATCTATGAATTTAATACCTATCCGAGTCTGTTGTCCAACTCTCATTTAATTAATTTATACATTAATTAATCCATACCCTTCCCGAGTCTACAATCCGACTCTAAATTAATTAATTACAACATCGATTAATTTAATACTTTTCTGAGTCTAACTTCCGACTCTGCTTCTATTAATTAACACATCCATTAATTTAATAACTTGGTGTCACCCAACCATTATTCCCGGACTCGCTCACTTGGCCTATACCTTAATATTTCCTGAGTCTATGTTCCGACTCCAAATTAATTTATTCTCTCAATAATTAATTTAATACTTTGGTATCACTTAACCAACATACCCGGACTCGCCCACTTGGTCCATTTTTACATCTCAGAATTTCATTCCCACATATTCGTCCACAATGGGTTGCGCATTTATCACCATCAAATTTCCCAATTATATTTAACTATAATTACTGATGATGCTAGAAACAGCACCACCCTTCAAGGTGTTTGAGAGCTCAATTCAATGTTAAGAATGGCAGCATATGAGTATATATATATATATATTAGAAGGAGGTGAGGAGAAGAGGGTTCACACCAAAATATAAGTGGTTCAGCCAATCAGGCCTACATCCATTGTGCAAGTGTATGATGTGTATCAATGTATGAGGGCTCTAATGGCCATAGATACAATCTCTCAAGTTTTCTCTCTGTACTGTGTATTTGAACAGAGTTTCAGCTAGGGTTGCTAATTTCGGATCCTTTGCAAGGTAGAGGATGACCTCTATATATAGTACCTGGAGGGTGTAATGTACCCCCTACGCATGCAATGAGCATGTGTGTGTTGATCTAGCCAATTAGATGAAGGCATCTGTCACTGTCACATGTAGAGAATGATGATGAAATATTCCCTCCACGTGAGGGGAATGATTTGTTATAACTGATTTGTGTCTACATGTCCTTATCCACATGTCATTAAGTGCTCGGCCTGTGCTTGATCATGACCTCGGACTGGATGAGTCTGAGGTTGGTAAGGTCATGCTGCTCATTCAATCCGGGATGAGCCATGAAGGTCTCGGCTTAAGTGAAGCCGAGGCAAGGAATCGAAGTCGGCCTGGGCCGAGGTTAAGCCATCATGTGCCTAGTACATCGGCTGAATTATTGGTGAGGTCGCCCTTGGTAGTAGTGTGGTTCCTTATAACCTCGGACTAGCCCCGGCCGAGGTTGTCATCACCCGGGTGATCATTCGAACTGTCGGCCCTCTGATTCATGCAGTCTCCCCCTGAAGAGGTTGGTAGAGATGTCGGCTAGGGCCGACCCTTATATGGCGAGGGTGCTGGTTACTGACCTAAGACTTTTCCAGCGTCGGCCATAATATTGGCCGAGGTTGATGTCCCTGAGCCGAGGTGACACTTGGGCCATATCAATCACCCCTAGCCCTTAGTTACATGTGAGAGCAGGTGACTATGGGATCACTTCCCCTCCGAGGTCTTTCTTCTATGTGCCAATGTTCATTTGACACTTGTCCATTGTTGAAGTGTGGCTTGCCTAGCAAGCATGTGTTATCAGCCGTCCTTTGGGGCTCCCATGGAAATGATGGGCCTTGGGAAACGTGCCTCCATATTTAAGGGTTTAAACCCTATTTCCCTCCTTTCTTCTTCATTTCTCTCATTTCTGCAGCAGTCTCTCTCTCTAGAAAGTTTTTTTCTCGAAGCTTCTGGTGGTGATTCCTCGCGTCTTCTTCCTTCTTCCTTACCATTTCATCCTCAGGTAACCTCTGCCATACTTTCTTCTTCATTTTTCTTGCAATCTTCTTACTTTTGCACTTTTCGGCGAGTTCTCTTAGGTTTTCGGTGAGGGCTCCATTTTTTTTGGCGAATAGGTTTTCCCCATTGGTTTCATAGTTTTATCTTTAGTTGAATCAAAAACAAAATAGCTTTTGTTTATTGTTTTAGGAGAGTTGTAAGTGTAGGGTCTGCCTCTGATGCTCAGACCCCTTTACCAACTTCTTGAGGAGTTCCCTTCTCTCAGATAGAAGACTTTAGAGAAAATTAGGCAAATAGAAAGAGCTCAGGAGGAGGCACGTAGGTCACAGGAATTCCCTCTTAGACCCATTTTTCCACCACCCCTGAAGGTAGTATACCCTGAACCGTTGGAACCAGTTAGCCAAGCAGAGGTCCCTGCTGAACCCATACCGATGTCTGAGTCTGAGTCTTCCACCTCAGACCCTATGTCTGTGGACTCTTTCCAAGAGGCCATGGACTTCATAACTCAGCAAGATTAGGCCCCTAATCAAGCTGAGGTCTCTAGTCGGGCCTCGTCCCATAAAAATTCAAGCACATCATCCTCGTCCTCGGAGGTTGAGATTGTTGCACCGAGTGTGGCCATTCCACCAATACTTGACGCCATTCCCCTGTCGGTCGTCATCGGGGCTGAGTTCGTCAGAGGTTCCCAAGTAATCCATCAACGTCTGCTCAAGCCGATGTTGAGTTAGACAATGACGATGATGACGTTGAAAGTGATATCGATGTCTCTGAGGCGGCCGAGATCGAGAGTACCGTTACTGAGGTAGACCTTCTTTGCTTCAGATATCTATACTTCATCAGCCCCTCCATAAAGCTCAAGAGACCTCTGAGGGAAGAGAGGGCTTACCATGACCTTGATGGTGAGATCCGCTTGTATGAGCAGATGTTCAAGTTAGGGTTTTATTTTCCCATCCATCCCATTATTAGGTCCATATTATCCTACATCAATTTGGCCCCTTCCCAATTATCACCTAATACCTGGAGGGTCATAATTGGGGCCATAGTCCTATGGAGGGTTGTTCACCATTCAGACCTTCCAGTCCAGGTCTTTGTAGGATGTTATGTCCCTTCATCTGCCAAAAACCATCCGAGTTACTATCATTTTGTAGCTCAGAAGCCTGAGAAGAAGATGCTCCAGGTAACTCAGACTTCCAACCATAACTGGAAGCGTCGATACTTCTTTGCTTCTGGGCCATGGGAATTTGGTCCATGTGCTCCCTCTTCCTTGCTAGAGCCGAGGATGCCCCTAAGATGGGGTGAGGTCACAATGTCTGCCAAGGTCGACCCTGGTCTGAGCCTGCAAAACCTTCAGAAGGTCAAGGACCTTCAGGACCAGGGCCTACATGGTTTGCTCATGAAATTTGAGAATCTGATGACCCCCCACTACCTCTCTAAGACTGGTTTGGGGGGTAGTCCTCTTACAGAGCTTGGTAAGTGTTTTTATTCAAGTTATACCTCTGAGTTTATGCATGTCTGACTCATTAACTCAGACCTTTTAATTTTCCACAGTGTCCAAAGGGCATATCAGATGAACTCTGGGAAATGGCAGCATCGAGTTTGACTAAGCTTGCTAAGAAGGTAGGTCTGAATGCTCTTCCTCCTCCTCCTTCAACCTCAAAGGCTCAGGCCACAAAAAAGAGAGGTGCTAGCGACCCTGCCCCTGAAGATCAGAGGCAGAAGAAAAAAGGCGGGGATTCTGCCATCCCCATATCCTCTGCAGATGCTTTGGCGGCTTGTATAGAGCAACTAAATATCAATGACAGCATCATAGGCCACAGTTTGTAGGCATTGGATGCTATCGGCTCTGTCATGACCGAGTCTGACAAGCGTTTTTGCAGGTCCATAGACACACCTCTGCTAATTGAGTTCGGTCTCCACACGTCAATTCAGGTATGACTTCAGGTTTCTGTATTGCTTCAAAGTGTAACCTCTGATTTGAATTTTAACTCATATACACGACCACATTATTTTCAGGTCCTGGCTGCCATGCATCATCTCGCCAATTGGACTCTGAGGAAGTTACCCCTCATCCAAAAGGGTTAAGAGGTCGAGAAGGTACAGAACTCTCTGAATGCAGAGGTCGACCGCCTGAAGTCAGCATTTGATGGGTCTGACAAGAAGGTGAAGGAGCTGGAGAAAGAGATCTCCAAGCTCAAAAAGGACCATTATGTGGCTCTGAAGGCCAAGGATGATGTACTCCAGCAAAAGGTCGACTCTGCGGTGAAGGCGGTCCTTGAAAATGCTTCTGAGGAGATTTTGGCAGACTACAAAGTCTCAGACGAGTTCATGAGCTTTGGCTTTGAATACCTTAAAAGAGGTATCAAGGCTATTGTCAAATGGGCGGCTGCCAAAGAGAAGGAGGTAGGGAGTCTGAAGGCCTCTGACTTTGTAGGCCTGGGTTTTGCTGACCCTCAGTTTGCCCAAGCACTTTAGGAGGTTGAAGAGGAGGTTGTTGCACCTATAGAGACTGCCATAATGGACTACATTGAGCTAGGAGCTGACCACAGAGAAGATGGGGCCGAGGTAACAAACATTGGCCAAGAAAATCAGGCCGAGGATGCTAGCACTCTCCCCTCTAATCCTTAGGCTTAATTGTGAAGTTTTATTTTGTAACCTCTGACTATTTGTAATCTTTGAAGAATATATTAAACTTGTATCTTTGTATTTTCACAATTGGAATGGAAACCTCTGAGGAGGGTTTTCACTTCATTTGTTTTGTTGAATGTTTCTGTTATGTGATGTTTTAACTCTGAAGTCTTATCGCAATGATGTCTGTTTAAACTTAAGCAATAGTCTTACCTCAGACCTTGTCACCACAGTGGTGTTATAAACTAAGAGGTCACCTTCATAATTAATCTCACCAAATTAATGATGTTAAGGGTCTGAGGTCATCACCCAAGATGTTATCCTCACAATTAATCTCACCAAATTAATGATGTTAAGGGTCTGAGGTCATCTAAGTATGGTGTCTGACCTCACACCTTGTCACCACTGAGTGATGTTATGAGGGTCTGAGGTCATCACCTAAGATGTTATCCTCATAATTAATCTCACCAAATTAATGATGTTAAGGGTCTGAGGTCATCCAAGTATGGTGTCTGATCTCAGACCTTGTCACCACTGACTGATGTTATGAGGGTCTGGGGTCATCACCCAAGATGTTATCCTCATAATTAATCTCATCAAATTAATGATGTTAAGGGTCTGAGGTCATCCAAGTATGGTGTCTGGCCTCAGACCTTGTCACCATTGAGTGATGTTATAAGGGTCTGGGGTCATCACCTAAGATGTTATCCTCATAACTAATCTCACCAAATTAATGATGTTAAGGGTCTGAGGTCATCCAAGGATGGTGTCTGACCTCAGACCTTGTCACCACTGAGTGATGTTATGAGGGTCTAAGGTCATCACCTAAGATGTTATCCTCATAATTAATCTCACCAAATTAATGATGTTAAGGGTCTGAGGTCATCCAAGGATGGTGTCTGACCTCAGACCTTGTCACCACTGAGTGATGTTATGAGGGTCTAAGGTCATCACCTAAGATGTTATCCTCATAATTAATCTCACCAAATTAATGATGTTAAGGGTCTGAGGTCATCCAAGTATGGTGTCTGACCTTAGACCTTGTCACCACTGAGTGATGTTATGAAGGTCTGAGGTCATCACCTAAGATGTTATCCTCATAATTAATCTCACAAAATTAATGATGTTAAGGGTCTGAGGTCATCCAAGTATGGTGTCTGACCTCAGACCTTGTCACCACTGAGTGATGTTATGAGGGTCTGAGGTCATCACCTAAGATGTTATCCTCATAACTAATCTCACCAAATTAATGATGTTAAGGGTCTGAGGTCATCCAAGTATGGTGTCTGACCTCAGACCTTGTCACCACTGAGTGATGTTATGAGGGTCTGAGGTCATCACCTAAGATGTTATCCTCACAACTTCTACTATTAGAGAACAACGAAGCAAGAATTGACACAAAAACTGATCTCTCATTAATAACCTCTTCCTAATAAGATGGTACATTTACATTAACTCTTTGCAACATCATATGTAATACTTATTTAGGTGATCAGCATTCCATGGGTTAGCGAAAGGTTCCCCTTCTAGGTTTTCTAGCCTGTAGGTGCCAGTCACAACCTCTTCTGTCACTTTGTAGGGACCATGCTAGTTTGGGTGGAGCTTGTTTATTTTCTGTAAGGTCTTCTTCAGCACTAGGTCTCCCACGGTGATGGGTCTTGACTTCACCCTATGATTGTATAATTTCGCTGCTCTCCGCTGGTAAGCTGCTTATCTGATCTCTGCGTCTTCTCTTCTCTCTTCAATCAGATATAGGTCTAGTCTCCTATCTTCCCCATTTTTATCAAGGTCATAGGTCTGAACCCTGTGAGTAGGGAGTCCCACTTATGTTGGTATGACGGCCTATGAGCCATGTGCAAGCATGAATGGGGTTTCTCCTGTAGGTGTCCTTATCGTGGTTCTGTAGGCCCATAGCACAGAGTAAACCTCTTCAGTCCATATTCCCTTCGCTTCTTCTAACCTCTTCTTGATTCCGTCAAGGATTGTTCTATTTTTGACCTCGGTCTGACCGTTTGCCTAAGGTCGACCAGGAGATGAGAAGAACTACTTTATCCCAACTCTTATGCAATACTTCTCTAAAGAGGAGTTCTTGAACTGGGTCCCATTGTCTAAGATTAGAGTGTTTGAGAGGCCATGTCTGCATATGATGTTCCTCCAAATAAATTAGAAGGTCTTATGTTCTGTGATCGTTATCATCAGCTCTACCTCCACCCACTTTGAGAAGTAGTCAATGGCGACTATCAGGAACCGGTAACTCTTGGCATCTCTTGGTAGGGGTCCTACTAAGTCAATTCCCCATACTGCAAATGGCCATGGAGAGGTGATTGACGTCATAGGTTGATGAGGTTGGTGAGGAATAGAGGCGAATCTCTGACATTTATCACACCTCTTCACGTAAGCTGCAGCATCTTTGGCTAAGGTTGGCCACCAGTATCCCTGTGTAATGATTCTCTTGGCCAAGGGTCTTCCTCCTATGTGACTGGAGCAAGAACCCTCATGAACTTCCTGTAAGACCCGGGGAACTTCGGTGGGATGCACACATCTGAGGAGAGGCAACAAAAATCCCTTATTGTACAAGACGTCTCTTTCAATCAAGAACTTGGCAGCCCTATATCTCAATTTCATCCTCTCTAGCTTGGATTCGGGCAGCTCTCCCTCTTTGATATATCTAAAGAGGGAGTCCATCCATGAGTCTCCTAGGTTCAAATTGAGACAAGGGTTACATACCTCTTCTTCCTCAATTGTCACTTTTCCTAAGACCTCGATCGGAACTGTCCTTCTGACGTCTGTCTTCATCGTCGAGGCCAACCTTACCAATACGTCTGCATGGCTGTTACTTTGTCGAGGTACTCTCTTCAGTTTTATCTCCTCGAAATATTCTAACATCGTTCTCACCTTCTTAAGGTACTTAGCCATCCTTTCGTCTTTGGCTTCATAAACTCCCAACACTTGATTGACAACTAACCTCGAGTCGCTATGAAGTAGGAGTCGTCTTACTCCCAGAGTCTTTGCTAATGAGAGACCTGCTATCATGGCCTCATACACTGACTCATTGTTAGATGCTTGGAAGTTAAATCTCAAAGCGTATTCAATGTTGGCACCATTTGGAGCTGAAAGTATCAGCCCTGCACCGCTTCCACTATCACAGGAGGAACCATCAACAAAGAGATTCCAAATGTATGTATCTGATGAGAAGGTCCCCCTCTGACATGATTCCTTACTTGAAGAGGTACCGATCCAACTCATTCTCCGCTACACGCCCCTGATCTTTTTGGATATGACCTCTTCCTAGCCTCAGAATGCGTTCGGTGCCACCTCTTCCTGCCCTCGGAAGACATTTGGTGTCGTCTCTTCCTAATCTCGGAAGACAATGTTGTTTGTCCCTTCAGCGCCCTCTAGGTCATTATTTGCCTTAGCCTCCTCCCAAGTGAACTCAACAACAAAGTCTGCGAGGGCCTGCCCCTTGATGGTTGTCCTAGGTTGGTAGGTAAGGTCATACTCCCCCAACTCAATGGCCCAAGTCATCAACCTTCCAGATTTCTCAGGTTTATGCAGGACCTGTCTTAGTGGGGAGTCGGTGAGGACAACCATGGAGTGGGCTTAGAAGTAGGGCTTCATCTTCCTTGAAGCATGAATCAGGGCGTAGGCCAGCTTTTCCATACGAGGGTAGTTTTGTTCAGACCCTTGAAGGGCTTTACTGTTGAAATACACAGGCCTTTGGATTCCAACGTCTTCTCGCACTATGGCTGCACTGATAGCCGATTCAGAGACTGCTAGATACACATATAATTTCTCTCCTACTATGGGTCGCGATAATAGCAATGGAGACCCAAGGTAAGACTTGAGTTGGTTGAATGCTTCTTTGCACTCTTCGTCTCACTGGAAGGCCTTTGTAAGCACTTTAAAGAACGGAAGACACTTGTCCGTTGCCCTGGAAACAAATCTGTTGAGTGCAGCCACTCTCCCCGTGAGTCTTTAGACGTCTTTGATACTCCTCGGTGTCTTCATATAAAGCAAAGCCTTGATTTTCTCAGGGTTAGCTTCAATTCATCTTTAATTGACAATCAATCCTAGAAACTTTCCAGCTCCTACCCCGAAGACACACTTCGTTGGATTGAGCTTCATCATGTATAAGTCCATAGTATCGAAGGTCTTTTCGAGGTCTGCCACATGAGTGCAAGCTTTTAAGCTCTTTGTCAGCATATCGTCTACATATACTTCCATAGTCTTGCCTATTTGATCTTCGAACATCTTATTCACAAGATGTTGGTATGTTTCCCCTGTATTTTTCAGATCGAAGGGCATCACTTTGTAACAGTACATCCATTTATCGGTAATGAAGGTTGTCTTCTCTGAGTCTTCCGCATCCATGAAGATCTGGTTGTAGCCTGAATACGCATCCATGAAGCTCATGAGCTCATGTCCTGTAGTAGCATCCACCATCTGATCTATCCGAGGTAAGGGATAGCTGTCTTTTGGGCAAGACCTGTTCAGGTCAGTGAAATCAACACACATTCTCCACTTCCCATTAGCTTTGGGCACGATGACTGCATTCGATAACCACTACGGATATAAGACTTCTCTTATAAACTCAGCCTCTTCCAATTTTTTGACCTCTTCCCGGATGACTTCGTACTTCTCCTTGGAGTAAACTCTTCATCTTTGTTTGATAGGCCTGGCATCTTTGGTCACGTTGAGCTTGTGACTCATAACCTCAGGGTTGATGTCGGGCATGTCCGTGTGACTCCAAGCGAAGACACTCTGCCTCTTCCTGAGGAAGTTTATCAGCTCTTCCTTGATTTTTGTCTTTAGGGATTTTCCGACCTGGATGGTTTTTTCCAGCTCGTCCTCATTGAGGACGTGGATTCTACCTCTTTTGTGGCCTCTTCCTTCTTTAACTTTGTTTCATCTCTCGGGTCCAATGTATCAATGCTATAGGTGGTGGTTGTCCTCTTACAGGCCTCTCTCTCTTCGGCCTAGTTGAAGTAACATTCTTGTGCTATGGTCTGGTCACCTTGCACTTCCTCTACCCCATAGGGGGTTGGGGATTTTAGCATCTGGTGGACCTTCGATGTCACAGCTTTAAATTCCTTAAGGGCCACTCTTCCTATGATGAGGTTGTAGGCCGAGAAGACATTTTTATCCATCACGAAAAAATTTATCTTTCGGGTCAACCTCTTGGGCCACTCATTACCCATCCGAACGTCCATCTCATACATGCCCAATGGGTGGACCTTTTCGTTGCTAAAGCCCATCAAAGGATGATGATAGGGTACCAGCCTAGCTCTGCTAAGACCTAGGCTCTTGAAGCAAGGCCAAAACATCATGTCTGCTGGACTGCCCCCGTCCACGAGGATCCTCTGCACCTCACACCCATGCACCCTTGTTGTTATTACCAAAGGGTCATCATGGGGGGCTAAGATACCTTTGAAGTCGAGTTGGGAGAACTCAACTATAAGGGGGCCCATGTCCACCTTCTTTCTCTTCTGTACTGCATCGGAAGACGCTAGATTGACAAGCTCATATTTGGCCACTGACTTGGCCTCTGCCACATGAGCTTTCCTGTCAACCACTTCAGAGCCACATCCTGCAAGTCCTCCGCATATGGTGTCAACACCAAAGGAGATCATGCCAACCCTCTTCACCGGGGTGTTGTCATCTTTCGGCGGGAGGTCTGGATCGTCTTCATCATCACCTTCTGAATCATTGTCACTTCTAGCGGGGACATCGCCATGGCATCTGCCGTTTCGCTCTTCCTAGGGTCATCTCTTCCCCCTTTAGGTGTCTTACCATCAACATACTTCCTCAACTTTTTAGATTTTAACATCTTTTTAATCTCATCCTTCAAGGCGAAGCATCTGTCTGTGACATGGCCATGGTCCTGGTGGAACTCACACCACAAGTTTTTATTCCTCTTATGTGGTGGGGCCTTCAGTTTCTCTGGCCACTTTAGAGTTCTATCATTCTTGATCTCGTTGAGGATATACTCACAGCTCACAATTAGAGGAGTATAGTGAGCGAACTTGTCATCGGCTGACCTCTTCTTTCCATCTTTCTTTCTCTGGGACTTCCCGCTACTACCGCGGTTCTCATCCTCATACTTGGCAGCCATTACCTCTTCGACATTCATGACTTTCCCCGCAGTTGCCAGTAGCTCAGCAATGGACCTGGGAGGTCTTCCGCAAGTTTCCACAACAACTTTCCTTTATGAAGACCTCCTATGAGGGCGGTCATGGTTATATTCTCTTCATAATCTTTAACCTCCAGTTTCTCTTTGTTGAACCTGGCGATGTAGTCTCTTAGGCTCTCGTCCTTACCTTGCTTGACATACAGTAGGTGAGTGGTCTTCTTTTGAGGTCTTACCCCAAAGAAAAAGTTGTGAATGAATCGTTCAGCCAAGCCCTTGAAATTCTTGATAGAATTCTTCGGAAGAGAAGTAAACCAGCTGTGTGCTGCTCCTGTCAAGGTCCCAGAGAAGGCCCTACACTTCATCTCATCCGGTATCGAGTAGATGTTCGCCGCTGACTGATATATCTCAATGTGGTGTACCGGGTTGGTGCTACCATCATACTTGGGAGACACCATGGGAGGTTTGAACTTAGCAAGAGTCGAGAAGCTCACTATATTAGCCACAAATGGAGAGCCTTCTGAGTAGCCCCTTTGCAATGGGTCCCTACTTTTGATGAGGTCTCCTATCTTCTCCTCAAGACGTTGGATAGAGTCATTCCATGGTCTCCTGCCATCGGCCTGGCCGAGGTTGTCCCCAGCCACCTCTAAGGGATGGACTGAGGGTTCCCCTGCCGCAGCACATCATCGGCTGTTGACCTCTTCCTGGTCTTTGCCCCTTCTTTTATGGGGTCGGCCTTGGTCAGGGCGACCTGGTCTGTCTCCTTTTTATGAGCTGGTAGCACTTCTCAACCTGGATAACCTCTGTCTTAGGTCATTCACTGGGCCCAACCTCTCAAAGGCTGACCCTCTGCTCAATCGATTAAAAGTTGATCCTCGTTGTTGGGCCTCTTCACCTCTTCGGCCGATACATCCTCGGCTCTACTTAAGAGGACGTGTCGTATTATTCGATACCTCATACGTCTCCCAGTAATCTTTTGGAACCTATTCCCCCTCTAGATCGTCATACCTGTCCTCCGGGCAAGGGTTTCCTTGCCTCCCCAGGCGTAAGCGCCTAGGGTCAGCAACATCCCTTCTCCGCTGCTGGTCCTTCATCGGTGCCTGGGGTGGTCCCCTGGCGTCAGGATGAGGCTGGACAGCCACTGGAGTGATCATCTCTGGTGAGACTCCAGGTGGCCTTATCATAGTTTGGCTGAGCTGTGCAAACTGCTCCTGTATAGCTTGTTGCGTTACAGCCAAAGACCTCCAGGCTACAGCTACCTCCGCCATTTCAGACTGAGGCGGTGCCTGGCTGGAGCTTGGCCCTCCCCCACCAGGCGTCGGGAGAGGTGGTGGTAATTCTGGTGCCATGTGTTAATAAATAAAGAGCTTAAGTAGAAGGTGAGCTTAATACCTTAAAGGACCTCTTTCGATGGTGAAACAGCTCCACGCAAGGGGTGGTGTCTGGTTCACCACCAGAGTCTCCGGTGAGGTTAAGCTGAAGAAGAGGAAGAGACAGCTTCTCGTTCGCACAGACGGCGCCAAAATGATGATGCTAGAAATAGCACCACCCTTCATGGTGTTTGAGATCTCAATTCAATGTTAACAATGGCAGCATATGAGTGTATATATATATATATATATTAGAAGGAGGTGAGGAGAAGAGGGTTCACACCAGAATATAAGTGGTTCAGCCAATCAGGCCTACATCCACTGTGCAAGTGTATGATGTGTATCAATGTATGAGGGCTCTAATGGCTGTAGATACAATTTCTCAAGCTTTCTCTCTCTATTGTGTATTTGAACAGAGTTTCAGCTAGGGTTGCTAATTTCGGATCCTTTGCAAGGTAGAGGATGACCTCTATATATAGTACCTAGAGGGTGTAATTTACCCCCTATGCATGCAATGAGCATGTGTGTGTTAATCTAGCCAATTAGATGAAGACATCTGTCACTGTCACATGTAGAGAATGATGATGAAATATTCCCTCCACGTGAGGGGAATGATTTGTTATAACTGATTTGTGTCTACGTGTCCTTATCCACATGTCAATAAGTGCTCGGCCTGTGCTTGATCATGACCTTAGCCTGGATGAGTCTGAGGTTGGTAAGGTCATGCCGCTCATTCAATCCAGGATGAGCCATGAAGGTCTCGGCTTAAATGAAGCCGAGGTAAGGAATCGAAGTCGGCCTGGGTCGAGGTTAAGCCGACATGTGCCTGGTACATCGGCTGAATTATTGGTGAGGTCGCCCTTGGTAGTAGTGTGGTTCCTTATAACCTCGGCCTAGCCCCGTCCGAGGTTGTCATCACCCAGGTGATCATTCGAACTGTCGGCCCTCTGATTCATGCAGTTTCCCCCTGAAGAGGTTGGTAGAGATGTTAGCTAGGGCCGACCCTCATATGGCCGAGGGTGCTGGTTACTGACCCAAGACTTTTCCAGCGTCGGCCATAATATCGGCCGAGGTTGGTGTCCCTGAGCCGAGGTGACACTTGGGCCATATCAATTATCAACACAGCTGGACTCGCTCACTTGGTCCATAATAAAATATTTCACCTAAATTCCTTTAATCATGTAGCGTTACCCAACTACAATACCCGAACATTGTTCCTTGGCCCAATATCAATACTTATGAATTATTTTCCCAAATTCATTCATCTCATGACATACCGTCCACACCCTCCTAAACCCAATTATGTCACCCTATAATTGTTAAGGAATTATGTGCCACATATGAATTTATCACTAAATAAAAGTAAGGGATTAAATCTTTAATAAAATTCTCTTTATATAAAAATTGGCCGAACTGCCAAGTTTATGGGACCGTCGATCGATCGATCCCCCTGGGTCAATCGATCGATCGAGTAGGTGATCGTCTTCCCCGGCTTGTTGTTTCAGCCATTAACTAACCCTCAAGCTTTTGTTTCTTCCCAAACCTTTAAACAAAACACAACCAACATATTTTCCACACAAGAAAAGGTTCTAAACACCCTAGAAACCTTAGTCCATCAATAATTTGTCCAAAACCCTAAGTATATCCGATTTGGGTTTTTCACCCGGGTCTCGTTCTACCAAATTCGACCCTACTGTATTCAGTCCATTTAATCACTAATATATATTGTAATCCACTCTACAATTTAATCTTAACAGTCACAAATCATAACTTATCATCCACTGAGTAATTAAATCATCCCATTACTATAAATTCATAAAAACCCAATTTTAATTTTTGGTTACACACCCAAAACGAATTTTCATATACACACACTGTGATATGAATTGATTATCATCACTTTAGGAATCACAAAAGTTAACCACTTGTCTAGAATTGTTCGTAGAGTCTGATCCATTGGTGTAGTCCTTTAATTTGGCTCCAAAATACCCAAATTGGCTCTTGATTTGCTTTCCCCCAAATTCCCTCTTAAACCCTAGGTTGAGAGTTTTGTTGACTGTCGTTCCCTATTCTCGCAATTAGGTTAAAAACCCTTAATCCCGTTTTTGGCCATCTGGGCCTAATTAAAATGGCCCAATTCACCCAGTGTGGGCCCGTCTATGCTAAAAAATACCCTGAGACCAAATTACTACCCCCGGGTACTCTTTTCTGACTATCTCGACCCATACGGACACAACCGCGCACTCAAAATTGCCTTCTGAAATACTTTTCGACATTTCCAAATTTCGACCTTAAAATGCGACACACGAGATTTTGAACCATTAAACTTAAAAGTCTCCAATTATAAATAATTCGGCTCACTCAAATAAATTCTCCAACTCATGAATTTAAGTCTCTCCAATTTAAATATTTTTATAACTCCCAAAAATAATTAAATATTAAATCCTCAAAATTACGGGGTGTTACGTACTCCCCCCCTTACAAAGTAATTTCGTCCTCAAAATTATGATGAGCGTAATGTTCCAAGCTTCGCATATTACTCTCTAGTCATGTGCCTCTAAGCCTGTTATATCTATCCCATCCTCTTCTAACCATACGTTACACAAGTATGCATTTAGATTAACCAGGGCTCCCATACACCCCATACCCGTGCTTAACCGCACAAAATTTGCCTTAATTAACCCGGATGCCCATACACCCTATCCTCGTGCTTTACCACATGAAAGATACCTGAATATTCTAGTCGTAACCCGTAATATAACTTCGAACCCGTAGTCACATTACACATATATATCTACATATATATCTACTGCCTGGGGTACCCAACCCATGTACTAACGACCATACATCTCCCCACTTTCCAACGTTGCGCTAAGTTTCATGCGTGGGATGTCTCGCAAAGAGAAATCCAAACAAGGAACCCCCTGATACACTACTACCTAGCATTGTCGGTCGTTGAGATCCGTTAGACCCTCAGTTCATAGCACGTACCCCTAAATACCTGTCTCTTAACACAAAAGTATATACGCTTACCCTTATGCTACCAAAGACAACATAAAATATCTCGCCCTTACTATCACTAGTCCTTGCGCAAAATAAACCCCGAGCTATCTCTCTTTGCTCGAAAATAAATCTAACCACCCTGATTCACTTCAGTAAACACCCCTACTTACCGGGATGAAAATGTGAGAACGCAAGACCTCACTTTGTGTCTATCGCACCACACAATATAACATAAATATACACATATACATAGGCTAAATGCCCTCTCAGGTGATACCTCGTACCAATCATATCCTGGTGTCGCGAACACCAAAACTTACCCCCACTATTCACAATAGTTCAAATCCCATCTCTATCCAGCCGGTATTTGGGAAATATTATCAACCCTACTCCCATAATTCTCGAAAGTAGTAACTCTTCGCATAATTCAAACCTTCACTCAGTGTACACCTCCACTCTCTCGTGAAGAACACCAAGGAACTCCGCTACCCCACGGAAACTTGATCCACATGCTATGGCTGCTACAGCCAACGCACCCACTAAATTCGACTCACCTGCGAACTCTAGTGAAAAATAAGTCTTACATTATGACATCCTCCGTGTCACTTAAAAATATATCCCATGCCCATAGGGTAAAAATAATTACCTCCATACTCCAGCTGCAACGGCTGATCCTCGAGTTCCGGAGCATCTTCTCCTTGCTCGAATGCGCCCATGACTTGTTGTAGTGGCTGTACATCCAGGACCTCGTCCTGTAGTTGACCCCTACCTCGCTGAAGACAATCTTTCTTCATGTGTCCCGCTTCCCCACAAATGAAACACCTTCTAATACATTCACCATGCCACTGATCCCTTCCATGTCGAGCTTGTTGGAATTCCTGGCCATCCTGCCGATAGCCCTCAGCTCTAAGTTTAGCACGATTTTCCTACCATAAATCCTACCCCTGATCTTCCCCTGCCTGCTGCTGGGATACCCCACTAGTATTGTTCCCTCCTGTCTTATACGACTGGCTAGTTTTCACTCCCCTCCCGCTTCATTTCGCGTGGAAGGGATATTCCTGATAGTGTAGGAGTGTTGCGCTAATGATATGAATATAAGCTACTAATGCGGAATTACAAATTAAATGTTGTCTGATTCTCCAGACTAACCAATTCACAAACCTTACTTTATTTCTTCATCGCTTACCTTATCCAGTACAAAATTTGCCAAACGAGTAAATTCTTCCTCGTAATCGACCACTGAACGGTCTCCCTGAGTCACCTCACTAAATTTTCTCCTCATTTCGATCTCAATCGATAGAGGAAAATACTTGCAGCCGAACCGCACCCAAAACCCTGCAATAGCTAGTGTCTCCTTTTTCTCAACTGTGGTGATCGACTCCCACTACTGTAGCGCTGCTACCACTAAACTAACAATGGCTATCATTTGCTTTCGCACCTCATCGCAATCTCCCATGAGTAGGTGACGTTGGATATCTCTCTTCCTTGACACGCTAGCACTACATCTGAACCCCCTAGCAATTCTGGTGAATGCCCACTCTTGAAAAAACCTCTCGTACTTGCTGCCACCCCGATGGCCCGGCGTGGCCTGAACATCTGGTGCCATTAACACTTGTGGCTGATCCCGTGGAAAGTACCCTACCATTGCGACCACCGTCGCTTCAACTGCCTGCGCCACTAGTTCAGTTACCTGTGCTGCCAAAATCATCTCTAGCAGTTACTGCGGTAACTCTTACTCCTGACGAGCCTCTCTAGTCTCATCTCCCCCTACTGCCCTAGCTGCTCTCTCTCTTCTGGGCGGCATCTGGAATGAGAATCGAATCGTATGAGTTCACTCTCAAATACAAATTTGGCAGAAGAGCGTATATGCTCATACGTATGAGAATACAACAATCCTATAATAGGGCTCTATATCAAAGATTTCTAAGACGAAACGTGAAAATCCGCACAGATCCTAAGGACACTAGAACCTGATGCTCAGATACCATCTGTGACACCCCGCCTAATAAAATACTGGGCGATCAGTCCTACACCAAATTAAAACCGGAATCTCAGTTGGATCATCCTTAGCATCAGTGTCGAAAAACTTTTTAAAACTTACTAACCACCTAGTATTCCAAAAACTAGTGCCAAATTTTTAACTTTTTAATTAAACCAAACAGTACATGCAGAAATAAATATAATCCATTCACACAACTAAAATAAATAAACTAAACAATTAATAAGGTGACAAACCGAATAAACCATTGGCCACCAAATAAATAGTCCAATACAAATATTCAACACCTGAATCAAAATCTGAAAACTGAACTGATAAATGATTCCTACTCTACGAATGAAAGAACAATGCGTCTAATCCAAGCTCCTTCTAGCATCCACATATACCGCAGCTCCGTGTCCCTGGAATAGAATATCAAGCATGGCGTCCCTGTGGCTGGACACCTAAAAGGTTTTGAAAATAGTTTTATAGCAAGGGTTAGAACCCAAAATATTTTGAAAATATTTAGCAAGTGAATTAACTGCAGTAATTTAAAATAAATGAGTGTGCTCCATATTTAAGTTAGTGTCACACTCTCTTGAGGACATTCTCACCCCTCCACTAAAGTGCACACCTAACGATTACCTTGACCCCCACCTAGTTGTACTATCCCGTCCAACTAGCCCTGGTATAACCTCCCCTTGCCATACTACTCTAACCCGAGTATAATGATTCTTGAATATTATAAGTTATCTCACAATTAACTTAATTAATTCCTTCTTAAATAGTAGCATATAACCGTGTCACAAGTTATATAAAGTAAATACATCACACATTGTATTATTCCCCGCATATAATATTGAATACCATTATATACATACCTTTACTAAAACATCCACACATATAACATACATATATCCATCCCTCCGAGTATACCCTCGTCGGATGATTCCCTCTAAAGTGATATCTCATTAGGTGTGCTCACATAACCAAGTTACCCAAGTTGGAATCGCACACCAACCTGGCCCAAAACATAAACGAAGTGGAGGCGGTCATATTCCTTCCCTGAAAGTGAGATAATCCCCACACCCATATACCGGACGCTATGACCTGGGGATATACTCGCCCTACTCCTCAAGCTAGGGGATTCACCCAAATCGCGCAACCTCCCTTGATAGCACTAGAGTACATAAATTTAATAAATATCTAGTTACTGATATTTAATATCACACACAATATATACATGTATATATATATACTATCACTACATCGTATATATATATATATATATATATATATATATATATATATACATAATATAAACCCCGGTATTACCGTGTACTCAAAATCCCGTACACTAGCCTGTAATTTCCTGAGTCTGTGGTCCGACTCTACTCTATTAACTTTCTCACTTTAATAATTTTCATCTTCCCGAGTCTATGGTCCGACTCTAATATATTTAATTCACACCTCAATTAATATAATACGTTTCCCGAGTCTATGGTGCGACTCTAATTAAATTAATTAACACACCCTTTAATTTAATACCTCCTCGAGTTTATCGTCCGACTCTAATTAAATTAATTAACACACTTGTTAATTTAATACCTCCCCGAGTCTATCGTCCGACTCTAATTAAATTAATTAACACACGGATTAATTTAATACTTCCCCGAGTCTATCGTCCGACTCTAATTAAATCAATTAACACACTTATTAATTTAATACCTCCCCGAGTCTATCGTCCGACTATAATTAAATTAATTAACACACTTATTAATTTAATACTTCCCCGAGTCTTTCGTCCGACTCTAATTAAATTAATTAACACACCTATTAATTTAATACCTCCGCGAGTCTATCGTCCGACTCTAATTAAATTAATTAACACACTTATTAATTTAATACCTCCCCAAGTCTATCTTCCGACTTTAATTAAATTAATTAACACATCTATTAATTTAATACCTATCCGAGTCTGTCGTCCAACTCTCATTTAATTAATTTACACATTAATTAATCCATACCCTTCCCGAGTCTACAATCCGACTCTAAATTAATTAATTACAACATCAATTAATTTAATACTTTTCTTAGTCTACCTTCCGACTCTACTTCTATTAATTAACACATCCATTAATTTAATAACTTGGTGTCACCCAACCATTATTCCCGGACTCGCTCACTTGGCATATACCTTAATATTTCCCGAGTCTATGTTCCGACTCCAAATTAATTTATTCTCTCAATAATTAATTTAATACTTTGATGTCACTTAACCGACATACCCGAACTCACCCACTTGGTCCATTTTTACATATCAGAATTTTATTCCCACATATTCGCCCACAATGTGTTGCACATTTATCACCATCAAATTTCCCAATTATATTTACCTATAATTACCAACACAGCCGGACTCACCCACTTGGTCCATAATAAAATATTTCACCTAAATTCCTTTAATTATGTAGCGTCACCCAACTACAATACCCGAATATTATTCCTCGGCCCAATATCAATACTTATGAATTATTTTCCCAAATTCGTTAATCTCATGACATACCGTTCACACCCTCCTAAACCCAATTATGTCACCCTATAATTGTTAAGGAATTATGTGCCACATATGAATTTATCACTAAATAAAAGTAAGGGATTAAATCTTTAATAAAATTTTCTTTATATAGAAACTGGCCGAACTGCCAAGTTTCTGGGATCGTCGATCGGTCAATCCCCCTGGGTCAATCGATCGATCGAGCAGGTGATCGTCTTCCCCGGCTTGCTGTTTCAGCCATTAACGAACCCTCAAGCTTTTGTTTCTTCCCAAACCTTTACTCAAAACACAACCGACATATTTTCCACACATGAAAAGGTTCTAAACACCCTAGAAACCTTAGTCCAACAACAATTTGTCCAAAACCCTAAGTATATTCGATTTGGGTTTTTCACCAGGGTCTCGTTCTACCAAATCCGACCCTACTGTATTCAGTCCATTTAATCATTAATACATATTGTAATCCACTCTACAATTTAATCCTAACAGTCCCAAATCATAACTTATCATCCACTGAGTAATTAAATCTGCCCATTACTCTAAATTCATAAAAACCCAATTTTAACTTTTGGTTACACACCCAAAATGAATTTTCATATACACACACTATGATATGAATTGATTATCATCAATTTTGGAATCACAACAGTTAACCACTTTCCTGGAATTGTTCGTAGAGTCCGATCCGTTGGTATAGTCCTTTAATTTGGCTCCAAAATCCCCAAATTGGCTCTTGATTTGTTTTTCCCCAAATTTCCTCTCAAACCCTAGGTTGAGAGTTATGTTAACTGTCGTTCCCTATTCTCTCAATTAGGTTAAAAACCCTTAATCCCATTTTTGGCCATCTGGGCCTAATTAAAATGGCCCAACTCACCCCGTGTGGGCCCGGCTATGCTCAAAAATACCCCGAGACCCAATTACTACCCCCGGGTACTCTTTCCTGACTATCTCGACCCATCCGGACGCAACCGCCCACTCAGAATTGCCATTCGAAATACTTTTCGACATTTCCAAATTTCGACCTCAAAATGCGACACACGAGATTTTGAACCATTAAATTTAAAAGTCACCAATTATAAATATTCGGCTCACTCAAATAAATTCTCCAACTCATGAATTTAAGTCTCTCCAATTTAAATATTTTTATAACTCCCAAAAATAATTAAATATTACATCCTCAAAATTACGGGGTGTTACATATGATATGAATTGATTATCACAAATTTTCATTGCAACAAATTAACCACTTGCTTGTTAAATTTGTAGAGTTTGAATCTCTTGGTCTTTATGATAATTTGTCTCCCAAAAGCTCTCAATGTTAGCCCTCTGTTTCGTCTCTATAGAACTAGGATTTGTCTTTGCGTTGTGTCTGTCAAAACTTCTCTAATTTTGGGTTTTCAAATATCTTTCCTTTAGATTTATGTTCATCCCAAACTCTTAAAATTATCTTTTCAAATTTAAATCCCGAAATTTTCCTTGTGGGCTAATTTAAAATGGCCCAAACACCCCCGTGTGAGTCCGGTTATGCCTAAAAATGCCATGAGACCCATTTACTACCCTTGGGTACTCTTTGTCGACTATCTCGGCCCATCCAAAATCAACCTTGCACTCTGAATTGTCATCCAAATAACTTTAAAACATTCTCCAATTTCTTGTCCTCAAAATGCGACACAAAATAATCCAAATAATTAAATCTCAATTTGATAAATTAAATAAATCCTCCAATATAAATAATTCCTCCAAATTATAATTATACTCCAAATCATAACTTTTAAATTTCTCCCATATAAATAATTTCTATTTTCACCCGAAAATAATTAAATTCAAAGTCCTCAAATTTATGGGGTGTTACACGCTCTTCCATATAAACCTTGTCATATTGGCATCTCGAATATTGGCTAGTGGTTCTGCCTTTACCTGTACCAACCAACAAATACTTGCGATTTTTAGGTGCGGTATGTAGTGGTCCCATAATGTCCAACCCCCATTGTGCAAATAGCCATGGATTGGTCAAGGATTTCAAGTCTTAAGTTAGTTGATGAACCATAGGGGAGAACTTCTGGCATTTTTCACATCTCCAAATATAGATACTTATAACTTTTTCATGTGTAGCCACCAGTAGCCCTCTTTGATTTCTAAGAATTCAAATGATCTTCCTCCTGTATAACTCCCACAAATACAATCATGAAGCTCGATGAGAACTTATTTGGTGTCTTAAGGTGGACGCATAGGAGGTAAGGACCTATAAAGGATCTTAATTGAGCTTCGCTCCTGGATTAAGATAGACACAGGTTTCCTTCACCCTTATATGGTGATCCAACTTCCTACCATCTGGTAATGTCTCATTCTGCAAGTTGGTAGTGATTGGAGACATCTTGTTACGAGCTATTTCTACGAAAAGGATATGCTCAGCGGGGTGAATCCTGGTCTCCTCCACCATTGGTTGACCATTTCGTAATTATTATTTAAAAGGTGTAGCCCCATCCCGACTTTCTCTGAAGGGAGATTTGGTTCCTTTTTCTTATCCTTTCGAGGGAGAACGGTGGTAATGAAGCATTTCTTATCAATGGTCTGGCCACCACAAATCTCGACCATGCCCCGATCGGTGACACACTTGAGTTTCCTGTCTTATGTAGACGGTACAACCTTCATAGTGTGCAGCTATCCCTTGCCTAGAATGTCATTATATAGTCATTATATATCTACCATCAAGAATTCAATCAGTGTTAAAATATTTCCTACCCTAACCGGCAAGGCTATCTTTCCCAATGGCATCGTGATCTTTTCCATGAAGCTAACTAATGGAACTGTGGCCTTCTTGAGGTCGGCTAAATTAAGTTTTAGTTTATTAAAAATTTCTAGGTACATCACTTTCTATGAGCTTCCCTGGTCTACTAGTAATTTTTCGACGTCCCATTTTACGATCCTGAGAGTGATTACGAGTGCATTGTGGTGTGGAGTCCTCACTCCAATCAAATTTTTCTCAATGAAGATAATATGTCCAGTGTAGTCGGCATCTTCTGATTTCCAGCGCTTGTCAGCTTGGCTCTTTGTAGGGTCAATCTAGAATGCCTCCATGATAGCTATGACCTTTTTTTATCTCCATCCAAATAGCTTCAGGTCAGATGCTCCATGAATCATCGTGACCTCTTGTCCCATGTCGTCATCAAGGACATTGTTCAATTTTTGGTCGCCATTGGTTATGACGTTATCATCTTTCTTTTCTATGTACTCATTCAAGTTTCCATCTTGGGATAACTCTTCAAAGTGCAACTTCAGTGCTTTTTAATTCTCTATCATGTGGTCACCCTCTTTATGGAATGCGCATCTCAGCGCATATTTCCACTTTGCCAGGTCACCGCCCATCTTCTTGAGCCACTTGACAAATGACTAATCCTTAATCTTGCTCAAAATCGTGTAGATTGGTTCTTTTAAGACTGTGTTAATAGCCTGGAATTCCTTTAAAATATTGTCCTTGCTCTCATTCTTTCCTTCATTCTTGTTCCCTTTCTTTGGAGTGCCTCTTTTTTCTCCTCATTTTTTTACTTTTGTACGACCGTTATCCCAGGAAGTAGAGTGAACCACGTCCTCAACCTTAGCATATTTTTCGATACGTGCCATGAGGTCATCCATGGTGTTTGCCTCTTTCTTCTTTAGGGGCTGTTATAGAAAAAATGTGGTTGTCAGACCAATCTTAAAGAATGCTACAACAATCTTCTCCGAGAAATCCTCCGCTTTATTGAAAATCTCCTAATACCTCTTAGCGTAGATGCGAAGGCTCTCTTATGACTTCTTCTTCATTGTGAGCAGTGAATTAATCCTTTAAGGGTGGGAGCTACTGGTTATAAAGTGAGCAGTGAAGGCCTCTACTAGGGCCTTAAAGCTCTTTATCGACCTATGAGGTAGCCTCTCGAACTATTTTTTATCTAAGTCATGTATGCTAGAAGAGAAGATTCTACACATCAAAGTGTCATTCTCACTCCACATGGTCATTTCCTACTTGTACCTACGAACATGATCTATGGTATTCGTCTTGCCATCATAGATTTTGAATCTGGGATGGTGAAATTCTTTAGGGGATCCTCTTCCTCAATCACCCTTAAAAAATGGTATTTTATCTGAGTGTTAAGAGCTCTTCTGGCTAGCTCTCTGGTATACATATCCCCTCAATAATTTGGATGCTTCTCTATCTCTCTACGAACCAAGATCCCAATATCTTCATTTCTAATAATCATTATCTTTGTGGCGCCTCTCTGATCGGCCACACTATGATCGGACAGGCTATGATCGACCGCGTTCTTATCTACCATGCATAAATCTATCCTAGTCACGCCTGGAGCTCCTCTCTTGGATGTAAGTCTTTATCGCCTGAGGACTAGGAGACCTATCACGACGTTTTCTCGTATCTTTATGTATTTTTCTCTCCATCATTTCAAGTCACCTATATATACGAGAATTATCTTCCATTTAGAGGTGTGTTTCCTCCTCCTGCTCTTGAAGCATGACTTCATAAGCATCGATCATCCTAGATATCTAAGTAGACATGGGTGGTCCCGGACTTTCCTCGAAAGGTTTACTCTCTTGGAAAAACCTAGGATTTGGTGGTTGGAAAATCTCAGACCTGACCCTATGTGGAACTGGATCAACCTTCACGTCGCCAATTTGAGGACAATTGTTGCTTTAGTGAGACATCATGGGCTTTTTTTTGGTAACTACTTTCCTAAGAAAAAGAATCGATTTCCACCGACGATGCAAATTTTGAGTGAAATAATTATCACACTGAAAAATCTAGAAAGAAATATTGAGCATAAAATAAGTAATGACACACACAACACCAAATGTACGTGGTACGTCCACGGACAGGTTACTATTTTTTAGTAATGTCTATTAAATAATCGAAGTTACATCCCCTTTGCCCTGGGTAATGGTTTAAATTTATAGTTGCGATTCAATGTGATTGAACTGTACAAGTAACTCAATCAACATGTGGATAGCTCGTAGGTATCCCTGAATATCTCCTAGAGATTATTGGTAATCAATTTAAGTTCATCTCCATGCATTTAAGCACGTGTTAAATACACGGGGCTAAATTAAATATATGAGTTGGGTCGGGCAGTCCCTTCTACATGCTGGAATGGTCAGCTATATCAATGGGCTTGAAGAATAAATAAGCCCCTACACCTATATATATCCAAAATCCTCCAAACCCAAATTTGCACATGTATTGTTATAATCCATGTTTCAATTCATATATCCTTTTAGACCTTTGTTTGTGAACCTTAGTTTAATACTCTTCATATCTGAGTATTCACTTTGTGCAGAGGAATCAGTACTTATTAATGTTTACACATGGTGGACTCAGTGTTGTAATGTTGTGAAAAAGAAGCCTTGGACTCCGTGTTTAGATCTATAGATAGTTACTGAGCCTGCTAGGTGGATACTGAGTTATGTGTGGATTCACACATTGCGGCATCTTAACGGGTGGACTCCTTCATGTCACTGTACATAGGTTGAGGAACGAATAACATCAAGGTTTGCGAGCACGGTAAGTTCGTTGTGTCCTTTTTAATTCCATTCATAGTGAAATTTATGTGGTAGGGTTGTCCGAAGTTTTTCGGGCATTGTGTGATTGATTTTTTATATCTTATATATTCACCTAGATACATGCTTCAGGTCAAGATAAAATTGGTTAATCTGTTTAACACAAGTTTTTCTTAATTGGTGCTAAGTTTAATTGGGTTAATTTAGTTAAGTTTTTAATTAAAAACAAAAGTGTTTTTCTTGTTTTTACCCTGTTAATATAAAACCCTATGTCTTGTAAGTGATTATAATATGCTTATCCCCTCTGTAAGTCTTTACCTAGTTTTTAGTGATATTGTTGCTTTGGCCTGAGGTTTTACCCGTTAATGGGTTTCTTCCTCCTACATTTGGTTTTGTGGTGTGATTTATTTTTTGCATAATTTATATCTCAAATTCTTAATGAAAATAAATGTTTTTCGTGTTTATTAAATCATTCGTAAATCTTTTCATATTAATCTTTAGGTTTTTCTCGTTGTTTTAACATTAAAATGAAAATACAAAATTTTAATTTGGTCTAGTGTACCATTTTGAGTAATAATAGATAATAAATCATTCTTAGTCTCTATAGAAGCATTAGTACTTGGACGTATTTCTCCATTCCTCAGGAGCCCTCGCGGTCTTAGTCTAAGGCATGATGTTCCGTAATTCCACCACTTCAATAATGGCAGTGAGGGGAGTGAAGTATTTTTCCTATAATTATCCATCTTTGTTCGTCTTATTTTCACTGAAACTTGTATTCTCTAGAGAGGATTCCCCTAAGTGGTAGAACATTCCTACTTTCTTCCCTTGTTGAGGTTGGGAAAGTGGAGAAAAAATTGAATGTTTGGCAGTTAGATCATCCTCTATGTTCATGTACTTTTAGGACGTGTTTGGTAGATTAGTTATGGAGAGCGTGGGTCTTTTAGTGAAACACTTCAATGAATCTTCTCATTTAATCACAACTATAAAGGCTAGAACTTAAATGGTTTCATTGAGATCATCAATATATGGAGACTCAAGGTTGAATTTTTTACTATATTCTCTAAGGATCCCTTGACTTATGTTCGAACATGAGCAACAAAGTGGATTTCTTATGTCTGAGTTTTATATTGGTTGAGGAAGCTCCCCAATAAGGTATGGTAACTTTTTGATTTCATGACCTAGGTCTTGAACACCCTATAACCTCCAAGAGAGTGACCTCCTAAGAGAGATAACCTATCTTTCATTGAGATACATTCTTATGATATTTAAAAGTGTGAGGGTGATTCATCATTCTCACCCACATGATTGTTTCCCACTTCTTCTTTACAACATTTGTTCGAATTTTCTTCCTCATTGGTAGAATGTGATGCCAACGCTCTAAGATTTATAATAACTTAAGGATCCTTCGATAGGACAATAACAAACTGATCTTGGAGTTCCTTCTTAAGAGCCTTCATTGCTTTCATATTTCGAGGCAATTGAGCATTATTCATCATAGTGAGGAAAATAGTGTTAGAGATCCTTATTTAAGTTGTTTTCTTATAACAGTCATTACTATAAATGATGCCAAACTGTTGGTGCTGAATCTTTTTTGACACCTTGAGGAGGCGTACATAAGTAAATAATAACTATAAAAAAATCTATAAATTGGTTAAACGCCTCAATTGAGGTACATACATCGACTATGAATAGGTGGTATGAGGTTGTATAAGGTCTTTGTTGTGAGGAGAGGGAGTAACTAGTGTACTCTTATAGGTGTTTGTTATTTACTAAGGAATCAACAGGTTGTGATAAATATAAGACACACAAGTGTTATGCCCATTATAAGATAAGAAGAGAGGAAGTGGTCTTACCCTGGTTAGTTACTCTCCATATTTTCTCCTTGTTTAACAAAATGACAAGTATACACAAGTTTTTTATTCAATATGGGGTGCTAAAGGACAAAATCTCAAAACAACAATTAAACGGGTCGGAAAGGGCATGAATACCTTGAGAAGGAATAAATTAACTCATGGGAATTGTTCATTTCCTCACCAGACTCACATTCTAATAAATGACAAGTATAGATAAGGTTTAGATAAAAAAAATGTATTGGGCATTAGGAAGTAAAGTATTAAAACTACAACCAAATGGAGTTGAAAGATACTTGAACACCTCGAGAGTGACTAATTTAATTTCGACAACCAATCATGTCCTTAAAGGTTCCTAGTTTAACACAATGGAAAATATATTGAAGTTTTAGTTTAAAAATGGGGCATTAAGGCGTAAAACATAAAATGATAAACCAAATGGCTCTAAAAGAGGAACAAATACCTTAAGAGAGATTAGTGTAAATAGGGGAGTTGATCTTGTCCTTACTAGACCCCCAATTTTACAAAATGACAAATATATCTAAGGTTTAGATTATAAATTGGGCATTTAAGGGTGAAAACTCAAAAAAAACAAAGAAATGTCCACAAACACCTCGAGGGGGACTAATATTACTGGTAGTAACTAAACACACACTCACCGGACTTGGTTATCAACTAAAATTGGATCCATATTTATTTTCAAATTTTGTGAAGTCTTGCTTCCTATATACAACTTGTTAAATATTATTTAATTATTGATATACTTTCTATTTTACAGGATTACATTTGAGCGGTTGTAGTTATATGCATAGCTTTCTGAAATACATTATATTCAAAGGCCTAAAGGTTTATATGCCTCCTATCATGCAACACATGAACAAGTCAATAGATGCCTAGAGCCACATAGGAGCTATTCTTATACTTATTTTTTAGTTTTTGTTTTGAGGTTCATTTTGTTCTTGATATCCATAGGTGACTTATTTATTATTGTTATGGATACCCTAATTGGCGTGAGGAAAAAATTAAGGAAACTTTGTCAATTTTTTGTAGAATATTAAGACTTTCAATCAGTGGCGGATCCAGGATTTTTGGTCAATCGGGGCCAAAGTTTCGAGTGGTGTCGGGGGTTCGGGGACGGGAGCCCCCGAGATGAATTTTTTTGGGTTATTTCAAGTTTTATACAAATTATAACTTTATTTCGAGTTTTATACAAATTATAGTTCATCCAAATTGACTACAAATTATACGTTTCGAGTTTTTTGGGGCATATATGTTTGGGACACAAATTACAGAAATTTGACAAGGTTTAGATTTTTAATTAATTACAATCTTACATCCTCAGTTTTGAATATAATTAGAGTTATACCTTAAAGTTTGAAATTTTACCAAAAAACCCTATATATATATATATATATATATATATATATATATATATATATATATATATATATATATATATATATATATTATTTTATTTTTTAAAAATTGAACCGAGGCCAAGGCCCCCCTTGGTCCCCATGTGTATCGGACCCTGCTTGCAATACCTTGAAGTTTTTTATATGTCCATTAGAATGTTATTTTATTGTCAATAATTTAACATCTTTTTCCAAAGAACTTAAAATTTCTTCCAAATATGTGTGCGTAGAATAAATTTTGAAAAAAAAAAATTCGACATTCACTAGCGATTAGATTTTATTTTGTTTGTGGTTCGGATTTTTTTTTAGTTTGTGGCTTGGAGTTTTAGCTGGTGGTTGTTGAGACCTAGTTTATATCCCTTGACTTCCTTAGGATTCCGCTATCCTTTTCAGTTATTTTTCTTAGTTTTTCTTCCACGATGGAAAAAATATCCAAAAATGTTCCATCTCATTCCCACAAATGTTATAGCACACTTCGGTGGGCTACACGTAGTGGTGGCAAATGGGCGGGTATGGGCGATTATGGACGGGTCATAAATGGATACGGATAAATATGGATGGTTCAAGGACGGGTCAAATAGAATAATGTGGTCGGGTTTAGTTGGGTCAAACCCATGTCGGGTCGGGTTGACCCGTTTTTTCCTTTCTTTTTTTAAGCAAATCCAAAAATAGAGTTAAAATTTCAAAATTAAACTAACAAATAATAATGATCTAATTAAAGTCTAAATTTATAACATGTATCTAAATAATAAATTTAAAAGTAAAAAAAAAAAAGCAGAGTTTATATAATGAATACACGATAATAGATACAAAACAATATAACATGGCAGAAACCTTAGCTAGCAAAAAGTTTGACCGTAGGCGAAACAAAAAGTTTCTGGTGAAACCACCACCTAGATGCTTCAAGATGCTCTTAATTCTTTCAATCAGATGCTACAAAGCTGTATCAAAAGAGATACAGGAGATCGTTCATGATGCCGTACCGATCATCGAGCGGAGGCGATCCAGATCAAGATCGGAAAATCGGAGCACCAGGTGGTTTTTTCGAGCGGTGAGAGTAAGGCCACAAGTGGCAGTGTTGAAGCGGCGTCGTTTGGGTCGTGGACGGAGGTTTCCCATTTGGGTTGGGGGAGGTTTGACGGTTTTCAAAAGACCCACAAATGACCCGCCACCAATCCGAATTATTGGATCGCTCAAACCATTTTGACCCTAAAACAAAATTAATGGGCCCCAAACACATTTTTTAAGTTGATTGTGGACGGTTTCATCCTCAAGAACCCATATTTCTGGGCCTAGCTATACGTGATGAGTATGGTATATTAATCTCTTCCTAGTTCTACCTGTTGAGGGCGGTGGTAGAGCCCCCCATCTACTTGATTGACCTTGGGGGAACTTTTGCCTCTAAGTAGTTGGATGACAGAGGCTAGGATCCTATACTCTAGTTATGTGGGTATGTGTATGCATACATGGTTAGGGAGTTTTACTTCCATGCTAAGGTTGATAGGGATTTTATTTTATTCATAGTCAGAGGGATCGACATTGTTAACTTAGGTTAACCTATAGTTCATTCTCCTCAGTACCTGAGCACCATGACCATCTCACATCTTACTACACTATTAACATCAATATCCATTTTACTACAGCTATCTTAGAAAAACGTAAGCCACCTTAGAGTAACCACCTTATTCTGAATATTTCTTGCTAAATAAGATAGTTATTTTTAATTTGCTTTCGATGGGAAACAAAAGTACCTATAGCTCCAAGAATATTAGTAATATAGATGCCATCAATACTAGCATGACTATTAACCTCCCTTTTATGCTTTGGAGGCACGTTAATTCCGTTCAAAATTATGGAGATACCCAAATACACATGTCCCATCCTTACGGGATGTTTCTAACCATCATTATGATGATGACCGAAGTTCCTCTCATTTCCATTGAGGTCATTTTGAATTTTCTCTTGAGGATCAATGAGGCAACGACTCACCACTAAGCACATCTACATTTGTGATGCAAAATGACAACAAAATTTTCATCTTTACTAATTCAACTGATTGCAATGATGAGGTTTAATCAACAAATTCTCCTATACAATTTGTAGCGGTTCTGCAGATATACAAAACGTGAACATAATTTGCAAATGTTCCTACGAACTTTTGAAGTTCGTAGTAATTCCTACGAACTTCTGAAGTTCGTAGGAAGTTAATATCAAATATAAATAATCAATTTTATTAGGTATTTGAGTTCTTATATATAAATGTTATCCATAGGAATTCCTACATTTGTTCGTAGGAAGTTAACTTTCCAATTTCCAGCCTTTTACCATTGTGTACCTCCGTGTTGAAAGAAAGGTAAATCCCACTTTGGTTCTCTAACTTTACCTTTCATTGATGATCACCAGTTGAGATGCTCTAAGAGTCTCATGTACCTGATGATTCTAGGGTTTTTTCTCCCATAATATTATATTATGATGACACCATATATATCGAGTCTTGGCATGTCTCTCCCCTTAGGCATCTGTCCCGGGCACTAAGTCGCCTACACTAGTCCAACTAACTCAGCCAACACTGTCATCATAACATGAATCCTTGTATGCCTCTCAGTTCTCCTAATTCTATATAGAGGCCCAACCTACGACATCTCTATGGCTTGCATCTTTGGTAGAAATGGAACAACTTCGTGCATCCTAAAAGGATGCTCAGTACTAACGATGGTTTAGTGAGCAGCGGGATCCAGAGATGACATATGGAGATGGACCATCAGAAGCCCATGATGATGGTGGAGCTGATGCATGACCGGAGGATATATTTTATAGTTTCTTTTGTATATAATGATGTACTTTTTAGATGGAGAGAGATATTTTAATTTATATTTATGTATCTATTTATTCTACTGTATTCTATTTTTGTTTCATGGTTAACGGACATGTATTTATTTCATTTTGTATATTAACATGTATGACACAACCTTGATTCTGATATATTTATCTTTTACTTTTTCATCGTGATATGTTTCTTATTCTAGAATTAGATGTACATGTTTATTATACTTGCTAGGTTAGATAATATTTATGATGTCATAGGTTATATTGAGATATGGATATGTTGGTTTTATTGATTTATGTGTTATCATGTTCATATTTCTATATTTATTCTCTAACTTATATCATTGAGCACGTGTTTAGTTGATTATCTTATTTTCTTGATTTGATAGATTTATCATAGACTTTTTGTGTTGACTTAATCATTTCTCTATTCGAAATGAAAAGGGGGAGAAATTTTATAATTCATGAGGATTATATAATTAGGGGAGTAGTTATACATGCAATGAATTTTTTTAATATGTCATAACACACACACACACACACACACACACACACACACACACACACACACATATATATATATATATATATATATATATATATATATATATATATATATATATATATTAGAAAGGGTCTTTTATTGTTCAAAACTTATAAAAGTAATCAAAGGGTAAGGTTTTCCCACCTCTCAAGTCCGTACAACTGAGATGAAATTCCATCTTCTGATTTTTTTCCTTTAACCCATCCACTCAAATGACACTCTCTAACTCTCATTACCATCTAAAAGTACTAAACCAAGGTAGTGTAGACTCCCCTCCTTAACACCTTGTCTTTAAAATTTCAAATTCATTATTCCCCTTTCCCTTTAATTATCAATAACCTATAGAAAATTGGCCTCAGGTAGGTGAACCACTATAAGAGAAAATTCATTTCTTAAACTGATTTGTTTTGATTTTTGGATTATTTTAGGGTTTGTATGAGGCTCGAAATCTTATGAGTTCATGGCAGGGAGTACAATTAGAATTTTAAAATGTATTATTTTATATTTATATAAGGTTTTCAAAAATGGAGTTTTCATATTTTTGGTGCCATTTATGCCTTTTTGGTCTTCCACTTCTATATTCACTCTACAATTTAATTTTTAGCTAACTTTTGTTGTGTTTGAAGTTTGAAAGAAAGGTTTCACATATTGAAGCTTTTGATTTTAGGGTTTTTGAGATATGAATGAGGGTTATGGTGGGCCTTCTATTTTAGTTTATTTTACATATATCCAATATATATATATAGATAGGTTTTACTTGGATTGTGTTAGTGTTTAGTAAGAAAGTAAGATTTCATGTTGTTTCATTTTTTAATTAGGTCGTGTTCATGTTAGGTAAAGAATTCATATTTCATGTTGTTTCATGTTTTATTTAGGTTATGTGCGTGTCAGGTAAAAAAAATATTTTATGTCGTGTTTTAATTGAGTAAAAATACAATTTCATACCGTGTCATGTCGTGTTTTATTTTCATCATGTTTTTGTTAAGTGTAACCCGTAATTTTCTAGAATAAATAAGTAAGTAATTTTTTGGAATAAATAAAAATATTTGTGGAAATTGGATTTAATCCAAAAATTTAATTTATTAATTTCGAATATATAATTTCTTGGTATGGCATAATGATGTGTGATGGATTTTGTATATTAATGTTTCTAATAGTTGCATGTGTTATAGAAATTACAAAATTGAGGTGTGGCACAATTAAAAATGCATAATGCTGGAATAAAATAATTCGGGACATATTTAAGGAAGTACATGGGCTCGTTTAGGTGTTTTAGACCTTTATAAATAGTCTCGGACCATATGTACATGAGTTGGGGAACTTTGGGGCTAGTTTGGGTATGGATTCAGGCCCATTTGAGGGTCCAAAGTTTGGGGGTTTAACCTAACTCGGAATTTAGAGTTAATATGTTTAAGTGGAGATTAACCACTTCCCACTACTCATAAGGAAAACGTAAACGTAACTGCTACCAAGAGAGAGGAGGAAAATAATCGAAAGGGGGAGAAAAGGGCAAAAATCAAAATGGAATCAAGAGGCTTCCTTTGACAACTTATTAAGGTGAGAATTCTCTTGTTCAATTTAACTTCCAATGTATGTCTTGATGCGTTATAATGACCTCCTAAGAATTCTGGGTTTTAGGTTAATTCTTGATTATTATATGTTGTAGAATTATCCCATGCATGTAGAGAACTGATTTTAATATAGAATTGTGGCTCATAAACCTAGGTATCGAATTCTATAATTTGAGGACAGAAACCTTAGGGTTGTTGATATGAAATTGGGGATATCTTGATGATTATATGTAGAGGACATTAATGTTTATATATAACCTGTGAACCTGATGTAAATTGTCTGTTAGATGCCCTATACATTGAATTAAACATTGTTTAAATTGTGGATGAAATCTGGGTTTAAATACTTTATTCATGTTCATAAGTTATGAGAAATTTGGGCATGAAATTGGGTTTGATTTATGAAATCTAGCATCTTAAGTTGAGTAATTAAGTGTTAGAGACTTAACTACATGATTATAAAAGTGAAATAAACCATTAGAAATAAATTTGGGAATGAAGTAGAAATCTTGTATTAGAACAACAAGAAGATCTGGGTTACTGGGACAAAACGAATCGATTTAGAATTGGACCGAATCAATTCAGTCCTGCTGTTAGGGTGAGTTTAGGTCAGAATTTATGAGTCAATGGGATAATTTTTGGATTCAACAAGAAATTTATTAAAAAATATGAAGTTGACCACATATCTATTGGAATATTATATTTAACAACATGGTTAAATAATTGTCAAAGGAAATTAGAATGAATAATTAACTAAATGGTCAATTAATAATTAATGAACAATTATGGATATTGTGTCGGACTTTTAGGTAATTATTAAGCACTTACCAATACATATTATATGAGATAAATAATATGTATTTATATGTATTTGTATGGACATACCAATGTTCGTAGACGGTCCTATTGGCTTGGGGTTTTGTGCGTTCTGGCGGCGTAGGACACATCGGCACAGGTGGTCCTGGCAATTGTGTTGGTCATATAAGTAGCCACTATGAGAGGTAGGTGTTGACGTTGGTAGCCTTTGTCACCTCTGGATATGGTCCGTGAACTAGAATACTGCGTAGGGACCGCCCCAAACTTATGTGTGTTTTATGATGTTTGCTTAGGATAAAAGATTCCTACGGACTTGCCAATAGAGTACGAATGAGACACCAACGGTAGATGCCTTTGTATGTCTAATATATGAAAGGACATATATATACTACCCGAAAACTAATGAGATCAATTAAATCGCCTACGTTTGGAGGCATAAATTGTAGACTCTTATTGTATTGTGCATAATATATGTTTATACCACGTTCATGATATTTATGGAAGAAGAACAGTAATTAATTATAGTTGACTCTGTTGTAGTAATTGGGTGTAATTAATCCAAAAAATATTAAATTGGCACATTGTCACTTACACCATTTTAGGATTTCTCGGGATGTGGATAATATCACACTTAGCCGAGGGGTGAAACGTTAATCACAGGCTAGTGACGAGGGGGAATATTTATTTTTCATCAACTTTATTTATTGCATCTTAAATTGATTAAGTTAATTCTTGCACACCCATGGCTCTTACCCAAATTTAAATCTTTTCTTCCCCCAGGTGATCCTAGACAGGGATAGCGAGATTGTTGTTGTATCAGTCTTGTGATCTCTCTTGCTTACTGGCTTTTTAGACTTACTGATTCTAGCATAAGTGTTTTTTAGTTGTAGTTAATTATTTCATTTGAGACAATTGTAAGGGAATAAGTCCAAGATTTCTTTACATTATGTTGTGTTGAGATATTTACTTTCTCGTCGAAATTATTATTTACTTGGTGTTGGTTTGGATTCATTTATTATTATGAAAATATTCATTGAACCAAAATTACGAGCCTTGAATATATTATTTATATTACATTGTGCTGAGAATGGTATTAATTGACAGACAAGCCCCATATTCAGTGTATTGTGTTTGGCCAACTTTTACGTGAGAAGATGGGGGTTGTTACATTAAGTAAAAATATAATATTTTGTGTCGTGTTTAAATTGATAAATCTTCATGTCAAGTAAAAAATCAATATGAATCAGTTTGCTTGAATTCCTAGAAAACAATTGTACAAGAAAAATTAAAATATATATTACATGTCATAAAATGGAATACATCAAAATTAAAATCATCTTATTATTTGAAATAATAGTTTCAATTCTAAGAAGCCTCCATGCAAAGTCATAATAAGAAAACTAATCCTCGATCGATAATCATTAAACGATTCATTTCTAATGAGTCAAGTGAACACATGAAAGACAAAACTCAATAGGAGATTAGGTTAGAGTATGAAAACCCCTTCCTCGAGGCTCGGTCAGCTTGTTGAGCCGAATGAACTATGAACTCAAGAGCTAAGTGTATCCTCTTTAGTGGATTCTGGAATCACTGAAAGGATCAAACCCACAATCGTAGGATGATTTTTTTTTGGATCAGTCAAACTACTTGAAGCAAGTGGCAAAGGAACACTGCATAATAAACACACATAAACAAAATACAGAGCATAACATAAACTAAACCTCTTATCATTTCATGAAATCATGACTTTGTTTGGTAAATAAAATCATATTGGTGTTAGGTAAACTCAATAGGAAAGTAGGTTAGAGTATGAAAACCTCTTCCTTCAAGTTATCCCAACTTATTGGGCAAAATGAAATATGAACACAAGAGCCAAAGGTCTCCTCTCTAGAGATTTGTAACATCTCTAGAAGGATTAAAGGCACATTAGTAGGCTAATTGTTTTTAGATAGGTCAAACTATTATGAGCAAGTTGAAAATGAACACTGAAGCTCAATAAACACACACGAACACGATACATGTCATAACATAAATAAAATTTCATAAAATCATGTCCACATTAGGTAAAAAATCATGTCATGTCATGTCATGTTCGAAGTCCATAACCCCAACTATTTTCTCTCTCTTCTCATATGGTATAAAAAAATCATTTGTAGTCCCTCCCATTACCGAAAATCGACATGGTTTTAAGAGCAGATATTCCAAAAAATTTGGGAAAGATCATTATAAAAATAGTGAGCGAACTTTGTAAAAATTACAAAAACTATTTTACTCTTCAAAATTCCTTAAACCATTTAACAGACATTATAAATAAAAGCAATGATTAAACTTTTTTTAAAATTTAAGTCGTTAAGAAGTTGCAATTGTATTAATTTAACATTCTAAATTTTTTGTAGTTAATAGTTATTAAGTATATCATTTTTTGTAGGAGATGGTGGTATCAAGTGGTTCAATTAATTTGAAAATATTATATTATTGTAGACTTCGTACGGTAATGTAGGCTTAGAAAAAAACTATGAATCCGGATCGGAGTTTTGTATTGAGTCCTAATTAAAAATTTGGTTCATTCATATTCTTTCATTGGAATGATCATCAAACATCATTGAATTTATAATACCGTGATTTGGAGATGAAGTGTGCAACTGTGAAGAGTAGCATTGAAGATTTGAAAATAAAATTTGAAGCACTAGCTCAGAAACATAAGATGTTGAATTTCCAATTTAAATTGTTTGTAGTTGTTTCATGGTGTAATGGTTTATAAGAGGTTATTATAAAAAAATTTGCAGGAATTTTTGTTGTTGTATGTTAAAGACCATAGGTGTAATTATTTGCAATGGATGTATTGGTTATTTTCAATCCATGAATATAATTTCTTTGTTTTACTTTTATTTGAACATGGTTGTTTCATGATTTAATTATGTTTTGCTCCTTCAAAAATTACATGATAATTTTAATAATTACAAGAATAAGAAGACAATATTGAATAATAAGAATTGCAATTTAGTGCTTAAAATAACAAGACAAGAATTATATGACAATGCTGATAATAAAAATAATAAAACATTTGTGACACCCCATAATTTTTAATAATTAGGAAGATTAAGTCTATTTATGAAATAAAATAGTTTGTCAATTCAATTTGAATATCATCCTTATTATGAGTGAAATCAAACAATATGTAAAATGCAATTGAAGCGCGATAAGATAAATCCCATAATATAAATGAATATGAAAGATATCACCACCAACTAATATAATAGCTAAACCAGGATCCAACTACATATATCCCAAAATGAAATCATAAGTACACCTCAACAAGACAACAAAAGAAATCCGACCTAAAAGAGAAAGAGAGTACATGCCAAAATAGATATAGAAACCTGACATCTCTCATAGTAAATGATCGAATAAAAATAAACAGAAACCTAAATACTCAAAATGATGGTGATGAGACTGGGACAGGACTCTACACTACAAGGAACATAAGATTAAGATCATGAGTACCTGAAAGGGATTCAATAGCGATGGTAAACTCAACTCAAGCTAACATAGCTACGTTGTTGATACGAAAATTAGGTAGCTGACGTGGATTAATCATATAAAGACACGTAGCACCTTACGTGGAAAATACATATGCTCCCCGAGCTACTCAGTGCCCCAAGCTACCTAGTATGTTGAGCTACTCATCGTCCCGAGCTACATAGCGTGCCGACCTACTCAACATGCAGAGCATCTAGCCAAGAAGACCAAGCGATAATTGTACATTCAATGAACATCGAATTTAATGAACATTCTTATACAGATGTATATGTCTATTAAACGACGTCATCTTGTCTATTCATAATGATAACCCCAATGCTATAAATACATTGTAACACTCCCCATAAGGGGAGAATTAATCTCTGGTAATCATCATGGAGATTAAGGCACACATTGGCAATACAAGAACAGTGGACGTAGGTCATTCTTATTGGGATGAACCACTTTAAAAATCTATTGCCTTATTTTCTTTATTCCTTTTTATCTGTGATTAATTAATTAGATCGAATCTGGTTTTTTACATCAATAGATTGGTGTCGTCTGTGGGAAAGAACTATACGTAGCATTTTTCACTAAAAACTTATTACTAATGGCTGAGATCCCAAAATCTAGCGCCCGAAATAATACCAGGGCCCTCCAAATCCCTCTGCTCCTCCAACTATCGATCAACTTACGAGAATAGTAGCCAACTTGGCCCAAGGGCAAACGACTATGCAAGAAACTATGAGGTAACTCATTCAGACTATTCGTAACAGATCACCTGCCCAGTTAGGACAACAAAGCGCTCAGAGAAATACCCATATTCCATCCTCAAGAACTAGATGTACACTATTCCTGGATGTTTCTCATCCCAACGCAGTGACTCTTGTCATACTGAGAGGTCCAATGATCCTTCAGATCAACCTGGACGAACTTCATCTATCAGAGATATAAATTCTAGACCAAATGTCACTCTAACTCCTGAGCAAACAAACACTCTGGAAAGGTTTAGCAAAGTCTCCCCTTTTGATCGTTTGGGCCCTAGGAGGAATGGGAATCCCTCTAGGCTTGCGTCGAGGAATACTCAATGACCAATCGATCTAAGGGAAGGTTCTGCCCAATCACGCCCAGGAACCCGCAATGAAAGATCCCAAGAGGAGAATTCAGCGTGTTCTGTTTCTCAGGAAAATAGGCACGTAATTGCGAATGATGCGTGGAAGGGCTCCATTCAGAGATTGGAGGACCGACTAGGGGAAATGGCTAAGGCCAAGAATCCTTTCTAAAGAACTTTTGTCCAAGGGTCACCTTTTGTGAAGACGGTAGTGGATTTTCCCACACCATCTAAGTTTAAAGCCCCGGTAGTGATGCCTAAATATGATGAAAAAACTGATCCCATCCTCCACATAGAGCAGTACTAGGTCGCTGCTAGCATCTACGCAGTTCCAGACGAGATGAGTTGCAGGGCTTTCTCAGGAGCCATCACTGGATCAGCCTAGATATGGTACAACAACCTTCATCGGGGAAAGATTGCTACTTTCCATCAACTGGCAGAGCTATTCATAGGAAACTTCTTCTTTGGAGCAAAGTCAGTTAAGAGAGTGGCATACCTACTGAGTGTGAGGTAGAAGTCAGGAGAAAGCACCAGGGATTACATCACTCATTTTAATAATGAGAAGATGGAAGTGATTGACTACGAGGAGAAAACAACAATAACATCTCTAATGAGTGGTCTATTATCGGACAAGTTATATTATATATTGGCCAAAGATCCCCCTAAATCCATAGCAAAACTGATGGCAAAGGCAGCCAAGATCAGGAATGCCGAAGAGGCTATGGTTACGAAGAAGAACCCTGGCACTAAAGTAGAGACCAAGGCTGAGGGTACAGCAGAGAAGAAGGACCAAAAGCGCAATGGGAATGGCAAGTGACCAAAAGGCAAGGAGGTATTCGAGCAGTTGAAGAAGTATGGGAATTACACGCCTTTGAATTTGGATATAAACCATATTCTGGAAGAGATCAAGAATAGCGAGGAGCTAAATTGGCCGGAGAAAATGAGGATGGACCCCGATAAGAGGGATAAGTCCAAATATTGCGAGTTCTATAGAGATCACGACCACACGACCAAGCGTTGTATAGCTCTTCAGAACAAGATCGAAGCACTTATTAGGCGAGGAAAATTGAGTAAGTTCATTGGTCGCCAGAATGGTGGGAAGACTAGCGAAAGAGGAAGACAAAGGTCCAAATATCCTCACCAACCAAAACACGATAATAAGAGGAACCACGAAGATAATCGAGAGGACGATCCCGACCTCCCTAAAAAACCAAGGCATTCGGAACAAGAGGTATTTTCCATCAATTTTGGATCATTTGAATGTAATGTGATTACAGGTGGCGACGCAGGGGGAGGAGATCATACTGTCGAACATAAAGCTTACCTCAATGAGGTTCAAGCTTGTTCTTACATACAGCGTATAAATTTGACTAAAGACGATCATCCGAGGAAGGTGAATAGGGATAAACTGGTTATCGAATTTTCTAAAAATGATCTTGTTGGCGTACTATATCCTCACGACGATCCTTTAGTGGTCAAGATGAGAATAAAGGATGTAGTGATTCATGCATATTGGTGGACAATTGTAGCTCTACAGACATTATGTTCTACCCTGTTTTGATAGTTTGAATTTGAATCTAGCCCAGTTGGAGCCATATCACAGGCTCCTCCTCAGATTTACAGGAGAGAAGGTCTTTCCACTTGGGACGATCAAGTTGGACATGCTCATGGGCACCTAGCCTGCCTGCAAAATAGAAAAAGTACACTTTTTTATAATGGATAAGAATGTCCAATCAGCCTACAATGTAATCATGGGAATAGTAGGCTTGAAGAAGTTTGAGGCCATACCATCCACGGTACACCAGTGCTTGAAGTTTCTGACCAATTTCGGAGTTGGATTTGTGAAAGGCGACCAGAAAGTAGCTCAGGAATGTTACTATCCGTCTGGTGAGCAGGAAGGACTGGAGGAGGAGAGGAAGAAATCCACCACATACTAGGTGGATGAGTCCGAAGAGGCGGAGATCAAGACTTTGGACCCTAGAGATAAGTCTCAACTTGTGAAGGGCCAAGTCATTGAAACTACAGAAAACATCATTCTGGACGATGAACGACCAGAACGAACCACTCAAATCAACACTTCCCTGGATCCGTTCATAAAACAGGAGCTAGTGGCATTTCTATGGCATAGAAAGCAAGCTTTTGCATGGGGCCACGAAGACATGCCAGGGATAGATACGGCTTTCCTATGCCACGAGCTCAATGTCAATAAGAAGGACAAGCCGGTGAAGCAGCAAAGAAGGGTATTTAGCCCGAAGAAGAATCAGGAAATCCAAGAAGAAGTCGAGAAGCTATAAAAGGCCTCCTTCATCGAAGATGTCAAATACCCCGACTGGCTAGCCAATGTTGTTATGGTAAAAAAGAAGAATAACAAGTGAAGGTTGTGCATGGATTTCACTGATTTCAATAAAGCTTGACCAAAAGATCACTTTCCCTTGCCCCGAATTGATCAGCTGGTGGATGCTACCTCGGGGCACGAGTTATTAAGCTGCATGGATGCTTATTCCGTCTAAAACCAGATTAAGATGAAACCAGAAGATAGGGAGAGTACTTATTTTATTACCTTAATGGGAACATATTGCTATAATTTTATGCCATTCAGACTTAAAAATGCAGGCGCTACGTACCAGAGGTTGATGAATAAAGTCTTCGTAGAGCAAATCGGCAAAAACATGGAGGTTTACATCGACGAGATGCTAACTAAGAGCAAGAAAGTTGCCGATCATCTAGCTGACCTCGGCTAAACCTTTGATCAATTGGACAAATATAAGATGAAGTTGAACCCGACAAAATGCATATTCGGTGTACGAGAAGGCATGTTCCTTGGGTATATTGTGAATCAGCGAGGCATCGAAGAGAATTTAGACAAGATCAATGCTCTACTGGAATTACGATCTCCAGCTACGAAGAAGGAAATTGCAGCTCTTAACAGGTTTGTATCGAGAGCAACGGACAGATGTCTCCCGTTCTTCAAGACCCTTATGACAACTTTTGAATGGAACGACGAATGAGAGCAAGCATTTTAAGAATTGAAGAAATATTTGGGGACACCTCCACTATTATCCAGACAGATTATGAGCGAAAGATTATACTTGTACCTGGCTATCTCGGAGAGCGCAGTCAGTTCGGGGTTGATAAGAGTGGAGGATAGAGTATAAAAACACGTGTACTACACCAGCAAAGCATTCCGAGGAGCAAAAATTAGATATCCAAAGTTGGAAAAGGTAGCATTAGCTCTAATAGAAGCAAGTAGGAGGATGAAACCTTATTTCCAGGACCATACCATAGTGGTGTACATTGATATGCCACTTAAACAGGCCTTGCACAAGCTAGAAAAGTTCGGAAGACTAATGTACTGGGCGATCAAACTGGGCAAGTATGATATTGTTTATGAGCCAAGGTCCTCACTCAAAGGGCAGGCGGTGGACGATTTTATCGTGGAAGTCACTTACCTAGATACCCCCGACCAGCAAGAGCCTAATGCAGAACAACCCTTGGATGTTACGGGATCATCAGGGACAGTACTCGTTTAACTAATGTTAGGAGAGTCATCAGAAAAGATGAATAACGAGCAATAAGCGTCATCGGGTAATGGTCCAGTAGTGGAGAAGAATAAAAGGAAGTACCAAATATTCCATCTAGGAAACTTATCAGACCAAGAGTTTGATAATGAGATACCTATGTGGAACTTGTATGTGGATGGCTCCCATGTGCAACAGGAAGTGGAGCTGGAATAATTCTTAATAGCCCTGATGAATTGGATATCGAATACGCTCTGTGATTTCAATTTAAAGCATTCAATAATGCGGCTGAATATGAAGCCATGATAGTGGGCCTCAGTTTGGCAAAAACATTACACGCAGAGCAAGTAACCGTGTTTAGTGATTCACAGTTAATTGTACAACAGACTCTAGGGCTGTATGCAGCGAAGGGAGACTTGATGTCAAGATACTATGCCAGAGATAGGGAGATGTGGCCACCTTCACCATAGTTCGGTTGGTCAGGATACCAAGATTGGAGAATTCCAGGGTTGACGCATTAGCTCGGTTAGCCTTAACTACTTGCACCGAGCTACGAAGAATAATTCCTATTGAGATATTGGCAGAACGGAGCATAGATGAAGATTTAACGGTGAAATTCATTACCCTAGATAGGGGACCATCCTGGATGGATCCTATCAGGGCATATATCGAAGAAGGGATTGTGCCAACTGACCAACTTGAAGCCAAGAGGTTAAAGTTTAAGGCTTCTCGATATGTATTGAATAATGGCGTCTTGTAAGGGGTATCATCGCAGGTCTACAGAGATGTGTGCATCCCTCGGAAGTTAAAGATCTGATTGAAGAAGTCTACGAAGGCTCTTGTGGAGCTCATATGGCAAGTCGGACTCTTCTACAGAGGATAACAACACAGGGATATTATTGGCTGACGATGACAGCTGACTGCACAGACTATGCGAAGAAATGCGATAAGTGCCAGCGTTTCTCTTCTGTCCGAAGAACCCCCTAGGCATTTTTAACACCCATTACATCCCCTTGGCCATTTGCTATGTGGGGAATAGATTTGTTCGAACCTCTGCCAACCACCAAAAGGAGGTTTAAATATCTAGTAGTCGTTGTTGACTATTTCACCAAGTGGGTCGAGGCCGAACCTCTCATTTATATGTCGTATGAAAGGGTCTACCAGTTTATATGGAAACATATTATTTGCAGGTATGGATTTCCACATGCCTTTATCACGATCATGGAACCCAATTCGATAATGAGGAATTCGCTGCATATTATCGTCAATCCAATGTTCAGAAGATCCATTCTGCGCCCGGCCACCCACAGAGCAATGGACAAACTGAAGTGACGAATAAAACTCTACTGAATGGCTTGAAGAAACGACTGGATGAAGCAAAAGGAAATTGGATTAACGAGCTACATTTTGTGCTCTAGGCATATCGCACAACACCCCGAACAGCTACTGGAGAATTACCCTATGTGCTAGCCTTTGGAACCGAAGCAGTTATCTCAGTTGAATTGGGCCTGCCTACACACATAGGACTTAATTTTAATTCTCCTATAAGCAATTTGATGAGACATTTAGACCTGGACATGCTCGAGGAAGTTCGAGAAGATACGGCCATCCGAAACGCAGCCTACCAACAGAGAACATCCATGTTCTACAACAAAAGAGTGAAGAAATGTGACCTTAAGGAGGGGGGTTATGTGCTCAAGAAGGTGATTCAGAAGCATAACAAGCTAGAGGCTAATTGGCATGGGCCCTACCGAGTAACTACAGTTGTTCACCCTGGGACTTACAGAATAGAAACTTTAGAGGGGGAAGAATTTAAAAACGCATGGAATGCAGAGCATTTGCGCAAGTATTACCAGTAATACAGACCTACATGTACACATTTCTCTTCACATGAATAAAAGTGATGTTTATTTTTTTTATTTTCCTCTTTTGCTTAATTTTTATTGGAGTACTAGTACTACACACTACATAAATTCCGGTTGATCAACACTAGCAACCAATAACTAAAGTTGGTCGACATTCAATAGCCACCAACTCCGATTGGTCAGCACCAATAAATTTGACCAACAAAGTTGGCATAATAATCATACAAGGCAAAGCCTGTTTGATCACGGATGATCTCAAGAGATATCCCAAACTAGGTAAAAATATGGATGACCTCACGGGGCATCCACTGTCTAGGCACCAAGGTAATCCCAACGCAATTACTACAACTAAGCAGGAACATGAGAGGAAAATCACCCCATTGCTTAGGCACTAATAAGTGATAAGTCACTACAACCAGGCAGCAAATGGGTCAAGCTCCATTGTCAAGGCAAAACAGGACAAATTGTCCCTCCATATATATATGCATATATACATTCATCAACAAAAATGAGAAACTCATCTCATGAAGTATTTCCAAGGACAAAAAGACCAATTTTTATTTATTAACCACAAGGAGGCCACATAGACATGAATTTTGTTTCATTGAATACAAATTTCCTATTCTATGGGTTTCTTTCCCTATGATTTTACCACAGGTTCCATTTCGGTTGGAGGGTCATCTAACACATAGGGAGAATTGATAAAGTTCATATCTTATAGCATTCTGACGTTGCTCGGACATGGTCGATCAAGAAAATGTTGCGGACAAGAAATCTCAAACTCTGAATGAACTGGTAATCACCAAGATACCTAGAGATCAAACACCGAAAAATGGCATGAGCTAAAATTCAGCTGACATCGAGTTTAAAAGGAGGAACCGGAAAGTCAAGTAATCCAGGCTCACACCAATCCCACAAGGATAGTCCTCGATTAACTTTCATTATATATAAGGCATTCAACCATCCCTGTTTGTATCCCTCATTGTTGGATTATTGCAATCGAGCATCGAGGTGGTATAAAGATTCATTGCATCCCGCCATCTAGAATTCCCTAGGCTACTTATAAAATTAATAAGTCAATTTGTCAAGTTCCTCGTGGATCTTCTTCACCAACATTTCCTTACTCTCCAGGGCAGAGCTCCAATTGGAGAGTTAGTCGGTAAGACTCTGAAGTTTTTTAGATATATCTTCCAAGGCCTGATTTTCTGCCATCAATTGAATGACTTGATTTTCCAAAGCTAGTGGGTCCTCGTCTCTTCAATATTGATCCAACCATCCCTTGCTCGTCTACGGGTAAAAGGCCTCGCTCTTCCACGAGTAGACTGAGTAGATCCGGTTCATTTCAAAATCTCCAACTCCTCTCTCAAGGCAGCATTTTCAGTTTCTAAAAAAGAAAAGCCTTCATCGTTAACTGAAACTATGGCTCCCGAAGAAGATGAGGCAGCAGATTTGAGGTGTTTCACTTCATCTTACAACATAATATTTTCTTACTCTAGCAGCTTGGTAATATTCCTGTGCTCTTCTATCTCAAGCTTCAGCACATTTTCCTTTTTCTCATGGGCAGAGATGAACTTGTCATAGCCCCTGTCAGCACTCAGCTGTTGGTATTTTCTCTCATAACCTTCGTGTAAGAGAGCAGTGGACGTTTTGTGCTGAAGCTAGAGTTCCTCGATCATCCCTTGAAGGTCTTCAATCATTTCGTAATAAGCCACGTTATTGGCCACAGCACGATCAAGAAAACACTTCAAGTATTGGTACGCATCAACTGCTCGCTCAGAAGCATCGGATCCAAGGATATCAATTATTTGGGCATTACTAAAATCTGCACGACCCTCTTTAAAGTAATCATTATATTTTTTCATCAACTCAGTGTCATGAGCTGATAAGAGTTCCATCCTGGCAATAAACTAGCAAAGATAAATAAAAACCCATCAACAATGATACAGATAAGAGCAAGTCAAGGAGATATTCAGAGTAGACGACAACAACCCATTTTATTCATCATAAGAAGAGAGATTACAACCAAAGTTACATAAAAGAGAAGAAAAGCAGAAGAACAACATAAATAAAGAATCGAGCAACGCTACACCTTCTCCTTATTTCCTATAACATCAGCAGCAGGCTTAGACAAAGAAGTTGGTTGCTCGGGAGGCATTTGATATTGCTCGGTAGAATTTAATGCTTGCTGAACTTTCTCGGAGGGTTTAGGAGCATTAGCAACAGGGACTTGTTCTACTAGCATCAAAAAAGACTCATCATATGAAACTTCATCTTCATCTTCTTCGTCAATAGTAGGAGGAGGGCCATAAGTGTGCTTTTGGAACAACTCTGAATCATCCGCAATATTCAACTCTCTTAATGTTGTGACCCATATGTCCCTAAAGTACTTTAAACTCATGTATTCCATCTGGTAATTAATAGAGGTCAAGGCTCTATTCCAACCCTTATCCCAACTAGAGATGAATGATTTCTTCACCGCAGCTTTTCTCTTCATCTTCTCAAAAGAAGCATGTTCCTCGACAAGCCTCACCTTCTCCTCAAGGTCTTTCTTACGCCGTTCAGCCTCTTCAACCTTGCCATCAGTTTCTTTTTTGCTGAAAACGAAGACTTTTACTTTTTCCTCCAACTCCTTGGAGGCATTTACAGCTTGATCATGAGCTGACTCTGCAGATAGAAGCTTCTTTTCCAAGGCATCTTTATCTTCATCGTATTTCTTTCGAGCATCCTTCAAGGCTTGAGACAACCTAGAAAAATCTTCTTCAGTCCCGATGGATGAGGTTAAAGCCTTAATAGCCTCATCTCTCTCCAAGATACTATTAAAGCACGTCATAAACTGGAAACAAGAAACGAAGCTCGAATTAGAATGCGAATACAGTATATGGAAAGAAGTGTTAAGAATAATGATACTTATCGACGCGATATGTTGAGCCGCAAAATCAACGACCTTCTCCCGTGAAAGGGAGACCCCATCAGCTCGATAATCTGGAATAGTTCAAGACTTGATCAAACTCCTGGTCGAATTAGGGGTAATACAAGCTGGAGTGCTAGTCCCCGAGGAAGAACCCCCAATATCATAAGGTTGAGCAGCAATTTCTATAGGTCTCTCTGCATAACCTCTCCTCAATTTCCTCAGAGGAGCATCTTCAATCAAAAATGCTGCCTCTACTTGTGCAACAGCAACACCTTTAATCAAAGGTGCTTCCTCTTTTGGGATAGCAGGAGGCTTCCTGCCGACTTCCTTGATATGTGAAATTATTCCTTTGAAGGAAATACCATCCACTTTCTTTGTCCCTTCAACTAGGACATCCCCTTTCCTCTTCTTCGCCCTTTAAGTATCATGAGCATCCTTGGCGAAGAACACAGGCATTCTCCTCTTCCTCATCATCAAATAAGTAATAGATGCACCCAAATCAGAAGAAGGATCTTCGACACTTGCTTGAGATACTGGTACTTGATCAAGATCTATTACCATGGGAGGGGCAAGAGGACGAGCAATGAAAGAAGAGGTGGTATTTTTGTATCTCAGCAAATAAGAAGCAACTCTAACGTGCTCCCCGTTAACTGATTGATGCAAACCCCAGATGAGTTTCAAAGCCTTTATATTGATATCTCTCTCTTTTGGGGGCTTTATTTTGTTATCAACTGCAAAAGCAAATATAAATATCAGTGACGCATTTTATCAAACATATAAACAGAGCTAAATCAAATCATTGAAAACAACCTATCCAATTGCCATAAAGTGGACACCTGGGACCTTGGTACCTATTATTTCCTTTTAATAGAGGGTGGGGCCAATTTTTCATCACAACCCCATGGTCAAAATAGTCCCTATTAGCATCGGGAAGATTGACTACTAAAGCTCTATTGGAAAACCTAGTTTTTAAATAAAATATGGTATCACTAGTAACCCATTTATAACAAAACATAATTTCAGGGATCCCTAAAGGAGTCCCGTGAATTTGGTTTAACCTATGTACTCCATTAACTACCCTCCATGTATTTGGAGATACTCTTGCAGGCACAATATCAAAATATTGGGAAAACTCCAAACACAAGGGATTAGGCGGAAAAGAAAAGCCACATTCAGCTATGAAAAGTGAGGGAAACCAATGCCCCTCAGTTGGAGAAAATAAATCAGATGGAGAAGGAGGTTCTTCTAGAATAACCTAAGAGGGAATCGCAAAGTCGGCTCGAAATTTATCCAAAGATTTGATAAGATAAACCATGATGACTAAAAGCAAAGAAAGAAGAAGGAAGAAATGCTTACAGAAATGGTGAAATCTGCTAAGGCAAAAAATGGAAAGAACGATAGTTTAAAAAAATGGAGTGAGAAAACACAGAGTTTAGAAATATGGAAGTGAAAGGTAGATGACGATTTTTTTCCTATCGCTTTTAAATGACTTGCCTCGTGAAGAAGGAAAAGAAATGATTAATAAAAAAGACGATTGCATTTTCGGCGGTTAAATGATGAAAAAGATGCAAATACCCAAGCGTCTGGCGCAGATTCAAAATATTTATAAATTTGTCATTTCGTGTTCAAATAATGAGACAAGAGGAAAAGATCCTCAGTGTTGGAGATCTGTAAGTAATCAATACATACAAAGGTGTTCGAGCAACTTTCGAATAAAATATTCCACACTCTCGTATCAAAACTCAACTGTGAAACATTGGGGGCTTCTGTTGATACGAAAATTAGGTAGCTGACGTGGATTAATCATATAAAGACACGTAGCACCTTACGTGGGAAATACATAATTCTCCCCGAGCTACTCAGCGCCCCGAGCTACCTAGCATGTTGAGCTACTCAGCGTCCCGAGCTACATAGCGTGCCGATCTCCTCAACATGCAGAGCATCTAGCCAAGAAGACCAAGCGATAATTGTACATTTAATGAACATCAGATTTAATGAACATTCTTGTACAGATGTATATGTCTATTAAATAACGGCATCTTGTCTATTCATACTGATAGCCCCAAGGCTATAAATACATTGTAACACTCCCCATAAGCAGAGAATTAATCTCTGGTAATCATTATAGAGATTAAGGCACACATTGGAAACACAAGAACAGTGAACGTGGGCCATTCTTATTGGGCTGAACCACTTTAAAAATCTATTGTCTTATTTTCTTTATTCCTTTTTATCTGTGATTAATTAATTAGATCGAATCTAGTTTTTTACATCAACATACGCCAACCAATAACAGTTTTACAAGTAAACAATAAATCTACAATTTATATTTTTTATCTCACATCGTATAATGTGACTTATAATTTACCATATTAATTTCCATCTTTAAATCAAACATTATTTAAAACTGTGAACGTACCTAGCAACCCACACCCCTTAGGGGTAGCTAGTGTCCCGTCACATAATATGCAATAAATAAATAACATTATAGTAAATCTCCATCATAAATAAAGTCCAACCTCCTTTGTATACACTCTAAAACATCGCCATAAAATCATCGTAATCGTGTCTGGCCCCAAGTCCTCTTTAGGGTCACCAAGACCTACGATACGGAATCCAACCTCCTTCATATATACCCCAAACATATTTATCATAAATAATATAAACAACCATGGCCCCATTTTTCGGGTTATGCATAAAATAAGAATGTATCTCTACTCTCAATATAATCTAACATATTATCCTCTCACGTCAGTAATTCATTTTAACATCCTTCATTTACTTATTTTTATTTTTAAACATTCTACTTGTTTTACTATTCTATCAAAGGGGATGGGGTGAGACACTAATTATCTAAAAGTCTACATGCAACTAAATGAATGAAGATTTTATATGTTTCTTTTAACTTTCATTTCTTGAATATTTCTCCATTTGAAGTATGATTTCAAAAGATTATGCTAGTAACATGAATTTTACTCTCACTAGTAGAATCAAACAATATAAAATGAAGGGGGGGTTTATATCAAAATGAGAGTTAGATTATAAAAATTCTAACATCATTATAGTAGGAATTATATTCACACTTGAAGAATGAGAAGAGACTATAGAATTAACTACAATCATATAAATGACCACTACTCATGTATTCCCAGGTCTACATAATCACACGAGTCTCAATTCACAAGTTGTTTATCATAATACTAACTTAATCAAGTTCCATGAATAACTAATATTTCGATTTTGGAATTTACATAATTAAAGTGGACATGGGAATTCACAATTAAAATTTTACATATGAATTTATCCTTGTCCCGATAATCATAATTTACAATTTATTAACTCCCTAATTATCACAATTGATCAAAGTTTAATTAAAATTATATATTCTAATAATTTAACGATGTAATTATGAAATTTGATGAAATAAATTATACCCTAACTATCTCTAATTGATTTTATTTATAAAAATTAGGTTAAGGAAGAAATTAGTATTTAAATGCATAAAAGGGGGAGGAGTGAAATCTTAACTTCCCTTAAAGGAGAAATCCACAAAAGAAATATAAGCATGAACATAAAAGAATTCCTCTTGGAATGTGTTGAAATTTCTCCAAAGAAATATTCGAATTTTACTCCAAAAGTTCTCCTAAAAGTAATCTAGAAAAGTATAATTTTTTATACTGCGTTATAGAGTGTATTTTTACGATTGTATTGATATAATTGGTGTGGGAATTGGGTTGGGTTTTAAGGGATAAATGTGTGTTGAAATTATAAAACAACAGTGTAAGGGGAGAAAATAATGTTGGCGTAAGAGGAAAAATATAGGGCGCTAGAAAAATGAAAGCAAAGTCTTCTTAAAAAATCTCCCTTTATCTCTATAGAGATAAACATACCCAACTATAGCGGTAAGTTATGACCGCTATAGCGGTTTCAGACCTCAATTTTCCGCCTTAAGTAAAAACCCGAATTAGTTCTCTTTAATTAATTTCCTATATTATTATTACCTTAAATTCCTTACCAAGTCATTTACTAATTACCTTTATGCCATTATACTTTAATCACAATTCCTTTTATGCTTGAACTCTTCATTACTTTATATAATAATGCGATAACACTCTAACATTAAATAATTTACAATTAGGCAAAAACACTTTATTCATTCTTCAAAAAATTCTAAAATCTCATCAAATAAATTCTATAATTACCATACTTTTCATTTATTTATAATTCAATTTCAATTAAACATATAAAACTTTATTAAATCATCTAAAATTCAAATTTTCACTTATTTAGTCCTTTAAAAAATTTCAAAGTTTAATATTTAATTAGGCAAAAATTATGGGGTATTATAACAGTGTTGATAATAAAAATAACAGGACAGTGGGAAAAAAATAATGTGAGAAAGACTCACCACAATACACCAAGATGTTCATTAACATAAGACACCAATTATAATACGCTTTCCCCAAATCCAAAAACCCATTTCTCAAACTGAATCTCTGTGAGTGCGCTAGAGTGACAATCCTGTGGATGTGTCACTATCATCATCTACATTCGCATCCAAAATTTCGTTGTCATTATTTGAATAAGATCTACAAAATAAAAATGAAACATTGCTATCTATATAAAGTAATAAAACAATGAAAATAGTACATAATAAATTATGTTTCTTGCCAATTTGCAACCATTGGACAATTTCTTTTAACGTATGACTGACCAACCATGCCACACCAATTACGACGTCTTGTTTTGTAATTTTTTCGCAATGCATTATCAAATATAACCTTAGGACCATAACACTTATAAGACCTTCTCGAAGTTGCATCCGTCCAAAAATAATGTCTAATCCATTTCTCATTATCTACAGCAATTTGGAAAGTAAATGAAGGATCCATTCCTTGTTCTAGTTTAAAAAATGAATGCAACATATCTCCAACGTGCCCCTTTATTTTATTGTATTGATCTCTTTATTAGTTATATAAATCTTTCTAAGTTAAATAAATATTCTCAAATCCTCTGACTGAGAATATTGAATTGCTGATGGGGTGGAATATTAATCATACCAAGTTGCTGAGTCAAACACTTTTAAAAAATGGAAACATTACGGTGAGATAAAAAAAATAAGGGTTGACAACTGGTGGCTATAACCCTCAACAAATAAGCTAACTATGTATCTTGATGACCATACAACAATAAGTTTGTCTTCACAACCCTCTCTAACCAATCCTCGACATCTAGATGTATTAACATGAGTTACTAGTGAACCCTTTCTTTGCTTAAAACAAACATACTCATTCCTTTGGATCTCATTTGTTACCCTACCTTTTTTTATAAACTCATTACGAACATTGAAACTAGCTTCTTTAGTATATGCATTGTCAAAAAAATTGACATCATCAAGTGTTTGAAACTCTTACCCTTTTTCGGCATGATCTCAAATGCTTCTTTTGGATTAAATATATTGTCAGTTTTAGTTGAATTAGATTCTCCGCTTCAATCCCAGTTTTCAAGTTCACATTTTGCTCAATCTCATGTTCAAGCTTCATATTGTCACTAACCCACATCTCCATAATAACTCCAAAATTTTGATTGTCCATTTTCTAATTAAAACCAACCAAATTATTAACCAATTTAGAAATCAATAACCCATTAATATAAATAAATCAAAAAAATCTTAATAGGACAATGTAAAACAACCAAATTAGTAAGAAATTTATAAATCATATATCTATTAATAAATAACCCAAAAAGAATCTAAATAGGAAAAAGTTTTAATTGACAAAAATCTATTTCGGCAACAATTAAAAAATGTGCATAAGGTATACTTACCCATTAAACCCTAACAAAAAATTATTTAAAATAATTTTCTTGAACTCGGAGGAAAAAAATACCTATTTTTGTCGGCTAAAGATAAAAACATGGGCGTTTGGCATTATGGTCGGGTGAGGGGTATCTTCGGTCAAAGTCGGGTGGAATGGAGGGGGATGGTGAAGGGTTTCGAGGATTAAAGAGAGGAAGGGGTTTGGAGGGAAGGAGGTTTGTTGTTTGGGGGGGTTGATTTTGCCAATTAATCACATTTATTAAGTACATAATACTCGGTCTTACGAGTATTTTTTTTTGCTACAAGAGGTTCCATAAAAAAAATATTTTTACTCTAATAGAATTTATTAGAAAACTAACTCTTGAATATTTATTACATGTAGGAATACGACCAACCTAAGAAAATTTATTTTGATAAGATTAATAAATAAATATTTCATTTAAACACAACTTATTTGTCAAACTCACTTTTTCTCTTATATATTGGTCCCTTTCAAAGATGTCTCCAGCGTAGTTGCAATCAGTCTTAATCAATGTTGAGAGGATGCGATGATCCAATAAACTTTAGTTGTCTTTTACTGTTTGGAGTCCAATTGTTCTCATTATTTAGAGTTTGGATTCACTTATTTTCGTATTAATTGGTTGGGTCTAAAATTAACGAAAACTGTTAGTTGACTGGCTTGATCGTCAATTAATCAACTTTTTCAACCAAAAGACTCTTTTTTGCCACTAAATACATTAATGCACATTAATATATCAATACATTATGCATTTATACATGTAATACATACATCTAAAATTAAAAATATATTAATGTATAACTTTATTTTAATACATTCTTATTTATACGAATAACTATTTTTAATAAACTTAATAAACTATTTTCATCAACTGTTTGTTATTAAAAAAATTGTAAGTTTTCAAAAACTGTTTTCATTATAAAAATGTTTTTAAAAACTGTTTTTATTATAAAACTCTTTTTTTATTAAAAAAATTGTTTGTCACTTAAAATATATATTTTTTTTATTAAAAAGCTGGACATTATTTTTACCTTTTTTAATTAAAAAAGGAAAAAAATTAACTAATTTTTACAAAAAGAAAAAACTATGCAATTTTTTTAAAATAAAAAAATAACATGCAATTTTTTTAATAAAAAAATACTATTTTTTAAATTGTATTTTAAAACTTTACCATTTTTTCTTTTTATAAAAAACTGCTAATTTTTCAAAATAATGTAAGTTTTTTGAATTTTAAAAAAGGGAAAAGTTTACATTACTTACAAATAGTATTTTTTTTAATTAACAAAACTGTAGGTTAGTTTTTAACGGATTTTAATAATAATTTGTTAACAAATAAGAACTTCACGTTAAAGTTTTTTTGTTTTAAAATTATCTTATTTAATTTTTTTAAATAATTTTATCGTTTTTTTAATACAACAGTGAAATATAATATTTCACGATCTAATGTAATTAAAAATGACGTTCATTTTTTTTAAAAAAGATACATTTTTTTAATTATTTCATTGTTGAAATTGTATGTTATTTAAAAAATATTTTTATTAAAAAAAAACTTAAAAGTTGTACAGTGGTTTTTAATAATAAAAAACTTTTTATCTATTTTTTACACGAAAAAATTATTTTTTAAATACAGTTTAAAAATAGTGTTTTTTATTTTCAAAAGTACACATTAATTTTTATGTTTTACACGTAACTATACATTTTTTTTTGTAGAAAATAGTCAAAAAGGTTTTTTTATATTTAAAACAACTATATAGTTTTTTTTAATCAAAACAGGCTTTAAAATAGGTTTTTAATTAAAAAATAGTTTTTAAAAAACTTAGAATTTTTTTTATAAGGAACAAGTAATTTAGTTTATTAAAAATACTTATTTGCATAAATATGAATGTATTGAAATAAATTTATTCATTAACGTATTTTAAATTTTAGATATATATATGTTGCATGTATAAATGTATAATGTATTAACATATTAAAGTGTATTAATTTATTCAGGGACAAAATAGTCTTTTGATTGAAAAAGCAGGTCAAATAGCACTCAAACAAATTAATTAACTGTTTCTGTCAATTTTAAAATTTAATCAATTAATACAAAAATAAATGAATTCAATTCTAAATAATCAGAAATAGTGGACCTAAATAGTAGAAGACCCCGAACTTCAATAACTTAGGTTGAGTTGAATGGACATCTAGCTGACATAACTCAGATGATATTGGGTTGGGCCAAAATATAATTTTTTTGGGATTAAACTTGTTATCGACTTTTGTCAATGTGAAACAGCCCAACTTCACAAAAGTAACTCAGGTTGATTGTTAGTTCCTCAATGTTGCTTCAGCTACAACCCCCCTTCCTGCTCCTCTTTCAAAAAAATAAGGAACGGGGGAAAATAACTTGTTACTTCTAGTTCTCCTTAAAACAAAAAGTGGCCTTAAATTCTTCCACAAATTACATTACGAGCATGAACTTTCGTACTATAATAAGAAATACTTATAACATGTTTACTAAAATTATAATATGATACTTTAAATATATTATTTTGCATTCAAATAAAGATATTCAAGTATAGGGCCGGCCCAGAGAAATTGGGTGCCCAAGGGGGATAAATGTTCGGGACCCTTGAATATACTATAGATAATAATCAAACTTCATAAAACTTGTTTAAATGATAAATGAAAATAAATTATCAAAACCAATTGAAGAATAAAAAATTGTTCTTTTGAATTTAAAAAGAAAAACTCAATATGTAGAACCATATTGTCTAATCAATTCTTCTAATTCTAGAATCAGGGACTCTAAATGTATAATAAATGTCTAAAATTCAGTTATGATCATCCAATTTTTTTTTTGTGTGTGTGTGTGTGTTTGGGGGTGGGGTGGGGATGGGGGATGTTAAATAGTAGAGACAAAATTAATTTTTGGCGATGTAGAGAATTAAAAAAAACTAAAAAAACTAAGTAGGTTCAAATGGTGATCACACGCTCTTTAAGTTATAATTAGGGCCTTATGAGATTTTATCCGTTTGGGCCTTAACTAATAACATATTCATTATATTGCTCCGAATAATCTCTTCATTATTTGAAAATTCAAGGTCTTAACTACAAAAATATATTTTTTTTCAATTTTGGGCTCCTCCATTTGGGGGCCGAAGGCTACCTTAGATGCCTTGAGTCGAGACCTTTACTGTAAAGTATAAATAAATTAACATTGATTGCGTACATTTTTTCCCTTAGTTCTACCCACATTTATATATGACTATTAAATAAATAGTTAGTAAAAAAAAGAGTGGGGATTGAATTTTTGTCACACACGCACACACACACACGCGTGGGGGGGGGGGGGGGGGATACCTCGTCAATTTTCGTAGGCCCAAAGAAGTAGTCGGACTAAGCCCTATTGAAAATAGGGAGAGCCCGACCCAAACTCGAAAGCCTCACAAACAATTAGTTAGCAACAACCCATCATGTTCCTAAAATCTCTCACGAGATATTCTAGGGATAGTGGGCTAGCATGAGAATGCCCAATACTCCCACTCTTCGAAGTTTAACTGTATATATTGTATCCTTGGCCCGGGGCAAAGGGTATGTAATCAGAAACACCCCCTGGAGAAAAGAGAAATACAAACAAAGAGCACCACCGTGGACGTAAGCAATTTGCCGAACCACGAATATCTTGTGTTATGTGTGATCGTGACTATTCTTATTTTAGTTCTTTATTTTCCTGGTGATTATATTTACTTATAATTTGTGTTGAGATTTATTGTCACCACAATTGGCGTCGTCTATGGGAAGCGATTGTTCTTCCTCTAAGAAATCCTTCACCAACAAGAACCTAGAATGTCTGGTCACAGTAGCAATGCCCCTCAAGAAGGAGATATTCAAGAGCAACCTGTCCCTCGTAGGGTTAGATCTGAAGTTCTACGCTCAAACCCAAGGCGTCGCCCAGAACGAAAACCCTCAGAAGAAATTCAGGGACCAGCTAGGTCTATACAAGTTTCCAGGTTGATCGACGCTTATGAGGCCAGGCTCCAGGAGCAGGAGGAGGCTACTCGCAAACAGAAAGCCAAAAATGCTCGCCTTAAAAGGAGACTAGAGAAAATGGAGAGAGAACTCCATCGCAATACGAGGCAACGTCATTACCGGACTCCTAGCCCTCAGGCGAGCAGATCTCACAGCTTAGGAAGGAGCCCAAGACGTGGATCTCAAAGAATTGAGGGACACAGGTCAGATAACGACTGTTCCGAGCAACAACAATCAGCTCGCCATTATAGGAGCCCAGACCGAGGAAATGAAGATATATGAAATATGGTACGGAGAGAGATAGACCAACACCCAGCACATCGGGGTGCCAGATCGACAAGAGAGCTAGCTAGGCGAGCTCTCAGGACCCAGATGAAGTTCCCTTTCTCAAGGGAAATAGAGGAAGAGGAAGCTCCCAAGAAGTTCGCAATGCCCAGGTTCAAGAACTACGATGGAAAACTGATCACATCGCCCATGTCAGACAGTACAGACAGGCCATGACCCTTTGGAACCACAAGGACGCACTGATGTGCCGAATTTTCCCGTCGAGCTCGCATGTCGTGGCTCAAAAATGGTTTGAGAAACTCCCCCATAAACCCATTAGGAACTTCGATTCCCTGGCTCGCTTCATTACTAGCAGCTCCCATCCGAAGAGGATGGATGCTTTGTTGACAATGAAGAAAAAGGCCCAAGAGAGCCTCAGAGACTACGCAAAGAGGTATTGGGAGTTGTTCAATGAGGTCGAGGACTGCTCGGAGCAGGTCACCATGGCATCCTTTAAGATCGGCTTACCCAACTCCTTCCACTTACACTAATCCCTCACTAAGAAGGAGGCCACAACCATCGACGACTTGATGGCTCGTATTGAAAAATATGTTAAAGTCGAAGACGTAACCCATCTCATTGCAGGAGAAAATGGTGACGCTAAGATCACTAGCAAGGGGAGTGACACGAATTAAGGTCAAAATAAAGGGAGTAAGAATGGTATCAAGAATGGCCCTAAGAATGGGAGCAAGAATGACGCCTCGAAGGCATTTCAAGCAGTAAATACGATTTTCAGAGAACTGATTTACAAGATTCTGGAAAAGATCAAGGACGAACCATTTATTAAGTGGCCCAGAAAAATGGGTGGAGACCCTTCAAAGAGGAATAACGCACTGAGATGTTCTTTCTACAAAGAGGGCGGGCACAAAACCAAGCACTTCAAAGCCCTCAAATCACACTTTGAAGAGTTAGCTTAAGCTGGATACTTGAGCAAATTTGTGGAAAAAAAGGCAGAGAAGGTAGTTGCCAATAGAGATCAAAGGCCCGACAACATGCTCGAGGAAGACGTCAGCCATGAGTTCGCAGTAATTTATGGAGCGTCCGACCTCAAAAAGATTTAGAGAAATACAACTCGAATGGAAGTAAAAAAGTTTACAGCAGTAATGCAAGCTTTTCAAATCGATCCAGCCAAAACACAAGATGGGAAGTGTCGGTGGGCAGAGGATGTCGACTACAACAAGCACATTATATTCACAGATGAGGACCTAGTGGGAGTAAGAACCCCACATCATGATGCATTGATCATTACACTCAGGATAGATAACTATGACGTCGATAGGTTGCTCGTCGAATAAGGTAGCTCATCCGAAGTAATGTACCTTGACCTGTTCAGGAAGTTAAAGTTAAGTGTCGCCGACCTAAAGGAAGCCACCGTTCCTCTAGTTGGCCTCGCTAGAAAAATAACCATCCCCTTGGGAAAGATCATCTTGCTAGTAAGGGCAGGAAACATCTCGAAAATGATTGAGTTTCTCATGGTCGATATTAATTCACCATACCATGCAATCCTCGATAGAGGATGGTTACACGTGATGAAGGTCGTTCCATCTACCTACCATCAGAAGCTCAAATGTGTGACCGAACGAGGAGTGGTGGAAATCCATGGAGATCAAACGATGGCAAGGAAGTGATTTATAGCAGCCATCTGTCCCAAACCAGAGAAGAAGGTTGAAAAAGTTAGGAGCAAGGACGAGGAACAGGAGAAGCTAATGCCATCCAAATAGCAACTAAGATATGGGAGACCAGGAGTGGAGGAGACCAGGAGTGGAGGAGACCAGGATCCTCCCCTCTGAAAGATTCGTCGAGGACCTGGAGTAAGTCACAACTAGTAGCATCTCAAACGGAAGAAAGTTCTTGATTGAAACCTCACTCACCAATCATGAAAAGAAGGAGTTAGTCACCTTACTTCGGAGTAACTTAAATGCCTTTGTATGGGAGCCTCACGAGCTGCTAGGGATTGATCCTAACATCACTTGCCATCGACTGCACATCGACCCATCTTTTAAACCAATAGCACAGAAAGCTCGACAAATTGCTTCGAAGAAAGCCAAGGCAGTGGAGAAGGAAGTTGAAAAATTATTGGACGTAGGATCCATACGGGAAATCCAGCTCCCCAAGTGGCTATCCAACCTAGTCGTTGTCCGTAAGAGCAACGAAAGTGGAGAGTCTTCATCGATTTCACCGACCTCAACAACGCATGCCCAAAGATAGCTTCGCCCTCCCAAAGATCGATCAGGTAGTGGATGCCACGACAGCACACGAAAGGATGAGTTTCCTAGACACATAATTCGAATATCATCAGATCCCTTTACACGATCCTGATTAAGATAAAATAGCATTTATAACCACAGTTGGGTTATATTGCTACAAAGTTATGCCCTTTGGGCTAAAAAATGTAGGGGCAACTTACCAGCGGTTGGTCACAAAAATGTTCAAAGACTAAATAGGAAGCACTATGGAGGTCTACATCGACGACATGCTCGTCAAGAGAAAGCTCAAAGATGATCACCTCTCTGACCTATCAAGGACCATTGAAATCCTCAGGAAGTATGTAACAACCCTTGACTTTTGAGACTGAGAAATTAAATTTTTGAGAAAATAAAATTTAATTAAATTGGAGAATTTTAAAATTTGAGAATTGAAGACAAAAAATAGAGGACATTTCAAAGTATTTCGGACGACAATTTCGAGTGTACCATCGATCCCGGAAGGGTCGAGATAGTCAAAATGACTGTCATTGGGTTTTATTTCAGCTCCGGGATATTTTTAAGTCAGTTTGACTCGAATTGGAGTAAACGAGTCATTTAAAGTGTGTATTAATATTTAAAATTGGGACTTATGTTTTAAGGTTTAAGAGGCTTACGGATTAAGCCATTCTCATTTGTGAGAAAGAGAGAAAAAGCCCGAGACGGAGAAAGAAGAAGAAAGGAAGAAAGAGAGGAGAAAAAGCTTGGAGACTCCGGCCCAAACGCGATCTCGAGGACGATCCAACCTGTAAAAAATTGAGGCAAGTGTTTAATCTTGCTAAATATTTCATTTGTGTATTTCATTTCATAATTTGTGGATAAAACAAATGGAGTTTGGGGTATTAATATCAAAAGCCTAGATTTTGGGTACTAAAATGGGAATTTGATGTTTATATATGGGTTTGATGACACATAAATTGTTGGGATGGGATGTAGGATGAGTTTACATGTTAAGCATATTATTGGGTTAAAGATTTGGGGGTTTGGTGATGATATTTCGGTGTTTGAGGAAATGGGGTTTTGTTGAAAATGGAAATCGGCCAAGACAACTGGTGTGGCCGGTCGACCATGCCCAGGGGATTGGTCGACCGCGCCTTAAGGGAAAAACCTACTGCATTTCTGCGTAGGCAAAATTTGGACCCGCGGTCGACCGGGGGTCTGGGACCGGTCGACCGATCCCCTGGTTTTAGCCCAAGACTTAGATTTCTTTCTTCCCCTTTTCTTTTGGAGTTTTATTCTTAGGGGCTTTCTTAATGGGTTTATTATGAAGGGTTATGATATTAGATTAAGGGAATAGGGACCTAGGTCGAATAGGAACTTGCGGACCTATGTTAAACTGATTCAGGAGGATGGGATGCCTCTTTTAGTAATGAAAGAAATATGGAACTGAAGTGATTGGCGAGTTATGTTATCTGGGTTATCATGAAATGGTTATAAATGGTGGAGATTGTCCCTTTTTGCTTATGTACGTGTTAATAATGGACATTCCGAGGTAGTGAGGGATCTCAGGGAGGACAGGAGTTTTATCTTGAGGTCATAAGTGAGTTTAGATGTTATTGAGGACTGATGAGAGAGAGTGGTCGCGTATCCCTAATAATGTTTAACTTAATAAATAGATTGCAAGCGCAATATGATTTAGGATTTCATAGGAGTGATTGATCCGTAGTCAGAATTGAGAGCGTTGGGATCATACTAGTAACTAGAATAGTGTGATTTATGAAGGGGATTTTAATAAATTGAAGAGATCCTAAAATGGATTTAAGTTTAAGACTTGAGGTTGTAGACTATTAGTTATGTGTATACCAATAGTCGAAATTATTTCTAGATTCATCAATGTGCTCTCGGATATGGATGGTATGTGTAGTGATGGTTTCCTACACTAAACTTTGGGTGATAACACTAATGTTGGATATATATATATATATATATATATATATATATATATATATATATACACACATATGATTTTGGGATACTATTCATCATAGGAAAAAAAATGGATGAATATGCTTCAAGTGAGGGATTGTATTCACATATCGAGGTAAATTAAATGAGTTTGTGGTGACGGCTTGTATATTGAGGATTATGTATACTTATAACCGAGTTTAGATATCTTATACATATGAACGAGAATTAGTTTGTATATATAGATATAAGGATATGTGAATATATGTATATATATCAATATAGATATGAATCTATGGATATATTTATGTTGTGGATATACATGGTATGGATATCTAAACTGTATATGATGGTTTCATGTTTGATCATATGATGGGATCATATGGATGTATATATAATGTGCATGTGAATGATATATACTTATGTTGTTAAGCATACCCCGCTCATGCTATCATTGGGAAGTTTTCGCGCAGAGGGTGAGCATCCTGGCTTAAGGAGCAGGGTGTGGATAGTCCCCAGGTCATAGTCGTCTAGTGTGTTATTATGTGATTTATAGTTTCAGGGTGAGGCGTGGTGAGTATTTCTCGTCTCATTGACCGGTTAGGAGCTATGATCGCTTCCCGGGACGCCGTGTGTGTGTGTATGGCCCCGATGTCGATGATATTGAGACCGACCGTGGTCCCCAGGATGGTATGTGAGTAATGCCCTGGAAGATGATAGCATGGTACAGATTTATCGGCGATATATATAGCCGGGTATATTATGTGTATGGCCATTGTACATCATATGTGGTATGTACACTTGGCTGTGGGAATGGATGATTGTATATATATGTATGGTTAAAATAAATTCTTATAAATATATTTATATATCTTATAGATGAAACGATATGGAATCTTTGTGGAGTACATCTTGGATGATTATGGTGTACTAGATTGATGGGGGTTGATGTATCGCATTTAAGGAATATTTCAGTTAAATCATCCTAAGGATAATATTGGAGATTTTAAGTTGTTTTTATATTGTAACCTAAATTTAGTAGTTGTAGTAGTATAAAATTGTATGTATGGCATAATGGATCTCTAGGATCGACATTGTCAAGGAGTAGTGTAACGGGGTGGTTCCTTATTTGAATTTCTCTTTGAGAGACACCCCACGCACGAAACGTAGTGCAGTGTTGAGATTGGAGAGAATTTTTATCAATAATAATTTTTATGCATGTTGTTTAGTAATTAAATCATATGATTAAACCCAATGTATATGGTTAGCGTATTAAGAATTATAATTGAATAAATTATAAATCGGAATCCATTAAGCCTAATATGGGATACATGTTCGTAAAAATAATTAAGTGTGTTTAGAAAGAGTGGATTCTTGGGTTATGATAGGAAGGCAGATCTCGTGGGTATAGGTTGGGCCTATGTTAAGTTAGGTTGTCCTTATAATTGGGGTAATTTAACTAAAATTTCAGGTCGCGAATAGGTGCGCGCCGTTAGATGAGGGATGAGTTGGGGTTTCACGAGAGTGCGATTCCACTTTAATTATGAAATAAGTGCATCTATATTTATTATGCACGATTAACACACTTGCTAAATATTTTCACACTCAGGCTCTGACCCGTTTACTTCTCTCTCCTTCCTGTATATATATATATATATATATATATATATATATATATATATTACTACAGGTGTCCTACCGCATGGATGCCGGATGACCTCCTATCCAGAGTCTTGGGAGCCGTAATAGGTGCGGACTGTTACGGGACTTAGATTGTAGTCGTTTCCTACATCTTTAAAAATCTAGGTAGGATTCATGATGTATATCGGGTTTATCCCCAAGGGATATTTATAGATGTGTATATTTATTCCATTTCAGTTATTGTATTGGATGTGACCCGACAGCTTATTCGGGTTTACTTCTTTGTGGTATATTCAGTTGTAGTTATTTATTTCATTTTATTCTAGCATTTCATTTATCATAGTTCTTTTATGCATTTTTCTTTCCTTTATTAGTAGTGTTATAGTGTTGGTTTGTTGTCTATTGCATATTTTATTAAATTTTAACATCTCGCTTATATGATATCGGGTAGTTAGTCTATATTATATTTGTACCGACAGTTGGTGTTGAGACTGAGCCATCTGAAACTCCTGATTTAATGTAGTATAGGGCTGACCACTCGTTATTATTTTAAACGGGGTGTTACAGATGGTATCAGAGCCAGGTTCTAGAGTCTTTAGGATCTGTGCGGGTTTTCTGCGTTCTTCCGTTAACGTTCTTGATATAAAGCCCTACTATTAGGATTGTTGTGTTCACTGCGTTTATTTTTTTCTGTGAAGTGTATTCACTTGATCGACGTTTTGATAACAGCTGCTCTCGTTTCAGACATCGCCTAGATTATGTCATCTAGGAAAGGACCAGATTAGAGATACAATACCCATAACTGATTTTGGGTGCGCCTTGATTGGGGGTATTTGTTTTCCTCCGTTCAGGCGGGAATAAGAAAGAGAACTCTAGCAGTGGTTCAGGGTGACCTATCGGTGGTTGAGTAAGAAATGGAAATTTACTCGAATGGCGAATCTTGGACTTAGTAAGGAAAGTCTGAGGAGAGGTGTATAGTGTAGTCCTTGGGAGGTTTAGATTGAGAAACCCGTCAACCTTTGTTAGGAAACCTGGTGTTGGTGACTTTTACCGATGTGAGGTAGGTGGAGTTATCCCAATATCAGGAGTATCGCCTTCTGGGATGAGGGAGAAAGAAATTAGAGGCTCAGTTTCGTTGAGTAGGACTGGGGGAGCCTTCGGTAGTCGAAATCGCATTTTGTCCTTCAAAATGGTTAGGAAGGATTTTGAGGAAGATGTTCCTCTTATGGAGAAATAGGTTTCGAAATAATGATTGTCCTGGAAGAAGTAGAGGACTTCAAATGAGAATCCAAAGATGAAGTAAAGCAATTGGATCATGGAAGTATAAGGTAGAATACCCTTCTTGAAGTTTAAGTCACGCTTTGTACGATATTAGCAACGTCGTGCGTTAGGTATATTGAGCGGTTAGCCGCCACGCCCCTAGGGCGTATAGAATTTCCTTGAAAGAAGGAGTGAGCGAGTACGGCCTCTGTATGGCATCTTTTGAGACAATAGACCGTCTTGTAAAGAGATAGTAGGAAGTTGTTCTATTGAGTTCCGAAAGTGAGGATAATTGAAGTTTGTTGAGTAGTGGTTATAAGACGATTATCTTATGGATAGGTTCGGTTGTGTAATTGTAGTAATCAAATGAGAGGAGGACTTACCTTGTGGAAAATGCTTTGATGCAATGCAAGGGATTAGTATAGCTGAGAGGTTCAGAGTTTGGTAGATTTATTTTAAGCGGAGAATTTAGCTCATAGATGTGCTAGTTTTGAGAACTAGGTAATTGTTAGAGTGTTGTATTGGTTGAGGTCTTGTGTCCTAAACATAAGGTGTTTGTTTGGCGTGTCGAAAGACGCGGACTTTATTTATATTGTATTGCGGTATAGGCCTTCAGGAAATATCTAAAATATGAAAATCTTTTTTTTAATATAAAACCTTAACCCTAGTTCAACTAATCTCAATCCCCGACTTAGCTACACAGTAGTGTATTGGGAGGGTTCCTTGTTTGGATTTCTCTTGCGAGACCTCCCCCGCACGAAGGTAGCTAGCGTCAGGAATTGAGGAGAGTTCAACCATTGGGAATTTTTTAAACTTTTATATAGTTAATATGTTGTTATAGATTATATTGGTGATAGTATATTACGAGTTGAGGCTAATGGAGCTTGATTGTAATTCTACGAGTGGAGCTCAGGTACGGGGTGTATGGGTGCCCTGGGTAGTAGTTTGTTTTTAAAAAAAATATATGGTTCGACATAAGAACTAAAAAGGATCGGTTTAGTGATCCTGAGGATTGATGTAAGGACTAGATGAGATTGAGGTCCTAGGCATATCTTAAATTTCGCGGGTGAAATTTTTGTAAGGGGGGCAGTATGTAACAACCCTTGACTTTGGAGACTGAGAAATTAAATTTTTGGGAAAATAAAATTTAATTAAACTGGAGAATTTTAAAATTTTAGAATTGAAGACCAAAAATAGAGGACATTTCAAAGTATTCCGGATGACAATTTCGAGTGTACCATCGATCCCGGAAGGGTCGTGAGAGTCAAAATGACTGTCATTGGGTTTTATTTTGGCTCCAGGATGTTTTGTAAGTCAGTTTGACTCGAATTGGAGTAAACAAGTCATTTAAAGTGTGTATTAACATTTAAAATTGGGACTTATGTTTTAAAGTTTAAGAGGCTTACGGATTAAGCCATTCTCATTTGTGAGAAAGAGAGAAAAAGCCCTAGAGGGAGAAACAAGAAGGAAAGAAGAAGAAAGGAAGAAAGAGATGAGAAAAATCTTGGAGACTCCGGCACAAACGCGATCTCGAGGACGATTCAACCTCTACAAAATCGAGGCAAGTGTTTAATCTTGCTAAATATTTCATTTGTGTATTTCATTTCATAATATGTGGATAAAACAAATGGATTTTTGGGTATTAATATCAAAAGCCTAGATTTTGGGTACTAAAATGGGAATTTGATGTTTATACATGGGTTTGATGACACATAAATTGTTGGGATGGGATGTAGGATGAGTTTACATGTTAAGAATATTATTGGGTTAAAGATTTGGGGGTTTGGTGATGATATTTGGGTGTTTGAGGAAATTGGGTTTTGTTGAAAATGGAAATCGGCCAAGACAACTGGTGTGGCCGGTCGACCGCGCCTTAAGGGAAAAGCCTATTGCATTTCTGAGTAGGCAAAATTTGGACCCGCGGTCGACCGGGGGTTTGGGACCGGTCGACCGGTCCCCTGTTTTTAGCCCAAGACTTCGATTTCTTTCTTCCTCGTTTATTTTGGAGTTTTATTCTTAAGGGCTTTCTTAATGGGTTTATTATGAAGGGTTATGATATTAGATTAAGAGAATAGGGCCCTAGGTCGAATAGGAACTTGCGGGCCTATGTTAAACTGATTTAGGAGGATGTGATGCCTCTTTTAGTAATGAAAGAAATATGGAACTGAAGTGATTGGCGAGTTATGTTATCATGATAGAGTTGGGTTATCATGAAATGGTTATAAATGGTGGAGATTGTCCCTTTTTGCTTACGTGCGTGTTAATAATGGACATTCCGAGGTAGTGAGGGATCTCAGGGAGGACGGGAGTTCTAGCTTGAGGTCATAAGTGAGTTTAGATGTTATTGAGGACCGATGAAAGAGAGTGGTCGCGTATCCCTAGTAATGTTTAACTTAAGAAATAGATTGCAAGCGCAATAAGATTTAGGAGTTTATAGGAGTGATTGATTCGTAGTCAGAATTGAGAGCGTTGGGATCATACTAGTAACTAGAATAGTGTGATTTATGAAGGGGGTTTTAATAAATTGATGAGATCCTAAAATGGATTTAAGTTTAAGACTTGAGGTTGTAGACTATTAGTTATGTGTGTACCAATAGTCTAAATTATTACTAGATTCATCATTGTGCTCTCGGATATGGATGGTATGTGTAGTGATGGTTTCCTACACTAAACTTTGGGTGATAACCCTAATGTTGGATATATATATATACATATGATTTTGGGATACTATTCATCATAAGAAAAAAATGGATGAATATGCTTCAAGTGAGGGATTGTATTCACATATCGAGGTAAATTAAATGAGTTTGTGGTGACGGCTTTAATATTGAGGATTATGTATACTTATAGCCGAGTTTAGATATCTTATACATATGAATGAGAATTAGTTTGTATATATAGATATAAGGATATGTGAATATATGTATATATATATCTATATAGATATGAATCTATGGATATATTTATGCTGTGGATATACATGGTATGGATATCTAAACCGTATATGCTAGTTTAATGTTTGATCATATGATGGGATCATATAGATGTATATATATTGTGCATGTGAATGATATATATACTTATGTGGTTAAGCATACCCTGATCATGCTATCATTGGGAAGTTTCCGCGCAGAGGGTGAGCATCCTGGCTCAAGGAGCAGGGTGTGGATAGTCCCCAGTCATAGTCGTCCAGTGTGTTATTATGTGATTTATAGTTTCAGGGTGAGGCGTGGTGAGTATGTCTCGTCTGATTGACTGGTTAGGATCTATGACCGCTTCTCGGGACGTCGTGTGTGTGTGTATGGCCCCGATGTCGGTGATATTGAGACCGACCGTGGTCCCCAGGATGGTATGTGAGTAATGCCCTAGAAGATGATAGCATGGTGCAGATTTATCGGCGATATATATAGCCGGGTATATTATCTGTATGGCCATTGTACATCATATGTGGTATGTACACTTTGCTATGGGAATGGATGATTGTATATATATATGTGGTTATAATAAATGCCTATAAATATATTTATATATCCTATAGATGAAAGGATATGGAATCCTTGTGGAGTACATCTTGGATGATTATGGTGTACTAGATTGATGGGGGTTGATGTATCGCATTTAAGAAATATTTCGGTTACGTCATCCCAAGGATATTATTGAAGATTTTAAGTTGTTTTTATATTGTAATCTAAATTTAGTAGTTGTAGTAGTATAAAATTGTATGTATGGCATAATGGATCTCTAGGATTGACATTATCAAGGAGTAGTGTAACGGGGTGGTTCCTTGTTTGGATTTCGCTTTACAAGACACCCCACACACGAAACGTAGTGCAGTGTTGAGATTGGAGAGAAGTTTTGTCAATAATAATTTGTATGCATGTTGTTTAGTAATTAAATCATATGATTAAACCCAATGTATATGGTTAGCGTATTAAGAATTATAATTGAATAAATTATAAACCGGAATCCATTAAGCCTAATATGGGATACATATTCGTAAAAATAATTAAGTGTGTTTAGAAAGAGTGGATTTTTGGGTTATGATAGGAAGGCAGATCTCGTGGGTATAGGTTGGGCCTATGTTAAGTTAGGTTGTCCTTATAATTGGGGTAATTTAACTCAAATTTCAGGTCGCGAATAGGTGCGCGCCGTTAGATGAGGGGTGAGTTGGGGTTTCACGAGAGTGCAATTCCACTTTAATTATGAAATAAGTGCATCGATATTTATGATGCACGGTTAACACACTTGCTAAATATTTTCACACTCGGGCTCTGACCCGTTTACTTCTCTCTCCTGCCTGTATATATATATTTATATTACTACAGGTGTCCTACCGCATGGATGCCGGATGACTATCCTATCCAGAGTCTTGGGAGCCGTGATAGGTGTGGACTGTTGCGGGACTTAGATTGTAGTCGCTTCCTACTTCTTTAAAAATCTAGGTAGGATTCAAGTTGTATATCGGGTTTATACCCAAGGGATATTTATAGATGTGTATATTTATTCCATTTCAATTATTGTATTGGTTGTGACCCGACAGCTCATTCGGGTTTACTTCTTTGTGGTATATTCAGTTGTAGTTATTTATTTAATTTTATTCTAGCATTTCATTTATCATAGTTCTTTTATGCACTTTTCTTTACTTTATTAGTAGTGTTATAGTGTTGGTTTGTTGTCTGTTGCATATTTTATTAAATTTTAACATCTCGCTTATATGATATCGAGTAGTTAGTCTATATTATATTTGTACCGAAAGTTGGTGTTGAGACTGAGCCATCTGAAACTCTTGATTTAATGTAGTATAGGGTTGGCCACCCGTTATTATTTTAAGCGGGGTGTTATAGTATCGAATGAAGCTCAACGCAAGTTAGTGTTCCTTCGGTGTCCATTCAGGAAAATTTCTTGGGTACTTGGTCAACAAGAGAGGTATTGAAGCTAATCCAGACCAAATTGATGCTATCGATCGGGTGTAGCCCACCTCAAACCATAAGAGATGTGCAGAAGCTCACGGGAATGCTTGCCGCCCTTAATCGGTTCATCTCAAAGTCTTCTGAAAGGTGCCAATCGTTCTTCCAGTTGTTGAAGAAAATTAAGGATGTGGAGTGGAACGAGGATTGCTCGAAGGCATTAGAAGGGATCAAAGCTTACCTCAACAAACCTCATTTGCTCATAATCCCTCAAGAAAATGATTCCTTATACCTTTACATTGCAGTATCCATCCATGCTATAAGTTCTGCACTGGTATGAGAAAAAAAGGGATCTAGTACCCAGTCTATTATGCGAGCAAGACTATTTTAGACGCCGAACAACGATACCTACCACTATAAAAGCTCGCCTTTGCGCTAGTGGTAGCCTCAAGGAAATTAAAACACTATTTCGAAGCCAAATCCATTATTGTACTTACATCCCACCCTCTTAAAGCAGTCTTGGGGAAGGTAGACCTCTGAGGTAGACTATCCAAGTGGTCAATCGAGCTCGGGCTATTTGACATTCAGTTCCAACCAAAGGGCAGGTCCTCGCCGATTTCATCGTCGAGTTTATAGGAGAGTAGCCTTGCAACCAACCCCAAACTAGTCATCAGAACAAAGTTCCCCCAGAATTTGGAGTTTGGAAACTATCCGTTGATGGAGCCTCGAATTCTAGAGGGCCAGGAATGGGCATCATGTTGGTTACCCTCGAAGATGCAATACTCGAGCCAGAAATTAGGCTTGGATTTGAAGCCTCCAACAACGAAGTAGAGTATGAGGCACTAATCATGGGCCAACAAAAGTCGTGAATTCTTGGAGCAAAGAATCCCCAAGTGTTCGATGACTCACGGTTGGTATCCAACTAGATAAGTGGTGATTTCAACACAATAAATGAGAGGATGGCAACCTATCTCGCCACTATGAAAGGATTGATGGCCAACTTTGAACACATCAGCGTCCAACAGTTTCCCAGAGGACAGAATAACCATACTGATGCCTTAGCAGCCTTAAGCTCAGTGATCAACTCCGACTTAAAGAGGGCAATTCATATTGATTTTCTTACCCAGCCAAGTATCAACTAGACCAATGAACTACCGAGTGTAGAGCATGTTCTCCAGCTTGAGACAGACCCCAGTTGGATGGATCCCATAAGTGATTATTTAAAGGATAGTGTACTACTAATAGATAAGAAGAACGCTCATCAGATAAGAGTCAAAGCTGCTCGCTTTCACTTAGATCCTGAGGGCAAGCTGTACAAGATATCTTTCACTGTCCCTTACCTCCAGTGCGTTCATCCAAAAGACGTCGAGCGAGTCCTGCATGAACTCCATGAGGTAATCTGTGGAAGTCATATTAGGGGCAGGTCGCTAGCTTTCTGAGCAATGAAAGAAGGGTACTGATGGCCGTACATGCAGAAAGACATTGGAATATATGCTCAAAAGTGCGAAAAGTGCCAACTTCATGCACCTACGGTTCACCAGCCAGCCAGCGGCCTAAAGTCACTTACTAGATCGTGGACCTTCGCCAAATGGGGTATGGACATCGTGGTCCCTCTACCAACTGCAGTCGGTAATCGCAAGTATTTATTGATTGCAATAGACTACTTCACCAAGTGGATAGAAGCAGAGCCACTGGTGAATATTAGAGACGCAGACATGATAAGATTCATATGGAAAAATATCACCACTCTCTTTGGGATCCCCAGGACTATCATCACTGACAACGGAACCCAGTTCGAGAGTGGCCTCTTCTAAGGTTTCTGCAGTGACCATGGGATTAAACACTACTTCAACTTTGTGTCATACCCTCAGAGAAATGGATAGGCGGAGGCTTCTAACAAAATGGTGATCGATGGGATAAAAAAGCATTCAGAACGAGCCAAGGGAGCATGGGTAAACGAACTGCCCAATATCCTATGGGATTATCGCACCACCCCAAGGCGAGCAACTGGAGAGACACCATTCGCACTTACTTATGGGATTGAGGCAATTATCCCTTTGGAAGTCGGCCTCCCCACCATGACGTCCACTCTGGTCGACCAAGGCCAAAATGATACAGCATTGCTCACTGAACTTGACTTAGCCGATGAGCGAAGAGAATTGGCTCTAGTGAAACTGACAGCTTACCAACAACAGCTAGTAAAGCACTATAATAAAAAAGTGAATCCAAGAATATTCCAGGTTGGGGAATACGTCCTAAGAAAAGTTCTTGGCAGCGTTGTGAAACCATCGGATGGCAATCTAGGACCAAGCTGGGAGGGACCTTTCAAGGTGATAAAAGACGACCAGTAAGGAGCCTACCACTTCAAAACGCTGAAGGGAAGGGAGATACCAAGAGTTTGGAATGCAACCAATTTGAAGAAATTCTAATTTTAGTTTTCTTTTTTTTAGAACTCAATGTTGAATTCTTAATTTTTCCTTGAATAATAAGATTGTTTGGCAATAGCATTTTATGAAGTGTTGGTTTTTCTCAACTGCATTATAATATATCCACCCTTTCCAAATTATAGGCTCCCCTCTTAACACACAAAACTAACATCATGAGAAACTTATTAAAGCAGGGTCAGTGTGTAATAACCCTCCTCAGCATACGTCAATAAACACGAATGACCTCCTAGCTTGCCCCTAGAAATACATGAAGCCCTACAAGGGACCCTTAGGCAACATAGCCAACCTAGGTTGGTCGCCACCATTTTTTTGCCCAAAAATCCTGCTCGGATAGAATATCCGATACTAGGTGTATCCTCGCCATTGCCTTACTTAGGCCTAAGGCAGTGTGACGACATGACCTAAAAGGTAAAGTAAGGCATAATGGTACACTAAAAACATACTGAGCCGGGGGTATACTCAGTCGACAACCAACTCTGCCTAAGTCATATCTAGTCGGCTGAAAGAGCCCAAAATAACTGAATAAAAGATCAATAAAGTAAAAAATAACGCGGCACATGTTTAGTCGGCAATTCGCCCAAAACATAAATATTTTATTACATCATTATATGTACAAAGAGTTACATATGCTAAGTAATTCAAACCCTAATGAGGATTAGGTCGCTGAGCGAGGTAGTCAGCTACTCGCGCTCTTCGGCCATCATCTGGGTGAGGAGCGAATTCCTCCTTGACTTTGCCTGAATTTAGTTCCAGGAGCTATCTTGGGATCGCATCTATAGGAACCCATTGATCATCCCTTCTGAATGGGTTCGTCATCAAAGTTGAGGGAGAGATCTCATGCCTATACCAATGAATAGAGTTCCTGGGGACTTGCAACTCCTTGAGGAAACTCAACCACCCTCTTGTGAAAGCTAACTCACCAATCTCCTTCAACTTTATTGGAGCATCAGTCCAACCCTGGTTGTAGCCATCAACCCACACCTGTCGATGACCTTTCTTGAATAAATGACTCAGTAAGATGATAACTCTTTGAAGACCAGCGGCTGCCACGTACGCCCTGTGAACATCCCCCAGCAATTTGGCAATCTCCCTAGCTGAACCACTATCATTAGTCCCAGCTCGCCTCCCAGTCGATGAAGAGGAACCACATAAAACTTGAAGGCAATGCTCGGCGCATTCTCCCTAAGGCGCGATACTTCCCTCCTTAAAGCATCATTCTATGTTGAAGGATCTCTCCAACTTGATTGATCTCAGAGACATCCAGAAGCTTAGCCTTCAGAGCATCTATTTCTTCTTGAACAAAAGTGTCAACCTCATCTATTTCCTCAAGCCTATCTTTCATCTTGGCAAGAAGCTCTGACTGGTATTTATAGTCCTGATTCCTCAATCTAAGAGACTTACAGATTTTTACAAAGGCACGGACAACACGGTTGCTCACGTCGGCACCAAGAATTTGGCCTAAGTGAGAGGTACCAGGAATATATTCCTCAAGATAGATAAGCTACAAATCATACAGGCGTCGAGAATAAATAAATCTGTATATGAAAAGGAACTAACTTCATTTCATTAAAATAAAAATAGTTCAAGTACATCGACGAGAAGAAAAAAAGAACAACAGAGATGCAAGAAGTACAAAAACCCCTTAAGAAGACTAACACGTAACCTCAGTCTGCTATGAGGATGCTGGTTGCTTTCCCTTATCCGCAGCATCCTCATGTGCACCTCCCTCAGATGGAATAGTCACCATTCCCTGATCAAGGGGAACATCAGCAGTAGTGGTTGGAACAGCTGGAGCATGTTCACTAGTAGCAAGAGGAGGCACGCCCTCTACAATAGGTTTCGAGCCAGGGTCATGCTCATCAAAGAGCGGAGAATCAACATCCACCTCAGCAGCGAGCAAAGCCCTGTACCAACCTTTCTTGAAGTTGAAACGACTAATATAGCCGATTTGAGCCTCGGCATCCTCATATACTGTGAGTCACCCAGCATTGCAAGAGCTTTCCTTTATGATGGCAGCCTCAAATTCCATCTTTTTTGTCTTCTCGGTAAGCTCTTAATTCTCCTCAACCACAACCAGCTTGCTCGTATAGACCAAGTCATAAGACTGCCTCACCTCCTCCAGCTCCTTAGACGTTGCCTCTTTTAATTTGTTAGCTTCTGCCAAGGCAAGGTCGGAAGACTTCTGAACAGCGCTGGTAGCCTTTAGGCTCGCCACTAGCTTAGCATTTTTTCTCGCTAGCTCATCACGACTGCGATAGAGGACGATGAAATCAGACACAAACTATACAGAGAAAGAAAACATTAGCAAAGAAGGTATTGAAAAGAAAACTGCAAGAGTAGAGAAGTAGAAGCATAATTACTGAGGCTAGCCCTTGACTCGCCTTTAGGGCTAACTGGTCGGTCCCTATACTTGACGACCTCTGGCGATCTGCTGATAAGACTGCTCTCTCGAGCACCGTTGGAGCCAACTGGGGGGCAAGAGCGATATAAGGCCCCTCAGCTAGGGCAGACACGGGCACCAAGGACTCTCCCATTTTTGTCCTCATTTCTTCCCTCCTCCTTTCTTCTTCTCTCTCCTTCTTCTCCCTCTCAATCCTCTTCCTCTCTTCTTCCTTCTTTCTCTCTCTCTCTCTCACCAACGCCTCCTCTTTCTTCTTCATCTACCTTTCATGAGCCACAGTCTGGGAGCCAGTGGCAGTATCCCCACTTCCTGAATTTTTCTTCTTCAACCTACGAGCGAGAGCAACATTGTCCTCATTATCATCCTGGATTAAATTCTTCCTGGGAGGAGCCATAGTCTCTTAGCTGGAGCTATCTGAATCCTCCGAACTCTCTGAATTCTCTGAACCCTCCTCCGAACTGGAAGATCCATCACCACTCGAACTCTCCTCATTAGAATCACCCTCAACTCCACCTAAGTCAGCCCCCGTATTGTCTTCACTGGAGCTACTCTCTTCCTCGTCTAATTGAATTGGCTCAGTAGCGACCTCTTATATGATATCGAGGTGAGGAATGCTATTAGTAGGTCAGGCGATGAAGTTGGTCCCGATATTCTTTTATTCTAAAAGGAATGCATTTGATCATGGATATTCGCCTTCAGGCAAAAATTCCCTTATCTTCTAAGCTTTTATCAGTTTAGTAGCTCGAATTTCGCGGAGAGCAGGTTCTAAGTTCTTCGCCTTTGTTGAAAAAGAAAAAAGGAAAACATAAGAGAAAGAATACACTAACAAAAAATCAACAAGCAGAGCAAGAAAAATATCTACCTATATACTCCTGCCTATAAAAGGGAATCATAGATCCCCTGTACCTAGTCCCCTCAGTCTGGGGAGGGAACTGCCAGTTCCTGACAATAAAACCTTCGTGCTAATAGTCCTTATAGGATCAGGTAGATTGACTACCAGCACCCTGTCAGGACTCCTAGCTTTCAGATAAAGGAGACCAGAGCTCGTTCGAGAAAAGGTATAGCAGTAATAGATTTCAGCAAGACCTAAATTGGTGCCATAGAGATGATTGATCCTATGTACGCCATTAACAATTTTCCAAACGTTTGGAGAACATTGGGCATTAAATATGTAAAAATAACTAAAGAAATGAAAAAATAAGCGATTAGGGTGAAAGGTTAAACCCCCATGAGACAAGAGGAAAACATGAATCCAATGCCCATCCTCTATGTCTCGAACAATGTGAGGAACATGGGCACATTCAATGTCCACCGATTTAGGGATGTTGTAGAACTCCCTAAACTCAGCTAGTGATATATTACTTATTCTTGCCATGGAAAAACCCTAGCAGTAATAGAAAAGAAATTTCAATAGAAATGAAAGGAGAAGAAGTTTGGAAGACTTACGAAATGAAAATCAGCTTGAGACAACGCGAGACCACAAGCAAGGAAGATAGAAAGACAAGAAAAAGCTCGAAGATGAAGGGAGAGACCTGGAAGTGAGAAGACGCAGCAGAAAGCAAGAGATATATCGAGAGTACGAAATTTGTGAAGCGGCGTCAGAAATGGCTCCTTCAAACAAGTTTTAAACCCTCTCAATGATGATGCATGGAGAACGAAGTAGATCTGCTGCCTAAATCCTTTAGGATGAGACGTTTCGCTCCCCAAAGCATCACTCCATTCACAAAAATGTCATCAGGGCTATTATTTAAAATTATTCAGCCCAAATTATGACCCAAAAATTTTAGTGTCAATTGTGGGTACCTCGTCAGTTTTCGTAGGCCGAAAGAAGTAATCTGACTAAGCCCTATTGAAAATAGGGAGAGCCTAGCCCAAACTCCAAAGCCTCACAAACAATTAGTTAGCAACAACCCATCATGTGCCTAAAATTTCTCACGAGATATTCTAGGGATAGTGGGTTAGCGTGGGAATGCCCAATACTCCCACTTTTCGAAGTTTAACTGTATATATTGTATCCATGGCCCGTGGCAAAGGGTCTGTAATCAGAAACACTCCTCTGGAGAAAAGAGAAATACAAACAAAGAGCACCACCGTGAACGTAGGCAATTTGCCAAACCACGCATATCTTGTGTTGTGTGATCGTGACTATTCTTATTTCAGTTCTTTATATTCCTGGTGATTGCATTTACTTATAATTTGTGTGGAGATTTATTGTCACCACAATATGTATTTAATCAAAACATTATTTGTTTAACAAGGATGAAGGTTGTGTATGAGTTTCACCCTAAACTTAAAATATTTCCCAAACCCCCTACTTTGAGAAGGCACACGAGGGACAAAATTTTTATTTACACGAACAACTATTTGTGATGCGAGAGTTACTGAGAAAAATGACGTATTGACGATGGCCCAACCAAACCATTTGTGCTTTTTTTTTTAATATAATAAACTTAATAGTAACAAATGAAATGAGAATTAAACTAGAGATGAGTAAACCGCTCATGAGTGTCAATAACAAAATGTAAACATAGACATGAGTTGTTTTTTCATCTAAAATTCATGAGAAAACTACAAATCACACACTTGCGATTGGAAACTCCAATTCTATCCATTTGAACTAATTGTCAGTTTGATTGGCATTGATTGTTTAACATGAAAAATACTTGTTTTGATTCATTTTTTACTTTATGGTTGGTTTCAAATACATCTCATCATAACAATGGTTACAAATATGTAAAATGCTCCTTAGTATTATCATTTTCCATGAAATATATATCTTACCCGCCCCCAAAAATTGATTTCCATGAAAAAACTTTAAAAATACAAGTCACTCTTTTTTTTTTGGCGAGATTTTTTTCACTACTTTTCCAATTTCTCCTAAATATGAATTATTTTCAATCATTTGCCAAAATTGTAATCAAACACACCCACAAATGCTCTAATATCAATTTCAATGCAAGAAATTAGAGTTGCTAAACACATCCTAAATGAACTAAAATTTGTTCACTCTCAAAGGATTAAATTTGTTATTAACATGCTCTTGAATAAATTAAAACCGAATTGGTGAGAGCACTAAATTAATACGGTGATAACAGTTATGAAGATTTGACTTACAGTTCAACCTGGGCTTTTTGAGGCAGAGTTTCCAAAAGTTTAAGCCCAATAGGCCCAATGGCCATAAGTCTTCTAAATGTGAAAATTATGTATACTCTCTCTCTTCAAATAAATGCATTTAGTCTAGTTCCGGTTGAGAGATTTTTCAAACTCGAAAAAATAATTTTCGATTTTTGAAATTTTAAAAAAAATTATATTATTTACATAATTTAGATTCCAATTTGATATGCAAATACAAACAACGTGTTTAGTTATCAGTATGTCTCAATACCACCAAAATTATGTGGGTCTCTTTCGTAGACAATACAAACCATTAGCGTTGTTCGACCCTAGAGCAGTTCTCTAGTATGGAAGGTGGTGAGTTGTTTTTTGCAACAATGCTATTAAGTCTTCTTAGTACTTGATGAAATTTAGCACTGTTTATTGACCCTTTCATTCAAATAATTGATTGTGACAAACAAGTATATCATCATAAACTAGTTGAACTCTTTGCTCAATTCTTTTGTTATAATTTTCAGTTAAATTTTACTGTCACCCACCGTGCTTTGATTAACATTAAGAAGATGGAGCTATGTATTTTAAAATAGCACCGCTCTCTATACAGTTTTGAATTATTTCACCACTTTCCTTTTGAAAAGAGTTTTTTTATTTCAGTCGTTAGTCAATATTTTATTTTTGGTTATAATCCACTTATATATGTTTGTGGCGCTTAGATCCCACAACTCATAACGTATACATTAGAAGTTAAGGTACACACAAACTTAACAATTGTATATTTATAAAATGAGGTTATGAGAAAATGTCCTTATAATTCTCAAAGTGTATAAAAATAGGACACTCCACATAATTTTATAAATTTAGTTTCTGTACTAAAAACACCATGAAAAATGATGCAGCTGGCTCGGACAAAAAAAATGAACTCCTAACTGTAAAAAACCACACAAACAAATGCTATTGTACCATAAGGACTAGATTTATAAACTTGAAAAACATTGTCCTAAAAATCCAAATATAGGAAGGAACATGACATTTATCTTAATTCTCTATTAATTAAAATTACTGTATAAATTATAAATTTCATATACTAATTATTTATACTTTACAAAATTTATTGTATACATTACTGAAAATGGTTTAGTGTTTAAAAAATATGTTAGCGGACTAGAGTCAAAGAAAGTCCCAAAACCATCGAGCTAAGCCAATAAAGACAAACAAATGAAACCAACTTCATTATTAATATTGAGAATATTTTTTGTCCCGTATTATGATTCATCAACATATGATCAAAATTATTTTCACTTATAAATGTTTTTTTTGTTTTAATAGTAGACTATCGGTGGGAGTTAGAAAGGTTTTTGGAAAATATATCAAATTTAGAGAAAAATCCGTGATATTCCAGAAATCACATTAGCAGTACAAGGTGATGTTAAAGTGTAATTTTCTCTAACTAAGATGGTCACTAGTTGAATAGTGAAGATTAATCTAAATGAGCAAAATTACTTACGACGGGATAATGCATATAATTTGCTGGATCAAATGAGAGAAAGTTTCAAGAGATTGGTGATTATAAAATCAGGAATATGAGAACACCTCACTTAAATAAGGGATTATCAATGTCCTTGCAGGTGAGTGGCGAATAATTCATTTATTTGTTCCCTTCAACCCGAATACTTCTTAAAGATAACAATAATACTTTGGGAGGCCCAAGAGGGGCCAAGGCTCCCCCTAATTTTTCAAAAAATTATTTTTTAAGGTTCTATATTAAAGATAGAAAGCTAAAGACATAAATAATGATGTTTTTGCAACTTTTAGATTAAAAACGTAATAAATTTGTATAAAACTTGAACTTAAAGCTATAATTTGTCTACAACTCGAATTAACGAAAAATAAATCATCGCGGGGGTTCCCGCCCTCGAACCCTCGAAATTTGGCCCACCTGACCATTAATCCTGGATCCCCCACTTCTTAGGGAGCATAGGTATTTAGTCTTATTTATAAACATTGATTTGCAAGACATTCAACGCTTTTGGTCATAGTTGTTCGCCATGTTATAACATACATAAGACACATGTACTTCCCTAAAAATAATGAATATGTTGAATATAAATACGAATAAAGTACGATTTTAAACGGTTATGAGAATTATTACAATCCTAAAAAGCACGAGATCGGTTGCTAATGAAACTATTGAAATGAGACTAAAGCTTAACAAACTATAAAATTTAATGTAAGAAAATTGGAATGTGCTTATGTTTCTTAAACAATGAAAGAAGGGGGAAGGACGACGAAGAGTTATATGTCTTTTTAAATTCACAATGGAAATATGCTATTTTATTTAAGGTGTTTTTATTTCAACCTTTTATTTTCTCTAGAGGCCCCCTAATAATTTTTCAAAAGTCATGAATTATATAAATTTGGAAAGACTACAGAACCCTAAGTAAGCCACCCCTTTAATATTTAAACATCTATATTAGAATCATCATATTAATTCAATCATTTGAACTCATGCCACATGTTAATTTGCCTTCATCCATGAATAATAATATAACACATAAGCTGTAAACATGTTTGTTGGAAAATTTATGAAATGTGCATAGAAAAAATTGAATCCAAGTTACTGCAAAGCATAATCTAGGAATGCTATGTTTTACTTTATATTCTTCCCCTTCCGAATTAAAACCGCGAGTACATAAATTGTTATAGAAATTTCCTTCAAGATATAATGCAGTGGTGTCACTTGTTTGATACAAACTATGTACGACTTGATTAAACCAAGAACACTTCAAAAAGGGAACCAAATAATTCCCAAAGGTAGAGGATAGAGAGAGGAGAACAAAACAATTTTCAATGTCCAAAATAGAGGTCCAAATTATTTTTATAGTCATTTTAGTGATTGTTCATGAGCAGTTACCTTTTCTCAGGCGCGCAACTCACTAGTCATTCGATCGTGTCCAGTCAGACTTATTTCAATCGCACGGTCCATATTTGGTGTCTCATTGTAAGCGAATAGACGCACCTTCTATAAATCGCCCATTTTCATGCGCACAGCTCAACAGCCATTGGATCGTGTCTATTCGAACTTATTTTGATCGTATAGTTCATATTTGGCTTCTCATTATAAGAGAATGGGTGCACCCTCTACGAATCTCCACTAGTTGATCCAGCAGTTCAGATCAACCCACCTGGGTTATAACATCATTTGATCATATCGCTTCATAACAATCGTCGACCTGTTTAACTTTGACAAAACCAAATGCTCCAACATGAACATGTAGAAAATCATATGCACTACCAAAGAACCCTAAGTCGCCTAATCTTCTATTCACACATCATGCCTCGAGTATCGCGATGGTGGTGCTTTGCACCATCGTAAATTACAATATCATAGCCTCTTTGACTATAAGACAAATAGTCTTATTTTATCTTTTTGTTATATACCCTTCCACTTTTGTGCAAGGTTTCTATGCCAGACTTTAGAAATTACACACATATCCTTATGTTCTCTTTACAAGAAGAAGCAAACTAAAAACCCACTCACATAAAATTAATATTTTTTTTATATTCTGAAAAATTCCAAACGTTATTTTAGATAATGATGACACACAATCAAGATCTGAAGTCGAACAAATAATTTAGAGTCCTAACTTATATAGTCTATCTTTGTCAATATCAACAACTTAAATTGTTAAGTTAAGTTGCACTTTTTTTTAATCTAAATTTGAAGTTTGGATCGAGAATTTAAAGTTTGGAATCTGAATCTTAACAATGTGTTTATTGTTATACCCAAAATATGTCAACCAATGGACATGAGACACATGGCATGGAAGCCTACCCAAGCATAATGAATATATTCTCAAGGATTAGCGAAAGGCCTCGACCTATAAAGAAGGCCATGAGCTAGTGCTTCACCGAGCTATGGACGATGCTCAATTTATCTCAACATTTGCAGAGTCTATAACATATACTTCATCAGGAGGTAGCGGCTAGGTACCTTACAGGTTTTCGCCCCTCATACATAATATGACCCCTGAAGTACATGCTGTGGACCCTAGGCACAATACATTAGAAGGCCATAGACATATGTCTAATAGGATGCGGCTCTTCAAGCACAGTGACCCCAGAAGTACATGTCGTAGTCCCAAGGCACAAGACTACATGAGAAGGCCATGATCGGGTGTTTAACATGCCACAAACCCTCAAGCACAACGAACCTATAAGTACAAGTCGTGGACCCCTGGCACAAGACTATAGCATAAAAAATGGCTAGGTGTCTAAGTATATATGTCCCCTCAAGCATAGCGAACCTAGAAGCACATGCCATGGATACTTACATGTCAGTAATGGGCTACTAGTTGTCCACCTTATAGAATGATTCCATCGGATTGATACTTATCCATGAGGCATGTGGGTTGTGCACGTGACATATTCACTAACTATTATAAATAGAGGAGCTCACGTCATCATTTGACAGGAAACATTTGGGTAATGAAATTCTTCCCAAATCTCACCTCCATCTATCTACACTTGAGAGAACACTCAGGTCATTTGCCCTGGTCACCTGAGCCACAACAGGCCATGGCCTCTCTCCAGTCTACATCACCAGGTCGCAACCCCTAGTACACAAAACTTTTATGTAATACACTTAGCCTATCTCTATTCTCTTATAATCCTCTAGGGCCTTCCAAAATTGTATTAATACATTTGTATAATGAGAATCAGTCTCCACAATGGATGTAGGCTCATTTCCATGGCTGAACCACTCTAATATCGTGTTATCTCTCTTTTCCTCTATTTTTTATACTTTGACAGTTGTGTACAACTTTGACAATATGATTTACTTTATTAAATCAGTTTTAGATAACAATAGTTTGGCATCATCTGTGGGAAACAAGTTTTCTATCGAGTTTATAAAATATCGGGTTCGTTATGCCTTATTTCATATAAAAGGATCTTCGGCTCTACATCTTATGGGTGAGATCTTGAAGGTTAGACCTATATTTACATATACACCCGTTGAGGGTATTTTCATCTTTTCAGATCTATTTTTCCAAACCAACCTTGAGGTTTTGGGGAAGATCCATCTACTCCAATGATGTTTCCATGTCCAAATATTTCTAAGAAGCTTGAGAGGCCACGGCCTTTTAAGGACTAGTAACTAGGGATTTGCCTATATTTAGCTTATACCGCGCTTATTTTTTTTACCATCTTATAACCCATATAATAGGGATTTGCTACTAAACTTATATTATTTTGCACATAAGGTCTTTTGGGCCTTAGATCAACACCCACGGATTTTTTAGTCCAATTGTTGGGGTGTAAAATCACATTTTGGGCAAATTTAGGGTATAATCAATTTCTGTACCCTACTAGATGCGTCCTGACATGTTGTCGTGCTACAGACTGCAACCTCTAGTTAATAGCTTAGGTTAGTTTTTCTATTTTTGGCATATAAAGAATTTTTAATTAAAGAATTATTTTATCTTAGACCAAAGATGCCACAAAATTCTTAAAAACCTTCGCAACTTGTTTTATAGCTCGTGGGTTAGGTTAAATCGTGTAAGGCAAGTTCACATGATTAAAAATTGATGATTCCACAGGAAAAATCCAAATAGAGTGTTTCCTTAAGGATCAATAAACTATCTAAGATAGGTTACAGTGCTTTTACCAACTTTTCAGTTACTATTCCACCTAAGGGAGTGTACTTGGAAAAATATTCACTAGATAGAATCAGTCCGAGGGAGAACCGCAATCGATCATATCAATTATAGTGGAAAAACTCCTTGTAAAGGACAAAGGCCACAACCTCATCCCCTGTTGAAGAAATGGGCCACGGCCTCATCACCTGTTGACCTAATAGGTTGTAATCTCATTCCCTGTTGGCCTAACAAGTTTGTTAATATCTACTCAATGTTTGATTCTAATGACTCTATGACTCTTGGATTTCTCACAGTTTGCGTAAAATAAGATTATTTAAATAACTAACAATCTAAAGAAAGGAATCTCAGGATCAGGTCCCTAGCAAACTCAAGATGTGTCCCGCTTGATGAGATGCATCAACCATTTGTTTGAGGTTTAGGCATCCCTCTAGGTTCTGATTAACCTCCTTAGACCAAGGATTCTTGTGCTTGAGTCTATAACCTTCACTAAAACACTAAAGGCCAAAGACCTTGAAGCAAATACTCTATTCGCGGTTACTAAGAGGAACAAGATAGCAAGATCAAAAGAAAGGAGGAAAATAAAGCATGTTGACCACCCAAAAAATGCATATAAGGAGTTCATCCCTTAAAATTGTGACCTGGAGGATATATTAGCCAATATTAAAGGATAGAACCTCCTTAAATAGACCGAGAATTTGGAATCACCTCCTAGTAAAAGAGACAAAATCAAGTAGCATGACTTCCACAAATACATTAGCCACACGACCAACAAATGCCAGAGCCTAAAGAATAAGGTCGAAGAGGCTTGCCAAAAAAGGAATGCTGCAGTGATTCATATAGGTTACAACCCCCAATTAAACAAATTACTGCAAGATTGCACCCTTTAGAGAAGTTCATAGGGAGAGTTTACATTGTTAAATGAGATACCTAAAAACCATCAACCCCTAAGGCAACGTCTAGGACAATTTTACCTTCACGACACAAAGAAGGTCATGGAAAGGGTAGTAGAAAAGGATGAGCAGACTTTTTATGGGAGATAAATCTATAGCAAAGTTAGTCAGCAGACTTGTACAAAAGAGAACTCAATAGAAAAATTATCCCAGTAGACTTCTACGAAATAAAACTCGATAGAAAAATCAATCGGGAAGACTTCTATGGAAGAGAACTCAACAGAAAAATCAGTCGAGCAGACTTCTACAAAAGAGAACTTAATAGAAAAATTAGCCGAGAAGACTTCTATAGAAGAGACATTAATAAACAAATTAGCTTAGCAGACTTTTATGAAAGATAACTCAGTAATAAAGTCATCCGAGTAGACTTCTATGAAAAAGAACTCAACATTTGAATCAGTCAAGAAGACTTCTCCCAGACGAGAGCTCAGTAACAGACGAGAAGACTTGTACGAAAGAAAGCTCAATAGTAAAATCAATCACTCATAGCGGAGACAGACCTGAAACATCAATCCGACTAAATATAAGAGTCTGTGAGGCAGAGAAGATTAAAAAGTTATTTAAGGATGGAGAGTTATATAAAGCCTTTGGATAAGATCGCATTATTAAGGCTGCAGCCATAATAGAATTTGAGACCACGCCTATAAAATACCAGTCGAAGCAGGGAGTGGACTGTATCCCTCCCGTCTACGAAGGGTAATCTAAAGCCTCAGGAGAACATGATCGAGGTAGTAATATATTTCCTCTACGAAGGAAGATAACAATATCCAAAATCTATGGCCATTATACCTTATACGTCAGTAGAAGCACTATCTATAAGCATTTTATTCTTAAAATAGCAGCCACAATCAAGTCCAATAGTGAAACTAAGTGAAAGTTAGTAAGTAAAGTTCGCGACCTCATCTAGTAAGTCTACAACCTCAACCAGTAAAGTCCTCGACCTCACAAAAAAAGTCCATGACTTCAGTGAATAGAGACATCATCTTCAATAAGTAAACTCCATGGCCTCAGTCAGTAAAGTCCTCTACCTCACCATGAAAACTCCACGGCTATGGCCAATAGAGGCATCAACTTCAGTAATTAAAGTCCACGGCCTCAGCCAATAAAGTCTTTAGCCTCATAAAGTTAAGTCTGTGACCTTATCCAATAAAGTCCCCAGCCTCTCCAAATCAATGGCCTCAGATTCAACAAGTAAAGTCTACGGCCTCAGTAAGTTAAGTCCGCAGCCTCATCTAATATAGTCCTCATCCTCTTCAAATCAATGACCTTAACCTCAGTAAGTAAAGTTTGCGACCTTAGCTAGTAAATCTGTGACCTTAAGCAGTAAAGCCCTCGGCCTTTGTTATTAAAGTCCTCAGCCTCGACCAATACGGGCATCGACTTTAGCAAGTAAAGTCCACGACCTTAGCTAATAAAGTCTACACCCTTATCAAGTTAAGTATTCGACCTCATCCAATAAAGGCCTCAGACTTTTCAAATTAACGGCCTTGACTTCAACAAGTAAAGATTTTAGCCTCGACTAATAAGATCTGTGACCTCAATAAGTTAAGTTCGTAGCCTCATCCAATAAAGCCCCCAGCCTCTTCAAATCAATGACCTCAGGTTTAGCATGTAAAGTCTGCGGCTTTAGCTAGTAAGTCTGTGGCCTCAGCCAGTAAAGTCCTTGACCTCACCAAGAAAGTTTTACATCTTTTGCAAAAAAAATGAATCGACTGTAACAAGTAAAGTCCATAGCCTTAGCCAATAAAATCTGCGACCTTAGCAAGTTAAGTCTATGGCCACATCCGATAAAGGCCTCAACCTCTTCAAATCAATAGCCTTGACTTTAATAAGTAAAGTCCATAGCCTCAAGTAGTAAGTCTAAAGCTTCATCCAGTAATGTCATCGGTCTCACTAAGAAATGTCTGCTACTTCTGCCAATGGAGGAATCATTTTTAATAATTAAAGTCTTTGGCCTCACCAAGAAAAGTCCACTGCTTCAGCTAATAAAGGAATTGTCTTCAGCTATTTGAGTCTGCAGCCTCATCCAATAAAGGCTCCATCCTCTTCAAATCAAAGGCCATGTCATCACTAAAAAAAGTCTATGACTTCAGCTAATAGAGGCATCGACTTCAACTAGTAAAGTCACTGGCCTCACCAATAAAATTCCATGACTTTGACTAATAGAGGCATCAAATTTAGTAAGTAAAGTCCATGACCTAAGTCAGTAAAGTTCTCGACCTCATCATGAAAAGTTCGAGGCTTCGGCCAATAGAGGCATCAGCTTCAGTAAGGGAAGTCCATGGCCTCAGCCAATAAATTTTATATCCTAAGCAAGTTAAGTCTGTGGCCTCATCCAATAAAGGCCTCAGCCTCTTCAAATTAAAGGCCTCGTCCTCACCAAGAAAAGTACACGACTTTAACTAATAAATGCATCGGCTTCATACAGTAAAGTCCTCAGCCTCCCCAAGAAAATTCCACGGCTTTCGCATCTAGCAGTATCAGCTTTAGCAAGTAAAGTCTGTGACGTCAGCTAGTAAAGTACGTAGCCTCAGCCAATAAAGGCCTCATCCTTTTTAAATCAATGGCCTTGACTTCAGCAAGTAAAGTTTGCAGCCTCAGCAAATTAAAGGCCTCAGCCGCATCTTCTTCCTAAAGAGAAAAATCAACCTTAGATAATCAAGGCTAGAGACCTCATAATACAAAACGTCAGAATTTAAATCACCTTAGCGATAGTCCACAACTTCCACAAGGCTCCATCATCTCAATATTAGGCTTTGACTTTAGGATAATGGTCCATAAAAGGAATAAAGCCCCAACTCTAAATTGTTCCCTTATTAAAATTGAGGCTTAATGGGATTATATTATACCCAAAATATGTCAACCAATGGACACATGACACATGACACATGATATAGAAGCCTATGCAAATATAATTAATATATTCTCAAGGACTAGCAAAAGGCCTCATCTTGTAAACAAGGCTATGGCTTAGTACCTAACCAGGTTGTGGATGCTACTCCATTTGACCTCTATAGAAAATAAGATGATAATCAAGTATCTCAACTTCCTCACACCATAAGTATATGGCGCGGACCCTAGGCACAATACATCGGATGGCCATGGTCGGGTATTTAATAAGACGTGTCCCCTTAAGCACATCGACCCTAGAAGTACAGGTCGCGGACCCTAGGCACAAGATTACATTAGAAGGCTATGGTCAATTTTCTAACAGGTCATGGATCCTCAAGCACAGTGGCCCTAGAAGTATAGGCCACAAAGCCCAGGCATAAGACTACATCAAAAGGCCACTACCAGGTGTCTAACAGTCCTTGGTCCCTCAAGAACAACAACCCCAAAAGTACAGGTTACGGATGCTGGCATATCAATAATGGACTGCTAGTTGTCCACCTTCTAGAAGGATTCCATTTAATTAATACTTATCCATAAGGCACATAGGATGTGCATGTGACACACCCACCAACTACTATAAATAGAGGACCTCACCTCTTCATTTGACTGACAATAATTGGGTAATGAAGTTGTACCCAACTTTCTCCTCCATCTCTTTACAACTAAGAGCACACTCAGGCCACCTACCTTGATCACCTGAGACACAACAGGTTGCAGCCTCTCTCCATTCTACACCATTAAGTTGTAACCCTTACTACACAGAACTTGTATATGATGCACTTACCTTATCTCTCTCCTATTATAAGCCTCTAAGGCCTTCCAAACTTGTACTGTTACATGTGCATAATGAAAATCAGACTCCATCATGGATATAGGCTCTTTTTTATGGCCGACCCATTGTAAATCTCCTATTATATCTCTTTTACTTTATTTTCTATACTTTGACTATTTGTCTTATTGCCTCCTTGACAATAAGATAAATGGTCTTCTTTTATTTCTTTGTTATATATCCTTCAACTTTTGTGTAAAGTTTCTATGTGAGACTTTAGAAATTACACTCATTTTCTTAAGTTCTCTCTCTTCAAGAAGAAGCTAACTAAAAACCCACTTACATAAAATTAATATCCATTTATATTGTAAAAAATTTCAAAAGTTATTTTGGATAATGATGAAGCACAATCAATATTTAAAGCCTAAAAAATAATTTGGATTCCTAACTTATATAGTCTATCTTTGTCACTATTAACAACTTAGATTGTTAAGTTAAGTTCCACTTGTTTTTTTTTAATCTGAATTTGAAGTTTGGATAAAAAATTTAAAGTTTGAATTTGAAGTTTGAAATCAGAATCTTAACAATATGTATGTCTTTATATCTGAACGAACCTCTTAATGGATGTATTTAATGATATTCAATTTTAATTTTTAGATTCATAAGTTATTTTAATCTCTTAACCAATTAGAGTAAAATATATTCGTTAGCCTATTAACTTTTAAAAAAATATTATTTGGTACCTCTTAAGTCTGAATAGTACAGATTCAGATTTTAAAAGATGACACAAAATCTCGACCTCTCTTTATCTGAACAATAAAAATAAAAATTCTTGCAATCTTATAATTTGATGAACTTTGAGTTCAAAATCCTCTACAAACTGTAGTATTTTTCATGTTATCAAATCATGAGACTATTGATCATCTCTACATCTATCCAAATCATTGAAAACCTTGCGTCACATCTAACACACACCATATCATTATAATTATTCCACCAAACTCAATGCAAACAACCATCTCATTTATAAAGTGCAAGTATTTTCCCTCACACGAGGCCTCAAAATACTAATCATCTTTACACCAAATCAAACCCAAAAACTCCTTAAACATCCAATAAATGTGGTCAAAATGGAAACCGGTTGATTGAATCTAGAGAAGGTGGGTTGAGAAAATATGTGCCTAGGAATCTAGGTGTGATTAATTAAACCTAAATCATTAATGCATCCTTAAAAGAAAATTCTTGTTTTGGTTAAACTAGGTATCAATTTCACCAAATAAAACTAATTATTTTAATTTCATGTGGGTGATCCAATATATAAATTTTGAAATTACAGGGGATATCGATCCTACAATAATGCTAAATACCAGTTTAACCCCAAATGTAAGTTCAGTATTGAAAATTAACTCACAGATGTACGTGGTTCGGCAAGTTGACCTACCTACATCCACGATCAAGGGACAGCATATTATTATTACTACGGAGAGAAAAAAAGACGAATTGGAGTGCTAAGGTGTAGCACCCCGAGTAATTCGAGCATTGGCCGCCACCAAAACTATGTCGGACATCAACTAGTTAAATACCATTCTTAGCATGTGACATATATGAGACATATGAAATTTTCATTCCACAATATAATAATTAAGTTGATCCCAATAAATAATAGCCATCCATGCAATAAATATCCATCACCATGCTAACTCCAAAAATAATTCAACTCCATAATTTATTTAAAACTCCAAATGAAGTAATCCAATAAAGTAACTGAATGAAACCATAGACAACTTTGGAACTGAATGGCCCAATAGAATCCATAATTAAGTCTCATAATATAAAATTACTGAATAAAGGAAATCTGTTATAATAAAGCGCATAAATAAATGAACTCCAGCTGCACCTCTAAAATGATCTCAAATAATTTATATGCACCTACTCCAATGCTAACCCTGAAATATTAATCAACGCAATGGGTCAGAGCCCACCATATGGATACCAGATACGAGATATATTAATCGAGGAATAAAAATAAATTATCATCTAACTACTTCTCCAATTCCAATTATGTACATTTAATAACAGATAATTATTTAATTTAATTTCATTAACCCGATGATTGTTTTTATTCACCATTAATATCAATTGCGCGACTCTCGCTTAAAGTCTAACATCATTTGGTTGCGATACTCCCATTAGTTCTACCCCACACCCATTCCCCTCACTATGGTCAGTCAACCTGGTTCACTGTCAGCTCTAAACATACTCGTGAGATTCCACACACGATACATCACTATAGCATGTCAGTCCATTTAACCGTCAGACCGAATATACTCGTGATGCCACACACACACACATCGCTATAGTCAGTCGACCTATTTAACTGTCAGCCCTGCACATACTCGCTCCGCCAATATATTTTAATACCCATTTATTATCTTAGACATTAATTCTCAATTTATCATGTTTTCTCATTTATCTCAAATTTTCCCCACCCTTTTTATTGACATAAAATCCTTGAAACACACTTAGCCTCATACCTAAAGGTCTCCAACACACCAATATTTCCTAGCCTACCATGTAAGAAGAAAACCAACTAACTAACACCACTTAGCCTTACCCCTGGGTTCGCTAATCCAAGGAACAACATAAAAATCAACCCCACCCCAGAATATTTATCCATAGATTGTCACCAATATCTAGTCCCATACCTAGAAAGCGATAACTACCCAAAGATCTACTAATTAGTCCCATACCTAGAAAGTAACTCAAATAAGGGTGAGCACCTTATCTAACCCATAATCCTTTCGTTCACGCGGTGTCGAACATAATAAAATAAATAAGTGGCATAAGGCTAAATTTCCATTCATCACACTAATTTTACCAATTTAATCCGCCCACCATTAATTAATCAATTAATGTTCGTTTAATCATAATATTAATTAAACCATACTGTTAACGAAAATGTGTTTATCCCTTAATTAATACTTAATTTGTTTAATTATATTTAAAGTACATTTTAGTTTAACTTAATATATTGATTTTGATGATTCCAAACATATTTTTATTAAGTTATTCTATAGATATTTTTAACTTAATATATTGATTTTGATGATTCCAAACATATTTTTATTAAGTTATTCTATAGATATTTCTTATTGTATAATATTTATAATATAATCTTATTCATATACAATTATATACATATATTTATTATATTATAATACTCCTTTTTTTTACACCTTATATATACTTATATATATTATTTGCTTTGGTCCTTGCGTGTTTACTGCTTTGACAAATGGTCACATTTTGCTTTAGATTTGACAAGTCAAGTTACTAAGCTTAACCTGTTTCTACAAGTCCTAGGTTCTTTGAGAATTCATTTTTTTAAGACAGGTTTTATCATGTGTTAGTATTGGCCATACACATTAGACTAGGTAGATCTAGTCCTTAGTTTGTCTCGACCAGTCATATCCTAGGCAGTGTTGGAAGTGTTACATGAGACCTCAAGCCTTATCACCACTGTGTCAACATACATTTCTACACACTAATATAATCAGATTTTTATCCCATCAACTTTTAAAAGAGAAACGTTTTTTTAAACCTTAGGAATGTATATCTGTTAATTTTCCTCCGCCAGCATACATATAATATATATATATATATAGACACATTTTGTTTGCTCCATCAGCTGTCGTTGTGTTAATAAATCTTGAGAAGGTTTTATGGGAAGATAGTACCCCTCGAGCCACGGGTATTGTACCACTGTTCAACTGCCTTGGGCAGTTCTTTCACTTCAGACCTTTGAACACGCAATGCTATATCATCAGGTTATACATATATTAGACCGACTAAGATACACCTCATGAAACCCGCCTTATAAATGTAAATCATTTTGTTAAGAACATTTTTAAACTTATTTTTTATGGCCAGTTATATTATTGTTAGAAATGTTATATTATATATTATTTTTGTAGCTTAAATCTCTATTTATACGCAGATCTTTGTTGGACTGATTTATGTCCATTTCCTTTTTTTTTTTATAGATTTTAAAACATATATGTCAGTTATAGCTTTTCGGCCATAAGTGATTCATATAATCTGTACCTGATTTGACCTTATATGTGTTTACTGTTGGGAAATTAGCTTTACTTTTGGTCTTACCCATTTATTAAGAGTAGTACCTAGTGTACTAGCGATTTGACCGGAGTTGTCCAACTATTTTTTTTTGCAGTCGGTGATGTATTATACTTTGTTATATTATGTAATATTCTTTGTGGTCACTTCCATATGTGAGACTCGTGCTAGGCAATGTACCATCCCATTTGATTTTGTAAATGAATATTTGTTTTACACATTGGATATCTTCTTTGCTTGTTATATACTGATATTTTGCATATCAAAATATACACGAATGAGGACTGTGAAAGATACACTTTCAGACTTCAGATATTATCTCTTGGACTCTTTATATCAATCTGCTATTATCTCTTGGTCTAACACTTTCTTTGCATAAAATACACGAGTCATCTATCAAGCCACTCTCAATCTCATATATTTTCAGATTACCATTTTTGTGCTACAATAGCTATATTTTTATGGAGAAGATAAAAATGAAGATTTGCATATCAGATTTGGAGATTGTTTTCAGCTATCTCATCTCAGCAAAATCAGGAGCATTTAATGCTCAAAATGCATGTGTTTAACAGCTAGTTTTTGAAAGACACATTTAAAGCTTTGAAGAGCTGCATTGAAGACACACTTGAATGAGAATATGATCAAGACTTGAAATATTATTGAGAGCATTTATTTTACTACTCAGCTACACATTCAAGAGAGCAATTAATCTTGTTATCTTCTCAATCATTGAAGAAGAAGACTTGTGCCTATTTCAACATCATTTATTGAATTCTCATTAAAGAAGGAGAAACTAAGATTACAAATTGTATTTTAAGGAGTTTAATTATTGTATCTTGTACTACACAAATTCAGATTTGTTGTGAAGTTTCGGTTTGTACCGGTAATTGGTTCCTACCCGCAAGTGGACCACGGGATTTGAAGCTCGGAGTTAGTTTGCAAATGTTTGTACGATGTGGTTTGATCCTACCCGTAAGTGGATCAGGTTTAGTGAAGCGCAAAGGAGACGGGGGCTCTAGGCACGTGGACGTAGGCCGGGATTTGTCCGAACCACGTTAAATTTCGGTGTCATTTATTTTTCGCACTTTTATTTATTTATTTTCACATGCTTTCTTGAGTTAATATTTCCAACACACTATCTTGCAAATAAATTAATTCCGAAATTTGACTAAATTAATTTTAAGGTTAAAATAATTATTTTTGAATTAAATAATTAATTTTAGAATATCACTTAATATTAAATACGAAAATTAATTTAATATTCCTAGTATGTTAAAATATGCATTTCTAGTTGTTTAAATTAGTTGGTTGCATTTATTTGATATTGTTGGATTTATTCTTTATAGTTTTATTAATCTGAAATTTGTCAAAGTGTTATAAATTCATTATTTTTCTGAAATTTTAATTTGACTAAAAGTTTGTAAAAACCCAATTCACCCCCCCTCTTGAGTATAATCTGGGCAACACATACTTTCTCATCAAATTACTCAATTTATAATAACATGCATGTATAGAATTTATATAACAAGAATTTTCTACTATTCGATATCCACAAATTTCCATTATTTAACATCATACGAACTATTAAATGACATTCTTACGTAATAATCTACATGTGAACACCTTAACATCTACGGCAATCAAAACTCTACCCCAACAGGAAAGGTTTTGAGTCTTCATTCATATTAGAAATTTTTATAAAAATAATCTTGAATTATCTTCCACTTTCCCTAATTAATATTTCTAGCTTGTTTTACAAAAAAAACATATATATTTATGTGTGTAGGCCATAATTATTATGCATAATACTAAGGGAAAGCAATCGAGGTATCCATGCCTGAGATTTTTTTGAAGAAATCTAATTATGAAGATGTGTTCCTTGCTAAAAGATGACAAAGTTCTGTTTTAGAGTAACTTGAGAAAACCTGGTTTGAACCTTTAAAACTTGGGTTGAATCTTTCTTTTAAATGGGTCTAGGGTTTTGTCGATGGAAGAAGAAGAAAATAGAGGAGGCTAATGATTTTTGAGAAGGCTAAAATGTGTTTTAAAAGTCCTAAACCTGTCAGTTTATGTTTATAAACCAAAGAGAGTTTGAGTCCCAATCAAACACAAACACTAGAAAATTATTATGGATGATCGAACTGTTGGAAGCCTGAAATTTTAATATGTTGTAGTTGACGGCGAGACGGAGCTTCTGTAAAAAATTTAGATCGATCGGACGGTTGAATTTTTATTTTTTATCCTCCTTAGGTCGGATCCTCCCCCAATTTTATACAAAAAGTTACAATTTCCAAATTTTAATCCGGATTTGACTTCCACTTAAAACCTTCTTTATATATATAAAAACAAAATTTTTAAATAACAAAATAAAATGGATCCCAAAATTTTATTTTTTTCCGAAATCCGAGTAAATTTAATTAAAATCGATTTAAAACCCATGGCTTATTATATAGGGTATCTAGCTGATATTTCAAGTCGTGGATACAATCATGTGAAATTGGATGCCCCAAAACATTAGGATCGTGATTATTTATAGATACAAGTGTCCTAGGGTTTTAGGCATTTTTCATAGTGATTAGTCATCGTATTTAATCTTATCCTTGAAGTGGTAGAATGATAAGGAAATTGTATACAAACAAGTATGAGATCATCTTACTTGATTTGTCTTTAGACACTCTGTGATCTTAAGATGCCCTAATTTTTGCATCTCTCCTAGTTCCATGAGTCATGCCATGAGGCCTATGTGGATTATAGTTCCTTCAATTTCCCCTATGATTAGGGTGGTCGGTCTTTAGGACCCGTCAATGCAATCCTGTTTTGTTGAGTACTATACATAGGATGTGGTTTTTATAATTCATTGTCTATGGGCTATCATGTGTCCTACTTGTTCTTAGTGAGGGTGTAATCATTACAATGGAGTATGTACTCCATATGTTTAGTTCTTTATGCAATGTAGATTTAATTTCCTCAGGTAATCATTCAACGTGAAGTTCATGACCTGGGGCAAGTGAGAGCGAAACTCTCATTCTGAGAGAGTCGTCACTTTCATTTCTCTTTGGTAGTAAAATGGTATAAGGGGTTTTATATGTACCTTTGTACTCCTTCACTTGAATTACGAAGGTACAAAACCTTCTTCTTTGATTCCTTTCTTTAAGTTGTCGAGAATCTACTGTTCACCTTCTTCTTCATCTTTTTTGTTTGATATTTACTCCTCCATCCATGTCTAGGCGTTTGAGGAAGTACGAAGTGACCTCAAAAAATGACTTCAAGGAATTTCATATGTAATACCACATACTTGGCATTCTTAAAATACAAACGTCACCAAACGATGATGATGTTTATGACATCGATGGCGAGGTCACTTTTATGATAGTGGCCATATTACGAGGGGTCGTTTCCCCTTCCACCCATTACTGGTGGAAGCACTCTATTTCTTTGGAATACTCCAAATCCAAGAAAATGGAAGCTTCTTTAGAATTATAATTGGGGAAGTCTCTATAAACCATATATGTAAGAATAATTTGGTCTTGAATGAGATTGGGTATTGATACGACCTGAGGACTTCTCGTGGGCCTATCACACACCACTTTCAAACTAGAAAAAACACAATTTGGTGATTTGGATGCCCGAATTATAAAATGACACTGATAGAGGTGTCGTGGTGCTTTTTGTCTCTTTAATGTGAATACACAGATCTTCTTGTGCATGTGCAGGAAGGATCTCCTAGTAGGAACTTTTTTTTTTATATATATTTTATCAAGAATTTGGCCTTTTTATTCAACTAATCAACATGTAATTTTTAAGAAAATCTTCATTGCAAGATAAATTCCAAAGATCGGGATGTTAAATTTTTCGATCTTCGAAAGGTTTGGGAACAATAAAATCCACTTGGAGTTAAGTCACATTGTAGGGTTACATGTATAATTTTTGTCTACGAACTGACTATTGCATTAACTAGGAATTTTATAGTTGTTCTTGAAGTCATTGTTGTTGATTACACAATGGTCAGTGACTCTTTAATCCCAAAATCCACCTTAATACTCAACATAGAGTCAAGGGTGTGTATGTTTAGTGAAGCATCTTCACTCACTTACATGATATCTACCGACTTGGAGGAGGCTGATTTGGTGCAACAACGAGCAGACTTTTTTTTGGCACCTCACTCATCTTTTCTTATATGAAAAGATCAGCACATTAGGTCTAATTTAGCAAGATATACGGTAGGAGGTGGAGGAGTAAGAGGAAGGAGACTTCTATTTTCTAATCATCCTGATGACCTTAAAGACATAATCGACCTACCAATATGAACTATTAAACTTGATGTCACCTGGCCTAATCGAATGAACAAGGGCGACCAACCTGACCAGGCCACCTAAGGTTTTACTGGCACTAATAAGAGGATTATGTACATCCTGGAGTAAGATAACAGGGAAAATATGAAGGAGAAAGAGAGAAATGAGGAAAATTTCAAGAAAATGAGAATTTTTAAGACTCTTCCTTTTGGGGGCAATAATGGTCCCTTGGTAATTTCCCTACGGCGCATACTCCACCACCACCATCAACATCTAAGGTTCATACCTAAGTGATGATCTTTACTAAGGGAAATGATCCCATCACTATTAACAACTTGAAATTTTATAACACCAAAGTCGGTTAAGTAGTTACTTAGGCCACGATGATGCCTAGGGATATGTTAGCCTTGAGGACTTTATCCATGGAGAGACTTTAGAAGGAAGGACTTTAATACTCTATTTTGCTAAGTCGGCTTGAAATTTTCTTTCTCTATGTGTTTGGTATCATTGTGACACTAACTGACTTTCCTTGTTTTGCCTCATAGGTTAGGCAAGGGATGCATGAGGCGGCAACTCGGGCCGACCATTTGTTGAGCAGGGATGACATTCTTCATGACCAAGACAATGTCATGAAATATAATATAACCGATAAGAACAACAATATCGTTAAATATAAGGGAAGCCTCAAGTAAGAAACCCACTTTAATGATAAGGTAGTGAAGGAGGAGGATGTTATTTAGTATGAGAACAATAAGGTTGACTCGGAATTTGCAATACTAAAGATAACATTTGTCCAAAAAAACCTATAGAAGTTGGTCCTTTAGAGGCACAAGAAATCTTTGGATGCTAACTGAGAGGATGCCAAGGAGAAGTTCCTTTATGAGGGCATAGAAGCTGGGGTCCAGGAAGTTATTTTGAAACTCGAATAACATGAGTTGGTTGCATTCAACAAAGGTTTAATTATCAATCTCGAAATGAGAAATGTACTGGAGGCGATCTTTCCTACACTGAGCATCCTCCTTTAAAAAATTCAGTCATTGGTGAGACCTCCTTAGCGTCTGGGCAAGAGATAGAGAAGCCGATCGCTAAATCTGTTAATACTATAGGTAAGACCAAGAAGATAAATAATGTCACTGCCAACTAGGGGGAGGTCACCCTTAATTGCCTTAGGCTTTTTACTTTTCTTATTTTGAATGTAAGATGACTGTCTATACTTTTTAGGCTTCACCAATATTTTTGTATTAATGAAACTACATTATTTTGTCAACTTCCATTTCTTATGAATAAGTTAAAGGTTTTTTAATTTGTGGTCGGTGTAGCATAAGACTATGGTTGACTCCATTAGCTTGTAAGTTTAATCAACAGTTCAATGTTGTAATTAATTTGACTAAAATTTAATGAGTTAATACTCATGCTTAACTTCATTTGTGGTTGGTGAAGTTTGTATATTTGACTATCTTCACTTGTAAAATTAATAAATTGGCTAACTTGGTAATTAATCCATTGATTAAAATTTGCTTAGTTAACATCATTATTTAACTTAATAGGTAGTTAATGAAGTTAGGATTTGTGATCGACTTCACTCACTTGTATATTAATCAATATGATAATTTACTAATTAATCCGTTTACAAAAACTTGATAATTTAATATTCTTAGTTAACTTAACTAGTAGTCCATGAAGTTGGGATTTGTGACCGACTTCACTGTCTTATAAAATTAGTCAATAGGCCAATTTACTAATTAACTCATTGAGTAAAACAGGATAAGTTAACATTATTATTTAATTTACTTTGTACTTGATAAAGTTGGGATTTGTGACTAACTTTATTAACTAATAAAACTAATCAATATGTTAATTTACTAATTGAGTCGTTGACAAGAACTTGATAAGTTAACATTTTTAACTTAACTGGATGTCTGTTTAGTTTGGATCTATAAACGAGTTCACTAACTTGTAAAATTACTTAATAGTCCAATTTAATAATAAACTAGATGACTAAAACATGATAAGTTAATATTCTTATTTAACTTAATTGGTAGTCGGTGAAATTGAGATCTACGACCGACGTCATTAACATGTAAAATTAATCAATAGGCGAATTTACTAATTAACTCCTTGACTAGAACCTTATAAGTTAACATTCTTAGTTTACTTAATTGGTATCTTATAATATTGTTTTTAAGTGGGTTTGATGATAAATCCTAGTCTATGGACTTGTTCTGAGTCATACTACCCGTTCTTAGATTAGTTTAATGCCAAATTCTAGGAAACTAAATTGTTTAAAGTTGTACTTTTTGTTCTTGTGTGGGTTAATTCCAATTCTAGGCTGACCATCCCAAGTTAGATTATTTCACCATTGTGAAATGGGTTTGATGCCAAATTTTAGGCGATCGACTTGTTCAAAATAGTAGCACCCATTCTTCGATGATTTTAATGCCAAATTGTAGGTGACCAACCTATTCTAAGTTTTAGCACCCGTTCTTAGGTAGGTTTATGCCTATTCTAGGTGAATGAACTGAAGTTGGGTTGTACCACTATATTCAAGTGGTTTTGATGCCAAATCCTAGGCGATCAAGTTGTTTTAAGCTATAACACCCGTTCTTAGGTGGTTTTATGCCTATTTTAGGCCAACCAACCCATGGTGTATCATCCAACTCCTCCAAGCGATATGAGTAGAGCCCTAATTTTATGACTATTTTATACCGACCTTGCCAATTTTGTGCCAATATCCCATTGGAGGTTTTCTTGGTGGATAAAAGAAGACTAAATCATCGACCTATAATTCCAAGGCTTTAACCTTCTTCTCATGTTTCTTAGTGAGATCTTCTTAATATGTCATGAGGTGAATGATGGCTTGTTTCACTCAATCCTTTGTTAGGTCAAGTTCGTGATCCAGGATTTCGTTGTTGTATCTGTCCTAAAGATTTTAGTTTTTAGAATTGGCAGGCCAATTTCTAAGGAGATGCCTTCTTCCCTTATGTATGCTATAGTGAGTATGGAGTTTCTCCTGGTTATCTTCTAGGAGTTATTTTTTAAGTCCAGATAATAGATGGTAATTCGTCCACTCATCTTCCCTTTGTATTATCTAATTATCATTTGACCCCACCGAGAAGAGTTTTTTTAATAATTTATACATGTGCATTGGATTGTGGGAAGACGACTATGACATAGTGAATTCGGATCCTTTGTTCTGTGAAAAATTCATTGAAGGTTTCATTATCGAAATGGGTTCTATTTTGCATTACCAAAGCTCCAAGAAAGCTAAATCTGGTGTTGATGTTCCTCCCCACAAATCGTTTTCAGCCTCTTTAATGTGAATCAATAATTCATATTCCACCCATTTAGTGAAGTAGACTATGGAACTTATCAAAAACATGATATTCCCAATGGGTCAGGTAAGAGGTACCATAATATCCATGCCCCACTATGCAAAATGCAAAACTTATGAGACTGTTGAGGTCATTGGCCGACTATTTAATGATATGAGATCATTATTTTCACTTAGCACATTTGTGGATGAACTAAATAACGTACTTTTACGTGAAAGCCCACTAATAACCCTAGGAGATCATTCTATAGGATAGTGATCTTCCACCTGCATGAGCTCGACAACTACCTTTGTGAATCTCACTTACAATACCTTCCACTTAATAAAAGTGGACACACTTGAGAAAAAGGATTGTGAATAATCATCGATAAATTTTCCCCTCACAGCTAAGGGAAAACCTTATCGACTGAATTTTTAATTTATAGGCCTCTTTGCCATATTAGAGTAGATCTCCATTCTTCAGATAGGAGATGATGGATTCTATCCAATATGGGCCTTTTTTCCATCTTCGTTAATCACTGCTCAGTCGGTTAATATATTCCACTTTAATTATCCTTTTTGGATCAGTGCTAATCATTGATGGCAATGTGTACAAAGCATCACCATGACTATTTTAGTTCCTTGTTAACTATTCTATTGATTCCAATCCGAAACTTTCTAAAATCTTCCTCACTTTATCATAATAGGCTAGCATACTTAAACTCTAGTTACATATTCTCGATTGAGTTGATTGGCAATTAGATGAGAATCATAGTGTCTGACGATATCATGTGCTCTTAGTATGATCACACTTTATAGACCAAGAATCACAACCTCATATTATACTTCATTATTAGATCCTATGAATTGGTGATGAAATGCCTACTCGATGAGGCTCTCTTAAGGGGTAACGAAGACAATTCCCATAGTGGTTCCTTATTCATTGGATGATCCATCTACAAGACAACCTCCACTTCTTCTCTTGATTCTCTTGTTATAGGTTGAGCATCTCTACAATCGAACTAGGTTGAATAGCCTCCCCTTCTAGGGTTATTAAGAACTCAATAATGAAATCAATAAGAACTTGCCCCTTAATAATAGTCGTCCAGGGCTCATAGATGATATCAAACTAATCCAACTCTATGACCATGTTTTTATCCTATTGGAAAGATTCTCTTTCTTTAATACCCCTCTAAGAGGAAAAAAGATTAGGATAACTATCGTAGAGTTTTAAAGTAGCGGTGACTCTTTCATGAATAATTTACCAGTGCGCACACTAATTTTTCAATGGACATGTACCTCATTTCTAATTTAGGGAGAGTGTGTTTGATGTAGTGAACTGACAGGTGTTCTCTATTATGATGTTAAACTATTTCTTCGATAGTTTCATGTTGATAAATAGATAGGTACACGTGGAGATTTTCTCCACTACCTAGCATTGACAATAAGGGAGGAGATCCCCAGCAATACTTGATCTTACCTAGTTCTTAATCTGATTCATTCATCCAAATTATGGCATTTTCCTTCTTAAATGCTTGTAAGAATAGATAACTTTATCAGACGATTGTGATATGAACCATTTAAAGGCATCTAAGATCCCATCACAACTTAAACGTCTTTGATAGTTGTCTTCTTCTTTATGTCTTTAAGGCCCTTTATTTTGTACGAATTGTCTTTATTTACTCTTTGCATCGCCAAGTATCTTAAAAACTTTCCAAAACTGACTCCAAAGGAAAATTTAGAGAAATTTAACTTAATAATATATTCTCATAAGATATCTTTAATATGGTCAACTACATATATTCCTTTGACAATCCTATTGTTAATATAAACCTCCATGGTTAAGATAATTGGATTCTTGAACATCTTAGACAAAAGGTAGTGGTATGTTATCCTATCATTATTGAGGTTAAAGGGAATGACTATATAGTAGTAAAGACCCGAAGTAATACTGAAGGATGTCTTTTCTTGATCATGGTCGAACAAAGGTATTTGATGATAATCTAATTAAGCGTCTATAAAGCTCATGCATTTGGCGATTTGATGTGGAGTCAACGAGATCAATCCGGGGGAGAGTAGATATCCTCTGGGCAAGACTTATTGAGGTTTGTGAAGTCAACACAAACCCTTCACTTGTTGCTCTTGACATGAGGTAGATTCTGAACTTCATTCTCCACCACTTTGAATTTTTTAGGGGCTAATTTTCTTATCTTTTGCTTAACTGATCAACATGAAGGTTCCACATGTTGTCAGTGGCAAGAAACATGTAGATTAATTCCTGGGATATTTTTAAACCAATAAGATTTTTTTTCTTGTTTTGATGAGTCTAAATGACAAATTATGAGTTCCTCTATTATTTGGTCAAAAGGGCAAGTTTGGTCTCTTGCACCCTAATCAAGCTCCCATTGGTTTCTATTTAGGTTGATTGCCCTAAAAACATAACCATTCACACTCATATTAGGATGAGATTTCTTTTCTTTGATGGGAGTGATGAAATAATAACATGATGCTGCTTGATCGTGCCCTTAAATTTGACGATCCCCTAGTTGATTAAATACTTGAGCTTATGTTAAAGTGAAGGTGACACAACTCTCATGGTATAAAGATACCTTCTATGTAGGATGGAATTGTGGGGTGAATCTAACTAGACCATATAAAATTTAATATCCCAATTGACATGGTCGGCCTTGACTGATAGCTTAATATTCCCTAGTGGAGTCCCCCCATTATTGTTATGATCGAAAAGAGGATGAACTTTGTGTTTAAATCCTAATTATAGTAACCAAATTTGTATAGTAGATTGATGTGCATGATCTCTGAAGAACTTCTTGGATCGACTAGTATTCTTTTTATGTCGATGTTTTTAACCTGGAGAGTAAGGGCCAAGGCATCTTTATGGCGTAAATTAAAACTGATCAGATAATAATTTGTCACTACACCAAATCCTGCGAATGGTCACGCCCAATGGGTCACGGACTAAGTCCGCGACCAGCTAGTCGCGGACTTTGGCCGTGACCCACTCAATATTTGGTGTGACCAATTTTATTACCACACTAAATTATCCATGCTCTGGAAGTGGTCACGGACTAAATCCCTGACCATAATGGGTCACGGACTTGGGCCGTGACCAGATCGTGACCAGCTTGGCGCCAAAATTCCCTCCAAACTGGTCGCGGATGGGTCACAGACTTGGACTGTGACCAGGTCGTGACCAATTTGGTGCCAAAATTCCTTCCAAACTGGTCGCGGATGGGTCACGGACTTGGGCCGTGACCAAAGGCGCGACGAAGCATAAAACACACACATTAAGGGTCACAGCTTAGGGCCGTGACCATTTGTTGGTATGGTTCACGGCTATAGGCCGTGACCATACATCATTCAAACACCAAGGCTGTTGTAAAGGGGTCACGCATTATGGGTCACGGCCCTAAACCGTGACCAAATCAAAATCGCCATTGTCCTGCCAGTAAGTAAAGGGTCGCACGCATGGGTCACGACTCTTGGCCGTGACTAAGTTGAAATCACCATTGCCCAGTCAGTAATGGGTCACGGCTCTAGGCCGTGACCAGATCGAAATCGCCAGCCTCATGGTCATTAATGGTTCGCGCACATCGGGTCACGGGTCTAGGCCGTGACCATAGTCTGGTCTTAAAAAGAAATATTCCCAGCTTCTCATTTATTACGTGCGACTTCGTTTTCTATTAGGGTTCGTGCGATTTCGAGCTCCTGCGATTTCGGTTGGATTTCAATTGGATTTGCATTTGGATTTCAGTTAGATTTGCATTTGGCTAATCGATTTCAGTTGGTATGTATTGATTCATTTGGATTTCGTGATTTCTATCTAAAGCCCTAATTTTTGTGTATGTATGTGTAGATTTATGTTTGTATGTGTGTATATGTGTGTATGTGTGTGTATGTATAGATTGTATGTATGTGTATGTATAGATTTATGTCAAAAAAAATATTAGGGTTTAGTAAACCTTAAATAGTATGTGTGTGTATGTATAGATTATGTCAATAAACCCTAGATTGTATGTGTGTGTATGTATAGATTATGTCAATAAACCCTAGATTGTATATGTGTGTATTTTTTTTCGACAAAATATGTTTGTCTTGTTTGTTTTTTTTAGAAAATATAATTAAATGATTTTTTTTGACATACGAGTCGTAAACACGTGTGCACATTACTATAGTGAGATATTGTTGGCTTGGTTGTTGGAAACTATGTTGAATTTATTGAATTGATACTAGTGTCGATAAATGTATATGTTATTAAAGTTGTTGGGCGTGCTCTTGATTTGCCTATGAAAAAGTATATCACATATCTTGCAATTAATGTGCATTTTTTGTCATACCGAGTGGGTCATGGACTTGGGCCAACAAATAAATTGTGTATAGATTTATGTGTATATGTATGTTTATGTGTGTAATTATGAACAAATTGTTTATGTGTATATGTATGTTTAAACTCTCATAACTTTCAAACCTAAACCTTAATAGCAGGACTCGTATTCATGCCCTCGTATACTTTTCTCAGGAAAAATGAGGCACGATGATAAATACTGTCAACAAGAGTGGGAGAGGTTGCAATTATACCGCACACATAACTCTTTTATTAGCGTGCGTCATATAGAGGGTACTCCTATTTATAGGTACGGAAATAAAAAGATCGAACAATTTAACTACCTTGTAAATCATGGATTTGATATCCAGCAAGATTACTTGTTCGATCGTATTTTATTTTCTCTACCAGAAAACTGGGATGACGTTATACAAAATATATTTCACACACGTAATCCTGACATAGCCCTAACCTTGGTTACGTTGTTGGAGAAGGCGGAAAAAAAATCCATCCGTTATGGATACAACTGCGTACAGAGAGCATTGACATAGACTGTGATGTCTCGCGCCACATGCACGTAAAATTGAATCTTGCCAACAAGTTGAGAAATAGGGATTCCGAGTTCATGTCACTGACATCTACACATTAATCATAGATACCCTTCCTTCTAGTTGGCCACGTGCAAAAATTCATAGGTTCTTAAAAACTAATACCGAATGGATGGAGATCAGACACATTGAACTTATTCTAAAGTCTTACTTTGAAAAGGTATCTATCTATCTATATATATAAAACTAATTAAGCTTGATTAATTAGTTATAATTTCATATTACTATAATTATTTAGTCACTTATATTTTTTAATTTTTATAGATAATGTCGAGAGGAAACAACCCAAGGGTACCAAGTGCCGATGTGACACCACAACGAGGTTCACCATCTCGTGCAGAACCCGAATTCTCAACACCAATGGCTGAGTAATTCACAACTTCACCAATGGTTCACTCCTCACCAAGTCCAACTCCAAGTGCTCTTACGCCCCAATCCAGCACTCCCGTTGCTTTAACGCCCCCATCCAACACTCATGATGCCACCCGCTCAAATGAAAAGAAGCCTATTGGCTTCTCCCTTCTCAGGAATAACCCGAAGGGTGATAGGAATGACGTGCTGAACTTTAAAGCCCGGTGTTTATCGCTGGGAAAAATGAACGTGGGAGTCGGTGGACCAGACAATTGGAACCTTGTTGATCAAGCTATCAAAGATGACATACATGACCAACTTTGCAAGCATATCTCATTTCCTGACCGTTCCAAGAATAAGGTTCTATCTCGGGTTGCTGAAGGATTGAGGACATACAGGAGAAACCTTCGGAAGAAATATTTCCCGAAAGAGGCAGCGAGCTCAGATATTTTTGCTTTGAAAGAGAAAGTGCCTCCCAATGTTGAAATGCCAGTGGATCAGTGGAATAAGTTTTTGGAGAATGAGGCGAAGGAAAAAAAGTTGGTCCAGAGGGAGCAAAATAAAAAAAATAGGGCACAAAAAACTGATATCCATAGGCTGGGATCCAAATCATATGAGGATTTGAAGAATGAATGGGAGAGTAGGACAAAAGATAGTCCACATGCCGGTAAAAACCCAAATCGGTCCAACTTATTCCTTCATGCTCGACGGCACAAAGATAATAAATTCCCGGTGCACTTGGCTAAGACACTGGAATCAATAGAGGCCATCAGCAGTCAATCAGATTCGAGCCCTACTGATGACTTTGACCTTGAAAATGATGCTCTGACTAAGACCTTTGGAAAGGACAAAAGGGGGAGGACGAGAGGTGTTGGCTCACATATGCCAAAAACAAAACTTCAACACATTGCACCTCTTATCGTTTGGGAACCCTAAAGAGGTGAAACTCACAAACCTACAATACGAGCAAGCAACTCGTCATGTCTTTGAATCGCAAGATGAAGTCCAAGACTGGAGAGAGTGAGTATCTACTGAATTCTTCTTCTTTGATTATATGTATTTTTTATTTTATGATCTAAACTCTATAATTTTTTGGTAGGAAGTACGAGAACGAAATTATCCAAAATCAAAGGAGAAATTGGATGACAACTGACTTTAGGGCATGGGTGTTAAAAGAGGTACTTTTCACATCTTATGTGTGCGGTTATTTATTCATGTATGGTAAAAACATGCCCTAATACAAATTCATTAATAAATGCAGCTTCTAAAAAGAGGTGATGTCTCTTCCAGACTTGCACGCCTAGCAAAAGGTCCTAGTTTTCGTGCAAAAGAGTTTAAGAAATTCCGCACCAACGGTTTTGATTTCATTTCATATCCATATGAGGAAAAGCTTTTGACGCAAAATAGTGGAATATCAATTTCCGCCTTGACCACCTATATCGCTAGCAAAAGTGATAAAAATCCAAAGAATACGGTGCAAACCTATTATGGGATAATTCAACAAATCCTAGAACTTGATTACTTGGATTTCACAGAAACCTTATTCTATTGTGATTGGGTAAAGGTGGAGGATACAACGAATGCTTGCAAAGTTGATCCCGACTCCAAACTTATTATGGTAGATTTATCAAAGCTGAAGACTAAAGACCGCATAGTCGATGAGCCTTTTATTTGTGCCTTTCAGAATGTAAAGAAGGTATTCTACTCGAAGTGCATAAACGATGGCAATTGGTCTATTGTTGTGCATGCACCAAAGGGTATGACTACTGAAGTAGACGCATTAAAGGCTCCAAAAGAGTTCCAGTCAGCTCTTGATGACAACCCTAATTTGAAGGATCTTTTAGTTGATTTAGAGGAAGATTGAGTATCAAAATATTATTTTATCCTCATCAATCTTATTTGTATCCTATTATGATATTGACATTGTATTAGCACTTTACATTAATTTATGAATTTCATCTACTTTTAAGTGTAATGTCCCGCTATTTGTGCAAATGTTAGGTGATTTATCGGTTCTTTTGTTTATAATAGATATGTTTTCATTTATTTATCTCTATCGTTTGGCTTTAGAGGACGAAAACCCGAAACAACCCCCGAACGGCCCCGTGAGGCCCCGTGGGTGGTACCAACACCTCCCACAGGACCAATATAACTCGTAGGGACAATGAGTGACGAAAGAACTAACCCTGGTTTTCTTCCTTTGGTTTTGAATTTGATTTTTTGGTTCTACCATTTTTTAATTGAACATAACTGTTTGCAAAAAATTCATTATTTTTTCACTGTCATAGGATACATTGATGTTGGGGTCGAACTACTATCAAACATAATCTGAAATTGCATCGCTGCTGGCATAGAGAAGGTTCTGATTGGCATTAGGTGTAAAAAAATATCCAGGTAATGGATAGACCTATGATGAACTTTATTTTAAGGTTAAATATGCATTGATTCAATTTTTTAATTATTTTGGGTTTGGATCCTATTTATGTCTAAACCCCGTAATTTTAAGTTTTTTGTGCCCCCTATAGCTTGGGTATTATTGGCGCATTTGTTTCTTATCACTTCCAGTGGGGGGGGGGGGGGGGGAGAACATTACTTTTGAACAAAGAATAGTTAGGGTGAACACTAGAAAAAGAAGTCACTATCCAACGGATTGCCACTTTCTAGGTTTAAGGCGCTCCCGGTTTGATTGTACGACGTAAATTTGCAAAAAATTAGACTTAAGCATAAAAATATGCCATCGAATGGTGAAAAGATAAAATAGCCACAAAACAGTCCCGTAAGAGTCACGAACACCTCGCACAGGACCAATGTAAATCGCAGGAACTGACCGTGTAGTCACGGCGCTCCCGATTTGAGTGTATGACGTAAATTTGCAAAAAAATAAACTTAAGAATAAAAACATGCCATCGAAGGGTGAAAAAGTAAAACAGCCTTAAAACGGTCCCGTAAGAGTCATGAACCCCTCGCACGGGACTAATGTGACTCGTAGGAACCGACCGCGTAGTCACGGGGCTCCCGGTTTGAGTGTATGATGTAAATTTGTAAAAAGTCAGACTTAAGCATAAAAACATGCCATCGAAGGGTGAAAACATAAAATAGCCATAAAACGGTCCGATAAGAGTCACGAACACCTCGCACGGGATTAATGTAACTCATAGAAACCGACCGCGTAGTCACAGGGATCCCGGTTAGAGTGTACGACGTAAATTTGCAAAAAAAATAGACTTGAGCATAAAAACATGCCATCGAAGGGTGAAAACGTACAACAAGCACAAAACGGTCCCGTAAGAGTCACGAACACCTCGCATGGGACCAATGTGACTCGTAGGAACCGATCGCGTAGTAACGGGTCTTCCGGGTTGATTGTACGACGTAAATTAGCAAAAAGTTAGACTTGCATGCCATCGAAGGGTGAAAATATAAAACAACCTTAAAATGGTCCCGTAAGAGTCACGAACACCTCGCACGGGACAATGTAACTCGTAGGAACAGACCGCGTAGTCACGGTGCTTCCGGTTGGAGTGTACGACATAAATTTGCAAAAAATTAGACTAAAGCATAAAAGCATGCCTTAGAAGGGTGAAAACGTAAAAAAGTCACAAAACGGTACCGTAAGAGTCACGAACACCTCGCACGGGACCAATGTTAATAGTAAGAACCAAACGGGTAGTCACAAGGATCCCGGTTTGAGTATACGGCGTAAATTTGCAAAAAGTTAGACTTGAGAATAAAAAAGATGCCATCGAAGGGTGAAAACGTAAAACACTCACAAAACGGTCCCGCAAGAGTCACGAACATCTCGCACGGGACCAATGTAAGTCGTAGGAACCGACCGTGTAGTCACGGCACTCCCGGCTTGTGTGTGTGCATGTGTGCATATTTGTGTGTGTGCGCGTGTGCGTGTGAGTGGGAAAGGGGGGAGGGGATGGGCAGGGGGCGCGTGTGTGCGTGTGTGCATGTTTGTGTGTGTGAGCGTGTGCGAGTGGGGAAGGGGGGAGGGGACGGGCAGGGGGCGCGTGTGTGCGTGTATGAAATAAAACATGTTTGGCAGCAACGTGAAACCCCCAATCCAAAAACATAACAGATATGCCAGTGTATACATGTTTGTGTGTGTGTTTGTGTGCGCGTGTGTGCGTGTGTGAGTGGGAAAGGGGGGAGGCGATGGGGCAGGGGGCGGGGCGGGGCAGTGTTGCATATATATGCAGATGCATCTGCATATATATGCAACTGCTGCATATATATGCAGTGCATATATATGCAGGCATATATATGCAACTGCTGCATATATATGCAGTGCATATATATGCAGTGCATATATATGCAACTGCTGCATATATATGCAGTGCATATATATGCAGTATATATATATGCTGCAACAGCTATTTAAACATTCAAACATTCATGTTTAAATGTTGAAGTGCTATTTAAACCTAGAACTGATAAAATTGTAGTGCTTATTTTAATGTTTTACATTAGCTATTTAAACCTTCATTTTTATCTTATTTTTGACAACCTTATATTATTTGTTTAGAAATGCAGAAGATTCCAAAGTTATTTGAATCGGTTGATAAGTCGTCGTGGACAAAGTGAGCTAATCTCTAAGGACTGCAAGTTTGACCGAAGGTCTGGATAGGCAGGCCTCCAGCATGAGGTCATAGCAGCATACATTTTTTTATCTGCTCAACTACACATTTGAGGAACAAAGTAAGTTTTCTACTTTCTTGCAAGTAGGAACTTATTTTTATTTTATTTGAGGAACATATGATAAGTAGGACCTTATTTTAATTTTATTTTTGTATTATTATGATCCTGACCTGTCATTAATTGTGGAATTATAAGAAATTAAGAGTACTTCAGGCATATTTGATTCTCTTGAAGTAGTTTTCCATTGGCATAGCTGCATAGTTATATATTGTCCTAAGAAAATGGTGAATGAAAGTCCCCTATGACCAAAATTGAATGAGTACAATGAAGATTGAACTGTTCAAGTATGCTTTGCTGTTATAAATTAATTTTTTGGGGGAAAGTCACTTAAATGACTTACATAAGTTTGTTTTTTGAGTTAAGGTTTAGCTTTTTGTTTCAAATTTTCCCTGGAACATATTTGCAATTAATTTGTGCTCAGATCACACATACACTTCCTAAAAATTCTCATGTATCTCTTTATTTGTTTATATTTTTTGTTTATATAGATTGTTGGTATAAAAAATGTAAACTCAAAACAATGTATTGAGAACACCTAATGTATTGGCATAAACATTTATCATTTGAAATGTCAAAGTTAGTATTTGGGGTCTGTTTAGGCCAATCCTTGAATAAAACAAAGCTATCTAACTAATCATTTGAAATGTCCCACGGGACCAATGTAACTCGTTAGAGGGTGAATACTCGAAACAACCCCCCAACGGCCCCGTGGGTGGCACCAACACCTCCCACGGGACCAATGTAACTCGTAGGAACTGACCTCGCAGTCGCGGGACTCCCAGTTTGAGAATACGACGATAATTTGCAAATTACTAGACTTAGTCTTAAAAACATGGCGTTAGAGGGTGAGAACTCGAAACAACCACCGAACGTCCCCGTGAGTGGCACCAACACCTCCCACGGGACCAATGTAACTCGTAGGAACTGACCCCGCAGCCGCGGGACTCCCGGTTTGAGAATACGACGGTAATTTGCATATTTCTAGACTTAGGCTTAAAAACATGGCGTTAGAGGGTGAAAACCCGAAACAGCCCCCGAACGTCCCCGTGGGTGGCACCAACACCTCCCACGGGACCAATGTAACTCATAGGAACTGACCCCGCAGCCGCGGGACTCCCGGTTTGAGAATACGACGGTAATTTGCATATTTCTAGACTTAGGCTTAAAAACATGGCGTTAGAGGGTGAAAACCCAAAACAACACCTGAACGTCCCCGTGGGTGGCATCAACACCTCCCACGGGACCAATGTAACTCGTAGGAACTGACCCCGCAGCCGCGGGACTCCCGATTCGAGAATACGACGGTAATTTGCATATTTATAGACTTAGTGTTAAAAATATGGCGTTAGAGGGTGAGAACTCGAAACAACCCCCCAACGGCCCCGTGGGTGGCACCAACACCTCCTACGGGACCAATGTAACTCGTAGGAACTGACCCCGCAGCCGTGGGACTCCCGGTTTGAGAATACGACGGTAATTTGCATATTTCTAGACTTAGGCTTAAAAACATGGCGTTAGAGGGTGGGAACTCGAAAATGCCCCCGAACGGCCCCATGGGTGGCACCAACACCTCCCACGGGACCAATGTAACTCGTAGGAAATGACCCCGCAGTCGCGGGACTCCCGGTTTTAGAATACGACGATAATTTACATATTTCTAGACTTAGGCTTAAAAACATGGCGTTAGAGGGTGAAAACCAGAAACAGCCCCCGAACATCCCGGTGGGTGGCACCAACACCTCCTACGAGACCAATGTAACTCGTAGGAACTAACTCCGCAGTCGCGGGACTCCCGGTTTGAGAATACGACGATAATTTGAATAATTCTAGACTTAGGCTTAAAAACATGGCGTTAGAGGGTGAAAACTCGAAACAGTCCCCGAACGTCCCCGTGGGTGGCACCAACACCTCCCACGGGACCAATGTAACTCGTAGGAACTGATCCCGCAGCCGCGGGACTCCCGGTTTGAGAATACGACGGTAATTTGCAAATTTCTAGACTTAGGCTTAAAAACATGGCGTTAGAGAGTGAGAACTCGAAACAGCCACCGAACGTCCCCGTGGGTGGCACCAACACCTCCCACGGGACCAATGTAACTCGTAGGAACTGACCCCGCATACGCGGGACTCCCGATTTGAGAATACGATGGTAATTTGCATATTTCTAGACTTAGACTTAAAAACATGGCGTTAGAGGGTGAAAACCCGAAACAGCCCCCGAACGTCCCCGTGGGTGGCACCAACACCACCCACGGGACCAATATAACTCGTAGGAACTGACCCCGCAGCCGCGGGACTCCCGGTTTGAGAATACGACGGTAATTTGCATATTTCCAGACTTAAGCAAAACATGGCGTTAGAGGGTGAGATCTCCAAACAGCCCCCGAACGTCCCGGTGGGTGGTACCAACACCTCCCACGGGACCAATATAACTCGTAGGAACTGACACCGCAGCCGCAGGACTCCCGATTTGAGAATACGATGGTAATTTGCATATTTCTAGACTTAGACTTAAAAACATGGCGTTAGAGGGTGAGAACCCGAAACAGCCCCCGAACGTCCCCGTGGGTGGCACCAACACCACCCACGGGACCAATATAACTCGTAGGAACTGACCCCGCAGCCGCGGGACTCCCGGTTTGAGAATACGACGGTATTTTGCATATTTCCAGACTTAAGCAAAACATGGCGTTAGAGGGTGAGATCTCCAAACAGCCCCCGAACGTCCCGGTGGGTGGTACCAACACCTCCCACGGGACCAATATAACTCGTAGGAACTGACACCGCAGCCGCAGGACTCCCGATTTGAGAATACGACGGTAATTTGCATATTTCTAAACTTAGGCTTAAAAACATGGCGTTAGAGGGTGAGAACTCAAAACAGCCCCCGAACGTCCCCGTGGGTGGCACCAACACCTCCCACGGGACCAATGTAACTCGTAGGAACTGACCCCGCAGCCGCGGGACTCCCGGTTTGAGAATACGACGGTATTTTGCATATTTCTAGACATAGGCTTAAAAACATGGAGTTAGAGGGTGAGAACTCGAAATAGCCCCCGAACGTCCCCGTGGGTGGCACCAACACCTTCCACGGGACCAATGTAACTCGTAGGAATTGACCCCGCAGTCTCGGGACTCCCGGTTTGAGAATACGACGGTAATTTGCATATTTCTAGACTTAGGGTTAAAAACATGGCGTTAGAGGGTGAGAACTCGAAATAGCACCCCAACGGCCCCGTGGGTGGCACCAACACCTCCCACGGGACCAATGTAACTCGTAGGAACTGACCCCGCAGTCGCGGGACTCCCGGTTTGAGAATACGACGGTAATTTGCATATTTCTAGACTTAGGCTTAAAAACATGGCGTTATAGGGTGGGAACTCGAAACTGCCCCCGAACGGCCCCATGGGTGGCACCAACACCTCCCACGGGACCAATGTAACTCGTAGGAACTGACCCCGCAGTCGCGGGACTCCCGGTTTGAGAATACGACGGTAATTTGCATATTTATAGACTTAGGGTTAAAAACATGGCGTTAGAGGGTGAGAACTCGAAACAGCCCCCCCAAGGCCCCGTGGGTGGCACCAACACCTCCCACGGGACCAATGTAACTCGTAGGAACTGACCCCGCAGTCGCAGGACTCCCGGTTTGATAATACGATGGTAATTTGTATATTTCTAGACTTAGGCTTAAAAACATGGTGTTAGAGGGTGAAAACTCGAAACAACTCCCGAACGTCCCCATGGGTGGCACCAACACCTCCCACGGGACCAATGTAACTCATAGGAACTGACCCCGCAGCCGCGGGACTCCCGGTTTGAGAATACGACTGTAATTTGCATATTTCTAGACTTAGGCTTAAAAACATGGCGTTAGAGGGTGAAAACCCGAAAAAGTCCCCGAACGTCCCCGTGGGTGGCACCAACACCTACCACGGGACCAATGTAACTCGTAGGAACTGACCCCTCCCGGTTTGAGAATACGACGGTAATTTGCATATTTTTACTTGGTTACTGATAATTTTAACTCATATATGCAATTTTTCTGCTTGATTAAATTTTTTGTAAAACTACTTGGTTACTGATATTTTTTTTTATGTATCCCATCATTTGTAGGATTTTTTCACGCGGAACAAACGAAAGAGGCAATGGTCTACAGCATGAAGATTGTTTATAGGTTGTGGACATTCAGGATTTTGATTTTTGTGTTACAACCGTTCGGGCTTTTATTGTTTAGTTTTATGGCCGTGCGGGCTTTTATAATTTGATTGTTGAATTTTATACCTGTGCGGGCTTTAGAATAAGTAGGTTTTACATTTACAGGTTTTGGAATGTCTAGAAAATAGAGGAAACTCTGCCCAATTTTTTTTTGGTCTGTGAATTATTAAGACGTGTAATTTTTATAAGTTTGTATATATATTTGTTTATTAACAACGTTCTCGATTCGCAATTTGTGATTTTTTTATTGTTTTGCCAATAATAAATATTTGTAACACCTCGTACGCGTCAAACGTTACACGTAGCAACTGATGGTGCACTCACATGACCCCCAATTTTAGGATTGGACCAAAAAAATACAATTTTTTAAAAATTGTAGTTAAATATGGTCATGGACTTTGTCCATGACCATTTTTATTTTTTCATCACGCATAAAAATGGTCGCGGCCAAAGTCCGCGACCATTTTTTTCGTCACGGTTATGGGTCACGGATCAGGGCCGCGACCAATTTTTTTATTTTTTTGTCACGGTCGTTAGTCGCGGACTTTGGCCGCGACCAATTTGTCACGGTTGTGGGTCACGGATCAGGGCCGCGACCAATTTTTTTATATTTTTTTGTCACGGTCGTGGGTCGCGGACTTTGGCCGCGACCAATTTGTCACGGTTGTGGGTCACGGATCAGGGCCGCGACCAATTTTTTTTATTTTTTTGTCACGGTCGTGGGTCGCGGTCTTTGGCCGCGACCAATTTGTCATGGTTGTGGGTCACGGATCAGGGCCGCGACCCGTCACGACATGGGTCACGGCCTAAGTCCGCGACCATCTGCCATGACCCCTCTCGGCCGTTACCATTTTTGGGTCACGGACTTGGACCGCGACCCACGAAAATGGTCACGCCAGAAATGGTCACAGCCCAAGTCCGCGACCCACAACTTTGGTCAGGGATTTTGGCCGTGACCAATCGCCAGTTTTGGTGTAGTGTGTGAACATGATTTTCCAATCATGATTGATGTCCTTACGTTATGAGTTTTAATACTTCCACTTGGAAAAATTCTTACACGTTGGTTTCAATCCTCACTCTCTCTCTTATCTTCTTCCTTATGCACTAGAAATGATCAATATAGTCGTGTATGGATATGATTATACCTAATGGTGGAAGGTCATCGTCGTCATCCTTCTTTTGTACTACATTAACCCATGCTGATGATTTCATCTTATCAACGCAATATCATCTTTGAGGTGACTAGTCTGAACAAGATCTTCCAAATGTCACTTGAAATCTTGTAATTCTTTATATTGTGGTCATGATTATTTCGATAAGTACACATAATATTGGTGTCCCTATCATTTAGTTCACTGGCCATCTTGTGTAGCTTCTTAAAGAATGGCTTGTTCTTTATCTGAGGGAGGAGTTTGTAGATTGACTACTTGAATAAAGATCCCACCGCTTGATAAGAGTTCTTATTGACTAGAATATTTGATTTTCCCTTAGGGGTCTCATCTTTTACCCCACTTTTGGCATAATTCGGATGAGTTCCTCCCTTAGGTTCCTTCTTTTAGTTTTTCTTCTTAGATTTCTTGGAAGGCTTCTCAGCCTAAACATTAGTGTTGAAGAGATTGCCTTGAACCTTGGCCTATTTCTCGATGCAATCCATAAGATCGTCCATGGATGATACTGACTTCTTAGTAAGGGATGGGTAAAGGTCGTGTGACCTCACAAGACTGAACTTGAAAGATGAAATCAATAACTTCTCATTTCAGCTGTCAATCTCATTAAAAAGTTCCTAATATTACTGAACATACTTCACAAAGGACTCCCCTTTCTTCCACGTGAGAGTGATTAGAAAGTCAAATTCCTTAATTTATTTTCTAGTGGTAATAAAGCGGGTCATTAACTGCTCGACTAATTCCCTAAAAGATAATATTGACCTAGGAGTTAGAATCTTAAACCACTCGATGATGATTTTACTAAAGTAAAGGGGAAGTTGAGGCATATGAGGGCGTTGTGATGGAACCACAAGGATATGGACTCTATGTAGTGTCTTTTGTGATGAGCTAGATCTACCTTTCCATCATACAAGGTTATCTTGGGAACAAATAATTTTTCTACGGGCTCTGACGTCTCTTTGTCAAAAGTGAATGGGGATGCTGATCCGTGACATAAAGCTCTCCTAACAAGTTCTTTAAGTGTGCATGCCAAGTTAGTGTTAAGGCGCCTTTTTAACTAATTCTTGATAAATTCTCACTGCTCGTCACTGTCGATGTTCTTCTCTAGAGTCCTAGTGTAATACTCTGTATTTTTGGTATTTATTTATTGAGTATTAATTGTGAAAATAAATTAATAGATTAGATTTAAATATTACTTAAGAGATTTAGTAATAATAAAATGCATATCTATATGATAATTAAATTTGTGTTTATGTTATTTATTTATGCCACATGTGATATTTAATTAATCGATATAAATAATTATGTTGGACTATATGCGGTTACACATAAAATAAATATTTTTCTTAAAGAAAAATGGAATTCATTGATAGTAGAGAGAATATCCCTCTTTAGGTGGCTCACATTGAAGACAACTTATAACATGCTATATATCAAATTTCTAGGCAAAGGAGAATTTTAAGAATCTAGTCTAATAGCTACTTTAATATCTCTAGGAACATGTTCTAATTTTATGAATAATGAAGACTGTTGATGTAAAAAATTAGATTATCTCTAATTAATCAATCACAGATAAAATAAATGAGACAAAAGATTTTTAAAGTGGTTCAGCCTTGAAAGAATGGCCTACGTCCACTGTTTTTGTTATTGCTGACTATTAGCTTGGAATTCTCGATAATGGGTTTACCAAGAAATTCCGAGTCCCCTTCTAATGAGGAGGTTACAATGTATTTATAGCCTTGAGGCTGTACAAATGAAAGGACAATGCGTTGTTATCTAGTAGACATGTACATCTGTATGATAATAATGAGCATTTAATGCGCGGTCATCTCCTTGATTATCCTGATTTGAGTGCTCTGTATGCTATGTAGCTCGGACCGCCTAAGTAGCTCGGCATGCATGAGTTGCTCGGGGAACTTTAGCTGGTTGATATGATTGAGTTGTTCAGAATGTATGAGTTACCCGTGGCGCCTGAGTGTCTCGGTGGTAATAAGTTGATCGATTGAAGTATTTGTAATTACCACATTAGAAAACACGTGTCTTCAAGTGATGGGTCCACGTCAGCAGATTAAATTTGGTATCAACAGAAGCCCCCAATGTTTCGTATTTTGATGTTAAAGAAAAGTATGGAACATTCTGCTGCTTAGATTTTCGATTTTTATAGATTTTAGGCAAACTTTCGTTGTATATAACTCCTTTTTTGAGTGCATAGTATCAGGCTTTTAAAGTATTTTGAATTTCCATAACCGCTTCGTTTTTTGTGCCCCTTTTCTTCTTTTTATCCGCCGGATACGCAAACGCCCTTCCTTGTAATTATTGCTTTCTCTATTCTCGAGGTAAAGTATTTAAGCGCGGCTGAAATCCTATCGTCTTTCACTTTTCAAATCTGTATCTTTGAACTCTTCGTTTCTTCTCTATCTTGTGCGTTCGTTTCTTCCATTGTTCGTTGTCAACTGATTCACTCTTTTCCTATAAGATTTTCTTCCTTCTCTTTTATTTACTTTGTTCATCATGGTTTACCTTGTTGAATCGCTTGACAAATTTCATTCTGAATTTTCAATTCCTTCATGGGTCATATTGGAAGAACTTTCTGAACCTTCTGACTATTTTTCTTTAGCTGAGGGACATTGGTTCCCAAGTCTCTTTGTGGCCGAATGTGAATTTTCTTTTCCTCCAAATCCTTTATGTTTGGAGTTCTGTCAATATTTTGACATTATTCCTGCAAAAATAGCGCCAAATACCTGGAGGATAGTTAATGGAGTTCATAGGTTGAACCAACTTCATGGAACCCATTTAGGGATTCCAAAGATTATGTATTGCTACAAATGGGTTGTCAGCAATAGTACTTTTTATTTAAAAACTAGGTTTTTGAATAGGGCGTTAGTTGTCAATCTTCCTGACGCCAATAGGGATTATTTTGAACATGGAGTGGTAATGAAAAATTGGTAACACCCTCCATTAAATGGAGATGATGTATACCAAGGTCCTAGATGTCCTCCTTATGGCAATGGGATAGGTTGTTTTTATTTTTTGAAATCTTGTTTTCTTTGTGTTTGATAAAATGTTTCACTGACATTTGTTTTTGTTCATTACAATTGATAGTAAAAGAAAATCCCCCAAAGAAGCTGACATTAATTTGAAGCATTTAAAACTTATCTGGAGTTTGCACCAATCTATTGCTGAGGAACACATTAGGTCTGCTTCTTATTTATTGCAATACAAGATCTATACTTCATCCTTCACTGCTCGTCCAGTGGTGGTTGACATTGACCAAGTACCATCTTCTGAAACTGGTGTAGAAGGTTCCTCCTCTGAATCAAATATTCCCATTAGTAACCTAATGAAGAGAAGAAGAGCTCCTGCCTTCTTTGACAAATCAGACTCTGCCAATGTGGAGGCCAAGAAAAATAAACAAGATGTTCCAGAGGAAGGGACAAGAAGGTTTGATGCACCCCCTCCTGTTTCTGCCAAGAAAAGTGTTGAGAAGCCCCCTGTGGCTCCGAGCAAGGCTGTGGTTATTTCTCCTCCTAGTGAGGTTATTGTCATATCACCAACCAAGACAACCTCTTTGGTTGAAAATATTCCTGCTCCTCCGAGGAGGTTAAAGAAAAGTTCCTATGAGAGACCTGATGGACCTACCTCTCAGCCTTTAAATGCTGAAAGTGGCGTTCCATATTTTGTTGCTCCGAGCTCCGTTGTGAGCTTGGTAAAATCCTGGACTGTCCCAGAAGTCCAAAGTATTGAAGATTCCCTTTCTCGTGAGGGAATCACTACTCCTGCTTCTCAACACATTGCCTCAGTAAGTATTATTAATTTGAGTCATTCACTTTCTAATATTATGTTTATATGTTGATTTGATGTTACTTCTTTTTTCAACTGGTGACGTGTTTCAATAGCATCTTAAAGAAGGATGAAGCTATTAAAGCTTCAAGCTCCTCGGGAGGTGTAGAGGAAGCTTTTGTTGGTCTGACTCAGTCCTTAAAGGATTCTTGTAAAAAATATGAAGAAGATAAGGTTTCTTGGGAGAAGTAACTCAAGTCCATTGAGCTGGATAAGAATCAAGCTGAGAATGCCTCCCAAGAGTTGGAGAAGAAATTGAAAGAATCTGAGCAGAGCAATAAAGTTTTTGAACAAAGCAACAAGGAGCTGGAAGTTAAGCTCAAATCTGCTGAAGAGGAAGTTGTTAGGCTTCAAGATGTTGGACGCCAACAAATGGAAGTGGAGGAGAAATTGAAGGCTTTCGAGGAGCTCCTTAGGGAAAGGACCTCCTCGGAGAAAGAAAAGAGGAAAAAGGCTGTTAAAAAATCGTTTAGTGCGGGTTGGGATAAAGGCTGGAACAAGGGCCTGGCTGCCATGACTTCGCAAATGGAGTATGCTAGACTCAAGTACTTCAGGGATGGATGGGTTGCTGCTTTGAAAGAGATGAAAGCTGCTGAGAATTCAGAATTGTTCCAGCAACACATTCATGGCCCTCCTCCCTTTCCTGGGGAAGAAGAAGAGGATGAAGCTGCCTCAAACGAATCTTCCATGATGATTGGAGATCAGGTTTCTGTTATTCATCCTTCCTCCGAGCAACTCCAACCATTCATTACTTCTGCTGAGAAGCTAATCTTTTCCTCCGACCAGCCAGTTTCTTCCTCGAAACATCCTGATGAGATTGTAGGAAACAAAGAGAAGGTGTAGAGTAGTTTGGGTGTTTATTTTGTTATTCTTGAATGTAATCTCAGACTTTGAATTTTTCTTTTGATGAAATAAGATTCAAACTTTTAGTTGTTCATCTTGACTACCTTCTACTTGCTCTGTCGGCATTATTATTGATCTTTTCTATTTCTTCTCTTTGCTAGTTAATGGCTATGATGGAGCTCTTATCAGCTCATGACACAGAATTGATGAAGAAATGCAATGACTACTTGAAATCTGGTCATGCATATCTAAATGAAGCTCAAATCATTGATATCCTTTGTTCAGAATTGAACGAGCAGTTGAAGCTTACTAGTATCTCAAGTGTTTGCTCGATCGTACAGTTGCCAATAATGTGGCCTACTATGAAATGATCGAGGATCTCCAAGGAACTATAGAGGAACTTCAGCAGCAGTACAAAGAGTCCTCCACACTTTTGCACCAAGGGTACGAGAAGAAATATCAGCAGTTAAGTGCTAAAAAAGGATATGATAAATTCATCTCTGCTTACGAGAAGAAAGAGAGCGTTCTAAAGCTTGAAATTGAAGAGCATAGGCATATCGCCAAGTTGCTGGAGAAAGAGAACATTGCCTTGCAAGAGGAAGTAAAACAACTCAAGTCTGCTGCGTCTTCCTCGGGAGCATTGGTCCCTGTCAATGATGAAGGTTTTTCTTTTTTGGAGGTAGAAAATGCCAACTTGCGAGATGAGTTGGAAACTTTGAAAAGAGCTGGTCCCTCCACTTCTACTCGTGGACGGGCAAGATCTTCTTCTCGAGGACAAGCAAGGGCTGGTCGGATTTCTATTGAAGAAGCAAGAACTCAAGCGGACTTGGAGAATCAGGCCTTTCAGTTAGTAGCGAAGAACCAAGCCTTAGCAGAGATGTCCAAGAAGATTTTGAACCTCAGCGAGCAACTTTCTACACAAAGCTCTGCCTTGGAAAATAAAGAACTTCTGGTGAAGAATCTTCACGAGCAATTGGAGAGGTTTACTTACCAATTCCATAAACAGCCAAGAGAGTTTTGGATGGCTGGTTATAATGAAGCCCTCTACTATCTTAATGATCGAATCCAGCAATCAAATAATGAGGGTTACAAGCAAGGATGGTTGAATGCACTGGGTGTGCTAAAATTCGAGCAGGGACATTATCTATGGGATTATTATGACCCTGGATTGCTCGAGTTGCCCGTGCCTCCTTTTAAGCTTGACAGGAGTTGGATTCCTGCTCGGACAATTCCTCAGTGCTTAATCTCCAAGTATCTTGGTGACTACAGTCTTCATTCAAACTTCGAGATATCTCGCCCAGAACATTTACTTGATCGGTCATGTGTAATGAATGTTAGAATGCTAAGAGATGTAAATTTTATAAATTCTCTTTATGCCTTAGATGATCCTCCTGCTGGAGTAGAACCTGTTTCAAAGGCAGAAGGGAAAAAACGAATAGAATAGGATATTTGTGTAATGACATGTAGTTTTTACACCATATGTAATTCTTCTTAATTTAAATGAAGAAATTTTTAATCTTTTGCTATTTTATTTTCTTCTAAGTATTTTGCAGAATGTCTTTGTTTGTGGATATATGCATATTTTGATATGCCATTCTGTTTTATTTTTTTTTTATTATAGTGACTTATCACTCTTTGATCCTAAGCAATGAAACGACTTATATCCCATGATCCTGCTTAGTTTGATCAACTGGAGTTGATTGCAATAGATTTGTCGATCAACCGGAGTTGGTGGAGATTGATCCCCGACCAACCGGAGTTGGAGGAGATTAACTTGCCGACCAATCGGAGTTGGTGGATATTGATTCCCGACCAATCGAAGTTGGAGGAGATTAATTTTTTGACCAACCGGAGTTGGTGGATATTGATTCCCGACCAACCGGAGTTGGAGGAGATTAATTTGCCGACCAACCGGAGTTGGTGGATATTAATTCCCGACCAATCGGAGTTGGAGGAGCTTAATTTGCCGGCCAACTGGAGTTGGTGGATATTGATTCCCGACCAACCGGAGTTGGAGGAGATTAATTTTCGACCAACCGGAGTTGGTGGATATTAATTCCTGACCAACCGGAGTTGGAGGAGATTAATTTGTCGACCAGCCGGAGTTGGTGGATATTGATTCCCGACCAACCGGAGTTGGAGGAGATTAATTTGCTGACCAACCGGAGTTGGTGGATATTGATTGCCGACCAACCGAAGTTGGTGGATATTGATTCTGAACTTAATGCGTAGTGTGTAGCACTAATACTCCGAAAATTTTCAATAAAAAGAGAGAACTGGATAAAAAAATTCAACACTTTATTCATACTGAAGAAAATTGCATTTACATAGGAATCCCAACTACGGATAATACTTGCGTAGATGCTCTGTATTCCATGCATTCTTAAATTCTTCTCCCTCCAAGGTTTCAATCCTGTATGTCCCTGGTCAAACAACTTCTGTTACTCTATAGGGTCCATGCCAGTTAGCTCCCAGTTTGTTGTGCTTTTGAATTACTTTCTTCAGCACATAGTCTCCTTCCTTCAAATCACACTTCTTTACCCTCTTGTTGTAAAACAGAGTTGTTCGTTATTGGTATGCAACATTCCTGATTGCTGCTTCTTCTCTAACTTCTTCGAGCATATCTAGATCTAATCGCCTCATCAAGTCACTGATAGGAGAATTGAAATTCAGCACTCTGTGTGTGGGTAGGCCCAACTCAGCAGGTATAACAGGTTCACTTCCAAATGCCAGCATGTATGGAGATTCTCCTGTTACTGCTCGTGGTATAGTACGATAAGCCCACAACACAGAATGTAGCTCGTTAATCCAATTTTCCTTTGCATCATCCAGTCGTTTTTTCAAACCATTCAGCAGCGTTCTGTTCGTCACCTCAGTTTGTCCATTGCTCTGGGGATGGCCTGGTGCAGAGTGGGTCTTCAATATGTTTGACTGATGACAATATGCAGCAAACTCCTCGTTGTCAAACTGAGTTCCATGATCTGTGATGAGTGCATGGGGAAGACCATATCTACAAATGATATTTTTCCAAATAAACTTATACACCTTGTCATGTGTCATATTTATAAGAGGCTCAGCTTCTACCCATTTAGTAAAGTAATCCACAATGACCCCGAGATATTTAAATTTTCCCCTGGTCGTTGGAAGTAGCCCGACCAAGTCTATTCCCCATATGGAAAATGGCCAAAGGGACGTGATGGGTGTTAATAATGCTTGGGGAGTTCTTCGGATAGAAGAGAAGCGTTGGCATTTATCACACTTCTTTGCGTAAGATGTACAATCAGCTCTCATCGTCAACCAATAATACCCCTGTGTAGTTATTCTTTGCAAAAGCGTCTGACCTGCCACATAGGATCCACAAGATCCTTCATGGACTTCTTCGATCAAAATTTTCACCTCGGAGGGGTGGACACATCTTTGTAACCCTGCTATAATTCCACGTCTATATAAAATGCCATTGGTCAATACATAACGAGCAACTTTAAACTTCAATTTCTTGGCTGCGAGTTTATCAGTCGACAGAGCCCCCTCTTCAATGTAGGCCTTGATGGGGTCCATCCAAGACGGTCCTAAATGAAGGGAAATAAAATTCATCATTAGATTCTCGTTTATGCTCCGATCAGCTAGTATTTCTATTGGGATTGTTCTTCTTAGCTCGGTGCATGTGGCTGATGCTAACCGAGCTAGTGCATCTGCTCTGGCGTTCTCCGATCTCGGTATTCTAATCAATTGTACGACATTAAAACTCGATACAACCTCCTTTGCCTTCACGTGATACTTGATCATTAATTCTCCTTTTGTTGCATATACCCCCAGCATTTGATTTACGATCAACTGTGAGTCACTCAATACAATGACCTGCTCTGCCTTCATGGTTTTTACCAAACTAAGACCTACAATCATAGCTTCATATTCAGCTTCATTATTAGAAGCTTTAAATTTAAAGTGCAGAGCAGACTCCACATCGATCTCATTCGGGCTGTTTAAAACAATCCCTGCTCCACTACCTGTAGTGCAAGGTGAGCCATCCATATATAGATTCCATATAGGTATCTCATCATCAAATTTTTGATCGGACAGAGTTCCTCGGTAGAATATCTGTTGCTTCTTTATGTCCTCCTCTAGCACTTCTTGCTGCTCGTCGACCATCTTCTCTTGCTCGTCAACCGACTTAAGTTGGTCGGGGTTTAAATTTGATGATCCTGTAACATTCACAGGCTGGTCGGTATTCAATTTCTGCTCTTCGGAGGTGTCGGGATAGGTGAACTCTGCGATAAAATCTGCCACTGCCTGCCCTTTAAGCGATGATCTAGGCTCATAAACTATGTCATATTCACCAAGTTCTACTGCCTAGTACATCAATCTTCCTGATTTTTCTGGTTTATGAAGAGCTTGTCTTAACGGCATATCAGTATACACGACTATGGTATGAGCTTGAAAGTATGGCCTCATCCTTCTACTTGCTTCGATTAACGCTAGCGCTAACTTTTCCAGCCTTGGATATCTGATCTCTGCTCCTCGGAAGGCCTTGCTAGTGTAATAGATTGGTTTTTGCACTCCATCCTCCATTCTTATCAACACCGAGCTCATTGCGTTTTTTGAAACTGCCAGATACAAGTATAGTCTTTCTCCCATCACTAGTCTGGACAACAATGGAGGTGCTCCCAGGTATTTCTTCAATTCTTGAAAGGCCTTCTCACATTCATCATTCCATTCAAACGTTTTTCGGAGTGTTTTGAAGAATGGGAGACATCTATCAGTTGCTTGATATGCACCCAAAACTGTACAATTTATACCCTAAATAGCGTACTTTAGTTGCTAATTCTCGGCAATATGGGTCTTATGTGCTTAATTGTTTATTTTGTAGGCCGAATGCACGTTGCGGTGTTCAAATGCGTATTTCAAGGCAATTGTGCATTTTATGAAGCTAAATACCCTTGTCCCGTATCCTGACCTACCCAAACCGAGCCTAAACCTAGCATAAACCGTGTGTGTGTTAAGTTTGTGCCCTTTTATCAATTTTTAAATTTTTAGTTTGCGTCATTATAATTTTAGGTTTATTTTAGAATTTTTAGAATTTATTTTCTATTATTTTATTTTATTTTTATTAATATATATTTATTTTATATTGATTTTTATTAATTTTTAGTCTTATTTTTTATTTTTTTTTAGGATTTCATTATTTTTAATTTTATTAGATTTTGCATTTTCTTTTTAGGATTTTAATTTTAAATTTTATTAGGTTTTATTTTTATTTTATATTTTATTTGAGTCTTTGTTTTATTTTAGAAATAGAATTTCATTTTTTAAGTTTTTATTTTATTTTATTTTTATTAATTTTAATTGTATTATTTTTAGGGATTCAAATTAAACACACACACCAAAACACACCCAATACCCACGAACATATCCTACACACACCCTCACCCTACACTCACATACACACCTATATCCTACCCCCTCAACCTCACACACCTTACCCTACACCTCACACACACAATCACCTACCCTTCTTCCCAACAACCCATACTCTCTCTCCTCTACCTCCATTTTCAACAAACCACCATTATCATCCTCTCTCTCCTCCATAACTCACACCACCACCATCAAAACCACTCACCATAACCACCAAAACCTGATCCAGCAGCCATGTCCAAACCCTCTATTACCCGCCGCTAACCCGCGACCTACCCCCTGCCGGACCTCACCTCCACCGCCCGACTCCGTCCGGCGATCTCAATTACAACCCTCCTACCGCCGGCAGAACCCCCATCTTTATCTCGACCCACCAACCTCCGGCGCGGACACCAACCGGCGGCCTCTCTCTCTCTCCCTTCGATTCCCTGCCGACGGCGGCGCAGCCACCTGCCTCCGGCATTTCCCTGGTTGCAGCCACTGGAGCCGGCGGCACCCTCGATCCCAATATCTCTGGTGTCGACCACGCCACTACGGCGACAACGGCGAGCGCCCCTGCCGCGAAATCCGCCTGCAGACCCGAAACCCCGATCAGCTCCGATCGCAACCCCTTAGCCGACCAACCCACTTCCGGCGTGACCAACCCCTTTACCCCTTCCCGTCGGCGTCCCCTACTTCAACCCGAGACCCCAAACCGACCCTCCAAGTCAATTAAAAACCCTTCAAAATAAGTTTAACCCCAATCCCATTTCCCAAACCTCTAAAGCCAAGCACGAATTTCATTCCCACCTGCCAACAAATGCAAAGGCCAACAAAGCAAAAAATGAAATTAAAACCCCATGTGCCTAATTAACCTTTTAACCATTTTACCTATTATACACCCTAACTAACCTCTTCTAACCAAACATCCAAAATACCCCTCAAATCAAATCTGAATTTATTCTCACCTCACACCCCCATGCACATGTTCTCTCACCATTCCCACATGCACACTAATGTCCAATAAACCCCTTATCCCCATGCTCCATGCCTACTATAAATTGAAGAAGAAGACCCCATTTAGAATAAGAGGAGAGCTTTTAAATAGGAATTTTAGAGAGAGAATTGTAGAGAAAATTATCCTTTGTAAATAGTTTTTCCTTTTTTATTTTAGATATTTGTGAGATTAAATATTGTAAGAGAGTTAATTGAGTGAATAATTAATTTCAAAGCATTTGGATGCTCAATTGGAGGGATTGTATGCTTCAATTTGGTAGAGTAGAGTTCAACTTTCTCAAAGAGATTTGGTTTGCTTGTTCTATTCTCTTCTCTTTTATTTTTGTTGCCTATTGAATATTTGTTTATTATGTTTGATACCATGTTAGGCTAAATCCCCTTTCAAGGGGTGGGGTAAAATCCTTATTTGATGTTATTTTATTTTAATTAGTTTAATTACTTCAAAAATACCTTTGAATGTTAATTTTGATCCTTCACCCTTAGATTTACGCCTCGAGAGAGGGTAAATGATTTTCTAGAGAAAATCGAAATTCTAGTGATAATACCCATTTTAGATTCGAACTAGAGATAGGGGTTTCTTAAGTGGGGTGTTATCACTTGAATTTCAACTCTAAATTTATTTTATAAGATTGACATAAATTCTAATTGATCGATTCTAGCGGGTGATTAATTAAAAGGAGTGTGGATCTATTTTTCTAGAGTTGTGGGGTGTTAAAGTTAATTTTCTAAAAGATTACAATTATAATTACACTTTCAACGAGAGTTGGTTTGTAATTTTGATATTAATTTGGGAGAATTCAAATAATTAAATTAATTAATTAGAATAACTAAAATTTGTGGTGTAAACCCACTCCTTGATTGTTCTCACAATTATTTACCTCACTTTATCTTTTATTTTAGTGTTAGACTTTATTTTTCATTTCAGTCATTTTTTAGTTAGTTATTTTCATCTTAGTTTAATTTAGTTTAGATCTCACCTCACTCTATTGTTTTAATATTGAAAAAGCAAAAAAAAAAAAAATTAGAAAAGAGAAAAAGCACAAAAAGAAAATAAAAAGTGAATTACAATTGAATTTGTCTCTAGCTTACTCCTTAGAAAGTGGATTGACATCCTTACTTACCACTCTACACTTGAGTTTATTATTTTTGTAGGTATTTGAGGATTTTTGATTAACTTGGCTTTCAACAACAACAACGACATATACGCAAAAACCAAAGTTATCAAATGGCGCCATTGCCAGGGATTGTGAAGGAGCTTGTACAACAACGATTTATCAAATGTCGTCGTTGCCATTCTTGGGATTGTGAAGCTCGAAGCGGATTTCATTTTGTATTTCATTTTGTAGGTACATAAGGATTTTGATTAGAAGGGCTTGTACAACAGCGAAAAATATACCAAAAAGTTCTTTTTATCAAATGGCGCCGTTGCCATTCTTGGAATTGTGAAGCTCGGAGCGGATTTCATTTTGTATTTCATTTATTTATCGCATTTTTTTTAGTACCATTTTTGCATTATTTTAGAAGACTTGTATTTAGGATTTTATTACCTTGCTTGTATTGCGGTGCATAGAGACACCATTTCATTTTCATTTAAAATTTGTAATAATTGAAGAAAGCGTGATTGGGAAACCAGACAAGGTAGAGAGAGGGCGTCCAAAGGCGAGGATTTAGAAGCCTCGCTACCTTGGGTCGGTAGGACTCCTGGGGACGACTGAGATAGGCGTGATCTCCCCCCGGTCGACTCAATTTTTCGGCACCCCACGGCCTAAAAATCGTGGGAGGTACTTTTTCTAAACCCTCGCGCCTCTCCTGTTAGCGAGTTCATTCTCTTGTGTGCTCTTGTGTGATTTTATTCTCACATTTATTTTTTGAATGGTGTGATGAATTAAATTACTAAGACCTACACCTGGTCACTCACGAGAAGGGATTTCATCACCCGATTCACTCGCTTACCATTTGTGTGCTACCCTAGCCATCACTAAATTTAAAATCAATCAATTAGGTAGCCCAATAGGAGATTATTTTGCAAAGGCGATCACTAAGAGATCTTCGTGATTTTTATCGCCCGCGGACTTAATTAAAATTTGACTCCCCCTTTCACTAAATCTAAAGATAAAAATTGGCTATGTGCTAGTTAGAAAATTTTCTTGACTTGTGTGTGTGTCCAATTCATTTTTTTGGTAGTCGATTTTAGTTGGTTCGTCCAAATCAAAGAGTCCATATATTTTTTCCCACCTTTTCTTCCAAAAAAAAAAAAATCCAAAAATATTTTCTTTCATTTTTATAACAAAAAATCAAAAAAATATTTTCTTTCTTTCCTTTTTACAAAAAAAATCAAAAATATTTTCTTTCTTTCATTTTCATAGAAAAATCCAAAAATCTTTTCTTCCATTATTTTTAGAAAATCCCAAAAATATTTTCTTTCCTTTAAAAAAAAAAATTTAAAAACCAAAAAAAAATATTTCTCTCCACATGGCCGAAGAACGTCCTTTACGGGACTACTTTGATCATTTTTCATTGACACGTGACACGTGTGAGAGTGATCCCGAGCCGTCTCTTTATGATATTCTTAGTCGTTTCACCTCTCTCACGAGTACTGTCGGTACTCTTGACCCATCCATGCATGCACCTCCTATTCCATCACCCTCGGTGTCAAGTGTCGACGTGTCTCCTCTTTTGTCGTGCACCCATTGTTCCTATGCCGATCACTTGTCCCATGAGTGCCCATACTCTTCATATCCCTACGCACCCACCATGGAACATGTGTATCCATATGACACTATTCCGGAACCCACCTCGGCCTACTACCCCGCTATACCTAATCCCGAGCGGTGTGAGTACCCGCGTTATTCATGGAGGCCTGATCACCCTTCCATGCAATACAAATCCCAACCCGATGTTGTGGATCCTCACACGTTCCAACAGTCGTCATGGAAACCTTGTGCACCCACTCACGATCAGTCCCCTCACTACGCACCCCATGAGTATCAACCATTTGTCCATCACGAAAGTGATCCTTTCGTGTATGATGCACTTGGCCCCACTCCACCCACTTCATTTGAGTATTCTCCGTATAGTCATGATCATAGCAGCGAGTTATGTCCACCTCACCCACCGCCACCACCCGTCACTCCACCAACACCTTCATCCACATCCTCTCTCGAAACCCTCTTGCAAAAGTTCATACTTGCGCAAGAGCACGCCACTCAAATTGAAACTCAAGCTCTCTAAAGGCTTGAACAAAGGTTAAATGAATTGGAGTGTGCAAGAGAGTCGGACATTCCCATGCCTCCACCCATCGTTGCCACCGAGTGTGACGATGACGTGTCCTCTCGTGACACGGATTTTGAGTGTGACCAACCCTACCACCTCCAGAATCTCGATGTTAAGACCATTCCATGATCCGGGTCCCAAGTAGACAATTGTGTTGACTTACCTTTAGATAGTGAGCCTGATCAAATCCCACCATGTCCACCTGAACTCCACTTAGAGGTTCCCACTCCCGTCATATCCAAAATAATGCCCGAGTCCACCTATTGATCTTCACCCTTGTGTTCCCGAGGAACCAATTTATTCTAGGTTAGCTCCGGCTACGAGTGCTCACCAATTTCCCGAGATAGAATCCGTGATAGTTCCTAACTATCCGGATATGGATGATGTCCCACCATGCATGGCTTCCTTTGAGCCCAATCTTTCTAGTGATTCTTCTATCTCCGATCTTGGTGCCTCGTTTGAACCACCCACCACATTCACCAATGATACTGTTGTGGAGAAGTTGACAACTCCATCTTTAGAAACCACACTTCCTTGTGAGTATTCATTTACTCCTCCCAATGAGTGTGTGTCCCCCACTCTTGAGTTGGATCATCTCCCTCCACCTTTTATCCCACCCGACCCACCCTTTGTTCCTTCTACCCCACCACCTGGTTTGGATCTTGATTTTACGCATTTCAAGTTTCCATATACATTTTTAGATCCTCACCTAAAACCATCCTCCACTATCTACGAGAGTATATGTGGTGATACTCTCCACTTCCGTGACACCGAGCTTGTTCCTCTATGTCCGCCACTCTCTTGTGGTATTGATTTTTCTCAACAGCTCCCTGGCATGTCACAGCGCGACCAATATCATCGCCCATTCATAGAATGGCCGTGTGATTTTTATGAGGCCCATCCCATTACACTTTTCAAATATTTTTGCCTCCCTCACCAACTAGAGCACTATGCTTATAGGGCCCTAGTTGTCCTCACCTTCCGGCTCAATAAGGCCCGTGATCGATGCCAATTCACCCTCACCCTTTTCATAATCCCCACCCACCCATGGTCCACCGATGCTTTGCATCGTGTGATGCACTTTGCCATACAAGTGCATTGACCCCTTTTAGACTCTATCCAATAAGACTCAGTCTTGTTTGGGGGTGATCTTCATCACCCAATTCTTCTGCCACCCCGCACTTTACTAGATCCTATCTTTAGGGTGAGAATGGTTCGGTCTGGCTGAAGACATTAAACTTAGCGCTACGGGAAGGCAACCCGCATTTCTTGTACTAGTCTCATCCTGTTTGGGGGTGGTGTTTCACATCATCCTATGCTTTGCCATGTTATAGACTTGTACACATTTTTTTTCTTATCATTTATTTAGGTTTCATATTCTCTTCATCTGTCCACTTCATTAGCGGTTCATTCTGGTAATCTCTTTCCCCCCTTATGCTCTCAATTTTAAAAATCATTTTACCTAACATCGAGGACGATGTTCCTTTTTGTTTGGGGGTGGGGAATTTTATCAAAATCGTGCCTCTTTTGAAAAAAAATTAAGTTTTAAACCTGATTTTTAAAAATTTCGTGCAGTTTCTTTCATCTCATTTATTGATGTGAATTTTCAATCATCCATCTTTCTAAATCTAGGAATCAAGCTAGAGAATATTTTTTCTAATAGCTTATGTAATAATTCATAAGGCATATTGCACCATGAATTTCTAGACTCAACAAAATTTGCGCACTTATCACGTCACTACGGTTTAGAGTTGAGGAGTACTATAATTCTAAAGAGAACCTTAAGGATCACTAGTAGAGACTTTAGCTTGTGAGATTTGTGTCTTTCACCCTTTCAGAATGTTTTACGCAATCTCCAAGTCACAAGTTGATTCAACTTCTTTGGGTCCGCACTTTAATTGTTGCATGATCTCATTATCTTTCATAAAATTTTGGTTGATCACTGAGAACGACATCATTTTCTAGTTGTAAGAAACGCGTGTCTTGAAATTTGTCCTAAATACTAGATTTTCATCCATACACCTACCACTTTTCCCCATATCATATTCCCATTACATTCCCCCCATACACTACCCATTCACTTCACCCATTATATTCCCATGCTCTTCCACATTCCCACATACTTCTCCCCATCCATACACATTCCCCACCACATTAACACATCATCTTTCATTTTCAAATAAAAAAGTGTTGTTCCAAAATGTAAATATCTTCATTGTTGATTTAAAAAGAGAGAGAAAAACAAAAAAAAAAGGAAAAGAAAAGAAAAAAAAATAGCAAAAAAAGAAAATATAGAAAAAAGAAAAAAAATAGCAAGAAAAAGAAAAGAAAAAAAAGAGAGAGAAGAAAAGAAAAAGAGAGTTGTAGTTAATTTTTATGTAATAAAGACATTTGTGCCTAAAGTATAGAACACTCTTCTATCATATACATTCATCCATCATCCTTTATCATTTATATCACCATTATATCATCACCCCATCCTATTTCACTATCACCATCCATCCATCATATCATCATCCCATCCTATCCTATCATATCCTTCTCATTCCATTTCATTTCATTTCCCCCTCACCCATATACATCCATATTTCCCCTAGGTGTTCGGGCAAATGAAAGTCGACGTGGTGAATAGCTCGACGTTCTCATTATAGTGATTTGCATTCTTTCATGAGATCATTTTCTTTCAAATTGTTCGTTCTTTCTTATGCGTGTGTGAGACGTTTGAACTTCTTTACATTTACTCGCCTCCTCACACACAAGAGCGATACACTAACCCTAATCTTTAGAGTTCGTTTGAGAAAGATATATCCGTGAGATTTGAAGTTGAAGCGTTGATTCCGAAAAGGCAATCTAGGAATTACTCTTATGATTCTCGACCCGTTTTGACTGATTCACACTACACATGTTGAGTTATAGGAAGGATGTGCCTTGAGTATTTACTTAGCTTAAACCTTTTATGCACTTCTAGCTTGTATTTCTGAAAATATTTTCTCATGTGATGGACCGTGCGATTATTCTACGTCTAATAAGAGATTGACTGCCTTTCCATAAATTTTGGCAAATAAGAATTTTGTTGGTATATTCCCTGCAAACCCTTACGAGACACAACTCGTCCTGTAGGGCAACCTATAGGTTTAAAGTCTTGTTGCACATGTTAAGTGCAATCGCAAGTGCCCGCGAAAGTGGTACACTTTTGGTTTCTTATCTTTCTCTTTCTCTCTATCTTATAGCTCGAGGACTAGCAACGCTCTATTTGGGGGTGGTGTGATAAGCAAAAAAAACTGTACAATTTATACCCCAAATAGCATACTTTAGTTACTAATTCTCGACAATATGGGTCATATGTGCTTAATTGTTTATTTTGTAGGCCGAATGCGCGTTGCGGTGTTCAAATGCGTATTTCAAGGCAATTGTGCATTTTATGGAGCTAAATACCCATGTCCCGTATCCTACCCTACCCAAACCGGGCCTAAACCTAGCCTAAACCGTGTGTGTGTTGAGTTTGTGCCCATTTATTAATTTTTAGATTTTTAGTTTGTTTCATTTTAATTTTAGGTTTATTTTAGAATTTTTAGATTTTATTTTATTTTTATTAATATATTTTTATTTTATATTGATTTTTATTAGTTTTTAATCTTAGTTATTATTTTTTTTAGGATTTCATTATTTTATATTTTATTAGATTTTGCATTTTCTTTTTAGGATTTTAATTTTAAATTTGATTAGGTTTTATTTTTATTTTATATTTTATTTGAGTCTTTGTTTTCTTTTAGAAATAGGATTTCATTTTTTAGGTTTTTATTTTATTTTATTTTTATTAATTTTAGTTGTGTTATTTTTAGGGATTCAAATTAAACACACACACAAAAACACACCCTATACCCACAAACATATCCTACACACACATACACACCTATATCCTACACCCTCACCCTCACCCTCACCCTCACCCACCTTACCCTACACCTCACACACACAATCACCTACCCTTCTTCTTCCAACAACCCATACTCTCTCTCCTCTACCCCATTTTCAATAAACCACCATTATCATCCTCTCTCTCCTCCATAACTCACACCACCACCATCAAAACCACCAAAACCTGATCCAACAGCCATGTCAAAACCCTCTGTTCCCCGCCGCTAACCCCCGACCTACCCCCTGTCGGACCTCACCTCCACCGCCCGACTCCGTCCGGCGATCTCAATTACAACCCTCCTACTGCCGGCAGAACCCCCATCTTTATCTCGACCCACCAACCTCCGGCGCGGACACCAACCGGAGGCCTCTCTCTCTCTCCCTTCGATTCCCTGTCGACGGCGGCGCAGCCACCTGCCTCCGGCATTTCCCTGGTTGCAGCCACTGGAGCCGAAGGCACCCTCGATCCCAATATCTCTAGTGTCGACCACGCCACTCCGGTGACAACGGCGAGCGCCCCTGCCGCGAGATCCGCCTGCAGACCCGAAACCCCGATCAGCTCCGATCGCAACCCCTTAGCCGACCAACCCACTTCCGGCGTGACCAACCCCTTTACCCCTTCCCGTCGGCGTCCCCTACTTCAACCCGAGACCCCAAACCTACCCTCCAAGTCAATTAAAAACCCTTCAAAATAAGTTTAACCCCAAATCCCATTTCAAGACCCATTTCCCACACCTCTAAAGCCAAGCACGAATTTCATTCCCACCTGCCAACAAATGCAAAGGCCAACAAAGCCAAAAATGAAATTAAAACCCCATGTGCCTAATTAACCTTTTAACCATTTTACCTATTATACCCCCTAACTAACCTCTTCTAACCAAACATCCAAAATACCCCTCAAACCAAATCTGAATTTATTCTCACCTCACACCCCCATGCACATGTTCTCTCACCATTCCCACATGCACACTAATGTCCAATATACCCCTTATCCCCATGCTCCATGCCTACTATAAATTGAAGAAGAAGACCCCATTTGGAATAAGAGGAGAGCTTTTAGAGAGAGAATTGTAGAGAAAATTATCCTTTGTAAATAGTTTTTCCGTTTTTATTTTAGATATTTGTGAGATTAAATATTTTAAGAGAGTTAATTGAGTGAATAATTAATTTCAAAGCATTTGGATGCTCAATTAGAGGGATTGTACGCTTCAATTTGGAAGAGTATAGTTCAACTTTCTCAAAGAGATTTGGTTTGCTTGTTCTATTCTCTTCTCTTCTCTTTTATTTTTGTTGCTTATTGAATATTTGTTTATTATGTTTGATACCATGTTAGGCTAAATCCCCTTTCAAGGGTTGGGGTGAAACCCTTATTTGATGTTATTTTATTTTAATTAGTTTATTTACTTCAAAAATACCTTTGAATGTTAATTTTGATCCGTCACCCTTAGATTTACGCCTCGAGAGAGGGTAAATGATTTTCGAGAGAAAATCGAAATTCTAGTGATAATACCCATTTTAGATTCGAACTAGAGATAGGGGTTTCTTAAGTGGGGTGTTATCACTTGAATTTCAACTCTAAATTTATTTTATAAGATTGACATAAATTCTAATTGATCGATCCTAGCGGGTGATTAATTAAAAGGAGTGTGGATATATTTTTCTAGAGTTGTGGGGTGTTAAAATTAATTTTCTAAAAGATTACTATTATAATTACACTTGCAACGAGAGTTGGTTTGTAATTTTGATATTAATTTGGGAGAATTCAAATAATTAAATTAATTAATTAGAATAACTAAAATTTGTGGTGTAAACCCACTCCTTGATTGTTCTCACAATTATTTACCTCACTTTATCTTTTATTTTAGTGTTAGACTTAATTTTTCATTTTAGTCATTTTCTGGTTAGTTGTTTTCATCTTAGTTTAATTTAGTTTAGACCTCACCTCACTCTATTGTTTTAATATTGAAAAAGCAAAAAAAAAAAAAAAATTAGAAAAGTGAAAAAGCACAAAAAGAATATAAAAAGCGAATTACAATTGAATTTGCCTCTAGCTTACTTCCTAGAAAGTGGATTGACATCCTTACTTACCACTCTACACTTGAGTTTATTATTTTTGTAGCTATTTGAGGATTTTTGATTAACTTGGCTTTCAACAACAACAACGACATATACGCAAAAACCAAAGTTATCATTGCTCGTGACACAAATCTATTAAGTGCTGCAACTCGCCCTGTGAGACTTTGCACTTCCTTTTTCGTCGTTGGAGATCGTAGGCCCAATAGAGCCTTGATATTTTTAGGGTTCGCTTCAATACCTCGTTGGTTAACAATATACCCGAGAAACATGCCTTCTCGTACTCCGAATATGCATTTGGTAGGATTCAGCTTCATTTGATATTTATCTAGTTGATCAAAGGTCTGACCTAAGTCAACTAGATGATTAGCAGCTTTCTTGCTCTTCGTAAGCATGTCATCAACATAAACCTCCATGTTATGACTGATTTGTTCTGCGAACACCTTATTCATCTACCGCTGATATGTTGCACCTGCATTTTTAAGTCCAAAAGGCATAACATTATAACAATAAGTTCCCCTTGGGGTGATAAAAGAGGTACTCCCCCTGTCTTCAAGTTTCATTTTAATCTGGTTATAACCAGAATAAGCATCCATGAAACTTAATAGTTCGTGCCCCGAGGTAGCGTCCACCAGTTGATCAATTTGGGGCAAAGGAAAATGATCATTTGGGCATGCCTTATTAAGATCAGTGAAGTCTACACACATCCTCCACTTTTTATTTTTCTTCTTTACCATCACCACATTTGCTAGCCAATTGGGATATTTGACATCTTCAATAAAAGAGGCTTTTTGTAGCTTCTCTACTTCCTCCTGTGTAGCTTGATTCTTCTGAGGATTGAACACTCTTCTTCGCTGCTTCACTGGCTTAGTTTCCTTATTCACATTGAGCTCGTGACACAAGAAATTAGGATCTATTCCTGGCATGTCTTCATGACTCCATGAAAAAGTCTGCTTTCTGCATCTTAGAAATGCTATCAGTTCTTGTTTTATTGATAAAACTAATGATGCACCAATTTGAGTTGCTCGTTCTGGATACTCGTCTTCCAGAATGACATTCTCGGTAACTTCCATGACATGTCCCTTAACGATTTGAGACTCATCTCTAGGGTCTAATGTTTCAATCTCTGCATCTCCTATCTCATCCACTTGATAGGTGATAGTCTTTTGCCTAGATTCTTCACGCTCTTCTTGCTCGGCAGATGAATTGTAGCATTCCCGAGCTACTTTCTAATCGCCTTTCACAACTCCCACCCCAAAATTGGTTGGGAATTTTAAACATTGATGCACAGTAGATGGTACTGCTTCGAACTTCTTTAGGCCTACTCTTCCCATGATGATGTTATAAACTGATTGGACGTTTTTATCCATTACAAAAAAGTGTACTCTTTCTGTTCGACAAGCAGGCCATGTACCGATAAGCATATCCAACTTGATCGTTCCAAGTGGAAAAACATTTTTGTCAGTAAAACCAAGGAGGGGCCTATGATATGGCTCTAACTGGGCTAGCTTCAAGTTCAAATTATCAAAGCATGGATAGAACATGGTATCTGCCGAGCTACCATTGTCCACCAGTACTCGTGAAATCACCACTTCTTTCATTCTCATCTTGATTACCAATAGGTCATCATGAGGATATTGTACACCTGCCAAGTCGTTCTTAGAGAAACTAATGACCAACTTGTCTTTATTTACCTTCCTCGGGCGATCATCTTCAGCTAGATTTATTCGCTGAATGTACGAGAAAACTTGAGCCTCATTGAGGTAAACTTTTCTCTCTGCAGTCATATCTCCACCTCTTGTATCTCCACCTGTAATAACATTACATTCAAATGATCCAAAATGGATTGAAAATACCTCACGCTCTGGCTATTTTGGTATTTTGGGGAGATCGGAGTCATCTTGATCATCTTCTGGGTCTTCTTCATGACTTCTCTTCTTGTCCTCTTTTGCTCGTCGAGGAGATCTAGACCTCTGCCTTGCTCGGTCGTTGATCTTTCCACTATTTCGGTGATCCACATACTTAGTCAATTTTCCTCGCTTTATGAGCTCTTCAATTTCATTCTGGGGAGCTATGCAGTAATTGGTCGTGTGACCATGGTCCTTATGGAACTCGCAATATTTGGATTTATTCCTTTTGTTAGGATCTGCCTTCATTTTTTCAGGCCAATTTAGCTCCTCGGTGTTCTTGATCTCTTCCAGAATGTGGTTTATGTCTACCTTCAAAGGAGTATAGTTTCCACATTTCTTCAACTGTTCCAATGCTTGCTTCGCTTTTAATTGCCTATTGCCACCATTATTCTTCTGCTCCTTCTTCTCAACCTTATCCACCTCAACTTTGGTTTTCTTAGTGTCCATGTTCTTCTTCATAGCCATAGCTTCCTCGGCGTTCATAATCTTAGCTGCCTTTGCCATTAGTTCTGCCATGGTTCTAGGCGGGGCTTTGGCTAGAGTGTAGTACAATTTATCTGGCAACAGTCCACTCATTAGAGCAGTAATTGATGTCTTCTCCTCATAATCAATTACTTCGAGATTCTCATTATTAAAATGAGTAATATAATCCCTGCTGCTCTTACCCGCCTTCTGTCTAACACTTAACAAGTGTGCTACTCGTTTAACTGGTTTTGCTCCAAAATAGAAGTTCCCAATAAAGAGCTCGGCCAGTTGAAAGAAAGTCGTAATCTTCTCCCGAGGAAGATTGTTGTACCATATTTGAGCAGATTCGATAAGAGTTCCTGAAAATGCCCTACATCTCATCTCATCTGGAACTTAATAGATATCAACAGTAGCTTGGTATTGTTCTATATGAAGGACAGGGTCAGTTTTCCCATCATATTTAGGTGTCACCATAGGAGCTTTGAATTTTGACGGTGTAGGAAAATCCATAATTGCTTGTACAAATGGTGTCCCTTGGACAAAAGTTCTTTATAGAGGATTCTTGGCCTTAGCCATTTCCCCTAATTTGTCTTCCAACCTTTGAATAGAACCCTTCCATGCGTCATTTCCCCCCTCGCGCCTATTTATTCGAACAATTGATCGCATTGAATTTACCTCTTGGGATTTTTCAATACGAGTAGTTGGTCGTGATTGGGCATAGCCTTCCCTTAGATCGGATGGTCGTTGAGAGTTTCTTGACACAATCCTAGGAGGACTTATATTTCTCCTAGTGCCCAAATGTTCAAAAGGAGAGACTCTACTCAACCTTTCAAGAGCACTGGTCCTTTCTTGAGATAAAGTGACGTTTTGTTGAGTGTCTGTAGCTCGTACTGAGGAAGTTTGACCAGGTTGATAAGAAGGATCGTTAGATCTCTTTGTATGATATGATTCGGTGCGTCTAGATCGAGATTCCTCTGGGAATAACGTTCGCTTAGTTCACGAAGAAGGTAACCGGGTATTTCTCGGAATGCTTCGTTGTCCTGATTGGGCCGGCACTCCACCCTGGATAGTTTGCATGAGTTGTCGCATGGTCTCTTACAGGGCCGTCTGGACCTGGGTCAAATTAGCCATTATACCAGCAAGATCTTGGACATTTGGAGGAGTAGATGGAGGATTTGGAGGGATCCCAGCGTTTCGATTGCTGGATTCTGGATGATCAGCCATTTGTGATGAATTATTTTGGTGAAAAACAATAATTACAGTCGTTTCCCACAGACGGCGCCAATCTGTTGATGTAAAAAATTAGCTTATCTCTAATTAATCAATCACAGATAAAATAAATGAGACAAAAGATTTTTAAAGTGGTTCAGCCTTGAAAGAATGGCATACGTCCACTGTTTTTGTTATTGCTGACTATTAGCTTGGAATTCTCGATAATGGGTTTACCAAGAAATTTTGAGTCCCCTTCTAATGAGGAGGTTACAATGTATTTATAGCCTTGAGGCTATACAAATAAAAGGACAATATGCTGTTATCTAGTAAACATGTACATCTGTATGATAGTAATGAGCATTTAATGCGCGGTCGTCTCCTTGATTATCCTAATTTGAGTGCTCTGTACGCTATGTAGCTCGGACTGCCTAAGTAGCTCGGCATGCATGAGTTGCTCGGGGAACTTTAGCTGGTTGATACGATTGAGTTGTTCAGAATGTATGAGTTGCTCGTGGTGCTTGAGTAGCTCGGTGGCAATAAGTTGATTCGATAGAAGTATTTGTAATTACCACGTTAGAAGACACGTGCCTTCAAGTGATGGGTCCATGTCAGCAGATTAAATTTGGTATCAACAAAGACCATCTTTGGGAAGCACCATATATGGATAACATGCAAACAACCTTATTCACTCATCTAGGACAAAATTTGATGGAAAATTGAAATCTTTGGAAAAGATCCTTAATATCTTTTATGGTTTGTTTTATTCTCCAGGCAATAATTCTTGAAGAAGATGAAAGAATATTACATATGATTTTGAATTAATTTCAATATCAATATGATCATATCTCTTCTATAAATAGAAATTAAGGTCTTCCTTGATAGCTTGAGTTTAGGTTTCTTGAATGGATCCATCTACTCAGAATTTTTATATAGCCCACATAAATCTTCCCATATCATCTCTAATAATGACTCCTGCTCCCAGAGTTGAATTAAGACCTTCACTTATTAAACAATAGATCTTTATTCTACCTCTAGGTGGTTTCTCCTAAGGCATAGTAAAAATGAGTCTTAATGTAGGCTGCTAGATATTGATGTTGAAAATTCTCAATGCATCCTCACTGATTTCTTTGTAACCTCCTTTAAATCTGATTTAATATCCTAGTTACGAAATTTTGGATATCACCTTATTAATAATGATGAAGTGCTTCATTGGCTTTTAATCAAATATATATTTATTCATACTTAACCAAATCTCCCATATTATAGTTAATGGAATATCCTTGAATAATCACTTTGAAGTCTAAAAACTACCTGATTGAATCCACCACTGAATTACTGAACCATGGACGGTTGGAGGAAGTTGATTGATTCTTATAAATTTATTAAAAACATCCCAAACTTTAGATGCCACTAGACATGTTCTAAATAGGTGATTCAAGGATTCTATAGAGTTAAAGTAACATTGACATCTGGATGCCATTCTAACTCCCACCTTTTGAACTTTCTCATCAATAGGAACACATTTAGATAACACTTTTCGGATAAAAATAGACATGTTTGGGAATATTTTTGGAGGCCAGATAATTTTAAAGGTCAAATATGATAGTTTTAGAGGTCTGGATAAGTCATAAGAAAAATCAAATGAGAATCTTCCATTATGTGCTGGCTTCTAAATTAATTCACTGTTAACCCATTCTGAATTTGTCTCTCTAACCTCCCAAGATGATTTAGTTCTCTTAAAGAACTTAGATCCACTTGCACAGTCCATATTTGAGTACTTAACATTCATGAATCTCACCCATAAACTTCTACATTGTTTAAAATTCTAAACTAGCTTTACATTAGAATCTATCATAATAGCAAACGAGTTTTTTTTATTCCTAATCCAACTTCCTATTTTGGGAAACACAAAGAATCCCATTTAAGTTGGTGGAATTTATTACCATAATCCTTGTTGACCCCCCTCCCCAAAGAAAGATATAATCAACTAGTTAATGGAATTTAAGATCATTTTAGGAGTATTTAAGGCAAATAAAGAGTATAAAGGCATAAAGGTAAGTACTAATTGAATTAAAGTTACTCTAACCCCTATGGACAAGAAATTAGACTTCAAACTAGGAGTTTTAGATGTTATTTATTGGACAAGAGGTTTAAATAAGATGCTTGGCTTCTACCTTTAAATAATGGGCTACCTAAATAACTTATAGGACCATTTTCACATTTAAAACCAGTAATATCTGCAATTCTATTTTTAGATGCAATAGTGACTTTAAAATTTAGTTTCAAACAACTTTTCTCCTTACTAATTAGCTGCCTTGATTCCTTTTCACAATTCTCAAAGAATCTCATCAAGTGCTTAACGATCCTCTTCAAACTATTGTTGAAAATGATTATATCATATGCATAACTTAAGTGGCTGATCGTAGGAAAAACCCTAGGATGAGAGAAGGGAATAATTGAACATTAGTAATTTCCTCATCAAAACCTCTATTAAATGCCTCTACCATAATAATGAAAAGGCTTGGGGATAGAGGATCCCCTTGCTTTATACCCTTTGAAGGTTGAAAAAAGCCCATAGACCGACCATTAACCAAAAAAGAGAACCATATTGAGGATATGGGTCTCCATATTAAATCAATAAAACACTTTGAGAAATGAAAGGATTTTAAAGATTTTATAATGAAGAACCATGAAGCTCTATCATAGGCTTTGGCTATGTCAAGCTTAATAATCACATTACCACTATTAACCTTTTTGTCAATTTGATGAATCATTTCCCGAGTCAGAAGAATATTATCTTGAATGCATCTCCCTTAAACAAATCTAGAATGATTGTGAGAAATCAAAGAGGGTAGGAGAAGGCTAAATCTAGAGTTAAGGATCTTAGAAATCACCATATAACCAAAGTTACATAGACTGATAGGTCTAAAATCCTTGCAAAGAGATGGTTTATTAACTTTAAGAATAAGGCAAATTTGAGTTGAACTCCAGGATTTTGGGATATCAACTCCTAAAAATAATTCTTGAATAACATTATTGAAGTCCTTATTGATAAACTCCCAACAAATCACATAAAAGAATCCATTGAAACTATCTTCTCCAACTAGGCTATTTTGATTCATCTCTTTGATTGCCTTTAAAATTTTATATTCTTCAGGAATTGCTGATAACTTTCTATTTCTTTATTCTTAAATAAGTTTAGGGATCCTCTTTAACATGGCTTTGTCTTCTAATGGACCTACAGAGAATAGTTAGAAAAAGAAGAAGTGAAAATATTAGCAATATCTTTTTGTTTCTCCTGAAATATGCCTACCTTATCTTTGATAGAGTGAATCTAAAGACTCCTTCTTTTTTATTGAACTTGATCATGGTAAAAATTTTCATTTCTATCCCCATTTTCAATTCATTCACTTATTGATTTTTGAAACCAATACTACTCCTTTTTAGTTGAAGCAAAGTTAAGAGTAGTTCTAGCTTTAGAATAATTTTATCTTTACTCACAACTTGTATCCTGTTCCATTCTAAGTTCTTCTTGCAGAAGGTTTTCCTCCAGGTAGTTGATATCCTCAAAATATCTTTAAAATTACCTTTGTTCCACTCTTTTAGTCTAACCTTAAACCTCTTTAGTATTAATGCAAAGACCTTTATGAATCTTCCTGAAGTAGGCTCTTCCCATGACTCATTGACTATCAATTTAAAACTTTTGTGGTCGCCCCAAATATTTAGAAATCTAAAAGGTTTAATCACTATTTGTTGAGGGATGGGGATTGAAATTAATAGAGGATTGTGATCTAAACAATTATTTTTTTTAAGGTTGAATTTGAGAAAGAATTAATCCAATGGAAATTTACTAAGCCTCTATTTAGCCTTTCTAAAATCATAGATCCATTTACTTTTTTAGCCCATATGAACTTTGAGCCTAGATATCCCATGTATTGAAGAGAACAACTAGCTATACAAGAATTAAAATTAGATGCCCTTGTCATGTCTAAAGCTCTCCCCCACGCTCTTTTATCACCACTTGACACTATATTGAAACCTCCCACTACAGTTAATGGGATTTCATAACAGAAATAATTGATACTTCTTACCATAGAAGCATTCTCTCCCACCTTGAACATTTTTCATACACTATATCAACCCCTATTTGAGAATTCAGAAGAGGATGATCTATCTTAATAAGAAGGTTTTGCTCTTCATCAACTAAGACTTCACTTGAAATTCCATGCCTCAAAAAATAAATATGTATGTGTTTTATTTTACGTAATGAGATATTACTATGAATTTTGATCTACTACCATTAAGAGCGGACTATAGAGTAATATGAGTCCCGATTATGTATTTGTATGTTCTAAGTCGGGCCCTGGGGGTAGGTATTCCCTTAGGGTGTGTTTTGAACTATTTTGGGGTGAATTCGAAGCCCAAAAATAGGATTAATAGGTATCTACAAAGTTAAGGATTAATTAGGAGTGTTAATCCTCATTAATCATATATTTCACATCATACAGTTAAACCCTAACAACTTTGGTCCTTTGGGAGAAGAAGAAAAAAGAATCAAATGTATAGAGATTCATATTTCATACTGTTAGGCAAGAATTCCCTTAATTGATCACATATATAACCCGTAACTTGTTTATAATCAATGGCATGTATTTAATTATGGGATTTAGAACGCATGTTTAAGATTAAATCTTATTATCTTTGTATAGGGCTATACAAATAATCCTTCAATTAAAGAATAGCTTTACAAGTAGTACCTAGTCAAAAGTAGGGGTGGACAAAAAAAAGACCGACCCGAATGGACCGATTGGACCGAACCGAACCGAACCGAAAATTAAGGCTATTTTGAAATCGGTTCGAAAATCGGTTCACAAAACCTAAAAACCGATTAAACCGGTCCGGTCCGCGGTCCACTATATTAAAAGCCCGATTTGGACCGGACCGGACCGATTCCAATATATATATAATAAAAATAATCTTATTGTGTTTCTTATGTATAGTTTTTGAATTAATGTATATAACTTATGAATTTAATTTGTAACATTTGATATATGTATAAACATTTTTTTATTTGGGTTAAATATATCACTTGGAGTTTCGAGTATTATTTTTTTGTATATATATTTGTGAGAAAAATAGATTAAAAAAATTCATAAAATGTACATATATATAAAATAGGGTCAGGACCGAATTTTACCCCGGACCGGACCGAAAATAGCCTGGACCGAATTAGTAGGTTAACCGAATTAATCGGTCCGGTCTCGGTCCAAAAAAATTGAGGACCGAATATTCGGTCCGGTCCAAAAAATAGGCAAAACCCGGACCGGACCGGACCGTGCCCACCCCTAGTCAAAAGGAATGTACGAGCAACCCCCGAGCCACAGAGAATAGAAGACAAAAGATAACTACTCGAGAAACCCAAGTAAGCTCCAAAGCTCATGCGAGCAGTACCAGTAATAGAGTGTGATTGAGCAAACCAAATTATCTCTTAAAGTCATGCAATCAATACTAGCAAAAGAGTGTGATCAAGTGACCCAAGTTAGCTCCAAATGTCATGTGAGAAGTACTAATAAAGGAAGTTTCTCAGGAAACTCCAAGGAAGCTCTCAGAGTAAAAGCAAGTACATAAGGAGACTGTTTACCCAGTGAAGTAAAATTTTAAGCAGTTACTCGAGCAACATGAAAACATGTATTTGAGAACCTCATTAACTAACACTTAATATTGTTATTTTTACACAAGTTTACTCATAAAAAAACCTTGGTCGAGTAACCAGGGATTGAGTAGATGAGAAGTTAGGACCTCTTGAAAGTTTTGGTTTGGGCGCTGGGAGGTAAGTCTTATTCCAAAAGTTAAGGCTCAACCACTTCAATAACTTAGGAAAGAGAGTATACGTAAGAATAGTACCTAAGATATCACTCGCAATCACTCACATTATACAAGGCTCATTTACTTATGAGCGAGTAGTCAGTAAATTTCTCTCAAGAAATTTTAACAATGCTAATAGCTAGTGACCCTCAAGCTCACTCGCAAGTTCTAAAAAAAATTCACCTAGAAACCGTTTACAAACAGACAAAATATAACTTTTTGGCACAATGGCTGATAAAATCACCTTTTTAGTACTATTACACCGTTGTCATTCTATAATAGATAGATCGTGGTAGACATTGACAAATAGTAATAAGGAAAAAAAAGTGTACAAAGATATTTATCGCAAGTAAATATTCCTTTGGCATGCATGTGCCACATCATCCCTAATGTTTTACTATAAATAGAGGACTTCAGACACAGTTTTAATCATTTTCTTATTTAGAACTATTACTCTTCACAAATTACCAAAAATATTATATCCCTGCTCTCTCTTAGATATCGAGGTGCTTATCTCTCAACTCTCAAAGAATCACTACTCTTAAGTGGTTTATTTATTTATTTATTATTGAATTTTTTTATTCAACTATTATTTGTTCATTGTTGTCACCAAAAACATTATAATTATATTGAAAATTTGGTTTTGGTTTCTTTATTTTTCTTGAAATATTATTACCTTGAAGATAGTCTCCATTGGAATGGGTCATGCCTCACCAATTTGCATTTATTCATAGGCCCCAGTACCACTACCATACTACATTTGGTGACTTTTCTAGGGAGGCATTTTCATTACCATGGAAATATAAGGTTACAATGTTTCCAAGAAGTTGGTCTTTGAAGAGACTCTAGAAGGTAATGGAGTTCAAAGTGACCAGACCACCAATGAAGACATTATTTTGTCACAGCGAGAGGTCTTGGCCCCTTTGTGGGTTAGGCGAGCAACTCAGCTGCACCATATTATGGAATGAATCTTATAAGTTTGTTTTTCAATTTTTTCAGGCATCATAATGTAGACATGTCAAGTCTAGGCCAAGTTTATGCTACACCGGTGGTGGCTCCTACTGGAGGGGCGATTGAAGCAGAGGGGGGACGATAAGGAAAGTGGTGGCCGAGAAGTCCCCATCCCCTGTGAACTCACCACCAACAAAGAAAACAGACGTTAAGGAATCGCCTTCTAAGGCGGTTACAATGGAGGAGGTGAATAGGATCCTCTTACTCAAGTATCAATATCCTCTTATGTATGAGGATTTGAAAAATCCTTATCTAGATAGTGTTAATAGGAGCCATACCCCAAGGGGTATGTTCGTCCAGAATTCATGAAGTTCAATGGCAAATGAAAAAATCCTAGAGAGCATGTTAAAAGGTTCGCAGAATACCTAGGCATGCACTGTAATGGAAAGAATTTGAGGTTGAGGGATTTATAGAAGAATCTCACTGGAAAAGCTAACCTATGGAACTTCAACCTAGCGAAGAGAGTTCTTATAAAAATTATTTTTGGTCAAAGATGAGTTTACTTTAAGTCATTTGGTCCATGAAATGAAAAAAACTATCGAGAAGAAGATAAAATACATCAAGAGTTTTAGAGAAAAATCTCTGAATATCCACGAGGAAGCCACATATGCAAGGTTATTATAGATCTGCATAGAAAGCTTACTCGAGAATTAACTTGATTAATGAAACTCGCGAGGGCACTTTTAGGGAGTTCACTTGAGTAGTAAGGAATATAGCCATGATTATAAAACCAATACCCCAAAGTTGGAGGACTCAAGTGTCTCTTGAACTGGGAAGAATCCATATCTTTTGGCAATAAGAAGTTAATTCTATGGATAACAACTCCAAAGGGAAGAAAGGGGGTCAAGGACCCAACAATAGTGTTTCAGGAAAAATAAAGTTTGGAAGTGATATTTCACCACTGCTACCATGTAGCATTGAAGAAACTATGGATCGTTACTAAAATTTAGTGCGTGAAGGGGTGGCAAGGACGACAAGCCATCCTTACTCAAATGGTCAAATACCCACAATAATTGAGAAACTAGATGCAAAGTTTTGTGATCTTCACCAGAGAGTCCAACTCTCTAAAAAATATTATTATTATATACGAAAGATAATAAATGAGAAAGTCTTAAATGACACTCTGCATATTCCTCCCATGGGTGTTAATAAGAATTCATTGCTAACCCACCAATATGCTTCCACAAATATATTGATAGCTCATGAATTAGACGAGGTGATGGAGTCCAAGGAATTATTGGCAAATGATAAAGCATGTGATGAGTAACTGTTTGGGTTGGCCAAAACAGATTGCAAGAGTGATTTGGATAAACAGTTAGAGATTGAAGAAGGAAATATGAATGTAGTCCTTGAACTTAATGAAGGAGGAATGTCTGAAGCCGAGTAAATTTGTAATGCTCTGACTTACGAAGTGGAAATTAATTCAGAATGCATGACGATTGCATAAAACGCAAAATTTAAATGTTTTTTTTTATCAAATTAGAGTCAAGTATAAAACTAGATTGGCAGTGACTAAGAAGATTATCGAGGTAGAAAAAGACTAAGGGGATCCATACATCAATTGGCATGGACCTATTGGAAGATTGATCAAAAGGTACCCCCCAAAGGTGGAGTTTTCTGAAGCAGATAGATATGTAATTCTTCCACAATAAACCACTGTAAGCTACTCCTTTGGTAAATGGGATTAGGTTCCAAAGAGCACCGTTGGATGGTGGGGCATCAATAAACATCATGCCCATAAGCACACTATATGAGATGGGAATATCACAAGAGAAAATTGTGACAATTCGTCTAGTGATTTTGGTTTTGATAGTGCTGGGATGCAATCACTCAGATATGTGAATGTGGGAATTAAGTTAGGAATTTTCATTTCCCACTTCAAATTCCTTTTCATCAATGCCAATATAAGCTATCAACTGTTGATAGGTCCATGTCTGGATGCATACTCATAGAATTGTTCCTTTTATATTCCACCAGTGCACGAAGTCCAATGTTCGTGGAATTAAAATAGTGATCAAGGCTACTAAAAGAACATTCTCAGTGGAAGAGGTCCATTTAATTGATATTGCATTGTACACATAGCGAATTAAAAAAGTAGGAAATTTTTTACCAATGGAACAGATGAACCTCGAGCAGTTCAAGAAGGGACCAAAGGCACACAATTGGTTAGTTCCAATAGTGGTACCTCTCGAGAGGAAGGAAAAAGTAAAAAAAATAGAAGAAGGTGAAATACCTCATCGAAATTTTTAGAAAGTAGTTTTTCCCAATAACAAAATTATCTACTGTTTATAGTGGTTTGTGCAAGAAGTATTTTTGGATAAGAGTATTGACCCAATGCCCGAATGCTATATAATTGACGATTCACATATAGTGAAATGTGTGGAAGAACCAAAGGAAGTACGAAAATGTATGCAAGATGGACCTAAAGAGAAGATAAGCAAGCTCAAAGATTTGAACTTAGGGGAAGAGCATATCGATGAGAGTCCCATTTTCATCTTCGAGGGTCTGAGTCTAAGGCAACGAGAGGAAATCGTCAACCTGTTTAAGTAATTAACCGACATATTTGCATGGAAATACACCGAGATGCTAAACATAGAACCTGAGGTGATCTCTTATAAGTTGAATATTTTGACTAATGCCTTACAAGTGAGACAAACCACACACACTTACAAGGTTAAATAAGATCTAAAGATTAAATCAAGAGTAAATAATTTTCTCATTGTCAGGTTCATCAAACCCATCGAACATCCTGTGTGGATACTTAGTATTGTGCCTATTTTTAAGAAAGACAAGAAAAAAATTCGAGTCTATGTGGATATGAGAGATTTAAACCGAGCTTGTCCAAAATTTAAATTTCATTTGCCGAGCATTAAGAGTTTGGTAGATGCCAAGTCTGTCCAAGAAATGTATAGTTTCATGAATGGGTATGTTGGATACAATAAATTATAATGGACCTAACAGATGTAGAGAAAATAGCCTTCAGGACACCTCTAGGCAACTTTCACTACATAGCTATGCCATTTGGCTTGAAGAATGCTAGATAGACATACTAGCGAACTATGATGGCAATGTTTTATGACTTATTTCATAATATATTGGAGTTCAATATGGATAGCCTGGTAAAAAAAATCCAAGAAGGAAAGCAGTCATATTTAAGATCTTAGAAGACTTTTTGAACGTTGCTGAAAGTATTTTACGAGGATGAATCCTTCTAAATGTGCCTTTAAAGTTACAACAAGTAATTTCCTCAAATTTATCATCAATAGACAAGGCATTCAAGTTGATGACAAAAAGAAAAATTCCATTTTGATGATGCCACCACCAAAAAGTCAGAGGCAACTCAGAAGCTTCTTAGGAAAGGTTTTTATTTGAGAAGATTTATAGTAGCATTGGCAAAGGTCACCCACTCTTTCTCACAACTCATGAAAGATAACGTGAAATGGGTATATGTGGATGAACATAAGAAATAATTCAAGAGAATTAAGGATATTTTGACTTCTCCTTCAACTATGACTCCTTCGGAAGTGGGTAAACCCTTACTTTTATACCTAACTTCTATCAAGCCATCTATTGGGGCTTTATCGCCCGAGAGAAATAAAGGAAGGAATGAATCATATATTATTTATTTAGACTGATATCTGGGATAGAGTCCAGATATATTAGTGTAAAAAGGAATTATTTCGCTTTGTTCTTTGTGGCCTAGAACTTAAGACACTACCTGCTCGTATTTACCATGCAAAATATAACTAAGTGTGATCCTATCAAGTAACTGCTCATAAAATCCATTTTAATAGGTTAAGAGGCTAGGTGGTTCCTAATACTTTAATAATATGATTTGAAGCACGTTTCTCCAAAGGCCATCAAAAGTTAAGTAGCAACAGACCTCCTAGACTACTTTCGAAGCCAAAATTTTGAGCCTCCTAGTGAGGTGCTAACAAGGGATAACTTTCAAGATTGTTTGGATGAGGAGATGGAATAATAGAATATGGAATTTGATGGATCATGTGCATAAGGTACTGGGGGATCAGTAGTCATATTCTCTAATAACAAAGAGAAACTCACCCTTTTCTACAAACTGGACTTCAAGTTCTCAAACAATGAACAAGAATATGAAGCACTCAAACTTGGTCTGTTAGAAGCTTTGAGAATAAGGATTATATTACTTTATATACGAGTAGATTCTAAACTCGTGGTAAATCAAGTCAATTAATAGTTCGTACTCAAGCATGCCAACCATTCACCCAATAGAGAAATTATAGAAGATCGTTGAATCAGTTCTTAACTCTTAAGATAGAGAGGCACCCCAAAACAATGAATATGCACCCCGATGTTCTAGTAACAATTTCTCAAAAATTAGAAATTGTTGATACAGAGGTTACAATCATCGTTTCATGAAGTAAAGTGTCTACAACGGTGAGATATTTATTTCTAGGTGAGTCTAAAGACAGAGATTCTCAATAGCAAAGCAATTAGAAATGAACGAAGGAGAAATGATGTTTTCCAAAATAGATAATTTCATATGATTCAAGGCACTCTTTACTTTAAAAATATGGATACTTACTTGGCACGGTTCATAGGAGAACAAAAGACTCATGAAAAGTTACAAGCAACGCACATAAGGCCTTGTGGGGATACATAAATTCCACTATATAGGCGTCTGCAATATAGGGGTTATTACTTGACCACTATGAGTACAGAGGTTGCTTGTCTCCAATGGGTTTATTTAAAATTCTAGACTCAATTTGATCAGCCAACTGAAGATAACGTTATAGAGATCTTCCAGCACTAGAAAAAACCTTATATTACCTATCTCAAAGATGGAGAGTTACCCGTCGAGAGGGCATATGATATTTACATAAAGAACAGGGTTGACCAGTTATACTTGGTGAAAGAATAACTTTAAAGAATCGGGTATAACGAGAAAGCTCTGAAATGTTTTGTGAAAGAAGAAGTAGCAAAAGTATTAAATAAAGGTCATGAATCCTCATATATGGGTGGCGAAAAACTGTATAACCAATTGATGACTCTAAAGTACTACTAGCAAATGAAGAAAGATGATTCCATAGAATTCGTGAAGAAAGGTTAAGCATGTACAATGCATAGTAACATGGTTCATGCCCCTTAATTAGATTTTAAAGTTTGGTTTCTCCTTACCCATTCCACACTTGGTCCTTTGATTTGGTAATAAAGATCAACCCAGCCTTCCGCAAAAAATATTTAAATTTGGTTGCTACTGAGTTGTATTACAAGTGGCAAAAGACAATCCCTTTGATAAGGATTATTGATCCAGTAGTAACTCAGTTTATTTGAGAATATATAATCTACAGGTTTGGCATTCCAAAAGTCATACTCACAGACAATGACAAGAAGTTTGTATGTAAGGAAATGGGTTTGCTCATAGATAAATATAAGATTATTGACAACAGTTCAACTATTTCCCACTCCAAGGGAAATGGACAAGGATAAGCATATAACAAAACCCTGATCAACATTTAATAAAAAGATATTAGAGGATCTCCCTGGAACATGGGATGGCAGATTGCCAATGGTTTTATGGGCATAAAGAACCTCTAAAAGGAAGCCAATAATATTCACTCCTTTTTCCTTAGTCTACAGGATGAAGGTTATCTTACTAGTGGAATTGGCAGTACCATCAGGGCGAGTGGTTCTAAGTCACTATCTGCTACCCGATCCAAGACATGTGTAATTGGAAGCGTAAGACGAGCATCCTAACAAAGGAAAGGAAAGTCTATACCCAAAAACTATCGAGGGCTTATGAGAATCTCATCAAGACAAGATAGTTCCAAGTGGGAGATTTCGTTCTACAAGAATTTACTCATCATCTAAGGAGACTGTCTGCCTCCAAGTATAAGCCTAGAGAGGAAGGAGCTACGAGGGGTAGGCAAATTAGGATACTGACAAATTTCGGAGCCGGAGAGTGATTTTGTTCAGTCGATCAACTATAAGTGGTTCAATAAGTATTATGCATGGTTATCTTAGTGTTTATCTCTATTACCGTTCGAAAATTAAAAGTTTCTCATATAAGAAAAAAACCCCACTTTTTTGTATGAGAACTACTAGAAAAATCAATTTTGATATAATGAATGCAATAGAACATGTTTGGTTATGCCCAGTTTTTCTTTCTAAGTTTTATAATGATAATTATTATACTTATGGATTTACAAATCCAACAATTTCTATTTTCATTTTCTTATGTATTTACACGCCAGTTTGCATGAGGGGTACATCTCAGAAAAAATATGATTATACTCATTCAATTTCATATAACAAATAGAATAATCCCTGGATTCCCATAGTATAAGGGAAAAGGTATCTTCACATAGAGAACTGTACTACTCATCATATTTAGAGGGGATGTACTTCCAAATGACAAAATATGATGAGCAAGATAACTAAGAATTTCCAAAATATTAATAAATATGTTTATTTTATTTGACAAATTCTCCTTTGCTCGTAATATTTTGAGGGAATACTTTCAAGCTAAGGACCTCAACGAAATACAGCGAGCAATGAAGTATAAAATTTTCAAAAGTACAAGGAAATAAATGCATGTTTAACCTTTCATATATGCACATTATGATGTGATATACTCCCAGCTCTCAATTTTCTTTGACAACTAATAACAAGCATAATAGTATAAAATTCTCAAGGCATGTATCTCTACTCGCAATATTTTGAGGGGATATGCTTGCACAAACATTATTGAAAAAGCTCACATAACAAAATATGGTGAGCATAGCAATAACTTCCCAAAGTGTAAAGGTACTGTTTTATTCAGTCAATGTTCATTTACTCGTGAATATTTTAAAACATATAGAATTTACGAGCAGACACCCCCCACACTATGCGAGAAAGACAATAACATAAAATTTTACTCTTAAATATTTTACATAAAAAATATTGGCGAGCAGATAGTCCCATGGAACAAAAATGGCTTGCTCGAAAAACAAATAGATATTACAAATATGAGCGAAGGTTTACAAGATTAATTATTTGCCAAAAGGAAAGGGATATTCTTTTTCCTATAGAAGCCTTCAAAGGAGGAATCCACTTCTCGCTTCACGCCCTCCTCAATTTTGGCAATACGAGGAGCAACTTCTTCCTCTCTAGATAAAACTTTACTTAATTCAGCTTCAAAGGACTTGATATACTCTCTCAAGGTATCCGTTCGATGGTAGCATTGCTTAGCCTTAGTATCTCAAATGACTTAGCCTTCATCAGCCTCTTTATAGTAGAATGAAGAAGTTGGAGAATGGCAACATCTAGCCAATATAATTTAAAATGATAGTAGTTGTCCAATTCCTTGGTAGCAGCTAAGAAGTTAAGAGCACCAATAGGAGTAATCTCATTAGGAGAAGTTGAAGTGAATCGACAAACATGACTTGTGAGTGTCTTAAAGTTTCAATGGATATTCCTTCAATATTACAGACATATGCGCTCGTGAAAGTCTAGGACGATTCTAAAAAATTAGGTCCAAGGCAATTCGATCTTCCTCGCAAAACCCATCCACATATCATTCACACCAAATGTCTTTCCTATAGTCATTGGGAACATCTATGTCTATAATGCAAAACCTATATTCGTAGAAGTGGCATGAGAATAAGTATTAGATTCCTCATCATACTACTCATCCCCATCCACACTAGAGTGAGTAGTCTCAGAGTCTTTCTTGTCCTCATCACCAGCTTCTCCTTCCTCGCTTTATTAAAACCCCGATGCAAAGGTGAAAAAATAAATAAACTCAGTAAAGAAATGAAAAGTATATAGTAGAATAAGGAAAGGTAACCCAATCGAAGGCCAATAAGAGTTAGCGTGCTGCTTGAGATCTTATGCTTATCTCATTGTTCAACATGAGGCTTCACAAATATAAAGACACTAGAATCTTCAATTTGAAAATAAAGAAGCAGAATGAGAACATTACAATATGTAAAAAATTATAATACCTGTTGCTCCACAGGCAAAGGAGCACTCGTAGTACTTAACTGAAAATAAGAAAACAAGAAGAGTGACTACTCGAGCATTTATGCAGTAAAAGAAAATAAATTCTAAAGTATGCGAGGTCAATGCATGAATCTCCATAAGCAAAGGAGTTCTTATACTACTCACCTGAAAATAAGGAAATAGGATGAGTGACTACTCAAGCATTCGTAAAGTAACACCAGATAAATGCAAAAGTATGCCAATTTAATACCTAAGGTTCCGCATTTATAGGTCCCTCATAGCACTCACTTGCAAAAAAGGAAATATGATGAGTGACTACTTGAAAATTTGAAAGTTAAAAGTAAATAAATGCAAAGGTGTTATAGTTTAATACTCGAGGCTCCGCAGCTACAGGAGCCCTCATAGTGCTCAGTGCAAACAAGGAAACAAGATGAGCAACTATTTAACACTTACAAAATAAACACATGTTTGCTATTCTAATATAATACCTTAGGTTCCGTAGCCATGGGAGGACAAGTAGCGCTTTCCTCTAAACAAGGAAAAAAGATGAGTAACTATGGAAAACACTTATAAAATTAGAAGCAAATGAGTAAAAAAAGACGACAACTCAATACTTGAGACTTCACAGATAAAGGAGTACTTAAAATACTTGCCAAACTAGATTATAAAAGAGTACTTATGAGAGCATTAGCCTGAGTAAATAAAAATAAAGAACGAACAAAATATCTACATCTCCAGAAATGCTCGAAATAGATGGGTGAATAACCTAAAAATAAAAAATAAGTTATCCCAGGGTAGCAAAACTCATCAAAGAAAAATATGTTAGGTACCTGAGCACTCACATAAGGAGAGATGTTTGAGATGATCATAATACTGATAAGAGGCATAGTAGTTTGAGTGGCAAGGAAGGATGGATCACTTGTTACGACCTGACAACAAAGAAAGAAAAGCATCTAAGGCTATAGCTTAAGGCAATAAAGGTAATAAAAGATCATTTTAAATCCCAAATACTAGGTTAACTTCTCGAAAGAGGTAACATGTATAATGGGATCACTCGAAGACACACTAAAGATTGGCCGAGAGGGAAGAGTCTGGATCTAAAGCTTGTTATTAATAGATAGATGTACTCGAGGCATAGATAGCCCACCAGAGAGAGGTAACTCTGGGATGATTTTCCCTAATGGAAAGAGAATACCCTCAGATAAAGTGGAACCACAAGGAAATAATCCATGCAAATTGTAAAAAGTGGTACACTATCATTTTTATAAAAAAGGGAGCACACAAAAGAGATTTTCGAAGTATACCCCTTTAGAGCTAGCTGATACAGTGGTTAGGGGTGGCATTCCATAGGAGGAACTATTGCACCACAAGAAGATGTTGAATGTGGAATTGACATCTGTTTATTAAAACAAAGAGAATAGATATTCAAGTTGGAATCCTCATCAGGTACGAGAAAATTTAAGGACATTTTCACGTACCTAAAGAGTGATCGATGCAAGACCATACGTATGAGCAATAATAGATGAATTCTCAATAGTAGTAGGGAGAAAAATTGAGAGTTCTAAATAAAAAACCATAAATTTAACAACATGAGCATTCATACCATCTTGTTTCTTTAGTAGTTATAAATAAAAGAGTGGCTATAAAATACAAATCACTCGTGCTAATATCAAATAAGATACCAACATATATTTCCTCATGTGTGGAAATGGAGCACAATGGGGACGATTAGGAAAAGGAGAAAATAAAAGAACGATACTAATCATTGGTACCTCGCTTGTCCCTATTAATGAGACTTGTTCAAAAAGAGGGCAAATAATTATTTATTGAGTGAAAGCTAATAACAAAAGTCTAGAAAAATATACTATAGCAAATACTTACGGACGCTGAATGAGGGGTTTGCCCATATGGCAATGGTCCAATTATGGGGCTAGTTGAGGAAGGATAATAGATCATTAACTCATCATAATAATCGATAGACTCTTCCAAATCCAGTATAACATTTTCAGTGATTGATAAGAAAGATGAAGGCTAAGATGAGTGACCTTCATGGATGACATGTGACTTAATATCATTTGAAGATGAACTGTGGTAATTATAAGAAGGAGTACTTCCATAACTAACAAGTTCCTCTTCAGATTGGCAGGGTGTAAAGTGAGCACTCGTATATATCTCCATTAAATTTATTTTTATTAAATAAGAGGGGAATAAACTGAGTACCTTCCACTTATTGAGAAGGACGTGGAGCATATGATTTAAGAAAGGTTGCTTCGATGGCATTATAACCACGCTCACAAACATTTTGGAAAATTCATTAAATACCAAAAGTATATGTATTATAACTTTGATAAAATAATATAGCAGGGCCTGAAGCTTTATTTATTTGTTTCTTTATCCTAAAAATACGATGTACTATACCTCCATGAGTAAAATTTGAATAAGGCTCTAAGAATAACTCCTCATGGGAAAGAATTTTACTGAACTCAGGAGAAACAATACCCTGATCATACCTAAATTGTCTCATCAGTTGGTCAAAATGGGAAAACTCCACTTATTGTCCCAATTCTATTAGAGAGGGGAAAGTAGAGGGTAAAACAAAAGCTATGGTGGATATATTGGTGCAACCCATCATAGACTCAGCATCAACATGCAAATTAAAAACATGCGAAGTAGATGGAAAGAAAGACTAGGAAAATATACCTCCCAATCTCTTTGAGTAAGGACGGAAGGAGAATTCATCAATATTGTCCAAAAAATAAATTAACAAGTGTCTGGAATCTTCCTATGCCATCTTTCAATACAAGTAGTGCTACCTAGTAATAAGAAAGTTTTCAGAGCCTTATTTGACAACTGCTATAATAAACCATAAGAATAAAAGAGTTACCAGAATTGAATATGTCATAATGGCCATGAGACCTCTCTGTATCAGCATTAGTTGATCTAACCAAGTATACATATATCCAAGTGTTAAGGCAATAAGTGATAAAAAATTATCAAGAGCAATCCTCACTGCAAGATATAATAACAACTCTAGAGGAGAGTCACCGGGCCTTCCATGGAATAGAAATCTTAATAAAAAAGTCACAAAGAAAGCAGTGAGATGGCTTTTTGAGTTCGGCTTGGGACCATATTGAACTTTTAGGACTTTAGTTTTAGCCTCATCCTTGTACAAGGGCTCAAAATCTATAAAGCAATATCTTTGCCATTTAGCAAATGAGTGTTTTCTTGCACCTGTATGATTGAGTGCTAAGTAATGAGCAAATTCTCCTAAAGACATGTAGAACTCCTCGCACATTACTTCCTCCTCAACATCCTCATAACCATCTGTAAAAGTGTGATTGCCCAAGACAAGCATTCCTATTAGTTCACAGACATCCTCTAGAGTGATAGTAAACTCTTCTCAGCTAGTTACAAAAGTATATGTATCTATGTTCCAAAGATAGGCCAAAATGTTAAGGGCACTTAGGTTTTCCCTAATAGTACAACTCTGTAAGCTGTTAAGAGTTCTTTGTAAGCTAAGACCATCAATGTTTTTGTGATAACTTTCAACAAACAATAGATACTCAACCCAAGATTCACATTCGTCGAGGGCACTACAGATGCCAAAATTGATGTTTGAGAAAGGAAAGTCCCCCTTATCCACTCAATTTTGCAATATGCTATCAGATAGAACGACCAATGCATCTTCGCACTTTAGAAACCCTAGAAGTGGTTTCTTGGCTGTCATAGCCACAAATCCTGCCTCAAATCCCTCTAAGGTTCTAAAGAAATGATCAATACTCCCCCAAAAATGGGGTACACCTATACACTGTGAAATTCATTTTGGCTCGCACTTCTAAATATTTCTGATGTATTGGGTTAACGGAGGAAGAATTGCCAACTTCACCTTGGGAATTACCACTAATAGTGGTAGGGACGATTGTAGAGACAACTAGTATGGACATGGAAATGGTTGATATTTCAAAAACCTTAGAAGTGGTGACTTGAATGGGTAAAGACCCCACCACCATCTCAGTAACGACGGTGGAAATGGAGGTCGAAGTGATGTTGGATGGAGATGCCATTAAAGCAAAGAAGGTTTCAAGAAAAGATGGAAACAAATCTTTAAGAAAATAGCAAAAAAATGAAAATAGGAAGGCCTCTAACTTAAGAAATTTTCAAATGAAAATAAAAGTACTGGATGAGGAAAGGGGTATTTATACACAGTGAAGGAAAAAGGAGGCTGTCAGTTCGAAAGTAGGGTCAATGATTACCCAAATTATGAGTAGTCCTCCCCAATATGACATATGAAATCTCGAATTACATCCAACAAATCGAATATGTTAGAAAATTTAATGCATAGTAAAAGTAATGATGACGATGATATATATATATATATATATATATATATATATATATATATATATATATCCTCTTAAAATCCCAAGAAAATATTCTTTTTTTTACACAACTCTTTCGCTTCAAACCAAAGAACGACTTCTATACGAGGGGGATAATGTAGATGTGTATAAAAATAACTCTCCAATTAAAAAAGATTTTTACGAGCAGTACCCAGTCAAAAGGGATGTGCAATAAACACCCATGCCACATAGAAAAGAAGATAAAAAATAAGTACTAAAGAAAGCCAAGTAAGCTCCAAAGGTTATGCAAGAAATACCATTAAAAAATGATGCTCGAGCAAAACTAATTAGCTCTAAAAGGCATCAGAGTATTAATAGAGAAATAGGACTCTCGAGTAACCCAAGCCATCTTTAAAATTCATGCGTGTAGTACCAGAAAAGGAAGCTTCTCAAGTAACCCCAAGGCAACTCTCAGAATAAGAGGAAGTAACGAGCAACTTTTTTGCCTAGTGAAGTAAAGTTATGAGCAGTTACTCAAGAAACACATAGACATGAATTTGAGAATCTCACTGTATTACTATTTTTACTCAGGGTTACTTAACAAGAAGCATTGACCGAGCAAACAGGGTTTGAGCCGAATGTAACTGGGACCACTTGAGAGTTTTGGTTTGGAGGTAAGTCTTATTATGGAAGTTAAGGCTCAATCAATTAAATATCTTGGGAAAGAGATAAAACTTAAAGAAGGTACTCAAGAGATCACAAGCACCCACTCATATTTCACAATCCACATTGACTTATAAGGAAGCAGCCAGTAACTTGCTCACAAGACATTTTAACAAAGTTAATGCTAAATGACCCTCAAGATCACTCGCAAGTTCTCAAAATTTTCACCAAGAAATCCTTTATAAACATACAAAACAATACTTTTTGGCACCATGGTCGGAAAAATAACCTTTTTGATCACTATTACATCAAGTGTCACTCCACAAAAGACAAATCGTGGTAGATAATGCAAAGAGTAATAAGATAAAAAGTGTATAAATATATTTAACACAAGGTAATATTCCTTTGGTACGTGCATGCCATGTTAGCGCTAATGTTTTACTATAAAAGAGCACTTGGGGCACAATCACAATCATCTTATCATCTAGCACTATTAGTCTACACAAATTCCCGCATATATTCTCTCCCCACTCTCTCCAAGATATTGAGGTACTTATCTCTGCACTCGTAGAGAATCACTTCTTTTAAGTGGTTCATTCCTTTATTTATTATTGAAAAGTTGTATTCAATCTTTGTTTATTTATTATTGTAACCAAGAACATCATTATTAAATTAAGATTTGATTTTTGGTCTTTACTTTTGTTATTAAAATATTATTACCTTGAAGATGGTTTCCAATGGAGTGGGTCATGCCTCACCCATTTATAGTTATTCAAAGAACCCAGTGCCACTACCCTCCTGTAATATTAATCATCTTTATTAATGGGTTAATTAAGATTAGTGTTAATTAATTCTAGTTTGAAAGACATAAATTTTTTGCAAGAGAACCTTTAAATTGGATAGTTTTGATATATGATTATGTGATTAGGACTCATGTTTTAGGATTTAATTTTGTGAATAAGTTGAATACTCGTGTTAATTTGATGTTTGGATCCAAAATCATAGGTGAATTGAACCTCATTCATTGCAATTGAGTACTAGACTATTTGAACTTTCTCGAATTAAACTTTAATTGATGTTTTAGATATTAAATAGTTGTTGGAAATCATTTAGGTTCATAAACTTGTGTTTTGTTTTGAATATAGTTAATTTTAGGTTCGGGGTAAGATCTTAAGGGCCATGAATGGATGTTTTATTTCGAAATTGCATTTTTGGGATGAAGGAGGAAACTAAGTCAAACTCGTTCGAATGAGATTGTTGTCTCATTATAATGAGATTGAGTAATTCATTTAAAGAACCTTTTTATGGCATTTTAACGAGATGGCATAGGCGACGACGTTTGGGCAGCAACAATATGGTGTTAGTTTTCTTTGGGTATAATTGTTTTCAAGTAATCCTTTATGGTGTTATAATCCAGTTTAGATGACGTTAAACTATAATATCGTGAGAAGAGATATTTATATAGGTTTGAAGTAGAATAAACCTAATGTTGGTTAGTACAATCTGGTGGGGATTGGGGAAACACATGAGAGGGATGAGACACCCTATACTTATATATACATATAATGCATGATATATATATATGTACTATGATTTATGTGAAAATTCCATCACTCGTAGTGAATATACTATGAATGTGTATTGTACACATGGTTGTTGATGCAAGCCATTGTGGAGGTCTTTTGTGTTGATCATACGTTCATTTGATCTATGCTTTGTGATGAAAGGGGTATATGATCCGATTCATCAATCGGGTATTGGTATGGGATTACTGTGACAACCCCCATTTTCCACATAAAGATTGGTCTAACAATTCATACCATTGTTAGCATCAACCGTAAAAATATAGTTTTATTTTAAAACATCCACGCATAATAAAGTAATATGAAATAGTAACTAACAATGAATAAGTCCCAACTCTTATAAATCATAAAATGCTTGTCCCAAACATAACTAGAAATAACTAACTGAAATAAAATCTCAGGCTTATTCCCATATAATCTATGGAATATAAAAACTAAAATAAAATAAAGAGTAACAACCTATGATAGAATTAAGGAGATGAATCCACTAAGAAAATGCAACTGCAAGTCTGATCCTATGTTAGACCTATTATTTCTGTCTAGGATAACCTAGAAAATAACTTTGATATTTGGGTCAGTGCCCTAAAGTTGCAAGAATTAACTTACAAAATCAATAGATAATAGTGTAGTCAATTCACACTACATATCGCCCATTGACTCTTACATAAAGTAAGTATCTCACCTCACATCGAAGTTTAAGACTAGACGCGTATCCAACCCAAACCTAAACATGTTATTTGGTTTAGATGGTAGCATAACAATATTAAGGGAAACTATCCCACATATAATTGGGAGGTAGATATCTACACATATGATTACTGTCCCAAAGACTAACCCCATAATACCACCCTATAGAAATATGATCACATTACATTATATATTTACGTAACATTGTGTCCATTAATGGTTATCTACATTATTAGACTACATTGATTTATTCTTAATCTATATATATATATATATATATATATATATATATATATATATATATATATATATATATATATGGCAGCCAATAGTAGAGCATAGAGAGGAAATAGGGATGGCAATTTTCCCTACAAATTTGGGTTTCACGGATACCCAACCCTATTGGGTAGGATATGGGGATCAAGTTTCAGGGATCGGGGTGGGTTCACCCAAAAAATTTTGGGTCGATTACGAGTATGGCCTCGGATCTTCACGGGGGTACCGGAATTATTAATATATAATTAAATATATATGTTTATATTATAATAAATATATAAGATAAATGAGAAAGGGGATAACATTTTTAGTGTAACCCTAAAATAATTTCCATGACCTCATGCTCTCTCTTAAAATCACCTGCCCCTCCCCCTACCTCCCTCATATCCTACTCTGACAACCTTCCTCTCGCATGCCGATTACCTACGATGCCTCCTCTCCCACGACGTGCGACCTACGACACCTCCTCTCCCACGACCGATGACCTGCGATGCCTCCTTTCCCATGCCGGCGACCCTACGATGCCTCCTCTCCCACGCCTTCGACCTGCGATATTGTGTAAATCTGTCTGTCCTATTTGGGTAACTGTTTAAGCTTATTTTATGTTTTTTAAGATGGCTTTTCTCTTTGAGATTTGTTTAAGGTGTGAAGCTAATCTTTTCTCTTTGTTTAAGTTGTCTGAGATTTGTTTGAGAATTGCTTAAGATGGATTCCAGTCAATATACTACCGTTTTTTAAGATTCAACTGATAATGTATATTAGTGACCGTAATTTACTTTTATTTGATTTAACAGATAATGTATATTAGCGAACGGGATTTACTTTTTTTTAAGATTTAAATGATTTAATAGCAGACCTGTCTATATATTAGTGCCCACTTCCAGTCAATATACTACTTTTTTTTAAAGATTTAATAGATAATGTCACAATGTAATTTTTTTTTTGAAATTTGTATTGGTAAAAGTGGTGAAATGAATTTTTTAAGATTATCATGGTGAAATGAATTTTTTTATATTAAAAAAAGAGAAACGGGTTCCTCGCAAGGAAACCGATATCCGTTTTAAATGAGGACGGGGATGCTTTCCCCGACCCTGAACCGACACGTTGCCATCCCTAAGAGGAAATGCATAAACTTAAAGATGACCTTAATGCAATCATTTCATTAGAAGAAAATGTTTGGTTTCAAAAATCTAAGAGCCAGTGGATATCTGATGGAGATTAAAAAAAATATTCTATCACTGAATTGCTAAAATTCAGAGGAAAAAGTGTTCAATTCATGACATAAAACATGGAAATGGAGAAAGGAAGGGGCAAATAGAAGATATTCTACACATATTTCTTTCTTATTTCCAAAATTTGTTATCTACGGGTTCATATACTTCTTTTGATATGCTGGAGCTTACCCATAAGTTGGTTACAAATCAAATTAACTTTGTTATAGAAGCTGTGCCCGAAGAAGAGGAAGTTTATGAAGAAGTTAAGAGTCTAAATGTCTATAGTTTAGCAGGGCAAGATAAATTTAATGCTTTTTTTATGTGTACTGCTAGGATATCATCAAGGAGGACCTCACTTCAGCTATAAAATTTCTTTTATTAGGGGATGAACTTCCTAAATCATGGGATGATACTCTTATTTGTCTTATTCCTAAACTCTCAACCCCTCTCATTGTAAAGACTTTAGACCAATAAGTCTTTGCAATGTAAGTTACAAAATTATCTCAAAAATTCTAAATTCCAGACTTTTTTCCTACCTCCCTCTCCTAATCAACCCTTCTCAAGATGGATTTGTTAAACACAAGAGCATTGTTGATAACATTCTAATGGGGTAGGAAATGATGAATCTTTTGGACAGGAAAGTGCAACGAGGCAACGTGGTTATCAAAATTGACTTGAACAAAGCCTAAGACAGGCTATCTTGGCTTTTCCTTACAATAACTTTGAGAGCACTTGGTTTTTTATTGAATTTTTTTGGAAATGTATCTCCTTAAATTGGTACTCTCTAATAGTCAATGGCCATACTAAAGGTTTCTTTAAGACAGAGAGAGGTTTGAGATAAGGGGACCCCCTGTCCCCAAGTTTTTTATTATTATAGTGGAATGTTTAAGTAGAGCGCTTCATAATTTGATGGTGCAAGGAAAAGTTAGACATTTATCTCACCCAAGAGATTGTGATTTAATTAATCATCTAAGCTTTGCAGATGATCTAATTATATTGACTAATGGTAACAAAAGAATTCTAGAGAACCTCATAAAGTTTTTAGGGTCGTTTGAAGAAGAATCACGTCTCCTAATCAATAGGGACAAATCAAGCTTCAAAATGGGTAAGCTTGCTGCTCCGATCAACAACAAAATAGTGCTAAAGACAACTGGATTTAAGCAGGAGAAAGGGATTATAAAATACTTAGGCTGCCCTCTTTTTAAAGGGAGAAAAAAATCTTATTATTTTGATCAGATGGTGAAACTCATTTCCTTTAAATTAAATAGTTGGATATCTAAGTTTTTATCCATGAGTTGGAGTATTACCCTTATCCAATCCAATCTTCAATCTATCCCTCTTTATACTATTTCAGCCCTTAGTCGTCCTAAGAGAACTTTAAAAATTATAAACTCTATGTGTAGCAATTTCCTTTAGGGTTCTACTAAGGAGTATGGCAAAAAATACCACAGGTCTAGTTGGAAGAATATTTGTTTTCCAAAATTAGAAGGAGGATTAGGCATTAGAAGTTTGGATTCCATAATGCAGGCCTATAATTGATACGATGCAAATATTGCGTATTTCACCTGTTAACCTACGCGTTATTAGTTCCATTGGGTATCTTAACCCCTATACTTATGCTCGTTAATCAGATAACCTCGTTTTTCTATATATACATGCTTTTCAAGAGTTAATTGAGTTTTTGTAGGTATTTGGATGCTTAGTATGAAGTTTGGATGCTTTTCGAAAAAGTTTTGTTAAAGATTGCCTCTTTGGGGGCATTTTAGTAATTCTAGCATTCGGATTTTAATCTTGAACTCTTCATGGAAGTTAATTCCCTTGATTTCTCTTCACGTGGCTACTGACGGTGCATGATTCTGTTGTATAATGAGGGAGTTATGGCATTTTTAGGACCGTTTTGTCTTCAAAATCACACTCAAGTTCACATTCAAGGGCATTTTAGTCATTTCATAATTTATTTTTTTGGCCTAATTTCTTCTTGGATGTTGTATCCCTCTGAGTTATCTTTGCGCAGCCTCCGACCGTGCCTAATTTCGAGTTATAACGAATAAGTTACGGCATTTGCCGTAAAGTTGGACTAAACTGCAGAATTGCAAACCTATTGGTGCGAATTGATTCGCACTTCTGCGAATCGATTTTCCATGCCAGACGCAAATTTCATTTTTTAAGTTGGTTTTTGGTTGGGTATATGTATAAAAACATTGTGTTAAGTTGGGGGAACCATTATCTATCATTTTAGGTTAGTTTAGTTTAGGCTTTTGGGAGCTTTCTCTCCTCCCTCTCTCCTAGGGTTTATACCCACTTTTGTAAGTACTATTCATCATCCCCTTCCTTTATTCTAGTTCCATTTTATTTATTTCTTGCTCTATTGTTTATTTCCATGCCTAGATTAATTGTTTTGTTCATTAACTAGTTATTTTGATTAGTTACTTAGTGTTTAATCAGATTAATCATGTGCAGTGAGTAGTAAATAGGGTTTGGATCGTGTGTCCACCATTGATGGGCGTCGAGCTCCGAAAAATATGTTTTGAGTAAAATTACATTTAATTGAAACCTCGCATATTAAAATTGGTTTATTATGCATTTAACTTTCTTTGTCACGTAACATTAGTCTTTATAGCGATAATTCGATTTTAAGACGTGTGTGACCATTTTTGATTAAATGTTTTATCTCACATTTTTGGATTAAATTCCTTCATGCATGATGTTTATATTAATTAAAAATTCTCGGTTAAATATTTTTGAACCAAAATTCTAATTATTAGTTGTTCAACCCATGGCGGGGACGCGATCCCGACTCTCGTTTTAATTAATTGTAGTATAGTGTTAACTTCTTTTTTTTTCCTTTTTCACCATTTCAACCATATCACCTTTTACACTTTTATTTTTAAAGTTCTAGAAAAAAATTAAAATCTAAAATTAAAACATTCCCTACGAATTCTCGATACCCGACTTACCGCTGTGCTTGCTTGTCAAGTGTAGTTGTAGTTTAGGTTTTTTGCATTGAGTCGTCGAACGGATAACAACAATTTGCATATTACACGATGCACTGTTCGCGCTCGATCAATAATCTTAAGCTTTCTTGGTCCTTTCAAATAAACAACCATCTATGGGCTACTTTGATAAGGAAGAAATATAAATCTGTGTCTAGTGTATATGGGTCTCTAGCTATTATAAGAATAAACAAAGTGTGGAATGTTTGTGAGGAGCATAGTTCTTTGATTAGGGATGATTTAATCTGGGAGCCTTCTGTATCAGGTCTTTTCTCTTTAAATTCAGTCTATGAATTAGTTAAGCCTTCAAAAGTTTTCTCTTCTTCACATTCTTTCATTTAGGATCCTCATATCCATGCAATAATTTCCTCATTCACTTAGAGAGTTCTTAATGGGAGTGTTCCCTTAGATATCAACATAAAAAAGGTTGAATGTTTTGGGCTTCTAAATGTCCCTACTATCTTCAATTGGAGGAGTATATTCATCATATTTTCTAAAGAGGTCATATGGCTTTCAAGATCTTGGGGTTCTTTAAGAATTTAGTGGGAGCGAAGCATGGCATCTTTATGCATTCTAATATATCCAACTGGTGGATCTAAGAAAGTAATTTCCATGCCTCAAAATGTCTCTATAAAATCATCCCTATAACAATTCTTTATGAAATTTGGTTGGCTGGAAATAGAGCTATTTTTAGGGAGTTTCTATGTCAGATAGAAGCATCATTAAGAGGGGTTCTTCCAGGATATATTCTATTGCAAAATCCTTCTCTTTCAAACTAAGAATGCATATTTCTTTAATACACGTTATTCAGTTTTTAAAATAGAACACCCTAAGAATATCTTGGACTAAACCTCTATCATTTAATCTAAATCTAAACACGATCTTCTGAAATGTATGGTAACACGAGTTATGGACCAGTCCTTAGAGATGAAAAAGGGAAGTTTGTTTGGGCATTATCTAATTGTAAATTAGGAGGTTCTAAAAGTGAAGCGGAAACTTTGGCAATCAAAGAAGGATTATCTCATTGTTTAGGGAGGAATTATAATGTGTTGGAAGTGGAATGAGATAAAAATAGTAGTTAATAGGTTAACTTTGAAAGTTAAGGTGCCGTGGAAGATAAAAGAAGAGGTGGTTGACATTCAAAAGCTTCTTAGGGATTTTCATATTCAAATAACTCACATTTACAGAGTTTCAAACTAAGTTGGTGATCTTCTATCTAAATATGGATTGAAATATCAAAATTTGCCTTTATTCAATTGTTTTTCTGAGCTTCCTCTACTTATAAATGGTTCTATAAAGCTATATTTGCTTAATATTCCTTACGTAAGTAATATCAAATGTAAATAGTTTGATTCTTCTATTGATGTAAGCCACCTAGAGATGGCTATTCTCTCTATTATTCAATAAATGATCTTTATATATGATAGTAGAAGGCATTTACCTTATGTGTCTAGCTCATTCTCTATTGGTAAGTCTGGATGAGTCCTTCACCAAATGAATGTAAAAAAGCACATATAAGTGGGTCGTTAACTGATATACCAAAATACACCCTAGACCAGGCCGAGGGTATCCTCGACCTGGACGAGGACTCAACCCTACAACAGGCTGACCCTATCATCCAAGGCCGGATGACCATGCGATAGGCCGAACCCATCAACTGAGTCCGGACGACCCAACGACCGGATGAGGCTAATTGTCATCACAACCAGACGACCCTATAAGGGGACGACATTACGAGGCCTATATCCAGCAGTCAAGACCCAGTGCCAGCATAAACCTTAGCCTCAACCTAACATCATAATCCGAGGGTAACACCATCATAGCGCGTGATTTGGGAGACGCATGGCACAGTGTGCATGGGACTCATATAGCACGTGGACCAGACCGTTATAACAATATCATCCCCTCATGTGAGGGAATATTATGTCATCATTAACCACAAGTGGCACAGCCAGGTGTCAAGAGGGAATTGGCTAGATTATCATTCACTTGCACAATGTAAGCTTGAGGGGTACACTACTCCCACCAAGCCCTATATATACTTGTCATCTTCAAACTTATAAAGGACCGATAAAAAATAAACCTAGTGAAAACTCTTCTTGTACACAAAGTAAAGAGAGAGTGAGCTTATGAGCATTGTATCTAAGGCCATTAGTGCCCATACTTAGTGGATCACACACTCATAGTGGATGTAGGCCTCATTGGCTGAACCACTATACATCACTGTCTTCATTCCTCTTTTCCTCATCCTGTTCTATATACTTATACACATATATAACTCTATTGCTGCCATTGTTATTACTGTTTGAGCTCATCATCTCTTATCTGGTGGAGCTAAATCTTAGCATCACCAGTTTGGCGCCGTCTATGGGAATGAGAAGATATCTCTTCCTTTATACAGATTGACCTCATCGAAAACTCTGGTGGTGAACCAGTCTCCCCCTTCGTATGGAGCTATTTCAATATTGAAAGAGATCCGTTAAGGTTCTCAAGCTCATCAGTCTTTTGATCATCCAGGTCTTTACAACCCAAACATATGGAACCGGAGTTACCACCTCCTCCACCAGCTAGTGGAGTAAGACCTAGTTCCATCCAGGTACCACCCCAGTCTGAGATGGCTAAGGTGGATGCCGCCCTGAAATCTTTGGCAACAAGCCAACAGGTTATGAAAGAGCAATTTCCAGATCTTAGCCAAAACATACTGAGACCCCAGAAGTCTCACCAGAGATGATTACTCCGACAGCTGCACCAGGACAACATGACGCCAGGGGACCACCCTAGGTGCCATGCAAAGACTTTCCACCTCCATAATGGCAGAGGGATGTTGCTGACCCCCGATGTCTATGCCTGGGGAGGCACGGGAACCCTTGTTCGAAGGATAAATATGATGACGTGGAAGTGGAAGAGTCCCCCATAGAGTGCTGGGAGCAGTATAAGTTCTCCAATAATACTGTATGAACTATCCAGGAAAGCAAAGGGAAGTGTGGGAGGAAAAATCCTGACGATCACTTGAGAGACTCAGCTTTTGATCGTCTGAGAAAGGGGGCCGAGCTTTGATAGGCTGGGCCCAATAAATGACTTGAGGGAAAGATGCTATAGATCTAGAAGTATTGTAAGGTCCTGAAGAGAGGCAGTGGATAGCCGACCCCACGAAGGTCGACCCCACGGACGGGACGACGGTCAGGGGGAAGTGAACAGCCGACACAGATCGACCGCAGCGGAACCCTCAGTTCACCCTAAAGAAGCGGCAGGGGATAACATCGGCTAAGACCACCCTACGAGGCCATGGAAGATTTGATCCAAAGGCTGGAGGATAAAATCGTTGATATCCCCAAAAGACGGGACCCTCTTTAAAGAGGATACTCCATAGGTTCACCCTTTGTGACGAAAATAGTTAACTTCCCAACGCCATCCAAGTTTAAGCCACCTGTGGTCACCCCAAGGTATGACGGGAGTACCAACCCTATCCATCATATTGAGATGTACCTATTAGCAGCAGACATATACTCCATCTCAGACGAGATGAGTTGTTATTATTTTTCCAGCACTTTGACCGGGGCTGCACATGTCTGGTATACCTCTCTCCCAAAGAACTCCATTGAAAGCTTTAAGCAGTTGGCAGACCGGTTCATCCACAACTTTTTTTTTGGGGTGAGGCCACAGAAGAAGACCACACACCTGCTCTATATTAAGAAGGGGAAGAACGAAAGCTTGAGAGACTATATGACCAGGTTTAACAAAGAAAAGTTAGAGGTCGAAGACTATGAGGAAAGTATAGGCATCATAGCCCTCATCGGAGAACTCCAAAAGGGAAAGCTATTATAGAAGCTTGCTGAAGACCCCTCCGAAGACGATGGCTGAATTACTGACAACAATGGGAAAGGTGATGAACGCCGAAGAGGCGATGGCCGCCAAATACGAAGATAAAAAAGGAGGTATTAGTGGGGGTAAGTACTAGAAAAAGAATAAGGAGGGGAAGCAGATTCTAGCAGATGACAAATTCGCTGAATACACCCCTATGATGGTCAGCTACGAACACATTCTTAATGAGATCAAGAGTGATTTATCCTTGAAATGGCCTGAGAAGTTGAGGGCACCTCCTCACAAGAGGAACAAAAACCTGTGGTGTGAATTTCATCAAGACCATGGCCATCTGATCGATAAGTGTATTTCCTTGAAAGATGAAATTGAAAAAATGCTAAAAGAAGGGAAGTTAAGAAAGAACATGGACAAGGGTGCCTTCAAGAAGGGCCGAGGGGATGACCCTAGGAAGAAGTGAAGCGATGCATGCAGAGAAAATCCCCCCAACAGAAGAGACGACCCTTCAGAGGACGATAATGATCCTGACCTCCCACCAAGATATGACTATGGACCTGTGATAAGACTCAATGTGATCTCGTTTGGTGTTGGAATGATCTCTGGGGGCCTAGTAGGAGGAGGGTCAGAAGTCGCAGATATGAAGGCCCATGTAGCTGAAGCCAAGGCAGTGACAAAAGTTGTGCATTCAACATCTATCTAAGAAAATCCAAAAAAGAGAAAGAAAGTTGATATGGATACCCTGATAGTGGTTTTCTCAAGAGTGGACTTCAAGGGACTCTTAGCCTCTCATGATGACCCTCTTATCATCACCACCAGGGTACACGAGTGCGAGGTGCCAAGAATCTTGGTGGATGGAGGTAGTTCTGCAGATGTAATGTTTTGGCCGTGTTTTAAAGCTTTGGGACTCAGCCGTGCTATACTGGTCCCATACCATCATACCTTGATTGGGTTTAGTAGGGAAAGAGTGCATCCCCTAGGAGTGTAAGAGGGTGATGTAAGAATGGGAGACGAGTGGCCAAGATGGCTTACCAAGAGGGTTAACTTTTTCGTGATGGATGAACACATCTTCTCAGCCTATAATATCATACTGAGATGAGTAGCTCTCAAGGAATTTGAGGCTGTCCCTCCACGGTCCACCAGATGATAAAATTCCTAACCTCGTATGGGGTAGTGGAAGTTCAGGGAGACCAGAGGACGGCAAGGGAATGCTACTTCAACTCTGTGGAGGAAAGAGAGGCACACAAGAAGGCAACTACTACTTACAATATTGATACCCTAGATCCTAGGGATGAAACAAAGCTGAAGAAAAGGGAGGTCGCGGAAGAGGTAGAATCCATCATCCTTAATGAGGATGAGCCAGAGAAAACCGTCTAAGTTGGCAAAGCTCTGAAGACAGATATAAGAGAAGACCTAATCAAGCTTCTAAGAAGAAGGCAAAATGTCTTTGGATAGAGTCATGCAGACATACTGGGAATTGACCCTGAGATCATGTGTCACAAGCTCAACGTGGTGGAGGACGCAAAACCCATGAAGCAGAAGAGTAGAATTTATTCTTGAGAAAAATATAAGGTCATAAGGGATGAGGTAAAAAAGCTGGAAGAGGCTAAGTTTATCAGGGAGGTCATCTATCCCGAATGGCTGTCTAACACGGTCATAGTCCCTAAAGCCAATGAAAAGTGGAGGATGTGCGTAGACTTTACTAACCTTAACAAACATTGCCCAAAAGACAGTTTCCCTCTCCTCCGCATTAATTAAATGGTGGACGCTACTGCAGGACATGAGCTAATGAGCTTAATGGATGCATATTCAGGATACAACCATATCTTCATGAACCCCGAGGACTAAAAAAATAGCTTTCATTACCGACAAGGGGACGTACTGTTACAGGGTCATGCCCTTTGGCTTAAAGAACGCGGGGGAAATGTATCAGCACCTTGTGAATAAAATGTTCGAGAACAAATCGAGAAGTCTATGGAGGTTAATGTGGATGACATGTTGAACAAGAGTTTAAAGTCCAAGGATCATGTGGGTGACTTAGAAAAGACCTTCGGCCCGATGGACAAGTACCGGATGAAGCTCAACCCAACCAAGTGTGTCTTTGGGGTAGGAGTAAGAAAATTCTTGGGGTTCATCGTCAATCAAAGAGGCATCGAGGCCAATCCTGAGAAAATAAAGGCTCTGTTAAAAATGAAGGCCCCTAAGACCATTAAAGATGTTCAGAGGCTCACAGGACGAGGCTGCTTTGAATAGGTTCATATCGAGAGCCACAGACAAGTGTCTACCATTATTTAAAGTTCTCAGAAAGGGTTTTAAATGGAGAAAAAAGTGTGACAAGGCTTTCCAAGAACTAAAGTCCTACCTGGGGTCCCCCTTACTCTTATCACGTCCAGTGCAAGGCGAAATATTGTATGTGTACTTAGCCATTTTGGAGTCAGCCATCAGTGCTGCTATGGTGAAAGAAGAAGACGGGGTGCAGAAGATGGTGTTTTTCAATAGTAAGGCACTCCAAGGGGTAGAGCAAAGGTACCTCAGGATGGAGAAGTTAGCCTATGCTTTGATTCACGCCTCAAGAAAGATGAAACCATACTTCCAGTCCCATACAATGGTCATCCTCATCGATTCCCCTCTTAGGCAGGTCATACACAAGCTAAAAAATTCAGGAAGGCTAATGGCCTGGGCTATAGAGATGGGAGAGTTTGATATTGTGTATCAACCTAGGGTGGTCATCAAGGGTCAGGCATTAGCAGATTTCATGGCTGAATTTACTTAGGAAGAGGATGACGCTAAAAACGAGAACCTCGAGAAGGATATCCAGTAAGGCAAAATTACTGACCCGTCCAAAGATAAGGCTAAGACAAGCACCGCTAGAGGAAAATTTATCAAGAACGAGGAGGGAAGACACCTATTTAGACAGGGATCCCTCATCGAGGGAAATTTTTCAGAAGAACGCGTTGTGTGGAATCTCTTCATCGATGGGTCCTCTTGCGAGAGCGAAAGTGGAGCTGGACTGATAGTATCAGCACCTAATGGCACGGACATTGAGAACGCCTTGAGGTTCAACTTTAAAGCCTCTAACAACGAGTCTGAATATGAGGCATTGATAAAAGGCCTCTCCTTGGCTAGTTCTCTGAGTGTTGGCCAGATCTTGGTCCATAGTGATTCAAGACTGGTGGTGAATCAGATACTAGGAGCATACGAGGCTAAAGATGAGAGAATGGCCAAATATATTGAAAAAGTAAAGTTACTATTGAAGATATTCAGAGAAGTAAAGTTGAAGAGGGTACCTAGGCTGGATAATGGTCGAGCTGATGCACTTGCTAGGCTAGCCTCAACAACTAGGACAGATATCAGGAGAACAGTTCAAATGGAAAATTTTCTTCGACTGGCGATTGAAGATGCAGATGGAACACTCAGCCACTGCTTAAATATAAGTAGGGAATCCTCATGGATGGACCCTCTAGTTAGATACATTAAAGAGGGGGAGATGGCAGAAGCAAAACAAGAAAGAAAAAACTTAAGATACAGAGCTGCAAAATTCATTGTCATCGGAGACACTTTATACAAAAAGGGATTCTCACTCGATTTTCTCAGATGTGTGCACTCGTCGGATGTCCCATGCATCTTGATGGATGTGCACGAAGGGTCTTGATTAAGACATATTGGGGGTAGGTCATTAGCAAAAAGGATAGTCACCCTGGGATACTGGTGGCCAACCTTGGCAAAGGATGCTACGACATACGTGAAGAAGTGTGACAAATGTCATAGGTTCGCTATAATCCCTCATCATCCCCATCAGCCTCTTACCTCCATCACATCCCCATGGCCATTTGTAGTATGGGGAATCGATTTGGTAGGCCCCCTTCCTAGGGTTGTCAATAACTACCGATAACTGATCGTAGCAATTGATTATTTTTCAAAGTGGGTGGAGGCAGAGCCAATGGTCACGATCACCGAGAATAAGACCTTCCAGTTCATCTGGAAGAACATCATATGCAGGTATGGTCTCCCCAACACCCTCACATCAGATAATGGGACTCAGTTCAAGAATGTCTCCCTAGAGAAATACTGCGAAAGAGTGGGGGTTAAACAATTCTTCTCTACCCCAGGCGAACCTCAGGCTAATGGGAAAACTGAGGTTACAAATAGAACAATCCTAGAAGGGATAAAGAAAAAACTTGAGGAGGCAAAAGGAAGATGGGTTAAGGAAGTACACGCTGTGCTATGGGCCTATAGGACAATAGCAAAAAGCCCTATCGGGGAAACCCCCTTTATGTTGGCATACGGCTCAGAAGTCTTCATCCCCACCAAAATTGGGTATCCTACTCACAGAGTCCAAATGTATAACCCCCAGAGAAATATAGAATAAAGGAGGCTTGAGCTAACCGTGATCGAGGAGATAAGAGAAGACGCTGAGATAAGACAAGCGGCCTACCAGTAGAGGAGTGCCAAGTTTTACAATTAGAGGGTAAAGCAAAGGCCAATCACTGTGGGGGACCTAGTCCTATAAAATACATGGTAGAAACCTAACAAGATCCACCCAAATTGTCATGGACCATATAGGGTCATTGATGAAGTTGTCCCTGGAACCTATAGACTATAGAACCTTGAAGGGGAACCCTTTTTGAACCCCTGGAACGCAGATCATTTGATGAAATACTATCAATAGTGTTGTAGTTAATGTCCTATCGGATCACAGTTGTAATGAATGTGTTACTTTTTTAGAACACTTGGAATGTTAATGAGAATAGTATATTGGCCACTCATCTTATGTTTGTCAATTTAGATATGTTGGGGTAATTCATGCTAAACCACCCTCGGCTATGATGAGGGTGAATGGTAGGGACGACCCTCCATTCACTCTCAAGAAAAATGAGGGAGGACTTAAAATTGAAAAACATCATTAGTTTGGTGGATAGCCACCCTCGACTATAATGAGAGTGAATGGTAGGGACGACCCTCGATTCACTCTCAAGAAAGATGAGGGAGGACTTAAAATGGAAAAAAATCATTAGTTTCACAGATAGCCACCCTCGGCTATGATGAGGGTGAATGGTAGGGACGACCCTCCATTCACTCTAAAAAAATACGAGGGATGACTTAAAATGGAAAAAACATCATTAGTTTGGTGGATAGCCGCCCTTGGCTATGATGAGGGTGAATGGTAGGGATGACCCTCCATTCACTCTCAAGAAAGACGAGGGAGGACTTAAAATGGAAAAATGTCATTAGTTTGGTGGATAGCCACCCTCGGCTATAATGAGGGTGAATGGTAGGGACGACCCTCCATTAACTCTCAAGAAAGACGAGGGAGGACTGGCCGGGCGGAAAAAGTGTGCGCGTGTAAAGTGCACAATCGTCGTGTGTTTCACCGCCGCGATACAAAGAAAACCTAAGCTACTACTACACTTGACAAGAAAGTACATCGGTAAGTCGGGTATCGTAAATCCACAGGGAGTGATTGAATTTTAGATGTTAATTGTTTAATTACTTCAGGAATAAAAGTGGTGTAAAATAAATAAAAGAAAAGGTGATGTGTGGTTGTCGTGACAAAAGAAAAGAATAAGTTACGCTAAAGTAAAGTAAAGCGAGGATCGGGATCGCATTCCACCACACGGGCTAAACAACTACTAATTAGAATTAAGGCTCCAAAGAATTTAATCAAGCATTTTTAATTAAGCATAAACATCACACAAGAAGGAATTTAACCCAAAGTTGCGAGATAAAACATTTAACTGAAAAATGGTCACACGCGGATTAAATTCGGATAATCGCTAAAAACACTAACGTTGCATGACAAAGAAAGTTAAACACATAATAATCCGACTTTAATACGCGCGGTTTCAATTAAATGCGATTTTACACGAAACCCTAAATTTCGAGGTCCGAACCCGTAAATGGCGGAAATGCTTTCCCGACCCTATTTATCTAGGGACGCATAATGAATTAAACTAAATTAAACTAATTAACTAAGAAAGCAATAAATAAAGCAAGAAAACCTAATTAGAAAGCATGAAAACTATCTAGAAAGAAAGGAAAGAATGAAAACAAGCTATATTAAAGGAGAGGGAAGATGAATAGTCAATCTTACAACCAATTAGTGTGCCAATCCAAGAGAGGAAGAAGAAGAACCAATCAAAAACCCTCCAACCCTAACTAAACTAAGCTAAAAACGTATAAGGGCTGGTCTCCACAATACAAAACCAAAATTAGCTTATATAAGTTGGATAAAAGAAAAGAAGAAAGAAAAGAAAAGAAAATATCTGCTGAAAAATAGGGGATCGATCGATTGACCCCTTTGGTCGATCGATCGATCAAGGGAAAATATAGACAATCCTGAAAGGTCGATCGATCGACCAGAAGCATCGATCGATCAATCAAGCAGGGCAGATTGCAGCAGCAGCAGCCCCTGCTTCTTTTCTTCTTCTTCTCCTTCTCCTCTTTTGCTTTCTTGTATTTCCTCCGCAAGAAACGCCGTAACTTCTTCGTTATGCATCGGAATCGTGCACCGTTCGCGGCCACGCGAAGCTAGCGAGGAGGGTTACAACTTCCGTGAGATGTTAGGCCAGGTACCCAAGCTGTGGAAAGACTAAAATTCCTTCGAACGTGCGGTTGTGTACGGAACTTCACCGGAATGAATCCGAACTTCACACTAAGCATCCAAACACCTACAAAAGCTCAATTAACCCCTGCAAAACATGTTAACATCGAAATCCGAGGTTGTCTGGTTAACGAGCATAAATATAGGGATTAAGATACCCGAGGGGGCTAATAACGCGTAGGTTAACGGGTGAAATACGCAATATTTGCGTCGTATCACACCCCCTAACTTACACATTGCTAGTCCCTAGCAATGAAATAGGAAACAACAAGAACTACAAGAAAACCAAAAGCAGGAGAAAGAACAAAAGTATATTATAAAAGCAATAAAAAGATAAGGCCACTTTCGCGGGCGAACGATTGCATTTAGCATATGCAATAAGCCGTTAAACCCCTAGGTTACCCTAGTGGACGAGTGTCGTCTCGTGAGGGTTTTCAGGGATGAAACCCACAAACATCATATGGTTTCCTCAAAATACGCCCAACCCAACATGCGACAAACTCAACAACAACGAAAAAGATTTCAAACATATTATTAGCATATTGAACGAATTCAAGCTAAAGTCCGTTGCTATTAACAGGTTGAATGCACCTCATAGAATTGAAACTTTAAAAGTGGGAGGGGGGAAAGCACATGCAAAGTATGATTTGGCAAAAAACTTATACAAACCGGATACTAATTAAAGAAAGCATATATTCAATCCTCATGGGCATTACGCTCAACAAATGAAATCACTCAAAACAGGGAGGTAACACACGGGACATGCGTGCTAAAGAGTAAATGTAAATGGAAACTAGGCCACACACATGTCACAAATGAAGAACGCTATATATAAAATGAAAAACTGTAATCTCAATGAAAGGATACCGCACACTAAAAGAGGCGAAATGCATTTTCACAGATTATCAAAACTATTATGACTTTTAAATTAATTGCACCCTAATATCACATAGGACTTTAATAGGGTTGTAATGTAGGTATGGCTAAGGTACGAAACGAAGGAATGTATGTACGGATTCAAAGTGTTCGGGATGAAAACTCGGGATAATAGAAAAATGCGGGCAATATCAAAAATCGAAAGTAACTTCCAAACAAGCATTAGATATATCACCGGGGAGAATAATCAAAGCTTATTGAACTATATACAACATATACAACTTCTCTTTCTTTTTCTTTTCTTCTTTTTCTCATTTTCTGTTTTGTTTTCTTTTGCTTTTTGCTTTCTCTTTTTCTTCACTTTTTTTACTACTTTCTTTTCTTTACTTATCAAACTCTCATATGCCTAAATTGCAACCACACTACAATAACATCATTCAATCCCAAGTATCATTCCAAACAAAGGTATGGAAAGTGTATGTATGGGCTAAAACTCCAATGCGGAGTTGGTTATGAGATTGGGGTTATGAAACGAAAGGCTATATTTAGGCTCAAGGGGTTAACGAGGGTAAACATATAAGGTGAGGTCAAGGTTAATAAGGGTGATATAACAAAGAATGCCTATGATCATTTCATAAAGTTTACGCAATTCTTAAGTCAAAACAATATAAGAAAATCATGCTCAAGTAACACATTTCAGGATGAACTCAATTAATGAACGGTCAAGTGAAAGAATAGTGAGATTACCAACGAATTCAACGTTTTCAATGAGAAAAGAATAGTGTATAACACTCACAAACGACGAAAGGTACAAAGCTTACTCGGTGTAAGTATATACAATGCAACAAAAGATTACCGAGTTATAAAAATCTTAAACCAAATCAATATAACAAGGAAAGTGCATATGCCCATGGGATAAAGTTTAATTCATGAAGTTATTCACAAAATCAATGATTTGAGGACTAAAGTCTAATAACTTCTAAAATCGAGAACATGCATCATTGCGTTGTCAATTGGATCGGGCAATTATTGAAATTTATCACTGGAAACAAGGCAAAATGCCCAACAAAGGAGAAAAAAGAAAGAAAATATTTTTGAAAATTTTCAAATTTTTCACAAAAAGGCATATTAAGTAACTAACAAGTAAGCAAATCCATGGACAAAACAAAAAAATGGATAGAATATCCTACACCCCCTAACTTAAATGTTGCATTGTCCTCAATGCGCATTAAGAACACAACACAAAGAGAGGAAAAGAACGATATTACCCAAAATTGGAGCGATCTCCATAAGCACGAGTCCAAAGGAATCTACAAAACAAGTTAGTACCAAGCATAGTAAAAACAAATAACAAAAATTTAACTAATTACACTAGACTAAATTAAAAGGAAAGAAAAAAAAGGAAAGAAAGAAAATTAAAAAGCTAACTATTTACAACCTACTATTTAGACTTCACACTAACTGTACACTAGAAGTCTAAATAGTTGAGGGTCCACCCAAAAAGGGATTTGACTTTGAAAGATCAACGGTGGACCCTCCAAAGCGAACATGCCTCCCGGAAGATATGAATTCCGTTTGAACAACGGAAGGCATGTGGGTGGTGAAAAAAGTGAACCATCGCCAATTTGAAATTTTGGGCGGACGATGGGGGATTTGGATAATAAGGTTGACAAGTACACTAGAGGTCCAAGAATAATCGACTCATCTCCCAAAGGTTTTTCAAATGGAATGGGAGATGGTGCACACATGAGGATAACATCCATCGAAAATAAGTCCGGTAAAGAGTCCTCGTCGGCAAAAAGTGTAGAAGTTTTAATTTCTACCGACTCATAGGAATCAACCGGTAATTCTAATGGTTCGATCACGAAAAACGAATATGGTGATGAAACAAATTCAATCTCAATCGACTCATCGTCGGAAGGAAATTGAATTTCGGGGGAGAGAGATGCACACTCGATGAGAAATTCTTTGAAAAATTGAGGTGAAACACAAGTTTCCACCTCCTCGTTGTTTTGTGCATAAGAATTCATCTCATCTCAAAGTGCACCAAGTCTCATTCCAGCATCATTTAGGCTTTCCAAACCTTGGGAGTAAAGAAGCAAAGTCTCTTCCAAAGTAGGCTTCCTCGGCTCAAGAGCCTCGGACTCCTCATTTGGTTGAAACTCATCTTCGAAAGTAATGAAATAAGAATCGTCATTGGATTCGAATAATGAATCCAACTCAAGCTCCCAATAACGATTTTCATTCCGATAAATGTTTTCAAGTCTTTCATTTTCAAGAAAATCTTGAAAATGGAAAACTTGAAAACTATCCCCAAAGTATGAATCATTAGAATAACCGTAATAACTATTTTAGTAGGACATGATTACCTCGGTGTTTGTAGATGGAGAATCCGAGCAAGAAAGTGAGCAACCGCGAATCAAAGTTTCTTAGCGCTCAAGTATGCAAATCCTGCAAAAAAGGTTAAAACAAAGAATACAAATACAAAAGGAAAAATACTACGAAATAATAAAACAATTACTATCTAAAACATACTCCCCGGCAACGGCGCCATTTTGTGGCCGGGCGGATAAAGTGTGCGCGTGTAAAGTGCACAATCGTCGTGTGTTTCACCGCCGCAATACAAAGAAAACCTAAGCTACTACTACACTTGACAAGCAAGTACAGCGGTAAGTCGGGTATCGTAAATCCACAGGGAGTGATTGAATTTTAGATGTTAGTTGTTTAATTACTTCAGGAATAAAAGTGGTGTAAAATAAATAAAAGAAAAGGTGATGTGTGGTTGTCGTGACAAAAGAAAAGAATAAGTTACGCTAAAGTAAAGTAAAGCGAGGATCGGGATCGCATTCCACCACACGGGCTAAACAACTACTAATTTGAATTAAGGCTCCAAAGCATTTAATCGAGCATTTTTAATTAAGCATAAACATCACACAAGAAGGAATTTAACCCAAAGTTGCGAGATAAAACATTTAACTGAAAAATGGTCACACGCGGATTAAATTCGGATAATCGCTATAAACACTAATGTTGCATGAAAAAGAAAGTTAAACGCATAATAATCCGACTTTAATACGCGCGGTTTCAATTAAATGCGATTTTACATGAAACCCTAAATTTCGAGGTCCGAACCCGTAAATGGCGGAAATGCTTTCCCGACCCTATTTATCTAGGGACGCATAATGAATTAAACTAAATTAAACTAATTAACTAAGAAAGCAATAAATAAAGCAAGAAAACCTAATTAGAAAGCATGAAAACTATCTAGAAAGCAAGGAAAGAATGAAAACAAGCTATATTAAAGGAGAGGGAAGATGAAACCAATTAGTGTGTCAATCCAAGAGAGGAAGAAGAAGAACCAATCAAAAACCCTCCAACCCTAACTAAACTAAGCTAAAAACGTATAAGGGCTGGTCTCCACAATACAAAACCAAAATTAGCTTATATAGTAAGTTGGATAAAAGAAAAGAAGAAAGAAAAGAAAAGAAAATATCTGCAGAAAAACAGGGGATCGATCGATCGACCCCTTTGGTCGATCGATCGATCAAGGGAAAATATAGACAATCCTGAAAGGTCGATCGATCGACCAGAAGCATCGATCGATCAATCAAGCAGGGCAGATTGCAGCAGCAGTAGCCCCTGCTTCTTTTCTTCTTCTTCTCCTTCTCCTCTTTTGCTTTCTTGTATTTCCTCCGCAAGAAACGCCGTAACTTCTTCATTATGCATCGGAATCGCGCACCGTTCGCGGCCACGCGAATCTAGCGAGGAGGGATACAACTTTCGTGAGATGTCGGGCCAGGTACCCAAGCTGTGGAAAGACTAAAATGCCCTCGAACGTGCGGTTGTGTACGGAACTTCACCGGAATGAATTCGAACTTCACACTAAGCATCCAAACACCTACAAAAGCTCAATTAACCCCTGCAAAACATGTTAACATCGAAATCCAAGGTTGTCTGGTTAACGAGCATAAATATAGGGATTAAGATACCCGAGGGGGCTAATAACGCGTAGGTTAACGGGTGAAATACGCAATATTTGCGTCGTATCAAGGACTTAAAATGGAAAAACATCATTAGTTTGGTGGATAGTCACCCTAGACTATAATGAGGGTGCATGGTAGGGACGACCCTCCATTGACTCTCAAGAAAGATGAGGGATGGCTTAAAATTGAAAAACATCATTAGTTTGGTGGATAGCCACCCTCGACTATAATGAGGGTGAATGGTAGGGACGACCCTCCATTCACTCTCAAGAAAGACGAGAGAGGACTTAAAATTGAAAAACATCATTAGTTTGATGGATAGCCACCCTCGACTATAATGAGGGTGAATGGTAGGGACGACCCTCCATTCACTCTCAAGAAAGACGAGCGAGAACTTAAAATTGAAAAACATCATTAGGTTGGTGGATATCTACCCTCGGCTATAATGGGGGTGAATGGTAGGGTCAACCCTCCATTCACTCTCAAGAAAGACGAGGGAGGACTTAAAATTGAAAAACATCATTAGTTTGGTGGATATCCACCCTCGACTATAATGAGGGTGAATGGTAGGGACGACCCTCCATTCACTCTCAAGAAAGACGAGGGAGGACTTAAAATGGAAAAACATCATTAGTTTGGTGGATATCCACCCTCGGTTATGATGAGGGTGAATGGTAAGGACGACCCTCCATTCACTCTCAAGAAAGACAAGGGAGGACTTAAAATTGAAAAAAATCATTAGTTTGGTGGATAGCCACCCTCGCCTACAATGAGGGTGAATGGTAGGGATGACAATCCATTCACTCTCAAGAAAGACGAGGGAGGAAAAACATCATTAGTTTGGTGGATAGCCACCCTCGGATATAATGAGGGTGAATGGTAAGGACGACCCTCCATTAACTCTTAAGAAAAATGTGGGAGGACTTAAAATTAAAAAACATCATTATTTTGGTGCTAAACGACCCTCATCTAGGATGAGGATGAATGGTAGGGATGACCCTCCATTCATTCTCAAGAAATACGAGGGTGGACTTGCTATTTAAAAAACATCACAACCAAGGCACATCAACACAAATCATAAAAGAGGTAAATGTGGAAGACAAGGAAGAGGAGAGCACTACCATTACAAAAATTAAGAGTTATAGTATACGTCCAAAAGAAAGTGAAGGACAAAAGATTTACAAGCAGAGGGTATAGTTTAGAGACAGCCACTCTATTGAGAAACATCAGAAGGCAGAGGCCTAGCATCAAAAGGAAGAGTCCCTTCGGTAACCACAACAGAAGGCCAATCCTCTAACGCGTCGGTGCCTTTGACATGTCCTTGAGACTCAACATGGGCTAGGGCCTCAGATATCAAGGGGTAGTCTAGCTCCCCTGCTTTAAGAGAGGGGAGAATAGAGGACACAACGTCAGTAAATATCAAGATGACTCACCTACAAGCCGTCATGATTCCCCTCTCTAAGTATTCAAGATCGAAGCCTTAGAATTTGTTGGAGAGTTTGTAAGCCCCCACAGCATCAGCCGCAGCCCTCTGAACAGCCACAACAAGCTTGCTCTTTAATTGGGTACTGTGGTTGGTCAGAGCCTCATCCTTGGCTAAAAGTAGGTCCTCCTTTAGCCTCAGTTGAGCATCATGCTCCTGTGTAAGCTCGCCCAGAACCCTCACATGCTCAGCTTTCACATGCTGCAACTCAGCCTTGACAGTCTCTAACTCAGTCTTCAAGTCGGCCTCATGTTGAATAGCTCTCTCGGCCTCATGGAACTTGCGTTGGTTATCAGCCATCCACTTGGTGGCAGAGGTGAAGGCGCAGACATTCTATAAAAAACAAAGGGAAAGGTCAGAATCAAATGTCCGAGGGAACATTTTATAAGATATTGATGAATCAAAATTAAATGGATGAATGAAATAACTGAGCCAGAGTATGAAGCCCATAGTCATAAACCTTGGTCGGGGGCATTTTGGCCAAAAATTCAGAATCGACAGCCGATGGTGCCAAGAACACGGAGGCCTTGGCGGCTCTCAAGTTGGCTATCAGAGAGGAAGGGTCGGACTTTAAGAAGGTCATATTAGATGACCAGCAGGAGCCCATACATGAAGAAGAGCTAGTCCCCTTGGTGTTCGTCTGTGGGACCTCTACCCTTGTGGGTATCAATCGTCGGCTCTACTTGGGTCGGTCCCACGACCTTTATCTTATTATGGGTCTACTGGGGATCCTTTCCTTTCTTCTTATTCAGGCTTGACATCAAACTGGGGGCAGTCATTTCACCAAGATGATTAGATATGTTGGGAGGTCGACTTGAAAAAATGAGACGACATAAATAAGTAAAAATAACGAGGAAACACTTGGAAAGAAATGAACAAAAATCAACTCACATAATTCTGTCAATGGGCCGACCTTCAGACCAGCTTCTTTGAGGAAATGAGGGGTCATTAAATCTTCAAACCTGGCAAGACCACCCTCTTTCCCTTGTTACCTCATGTAGTCGATATATCCCTTTCATCCAAGCTAAGTCCAGGGTTTGACCTTGCCTTCATGGAGGGGTTAGACCATCCCCTTGGGACCCTCGGACTGTCTTCTAGAGGCTCAACCCCGACGGGGAAGTCCTAGTCCCCAGAGATGAATAAAAACCTCTTCTTACAATCATTATTGGAATTTTATGCTACATGGAGAAGTTTTTTGTCGGACTTCTTAGCCCCGAGATGGAAATATCTAGGTTGCTTGGACGAGGAGGTTATATTATAGCAGGTCAATAACAACTCAGCCGAGGGTTCATCAGTAAACGTGTTCTTTCAGAGGGAGATATAGCCGATGATGATCCTCCACGAGTTAGGAGGGAGTTGGGGAGGAGCAACCCCAAGGGCAGAAAGTATGCCAACGATCACAGAGTAAAGAGGGAACCTAACGCCGACCACAAGAATCTGCTCATAAACATCAACTTCTCCTTCTTCCCCCTGGAAGACTCTCTCATCTTCATTCGGGACACTCATATTTATATTGGGCTGTATACCATAGAGGTGCCTCTATAGTAAGAGGTTATGATCCTTAACATACGGTATGTAAGCCGAGGCCCCTAAGGTATTAACTTGATCATTATTAGAATCCTCACTATCATCCTTGTACCCTTCTTCCCTAGACCTCTCAGCCTCGCCGCCTATTAGAGGTCCGTCAGGAAATGCATATTGGAAATCAAGAGGAGATAACGCTGTCACAGGGATAGTCTCAGAATGAACTGCTCTCCCGGGCTGTCGGTTTGGGCTAAGTGTTGGTGAGTCTTTTCTCCCAGAAGTTCTAATACCCATATAAGATGATGCTCTGGCATCCATACCTCCCTCTTACCTCTGACACTCGGTTGGACGATGGGAAGACCCAAAGGGCTCACAGGGTAAAACTGTGGCTGATGGAATGGGGAAAATGGGTCGTACCCAAACAGGGTCAGCCCTACGTCTACACTCGTTCTTTTCCTCTATTAGCTTAATATCTATAAATAACCTCTCTCTTAAAGTTGGAAACTCCTCGGCTAAATCATAAAACCTTTTGATCATTAAGAGGGAGACCCTACCCTTAAGCAATTTTCCCAAACTACCTACAAATAAATTAAGCAGTTGACCAAGTTGACTTTTGGATTAAACCTAGAGAAATGAAAGGTTTCCATGGATGAATGCCCAAGAACAAGAAGAACAAGGTTCACCGGAGAAGAACGCCGGAGAGCCTTCAAAAAACCTAAGAAGTGTCACGAATAGGTGCTAAACCACCATAAAAAGGTGGAGGAAGAACCCAGGGAGGCCTATCGCTCAATTTCTAGCCCTAGAACCACCAGAAAAGGGTGGAAACACTTCAGAAAGAAGGGAAAACCGACCAGAGGGATTTTCATAAAAAGTATTTGAGAAATCAAAAGAAAAATTAAAGAAAGAGAGAAAAAATGAAGAGCTTGATGAAGAAGTTACCTAGAAGAGAAGACTGAAGCTGGAAAAGAACTGGAAGCATTTACGAAGATGTAGGAATGGAGGTTTGATTTCAAAAACTAGAGAAAGAGCGTGCGTGCGAAGGAGAAAGAAGAAGAAAGAGAATTCTTTGAAAAAGGGTTTAAATACTTGGTCATTAGTGGGCCCACTAACCAAAGTAGTGCACATCCCACGAGGAGAATCATTATTAGGGCACAAAGACCCATGCATAGTGTGCAATCATCACATCTGGGAAACGCAAATGATGATTGACATCTGAGAAGACGTCAATCAATTTAACAAATGTCACTCATCAACTTGACCACCCATTTGGCATTTAAAGGCAATATTAATTACCCCTCAACCATCTCAACATCATCGATGACTAAGGTCTAGGGGGTGATTGATATTGGGGGTGTAAATGGGTCGGGTCTGGATCGGGTCTGGGTATATCCATATCCGATCCGGGTATATTTTTAACGGATCGGGTCTTACCCGATTACCCGACGGGTCTCAGAAAATGGATCCAGACCCGGATCCGTTAAGGACCCGAAGACCCGACCCGATTATATATATATATAGTAAAACTGTTTTTATACACTGTTATTTTTATATATAACTTATATATATATATGTATGTAAAACTTTTTTTATATAAAACTGTTTTTATATAAATATATAACTTATATATATATATATGTATGTAAATATGTATGTAAAACTGTTTTTATATATAACTTATATATATATATAACTGTTATATATATGTATGTATATATGTATGTAAAACTGTTATATATATATATAAGTTAGTTATATATATATATTTAGTAACTATATGTAAGACTATATATATATATATATATATATAATATTATATATATATAAATATATATTTATTATATTATATATATACACATTCGGGTCGGGTCCTTATCGGATCGGAGTCATGTATATCCCGATCCGGTCCATTAACTAATCGGGTAATCGGATAATCGGGTCTATAAAATTTGCTCAGATCCGTTAATTCTGGTCGGGTCCGGATCGGGTCCGGGTCCAGACCCGGTCCATTGACAACCCTAATTGATATACAAAAATACACCCTCAGCCAGGCCGAGGGTATCCTCATCTTGGATGAGGACTCAACCCTACAATAGGTCGACCCCATCATCTGAGGCCGGACGACCATGCGACAGGGCGACCCCGTCAACTGAGGTCGGACGACCCTGTGACGAAATAAGTCTAATTGTCAGCACGACCGGACGACCCTATGAGGGGACGACAGTACGAGGCCTATATCCAGCAGTCAAGACCGAGTGCCAGCATAAACCTTAGCCTAACATCATAAGCCGAGGGTGACATCATCATGGCACGTGATTTTAGAGACGCGTGGCACAGTGTGTATGGGACTCATATAACATGTGGACCAGACCGTTATAATAATATCATCCCCTCACATGAGGGAATATTATGTCATCATTAACCATAAGTGGCATAGCCAGGTGTCAACAGGGAATTGGCTAGATTATCATTCACATGCATAATGCACGCTTAGGGGGGTACACTACCCCCAAGCCCTATATATACTTGTCATCTTCAAACTTATAAAGGATTGATCATAAAAAACCCTAGTGAAAACTCTACTTGTACACACAGTAAAGAGAGAGTGAGCTTATGGGCATTGTATCCAAGGCCATTAGTGCCCATACTTAGTGGATCACACACTCACAGTGGATATAGGCCTGATTGGCTGAACCACTATACATCACTGTCTTCATTTCTCTTATCCTCATCCCCTTCTATATACTTATACACGTACATAACTCTATTACTGCCATTGTTATTACTGTTTGAGCTCATCATCTCTTATCTGGTGGAGCTAAATATTAGCATCATCAATAACTATGCAGTACACGATACCACCCCATACCCCCATCTATGTAAATTGATCCGACCATCCCACTTATCTCATAACAAAGTGGTGACCCTAAACATATGATCTAAAATAATGACCAACACTATGCTTAGAACATCTCAACTGACGCGTGTTACAAAATCCGACGTCGAATGCGACCCCAAGCGATAGGTTTTCCATGAAAACAGGTATGTCCACACAAGTAATAAAAACATACACATAACACACAATATGCATAGGTAATTATCCTCATAACTACCATAACATGATTTCATAATTCTCGAAATATAAATCCTTATCTTGAATATTTACACTCTGGTTAATTATTAATTCACCACTTAATGTATAACAACACAAATCCATTTTTAATCAAATATTCCTTCACTTGGATAATTTCCTATGTACTCTCTTGGACTTGTATAAATTCACAGAATGTTTCCACGGTCTATCCTTGACCCAAACTTCCAAAAGTTGAATCGATTCGCCCTTAGAGCCGAACCGATTCACTCCGAACCAAATCGATTCTCCCTAAAAGCCAAATCGATTCGCTTTTGGAAGTGACCCTAGATTTATCAAATTCTAATATAGGTATCTTCCCCAAAACTCTATAATCATTTTTAAAAATTTATACAATATTTCAGTTTCCATAACTATATCATAGTCAAGAAAACGTGTCTACATGGGTCTATAACTAATCTACAAATGCTATTCCCTTGGTAATTCAAGTAATTGGATCATAAACATCATAAGTTCTAAACCCTACATCTTCATAATTCTCATATAAGATTTCTAGAATACTAAGCTCAGTACATGATTCAAATTCATGCATAAACATTAATCCTATCACGTGTATTCTAGTAGTAATTTCTTCAATTAAATAATATTGATTCCGGGTTTGTTCCCAAGGCTTTATCTTTCTAGGCACATTTAACTTCAATTAATTTTAAAAAGCCCTAGATCCAAATTCATCTATAATTCAATCTTCAATCAAATCTATAACCTGTTATTGGTATGAGAGATGCATATGAATCAAGACACATATTATTAAAAGTTTTACAAGAAAATTCTTGCCTTTAGAGATGATAGAAGCCTCCTTCTTTTAGCCTTTGTTCCCCCTTTCTTCTCTAAGATTGGCAACTTCCCCCAGAAAGTGTAAGGCTACTAGGTTAACTTAAAAGTGGATGGAATATGTAATTAAGTTATTTTATTATCCTTTTAAAACCCTTAATCCAGTATCTCCTCTTAATACCTAATTTTGGGCCCCCAAATAAGAGTTAAATGGCACTCAGTTTGGTCCAAAAATCTTCTTAAGGGTGTACCTATCCCCCAGGCCCAACCAAGGATGTGTAAAATTCCTAAACGAGTTCCTAAATAACTCTGGAACGTAATCAAACCAAGTCTACAATAAATTATACATGTATTCATACTAATCATATGATAATAATAACAATTCACGTAACATGCAATTTAATTATTTTACCAATGCACACATTTGGTATAATCGAATCACTAATTCATACACAATCATATTCAAGCAATTTATTCATGCAATTTAATTATATAATTCTACCCATTTAAATGACATCAAAGTATGGGGTGTTACATCCTCCCCCTCATAATGGAATTCCGTCCTTAGAATTCGGAATATACTTGACTCGAAGAGATCCGAACACTTCTCTCACATGTCATCCTCCCTCTCCTAAATTGACTAGTCATCATTGAGGTGTCCCCACTGCACGCGTACTAAATAAACTACCTTAGAATAAAGTCTATGCTCCTTATGGTCCAGAATGGTTAAAATTATCTCCTCATAACTCACATCTATATGGGGCTCTATCCCGTCAAGATCTATGTCCTAATCAGTTACCTCGACTCTAAGGAATCTTTGTAACATCGAAACATGGAAAACGTTGTAGATCCTCTTCAAGTGATCCGGTAAGGCTAACTGATACACTACTGATCCAATATTCTCAATAATTGGGAACAATCCCATATATCGAGGATCTAACTTCCCTTTCTTCCCAAACTGCATTACTCCCTTCATATGAGACACCTTGAGTATCACCTGATTCCCAATCTCAAAATCCAAGTGTCTCCTATTTGCATTATCATAAATCTTCCATTGATCATGGGCAATCCGAATCCTATCCCTGATAATATGCATCTTCTCCGATGTATCCTTAATGAAATCCGATTCGAGAAGCTTGTTATCTCCCACTTCTAACCAAAAAGAGGGAAAATGACAAGACCTTTCATACATTGACTCGTAAGGTTCCATACTGATTGTGAACTTGTAACTGTTGTTGTAAGAAAACTCCACTAATGGTAAGTAATGCTCCAAACTACCTTTAAAATCCAAAATGCATATCTGTAATATGTCCTCAAACATCTGATTCACCCTCTCTATCTGACCACATGTCTGTGGGTGATACAAGGTACTCAACCTCAACAACGTCCCTAATGCCTATTGGAAGCTCCTCCAAAAGTGGGACAAAAACATCTTATCCATATCCGAAAAAATATTGAGTGATACACCGTTCAACTTCACAATCTCTGCAAGAAATAACTTGGCGTACTTCTTTGAAGTATAGACTGTCCGAATTGACAAGAAGTAACACCTTTGTCAAATGGTTAATGATCACCTAGTTGGCCTCGTGTCCCCACTATGATGTTGGTAATCCCGTAATAAAATCCTTAGAAATGTTCTCCCATTTCCATATAGGAATCTCGAGAGATTGTATAACACCTGCTAGGAACTGACGGTCCACTTTCACCATTTGACACGTGGCACACTTGGACACAAAAATGGATATGCCCTTCTTCATGCCTACACACCAATACTGACACCTCATGTAAGGATACATATTATCCCCATCAAAATGTATTGAAAAACGTGACCCATGTGCCTCATTCATAATTCCTTATCTTTTAGAACTACTAGCCTACCATGAACCTCAATAACCCATTCAAACTAATTGAATAATTTTATGCACCCTCTGCCTATAACTTACTGACTTTATCTTAGAAAATACGATCTCCCGTATGTGCCTTCTCAACTTTAAGGATGGTTTTAAGTTTGATGGTAAGAACTGCCATAAAAGCATGTGACAACTCATTGTCCGTACAAAGCAAACCCCACTTCTCCTTCCACACTGCTGCTAGCTCGACAGATGGATTACGTCTGAAGGCATTTGCCACTACATTCACATTTCTCGGATGATATTGAATATCAAACTAGTGGTATTTCACAAACTCAAGCGACTGATGCTCTCATGTTCAACTCCCTTTATGCGAATAAATAATGTAAACTTCCATGGTTCATGACAATTGAAATTTTTCCACCAAATGATAGTGTCTCCAAATGCGCAAAGCAAAAACTACTGTGACCAACTCAAGATAATGGGTGGGCTAATTTACCTTATGAGGCTTAAGCTTTTGAGAAGCATAAGCTATTGGCCTTTCCTCCTACATCAATATAATTCCAAGTCCTGGAAAAGATGCATTAGTAAAGACTTCATAGTCTATTACTACTTGAGGTAAGACCACCATCGGAGCCAAAGTTAGCCTGAACTTCATCTCATTAAAATCTTATTGACATCTCGTATCCCAAACAAATGGTTCACCCTTCCACATTAAATTTGTTAGAAGATAGACTATCTTCGAGAAACCCTGAATGAATTGATTGTAGTATGATGCCAAACTTAAAAACTACGCACCTCCGTAGGTGTAGTGGGCTGCTCCCAATCCATCACCGCTAAAACCTTTCCTTAATCCACTGATATCCCCATCTCAGATATAGCGTGTCTCAAGAAATGAACTTCCCTCAATCAAAACTCACATTTCTCGAACTTGGCATAGAGTTGATGGTCCCGCAATGTTTGTAAGAATATCCGCAAGAGTTGTGCATTCTCATCTATATTCTGAACATAAATCAATATGTCATCTATGAACACAATAAAAAATTGACATATGAAGTCCCTGAACATCCTATTCATCAGGTCCATGGACACTGCCGGTGCATTGGTTAAAAGGCATAACCATGAACTTATAAGACCTATATCTTGTCAAAAATGCTGTGTCCGGAACATCCTAATCCTGGATAATCAACTGATGGTACCCTGACCTTAAATAAATCTTAGAAAAATATAATGCACCCCTCAACTAGTCGAATAAATAATCAATATGGGACAACTGGTACTTGTTCCGTACAGTGAACTTATTCAACTCCCTATAATTGATACACAACCTCAATGATTTGTCCTTTTTCTTCATGAACAGGACGAGAGGACTCCAAGGTGAAGTACTCTTCTAAATAAATCCTTCACCCAATAACCACTGAATCTAATCCCTAAGTTCTCTCATCTCGAATTAAGTTATATGGTACGGTGCATAGGTGATGGGTCTCGTACCTAAAATCAAGTCAATCATAAACTTGATCTCTTTACTTGGTGGTAACCCTATAATTTCTCAAAACACATATGAAAACTCCCTAACAATGAAAATGGTTTCTAGAGAAATAATGATATAAATGGGTTCTTGATCCTCCCTCCGAGTGCGACATCATAACTAAGTTCATCTATTTCCCCGGTATGGCAAAGATGATGAACCTCCAATAACAATCAACACAAACCCTATAAGTGGCTAACCAATCCATCCCCAGGATAATGTCATACTCTAACATATCTATTACAAGTAGGCCAGCCAGGAACGTAAGTCTTCTAATGTCTATCCATATACATCATCATGTAGAACACATACATGCACCTTTACCCATGGGTGAATCGATGTATAGTACCATTTCAGAGCTCACCATCCTTGATGACCGAGAAAAACTAGTACTAAAAAATGAGTGTGATGCACCGGTATCAAATAAAATATGCCCTACATGCCTTAAAATAGAGAACATACTCTCCACTACCAATGTTGGTGCTGGTCCCTCTCTAGATGTGACGTGATACACATGCCCATACTGTCAGCGAAGTTATTACTCTTGAGGTGGGGCAGGTGGAGCTAGTAGTGTTGGCACCACGACCATCGATGGGTCTGGTACCTACTGATGTTATCCCTGAGGTGTCTGATATCCACGCTAACTTCCCTGCTCATATGCCCCTGATTTCCCAGAGGGAACTTCTTCGTTGGGTGTCCCTTCTCTCCACAGATGTAATAATTTCCATAAAAATGACACCTATACTGCTATTTTCCATATTGTCCCTACTGGCCTCAACCTTTCTTCCCCTGCCCCTGATGGCCCCTCGACTGTTGTCCCTATCCCTCCTGGCCCTATTTGTTCCGATCGTTGGAACCCATATTCTTATTGAATTGATCTCCTGCCTGGAACCCTTTAAACTATTGGATCCCCTTATTACAATTCCCACTTGTCTTTCCATGCTGTCTCTATAAATCTGTATTGGAATACTTCTTGCCCTTACTCTTCTAGAATGATATGTGATCTTAACAATTCAATAAAGCGACATTCACCATCTGAGAATATGTGGTAAAAGTTAGGTTCTCTAATAGGGATTTCTTGATGTGCCAACTTGTCCCTGATGCAAAGTTCTATATCTTCTTATTTTCAGTGTTAACCTCGTCTTTAGCATATAACGATAGTGTGGTAAACTTATACTTCTACTCTTCTACAGTACGACCTCTTGCATCAAGTCCATGAATTTCCTCCTTATTTATGACTTCATGGAGAGAGGAAAATATTTCCCTTAATACTTTACCCAAAACTCATTAATGGTAATCTTGTCTCTCTCATCCAAGGAGGTGATAGACTCCCACTACTGTAGGATTGTTCCTATTAATAGAAAAGAGGCTAACATCTTGTTCACCACTGTGCACTCAACCATCCTCAAGTGTCTTTGAATATCCTTCTTTCATTAATTGTCACTAAGATATTTGTACTCCCAGTAAACTTTGGTGGGTGTCCCTTAGTGAAGTCCTCCTTGGCTCTCTCCCAAATGAAGCCCTGAGACTGAACGAGTAGCACCACTGACTGCGTAGGGGGGCTGCTATTGTAGCTTAAAGTGATCTAGCACGACATCTATAACTATAGAGACTTCCTGAGTCACTATGGTAACTATGTCTGTTGGAGTAACCATGGGTGAAATTGTTGTGGATGTGGGTGCGGCTATGGCTGTATCAATGTTGGTAGAAAGTCATTGTCTACTACGCGAGTGTTTTCGATCTGAAAGCAAATAAGGTTGATATTACAAATTGTAAAGACTACACCGATTCCTAAACATAGGCCTCTACATACTAAGGAACGTAATGCAGAATGTAACGAGAGCAACATAGATCCTAAGGATGCCAAAACATGGTTTCTCTAATACCAACTGTAACAACCTCTATTTTCCTCGTAAAGGTTGGCCAAACACAATATGTCAAAGAAGGGACTCATCTAACAATTCATACCATTCATAGCATCAACCGTAAAGATATAATTTTATTTTAACAAATCTACGCATAGTAAAACAATATGAAATAATAATTGATAATGAATAAGACCCAACTCTCATAAATCATAAAACATCTATCCCAAACATAAATAAAAATAACTCACTGAAATAAAGTCTTGAGCTTATGCATATCTCTAGAATATAAAAAGTGAAATAAAATAAGGAGTATTAACCTATATTAGAAACAAGGAGATGAATCTTCTAAGAAAATGCAATTGCAAGTCTAATCCTCTGTCAGCCATGCTGTTCCTATCTAGGATAAGCTGGAAAATAATTTTCATGATTTGGGTTAACGCCCTAAAGTTGCAAGAATTGACTTACACAAACATGGGTATGTCCACACAAGTAATAAATACATACATATAGAACATAATGTTTATAGGTAATTATCCTCATAACTACCGTGACCTGATTTCATATTTCTTGAAACATATACCCTTATCTTGAATATTCACACTACAGTTAATTATTAAGTTCACCATTTATTGGATAACAACAACAATCTTCTTTAATTAAATATTCCTTCACTTAGACAACCTCCCATATACTCGTTCGAACTCGTAAATTTTTTTTGAACGTTTTCACTGTTTAATCCCGACCCAAGCCTCAGGAGACAAATCGATTCACTCCGAGCCGAATTGATTCCCTCTGGGATGAATCAATTCACTTTGGAAGCCAAATCAATTCTTTTCTCGTAGTGAGCCTAGATTTATCAAATTCCAATATGGGTTTCTTCAACAAAATTCTATAATCATTTTTAAGACTCTATACAACTCAATTTCAGTAACCATAACGATATCATAGTTAAAAAAACATGTTTATATGGCCTTATAACTAATCTACATGTGATGTTCCCCCAGTAATTCAAGTAATTGGATTATAAACATCACAACTTGTTTAAGCCCAACAAGTTCATAATTCTCATCTATGATTTTTAGAATATTAACACCTATACATAATTCAAATCCAGCCTTAAACATTAATCCTATCACATGGATTTTAGTAGTAATTTTTCCAATTAAACGATATCAGTTCCGGGTTTGTCACCAAGGTATTTATCTTTGAAGGCATAATTAACTTCAATTAATTCTAAAAATCCCTAAATCCAAATCCATCTTTAATTCAGTTTTCAATCAAATTTATAGCTCGAAATTGGTGCAAGAGACATGAATATGAATCAAAAAACATATTATTAAAAGTTTTGCAAGAAAATTCTTACCTTTAGAGATGATAAAAGCCTCTTCCTTTAAGTCTTTGTTCCTCTCTTCTTCTCCAAGATTGGTAACTTTCCCCCAAAAGTGTATGGCTGCTAGATTAACTTAGAAGTCAGTGGAATGTGTAATTAAGTTGGTTTATTATCCTTTTAAAACCTTAATATTGTATTTCCTCTTAATACCCGCTTTCGGGCCCCTAAAGAAGCCTGGAATGACACTCGAATTGGTTCCAAATCTCACATAATGGTATACCTATCCCTCGGGCCCAACTTAGAGTGTTTAAAATGCTTAAACGAGTTCCTAAATCACTCCAGAACATACTCAAAGAAAGTCTACAATAAATTTTACATTTTAGTAATAATAATCATGTGATAATAATAATTCACGTAACATGAAATATAATTATTCTACCAATGCACACATTCGATATAATTGAATCACTAAATCATGTACAATCATATTGAAGAAATTTATTCACGCAATTTAATTATATAATTCTACCAATTTAAATGACATAAAAGTATGGGGTGTTACAACTACCCCGTGGTGAGATTACTTTTTGATATCCCATCCTCATATGTATATATCACTTTGTGTTAAGTCCACTAGGCGAGGGACTCCTAAGGATTTACTAATAGAAGAAAGACATGGTCCCCGAAGGGAGTGGTATTCATGTGATATAGTTGAGAACTATAAAAGAGATATATTAGTCTAGTGATGAATGCTTAATTAAATTAACCCTATATAACAATTATATGTTGATAATATATGACTTTGTATGTCGTACTTTGGGGTGACATTACATGGGTTGGTATTTGGGTCGTATTCTCACAAGTGTCGTTAGTTACATCCGTACTACACTTGATTATAAGTTACTTACTTATTAGTGTAGTGATAAAATCTCTTAGTACAATTTTTTCATTGGGTTGGGACATGCTCATAGTATTTCACTTAGGTGAAGGGTGATGTATTTATTACGTGATAGAGCCGGAGGGATGGAATGTTATTTGTAAATGAGTCAGATGATTTATAAGTTATATATTGGAGATATTTCTTGAAACATTATGGTACTGATCTAAATAATATAAAACTATTTTCAGAGCATGCATAGATACAATCCACAAGGCTAGGGAGATTCAAACTTGTATCTCCATTTTATTTCCAGTTTGAGAGTGCATATTCAATACCGAAATGGAGACTCAATAGAAATTATTTTAGCGCACCTAAAAGTCTATGTTCAAATATTTATCAACCAAATAAAGTTTTAACCTTGTTTAAGCATGTGGGTGATAAAATATGAGAGAAAGGTAAATACATACATAACATTGGATCTACGAGGATAAAAACCCACTGACGGGAAAAACCTAGGGCCAATTAAATAATCTCACTAAAAACTTGGTAAAGACTTAAAGATGGAACTAACGATAATCACATCTTTCTACCTAACTCACACCTCACTTTTTCCACCAATTCTTAGCAAGATATAAATCCCTATAGGCCGATAGAGGTTCTCAACATCTCTTATGCCATTTACACACGTCAATCATGTTTCACAAGCCTTCTTCTTCAAACTTGGGAGTTCAGAAATGATTTGAACCCCCCCAAAAGAGCATTAAATGTCACAACACACTTGTTGGGAGAAAGGCCCTAAAGTGCATGGAAAAGGTGATTTTTGAATGTGTTATATTGGTAAAATCTCCACCATCTTTAATATTAATCAACCTCAATAAAGAGAGGTGATTAAATGCAAAGAAACGAAAATATGAACTAGATTTGGAAAATAGGTTTCCCTATTTTCAAAAGTGTGTACTTATGTTCTTAGAAAAGAAGAAGATTCAAATACACAAAAGCTCTCTCAGTATATTTTCTCTTGAAAATGGTTTGAGAGATATTTTGAAATGGATATCAATAATGGTTTAAATAATGTAAGTATAAAATTTGTGATTTGTCATTATGTTTTTAGTTTGTAATTTTCCATTACATCCCACTACACCTTCATGCATATTCTCAAGGCTTCAATTGAAGACAAATTAATGATCGAACATGACAATTGAAGATCGAAGAAATTTCATCACTAAATCATACAGAGAAGGAATATGAGGATAATTTTGTGTAAACATGAAGTTCAGTGTTATTTTACAATTTTTTGAAACAAAAAAACATTTTCAACAGTTTTTAATCAAAAAATCCTTTTTAAGGCAACTGCTTAGAATAAGGTACTAAGGGTTGTTTGAACGAGATTCTTTAACTCGTTCGATATCAGACGTTCGAACGAAACTTAAAATGACTCTATTTTGTTAGAGCTCTAGATAGTTGTTCAATCTATCGTTCTATGTCGTTTAAATGACTTTGCATAAGTCGTCCGAATGAGGTACAACACGATCAAAAGAGCCATCAATTTTTTTTCTTGATTTCAAATGCAATCTTTTCAAGTCTATCTCTTAGATATTTTTATCACTATTTAAGTGACACAAACTTGCACTTCTTTGTAAGATTTTTTCCACATATTTTGTGATCAAACACTTCGATTTTCCAAATCCAAATCCCTTAGATGTTTTGTGATCAATTTATAAAATCTTGAAGAACACATCTTATCTTCATAACCCTGTAGAGTTGGTACCGAAGGTAGGAAAGGAGTTTCTTGAGGTTGATCAGTGGACATCAAGGCAACTGGAGCTTGCTGTGGGGAGTTGATGGATATGCACTGCTTGATGTTATAAATAAGGAAGGAGACATAGCTGTGATACTTAGGAGATACTAAGTCTGCAAGTCTGTAAGTCTGTCTGTGTCATTCTGTAATACCTTAGTTGTAACAACGCTGAAAAATATTTTTTCTCAAAAGGTTTTTTTCCTCATATCTAAAGTTATGGTTTATTCGATTTGATTTAGATTCAATATCTTGAATGTTTAGTTTCACCTAATTAATCAAGATTAAATTGGATTAAAGTGAATTTGGTTTGTTTATGACCTAATCTATAAAGTTTACATTTGATCAAATAATTGTACCACTCTACAAAATTTCCAAGTTGGAGTAAGAGTTTGTTTCTACAAGTTATTTACATGAATCTTGATGGTTATATGGAGAATTCGTACAGTAGGCCACATTAGTTTGATGGCATGAATTTTACTTATTGGAGAACTCGAATGGGATATTTTCTAAAATTGATCGACTTGCTCATTTGGATTATTGTTGAAAGGGGGTGGTCTCCTCTTATTGTGACTAATGAGAATATCATTAGTTTTAAGACAATGGGAAATTAGCTTGAAAATGACTTTAAAATGTGTAATTTTAATTCTCGTGGTTTGAATTCTACTTTTGGTGATGTCACACCTGACAAATTTCATGACATCATGATGTGTACGATGTCTAAAGAAGCTTGGTATATCCCCTATCTTACACACAAGGGTACTAATATTGTTAAAGATTATAAGCTTAAAAACCTTACCACGCAATTTGAGACTATACGCGTGCTTGAAACTGAAACTTTCGATGAATTTTATGCTCGTATATGTGACATTGTAAAGTCCTATTTTAATTTGGGTGAGAAAATTCTGAAAATGAGAGTTGTTAAAAAAAATTTGAGGTCTCTCTCTTCTCGTTTTAATGAGAAAGTTACCGTCCTTAACTCTTTGGGAATTTTAGAAAACAATTAGGCTAGAAGAACGAATAGGTGAGCTCTAAACTTATGAATTAGACATGTTATCAAAAACTAAAAAGAAAAAAGAAAAATGATTATCTTTAAAAGATAATTAAAAAAGATAGGAGGTTTCTGTCTCCGATTATGAATTTGATCAAGATGATATTGCCCTATTTGCTAAAAAAATTAAAAAAAAATCTCAAATTCAAAAATAAAAATTCAATCAAATCGAAAACTATAATTTTTAAGAAAAGTTAAAATTGCAAAGCGGGTAAGATTTTTTTTTTAGAATTATCAAAAGAAAGAAATAGGTGAGTATCCTAAGAAACATGAATAAAAGAGGTGTGATGAGAAAGGCCACAAAGCCCATGAGTGTCCCACTAGGCTTAAAAGACAGGGCAAAGGCAAAGCCTCCTATGATGCCCTTTTAAGCGATAGTGATGTTGATTCGATAGCTTTCGGTGATGAATAACTGCATGGACATAACTTCAACGTATTCATGACTAGTGACGTTAGAACCATAAGCGCATCTGATATCGATGAGGAAGTTGTTAAATGTGATAACCTAGAGAGAGTTTGAGGGTGAGGATTTGAGTGAAGGAGAATGTGGTATCCAATATGCATACCCGAACTTTACACCGAGTAGTTGAAAACTAAAAAGCAAAAAGAAATTTTGACTCTTAGGGTGTTGTCTTTAGAAAAGGAGTAAAATGTTTCGAGAGAGAGCGAGGCTTAGATTAGCATATATTTGAGTAGGCAACTTGTTTTGGTAGGTAGGGAAAATAATGTCATGACCAATAAAGTGTCTAGTATTACGAGAGATCTTCAAGCATCATTAGAGACTCGTGATAAACTTGAAGCCTAATTTTCTCAACTCGATAAGATCTCAAACGTGCCCAGGAGGTCAAAGTCACCTTAGAGGACACATCCAAAAAAGTTGGAAAGATGTTCCTAAGTACCACTTTAGGTTTTAAAGAGATGTATGTCATAGATTATGAGGGTACATCCACTTTCAATACCTCATCGAACTAGTTGCCAAGTTTTTGTTAGATCCTTATAGGCCTCCATATAATCCACCATGGATAACTTATCTTAGGCCTATCAACCAAGTCGACCAAAATAAATCTGTGTTTGTACCCATTGCAAACAAAGAGGTCACCTTACGGAGTTTTGTTACAAGCTAGGAAAAGTCTCCCACACACATCCCCCTCCCTCCACCCACCGTTATAACAACCTAGTTAGTTTTAGAGAGCAAGTTGGATTTATAGTCACTACTTCTAAATGCTTAATGGAAGAATTTTAAAGGATGTATACACCTCATGAGAACACTTCCAAGACAATGACTACTACCAATAATGATAAGGGTAAGGAAAAGATTACCACCATTTGGGTATCTGAAAGTGAAAAAAAAACTTGTTATTCACGTTGCAATTAATTTTCAAGATTTTTTTGAAAGTTATATGATAGTGGGCACTCTAGGAACATGACAAGTGACAAGTCACATTTTACCAACCTTATGGATCGCAACGAAGGAAAAATTGCCTTTGGGTATGGGAGTAGGTCTAGTATATTAGGACAAGATTGCATGGAGTTTTTTAGCTTTACTAGGAAAAAATGTGTTTTATGTTGAATGGTTGAAGGCTAACTTAATATGCATAAGCCAACTTTGCAATCCTAACTTTGCGATAAAGTTTGATCGGTCAAAATGTAATGTTTCTTATCAATTCGATGAACTTTTTTGACCAGGTGTCAGGGCTACCGACAATTTGCTAAGGTATTATTCCCAAGTCCTATTTAGTATGCAATAGTGTTAAGGTATCCACCATGGACCTTTGGCATCAACGGTCGATAACCTCAATTTTAGAGATCTTGCGATGTTAGTTAAGAAAGACCTAGTTTACGACTTACTGTCTTTTAAAAACTAACTTCTTCTACGTGTGGTCCTTGCCAAAAAGGGAAACATATCAAGAGTACCCATGGGAAGTTGCATACTATTACCACACTACATGTGTTAGAGTTGATACACATGGATATTATGAGTTCAATGTGCACCGAGAGTATTGGTGATAAGAATTACATTTTGGTGATGGTTGATGACTTTTCAAGATACTACATTGTTGGATTTCTTAAAGAATAGTCTGATACTTGTGAGTTCCTCACAACCAAGCATTGTATACTTCAAAATCAACGCAGTTTTTCCATCAATAGATTAAGGAGTGACAAAGGCATGGAGTTTATCGACACCAGTATTGGCGCATATTGTGATGGTATAGGCATCAAACATGAGTTTTCGACTGTAGGAACGCCTTAATAAAATGGGATTATCGAGAGGAAAAATAGGACTATCCAAGAAATGGGAAAATCCAAGATCAGTGGTAGGAATGTGCCTAGATGCTTTTAAGAGGAGGTGGTTAACACCATATGACACATGCTGAATAGGGTTTATTTTCATCCACACACACTTCACGCTCTATATGAGTTATGGATCGATAAGAAACCCAACCTATTTTTAGGAGGGTGGTTGTAGAAGGGGTCTATGAAGAACTAAAATGGGTGAGGCATGGAAAACTCCCATAGATGCTGCCTTAAAGGTTTCCAAAGTTTCAATAGCAGATCGAGAAGAAAAACTTTCTATTTCAGGTAACAATGGAGCAGGTGTGAATACTAAAGAAAAATGATTATTTATAACTTTGCATCAACAGAAATAAAAGATAAAGGGTATCACTATGGAAGTGTTGGCTGTAGGGAACAAAGAGACATTCACTTCAACTGCAATATCCCGCCCGATAAATTAGTTAAAATTATATATACGAAATATATACGATGGGATATAAATTAGAGTTAAAGAAAATTAATTAAATTATGTATTTTTAAAAGTCTTATATAAGGATTATAAAATATAAGGAAAATAAATTGTGTTTGCCCTTATTAAAAGTTGGAAACTATTATGGGCAAATGTGTTAATTGAAAATGTCGAATTTAGAAGAAAATGAGTTAAACTAAGTGGATATCTGATTAAATCTCATAACAGTTAGTGGGAAAATATAGAAGTAGAGTTTTCAGCCGTCGTTTGAATGAAACAAACCGTTGTTCGAACGACTAGAGACTATCATTTGAATGATCAATCTTGTCGTTCGAATGACCAGGACGGGATTAGTTCCCCTTATGTGCTGTAGAGCTCTAATTCGCTGGTGCTATACCTTTCCAGTACATCAGGGATCTCTTAGGCGTTTGGGACATATGGATTCCACTATATCAGAGATGGTGGGACGTGGTTGATGGGTATAATACTAATGGGTTCTTTGTCCTATGGATAAAAAATGGAAGTTCAGGATATTGCAAACCCACCTGCCACAACGATGTCAATCCCGTAGCCATCGGATTTCCTCGGTAGTTAGATTTGTTATAATACCTCAAATTTTGGGTTGTATATAAAAGAGAGTCGTGGGGAGAGAATGAAGGTCAACCCATTTATCTACCTTGAATATCTCGCAACTCTCTCTTGATAGTAATCGGTGTTCTGCCATTAAGAGCCCTTGAAGATACACTCACACCTCAAGTGAGTATTTCTCAACTGCAAAGAACTATATAGTGACGAAAAATGTAGAAGCTTGGTTTGGGGAGGTTTTTAAGGTGCATTCGAAGGGGGGTTAATTTATAAGAAGAAGAATAATAATAATACATTATTGGAGGTTTTGTAGAGGGTCTTTGGTGAAACTTCTTGGAGCTTCCATGGAGGACTGTTTGGTGGAGCTTTTGTGACTCCCTTTAGGGACACCTTTGGAGGTGGGAGAGTTACCCATCTTCATCACCACCACCATCTTGCAGTCTTTTACGTGGGAAATACTAACTTTTGTTTAAGTTTAATGTTGAGGATATTTTAACATGTTATTGATATATAGTACGTTAAATATATGTGTGTAGTTTATTGACTTGCACCTTAGTGGATTATTATCCATATTAGTATTGCATGAAATGGTATAAAAAATATGATAGAAAATAGGTCTTGAAAACATAAAAAATTTCAGAATAAAACAATAAACATTTTTATGGAAGAAAAATGTAAGAAATATTATTTTGGTGTATTTCTAGTGAAAAAGAAATAATTAACATTTTTATGGAATACAAATGTAAGAAATGTTATTTTGGTGTATTTCTTGCGAAAAAGAAATAATAACATTTTTATGGAATAAAAATGTAAGAAATGTTATTTTGGTGTATTTCTAGTAAAAGGTAAATAATAAACATTTTTATGGAATAAAAATGTAAGAAATGTCATTTTGATGTATTTCTAGTGAAAAAAAAAGAAATAATGAACATTTTTATAAAAATGTGGAATGGTGTTAATGTTGGTAAAATATTTATGAAATAAATATTTTTAAATTTTTGGCAAAATAGAGACTTTATGAATAAATGGACATTTGTTGAGTTTAAACAGATTGATAAAATGTCTTTGTTACATGAAATGTACGTTGAATCCACTAGGTAGGATTTTAATATTTAAAGTCCACTTTCAATGTATATAACCTTGTCGTATTTCGGAAATAAATATGTGAGCAAGTTTAAAGAAAGTCTTGTGGGGTGTAAGCATGGAATAAGACAAAAGAAAATTAGGGAACTTAAAATGTAAAGGGTGTTACTTGTGTGTTAAAAGTGTGATATTAAACAAGTGTTAAAATGGCTAAAGTGTTTTAAAAGTTAAGTTGGAGACTTAATAACCATTTTAAGAAATAACACTTGTTAAGGGATGAAATTGCAAGTTTGGTAAACAAAGGGTAAATTGGTAATTTACTTAAAATGGAACATTTTATGGAATAAAATAATAAAGAATGTCTTTACACTAACGTGTGTGTGAAAATTAATCATCTCCGTGTGTGTGGATAAGGGACTTAAAGAAGAAAACAAACAATTTTCCAAGTATTAATGGAAAAATGGATGGTTAAGTCCAGGTTTTGGCTTCGACCGGGTAAAGGTAAAGAAGTGGAATAATGTGGACATGTGTAAGATATTAAACACATTAATAAGGACTCGGATGCAATCGAGAATAAGCAAGAAGGGATCGGAGGCCATGAGTGAAAATCCCTAAATCACTGGCCAGAGCATATGGTGCGCATAGCCGTCGGTGTGGAGCCCGTGTAAATATGCAGTAAAAGGAAGTTTTCAAGAAACGATAAAGGAAATATGGAACAGGTAAAGAAATGAGTTGTGTGGTGAAATGTGTTAATACAACCTAACTTGAATGAATGAAATAAATGTTCTAAGCCTAGATGGGTTGGGTCAAGCCCAACTCATCCCTACGGGCTAACGGATTGATGATTTTTAAGGGATCATCATCATCTAATGTTAGGTTCCGCCACACACTCCAAGAACAAAATTGCAGCACAAGAAAGCTCTCTAATATCACTCACTCCTTAAAATGGAGAAGGAAACTAAGGTAGCCACTAAAGATCCAAAGATCGATTTATTTCAAGATGATGATGAGTTTGAGGTCAATGAAGAATGGGATGAGAAAGAAGGAAGAGAAACGACGCAACAATGGGAAGATGATTGGGAGGATGATGATGTCAGTGATGACTTCTCTCTTCATCTGAGGAGGTAACTGGAGAACAACATGTAGAAGAGTTGAGTATATGGTACCATCACTTCCATTTGAGTCTTGTGATATTGCGATGACATTGGATACTAAAACTGTCTCATATTTTCCCCTTCTGTGTGGTGGAAAGTGATACTATCTGTAATGATCTTAATGATTGGTATGCAATCTACTGTCCTGGTATTTTTCATTATCGGGTAGGTTTACCTGGATTGGAATTTTTTATTTTAAAGGCTGATTTTGTGCTTTCTCTAAGGATAATAAATTAAAAGAAGTGACACTGATAGGGTGATTTACTAAAAAAAAATGTTCTGGAAAAGGTGAAATGGGCAAGTAAATGTGTAAATCTATTAATGTCCATAAGTTAAGGATAAGGGTAAAATAAAGTGGGTAAATGGGTGGTTAAGTAACCTAAGTTGTTAAACCCATAATTTGCATAAGTATGTATTGAAAGGTTTTCAAATAACAAACAAGTATTTTCTAACACAGTGAACGCATTCGTTGAAATTATACTTTTCAATGAAAATACAAGCATGTTCTAAATGAATAAAAAGGGCTGATTACGGTAAAGGAATGATTTGGGATAAATCAAGTGTAGTGATGTTAAGTGTGGAACCTAGTGTGTTGAATAAAATGAGTAATGCTAAGTATGAATAAGAAAAGTATTGACAACATGAAGGTAGTTTAATCTGGGTGAGTAAGGTTTTCGGAAGTAAAACAGTTAATGAATTTGAATATGTATTTTTCAAAGGTATATCTATATATGTAGATACATATTTATTTTTTTGCATGCATGTGATTGTAGTGTGTGAGTGTTCTTTTCTACCGTTCGTTTCTATATTGTTTGTATATTCCCACTGGGCATAGGCTCATACCTTCGCTTTGTTATGGTAGGTTGGGTGCGATTTCATAATTTGAGGGCATTGTAGAGGTACTTGTACTTTAATTATTTTACGTTAGTAGCTCTGTTTACTTGGACTCGGGGTGCTCCCCCTGGGTCCCATTGCGTAGTTTGTCTTGAAATTGGAATTGCAAGTTGAATCTTAATTAAAATAAAACTGGACCAACAACATTATATAGGTTGTTTCATTACACTTCACACATGACGCTCGAGCTGGAGCAGGTTGCCTCACGGGTAACCTATAAATTCTGGTCGGGTCATTACAAATGGTATCAGAGCTCTAGGTTCAATGTTCCTTTCGAAAGTGACATGGTGAGTCGATAGTCGATCTGTCGACGTCAGTGTTAGTCTGGGACAGTCATGCTAGTTGGTTACGGTTTAGCTTGTGTCCTCGACGATAATTTCAAAGAGGTTAGCATGATAAGTAAGTTATCACCAAGTGGCATACGATCAAGTTAATTGTCATAATTTTTTTTACCAATTCTGATTAAGTATGTAATAATTTACGGATGTCCACATAAGCCAATAAGTGGGGACATTGTGGTTTATAATGTGAGCCACTTATTTCATCCTTTGATGATGTAGAACCTTTTTTAGATATTAATAGAATGAGATGATTCCATTGGGCAAGTGGCATTCAATTGTGTAAAGTCAACGGTAGAGACTGATAGTTGAAATGTTGTGATTACACTGACAATCGTAGTTCTAAATTATAAGTAGCCTTAGGTGCGACACACATGAGGAGTACATATCAATGTTATGATTATGTAAGTCTGATCCTCGGGGTAACCCCGTGATTGATGAAAATTGATAGGGTGCTGTCCTAGTGGAAGAATGCCTTAGTGATTATTAGCATTTAAGTGTATCATATCAAACTTGATTTGGGTCACGGAGTGACAATAAAGAGTAATGTGTTTGAAAGTATTATTTTCGTGATGAGAAGATATTGGATCCCTTGGTTGTGGGCTTAGATTTAGTATATCTCGATTCATGTGCCTTGCTTATAATGTGGGTTTAGATAATCTTGATGATTGAGGTAAACTCGGAGTGAATCTAAATAACCGTAGTGAATTAGCATTAAATAAATGAGTTTTGATGTTTTATAAGAGGACCTCTTACGACGTCATTAGGGTAGGTCTACTTCTGTCAACCCCGATGTCTTTTGTCCTACTAGAACTTAGATGTGGTTAATTTATGGTTTGATGATTTTAGCGTGACATTGAGAAATAGAATCCCTTGTGGCATTCATGGGCATGGGTCTTACTGTTCATAGATAATACCCGATGTACTTTTTGATGAATAATAGAGGCAGAACATGAAAACCTAGGGATCTAGAGGATTAGATGTTTAAATACATTCTTAAGTTTTATTCGTAATGTTTTGATGAAAAATTACATTAGAAACTGTCCTAATACACGTGAAAAGGATTTGGGACAATTGGTTTTGAATTTAGTGGAGAAACATGGAAGTTATAGTTGTATTAATGGTGAAAACTGCACATACGAAATGAAGAAAACGAGGTTCAGAGGGGAGAACCAGTTCGATTTAGAGGGGCGAACTCGTTCAGTTCCCTGAAAAATGTAAATTTTCCTTTTTGCCTAGAACTCCTAAATTATTTTTGAGAAAAATTTGAGAGATCGTTAGAATATAATGAGGGATCTATTATATCACAGTAGGCCATGATAGGGTTATGTGAGTTTAGTCATATCGAGAGAATTAAAATGATGATTAAAGGGGATTTAATGTCAAAGTAATTAATTTGCGAGAATGAGAATGTAATTACGGGAAAGCGTGAGTAAGCTACGGCATGAACTAATAAGGAAAGGAAGACTTAGCTACTAAAATAATGTAAGGGGTAACTAGGACCCTTAGAGTACAAAATAATACTCGAATAATACGATAGTGAGTCAAATCATAAAGTAATAAGTACGGGGAGTATGTGAGTGAATTATACTACGTACGAACGATGAAATTAGGTTGTGTGAATACCTATTGAATATGTAAATATATCGGTTGTGTGTGTACCTATATGACTGATGTTATGAGTTAGAATACCTACGCTTCTTGGTATCACTGGAGGTTCTCGCGTAGTGGGTGATCCCACCTTGACGATTCCAGTGACGTCTGGATTGGTGCCTCAGAATATAGAACTTAGGGTGGCTCGCTATGTGACGTGTATTAGTGAGACTGGCGTGTCAAATGGGCACGTTAGGTATGTGTGTAGCCCAAAGGCTTAGAACTATGTTCGCCTCCACCATTGGATATTTGATTTTGGGTTCGAGGATTCATGCCGAACCAATAGTCCCCATTTAGTACAAGAGGTACTTAGACTGGTATATATATATATATATATATATATATATATATATATATATATATATATATATATATGCGATCGTGATTATTCCACTTATGCATGATAGTAGACTGATTGATAGAGTATATCGAAAGAATGAATTAAGTAGTTAAACTTAATTGATTGAATAAAATAGAAGATAATTTAAATGATGATTTTGATGCTTAAAATACGAGGAATGTTAATTCAATTAGTGTACTGTATGGGCGGTACGGGGACCTAGATATGTGATTAGTCTAGATAGTTACTTATGTCTAGTTAGCTTGGGTAGCACATCTAGGTGGGCTAAGTAGAGACGTTAGGTGTGCACTTTAGATGAGAGGTGAGGATACTCAAGAGAGTGTACGTAACATGTCTAATAAATAACCGATTTTGAACTTTGATAAACCCTTGCTAAATATCTTCAAAATGTTTTGAGTATTAACTCTTACTGTAAAAATATTTTCAAAACCTTATAGGTGTCCAGCCATAGGGACGCCAGGCTTGATATTCTGCTTCAGGGATACATAACTATGCACAAGTGGATGCTTGCATAGTTTTGGATTAGATGCATCTATTCTTCATTCCTAGTGTAGGAATCAATTTTTGAGTTACAGTTTCAGTTGGATGTGTTTCCATTTCAGATTTATTATCTCAATTTAGACTTGTATTGGATTTGGTTATTATTACTGGATTTTATTTGGTTTGGTTTTAGTCAATGATTTATTCGGCAGGATTTTATTTATTTAAATCTTGTGATGGTTTGGTTTTTATGGTGTTTGGTTTATTTTAGTTCCACATGTTGTTACCCGTTTAATAGAAGATAAAATTTGGCACCGCTTTAATTAAGTAATATGTGATTAGTAATTAATTTGGTTTTCGAAAGTGATGCTAAGAATGAACCAATTAGGTGGGGTGTCATAGATGGTATTTGAGCATCAGGTTCTAGAGTTCATAGGATCTGTACATCGTACTACGATTTTAGTGCATCGTTCGTTTGATTTAGATCCCTATTATTATGAATGTTGCTTTTATCTTGACGTGTGTGTGATTTACTTCTGATATTTTAATTGTATTGACTGTGAGCTCATACAAATTTGATTTGTTTTCATATGCCACCGAGGAGAGAGCGAGCGGATAGGGCTAAGGATAGAGCAGGTTTGCCGGAGGACCGACAGGAGCCACAGGCACCGCTACCACTACCACCAACAGATATGGTTTTGACTACCCAGGTGGCAGAGATAGTGGCCCAAGCGATCAAAGCAGCCATGATAGCTATGGCAGTCCATTTTCCTCAGCCCGAGGCCCAGTCGCCAGTGGCATCGGAGGATCAGGCCCATCCAGGGGCATATTCTTGGTAGTGAATCGGGGAGATGTTTCAGAAGGGCCATCCGCCTGAGTTTCAGGGTAGTACTGATGTGGTTTCTTCATATTAGTGGAAGAATAATATTAAGAGCCGTATGCTCATGGTGGATTGTACCGAGGCACACAAACAGATGTTAGCTACCTTCAGATTAGCCGGAGCGGCTTTACAGTGCTGGGAGTTTGTGATCACCACTAAGGAGAGAGATTCGATGACCATTACAGAATTCAGAGTGAGGTTCGATCACAAGTAATTCCCACCTTCCATTGAGTCAGAGATGTGCAAGAGGTTTGGGGAAGTTATTCAGGGTGACCACTCGGTACTACGAGGAAGAGTTCACCCGTCTAGCTAACTTTGTGCCAGATAAGGTGAGCAACGAAGAAAAAAAGAAAATTAACTTCATGGATGGTCGGGCTTGGAAGATCAGGAAATATTTGATAGGTAACCCGGTATTGATGATATATACTGATGTTGTCAATGCCGCACTTGTTCACTACCAGGATCATCGTTGCCATGCAAAGGGAAGAAAGAGAAGAGTAGAGCCTAGCCATCCGATCAAGGATAATGGGGGTGGTTCTAGTGGAGCACCTCAGCAACATCAAACATCCAGTCAACAGGGGAAGGATTTCCGAAAGGGGAACAATACCAAAAAATTCAGACACGATTATCGATAGGGTCAGCAAGGCCCAAACCAGTAGCAGGTTACTCAGGGTCGTTAGAGCCAAGGGAACTAAGGGGGAGGCCAATAGAGCCGAGGCCAGCAAGGCTAGCATCATTGGGGATAGTAGGGTTAGATATAGAGAGTATTCCCGGGTCAATGCTTTATATGTGTTCATGAGGGTCACAAGATGAGGGATTGCCCAGAGAAGGGTGGAGCACAGCAGTAGGGTGCTCAGTAGGGATAGAAGGCTCCAATACCCACTGTAGAACCAACACCATCAACCCCATAGAAGTATCAATGGAAGATGCACTACGGGTTTATGTATAATGTCCAGGACATAGCCATGCCACCAGAATCTCAGGCGTCGCCGATATTAGAGGGTACATTTCCTATTGATTGGATTGAGGATAGGATTATGTTTGATACTGGGGCGTCACATTCTTTTATAAAAACTATATTTTCTTGATCTTTCGGTTTATTAGAGATAATATGTGGTCTCCTTGTGTGTGTAGAATCACAGATGGGTAGTGGTTCGTTGATACACTTGATTTGTAGAGGATTTGATATTATTATAGGGAGACTGAGCTGAGCAACGAACCTCCTTGTGTTAGATATAAATGGTTACGATGTGATTTTGGGTATGTATTGGTTAGAAGGCCATAGGGCGATGATATATTTCTATGAGAGGGCCATTATGTTCAACTACAGGGAGATGAATAAGGTCACGATATGGAATCAGTATCCATTATCGAGGATCGATGACCTTTTTGACCAGTTGAGGGGAGCGAAGTACTTCTCCAAAATTGATTTGAGACCTGGGTATCATTAGTTGCGTATTCAGGAGGAGGATGCTCCCCAAACTAATTTTCTATTGCGGTATGGACCATACAAGTTTAGGGTGATGCTGTTTGGGCTCACCAATGTGCCTACGGTGTTTATGGACCTCATGAAAAGGGTATTCAGGGAGTTCCTAGACCAGTTCATGATTTTGTTTATAGGCGACATTCTTGTATATTCTTGAACTGATGATAAGAACATAGAGCATCTTCGTATGGTTCTACAAATGCTACGAGATCATCAGTTGTACGCCAAATTCGAGAAGTGTGGATTTTGGCTTCAAGAAGTGCAGTTTATTGGCCACATTATGTCTGACAGGGGCTTTGTTGTTGATCCGAGTAAGGTATCGACGGTGAGGGAGTGGGATAGCCCACGACACCGATCGAGATTTGCAGCTTTTTAGGGTTAGCCAGGTATTATGGTCGTTTCATCAAGGGGTTCTCGAAGATTGTGGGTCCATTGACAAACCTGACTTGTAAAGGGGTACCATTGGTGTGGAGCGATCATTATCAGTTAGCATTTAATGAGCTAAAGGATAAGCTGACATCATCACCAGTACTTACTTTTTATGGGGTAGGATTGGAGTACCGGGTCTATACCGATGCATCCTTGTAGGGACTTGGGGGTGTATTGCAGGAGGATGAGAGGGCTATATATCTTATGCGTCCCGAAAGCTTAAGACCATGAGAATAATTACCCTACCCATGACCTTGAGTTAGCAGCGATCATTTTTGCATTGAGGATATAGAGACATTATCTTCTGGGGGAACAGTTCAAAGATCACAAGTCACTTCAGTATCTTTTCACTCAAAAGGATCTGAGAATAAGGCAAATTCGGTGGCTAAAATTTATGCAGGACTACCCGTTTGATATACATTATCATCCTAGTAAGGCTAATGTCGTGGCACATGCGTTGAGTCGACGACCTACAGGAGAGATAGAAAAGGTTTGGAAAGAGAAGCGGAGTAAGCTTCGTCACAATGATGAGGTTGCTCAAGCAAGCATGACAGTTTTATCTATCACTCCTGAGATTATGATGCGAGTAGTGAAGGCACAGGCAGAGGATCAATTTTTTTAGGACAGGTTACGACAGTTGTTAGCCGAGGGCTCATAGTCTTACTCGATCATCTTAGAGGGAGGTCCACAATTTAATGGGAAACTTATAGTGCCAGAGGATGAGGATTTGAGACATTCATTTAGGACACAGTCTCATGGTTCAAGATTTGTGGAACATCCCAGTGGGGATAAGATGGTCCAGGATATGAGGAGATAGTACTGGCGGTCGGGTTTGAAACGAGACATAGTACTGTTTGTTTCGAAGTCTGTTACATGCCAACTTATAAAAGTTAACCATCAATGACCTTCATGGATTCTACAACCACTTGAGATTACCATGTGTATGTGGGAGAGCATTTCGATGACTTTATCACTGGGTTGCTAACTTCACAGAGGCTCACGATTCCATTTGGGTAATAGTGGATCGATTGACCATAGTGGCCCATTTCTTGCTAGTTCGCACTGATTACACGAAGAGTTAGTATGCGCAGATGTTCATTCAAGAGATAATGAAGTTGCATGGGGTGATGATTAACATTGTATCTAATAGAGACAAGGTCTTTATTTCCCACTTTTGGTAGAGTTTTCAAGAGGCCATGGGCACATATTTACGATTGAGTACCGCTTACCATCCAAAGACAGATGGGCAGACTGAGAAGGTTATCCAGCTGCTGGAAGACATGTTGAGGATGTGCATCCTATATTTTGAGGGAGGTTGAGAGAGATACCTTCCATTGGTAGAGTTTGTGTATAACAACTCGTACCAATTTACCATCGGTATGGAACCATTTGAGGAGCTTTATGGGATGCCTTATCATTTGCTCTCTTGCTGGTTAGAGGTGGGGGATAACAAGTTATTGGGTCCATAGATGATAAAGGATACGAATTCCAAGATTGACCTTATCCGGGGATGCATTCGGATAGCTCAAGATTGGCAGAAGAGCTATGCTAATGCCGATCGAAAACACGTTGATTTAGAGGATGGTGACCAGGTGTTAGTACGGTTGTCTCCCATGAAGGGCGTTATGAGGTTCGACAAGAAGGGGAAGTTAGAAATGGGGTACGTGGGGCCTTTCCCTATTATCGAGAGAGTGGGATCGATATCATATAGATTGGGTTTACTAGAGAATCTGCAGCGAATACACGACGTGTTCCATGTGGCATCGCTGAAGAAGTAAAGGAGGTGCAAGAGAGATTTTTGGCACGTTACACTTGAGGAGATTGATGTGAAACTAGGCATCTCATATGAGGAGATACCCGTGGCTATTCTAGACCGCAGTGTGCAAAAACTACGGTCTAAGGTGACACCTCTAGTCAGAGTGCAATGGGGACACCACAACGTTAATGAGTCTACTTGGGAGAGGTAGGACGACATGTGAGAGCAGTATCCAGAGTTGTTTACCGCAGGTATGACCTAATTTTGGGGACGAAATTCCTTTGTAAGGGGGAAGTATGTAATACCCCGTATTTTTCTGCATATTTGAGATTTAATTAATTCGGTAATTACATTTTTTTATTTTAAAATACCCGAGAGAAGTCATTTAATTAAATGGATAATATTGTGACAATTAAATATTAATCGATAGTGAAATAAAGAGTAATATTATGAATTATATTTACTAAGTTAATAGTAAATGGCTAATGATTAGAAATTATGTCATAGCGAGTGATATGGACGTAATTGGAATTTATCTCAACTGGGAGTCACGTGTAGACTCAAATATTTATTTAGAGTGGGATATTTATTTAGGGTGACTTGGGTGATGGTTGCGAGGTCATGGATGAGTCCGGAAGGGTAGAATTAGTCAAAATAGTTTACCCGGGGATGTCGATTGAGTTACGAGTCAATTTTAAGCTAAATGGGGACCATACGAGGGTATTTTGGTCATTTTATATTATGGGGTTTAGAGATCAACGAATTTTAGAGCTCTTAATCATCTTACAAGGATTTGGGGCTAGGGTTTAGAGGTTAGAAAACACAGAGAAGACATTAGAGACCAATCTTAGAGCTTTAGGATGGGTTTTTAAGAAATTCAAAGGAGTCTTGCACCACAAACACTTAGGAAGGAAGATTGAAGGAGAAAAACAATCAACTTAATTTCAAATCCATGAAGTCAGACTCTATAGTACTAAGGTAAGTGTTTATTGCAATCAATATGAAGTTATAATACACATGTGACTAGGGTTTTAATTATATTGATTATTTGATGATTTTTGGAAGAAAAGATTGATTTAAATGCATCTTTGGGTAGGAATTACTTGTAGAAAGATTTGATATCTGTAGAGGATAATAAAGTATGGATTTTGTTTGATTATCCATGAATTAAATATGGATTTTGATGAATAATAAAGGAAAAAGATGAAAACCTTGGGTGGAGAAACATGGAAGTTAGAGGTGTATTAAAGGTGAAAAACGCACCTGCGAAATGAAAAAGACGAGGTTCAGAGGGGAGAACCGGTTCGGTTCCCTGAAAAATGTAAATTTCCCTTTATGCCTAGAACTCCTAATCTACTATCAGGAAAAAATTGGGAGATTGTTAGAATATAATAAGGGATCTCTTATATTGCAGTAGACCATGATGGGCTTACGGGAGTTTAGTCATATCGAGAGAATTAAAATAATGATTAAACAGGATTTAATGTCAAAGTAATTAATTTGCGAGAATGAGAATGTAATTATGGGAAAGCGTGAGTGATATTATGGCATGAAACAGTACGGCAAGGAAGACGTAGCTACTGAAATAAAGTAAGGGGTGAGTAGGACCCTTAGAGTAGAGAATAATACTCGAATAATATGACAATGAGTCAAATTGTAAAGTAATAAGTACGAGAGGTATGTAAGTGAGTTATACTACGTACGAACGATAAAAATTAGGTTGTGTGAATACCTATATGATTGATGTTTTGAGCTAGAATACCTACGCTACTTGCTATCATCGGAGGTTCTCGCGTAGTGGGCAATCCCACCTTGACGATTCCAGTGAGGTCTGGATTGGTGCCCCAGAACATAGAACTTAGGGAAACTTGCTATGTGACGTGTATTGGTGAGACCGACGTGTCATTTGGGTACATTAGGCATGTGCAAATCCCAAAGGCTTAGTACTATGTCCGCCTCCACCATTTGATATTTGATTTTACATTCGAGGAGACATGATGAACCAGTAGTCCCCATTTAGTATGAGAGGTACTTAAACTACTAGTACAGTATGCCTATTATTTTACGGTGGTCCTTTTGAGAGACACCGTATATATATATATATGATCGTGATTATTCCACTTATGCGTGACAACAGACTGATAGATAGAGTACATGTAAAGAATCATTTAACTAGTGAAACTTAATTAGTTGAATAAAAGAGAAGATAATTGAAATGATGATTTCTATTCTTAATATATGAGGAATGTTAATTCGATTAGCGTACTTTATGGGCGGTACAAGCACTTAGAGATGTGACTAGTCCAGATAGTAACTTATGTCTAGTTAGCTTGGGTAGCACAGCTAGGTGGGCTAAGTAGAGACTTTGGGAGTGCACTTTAGATGAGAGGTGAGGATAATCAAGAGAGCGTACGTAACATGTGTAATCAATAACCAATTTTGAACTATGATAAACCCTTGAGAAATATTTTCAAAATGTTTTGAGTACTAACTCTTGTTGTAAAATATTTTCAAAACCTTTTAAGTGTTCAGCCATAGGGATGCCGGACTTGATATTTCTTCGGGGATACTTAGCTACGGCACAGGTGGATGCTTGCAGAGTTTTAGATTAAACGCATCTATTCTTCATTCCTAACGTAGGAATCTATTTGTCAGTTACAATTTTAATTGGGCGTGTTGCCATTTTAGATTTATTATCTCGGTTCAGACTTGTATTGGATTTGTTTATTATTATTGGATTTTATTTGGTTTGGTTTTAGCTAATAGTTTATTCGGCAGGATTCTACTTATCTATATCTTGTGATGGTTTGGTTTTTATTAGTGTCTGGTTTATTTTAGTTTCGCATGTTGTTACTCGTTTAATAAAAGATAAAATTTGGCATCAATTTAATTAACTAATAGGTTATTAGTAATTAATTTGTTTTCGACAGTGATACTATGAATGAACCAATTTGTAAATCCGGATTTAATTTAATAAATGACTGATTACCCGGTATTTAATTAGACCGGGTGTCACAATGAACAACTACCATTGGGGATACCATTCGGGAGACTCTTTCAGACTAGCAGGTACCACCAACAACATTAATTGACTTAGCTACAATCATTGCTCAAGAAATCACAACTTGGGTGACCACTGCTGTTGATACCTAATTTAGTCTGTTGATATGGATCAATAAAGTGAAGACACATGGCAGTCTACGTGGCAACAACAAACACTTCCGAGGAACTCACACGCTTCGAGGAACCATACTACAACGAGGAACACTGTTTCCCCGAGGAACTCATACGCTCCGAGGAACGAGAACTCTCCGAGAAGCTCTTGAGCACCGAGAAGCTTAGGCGATCCGAGCAACTCAGGCGGTCCGGGCTGCACCTCGAACAAAGCATTAATAGCGGGATAACCCACATTTTGACTATTCATTAAATGTTTATCATTCAGATGCACACGCTTAAGGAGCATTGAATGTATCACCCTTTCATATGTACATCATTTAATGTATTACCCTTTCACATTACAGCCTCAGGGCTATAAATACATTGTACAATCCTCATTATAGAACTTATAATCGAGAATTCCCAAACAATCAGCAATAACATAACAGTGGACGTAGGCCATTCTTATAAGGCTGAACCACTTTAAAATTCTTTGTCTCATTTATTTATCTGTGATTGAATAATTAGGGTGATCTAATTTTTTACATCAACAGATTGGCGCTGTCTGTGGGAACGATTGGTAATATCGTTTTTCACCAAAAAACAATCCATTACGAATGGATGACATTTCGAAATCCAGCAATCGAAACGCTGGAACCCCTCCAAATCCATCTAATCCGCCAAATATTGCAGATCTGGCTGGAATAATAACAAATCTAGCTCAGGGCCAGACCGTCATGCAAGAAACAATGCGACAACTCATCCAAACCCTTCATGGCGGTCCACCAACCCATTCAGGACTGCGGAGTATTCAAAGAAACACACGTGCACCATCCTCACGTACTAGGCGTACCAATTCATATCGCAATGAGGAATCTGAAGATTTTTCTTATCAACCTGGATGAACTTCGTCAGTGCGAGCCACAGATACTGAGCAACGTATCACTCTCTCCCCAGAAAGGGCCAGTGCGCTAGAAAGATTAAGCAGAATATCTCTTTTCGATCGATTAGGTCCTAGGAGGAGCAAAAGTCCTCCTAGAGCCCCATCGAGGAGTTTTTGACGACCATCAGATTTAAGGGAAGGATATGCCCAGTCGCGACCAGCTGCTCGTCAAGAGAGATCCCAGGAAGCTACTTCAACGTGATCAGCTGCTCGAACTAATAGGCTCGAGGAAGGAAATGATGCATGGAAAGGCTCTATTCAAAGGCTGGAGGATAGATTGGGGGAAATGGCTAAGGCTAAGAACCCTCTACAACGAACCTTTGTTCGAGGAACACCTTTTATCCAAGCTATTGTAGATTTTCCAACACCATCAAAGTTTAAAGCACCTGTTGTGACACCTAAATATGATGGAAAGACAGACCCTGTCCTTCATATAGAACAATACCAGGCTGCAGCCGACATCTATGCTGTTCTAGATGAGATGAGATGCAGAGCATTCTTGGAAACTCTTACCGGATCTGCTCAAATATGGTTTAATAATCTTCCTCGGGGTAATATTTCAACTTTTCTTCAACTGGCCGAGTTATTTATTGGGAATTTCTATTTTGGGGAAAAGCCAGTTAAACGAGTAGAACATTTGTTAAGTGTTAGACAAAAAGCTGGTGAGAGTACCAGAGATTATATAACTCATTTTAATAACGAGAAATTTGAAGTCATTGATTATGAGGAGAAGACAGCTATTACTGCCTTGATGAGTGGACTACTGTCGAACAAGTTGTACTACACTTAGGCCAAAGATACACCTCGAACCATGTCAGACCTGATGGGAAAAACGTCCAAAATTATGAACACCGAGGAGGCTATGGCTGTGAAGAAGAATATGGATGCCAAAGAAACCAAGGTGGAAGGTGATAAAGCTAAGAAGAAAGAGCATAAGAACAATGGTAATGACAAACACTCAAAAACTAGGTCGACATGGGAAATAATGAAGAAATTTGATAATTATACTCCTTTGAAGAAGGACATCAACCATGTTCTAAAAGAAATCAAGAACAACGTGGAATTAAATTGGCCAGAGAAAATGAAGGCAGACCCTGACAGGAGGAATAAAGCAAAATATTACGAGTTTCACAAAGATCATGACCATATGACCAAAAATTGCATAGCTCTTCAAAATGAAATTGAAACACTCATCAGACGAGGAAAACTGGCAAAGTATGTTGATTGAGGAAGCGAAAGAAGAAACAACAACCGAACAAGGGAGAGGTCTAGATCTCTTCGTCGAGTAGAGGAGAACAAGACAAGAAACCATGAAGTTGATCCAGAAAAAGACCCCGATCTTCCCAAGAGACCAAGACAGCCAGAACGAGAGGTATTTTCAATACGCTTTGGGTCATTTGACTATAATGTTATAATAGGTGGAGATGCAGGAGGAGGAGATCGTACTGTAGAGAGAAAAGATTACCTCGGTGAGGCTCAAGCTTGCTCGTAGATTCAGCGAATAAATCTAGCTGAAGAGGATTGCCCGAGAAAGGTGAATAAAGAGAAATTAGTCATTGGTTTCTCAAAGAATGACCTTGCAGGTGTTCTGTATCCTCATGATGACCCATTGGTGATCAAGATGAGAATGAAGGAGGTCATAATTTCAAGAGTACTGGTCGACAATGGTTGCTCGGCAGATATCATGTTCTACTTGTGCTTCGATAGTTTAAATCTAAAGCTATCTCAATTGGAGCCTTATCACAGACCCCTCATCGATTTTGCTGGCGAGAAAGTATTTCCACTTGGGATGATTAAGTTGGATATATTCATTGGTACGTGGCCTGCTTGTCGAACAAAAAGAATACGTTTCTTCGTGATGGATAAGAATGTTCAGTCATCGTACAATATCATCATGGGAAGAGTAGGATTGAAAAAGTTTAAAGCTGTACCATCTACAGTGCATCAATGCCTGAAATTTCCAACAAATTTTGGAGTAGGAGTTGTCAAAGGTGATCAGAAAGTAGCTCGGGAATGCTATTATTCATCCGCCGAGCAAGAAGAAATGGAGGAATCAAGGAAAAAGACTACTACCTATTAAGTGGATGAAGGTGCCGACATTGAAACATTGGATCCTAGAGATGAGTCGCAACTTATGAAGGGTCAAGTGGTGGAAGCTACTGAAAACATCATTCTGGACGACGAGCACCCTGAACGTACTACTCAAGTAGGTTCGTCGCTGGAAGCCTGACTAAAACAGGAATTGATAACTTTCCTTAGAAGCAGAAAGCAAACTTTTGCGTGGAGTCATGAAGATATGCCAGGGATAGATCCAAATTTCTTATGTCACGAACTCAATGTGAATAAGGAGATCAAGCCAGTGAAGCAGAGAATAAGAGTATTTAGTCCCTAGAAGAATCAAGCTATACAGGAGGAAGTCGAGAAGCTCCAGAAAGCTTGCTTCATTGAAGATGTTAAATATCCAGACTGGTTAGCCAATGTGGTGATGGTAAAAAAGAAGAACAACAAATGGAGGATGTGTGTAGACTTCACCGACCTCAACAAAGCATGCCCAAAGGATCACTTTCCATTGCCCCGAATTGATCAACTGGTAGATGCTACCTCGGGACACGAGTTGCTGAGTTTCATGGATGCTTATTCTGTCTACAATCAGATTAAAATGAAACCTGAAGACATGGAGAGTACTTCTTTCATTACCCCTAGGGGAACTTATTGTTATAATGTTATGCCTTTTGGTTTGAAAAATGCAGGTGCGACATATCAGTGGTTGATGAACTAGGTTTTTGCTGAACAAATCAGTTGCAATATGGAAGTCTATGTTGACGATATGCTAACAAAAAGCAAGAAAGCTGCCGACCATCTAGTTGACTTAAGTTAGACTTTTGATCAACTGGATAAATATCAAATGAAGTTGAACCCGATGAAGTGCATATTTGGAGTACGAGAAGGCATGTTTCTCGGATACATCGTCAATCAACGAGGCATTGAGGCAAATCCTGAAAAGATCAAAGCTCTATTAGGGCTGCGATCTCCAACGATGAAGAAGGAAGTACAGAGTCTCACAGGACGAGTAGCAGTACTCAACATATTTGTGTCACGAGCAACTGATAGATGTCTCCCATTCTTCAAGACACTCCGAAAGACTTTTGAGTGGAATGATGAATGTGAGAAGGCTTTTCAAGACTTGAAGAAATACTTGGGAGCACCTCCACTGTTGTCCCGGCCAGTGATGGGAGAGAAATTATACTTGTATCTAGCAGTGTCGGAGAATGCAGTTAGCTCGGCGTTGATCAGAGTGGAGAATGGAGTGCAGAAGCCAATTTATTATAAGAGTAAGGCCTTCCAAGGAGCAGAGATCAGATATCCAAAGCTGGAAAAGTTAGCACTGGAGTTAATTGAAGCGAGTAGAAGAATGAGGCCATACTTCCAGGCTCGTACCATAGTCGTATATACTGATATGCCATTGAGGCAAGCCCTTCATAAACCAAAAAAATCAGGGAGATTGATGTACTGGGCAATAGAGCTTGGTGAATATGATATAGTCTATGAACCTAGATCATCACTAAAAGGGCAGGCTGTAGTAGATTTTATATCAGAGTTCACCTATCCTGATACCCCCGAGGAGCAAAAGTTGCTCTCCGATCAACCTGTGGATGTTACCTGATCAACAAACACAAGCTCAGACCAACTCTGGCTGGTAAAAGGGCAAGTGGATGTTACAAGATCATCAAATTCGAGCTCAGACCAATTTCGATTGGTAAAAGAGCAAGGAGAGATGATCGATGAAGAGCAAGAAATATCCGGGGAGGATGAAAGGAAGCAACAAATATTTCACCGAGGAACTCTGACTGATCAGAAATTTGAAGAGGAGTTACTTATATGGAGGCTATATGTAGATGGCTCATCTTGCACTGCAGGATGTGGCGCGGGGATAGTTTTGAGCACTCCGGATGAGGTCGATATGGAATACGCCTTGCGTTTCCAATTCAAAGATTCCAACAATGAGGCTGAGTATGAGGCCATGATTGCAGGACTTAGTTTGGCAAAAATTATGGAGGCGCAGCAGGTTATGGTCTTCAGTGATTCTCAATTGATCGTAAATCAAATGTTGGGAGCATATGCAGTTAGAGGAGAATTAATGATCAGATATCACGCAAAGGCAAAGGAGCTAGTATCAGAATTTGCTGCTATTCAGTTGGTCAGAATACCGAGAACGAAGAATGCGAGAGCAGATGCCCTAGCTCGACTAGCATCAGCTACTCGCACCGAGCTACGACGAACAATCCCAATTGAAGTGTTGGTTGGTCGGAGTATAGATGAAGATCTAACGATGAACTTTATTACCCTTGATTTAGGACCATCTTGGATGGATCCCATCAGGGGATATATTGAAGAGGGAGAATTACCAATTGACAAGCTCGCAGCCAAGAAATTAAAGTTTAAAGCTGCTCGGTATGTATTAACTAACGGTATTCTGTATAGACGAGGAATTATGGCAGGTTTGCAGAGATGTGTACATCCCTCCGAGGTGAAAGATTTGATTGAAGAGATCCATGAGGGGTCCTATGGAGCACATGTAGCAGGTCGGACGCTTTTACAAAGGGTGATGACGCATGGATACTACTGGCCGACGATGAGGGCTGATTGTATAGCCTATGCAAAGAAATGTGACAAGTGCCAACATTTTTCCTCCATCCAAAGAGCTCCACAAGCATTGTTGACACCCATAACTTCCCCTTGGCCATTTGCCATGTGGGGAATTGATTTGGTTGGGCCACTGCCAATGACCCGAGGAAGGTTCAAATACCTCGTCGTCGCAGTTGATTATTTTACTAAGTGGGTAGAAGCTGAGCCACTCATTGATATGACGTACGAGAAGGTGTACCAATTTGTTTGGAAGAACATCATTTGTCGATATGGTCTTCCTCATGCTTTCATCACAGACCATGGAACATAATTTGATAACGAGGAGTTCACTGCCTATTGTCATCAATAAAATATTTTGAAGATCCACTCAGCACCAGGCCATCCTCAAAGCAATGGACAAACTGAAGTGACAAACAGAACGCTGCTGAATGGTTTGAAAAAAAGATTGGATGATACGAAAGCAAACTGGATCAACGAGCTACAATCAGTACTTTGGGCTTACCGAACTACTCCCCGAGTAGCAACAGGAGAATCACCATATATGCTGGCGTTTGGAAGTGAAGCTGTAATACCTGCCGAGTTGGGCCTCCCAACACACAGGGATCTGAATTTCAATTCCCCTGTCAGCGACTTAATGAGAAGACTAGATTTAGACATGCTCGAGGAAGTTAGAGAAGTAGCAGCCATTATAAATGCTGCTTACCAACAGCGAACAACTTTGTTCTACAACAAAAGGGTGAAGAAGTGCGACCTGAAAGAAGGAGATTATGTGCTGAAGAAAGTCATTCAAAAGCATAATAAGCTGGAGGTAAACTGGCATGGACCATACCGAGTTACAAAAGTTGTTCGACCAGGAACTTATCGAATAGCAACTCTAGAAGGGGAGGAGTTTAAGAATGCATGGAACGCAGAGCACCTGCGCAAATATTATCAGTGATGAATAAAATGAAGATATTCTGCCGAATTCTTTCTTTTATTGAAAGTTTTTTGGGGAATACTAGTGCGACACACTACTCGGCAAAGCTCAGGCTACTCAAATTTTTTCTTGAAAATGCCAACTAAGGTTGGTCGAGAAACCTATATTCCTCCGGGAAGTAAGGCTACCAATATTCCTCCGGGAAGTAAAGCTACCTATATTCCTCCGGGAAGTAAAGCTACCAATATTCCTCCGGGAAGTAAAGCTACCTATATTCCTCCGGGAAGTAAAGCTACCTGTATTCCTCCGGGAAGGAAAGCTACTTGTATTCCTCTGGGAAGTAAAATTTGTATTCCTACAGGAAATAAAACTATATGTTTCTCGTGAGATAAAAGTATTCCTAAAAATGCCAACTTATGTCGGTTAGGAAGTAAATATATTCTCGAAAATGCCAACTTGAGTTGGTCGGGAGGTAAAATTATTTCAAAAAGACTAACTATGGCTGGTCGGGGATAGAAACCCACCAACTGTAGTTGGTCGACAAGGAAAATTTACCGACCTTGGTTGGTCGGAAACATTTAAGAGAAAAATCTACTAACTATGGCTGGTCGGGGATAAAAACCCACTAACTATAGTTCGTCGACATGGAGAATTTAATGACTTTGGTTGGTCAGAAATATTTTTAAACATTTTTTATACTCGTAACTTTATTACTAAGTTGGTCGAGAAACAAAACTTTATTATTAAGTGATCGAGCAACATTTTTTTATACTCGTAACTTTTACTAAGTCCATCGAGAAACAAAATATTATTTTTGCCAAATGACTATCACAAGTTCAAACTACACAATATTGTTATCTTTTTATCAGATATGCATGCACAAATATAAAGTGTTATAAGACAATAGCGAATAGAAATGAAAGTCTTTCATTAAATCCAAAAAAAATTACATTGATAATGAAATGAAAGTTAAATTGATATGTATACTAACAATTACATCAAAATTCCTACTCTACTGGTTTTTTCCCCTCTGCTTTTGACACAGGTTCCTCGCCAGCAGGCGGATCATTTAAAGCCAGAGGAGAATTTATGAAGTTGAGATCCTTTAACATCCTGACATTGATCACGGATGGTCGATCTAGAAGGTGCTCGGGACGAGATACTTCAACAATTGAATGTAGATTGTAGTCGTCGAGATACTTGGAAATCAAGCTCCGAGGAATGGCCCGAGCAAGGATCCAACTCATATCCAGTTTGAATGGTGGCACGGGTAAGTCAAGACGCCCAGGATCATAGTAGTCCCACAAGTAATGACCCTGTTCGAGCTGCAGCACACCTAAGGCATTCAACCAGCCTTGCTTTTAGCCCTCATTATTGGCATTCTGGATACGATCGTCCAAGTGAAAGAGAGCTTCGTTGTATCCAGCCATCCAGAACTCCCTGGGCTGTTTATGGAATTGATATGTTAATCTATCCAGCTGCTCGTGGAGATTTTTGATGAAGATCTCTTTATTCTCCAAGGTAGACTTCTGAGTGGAGAGCTACTCTTCCAGGTCCTTGATTTTCTTTGACATTTCAGCCAAAGCCTGGTTCTTCGCCATTAATTGGAAGGCCTGGTTCTCTAGGGCAGACTGAGTCCTCTGTACCTCGACAGGAATCCGAGATGCTCTTGCTCATCCCCGAGGAGCCCTTGCTCGACCCCGAGAAGATGTGGAAGGGTCAGGCCTCTTCAAGGTTTCCAACTCGTCCCTCAAGTTGGCGTTCTCGACCTCTAAGAACGAGAATCCCTCATCGGTCACTGGGATTAAGGCTTTTGAAGAAGAGGCTGCAGACTTCAATTGTGATAGCTCTTTCTGCAAGTTGTTGTTCTCTTGCTCTAGCAACTTGGCAATTTGTCTGCACTCCTCAACCTCACCCCTCAAGGTTATCTCCCTCACATCGAACCCAGCAAAAAGCTTCTCGTAGCCCTTATCGGCAATGATCTGCTGGTACTTCTTCCCGTACCCCTCATGCAACAGGGTAGTGGATTCGTTGTATTGAAGCTGAAGGTCTTCGAGGGTGCCGTGGAGATCCTAGATCATATCATAATAGGCCACATTATTGGCCACCGCTCGATCAAGAAGATACTTCAGATATTGATATGCTTCCACTGCTTGTTCTGAAGCATCTTGGCCGAGGATGTCTGCAACTTGTGATGCACTCAGGTTTGTGTGACCAGCTTTAAAGTAATCATTACATTGTCGCAGCAGCTTTGTATCATGGGCAGATAACAACTCCATCCTGGCCAGAAACTAACAGAGAAAGAAAAAGCAGTAATCAATAAGAATCAAGACAACATATGAATAGAATATAGACGACAGTATGCAAAAAAGTCCAAATTTTATTAGATCATAGTTCAGAGTTACAAGTTCTGGGTTACATTTGATAAAAGAAAAAGATAAAGATAAAGATAAACCCGAACAACTCTACACCTTTTCCTTGTCTCCCAAAACCTTCTCGGGAGGCTGGGACAAGGAAGTAGGTTGCTCGGAGGGAATGGATAGTTGCTCAGGGAGCACTGGCAATTGCTCGGAGGAAGTAACGATTTGCTGAAGTTCCTCGGCAGCAGGATGAATGGCTGAGGGATGATCTCCCATCACCATAGAAGACTCTTCGGAGGTAGCTTCGTCCTCTTCTAAGTCCTCAGGAGTATGAGGGGAACCAGGGATGTGTTGATGAAAGAGTTCTAAATTTTCATCCACTTTCAGCTCCTGTAGAGAAGCAACCCATCCATCCCTGAAGTACTTGAGACTGCCATAGTCCACTTGCGACACCATGGCGGCCAACCCCTTGTTCCACCCCTTGTCCCATCCAGCGCTGAAGGACTTCTTCACAGCCATCTTCCTCTTCAACTTCTCCGAGGAAAGCTTCTCGGACAGCATGGTATCAGTATCTTTCAATTTATTTTCAATCTCCTCTTTCTGCCGACCTACTTCCCGAAGTTGAGCTAACTCCTCCTCGGCAGCCTTAAGTTTATCTTCAAACTCTCCAGCAGTTTTGAGCTTCTCTTCAAGCTCTTTATTTTTCCCTTCTAACTCCTTTATTCTCTTCTCCAACTCCTTGGAGACCTAAACAACTCGAGTTTTATCCTGCTCGGTGGAGGCAAGCTTCTTCTCCCAGATAGCCTTGTCAGTAGCATATGTCTGGCGAGAACCTGATAGCTTCTTACAGAGCTCCCTCCACACTGGATGAGGAACATAAAGCTTTAATTGTTTCATCCTTCTTCAGAATTATATTAAAGCTGCTCGTCAACTGTGAAAGTAAAAAGAAAGCAAGTTAGAAACAGAAACGACAAAAGAAATATGAAAAGTTCAAAGTAAGAAGACTTACAGAAGCAAGATGACGAGCAGCTAACGAAGTGACCATGTCCCGAGTAAGGTTTTCTTCAGTACCTTGGACCTCGGGAATGATCCAGGACTTTACCGAGCTCATGGCAGAGCTCGGGGGAACAAAAGTTAGAACCCCAGTTCCAGTAGCTGCGGGCTGAGCGATGGTGTCAGCCAAATTGACCGAGGAGCTTTTCTTCAGCCTCCTCGGGGGAACATGAACAGTTTTAACCAAGGAAGAACCCTTGGTCGGTGATATTACAATCACCTCTCCAGGAGCAGCAGATCTGCTCGGAGCCACTGCGGGCTTCTCGGCAACCTTCACAATAGCAGCTGAGGAAGGTGCATCATTCTTCTTTGCCCCCTCCCCTGGGACATCAACTTTACTTCTTTTTGCCTCTCCATAACCAGAGGCAGGCTTCTTGAAGAGAGTGGGAGGTCTTCTTTTCTTCATTCTTTCACTCAAAGGGACGTGAGATTCAGGCGAGGAGCTGGTGGAAGCTGGTATTGGCTCTGATTCACTTACTACTGGACAAGAAGTAAAAGAGGTTGTGTAGCTCTTGTACTGCAGCAAATATGAGGCTGATCTAATGTGCTCGTCGGAAACGGATTGATGCAGACTCCAGATAAGTTTCAAATGCCTTATATTGACATCAGCTTCTTTTGGGCACTTTCTTTTACCGTCAACTGCAAATAAATAAACATTGAAATATCAGTGGCACATTTTATCAAACACAAAAGAAGCATGATTTCAAAATAAATAAAATGAAATAAAAATAACCTATCCCATTGCCATAAGGAGGGCATCTGGGACCCTGATAAACTCCTTCTCCTGATAAAGGAGCATGTTGCTAATTTTTTATGACAACCCCGTGCTCAAAATAATCCCTATTGGCATCAGGGAGATTAACTACTAAAGCCCTATTTAACATTCTAGTTTTTAAATAAAAGGTGTTGTCACCCACTGCCCATCTATAACAAAACATAATCTCAGGAATTCCTATGCGAGTTCCATGGATTTGATTTAATCTATGCACCCCATTAACTATTCTCCATGTGTTGGGGGCTATTCTTGCAGGAACAACGTCAAAGTACTGACATAATTCCAGACACAAGGGATTTGGTGGAAAAGAAAATCCACACTCAGCAATAAAGAGACTAGGAACCAATGACCCTCAGCCAAACGGAAATAAACAGAAGGCTCAGAAAGCTCTTCCAAAACAACCCAGGAGGGAATGGAAAAATTAGAGCGAAATTTATCAAGAGATTCAATAGGGTAAACCATGGTGAATAAAGGAAATGAAGAAGAAGGAAGAAGATCTTACAGAAAAAGAGTGGAGCCGTTGACAACGGATGATGGAAAAGATGAATACACAGGAGATAAAGAGACGATGGAAAACTCGAAAATACAAATTTGAAAAGGTAGAAGACGATGGGAGTGTCTGTGAAGTTTAAATACCTTGCCTTGGGAAATGGTAAAGTAATTATTACAAGAATAAACAATTACGCTACCGGCGGCTAGGGAAACAAAAAGGGCGCGGCAATCGAAGCGAGAAGAAACGAATACGCTACCGAAGGCTAAAAATACAAAAAGTACGCAGAGATCGAGGCGGTTGTGAAAATTCAAAAAGCCCGATTCTACGAATTTGGAAAGAGAAATAAATACAAGGGAAACATTCCTAAAAATCAGGAGGACTATTTAAAGCTATCATATTCCGAGAAAGAATGTTCCATACTCCTCAAAATTCGAACTATGAAACATTGGGGGCTTCTGTTGATACCAAATTTAGTCTGCTGACATGGATCAATAAAGTGAAGACACGTGGCAGTCTACGTGGCAACAACAAATACTTCCGAGGAACTCACACGCTCCGAGGAACCATACTACAATGAGGAACACTGTTTCCCCGAGGAACTCATACGCTCCGAGGAACGAGAACTCTCCGAGGAACTCTTGAGCATCGAGAAGCTTAGGCGATCCGAGCAACTCAGGCGGTCCGAGTTGCACCTCGAATAAAGAATTAATAGCAGGATAACCAATAGTTTGACTATTCATTAAATGCTTATCATTCAGACGCACACGCTTAAGGAGCATTGAATGTATCACCCTTTCATATGTACATCATTTAATGTATTACCCTTTCACATTAGAGCCTCAGGGCTATAAAAACATTGTACAATCCTCATTGAAGGGGACCGAAATTTCTTGATAGAACTTGTAATCGAGAATTCCCAAACAATCAGCAATAACATAACAGTGGACGTAGGCCATTCTTATAAGGCTGAACCACTTTAAAATTCTTTGTCTCATTTATTTATCTGTGATTGAATAATTAGGGTGATCTAATTTTTTACATCAACAACTGCATTGTAGTACGTTCGGTAACCACATCTACAGTTTGTTGTGTTAGCTTAGCAAGAATTGTTTATTTAGGAGAGAGCATGTGGGGCATTTGTTCAGGGCAACCCACTGAATATTTTGGGGACTATCGAAATTTTTATTGCAGGCCAGTGGAGGAATTACATCCAGAGGCACTTGAGGATGTTAGAGTGCACAGAGGTTCATATGAAGATGTTTTTCCAATTTAAACTTGTGGGTGAGGCATTAGAGTTGTGGGAGTCTACCACCACAATCAAGGAAAGGGCAAGTATGGCCATATTTGAGTTTTGGAAGAAGTTAGAAGATAAGTTTTATCCACCAACAGTTAGAGAAACAAAGAAAAGGGAGTTATTGGCGTTGGATTAGTGAGCCGTACAATAGCCATGTATGAACATGAGTTAAAAAATATCTCTTTGTTCACACCCAAGGAGGTGATCGTGGAGGAGAAACGAATGGATTGTTTTGTTAGGGTATTGACTTAGAGGATCAAGTGGTATTATTGAGGAATTCGACATACACCACATTTATTCAGGTTATGAATGATGCACTTATTCATTGTCAGGAGAATTCGGACTTTCAAAAGTCTAATAATAGGGAGATAGTGGACAAGCATACTAACTCTCTACTCAATATAAAAATGGAGGGGAAGAGGGAAAAGGAACTCACATGGAGAGGAATACAAACAACTACAGTGAAAGGATCAACAAATGGAGTATTATCCATTTAAAAACATAAGAGGCGGTTAGTGGGCTAGGAGCAAGGGGCTCAGAATGGGGCCTTTTAGGGCCATTGCTATGGATCTAAGGAGGAGGGTCATTCGACCAAGAGGTGTTTGAAGGAAAAACTAGGGAAGTTTGATTAGTAGTCTAACATGATACAACCACTTGAGGTGATTCCACGAGTATGGTAGCTATCGGTGCCAATTAATGTTCTTCTAGCTATATTGGCACCGCCAGCGTTGGGGAGATAGTATCTACCGCATTAGTGAGAGATAGTCAGCATGGTACATCGTATAACAGGTACAATATCGGATGGAGTAGGGTATATCCTTTTTAATTTATCTATGTATGTTTTATTCTCTTATATTTTCATGTTTACGGGAATGGTAGGTAGGATATGTACATATACTAGATAAGTTATGTGTAGCCACTAAGGTTAGCACAGGTAATTTTCCAAGGATATGATATGAAGGATGGAATATTTTATTTACCAAATATTAGATGATTTATAAATAGTACAAGATGGTTAATTTATCGCACTATGAGTGATTTGTGGAATTGGATGACATAGGTGATTTGTTGAATAAGATGGCATGGGTGACTTGTAAGAACATGGGTGATTTGTTGAATGGGGTGGCATGGTTGACTTGCTGCAATATGGGTGATTTGCTGAGTAGGATGGCATGGTTTATTTTCCTCAACATGGGTGATTTTCTTAATATGTGGGGATGTTTGAGTTTCCATGACATGGGTAAAGTGTTTAGGGTAGGATGGTCAAGTTTTAATGTGTTGAATGGAGATTCATTAAGCTATTGGATCTAGTGCTCAAATGGTAGGCTATAAGTATATATGGGGGTTTTCTTGTTTATATTATTCATTTGACATATGAGTTTTTACTCGGTGTTAAGATTGGGATTCAACAGCTTATCATTTCTCTATCGTTTTCGGTGGGATAAAAGTTAGGGTAAATTCGGAGGATGGAATACCATTATTTTGGGGGAAGAATGTAATACTCGATAGTTTTATGAATTCAATAGATGATTATTTAATCATTAACTACTATTTATTTCGGTGATTTAACGTGTAATTTATCGAAGTTATTCGGTTTGAATTATTAATCAAAATTTAAAGAAAGAATTTGAATAATAAAGGAATGACCCTCTAATTTAATAATATGGTTGCAATTAAATTTTATTTATAGATTGTTATGGCTGGATCGGGTTCTGGGGAATACATATGCCCTGAGTGTTGTTTTTAAGGTGTTGAATCGTGCCCAATGGGTAGCTATCCCTTTGCGCAAAGTTTTAGAAGTATTTAGTTAGCATTTTTGGCTTATTTAGAGGTACAAAAATGGTCCCATGAGGAACTTATGGGATTAGAGAATTAAATTTCATTAAGCATCATAACACATCATATTTCATAACCCACCAGCAGAGGCAAATTTAAGAGAAGAGAGGTAGAAAACAAGAGGGTTTAATCAAAGCACAATCTTTATTAAAGCAAGAATTTTTATCTCTCCTATTGTATTACTTGCAAGTTACTTATAATTTTCATTGTTAAAGATGAATCTGTCATTAGAAACATACTTTTATTAGTTCAATCTGATTAATGACGTGTAAATTTGATTTGTTAACATGCTTAATGGAAGTTTTAATTGGATTAAATTAATAAATACATGTTCATATTGATTAGTATACTTAATATAGAAAGAACTACTCGACCTATATTGTTGAAAAAACCATGATTAATTTTTTTTGAATAACTAGTTGTTGTTTATCGGATTTATTTTATAGATAAAATTCTTGATTAATGTGTAATCACGTGTTTATTGGAGGATATTATTTTTAATTGACTAAAATCGTGTTTAAGTTCGATTACATGACCTATATCTTAATTTAATGTTTCTTCCCCTTATTAATGGAATTAAACATTGGTTATAAACATTGAAAGGGTTGGTTTTAATTTATGAGTGATTAAAGATCATAAGGGGTGGTAGGATCTTTGGAATGGCCTTTAATGGAGAACTAGTGGTTCAAAATTCTTTAAGTTAGGGTTTGTCGAAAAAGGATAATCAAAAGTATGACATTTTGGAACCACAGAGGATGGGGCCATAGTTGTGGCATTTTATATCGCGATTGTGGGTTTTGAGGTCGGGGTTGCAACTTTATGTTCCATGGTCACAGGGTGGTTGAATTGGGTCATGGGTTAAAGATCCTGATGGATTTGTTTTATTTATATGGTTGTTTCAGTTAGGGTTTGAATTGGGTTAGTTTTGTGGTATCATCGAGTCTTTTGATAAGGGTTTTTATAGATGAACATAGGATCTAATTGGAGGGGTGTTTAGGATATTATAATACTAATGTCTAATTTAATTTATAAAAAGGGTTATGGGTATGAAACCATAATTTAAAATAAGAAAATGTGCATCCTCATAGGATCACCACTTCCAATTGAAAAAAAATTCTAGTCATTTATGCAACTGTCAATGGATTCGGTGATCGAATGCCACTCGACAGAATTTCTCAATATGAGAGAGCCATTCCAAGTAGTATAAAACAAAAATTACTACAATCCCTTTTAGATAAAGGTGGATTGACTAACGAAAGAAAGATGGAACCAGATGCATTCTTAAAAGAAAACGCTTTGCCTTTCCTATGATGCAAGGAATAATGTACTTACATTACCCTTTTCTTTCTCATTCTCATTTTTTTCTCGTATTATGGATCTTGGTTTGAGCTTTCTTATTCTTTTTTTAAGAAAAGGCAAGGTCAAGTTGGTGCATTTTAAGTTTATGCATGTATGGGTATACTTAAGTTTTGAGGAATACTCATGTAACTAAAATTGTAATATATATATATATGCGTGTGTGTGTGTGTGCTTATGTATGTGTTAAACTTAAATCGGGAGCTGTAAATAACGGATTTAATAATGTTAAAATTATTGGTATTTTATTCTTAAAACCATGTGTACCGGTTACTGTTAAGTAAAGTTATGTAATTTCAATTTGAAATAAGGATCATGCTTATGAGAATGCCTTTTATTTAGTTTAAATATATTATAGACGTGTCGATTAATAGAGCTTAGTAGGAATTTCGATGAGACGGCTTCGGGTTGATCACTAGGAGATCGAGATTTAGGTTCTAACATCATTGAAACATTCAGAACCTATATAGGGAGTTGACATCATATCGGAATGATCACGATGAAATCCTTGTAGTTTATCTCAAACTACGGGAGTTTGTATTATGGTTTGATGACTTGTTCAATAGTTTGACAGAGGACTACGATCGGTACATCTAAAAAATGTATTGAACATGGACACCATGAAATTTGAATTTAAGGTTTGTCTTGATTAGACTCAGAAAATATCACATGATTTGAAAAGGGTGCATAAATTGTTAATCCCAAGAATTAGGAGGATTGGAATGCTTGCACAAATGTCACTTTGATTGCTATGGGTGCAATTTGATTTTCTATTGGGGAAAATAATCCCCGCATACTTAGTGAGAGTTATGTGAATAGGTTTGAGATCATAGTTCAGAGTAATCCGCATCCAATAGGCACTGTGAATTTTGATACCCCCATGATAGACTTATATGTTTTATTCTCACCAAGTAAAACAGGTCGATGGATTAATTTGTAATCGTGGTTGAGTAAGGAATAAGTTCTATCTGAGAATAAAGAAAATTGTTTAGATTTTGGTTAAAGTCAGTTAGCAGTAAATTGATTTGACCAAGCGAGGATTGTACCCTTAACATGGGGAATCATATGATATACTATAATCCACTTTGCAAATAAGACCTCATTATATTTGAGTGATTTTCGAGATAATTAAATTGGAGTGAATTCATAATTATTTAGAGGAATTAATTACGATTAAATAAAGAAAGGAAATATATATCAATAATTATTATTGTAATTTTTGAATATTTATTAGGAGCTAATTTAATTATTTATCTTGGGTCCATAGTGTAGTCTACATACCTAGGTAGTTAGGCCCATACTCTCAAGAAACTTAGTTTAACCAAAGTCAACCATCTATACTTGTATATAAAGCTGTAGGAAGGGGTTTTAAGCCTAATGGTCATCATTAGGGTTTGGGAACAATGAGGGAAAATACTATTCACGTTATTTGTGAATAATCCTAAGGAGAGACCACCATTTCTCACTCGGAAGGAAGGATTTTCATCTCAAAAGTTGCCCACATACTTACGTAGCTTTGGGGAGGATCATACAGTATAAGATCTAAGATATAACGAAGCTTAATAAATGTTTTTGGAGACCTTTGATTGTGAGAAACCTCATCATCATCATCAAACTATTTCTCTTCATACGAATCACCCCAAGATTCGCTATAGTGTGAATTCTTGAAACCCTAAGTTTAATTTTCAAACTTAGATCTCTTTTTCTTTACAATGCATGATTAATTAAAGATCTTTATGGGTGAAATTTGTGTGTTTTAAATCTCAATCCTATGTCATATTTCCAAACAATTAGTACTAGAGCCCCGATTGAGATTAATCATGTATTGAAAAGGTCCATGTTTTCTAACACGAAATCCTAGTTTTGTATGTTGTATGATTGTAAAATCTTGTGTATGGTATCGTACCAATATGGTTTTATAGATATTTTATTTTTATATCCCTTCCTTTATGGCCACATAATTTTATTTTATGTGATTGGATCTTACAGCGGTTTATCCATAGTTATTTCGCTCCTAGATTCAATATGATTGTAGTAATTAGGTTTTTCTAATTATTTCAATATCAAAATATTTCAAGGAGTTAGAAGGGGTTTTAATATTGATTTATAGTTAGAGTCATATATTTTGAAGGACACTGGGAAAAGTTTCAAGGCATTAGGTGCAATTTTGACTCGACTATGGAGGCTTTTGCATGGCAAAATAATAGAAAAAATAAGTTCGGTTTGATGATTCTTACTCTGGTTCTTCGTTTTGATCATTCCCAAAAGATCAAAAGGAGTTTTTTCAGAAGTGAAGATCATCAAGAAATCATGGCTGTTATGTAGTTTACTTCAAGTTGGACTCTATGTTAAAGGTAAGTGTTTTACAACGAGGATTCTTGGGCTTGAAGAGTTATACGTCAAGAAGGAGTTTAGGCGATGATGGATATGGCATTTTATCATTATTGTTGTATTTACTTAGGCAATTTTTTATTTATATTTGCACAGATGTCCCTTTATTATTAAGTTTCATAATCTGGTGTGGTAATTTGATTAATTAGGAACACCTATTTTATTGACAACATGGATTTGATTTTGAGACCGATCTAGACCATCGTTTTTCAGGAAAATCCATCTTATATATTCTTTTCTAAATTCAATTTAATTGGGGTAATTAATTTTAAGGTATAAATTAAATTTTAATCTTCGGGTTTGATCTTAATTTAAAAACAATTTTATTTTTGAGAAAATTAAAATAATGAGATTGGGTAATTTAATTTGTAGAAGTAAATTGGAAATTACTAAGGATTTTAATTCAGGATTTTGGAATTGAATGAATAGTTTTTGAAAACCCTCATGTTTTAAAATACTAAGTGGGAGAGTGGTTTCAATATAAACTCCACAGTCTCCATCAATATTTTTTTAATCAAATGTGATTAATTCCTCATCTTAGCTAGTCTGTCCCCCCCCCCCCCCCCCAATGGATGTACTTAATTAGGGAATCATTGATTCATTAAAACTCTTAAGTGACAATTTTGAGAATTAGAATGTGAGTGAGTTTGATTCCCCCAATGGGGAAGTCCATCATGAGCGGGTTCTATTTTAAGGAATGAACCGGTGGTATACATTTAGACACTGAAAATGCCCGATAGCTTAGGCAGGGATGGTTCTGAACACTAAAGAGGATATTCTTAAAAAAATCAAATTTAAATGTATAAAACTTTAAACAGGTTAACCCAATAAAAACTTTGGCACCAATTTAAACTGTTTGCTGTGAAAACTCGATTTACCCAATTTTATCTCTTTGACCTAAAACATGCATCTAGGTGATTATGGATAAAATAAGTATAATAATCACACAACATGTCGATGTATGGGAAAAACCGATACGGGAAAAACCTCGGATGGCCCAACTAAATACATCACTATGATAAGGTTTTACAAAGACAGACAATAGACTTACAGAATGGCTCTTCACCCTCGCAAGCCTTGGTGATCTTCTATTCTCCATAGTGTAATGAAAGAGTCCACTCACGCAAGCTTCCACAACGTGTGAGTCCACACACACATCGGTATCCACCGATGAGGCTCAATAACCATCTACATAGTTAAAATACGGAATCACCGCTTCTTCACAGTAACATAGAAAACATAATACAGAGTCCATCGCATGAAACATTTTCTCTATCCAAATGATGAGAAACAAATTATGGTGCCCTCAAACAAAGATATCAAAACATAAGAGTAGTGAAACTTGGATCTTTAAATGACTTGAGTGAAACTATGGTTTTGAATTTTTTTTACAAGTATGGGAAAATATTTTTCACCCAATGTTCTTGTAAAATCCAAGTATATCACACCTATATATAAAAAACAAAATTTTTGAGGTGGCGGATTAGTTCAAAAAAAATGTTTATGTCATTCAAATGACCTCTAAGTTCATTCGAATGAGCAAGAGAACTCGTTCAAATGAGATTCTAACGGGTAGACCATTATTGAACAGAGATACCCTAATGAATGTACAATTGAAGTCCATTCTAACGAACCTGTTAATTCGTTCTGACAAAAACTCAACTTCATCCAAAAAAAATTGTCCTCTCGTTATAATGAAGTATAAAACTCATTCAAATGAACTAAACTAAAAAAATATATGTTTTTCTCTAACAGACATTTTAAAAATAGTTCAAAACATTTTATATAAAACAAGTCACATAAAATTAAATTTCTAAGTATCATAATCATATCAAACCATACTTAAGAGATCATTGGAAACACAAAGACAAACGTGGCACAAAACACTGCACAAAGTGTAATAATGTTTGAAGCTTGGATGTTATGTCTTTTTCAAATACATCATAGGATTACGAGATTAACAATACAAAGCCTAACCTATGACTCAATTTGTTTTGTCCGGAATTAAGACAATACAAATAAATTATCTCAATTGGTAATTTGCTCTTACAAATATCCCCCTTTGGCTATTCCAGGACAAAAACAAAACAAAAACTCCAATGGGTCGTTAATTTCTCTAAAAGACTCAATCCCCAACCACAAAAGGAAAAAGTACAAACACTCGACATACATATATGCTGAGTAGCTTTGCTTACTTGAAAACGTTGTCGCATGTTGTAAACCTGCATACTTAAACACACCTTCAAATCCAAAGAGAATATAAAAAGTATAAAATCAGTAAATAATAAAAATCCCCCTATGTCTAACGATCTTAACCTAGATAAGACGTCTCCCCCTAAGATAATGATCTCCTAATCATGAAAGGAAAGATACCATTTCTCCCCCTTTTTGTTCAGGAATAGACAAAGTAAGAATTCATAAACTATTTCTCCCCCATAAACCAAATCTCCCCTTAAATGTGTGAACATAAGATACCAAGAGAAATTATGGAAGAAGTAATAATATCATGGAATGGTGTAAAGTGAAATAAAAACACAACATGGACATACAAGCCCAAATAATCCAAAAAATAATCAAATAACATCAATATTTATGCAAATAACATGCTGCTTGAATACACATGAAAGCATGATATATCAATGCAAACAATCAACAAGAGATACCAATATGATCATATAAAACGCCAAATATAATCCAAAGATAAATCATATGAGAAACATAAATTAAATGCAAATGCAAAAACTACAAAAAAAACAATGCCTTATATATAAATATGCAAAATATACCAATGAAAAATTGGCAAATATATATGGGTATAAAAAAATCACAAAAACTCGTCAAAGTCACATAAGCTTTGCACACTAGCACAATATCGATGTGTCCAAACATGTGTGATGGAACGAATGGGTGTGAACTATATCCAAATGAATTATGACCGTATCACTCAAAATGTTCAAGGAGTTCTATATGAATGAAAAATTTCATCAAACTAAGATTTAGTCTCAACTGACAAGGTAGATTTAACTCTATGAATAAATAATTAACAGTGCACACAAGCCTATAATATTAATGATTCTACAAATCAATAGCATCATGACATGATAGGCATAACTTGGATCATTGTGCAAACTCGTTGTTCTTCAACTATAATGCCCTCAAAAGATAAACATAGATCATATTTTTTTTCACAATTATTTTAAAGATACCATTTTTCACACCTTGTTTCTTGGTATCAATGTAAAAGAGAGTATATAAGCAATGAAATAAAGTTAAGGCAGATAAAGAGAACTTTATTATTTAAACAATGTTGCACACTTATTATAGTACCACCACAGAGTTGAATTACATTTTATTCTCAATAAGGAAAATAAAGTAAGCCATTGAAAACCTCCAATCCTTGCTCCCGTCTTCTTTAGTCTCCACCCATATAATTAAATAAGAAAACATGTAGCCTGTGTACATCACAAAAAGGAGGGGGACTATTTTACTTCTCCTCGAACATCTGGAGGAAAAAGGAATTAGCACAAATATGCTCAGTAAATTTTACAAATTTTATAATAAGGCAGATGTAGATAGAAGCTTTGAGAATGTATAGAATTTTTTGTTTACATACAATCACATGATTTGAATTACCAATAAGAAAGTCAAAGAATCTAAGCTAATAATCTCATACTTTTTAGATTTTAAGGGGGCATAGAAATAAGTGAAGAGTCATCAATATAACTAATTTATAATCTACCTAAAACCTTTGGAAAAAGTAACCATCTAGGCATACAGTTAAGCTGGCACTCATACGTATGTAGCTAAACATCCAAGCTCTTAACATCTGAGACTTTAGGCCCAGTAGAAAAATTTTGTGGGACAACACGATAACCTACTCCCCAATTAATATTAAGGCTTCTTTTAATAAAGAACATATGCACAGAGGTGCAGGGTGAACTGATTCAATCATTACAATAATTTTCATGAAATCAACTATTAGCTGATAATGGTTAACTTTGATTCGATTGATCATTATGAAACAAAATAACCACTGATATCAATACATAGAAGCATGGGAATTTATACACATACATAGAATCAATAGGGCTATCATAAAATTATATCAATAGCAGTTAAACAAGTACGAAAAATTTCACTATTAAAAAGGTAAAAAATCTACTTGCACGTATATCGAACTATCTAAGTACAATCAAAAGAGGAAATCAGGAGGGTTTGATACTTGATTATCTGTACACAAACATTTGTGTGAGTAATTATAGTGGGCAATAATGTTAGTTTTGGTAAAATCATAATAATAACCGGGTTTGTGAAAGTTTAAGGGGTTAATTTGTAATTATTTTGGGATTTTAAAATATAAGTCTTAGGATCAAATTTGAAACTTGGGGCATAAGACTTTTCTAATCAAAATCTACCAAAGTACTTTTAGAAAAAAGTTGGGGTTAAAATTTATAACTCGAAAAAGTCAGGAGGTGTCAATTGGCAATTTTTAAAAAGTATTTCAATCCTAAAGCCCTAATTTTGTATATCTTGGTCTAGGCTTAAGCAAACATGGTCTTACCTTATACGATTTTGACTAGAAAAAAAAATAAAAATATTGGGAAAAAAATAGAATTTTTTTATTAGCAACGTGCCCTCTCGCTCTTGGACAAGGGTTCTGATAGATTAGTTCATCTTCAACCTCTTAACAGTTGACCTAGGGTTCGAAAAAACATTGACCATGAATAATTCCTGATTTTCTAAACCATTTGAGATGATTCTTGAACCAATACAAAGTAATTTTTCCCAAGGAATCCAAAAGTATAAATTTTGTGGATTGAGGTTCAATATTCATTGAGTTACAAACACTACACCAAAAAGGCTAAATTGTCACCTTTGAGCTAGCTAGCCAGCCTTGTCTCAGTCATTGACTGACGCATTTTTTGTCGCACTCAATAACCGTGACAAGTCTGTGACAACAGTTTGTCACAGTTAAACACCTTGACAGGTCCGTGACAACTCTCTTTACTAAAACCCTACTGCCTCTTTTTTCCCACTATTTTTTATTCCCACCAATTCTCTCTCTCTCTCTCTCTCTCTCTCTCTATATATATATATATATATATATATATATGTTTCAGGTATTTTTTTTCTCTCTCTATCTCTCTCCTTTATATATGTGTGTGTATATGTGTATATATGTGTGTGTGTGTAGGACTGTGTGTATGTGTGTGTGTGAATGTGTGAGGGGGCCAGTGGGAGGTGGGGTAGGGGTGTGTGTGTAGGTGTGGGGGGGTGGGGGGCTAGGGCCAATGGGATTAGGGGGTGCTTGTGTAGGGGTGTGTGTGCATGTGAATTAGTGTGTGGGGTTTCAATATTTGTCGAGCGGACCTTATTTATGCCATGTAATAATATTATAAATGACTTGGGACAATTGAAATATATTGATGGACCTCCTTATGACGTAACACACCCTTGTAAAATAATTACAGGTTCATCTTTATGCAAGAACATAATATGAACCCTTACTTAAGAACTTGTTATTGTTAATATTTGTTTGTCATGTAGATGATATAAGGAGTACGGGATACATGTTGATTCTTGGTTCGTTTAATGGTTTGGTTAATAACCTTTTTAATTTGTATAAATTGTAATTCTATAGGACCCATTTCTCTAAATTGAAATTGAATTTGAATTGGTAAGAATTGGAATTGGAATTGAATTGGTATTGATATTGGTATAAATTGGTATAAGTTTTAGTTCTTATGCGCACTTTAAATTAAATGAAACATATTTTAAATTACATAATTAAATAAAATCTCTTGCATTGTGATAAGACATAATTGAATGAAACATACTTTAAATTACATATAGTGCACCTAGATAGAGCCTTCTAGTTCTTATGAATACACATTCAATAGCCCTTAGACCACATTCGAGAGTCATTAACCCTGTAATGAGATCTCTTGAATTATTCCATTTGGATGGTTTGGAACTACATAGTTTCTGCATAATAATATTCTTAGTGGCTTAAATTTGTTACTTTGGGGAGAAATTCTGCAGTCGTATCTTAAATTGATATAACACTCACACTTACGAATCTATGTCGTGTACTTGGAGAACTATGGGGATATGGTGCCAAATTTTCCTCAAATTGGAATAATGTGCATTATTTGTTAAGTATATTATACAAATATGGGTCTTGAATGGGATAGGACCACTCACCCTTTAGAGGAGATGGAGGAAATATTAATTAATATTATAAATTTAATTTTAATTTTAATTTCAAATTAAAACTGAATATGAATTTGAATGCAAGAATAAATTTAGAAACTAGCCTTCTAGTTCTTATGCGTACACATTTACTAGGTGATTGTTTATACTAGTGGGAACTAAATAATCACACTTTTCTTTATGCTAATCCACGAATATATGTTTCTCACCCATAATAGGTGATTGTTTGTAGTAGCTGTGATGGGATCCTAAATACAAAGCGTGGATGGGTGAGACAAATAGATTAGGAGATGTGTTTCACAGAGGTGCTAATGAATTTGTGAAATACGCAAGGAGATGTCATAATAATGAAGAGTTTTCCATGTTTGTGTGTTATTTCTAAGAATGGTAAGGTGTTTGAGTGGAAAATAGTTGAACTACATTCGTTAAGATGGTGTATGCAAGATAGGTATCAAATTTTGGTTTTTCACGGGGAACCGAAACTTCCTTTATCCCCGAGCAACCTTCACAATAACCTTCAAAAAGTAGGATAGATGTACAAGGGGAGGATAACAATGTATATAATAATATCTTAGAGGATTTAGTTAATGATGCGTATGGAGTTCATGAAGTGGAAGAGAATGAGATCACTAACGATGTACAAGGTTCAGGTGCTCATGAAGATATCGGGATAAAACTTGACGATGACTAACAAAGTTTAAAATTTAAGGCTAGCCAGCCATTATACTCTGGCAGTGAGAAAGATCAAACATGTAAGGACATAGTCCGTCCCACTGAGTATGTCGTATACCGCTACAAGTTTGTCGAAGCATTGGAAAGCGCACATCAACAATCGACGATCCGAATTTGAAGTTAACTTCAACAATCATGCCCAACAAGGACGAACTTGGTAAATTGTTTAAGTTCCATTTACATTTTGCATAAAAAGTTTTGGGGTTTTTTATAAAAATTAAAATACTTTTCCTTTTATGAAAAATGATTTTTGAATTATTTTATATGGATTTTTATCTTTTCAGAAACATTTCTATCATAAAAAGATTTTTGATAACTGTTCTCATATTCGTAAGAGTGTTGGTTTCTAAGTCTCCAAATATTTTAAAACTCTGTAAAATGAATCTTGAGATTTGTTCTTGGTCATTCAAACGAGATCCTATATCGTTCGAATGAGACCGAAAGTCGTTCAAATGAGACCGAAAGTCGTTCGAACGACATGACAGTTCGTTCGAACGAGAAGATTTTTTGTTTGACACATCACCGCCTTAAATGTTTTATAAATAGAGTGTTAGACGTGCTATTTTTCATGTGGAGAAATACTGGTTTTCACAGAATACGATTTTCTATTCTCCAACCATTTTTGAGGGTTCAGAGCTTTGTTTTACAATTCACAAATCCCAGACTTTTTGTGTGAGTTATTTGTGGAACCCAAAGCATAGTTTTGCTGGGAGTTCTACTATTGAAACTAGGTGCCTTGGAAAGGTACTGGGATGACCATAGGTGCCACCTGCGGGAGGTCATGTGCTCATCGACTGCGTGTCATAGGGAGTGATGTGGTGTTCCTGGGCTGACGACTACGAACCGACACCTGCGGGTATTTCGTAAGTTAATTGTATTTTTCCTATAATCCAATTATAAATCGTTCTTTTATAAATTATAATGGAAATAAAAGGTTTTTTCCCTGCAGGTATTTTTTCCTGAAATCTATCTTTGTCAGCTTGTTCATCGCTTGATTTAATTTGAGATTTGAATTGACACGTAGATGCTTATTTAGGGGCTGATTTAATTGGTATTTGGTTTGAGAAAATTTAGACATCCAATTAAATAAGTCTGAATTGGAAATTGCGAATCAATATTGCACACGATATTTTCAAAATGGTATCAGAGTAGGTTACGCTAATTTATCGCGTATTCCTATTTTTAGCAATCTTGGGTGATATTGACTTCTGTTTGAAAAATCTAATTTTAGAAAGTTTCTCGCAATGTTTCCAAATGAGAACTTATATAAATGAATGCCTATTTTTGATGGGTCCAGTTATACCTATTAGGAAGCTCGTATGAAATCCCATTTAAAATCCATTGACGAACGAGCCTGGTTGCTTTGTGAAAGAGGGTGGACTCCTCCCACTGTCACTGCTAATAACGTCACCTCTTTGAAACCTGTGTCAGATTGGACCAAATATGGTTTTAAAATGTCTAATTTTAATTCCCGTGGTTGAAGTGCTATTTTGTTAGAAGTAAACCCCGACGAGTTATGCCGAATTATGATGTGCACCATGTCTAAAGAGGCATGGGATGTCTTCCAATTGACACATGAGGGTACGAACGTGGTTAGAGAATCAAAGTTACAAAATTTGGCCACCCAATTTGAGACCATTAGCTTGTCTGAGTCTGAATGTTTTGATAAGTTTTATGAACATTTGTCGGACATTGTTAACTCAAGTTTTAATTTAGGTGAGCCTATTGATAACACGCGTGTCATTAAAAATATTTTGAGATCTCTTCCAAAAAATTTCATTCCTAAAGTCACTGGTTGGAATTCATTGGGAAAGCTAAATTCACTTAAGTTAGAAGAACTCGTAGGAGACCTACAAACATATGAGACTGAGATGTTTCCTCAAACCATTAAGGCTAAGGATAGAGGTGTTGCTTTAAAGACTCAAGTTAGGAAGAAAAAAAGAAGAGAGAGTGTATGAGTCTGATTCTGAGGAAGACTTTAGCATTGACGATGTGGCCTTGTTTGCAAAAAAATTTAAAAAGTTTCTCAAAATGAACAAAAATAATTCTTTCAATAAAAAGTCATTTGAGAAGAATAAAAAGAAAGGAAAGGCCATAGAGGGCAGTGAAAAAGAAGGTGAGAGAGAAAAAGAGGAAGAGAGTGATGAAGATTTAGATGAGATAATTTGTTTTGAATGTTAATGGAAATGGCATGGGGCTTTTGAGTGTTCTACTAGTCTTAATAGAAAAGGGAAGAAAGTAGCCATGCCTGCCACTCTTAGTGATAGTGAGGGAGATGATGAGAAAGATGAGTTCGAAAAGATTTTAGGACATAGTATGAGTGTAGATTTTTTGAGTCATGTAAGCACACCCACTTTGTCCCATGATGAAAGTGTCCACGAGAGCGACGGTGATGAGTCGAGTGGTGATGAGAGCGAGTTTGAGAGTGGAGATGAAAATGAGATCCAAAAATCTTTTAGGGATATGTACATCTATACCTTGAAATCAAAGAAGTATAATAAATATTTAGGTCGTCGGTTTTAGATTTGGAGAGAGAGAAGGAAGTTTTAAGGAGGGAAAAGTGTGACTTGAATGACACGGTGTCTAGTCTGACGACACGTATATCCCAACTCGAGAGTGATCTCGAACGTGCCCGGAACGTCTAAGTCCCTTTAGAGAATGCATTTAAGAAATTTGAAAAGATGGTTCTCAATCCCGTTTTGGGTGGTGATGAGAGTTAGGAAAAGGTCATGATGGTGCGTCCACTTCTTTTGTTACACCCGAGCCGATTCCCACTCTGGTGATTGATTCACGTGTTTCTCATCCCAATCCACTTAGGCGTCCCATTCCCGTTAGGAGAACACGTCCTAGAATTTTTGAAAAATCAATTCCTAGGAGGGTTTATGTTTGCTCCCATTGCAAAAAGAGAGGAAACCTAAGGGAATTTTGTTTTAAGTTGGGTAATGTGTCACGCTATACTCCTACACATGATCGCACACATGCACCCACTCATGATATTTGCTTGCACATAATGATAGAGAGTTTGCACATCTTCGAGAGAAAGTAGAGTTTTTGGCAAAGACTTCACATGATTTGATGGAGTTATTTCAAAAGATGTCACCATCTTTGGAAAAATCCACCGCACTTCTCGATTGAGGTTTAGACATGTTTGCTAGCATAGGGTGATTTACATGATGACATATTTGCCTATTTCTAGTGTGTACCATTTTTTTATTTTAGTTAGCATTTTTATTATCTTTTCTTATTTTTGGTACTATTTTAGCACTATTTTGGATTTGTTTGCCCATTCCAGGAACAGTTTTTTACAAAATTTTCTCACTGGACAAAACTGCATGCCATTTTTGATAATTTGGGAAATTTGTGCTTTTCTCGTTCTAATGAGATTGCCTGTCATTCGAACGACATGGCATCTCATTCGAACGACCCTGGAATAATATTTCATTTGTAGTCACTGTTTCTTCCTGCTATATGCTAACTGTACTGCTGGGTTGTTTCTGAACAGTGTTTGAAAAATACAAAAATATTTTCTCTTTTTAAAAAAATTTTGAAAAATTCAAAAAGAGTTTTGTATTTTGTTTTGCACCATATATGAATTCACACTTAGGATGACGAAGTCACAACTTCATGCCATATCCCAGTGACTGTTTGATAGAAATTTGAGACAATATGTTGTGTCATTCATGTGCTTTACAAAGTTTGGAGTCTTTGAGATGATATAGTGTTCTACCTACGTGTTTGACTCACTGTGTCCTTTATTGCACACATGCACATATTTGTTTGATGTTTGTTCTTGACAAATCACATGTTGATTACGTGTTTTCTGCTCATTTCTATCCATTAAAATGAATCAAATGTAATAAAAACAAGATAATAAAAGGTATGCATGTTTTTACCGTTTTCCCGTAAGTTTGTGTGAATTTTATAAACGGTGAAGGGCTGCAAAAGTTACACATCTATCATTTGCGATTAAGCCGCCTTTTAAATTGGACCTAAAAAATGAAGAATTTTAATTATTCGGGGTCCAAAGAGGTTTAAAAGAGCCCGAAAATATTGAATGGCAATGAAAAGAAATATATACCAATAATGGGACATTAGGTTCATTCACCAATTCTCCAATGTTTGAGAATTTAGATCACCTCGAAAAGAAAATATATATGAGGGAGTTTGGTTAGAGAATTAAAATGGCGTTTCACGTCCTTAAAAAGTCTTGAAAAAGCATGAAATCGTTTTGGACGTTATTGGTGTTAAAATCATGTTGACATTGATTTGTTGATTTTGATTTAAGACGATGTCATCTAAATTCAATAATTTTACACCAAAGGACTATTTTTTATGTTTATTCGTTAGGAGTACACTTACGCATCTTGCACATATGATGTGACTGAGTTGATTTTTCTATCGAATTTGTTCTCACACGTTCATTCCGTTTCCATGATTTGGTCGTCTTAGTAAATGTTCATGGTGTGTAATTTTTTTGTAACATCATATTTCTTGCATTTTTGTATAAAAAATTTGAAAAATTCAAAAATAGTATGTTTGGTTTGTTTTCTATGACACCCGGTTTGCTTTATGTGATTTATTCTTTTCCTTGTCTATTTCAGACAAATAAAAAGGGGGAGAACGAATTATGATATTATGGGGGAGTTTAAGTATGGGGAGATTTGATTATGCTTAGAGGTTTTATGTTTATATCATTTCAAACTCGATACGTGACGAGGTTTTTGCTTTATCTCATGTGTGTAGGTATATTTGAAGATTTTTGGAGTGCACACCCTGATGAGAAAATCATGGAGATTTGAAAAATTGATTGTTGAAGACAAGTTTGAAAAGCTTGAACACTTGTTCAATTTATCTTTCCATGTTTGAGTTTACGGGAGGGTATATTTGTATAGGTTATTTTTGAGTTTGATAATTCGGATATTTTTATTTTGTACCGGCATAGACATAGGGGGATATTTGTAAGGACATAGTCCATCACACTTAGTATGTCGTATACCGCTACAAGTTTGTCAAAGCATTGGAAAGCGCACATCTACAATCGACGATCCGAATTTGAAGTTAACTTCAACAATCATGCCCAACAAGGACTAACTTGGTAAATTGTTTAAGTTCCATTTACATTTTGCATAAAGAGTGTTGGGATTTTTTTATAAAAATTAAAATATTTTTCCTTTCTTGAAAAATGATTTTTGAATTATTTTAAATGGAATTTTATCTTTTCAAAAACATTTTTATCATAAAAAGTTTTTTGATAACTGTTCTCAGATTCGTAAGAGTGTTGGTTTCTAAGTCTCCAAATATTTTAAAACTCTGTAAAATGAATTTTGAGATTTGTGACTGGTCATTCAAACGAGATCATATATCATTTGAACGAGACCGAAAGTCGTTCGAATGACATGACAGTTCGTTCAGACGAGAAGACTTTTTATTTGACACGTCGCCGCCTTAAATGTTTTATAAATAGAGTGTCGAACCTACTATTTTTCATGTGGAGAAATACTGATTTTCACAGAATAAGATTTTCTATTCTCCAACCATTTTTTAGGGTTCAAAGCTTTGTTTTACAATTCATAAATCCCACACTTTTTGTGTGAGTTGTTTGTGGAACTCAAAGCATAGTTTTGCTGGGTGTTTTGCTGCTGAAATTAGGTGCCTTGGAAAGGTACTGGGTTAGCCATAGATACTACTTATGGGGGGTACTGGGCTGATCGACTGCGTGTCATAGGGAGTGTTGTGGTGTTCCTGGGCTGATGACTACGAACCGACACCTGTGAGTATTTCGTAAGTCAATTGTATTTTCACTGTAATCCAACTGTAAACCGTTCTTTTACAAATTATAGTGGAAATAAAAGGTTTTTGCCCTGTGGGGATTTTTTCCTTAAATCTTTTTTTGTCAGCTTGTTCATCGCATGATTTAATTTAAGATTTGAATTAACATGTAGATGCTTGTTTAGGGGCTGATTTAATTGGTATTTGATTTGAGCAAATTTAGACATCTAATTAAATAAGTCTGAATTGGAAATTGTGAATCAATATTGCACACGGCATTTTCAAAACAACTTTACATGTCATGGTTGGTTTACATAGTTTGAAGACCCAATATGGTATGTCTGGAAATAGCGTGACAAGAATTTTGAATTGGGTGAAGGGCTTGATACCCAAGAAGAATATGCTTCCAAATAGCTATCCTACTATGAAAAATAGTTTGAAAGGTTTGGGAATGAAGTATAAATCAATTCATGCTTGTGTGTATGACTGCATACTATACCGAAAAAAGAATGAAAATCTTGATCTGCGTTCGGTTTGTGATGAACCTAGATATGTCCAATCTATTGGCAAGGAAGGCCCAAGCTCAAAATTTCATAAAAAAATGTTGAAATATTTTCCCGTTGGGCCTAGATTAAACCAATTTTTCATAGTACCATGGATAACTGAGGCAATGAATTAGCATGCTAGGGCAGAAGTAGGGAATAATCTCATGCGTCATCCTATTGATTCTACAACTAGGAAGAGGTTGAGTTTTGAGTATCCTAATATTCCTCAAGAACAGCGTAATATTCGTTTGCCAATATCAACAGATGGTTTCAATCCATTTGAAAATCTAAGTGCCAATCAGAGTGTATGGCTAATGATCCTAGCCTTACTAAACCTCCCTCCTTCAAAGTGTATGAGACCTGAATTTTTGATGTTATCTTTATGGATACCTGGGACAAAGGAACGAAGTGAGGACATCGATGTTTAACTGGCTCCTTTGGTAGAAGAACTAATTGAGTTTGTGGGAAGAGGGTTGTAATACCCCGTATTTTTATGGCATTTAATTATGGGATTATTTAAATTAAATTGAGATAAATTAATTTAATATTAATTCGAATTTTAAAATAAATACTTACTAGCACGAAGAGAGTTAGTAATTATTGGTAAGAATTATGTTTAATATTACTAGATGAGTAAAGTAATATGATATTGAATTTATTAAGATTTTCGTGAGTGAATAATACGATAATTACATAAATTAAGTCGGGAGGGGCATGTGTCGTGTTGGGACTAAATTAATGAATAAAAGGTGAATTAATTATAAGCCACTTTTATGATCATTTTGAGTGCACCATCGTGTCCGGAAGGGTCGAGATAGTCAAAAAAGGTTACCTAGGGGTTTAGTTTGTGTCTCGGGACGTTTTTAGGCCTAATCGGTAACCCAGGAGGGCGTTTTGGTAATTACCCAATTTAGGCCTTAATTATGGACGAAAATTGGAGTGTTATATTTGATGAGAGTTAGATTCCTCGAGGGTTAGAAACCTTGGAGTTGTAAAAAGGCTAAGGAAGATAGAAGAGAGAAGGCTTCCAAGGAGGAGAGCCACCAACTCTACACCACTCTCATCAATTCCACCACCAATGCGCAGATTGGGAGAAGGGAAAAGTTCCTATACCACTCAAAGCCGTCGAACCAGACCTTGATTTCCAGGAAACTATCTAACTTGATGTTCTTTAGTTGATAACCAATCCATGCTAGTGTTGGAATATATTCCCTTATGTCTTTATAAAAATAAAATATTGTTTGGGAGATTTTTTATTGCAAATTTGGAGTAGAAACCATGTTAGGATGAATATCTGTCATATGTAGAATATTATCCATGAAATTGATTCCTAGAAGAGATAGAAATCTGGAAATTAAATAAATTCTTGAGAAAATTGGATGAACTAGGGTTAAATGATAATTTCTCGAATTAATCCCTTTTGATTACGATTCTTGATGAATTTTTGAATGTTTTACTTTAGAAATCTTCTATATTGGTTTATATAACATTCATGATGTTTGGTTGGGATTTTAGGACATGTTAATGTAGGTTTGAGGATTTATATTGGATGAAACCCGTAGGCTAGAATTGCTGAAACTAGGCCAACACCTGCTTGATCGATCACTCGACTCAAGAATGTCGATCGATCGATCGACTTCTCCAGGAAACTAAAACTTCTTCCCCTTTTATGTTAATCAAATTCCAATTGTGTAAGGACCTTTGTAAATAATTTAAATATCATAATGGGGCATGAGAAGGACCAGTAGGATCCAAGTAAGACGAGTTTATGTGAGATTTAACCGTGGGGTTTCGGGGACATAAATTGAGTGAGAAATCGTGCGTAAATTAAAGTAGGTCTTGTAAGAATTTAGAAAGACTTAGACCAGTAGGGTAGTGAGGGTACACCTACTGATTTTACATTTATCGAGAGGATACACTTAGAGAGTCAAGAAGTACTTACGGATTTACAGTAATTGAGAGAATAAAAAGAATAATTTAAAGTACGTAGAACTCGAGCGTTATATGCTACGCATAGCTAGAATATATTATGGGTCGTGGGCGTACCTAGATGAATTATGTGAATATATGTATGGGTGCATATATATATATATATATATATATATATATATATATATATATATATATAATATGGTATATTTGTGTGTAATCATACCTGCGCTACTTGCTATTTTGGATGTTTCACGTCGGGACAGTCTTTTCTCTATTGGATCTTTACGGGTAAATTGACTTGTACCCTAGAACATAGGATCCTTGGTACAGGCTATCCGAGAGTGATAGTCAGACGGTCCTAAGATACGTGAGGGTATGTGCTGACCTCTGAGTGCTTCACCTCCAATATGTGTGTTTCGTGTTAATACAGTTCGAGAGTGATTCTGAACTAATATTTTCCTTTTGTACGAGAGATTCGAGGACTTTATAGCAGAGTATGCCAACACCATAGATTTAGGTGGGGTGGCTTATTAGTATATATATTATGAGTGATAAATATATGTACCTGTGATCAGTCTACTGTGCATGTAAGTATATAAAATTGAATAATTAATATTAAATGAATTAAGTGGTTGAGAACTTAAGTCTGTATTGAGATGAACATATTTGGCTTAAAATATTCCTAATAAAAGAGTCATCAGATATAATCTATGGTTAGGCGATCACTTAGATTAGGCTTGGTGAATGATGATTTGGTTAGATTAGTTAACTGGATTAGATTTAACTAGGTTAATTCAGTAGTACACTAGGAGTGAAAACTAGTTGAGATGTGAGAATTCTCAAGTGAGGGTTGAGGTTCTAACATGTATGTAATATCAACTGGTAAGCATTTTAAATACTTGATAAATTATTTTGAAGTTGTCATAATCTCGGGCTCTGACCCGTTTTCTGTTATATATATGTATTACAGGTGCCCAGCCACAGGGGCGTCAGTCCTAGATCTTTGGACCATTGACATGCTGTAGCTATTGTGGAAGTTGCAAGTCCTTATAGTAGACGACTCCATTCTTGTCTTATAGTCTTATATGTAGTTATTCTCAGACAAGGCATGTGTCGCCCATTTCCATATCTCATTTTAGTTCAGAGATAGACTTGTACTCTTTATCATTTCAGGATTTAGCTATTGTTGGGATTGTTTTATTTATTTCCTTGTCCTGCGATTGGTATTTATTATTTGGATTGTTTAATCTGGCTTGGTTATTTCCTTTGGATGGTTTGGTTTTAATATTATCATTTGTGTTCACGAAAATGGTTTCATATTAAATCATAACAAAAGGTCTTAATTTATAAAACCAAATGTTTTGATACTTAACTTAATTATTTATTAGGTGATTAATAAAGAAAAAATATTTTCAACAGTGATACTAAGAATAAACCAACCGGACACTTTGATTTAATTTAATAAAGGACTGATCACCCAGTATTTAATTAGGCGCGGTGTCACAAGGGTGTGCAAGCGTTTGACTCTTTTAGAAATGAAAATTTTACGTTGAACGCTATGTTGATGAGGGCAATTCATGATTTTCCATCTTGTGGGACATTATTCAGTTGTGTAGTACATGGTTTTTTGGGGTGTCCTATTTGTGGAGAGAAGACTGAATCTCTTCATCTCCCCGCTATCTCAAAAAATGTATACCATTGCCATAGGAGGTTTTTACCCCCTCTCATAGTTTTAAATTTGAGAAAGGTTCCAATTTTTTACCAGGTGGGGTTGGACATAGGCTACCGTTGAGAAAACTTTCAGGCTTAGAATTTGAAAGTAAACCTTCTGATTGTGGACCTAATGTGCCAGGTAAGAATCCTAAATTTAAGAATGTCAAGCATAAGAAGGACCCAACTGGGATTGAAACTGAGATAACAAAGGCACGGTGCACCATGTATTGGATGTGATGCACGTAGAGAAGAACAACACTCAATATATTATGGGCACATGCCTTGGGGGGAGCTATTCGAAGGATGGAGAAAATGCACAAAAATAACTTAAAGCATTGAAACTTAAGCCATTACTATGGTTGAAAAAAGATAGTAGGGGAAGGCCAATAATTCCCCTTGGTGAATTTACCTTGACGAGTGAGGAAAGGAAGGTGATTTTAGACACAATATATGATTCCATCTAATATTTCGTCCGTCTTGCAAAGGATTGTGAATTATGCTACCCATAATTTACATAATTGTAAGTCCCACGATTGGCATATGACCATGAAATTAGTTCCTCTATTGTTTAAGCATTGTTTCTCCAAGCACAAGGATTTACGGAGGGCTATTATGAAAATTAGTATCTTCTTCTCAATTTTATGTGAGAAGGTAGTCAATCGAGATCAGATAGTGGCCGTAAAATTGGCGGTGAATGAAGCTGTTTGTGTCTTGAACAAGTACTTTCCCCCATCTTTCTTTGACATAAGTGTTCACTTGTTGGTACACCTATGCAACGAGGCACTTCTTTATGGCCTAGTTAGATATCGGTGGATGTATCAGTTTGAAAGATTGATGAAAGTTTTCAAAGATTATGTCAAGAATACCCGAAACATTGAAGGATCAATTAAAGAGGAATACATCATCGTGGAGATATTAATCTACACTCGGGAATATACGCCTGACTGAACAACATAGATGACAATGATGAGTTCGTCGATGAGGGTCGTCATGTGATGACAATGATGAGTTCGTCATGTGATGGGTAAACGAGTAAAATTAACGAGTTTGCAACATGAACAAGTAGCACTTTATCTATTTGACACACATGAAGATGTCGAAGAAGGAAAAAGTAAGTTGAAATTATTGCAACTTTTAAATTATTTTTATTTTTACATTATTAATTTTGTAATACGTTCGTCATGATCTATGTAAAAAATATGAAGCATGTGAGAATAATAAAAGATGAAAAATAATGGCACAATCACACTGCGAATTTAGGCTTTGGTTGTCACACGAGGTAATTATAATAAAAATGGTTGTTATTAAATGTTACATTACAAGAAATCTTTACAACTAACCTAATTAATTTATTTCTATTCTCAGCTCTTAGAGACGGGTGACGCGACATCAAGGCTTGCTCATCTAGCCACTAGACCCTTTTTAATGGCACAAGAGTACAAAAAGTATCAATTGAATGGTTACGTATTCGATGTAAGGGTCTATGAGGAAAATACAAATGTACAAAACTTAGGCATTTCATACAAGGCTCTTACTTTATTTCAAGTGAGCGCGGAAGATAAAAACCTCATTGAAGCTGAAATGACTTAGTATGGTGTAATTCAAAACATATTTGAAATGAACTATGTAAGCTTCAAAGAGGTTGTATTTTACTGTGATTGGGTAAGAGTTAAGGATAAAAATGATTGTAAAGTTGATCCTGGAACTAATTTGATCATGGTTGACTTTTCCAAGTTGAAGAGCAACGACCATATAAGCAATGAGCCATTTGTTTGTGCTTTTTCAAAAGGTCAACAATTGTCTTACTCGGAGTTTATCAGCCACCTATGGTCAATTGTCCTAAATGTGCCAAATCATCTAAACAGTAGTGTAGATGACATGGTTGTTCCTAACGAATATCAATCCCTTTTTTATGATAACCCGAATTTGAAATAGTTTTTAGATTTGTAATAAGTATTCAAGTTATTTGTAATGACCAGTGGATGTATTATTCTAGTGTTTTCTTATTATTGGACAGCAGTTTAATGCTTTTTATTCATTTTTACTTGATCATTTTAGTGCTTGTAATAACCAGGTGAATATGTTAATTAGGATTTTAATCAATTTGAGCATTAATTCAAAGTCCATGACCTGGATGTGTGTGTGTGTGGGGGGGGGGGGGGGCAGTGCGCGTGTGTGTAAATTGAAGTTAGTATTGGTATAAATTGATTTTGGTATTGATATATATTGTTATTATCGGATTTGAGCATTAATTCAAAGTCCATATACATGTTTGTACTAATAATAACATGTTTAGCTGAAAATAACTTCATCCGGGCACGGTAGTGGAGGCGGCGAGGGCTCATCGACTAGTAGGCCCCCAAAATGGGGAAAACTGGGGCCCATCATCGATAATAAGATGACATTATTGTCTAGAGCACTAGAGTTACCGAAGACGATCGTTAGCCCAGAGTACATTGATTAGAGGGTCGTGCCTATTGACCTCAAGATGAACATCAGTGGGGCACAACATGCAGTGTATTTATATTTATATTTATATCTATATTATAAGGAACCAACACTTACTGAGTTATTGAAGGCGATCGTTGGCCCGAGGTACATTGATTAGAGGGTCGTGCCTATTGACATCAAGATGATAATTTGGGGGGCACAACAGGTAGTGAATTTATATTTATATTTATATCTATATTATAATAAACTAACAACTACTTTCTTTTTGGTGTGTATTTGCTTTATAGAAACAATTCAGCCCACATCTACGCGTATCTACATTGGAACAATTAAGGGATCAATATAAGACATGGAAGAAGAATATGCGGGCACGGTAATTTGGGAAGACCCGTAAGTCCATTCTAAGAGTATGTGACACCATCCCCCCGAAGGAGCCGATCTCATTGGCACAGTGGAAAAAGTTTGTTGACAATGAGATCGATGAGCGGCAATTGGCATCTTGCCAATAGAGGAGGGATAATCGGTTAAAAAAGTCGGACGTGCACTACTCCGGGAGAGCATGTTATACCGAGGTGGAGCACATGATGGTAAGTTTTTATTTTTCTTTAATTTTAGTTTTATGTTATTCTTATTTAGCATTACTTTGTGTTACTTACTAATTTTATATTATTTCATTTCATGACACAGGGAGTGGCCCTAGGGTTGGGCCACATATGCTCGATGCCTATGTGGCAATTCTAACAAAAAAAGGGCATGGATAAGGAGGTGGCCCCGAGCATCGTTGCCACAATTATAAGTTATAAATGTTTAATTTTTGTAGTTCCGTTATAATATTTTTATTTACTTAATTAACGAATCGTGTACTTTTCATCTTTTCAGGCAAAGCTTAAGGAAGTGCATGAGTTGTAGTTTGATGCCAACAAAATATCACTAGCTACAAACACACTCACACAAAGTCTTAGGGTGGATCACAAGGGGTGAGCTCGCGGTGGAGGAATTCGAGGATCATTGGAATGTAGATGAGAAACATCGGGTTGGCACATAAGGTGGACACCCATGACGATAAGCTATCAAGGTTTTGGATGCGGCGGTCCTAAATATGTATTCCTTCATGAAGTGTCAGTTGGGCAAGGACAAGGGTAAGGGGAAGGAGAATGAGGTAGAGGTAGATGAGGACGAGGACTTCAGTGCTTCATCATTGGTATGCACGGACTTGGCGCCATATGATGATCTAATTCCCATCGTGACCCCCATCGAGAGGCCTATGTCAATAATCAGTTGGACAAGCGTGTTTCTACTAGACATATATTGTGACGAGCCGATAGAGAGGGGGTTGATGGACTCGGGCTTAGGCTTGGGTATGCTGGTTCATGGACGTCCCCTCCAAGATATTGAGGCAAGAGTGCGCGTCTCGCATGTGGTGGACATAAACGAGAACTCACCTTTGTTGTTGCGCGAACAATGCAGCGTTCAGGATATTAATGGGTGTCTTAATTCACATGTCATATGGCCTTCCTTCCTCCTCTGACCTAATTAAGACCCTTCTTCATTACATTATTTATATATTTATATTTGGATATTGGATTGTATTTGTATTTTTTTTATTTTGGTACATGTTGGTCTGGATATGAATATTTTCATTTATATTTTATTTGGATATGGATTATATATGCCATGATTTTGGACATTATATCTATTTTATTTGGATATATGATGTTTGGAGAGGTACAATTTTGCTATAACGGGTACAAATATACTACTAGGTAGTGGTAGTGTCCATACTACCCAATAGTTTTTTTTTAAATTCTGCCCAGAATTATCACGGTAAAAAATCGTGACAAGTCCTTGACAAATAAACTTGTCACGGTCTTTGACCGTGATAAATTTTTTAGTTTTTTCACGGGCTCGTCACGGTCAAAGACCGTGATACGACAGTGAAAAATCTAATGAACTTATCACCGTATTTGACTATGATAAGTCAATGATAAAGAAGTTATCACCCCCAGACTTGTTACGGTCAAAGACCGTGACAAGTCAGTTATTTTGGCGTAGTGAAAACTATGTGTTTTTTAGAAAATTTGACCAAACTTTCGAAGATTTACTTAATTTGGCAGATGGTCTTATGGATATGGTTGTGTGTCAACTATATTAAGGAAGCATTTGGATTTGGTTTGATGGATAAAGGTTGTCTAGTCGTGGAGAATTTGAGGTTTTTGTTTTTCTGAAAAAGAAAACGTCTTCGAGCAATTAAGGCTCAAAAGTTATGATTTTTCATAAAAGATCAATGCACTGGAGCTCCTAAATTCATAAGGAACCAATTCCTCACTTTAAAACTAATTTACAATCAAGAAATCAAATTTCAACATTAAAGCTCAAGCTTTAATGAAGTTTTTTCTAGTTTCTTTGAACATAGGTTCTTTTGGACGTAAAAGCTTTCATATTTTGATTGGTATAAGCTTACTAACAACACAAAAAACTATTGAAATTGAAAGAATGAAGTTTAACACGTAAAATAAAATAATACCAATTTATAGGGAAAATTTCAAATTTTGAGCAGGCTCAAGAGGTAAGTTTTGTTGCTTCTGGTCGTGGGGTATTTATAATATAAGATGAGGGGAGTTTATTAGAGAAATTTGGAGGTGTATTCCTCCATTTTTTATGAAGATAAGAATGTGGAAACTTGAATTTGACATGGTTACATGGTGTAACCATGTGTTTTTTACTTTTACTACCCATGTTGATGCTGATGTGGTGAGGTGGCAATGTTTAAATATGAAATATCTAGGTTTTAGTCCTTAGTTTGAAGTTTTTATATTTATTTGGCATTAAATAAGGTGTTTTTATATGTTTTAGGGGCATTTCGATAATTTTATGAAAACATAGGGGTTGGGCTTGTAAGTTTCATTTAGTTCAAGCCTAGAGGTTTGATTTGATACAGGGTTTGGGTCTAGAGGTTAAATATAAGTCAAGTTATACATATTTGAAAATTTTAAGGGGCATTTTGGCAATATTAATACTTCAAGGGGTACTTGTGTAATGAAGTAAAGTTATAGGTTTAGTAGAGAAGTTTCATCTTTGTTGGATGTTTTTGAATTTCAATATTCCATAAGGTGTACAATGGGATTTGTAGGTAATAATGAATAGTGGTTATAAAGTGTAGATGTCACCGTCTACCTACCTAATAACAAAAAGTCGTCCTTAAATTTTACCTTCAAAGAGATTCAGATATTGTTCTCACATTCTTTGTTTGGAATCCGAGGTAGCTTATTGTTGATCTTGTCATTCACAAACTATCTTGAATAAAGGGTATCTCTTTATTTTTGAGAATTTTCACCTGATGTTCTAAAATTTGGACAGGGTGTTCTTCAACGTATGGTAAGGTTGTACCAAAATGTCTTGCTATGTAATGACATGGGAAGGGTCATACATGTATTGGCATAATTGCGATACATGGAATACATTATGGATATTGGACAACTCCATTAATAATTCTAGCTAATAAGCTACAGAGCCAATGCTCTTAGTAATAGTGAAAGGACCAATATATCTTAGTGCTATTTTTGCCTTCTTTCCAAAATGTAAAATTCCCTATCGAGGAGAAACTTTAAGAAACATTTGGCCATGAGTTTGAAATTCTAGGGTTTTTTGACGATGATCGACATAAATTTTTTGACGATCTTGGACTATCTTCAATCTCTCTCTAATTTGTTATATCTTCTCAGTGTTGTCTTGGATTATTTCCAAACCAAATTGTTTACTATTTCTTAATTCATTCCAACATGCGGGAGAGCGACATGGTCTTCTATACAAAGCTTTGAATGGGGAAGCTTTGATACTTGAATGATAATTATTATTATGAGCAAACTCAAGAAGTGATAAATGTTACTCCATTTTTTTGGCGTATCCAATATACTAGCTCATAACATATCTTCTAATATTTGAATTGTACGTTCAGGCTGTCCATCTGTTGAGGATGAAAAGTGATACTCAAATGGAGTTTAGTACCCATTGCGTCCTGAAGTTCCTGCCAAAATCTTCCTACAAAACTATAATCTCTACTTGACACTATGGATAAGGGAATCCCATGTAGTTGGACAACTTCTCGAATATAAAATTTACTCAGCTTTAGAAAGGAATTGGTGTTTTTTATTCATAGAAAAATGGTAGATTTGGTAAGTTAAACTATTATCACCCAAATAGAGTTGTACCTTGGGACGTACAGGGTAATCCACTAATAAAATATATGGTGATATCATCCCATTTCCATTCCGGGATTGGTAATGGTTAGAGAAGTCCACTAGGATGTTGGTGTTCTATCTTTACTTGCTGATAAGTAAGACATATTTTCCCAAAATTTTGTATATCCTTCCTTATATTTGGCCACCAATATTGTTTCCTCGACGTGTGATACATTCTGGATCTCCAGGGGTTAATCATGAACTTAGAATGATAGGCTTCCTATAATACTTCTTCTTAAAGAGATGATTCATTAGGAACATATATTATATTTCTAAATCCTATGTATGCTTCCTTATCATATGAGAAGTCGGGGTTTTCATACCAGATACATTGTGTAAAAGGATCTTGGGATTATTTCACTAAGATCTTCTTTCTCAAATCTGTATAGGAAATTACATTAGAAAATTTTGAGAAATGTGGGGTTAGTTGAAGGTCATATTACTCTATGGTAGCAGCAATATCATGAGAAATTTAGGTTTAAAGTCTCCCAATGGGATTAAAAATTAAAGCACCGGCTACCATATTTCCTTTACCTGGGTGGTAGTCTAATTTAAATCAATAATATTCCCAAAATTCCATCCAATGCCGTTGTCTTAGATTTACATACTTTTGAGTGAAGATATATTTTAAGCTTTTTTAATCAAAAAAGACTTGAAATTCTTAACCGTAAATGTAATAATGCCATATCTTTAAAGTAAAGACCACAACGGCTAACTTTAAATCATGGACCGGATAATTACATTCATGGGTTTTGAGTTGTCTTGATCCATACTCAACTACTTTTCCTCGTTGCATCAAAACACAACCTAAGCCTTGTAATGACTCATCGGTATACACATCATAGCCTACATCACTAGAAGGAATAGTTAGGACAAGAGCCGTGGTTAATTTGTCCTTTAAATTTTAGAAGGCTTGATCGAATTCAGCAGTCCATACAAATGGTACTTCTTTCCTAGTTAGCTTTAATAGTGGAAGAGAAATTGGAGAAAATCATTCTACGATGATACGATAATATCTTGCTAATCTGAGAAAACTCTTTATTTTGGTGACATTGGCGGGGTTCTTCCATTCTAAAATAGTTGGAATTTTGGCTGGATCGACTTGAATTCCATTTTTAGAAATCACATGCCCTAATAAATTCACCTCTTTCATCGAGAAATAACACTTGCTTTTCTTGGCATACAATCCATGGTTTCTTAAAGTTCCTAATACTATTATTAAATTTTGGATATGCTCTTCATGACTTTGGGAATATATGTAAGAATATCATCAACAAACACGATAACAAATTGGTTAAGAAAAGGTGTAAAGATTATGTGCATATGATCCATAATAATTGTGCAGGCATTGGTTAATCCAACATACATTATGATGAATTCAAATTGTCCATAATGAGTTCAGAAAGCAATTTTTGGAATGTCTTATTCTCTTACTCGTAATTGGTGGTAACTAGATCATAAGTCTATTTTAGAAAAGACGCTCGTTCCTCTATGTTGATCGAATAAATCTCTAATTCGAGGTAGAGGATATTTATTCTTAATATTTATGGAGTTTAACTTACGATCATCTATGCATAGCCTGAACCTTCCATTATGTTTGTTGTCAAGTAACACAAGCGCTCACCAAGGAGATGTACTAACATGAATAAAACCTTCTTCAAGAAGACCATATAGTTGGTTACAAAGTTCTCGAAGTTATAAAGGATCCATTCAATACAGAGGTGTGTAAATAGGATAGGTGTTAGGATAGAGACTAATGGTAAATTCTATATCTCGGGAAGAGGATATACTTGGACATACTTCGAGAAAAACGTCTTCGAATTGCATCAAAATTCTGGGAATTAATAGAAATTTTGGATTTGAGGGTTTAGAATGACCAGTTCCTTAAAATATAAAGGGAAAATTGTCTTGGTCTCTAAAATAAATCTTTGCATGACAATCGATATAAGCATGATGTATTGACAGTACTTCCATCCCGATAATAATATCGAATCCATAAATATATAAAATTATTAATTTGACAAAGATTGTACCTAATCCTAGCTTAATTTTATAATTTCATACCATTTGGTAGGTGTATTAATTTCACCTGTAGGTAATTTTATTTCAAAGGGAGTAGTTAAAGATGTAGGAAAAATTTGTAAAACTTTAGCTACTTTAAGGCTTATAAATGAATGTGTTGAACCATAATCAAGTAAAATATGAGCGGGAAAATTATGAAAGTATTGTACCTTCAATCACGTCATGTGAATTTGTATAGGTAGCATAACACAATTATTTCCATGACAAAAGACTGGTTTAATTCTCTGGATAAGATTTGGCATAGGATGATTTTGGATCGGGTGAGGGTTCTGAATTCTTAGGGGGGTCCTAATTGATTGAATTCTTTGGGGGGGGGGGGGGGTTCCTAATTGATGGAGATTTTTCAACTTAGGACACGTGGGGCAAATATGTCCCAGTTCCTGATATTCATGACAACAAATCAATGGATAGGTTGTGCTATGGAGGATTTGGGAATAAAATTGCCCCTTAGGGTTAGGATAAGTTTGAGGTCATAGGTGAGATAAACTAGTAACAACATGATTATTTGTAGTAATGGGATGAGAGGAATGTACAAAACAAGACGAATTTTGTTCAACAATGGCACCAACTTTGATAAGTTAGAAAAATCTTGAATCTGCCAAGGGGACATAGAAGTTTTGATTCTCATATGTAGTCTTGTTTCAAACTTTTTGCATTTCTTTGCCTTGATATCCACATATTCAATGGTATTGTGGGACAGCTCGGTAAAGTTTGCTTCATACTAGCCACAGACATACTTGGTTGTTGTAGCCTTAATAAATTTATCGTTAATTGATCTCGCTCCATTTTAGAAAAATAATTTTTAAAGAAAATTTCCTCAAATTGTGCCTAGGTTAATGTACATACATTATAACTACAATATTCAGCTTACCACCAGTAATTGGCCTCACCTTTAAACATCTACGCGACTAAGGTAAATCGAATATTGGCAACATTTCCTACACCATTAAAGATTTTAATAATCTTTCGTATCCATTTTTCAGCTTCACTGGCACCAGGCTTTCCAAGAAAGGAAGGGGGTCGTTGTCTCAGAAATTCTTTAAGATCATTCATCCTTCTAGTCTCATCTAAGAGTTGTTCCGGATCTGTATGTGGAACTTATTGCTGTTGAGATAGGGATGGCAATTCTTGAAGGCACCGCATGATTTCGTTAATGTGGGTCTGTTTAGTTTGAGTTTCGGTGGAGGGAATTTGGGTGCTAATAATCCTAAAATATAATATGACAATCACAAAGCTATAAAAGAACATCTCTTTAAAAAGAGGATATATAACAAGCCTAGTTATATTATACAAACATAGTAGTAGTTCATAGTCTAAATGAAGATATTCCATGTAATTTCAAGTTGTTCAACCTCCTACGTTAGTAGGCTAGCACACTATATACACTACTTTACTCAGTTATTTAACATCAAGGAGGGACACTTTTTTGTTCTTCTTATTTGGATTTTCCTAATTGGGAACATTAGTATCTGTCTCCGAACGATCAGTATCTGGAACAACTATAAAAAGTCATCTGGCTTGGATAGATCATGATCAGTAGAGTCATTAGAATCTGAAGAAATTCCAATAACTATACCATTGAGATGGCTTTTGGGTAAAGTATAGGAGATGGTTGATTTTTATCCAATGCGATATTGATTGATTCTTGTAATACAATTGGATCATCCACATAATCAAACATCTTCCTCAGAACCTATGCTTCTACTAAAATCGATTTGTTTATACTAGTCATTTTACATCGCTACTCGAGTCGAGCCATTCATCATCGATAGTGTGGATCATTTTTGTAGGGCGTAAGAAAGCCTCCTTCCTAACAGTGGTCTCCTAATGATTATTAGGTACGACATCCAAACTAAATAGAAGAGAGTCCCATGCATTTATACTGCAACAAATAAAATCTAATATATCATAATGATACAGAAGTTATGAAAATATAGAATAACTAATATGTTATAAAATTTCCCCATATAGGAATCTAATCCGACGTATTATTATTTTAGAACATTGTTTTGATACCAACTTATCACACCTGATGTCTTGGTATGAATGTACAAGAGAGTGTATAAGCAATGAAATGAAGTTATGACAGAAAAACGTAACTTTATTCATTAAATAGTGTCACACACTTACTGTAATACAACCATAGGGGTGAATTACATTTTATTCTCAATAAGAAAAATAAAGTAAGTCATTGAAAATCATCACTCTTTACTCCCATCTTCTTTAGTCTCTATCCATGTAGTTAAATAAGCAAACATGCGGCCTGTGTATATCACAAAAAGGGGGACTATCCTCTTTCTCCTGGAACATTTTTAACAAAAAGGAATTATCACAAATATGCTTAGTAGATTTTACCAGTTTTATAATAAGTATATGTAGATATAAGCTTGGAATGTGTATAGAATTTTTCGTTTACATACAATCACATGATTTTAAATAATAACAAAAAGTCAAAGAAATAAAGGAAGTCCCATCAATATACCCAATTTTCAATTAACCCAAAACCTTTGTGGAAAAGTAATCATCTAGGCACACAGTTAAAATGTCAGTCATACTATGTAGCTAAAAATCCAGGCTCTTAACATTTGAGATTTTAGGCCAAGTAGAAAAGTTTCGTGGGACAAAACGACAGTCTACTCCCTAGTTAAAGTTGAAGCTTCTTTCAATAAGTAATATGCAAAGAGGTGTAGGGTGCACTGATTCAATCATTATAATGATTCTCATGAAATCATCCATTAAGTGAGAAGGATTAACTTTGATTCAATTGGTCACAATGAAACAAAATAACCGGTTATATAATAACATAGAAGTATGGTAATTTCTACACATATATGGAATCAATATAGCTATCATAAAATGATAACAATAGCAGTTAAACAAGTATGCAAACATTTAATGTTAAAGAAGTAAAAAAAACTACTTGCACATATATTGAAAAATTTAAGTTTGATTAAAAGAGGAGATCAAGAGAGGCTGATACTTGATTATCTGTACACAAACATTTGTGTGAGTAATTTTAGTGGATAATAATGTTGGTTTTGGTAAAATTATAACAAAAAATGTGTCTGTGAAAGATTAAGAGGTTAATTTGTAATTATTCTGGGACTTTAAAATTTAAGTCTTAATCAAATTTTAAACTTGGGGAAAAAGACTTTTTGACTCAAAATCTGTCAAAGTACTTGTATAAAAAATTTGAGGTTAAAATTTATATCTTGGAAAAGTCAGGAGAGGTCAATTTGGAATTTTAAAAAAGTATTTATACCTTAAAACCCTAATTTTGTGTAACTTGGGATAAGTTTGAGCAAACATGGTCTTACCTTATACCATTTTGATAACAAAAATAAAATAAAAATAATGAAAAAAAAATTGAATTTTTTTATTGGCCACGCGCCCTCATGTGCTTAGTCAATGCTTATGATAAAAAAGTTCATCTTCAACCTCTCGACAGTTGACCTAGGGTTTGAAAAACTTTGATCATGCATAACTCTTGAATTTTTACATCATTTGAGATGATTCAAAAACCAATCCAACCTAATTTTTCACAAGGTATCCAAAAATCTATGTTTTGAGGATTAATGTTAAGTATTCATCGAGTTACAGAACTGTGTGTTTTTCAGAAAATTTGACCAAAGTTCCAAAGCTTTACTGAATATGGAAGGGGGTCTTATGGATATGGTTATATTTCTGCTATCTTAAGGAAGAATTTGGATTTGGTTTCATCGATTGAGAGAGTCTAGTTGTGGAGAATTTGAGGTTTTAGAAAACACCTCCGAGCAATTGAGGCTCAAACGTTATGATTTTTCAAAAACGATAAATGCACTAGAGCTCCTGAGTTCATAAGGAACCATTTTGCTCACTTTAAAATTGATTTACAATCAACAAATCAAATTTCACAATTAAATCTACGTAAAAGCTTTGATGATTGGATTGGTATAAGCTTACTAATAACATAGAAAACTATTACAATTAAAAGAATGAAGTTTAACACATTAAATAACATAATACAAGTTTAGAGGGAAAACTTCAAATTTTGAGCATGCTCAAGAGGTATGTTTTGTTGCGTCTGGTTGTGGGGGATTTATAGTTATAAGATGAGGGGAGTTTATTGGAGCAATTTGGAGGTGGGTTCCTCCATTGTTTAAGAAGATAAGAATGTGAAAACTTGAACTTCACATGGTTGCATGGTGTAACCATGTATTTTTTGCTTCTACTGCACATGTGGATGTTGATGTTGTGAGGGGGCAATGTGTAAATATGAAATATTTAGGTTTTAGTCCTTAGTTTTAAGTTTTTACATTTATTTCGCATTAAATAGGGTTTTATGTGTTTTAGGGGTATTTCTATAATTTTATGAAAATATAGGTGTTGGAGCTATGGATTCCAATTAGTTGAAGTTTAGAGGTTTGATTTGATATAAGGTTTGGGTCTAGAGGTTAAATATAGGTCAAGTTATGCTTGTTTGAAAATTTCAAGGGGAAATTTGAAAATATTAAAAATTCAAGGGGCACTTATGTAATGAAGGAAAGTTATAGGTTTGGTAAAGTAATTTCATCTTTGTTAGGATGTTTTTGAATTTGCATAACCCATAAGGCGTATAATGGGATTTTTAGGTAATAATGAATAGTGGTTAGAGAGTGTGGATGTTACACCATTTTTTTAAAGCCAAACAAATACTAAGTTAGCCTTTAATCTTTTGTATTTTTGCTTCTGATTTTTATAGGTTCTTACCAACGGTGGATTTTTCTTGAAGGAGATTTACTCCTTTTATAGCCATTTCCTATGAATCTCATATTTTTCAATAAAGATTAACACTACTGGACAATGGGTCTTACATGCACAAATTTCACATAGTTAAAAAATATGCAGATGCTAAAATTAATGGGAGAACATCTCATATAGATTAAATATAACACACGAAGTTAAAATTCAAAATCTCTTGCATGTGTGTATGGAGGCATAAACAAAGTGAATCCATTAAGCTAATCAAAATTGAACAATGCCATGGCATGATTAAGAATAATCTAAGCATTGAAAATCATAATCAAATGTCCTAGTCACATGAAAACATGGAATGAAGTGGATTCAAACACACCAATATGACACATAAAATGTGTAAAATGAAAATACACATAAACCAAAAAATCTTTTTGAGTTTTTATTTTTTTTAAATACCAATTTAAAAAACAAACACAAACTCAAAATACAAACAAAATCGTTTTTGTATATTTCAATAAGACCTAATAAATGAAAAAATCGAAATACAAAAGACTCAAACTACATACAACTAGGAAACAAATTCATCATGAAGTATAAAAGCCAATGTATGCAAACATGGGAACACAATCAACCATTAGGTATAACATAGGAAGTATCATATGCAAGCAAACGAGAATCAACAAGTATAGCATGAAAAGTCTTCAAATTTGATCTCCTAATCCACATTGGTGTAATGTGATGCTCTAAGGTTTTGGGGACGTTGGTGACTCTATACTTAGACTTTCTAGGATCATTTTTAAGATCAAAGAAAAAAATAACTAAATTGGCCTTTCCTACTACAATGCGTTCATGTGCAGACACGGAAATGGATGTTACCTAAGGTTTAACCTTTTATAACATCCCTATCAACAGCTGACTCTTTTAAACGTATGGTCTTAGCTTGGATAGAGAAAGCTTTTGGAATATCGAATCCAATTCCACACTTGTCATCTTTTATTTGAACGGTGTCTAACATCTTATTCAACTTCTTCGACATAAATTCCAAATAAAATTTGACAGGACTTGAATCTTTCAATCTCTCTTCAAGCTCAACTATCCTAGACTTAAGTAAATGGCTAGGCTCTTCAAACTCTAGAATCTCTTTCTTCATAAACTCCTTCAAACCTGTAAGGCTATCTCTTTCACCTCAACATACTCTATATTCTCTCAAAGAGTCCTCTCACGTGCCCTAAGGTCCTTAATCAATTCATCATTATTATCACCTATGGCACCTTCTTTTAACCTAGATTCCAACTTCAAGTTTTCATTTTTCACTCTTAACGTCTATGCATACAACTCACGAAATGCAACTTGGATTCACTTTCCTCTTCCTCTTCTTTATCCTCATTATCTTTTCCACTCTCTCTACCTTCACTTACACGGGATTCAAACTCAATGGCCTCAGAAGTGTCATGCTTAGAAATATCTTCATAGGAAGATTTCTCATCAAGGCTCACATGACTATCCATGAACGCAGTGTAGTTGCGCTCAGTGGGGGAACCGAATCCCTCTTCTGAATCATTATCACAAATAGTGCCATTATACACCTTCGATTTCTTACCCTAATTCCTTAGTTTAATGGGGCACCTAGATACCCTATGGACATAACCCTCACAAAAAAAAAATCCAATTCATCCTTATTAAAGTTATCATTATGATTTTTAGGGAAGTGGTCTACCCTCTTATACATGTTTTTCTAAAAAAAAATTGTATCTTTTGACTTCTTTTTAAACTTGAGACATTTCTTGAATTTCTTTGCTAAAAAGGACATATCTTCGTACTCGATGTCAAACTCATCATCCGAAACATGTGTTTCCTCCTTTCGGTCTTTCAAAGCAATTCCCTTGGCCTTTTTCATCATTTTGGAGGAAAATATGTCAAGATTATAGGTTTGTAGGTTACCTACAATCTCTTCTAGTTTTGTAGAGTCTAAAGTACCCAAGGAATTCCAAACCGTCACTTTTGAATTAGATATTTCAAGCAAAGAACTTAAGATTTTGTTGATTACTTAATTTTCTAGTATTCTCTCTCTCAAGTTAAAAGATAAGTTCATAATGTCAAACAATCTAGCATAGAGCTCATTGAAGGTCTCACTTTCTAACATCTTAATGGTTTCAAACTGAGTGGCGAGTTTTTGGAGTTTGAATGGAGTATGTCCCAAGCCTCTTTAGATCTTTCACATGTCATAATATAATAGAACTCCTCTAGGGTGGCAGAATAAAATAGCGCATTTAAACCACATGAGTTATAATTTGATAACCTATGCCCAGCCTCACACCATGATTCTACGGGTTTGAGAATCATATTTTCACTAAGTAAGGTTGTGGGCGGGAAACAATCATTTAGTATCGCTTGCCATACCCTCTCATCTAAAGCCTCAAATGCTGATTTTATACACATTTTTCAGCATGCGTAATTTGACCCATCAATCATCGATGCTCTAGGGGCCGAAAGGCCATAAGAATAAAAATCATCAAAATTTATCTAAATATGGATCAAAACATAATAACTTAGTGCTCTGTCTCTAATAACAATTTAAAATTTCCTGATAACTTAGGCAGGAATGGGTTAGAATAACAAAAAGGGCATTTTAAAATTTTCAAATTTATGAAAACTGATTTACCCAATTTTATGTTTTTAAACTAAAACAAACATTTAGGTCATGATGGATAAAATAAGTTAAACAATCACACAACATGCTAATGTACGAGACAAACCCACAAAAGGAAAATCCTCGGATGACCCAGCCAAACAGATTACTATGATAAGGTTTTATAAAAGGCGAATAGTAGACTTACGTAACGACTCGTCGCCCTCTCAAGACATGACGCTTGTCTGTCTTCTTCATTTCCTTCCAAGTGCAATGCAGGAGTCCACCCACGTAAGTTTCCAGGTATCCAACGATTTGGCTCAACAACCGTCTACGTAGTCAGAAAACAGAATCATCGCTTCTTCACCAAAACACAACAAATATAATAGGAGTCCATCACACGAAACCTTTTCTCTATCCAGATGAAGAGAAACAAAAATTAGTGCCCTTAAATAAAAATCTCAAAGCATAAGAACAATGAAACTTGGATCTTTAAATGATTTGGGTGAAACTATGGTTTTGGAAATTCTGTATAAGGATGGGAAAACACTTTTTGCTAAAGTTCTTATAAAATCTCAGTCCAACATGCCTATTTATAGAAAAACACGAATTTTAAGGCTTCGGGTTCATTCGAACAAAATCATAGGGTTTGTTCAAACGAAATGCTTATCTCATTCAAACAACCTTTAAGTCAATTCGAATGAATAAGAAAGCTCATTCAAAAGAGCTTCTAACGAGTAGCCTACTATTAGATAGAGATAACCCATGGAGTTCAGTCTGAAGTCCGTTATAATGAACCATTTAATTCTTTCCAACGAAAACTCAGCTTCATTGGAACGAAATTGTCCTCTCGTTCAAATGAACTTAACATAAAAAAAAATCTCCAAAAAACATGTTAAAAATATTCCAAACATTTTGGATAAAAAAAGTAACCTAAAACTAAATTTCCAAGGATCATAATCATATGCATCCATACCTGAGAGATCCTCGGAAACACAAAGACAAATGTGGCACTAAACACGGAAGGAAGAGTAACAATCTTTGAAGCTTGATTGCCACATCTTCTTCAAACATTTCATTTGCTTATGAGATCAAATATACAAAGCCTAACCTATGACACAAATTTTCTTGTGTGCTAATATAAACAAATTGGCTCAATTGAATTGTTTTCCTTACAGACACAACTTTTGATATCCTTCCCAATAGAATCACTATCATTAAGAGTGAGACCAAAATTTATCTGCTACTAACTATGTTAGACGAAATTGTCCCGAACTATCTGAAAGGTATAATGAAAGATGAAAATATGTACTGTTCAAGGTGGGTGATTTAAGCTCCCAACGGAAATCTCACCTCATAAACTATGATGTCCGATGAGATTATTTTTTAAGGGGTCATTTAAGATTTGGTCCCCATTTAATTCCTTATAATGAGTCAAAACCCTGAAAAATGCCTTTCTTAAGGTATGACCCCCATTTTTAACATTCCGTCCATTAAGCCGTTAACTCCTATGTTTATTCTCGATTATACCCTTACTTTAATATGGGGGCCAAACCTTAATTTAAAAAACACCCAGAAATTTATTAAAAAGTCAAAAATTTATTAATCTTGAAAAATAAATAATAGGAAATTAAAAAAAGGCTAAAAAAAATAAATAAATAAATAAATAAAAAACAAAAAACAAAATAATGAAAAAAATACAGAAAATTAATTAATTAATTAAAATAAATAAATAAATATATATTAACCCCAAAATTAATTTAAAAAACACCCAAAAATATATTAAAAGTAAAAAAATTATTAATTAAGAAAATAAATAACAAAAAATTAGAAAAATGGTTAGAAAATTAAAAAAATGCTCAAAATGTCACATTTTACTAAATTTTTTAAGGATCGATTTTATATAATAAACATGTCGGGGATTGTTTTGTCATTAACTCAATCTTTAATTTGATATAATATAGTCCATTACCCTTATGCGCATTAAAGGGGAATGTTTTCTAAAAACTCACAAGTTTTTTATTAAAAATTCAAAAAATTATTAATTAAGAAAATTAAAAAAACACTCAGAAAATTAAAAATTCAAAAAAACTAAAAAAACAAACTCTTTTACTTTAACTGTTTTTGAAAACACTCTTTAAAAAAATAAAAAATGTTTTATAAAAGTAAAAAACTGTTTTAGAAAGAATAAAACCCTTTATTATATTAAAAATGGTTTTAATTGTTAAAAAGTTCGTTAATAATTAAAAAATAGGTTTTACATCTAAAATAATTTATTATTAAAATTTTTTATAATTGAAAATTGTTTTTTTTAATTGAAAACTTTAATTTTCTCAATGTAAGTTGTTCTATTTTGATTCATTGTATGCTATTTTGTTTTATTTCTTCATCATTTGCATTTTTTTTAGGGAATGTATGGTAGGGTCAACAACTAGGGGGGTTTGGAGATGCGGAGAAAAATGTGTTGGGGTTTAACAATTTTGGAGGATTTATTTTCATTTGGTTTAGAAAAAAGTGGTGGATCCATTATTACTTTCCGTATTCAAGGGTAAAAATTGAAGATAAAAAATGGGGATCACTCTAACTCTACTTTTTTTATTATTAGTAGGGTCCTCATAATGTGTAACGTGTTCAAATGACACACATAAAGAATGTTAAAATAATTTATTTAATATTCAAGTTTAATTGCACTTTATACATCATATTTGAGAGGAATCACATTCCAAGTGATGGAACGTTTACCAACTTTATGAAGAGATTTTTTTTTAAAAATAAATAGTTAATTTCATCATTTAAACATAATTGAATTTAAAATAAACATAAATAATTTATTTATTTTTAACAAAAGGGTATGTTTCGACTTGATTTGAGTATAAAATGGAGTGGTTAAAGTTTAAATTGGTAAAAAGTAGGACATGTTTGAGCTTTAATTTTTCGAAACAATTCCCCCTTAATGGTCATAGGGTTAATGCACCATATTATATTAAATAAAAAATTGGGTTAATGTCAAAACAATCCCCTACAAGTTTTTTTTATAAAATTGATCCGTAAAACATTTTGTAAAATGTGGCATTTTGATCTTTTTTTTTAATTTTCTGAGCGTTTTTCTAATTTTCTATTATTTATTTTCTTAATCAATAAATTTTTGGATGTTTTTTAAATTAATTATGGGGTTAATATTTATTTTCTATTTTTTATTTATTTTATGTATTTTTTTCAATATTTTGGTTTTTATTTTTTTCTAAGTGTTTTTTAATTGTCTATTATTTATTTTCTTAATTAATAAATTTCTGGGTATTTTTTAAATTAAGGTTTGCCCCCCATATTAAAGTAAGGGTATAACCCGTAATAAACAAAGGAGTTAACGGCTGAATGGACGGAAAGTTAAAAATGTGGACTAAACCTTAAGAAAGTCAATTTCTGGGAGTTTGACTCATTATAGGGAATTAAATGGAGGCCAAACCTTAAATGACCCTTTTTAAAAAAAATAGTGGTTGAGGGATGACACTTTAATATTTAATTGAATTGATTCTTATTTGTTATTTGAAAATATTTTTTTTATTTGATGATTCTAAGATTTTAAAAAGGAATTCAATTTTTTTGTCACTGGTATTAGTCTTAAAGGTTTAACTCGAATCAACTTCAAGGGCTGAAAATAATTTTGGACATTGTTCTGACTTAAAGGGATAATAAAATTATCTTAACCAACAATTCCCATAATTATTTTTAAAAATTATTGTGATTAACTCCTCTCGTCAACTTGTCTATCCCCAATGGATTGTTTTAATTACGATATCATGGCATTTTAAATTACGTGGTCATTCCTTTAAATTAAGTTTTACATGTGTTTGATCCCCCCAATAGGAAAGTTCTTTATGTGCATCTTTGATTTTAGAGAATTGATCGATGACACTCAAGTGAAGTCCTTAAAAAGATTTTATCACTGATTAAACAAAGGATTCTTTAGATTAGACATGGTGGGGAAACCCGGTACCATTTCATAATTCAAGAGTGAGAATCATCAGTAACCAAAGGTTGGTGTCAGTTGTTTAAGACGAGCATTACTTCTCTCTCTAAAAGAAGGTAGGAGAATAAGGCTAAGTCTCAGGTGTAACAATTTGGGTTAAGAAATGTCCATATTCCTCAGCAGTAGTGGAATAGTTGATGGGTAGGTAGTCTCACTACAACTAGTTAGAAATTTTATAAAGACATGTCTTGGTGTTTCCAAGATTTTAAGGAAAAGAACATGGTAACCTTTTTTCTCTTAAAAGTAAATGCATTATATAAGGTCTGATCTACGATAACCTGATATGTAGACTCGGGAACCACAAATAACTCATTGCAGAGGTCCCAGGTAAGCGTGAAATTACTTAAAAGAGAGATGTTCCTAGTTATGGGCCATTAGAATAAGGCATCAATATATGTAGTGGGATATATTTATAGATTATGGTGAAGACATAAAGTTAATATGGGTAAATTGTTTAATCTACCTGGGATTTAGAAAAGTTGGTTTTGATTTTAAATTTGTTTTTAATAGATATTTGATTGATTTTATAAAATTATTTTATCAAAATTGGATATCTTTTTTATATGTTCTGGTACAATGGGAAAATAATTTATACAATATAAGGTTTGTCTCATAAATACTGTTAAATACTAAATTAAATAATTTTTCGGACAAAGATCATTAAAGAGAAAGTTTCCTTCTAGACTTACGCTTAGGTTATTATATTCTGAAAGGAATTCAAAAACTTGTTTTAAAATTAACATTGTAGGTCATTGAAAGTGGATGCACTTCTGGTCTTGAATCCCATTTAGAAGGAAAAATGACCAAGGTTCCTTTACGGCAAAGAGTGTAAGGTGTGTGAAAATGGTTCACTTCGATTACTGATATTCGTTGACTATCCATTCAAGAGGTTGTTTTGAGTACTTCATCAATTTCATTAATGTTCATTCAAATGTATGGATGTGTTTACCTTATGTAGTACTTTGAATAGTCCAAAGCTTGAAAGGTTGAGTTGGAGCATAGGTGAGATAAACTATTCCAAGTTTTATGATCTGATCGTAGAGGTGTGTGCATCTTGGGATAGTTAAGGGATCATTTGTCAAAGGTTGGGATTTATCCTAGTTGTCTACACCAGGCATTCCACTTCGGAATGGTCTGGAGGAAAATAAAGGAATAAGGCTCTTTTGGATTTGGTAAGGTGCGTGGTAGGGTATTCAGTATTACAATATTGTTAATGGGATTTTTATATAAGAGATGGGAATATACATTTTAGTTTAGCTTCATCTTAATAGGTATTTCCAACTCCCATTAAACATTGTAGTGAGTGCAAGTTCATTCTAGGGCATTTCGTTTTTGGGGGTTCCCAGATATCATGTTTTGGAAGGAGCCAAGGAAGTTGAAATTAAGGACAGAGGTATGTATCTTTGGTGGTTATCCCGAAGGTTACAATGGTAATTTACATCATACTCCTAAGTACAAGAAAGTCATTGATTAAATCAATGCTCGTTATTGTCAAAGGATTATGAGAGTACATGATATACGGAATGGTCTAAACAAAAAGTCAAATTTTATTTTATTCAAATTAAATATTCAACTTAAATAATTTAATCGAAAATAAAATGTTTCACCAATTTTAAGCAAGTTGAAATTAAACATATTAACAAATTTTATCTTAACCTAAACATGCATCGTGGTGAGTGCAGGATGAAATAAGTAAATCAGCCCACAATTCTCGATGCACAAGGAAAACCCAAAACGGGATAAACCATGAATGGCCCACACAGGGAAATTCATTATAATAGAGATTTACACAAGACTGACAGAATTCTTACACAATGACTCGATGCACCTTGCAATAATTGACGCATCTTTAATCTTTAACTGCTCCTATACATGACGACACATGAGTCTATCCACACAACTGCCACAACATGTAAGTCTACACACATATCGGTATCCATCGAAAAGCTCAGTAACTTCTATGGATTAAATAATGAAGCCCACCTCTTCTTGACCGAAACACTATAAAAACGTAGTCCACCATGTGTAAACAGTAGATGTAGAGGATAAAACAAAGGTGCCCAAAATAATATCTCAAAACCGAATATGATGAACACTTAAATCCTAAGCAACTTTGGTGTCAACTAGAATTTTTGAGAGCGTATTCATAGAGTTTGAGAACTCAAAAATAAGCTTTTGTCCCTCATAAAACTTCTGCTCCTCATTCCTATTTGTAGGAGGTTTTTTTAAAAATGAGATTGGGATTAAACACTTTGAAGAAAATCTCAAACTCTTGGAAAATGTTCTAACTCATACGATCGACTTTGAACCTCGTTCAGATGAAGTATAGGATCTTGTTCGAACAATGATCTATAAAATGAGATTCTAGTAAAGGCCAAAGTTAGTTCTTTTGAAGTTCACTGGAACCTATTCTAATGATATACCATATCTTGTTTGCATGACATACCATATCTCGTTCTAACAAAGTCGCGAAAAAATATTTTTCTCCAATTTTTTATAAAAGAAGATAAAATAATTTGAAAACATTTTAAAAATAATTTTATAAAAAACTAACAACCAAATATAAAATCTCCAAGGATCAAAATATTTACACATTCATACCTGAGAGCTTCTCAGAAGGTGAAGATGAAATTGAGAAAGAAATAGGGCACAATGATGTAGATCTTCTAACTTGTCCGCTACATCTTCAAGAAACCACGTCACAGGCTTTAAAGGTCAACACACTCAAGTCCTAATCTATAACTTAAACAGTTTTGTCAAAAAACGAAATGAGGTAAAACATAAAAATTGACTACATTAGGAAGTTTGACCTTACAAATCTCCCCCTTTGGCTATTCCGGGACAAAATTAAAAATAAAAACTCCTACGGGCCGTCAAGATCATCTAAGAGTCAATACCTAACCTAAAAGGAAAAAGTACAACTTGGCTAACTCATACACTTGAGAAAATTTGCATGCTTGTAAACTTGCACACTTAAAAACATCTTTAAATGCAAAGAGAATATAACAATGTATAAAATTTGCAAAAGAATAAAACTCCGCATATATCTAATGATCCCCGCCTATTTGAGATGTTTCCCTCTAAGATAAAGATATCTTCAAAAAATTAAAGTGAAAAATACCATATGTCCCCCTTTTGTTTAGGAATATACAAAGAAAGAATACATAATATATCGTTTCTCCCTCATAAACTATTTCTTCCCAAAAATGTGAGAACATGTGATACCAATTGTAATCAGAGAGGAAGGAATAATATCATGGACTCGTGTAATCGTTTGATAAACACAAGATGGCAACACAAGCATAAATAATCTAAACAATGATCAATCAATAGCAATATTAATTCAATGAATGCTACCAACTTGAATAAAAAAATGAAGCATGAGATATCGAAGTAAACAAGCAACAATAGATAACAATATGATCAAATTAGAAGCCAATTTGATTTAAAGAAAAATAACATGGTAAACATGGATTAAATTCAAAGACTAAAAACAAACGATAACATATACGTAGATATGGAAAAGATAGCAGTGACACACGAGCGCGAGCGCGCACACACACACACACACACACACATATATATATATATATATATATGTGTGTGTGTGTGTGTGTGTGTGTGTGGGTGTGTCTGTGTGTGTGTGTGTGTATGTATGTATGAACAACATAAAAATGACAAACACATAAGCTTTACATACTAGCATAGTATCGATTTGTCTAAATATATGGTATGGAGTGAAGGGGCCTGAACTAAAAACAAATTAATTATGTCCTAATCACTCAAAAATGTCCAAGGAGTTCTATTATACTACATTAACTTTATCAAACAAAGACTTAGCCTCATAGTGACAGATAAAGTAAACACATAATGGAAAAATAAGCACAATGCACACTAGCCTAGAAAATATTGATGATTCAAACATGAATTAACTAGGACTCATTGTGCAAACCCATTAATCTTCAACTTATAACACCCAAAAAATTATAGATATATCATTTTTCCGCTCTCATTTTAAAGATACCAATTTAATTCAAAAATAATGAAATAAAATTTGGCCTCGGCAATATTTTCTTTTCTTTTGTCTTTTAATTTTTTAGGATATTGCTAATGGTAGCCTTTCATGCAAGGGAGATATCTCCCTTCATAGCCCTTTACCGTGCATACTCGTATTTTTAAAAATAGTATAAACTCACGGGCAATGATTATATATATATATATAAAATATTGTTAGGATAACATCTCACTTATCTCATGTAACCTATAAAGTTAAAATTTAAAAGAGCTCGTACAAATGTGTAAGGAGGCATATGCCAAGTGAATCCATTAAGCAAATCATTTCCAAAATACTCCATGCAAGCATGATTAAGAACAATTTAGGCACTAAAAATCGTAATCAAATGTCCTGGGCAGATGGAAAATAGAACAAAGTGGATTCAAATATACCTATATGTCACACAAAATGTGAAAAATCATACTACACATAAACAAAAATTTTTTGTGTTTTAAGCAATTTTTAATAAGATACCACGTGAAAACAAAACTAAAAAGACAAATAAAATGTTTTTTATTTTTTCAAAAAGACTCAAAAAGGAAAATAAAATACAAAAGATCAATATTATACAACTAGTAAGCAGATATAACATTAAGCACAAAATCTAATGTATTAAAATATGCAAGAAATCACTCAAAAGAATCAACCAGTCTAACATTCAATGCTCCAAAATTGATTTCATCAATAATTAATGCGTAGGGTTTTGGGAACCATGGTGACAGTAGATCTAGACATCCCAAAACCTTATCTACAATCGTAACAAAATGCCCTAAGGTGACATTTCCAACCATAATGGGGACATGTGTGAAAATGAGGAATGTTACCTATGGATTGACCTTGTCTAATGTCCTTGGTAGAGGTTGACACTCTAAAACAGATATTAGTCTTGGCTTTAACCGTGAAAGTATTTGGATTATCGAAGATAGTACCAACACTATTTGAGAGTTTTTAATCATCTTTTAACCTCAAAACTCCATACTCAAGCAAAGATTTAGACTCTTGAACATTTAGGTACTCCTTAATAATGTCAATCATTCCTAGAAGGATATATCGCTCCCCTTCAAAGTAAGAACCCTTATCCTTAAGATTCTTCTCACGTGCCTTCATTTTTATAGATTCGTCATTATCCTCAATGGAATGTTCTTTAACTCTAGAAACTTTAGAGTCCTCTAATTCATTCTCTAAAAATTGGACTCTAGACTCACTCTTTTTCTTGGACACTTCTATTTTTTTCAAAATCACGATTCATATCCACGAACTTCTCACGAAGGATATCTCTTTGAATTTGGATAGTTCACAAAAAATTAACTTCGGTTTAAAAATAAAAAAAATCTTTTTCAAAAAATTTAATTTTTTTTGAAAACTTCAAATTCAAAAGAGTTAATTTTTCAGCACGACTATGAAGCTCATTGAACTCCTCTCGAACGTCAAAATCATCGTCATCACTAAAAGCATCGGACAATTTATCACTATAGTGATCCACCGAGAGAAAAATACACATTGAGAGAGAGAGAGAGAGAGAGAGAGAGAGAGAGAGAGAGAACAACTAATCATAAACTAGCATAAAACATGTATCAATATGATAAGTTATTTTGCCTGCAATGATACCAATTTGAGAGTGCAGGATATACGAAATGGTCTAAATAAAAGATAATATTTAATCACTTCAAATTAAATATACGACTTCAACAATTTAACCCAAAGTAAAACATTCTACCAATTTAAACAAGTTGTGATTAAACATATTAGCCAATGTTATCTTAACCTACACATGCATCCAGGTGAGTGTAGGGTAAAATAAAAAACCAAACCAGAAAGCCCAATGTACAAGGAAAACTCACAATAGGAAAAAACTTGGACATGTTAACTATGATTTGAATTTACACAAGACTAACAGAAGACTTATACAATGATTCGATGCCTTCACAAGACTTGACGCGTCTTCAATCTTCAACGTCTCCTCCACAAGACAATGAGGGAGCCCACCCATGCAACTTCTACAAAATGTGAGTCCAAACATACCTTGATATCTAACGAACATGTCAGCAACCAATTACTAATCAACGGAGTCCACTTCTTCTTCACCACAACACCACTAACACAGAGTCCACTGTGTCTAAACATCAAATAAGAACACCACCATATGAAATGATTCTGAACAAATGTAGAGAATAAATCAACGGTACCCAAAACATGATGTCATAACATAATATGATAAATACTTGGATACTAACTAGCTTTGGTGTAAACCAGGATTTCGGAGAGCTTTCTAATAGAGTTTGGTAACTCAAAACATAAGTTTTATCTCTCATAAAACTACTCCTCCACACTCCTACTTGTAGGAGGTTTTCCAAAAACGAGATTAGGATAAAACCCTTTGAAGAAAATCTCAAAATTTGAAAAAATATGCCAGCTCATTCGAACGACATTGAACCTCGTTCCAATGAAGTATATGATCTCATCCGAACACATATCCAATGAGCTGTCAAATAGGATTCTAGAGAAGGTCACCCAAATTTGGTTCGATCAAAATTCATTGGAACTTGTTCTAACGAGGTACCATATCTCGATCGAATGACATACCATATGTCGTTCAAACAAAGATCGAAAAATATATTTTTCTTTTAAAAATATTAAAAGAAGAAAATTTTATTTTGAAACATTTTAAAAATAATTTATAAAAATCTAACACCCAAATATAAAATCTCCACGGATTAAAATATTTTCGTATTTAGAAATAAGAGATCCTTCGAAGGTAAAGATATAAACGATCACGAAACATGACATGATGATGTAGAACTTTTAACTTGGTTGCTACGTCATTAATAAACCATGCCATGGGCTTAAAAGGTTAAAACAATCAAGTCCTAACTTATGACGCGAAGGTTTTTGTCCAAATACGAAATAAGCCAAAACATACAAATTAACTATATTTATAAATTTGTCCTTACATATTATGTAATTAAACACGGGCCCGACCCAATTGTATGTTAGACTTATAAGGTATAATAGAACATCATATTACCAAAGTTACTAGACCACCCATATAGGATGAAATATGACCTAATATCGATAATACAACACCTTGTCATAATGGGAGCGTCATCGATGATTATGATACACAAGTCACTTATATTGATAACAAGTGGTGCCATGTTGTAGTAGGAGTATCGAACATCAGGAGTCATCTTGAATGGTTAGTGTTTTCGGTGATCATTTTGATGAGATCTCGAGAAAACATGAACTGAATGTCGAGAACTACAAATACTAAAAGGGATTCGATGTATTTGAATCAAGTCTTGGAACTTGTATTCTTGTTTATGGGGTAGTAATAATTGGAGAGAAGTGGACCTACGAGGAATTTAAAGAAATATGTACATGAAGGTGTAAACCTCTAAGGCAAGGATTACAAAAGGGTTTATTCCAAAAGATAGGAATTCACTATGGGAACACCTTCTAGAGGTAGCCATTCTAAAGTCTGTTGGGATTCTTTTAAAGTCAAGATTGCGTTCTTAAGTGATCATCTTGACAAGTACATAATAAGAATTTGGGGAAAGTAAAGTGTTATAAGATTATGAGATCTATTTTATAGATTTAATCTAACACCAAGGTCTTGGGTCATTAGGTTTGATCCTCTAATCAAGATTTGATTTTGATCAAAGCCCGAATAGTACTTGTTAGTATAAGAATAATGAATAAAATGTGGTGGTATTTATATTATAATTTGTGAATCATGTTTAACTAATCAAGAACGAGGACGGAGTATTGTGTTATATAGGAGTGTGGTTGTTAGGATATTCGATATAAAGTACTTAAGAGAAGCGAGGCACATCTTTATTATCAAGTCTTCTCTAGATATATTGCAAAGGATGATGGGATTATCGAACTTACGATTTGTATTTTTTGCCTATTTTTCTAAAAAAATTGTTTCGAACAGCCTATAGGCACCCCAGGCACCCTGCCTATCGGCAGGGTGTACTTTCCTTGGCCGGCAAGGAAGGCTCTATGAAGATATTCAAGCCAGAGGCTATGCTGATCGGCACCCCATAAACCCTAAATTGACACTATTTAAGGAGACCATGACCTCCCTCCTAGGGAGATCCTTTTCAGCAATGAAAAACATTCTCTCAAAATCATAGCGTCATTATTCCAAAAAAACCTATTTTTCAACATTCTTTCCATTTCTCTTATTTCAATTTCCTAACACTTTTGACCACTTATGCCACCCTAATCCACCGCCATTGTATCATGATAAAATAAGCCCACGCTCCTTCAAAATCAGTAGCAAAGTCTTCTAGGAGGTCTATCCCAACTCTTTTCCAGTTCTTCCATTTAGTATTATTTACTCACTTTATTTCCATTTGTGATATCTTTTAGTCTTATTTTGATATCTCACATCAACTATTGTCCTGTTTTATTACTAGTATTTATATAATATATTTTCATAAAAATCTAAAAACACAAAAAATAGGGTTTACTTGTAAACTCCAAAAGTAAGATTTCCTCACGTTTTCATACGTTTACACTTGAGCATGATTTTTTCAAAAACATTCAAAGGGGAGTCTTAAATTTGGGCTTATAAGTTAACCCGACCCCTATGACATAACCAACTACGTGGTTTTTTGATGCCCCATGGGCTATGTAGGCGTCCCGAGTAAATCCTAGGATTCAAGTCCTATATATCATGTTTTATGCTTTTATACTATGTTGTATTTATTTTGCGAGTCACGAACTCCTATATATTTGTGTATCGTTCGATATGAACATCCTCTTTTTTAACCGACTCCTGATTCGACGAACACTCATGTTATATGTTTATGTTATTTTTTAGTACAGTCCTTAGGATGATTCTACTCCGTCTTTCTCATGATGTGATTCAGATGATTTTCTACTCCCATCATTCACATTTACACATATGTACACCCACATCCTGTTTTGGAGAAAAGGAGAATATTAACATAGCCCATGAGAGATCGAAGGGGAGGAATGGGTGCTTAACATCTTTCTATTTTGTAACTTAGTCCTCAGATTATAGAATTATTTGGTTTCCTATGCATCAGTATAACCATGATGTCGTCTTCCCAAGATGGCTACATTTCTTTTGACGACGGACGATTTATATCTGAGGCAGCCCACGATGACACCATCGCGAGTGGAAGAAAGAGGTCCCATATATCCTCGAATCACCCGCACGTGCATGGTGGGAGGAGAGGGAGACTTCTTCAGGTTATTCTCCCATCTCAATTTTGGGATCGACCCGTGATCTAGAAATTCAACTCGAATAAACACACATAGGTTACTACTCTTTTCATTTCAGTTAAGTTATTTATTTTTGGATATTGTATGTACCTTAAGTCCCAGTTATTTATTCCAGTCAGTTGTCTTGGAATATTATGTTTTATTCATACTATTATTGTTGGATGATTCAAGACTTTATTAATTCAGAGTTATTCATCGTCTTAGTTAGTAGATGATTTTATATTCAGTTCAAGTATTTTATTTTAATTTTGATGGTGAGAATGATATAGATTATAACATGTCCTAATTTCAGCATGTTGGAATGGCCAATCAGTAAGTGGAAAATAGGGGGTGTTACACTTCCTCCCTTGAAACATGTGTAAATAGGAATGTCCATATCCCCATAATGAGTCGTGTGTATTGTTGGCAATTTGTATTGGGCTTCTACTTCCCCCACACAACTTGTCAAATATCACTCAGGACTTTTCAAGTAAATAGTACCTTGCATCATTGAGAAGTTTATCAATTCTGATATTTCATATCACCTTCATGCTTTCCTAATTGCTCGATCACTTAGGCTCTCCAATCCCGAGTCACCTCATTCAGAAACAAAGGCTTGATTGTTATAATCTTTGTTCTCATTCAATTAGTGATCGTAGCTACAAGATCATCCATTTTTAGCTTTTGTGCAATTGTTCTCAAGGATTCTGGATGTTTGTTTAGTGATCAGGGATGTCTTTCTATCTTTATTGATAGAAACTGTTTCAATAAACGTTGGATGATTACTCGGTAAGGAGCAAGAGATTTGTGCTTAAGAGAAAACTCACTACTGTCTTGTTTGACCACAAGGTTTGAATCTACTAGTTTTAAAAGGACCATCTCTCCTTATCTCCATAGTTCTAACAATCCCAATATTAGTGCCTCGTAGTCAGCCTCATTATTTAATCACTTGAAATCTAATTTGTAAGAGAGAGAGTGATATTCTCTTTTGTATTAGAGAGTCCCTGGTGGAATATGTGGAAGAGCCATCAAACTCCATATTACACACTTCCATTTTTCATAGACACAAGCATGCAAATTATCCCCTAGAAATTCCTCATTTAGATTTCTTAACAATTGGCTAGAAAGTTGCTAAAATAATAGACAAGGCTTGAATATTGATGGAGTTTGGTGCAAGTCACTTCATATCATACTCAAATAGGATGAGGAACGATCTGGCTTCTCACCCAACTTAGATAGTCCTCGCTAGAAAGTACTTGATAGGATCATACTTAGTAAAAATGTGCAGTATGAATGCTAACAAGTAGTGCCTAAGATTCCACGTTATAAACACCATAGCCAAGAAATATCTCTCCACGCTTTTATATATGGACATATTTCCAGATATCACCATGTACAAGTAATACACTAGCTTATATTACCCATCCTACTATTATTATTGGATGATTTGAGACTTTATTTATTCAGACTTATTCATTATTTTAGTTTTCCCATGTTGTGCTTAATTTTATATTCACTTAAAGTATGCTATTTTATTTGTTGATGTTGAGAATCATATAGATTGAAATGCACCTTATCTTTAGCATATTGGAATGGATAACCAATATATGGAAAATTGGGGATTCTTAGAGTAGGTAACAGAGAATTATAGGTTCTAATTTCCTAAACTCCTTGGTATTCCCGTTAAATTTTGCGTTGCATAATTTGATATGTAAAGACCTATGAGTTGGATCCATTGTATTCTTTTGGGAATAATTTAACCAATACAACCCTTTTTTTAGATAGCAAACACTAGACGTGGTAAACATGACAAGCTGCACAGAGAGATGCTCAGTAAAAGTCAAAGCCACAACAGTAGAAGGCAGCACCGATAATATCTGCAGCAGACTTGGCTGCTATTATTACCCAAGAAATCACCACAATGATGGTTGCCATGTTACAAAAATTTTAACTGCATCCACAGCAGCGGGTGGTGGTACCGGTTTAGCTACAAGCATGAGTATTAGAGAGAGAGCATGGGGCCTTATCTAAACTCAACCCACCTGAGCTTGCTAGGAGTACTGACATACTCATTCCTTATTAATGGAGGAAAGACAACTAGAGACATTTGAGGATGGTAGAGTGCTCAGTCGTCTAGATGCAGATGTTGTCCAACTTCAAGTTGGTATGGGAGGCATTGTAGCGGTGGGAGTCCATCATCATAATTTAGTAGAGGGACGCGATGACCATCATAGATTTTTGGGTTAGGTTTGATGACAAGTACTTCCCAATAGCCATCAGGGGTGAGAAGAAGATGCAATTTAAGTGCCATAAGTAAGAGATTTCCATTGTAGTAGAATATAATCAGGAGTTTATCACTCTTCCGCTATTTTCACTGGAGGAATTTAATGCAAAGGAAAAGATGATGGATCGGTTTATCCTTGGTTTGACATGGCGTATCAAGCAGACCATTTTTGGAAACTCGACTTTTTTAACTTATACACAAGTGCTGAGTGTTACTTTACTACACTTTTAGGATTACGAGAAGCTTTAGAATACCATGGGTTATAAAATGTCCAATTTAAATTTGTCTACACATCATGAAAAGACAAATAGGGTTAGCTTTTAGGAGGACAATAGGCAAAGGAGTATCAGTTAAGAAAGAAACACCGCAAGAAGCATGAAGGGTATGGTGACTAAAAGGGCCTTTAGGGATATGGGCAACGCTCCCAATAGGGCAAGGAAATATGGGGTCATGGACAACTAGGATAACAGGGACATCAGTAAGGTAGACGTCAGTTCCATGACCATTGTTTCACTTAGGGGAGGTAGGACTTATACCTAAGAGATGCCCTCAGGAAAATCAGGCAGCACAAGAGCAGGGAGGATAGTGTGGGTATGAGGCACATTACGGGAAACTTTAGCAGCTTCCAGCCACATGAGTTGTTGTAATGCCAACAATACCAGCACAACCAACCCAACTATAAGGGTTATAGCAACTACAGCAAGGGCGTGTGTATCACGTCTCTCCAAATGAGGCGCATGCATGAGTTTGGGAGATTGAGGGTATGTGTCCTATATTTGGATATATAGGACACATTTTGTTTGATATTAATGAATATCATTCATTTGTTAGTAAACATTTCACTCGGCGTCCGGGGGTGGTTGACTTATCTTCAAAAAAATTATTGGATGTTAATTCACCCGTGGATAGAAGGGCATATATATTTATTTCATGTGTAGAGTGATGGTGTGGACATTAGTTAATTTTGTTATCGACCTTTTTATTTTTTATATGTCTGAGTACGATTTTATCCTTGGGATATATTGGTTAGATACGTATCATGCTTATGTGGATTGTTTTGTAGGTTCATCATTTTTGCAATTTCGGGGAAACAAATGTACGTGGTTGCGATGTCACACCCAGAGGGAGGGTCTAGCACGCATTTGTATTACAATTTGGTGGACATCTTTGAAGTAGTTACTTTGTCCTTGGACTTTATTTTGGTTGTGAGGGAGTTTTCTTATGTGTTCCGAAAGATTTCGGTGTTGCCATCGAGAAGAGAGATTAAGTTTTTTATTAACTTATCTCCGAGAATGAGACCGATTACCCAAGCACCATATCGTGTGGATCTATAGGAGATGAAAGAGCTGAGAGATTATATTTCATAGCTTTTTAGAAGGGAAATTATTTAAAGGATTTCTTTGCCTTTGGGAGTTTCGGTCCTATTCATGAAGAAGAGGATTGGATCGTTGAGACTATATATTAATTATTGAGAGTTGAACAAGGTCAATATACATACCATGTATATCTTATCCCATATTGATGACTTCTTAGACCAACTGAGCGGTGCTTCATACTTTTCAAAGATTGAATTGAGGATTTGAGAGCAGGATGTTTCGAAAATAGCATTTTTGATGAGATATGGGTACTATAATTTTATGGTTAGGCCATTGAAGATAACCAATGTACAAGCATAATTTATGGACTTGATGAATAGGGTGTTCAAGGAGTCCTTGATCAAAACTTTCATCATGTTTATATATGACAACTAGATTTACTCTCAGAGTGCAAAGGAGAACAATTAGTATTTGCAAATAGTCTTATAGATGTTACAAGACCATCATCTTTGGGAGAAGTTCAAGTGTGGATTTGGTTGAGAGAGGTGTCATTTTTGGATCACATTACATCTGAGGCAGCGACATTAGTCGACTCGAGTAAGGTATCGAAGGTAATGGAATGGGAAAATCTCATAACGCCTATGTAGGTGTGCATTTTTCTGGGTTTGGAAGATTATTATCCTAAGTTCATTCAAGGATTCTCAAAAATATCTGGGCCTTTGATGAGTTTGACAGAGAATGGGGTTCCATTCGTTTGGGGTGAGTTTTCGTAGAAGAATTTTGATGAGTTGAAGTTCAAGTTAACTTCACCTCTGGTACTCTCTTTACCTCGTGGCGGGGTGGTGTACACGGTGTATACGGATGCATCCAAATAAGTACTTGGAGGTGTATCAATGAAAGAGAAGAGTTCTATAGCTTACGCTTCATAAACGCTTAAGCCTCATGAGAGAAATGTATATGTATTAAGCTCGTAAAGGGCTAGCAATGTGATATTCAGAATCATCCGAGAAATGTAAACGTAGTGGCAGACATCTTGAGCCATAGGCATACATTTACACTTGTGGAAATTTCAAGGTAAAAGTGGGGTTCACTTCGCAATGAAGACGAGATATCTGGGGCCTTTATTGATGTTCTTACCATTACATATAAGATAATTATTTGGGTTTTAAAGGCACAAGAAATGGATCCTTCTAGTTAGGATAAGGTTCGAAAGTTATTGATAGAGGGAGCAAAGTCATATTAGATAAGATTTGATGGGGGTTTACAGTTTTAAGTAGACTAGTGGAGCCCGAGGAATAGGAAATATAGTAGGCAATGGTGAATAAGGTGCATTGGTTGCATTTTACATGGAAATAGTAAATTCCCCCAATACCCACTATTTCACATATACATCTATACCAGCTACCTCAATATTTAATAGTTCACATATATCCTCTAACGTAATAGTAAATTCCCCTTATCCGGCTGTAAAGGTGTGAGTTCAATGGATCCAACGAGAGACCAACGTCCTCAGAGTACTATTGTTTTTGGCCTATGTAAAATTACCAAACTACGAAATAGAAGATAGACCCACTAATGATAACTTTACAGTGTATTTATAATGGATATAGTCCATCCATGCCCCCAAAACTTCGTAGAATCCACAGGCTAACTCAAAATCCACGGAGTAAAAAAATCCCCCTTTTCAACCCTAACCCTAGTAATACTAGAACTAGAAATGTAGGCCCTATTTTCAATGATGTCATCTTCTCCCATAAGTAGATTGGGTGCATCCATATAAGTTAGGGAATTAAGGAACTGGTTAGCCATAACATAAAATCGATCGACATCAACAAAATGGGGAGAACGACGGTACTTACCCCATTGTTGTTGATGAGCAACACTATATGGAGAAACACCCCTAATAGAAGGAGTTTTCTTAATAATAGTTACCATGAGTAAGAGGTGGAAGATCTAGAAGGAAAAGAAGGGTAATTTGTAATGAATGTTTGAAGGAAATACTATTCTCTCTACTTAAAGAAAGCCTAATTTTCTTAAATTATAAAGTTAAAAAACATTTGGGAGTGGAGGAAACCCTTTTATAAAGGGAAAATCTTAAAGATTGAAATGAGATCTTGGAGTATACACGTGCGTGTGTGGGAAGTGTGATGATTATAATGGTAGTGGAAACGTATGAGTTTCCTCATGTGGAAAGCACGCCCAGACCCTATGTCAGTAACAATTAATACGAAGCGACACAGTAAAGACGGTAACGACTGGGGAAATTCAAAAGATATTTATGGATTCCTTTACTACTTGAGGAAGAAAATGGTTTTAGGGGGAATATTTGAAAACTATTATATTTTCGCAAGTAAAATAACTATTCAAACACACAAGTGTAACATGCCAGAACTCTGAGTAAACTTCGTGACAAAATTTAAAAGCTCATTCGAGCATAATCTCATTTGAAGAAAAATTTAAAGCATTATATTTTCCTATCTGTTCAAAATAACCCCCATATATAGGTTGCTCAAAAATTGATGATGGTATTTCATATAGACATTTCTTCACAGGGAATCAAATATGTCTATGAAGGGGAAAATATAGAGGGAGGTCCAAGAGAAAAGTTGATTACCAAACTAACACGGTACAAATGGAAGATCAAAGATGCTCATTTTCACAAGACAAGGGTCGCTCGAAGGATCTCCCGCAAAGACCAAGGTCAATTGGGAGATATGGAAAACACATCTTATAAGTTATATTATGATGTACTTATATTATTTTTTCCTTGAAATAATTAAATTTACTTTGTAATATTTACGAGGTTTATCGGTAATATCGAGGGACCGTGTCTGGCAGAGTATGGGAGAGATTACATGCTCTATCGAGAAAACTCATCTTATGTATCTCACAGGGACTTGTTTTGGAGGATAGAGATAAAGGTAACATTGGAAAAGTAAATACCAACCCCTTTAGAGCACTTAGGAAAAACCTTAGTTTGTACAAAGGATAGTTGAATAAAAGCTCGAGTTACTATATTTCGAGGGACCTCGCCGACGGACCTCTAGCCCAACAGTTATCCAGAGATGGTGTTTGATTCCTCATGTACAGTTCATAAGTTTCTCGAGCAACCATTAGTCGAGAAACCTCCATTCGATGAATCACATTTTTTATTGATGTGATAACTCGTCCTTTATAGATGTTTGTTTACTAACCCTTTGACGTCATGACATCTGATATTTAGGAGCTCTAGGAATTATCACTCAAGAGAGTTTATTCCTAGGATGGTGAGTGTGTACTGTGCAACCACATCTTGTCCTAATTAATGCCACCATACCTTTGATAGGCTTAACAATTTTCTCGCCAAAATATCATATCTTGTTCATTTAATGCATTATCTACAACATTAGTAAGATGGTATCTTTTCATTGATTATGATCCTCCCATTTAATTCCAGTAAAGTCACTCGAGTGACTTGACTCCCATATAAATACTCCAACAATATAGTTTACAAGGATGACAATTTAAACCTAGATTGCTATTGAGATTGCTCTAGATAAGGGTTTTTTTATGTGATCAATTTATTGTGTGATTATCTTCTTACCTCCATTAATACCATCTCTAACTATTTATTGTGTTCTAGTTACTGCCTTGACGTTATTTCTCTAAGGGTTCTTTCTCCTGATTCGTCTAATTAAGTTTCTTTTGGGGTACCTTCTATTTATTTAGATCTCAGAGTATTTTTGTTGTAAAAAGGCTTCATTTAATACGAGCTTGAGTATTGAATATGTTTTGTCTTTTACCTACATTTATTATCATTTTCCTATTATACTTTGTCATTAATCACAATATTGATAAGGGTTTATGCCTCACATAATACTAATTGTATTTCAAGAACCCACATCTTACATTTGGCGTCTCCACTCAGAAAGTATTTTATTTAGAGAGATGATGGATGATAATGTTGCGATGACTATAGACTTTGATGATTTACAGTGTGAGGAATAAGAGATAATCACTATATTGTTGAAAGGGGCAAGAATGGTGCGACTAGAACTACGCTCGTCTATTACAGGTGTGAGGGGCATAGCTAGCATGGTACTCGGGATAGGTCCATCTCAAATGGAAGGTTTAATGACACGTTCGCTGAGTTTATTAAGACTCCAAGTACGCAGGCGGTGTTAGGGGTCAGTCGAGGACCAAGCTCTTTTACCACACCACCAGCAGTGCTAGCAGCTCCCTCTGTCAAAGGAGGAGTTTTTTTGATAGAATCGTCAGCTATTACCCCCAATGTCATTGTACTAATCGCACATAAAATGGGTATTGATACCACTGCACCAGCGACAAACGTCAACATGAGGGTAGGCACACCCGCCACATTACCAATGCCAACTATGGTAGCTCCAGTGCAAACTGGCCTTCCTTTACCAAGCTTGGGGGAAATTAATAAAGAATTATTAAAGTTTATAGAGAAAACTAAAGTTGTAGGAGAGGAATCTTTATCTTACGATGACTTCCATACTATGTATCTAGAGGAATACAATAATGAGCCCTACCCAGTAGGGTATATTCCACCAATTTTTTAAAAGTACACAAAAAGGGGGGGGGGGGGGGGAATCCCAAAGAACATGTGAAAAGATTCGTCGAGAGCCTTGGGACCTACTTCAACAACATAAAGTTGAGGTTGATAGAGTTTTTAAAATCTCTAATCGAGAAAGCTTACACTTAGTACTTACACTTGATGCCTGGGAGTCTGACTTCCTGGGAGGATTTTCATGTGTTGTTTGTGCAAAAAAAATTCTTGGTAGAAGATGAGTTCACCCTCACACAGTTGGCTCGTGAAAGGCAGAAGGCCGATGATGATGTTGTAGCCTACATCAGAAGGTCTCTCAAGCTCTCTCTGGACGTACGAGACAAAATGCGAGAGAATAAACTCTTATAAGTTTGTGTTGAGAGTTTGTTACCCAAATATATAGGCCATATTATAAATGAAATTCAAGAAGGTACGTTCATTGCGTTTTTTAACTCATTGAGGTACATTTCTTTGGTCATAAAGCCGTTTCCAACATCATCATCCATGTCAAGTACGGTGCTGAAGATATGGCCAACCCTAGTTTTCTTTTCATTTTTAGCCTTCCCTTTCCTTCGGGGGGAGGTCTCTCAGTGCTCGAGCGCGCACGATTGGAAGGAGAGAAGAAAAAGGGTCTCACTTCCTTTACTAGGAGGAGCGATTTGACCGCCATCAATGTGGGTTGATGTAAAGAGATAGATTCGTCAGCCTATTTTGCATAAAACGGGCAAAAGAAATGTTGCCTCCTCGAGAGAACGGCATCAAAGACATACTGATTCTTGCAAAACTAATAGTTCAATGGTTTGGGGGCAAAGTTATGGAATGGAAAGGTGTTAGGAACCCATACCACCTTTCGGTCTCTCATGGGCATGTGTTATTATCTCCACTAAAACATTCGTGAAGTTTGTGTGTATGTGTGTGTGTGTGTGTGTGTATAAATCGAGAATGGAATTTCTTAACTCACATCATAGAATAGGGTGGAGTGAGATCATCCGTAGGAGTGTTTCCAAATTAGTAATTAAAAACATAATGTGTGCTCTCATCGGGATATTGATCGCTATGATGAAAGGATGATATATGCGTTGGAGAAAGTGCGAATAAGAACAAAAAATACAATGTATAGAAATAATACATAAATAAAAAATGCAAGAAGGACTCGAGTCACAGGTTTTGGTCTGAGACACCTACGTAGCCTGAAAAGGAATCAAAGTCCACGTAGTTCGCATATAATACGAGGATGGGGTCTATTCCACAAATTCAGTCGGGGATTTTATTTAGGTGTGTGTGTGTGTGTGTGTGTGTGTGTGTGTGTGTTGCGCGCGCGTGTAAAAGGATATTTTGATTTGGGAAAGTGTGATGAAGAATCCCATTTGAAATTTACGACTAAAACCCCTTTTTTCTTATTTTTTTTATATAGAAAATAAGTTATGTGCAATAATACTAATAAAAAAGTTAGATTGTTAATATGTATGGACTAACAAAGATGAAATGCAAAAGTAAAGATTAGATAACTAATGCTAAAATAAAGAAATTAAAAAAATATATGTTTGGACCTTCTTTTGAGAGTTGAATATTGATCTTGATTGATAAAAAGGCTTTCTTGTCAGTGGATGAGGAATGTAGGATGAGAGAGCAGGGGATTTTGCTAAATTGGGTGTGTAAGTGATGGAAATAACAGGTGGGAGAGGTTTCAAAAAAAGAAAACTTCGATGACTTTAGAAGAATGTTTTTGAGATCATTTATTGATGTTTATCGGGTGACTTTCAAAGTTCATGCTCTGTTTATATAGGGTCAAGGGGGTAACGATCGATATTGTTCTTATCCTGCCTACCGGTAGCCATCCCTAGACACTATGTCGATAGGCAGAGAAATGGGTCTGCCATTCGGATTCCTCATGTATATTTCTTCGAAAAACTATCATAAAATGAAATCAATAATTTTGAATTGTGCACAAGGCATATCATTGGAAAGGTTATTCAAATCCCTTTAAGAATCTATAGGTCTCTCCCAGATTCTGGAGTTGATTTTAGTCAAATGGGTTTAAGAAGTGTTGGATGGTTTTTTGGATAAGTGATTCTTGGAGGAAAATGGATAGTTCATCCGAAACATAAGGCTGATATGCACATGGGATGGGCCATTAGAAATGGTATTTAGATCCCTTTAAAGATTCATTCAGTCTCGTTCAATTTGGAGAGTTGACCTTGGTCAAATAGTGCTCGAAAGCTCTTGGTGACCCTTCAGAGTAAAATGGGTCATTTATCCATACCATAAAGCTGATTCATGCATGGGGTGGATCGTTGAAAAGGGTATTAAGTTCCCTTTAAATATTAATTTAGTTTCATTCAATTGGAAGAGTTGAGGGGGAGTCAAACGGAATCCGGGAGCGCTCAGTGACCTTTCAATCATTTTTTAGGGAAAACAAATCACTTATCCGAACTATAAGGCCGATTTTCCCATGGGGTGGACCATTGGAAAGGGGATTCAGATCCCTTCAAAGATTCATTATGCTTTTTATTAAAAGCAAAAGTTTACCAGAGTTAAACGGGGCTTGGGGGAGCCTGATAGCTTCTAGATCGGTACTTAGAGTATGGCTCGGGTTCTATGGTGGATGGGGAAGTTCTAGGGGCCTAAGGAGATTATTAAAAGGGTACTAGAATGTGGTTTCTATAGATTCCCTCCATGGGTGAGCTTTGGAAAAATTGAAAGCTATTGAATAGACACCACATGGATGTTTGGGAAAGACAGTGATTTTGCGGAGCAAACTGATGAGGATAATTGATTCGGGCCAAGGCCAATTATGAGGGCGTAACATAATGTTAGGGATGATCGATTATGTGGGTCAAGGTATATTTTAAGGACCTAAAGTGAAGGTGACTGATTCTGTGAGCTGAGGTCAATTATGAGGACCTAAAGTTGCGACGATCGATTCTCCGAGCCAATGTCAATTATGAGGACCTAAAGTTATTGTCCGAGGTTAATTTTGATGACCTAAGGTCGTGGTGATCGATTATGGGGCTGAGGTCCATTCTAAGGACTTAAGGTTGTAACGATCGACTCTACAGGCCGAGGTTAATTTTGAGGACCTAAAGTTGTGGCTACAGATTTTGAGGACTGAGGTTAATTCTGAGGACTTAAGGTTATGACAATCGATTCTTCCATTTGAGGTCAAACACGAGGCCCTATAGTTATGGTGACCGATTCTGAGGGCTGAGGCCAATTCGAAAGACCTAACGTTATAGTGACCAATTCTACGGGTCGAGGTCAATTTTAAGGACCTAAAGTTATGGCGACCGATTCTAAGGGTCGGGTTCAATTTTGAGGACCTAACGTTATATCGAGCAACTCTGCAGGCCGAGATTAATTTTGAGGTCCTAAATTGATGATGACCGGTTCTGAGGATCGAGGTCAATTCTGAGGACCTAAATTTGAACCATTGATTCTGTGGGTTGAGGTCGATTCTGAGGACCTAAGGTGATGACTACCGATTCTGAGGGTCGAGGGTAATTATGATGACCAAAATTTGAACGATCTATTCTATAGGCCAAGATTAAGTGTGATGACCTAAATTGATAACGACTAATTATGAGGGTTAAGGTTAATTCTGCGGACCTAAATTTGAGTGACCAATTTTATGGGTCATTGTCAGTTCTGAGGACCTAAGAAAATGACAACTAATTTTGCGAGCCGAGGTCAATTCTGAGGACATATGGTTGTGATGAAATATTCTGTGGTTCGAAGCTAATTTTGAGGACCTAAGGTTGTGGCGATCGAGTCTAAGAATCGAGGTCATTTTTTAGGACCAAAGGTTGTGACGATCGATTCTGCGGACTGAGGTCAATTCTGAGGACCTAAAGTTATGGTAACCGATTCTGAAGGTCGAGGTTAATTCTAAGGACCTAAGGTTGTGATGACCGATTCTGTGAGCCTTGGTCAAATATGAGGACCTAAAGTTATGGCGATCGATTTTGAGGGCTGAGGTCAATTCTGAGGACTTAAAGTTGTAGCAACCAATTCTGCGGCCCGAGTTCAACTCTGGGGACCTAAAGTTGTGGTGACTAATTATGAGGGTCGAGGTCAATTTTGAGGACCTGAAGTTATAGCAGCCAATTCTGTGGGCTGAGGTCAATTCTCAGGACATAAATTGATGACGATCGATTTCGAGGGTCGAGGTCAATTCTGAGGACCTAAATATGAATGACTGATTCTGTGGGTCGAGGTCAATTTTGAGAGCCTAAGAGGATGATGAACGATTTTTAGGGTCGAGGTCAATTCTGAGGACATAAATTTTAACGATCGATTCTATGGGACAAGGTCAATTCAGAAGACCTAAATTGATGACGATCGATTCTGAGGGTCGAGGTCAATTCTAAAAACCTTAATTTTAATGATCGTTTCTACAGGAGGAGGTCGATTTTGAGGACCTAAGGTGATGAAGACTGATTCTGTGGGCAAAGGTCAATTCTGAGGACCTAAGGTTGTGATAATCGAATCTACATGCCGAGGTTATTTTTGACGACCTAAGGTTGTTGCGACCTATTCTGGGGGACTAGGTCAATTTTGAGGACATAAAGTTGTAACGATCAATTTTGAGGACCTAGAGTTGTAGCAACCAATTCTAAGGGCCGAGGTCAATTATGTGTAACTAAAGTTATAGCGACCAATTTTGCAAGCCGAGGTCAATTCTGAGAACTTAAGGTTGTGATGGTGGATTCTGTGGGCCGAGGTAAATTCTGAGAACCTAAATTGATGACGACTGATTCTGAGGGTCGAGGTTAATTCTGAGAACCTAAATTTATATAACCGATTCTGCGAGTCAAGGTCAATTCTGAGGACTAAAATTGATGGCGACCAATTCTAAAGGTTGAAGTCAATTCTGAGTGCCTAAATTTGGGGCTGATCTTCTTAGGAGTCTTTTGTACTTACGAATTTGTGTTGCTTTGTGATTTTGTTCAGGAAAGTAATTTGATTTGAGATCACGTACTTTTTGGGAGGAAATATCTTTAGTTCAAAAAATTTGTAGTGCAATTGGATGTAACCCTCTCAGGGGGGCAGAAGTTCTTATGGTGGACATTTGGAAGAAAGTTTAGTCTCGGGATTCGATTAGGATTTTGAAGGAGCATTTGATTTAGGTTCTGCTGGGGAATTGCAGCGAACTTTTAGGATGCATCATTTTAGGTTTTGTGCTATGATATTAATCTAGTTGGGTATTTTGGGATCTTAAATTGGTTTTCTTGGTGAAGAAATGTTCTAAATACTTGTTAAACTTTTTAGGAATTTTTTGGGGAATTTTTTGATTTTTTTAGCACTTTTCTATTCAGGGGATATGTCGACCGGCATGTGATAAGGGTTGCCATTTGGCAGGTTGCACGGTCTCCTGGTATTCCTTGGGCATAGGAAATTGTGGGTGCCGATTGGTATTGGCAGGGTCTGCTGATTGGCATTTTAGCATTCAGATCTCCTAATTTTTCCTTCTGAAATGCACTTCTAAGATGTTTCCTTATCGAGGCTTAAAAATGGTGTATTTTTTTAGTAGCACGTTCCATATGGCGTGGTTGGGTGTCAATGATTGGTCAAACCTAGAGTGGCGAGCTAGGGTGCCCATTACTTTGGGTAATGAGAATGTGTTTGATTTATTTGAGAATGTTGATGATGAGCGCAATCTTTTACATGAGCTTGCTCACCACCGTAACTTTTGAGTGATGGCATTTTAAGTATGGCTTTTAGTTTGGCAGGGTCTGCTATGATCCCCTTCTCTCTAACCATGAATTCCAAAATATTTTCTTTGATGATGCCAAAATATATTTTCGTGGGTTTAACTGCATCTAGTATCACCACATTCATTTGAAGAAGTTTAAAAGAACGGGAATGTGACCTTCTGGGTTCTTAGACTTTATAATCATATCTTCTACGTAGACTTAGATCTCTTTGTGTATTAGATCATGAGAGATAATTGTAAAATCCCTTTCGTAGGTAGCCCCTATGTTCTTGAGCCTAGATGGCATAACTGTTTAATAAAAAGTTCCCCAAGGGGTGATGAAGGCATTTTTTTATTGATGATCGGGGTGCATCTTGATCTAGTTATATTCGATAAACCTTTCGATAAATGACTTAAGAGCATAATTGCCCATATTGCCCATAGTCACGTTAATGTTGGGTCGTGGTTAATCATCTTTTGGACACGTCTTGTTCAAATATTGGTAGTTGACGTACATGCAAGACTTTCATCCTGATTTTGGTACGAGTACAATGTTATCTAACCATATGGGATATTCGACCACCCGGATGAAGCCTACGTTCAACTGTTTGAATACCTCTTCCTTAACCTTGAGTGACCATTCAGTGAGGATCTTTCACAGTTTCTGTTTAGCCAATTTACATTCTGGGAGAGTTAAAATCTCATGTTGGGCAATGTCAGGATCGATGTCGAGCATGTCACCATAAGACCATCCAAATACGTCCATAAATTTGTTTAGCAGCTCTTCGAATTGCTCGCGCTCATGCGCGTCAAGGGTGGACCTATCCTAATCTCACGTTGTTGGCTACTATAATCAAGATTAGTAACAACAGTTTCATCCTCATTCATTTGAATGCGATTATGTTATTTGTTATTAACCTTATTAAGATCAGTTAAGAATTGTTCATTTGTAAAATCATCATCATCAAGAGTTTGATTCGAATCAAGATATTTAATGTAAGGCACAACAAGATACTCAAAATCCTCATTTATTTCACTCTTGGGAAAAATAGCATTGAGAACCTCATCAAAAGAGGTCTCAATTACATTGTTATCAGAGAAAGGAGGAGCACCAATAGAGGAAAAGAGAGGGTAAATAACTTGGGTGGGTTGTATTTCAGCAGGTGGAATTGGTACAACATTCTAGTTTAGGATAAGTACATCAGTGGACTTGATCAGAGAGGACGGGTCTAACGATGTACTGCCTGAATGGATCATACAAAGTGTCAGCCCTAGTGTCTATAGTTTGAACGAGTCTTTTGAATCACTTCCCTCAGAGACTTCGATAATGGTTACTACTTTCTTGGTGAGGGGTTGTATTTGATGCTGGAAATCTTTGGACTAGGAGTAGTTGTCTTGAAATAAGATCTTCATCCCTTGCTTCATCTTCTTATCAACATGATCATACCATGATTCAGTAAAGCCACAAAAGGGGAAGTCTTCACCCTCTTTGACGTATCTTCTATTCAATGAATCCCTCGAGACAGTCTTGGCAAGCCTTAAACTACTCTTCAATTGTAGTTGGCGAAGCATTATGAGTTATCTTAATGAAGGATAAAATCCCAAGCCACACGGGGAAAAGCCTTTTTCAGGACTATGGTCTCTATCATTCCTTGTTAACGTCACCACGGCCCTAGTTCGAGCATAAAGTGCATATTCTTAAACATCTGTATCACATCGACATTGCCATGAGGGCTATGCTCTGGATAGACTCGGCCTTTGAAATCATCCCCTGTCGGAAGGGGAACTAGATAAACCTTAAAGTAAAAAAAGAAATGCGTCATTCACCCCATGCGATAATTTTAGTATTGGATTGCTAGTGTTGTCACTTTTAGTACTGGCATCGTCTCCCAAAATGAAAATGACTTACCCTTGGAGAAGAATTTCAACTTTTGATGAAGGGAGGAGGATACCCCTAGAATGCTATGAAGCCATAGTCGACCAAGAATCATATTGAAGAATGCAGATATGTATATAACTTGAAACTCAGTAAGCAGATTAATGGGGCAATCATCTATCGTGAGTGTTATGGATCCTATAAATTCTTGGCGAGTATTGTTGTAGGCACGAACTGCGATAGAAATAGGAGTCAGGTCACTTACTTTCAACCCCGAGAAAATGAAGGTTCTTGATGGTTACACATTAATGGAAGAGCCATTATTGACAAGTGAAAGAGGCACTGTCTTACCCATTAATTTAGTATAGATGTTAAGGGCATAGTTGTGATCTAAGACGATCTTCGAAATCTCTTGGAGAAATAAAGGAGTCTAGTTGTGGTTAAAGATCCAACCAAGTTAACGAATTCTTAAGGAGTGGTGGAAAGAGGGACTCTGTGAAAATACCTAACTAAGTTGTTTAACATAAGTTAAAGCAGTCTATTAGGTTCAAAATTTGTTTCTTGAAGAAACTCTTTTAGAAACCAAACTAGAAAGAACACTAGATGCGTTTAAAAGTTAATGTATAAGTTATTTCAGATATTAGAGAATAAGTTTTAAAAAACAAAACTAATTTTAGTTGTAGCAGCAGTAGAGTAGTAGGTATGAGAGAATTAACAAACAAGCACAATACACAAGGATTTTAACATGGTAAAACCCCACCCAAATGCGAAAACATACACGGAGGTCTCTACACCTCAAAATAAAAAAATCCACTAGAATGAGTTTAGGTTACAACCAACAAACTAATATTAAACACACAAAACATACCTAAATATAAGTTAAGAAGTTATAAAATCTCCATTAGGTAACTCCAACTGTTTAAGTCTCTCATTTGGTTCCTTTTCGTTCTTCAGCTTGTTTCCTTAAGCTCCTTCTTTACGTCGACTCTGAAGTTGAAATCTCTCAACCAACACACAATTTTAGTACTGTTATGTGAAGTTGTTTTTGTGTGTAGTGCGTAAATACATGCATAAACACACACACACACACACACACACACTTATACAAACAATTATAAAATAAATTACAAGATTCTTCTAAGAATAATATGCATGATTTCACAATACTGAAATTAGGTTTCCTTTTGAAACTACTGATTTTGAGATCTATGTTCTAGAGGATCATTAAAAATGAGATTCATCGAATCTTTACTTAACTGCACATTTTTCAAAATGAAAAACTTAGATCTGAAACTTTAAACCTTCAAATCAATTTTGTAAATCAGAAATATGATATTATTATATTTAAACGAAAAAAGAAACATATACACAGTGAATCCAATAAGAGAGTATGATTTCTTGATAAAGAAATCAAGTCTAACACCTATGTGATTGTATCACTTAAAAACAAAATCTACAAGTTTCAATACTAGGAAGCGAGTTCTGATTTGAGTGATGGTGTTAAGAAGAGAAATAAAAAACAAAGAGCGGGTGAAATATAACAACACAAAACCTTCAAACTCTCAAAACTATTTTCTGGGAAAATTTTACAAGAGTTCTGTTTTGATTTCTCAATTTCTCTCGGTTTTTATCTCTTTCTTATCTCTTTCTCTCTCTTTTTTCTCTCAAACCCTAAGGTTTCCAAATATTGTAATTGAAGGGAGGAAATTTCCCATTTATAACAACTATGGAAGGATCTGGAAGGTCACAAATCAATGGCTGAGATTTGATTGAAAGTTTGAACTCAAATATTATGGTTGTTAATCAACCGCAATTAAACAAGCGTTGATTGGTTAAAAGTGATGGTATTGGTATCAAGCCTAAACACATCCAGACCATTAATAAAGATTGATCCAGCAATGATAACTGAATCTCAGGTATGTGAGAGTAAACAAACACAAATCTAGTCGCTCTAAGTGCAACACGCGTATGGCTTAGATTACTCAAAGAACGCGTGTTTTTTATGTTTACAAAATCTCATTTACTACCCTAATATTCTCTGTCACTTTCGATTTCTACCGAACCCATATTTTAGAAAGTTTTGAGTATACAAATTCAGCCCCAAACATTTTTAAAACCCTAAAATTATTTTTAGAAAATTATTTTCAAATGTTTTAAAATTTCCAATAAATGCAGAAAAATGTTTTTAATTCAATTTTAACACGTACACCTCATAAATGTAGTATGATACTCAAATTATGCGATACTAGAGTGTTGTTTGTTGGCTTTCTACTTGTAGGACCATCTCCCTATTGAAGTAGCTTTATCTTTAAAGATTATGACAAGGCAATGAGGTTTAAGAAAAAATAAGGATGACACAAATTTTGTCTCTATTTCCAAAGTAGATAAGCTCCTATATATTAGACTCAAGTAAGTCACATATATAGCGTGCTTTAATTTTCCCCTTTGTAAATATGAGACAAAATCTCCTTTTAGTCATCTGGGACTCGTAGGGATAAAAAAAAATAGGAAAACCTTATTCCTATACAAAAAATTCTATCTACCCTATATCCTAGAAAAGAAAAAGTACATTACTCAACTATTTACAAACCAATACCCTAACAATATCTTAAGAAAATAATGGTACTAGAACCTAAAACTAAAACAGCTAAGTTCAAGAATTTTAGTTGAATTGTAGAATAAATGTCCAAGATGCACTCAAACATTTCTCCCCCATTTTGTCTCAAATGGACAAAGGGTGAAAAATCATAAATAATCATATATAGAGAATAAATGGAATATATATCTATCAAATCACAATAATCAACGGGACACATCATGGATCTCCTACGTAAAAGAGATATAGGAGGCGTCTTTTGTCATTATTCAAAAGACCGTGACCTATACCCTCAAAGGTCAATTATAAGCATGATTATGACAAGAGGATATATTAAAAGAAGATAGACATTATTTCGGTAGAAGCATCCCAGTAGAATTCCTAAGAGATTAAAATTGCAAGTTATATAGAGGCTTAGTGAACAAATCTGTTAATTGAAGTTTTGTAGGTAAATAATTGATTTCCAATTCATTAGATTCTACTAATTTGCATATAAAATGATGTCTTATTTTTATATGTTTGGTATGTGAATGTTGAACAGGATTTTTGGAAATATTAATCACACTTTGATTATCGAAGTAGAGATATAATTTGTCTTCGGTAATGCCATAATTACTTAACATATATTTTATCCACATTAATTGAGCACAAAAGCTGCCAGCGGCTATGTATTCAGATTCACATGTGGATAGCGAAGTGCAGTTTTTCTTTTTGCTACTACATCCTACCAAGTTATTACCTATGTAATTATAAGCCCCTAAAGTGCTTTTGTTGTCATAGGAATAGCCAGCGTAATCAGCGTATGTGTATCCTATAATAGTGCTAGATGTGTCGTTTGTGTACCATATTCCTAGATTTATAGCGCCTTTGACGTATTTGATAATCCTTTTGACACATAATAAGTGACTCTCTCTAGGAGCACTTTGATAGCGGGCACAAACACATACAACATACACGATATCTGGACACGAGGTAGTGAGGTATAACAGGATACCTATCATACTTATATATAGGGTAGGATCAATCGGAGTCCCATGATCATCTTTGGATAATATGATTGAGGTGCTCATGGCTTTCTAGCATCTTTGGCATTTTCTAGTCCAAACTTTTTTACTATCTCCAAAGTGTATTTTGATTGAGAAATGAACAATCCATCTGACATTTCTTTGACTTGGAGACCTAAAAAGTATTGTAGCTCCCCTATTAATGACATTTGGAACTCCCCATGTGTTGATGCAAAAAACTAGACTATGCTTAATTAATTGATCACAGATAAAATAAGTAAAACAAACAGGACACAAGAAATTTTAAAGTGGTTCGGCTCAATGGAATAGCCGACATCAACTGTAATGTATTGATTGCCTTGAGTTATTTTATCGGTCCCTTGCAATGAGTGTAATACAATTTATTTATAACCCAAGAGGGATATTGATAGTTGTCATGTGAAAGGATGGAATACCTTCATTCGTTAGGCATTTACATCAATATATAATGAGAATTAAATATATGAATGACGTCACTTTATTGGAAATGCAAGGTGTAAGACTGATGTCGCTTTGTTGGCTATATAGGTTATTGGTCGGGATTCCTAGTTGGTTGGGCTTCATTGTTGTCTGAGCTTCCCTATTGGTCGGGCTTCCTTGCTCGTCGGGCTTTTGTATCAGGTTGCCTTGGACTTGTGCCACATTGGATGACATATGTTGGCTTGTAATTGGTCCATGTAGAATGGTAAATTTTTGTATCAATAGAAGCCCCCAATGTTTCATACTTGGAGCTGATGCAAAAGTGTGAAATATTATACTTTAACAGTAGTTCGGGCTGTTTTGTTGGCTGCAGACCTTCCAGACTTGTGAAATTTTTCCACTTGATTGACGATTTTTGGGCGCGAATGGCAATTTTGTAAATATTTCAAATTTTAGGTAACTTTTATGGGGTATCTTCGTCTTTTCCTTTGTTAGTCACCGTAAACCCAACCTCCGTTCGCTTTAATCATTATTTTTCCCACTTTTTGACGTGTCTTATAAAAATAGCGATAAAACCTCGATCATCTGCTACCTCTCATTTATGATTTTGTCGTTGTGTTCTTTGATTTTCCGTGCGATCATTTTCTTTTCGGTCTTCAGTTCTTACTGAATCCTTAAACCTTTGTAAGAATTTTTCTTCTCTTCTTGTTTGTTTTCTTTATCATTATTTATTCTATTGAGTCACTTGATAAGTTCATAATCGACTTTAATATTCTATCTTGGGTTGTATTAGAACATCCCACTTTTTCTTCTGATTTTTTCTCTCTTGCTAAGGGCCATTGGTTCCCTTCCATCTTTATTACTGAATGTAGGTTCACATTTCCTCCTAATACCCTATATCTGGAGTTTTGTCAATATTTTGACATTGTTCCTGGAAGAGTGGCTTCTAACACATGGAGATTAGTAAATGGAGTATATAGGTTAAATCAAATCTATGGAACCCATCCAGGGATTCCAGAAATAATGTGTTATTATAAATGGGTAACTAGTGATACCACTGTTTATTTAAAAACTAGGTTAGTTATTAAAGAGTTAGTAGTTAACCTTACTGATTCTAATAGGGATTATTTTTACCATGGGGTAGTTGTAAAAAATTGGCAACACGCCCCTTTAGTTGGAGGTGATAAATATCAAAGACCTAGATGTCCGCTCTTTGGCAACGGCATATGTTGTTTTATGTTTTTGTAATTTTTCCATGTTTATATTTGATAAAATTCCGTACTGACTGTTGCTTTATAAATTGAATTGCAGTTGACCAGAAATGAAGGTCCCCCAAATAGAGTGGAGTAAATTTGAAAGAATTAAAGTTTATTTAGGGACTTCACAAGGTATTTGCTAAGGAGCACGTTAGGTCTGCCTCCTATTTGCTTTAATATAGAAACACTGTTTCTTCCTTTATTTCCAGACCTGTTGCCTCTCATGTTGTGGTAATTGATCTTGATCAAGAGGTTGCTATTGATTCAGACACTCCTCTATCTGAAATCATGAAGAAGAGGAAGTTTCTTGACCTTCTCAGTGGCACCTGTTGAGAGAGACAAGAAGAAAACAGGGGATGTTATAAAGCGCCCAGTTCCCAAGGACCCAACCCCTAAAGACCCAGCCCCCAAAGTCCCAACCCCTAAAGATGCAGATCCCAAAGATGATAAAGTTCCTTTGAGGAGACTTAGGAGTGGGCTTACAAAGAAGAAGGTCGACCAGGTGACTGATTAACTATTTGAATTACCATCTTCTGATTTTGTTCCTCTAGCAGTTATTACTCCTGGTTTGACCAGGAAATTGATCAAGTCTGGTACTCTTCCAGACCACAGGGGGTGGATGACATGCTCCCTCGAGCGAGGGTTTCTGAATTGGCTACTCAGAGCGTTGCATTAGTAAGTGGTTTTCATTTTCTTAGTTTAGTTATCTTTTATATTTCTTATATACTCATATTAATCTTCATCTCTTGCAGTTCTTGGTACACTTCAATTATATGCCAGAGAAGGAGGATGTAATTAGGGCTTCTTCTTCTTTAAATGATATGGAGGAAGCCTTGGCTAGTTTGACAAAGTCTTTGATCGAATCTCAGCACGCCATGGAGACTGAGAAGAGTACATGGGTAGATGAACTAAAGACAACTGAGACTTCTTGGCACACGTCTGATAAGAAATCCCTTAAAGATGAGCGCAGGTCCAAGGAAGTTGAGCGCAATGGGAAGGAGGCTGAGCGTAAGATAGAGGAAGCTGGGCGCGGGGTAGAGGAAGCTAAGCGCGGGGCTAAGGTTGTAGAAAATCTTGTATCCTCTGCTAGATATAAGATAAAGTCTAATCTGAAGGCCTCCTTCAGTGATGGTTGGGACAAAGGCTAGAAAAAAACCATTTTTGCTGCCTTTACTCAGATTGAGTATGCAAAACAAAAATGCTTCAGAGATGGTTGGGTTGCTGCCCTTTAGGAGTTGAATACAGTTGAAGGCTCTGAAAATTTTCAGAGATATATTCATGGTCCTCCTCCATCCATTGAGGATGAGGTTGAAGATAAGGTTGGTTCTGGAGAATCCTCTCTAGTGGTTGAATCTGCTGTCGATCAACTTAAAATCACTGAATCCTCTCTTTCTCCAATCGAACAAATAGAGTAACTCCAGCCTATAATCTCTTCTTCTGAGAAGGATAAGAAGGTTGAGAGTGATAGGGAGAAGGTGTAAAGTTGTTTGGCATTTGCCCTTTTGCTTTTTTATTTCTTTTTATTGTTGTGGGTACCCGAAAATTAGAACTATGGGCCTGGACGAGTAGCCCAGCCCTGGAGGCCTAAAGTCCAGGACCCTCATCTTTCATAATTGATCCGGTCTTCCCCCACGATCCCATAAAGGGAAGTTATAGGGGAAATGGAAAACATGGAGGAACCCATCACCTCCACTCATCTACATGTACATGTATATATTAAACCCTAGGTCCGAGTCAAAAGGAAACACGTTGTATTCTCTGTAATCATTCTCCGGAGTATATAGAAATAATATCGACTGCACCACCATGGACGTAGGCACATCTTGGCTGAACCACGTACATACTTTGTTGTGTGATTGGCATCTTGTATTCCTTGTTCTTTTCTTGATAATCTTTATCTCATATTTATTTGTGTTGCATAATAATTACATCTACAATTGGCGTCGTCTGTGGGAAACGTTCATCTTTCCCTGAGAAGAGCCCACGTCATGAAAGGAGTTTAAGATGTCTGGCCACAGCAGCAATGATCCCCAAACAGGAGATGTTCAAGAGCCACCTTCTCCTCGCAGGATTAGGTCTGAAGTCCGACGTTCAGATCAGAGAGCTCACCTGGAAAGACCAGCCTCAGAAGAGAGTCAGGGACCAGCGAGGTCCACGCAGATATCTAGGTTGATAGATGCATACGAGGCAAGGCTCCACGAGTAGAGGGAGTCTTCTCGCAGATATGAGGCTGAGAATGATCACTTGAAAAGAAGACTGGAAAGACTGGAGAGGGAGCTTCGTCCTGATAACAGGAGACGCCCATATCGCACTCCTAGCCCTTAGGCGAGTGTTGATACCAAATTTAATCTACTGATATGGACCAATCATACGAAGACACGTAGCTATCTACATGGCAACAACAGGCATTTCCGAGATAATCACACCTCTTCGAGGAACTCACAAGCTTAGAGGAATAGACCTCTCCGAGGAACTCATATGCTCCGAGGAACAGACCTCTCCGAGGAACTCTTAAATACCAGGAAGCTCAGGCGATCCGAGCAACTTAGGCGGTCCGAGCTACTCAAGCGGTCAGAGCTGCATCTAAAACAAAGCATTAATAGTTGGATAACCAACAGTTCAACTGGTTCATTGAATGTTTATCCTTGACACACACTCCCAAGGGCATTAAATGTATTAACCTTTCATATGTATACCATTTAATGTATCACCCTTTCAGATGACAGCCTCAAGGCTATAAATACCTTGTATCACCCTCATTCAAGGGGACCCCGGAATTTCTTGATAGATCTTGTAATCGAGAATTCCTCAAAACACTCAGCAATAACATAATAGTGGACATAGGCCATTCTTATAAGGCTGAACCACTTTAAAATTCTTTGTCTCATTTATATTTATCTGTGATTAAATAATTAGAGCGATCTAGTTTTTTACATCAACAGACTGGCGCCGTCTGTGGGAATCGATTATTACTATCATTTTTCACCAAAAATCATTCATCATCAATGGCGGATAATCCAGAATCTAGCAATCGAAACGCTGGAAATACTGAAAATCCTCCGAATCCTTCTGCACCTCCAGATCTAGCCGGGATTATGACGAATCTGGCTCAAGGACAAACCGCCATGCAAGAAACAATGAGGCAACTCATACAAACCCTTCATGGAAGTGCACCTGCACGTTCAGGACAATAAAGTGGTCAGAGGCAAACTTATTTACTTTCTTCACGATCCAGGCGTACTGAGTCATATCGTAATGAGGAATCTGATGATTTCTCTTATCTACTAGGGCGAACTTCGTCAATAAGGGCTACAGATACTGATCAACGTATCACCCTCTCTCTAGAAAGACCCAGCGCCTTAGAAAGATTGAGTGGGGTGTCTCCTTTCAGTCGATTAGGCCCTAGGAGGAATAGGAGTCCATCTAAGACCATGTCGAGGAGTTTTCGACGACCATCAGATCTAAGAGAAGGATCAGCACAATCACGACCAGTTGCTCGTCAAGATAAATCTCAGGAGGCTACTTCAGAACGATCTATTGCTCGAACCAATAGGCCCGAGGAAGGAAATGAAGCGTGGAAAGGATCCCTTCAGCGCTTGGAGGATAGATTGGGAGAAATGGCTAAGGCGAAGAATCCCTTACAACGAACTTTTGTTCAAGGGACACCTTTTGTCCAGGCCATTGTGGGTTTTCCTACCCCGTCAAAGTTTAAAGCACCTGTGGTGACCCCCAAATATGATGGAAAGACAGATCCTGTTCTTCACATAGAGCAATATTAAGTCGCTGCCGACATCTATGCTGTCCCCGACGAGATGAGATGTAGGGCATTCTCAGGAACTCTTACTGGATCTGCTCTGATATGGTATAACAATCTTCCTCGGGGTAAGATTTCAACTTTCTTTCAATTGGTTGAGTTGTTCATTGGCAATTTCTGTTTTGGAGCAAAGCCAGTAAAAAGAGTAGCACACTTGTTAAGTGTTAGACAAAAATCTGGTGAGAGCACTAGAGATTACATAACTCGTTTCAATAACGAGAAGCTGGAAGTCATAGATTATGAGGAAAAGACAGCAATTACCACCTTGATGAGTGGTTTATTGCCTAATAAGTTATATTACACTTTGGCGAAAGATCCACCTAAAACTATGTCAGAGTTGATGGCAAAAGCGACCAAAATCATGAATGCCGAGGAGGCCATGTCTGCGAAGAAGAATATGGATAAAGAAACCAAAGTGGAAGATGATAAAGCGAAGAAGAAAAGTATCCAGCCCCGAGAAGAATCAAGCTATACAAGAGGAAATGAAGACCGAGCAAGAGAGAGATCTAGATCTCCTCGTCGGGCAGAAGAAAAACAATAAATGAAGAATGTGTGTTGATTTCACCGATCTCAACAAGGCAGTGGATGCTACTTCAGGACACGAGCTGCTCATGGATACTTACTCTGGCTACAACCAGATCAAAATGAAACCTGAAGACAGAGAACGACATACCAGTAGCTGATGAATAAGGTTTTTGCTGAACAAATCAGTTGCAGTATGGAAGTCTATGTCGACGATATGCTGACAAAAAGCAAGAAAGCTGCTGATCATCTAGTTGGCTTAGATCAGACCTTTGATCAACTGGATAAATTATCAAATGAAACTCAACCCGACGAAGTGCACATTTGGAGTACGAGAAGGAATGTTCCTCGGGTACATCATCAACCAGCGAGACGTTGAAGCAAATCCAGACAAGATCAAAGCCCTTTTAGGGTTGCGATCTCCAACGACGAAGGAGGAGGTGCAGAGATCAGATACCCAAAGCTGGAAAAGTTGGCATTGGCATTAATTAAGGCAAGTAGAAGAATGAGGCCATGTTTCCAGGCCCATACCATGCATACCGACAAGACAAGCTGTAGCAGAGTTTACTGATCTTAATACTCCCGAGAAACAAAAGTTGCTCGCTGATCAACCTGTGGATGTTACAGGATCAACAAAATATACTCCTTTGGTTAGGAGGCGTACACTTGCGTGATCAACTTCGGTTGGTAAAAGAGCGTGTGGACAAGATAGTTCGAAAGAACCAGATAGTTCGAAAGAACCCTATAGTTCGAAGCCACGACCAACTTCGGTTGGTAAAAGGACGAGAACAAAATATACTCCTTTGGTTAGGAGGCGTACACTTGCGTGATCAACTTCGGTTGGTAAGATAGCTTGTGGACATGATAGTTCGAAAGAACCCTATAGTTCGAAAGAACCCTATAGTTCGAAGCCACGACCAACTTCGGTTGGTAAAAGGATGAGAACAAAATATACTCCTTTGGTTAGGAGGCGTACACTTGCGTGATCAACTTCGGTTGGTAAAAGAGCTTGTGGACAAGATAGTTCGAAAGAACCAGATAGTTCGAAAGAACCCTATAGTTCGAAGCCACGACCAACTTCGGTTGGTAAAAGGACGAGAACAAAATATACTCCTTTGGTTAGGAGGCGTACACTTGCGTGATCAACTTCGGTTGGTAAGATAGCTTGTGGACATGATAGTTCGAAAGAACCCTATAGTTCGAAGCCACGACCAACTTCGGTTGGTAAAAGGACGAGAACAAAATATACTCCTTTGGTTAGGAGGCGTACACTTGCGTGATCAACTTCGGTTGGTAAAAGAGCTTGTGGACAGATAGTTCGAAAGAACCCAATATTCCTCGAGGAGCAAAATTTTCCAAACTAAACCAAGTATGGTTGGTCGGGGATAAAAACCCACTAATTGTAGTTGGTCGACGAGGAAAATTTATCGACCTTGATTGGTCGGACACATTTTAAAAACAAACAATTTACCAAGTATGGTTGGTCGGGGATAAAAACCCACTAACTGTATTTGGTCGACGAGGAAAAAATATTTCAAATTGAACCAAGTATGGCTGGTCAGGGATAAAAACCCACTAACTGTAGTTGGTCGACAATCACAATTTAACAACCTTGGTTGGTTGGAAAAATTTTCAACATTTTTATACTCATTACTTTTAAGTGATCGAGCAACACTAATACCTGTAACTTTTTGGTCGATGAACCACACAATATTGTTATGCTAAATTGTGTACTAACTATTACATTGAGATTCCTACTCTATTGGTTTTCTCTCCCTCTGCTTTAGAAACAGGTTCCTCACCAGAAAGTGGATCATTTAAAACAAGAGGAGAATTTATGAAGTTAAGATCTTTGAGCATCTTCATATTCATCACGGATGGGAGATCTAGAAGGTGCTCGATAAAGTATTTGTTCATCTGGGGGCTTCTATTATAGACATATTTGTTCATTTGGTGGCACATCCTTACAACATAATGCAGTCGAGCACCAAATTCAATTTCACAAACTCACATGGAAGCATAAATCAGAAGAATCAAACACGTGAAGTTAGCATTCAGTTGCTCGGCACAGGAGGCAGTTGGTCGGCTAGCAAACCAATCAGTATACTCGAAGATTATGATAAGCTACAAGCTGCATCATATGTCATCCAGGAGATAATGCACTTTATATTGAACAAATCAAGAAGGTAGATCAAGAATTTCACGAGCACCGAGCAACACTGCAAAATAAATACTCCATCCTTTCAAGTAAACCATCAAGCATGAAGCATTGGGGGCTTCTGTTGATACCAAATTTAATCTACTGATATGGACCAATCATACGAAGACACGTGGCTATCTACATGACAACAACAAGCATTTCCGAGATAATCACACCTCTCCGAGGAACTCACAGGCTCCGAGGAATAAACCTCTCTGAGGAACTCATATGCTCCGAGGAACAGACCTCTCCGAGGAACTCTTAAATACCAGGAAGCTCAGGCGATCCGAGCAACTTAGGCGGTCCGAGCTACTCAAGCGGTCAGAGCTGCATCTCGAACAAAGCATTAATAATTAGATAACCAACAGTTCAACTGGTTCATTGAATGTTTATCCTTGACACACACTCCTAAGGGCATTAAATATATTAACCTTTCATATGTATACCATTTAATGTATCACCCTTTCAGATGACAGCCTCAAGGCTATAAATACCTTGTATCACCCTCATTTAAGGGGACCTCAGAATTTCTTGATAGATCTTGTAATCGAGAATTCCTCAAAACACTCAGCAATAACATAACAGTGGATGTAGGCCATTCTTATAAGGCTGAACCACTTTAATATTCTTTGTCTCATTTATATTTATCTGTGATTAAATAATTAGAGCGATCTAGTTTTTTACATCAACAGCGAGCAAATCACGCAGGCGAGGAAGGAGCCCTAGGCGAGAATCTCAAAGGGACGAAATAGGTGAGTCAGACGAGGACCTCCGCGAACAATTGCGAAGAGCTCGCCGCTACCAGAGACCTGCTCGCAGCGATGAGAACATACGAAACATGGTCCGCAGGGAAATGGACCAGCATCCCGCTCACCACGGAACAAGATCAACTAGAGAGCTCGCGAGGCGAGCTCTCAAAACCTAGATGAAGTCACATTTTACAAGAGAAATCGAAGAGGAGGAAGCTCCCAAGAAATTTTCCATTCCAAGTTTCAAGATTTACTACGGAAAGACTGATCCCATCGATCACGTCAGGCAATACCGACAGGCCATGACCCTCTGGAGTCACCGAGATGCCCTGATGTGCCGTATTTTCCTCTCGAGCCTTCATGATGTAGCACAGAAGTGGTTCGAAAGGCTCCCCCACCGGTCGATCAAGAATTTCAAATCCCTAGCAAAACTTTTTACGGCCCGATTCATCACCAGTAGCTCCCATCCCAAAAGGATGGATGCTCTACTAACAATGAAGAAAACGCCTCAGGAGACCCTCCGAGAATACGCAAAGAGGTACTGGGAGTTATTCAATGAGATCGAGGACTGCGCGGAGGAAGTGGCAGTGGCCTCCTTCAGAATTGGGCTCCCTAGTTCTTCCCTCCTCTACCAATCCCTGACGAAGAAGGAACCTATAACTATTGACGACCTAATGGCCCGAATTAAAAAATACGCAAAGGTGGAAGATGTCACCCACCCTAATACAGGAGAAAACGATCGAGCTAAGCTCACTACCAAGGTAGGTGAGAAAACTGAGAACTAGAGTAAAGGAGGAAATAACGGAGGCAAAAATGGCTCCAAGAACGGAGGGAACCAGGACGCGTCGAAAGCATTCCAGGCGGTCAACACTGTCTTCAAAGAACCAATTTACAAGGTTCTCACGAAGATCAAGGATGAGCCATTCATCAAGTGGCCCAGGAAGATGGGAGGAGATCCCTCGAAGAGGAATAATGCGTTAAGATACGCTTTTCACAAAGAGGGAGGACACAAGACCGAGCACTGCAAAGCTCTTAAGTCTCACCTTGAAGAGTTGGCCCAGTCCGGGCATTTGAACGACTTTGTGGAAAAAAGGGCAGAGAAAGTGACTGCCCACAGAGAGATGAGACTCGACAATGTGTTGGAGGATGATGCTGGACACGAGTTCACCGTAATTCACGGATTATCTGATGTCAAGCAGATACAAGGGAACTCAGCTCGAATGGAGATGAAAAAACTTACAGCGGTAATGCAGGCTTTTCAAATCGATCCAGCAAAGTCACAGTTGGGAAAGCGTCGACGAGTAGAAGACGTCAACTATAACAAGCATATTGTTTTCACGGATGAAGATTTGATGGGAGTAAGGACCCCACATCATGATGCCCTGGTCATTACACTCAGGATAGCCAACTTTGACATCGACAAGCTGCTCGTCGATCAAGGAAGCTCATCCGAAGTAATGTACCTCGACCTATTCAGGAAATTAAAGTTGAGCGTCGCCGACCTAAAGGAAGCTACTGTTCCTTTGGTCGGCTTCGCTAGAAAAATGACCATGCCCCTAGGCAAGATAGTGCTGCCAGTTCGTACCGGTAACGTCTCCAAGATGATTGAGTTTTTGGTAGTTGACATTGAATCACCATACCAGGCCATCCTCGGCAGAGGGTGGCTTTATGCAATGAAGGAGGTCTCCTCGACCTACCATCAGAAACTCAAGTATGTAACCGAGAGAGGAGTAATGGAGATCCACGGCGACCAAGCGATGGCGAGGAAGTGCTTCATAGCAGCCATCCGACCAAAACCAGAGAAGAAGGCCGGTCAACCCAGCGAGAAAGTTGAAGAGGGTGTGATACCTTCTAAATAGCAACTAAAGTATGGAAGACCAGGAGTAGAGGAGACCAAGCTCCTCCCCTCCGAGCGTGTCATCGAGGACCTGGTAGAAGTTATAGCCGAAGTTGGTGACAGTAGCAGAGTCTTCTTGATTGGATCATCTCTCACCGACCAAGAACATAAGGAGTTGATGACCTTGCTGAGACACAACGTAGATGTTTTCACGTGGGAACCATACGAGCTGCCTACCATTGATCCTGATATGGTCTGTTGCACGTCGACCCCACATTCAAGCCAGTCACGCAGAAGGCACGAAGAACTGCACCCGAGAAGGCTAAAGCGGTCGAAAAGGAAGTCAAAAAACTATTGGATGCAGGATTCATACGGGAAGTGCAATTCCCCAAGTGGTTGTCCAACCCAGTAGTAGTTCCAAAGAACAATGGGAAGTGGAGAGTTCGCATTGACTTCACTGACCTCAACAAAGCATGCCCTAAGGATAGTTTCCCCTCCCAAAGATAGACCAACTAGTAGATGGCACTGCAGCTCACGAGCAAATGAGTTTCCTGGATGCATACTCAGGATATCACCAGATCCCCTTGTATGCCCCGGACCAGGACAAAACGGCGTTCATCATGATAGTTGGGTTATATTGCTACAAGGTCATACCATTTGGGCTCAAGAATGCGGGGGCAACCTATCAGCGGCTGGTCACAAAAATGTTCAAGGATCAAATGGGAGACACAATGAAGGTCTACATCGATGACATGCTCGTTAAGAGCAAGAAAAAGGAAAATCACCTCTCAGACCTGTCAAAGACCTTCGAAATCCTCAGGAAGTACGGAATGAAGCTTAATGCGAGCAAGTGTTCCTTCGGTGTCCAGTTAGGAAAATTTCTTGGATACTTGGTCAGTAAGAGAGGCATAGAAGCTAATCCGGACCAGATCGATGAAATTAACATGGTACAACCCCCTCGAACAGTCCGGGACGTGCAGAAGCTCACTGGAATGCTCGCTGCCTTAAATTGCTTCATTTCCAAATCCTTCGAGAAGTGCAAGCCTTTTTTCCAGCTTCTAAAAGGGAGTAAACCGATAGAATGGAGCCCGGACTGCTCGCGAGCTTTGGACGAGCTCAAGTCCTACTTAATCTCTCCACCGCTGCTTGTCATACTACAGCAAACGAATTCTTTGTACCTGTACCTCTCGGTATCCAATCACACTGTCAGCTCGACGTTAATATGCGAGGTCGTAGGAATCCAGCACCCCGTTTACTACGCGAGCAAGACCTTATTAGACGCCAATAAAAGTTACCTGCCATTGGAGAAGCTCACCTTTGCACTGGTAATATCCTCGAGGAAACTGAAGCATTATTTCGAAGCTCATACTATCATCGTCCTTACATCTCACCCCCTCAAGGCGGTCCTAAGGAAAGCGGATTTGTCGGGCAGATTGTCTAAGTGGTCAGTCGAGCTCGGCCGGTTTGACATCCAATTTCAACCAAGGACCGCTATCAAGGGTCAGATCCTCGCTGATTTCATAGCCGAATTCACTGGCGAAGAACTCCCCTACCAACCTCAACCAACAAAGCAAAAGGAGAACTCAGCAACAGTGGAAACCTGGAAACTATTCGTTGATGGAGCCTCCAACTCAAAGGGGGCAGGCGTAGGCATTGTTCTCATCACCCCAGAAAACACCATCCTTGAGTAAGGAATCAGGCTTGGATTTGCAGCCTCCAACAACGAAGCAGAGTACGAAGCCCTAATAACCGATCTCTAAAAGGCGTAAACTCTGGGAGCAAAACGTTTACAGGTGTTCGGCGATTCTCAACTAGTCTCCAATCAGATAAGTGGAGATTACAACGCGAAGGATGAAAGAATGGCAGCCTACCTCGCCCTGGTGAGAAAACTAATGACGAGCTTTGAAGAGATTAACATATAGAAATTTCCCAGAGGACAAAACAGTCATGCCGACGCCTTAGCAGCCCTAAGCTCGGCAGTTGATTCTAGCCTTAAAAGGGTCATTCCCAACGATTTCCTCATTTGTCTGAGCATTAACCACAACAGCAAGCTGCCAAACATGGAACAAATACTCCAGGTGGGATCAACCCCCAGCTGGATGGACCCCTTAAAAGACTATTTAGAGGAGGGCACGCTCCCAAAGGATAAGAAAACTGCCCACCAGATAAGAGTCAAAGCTGCTCGCTTTCACTTATCCACATGAGGCAACTTGTATAAGAAGTCCTTCTTCGGTCCCTACCTTAGATGCGTCCACCCAAGCGATGTCGACCAAGTGTTGCGCGAGCTTCATGAAGGAATCTGTGGAAGTCATGTCGTAGGAAGGTCTCTAGCCTTTCGAGCAATGAAGGAAGGCTATTGGTGGCCATATATACCGAAGGACTCCGCAGTATATGTTCGCAAATGCCTGAAATGCCAACTTCATGCTCCTATGGTACACCAACCCGCCAGCGACCTAAAATCCATGACCAGCCCATGGCCCTTCGCCCAATGGGGAATGGACATCGTGGGACCACTGCCCACCGCTGTCGGCAATCGCAAATACCTGTTGGTTACAACTGACTACTTCACCAAATGGATCGAGGCAGAACCATTGGCAAACATCCGAGATGCTGGTATGATAAGGTTCATATGGAGGAATATAATCACTCGATTCGAAATCCCCAGAAACATCATCACTGATAATGGGACACAATTCGAGAGTGGCCCCTTTCAGGACTTCTGTAATGAACACAGGATCAGACACAACTTTAGTTCGGTGGACTACCCTCAGAGCAATGGGCAAGCAGAAGCTTCCAATAAAATTGTGATCGATGGGTTGAAGAAGCAATTAGAGCGAGCCAAAGGTGTATGGGCAACCGAGCTACCCCATGTCCTATGGGCATATCGAACAACTCCTCGGCGAGTAACAGGAGAAACCCCATTTTCTCTAACATATGGCATGGAAGTAGTCATCCCACTAGAAGCGGGTTTGCCAACAATGAGATCCGACCTTGTCAACTAAGGCCAGAATGATGAGGCGTTGCTCGCTGAACTCGACCTCGCCGACGAGCGTAGATAACTTGCCCTAGTGAAGCTTGCGAGCTATCAGCAATAGCTCGCAAAGCATTACCACAAAAGGGTTAACCCGAGAAGATTCCAAGTTGGGGACTATGTTCTAAGGAAAGTCCTGATCAACACAGTAAAGTCATCAGACGGCAAGCTAGGCCCAAACTGGGAAGGACCCTTTAAAGTAACTAAAGACAACCTGCAAGGTGCCTATCATTTGGAAACGATGGAGGGCAGAGAGATACCATGAGCATAGAACGCAGCTAATCTCAAGAAATTCTATTTTTAGATTCTCAAGGAATTCTATTGTTGAATCTTTTTCTTGTATTTATTATGTGAAAGGACAGTTCATTCCCCTTATTACTAATGAAATCAGTAACAGTTTCATTTTATCACACATCTTTTCCAAATCACAGGCACGATGGTCGATATAGCAGGGGAATACCCCTCCTCAGGTCATCGTCATGAAACACGAGAGACCTCTTTGCATTGCCCCTGGCAATATATAAATCCCTACAGAGGATTCTTAGGCAATGCGACCAGATTTTATACTGTCCATTAAAACCTACTTTGGTTGAGCAAAATCCTGATCGGATGAAGACATCCAATACCAGGTGTGTCCTCGCCAATTGCCCTACTTAGGCCTAAGGGAGTGTGACGACACAACCTAAAAGGTAAAATGGGGCATAATGGTATTTTGGTATTATACTGGACTGGGGGGACACTTGCATGACAAAACAAAAAGGATTATGAAGCAGCAAGAATATAAAAAGATTGGATGAACACGTTTATGTGACACCTCGCCTAAAAAATACCGGGTGATCAGTCCTATACCAAATTAAAACAGGAATCCCAGTTGGATCATCCTTAGCATCACTGTCGAAAACTTTTTAAAACTTACTAACCACCTAGTATTCCAAAAACTAGTGCCAATTTTAACTTTTTAATTAAACAAAACAATACATGCGGAATTAAAATATAAACCATTCACACAACTGAATGAAAGTAAATAGAATAATAATTACACAACTTGCCGAATAAATCATCGGCCACCAAATAAATAATCCAATACAAATATTCAACACCTGAAAGAATTACACCTGAAAACTGTACCGAGTAGTCCGGGCTACAAGCCCTAAACAAAACTGAGACTGATAAAAGATTCCTACTCTAGGAATGAATGAATGATGCGTCTAATTCAAACTCCTGCTAGCATCCACATATGCAGCAGCTCCGTGTCCCTGGAATAGAATATCAATCATGGCGTCCCTGTGGCTGGACACCTAAAAGGTTTTGAAAATAGTTTTATAGCAAGGGTTAGAACCCAAAACATTTTGAAAATATTTAGCAAGTAAATTAACTGCAGTAATTTAAAATGCATGAATGCGCTTCATATTTAAGTTAGTGTCGCACTCCCTTGTGGACATTCTCACCCCTCCACTATTGTGCACACCTAACGGTTACCTTAACCCCACCTAGTTATACTACCCCGTCCAACTAGTCCTGATATAACATTCCCTTGCCATACTACTCTAACCCGAGTATAATGATTCTTGAATTATAAGTTATCTCATAATTAACTTAATTAATTCCTCTTAAATAGTAGCATATAACCGTCTCACAAGTTATATAAAGTAAATACATCACACACTGTATTATTCCCACAAATGAATAACTTAATTAATTTCTCATTAATTAACAGCATATAACTGTAACCTGAGTTATATAAGGTAAATACATCACACACTGCATTATCACCTACATATAATATTTACTACCATATTATACGTATCTTTACTAACATCCACACATATATCATACGTGTATCCATCCTTCCGAGTATACCCTCACCGGATGATTCACTCTAAAATGCCATCTCACTAGGTGTGCTCACAAAACCTAGTTTTCCAAGTTGGATTCGCTCACCAACCTGGTCTACTACATAAACGAATTGGAGGCGGTCATATTCCTTCCTGAAAGTGAGATAATCTCCTCACCCATGTACCGGACGCTATGACCTTGGGATATACTCACCCTACTCCTCAAGCTAGGGGATTCACCCACATCACGCAACCTCCCTTGATAGCATTAGAGTATATAATTTGAATAAATATGTAGTCACTGATATTTAATATCACACACAATATATATACACGTATATATATACTATCACTACACCGTATATATATAATATAAACCCCGGCTTTACCGTGTACTCAAAATCCCGTATACTGCCTGAAATTTAATATCACTATCACTACACCGTATATATATATATTATAACCCTGGCTTTACCATGTTCTAAATATCCCGTATACTGCCTGAAATTTCCTGAGTCTGTGGCTCGACTCAACGTAATTAATTTTCTCACTTAATAATTTACCGTCTTCCCGAGTCTATGGTCCGACCCTAATATATTTAACTCACACTTCAATGTATATAATACTTTCCCCGAGTCTATGGTCCGACTCCAATTAAATTAATTAACACACCTATTAATTTAATTTCTCCCCGAATCTATCACCCAACTCTAATTAAATTAACTAACACACATATTAATTTAATATCTCCCCGAGTCTATCGTCCAACTCTAATTAAATTAACTATCACACATATTAATTTAATATCTCCTCGAGTCTATCGTTCAACACTAATTAAATTAATTATTACACCCATTAATTTAATACTTAACCGAGTCTACAATCCGACTTTTATTTAATTAATTTACACATTAATTAATCAACACATATCCGAGTCTGCAATCCGACTCTAATTAAATTAATTATCACATTTATTAATTTAATAACTTGGTGTCACCCAACCATTATCCCCGGACTCTCTCACTTGGCCCGTACCTCAACATTTCCCGAGTCAATGTTCCGACTCCAAACTAATTACTTTCTCTTAATAATTAATTTAATGCCTTGATGTCACTTAACCAACATACCCGGACTCGCTCACTTGGTCCAATTTACATCTCATAATATAATACCCACATTTTCACCTACAATGTGTCACACCTTTATTTCTATAATTTTCCCAATTATATTTGCCTATAATTATTAACATACCCGGACTCGATTCACTTGGCCCGAAATTAAATATTTCCCGAGTCTATATCCCGACTCTAAATTACTTAGTTTATCTCCAAACTTAATTCACTACCTTGGGGTCGCTTGACCAATATACCCGGATTCGCTCATTTGATCCGTATCTCACTATTTTGGAAATAAAATCTCTCAAATTCATCCATTAAATACCCCACATAAATTCATCCTAGTTCCAATTACTTTCTCCCATAATTGCTAGGAATATTTGTTTCACAATTATTTATCACTAATAATTGTATGGAAATTAATTTATAATTAATTCCCCCTTATATCTCACCCAGGCCGAACTGCCCAGAATTTCCCATCGTCGATCGATCGATGCCCCCCGATCGATCGATCGATCCCTTCGTGCCAGTGCTCCTTCCTCGCTGAATTCCACCATTAACAAAATTTCAAGGTTTCTTTCCTCAAAAACCAACCTCAAATCAGTCTATTTATCATCTTATAACATTTCTCATGAACCAAAAACATCATCTAAACCTTTTAACATCATTAACACTATGAATCTTGACCCACCCAAGAACACAAATTTCTAGGGTATAATCCCAATTTCAAATTCAAATTCCATCCTTTTATATTCCGATTTTTCTCATTCAAACCAGATAATCATACTCAGAATTATATATCACAACTAATTCTTACCTTAAATTTCATTCAATGGTTCCATTAACAAAACCCCCTTTTCGTACCCATTTATCCCCAAAACGAGTTTTGGTTTACACATCACTATGATATGAATTGATTATCACACTTTAAGAATCAAAATAGTTAACCACCTGCCTCTAAGTGTTTGTAGTGTCTGATCCGTTGTTATTGTCCCTTAATTTGGCTCCAATAACCTCCAATTTGCTCTTAATTTGCTTTCCCCCAAATTCCCTCTCAAACCCTAGGTTTAGAGTTATGTTGGCTGCCATTTCTTAATCTCCCAACTAGGTTAAAAACCCTTAATCCCGTTTTTCACCTAATGGGTTTAATTAAAGTGGCCCAACTCACCCCGTGTGGGCCCGGCTATGCCCAAAAATACCCCGAGACCCAATTACTACCCCCCGGTACTCTTTTTCGACTATCTCGACCCATCCGGACTCAACCGCTCACTCAGAATTGGCATCCGAATTAATTTATAAAAATCCTTATCTCACACCCAATTTAGTCTATACCGACTCCCGGCTGGGATAAGTGTATACCTTGTCCTTAATACTCGAAATGACGTAATTAAATTATTACTATTCACTTAGTAAATAAATTTCCCTAAACATTAACCATTCACTCCCCGATTAATATTTAAATATATATATTGCCATAATTAATTCACTTAAAATTACAATACACAAGTAATTTAAAATTCCCGAATTAATTAACTATTAAATGTACAAAAATACGGGGTGTTACAGTTTAGTCCGCAAAATAGCCCAAAACACGAACTTTTCATTAATCTCTTATATTTACAACAATGATAATACATGTTTAGTAGGCGAAGCTCGCCCAAGGCATTTACATTATCAAAAAAGACAAAAGAATAACAACTTGTTATATTTACGACAATGATAATACATGTTTAGTCGGCGAAGCTCGCCCAAAACGTTTACATTATCAAAAGAATAACAACTTGCAAAAATTCAAGAAGGTGGAAGCCTCCGAACAAGATAATCTGCCACTCTAGCTCTTCGTCCGTCATCAGGAGCGGGGACCAGCTCTTCCATGACCTCATCTGTGTCCAACTCTAATAGTTGTCGAGGAATAGCATCAATGGGGATCCATCGATCATTCCTCCTGAATGGTTTGGGCATCCGAGTAGAGGAGGACATCTCGTGACGATACCATAACACCGAGTTCCTCAGGACCTGAAGCCCTTTCAAAGCACTCAACCACCCCCTGATGAAAGAAAGTTCCTCGAACTCGGATAGTCTTGTTGGAGCATCTAGCCAGCCTTGATCATAACCGTCAGCCCACGCTTATTGAGGACCCTTCTTGAATAAGTGACGCAATCGGGTAATGTCCCTTTGAAGCCCAGCAGCAATTACATATGCTAGCCGGACATCATCACAGAGCTCCTCCATCTCCTTATCACGCTGTTCTTCTGCTTCCCTGTTCCTTCCCCTGGTGCTCCTACCAGCCCGCGGGAGGGGAGGACGAGTGGAACCTCGCGGCATAGGAGTATGTCCAGCTCACGAAGATGAGGAGCCTTGCAGAATCGCTGAAACAGTGCACGGCGCATGCTCTCTATGTTTTAAGACTTCCCTCCTCAGGTTTTCATTCTCCTGCTGTCGGAACTCCCCAACTTGGTTTATCTCGATGGCCTCTAGTAACCTTGCTCTCAGTACATTGACTTCCTCTTGTACAGAGGCACCAATGCCTTCCATCTCCTGGAGCCTGTCCTTCAGCTTAGCCACTAGCTCGGACTGCTCCTTATACTTTTGATTCCTTGACCTGAGAGATTTACAAAGGCCTGACGAACCTGAGGACTGGCATTGGGACCAAGAGTCCTGCCCAATTGAGATGTGGTAGGAATATACTCTTCTACATCAGTCAACTACAAGAAATAAAAGGGCAATGGAAAGAAAAATCAATCAATGCACTGGAAAAAGAAGCCATTTCATTTCACTGATAAAAGTCAAGTACATCGAGCAGAAATTGGAAAAATTATAAGAAGAAGTACAAAAATAGTCCTAAAAGAAAATTAACTAGCAACCTCAGGCAGTCCAGAGGTGGCTGGCTGCTTCCCCTTGTCAGCAGCAGCAGAGGCATCCCCCTCTACAAGGATGCCCTCATTCGCCTGGGCAGGACCAGCATTGGCAGGAATTGTCTGAGAGGCAAGATCAACACCCTCGATGGCTGGGGCAGGGGCTTCTTCGTCCACAGTTGGCCTCGGACCCGGGTCATGCTCGTCGAACAGAGGAGATTCAGCATCAACACCAGCAGCTAAGAGGGCCTTGTTCCAGCCCTTCTTGAAGTTCAAAAGGCTTATGTAGCCTATCTGAACTTCGGCGTCTTCATAAGCACCAGTCCACCCGGAGTTGTATGAATCCTCCTTGACGGTGGCTACTTGGGACTCTTTCTCCTTTAACTGCTCGGTCAGAGCCTTGTTCTCCTCCACGACACCCAGCTTGCTCGAGCAGACTAGGTCATAGGCCTGCCTCAGCTCGCTCAGCTCCTTAACCGCCGCATCCCTCTCTCGATTAAAATTGATGAGGGCCAGATCAGAGGAAGCTCGGGCGGCATCAGCAGCCTTCAAATCAGCCTCCAACTGAGAACCCCTGACTTCCAGAGTGGACTTTTGCTGCTCCAGCTCGCCATTCCTTCTCACCAAGTTGTCGCGAGAACGGTAGAGCACGGCGAAGTCAGTCACAAACTTCCAAAAATAAATAAGAGATCAAGAAGGAGAAATAACTAAAACTTGTTAAGGAATTAAAAAATGGAGAGGATCTTACCAAGGTGATCTGTAGGGCTAATTGATCAGACCCTAGTGCCCTCTGGCGATCTGCAGGAAGAACATCCCTCTCAAGCAGCGCAGGTTCCAGCTGAGGAGAAATGTCAACTGAGGCCCCCTCGGGCAAAGCAGACACCGGGACCAAGGCTTGCCAAGCCTTCATCCTCAACTCCATCTTTCTCCTCTCTTCCTCTTTCTCCCTCTCCATCCTCTTACTCTCCTCCATCCTCTTCTTTTCCTCCACCTTCTTTCTTTCCTCCTCCTTTTTCCCCTCACTCTCTCTCACCTGCTCTTCCTCTCTTGCTCCTGAGTAGAAGACCGAGAACCAGTAGCCACGGCCCCTGAAGTGGACTTTTGTTTCTTTGACCTTTGTGCAAGGAGCACGTGGTCCTCATCATCATCGTCTCTAATCAGGTTCTTCCTTGGAGGCATCTCTTCACCTGAACTGCTGGAAGTGCTCGACGATCCTCGAGCTTCAGAATCCTCTTCACAGTCAGAAGAACTGCTACTGTCAGAGCTCCCTTCCCCCAAATTACTCGCAGCTCCTGTAGGCTCACTCTCAGAGCTGCTCTCCTCTTCGTCCAACTGGATAGGCTCAGCAATAATCTCTCCGAAAGAATTAAACTCTGGAACACTATCCACAGGCCATGCTATGAAGCTGGAGCCTACGTTCTTATACTCGAGCAAAAAGGCAGCAGACCTGGGATGCTCGTCGTCACCCAGAGGCTCCCTGATATTCCAAGCTTTCACCAACTCCGAGATACAAACCTCGCTGAGAGAAGACTCCAAATTCTTTGTCCTCGCTGTGGAAGAAAAAGCAAAGAGGGGTTAGAAAAGTCACAAATCAGCAAAAGTTGAAACAACAGTACAATGTCTACCTATATATTCCTCTCCATAGAAAGGAATAGAGAACCTCTCACACCTCGACCCTTCAAAATGGGGAGGGAACTGCCAATTCCTAATGAGGAAACCCTCTTGCCAGTAGTCCTTGTGGGAATCAGGTAGGTTTACTACCAATACCCTATCAAGACTCCTAGCTTTGAGGTATAAGACACCTGAACTAGTTCGAGAAAAGGAATAATAGAAATAGATCTCGGCAAGTCCTAACCTAGTACTATACAACTGGTTTATTCTGTGGATGCCATTTACTATCTTCCACACATTGGGCGAGCACTGTGCGGGAACAATATTGAAATAGCCAAAGAAATGCAAAAATAGATCATTAGGGGGAAAAGTAAGTCTCCCCTGGGAAAGCAACAAAACATGGATCCAGTGGGCATCCTCTATATCCCTAACGTTCCTAGGAGGGGAGGCACAACATTCAATATCTACCCACTCAGGAATGTTGTAGAACTTCCAGAATTCAGAGATTGACCTATTTCCAATCTTCGCCATTGAAAAACTCAAGAAAATCTACAAACCAAAGAGAAAGTGCAAAGAAAGGGCACGAGAAACTTACAAAATAGAAGATCGGTTCAAGTGATGAAGAAGCACAAGCTCAAGATGACTAAGAAGCAATGGGAATGGGGATTAAGAGAAGAAGGTACGAGGCGCTAGAGTTCTCAGAAGAAGGAAGAGTACTAGAAAGGCTGAAGCGACGAAAGAAAAAGTGGCTATCCCATCAAGCCTTCAATTCTAATCATAGCGCACAAATAGCGAAGCAGGTGCCGCCAAAGCAACTTCATAGTTTTTGAAGAATCGTAAATAAGCCATAATGGCTGATCATTTAAATACATTGGACCCATAAATATGGCCCAACAAATTTAGGGGAAATTGTGGGTACCCAAAAATTAGAACTATGGGCCTGGACGAGTAGGCCAGCCCTGGCGGCCCAAAGTCCAGGCCCCTCATCTTTCATAATTGATCCGGTCTCCCCCCACGATCCCATGAAGGGAAGTTATAGGGGAAATGGAAAACATGGAGGAACCCATCACCTCCACTCATCTACATGTACATGTATATATTAAACCCTAGGTCCGGGGCAAAAGGACACAAGTTGTATTCTCTGTAATCATTCTCCGGAGTATATAGAAATAATATCGACTGCACCACCGTGGACATAGGCACATCTTGGCTGAACCACGTACATCCTTTGTTCTGTGATTGGCATCTTGTATTCCTTGTTCTTTTCTTGATAATCTTTCTCTCATATTTATTTGTGCTGCATAATAATTGCATCTACAATTGTACTTGAACTATTTATTATCAATAAAACAACCTTTTGTTCCTTTCTGTCTCTTGTTGATTATGCCTATTCTCCATTCTTGTTGTTTATTGGTGGTAATTTCTTTTTGCTAGTTTATAGCTAAGATGGAACAATTGTCTTCTAATGATACCGAGCTACTGAGGAAGTGCAATGCTTTTTTCAAAGCAGGTTATATGGACTTGTTCGGAGAAGTTATTCAGTTGCTCGATGATGATATATTAGAGCAGGCTAAAGAAGCCTATAAGTATTTGAAGTACTTACTTGATCGGGCAGTAGCAAATAATGTTTCCTACTATGAGATGATAGAAGAACTTCAAGAACAACATAAAGAATCTATTGCGCTGTTGCACCAAAGCTATGACCAGAAGTATCAAAGTTTGAATGCAGGTCGGAGCTTTGATAAATTTGCCTATGTTTATAATAAAAAGGAAGCTCTACTTAAGTTTGAAGTTTAAAAAATGAGAACTGTTGCCAAACTCCTGGAAGAGGAGAATAATAATTTGAGGGATGAAGTGAATCTTTTGAAGTCTGCCTCTGGTTGTTGCTACTATTAATGAAGGTTACTACTTTTTAGAAGTTGAGAATGCCACATTAAGAGCCGAGATGGAAGCATTGAAAAATATTAAGGCTGTATCTTCCTACCGAGCAAGAAATAAGCCTGGACGAGGAACCACAGAAGAGATTAGGAATCAATAGGCCTTTGCCAATCAAGCTGTGCAGTTAAAAGATAAAGACCGAGCTACTGCTGAAATGTCTCAGAAACTACAAATCTTGTCTGAACAATTATCTAATCAGTCTTCCCAATTATAAGTTATGGATGGAGTACTAAAGAAACTATAGTCGTAGGTTGATAAATTAACCTTTCAATTCCACAAGCATCCAAGAGAAGTTTGGATGGATGGGTATAATGAAGCTCTGGGGCATCTTGATGATAGACTTCAACACACTAATAATGATTCCTATAAATGGGGTTAGATGAACTCTTTAGCCTTGATGAAGGTAGATCAGAACAATCTTTGTGAGATTGGTATGATCCTGGCTTGCTGCAGCTTGACAATCGTCCATTTAAGTTAGATGTTAATTGGATTCCTATTAATCGTATTCCTCAATGTTTGATTTCAGAATATTTAGGGGATTACGAGCTACATGATGAACTAGATATCGTCTAACCTCCTTATCTGCTTAATCGTCCCAGTAGTAGAAACACTAGGATGCTTCATAATTTCAACTTCATTAACTCTCCTTTTACTTTGGATGATCCTCCAGCTGGCATGGATCCTATTTCTAAGGATGAAGGAAAACATCCTGCAGAATAATGCTTTGTGTTTTGTTTCTTCATGTTTAAGCAATAATATGTAATCAATTGATTTAATGAAAAGTTTATTTTATGAATGGATCAACTTTTATTTAATCTTAGCATATATGAATGTCTTCTTAGTCTTTGACTATGAATGGATCAACTTTTAGTTAATCTTTAGTTTTTCATCAGTTCTACTAATATCCTTAGGATTATCCTATGTATCATACCAATTACCAATGCTTCACAATGGTTCTATTAATGTACCTAAATTTGTTTGGTAATTGCATTAGTTACCTCGGTTCCCAGGCGTGAGTGGAACATTTGTCAATCTTTTAGCCCAGTTTAGATGAAAATTATTCATCTGGGTCTTCGTTAACCAAGCATTTGGGACTTACAATTTTGCCTTGTGTTTTTTTTTATGTATTTGAGAACCAACATTAATGGTGCCTTTATTGATACCGACTAACATTGTTGGTGGCCTTTGTTGATATCGACCAACTTTATTGGTGGTTTTTATTGATACCGACTAAGTTTGTTAGTGGTGTTTGTTGATAGCAACTGATTTTGTTGGTGGTCTTTATTGATATCGACCAAGTTTGTTGATGGTCTTTATTGATACCGACCAGCTTTGTTGGTGATCTTTATTGATATCGACCAACTTTATTGGTGGCCGTTTTTTATACCGACCAACTTTGTTGGTGGTCTTTGTTGATACCGACCAACTTTGTTGGTGGTATTTATTGATACCGACCAACTTTGTTGGTGGTCTTTGTTGATACCAACCAACTTTATTGGTGGTCTTTACTGATGCCGGCCAACTTTGTTGGTAGACTTTATAATGTTTTTAATGTAGTGCATAGCGCTAGTACTTCTAAAAAAAATAACAATTTTTGGGAAGTCATATTCTCATTAATATTGAAATTAATTGATTACAACATGACTACATTACTGATAAGACTTCCTCATGTGTTCTGCATTCTAGGGATTCTTGAATTCTTCACCTACCAAAGTCTCAATACGGTACGTGCCTAGTCAGATGACTGATGTAATACGATAAGGCCAGTGCCATTTGGCTTCAAGCTTATTGTTCTTCTGAATCACCTTCTTCAGAACATAATCATATTCTTTTAAGTTGCTCGGTCGTACCCTCTTATTGTAAAAACGTGCAGTCCATTGTTGACAGGTTGCACTCCTTATCGCTGCATCTTCATGTACCTCTTATAGCATGTCTAAGTCCATACTTCTCATCAAATCACTGAATGGATTATTGAAGTTAAGAACTCTATGCGTAGGTAAACCATGCTCGTTACAAATTATGGCTTCAGTATCGAATGCTAACAGGTAGGGAGTTTCTCCAGTAGTATTTCTGGGAGTTATTCGGTAAGCCTACAAGATAGAATGTAGTTCATTGATCCAATTTCCTTTAGTTCTTTCCAGCCTTTTCTTCAACCCATTCAACAAAGTTCTATTAGTTTCATCTGTTTGGCCATTGCTTGGAGGATGGCCCAGAGCAGAGTGGAGTTTTCGAACATTGGATTGAATGCAATAGTGAGAAATTCATCGTTGTCAAATTGTGTGCCATGATCAGTGATAAAGGCATAGGACAAACCATACCTACATATGATATTTTTCCAAATAAATTTATAAACCTTGTCATAGGACATATCAATCAATGGTTCATCTTCCACCCATTTAGTAAGTAATCAACAACTATAACCAGGTACTTGAACATTCCTCTGGTGGTCGACAGAGGCCTGGCCAAGTCAATTCCCCGCATAGTAAAGGGCTATGGTGAAGTGATTGGTGTTAGGAGAGCTTATGGAGTCTTGCGCATGCTGGAAAACCTCTAGCACTTGTCACACTTCTTGGCCAAAGCTTCATAATACGGTCGCATAGTTGGCCAATAGTATCCCTGTGTGTGGATTCTTCGCAACAACGCTCTTCCTGCTACATGGGCTCAACAAGACCCTTCGTGGACTTCTTTAATCAAATCCTTCACTTCATCCGGATGCATACACCGTTGTAGACTAGCAGTTTATCCTCTTCTATATAACATGCCACCATCTAGCACATATCTTGTGGATTTATATTTTAGTTTTTTGGCTTCAAGTAGGTAGGATGGAAGAATCCCTTCTTCAATATATGCTCTAATGGGATTCATACAAGATGGCCCCCTATCAACTACAATAAAATTGACCATCAAATCTTCATCAATGCTCCTATTAAAAAGTAGCTCAATAGAAATAGTTCTTCGAAGCTCAATTCTGGTTGCTAAAGCTAGCGGAGCAAGTGCGTCTGCTCAAGCATTTTCTAATCTCAGAATTCTGATCATCTGGACAACTAGCAGAGTGGCAATTATCTCTAAATCTTTAGCTAAGTATCTTGACATCAGTTCCATTTTAGCTGCATATAGTTCAACACCTGATTTACCACTAACTATTAATTAATGTATACCACAACTTTCTCGATATTTAGTGATTTAGCTAGATTTAAACCAACAATCACAGCTTCATACTCTGCCTCATTATTAGAGGCTTGAAATTAGAATCGTAGAGTGCATTCTATATCTAGCTCGTCTGGCGTACTGATAATGATTCCAGCTCCACATCCAATTGTACAGGATGACCGATCAACATAGAGACTCCATATGGGGATACTGTTGTCAAATGCTGGGTTTATCAGAATCCCTTGATGGAAGATTTTATCCTTCATCTCCTCATGTTTCTTCTTCATCTCATGTACTCCGCTGGAGGGTTCTAGTTGATCGTTGATAACTTCTTCTATAATTTCCCTTGCTTGGAGTTGGTCGGGCGTATCTCCAGTAGGTTTGCTAACTACTGAAAGTTGCTCGGTCAGAATCCCTTATTGCTCGGGGACCTATGGGTAAGTGAATTCTGCAATAGAATCATCCACAACTTGTCCTTTTAAAGTTGTTCTTAGTTCATATACAAGGTCATATTCCCCCAAATCCATAGCCTAATACATCAATATCTCTATAGACACCCCATTATATTACCCCCTAAACTCTCCTTAGGTCCCTAGCACCTCCCTTCATCACTACAAACCCAGGTCATACCCCGAGTACTGATCTAGAAGCCATCAGGCACTCCCAGGCTCCGTTTGACCAAAATTCAAAGTCTTCATCTCGATCGAGACTGAATGAGTCTTCAAAGGGCACTGAATCACCTTTCCAACGGTCTGCCTCGTGCGCGATTCTGACTTACGGTACAGACGAATGATCCATTTTACTCCGAAAGGTCAACGAATGCTTCCAGGGCCCAGTTGACCAAAGTTAACTCCCCGAACCAGATAAAACTCTTTGTAATGTCGAAGTAAATCTCCTAACCTTTCCAACGGTTTTCCCTGTGCACGATTCAGACTTAGCATGCGAACGAACGATCCGTTTGCATCCGACGATTCCCCATCTAATGGACCGACGAATGTTCCGAGCCACATTTGACCCAACGTCAACTCCCAAACCCAGGAGCGATCCAAGGACTTTCGAAGGTCTCTGAATAACCTTTACAACGGTCCACCCCGTGTGCAATTTGGATCAACGGTTTATGCTCTGCGACCAATTTTCCAAAAATACCTGAAAGACACTGCCAAACGGCAGGTCCCAGACCCTGCCTATCGGCAGTGTTCCTAAATGCCCCTACCGATTGGCATGAACAGGGCTATGCCGATCGACAATGCCCTGGGCCTATAAAAATGAGGCCTTGACCACATTGCAAGAGGAGCCCAGATCAGAAACAAATCACTCTCAACAAATCCAGAAAACCTCTCTCGAAGTCAGCGCAATTTCCACATCAAAATCCCTTTTCAACCTTCACTTTTCCTCATCCTTTTCATCAAACTTGATGAAATAATCACTCCCCATCATCATCCAAGTGCAAGGGTTGCCCTCCAACATTCAAGATCAAGCTCAAGATCTTCAAGAAGGTCCAATTTCCTCAACTCTTCCTTAAATTCTCATAAATTTGCATCAACTTGTTTTATTACTTGGCACTTTTATTTTCTCATCTCATATATCCTAATATACTTTTTACTTAGTATTATTGCACATCTCTTATTTTTATACAAATAAAAAACCCAAAAAACAAGAAAAAGAGGGTTTGCTCATAAATTCCGAACGGGAATTCTCACACTTTTCTCACAACTAAAACACTTTTTCTACACACACACACACAAATAAGATAAGTCCCCGATTGAATTTATGGGATAAACCTCACCCCTCGTTTTGCATGTGAAATACGTGGACTTTGATGCCTCTATAGGCTACGTAGGCGTCTCCGGGCAAAATCAGAGATTTGAGTCCTATTTTTACTCTTTCTTTCATCTCCTATTCTCTCTAAATTTAATTTTTCCTAGGTTATATATATATACGTATATTTGTTCTTAGTGGCGTATTATCCCATATGCGTTATCGTTCCTTCGTAATGATCAACGTAAGGATAATCGCGTAAATCCTATTCTCTAATATTTGTATACCTTCCTACGGATGACTCGCTTTACCCCTTCCATGGTACAAGTCGATAATTCCTATCTCGACTATATATATACACATGAACACATATCACGGGGAAAATAAAGGAAAATAGCAAAAACCCATGAGAGATCGTAAGGGCGGAATGGGTGCCTAACACCTTCCCATTTTGTAACTTAGCCTTCGGACCCTTTTCGAATCATTTTGGTTTCGTATGCATCAGTATGTCTTTGGATAATGTCCTTCGGGATGGCTCCCTTTCTTTTGTCTGTTTTGTGTAAAATAGACTGGCGACTCTATCTCTCTACATTTTTCACCTCACCCAAATGATGTCGGCTGAAGCAATCCCGAGAGGGATGCGCGGGACCTAGGATCCTCCCTCACGCCGCCCGCGAGGATCGTGGATGGACACAGTGGCGACTCTGCTGGGGATTATATGAGGGTTAGACTCTATTTACATGGGTGCTATGTTTGTTTATATTTCCCCCTATTTGCATGTTCCCCTTTATTACTCATGTGTACCCCATGTTTATGCTTCTATTCACACACGTGTAGAGAATTCTCCATGAACAATTCACACCACGTGCACCAAGGGTCAAATATATCCACATGTTGCATGCATCACCAATCCATACTTAGTATACCATTGGTACTCAAACTTTACTCCCCGTTGAGAATGATGAAGAAAGAAACTCTCATCACAAGATACTAATAAGAGGACCATGCATGATTCACACGACATCACCAAAGAGCATTGTGATTGACCAAATTTTACCCAGTAACTGGAGGGTCACTTCGTGATGGGCGCTGGTCTGGTAGGGTGCAGTTAACCTAAGAAATATGACTCTCACCTTCCATTGGCCAAGTACCTTCGATGTATATCGAACGGTTCCCCCGCATCGTACCGCTTGACCAAAGTCATGACGGGAGGTATATCGTAGGGAATTCGTTCACGTACGTCGAGTATATAGAATTCGCTCTCACACGTACCATCTCCACGAGGTATATAGTGTGGCAATTCACGTACACTCAGGTATATCAAATGGCTTGTCCACACGTACTAATTGCCCGCAAGAGCAAGACGTATAGCGTGGAAGTCACGCCAAAGGGGGGAACCCTTTCCAATTCACCCAACAAACTGCATACCCGCATATAGGTGTCAAGCCTAGGACACACATGTTAGATTGTCGGTTTCTACCTGAAACTCTGCCGAAATTTTGGGTCGGCCTGCCGCCCGAATTCTCGCGCATTTTTTAAATGGGACCCTGCCCGTGAGCCTGGTCATAAGTCCAGTTATAGCTTTGCATATATTACAAACCCAATTTTTCCAGGCTCGGGTCCCGTCCGGCATTTCATTTTGCATTTAGGAGAATTAATACAAGTGAAAACATAATAATTGCAATAATCATGCTGAGACCGTCTCTCCTTTCTTTATAAAAAAAAATCCAAAAAAAAAATTCCTCTCTTTATCAAAAAGCCAAAAATATTTTATCTTCCAATCTCAAAAAGAAAAAAGAAAAAAAAATGTCAAAAATATTTTCATCCCTTTTTTCTCAAAATAAATCCCATTTTTGTGCCTTCTCAGGTCGATCGTAAAGCCTTGGCCTGGCTCCTTATTGACTTCGGTCTTCAGTCGAATCACCCTGGAGCTCCGTCCATTCCCCTGTTACTTCTTTCGAGTCTGGTATGCATCCGCTTTCCATGGAGAACATCGATCAATTCCCCATTGTGCAGCCGGATCTGACGGAAGTCCTAGCTCAACTCGTGTCCAAGATAGATAACCTCCAAACTGAGGTCTGAGAAATGCAACGAAACCAGGTTCCTGTTCATTAAGAGCCCGAGGCCCTATTTCCTCGCACTATGGGTCCACCCGAGCCTAGCTGGGTTTCCTAAGAGTATCCACCACCTACCCAGCTTCCAATGTCGAATCTTTCCCAGCATGGGGATAGCTTACCTATAATCATTGATTCGAAGGAAGAAGAGCTGAACAAAGTTAAAGAGGACCTCAAGATGCTCACCAAGAAGTTTGACCAAGTCAGAATCTAGGGGAATTACATGGACTACACCCACATGTCTCCTTATCCTAAAGTGAGGTTACCCGAGAAGTTCAAGATGCCAAATATCAAGAAATTTAGAGGAAGTGGACCCCCGATTGTTCATCTCCGCAGCTATCACCGTTCTATGACTCTACTAGGGGCTTCTGAAGAAGTGATGGCCCAAATGTTTCAGCAAACTTTGAAGGCTAGTGCCCTTCGATGGTTTTTGTCTCTCGAAGAGTCCAGAATTCGTAGTTGGGAGGATGTGGCTCGAGAATTCATATCACAGTACAATTATAACGAAGAGCTTAAGGTCACCCGCCGTGATTTAGAGCTGCTCATAAAGAACTCTGGGGAATCAGTCAGTAACTTCATATCCTGATGGAGGGAAAAAGCAGAAACCATGACCAACTGGCCTTCTGAGGAAAAACAAGTCAGCATAGTGAAGAAGAACTTCTTACCCCATGTCCGAGCAACGATGGGAGGACAATACTATCCCCACTTTCGAGCTCTCAGATAAGCATGAGTAGAAATCAAGGAGGGTCTTGCTAAAACAGATGTCGAACTAAAGAAGGTGTCCGAATAGTTTGCCCCCAGGAAGTATGATAAACTTGTCAGTGCTACAGTCTCAACCATCAACAACATCTCTCAACCAACCACATCATGGGCACCAGAAATCCGCCATGTCCCAGTCCAAAAGGAATACACCGAGCTCCACGCTCCCCAATCCAAATTTTATTAGGCACTGTTAAGCTGAAACCTTATCAAACCCTTGGATCCCCGTCCATTGCCAAATCCACTTCCAAGAAACTTCAAGGTAGATGCCCATTGTGCCTTTCACCAAACAACTGGACATACCACTGACCAATGCTTTCACCTCCGAAACATAATCCAAGGTCTAATTAACCGGGGTACCATTGCCCCACCAGCCAATCCTAAGACAAACACTACTCACAACTCACTCCCAAATCATGCTAACACCATCTTCTTAGGAGAGAACCCAGAATTTGATCCCTCAACTCAAATCACACCCATATACTCTCCTAAACCTCTCTAAACTTGCCCATGTTTCCTCCTACACCCTGCTAGCCTCGTTGATCAGGCACTATCAGTCCTTACCAGAGCGTGCATCACCGTACGTATCCATTCCAAAAGTGGAAGTATGTAATTATCATAAGTCTTAAACCAACTCCTAGAGTTCGGGTTTAAATTTCCCCCACATATGATCATTGATTGCCAAAAGTCCAATACGCTTTTCTTGAAAGCATGAAAATGGGCTCAAGAGTCAGATAGTTGGGTAGTACTGACCGATGAAGTCATCCTGGATGATGTTGTCCAGATTATGGCAGAATTATTCAGATAAACCAACAACATTTGAAGTATCACCGAGTTATTCGATGCTTTAAAGCTACAAGGGCACCTGGTCCCTTCACCCTTACACATCCCCACCGATTCGGAAGACCTGTATGAACAAGCCATTGAAGTTGTAGAATGTATCGACTTTAGTGGAAAGACAAAATTATTGCCACCGGATGAGGGGGAAGAATTCGAAGATTCGAATGAAGAGAAAGATTCAGAAAAAACTGGTCGGGTAGCTGACATGTGTGGGATGATATCATTTAAAGAACTCCTCGGAGAAATAAACAAGGTGGAAGAACAACCCGAGGTTGAAAAGGAAATGGGATTCATGTTCTTCCCTTCTTCAGTAAATTACATGACCAGATCAGGGAGGCATTACCAGATTCCAAGCTCACTACCAGCCAATAACAAGGGGAAGGGCGTGGAGAACCTTCTTATGCCAGAGATGACCCTCGAGGAAAGCAAGATCCTCGACCAACTAAAGAAAACTCAAGATAACATCACTCTATGGGTGCTTTTCATGTCTTCTGAGCCGCACATAAATGCTTTGATTAAGTTTCTCATTGGACCCACAGTTACTCCTTCTACCACACCAGAAGAAGCAGTAAATTTGGTCGGATCTTTGACCTCTACCCGAATGCTGTCCTTTTTCGAAGAAGAAATCCCCAAGATTGGGCCAAACCACAATCATGCACTCAACATCCCCATCGAATTTACGGGGAAGGTTGTGCCACTCTCTCTTGTCGATAATGGATCCGCTTTGAATGTCTTCCCACTAAGAACCTTCAAATGTTTAGGACTGAAAGAAGGCAACCTCGATCCAACCTCCACTACTGTGTGTGCATACGATAATACCTGTTGGGAGGTAATGGGATCCATAAAGCTTGTAATAGGGGATGGCCCTATATACCCTGTCGTTGAATTCCAAGTTATCGACATCCCAGCTTGTTTCAATCTGGTTCTAAGACGACCTTGGATCCACAGTATCAAGGGTGTGTCTTCCTTACTCCATCAAAAATTAAAGTTCTTTGTCAATGGATGGGTCATCACCATTTTGGGCAATGACAACAATGCCGAGGGTGCAAGTACTAGCAGTCCACTTCTTGAGATACAGTACGGGTCAAATGATATGCTCCTATCAGTATTTTGGGTTGAACCACTCCTACTCCCAGTAGGGGATGACTTCAAAGAAAGGGTTTGTCCAGAATACGACCCTCATGATTCAGATATTTAAAAACATGAACTTCATGCTCGGATTGGGGCTAGGATAAAGACAGTAAGGTATACTCGAGCTGATTGAACAGAAGAAAACTTTTCCTCCTTGTGGTTTGGGGTATGAACCATCAAAACAAAAGCTCAGAATGATCCGCCAGTCTCGACCAAAGAGAGGACTAGACTGCATCCAAACTATCCCAGGTGACTCCTTGAATGGATAATTCATTAAAGAGGGCAAAGACTTCCACTTTTGCAACTTTCCAGAACCATGGTATGACCATACAGATAAGAAGATGAAGCCTAGAATGGAGATCTTTTTTCAAGACAGATACCTATGGGCCAAAAGTTTCAAACACCATGTACAACCGCTCATCAAAGATACCGAAGAAATTTAGGAAAGCGACTCTGAATATTCCTTCAACTTACAGACACTGGGGCTAACACTCTGCATGGTTCACTCAGGCACTACATCATCGGATTCGTCCCAACTGATTAAAGCTGCTGATACACCTCTCCTCAATTGGCATGCTGCGCCAGTTCTACCTACTAAAACCACCCATAATCCTAATGTTTACACCATTTCTTCTTCTGTTGTCTATCCTTATTCAAATGTAATCGAGTCCTCCTTTGATGAGGTTCTTAATGTTGTTTTTCCTAATAATGAAATAAACGAAGATTTTGAGTATCTTGTTGTGCCTTACATTAACTGTTTAGATTCTAATCAAACTTTTGATGATAATGATTTTGCAAATGAACAATTCTTAACTGATCTAAATAAGGTTGATAATAAATAACATAATCGCGTTCAAGTTAATGATAAAGAGACTGTTGTTATTAACCTCGGTTATAGTAGCCAACTGCGCGAGATTAGGATAGGGGCTACCCTTGATGAGCATGAGCGTGCACAACTTGAAGAATTGCTAAAGGAATTCGTGGATGTCTTCGCATGGTCCTATAATGATATTCCCGGCATTGATCCTAAAATAGCTCAGCATGAGATTCCCACTCTCCCAGATTACAAGTCGGTTAAACAAAAGTTGAGAAAGCTTGGCACCGAATGGTCGCTCAAGGTCAAAGAAGAGGTGGTCAAACAGTTGAATGTAGGTTTCATTCGTGTGATCGAATATCCTACATGTCTAGCCAACATAGTGCCTGTGCCGAAATTAGGAGGGAAAGTTTGGATGTGTGTAGACTATCGGGATTTTAACATAGTCTCTCCAAAGGATTATTATCCGTTACCCAATATCGATATGATCGTGGACAACGTAGCCAGTCATGCTCTCAAGTCATTCATCGACGGGTTTGTCAGATACAACCAAATCAAAATGCACCCAGACCACCAAGAAAAGACCGTGTTCATCACCCCATGGGGAACCTTTTGTTACAGAGTCATGCCATTTGGTCTCAAGAACTCTGGGACTACCTACCAGAGCAAAGAGGCTGAGGTCTATATGGATGATATGATTATCAAATCCAAGACTAGAGAAGGTCATGTTTCGGCTCTCCAAAAGTTTTTCGAACGACTGCGACATTATCAAATGAGACTCAATTTGCAGAAATGCGTCTTCGGTGTTACAAAGGGAAAACTCTTGGGATTCATAGTCAGTGAGAAAGGGATATAAGTAGATCTTGCCAAGCTAAAAGCTATACTTGAGATGCCACCTCCCCGAATAGAGAAAGAAGGTCGAGGTTTCCTTGGTAAATTGCAATACATCAGCCGGTTCATCAGCCAGTTAACCTCCATCTGCGAACCTATCTTCAAACTCCTCCAAAAATTTTCAACTAAGGTTTAGAAAGAAGCCTTCCAAGAATCTTTTGACCGAATCAAATATTATATGACCCAACCCTTGGTACTCATGCCACCACAGCCTGATCTCCCTTTGCTCATATACCTAACCATAACCGACACAGCAGTTGGGGCCTTGCTTTCCCAATACCTTGAAGATTCTCGCAAAGAAAGAGCTATCTATTATGCCAATCGCAAATTGGCTAGATACGAGGTCAACTATAATGCTTTGGAAAAGGCATTTGTCGCGCTTATCTAGGTCACCCAAAAGCTGCGGCATTATATGCTCGCCTTACCCATAAAACTTGTACCCCGAATGGACTCCATCAAGTACCTTCTCGAGAAGCTCACGTTTTCTAGTCGAATGGCCCGATGATTGATGCTCCTATCCGATTTCGATATCGTGTACGTCACACAGAAATCCATGGAAGGAAGAGACATATCTGACTACCTCGTTGATTACCCCATGGATGAGGTCGATGTCTAGATCTCCAAATTCCCAGATGAAAACATCCTTTGCGCTGCCTAGGACAATCTTTGGTGGCAAATGTTCTTTGATGGCACTGCCAATAAAAAGGGATATGGCATTGGGATACTCCTGATCGTCCCAGATGACTCCCACACTCCAATCTCCATCAAGCTAGACTTCCCTTGTACCAATAACATGACTGAATACGAGGTGTGAACGGTAGGCCTCAAAGTTTCTCTCAAGAAAGGTATTCAATGCCTAGACATCTACAGGGATTCTTCCCTCAGCATCAGTCAAGTGCTCAGAAAATGGAGAGTTAAGGACGAGAAACTTCGACCCTTCCATACCCACTTAGAAGAGCTAGCCTCCATATTCCAAGACATCACTTTCCATTACCTACCTCGAGTAACAAATAACCTAGTCGATGCCCTTGCTACCTTAGCCTCCATGGTCAACATGTCCAAAAGAATCACAATGACCCCCTTCCTTGTTCAAAAGCAAGACAAACCAACCCACTGCTACCACATTGAGCTCGTAACCACAGAAAGTCTTGAGCTAGCCAATTGTTGGTACTATAATATTTGGCACCTCCTCAAGCATGGAAGGTATCCCTAGGGTTCGAATAAGAAAAATTGAGCAACCTTTTAAAGATTGGTTGCCCAGTACATCATCTGTCATAAATCACTGCTCAAAAGGAACTTCGATGGAACCCATCTACACTACATCATAGGGGCTGACATTGAAAAGATAATGCAGAAGATCCACAGCGGGGAATGCGGACTCCACATGAACGGTCACATGATTGCCAAGAAAATCATCCGACAGGGCTACTACTTGACCACCATGACCCAGGGTTGCATCGCCTATGTTCGTAGATGCCTTAAAAGCCAACAATTCTTCAACCTTCTGCATCTGCTTCCGCGCGAATAATACAGCATGATATCTCCCTGGCCGTTCTCCACCTGGGGCATCGACATCATAGGTAAGGTTACACCGAAGGCTTCTAATGGGCATTAGTTCATCCTAGTTTCCATTTATTATTTCACCAAATGGGTCAAAGCTGAGTCATACGCAGTGCTGAATGCCAAGAAAGTGGCTAAATTCATCAAGAAAAACATCATCTGTCGATATGGGGTGCGGCATGAGCTAGTATCTGAGAACGACTTGAATTTTAAGGCAGAAGTTACAGAGGTTGTCAACGAGTACGGGATTCAAAGACACAAATCTTCTCCCTACCGACCTCAGACCAACAGTGCAATTGAAGCCGCCAACAAGAACCTCAAAGCCATCATCAGCAAAATGACCAAAAGCTATAGGTATTGGGCCGACCGGATCTCGTATGCCCTCTGGGGCTACCGAACCTCAATTAGAACCTCTACTGGGGCTACCCCTTACAATCTAGTCTATGGTATGGAATCAGTCCTACCCGTGGAGTTGGAAATATACTCACTGCACGTCATGCTTGAAAGCAAGGTCAGTGAAGAAGACTGGTGACAAAGCCGTCTTGATAAACTGACCCTCCTAGAAGAACGGAGATTAAAAGTTCTATACCACATACAAGGGTACCATCACCGAATAGCGTGATCATTCAACAAGAGAGTCAAGGACTACGGTGTCTGAGAAGGGGATCTAGCCCTCAAAGAGATAATAGAACACATCTGGGACCCCAGAGGGAAATTCAAGCCCAATTGGAGCGACCCTATATTGTGAACAAAATCTTATCCGGCGGTGCCGCCATGCTCATTGATTTAGATGGGGAAGATATGGATCGTCCAGTCAACCTGGACCATCTCAAGAAGTTCTACCCCTATTCTAAAATCTCGGTGCGCTGCGACTCTTCTCATCTTCCTTCTATTCTAAAAAAAATCTCTTCATTTCCTTCTACCCAAAACTACGTGGGACTAATCCTCTATAAAAACCATTTTTAAACAAATTAGAACTTAAACCCCAGAGGTACGTAGGCATCTCATACACCTTACATGAGCACAACCCTTTATTTTTCACAAAATGCTATTCTTTTCTTATCTCCGAGAATGACAATCCATTCTAACGTATACTTGAACAAAAAGATTATGTATGCCTTAGCGATCGATATATATAAAATACAAAACTCATCAAAAGGCACAGCTGGATGATCAAAAACTTGTTTATTTCATTAATAAGAAATTGTAGTGCAATTACATAAAGGAATGGATAACTCCCTTCCCCCTACCTTCCTAAAAAAGCCAAAGTAAAACCACCACATTTATTCCCCATTACAAAATAAACTCTCCAAGAGTCCTATCTGCAGCTACCAGAGGATCCCTCTCCGTCATCATCATCTGCATCCTGGGGTCCCCATGTTTCCCTCGCCTGGACAGAGTGTCGCAAACTCTCCAGAGACCGATAAGCTCGAACCAACTTCAAAAAAACTACCACACCTCCCTCCATGGTATTAGACAAAACAAGCCACCTTTGTCTAGTCTCCACTGCCAACAACTTGCTGACTACTCTCCTTTACAACCACTTCATATAATCCCCAGAGATATGCCAAACTCTCCCAACAGATTGAGAAGTACGAGTCAACAAACGATGATTCTCCCACATAGAACCAAGCCACATGCGCAAATGCTCAGTCAAATCTTCTACCGGAAAGAAGTCTAGTGTCCGAGGTGGCACGACCTATTTCCAACCAAATTGACACAGAAGCCGCCAAGGGAAATAGAAAGAGGTCTGTATGAGACCAACCAACCGAACATATGGGTATTCTCCCATCTCCAGAATAGGAAGCAACTGTCCCCACCAAGGCACTAACCAATACAAATTTAGAGCCCCATGCTCCACAAACCAGTTCTCCCAGCTCTCAATATCCAAGCCAACGCTGATGAAGTGGCACGAAAAGAATTTGGGTACAGCTGATAAAGGATACTCTGGAGGAGTCACTAGGTGGAGTCTCTCAGACAACCACATGAACAACATCATGGGACTACCCCTCAGGAAGTCAGAACGACCTTCTCGCTAGACATCTAGGCCATTCAAGGTCTCCTCTAGTATCACTACCGCAGGATTACGATGGTATGACATCCGGGAAATAATGGCTGCAAGTTGTGGGTCCACCAGTACTTCCCTAATCACCAGTAGTAATTTTGATACTAAGCCCAGAATAACGGCTCCAGTGTATCCAGCATCGCAAGCCTCCTACAAATGTACGGACTGTAGCACCACCAAAAGGGAGATCATTCCTTCAGTAACCAATGGTCTGGCAGCCGAAGGCGAAATGCAAAGAAGCGCGGTCAGCAAATCCCTGGGAGAACAGGAAATTTCGGGTAAAGTCGCGATAACATTGGCATTTATCCCCAGCATGGAAGAAAATTCCTCATAGGTAGGATAAACTTTATCCAACCCAAATCGGAATACATGGTCTTCGGAGTACCAAAATTGTACCGCCGTCATCAGCATGTTCCACTCAATGGGTTGGTTGCGCCATAAAGAAACCAGACGCATACCAAAAGCATCGTAGTTAACATTATAAAAGCACATTGCTTCCAAGGCTTCGAGGTAGTTAGCAAACTCAATACTACCAGGGAGAGCTATCTTGTAAAACTAAGAAATAAGTAGACAAGTAAAGGTGTGATGAAAACACTCAACCCTTACCCCTTTTTATACTTGAGAACCCTCTCAAAAGACATGACCCCTACAGAAATCGGAGGGAATCCTACCCCACAAAGTATAAAAGGCTGAAGAGGGCACTAATAAAAGCTTTGAATTGATGGGACTGGACTTGACTGTCGATAGGTAGGACAAGGGGCTTGTCGATTGGCAACCCCCTATTTTTGGAAATTTTCCTTTTTCCTCTTTTGCCAAAATCAGAAGCTCAATTAAAATAAATTGATATTCTCAACAGAATCTCAAAAATCCTCTTCCACCCCTATATAATTTCTCATTTCCTAAACTTTCCTTCAAAATCCCAAAAATATCTCTTTTTACGGTTTCAGCAGCAAACTAAAAGCACTTGTGCATGCATTCACCATTAACAAAAGATAATAAAAAAACCATTGCATTGCATATATATATATATATATATATATATATATTCTTCTTTGTTACATCAAATTTTATAGGAAATAGAAAAAAGAAAAAAATAACGGGAATCAGCCCGAACCCATATTCTCTCTCTCTCACCTACCCTTCACCCCTCTCTCTAAGAGCTTCCACCCCTATGACGCGCTATCTTTCCCCTATGACGAGATGACGCACCACCACTACCCGAGCCAGAGTCCTCCTCGGACGAAGCAGACGGCACCAAGCAAGAAGGAATCGGGACCGCATCTCGAATGTGGGTAGTCACCGAAGATATACAGTCCCTAATATCCCTCGGCTAAATGGTTGACACCCGGACTTTCTGCAAGACGAAGACAAAATCAGTATCAAAGAGGGATCAAAATTGAAAAATAACCAAAAAGAGGAAGAAGGTATAAAGTGGGACAAAGAACCTCCTCTGTCAAACCGAACTCCTTCGAATCCATCGCGTGAGGACAGTGAAACATAGACACTATCCCTCCATCAACCCGTCAATGCTGTATAAAGGGGTATGCAATCGCACGAAGGGGACCTCTAAATTAGTCGCCGTCGTAGATGCCGACGGACCACCACCGCTGTGGGAAGACCCCACCGCCCGACTCAAACCCGCAGGAGGGAAAGGCAAGGCATCATATATGCTGGGCGCCATCAACCAGCTCATCACAAAATCCATACAGTCATACGGCGCAGCCATATCAGTGTACAACAGGTAGGACTCGCCGATCATCACCACGATCCTCGCATCCTCCGGCATCAGCCGCTCCCACCTCATAGACATAGAAGGCTGCGCAGGTGGCACCACCACCTCCTCCTCCGCAATCTATTGAACCACCCGCTCCCCAAGATGCCAATAATGGTCGAATTCATGTTCCAGCAAACGCCTCATCTGCGCATTCACTCCGGTCGCCCCCATATCCGGAATGGTTGTCCCCCAAGGGTAAAAAGTCACCTAAAAATCCCCAGCAGGCATAAGTCAATACAAAATCAGAATGTGTAAAAATCAAGACTAAAAAGAAAGAGTCTTACACTACCATTGGTCAGGACGTTCAAGACGTGACGCACCGCCTCAGAGAGAGATCCCTTCGACTGCCGATTGGCCTTGCGCCATTGATACAATTGGCAAAAGTCCCCAATGGGATCGTCCTTCAAGGAAATCAGTGGGATATTGCACCTAATCACCTCATAGAACCACGTCTTTCAAAGACAAGAATTCACAATCAAAAAGAGACGCATAAGGAAAATGCGAATGCATGAAAAGAAAATGCGCAAATTAAAAAATACCTCAAGGAAATACGTGGCTCCAGTAAAAGTTTGCTGGCGGCACCGGATAAATGCATCCAAAGAAAAATAGAGGGTCGCCAAAGTCAGGCTGCCTCAATCATAGAGAGGGATGGGCGACATCACTACTCGATGCCACCATGAAACCTCCCAGCACCAACAATATGAAAAATCGGGCCATCTGCCTCACCTGCAACCCGTCCTCCAAATCAACCTCCCTACTCGGCAAAACATCCTTCAGCAAGGACAATCGAATGGAATACCTAGACACTATCCTCCCCACCCAATGATCGGCACTGACCCATTACCTTCCCAAGGTAGTCCAAAAGTCCGTGCCACTGCCGAATGGCACCCTCCATACCATGCCGACCCCCCCTAAAATTTTGTACAAAAATTCCCAGAAAATACCAGAAATCCCCAAAAAATTCTCAAAAATTCCTAAAAATCCCAGAAAGGATTTAGAACATTTTCACCAAGAAAAATTACGCACTCCCTTATGCGGAACCCCTATTTCCCTAGCGAAACTCCCAAAAACCAAGTAAAACTCCTCCCGGCAACATCCTCGGAGGATCTCTAAAAATCACCTCCCCAATGGAATTTTGGCCATTCTTCCAGAGGATGCAAAAGATTTCCCCAGTAATCGGCTCCCCAGCCCAAAACAAAACCAAAAAATAAATCTTCTCGGCAGAGTTCCCCAAGAACATCTCCACTTAAGCCCACAGAATTGGCTTCGACCCGCAGAATTGGTCATCTCACCTTAAGCTCGCAGAATTGGCTTCGACCCGCAGAATTTGTCATCTCCACTTAAGCCCGCAGAATTGGCTTCGACCCGCAGAATTGGTCATCTCACCTTATGCCCGTAGGATTGGCTTCGACCCGAAGAATTGGTCATCTCCACTTAAGCCCGCAGAATTGGCTTCGACCCGCAGAATTGGTCATCTCACCTTAAGCCCGCAGAATTGGGCATCTCACCTTAAGCCCAGAGAATTGGCCATCTCTACTTAAGCCCATAGAATTGGCTTCGACCGTAGAATTGGTCATCTCTACTTAAGCTCGCAGAATTGGCTTCGACCCACAGAATCGCTCACCATCACCCTTAAGCCCGCAGAATTGGCTTCAACCCACAGAATCAATCACCCTCATCTTTAAGCCCTCAGAATTGGCTTCGACCTGCAGAATCGGTCACCCTCATCTTCAAGTCCTCAGAATTAGCTTCGACCAGCAGAATCGGTCACCCTCATATTCAAGCCCTCAGAATTGGCTTTGACCCGCAGAATCGATCATCCCCAACACCACCTCAAGAATTGGACTAAACCTTTCCTCTAAACCATCCCTTAGGTCCTCAGAACTGGCCTCGACCCTCTGAATTGGTCATCCTCCCTCAAAAGCATCATACGATGTCTATTCAATGGCTATCAGTTATTCTAAACTCACCCGTCGAGGGGCTCTATAGACACCCCATTATGTTACCCCCTAAACTCTCCTTAGGTACCTAGCACCTCCCTTCATCACTATAAACCCAAGTCATACCCCGAGTACTGACCTAGAAGCCATCAGGTACTCGCAGGCTCCGTTTGACCAAAAGTCAAAATCTTCAGCTTGCACAAGACTTAATGAATCTTCAAAGGGCACAGAATCCCCTTTCCAACGGTCAGCCCCGTGCATGATTCGGACTTACGGTACGGACAAACGATCCGTTTTACTCTGAAAGGTCACCGAATGCTTCCAGGGCCCGGTTGACCAAAGTCAACTCCCCAAACCAGATCAAACTCTTTGGAATGTCAAATTACATCTCCTAACCTTTCCAACGGTCCTCCCCGTGCACGACTCAGACTTATCATGCGGACGAACAATCCGTTTGCGTCCGACGATTCCCCATCCAATGGACCGACGAATGCTTCCGAGCCACATTTGATCTAAAGTCAACTCCCGAACTCGGGAGCGGTCCAAAGGACTTTCAAAGGCTCTGAATCACCTTTCCAACGGTCCACCCCGTGCACGATTCGGATCAATGCTTTGCTCTCTGCGGCTGATTTTTTGAAAAGGCCTGAAAGACACTACCAAACTACAGGTCCCAGGCCCTACCTATCGGCAGTGTGCCTAAACGTACCTACCGATTGGCAGTAACAGGGCTATGTCGATCGACAATGCCCTGGGCCTATAAAAAGGAGGTCTTGACCTCATTTCAAGAGGAGCCCAGATCAGAAACATGTCACTCTCAGCAAATCCAGAAAACCTCTCTCGAAGTCAGCGCAAAATCCACATCAAAAACCCTTTCCAACCTTCACTTTTCCTCATCCTTTTCATCAAACATGGTGAAATAATCACTCCCCATCATCATCCAAGTGCAAAGGATGCTCTCCAACGTTCAAGATCAAGTTCAAGATCTTCAAGAAGGTCCAATTTACTAAACTCTCTCCTTAAATTCTCATAAATTCGCATCAACTTGTTTTATTACTTAGCATTTTTATTCTCTCATCTCACATATCCTAATATACTTTTCACTTAGTATTATTGTACATCTCTTATTTTCATACAAATAAAAAACCCAAGAAATAAGAAAAAGAGGGTTTGCTTATAAATTCCAAATGAGAATTCTCACACTTTTCTCATAACTAAAACACTTTTTCTACACCCACACACACATACAAATAAGAGAAGTCCCCGGTTGGATTTATGGGATAAACCCCACCCCTCGTTTTGCATGCGAACTACGTGGACTTTGATGCCTCTATAGGCTACATAGGCGTCTCGGGGTAAAATTCGAGATTCGAGTCCTATTTTTACTCTTTCTTTCATCTCCTATTCTCTATAAATTCAATTTTCCTAGGTTAAATATATACACATATATTTGTTCTTAGTGGCGTATTATCCCATATGCGTTATCGTTCTGTCGTAATGATCAACGTAAGGATAATCGCATAAATCCTATTTTTTAATATTTTTATACCTTCCTACGGATGACTCGCTTTACCCCTTCCATGGTACAAGTCGATAATTCCTATCTCCACTATATATATACACATGCACACATATAACGGGGAAAATAAAAGAAAATATCAAAAACCCATGAGAGACTGTAAGGGAAGAATGAGTGCCTAACACCTTCCCATTTAGTAACTTAGCCTCCGGGCCCTTTTCGAATCATTTTGGTTTCGTATGCATCAGTATGTCTTTGGATGCTGTCCTTTGGGATGGCTCCCTTTCTTTTGTCTGTTTTGAGTAAAATAGATTGGCGACCCTATCTCCCTACATTTTTCACCTCACCCAAATGATGTTGGCCGAAGCGTTCCCGAGAGGGACGCGCGGTACCTAAGATCCTCCCTCACACCGCCCGCCCGTCGCGAGGATCGGGGATGGCCACAATCTCATATTTCTTCGGCTTTTACAAAGCTTGCCTTCGTGGCATGTCAGTGTATACCACTATGGTGTGAGCTTGAAAATATGGCTACATTCGTCTACTAGACTTAATTAAGGCCAATGTTAATTTCTCCAGTCTGGGATATCTAACTTCTGCTCCTCGAAAAGTTTTTCTAGTGTAGTAAACTGACTTTTAAACTCCATTATCTTCCCTGATTAAGGCAGAGCTAACAGCTGATTCAGATACAGCCAGATACAAATACAGTTTCTCTCCCAACACTGGCCAAGAGAGTAGTGGTGGTGTTCCAAAGTAATTCTTCAATTCCAAGACGGCTTTTTCACATTCATCATTCCATTCGAAGGTTTTTATGATCACCTTAAAGAATGGCAGACACCTGTTTGTTGCTCAGGACACAGATTTGTTGAATGCTACTACGCGCCCTGTTAGCCTTTCAACATCCTTTTTACAGGTCGGGGAATTGTATTTCTATCAAATCTTTAATCTTAATTAGATTAGCTTCAATGCCCCTTTGATTTATAATATACCCGAGGAACATTCCCTCCTGGACTCCGAAGACACATTTGGTGGGGTTCAACTTTATCTGGTGCTTTTTCAATTAATCAAACGTCTGTCTGAGGTCGGCAATATGATCAGCAACTTTTTTCTCTTACTGAGCATATCATCAACATACACCTCTATGTTCTTGCCTATATGTTCCTCAAATAATTTTTTCACCAGTCTCTGATAAGTGTCACCTGCGTTTTTTAAACCAAATGGCATAAATTATAGTAACAAGTTCCTCGGGGGGAGGGGGGGGGTAATAAAGGAAGTACTTTCTCTATCTTCTCGCTTAATTTTGATTTGGTTATAACCAGAATATGCGTCCATGAAACTCAGCAGCTTGTGCCCCTAATTAGCATCCACTAGTTGATCAATTCATGGCAAAGGAAAATGATCCTTTGGGCATGCCTTGTTCAACTCAGTAAAATCCACACACATCCTCCACTTATTATTTTTCTTCTTGACCATAACTACGTTGTCAAACCATCCTGGGTACTTCACATCTTCAATGAAGGAAGCTTTTCCACTTCTTCCTGTATAGTCTGGTTCTTCTCCGGGCTAAAAACTCTTCTTCGCTACTTCACTGGTTTAACCTCCTTATTAACATTAAGCTTATGGCATAAAAATTTTGGGTTTATGCCCAGCATATCTTCATGGCTCCATGCGAACACCTGTGTTCTTTATCTCAATAAATCCGCCAACTCCTGTTTAAGAACCGCTTCTAATGACGCTCCTATTTGAGTTATTCGTTCTGGTTTATCATCATCCAGAAAATGCTTTTTGTTGCCTCCATCACTTATCCTTTTATAAGCTCAGATTTGTCTAGGGGATCCAAGGTTTTAACCTCAGATTCACTGTTTGACTTAGATATATCCACTTGATAAGTGGTGGTTATCTTCTTTACTTCTAACATATCTACCTCCTCAGTAGATGAATAGTAGCATTCCTGAGCTACTTTCGGATCTCCTTCTACTACTCTAACTCCAAAGTTAGTCGGGAACTTCAAGAATTAATTAATAGTAGAGGGTACAACTTCGAATTTCTTTGGAGAAACTCTTCCTATAATCCTGTTATAGGCAGAATGAACATATTTTTCCATTACAAAGAATCTCAATTTCCTTGTCCTGCTCGCGTCCATATCCCGATCAACACGTCTACTTTGATTGTCCCCAATGGAAATACTTTCTCACCAGAGAATCCAATGACTGCCCTGTGGTAAGGCTCCAGTTGGCTGAGTTTTAATCCCAAATTATCAAAATAGGGATATAGCATGATGTTTGTCAAACTACCGTTATCCACTAATGTTCTTGCCACCAGTACTTCTTTCATCCTGATTCTGATCACTAAAGGATCATCAGAAGGATACAACACTCCAGATAGATCGTTCTTGGAAAATCCAATTATGAGCTTGTCCTTGTTAACTTTTCTTAGTCGGTCTTCCTTGGCAAGGTTGATTCGCTGGATATAGGAACAATCTTGAGCCTCATTGAGGTAAGATTTACTTTCAGCTATATGATCTCCTCCTCCTGCACCTCCAACTGTAATCATATGGCAATCAAAGGATCCAAAACTGAGTGTGAATACCTCATGTTCAGGTTGTCTAGGCTTCTTGGGAAGATTAGGATCGTCTTCTGAATCATCGTCATAGTTCCTTTTCTTATATTTTCTAGGATTAACAGGTGATTTAGATCTCTTTCGACCTCTACCTCCATTTCTTCCACCAGCCTGTCGATCAACAAATCTGTAAAATTTTCCTCTTCGAATGAGTGCCTCTATCTCATTCTGGAGAGCAATACACCGGTTGGTCGTATGGTCATGATCTTTGTGAAATTCATAATACTTGGACTTATCCCTCTTATCAGTAGGTGACCTTAACTCTTCAGTCCAACTCAAATCATTTTTGTGCTTGATTTCTTTCAAAACATTATGTATATCAATCGTTAAGGGAGTGTAATTGGTAAATTTCGTGAGCCGGTCTAGGATATCTTTTACTTTTGAATTCCTGCTCTCATTTTTATTCGTGTGCTTCTTCTTATCTGACTTCCCTTTTATCTTTGCTTTCGCATTTGTATCTGAATTCTTTTTAGCAGTCATAGCTTCCACAGCATTCATAATCTTCACTGCTCTGGACATCAATTTTGTCATCGTCTTCGGGGGATCTTTTACAAAAGTATAATACAGTTTATCGGGAATCAAACCACTAATGAGGGAAGTGATTGTAGTCTTATCTTTGTAATCCATGACATCCAGTTTCTCGTTGTTAAAGTGAGTGATGTAATCCCTAGTACTTTCTCCCACCTTTTATCTTACACTAAGCAAACGAGCTACTCGCTTTACTGGTTTTACTCCAAAGCAAAAATTACTAATGAATAGCTCGGCGAGTTATTAGAAGAAAGAAATTTACCCTCGAGGAAGACTATTATACCAGATTTGAGCAGATCTAGTGATTATTCCTGAAAAATGCCTTGTATCTCATCTCATCAGGAACATCATAGATATCATTTGTTGCTTGGTATTATTTTATATGAAGAACTGGATCAGTTTTCCTATTATACTTAGGAGTGACCACTTGAGCTTTAAACTTGGTTGACATAGGGAAATCTACGATGGTTTGCATAAGGGGGATCCATTAATAAAACTTCTCTAGAAAGGATTCTTGGTCGTGGCCATTTTTCCCAACTTGTGTTCCAAACACTAAATGGAACCTTTCCAAGCATCACTACCAACACAAGATCTATGGGTGGCGACTTTTTTATGCCGACCAATTAATTATGATGAGATTTCTTCTTTCGAACCTTCTCTCTGACTGGATTGATCAGTTCATTGAGTGATTAATCTAGATTGGGCTGAACCTTCACTTAAATCGCTTGGTCGACGAGTATTTCTCCACGTAACCCATAGGGCATTTCCCTGGGATCCCAAACGATTGGAAGGAGAGGCCCTACTTAGCCTTTCTAAGGCACTCAATCTTTTTGGGATGAGGGACTATCCATTAGTGGAATTAGTAATCTTGATAGAAGAAGTTGCTCCAGGAAGGTATGAAGGATCCCTAGAAGTTCTGGAACGACTACGGCTAACACTCCTTATTAGCGGCGGTGGCATATTCCTTTGATTAAATTGTGCAGAGAACTCCAGTTTGTAGAGTCAGGGCCAACTGTTGTATAGTATCCTATATTGCCTCTTGACCCTTGGCCAAGCTAGCCAAAATTCCTGTTAAATCATTGTTATTTTGAGGGACAGAGGGAGTAGGCAAAATTCCCTTATTTCTGGTGCTTGATTCTGGAATTTCAGCCACGGATGATGAATGAGTGAAAACGTTTAGCAATACGTTCCCACATACGGTGACAATATGTTAATGTAAAAATCTAGACTAGGCCTAATTAATTGATCACAGATAAAATAAGTAAAGTAAACAAGACACAAGAAAGTTTAAAGTGGTTCGTCTCAATGGAATAGCCTACGTCCACTGTTATGTATTGATTTCCTTGAGTTATTTTTCTGGTCCCTTGCAATGAGGGTGATATAATGTATTTATAGCCCAAGAGGGATACTAATAGTTATCGTGTGAAAGGATGGAATACCTTCATTCGTTAGGCATTTATATCAATACATAATGAGAATTAAATATATGAATGATGTCGTTTCATTGGCAATACAGGCTGTAAGATTGATGTCGCTTTGTTGGATATACAGGCTGTTGGTCGGGCTTCATTGTTGGTCGGGTTTCCTTCCTCATCGGTCTTTTGTATCAGGCTGACTTGGATTTGTGTCACATTGGATGACACGTTCTGGCTTGTAATTGGTTCACGTAGGGTGGTAAATTTTTGTATCAACACCGTGCATAATATTTAAAAAAAAATTAACTTCAGTAGAGGATGTTGATTTAAAAAAAATGTCATCTATGTAAACTTGGTTGATTAAGACATCTTTGTTAAAAAAATCACAAATAATGTCTGGTCATTACCACCTCGTTGAAAACCTTTATTAATAAGAATGGTCGAGAGGCGTTCGTACTAGGCCCTAGGGGCTTGATTTAAACCATATAACGCCTTTTTAAATCTATAGACGTGGTTCGGGTAATAAGGATCAATGGAGCCTTTCGGCTGTTTAACATAGGCTTCCTCTATCAAAACACCATTAAGAAAAGAGTATTTCACATCCATTTGAAAATGTGTGAAATGTAAATGACATGCTATTGCTAAGAGTAATCGAACAAACTCGAGGCGAGTTACGGGGGAAAAGGTTTCCTCAAAGTCTATTCCTTCAATCTGAGAGTAACCTTGAGCTACTAATATGACGTTATTTCTAACTATCATCCCAAATTCATTTGATTTATCTTTAAAAATACATCTAGTGACTATAAACCTTTTATTTTCTAGCTGAGGTACTATATACCACTCATCATGACTCTTGAATTGAGAGAGCTCCTCTTGCATAGCATAAATCCAAAAAGAGTCATTTAGAGCTTCATTCACATTCTTTGGTTCCACTAGGAATACAAAGCATGTAAAATGAGGAATATTTCGTAATTGGGGTCTTATACGAACAAGATCTTTAGATTTACCAACTGTTTTATCTAAGGGATGATCTTTAGAAACCCAGTTAGGTACTTTCAGGTCTCAGTTGGTAAAGAATCAACTAACTCTAGAGAGTCATAATTTATAACATTTTGAGACTTATCCACTATAGTTGGATCTTTTTTATTACTTTCAACATTAATGCCACTAACAATCACATTTATAGATTCCATTAGACTTTTTTTATGCATATTATAAACATGATAAGCCCTACTGTTAAGGGAGTTACCCAAAAAGATAGCGTCGTTGCCATAGGTTTCAAATTTACACAGGTGCTCTCTATCTTTGCAAACATAACATATACTCCCAAATGTTCGAAAATATTTTAAGTTGGGCTTTTTGCCATACGAAAGTGCATATGGAGTCTGTTTGGTATTTTTTCTATTGATTATGTGACATATTGTTGGAACTTCCTCGACCCAAAAGTATTTTGGCAAGTTCTTTGTGTGTATCATTACCCTAGCCATCTCTCGGATTGTGCGATTCTTACGCTAGGCTATACCATTTTGATGTGGCATTTTAGGAGCACTGAATTCATGTTTGTAACCATTTTAGTCACAATATTATGTTACACCCAAATCTTTAAATTCACCTCCTCTATCTCTACGAAATTGATTTACTTGGGTATCCTTTTCATTTGCAATATGTGAAAGGATTTTCATAAATTCACGAAATGTGTCATATTTTTTTTTTAAGAATGCAACCCAAGTAAAATGAGTGAAATCATCCACCATGACTTGAATATAATTGCTACCACAAAGGCTTACAATTCTAGAAGGACCTATCAAATCCATGTGGATAAGCTCTAAAGGTTTTGAGGTTAAAATTTCTTTAACTTTCTTGTGAGCAACTTTAACTATGTTCCCTTCTTAGAAGGGTGCACAAACAATGTTTGAAATATATTTTATTTTGGGCAGACCTCTAACTATTTATTGGGAGCTTAATTTGACAAGGTTGCCGTAATTTATGTGAACCAACCTATTGTGCCAGATTTCATTAACTTCCAGTACAGGAATATTGATTTTTCTCGGCATAAATTAAATGCCGAGAAAAACACTAAAAATATTAGTAACACTTTTTGCGGCACTTTTTGCGGCATTACCACAAGTGCGATAATATCAAATGTGGTAAAAGAACAACTGCATTTTAAAAAATGCCGCGAAAAGTTAGCGACACTTTTGGTGGCATTTCTACAAGTGCGGCAGCTAATGTGGTAAAAGAACAGTGGCATTTTAAAAAAGGTTGTAAAAAGTTTGCGTTATTTTTAAGCATTTATATTAATGTTAGTAATAACCTTTTAGCGGCATTAAAAAAATGTTGATAATAACCTTTTGCAACACCTATTAAATGTTCAACACACTTTAGGCGTCACTAAAAAAATGCCGAGAATGATAATAGCAGCATTAAACAAAATGTTGATATTAATTTGTAATATATTACTAGGAACAAGAGTTTAAAAAAAAGCATTTATAAGAAGTATTGTATTTATGTGCAAAAATATTACCATAACATTAAATTAAGAGGGCAATAATCAAATTAAAAGATCATTAAATTAAAACCAAAAGCATTCATCATAAATAAACAAAATTTTGCTAGGAACAATTATCCATCCACAAAATAAAATGTATCATATGTCCAATAAGAAAAAGAGGGGAAACATGAATCGAAATGAAATTTTATAGAGTGTATGATCCTTCTTCATCAAAGTCAAAGATTTTCTTCAACTTACAAATAAAAAAATCAATTGTTAGTCATTAATACTTATTCTTTAGTATTTTAATTAAAAAATCAATTAAAAATTAGTACATTAGTAATATGCCACGCTACAGTTGAATGATATGAATCTCCAATTATGGACTTGTTTCCATAAGGTTTAGGCAATGGTTCATTTGTTACAAATATTTTCTCAATATATACTTCCAAAAAGTCTTCACTCAATTGCATACCCCCTACTTTTATTGAAGGGTCCTTGCTCACAATGAATACACGTGCCACAACCACTTTTGGAAGTTCGAAAGTAATAAGGTCTACAATTTTAGGAAGTGCATTATTTGAGACCCTTTATCGTGGTTGATGAATCTTCTTCTTCTTATTTGATGATTCTTTCTACAAAAAAGATGAATATGTCATCAACCATATATTTCTAGAAAAAAAATCGGCAGAGTTTTATTTGTTTTTAAGACATTCCAAATTTTTTAAGACTATATACTTCCAAATAAACAAACAACCAATGTCAAGTGTACATAAACTGCCTAAGAAATTTTAGATATATTGTTCCCTTTAAAATCCGTTAAATTGGTAACATACTTTAATTAAGGTAGCAGTTGTTTGCTCACTAACACGAGCAGGATTCTCGGGGCAGCCAAGTGTTGAGAATTTGCAATCTACAAAAAATGAATTATTTCAATCATCAAAATGTAAAGTATTAAATTATTATTTTAAAAAGTAGTTATCTACTTACATGTTGAGATGGAGCTACATGGTGATTTGATTGTGGTACCACTACAGGTTGAAATTTGTCGGTTTCTTCTACTTGTTGCTCGGGTTGCAAAATAGACCTATACGACGATATATTTTGCTCGTTGAAGGATTGAGGAACCTGTTAATAACATAATTTAATATATATATATATATATATATATGCATGATAATTAAGCACAAAAGATAAAAGTGTGTACTGATTAACCTCTTTGGATACAACGGAAGGGAAATTTATCATGTGTGTGCGTATCAACTCAAATTGAGCCTCTAAATGACCAAATTCATCCTGAAATTCAGATCAAATCTCAGATCGTAGTCACTCATACTCTTTTTCATTAAACTTCGATCGCTTAGTTCCTTGAACATCAGTTGGAGATGGTACTTGCCCATAATCTCGACAATGACCGTGTTTATTAGGTCCCAGGACTTCATAAAATATCTCGTCTTTACGATTGATGGAGTCATTACAATCTAACGAAGGTTGATCTACTTTTTGCCTCATTTTTGACTGAAATGAAATGATTCTTATTATATAAAACAAAAATTATAATCATTTATTCACAAAAACAAAACAAAATGAAGATCCCAGTATCTCCCCACCACTAATTTTAAATGCTTCACATAATAATTTCATGGATAATTTTAACCTTCGTAAATAATAAACTTATTTAATTGGTAATTTAATCATCATCCGTGTATGATATATATTATGCTTTTAACGATATAACACAATCTCCTGCATGTTACCTTTTATAATGGTTGATAACAGAATAAGAATTTTGATTAATAGGTAAAATGACGTCGTTGAGATTTTCTATGAAAGAAGGGAATGAACATGGATGATATTTTTGTACCATTGCTTTAGTGGAATCCTTATCGATGGATGAACCATCGCTCCTCTCGTGTGTTTCGACGTAAACATCAACCAACGAAACCTTTTTCCCTTGATCGACCTCCACCTGCATAAACCCAATAGCTCGTAAGTCATTACATATATAAGTTTGATAACGTAAAATAATATTCACAATAAAATATTTTATAAAACACCTTATGGGCAACATTCTCATGACTCTTTCTTTCGGAAGTATGTGGTGTTCTTTGCTTCTTACGAGTTCGACGATTCCTTCGACTCGTTTTCTGTTACAAAAATATATTTAAAATATATGCTTAAATTGAATTTCTAAAACTTTTCTCCTAGTAATACATTCATACCCTTGCGTCACGAGTTCCCCAATACTTAACAAGTTATGACCACTGCTCTAGCTTTACTCTAGGTGGATAATATTTCAATCTCTATTCGTTGGTATCAAAGGCACAATAATGTTTCTCCACCTCTGCTTTCCAATTATTCCATATCTTTCCAACCTTCTTCATGCATATTTTTTTTTAATTCATCAGGAGCATCAGTGTTCTCCTACATAATGACAACGTATAGAAAAACAAGTCATCTACTACACATATGATTTTTGCTTAAATTATGTTTTTATCATTTTCAAAGTAATGATTTTAGCTATTATTGACTTTGTTGTGATTGACAAGACAATCCATACATTGTGACTTGTACCTAAAGAATTCGAAAATTTCAATCCATTTGCCACAAATAATGGTATTATTTTATTTTACCTTCACATCTCGCCAAACATGTTCCTTATATGGGTATAACTCCTTGCATCGCCAATCTTTGAAAGCCAATGGTAACATGTTCATCTTTGATATAATATTGAATTAGTAACCTCTTACATCAATAAAATAATCATCTTTAAATTGTCAAGAGATAACAAACAATATTGCAAAGAGTATTCTAATGAGAGTTTTCTTATACGGAAATTTACAAAAGAAACTTTACAAGTTCCAATCACGAACTAAAATGCCTAAATGGGTAGATAGTATATATGTAGTATCTCCAACTGGTTGATAGAAATAGTTGAAGTGAAGCTATAAGCATTTTCCCGTACCCCGTAATTCACCCAACTTCGCAATGCCTCTACCTTTAGTGGCATATTATGCTGAAGTTGAACCTTAAAAATGGACAAAATAGCTTAACTTCAATCTACACAGTTAATTAAGAACATATAAATCAAATAACTCTGAGTACCTTCTTCATATGAATGGACATCTTGGTTATGTAAAGTCTCACTCTCCTTCAAGATACTATCGCTTTCACTGTCACTTGAATTTGATCATTTGGTCAAGCTAGAATCTGAGTGGGGATGAGAACTGGGCTGAGATTGTGACTGAAATGGTGGTTGCATATAGGATTGTGAGTGCAAGAGAGACTGGGAACGGGAATGTACCTATGAGAGGGATTTAATTTGTCGCTGCAATGTCATAGTAACCTGCAATAATAAGAATTCACCATGAGTTTACAAGAGTAATGTTTATTTAAGACAAGATGTTCAAAATGCGGGGCAATAATTAAAGCAAGAGCCATTTTTATGAGGCTTGACCAAGAAAGCTCTGCCCCGTATGCTTTGTTATACAACATGTATGTGGATGTTAAGAGATGGGATAATGTCATAATGAATGTAGTTAAGGATGAGGCATTCAAATGTAAAAAATTAACTTTACAATGTTCTCAGCTTGTTAATATATTTTATTTTTTGTTAATATATTTTGTGGCCGTTTGTTTATGTATATGCTTTGTAGTTATGAGATGAAAAATGGATAACTTTTTTCTGTTCTATTAGAAACTCATTTGGTTTTGGGATGTTGATAATATTTTGATCCCTCTTAACGGTTCTCTCTTTTCTCACTCCCGTTAATGGCTATCGGGGTTCAGTCTTTAAATTTAATTATAATTATACAGAAGATGAATCAAACATGAGTTATTCATGACATTGAAAACAAGACAACACTTAGTTACTGGGAAGGCCATCGCAAATCTGAAACAAGAGAGAAACTAGTGTGTGAATGGAAGAATGAAACGGAACTTGATATCCAGTGCGACAGTATATATACGACTCATAAGCATTTGGTATATCAAAAGAAATTGTATAGGTCAAAGTTTTACACATGTCACCATGGTTCACAAGTCAATGGTGCTCGAATAACAGACTCTATCCATTATGGATGCATTCCAGTTATTTTGTCAAATTTCTATGACTTGCCATTCAATAATATCCTTGATTAGAGAAAATTCCCTTTGATAATTAGTGTAAGTGATGTCCAAAGACTTAAGTTGATCCTCAAGGACATACAAGAAGCAGAGTTTGATGCATTTCATAACAACTTAATCAAGGCTCGGCAGAATTTTAAATGGACTCTTCTTGCAGTAGCCTATGATGCATTCCATATGGTTATGTACAATATCTGGTTGCGCCACCACGTTATCAGGTATTGAATAATTAGATGACACTTCTCCACTGTTCCCAGCAATGGTGTAACCAGGGCAAGAAAGTTGTGATCTCCCAGCTTTCTAGTAATTGATTCATTCATGATTTGTTTCTAAAACCAACCTAATTGCTCTCAATTCGTTTCTCCAAAAACTTAACTTCTTAGATGACTCGAACAAAGGTGATAAGATACACCTCCTATGAGGTCAATACCCAATGGACAAAGATTATTGAAATCGTTCCCTTCATGATAGCATTTCTCGTTCAAATAGTGAAAAAAACACTTATGGAGAACCCCCATTCATGGAAGGCCTCATACTATGCTCAAAAAAGTTGGAATCCAAAATTCAACTATCAAAGAGAAAGAAGGAGACTCGGTTCAAATCTTAAAAACAATCTTGTTGGAACCCAAAACAAATAAAATGAGTCTAAAACTTTATAGGTGGTTAAGTCAGTAATTTTCTTATGAAAATTAATCAAAGATGTCAAGCCTGGCTACACTTTAGCATGTTACTTAATTCGTTGTTTAATGAATTGGTGTAGCTATTTTCTTTAGTCACATTTTCTATCATGTGAATTTCATATAACCATTTTCTCTCATGGTTAAGAGCAGAATCATACATAAGGATAAAAGTTCAATTTGTTTTTGATTTGAGGGCTAACAGGGAAAAATTACTTTGGGAATACTATGGTATAATTTACAAAGTGGAAATTTCTAAGAAATCTGCCAGTCTTGGGAGGAGTATCTTTGGACTTGCTCTTCTTTTTCCCCTTATGCTTCTTTAACAAAAGTGTATATTCATCATCTTCTAGAAATGATATAATTTTTGGCCCCATATTAAGCATGTTAACTTTTTTTCAAAAGTAATGTTATCATGTGTAAAATATACCTCAAAATTTTAGGACTACTAAGATATAATTATTAACAGGGCACAAATTAATAGGGCACATTTTAATGACCAAGTGATACTTAAAAAAATAGGTGGCATGCTTAGACTAATTGGCATATTTTAATGACCAAATGATAATTAAAATCTAACTAGTAGTTTACATCATAATTAAACAAAATATAATCTAATTCTCACTAGTTAAAATGTTCACGACTTACAAAAAATTCCATCCTGTTTGACCAACCATGTAGACACTGTAGAGAATGGGAAAAAATAGCTTTCATTAACAATAAAATGACAGTGTACTTTTTTTTTAAATGAAACTATCACTGAGAGAAAATATTGATTATCATATAAGTACGGATTGTGAGTATGCCATGGCTCCACGGTAGTTCATTAACCATATAAATAAATCACAAACGTGGAGAACAATAAACATAAAGAAGAAAACAAATTTACAGGGCAGGGTAATCAACATATTTTGTAGGTAAAGAATCATAATTATGAGGATATGTAAGATGACCAATTTTTTTAATTAAAAACAAAAAGCAAAATTTCTTATTTTATACTATATATGTCCCAAATAAAGAGTCTCAGTACCCCTTTATAAGATATCTCATAGTAAGAATCTTTGAAAATGAATGTACAAAATTTCAAGAATGTCAAACAAGTTTTGATGTTGACCATTGATTGCATTAGAATTAGGATTTTTATTAAAAGTCTCCTTCAAACGTCAACTCTAAATTTGGCACAGGCGGAGTATAAACAAAAAAATGATTATGGTACCAAGTTGATTAAAAATTTAAGGTTTACCTTCTATGCCTTAAATTATATTTTTCATTTTTAAAATCCATCATATTTTGAATTTCTCGCTAGCCGTCTTGCAAGAAACACACCCACCATTCACCATCATTTTTCCATCAAACTCTCAATAACCTTCTAGCTTCTAGTCAGACTCCTACGAATTAACAAAATTAAGAAAGTCAGTAATAGTGAGTAGTAAATGTAGTCAAGAAAAAACAATGACATTAAAAATCGTAAGTGGTTTAGGGATTAGCTTTGGAAATGAAAGAAAATGATTAATAAAGTATGTTTTAATCTGGAGGAAGTTTATAGTAATAAACTAATAATATACAAAGGTAAACCTGTTTTATTGTTATTATTTCTTTGATAAGACTCACTAGGCAAATGATTTCAAGTCTTGTTAGAGATGAAGGAAACAGACTCCTTGTGTTACGAAAACATACCAGTTTCAAAAAATATCCATTAATGGAGAATGAAACAAGAGAGGTTGGAAGCCTTTGTATTACCCACTAAAAGATGGGATGCTTGACTTCCCCAATTTTAAGTTCTCTTAGGTTTGGAGGCCAAACCCCTCGAGGAAAGGAATAGAGACTTAGGCAATCTCTTATTCTCAGTACTTCCAAAGATGTGAGGCTTTGCATCTGAACATCAGGCAAGGACTTAAGATTCTCGTAATTACTGATTTCAAGTTCTCTCAGGCTCGGGGGAAAACGTCTTTCTAAAAAGGATTCTATCATGAAATAGTTGTGTATGATCAATATGGTGAGATGATTGAAGAAAAACAAACACCCGGGTAAGGATTTCAGATTCATCCAACTATTGATATCAATAGATTCAAGTGACTATATACTTCTACTGTGCAGCCAAAATTTCTCCGCATCTGGCTCCATATTCAGGCAACCCAAAATTGACTTTAGGGAGATTGGTAGATTTTGGCCCATTGGAAGGCATGTTAACAAAGAACAGTCGTCGATAATCAAATGTTCGAGATGAGGAAAGATTTTTGTGTGGACACTGCTATTGCTTTGTAAATCTCTTACTCTTGGACTGGACTAGAGTCGTGGGCATTTCTGTATATGCAAAAACCTGAGAGGCATGAGGATGTTCCCATAATTAGGTAACTTGTCTAGCCTATCACAATTAGATATTATTTGTTCTTCAATACATGGAGGCCATGCATGCTCTTCTTTCGCTGTGGATACAAGTTGAGGACAATGACTGACTCTTAAATGTTTCAGATTTACAAGATTCTGACACAAAGATTATTCTTACCATAAATGACTCAGTTCATCACAGTATTCAATAATTAAATGTTCAAGTGATGCCAAAGATTTTACAACTACTTCACTTCGGTTAATAAGCCCAGTGATACCCAAAATCTCTAAGGTTTTTAATGATGAGGTGATACTGACCATACTTCTCAACACCACCTCGCAGCATTGTTTTATTTTTAATACCCTTAGAGATGGAATCCATGGAATTATAACCTTGACCAATTTGGGGTAATTATGTAGAGTAAATACATCAAGGCGGGGATACAATCCTCCAACACTTCCATCAGCATTTGTTAAACAAGTAAGCCATTCCTCCCAACACTTTATGTTCTCAAACTTGATAATCTCAAGTGATCGAAAAGAAAGAACCCGAGAAGGACGAGCTCCATACAACTCAACACCAATGTTTTTTACCCCGAACATATTTTGATTACATAACTCCCTGAATGAGGGTAGCTGTCTAACTGGCAATAATACGTACATTGTTCACAGTGACCAAGTGTTAGGTGCATTATATTAGAGAATGTAGGATCCCCGACCTAACTAGGAAACTCTATCCCTCTATAGAATTCAATTTAGAGATTGGTTAAGCTTGTATGTGGTTTTAGCACTCAAGTACTTCATTCTCAAGGAATTCGCTTCGAGAACCATTTAATTCACTACTCCATATCAACATTAATTCTTTAAGGCCTTGCTTACATAATGGATTGGCCTCCCTTACATCTTGGACATTCTTCACATGTCGCAACCCTATGATGGAAAATGTCCCTCTGAGATTAGATAGCCCCTCAACTCGGTTAGTTACAACATCTTACTCTCATTAAGAACAATCTTCAACAATGTTTGTAGACTAGTCAACGTACCAATCCCTAAGAGCATCTCTTGTAATTCTTTAGTATCAGAGACATCAAGATGCATCAAATTAAATAAATTATCAATTTTTTTATGTAACTTACTTAATTTTCTACAACTTCATAACAATAAAGTCTCTAAATTATAAAGATCACCCACTGACTTAGGTAACTATTTGATGATAGTCTTTGATAAGTTAAAATACCAAAGGTGTTTTAAATCACCAATTGAATTTGATAGCTCATTTATGCAATAACCACTCAAATTTAACACTCATAAGCATCGTAACTTCAGTAACAATTCATGGACAACCTTATTTCTCAAGTTTAATTCTTCTCGATATCTCTAATTATAAACTGGTAGTGTCAAAAAAAGTTCTCAAACTCCAAGCCTTAAAAAAGGACTTAAATTATTTAAAGTTCCATACTGGAGGCAGATGGACGATGAGTGACGAGCCTTTTCAGAAATTGTTTGTTTCTCATTACTTATCATCTTATCATCTATCCTAAAGCATATTTGACCAGCGAAAAATTGACTTAAATCATTAATGAGGTCGTGCACCACAAATTGTGATTGATCCCCACTTGAATGTTGAAAAAAGGACCTTTACAATTACTCATTGAAATATTGAAAACCTATCTCTTCCATTTTCTTATTTTCCTTGGCTTGTCGTAAAAAGCCTTCTACCATCCATGATAAAACTAGTTCAAACTTGTCAAACTGATAGTCCTTGGGAAATATTGAGCAATATGTAAAAACCCGCGTTAGATGGGGTGGCAAATGATGATCACTCAATCTCAAAGCAGGAAGAACGTCACTCTTCTCTGCGGGTAATTCCTAGAACTTTCTGTTCAGTACATTTTCCCACCCCCAAACTAAACAACAACGTAAACCCACCCACATCTCCACCACTCAACCTCAATGCCATCTCTAACAAAACATAATATTTCAGACACTGTGTAACATATAAGAAACATAACATATATATGTGCATTTTTCCTTAAAAAGTAGGATGACATACTGAAATAATAACATATGAGATAATTTGATACGAGTTCCCTCAACAATTATATTCAAAAATACATATCTCAAGTTCCTTGAATATAAACACAAAACATAAACATACATACCAAATATATGTTGAAACTGGTATTAGTCAACTGAGAAAAAAATAACTTAATAATGTAACACCCCACCTAATTAAATACCGGGTGGCCAGTCCCATACCAAATTAAAACAGAATATACAGTTGGCTCATTCTCAGCATCACTGTCGAAAACATAAACTAATCACCCAATACCCAATTAAGTTGGTGTTAAAAACTTTCCAAATTTTAATTCAACCAAAATCCATTTTTAGTTTACGAATAACACTACACATTTTATTCTACCATAATAATAACTGAACAGATAATTCAAAAGAATTTAAATGCAATTGAATAAACATCCCCACATAATAATCCAATACCATAATCCCAACAATAATAAATGTATTAAAACGACACGAATACAAGAGTATTTGGCTCATATAGAAAAGAGATAACTAAATTCCTTTGGGAGGCATGCCCTAAAGAAAAGAACACTATGAATCAAATGAATATAGGCGTCTAAGCAATACTCCATAACTCCATAGCTCACCATAATTCCCTAAGGTTAGCGTCCCTGTTACTGGACACCTGATATAGAAGGTACAATAGAAAAGAAAATATGCAAGGAAACGGGTCAGAGCCCGATGTGAAAATGATTTTGAAAATAGCAAGTATTTAAAAAGTGCAATAAAGCATTTATTATGTACATGTTAGTATCCAACTCTCACTTGATATTCTCACCTCTCAGCTAGAGTGCACACTTAACATTTCCTATTCACCTCCTAGTTAATGGTTCCTCCTCACTAATTTCCATAATATGATTCTATCCCATATCATAACCTCGTATGTCCCATACCATACGCAATATAATCATTCGTATACGTTTTTCATTAACATGAATCGTTTCTCAATAATATGAATTAAGCTCTTCAATAAATATTCATTAACTTATTTCACTTCTTTTTCTCAATTCACCGTTATCTACAATTATCACACAGTACATGATTTATCCACTATATACACATATATTTAATTCATTATATATATATATATATATATATATATATATATATATATACATATATAACACGTCACCTCGAGACACAGCTGCGGTGCATTGCATTACTCTGCTATCACGTCCCAGTATCGTTGGTCGTCGAATAGGGGACAAAAGGTTCGGTAAGGATTCCTCGAACCACAAACAATAACACACAAATTGGAGGTGAACATAGTTCTCGTATCCATGGGTCATGCACATACCTACGTACCTATAGTCAGCGGACTTATCAACTCCCCAATAAGTCGTTCATAGTCCTATATTTTCGAGCGACAAATAAAAAATCCCATGGATTCATCAGGATATGACTGTCCTCACGCGCAAACCTCCCGTCGATAGTAAGTAAGATAGGTATGTCATACACACAAATTATTAACCAATCAAATAGGCATTATCATCTACCTATAGATATAATATCAACAAGTTAATCACGCTACCATAAGATAGTTCCCATGCGTAGCAATATATCTCTTACATCGTACGTATTAAAATATTAAAATATTATGACTTTACTTCTTTAATTTAATTATCCCCGAGCCTCACTCATTACTCAAGGTCAAATAAGGTTTCCTCAATAGTATATTCAGTAAGAAATCACTAATATCCTACTGGTCCATATCATCTTATCTCCCGAATTACTACGAATTAAACTCTCCTTTAATTAGGGTTATAACCGATTGTTTCAAATCTCTTATAAACACATCTTCTATCAACTAGGATTGAATACCATCATCACATGGCTCATAGTCTATAGTGTTTCATTCACACTATATGACTTATCAAAAAAACCAACATCCTCTCATCCTATAACATCTCTCCACTCCCGACGTCGTTTATGGTTCATGCGCCGAGCGTCTCGCAAAGCGATATCCAAACAAGGAACCCATCTTATACACTACTACTTAATTTTGTCAGTCGTGGAGGTCCGTCAACTTCAAATACGCAACTGGGATAAACTCATCCCCTCTTTCAATCAAATGTGGTCTAAACTCCCATCTCTATCCACGAGCGATACCACTAAGCGCTTGTACTACACTCAGTCCTTGCAGAATCAATAATGAGCTTAAACTCAGTCTTTGATGTTCAAATTGTAACCCTAAGGCTACCCAGGTCTTATATTAATTCTCCCCTACTGGACCTATCCTTAATCCTCATGCATACAAATTATAATCCAACACATGAATCTAGCTACCGAAATTTCATTCAATTATTCTAATCAATTAAATCCCAATCAAATCAATTCGATTCTTAACTAGGGCTTATTGATCTTCCTTAAGTCCCATTATATCCAATTAATAATCACCAAAGATTTAGAAAAGGTTTGGGATAAGAACAAGCATTAAAAATAAACAACTTCAAGGATTCTGGGGAGGTCGATCGATCGAAGGCAGGGGGTCGATTGATCAATCGCCCAGATAACAACCCAGTTTTTTGCATTTCTTCTACTACGGGTTTCATCACTTTTGATCATGCAATCCTTCATATTAACAACCCAAATTCCTTATAATCCTTACTACATGACATAGCAACATATGTAAATGATTTCTAATGCTCTAAACATCCTAGAATCATCAAGAGTTTGAATTAAAAGCCTATGTTTATCCTCTTTTTCCAGAAAATTATATACATGATATCTTCAAGAACACAACAATGATTTTCAGAATTTCTTCAAAAGATTGATGAATATTTCGTGGATTACTAACTACCTACAACATGAGTTTGATTCCTATATATTCTCATATTTCAGAAATCCATTAACAACTCTATCTTTTCATCTTCCAAACATGTAAAATCCCATTTTTATAACTATCCTAACATGGACAATATACAAACTTAGATTGCAATTATCAAACACTTTCCTCTAATGAAGATCTGATCCTTTGGGGTTGAATAACACAGGTGGTTCTCCCTTTCTCTGACCAACTTTCGGTGGTGGTTGGTGGTGGTGACCTTTGGCCTTTGGTTCTCCTCCTTCCCAAGAAACTTTTCTTCTTCTAAGCAATCTTTTACTCTCTCTAAGAAGATGACCTCTCAATAATGTGTAGAAGAGATGAATGAACCCACGTACTGATAATCTCCAAATATTTATAAAATCACTATTCATCCCCCTTGTAAAAATAACTAAAATGCCCTTTTTGGTTGTCTTTTCATTTCCAAATGACCCGAGACCCAAAACCAACATCCAAATAGATTTTTCTAACTATTTCAACCCTTCCGGATGCAACGACGCAGTCGAAACGACTATAAGGTTGATGTAAAAATAAGTTTCCTTTTTAATTTAACAAATTAGTCCCGACGCGTCCCATACCGCGTCCGACTAAAAATTCAAATTACAGAGTTAATAACTCACCGCAATATCAATAACATCACATTAATATATTACCTAAATATCTTTAAGTAATATTCAGAATCATTCATTTTAATATCCACAATTCGGATAAAATCCAAATGAATTAATTTATAATAAAATCCAATTAATCCATTATTTTTAAAATATAACCCATTTTACAAGTCATAAAAATTACGGGGTATTACATACTTCCCCCCTTATAATAGAATTTTGTCCCGAAATTCGGAAAAATAAATCATACCGGTAAGGTCAACTCTGAGTATAAATCTCATATCGCAAGTAATCTATGTCGTACCGCCCATACAGTACATTAACTAAAATCCCCATTGATGTTATACGCCAAGCCTCACCATATAGTTTCAACTGAATCGAATTTAAACTTTACCCAATCTTCCCTATATCATCCTCATAACAAAGTTTAAAAAAATGATCCTTAATCATTAAACATATACATCCTGAAGTCACAACTACTTACTATTTCGCAATATGAAAAATCCTACAATCCACCCATCCAGGGCGCCCATACACCCTATCGTATATCTTGCATCATAAAATGGATAAGGTTACCCGCATAATACTCGGATTTATCGCAAAGGTTATAAACTCATATCCTAAAGACCTAACTTATTTCGATTCCCAACGGTTATTAGTTTCATGCGTGGGGCGTCTCGCAAGAGAAATCCAAACAAGGAACCTTCGATACACTACGACCTAAAGTAGTCGGTCACCGAAACTCCTCAAGTCCTTAGTCAATATTTTATAACCTCTCTACAGGTTTTATCAATTTCAAATTAAAGTCTACTCATCTACTCTCTTATTAAAGACAAGATGTTGGCTATACGCTCTCATATACCACAAATCAATCCACGTCGCTAGTCAAATCATGTTCGGACATGCCTAAAGTAAGTAATTCCGTCATAAAAATTAGACCCACGTGATGACATGTAAAATACAGATGTCCCACAACCCCTCGGTGAGTCTACGTAAATAAAGTGTCATAGGCCAAGTTTAGTAACCCTTTTGCCCATATAATATTAATTGCTACAAAAATCAGTATACGCCTCATAATTTCTTAGATAGAAAACATGCCCTTATTCGTGAGCGGTGATTGTTCTCTCCCACTATTATAACTTTGCTCCGAAGAGTCAAGAAAAATTTTTACCCCAATTTTCAGTTCTAGTTAACCACACTCCACTATATTTCCAAGCCTTTGAATATATTGCCTTCATTGGGTAACACACCCAATTCCCGCATTTCTAGAACTTCTACTGATGACTCTCCTCAACTTTCCATTATAGGGGTGACCTCGACTACAGTCATCATACTCGAACATACTTCATAACCTCCTAAGTACGATCTATGCAATCCGTCCAATGGACCTCATCTGCCATACTTCTTGTATGAATCTGTCCGAACGCAAACAAGATTCACTAATATATACGGAATCTTACCAAAGAAATCAAAAATCCTAAACATAGGGCTCTACGTCAAAGAACGTTAAGCTGAAAACACAGTAAGCCGTACAGACCCTAAAGGACACTAGAACCTGATGCTCTGATACCACCTGTAATACCCCGCCTAATTAAATACCGGGTGGACAGTCCCATACCAAATTAAAACAGAATATACAGTTGGCTCATTCTTAGCATCACTGTCGAAAACATTAACTGATCACCCAATACCCAATTAATCTGGTATTAAAAAATTTCCAAATTTTAATTCAACCAAAATCCATTTTTAGTTTATGAATAACACTACACATTTTATTCAACCACAATAATAGTTGCACAGATAATTCAAAAGAATTTAAATGCAATTGGAATAAACATTCCCACATAATAATCCAATACCATAATCCCAACAATAATAAATTTATTAAAACGACAAGAATACAAGAGTATTTGTCTCAGATAGAAAAGAGATAACTAAATTCCTTTGGGCGACATGCCCTAAACAAAATAACACTGTGAATCAAATGAAGATAGGCCTCTAAGCAATACTCCATAGCTCCATAACTCGTCATAATTCTCTAAGGTTAGCGTCCCTGTTGCAGGACACCTGATATAAAAGGTACAATATAAAAGAAAATATGCAAGGAACGGGTTAGAGCCCGATGTGAAAATGATTTTGAAAATATAAAGTATTTAACTAGTGCAATAAAGCATTTATTATGTACATGTTAGTATCCAACTCTCACTTGATATTCTCACCTCTCAGCTAGGGTGCACACTTAACGTTTCCTATTAACCTCCTAGTTAATGGTTCCTCCTCACTAATTTCCATAATATGATTCTATCCCATATCATGACCCCGTATGTCCCATACCATACGTAATATAATCATTCATATACGTTTCTCATTAAAATGAATCATTTCTCATTAATATGAATTAAGCTCTTCAATAAATATTCATTAACTTATTTCACTTCTTTTTCTCAATTCATCATTATCTACAATTATCACACAGTAGATGATTTAACCACTATATACACATACATTTAATTCATTATATATATATATATATATATATATATATATATATATATATATATATATATATATATATATATATATATATATACATATATAATACGTCACCCCGAGACACAGCTGCGGTGCATTGCATTACTCTGCTATCACGTCCTAGTATCGCTGGTCGCCGAATAGGGGATAAAAGGTTCGGTAAGGATTCCTCGAACCACAAACAACAACACAAAAATTGGAGGCGATCATAGTTCTCGTATCCCTGGGTCACGCACATTCCTACGTACCCATAGTCAGCGGACTTATCAACTTCCCGATAAGTCTTTCATAGACCTATGTTCTTGAGTGACAAATAAAAAATCACATGGATTCATTAGGATATGACTGCCCTCACACGCAAACCTCCCGTCGATAGCAAGTAAGCTAGGTATGTCATACACACAAACTATCAATCAATCAAATAGGCATTATCATATACCTATAGATATAATATCAACAAGGTAATCATGCTACCATAAGATAGTTCCCATACGTAGCAATATATCTCTAACATCCTACGTATTAAAATATTATGACCTTACTTCTTTAATTTAATTATTCCGAGCCTCACTCATTACTCAAGGTTCAAATAAGTTTTCCTCAATAGTATATTCAATAAGAAATCATTAATATCCTACTGGTCCATATCATCTTATCTCCCGAATTACTACGAATTAAACTCTCCTTTAATTAGGGTTATAACTGATAGTTTCAAATCTCTTATAAACACATCTTCTATCAACTAGGATTGAATACCATCATCACATGGATCATAGTCTATAGTGTTTCATTCACACTATATGACTTATCAACAAAACCAACATCCTCGCATCCTATAACATATCTCCACTCCCGACATCGTTTATGGTTGATGCGCGGAGCGTCTCGCAAAGGGAAATCCAAACAAGGAACCCCTCTTATACACTACTACTTAACTTTGTCGGTCGTGGAGGTCCGTCAACTTCAAATACAAAATTGGGATAACCTCATCCCCTCTTTCAATTAAATATGGTTTAAACTCCCATCTCTATCCATGAGTGATACCACTAAGCGCTTGTACTACACTCAGTCCTTGCGCAATCAATAATGAGCTTAAACTCAGTCCTTGATGTTCAAATTGTAACCCTAAGGCTACCCAGGTGTCATATTAAATCTCCCCTATTAGACCTATCCTTAATCCTCATGCATACAAATTATAATCCAATACATGAATCTAGCAACCGAAATTTCATTCAATTATTCTAATCAATTAAATCCCAATCAAATCAATTCGATTCTTAACTAGGGCCTACTGATCTTACCTAAGTCCCATTATATCCAATTAATAATCACCAAAGATTTAGAAAAGGTTTGGGATAAGAACAAGCATTAAAAAGAACAACTTCAAGGATTCTGGGGAGGTCGATCGATCGAAGGCAGGGGGTCGATCGATTGATCGCCCAGATAACAACCCAGTTTTTTGCATTTCTTCTACTACGGGTTTCATCACTTTTGATCATACAATCCTTCATATTAACAACCCAAATTCCTTCTAATCCTTACTACATGATATAGCAACATATGTAAATGATTTCTAATGCTCTAAACGTCCTAGAATCATCAAGAGTTTGAATTAAAAGCCTATGTTTATCCTCTTTTTCCAGAAAATTATATACATGATATCTTCAAGAACACAACAATGATTTTCAGAAATTTCTTCAACAAATTGATGAATATTTCGTGGATTACTAACTACCTACAACATGAGTTTGATTCCAATATATTTTCAGATTCCAAAAATTCATTAACAACTCTATCTTTTCATCTTCCAAACATGTAAAATCTCATTTTTATAACTATCCTAACATGGACAATATACAAACTTAGATTGAAATTATCAAACACTTGCCTCTAATGAAGATCTGATCCTTTGCGGTTGAATAACACAGGTGGTTCTCCCTTTCTCCGACCAACTTCCGGTGGTGTTTGGTGGTGGTGACCTTTGACCTTTGGTTCTCCTCCTTCCCAAGCAACTTTTTTTCTTCTAAGAAACCTTTCACTCTCTCTAAGAATATGACCTCTCAATATTGTGTAGAAGAGATGAATGAACCCACGTACTACTAATCTCCAAATATTTATAATAAGACAAAATCCGAAATCACTATTCATCCCCCTTGTAAAAATAACTAAAATGCCCTTTTTGCTTGTCTTTTCATTTCCAAATGACCCGAGACCCAAAATCAACATCCAAATAGACTTTTTTGACTATTTCAACTCTTTCGGATGAAACGACGCAGTCAAAATGACTATAAGGTTGATGTAAAAATAAGTTTCCTTTTTAATTTAACAAATTAGTCCCGACGCGTCCCATACCGCGTCCGACTAAAAATTCAAATTACTGAATTAATAACTCACCGCAATATCAATAGCATCGCATTCATATATTACCTAAGTATCTTTAAGTAATATTCAGAACCATTCATTTTAATATCCACAATTCGGATAAAATCCAAATGAATTAATTTATAATAAAATCCAATTAATCCATTAATTTAAAATATAACCCATTTTACAAGTCTTAAAAATTACGGGGTATTACAAATAAATTTACAACCACCATTGCCAAAGCTGTCAAATGCCTTATTGCACCACCAAGAACTAAAATTTTGGGTCTAGAATGAACTTTCTAACTGAAATTTGAACAACATCCATTGAATATGTCAGAAAAAATAATATTTCATACCATAACATCACACATTGACTAAGACCTATACAGTAGTAGATGTAATCATCAATAAAAGTTAATAAATATATAATGCAGTCATTCATTAATCATCAATAAATACAGAAATAAAACTAAAAACAAAAAGAACTTGACTCTCGTTATTTATCCCTTCATACATATGATGTGAAACAAATAAAATGCATTCAGTCATTAGTCATTTTAAAAATATTAAACTAAGAAAAGAATGCCAAATTTTTTAACATTTAAGCATCCTTAAAATAAAACCATTCATAATTGAAAGATTCATGTTAATTGTCATCTTCATCCATGTCAATATCATAATCATCACTTTCAATATCATAATCATCATTGGTTGTTGTCAAAATTTAAATGTTAAAATTACCACAAGTGCACGGGCTATTGGAATATAGCAGGTGTAAGTACGGGTCAAACCGACAGAGATTTTGTTAATTTTTATAAAGTACTGATTGTCCAACATGACATATGAGTGTATAAAAGTGATTAAGTTTCTAAAATAAAAACAAAAACGGAATAAATGAACAAGCACAAGAGATGATATTAAATGTGGAAGAAACCAGGATGTCGGTTTTGTTTGTCAATTCTAATTAAATTAACACATCAATTTAATTCCGTAATTTTAAATTTATAACACAAAATATACCGACTCTCGTCGCATACATTTCAGAGAATAAAACATTACATGCATTCAAAATATTTTAACGTCTCTTGAATTAGAGACCATAAATCCGTATTCCCTCGAAAATATCATGTTTTAAATTTTTATTGTGTATTTAAGCATGAGGTATCAAAACATCTAAGCACAAACATAATCCATCAAAAATGACAACTTTAAATTTTGTAAAGCATGAATTTATAATTAATTCGGTGAGGTTTAAAAATACACTCTCGTGTAATTTTAAGTGAATATCGAATTTTTTTATTTCAAATTAAAACACGTCATAATATGTACGAACTTAAATTAATATGCGTAATTTAATTAATCATAACAAACATCACCAAAATCCTAGTAATTAAACTACTCACACATCATATTTGACACACAAATATTGCAAGATGACATAATAATTTTCATTAATAATAATCAACTTACAAAATTTCAAGGCCAAGACTTGAATTCCAATACACAATATTCCTCCAAAGTCTGTCTCAAAAATACTCGCTACACAATTTTTTTTTATCTCTCAAAATGTGTCTATACTCTATATAAAATAGTGTTCCTCGGTGTGTTTGTCACACACATATAGTGGGTGTATCTCTCCTCCCTCCAAAGTCTGGACGTGGCTCTTCATTTATAGGTGAGAAGAAGATAATGGAGTGGTGGGTTGGTTTTTGTAGTGGGTTAATGGTTTGTGTGGGTATTGGTAGTGGGCAGGTGGGGGATAGAATCAACTTTCGTCAAAATAGAAAGAAAAGGGAAAAGAGTTGGGTTTGGGTGGATTTGGGTTTGGATTTGGGATTGATGGGTTTAGGTTTGTTGGGTGGATGGGTTTGGGAATTTCATGTAAAAAGAAATTGGGTAGGCAGGGGTCGAACCCCTGACCTCACGTCCCACTTCTCCTCTCACCAACCAGCTGAGCTGCCAAATTCCTTGTTTATTATATGTGCGCACAAAATAATAACCCTCAAAAGAATCCAAAGTTTCATGCTTACAATAAAAACCCTAAACTTGATATCTTTTATAAATGAGCTCCAATCAATGAACCGTAAGAACCGACGTGACCTTCATTTTGGTACAGACAATATTTCAATAATGTTCGGGTCACGGCGTTGACTTTGGGCATTGACTTGGGTTTTGACTTTGACTTTTTCTGAATCTGAACTTTAGATGGCCATAAATTCTTCGTTTTAACTCTGATTGACACGCCATTTGAACCCAAGCATCCCTTGATTCAAGGCCTTCAATTTTTGTGTTTGGTCCAAGTTCGAAATTAGTCATTTGAATTTAAAATTTTCCCCCTGAAGGTGCTTAAGTGACCTTTTCATGCTCAATTTGTGTCCGAACTTCACCGCTTTCTTTTTAAATTTGCCAATACTCAAAAACAAACTTGCACAAGAGATTAGCAATATAAGATGTGAGATTGAAGTTCTCAAAATTGCATTATTAACCCCACTGATTCTTAAATTTGTATATTTCTTTAAAATAATAAAAATGGCTCTAAAAACATTTTATTGATGGTGCAATGGAACTAATAAGGCTTAGATTTGGGTATATGATTAATACAAAATAATGCACTCATCAAATACACCCAAACCTAAACTTTGCTAGTCCTCGAGAAAAAATTAAAATCTAATTCACTTTCGTAGGAATCACAGTTGCACTTAGCATGTGAAACAAGCCGTTAAACCCCTAGGTTGCCCTAGTGGACGAGTTTTGTCTCATGAGGGTTTGCAGTGAATATATCCACAAAATTCAAAACTTGACTCTATTTACAAAAGACACAAATGTAATATAACCAAGTTCGAATGTAAACTTCATAAATATAGTAGAACTTCACTTTTCAATATCAACTTATCGTGTGTGTGTGCATAGCCAATATAACCGTCCATTTGAGAAGATTTGATCGTTACATTTCTCATTTGAAAGTTCATTTTGATTTCAAAATCTCACGGAATGCGCTCACAAACGAACACTCGGAATTAGGTAGTTTCTCTCGATATATGTGAATAAAAGAATAAATTTAATGAGAAACTTAACATATACATCATGAAAGATGAACATTTTATAATGGATGATTATGATCTCGTGAATGGAAAATCGATTACTTTGAAAACTTGAATCACACTAAAATATCATATTCATCTTCTCTCCACACTATAACTAGATTCACTTGAGATTAATTAGGACTTTCTTTTAGTTGTATTGTAGGCTCGAATTTTAGCTAGAAAGAATGGCTTTGGAGTTCAAAATTTTCTGAGAATATAAAGATTTTTCGGTATTTTGACTTTTTGGTACTTTTTCTTCCAACCTCCATTTTCTTTTTCTTTTCAAACTCACGCATTTTTTTTCTTTTTCTTTCTTTCTTCCTCCTTTTTTTTCACACACTATTTTTCAACCTCCGTTTCTTTTGGCCTTTTTCCATCCGTAATTTTACCCTAGTATTCTCAGAAAATGGGTATGGCTCTTTTTATGGGTAAACTCCTAGTTGGAGTTGGGTAGGATAGTGGGTTTTTAACAAAAGTCTTATCTTCTTTTTGGCTCAAATGGGCTTACAATGTAATAATGTAAAAATATTAAAATTTGGGCTTAATTTTTGGGCTTTCAAATGATGGCCTAATCTCATTTCTCAAGTTTTGTTTAGTCAATTTTGTGTCTCAAGTCAACTCATTAAGACTTGTAGTGCTTAAGATTCACATTTTGACTTTTTGTTTTCAGTAATCGAACAAAAAAAAATTTGGAGATCATCAACGAATTATTCACTGAAGGAAAGTTTGAGTTATTTTAACTCGGATTGATTTAAATCTCTCGAAAACGATGAATTTCACAATATCTCACCGGGTTAAAATATCCAGATTTATTCGTTAATCATATTAACTTTCGCCTCAATATCCATTTTCGATCATATTATATGGCTAAGTGTAAAAACAATTATAAGTTGAGAGATTTGTGAATTAATTATGTATTAAGAAATTGTTTCAAAACTCACTTATATTGAAAATATTTTTGGATTTTTGAAAATATTATGATTTGTTTTTTCAAAGCGGAGAAAAATGACCTCAATACCCCAAACCTAATTTCTACATTGTGCTCAATGTACAAGACAAAAATTGAAAAGGCGAGAAAGATATGAAAGATATTACCATTATGAGGGACTTTTTTCAACGCACAATTCCTGTGAAACAAAAACTATGATACAACAATAATGACCCAATTTCATATTCACTCGTGGTACACAAGTCTTGGAGGAGAATGTCATCCACTCACCGATCTCTCAAGTTCGGATATGGCTTCAACCTTTGACCATTAGCTGTGAAAATTTCACCATTTTCAGGATTCTCTATCTCAACCGCCCCATGTGGGTAGAATGTTTTAACAACAAAGGGACAAGACCATCTAGACCTTAATTTACCAGGAAAGAGATGCAATCTAGAGTTGTAAGATGGACTTGTCATGGACCATTTGCCTTTTCTCCTTGTACAATTTTGCGTTTTCGTACGCATCATTCCGAATCTCCTCTAACTCATTGAGTTGGAGCTTTCAGACCTCTCCCGCATCGGGCAAATCAAAATTGAAAGTCTTAATGGCCCAATAGGCTTTATGCTCTAACTCTACCAGAAGATGATAGGCTTTTATATAGACAAGCCTATACAGGGACATACCAAGTGGGGTTTTGTAGGCAGTGCGATAAACCCGCAGTGCATCTAATAACCGTAAGGACCAGTCTTTTCGATTTGGATTCACTATTTTCTCAATGATTAGCTTGATTTGCCTATTGGACACTTCGACTTGACCACTGGTTTGAGGATGATAAGAGCAACCTACTTTACGCGTGACTGAATACTTTTTCATAAGACTCTCAAATGACCGATTGCAAAAATGGGTTCCTTGATCGCTAATGATGGATCGAGGTGTACCAAATCTAAAAACAATGTTTTCTCGAATGAATTTAACTACCACATGGTGTTAATTTGTCCCACTCGGTATAGCTTCAACCCACTTAGACACATAATCAACTGCCAAAAGCATGTAAAGATTACCGTAAGAGTTCAGTAATGAACCCATGAAATTGATGCCCCAACAGTATAAAACCTCAATAATTAATATGGGATTTAAGGGCACCATATTCCGATGAGTGATATTTCATAACATTTGGCATCGATCACAACATCTACTATAGTCATTTAAGTCACGAAAAATGGTGGTCCAATAGAATTCACACTGCAAAATTATCACAATGATTTTCTTAGTACTGAAATGACCTCCACAAGCTTGGTCATGGTAAAAGAAGATTACACTCTGAACCTCGTGATCAGGGACACACTTCCAAATTATTTGATCGGGATAGTATTTGAAGAGGTAGGGATCGTCCCAAAATAAATGCTTGTCTTTCATCAAAAATTTGGAACGATCTTGCTTAGGCCAATGTGTGGGTATCTCACTCGTCGCAAGATAATTCGCAATATCGACAAAACCACGGAAGTTGGTTGATAAGAAATAGTTGCTCATCGGGGAAAGACTCATTTAGTGGCAACAAATCATTAGATGATGCAACAGTTAACCGAGACAGATGATCCACCACTACATTCTCAGATCCTTTCTTATCTCGGATCTCAAGGTCAAACTCTTGCAGTAATAGGATCCATCGGATGAGTCGGGCCTTATCATATTTTTAGATAAATGGTGTCACAAGTCCGCATGATCGGTGAAAATGATGACTTTAGATCCTATTAAGTAAGATGCTTTATTTTTTATTTCTCAAGCGGTAGGTAATCCCCTAAAACTTGATAATTCAACTATCAATGTCAATAGGCCTAGTGTGGCACGTGTATGTGTTAAAATTGACCTTGTAAAGCCTAGGGTTTAAAGAATTTGGATTGGGTTTGGTAATGAAGGATTTTGGCAAGGTATTGAATTTTAAAATCTACCAGGCTACTGCTCCTCATGCAAAAAATTAGGTCACAATGAAGATCAATGTTTACAAAATAAAGCAGGCCCCTACACAAAAGAATCTAACAAAGGCAAAGCAATAGTGGTGCAAGAAGTGATCCTAAGAAAGAATCAAATCGCAATTAAACAACCCATGCAAGTATATAGGGTTAAGTATAAGCAGAAGGTTGTTAATCAAGATCAGTATCATAAAGGAGGAAATGGTGAGGAATTTATCATTACAGTGAGGCAAACTATCCAATATAAAGTAGTCATAAACTTTGGTGGAGAAATTATTCAAGTTGATAAAAATCAAGATAGTGTCCAGGAGGAAATAGAAGCATATGAGGAAGGTGAATGTAAAGATGCTCCTAATGAGGAACTCAATATTAATGATCTTCTCAATAGAAACTAGAAAGTGATAGAAGAAGTTAAAAAATATTATAGCTCAGATGTCAAAGAAGTGAGTACTGGTAGGAAGAGTAGGCCTGTTAAAAAAGGTTATTTCTCAGATAATGATAAAAAGGAGAAGATTGACATATTAGTGTGGGAGGATCTGGTTCAATTTTCAAATCTCCTTTCAGCAAATATTACTGAATACCAAAGGAAAACAAACAATCAAGAAGTGGTTACATCTGATTCTAAAGGAAATCTGCCTAGTTAAGAAGTCAAACTCTCAAAGAAATCTAAGAAGGGGAAGAATAAAAGAATTGCTACCATACTGAGAATTACCAGATCAGTAGTGAAAATCAACAAATAAGTCTCCCCAACCTCTTCTAAATGATTAATGGTATTATTTGGAATGCTAGATAAGTTGGGAATAAAGCTACGAAAAGGAGATTGAAGAAATTATGTAGGTATCACAATGTTTCTTTCTTGGCAATTCTTGAACCAATGATTGATAACTCAAAGATTGATTACATTAGGAGAATAATTAATTTTAAAGGCTACTCTTTTAATCATGTAAATAAGATATGGTGTTTTTGGACACATGGAATTTCAAGTTAAGTTATGTATGATCGCAATCAAAATCTACTTCTAGCAGTGGAGCATCCTCAATTAAATTCTAAGATTAGTATTAATGTAGTATATGCCAAATGCACAAGACAAGAAAGATTATGTCTTTGGGATGCCAAATGCACAAGACAAGAAAGATTATGTCAGTTAGGTGCAACCAAATTTCTTTGTTAGTTGTGGGGGATTTCCATATTGTTTGCAATGATGAGGAAAGAATTGGAGGAAGACCAATCAACTTGGGAAATGCAACTGATTTCAATGCATGTATAGCAAGTAGTTCTCTTAAAGACATGGGGTTCTTAGGTTCTAAATTTGCTTGGAGTAAAGAAGTCAATGGATCGATGATGTTTGAAAGATTGTATAGAGGTCTAATTAACTCCAATTGGCTTAATTGGTTCCCTAGTTCAACCTTAAAACATCTGAAGAGAAACTGTTCTGATCATAGCCCACTTTTAATTTCTATTCCTAGTCCCAATGTTAAAGCTCCCAGACCTTTTAGATGTATGAATTTCTAGACTGACCATGAAGAATTCCTTTTAACTGTCAAAAGTTCCTGGGATGTATATTCTACAGGTAATCCGATGGCCCTCTTTGCTTACAAATTGAAAGGGCTGAAAGGCAGACTCAAAGACTGGAGTAAAATTCATTTCCAAGGTTTATTTGAAAATAGAAAGTGTTTAGAAGATCAGCTAAAAGAAGCAGAATTGATTCTGGAACAAATGCCAAGTATGCAGCAGAGAGAGAACTACTCTAAAGTGAGAGTTGAATTCAACTCAGCATTAGCTAATGAAGAGAAATATTAGTTTCAGAAGTTTAGAGGAGAATGGATAGGTAATGGAGATAGAAATACAAGTTTTTATCATTCTCAAGTGCAGCAGCAAAGAAGAAAAATGTGGATTCACTCTATTAAAGATGAGCAAGGCAGAAGTCATGAAACTCAAGAGGGGATTGCTAACATATTTACATCTTATTTTTCTTCTTTATTTTTTGCAGGGATTCTTAAAGACAAAGGATTGTTACTCAGTATTCCAAAGCTCATTACTGAAGAAACTAATCTAAACTTATCTACCATTCCTGAAGAGGATGAAATTCTGAAGGCTATAAAGGAAATGAACCTCAACAGTGCTGCTGGATCAGATGGCTACAATGGCTTTTTCTATGTCAAATGCTGGGATATTATAAAAGAGGATTTCACTAAGGCTATTCAATCTTTCTTTTTGGGATCTGAGATTACTAAATCTTGGAGTTCAACTCAAATCTGCCTTATTCCTAAAGTTAATAGACCATCCTTTTGCAAGGATTTTAGACCAATTAGTCTATGTAACTTTAGTTATAAGGTTATCACCAATATTATTAACTCAAGATTAGGCCCTATTCTTCCAAATTTGATATCACACAATCAATCTAGTTTTGTGAAGGGGGGATGCATTCAAAATAATATCTTATTAGCCCGGGAGATGTTTCATTTATTGGATAGAAAAGTGTCAGGAAGTAAAGTTGTTATCAAGCTAGACATGGCCAAGGCATATGATAGAGCTTCTTGGATCTTTATTATTAAATCATTAAGATCTTTTGGATTCTTAAAAACTTTTATAGATTTAATATGGATATGCATATCTTTAACTTGGTTCTCTATCTTAATTAATGGTCAATCTATGGATTTTTTTCAACCTTCTAGAGGTATTAGGCAAGGGGATCCTATATCCCCAAGCTTATTTATTATTATGGCTAAAGTTTTCAGTAGAGGGTTAAATTCTAGAATGTCTAATGGCTCCATCATGCATTTTTCTCATTCTAGGAATTGCCCATTGATAAGTCATTTAGGTTATGCAGATGATCTGATTATTTTCACTAATGGTAGTAAGAGGAGTTTGAAGCAGTTGATGAGGTTCTTGAGTTATTATGAGCAGGAATCAGGGTAGTTAATCAGTCAAGAAAAAAGTTGTTTTAAAATCAACTCCAAAGCTTCAGTAGCCATAAAGAGTAGAGTAGCAGATGTCACTGGATTCAAGAGTGTTAATGGTCACCTCACCTACTTGGGTAGCCCTCTATTTACAGGTATAAGTAAATCTACATATTTTGATTCTATTGTTCAATCCATTTCTTCTAAAATTCAGAGCTGGAAATCAAAGTTCCTAACTTTGGGAGGTAGAATTACTCTTATTCAATCTGTTCTCTCTTCTATGCCTTTGTATATCCTCTTGGTTTTAAACCCACCCAAACTGATTTTAAAATCAATTAATCAGTTGATCAGCTCTTTCTTTTGGGGGGTGAACAAAGATTATGGGAAGAAATTTCACTAGTTAAACTGGTAATCTATATGTTATCAGAAAGGAGAAGGTGGCCTAGGTATTAGAAATCTGAATATTATTATCACAGCTTCAAATATCAAACTTGCCTGGAATTTGAAAGAGGGATCAAGTCTATGGGATCAATTTTTGAATGCTAAATACTCTAATATGGAGGTTTCCAATGGTTCTAAATGTTTCACAAGAATTCAATCAGCTAGGGAAGTTTTCGAGGAAAATTCAACTTGGATTGACAATGTTCTGATATGGAAGCCATCTTTTGATGGTGCCTTTTCTTTCCAATCTACTTATAAAATTTCTAAAGTTTCTAAGATAAATTCATTGGCTTTTAAATCTCTTTGGCACCCAAAAATTCCTCCAAATATATCATCTTTTGTTTGGAAAGTGCTCACCAGGTGTGTTCCTATAGAAGAAAAGGTGCAATCAGTGGGGATAAGGCTAGCTTCAAGATGTCATTGCTTCCATTCTAATATAGAATCCTTGATCCATCTGTTCAGAACTAGCCCAGTGGCTTCGAAGGTGTGGAATTACTTCAATGGAGTTTTGGGGATCACTAAGTTACCAACAACAATTCATGGTTTCATAATAAAATGGTGGCTTCAGTCAGGTTCTTCTGAATTTTCTTAATGATTTTATAGGTTTGTTCCTGTTAGTATTATCTGGGAAATATGGTTAAGCAGAAATAAGGCTACTTTTGAAACAAAACCTATGAAACACTTCATCATTTTTTAGAAGGTTATTCAGAGAATATCATAGCATAGTCAAAGAGCTATTTTTAAAGGAGGTCATAGAGATTTTGATCAGGAAACTTTGAGTATTTTTAATATTACTCTAAAGTGCCATCCTGATAGAAATAAAATTTCCAAAAGATGGATCCCTCCTATCCCAGGTAGTATTAAAATCAATTGTGTTGGTACAAAGGAGGCTAGTAACAGTTATGGAGCATGCACTATAATGAGAGATGATCTAGGTAGACTGTTAAGGGCTACATCCATGAATTGTTGTCAAGGATCTCTTATAGAAGTTCAACTTCAAGTGATTAAGGAAAGTCTAAAGTTTTGTTCAGATACCAATATCCCTCAAGTTGAAATTGAAACTGATTCCAATATTATATTCAACGGTCTCTCTTCATATCTCAGAAGTATTGCTTGGCAATATAAGCAAGCTTTCAAATAAATTGAATTCCTTTCTCATCATCTCCATACGCCAATCAAGCTGTGCCCTAGAGAATTGAACAAATCAGTTGTGGTCTTATCTTCCTTTGCTATCAGTCATAAAGGATTCTACACATTTCATCATCTTGAGGACACTCCTTCTATCTTAAAGAAGACTATTAGTCTAGATGCTCCAAGGTTTAATTTTTTTAGATAGGCTTGTCATCTTTTGTACTGCCACTTGAGAGGGCTATTCTCTCTTATCTCAATAAATTATTTTTTATTAAAAAAAAAGAAGTAAGACCTAAACTTTTCTAGATCAAATACGACAGCTAAGAACTCTTTCTCAGTGGTGGAATAATTCAATTGAGCATCGTTAAGAATTCTGTTGGCGTAGTATATAACATGAGGAAGTTTCTCATCTCGTTGACCCAGAATCGCACCTAGTGAATAGTCTGAAGCATCACACATGATTTCAAAAGGTTGACCCCAGTCGGGGGGTCACATAATAGGTGCTGAGGTTAATTCCTTTTTTAGCCTCTCAAAGGCTTGAAGGCAATCATCGGTGAACTCAAAGGGTGCGTCTTTGGCAAGAAGATTGCACAAAGGTTGAGAGATTTTGATAAAATCCTTAATGAATCTCCGATAAAAATCGGCGTGTCCTAAGAATGATCAAATTTCATGCACAGTTTTCACTGGTGGGAGATTATAAATGAGATTAATTTTAGCCTTATCAACCTTGATACGCTTTTCATAGATGATATGACCTAATAATATGCCTTGTTTAACCATGAAGTGACACTTCTCCTAATTGAGTACAAGGTTCTTTTCCTTATACCTCTTCAGAATGAGGGTAAGGTGGTGAAGGCACTCATCAAAATTATACCCAAACACAGAGAAATCATCCATAAAAACCTCAAGAAACCTTTCAACCATGTTCCAAAAGATACTCATCATGCACCGCTGAAAGGTAGAGGGTGCTTTACATAGCCCGAAGGGCATGCATCGATAAGCAAAAGTACCAAATGAACAAGTGAATATGGTTTTCTATTGATCCTCAGGAGTGACTGGAATTTGATTATAACCAGAATAACCATCGAGAAAATATTAATAGGTGTGATCGGCTAATATCTCAAGCATTTGGTCTATGAAAGGAAGGGGAAAGTGATCCTTCCATGAGACAGCGTTCAACTTCCTATAGTCTATACAGACACATGCCAACTAGTTTGAATCCTAGTGGGGAATAACTCATCGTTATCATTTTTCACCACTGTAACACTGGATTTTTTGAAACAACCTGAATGGGGATGACCCATTGGCTATCAGAGATGGGATAAATAATACCCTCATCTAACATCTTGAGCACCTCGGCTCGGACGACTTCTTTCAGTATGGGGTTAAGTCCATGTTGTGCTTCATGAGAATTTTTAGCATTTTCTTCTAAGTTTATTATGTGCATGCACACTGACGAACTTATCCTTTTAATGTCACATGTGGTCCAACTGAGGGATTCTTTGTGTTCCTTGAGAACACGTAATAACTTACCTTCCTGTTCTTTATCTAGGTCAGACGCGATGATAATAGGCAAGGTATCAGAAGTTCCTAAGAACCTATACTCGAGTGATTCTAGCAACAGGCTTGAATTCAAGCTTCAGGGATTTTTCAATGGAGGGAGTGGTGATGTAAAGAGAGACACGGGTTCAGGCTTAGATATCCAAGATCCTATTTCCAAGACAGGGATGGAGTCGAGGAGAGCATTGACTTAAACAATGGAGCTTTTGATGTCAAATTCAGACCTAAAATGGGCAAGGCATGCCGCTAAAGGGTCATCATTATAAGTATGTTTGAATGTTTCCTAGACGATACTATCAATCATGTCAACTTCTAGAGGTTCATCATCAGGTGGTTGTTTGAATAAATTAAGTACATTTAGATCCATGGTTATGTTTCCAAATGGTAATTCAATTGTCCACTACGACACCTAATAACTTCATCAGAAGTGGTGAGGAATGGCCGACTCAAAATGACAGGAATTTGTGCATTAGGATTATGCACATGTTGGGTATCCAAGACCACAAAATCAACTGGAAAGACAAACTCTCCCACCATAATCAGGACATCAACAACAACACCTCTTGGAATTTTAACGGATCGATCGGCTAAGGATAAATTAATCTTAGTCGACCTTAAATATCCCAAGCCTAATTTCTCATACACAGTATACAAGAGAAGATTCACCCTGGATCCTAGATCTAAAAGGGCTTTCTCAATGGTGTGTTCCCCGATCTTGATGGAGATTGTCGGAGTCCCGGTATCTTTATACTTGACGAGGGTCCTATATGAGATGATCGGGCTTACTTGCTCAATGATAAAAGCTTTCTTCAGAACGTTTGTGCTTCTCTTGAAAGTGCAAAGGTCCTTCAAAAATTTAGCGTAGGATGGAACTTGTTATATGGCATCAAGCAACGGGATATTAATTTATACGTGCTTAATTACTTCCAATATTTTGTCCACTTGTGCCTTTTTCTTTTGTGGCACTAAACGTTGTGGAAATAGAGCTTTTGGGACGTAGGTCTCAATAGATGGTTCGAAAGATGAGGGCGAGGAAGAAGTCGGATCCACAGGTGGGTCCTTCTTTTCCTTACCTTTCTCGGATTCACTCATGGTGGGTCATGAGACATTATTCTCAACTTCTTTACCTGACCTAAGCGTGATATGGCCTTAGCATGCTCTTGGGTAGTGGTCGTGCTAGTGTTGTGTTGGACAACATACTGACCCCTAGGCATGTTACCCTTAGGATTAGGCTTGGGTGGGCTTGGGAACATTCCTTTATTTCTCTCGCTCAAAGCATTGGCCAGTTGACTCACTTGTACCTCTAATTTGGCAATCGATTAGGTGTTGGCATGCAAGTTTTATTGTGTAGATTGGAGGACATTTTGCGTGGTCTGTTGAAATTGCAGGGTACTTTGGGCTAGTAAATTCATCGTTTCTTATAAAGATTGAATCTTTTGGGGTGAAGGGAACGACGGTGCGGGGGTGCTCTTTTGGAGTTACTTAAAGATTGACCACCACTACCCTAGTATTGACCTTTAGACCATGAAAAGTTCAGATGATACTTCCAACCTGGATTGTACGAGTTGGAAAATGGGTCGTACTTGGGCTTGTTTTGATAGAGGGCGTTTTCTTGCTCGGTGAGAGCTTTATGGGACAAAAGGGTGGGGCAACTTTTGACGAGGTGGTCGAAACTTTCACAAAGAAAACACATAAGTGACCCTACATATTGCACGACGACATGTGTGGATCGGTTACCCTCTTTACTTGTTTCTAAGGCTTCTAAATGCCGGGCCAAGGTGTCCACTTTTGCATATATTCCAAAACCTTGTTCTTCTGGGTGAGCATTACCCTCATTAATTGTGGTGGTCCTCGAATCCCGATGGGGTGCCCACCGCTGGGACTTTTGAGCAGCGGATTCTAAAAATGACCATGCGTCGGCCTCACTCTTTTCTGTGAAATCTCCATTACACATAAGTTCAATCATAGATCGAGTATTGTAATCGAAACCCTCATACAAAATCTGGATTTGACAACCTAATTCGATTCCGTGGTGAGGACATTGCAGGAGAAAGTCCTTAAATCTTTCTAAGTACATCCATAAAGTCTCTCCCTCTTTTTGATTGAAAGTATTGATAGCGTGACGTATTGCCGTCGTGTTTCGATTAGGGAATAACTTTTTCAAAAATTCAACATCAACTGATTCCATGTAGTGATGGAATTTGGTTTAAGTGAGAATAGCCAACTCTTAGCTTTGTCCTTCAAAGAAAATGGAAACAGTTTTAGTTTAACAATCTCATCGGTGAGTTGTTGTAACCTAACCGTTCCACAAATTTCTTCAAACTCATGCACGTGGAGGTATGGGTCCTCCTTTTCTATGCCTCGAAACATGGGAAGTAAATGAATTATCCCCGACTTGAACTCGAAATTATTTGCATTATACGAGGGAAGAAGTATGCATGATGGTTGCCTTGCCCTATTGGGATACATGTAATCCTTTAGGGCACGAGTTTCTAGCGCATCTCCTATTTCGGTAAAAATTGAGGTGCTGCCTATAACAGTATCGGGAATACTAGATTCGACTCTAGCTAAACGACCCGTAGAATCTCGACACTAACCTTGCATACATTGTGCTCACTCGATATTTTTTTATTTTTTATTTTTTTATTATTATTATTATTTTTTAATATGGAAAGAAAATAATCCGACACAGGACCACAAAATTCCTAAGCTAACACAAAGCAATTTTGAGTTTATCTTAATTAAGTGAAGGGAAGTTCAATTTTTAAGGTCTAGTTTCCCGAGATTATTCGACGACAATGGGTCTCCGAAACAATCTCCCTAATTAAAGAGCTAATAATTCTTGATGATGGATAATTTAAAAGACGACCAACTCTGGACTATCGCCTCAATTACCAGTTTTTTCCTCCAGGTTGCTGGTCGGTATGAAGACTCATTAAAAACCACCAATCCTAGTCAAGGTCAAAATGAAAATGATTTGAAAATTCCGTGTTTGTATTATCTTTTAATCCTAGCCTTGAAAAGAATATGCCTGTGAGCTATGTGACACCCTATGGACAATGTCTAATCAATTTTAAATTAAAATTCTGGCTCGCGTAAACCAAATACTCGGGTAGCTTAATGATTTGTGGGCCAAGGAAGGCTGATTAGACCCCCACCTTATCTTAAAATTGGGTTTTGCCCTTAAGTAAAATTGCGCAACGTGCTTATGGAAATTTGCGAAAATAGTTTCATGTAGGAGCACACAAGACATACCTAAGTCGTTGACTTTTTACAGTTACTTGTTTACGCTGGGACGAAGTTGTATTTGACGTCGATCGAAGGGAAACGTCGCCTCCGTTTTAGTCGTCTCTAAGAGTACCTTGTGCGCGTGGCAAGATTGCACAAGTAACTTTAGCGCTTTTCCCACAATTGCTTTCTTTTCCGTGTTTTTTTTCTTTTTTCTTACTCTTTTTTTTCTCTTCTTTTTGTTTTTTTATCTAAAAAAGAACACAAACACCATACCAAGCGTAAAGTGCAACAAAAATTATTAAATATAAAAATAATTACATATGCACTTACAATGTATTTTTTAATTTAAAGAGAATTTTTTTTTATAAAAGAACACTATAAGAACGGGAAAAAAATACTATTGGAAATCAATAAATTTTTTTCTCGATATTTTTTTTTGTATTTTGGAGTACTTTTATGACAAAACTAGTGTTAAAAACAACTAGTTATTCATAAAAGACTTTAAATCCGATTTTTTTTTCTATTTTTTTTTATAAATTACAGCAATGTGGAATTCTGAAGATTTCAAGAAAAAACAAATTTAATATCGAATTTTTCAAATTTCTAGGTAATTTATGACAAAACTAGTGTAAAAAACAACTAGTTATTCATAAAATACTTTAAATCTATTTTTTTATTCTAAAAATAAAATAAAAATAGCTACTGGAATATTTGAATTTTTTGGATTTTTAGAAAAAAAATTTAAAAAAAACTAGTCCAAAAATCATTATTATTAAAATTGATCCAAATCCCCGACAGCAACGCCAAAAACTTGTTGTCAAATTTTAAATGTTAAAATTACCGTAAGTGCACAGGCTATTAGAATATAGCGGGTGTAAGTACGGATCGTACCCACAGAGATTTCGTCAAATTTTATAATGTACTGATTGTCCAACTAGACATATGAGTGTATAAAAGTGATTATGTTTCTAAAATAAAAATAAAAATGGAATAAACGAAAAAGGTACAAGAGATAATATTAAATGTGAAAGAAACTAGGACGTCGGTTCCGTTTGTCAATTCTAATTAAATTAACACATCAATTTAATTCCATAATTACGAATTTATAACACAAAATAGACCGACTCTCATCGCATATATTTCAGAGAATAAAACATTACATGCATTCAAAATATTTTAACGCCTCTTGAATTAGACACCATAAATCCCTATTCGCTCGAAAATATCATGTTTTAAATTTTTAATGTGTATTTAAGCATGAGGTATCAAAACATCTAAGTGCAAACATAACCCATCAAAAATGACAAATTTAAATTTTTTAAAGCATGAATTTATAATTAATTCGTTGAGGTTTAAAAATACACTCTCGTGTAATTTTAAGCGAATACCGAATTTTTTATTTCAAATTAAAACACATCGGAATATGTACGAAATTAAATTACTACGCGTAATTTAATTAGTCATAACAAAAACCACCTAAATCCTAGTAATTAAACTACTCACACATCATATTTGACACACAAATATTGCAAGATGAAATAATAATTTCCATTAATAATAATCAACTTACAAAATTTCAGGGACAAGACTTGAATTCTAATACACAATATTCCTCCAAAGTCTGTCTCAAAAATACTTTCTACATAGATTTTTTTATCTCTCAAAATGTGCCTATACTCTATATAAATGGTGTTCCTCAGTGTGTATGTCACATACATATAGCTGGTGTATCTTTCCTCCCTCCAAAGTCTGGCAGTGGTTCTTCATTTATAGGTGAGAAGACGATAATGAAGTGGTGGGTTTGTTTTTATAGCGGGCAGGTGGGGGGTGGGGTTCGTAGTGGTTTAATGGTTTGTGTGGGTATTTGTAGTGGGCAGGTGGGTGATATAATCAACTTTCGTCGAAATCGAAAGAAAGGGGAAAAAAGTTGGGTTTGGGTTTGGTTTTGGGTTGGATGGGTTTGGGTTTGGTGGGTGGATGGGTTTGGGAATTTCGTGTAAAAAGAAATTGGGTAGGCAGGGGTCGAACCCCTGACCTCACACCCCACTTCTCCCCTCACCAACCAGATGAGCTACTAACTTCCTTGTTCATAATATGCGCGCACAAAATAATAACGCTCAAAAGAATCCGAAGTTTCATAATTACAATAAAAATCCTAAACTCGATATCTTTTACATACGAACTCCAATCAACCAGCCATAATAACTCATATGACCCTTATTTCGGGACCAATAATATTTCAATAGTGTCTGGGTCACGGCATTGACTTTGGTCATTGACATGGGTATTTGACTTTGATTTTCTTATGAATCCGACCTTTGCATGGCCATAAATTCTTCTTTTTAACTTCGATTGACACGCCATTTGAATCCAGACATCCCTTGATTCAAGGCTTTCAATTTCCATGTTTGGTTCGAGTTCGAAATCAGTCATTTGAATTTATAATTTTTCCCCTGAAGTTGCGAAAGTGACATTTTCATCCTCAATTTGCGTCCGAACTTCACCGCTTTCTTTTCAAATCTGTCAATACTCAAAAACAAACTTGCACAAGAGATTAGTAATATAAGATGTGAATGTGAAGTTCTCAAAATTGCATTATTAACCCCAATTATTCTTAAATGTGTATATTTCTTTAAAATAATAAAATGGTTCTAAAAATTTTTTATTGTTGGTGCAATGGAACTAACAAGGCTTAGATTTGGGTATAAATAATACAAAATAATGCACTCATCACTGATCTCCTCTTTTTCATCCCTTTCATCTATATCACTTTTTTTAGCTTCCTCGTCCACCTCTGAATCGACTTTACATGTCTAAAAATATCCTCATCACTACAATCCTCATCAATATGAACACATATATCATCATCGTCATCTATATCAACTATGTTGTCAACAGTCGTTCCCTCCACACTAGCCGTACGCCATGTACTATCCCCATCATAGTTGACTAGTGTGTCATCCAGTTGTTGGATGTTATACGGCTTAACTTCTGCATCTATTATATGTCATCTCCATAGGCATCTTTACCATACATGTCATACAAATCTCTCAGTGTCATCTTCACAACAACTTGCAATCTTCTTCAATCGGGCCTCACACATACCAAATTTGTTTAGCCTAACAAACTAATATAAATGGCTCATCTGACAGTCGATTATGCTTGTATAGTGAATGTTTAAAGTTCACTAATGTGAACTCAAAATCATCCTTTGTCGTCCCTGAATGGTTATCAACCCACTCACACTTGAATAGCACAAACATTAAATCATTTGAATAGCGCAATTCAAATATATCTGTTAATACTCTATAATATGTTACATCCCTCGAAACAGGTCGTTTGTCCTTTGCACTTGCAAAACTTTCATCGATGGCATCAAGCATAACTCCACTATTCCGAGTATTCAATATTCTCTCATGATGCTTTGTGATAAACATAAACCTGTTTACAATATATCCCGTGTATCTCCTAACCCACTGGCAGGGGGCTGAAGCCAAAATTACAACTTTCTTTGATACCTCACCCTCATTTAGATTCTGTACCTAAATTTTTTTCATATGATTGAGCAATAAAAATTAAACGTGTAAAAATTAAACGTGTTATTAAGATTTTAAAATGTGATTACATATAAATACAAAGATGACTTGCATGATCTCCAAACCACTTGTGAAATGTTTCGTTGTGAATGCTGTTAATTTCGTAGTATCCTACACGAGGTCTCTCCCATTTTAGTATTATTATATGTTTCCTGTAAAACATGTATCTATAAATTGAATAACATAAAGGGATATTTAATTACATAAAATATCAATTTCATTCAAATGTTATCTTACTCGCGAAAAGGCTTCACTACGGCGGAGTCGAATAACACTACCGATGTGCTTGGGAAAACGAAGTGTTATCAAGCATAAATGCTACTCCTTTACCTATTGTACAACCTATCGAACTTGAGTTTTCATCAGCTTCTTCATTTCGTAAAAGTCAATTTAACATACTCTCTCAACTTCACCCAAGTGCCCCGCATAATATGTTGTGCATTCCTCTGCTAGATATCCTTCAGCAATTGAACTTTCTGGACGACTTCGGTTACGAACATATTCTTTTAGCATGAATAAAAACATGTTCATCATTGTAAAAAAATTAAAGTAGTATTCATATGAATAATTGAGGTTACACAAACATAATGCATACATGAAACATACCTCTCGATGGGATACATCCATCGAAGCTGTACTAGTCCAGCAATCATTGTCTCCTCAGGTAAATGGATTGTCAAATGCTCCATAACATCGAAAAATGTTAGGGGGAGATTTTCTCAGATGATAGAGTGTAAGAGCAACACGATGTTGCAAATATTCATAGTCTTTGAAGGTCATTGTTTTTTAAGAGAGATGCCAATAAAAATTACATAATTCAATCAAAGAAATTGCTACATTCATAGGCAATGACTTTCTTATTGCTAGCGGGAGTAATTGTTGCATTATGATATGATTATTGTGGACCTTAAGTCCAAAAATATTCCGCTCTTTAATATTTACACGCCGTGAAATTTTAAATGCATAACCATCTGGGACTTTGATATTCTTTAAAACCTTATAAAATATGTCTTTATCACTTTTACTTAGCATGCTGGTGGTAAATATACTTTGTTATTTGACACGCTTTTAGGGTGCAATGCATTTCGAATACCAATATTCTGAAGGTCTCGATGAGCCTTTATATTATCTTTAATTTTCCATCAACATTTAATAATGTTGAAAGTATGTTATTGCACACATTTTTCTCTATATGCATAACATCAAGGTTGTGATAAATGAAGTGATCCTTCCAGTATGGCAGATGAAAGAATATTCTTTTTTTCTTCCAATTTAGGGAACTATCACCATTCCCTTCACTACAGATACTCGTTTTTATCTTCTTCGTCGTCGATGAGTGACCCTTCTCGTTATTTCATTCCATTACCTCTAATTTCTCTAAGATATCATCCACGAATACTTGAGTGGGCTTGACTTCTCTTTTAACTTTACCATCAAAAGGAAAAGGTATCATTTCTGAATTTATGGTTATGATCCAACCACCGACAATGGCCCATATAGCAAAATTTCTTCTCATTCTTTAACCAATGTAAACGAGTGTTCTTGTTTCAAAAAGGACAAGACAATCTACCTTTTGTTCTCCAACCTGACAAGTTTACAAACGCGTTAAAGTCACTAATTGTCCACATTAACGCTGCATGCATACAAAACATTTTTTCAATCGATGCATCATAAGTAAGTATGCCATCTTTACACAATTCATTGAACTCTTCGATGAGAGGTTGCATGTAAACATCAATATTATTTACTGGACTGTGGGGACCATCAATTAATATAAACAATATAAGATAAGGTTATTTCATACACATCCACAGAGGCAAGTTGTATATCATCAAAATAACGGGCCATGTGCTATGAGAAATTCTCATGGTTTTAAAAGGATTGAAGCCATCGGCTGCTAGTCCGATCCAACTTTGTGCGAGTCATTAAAATTTTTTGGATCTTGTTGATCGAAGATTTTCCATGGTTTAGAATCAGTGGGGTCACTTAATATGCCGTCATCATTGCGTTCCTCTGGATGCCATATCACGAGGGATGATGTTTTTAAAGGCATAAATAATCTTTGCTTAGTTTCAGTGGAACGTACCTAACAATCTTTGCGGAAATTTTTTTATGCCTAGCTATTTCATCATCAGACTCACTCGAAAATTGCTTCCATCTTGATGTATGACATATTATACATTCCTCATGATCTTTGTTATCTTTCCAATACAGCATACAATCATTTGGATAGGCATGAATTTTTTGATAATCAAACCTTAGATCCTTAACCATCTTTTTTACTTGAGAGTATGAACCTGGAAATTTCTCACCCTTCGGAAGTGCCACTTCTAAGAATTGAAGAAATACTGTAAATGACGTGTGGCACCACTTATAAAGTGTTTTGATATGAAAAAGATGAACAATAAATGAAAGCAGTGAGAAAGATTTGCAACTAGGGTACAACTCACATTCCCCATCTTTTAAAAACTTAAAAAATGTTGATGTATTTTCATCCATCCCATCCTGGTCTTCATATGGGTCGTTACATCACCTACCCTCTTCCCTTCGATTTCCAAATATATTATGTAATAGTCCACACATATCATCTCTTAGATTATTGTCATGCACTTCATCCGATCCATTAATTACCATTGTTTATGGAGAACCTTTTATGTGATAAATCCACCTAGTGTAATCCTTCACAAACCCATGTATGATGAGATGCTCATAAACAACTTCTCTTTTATGGCTAATGGTATTTCGACATTTCTTACACGAGCACTTGATCACTAGCTCGGGATATTTATTGACAAATGCATAATCAAGAAACCCATTAACTCCTTTAATATAATGTTGAAAAACTCTTGACAATTTCATCCAACTCTTATCGATGTCCATTTGAAAAGATTGTTGATTACCTCACGCTATCACAAAATTGTTGTTAGATTCATTAGGAAAAATTCATTAAAAAGTACAATAAATGAACAAAATGTTAAACCATAAATCATTAATATGCTCCTTCAAAACCATGTAAATTTATAACTTGTAAGACTTTAATTATAACACCATTTGAATATGGCCTTATATGAAAACTACCCACATTTAGTGATATAAAATGGAGAAACTTAACTAGTTAATAACAATTTAAAAAACTCACTCATAACATAATCAATTACTAAAAGATATTTATGTGGCATTGAATCATGACACATTAAGAAGAAGACTACATCTAATGCCTAAACATTTTAGCTTAAACAAAAATAATGTACAACTAGTGAGTACCCAACACAACAACTCACATCAGGAATTAATTTTCTAAAACTAAAATGATAAAACACAAAATAATGCATAAGGGTTTCGCTTAAAAAAATAACTTTAGTAAAAAATAAACATTACGAAAAATAATTATTCTTGTCAATAATGAGATAGCATAATTAAATTATAGAATCTAGATGCAAACTCTACTAAATCAAATTTTCCAGATTAGAAAGTAATATTAAAACTGGTTTCTTATCTTAAAATAAAACACATGTTGCATGAATAAACGGTCTTACTAAATTCAACTGCAATGTAAAAAAGTAATTTTGTAAAGATACCATCACAATAACATTAATTACAAAATGGAACATATACAAACTAATTTGAGTGACTGAAAACACTATAAAAGAAGTTCTCACATGTGTTCGGGAAATAAGTATATTGTCGAAATCTGATGATTAGCTCTAACTTGCAACCTGGACATTCTCATATAAAAGTAAGATAAACTAGTAATTCTAAAATAGTTTAAAACAAAACGAATAAATACATGTAGACACGCCTAATTTTCATTTAGAGCTGTTAAGTTTTGTAATATCAGACTAAAAGGCTAATGTGATACATATATACTGCACCTGAATACACACATACATAAACATGGGAAACAATATGTACATATCAAAATAAAAGGCCAATGTGACACATACATACCTGCACATGAATGCACACATACATAAACATGGGAAAAATATGTATATAACCCCTTATTGTAAAAGGCCGCATCGATTTAGATTATTAAAATAATACTAATAGATTAAAAAGGGGGTGTAAGAGCTACGCAAAGATGATATCATAGGGAGTGATTTAAATTTACGTGTAATTACGTTGAACTGGACTATTTTAATCAATTTAAATAAAGAAAAGAGTGAAAAAAATATTGGTAGTTACCAAAAATAGATGAGAAAATCCAACTAAATACGCTAGGCATGGATAAATCTCATCTTGTCTATACTTCATCTAATTATATAAATAGAACCAATAAAACAACAACAGCCAAGAAACAAGACCAATGCAAACAATAACAATAATAATAATAATAATAATAATAATAATAATAATAATAATAATAATAATAATAATAATAATAATAATAATAATAATAATAATAATAATAACAATGAATACAATTTTCCTACAAATTTTGTACTTTGACATTCTCAAGATTCAAGGCAATCATTCTACATATTTTATAAAAACTACAAAAACTCCATAAACGTGATCATTGAAAAATGTGTATAAAGTTTACCAACTTGAAACAAAACAGTAATGAATCGGCTAATTTTGGTTGATAACAAAAAAAAAATGCATTGAATGATATTCCAACCATTTACTGAAAAACAAATCTAAAATAAGCCACTAAGGGTTCAAACACAAATACACTCTATCAATAGAAATTATTTATCAGGAGATTATATCTAAGCATATAGTATATGTATATATATAGATTGATTTGAAGCTACCTAATTACAATTCTTAAAAACTACACAAAAAATTTCAATTGAAAACTCACAAAACAAAATCTCTTGCTCACATACATATCAATTAAAGAATGGTGTTTATATATATGTAGTGTGTTTATGTTTATGTGTGTGTATGTGTGTGTGTGTGTGTGTGTGTGTGTATTCGAGTATCTGAACTGAGGACAATAATCTATTAAAAGAGACGTGTATAACAAAATTTCGAGTACATATCAATCAAAAATTAGAAAAATACACATTTGAGTATCCGATCTGGCATCAACAAAGTTGAGTATTCAAATTTCCATGATATATATATATATATATATATATATATATATATATATATATATATATATATATATATATAGAGAGAGAGAGAGAGAGAGAGAAGCAGTTTAAATTTTATATCTGGCATCAACACAGTTTAATTTCTTTCATGCCTTAATTTGTGTTTTTGATTCATGATAAATAATAAACAATAACAGAAGAAAAAAGATGTCAAAATATTATTTATTCATGATATATACACACACACACACACACACACACACACACACACACAGAGAAGTAGATCAAAACCCATCGTATGCACTGAAATAAATTTTAAAAAAAATACCAATGATCCTAAGAAAGTCGAACAGGTCCAAGAAAAAAAATAAAACGTAGACGAACACCCGCCAAGAAAGTTGAATAGGTGCAACAAAAAAATGCAACTTACCTAAGCCGAACAGGTCCAAGAAAGTCTTGAAATAATAAAATGCAACAGCACCTAACCAAGAAAGTGACGCATTTGTAGTGAGGATTGAGGATTATTAGGTCAAACCAATTGAGGGGGAGAGAGGTTTGGGAAGTATTAGAATTGTGGAGATTCTTACGGAGAGGATGAGGCATGATGGGAGATAATATTGAGGTGGTAGCTTAGAAGAAGGAAACGTGGATAATTTTTTTAAGAGAAAACAAACACCCGCCAAATTCTAAGGAAGAGTTCTTTTTCTCAATTTTAGTGGCATTAGTTATGAAATGCCTAAAAAATACCACATTTATTTAAGAATTAATTAAAAAATTCTTTATTTATGCGGCACATCAATATAAATGCTTTGAATTTTCAATACTTATAAAAAAATGCTGGTAATAAGAAAATTATCAGCATTTTTAAATAATACCGAGAAAAAAGTGCCGGAAAGAATTTATTTTCTTCTAGTGTTCCATCCTGGCTATATTACAGATCTCAATACCTGGATTTACTGTGTAACAGTTATCAGGAGTTCTGAAGCTTGTAATGATGCAGTCCTCATTCTCGTTTAAAATGTTTACAGTTTGATTTTGAGAAGGTGACTATGTGGTTGGAGTCATAAAATTGTGATATACTTATCAAGATATCTTTAAGACCTTTTACTAAAAAGACGTCTTTGAGAATAGGTAGTTCATTTTCTTGGAGTGTCCCTTTACCTATGATTTGGGCTGATACTCCATCTCCAAAAAAAACTTTTCATCCTAAGAAGTCAGTTATGTTGGTTAGTTTAGTATCGTCCCCGGTCATATGTTTGGAACAACTCGAGTCTAAATACCATCCAGAAGAAGTGTGTTCAGCTTTTAACGCGCTAATCATAATGTTACACTTCATTTGGGGTATTATATCATCTTTCCTAACCTAAATTGCTCTTGTGTTAAAATATTTTCCCCAATTTTCTCGAATTTTATAAAATTTGCGAGCATTAGATTTTTCTTCAAAACATTTGGGCGCCTTTACTTGAATTTTGTCAAATCTTTGAGCATTTGGTCTGGTCATGTATCTAGGACTCTTCCTCTTGGACTATCTTTTAATATTAGATCATTTCTTCCAATCACGATAGTTACAGTTCTTATCAGGTTGCCTAGGAAGGACGTAGTTATTTATGTTTTGTCTATAGTAGTTAAAGTTTTTATAGACATGTGAATTGAAGACGGGATTATATCGACATTTTTGAAAACATTCTTCAACGCAACATCGCAGTAAGAACAGTATAGACGACTAGATGTTTTTTTAAGATTTTGAAAATCTTTAAAACTTGGCTTGTCCATTTGTTGGACTTTGACCTTATGTCTAAGTGCAACAGGTTGAAACAAAGGGTCTTCTTGCCTTTTAGTGGCAGACATACTTAGACTTAGTCTCAACATTAGACTTAGAAATATTTCCCATAGTAATATCTGGTTCTTTTTGTTTCATATCAAAGTCATTTTTTAATACTTGAAAATTTGGATATAGGTCATTAGGTCCTATTCCTCCGGGCACAAATTTTACATTTGGAAAAGGTTTGTTAGGTGCCTTGAGTTTTCTTACAAATCCTATTCCTGTTTTATCATCGGAGTTTGTTTTACTTGATGCTACACAATCTTCAAAATAGTTAGCATTATTTTCAAATTTAGAATTTTTTTTAAAATTGTTGAAACTTTCTCTTTAGATTGTTCCAATTCCAGTAACGTAGCTTTGTATTTATTTTCCAAAATATCATTTGACTCTAAAAGTTCTTTGATTTTTTTAAGAAAAAACCTAGTTCTATTTTCATGATCCAAGCATTGGGTGGTGTAGTCCTCATCACTCTGTTTTACCATAAGACTTAGGGCTTCTATTTTCTCAGTAAGGTCCTTGACTATTTTTTCAAGTTTAGCGATCTTCCTAAGAGTTTTGGTATAGAGTGTGTGAATGTCTGCGAGGTCATCATTATCGGATTCACTAATTGTATTGTGTGGATTGTCCCCTAACGCTTTATTTTTAAGACTCATGCACACATTCAATTCGTCATTCAAACATTCCCATTTACTCACACACCCCGTAAATGAACTATTAACAGTATAAATAGCATTAGTAATATCTAGGCACAATGCAGACAAACCAGTAGGCAAAATATCATGTGACATAGCAAGATTAGGCATTCTATCATCAGGTTTAGCATGAATTGTAGTCTTATCATCAGTATATACAATCTTAGCAAAGAAGGACATGCAAGGATCAAACACTTTGGGTGATTCAGGATCATCATTATCTGAGTCGCTTAAGTCATCCCAAGTCTTATAAATATTGGCCCTATTATTTTTGTTATTCTTATTTAGATTAACTCTACACTTGTTGGCCTTGTGACCTAATTTTCCACATCTAAAATATTAAACATTTTTTTGAACTTTGGCAGCCTTAACACGTGTGTCACCTTTATGGGAAGTGACCAGCGTGTTCCAGACTTCCTTAGAGGTTGAAAAAAAAGATTTTATCTTAAATTCGTGTTCATTGATTCGCATAAAAATAACATTATTTCCTTTATTGTTATTATAGGAGGCCAATTTTTCTTCCTTTGTGAACCCACTGAGCAGTTTCTTAACTCATTCATTACTACCTCCTGCTCCAGGTTTAGTAGGATGTACATATCAATTTTTAGTAGCGTCATAGGATTCATATCCCAAGGTCCCTTGGATGAAGGACATCATCCTTACTTTCCAGTAAGGGAAGTTAGTCCCATAAAAAAGGGGATGCCAAGTTGGATTCCCTAATCTCTCAAATTTCCCGTCCATAGGTTTGTTAAAAGATTTTGTAAAAACCAAATGCCAAGCTTTCATACCAGTTGAAAATAAGTAACTAAGTTGTTTAACACAAGTTAAATCAGTCTAGTAGGTTACGAATTTCTTTCTTGAAGTAACCCTTTTAGAAAAACAAACCAGAAAGAACACTCAATGTGTTTAAAAGTTATTTAAGATATTAGAGAATAAATTTTGAAAAACAAAACTAATTTTAGTTATAGAATAGTAGAGCAGTAGGGATGAGAGAATTAACAAATAAGCATGGTACACAAGGATTATAACATGGTAAAACCCCACCAAAATGGGGAAACATCCACGGAGGTCTCTACACCTCAAAATATAAAAAAAATCCACTAGGATGAGTTTAGGTTACAAGCAAGAAATGAATATTAAACACACAATACATAACTAAATATAAGTTATGAAGTTATACCAACTCCATTAGGTAACTCCAACTATTTAAGGATCTAATCTGGTTCCTTCTCTTTCTTCAGCTCGTTTCCTTAAGCTCGTTCTTTACGTCGACTCTGAAGTTGAAATCTCTCAACCAACACATAATTTTAGTGTTGTTATGTGAAGGTGTTTATGTGTGTAGTGCCTAAACACATGCATGAAGACACACACTTACACAAATAATTATCCTATAAATTACAAGATTCTTCTAAGAATGATATGCAAGATTTTACAATACTGAAATTAGGTTTCTTTTTTAAACCACTAATTTTTCGATCTATGTTTTTGAGAACCATTAAAAATGAGATTCTTTGAATCTTTATTTATCTACATGTTTTTCAAAATGAAAAACTTAGATCTAAAACTTGAAACCTTCAAATCAATTATGTAAATTAGAAATATGAGATTATTGGAATCAAACAAAATTATAAACATGTACACCGTGAATCCAACAGGAGAGTATGATTTCTTGATAAAGAAATCAGGTAGAACACCTATGTGATTGTGTCACTTCGAAATCAGATCTATAAGTTACAAAACTAATAAACGAGTTTTAATTTGAGTGATGGTGTTAAGAAGAGAGATAACAACCAAAGAGCGGTTCAAATAGAACAACAAAAAACCTTCAAACTCTCAAAACTATTTTCTGGGAAAATTTTACAAGAGTTTTGTTCGGATTTCTCAATTTCTCTCTCTCTCTCTCTCTCTCTCTCTCTCTCTTCTCTCAAACCCTAAGGTTTCCAAAGATTGTAATTGAAGGGATGAAAGCTCCTATTTATAAAAATGATGGAAGGATCTGGAAGTAGGTCTCAAATCAATGGTTGAGATTTGATCGAAAGTTTGAATTCAAATCTTACGATTGTTAATGCACCGCAATTAAACAAGCGTTGATTGTTTCAAACTGATGGTATTGGAATTAGGCTTAAATATATGCAGACTATTGATAAGGATTGATCCAACGATGGTAAATGAATCTCAGGTATGTGAGAGTAAATAAACACAAATCATGCCGCTCTAAGTGCAACATGTGTATGGCTTAGATTACTTAAAGAACGCGAGTTTTTTATGTTTACAAATCTCATTTACGACCCCAATTTTCTCTGTCGCTTTCGATTTCTACCCAACCCAGATTTTAGAAAGTTTTGAGTATATAAATTCAACACCAAACATTTTAAAAAGACCAAAATTACATTTAGAAATTTATTTTTAAATGTTTTAAAAAAATCCTAAAAATTCCAATTAAATGTAGAGAAATGATTTTAATTCAATTTTAACACACACACCTCATCAATGTAGTAAACAACTCAAAATATGAAATCCTAGACTGTTGTGTGTTGGTTTTCTACCTGTAGGACCATCTCCTTGTTGATGTAGCTTTATCTTTGAAGATTATGACAAGGCAATAAGGTTTAAGAAAAAATAACGATGACACAAATTTTGTCTCTATTTCCAAACTAGATAAGCTCCTATATATTAGACTCAAGTAAGTCACATATATAGTGTGCTTCACTCTGGGGACAGTGAGCAACTTTATTAGAGCATTTTGGTGCAAATAGATGGACACAAAGAGTCCCCACAAGGTGATGTTGGCTTAAATCTTCTTGAGTTGGTAGAGAATCTTACTTTCTTCGATGGCCATCTCTATTATGGGAAGTTCTTTGACAACTCCCTTTCCCTTTTCTATCCTTGATGGCTTAGAACTTGTATCTTAGTAGTGTCTCTCTGATTTGGTCATATGGTTTATAGAGGTGGGGAAGAACAAGAACCCTATTTATTCATCAATTTCTGGTTGTACGGCTACTTTACTGATTTCCCCCAACAGGTACTAAAAAGTGATCATCCCGCACATGCTGATTACTGGACTGGTCGATTCATCATCAGTGCTGTCAAATTCGTCCCCCCATATAGTGGCGATGATCTCTTCTTTCCAAGAGAAGACAATACATTCCACACCCTCAGCGGCCTCTTCATATAAATCGTCACACTCAATAGTGAGGTGCAAGAGTGAAAGGACCAACCACCCTTAAAGCTTCAAAGCAATGAGTAGATAAAAAACACTGCATATTTCACCGATCTATTGGAACATGTCTGCCATAATCGTCACTACATCGTCCAAACTAATTTCACTAATGGGTACCATCCAATTATCTGACTCCAAAGCCCACTTTTGGGCTTTCATGAATAGGATGTTGAATTTCTAACAGTCAATGGTCATTTCAGAGGGAAATTTTAGCTCAAAATTCACGAGCTAATTTAGAATAGTTGGGAACTCCATATCTCTTACTTCGGATCGAGTCCAAACGGCAATACAAGCCTTTGTGAGGAGTAACAAAGCTCATTTGACAAAACAAGTAGGGTGTAGGAGAAAATATAGGCAGACTTGGAGTGGTTTGTATGAAAATATGGGTATAATGGGTGCTTTACTGGGCTCAATTTTGGTAGATGGGTCAAATTCTGGGTCATTCTCCAGGAAGATGGTATTAGTATAGGTTATAAGGGGGTGTGAATAGTGTTGGATTTAGGATTAGCTGGTGGGGCGATAATACCCCGATCAATTAGACCCTGGATTACTTCCTAAAGATAAAAGCAATGATTAGTAGTATGGCCGGTAGACTGGTGGAAGTCACAATGGGGATCAGTTATAACGTTTGGGGGAATTGAATTTGGTAATGGATGAGGGTCCAGAGGTTTAATAAGATTTTGACTTCACAAGGCTTGGTAGACTTTAGAGAGGGGTGCAGGGTGCTCGGTGTATTCCTTTTTGGGAGGGTTAAGGCGACTTTCTAGCACCCAAGAGGCATCGGGCTAAGAGATATTATTGATGGTTGGAACTGTGGCATTAACGAGCTTCTCACACTTTCTAGGAGTGAATTGTTCGGAAAATTTCTTTAGCTTAGCGTCTATCTTGGTAACACTTTCTTCAATCTACGCACCCGCTTATCGGAGGGCTCAAAAGTGTGGGTAATAACGACCTCCCATAGTTGCTGTAATATGGGGAAGTAAATTCCTCTTCACTATGCTAACTTATTCTTGTTCGGAGGGCCGTTTAGTAATGGTTGCAGCTTTCTCCCTCCACCTTGCTATGAAGTTGCTGATAGTTCTTTCAGGGTTATGCTTGAGAAGCTCTAGATCATGACGCATGACTTCTGGTTATTCGTTACACTTGTATTGTGATATACATTCTAGGGCAACATCTTCCTAACTAGGGATTTTAGATTCCTCTCGGGATATAAACCAACTAAGAGCGTTGTCCTTCAAAGTCTATTGGAACATTTTGTCTATTATCTCTTCAGAGGCACCAATGAGAGTCAAGACTCGATGATAACTGCGAAGATGAACAATTGGGGGCCCGCTGCCCCCAAATTTCTCGATGGTTGGCATCTTGAATTTCTACGGAAACCTAGCTTTAGGGTAGGGAGACAAGTGGGTGTAGTCCATGTAGTTACAAAATACTTTGACTTGGTGAAACTTCTTTGACAACATCTTGAGGTCTTCCTTGACCTTGTTCAATTCTTCCTCTTGGTATCAATGGGTACTGGCAGGTTAGCCCTTGCCTGGGCAAGGTTTGGCATAGGTTGCTGAGCTGGCGATGGCCTATTAGCAGGAAGGGCATGCGGAGAATACTGATATTATTTAGGAACTCAAATAGGCTCCGGAACGGGTGGACCCATGGTACGAGGAAAGCAAACCTTGAGTTCTTAGTGAACTAGGACTCAATTTCGCTGCATCTCATGATCCTCGATTTTAAGGTTGTCAATATTGGCACTAAGTTGAACCAAGACTGCCATCAGATCAGGCTGTACATTCGATGCTTCATTAGTATTTTCGATGGAGGATTAGTGAAGGTGGATTCTGGACTCAGATGAAGTTGAAGGGTAACTGATAGAGCTTTAGGGCGATTTAACGGAAGAACGAGTATGCGATCAACCTCAGAAGGAAAAAAAATCAATTTTATTTTTTAAAAAAAAGGAAGAATAATTGTTTTTGTTTTGTTGAAGAGGAAGGAAAATGTTTGACATTTTTGGTAAAAATGAGGATTTTTTTTTTTTTTTGCATTTTGATGAAAATGAGGAAAATTGTTTCAGTATTTTGATGATTTTTGGCATTTTGATAAAAGAGGTGGAAAAATATTTTTGACACTTTTGGTAAAAAATGATGGAAAAATGAGAGAAGTGTCTCGACATGATTATTATTATGTTTACATTTTCATTTGTATTAGGTTTGTCGAAATGCAAAACAAATGACGGACATGACTTGAGCCTGGGAAAAAATTAGGTTTGAAAAATAGGTAATACCAGTTTGAACTTGTTACTAGTCTTATGGACAAGGTCCTATTTTGGAAAATGACAAAATCGCGCAAAAATTTGGGTAGCGTGCCGAGTTGGCACTTCGGTAGAGTTTTGTGTGGTAACCGACAGACTAAATATAAGTGTCCTAGGTTTGATGCATATATGAGGTCTATGCATTTGTTGGGTTTATGTAACATCCTAATTTTTATTTTAAATTAAATTGAAATATTAATGTGTCAAAATAACCTTTTTGTGAACCATTAATTATTTTTGTGATGCTTGTGACTCGTACGTATTCTCTGTATCGCTTGAAATAGAATATTTTTCATGTAAAACGGATAATAAATTTAAAACATATTGGTTTTAGTTATTATTCAAACTAGTTGTAAACCCGCGCGATGCACGGGCGAAACGCAATGTGTGAAACATAAGTAATTAAAAAAAAACGAATCAAAAATTTAGATCAATTAGATATTTTTTACCACTATCTTTGAGACATTATTCTAACAATACATGGATAATATGAAGTTAAGAAAGAAGGCCTAGTTTACATATCATTTTGTATCTATTTAGTTATAACTTGGGCTAACAAAACACACTATCAAAAAAAAAATGACGATACATAACAAATGCCATGGCACATAAAAAATATATGTATATCACTGATATAAAAAATATATATGAATAAATACTCTCACTGAAAATTTACAATTTCACCTAAACATAAAATAAACATACGGGAACAAATAAATGTTGACAATAAAAAGAATAAAAGAAAAACAATCGACCCAGTTGATAATTTTATTATAACAAATTTCTTGAAACCATTTCCAAAACAACATACCACCTAATTTTTTTTCTACATCAACTACTTATACAAGTTTTTGAAGACCCATATTTCTCCAAATCATTTGAACCAATGACACTAAAATGGAAAGTATATCCCATTCATATCCATGAAACTGAATGATGTATGCGCATCATTTTTTCATTTGGCATTCGTGGGGATTGTTGAATATCAGAAGAAAATGAGAGAAGGGTAATTGTTTATTTTCTCGATTTTAAAAGATGCATATTTAAAGTGATTGATAGTCTGTACAAAATTAAAATAATCATGCATTAATATTTGATTAAAATTTGTTACAGTAAGTGGTGCCTGAATTTCTTGACACATGATTAATCATATATTTAAGTCCTATACATCTGCAAGTTGCAACAAATAAATTAAAAATGAGGTTGAATATAAAATTATTGTATATATAAGCAAGGAAATAGTAATACCTTGAGATAGAAAAGAATGAAAAAAAATGGACAAAATTTAAATGGACAAGTTGGGTTTTTGGCTTTTTTTTAATTTAAATGGACAAAAATTTCCTTGTAATGAACCGAGGCAAAAAAAATAACAAACAAAAAATAAAATGGGCAACCCCCTTCACTATCCAAACCCATCCCCTTTCGTCTCCCCAGCACTCTCAAAAACCAATAACAAAACCTAAACAACAACCACCTCGCAACTTCCCAGCACCATAAACCACCGTAATCAACTCAAATACCCAAAAATGGACACCAACCAAAGTCACCGTAACCGTAATCTCCAATCATCCAAATCGCTAAATCATATGAATCACAACTCAAACCACCACTTGTAGAAGCCCAAGCCGACAAACTCGGCACGACCTACTGCTGGAATAAACACCATCTCTAATCACGAGTGTTCGTCCTAATTCCACTATCAACCCCATGAACAAACACGTACAATGGCAAAATCCAAATCGTAGCACCAGATTGAAACATCAATCGATTGGAGGAAAACATAATTAAAGAGAGAGGAAAGAGTGAAGTGGGTTTCGGACCACCCATTGGTGGTCAATGATAACTTATTTCGTCAGTAGAGAGTATCAGAGAAGAAGGTGGCTAGTTTGTAGTGGGTTTGTGAGGGTGGCTTCTGATGGTGGCAGATGGAGGAATTAGGGTTTGGTTATGTGTTTGGGGATGAGATTGGGTTTATCTACTCTGTAATTGTCTAATGAAATGAAAAATGGGAGAGTTTGGTCTCAAAAGAAAAAAAAGTAATGGAGAGAGATGAAAGGGCACCGCGGGGGGGAGAGAGAATTATTTCGGAAGTCTCAAGAAAAATTTTAGTGGAGAGAGGAAATACCTTTAAAATTAGAGTTTCACGTGTACACTCTAAGTGAAGAGTATTTAGCTCATGTATGTCATTTTTTAGAGTATACTAGGTGTAAATTCGCGCGATGCGCGAACGAGACGATTACATATGTATGTTTTAGTGTACTATTAAATTATAATAATTTTTTTATATATATAATTAGTTTGACCACATGTGGGTTGTTATTAAAAAATATAAAGGGACTTTCACCTAATGACCAAAAAAGTTATACCAATAAATTAAATATACATATTTTCTAATCAAATTTAAAATCCAAATTAATTTAAATTAAAAGAAAAATAAAAAATGAAATTTTGTATTGACCTTTGATATACTCGTTTATATCCTCGGCTTGGCTGAAGATTACCTCCAAACGGATGACTCCTCAGGGGGGGGGGGGGGGGCCTTCACCAGTCTCCAGACGACCCCTCAGGGGGCCGACCCTTCATCAGGCCTCGGACGACCCCTCAGGGGGGCCGACCCTTCACAAGGCTCCAGACGACCCCTCAGGGGGACCGACCCTTCATCAGGCTCCATACGACCCCTCCGGGAGCCGACCCTTCATCAGGCTCAGGACGACCCTCCGAGGGGCCGACCCTTCATCAGGCTCCGGACGACCCTCCGAGGGTACGACAGTACGAGGCCAGAATTGGACCAGACTCACTACTGAAAGGAACTTTGCCCTCGGCCCATAGGCCGAGGGTGACATCATCACAGCGCGTGGTTTGGGAGACGCGTGAAACAGTGCGCGTGAGGCTCACATGGCACAGGGGACACCGTTATAACAAAATCACACCCTCACGTGAGGGAATATTATGTCATCATTTGGCATCTACAGGTGTCAACAGGGGATTGGCTAGATCATGATTCACATGCACCATGCATACTTGGGGGGTACACTACACCCCCCAAGACCTATATATACTTGTCACCTACAACCCAACAGGGGATCGATCAATTGACTGTAACCCTAGCTAAAACTCTGCTTGTACACACAGTAGAGAGGGAGAGAGGCTTATGTGCATTGTATCCAAGGCCATTAGTGCCCATACTTAGTGGATCACACACTCACAGTGGATGTAGGCCAAATTGGCTGAACCACTATACATCATTGTCTTATTTCCTCTTATACTCATCCTCTTCTACATACTTATACACTTATACATCTCTATGGCTGCCATGGCTGCTACTGTTTGAGCTCACTATCACTTATCCGGTGGTGCTAAATCTCAGCATCATTAGTTTGGCGCCGTCTGTGGGAACGAGAAGACATCTCTTCCTTTGTACAGCTTGACCTCATACTGGGCACTCTGGTGGTGAACCAGCACTCCCCCTGGGAGGAGGTGTTTCACCATTGAAAGAGACCCACTAAGGTTCCCAAGCTCACCAATCTTTTCTTCAGTGTAGCTTTTCATATCTCAAACATATGGCACCTGAAATGCCACCACCACCACTTCCCCCGCCGGATGATGGGGGAAGGCCCAGTTCCAGTCAGCCGCCGCCTTAGTCTGAGATGGCTGATGTGGCGGCAGCCTTAAAGTCTCTGGCAGCAAGCCGGCGGATGATGCAGGAGCAGTTCACAACTCTAAGCCAGAACATACTAAGAGCACCAGGGGTTTCACCTGAGATGATTACTCCGGCAGCAGTTCCAGGACAGCATGAGGCCAGGGGACCACCCCAGGCACCGCGCAAAGACCTGCCACCTCCTCAGCGGCGTAGGGATGTTGCTGACCCCCGGCGTCTACGCCTGGGGAGGCAAGGAAACCCACGCCCTGAGGACACGTATGGCGATCTGGAGGGAGAGGAGGCCCCAATAGAATGCTGGGAACCGTATGAGGTCTCCAACAATACTGTATGACCTCTCCAGGATAGTAGAGGAAAGTGCGGCAGACCAAATCCTGATGATTGCCCGAGAGGCTCTGCTTTTGATCGCTTGAGCAGGGGGTCAGCCTTTGAGAGGCTGGGCCCAGTAAATGACCTGCGGGAACAATTGTCCAGGTCAAGAAGTGCTGCGAGGTCCAGGAGGGAGGCAGCAGATGGCCGACCCCAAGGACGAGATGACGGCCAAAGGGAAGTAAACAGCCGACACAGGCCCGCCGCGGCAGAACCCCCCGTCCACCTTAAAGAGGCGGCAGGGGATAACATCGGCCAAGACGACCCTGTGAGGCCCTGGAATGACTCAATCCAGCGGTTAGAGGATAAGATCGGTGATATACTGAAGAGCCGGGACCCTCTTCAGAGGGGATACACCATAGGGTCACCCTTTGTGGCAAAGATAGTCAACTTCCCCACGCCATCAAAGTTCAAGCCACCTGTGGTCACCCCAAGATATGACTGGAGCACCAACCCTGTCCACCACGTGGAGATGTATCAGTCAGCAGCAGACATATACTCCATCTCGGATGAGATGAGGTGTCATGCCTTCTCTGGTATCCTGACTGGGGCTACACATGTCTGGTACACGTCTCTACCAAAAAATTCCATTGAAAACTTTAAGCAGTTGGAAGACCTGTTCATCCACAACTTTTGCTTTGGGGTGAGGCTACAGAAGAAGACCACCCACCTGCTCTATGTTAAGCAGGGGAAGAGTGAGAGTCCGAGGGACTACATAACCAGATTCAATAAGGAGAAGCTGGAGGTGGAAGACTATGATGAGAGCATAGCTATGACAGCCCTGATTGGAGGACTCCAAAAGGGGAAGCTGTTATGGAAGCTTGTTGAAGACCCTCCGAGGACGATGGCTGAACTGCTGTCGACAGCAGGAAAGGTGATGAACGCCGAAGAGGCGATGGCTGCAAAATATGAAGACGAAAAAGGAGGTGCTAGTGGGGGTAAATACCCTAAGAAGAACAAAGAGGGGAAGAAGAGGTCCACGGATGACAAGTTCGCTGGTTACACCCCTCTAACGGTCAGCTGTGAACAGATTCTCAATGAGATAAAGAGTGACCGGTCCCTGAAGTGGCCTGAGAAACCGAGGGCAGCCCCCGGCAAGAGGAATAAGAACATGTGGTGTGAATTTCACCAAGACCACGACCACGTAACGGACAAATGCTTTGCTCTGAAAGATGAGATTGAGAAGATGCTGAAGGAAGGGAAGCTCACAAAGTACGTCGACAAAGGCGCCTTCAAGAGGGGCCGAGGGGACGACCCCAGAAAGAAGCGAGGCGATGCATGTAGATAAGGTCCTAAAAAAAGAGGGGACGACCCTTCCGATGATGAGGACGACCCTTCCGAAGATCTCGCTCGGAGTGGGAATGATCTTTGGGGGTCTTGCAGGAGGAGGGTCTGAGGTCGCCGACAGGAAGGCCCATGTGGCTGAGGCCAAGGCAGTGATGAAGACGGTACACGCAACCTCCCTGGAGGTCAAGTCATAAAAGAGGAAGATGGTTGATATGGACACACTGATAGTGGGATTTTCAAGAATGGACTTCAAAAGCCTCTTAGCCCCACATGATGACCCTCTCGTCATCACTACCAGGGTGCACGGATGCGAGGTGCCGAGGATCCTAATAGATGGGGGCTCATCTGCAGACGTGATGTTTTGGCCGTGCTTCAAAGCCTTAGGCCTCAGCCGTGCTAGACTCGTCCCCTACCATCATCCATTGATTGGGTTCAGTGGGGAAAAGGTTCATCCCCTTGGGGTATATGAGGCCGATGTGAGGATGGGGGACGAGTGGCCGAGATGGCTCACCAAGAAGGTCAGTTTATTTGTGATGGATGAGCATGTGTTTTCGGCCTACAACATCATACTGGGGCGTGTGGCCCTCAAGGGGTTTGAAGCTGTGCCGTCTACGGTCCATCAGATGATCAAATTTCCTACCCCTTACGGGGTGGGGGAAGTTCAGGGAGACCAGATGACAGCGCGAGAATGTTACTACAACTCCGCTAAAGAAAGGGAGACACACAAGAGGGCTACGACCACTTACAATATTGATACCCTAGACCCCAGGGATGAGACAAAGCTAAAGAAAGGAGAGGCCGCGGAAGAGGTAGAATCCATCATCCTCAATGAGGATGACCCGGAAAAAACCGTCCAAGTCGGCAAGTCTCTGAAGCCCAATATCAAGGAAGACCTTGTTAAACTGTTGAGGAGAAGGCGAAGCGTCTTCGCATGGATTCATGTAGATATGCCGGGGATTGACCCTGAAATCATGTGCCACAAGCTCAATGTGGTAGAGGGAGTGAAGCCGGTAAAGAAGAAAAGGAGAATTTACTCCAGAGAAAAGTATGAGGTCATCAGGGACGAGGTCAAAAAATTAGAAGACGCTGAATTTATCAGAGAGGTCATCTACCCTGAATGGCTGTCCAATGCAGTCATTGTCCCAAAGGCCAACGGGAAGTGGAGAATGTGCGTGGACTTCACAGACCTCAACAAGCACTGTCCCAAAGACAGCTTCCCTCTCCCCCGCATTGACCAGATGGTAGACGCTACCGCAGGCCATGAGCTCATGAGCTTCATGGATGCCTATTCAGGGTATAACCAGATCTTCATGAACCCTGAAGACTCGGAGAGGATAGCCTTCATCACTGACAAGGGGACATACTGTTACAGGGTCATGCCCTTTGGCCTAAAAAATGAAGGGGCAACATACCAGCGCCTCGTAAATAGAATGTTTGAAGACCAAATTGGGAAGTCTATGGAGGTCTACGTAGATGACATGTTGACTAAGAGTCTGAAGGCAGAGGATCATGTAGCAGACCTGGAGAGAACCTTTAATATGATGGACAAATACCAGATGAAGCTTAATCCGGCCAAGTGTGTCTTCGGGGTCAGAGCAGGGAAGTTCTTGGGGTTCATTGTCAACCAAAGAGGCATCGAGGCCAATCCTGAAAAGATAAAGGCCCTTGTTGAGATGAAGACTCCCAAGTCCATTAAAGACGTTCAGAGACTCACAGGGAGAGTTGCTGCCTTGAACAGGTTCGTGTCTAGGGCCACAGACAAGTGTTTACCATTCTTCAAGATCCTTAGGAAGGCCTTCGAATGGAGCGAAGAGTGTGATGAGGCTTTCAGGGACCTAAAGTCATACTTAGGGTCTCCCTTGATGCTGTCACGGCCCGTGCAGGTTGAACGACTTTATGTGTACCTCGCCGTCTCAAAGTCGGCCATCAGTGCAGCCATTGTGAGAGACGAAGACGGGATATAGAAGCCTGTGTATTTTAACAGCAAGGCACTCCAGGGGGCAGAGCAAAGATACCCGAGGATGGAGAAGTTAGCCTACACCTTGATCCATGCCTCAAGGAAGATGAAGCCGTACTTCCAGTCCCATACAATGGTCATCCTCACCGACTCTCCTCTCAGGCAGGTCCTACACAAGCCAGAAAAATTAGGCAGGCTAATGGCCTGGGCTATAGAGCTGGGGGAGTTTGACATAGTGTATCAGCCTAGGACAGCCATTAAGGGGCAAGCGCTGGAGGATTTCGTGGCTGAGTTTACTTGGGAAGGTGATGAAGCCGAAGGTGAGACCCTCGGGAAGACAGATACACAACAAGATAGGCCCACTGACACACCCGCAGATGGGACTGAGACAAGCACAGCTAGAAGGAAAGCGGTTGAAAACGAAGAGGGAAGATACATCTTTAGATAGGGATCCCTCTCCGAGGGAAGTTTCTCAGAAGAACGCACCGTGTGGAGTCTCTTCGTCAACGGGTCCTCTTGCGAAAGCGGGAGCGGAGCTGGGTTAATAGTATCAGCACCCGACGGCACAGACATTGAGTACGCCTTGAGGTTCAACTTCAAAGCCTCCAACAACGAGGCTGAATATGAGGCCTTGGTAGCAGGCCTCTCCTTGGCCAAGTCTCTTAGTGTCGGCCAGATTTTGGTCCATAGTGATTCAAGGCTAGTAGTGAATCAGATACTAGGAGACTACGAGGCTAAGGACGATAGGATGGCCACGTACCTTGAGAAGGTGAGGTCGTTACTGAAGGGCTTCAGAGAAGTGAAATTAAAGAGGATACCTAGGCTCGACAATGGCCGTGCTGATGACCTTACTAGGTTAGCTTCGGCAACGAGGACAGACATCAGGAGGACGTTCCCAGTAGAAATTTTGCTTCGGCCAACTATTGCAGACGCTGAGGGAACACTTGGCAATTGCCTAAATGTTTCTCAGGAAGCTTCGTGGATGGACCCTCTGATCAGATACATTAAAGAAGGTGAGATGCCAGAAGCAAGGCAAGAAAAGAAGAAGTTGAGGTACAGGGCTGCAAAATTCACTGTCATCGGAGACACTTTATAAATAAAGGGGTTTTTGCTCTCCTTACTTAGGTGTGTGCATCCCTCAGAAGTCCCTTCCATTTTGCAAGATGTGCACGAATGATCGTGCTCAAGCCACATCGGGGGCAGATCCTTAGCGAAGAGGGTGATCACCCAGGGGTACTGGTGGCCGACCTTGAGGAAAGACGCAGTGGCATATGTAAAAAAGTGTGACAAATGTCAAAGATTTGCCACCATTCCTCACCAGCCCCATCGGCCTCTTACTTCCATTACATCCCCATGGCCATTTGCAGTGTGGGGAATTGACCTAGTAGGACCCTTGCCTAGGGCCATCAATAACTATCGATTCCTCATCGTAGCCATTGACTATTTTTCAAAATGGGTGGAAGCGGAGCCGATGGTGATGATCACAGAGTAGAAGACCTTCCAGTTCATATGGAAAAATATTATATGCAGATATGGACTCCCCAACACCCTCATCTCGGATAACGGGACTCAGTTCAAGAATACCTCTCTACAGAAGTACTGTGAAAGGGTGAGTATCAAACAATTTTTCTCCACCCCAGGCCGACCTCAGGCCAATGGGAAAACAGAAGTTACAAACAGGACAATCCTAGATGGAATCAAGAAGAGGCTTGAGGAGGCAAAAGGAAGATGGGTCAAGGAGTTATATGCCGTGCTATGGGCATACAGGACGACAGTGAGGACCTCTACCGGAGAGACCCATTCATATTAGCTTATGGCTCAGAAGCTGTCATCCCCACAGAGATCGAGTTTCCTACGCATAGAGTCCAAGTGTATGACCCCCAGAAAAACGTTGAAGAGAGGAGACTCGACTTAGACTTGATTGAGGAAAGGAGGGAGGACGCTGAGATAAGGCAGGCCGCCTACCAGCAGAGGACCGCAAGGTTTTACAATCAGAGGGTGAAACAGAGGCCCATCACAGTAGGGGACTTGGTTCTCAAGAAGACTTGGCAAAAGCCCAACAAGCTCCATCCTAATTGGCATGGCCGATATAGGGTCATCGATGAAGTCGTCCCTGGGACCTATAGACTAGAAAACCTAGAAGGGGAACCTTTTTCCAACCCCTGGAATGCAGATCATTTGAAGAAATACTATCAGTAGTGTTGTAAGGTCTTGATAAACCATAATTGTAATAAGAGTTGCTCCAACAGAACACTTTGAAAATTAATGAGAAATATCAGTGTTTCCCCTCATCCTGTGGTTATCAGTTCTAGTACACATGGAAACATCTACAGAGAACCACCCTCGGTTATAATGAGGGCCAGTGGAGGGGACGACCCCACCACTCTCCTCAAGAAAGACGAGGGAGAACATTAAAACCATTAGTTTGGTAATTTGATCCCTCGGCTATAATGAGGGCCAGTGAAAGGGACGACCCCACTACTGTCCTCAAGAAAGACGAGGGAAAACTTCATTAAAAACCATTAGTTTGGTAATTTGATCCCTCGACTATAATGAGGGCCAGTGTAGGGGACGACCCCACCACTGTCCTCAAGAGAGACGAGGGAGAACATTAAAACCATTAGTTTGGTAATTTGATCCCTCGGCTATAATGAGGGCCAGTGGAGGGGACGACCCCACCACTGTCCTCAAGAAAGACGAGGGAAAACTTCATTAAAAACCATTAGTTTGGTAATTTGATCCCTCGGCTATAATGAGGGCCAGTGTAGGGGACGACCCCACCACTGTCCTCAAGAAAGACGAGGGAGAACATTAAAACCATTAATTTGGCAAGTTGATCCCTCGACTATAATGAGGGCCAGTGGAGGGGACGACCCCACCACTGTCCTCAAGAAAGACGAGGAAATACTTCATTAAAAACCATTAGTTTGGTAATTTGATCCCTCGGCTATAATGAGGGCCAGTGTAGGGGACGACCCCACCACTGTTCTCAAGAAAGACGAGGGAGAACATTAAAACCATTAATTTGGTAAGATGATCCCTCGGCTATAATGAGGGCCAGTGGAGGGGACGACCCAACCACTGTCCTCAAGAAAGACGAGGGAAAACTTTATTAAAACCATAAGTTTGGTAATTTGACTCCTCGGCTATAATGAGGGCCAACGCAGGGGATGACCCCTCGTTCACCCTCAAGAAAGACGAGGGAGAGGTTAGTGGCATTAATACTTCCTTATTTTCCACTATGGGACAATATCGTTGTCTTTGTTATACCACCCTATGGGACAATATCGGAGGGCAGTAAAGAGGGTATGGGCTATAGACAGCCACCCTATGGGACAATATCGGAGGGCAGAGCCTCAACATCCACCAGAGGGGTTTCCTCAATGACCATAACCGGCTGATCCTCAGATGTGCCGACCTCCTCAACCTGCACTTGTGATTCTACATAAGTCAGAGCCTCGGCAATCATAGGGTCACCCAATCTGACTGCTTCAATCGAAGGGAGGACCGAGGAGACGACATCACCAAACCTGAGACCCACCGGCAGGCAGCCCTGATTCCTCTCTCCAAATATTCAAGGCCGAAGCCTTGAAACTCGTCAGAAATTTTATAAGCCTCAATAGCATCGTCCTCGGCTTTCTTGATGGCTGCTTCAAGACCAGTCTTGTACTTGGCCTCCATGTTGGTCAAGGCCTCATCCTTTTCCTTGAGAAGCAAGTCCTTGGCCTTAATGTCCTCGTCGTGCTGCCTCGTCAGCTGGTCCAGGATCCTTGCATGCTCAGTCCTGGTACTTTCCAACTCGGCCTTTGTAGTATCTAAATCAGCCTGCAGGTCGGCCTCATGCTGGATGGCCCTCTCGGCGTCATGGAATTTCTCCTGATTTTCAGCCATCCATTTTGTTGCCGAGGTAAAAGAGCACACAGACTGCACAAGAAAAATAAACACATGTCAAGAGGCCGAGGAAACAGTTATTGAAAGAATGAAATTTAAAGAGTGGGTCAAGACCAATACCTGTGCAAGGGCGTGCAGACCATAGTCGTACACTTTGGCAGGAGGCATCTTGGACAAGAACTCGTAATCAGCGGCCGAGGGTGCAAAAAACATTGAGGCCTTGGCTGCCCTCAAGTTTGCAATGAGTGATGAGGGCTCGGCCCTCAGATGTGCCAAGTTTTGAGACTAGAAGGCCCCCATGCTGGATGAAGAGGCAGTCCCCTCAGATGCCTCGACCCTGGCCCTCGTCCGAGAATCCGGCCGAGGGTCAACAGGGGCCTGAGGCTCCTTTCTTTTGTGGCTATCGGCGGTCGACTCCAAAACCTTCGGCCCAGCGACCTTCGTCTTCCTCGGAGCCTGCTGAGGCTCCTTTCCTTTCTTCTTGGCCAAGCCTGATAATAAGCTGGGAGCAGTCATTTCCCAAAGATAGTCTGATGTACCTGCAGGACGACCTGGAAAGAGGATGACACGTCAAAAAAATGCAGAGATAAAGAGGAAACACTTAAAAAATAAATAAAGAATGGAGAACGTTTAGTACAACTCACATAGTTCTATCAGAGGGCCGACCCTCAGACCAGCTTCTTTGAGGAACCGGGGGGTCATCAAATCTTTAAATTTTGGAAGCTCACCACCTCTCCCTCGTCCCCTCATTGAAGGGTTAGACCATCTTCTGGGGACCCTCGGACCATCGGCTACAAGTTGAGCCTCGGCGGTGAACTCCCACTCCCCAGAGATAAAGAAGAATCTCCTTTTCCAATCGTGGTTGGAAGTTTGGGCCATGTGGAGGAGTTTCTTCTCAGACATCCTTGCCCCCAGATGATAGTATCCAGGCTGTTTGGACGAGGAGGTGATATTGTAGCAGGCCAAGAATAGGTCGGCCGAGGGATCGTCAGTGAAAGCATTCTTCCACAGGGAGATGTAGCCCAGGATCGTCCTCCAAGAGTTGGGAGGAAGTTGAGAGGGGGCAACACCAAGGGCAGATAGGATATCTACGATGGCAGGATGCAGAGGGAATCTGACTCCAACCTTGAACATTTGTTCATAAACTGCAACCTCTCCCTCTTCACAATCAAAAACCCTCTCAGACTCAGAGGGAACCCTCATAGTTACGCTGGGGGGCACTCCATAGGCATGCCTCCATATCAAGAGGTCGCGATCCCTAACAGAGGAGATATAGGACGAGGCATGGGAGGTATCAATCTGGTCATCTGTATCATCGCCCTCGTCCTCAGTCCCCTCTCCCTCGGCCTCATCATCTTCCAGAGGCCCCTGGGGAAAGGCCATCTGAAAGGCATGGGGAGATAGGGTTGTCATAGGGACAGCCTCGGAGGGGACCATACCCTCGGCCTGGGCTTAGGTCAGATGTCTCTCTCCTACTGGAAGGTCCAGCGCCAGTTGGCGGGGAGGCTCTCTCATCCATCTCACTTGAATGACACTCGGCTGGACGATGGGACGACCCACAAGACTCAGACGGTTCAAATGGTTTTATTGTGGCAAGAGGAATGGGAAATATGGGTCTTACCCAATTAGGGTCGGCCCCTCGTATCCTCTCTTCCTCTTCCTCTATTCGTCTGATCTCTGCAAAGAGCTTCTCTCTCAAGGATGGGAATTCAGATGCTAAACTATAAAGCCTCCTAAGCATTAAAAGGGAAGACCCTACACTTGGAGGAATTTGGGGAACTTAACTACAAACAAGTTTGCAGTTGACCAAATTAGACTTTTGAATTAAAAAGGGAATTGATGGTTTTCACTCAAGAACACTCAAGAACACTCAATAACCAGTCGCTGGAAAAGTTAAGAAACCACCCAAATCCGTCCCTACAGGCCTAAAACCAAAAAGCAAAAAAAATAATGAAAGTAAAGAGGACGCTGGGGCAGAAGGATTACCTGAGAAAGAAATAGCAAAGATGCCAAACTCGAAACGTAGAGATTGCAGAAATGAAAAGAAGGATGGAAGCTAGAAAGAGAAAGCTTGGGCACGAAGAAGAAGAAGAAGAAGAGAGAGAGAGTTCAAAAATCTTTTAAATACCTTAGTAATGAGTGGGCCCATTGACCAAGGCAGGACACAACCCACGAGGAAGGCATCATTAGGGCACAAAGCCCCAAGAAAAGTGTGCAGCCGCCATGCCTTGGAAACTGGAACAACAATGAGTATCTGGCCAGGTGTCACTCACCTAACTGATCATACACGCATCTCAATTACAACACTATCCCTCAGCCATATCAATAACATCAATGGCTAAGAGCTGGGGGGTGATTGATATACCCGTTTATATCCTCGGTTTGGCTGAAGATTACCTCCAAACGGATGACCCCTTAGGGGGGGGGGGCCTTCACCAGTCTCTAGACAACCCCTCAGGGGGCCGACCCTTCATCAGGCCCCGGACGACCCCTCAGGGGGGCCGACCCTTCACAAGGCTCCAGACGACCCCTCAGGGGGGGGCGACCCTTCATCAGGCTCCAGACGACCCCTCAGGGGGCCGACCCTTCACAAGACGACCCCTCAGGGGGGCCGACCCTTTATCAGGCTCCAGACGACCCCTCAGGGGGGCCGACCCTTCAACAGGCTCCAGACGACCCCTCAGGGGGCCGACCTTTCATCAGGCTCCGGATGACCCTTCGAGGGGCCGACCCTTCATCAGACTCCGGATGACCCTCGGACGACCCTCCGAGGGTACGACAGTACGAGGCCAGAATTGGGCCAGACTCACTACTGAAAGGAACTTTGCCCTCGGCCTCGGCCCTAGGCCGAGGGTGACATCATCACAACGCGTGGTTTGGGAGACTCGTGGAACAGTGCGCGTGAGGCTCACATGGCACAGGGGATATCGTTATAACAAAATCACACCCTCACGTGAGGGAATATTATGTCATCATTTGGCATCTACAGGTGTCAACAGGGGATCGGCTAGATCATGATTCACATGCACCATGCATACTTGGGGGGTACACTACACCCCCCAAGACCTATATATACTTGTCACCTACAACCCTACAGGGGATCGATCAATTGACTGTAACCCTAGCTAAAACTCTGCTTGTACACACAGTAGATAGGGAGAGAGGCTTATGTGCATTGTATCTAAGGCCATTAGTGCCCATACTTAGTGGATCACACACTCACAGTGGATGTAGGCCAAATTGGCTGAACCACTATACATCATTGTCTTATTTCCTCTTATACTCATCCCCTTTTACATACTTATACACTTATACATCTCTATGGCTGCCATGGCTGCTACTGTTTGAGCTCACTATCACTTATCCGGTGGTGCTAAATCTCAGCATCATCAACCTTCAAAATATTATCCAAATCAAATAGCTATACTTCAATGAATAATTATATCTAACTATTCAACATATAAAAGGAAAATGAGTTTATATACAGTGACAAATTGTAAACACAAATTGTAGATATAAAAAGTAGACACAATGGCATGGCATTTCCACAACAACAAGAAAAAAAAAGTTGGCTTCTGACTCGGCATAAATATAAACAATATGGAAAAAAACTCCAAACATTCCAAATAAAACTCACCAGCTCTAAACACATTTGATAATGATTCTCTTATATTGTTGCATCTTTATGCTCTGGTAGTATGAATACCACAACATCAGATTTACTTATATTGTTGCCTCCACTGTTGATTGAATTGAGGTAAAGACAGATTGATTGGCAAAAGGTAACCAGGGGCAACCTGCTTTGTGTAGGGGTGTTTAAGAATTATAAATGTTTTATAAAGGGATATTTTTGCTACAAGATTGATTATAAACGCCCTTTTTATGCTGGAATGGAAGTTGAATCGAAGGGGAAAGAAAAAGGTTTCAAGCTTTGAAGAGGAGAATGAAAAGGCAAAATAGGGGATGAGAAAAGACGGAGTAAATTTGGATAGAAGACCATTTAATTCAAGAGGCTTTTCCGTTGAAAGAGGAAATATAATAGGAGGAGGATTTTTGTGGGTTTAAAACTCTGTTGACACGTGGATAGCCTTAGATGAAGCTGTCATTAAATGCTTGTTTAGAGATTTATAGTATATAGAGATAATAGATAATAAATTAAAGTGTGTATAAATTAATGTAATCTGAAAGTACTTTCAATATAAAACTATCGCATTAACGTGTCCTACATGCTCCAATACAAAATTATAGTTGGTTAGAATTTCAAGGAATATAAATCATTATACCTGCAAAAAATTATAAGCGAGTACCAAATACACCCTATTGTATAATTTGTGACACCCCGCCTAATAAAATACCGGGTGATCAGTCCTATACCAAATTAAAACAGGAATCCCAGTTGGATCATCCTTAGCTTCACTGTCGAAAACTTTTTAAAACTTACTAACCACCTAGTATTCCAAAAACTGGTGCCAATTTTAACTTTTTAATTAAACCAAAATTGTACATGCGAAATTAAAATATAAACCATTCACACAACTGACTGAAAATAAACTGAATCATAATTACACAACATGCCGAATAAATCACCGGCCACCAAAGAAATAATCCGAATACAAAAATTCAACACCTGAATAAATTACACCTGAAAACTGTACCGAGAAGTCTGGGCGACAAGCCCTAAATAAAACTGAAACTGATACAAGATTCCTACTCTAGGAATGGATGAATGATGCGTCTAATCCAAACTCTTGCTAGCATCCACATATGCCGCAGCTCCGTGTCCCTGGAATAGAATATCAATCATGGCGTCCCTGTGGCTGGACACCTAAAAGGTTTTGAAAATATTTTTATAGCAAGGGTTAGAACCCAAAACATTTTGAAAATATTTAGCAAGTGATTTAACTGCAGTAATTTAAAATGCATGAATGCGCTTCATATTTAAGTTAGTGTCGCACTCCCTTGTGGAAATTCTCACCCCTCCACTATTGTGCACACCTACCGGTTACCTTAACCCCACCTAGTTGTACTACCCCGTCCAACTAGTCCTGGTATAACCTTCCCTTGCCATACTACTCTAACCCGAGTATAATGATTCTTGAATTATAAGTTATTTCACAATTAACTTAATTAATTCCTCTTAAATAATATCATATAACCGTGTCACAAGTTATATAAAGTACATACATCACACACTGTATTATTTCCACCAATGATTAACTTAATTAATTTCTCATTAATTAACTGCATATAACTGTAACCCGCGTTATATAAGATAACTACATCACACATTGTATTATCACCCACATATAATATTTACTACCATATTATACGTACCTTTACTAACATCCACACATATATCGTACGCGTATCCATCCTTCCGAGTATACCCTCACCAGATGATTCACTCTAAAATGCCATCTCACTAGGTGTGCTCACAAAACCTAGTTTCCCCAAGTTAGAATCGCTCACCAACTTGGACCAAAATATAACGAAGTGGAGGAGGTCATATTCCTTCCCTGAAAGTGAGATAAATCCCTCACCCATATATACCGGACGCTATGACCTGGGGATATACTCGCCCTACTCCTCAAGCTAAGGGATTCACCCACATCGCGCAACCTCCCTTGATAGCCTTTGAGTATTTAAATTGAATAAATATATAGTCACTGATATTTACTATCACACACAATATATACACATATATATATATACTATCACTACCCGTGTATATATATATATATTATAAACCCCAGTTTTTACCGTGTACTCAAACTCCCGCACACTGCCTGTAATTTAATGTCACACACAATACATACACGTATATATATATACTATCACTACACCGTATATATATATATATATATATATATATATATATATATATATATATATATATATATATATATATATATATATTAATAACCCCGGCTTTACCATGTACTCAAAATCCCATACACTGCCTGTAATTTCCTGAGTCTGTGGCCCGACTCAATGTAATTAATTTTCTCACTTAATAACTTATCCTCTTCCCGAGTCTATGGTCCGACTCTAATATAATTAATTCACACCTTAATTAATATAATACTTTCCCCGAGTCTATGGTCCGACTCTAATTAAATTAATTAACAAATTAATTAATCAACCCAAATTCCGAGTCTGTGGTCCGACTCTAATATAATTAATTATCACATTAATTAATAAGTACCCTTCACGAGTCTACAATTCGATCCTGATTAAACTAATTATTCCACCCATTAATTTAATCATACCCGAGTCTACAAACCGACTTTAATTAAATTAATTAACACCTTTAATAATTTAATTCTACCCGAGTCTACAATCCGACTCTTTTTAAATTAATTAACACTCTTATTAATTTAATATTACCCGAGTCTACAAACCGACTTTAATTAAATTAATTAACACCTTTAATAATTTAATTCTACCCGAGTCTACAATCCGACTCTTTTTAAATTAATTAACACTCTTATAAATTTAATATTACCCGAGTCTATAATCCGACTCTAATTAAATTAATTATCACATTTATTAATTTAATAACTTGGTGTCACTCAACCATTGTCCCCGGACTCACTTACTTGGCCCGTAACTTAATATTTCCCGAGTCTATATCCCGACTCAAAATTATTTAGTTTATCTCCAAACTTAATTCACTACCTTGGGGTCGCATGTCCAATATACCCGGATTCACTCAATTGATCCGTACCTCGCTGTTTTGGAATAAAGTTTCTCAATTTCATCCATTTAATATCCCACATAAATTCATCCTATTCCCAATTACTTTCTCCCATAATTGCTAGGAATATTTGTTTCACAATTATTTATCACTAATAAATGTATGGAAATTTAATTTATAATTAATTCCCCTTTATATCTCGCCCAGGCCGAACTGGCCAGAATTTCCCACCATCGATCGATCGATGCCCCCGATCGATCGATCGACCCCTTCGTTACAGCTCTGCCTCCCCCCTGTTTTCCACCATTAACGAACCTCAAGGTTTCTAGACCAGAATTTAAACCTCTAATTACATCATCCCATCATCTACACATGGTTAATCCACATCCCATTCATCTTAGAGACCTTAAGATAATCAACCTCTCTACTTATCTCATAATTTTCGAAATGGGTCTTTCTCCATAAAATTCAATTATCTGTTTTAAATCCCAAATTCCAGATTCGATTTCCACTCTTTTATGTTCTGAAATTTTCGTTCAAATCATATATACATATTCAGATATCAATAACCCATCTAAATCTTACTTTGAATCTCATTCAAGTGTTTCAAAAACAAAAACCCCATTTTGTACCCATTTACAACCAAAAACGAATTTTGGTTTACACATCACTATGATATGAATTGATTAGCTTGCTTTAAGAATCAAAACAGTTAACCACTTGCCTGGAATTACTCGTAGGGTCTGATTCCATTGTTGTAGAGATTGGTTGACGAAGAACACCCCAAATTAACCCTTTAATTTGGTTCCAAAAGCTCCCAATTGCTCCTGCTAAGCTTTCCCCCAATTTCCCTCTCAAGCCCTAGGCTTAGAATTGTGTTGGCTACTGATTTCTTAATCCCCCCACTTAGGTTAAAATCCTAAATCCCGTTTTTCACCTAATGGGCTTAATTAAAGTGGCCCAACTCACCTCGTGTGGGCCCGGCTATGCCCAAAAATACCCCGAGACCCAATTACTACCTCCGGGTACTCTTTTCTGACTATCTCGACCCATCCGGACTCAACCACGCACTCAGAATTGACATCCGAATTAATTTATAAAAATCCTTATCTCACACCCAATTTAGTCTATGCCGACTCCCGGGTGGGATAAGTGCATACCCCGTCATTAATACCTGAAATGACGTAATTAAATTATTACTATTCACTTAGTAAATAAATTTTCCCTAAACATTAACCATTCACTCCCCGATTAATATTTAAATATATATATTGCCATAATTAATTCAATTAAAATTACAACACACCAGTAATTTAAAATTCCCGAATTAATTAAATATTAACTATACAAAAATACGGGGTGTTACATAATTATCCCATGTTGACTATACTGTAAGTAAACACTATAAATAGAGATCAACCCCTTTGGTTTTTCATTACAATGATTTAGTCTCTCTCTCTCTCCCAAAAAAACCTATGCCCGATTTCCCTTTTTTCCTCGAAACCAACCTCGACCAGCTCTCCCCCTTCCCTGACGATGCCAACAGCCGACCTCCTCCTCTTTCTTCTTCATCTTCTTTTTTCATTTTTTTAGTTGTGTCTACCATGGATTAAAGCTTTGAAGATTATATGTATATGGATGAATGTGTATGAGTGGTTGAAGCTCCAACCCCACCCTTTCCATGGTGGTGGCAGGCAGTTGAAACCCATTTTGAGCTAAGAATTATGAGTTTTGCTGCTAAGAAATATATATATATATATGTATGTGTGTGTGTGTGTGTGTGTGTGTGTGTGTGTGTGGATCTAAGATTATTGAGATTGTTAGTATATCATTGTTTTGCTTTGTTCGAATTACATTCCATTTTGGATTGGATGTTTGCGTAGTGTAATCTCAATATGGTATTAGCTACTCTAATTTTTATCCAAACAATACCTGTTTATTATATATACTCAATTACGTAAGACAATGGTCGTAAACATGAAATTCCGACACATACGAGTAATTGTACATTTTTTGAATGTATTTGGACTCGTTATCATTTTTCTAATAAAATTGTCACTCTTCTTTTAAAAGTATGTTTAAAATGAGTTACGACACCAAACGACTTGAAATTGTATCATTATAATCTAGCCATTTAAAAAAAAAATGAGTATGCAGGTGTTTGACAAATTGTTGTGTTGTGTTGAGTAATATTGGAAGTGGCAAGACCACTAATTTACTGTCCAAATAAGGAAGGGAGTTTTCAATTTTATTTTAATTTTATTTATCACAAACATTAATTTTATACTACCCGTAACAAATGTCGATACTCGGATAATATAAAATATGATCGATGAGATATAATAAACATCAACACTCAAGCGGATTAAAATTAATATTTTTTATTGATTCGGTTAAGAAATTAATCTCGGACCAACTTTGGAAATTAATATTTTTGGAAACACATATAAATTGAAGATCTTGTTAAAATAGTTAAACTGTATATTTGATCAAATTAATATTTTAATAAAATATTAAATTGTTTTTATTCAATTTATTTAGACAAATTGAATCCTTTGATTCTATTTAAAGAATAAGTTTTATTCATATTACCCACATGACGTAAGACATCATAAACCCAAAACATTTCTCCCAATTACTGATATACCACCCTCATTTAAACCCTCGAGCCAATAACTAGGGAAACTGGAACATGGCAATGAAAGATCCGTGAATTACAACAAAAAGCTCGTAAACAGTGGTAGGTGATTCTATTTCACTATTATACCTTGAACCTATGTCTTTGGTATTATTGCTTTTTATATCACCATGTGATAGCCTTGAACTCATATTGTCATTCATGAAATCTTTGATAGTTCGACTATCTCATGATGCTTGATTCTATCTTTTATCTGATTAAACTAAAGCCAGCCTGACCAGGACAGCATATTTGATTTCAGTAAATTATCCGGATTGTAGTACACCATTGTATCTTGTTGAATAATGATTTAATTTATTTTACCATATTGCAGTATACCCTGCATGTTATTAAACTTTGGTTTCAATTATCCGATTTGCAGCATAGCCTGCCATTTTATAACTATTATCAGTGAAACCTTTAGTAGCATACCTTATGATCTAGGGATTGGACCCGGTAAACCCCCGATAAATCTCGTTGTCCTGAAAGAATTAAATGTTGAGTGACTTATTGTTATTTTCTCTATGTATGAATGCCACTTTAGTGGAGTGTGCCAAGTTGTTTGGTTATACCCCAATTATTGAGATTGCTTGTTCAAGTGAATTTTATGCCTTGAGCGATATTATAACGGTATGACTACGCTTTTGTAGCCCCTATAGAGGATATTTTTTGGGTTATCGTATTATAGTCCAAACCTTATTTATAACTCAATAAACACCATATCCGGTTATAATCACCATATAGTTCTTTCATATATCACAGACTTTAGTATGCCCCTGTGTAGTTATGTTGATATTTTCCGTTGCTGCAGATTGCCACTGTTTTATATTTAGAGCATTTCAAACCTACATATGATATTTACACGGATTTCCATATTTACATTGTTCTACAACTAGAATTATCTATTGGGCGAAGTTTTGTTTATTCCTTCTTTTTCGGTTATTGTACATAGGTACCAATAGGCCATGATGAATAGTTCAGAGATCAGCTAATGCATAAAGACAAAGAAATGTCATATTATAACAAAAGGAGCCTAGTTAGCATGAGAAATAATTTTATATTGTTCCTAGCTTCCAGTTGTAAAACATTTGAGAATCAATAAATGCCTCAGTTATTACAGTATTCAGATTTATTTATGATTTAGTAATTATCACGTTAACCCTCACCCTCGGCAAAATCAGGATGTGACAAGTCATTATTAGAGCTCAACCAGGTTACGTAGCCTATGCGGGACATAAATTGAGAATTAGTATCAAGTGAGTTGTTTAGACCGTAAGGATAATGAGAATAAGATGTTTAACCTCGAGTAAGGAAGTCGATCTCAACATTATATGTGAAATACTAAGATCTTGTTTAGGAAAAAGGTTTTGGAGGATATAAAGAATAATTGATATTCATACGCTATGTATTTAGGGTTTGAGAGAATAAGTTATTTACATATGATTTGGATATATGTGATTAGTTCTAATATTAGAGTGTACGTGATCAGACGGATCATAAAGAATTTTGGGATTGTCAATGATTTGATTGAGGATTTAGAAATATACTAAGAAAATTATCTTAGGATGGGATTGTATACACTATACTCCATAAATCTGTACGTGCAACACTGTTCTTTAGTCTACATTATTCAATTTATTATCCCCTTGAAAATGATTTTACTTCATTTTTAATTCTAAAAAACTTTCATTCTTGGAAGTTATTTCACTTCTCTATTGAACTTTTATTATCATCTTTCGCATTGTACTCTTGTTATATTGGATACTATTCCCAATAGATTACGAGAAAATTACTTATGTTAGAATGGTAACTATTCAGTAATAGGTAAGCGATGATTCAAAGAAATGTTAATATATATTGGGATTTATTTAGAAGAAAGTTGAAGGCATTAGAAATATTACGATTGACCATTCTACTCTTTAGAACGTAACGGTATTACTTACTAGATCCTACCCCATGATTATAATTTTCTCCAATTTTACATGAACTTGGTTATGAATTTTGATTATTTAATCAATATCATATGCCTTATAATCAATGTTAATTATTTTCCCAGTTTGTCGTGACTTTGAATGTTATTGAAAATCTTACCACTGGAAACACTATGGGTTCCGTACAAAATATAATTTTTATCCTAAACCACGAGCTTAGTTTTAATTACATGAAATCTTATATAATAACCCTACATGACATGGATATACCAGATGCATCTCCCTTATAAAACCATGTTTTCCTAAAGGAACCCTAATATGGAACCAGACAATCTTGCTATTAGACAATATGACTTTTCATCCCAATAAATAAATGATAAAACAAAAGGTTTCCCTTGTCCTTTTACGTGGGAAGAAATATGAATAAATCATGTGAATGTTAACCATCCATGTTAATAAATTTGGCATGAATTACCAAGATGACCTAATATTTACGTGAATTACTAGTTGTTACTATAATCGACCAGAATTTTGCGATATCTAAAAATCCTTAGTCCCATCTTACCTGTTTCTTTTCTTATTAAGTTACTGTGAATTATAAAAAATAATTACCCGTTTACAAAAAAAACAAATTCATAGACATGTATCGATACCTTATGCTTTAATCATTTAGATCTCATGACCACATTTAACAAGTAATGTTCGACAACATGTATTCCTATTACGTTATGATAAACTTTATATTTATTGACTCCTTATTCGGTATAGTTCAATTACTTGCGACGTATGTAAGATCCTTTTACAAATAGTTGAATTAGTAACCTATTTAATTTTAGAACTCTTTCCTATGAATATATACCAGGTATCCCAAAATAACTATTCAACATCGTACCCTTATGTCTTTTTAGAATTCAAAAGCATCGACAAATTAGGAATAAACATCAATGCAAGCCTTTAGGATATGAAATTGTTACACATTTCGTTGTTAGTGATGTACCGTACCTACCCAAATTAAGAGAATCATGTATTCAAACCCCCGTTTCATCTATTTACGTTCATCCTACTTATAGTGCTTCGGATGTCTAGTTAACCTCATCTAAGAGTACGTTCTAACCTCTATATTAGTGTGACATTTTAGGAGACCTTAATCTTTTAGTGGACGATAAGAAATTCCAAGTAACTTTACGACCACACAGGTTTGAAATACGTCTTTGGGGGATAGAACTCAAGTTAGAAGTAGACCGAATGGACTTTAAAAAGCATATAAATCAAGTTAGATTATCATTTAGAAAGATAAATGTTGTAGCTGACACTTAATATCTTTATCTTACTAGGAAACTTGACCATCTGACCTTACAGAATGTTGTTGATACCAAAGAACCATGTGAATGTTAGCGAAATCTATTTTCGAAATTTCACCAATGCAGTTGCCTATCCAATCCTGAGAAAGAAACAAACCTATAATTTAGAAATATATTACACACCGCTGTATGTGGAAAGATATCACCAAAAGCTCATCGCTCTAGATTCAAGATACACCCCAGAAACTTAAGAACATATCATGCAGAGAAGGAATATCAGTAGTAGCTAATATAAGAATGATATTAAGAACTTTTCGAGGAATTATCATACTTGTTACCAAGTCTAGATAAGACAACAACATTCTAGTGAATTCCTTTATCTTCTTCCAATCTAAGAACATAAACGAATCGCATCACAAAGAACTTTATTATTTGAATGTTTCATACACTTCAAGGATAAAAACCAATATTGATGAGGGTAGAGTGACTTGTCAAAGTTCTCTTTTCTTCGAATAAAGACTATTTATTATTTTTTAATTTTTTAGTAGAAGATTTATAGTAACATGATTAACATGAACAAGCCTATAGTCATTGAGTAGAAGAACAGACATACCTAAAAGGCTAGATAATCTTAATGTTGTAATAATAATATGCTTTTATAGATTTTACCTCCCACCTAAATGAATGAACTTATACGAAACCTCATCATGATTTACTAGTATCTTACCTTGATTATATGACTCAACGCTAGTAAACCTAACTATTAGAGATTATGACTTCAAATACACCAGAATGTATATAATAGTTGAGAGAAATACATCCTTATAAACATATTCCCAATAATAGTATCCTTATACTAAATGTTATAGATAATAGTAACTTCATTTTCATTATTATACGAACAATGTTTAAAGGAACTATTTTTATTCTCAGTAGTGCACCTTGGATTACGTAAACCCCATCTGAGAGATTCAAATTTTCTAAATTTATAGGGTATATATAGCATAGCCCTGATGTACCTTAAAAGAATCCTTTTGTCTTGTATGAGTACCAAAAATCTCCGGAGTACAATTCTACACTATTAGATGTCATATTTATAGTAACTTTTAGTAAATTTATGAAAACCCCATAACAAGTAAAAAGAATGGACCTACTTAAAATACCCAGCCTTTATCAGGTGTTACCTTACATCTCAATTACTGGATTGAAATTCCTATAATAGCCCTAGCTGTTAGATGAAAAATAGATTGGATTTAGTTATCGTTATAAACATATTATCATGAGACCTTGCTCACCTTTACTATAATTAGTGAAGCTTAAAAGTCATTAGAAGTTTTAAGTCATTTTTATCATAATTCTAATTTAACTTTTTTCTCAATCTCAAGGACGATTGTCCTTATCATCTATTACTTTTATTGCATGGTACCCTGGACTTAATAAACCTTAAACCAAACATGATGAATTAGTCGAGAAAGTCTTTATTTAACTTTAAAGATCACTAGTCTGAATTATGAAAACAAAGACGAGTAACATTTTAATTAGATATCAGCTATTGAAAGTTGAACAAGTGACTATGAAGAATACATATCCTTAACCTAGAATGCAAAATTTCTTTTGATTATTTATGAGAATCCTAACAACGTGATTTACAATTAAGTTAATATCAACTTTGTGTTGATGAGATTTTGAAATCCAACCTCTAAACCTTTGAGTATAAATTGTCGAACCTCAATCTTTACTTACAAATACCTATTGTGCAAATAACTATACAATACTATTATTGTAAAACCCATGATTCGACCTATAATATTCTCTTACCCGTAACTACTGGTATAGCATGACGAAATACATTGTCTGAAACGAACCTCAAACCACGAGAACAAATATGAACCATGTTACCAAAACCCCTATTTTGATACACGTTACCTGCAAAAACTTGTAAAAATGTCGATTAATTATCTGAACCCCTTTTTGTTTACTAATATCTCCAGTAATCTGGATTGATTAGCTCCAATTTTATTGGATTGCCGTTGTCTTATATAATTAGTATTTCCCAAAAGCCTATAAATAAATAGTATGGGATATTTTTTTAGAAACCATTTGTAGCCTTTAAACTAAACTAGTCAATGATATTTCTACTTGTTGGGCAGTATCATCATGTATTATTGTGCTTATTTCACTTCTATAAAATTTCTTATTATATTTATGATAATGTCATTATTCCTTATATGATTATGTTAGGTCACTAATCACAAAAAGGCTGACCTCGGTCAATAATAAACTTATAAACTATTCTTCCAAATATGCTACATACCTAGATGATATACCTACTATGAGATTTTGAAAACTTCAGAATATCAAAATTTCGAAGATGAAATTTTTTTAAGGTGGGTAGAATGTAACATCCTGATTTTTATTTTAAATTAAATTGAATTATTTATGTGTCAAAATAACCTTTTATGAACTATTAATTATTTTTGCGATGCTTGTGACTCGTACGTATTATTTGTAATATGAAAATAGGGTCGATACGTTTATTCTCTCATTCAAAATAGAATATTTTTCATATAAAACGGATAGTAGAACGAGTTTAAAACATATTATTTTTAATTATTATTCAAATTAAAGGGTGTATAAATTAGTGTAATTCTAAAGTACTTTCAGTATAAAATAACCACATTCACGTGTCCTATAAGCTCCAATACTAAATTATAGTTGGTTACAATTTCAAGAAATATAAATAATTATAACCGCTAAAAATTATAATCGAGTACCAAATACACCCGGTTGTATAATTATCATATGTTGATTGAACTGTACCTAAACACTATAAATAGAGACCAACCCCTTTGTTTTTTCATTACAACGATTTGATCTATCTCTCTCCCAAAAAAAAGCTCTGCCCGATTTCCCTTTTTTCCCTCAAACCAACCTCGACCGGCTCTCCCCCCTTCCCTGACGTCGCAAACAGCTGACCTCCACCTCTTTCTTCTTCATCTTCTTTTTCCGTTTTGTTTAGTTGTTTCTTCCATTGACTAAAAAATTGAAGATTACATGTATATATATGTATATGGATGAATGTATACGGCTGTGTGTGTATGAGTGGTTGAAGCTCCGACCCTGCCCTTTGTGGTGGTTGGAAGCTAAAACTCATTTTGGGGTTAGAGTTCTGAGTTTTGCTTATAAGAAAATGAATTTATATATGTATGTATAATCATGTGTGTGTGTGTGGGCGCGATTTGAGCCTGACCACCACCCATTTCCATGGCGGTGGCCGACAACCAAAACATCCCCAACAGGGGTATGTTTCTACGATTTCCTTATATATATATATATATATATATATATATATATATATGGATCTGAGATTATTGAGATTGTTGGTATATCATTGTTTTTCTTTGTTCGAATTCCATTCCATTTCGGTTTGGATGTTCGGTCAGTGTAATCTCAATTTGGTATTAGTTACTCTAATAATTATCCTAATAATGCTTTTCAATTATTTATACTCGATTACGTAAGAAAATGGTCGTAAACATGAAATTCCGACACATGCGAGTAATCATACATTTTTCTGAATATATTTGGACTCGTTGTCACTTTTCTAATAAAATCATCGCTTTTCTTTAAAAAGTACGTTTAAACCGAGTTATGACACCAAACGACTTGAAATTATATCTTTATAATCTGAGATGCTATTACGATGCATTTAAAAAAAAATATGATTATGTTGGTTTTGTACAAATTGTTGTACTGTGTTGACTAATATTGGAAGTAGCAGGACCACTGATTTGTTGTCCAAATAAGGAAGGGAGTTTACAATTTTAGTTTAATTTTATTTGTCACAAACAATAATTTTATACTTCTCGTACCAAATGTTGATACTCGGTTAATATAAAATATGACCGATGAGATATAGTAAACATCAACACTCAAGCAGATTAAAACTTATATTTTTTATTGATTCGGTTAAGAAATTAATCTCGGACCCGCTTTGGAAATTAATATTTTTGGAATCACATATAAATTGGAGATTTTGGTAAAATAATTAAACAATATATTTGATCAAATTAATATTTTGATAAAATATTAAATTGTTATTTATTCAATTTATTTAGATAAATTGAATCTTATGGTTCCTTTTAAAGAACACGTTTAATTCGTATTACATGCACAACGTAAGACATCATAAACCCAAACCATTTCTCCCAAATACTAATATACCACCCTTATTTAAACCCTTGAGCCAATAACTACAGAAACTGGAACACATCAACGAAAGATCAGTGAATAACAACGAAAAGCTCGTAAACACCGGTAGGTGATTCTATTTCACTATTATACCTTAAACTTATGTCATTGACATTACTGCTTGTTATATCACTATGTGAGAACCTTGAACGCGTATTCTCATTTATGAACTCTTTGATAGCTCGACTGTACCGTGATTATTGATTCAATCTTTTATCTGATTAAACTCAAGCCAGCCCAACCAGGATAACTTATTTGATTTCAGTCAATTATCCGGATTGCAGTACACCGCTGTATCTTATTGAACATTGATTTAATTTGTTTTACCATATTGTAGTATACCCTACATGTTATTAAACTTTGGTTTCAAGTATCTAATTTCCAGTATAGCCTGCCATTTTATAACTATTATCAATAAAAACCTTTAGTAGCGTACCTTATGATCCAGGGATTAGACCAGATAAATCCCCAGTAAATGTAATTGTCTTGAAGGACTCAGATGTTGAGTGCCTTGTCGTTATTTGATCTACGTATGAGTGTCACTCTAGCTAAATGTGCCAAGTTATTTGGTTATTCCCTAATTATTTGGATTTCCTGTTTAAGTGCATTTTATGCCTTGAGCAATATTATAACGATATGAGCAATATTATTTTGAAGGCCTCTTAGGGGTTTTGCTTAGAGGGAACTCAATCCCCAGAACGGAATTGCCTTTAAGTCCCAGCTCCAACGCAGAAAACGAAAGAACTGGAGGGTACACAGGCTCGCCATCTATGAATTCAGCAATGTTAGCCAGTTGTTTCGGCCAGAACTTCGTGGCAAAAAGACTGGTCACATTCCCTTGCCTCTTGTTGGAGGGAATGGTAACTCGCCCAGCCATTGATTCACTTATCCCCCACGCAGCAGTGGAGGAAAATAAGGAACATGCCTCGCTAAAGCTAACCTTTGGGTTTGAGGATTGGAAAACTGAGCGAGGAGCCCCTTGATCAAACCCAAATTGACGACTACACCGATTGGGGTTATAATGTTCGCTGGAATATCCCCACTCGGTGTAGGAAGGCAGATACCCCGGAGAAAGGAGAAGCACCACGGCTAACTGAGGATCTTCAATGTCTACCCCCACCTGAACCACCCTGGATTCGTGCTGGAAGAAATCACAAGTATGAACAAAGGCGTCCTCTCCATAAGGCCTCATAACAAAGTCCTCAAAACGGTCAATTGAGGCGATCAACTCTTTTCGGCTCTGCCTCTTGTGATAAATATAAAAGCGTGGGGGCAGAATGGTTTCTTGGCCGCTATAACAGGAAAGCGCACGTAAAGAAAGCTGGTTAGAAGGATGCTGTTAGCAAAATTGGCCAGGTTATAACGGCCAAGTGATCGTTCCATGTCGAACAATGTTCTGTCGAGCCAGGTGTAGAGGGACCCTAAGGCAATTGCAGCCAAAGGAAGTTTGATGCCCCGGGCCAAACGAAGGGATATGTTGATAAGGTCCCTTCGGGGCTGATCGTTTGGTTTTCCCGTCAAAAGAAAACGGGAAAGAATCACAAGGATGTAAGCAGGGAGCTCTAACGAAGTACCTTGGCCAGGGGCATCCGTTGAAGTTGAAGAACTACCTTCACTAGAATCCTTGAAGAAGTAGTTAATCAGCGGAGTGAAGGTGTCTTTGTTTGAAGAACCGATGCAACTTCGGCATATTCGGTCCAACGCCAAACGGTCAGCAGTCTCTTGGGCGTCGAGAGGCTCATCGGTATAAGGCTCATGACCTGTTGCTTCGAGCCCCAGAAGCTCGCAGACATCTTCTAGGGTTATCGTAAACTCTCCCCACGCAACAATGAATGTGTGAGTCGTCACGTTCCAACGAGAAACAATAATGGGGAGAGCAACATTATTTTTGGAGAGAGTAAACTCACCAAACCGTTTGGCCCGTTGAAGGCCAATCTTACTTAAAATATCACCATGGGAACTCACCATGTGAGAGTTCCAAGCAGCAAAATGGGCAGGAGAACCCCCTGGTGCTTCGAAATCAATGTGGGACCATTGGAAGTCCCCTCGCTCCAGACGAAACCGGAGAGTCCCCTCTGGAGGAAGAAAGCCCCACTTCGAGGGTTCTTCGTCCTCGTCACCCAGCACTAAGGTCTCAAACTTGCATTCAAAGTTGACAGTCTTGCAGGCAGCAGCGAAGCTATCATCCTCGCCAAAAATGGGAGAGCGACGATAAAACCTTAACTGTTCATGACGGACAACGTCCAAAGCAGAAGCAGCAGTAGTGGTAGCAACAGCAGTAGCAGGCGGCGCACTGGTTGAAGAGATGGTGGGGTAACTTGGAGATGCCATGACAGAGTGTTAGAGCAAACAAAAAACAACCTTGAGTAAGAGGAGCCTGAGCACGACAATGGCAGAGAGCAACCACAGGAGGTGGCGTAGAAGATGAGAGCAAGAAAAGGAAGGCACAAGCTTGCACAGCAATGGAGGTTTCAGATGCTCAACAATGGAAGCTCTCTCTCTCTCTCTAAAAGCGAAGGAAATTCGAAGAAGGTAGTGGCAAAGTAAGAGAAAGAAAGGTTTTAAGTGTTTGGGAGATTTGGCCATTTATTTTTTTAAGTTCGTCGTTTAAGTTTCCCACCATTGCACGTGTGTGGCCGCCTGCAATCATTTCAAAAGTACACGTGGAACTTCGGGAAGTGTTCTGACAATGGAAAAGACAACGCTACGTCATTTAATGAAGTGACACCTGAGGAACAGCCATCGTTACCTTCCTAAGCAAGATTGAGTTTTGGGCGCCAAGATTTTCTCTGACATATCCAATAAACCCCCCAACAAAGAAGGTGTCCCAACGGTTCAAAAAAGCCACGATGTCCCCTCGACAGAAGCTCAAATGTTGTTTAGTTATGACTCAGTTACATCGGGGATAATTTTTCACTTTTTCGAACATTACTGGGAGAATATTAGCAGGTCCTTCGGGAGAATTTCAGATATTCAAGCTGGAACGGTTGAGGCTCAACATTAGAAAAAAGCAGCAGGCCAGACAGAGAAGGTTCATCGGATTAAGAAGTTTTCGTGGAGGCACTTCTTGTTCCCATAACAAATCCCTCCACGAAGGGGCAAATGTAGAGGGGGCCTGAAGGTAATCCTGGGATTAGGGATAATCCACCAATTGGCAAACAGTGTTCTGAGGATAAGCCCAGCGTGGCAGCTTGGTGAGGCAGCTCCGCGTGGCAACTCAAGCGTGGCAGCTTGGTGAGGCAGCTCAGCGAGGCAACTCAAGCGTGGCATCTCAGCGTGGCAACTCAAGCGTGGCAGCTTGGTGAGGCAGCCCAGCGTGGTAACTCAAGCGTGGCATCTTGGTGAGGCAGCTCAGCGTGGTAGCTTGGTGAGGCAGCCCAGCGTGGCAACTCAAGCGTGGCAGCTTGGTGAGGCAGCCCAGCGTGGCAACTCAAGCGTGGCATCTTGGTGAGGCAGCTCAGCGTGGCAGCTTGGTGAGGCAGCCCAGCGTGGCAACTCAAGCGTGGCATCTTGGTGAGGCAGCTCAGCGAGGCAACTCAAGCACGGCAACTCGTACTTTATCTTATTGTTACTTCGTCATATTATAGCTTTGTTTATATTGACTATGAGTTGTAACGACTGTAATGTTGTAACGAGAATAATGAATGAGTGTGAGGTCGAACGGTACTCGCGAGAGACCAGGCTTGGCAGGGCCTGGGAGAGCTTTCATGCTCTATCGAACAACCTCACCGTGGGAACTTTAGAGGGACTTGGTTTGGAGGATTGAGAAGTAGGGCACCGTTGGGGCTTGTCCTGACCATCTTAGAGACACCTGGTAAAACACCGAAAGATCTTCACCGTGGAACCTAGAGCAAAGTAGCTTCGAGTTCCATCGGGAGCTTTGCTGTGAACCAAACATCCCTCTACTTTATGTCCCATCTACTGTAGGTAATGTCACTAGCCAGCTAGACAACGTCAAGTCTGCACTTGAGTAAACCACCGTGGTTTTTGGGGCTGTAAGACGGTGGGTAAGCAACCTCTGTGGCAACAGCCCCCTGACACACAGTGGTTAGGCAAAAGGCATGTCTTGGCATTTAATGTTTATGACGTAAAGACAACTAGTGCATCAGGTATTTAATGCTGGTGACATAAGGTATGAGGGAGGTCTTTCACAGGCATTAATGACTGAGTTGCCTCGGGGGTGGTGTGGGGGGCTATTTAAGGACCCCAACCACTTTTGAGGAGAGGATGATCCTTTTGAGAGTTCAAAAAGTTGTTACTAGAGAAAATTATTTACTAGAGAGTTATTGAAAAAACCAGAGAGATCTGCCACCCACCATTTGTCATTTATTACGAAGCTTTTAATACATGACAGAGATCCTTGAGAGTGTTTAGTATGTTTGCCTGCCTACCAAGGTGTATCTAGGGTGCTTACTTCTCTCTCCCTCTAGCTAAGTTATTTCTGAAGTTCTTTATTATATTGTGAGTTATACACGAGAGATTTGTGAGTATAAGATGGGTTCCATACATTCCAAACTGCTCTTTGTGTCTTGTGGCAAAATCACTAGTGTTTTCTAACTAACCTTGTCATCACCATACTCAAAAGGGGTTACGCCTCCATCTTATCAAAACTACCCTCTTACAGACCGGCTCTCCCCCCTTCCCTGACGTCGCAAACAGCTGACCTCCACCTCTTTCTTCTTCATCTTCTTTTTTCGTTTTGTTTAGTTGTTTCTTCCATTGACTAAAAAATTGAAGATTACATGTATATATATGTATATGGATGAATGTATACGGCTGAGTGTGTATGAGTGGTTGAAGCTCCGACCCTGCCCTTTGTGGTGGTTGGAAGCTAAAACTCATTTTGGGGTTAGAGTTCTGAGTTTTGCTTATAAGAAAATGAATTTATATATGTATGTATAATCATGTGTGTGTGTGTGGGCGCGATTTGAGCCTGACCACCACCCATTTCCATGGCGGTGGCCGGCAACCAAAACATCCCCAACAGGGGTATGTTTCTACGATTTCCTTATATACATATACACACACACACACACACACACACACACACACACACACACACACACACACACACACATATATATATATATATATATATATATATATATATATCTGAGATTATTGAGATTGTTGGTATATCATTGTTTTTCTTTGTTCGAATTCCATTCCATTTCGGTTTGGATGTTCGGTCAGTGTAATCTCAATTTGGTATTAGTTACTCTAATAATTATCCTAATAATTCTTTTCAATTATTTATACTCGATTACGTAAGAAAATGGCCGTAAACATGAAATTCCGACACATGCGAGTAATCATACATTTTTCTGAATATATTTGGACTCATTGTCACTTTTCTAATAAAATCATCACTTTTCTTTAAAAAGTACGTTTAAACCGAGTTATGACACCAAACGACTTGAAATTATATCTTTATAATCTGAGATGCTATTACGATCCATTTAAAAAAAATATAATTATGTTGGTTTTGTACAAATTGTTGTATTGTGTTGACTAATATTGGAAGTAGCAGAACCACTGATTTGTTGTCCAAATAAGGAAGGGAGTTTACAATTTTAGTTTAATTTTATTTGTCACAAACAATAATTTTATACTTCTCGTACCAAATGTTGATACTCGGTTAATATAAAATATGACCGATGAGATATAGTAAACATCAACACTCAAGCAGATTAAAACTTATATTTTTTATTGATTCGGTTAAGAAATTAATCTCGGACCCGCTTTGGAAATTAATATTTTTGGAATCACATATAAATTGGAGATTTTGTTAAAATAATTAAACAATATATTTGATCAAATTAATATTTTGATAAAATATTAAATTGTTATTTATTCAATTTATTTAGATAAATTGAATCTTATGGTTCCTTTTAAAGAACACGTTTAATTCGTATTACATGCACAACGTAAGACATCATAAACCCAAACCATTTCTCCCAAATACTAATATACCACCCTTATTTAAACCCTTGAGCCAATAACTACAGAAACTGGAACACATCAACGAAAGATCAGTGAATAACAACGAAAAGCTCGTAAACACCGGTAGGTGATTCTATTTCACTATTATACCTTAAACTTATGTCATTGACATTACTGCTTGTTATATCACTATGTGAGAACCTTGAACGCGTATTCTCATTTATGAACTCTTTGATAGCTCGACTGTACCGTGATTATTGATTCAATCTTTTATCTGATTAAACTCAAGCCAGCCCAACCAGGATAACTTATTTGATTTCAGTCAATTATCCGGATTGCAGTACACCGCTGTATCTTATTGAACATTGATTTAATTTGTTTTACCATATTGTAGTATACCCTACATGTTATTAAACTTTGGTTTCAAGTATCTAATTTCCAGTATAGCCTGCCATTTTATAACTATTATCAATAAAACCTTTAGTAGCGTACCTTATGATCCAGGGATTAGACCAGATAAATCCCCGGTAAATGTAATTGTCTTGAAGGACTCAGATGTTGAGTGCCTTGTCATTATTTGATCTATGTATGAGTGTCACTCTAGCTAAATGTGCCAAGTTATTTGGTTATTCCCTAATTATTTGGATTTCCTGTTTAAGTGCATTTTATGCCTTGAGCAATATTATAACGATATGACTACGCATTTACTGCCCTTATAAATGATAATTTATGGGTTATCATATTATAGTCTAAACCTTATTTATAACTCGATAAACACCATATCCGGTTATAATCACCATATAGTTCTTTGATATATTGCAAACTTCAATATACCCCTGTTTAGTTCTATTGATATTTCATGTTGCTACAGATTGCCATACACTGTTTTATATTTTGAGCATTTCAAACCTAGCCATGCTATTTACACAGATATCCATATTTACGTTGTTATATAACTAAAATGATCTATTTGACAAAGTTTTGCTTATTCCTTATTTTTTAGTTATTGTACACAGGTACCAATAGGCCATGATGAATATTTCAGAGATCACCTGATGCATAGAGAGAAAGAAAGGTAATATTAGAAGAAAAGGAGCCTAGTTAGTATGAGAGATACTTTTATATTATTCCTAGATTTCTGTTGTAAAACATTTGAGAATCAATAAATGCCTCAGTTATTGCAGTATTCACATTTATTTATGATTTAGTAATTATCATGTTAACCCTCACCCCGGTAAAATCAAGATGTGACAATTAGTGGAACGGTTCCCCCCTTTGGCATGACTTCCATGATATACTTCTTGATTTTGAGGGCAATCGGTATGTGTGGACAAGCCATTTCATATACATGAGTGTACATGAATTGCCTCCCTATATACCTCATGGGGACTAAACGTGTGATAGAGAATTCGATATACTCACTAAATGTGAACGAGTTCCCTTCTATATACCTCCCATCGTGAGTTCGGTCAAGAAATACAATGTGGGGAGAACCATTAGATATACATCGAAGGTACTAGGCTAATGGAAGATGAGAGTCATATTTGTTAGGTTAACTGTGACCTTCTAGACCAGCACCCATCACAAAGTGAGCCCCAGAATGGGATAATTTTTTTGTCAATAGACATGCTATTGGTGATCTAGTGTACAAAATACGTGATTCTTGATTAGTATATTATGGATAGAGTATTTTATTTGGCATGATGAGAACTATACTAATAGGGAAGAAGGTACATGTATCATGAAAAGTAAATCTAGCATGGAGCATGAAGACTACACTAAGCACGAATATGTGATGTGTGAATATCTATAAGTGAGTGTGTGATAGTGAATCAAAGCATGGATCAACTACAAGTGGTGTGTGATAAGTGCAAGTGAACATAGATATATAAGTGTGATAAGTGGAGGTATGTGCTAGTGAAAACTAAACATGGATGTTCTAAGTGGTGTGTGAAACATGTGGATATAAGTGACCCTTCGTATAAGTGTAAGTATTGTGAGGTGTACATAAAAGATATTTACAAGTGAGTGATGGTTAAAGGTAAGAATGAGACAAATATATACATGAAATTAATAGAGAAGAAAAGGGAACATACAGATAGTTTCATACCCAGAAAATGATAACAGCCATGTAATAGAGTCTAGTATTCTTATCACATGTAATCCCCAGCAGAGTCGCCACTGTGTCCATCCCCTAGTTTTATCTTCTTTCTTCCCCTTCCCTTTTCCTCAGGGGGAGGTCTCTCGGTGCTCGTACGCCCATGGTTGGAAGGAGAAAAGAAGAGCGGTCTCCTGCCGTTTATTAGGAGAAGCACTTCGATCGTCGTCAATATGGGGCAATGTAAAGAGATAGAGTCGCCAACCTATTTTGCAAAAAATATGCAAAAGAAATGTTGTCGTCTCAAGAGAACGGTATCAAATACTTACTGATGCTTGTGAAACCAATAGTTCAAAGGTTCGAGGGCTAAGTTACAGAATGGTAAGGTGTTAGGCACATATCCCACCTTTTGTGTCTCTCATGGGCATGTGTTATTATTCTCCTCTAAAAACTCCGTGAAGTGTGTGTTTGTAAATGGAGAATGGAATTTCTCAACTCACATCATGGAAAAGGGTGGAGTGAGATCATCCGTAGGAGTCTTCCCAAAATAGTAATTAAAAACATAATGTGTGCACTAATCGGGATATCGATCGTTATGGTGAAACGATGATATATGCATTGGATAAAGCGCATATAAGAACCATGAATACAATAGATATAAATATTATATGAATAAAAAATACAAGGAGTACTTGAGTCTCGGGTTTTTGTCCGAGAGGCCTACGTAGCCTAAAAAGACATCAAAGTCCACATAGTTTGCATGCAATACAAGGGTGGGATTTATTCCATAAATCTAGCCGGGGATTTTATTTAGATGTGTGTGTGTGTGTGTGTGTAAAAGGATATTTTGGTTTGGGAAAGTGTGATGAAAAATCCCATTTGGAATTTACGAGTAAAACCCTCTTTTTCTTGTTTTGTTTTTTTTTATAGAAATTATGTTAGGTGTAATAATACTAATAAAAGAGTGAGATTATTAATATGTACAGACTAACAAAGATGAAATGCTTAAATATTAGATAACTCATGTAAAAATAAAGACATTTAAATGAGAGAGAATATGTTTGGAACTTCTTTGGATACTTGAAGATTGATATTGATTGTTGAAAAGGCTTACTTGGGATTAGATGAGGAATGTATGATGAGAGAGAAGGGGATTTTTCTATATTTGGTGTCAAAGTTATTGAAATGAAAGGCGGGGAGAGTTTTCAAACCATGAAACTTCGCTGACTTTAGAAGAATGTTACTGAAATCACTGAAGTTAATATGTTTCATGGGTGCCTTTCAAAGTGAGCTCATGATATAATTATATAGGATCAAGGGGGTGGTGATTGGCATTGTCCTTCTCTTGCCTATCAGCAAGCATCCCCAGAGATGCTGCCGATAGGCAGGGAAATGGGTCTTCCATTCGACAACCTCATGCAGATTTCTTGGGAAAATGGTCATAAAACGTAATTCGTAAGTCTGAATCGTGCACTAGGAATACCATTAGAAAGGGTATTAAGAGCCCTTTAAGAATCCATTGGGTTTCTACTGGGTTCGATAGTTGACTTTGGTCAAATGGGACTTGGAAGCGCCTGACAGTCTTTTGGACAAGAGATTCTCAGCGTAAAATGGATCGTTCGTCCGAACCGTAAGGCCGATCCACCCACTGGATGGACCATCTGAAAGGGTATTTAGATCCCTTAAAAGATTCATTTAGTCTCCTTCGGTTCATAGCGCTGACTTGGTCAAATGGGGCCCAGAAGCGCCCGATGACCCTTTAGAGTAAAACGGGTCATTCATCCATACCGTAAGGTTGATTTGTGCATGGGGTGGAACCTTGGAAATTTTATTTAGTGACCTTTGAGGATTCATTCATTCTCATTCAAGAAAAAGAGATGATAGGAGTCAAATATAGTTTGGGAGCGCCCGGTGGCCTCCGAATTAATTTTTGGGGAAAAACAGATCGGACAGTAAGGGCGATTCGAGCACAGGGCGGACCACTAGATAGGGGATTGAGAGACCTTCAATGATTCATTGAGATTTTGCTCGGGTGAGGAAGTTTATTGGGGCAAAATTGGGCCCGGGAGCGCCCAGTGGCCATAAAATTGATTTTTGATAGTAAAACGAATTATTCGTTTGAACTATAAGGCCGATTTATGCACAAGGCAGATCATTGGAAAGGGAATTCAAAGACTATACAAGATTCATTAAGCTTTCGCTCAGATGATAGAGTTAATTAGAGCCAAACGGGGGGCCTGGGGGTACCCAATAGCCTCTAGATTAGTACTTGGAGTATGACCTAAGGTTCTATGGTGAAGGGGAAATTACCAGGGGCATAACTAGAGTCTTAGGAGGGTCCTAGAATGCGGTGTCAACAAAAGCCATCAGGTAGGTCGGGGATATGGCTACTCCCTTATGTAAACTACATTAATATAGAAGATAGAAGGAAGGGAGATGGAAACCACGGCTAGAGATGAAAAGTCGGGGTGGTCCCTTGTGCAAGTGTGTTTAAAATGAAACCAATTTTTACAAAAAATTATCCAACTTTTTATGTGCACCAAATCAAGTTGTGAAAAACCAATTTTTACTTTATACCACTTTTATCTTAATTAATCCTAAACATGCATCTAATGATTAAAATAAGTAAAGTAAAGTAAAGAATACTCACAACTACGGATGTACGATGAAAAAACCCAAAACGGGAAAATAACCTCGGACGGCCCAAGCCAGACAATCACTATGAACAAAGGTTTTACAAAGACATATTAGCCTTACTCAATGAATCGATACCCATGGGTCTTGATGCTCCTTCTGATCTTCTATCGTTCTTCAATAGTGCCCACGTAGAAATTCTGTCTTCCACGATACATGTCCACAACACACGCGTCCACGTATGTCTCGGTGTCCACCGAATGGCTTTGATATGTCTACGATGTCAAACAAGAACTCCTTCTCTTTTTTTCATCGCAAAACCCGGATGTTCAAGTGTAGAACAAATCTTCTTGGTGTAGCAAGATCACATAAACATATAATAATGATAACTCGGATCTTTGCAAACTCTAAGGATGTGTTTAAGCTTTGAAACCTTAGAAAAACATGTGCAAACACGTTTCTCGATCGTAAATAGTTTTTCCAGAATGCACACCTTTAAACTCTGACAAAAACACATTTTAAATAGGAATTAAACGCCGCCTAGAAAATAGTGTCGCTCGAACGAGATAGGCAAGTCGTTCACGCGACATACCCATCTCGTTTGAACGAGACAGTGTATCATTTGAATGACGTCACATGTTAGTTTGACTTTTTGACTTTTTTTTCTTTAAAACGTCTCCTCCAAAAGAGATCCAAATCAGTTAAACTCTTTTTCGAGCTTATCAGAATAAAACTTAGTTTAAAACATTTAAAAACTTTAAACATTTTTCCGTATAAAATTACATCCTTATCTTTTATAAAAACAATTCCGAGCACCATTAATTATACGCATTCATACTTGTGTGATCTCGGAATGCAATAAACTTTGAAGACGAATAAACTTGCACCAATTAAACTTCGGCATGATTAATTCTTTCAAGCTTTGCCGCAACGTCTTCAATTTCTCCAATACGTCATAGACCAAGTGGGATCGTGACAAAATAAAATCTCCATATGACATATTACAAACACAGTTTTGTTCACGGAATTAAATCAAAACAATACATGGACTCAATTGGAAATTTATGTCCTTACAAATCTCCCCCTTTGACTATTTCGGGACAAAACTAAACCGGTGAAATGCCTAAGCCGGGAAGTCAAGCCGTATGATGCCTAAATCCCATCCCATAAACCCAAAATGAAAAATTACAGGACACAGACTAGAATATGTAGCACCAACAAGCATGAACTGTCTGAATGTGATGTAGATTTGAAATCTCGAATCACTGAAGTGTACCTACGCACATGAAACAGACAAGAAAATACCCAGTAAAGTATGGAGGAATAAATGAAACCAATATATATATATATCCAATATGATACAAATTTTTCAATAGATACCAATAAGAATAAACTCTGAAAAATCATTTGTTAAACAATTGAGCAACAAAATACCAATTTGTAAACTATGTAATCAAAAACATGCTCAACAAAACTCAAATCTCCCCTACATCACATACATCTCCCCCCCTTTTTGTCTCGAATAGACAATCCGGTGAAAAGATAAACCAATGAAGAATCTAGCATGAGAATATACCAATTTGAGATTTGAAATCGCTAGATAATCATGAAACAACCAGCTAAATATGATTAATAGATGGAAAATCTGTAGCCAGTAAACCAATTAATCACACAAAGAATATAGCAATCTAATCTGGTGTGATAAACGGACTATATGCAAAAGATCAATATGAGACAATATAACCTGCATAAAAACCAGTTAGTCCGTAAAGTTTCCAGCAGTTCCAAAAATATCACAAAAATAAGCCAGTGGACTGCAAACCATTAAGGAGCAAAAATCCAAATTGTCGTTCGAACGAGCCAGGGACGTCGCTCAAACGAGATGAGGGCGTCGCTTGAACGAGACTTCACGCGACATGGTAATGTCGCTCGAACGAGGTCTTCTTGCGACATGAAATGTCGTTTGAACGACTTCTCGCGACATGCCAAACATTCCCAGATTCTAAGAAATATTATATATTTTTGCCCAGTGAAAAAAAACTTCCAGAAAAAAATACCAGAAAGGGCCTGACAACAGCAAAACAGTGCTAAAACAGTAAGCTTTTAACACAAAATGCAAAAATGCATAAAAACTAAAAATGCGAGTTACATGCAAACACAGTATCGATGTGCTCAAACATGGAAATGGAATGTATGGGCATAAAACTAAAACAAATGAGTCACAATTCTAACACAACGAAAAGATCAAGAAGCTATAATTGATAGCGATAAATCATCAAACTTTATCATAGAGATATGACAATTAAAGTGTGAGCTTAATAAACTAAACATACTACATGCACACAAATCCAGAATTTTGACGATTCTATAAACAATAGTGTCAAATTGCAATGTTTCAACATTAGGATTAGTTGTGCAAACCCGTTTAAATTTTGCCCAACCAAACTCCCTCATAAACATACTTTTTCAAGTTCTTTTTAGATCTCTAGAATTCTCAACTTAGAGGAAATCTTATTGGCCCTTTTCATATTATTTTTTCTTTTGAGCTCTTTTAAAGGTGGCTTTCACCAGGAGTTAATTTTGAACTCTCGTAGCCCTTTACCATGAATCATTCATCACTTTTTGAATTAGGTACCAATTCAAATCCTCATGGTAAACGATTCTTACATGCACACTTCTCCTTAAGTCTACTTACTCATAGATGACAAGATTGGGATAAGAATGCCTCACCAAATTCATATATGCAAGAGAAGTCAAACATCCATATAAACTCGTGCATGTGTGCAATGTTGGCATATATACAAAGACGAATCAAAATGCATATCAACTTTGAAATAACCCCATATAAACAATGGTTAAGATCATTCTAAGTATCGATAATAATGACCAAATTTCCTAGCCACATGGATAATGAAACGATGGGAGGGTCCAAGCACACCAATATGCCACATCAAACATGTAAACTCAAAAACAAAAACCTAAAATCTTTTTTTCTTTTCAAACATATTTTGAATCAAATAAAAGCAAAAATCTTTTTCGTTTTTCAAAAGTTTTTCTCAAAAACAAAATGTTTTTGTATTTTTGCAATAGGACTCAAACAAGATGAAAACTATAATACAAAATGATACATAAGGCATTATACTAGCAATGAATATATCATGAAGCAAACTAGCATATGACAAACAAGGAAACACTATCATCCTTTAGATTTAGCATAGGAAGATTCAAGTGCACCCAAACGAGATTCGTGAAGTTTTATTCCTAAAGCCACTAAATCCGATTTCCTAACCCAAGTAGGTGTAAAACGATGCATGGGCAACTTTATTCCTAAACTTTTGAGATTTTCTAAGGTCGTAACAATAACGCCTAAGGTGACCTTTCATACCACAAAACGTGCAAGTGTAGCGATGGTGGGAATGATTACCTACATGTGGACCTTTTTTAACCTTCCTAGTGTTTCTCACACGTGCGGGGGGAATGGGAACAACTCTCTCATCAAAACCTATACCTCCCTTATCTCCTTTAATTTGGACAATGCCTAGGATATTATCTAACTTCTCCGACCTAGCCTCCAAATCAAACTTAACTCTAGATGAGTCTCTCAATCTCTCCTCCAACTCATGAATCCTAGACTCTAGCAAACGCCTAGACTCCTCAAACTCTAAAATCTCCTTTTTCAAAGACTCCATCAAACCACGGAGATTATCTCTCTCTTTCTCCACAAACTCTAGTTTCTCCCTAAACTTCTTCTCTCGTGTCCTAAGATCCTTAATCAAACTGTCATTATTTTCTATGGCACGCTCATTCAACTTAGCTTGTAATTTTGAGTTAGCCTTTTTCACCTTCATCGTTTCGGCATACAACTCATTAAACACATTTTGCAATTCCTTCACATCTATCTCCTCCTCGCCACTCTCTTCGCCCTCGCTAACATGGGATACACTTAAAACCTCCTCGAAAGTGTCATGTACATGAGAATCCTCGTCGGTCACATGACATGCCATAAATGCAACAAAGTTACGCACAATGGGGGAACTCTCTCCCTCTTTTGGGTTGCTTGCCCTCTTTCTTAAGTCTAGTGGGACACTCCTTAACTTTGTGATCGTACCCCTCACACCCAAAACACTTATTCGACTCATCTCTCTTAGGGTTCTCACACTTATCCTTAGAGGTGGGATCAACTTTGTTGTTATTGAATTTCTCAAATTTCTTGGCATCTTTTGATTGCTTTTGAAACTTAATAAATTTTTTAAATTTCTTTGCCAACAAAGTAACATCCTCAAAAGCGGAATCGGAATCCAAAACTTTAATTTCCTCCTACCGGGTTTTCAAAGAAATACCTTTTTCTTTCTTAGGCACTTGCTTGAAGGTAATCATGTCGATTTCATAGGTTTGTAAGTCACCTACAATCTCTTCTAGTTTTGTCGACTCTAACTTACCCAGGGAGTTTTAAATGGTCACTTTCGCATCAAACCTACTAGGGAACGACCTAAGGAGTTTCTTAATGACACAATTGTCTGGAATTTTCTCACCAAGGTTAAACGAAGAGTTGACAATATTGGACAACCTAGCATAAAACTCATCAAAAGTCTCACTCTCTAACATCCTAATGGTCTCAAACTGTGTAGTGAGATTTTGAAGTTTTTATGCCTTAACCGAGCTAGTTCCCTCGTGAGTGAGTGCCAAAATATCCCAAGCCTCTTTTGATGTTTCACAAGTCATATTTCTATTATATTCTTTTAGTGTGACATGTGAAGAAATAACGTGCAAACCCTTAGAATTATATTGTGAAAGTGTATGTTCAGTTTCGATCCATGACTCAACAGGCTTTAAATTAGTGACCTCACCTAAAATAGTCACAGGGGGTGTCCAAACTTTCTCAAATGCTAGCCACACACGCTCATCAATTGATTTTAATGCACTTTTCATTCTCATCTTCCAATAAGTGTAATTAGTGCCATAAAAAATTGGAGTTCGAAAACGTTCATTATTTCCAAAATTCATCTTTGAAAACACACGGGATCACAAAACAAATAAATTATGTTTTCTAGCGCTAATACTAATTTGAAAAGTCGGGGTGGTCCCTTGTGCAAGTGTGTTGCAAATCAAACCAATTTTCATAAAAAGTTATCCAACTTTTTATGTGCACCAAACCAAGTTGTGAAAAACCAATTTTTACTTTATACCACTTTTATCTTGATTAATCCTAATCATGCATCTAGTGATTAAAACAAGTAAAGTAAAGTAAAGAATACTCACAACGCCGGATGTACGAGGAAAAAACCCAAAACGGGAAAACAACCTCGAACGACCCAAGCCAGACAATCACTATTAACAAAGGTTTTACAAAGACAGATTAGCCTTACTCAATGACTCTATCCCCACGGGTATGGACGCTCCTGCTGATCTTCTACCGTTCTTCAATAGTGCCCACGCAGAAATTCCGTCTTTCATGATACCTGTCCACAACACACGCGTCCATGTATGTCTCGATGTCCACCGAATGGCTTTGATACGTCTACGATGTCGAACAAGAAGTCCTTCTCTTTTATTCACCATAAAAATCTGATGTTCAAGTGTAAAACAAACCTTCTTGGTCCAGCAAGATCATATAAACATATAATAATGATAACTCGGATCTTTGTAAACTCTAAGGATGTGTTTAAGCTTTAAAACCTTAGAAAAAGATGTGCAAACACGTTTCTCGATCGTAAACATTTTTTCCAGAATGCACACCTTTAAACTCTGTTAAAAACATGTTTTAAATAGGAATTAAATGCTGCCTCGAAAACAATATCGCTCAAATGAGATAGGCAAGTCGTTCGCGCGACATAATCATCTCGTTTGAACGAGACATCGTGTCGTTTGAACGATGTCGTGTGTCAGTTTGACTTTTTGACTTCTTTTTCTTTAAAATGTCTCTTCCAAAAGAGATCCAAATCAGTCAAACTCTTTTTCGAGCTTATCAGAATAAAATGTTGTTTAAAACATTTTTAAAAAAAGTTCCTTATAAAATTACATCCTTATCTTTTATAAAAAGAATTCCAAGCACCATTAATTATACGCATTCATACCTGTGTGATCTCGGAATGAAATAAACTTTGAAGACGAATCAACTTACACCAATTAAACTTCGGCATGATTAATTCTTTTAAGCTTTGTCGTAACGTCTTTAATTTCTTCAATACTTCATAGACCAAGTGGGATCGTGAAAAAATAAAATCTCCCTATGACATATTACAAACATAGTTTTGTTCACGGAATTAAGTCAAAACAATACATGGACTCAATTGGAAATTTATATCCTTAAAAGAGAGGAAGAGATAGAGGTAAGAAGAGGAAGTTCGATGGAAAAAATGATCCCCATGAGATACCTTGCACAATAAAGAAGACTATTGAGACCTATGATCTCAATGTTTTCAATAAAATATGTTGGCCTATTGTGGCTAGTACAGCACCTATGACGTAAGAAGACATGGAAAGCTAGAAGTTCTGCATGATCCATAACAAGTTGTGGAACCTAACTGGAAAATGTTTTGCACTGTGAAGGCTGATTGACAAGAATGTTAAGAAATGAGACATTCAGTTTCCACAAACATATGTAAATAACAACCCTTTCCCAGTACATGGGGAAAACATGGATAGCTCATTTGACGAGGAGGCGAAAAGTTTGAGATACCAAAATTGGCTTCGCATGGAAGATTTTGAAGAGCCCATGGAATAATGCTTATTCCAGATGTTTCAATTGACGATAGAAGATAAAAGAGAAGGTGAATTGAGCCTAATAAGTAGGCAGATGGAAGTTTATCTCTAGGGATAGTGAACGCTATAATAGCATATGCTAAGTCCGCATACAAAGATATGGAAGAGGTTTATGAATTGAAAGAATAACAAGTGGATCCGTGAGCTAAATTTGCCGCGATTGTGTGATCACATAAATTTGGTTTGTTTTTCGACCATGTGGGATTTCTAGAGGATTATCGACTAGGGATCACGTGAGTAATCTCGAAGATTGCTAAGAAAAACATGGCTCCAAACTTGCAATTGAAGGGGCCAATGGAAAATCTAGTGAGAAAATTCCTTTCAGAGGTTACATTCTCTCAGACAAACAGAACAGTTGGATGTCCCCATAACAGGCCTCTCTACGTGACAGCGAGCATCAATGGCTGTAGTGTCAACCACATCTTAATGGATGGGGGAGCCCCCATCAATATTATGACCATTTGGTCCTTTTATTCCTTCAATATATCTGAGATAAGGATTGTGCAAAATCCTTTGTCAATCTCGGGGTATGATAACTAGTCCTCCAAGTCCATTGGCTACGTTAATGTGTAGATCACCATGAGAAATATTACTTCTCACATTAAATTTCACCAAATGGACTGGGAGCCATCCTGCCAGTGGCTCATATAAAGGGTGTGGATGCATAATAATGGGTTGGTACCTCCCACATATAACCGGTGCGCTAAGGCCCATATTAAGGGGAAAGAGGTGGTCATCAGGCATCTAAAAAGTCTTTCGCACGAGATGAAGTGGACTTGGTGGATGCAGCCTCATACACAGATTTAGATGATGAAGCTGTCTTACTCACTCGATATACTAGGGGAATTAAGATTCCTAGTACTAGGGAAAGGGTGTGCACACCAGCTCACCCAATAGTGGCCTCATACATGTTCACAAATGCAGCCTTATACACAGATTTAGTTCACGGGGCAGTATGGACTCCACACTTGTTCACAAAGCTACATGATCGAATGACGCCCCACATTGACCCAATTAAGCATCAAGTCTAGTAGCAAAGTGTTCTTAGTAGATTCTCAGCAAAAGAAATATAAGAAAATAACCGTAAGAGATCCCATCGGGAGGAGAATCCCCGTTAGTGAAAAAAGGTGGTGTTACATAAGGACAAAATCACCTACAACCTATAAAGGTGTGAGCGGTGACGCGACCACAAATGTGTATCTAGTGTTCATACTGATACAGGATCAAGTGCAAGTCTATCGCGTTAGTAATAAACCCGGTAAGTCGGGATCGTCTCCACAGGGAAATAGGACGAACGAAGTCATAACGATGTTGGAAAGATTGAGAACCCTAAATCGACTCTAAAAGAACGAAAAGGTGATTATGGGAGGTGGACTAACTATAAATAGAAATAATAAGAAAATTACCTACAGAATTTAGAAATAATTTAAATGCTTTTGGACCTACTTAAGAAAATTAAAAACTGTAGTGAAAAGTGCAAGTGAGGAAAACAAGTTAAGATACACTCCTCCAACCCTAGTTCATTGATAAATGTTAAAACTTAATTCGGAATTGAAATATCTGAGTAAACCCAGTCTTTAGTACTCCCAAGCATTACATATGTGAGGGATTGTAGCCCGCATCATACATAATCAAGAGACGAGTAAAGCAGTGTCGCATTAGCTACACGCGTATTGCACTCTTAAATATCCCGATTACATAAGGCTAACGAGATCAAAAGTCATACAATGGTTGTGATCACCGTACTACACGATTAACTCAGTTATTTAATTCAAAATCAAATTTTTCGCATTCATCAAGAACATCGGGTTGGGTTCTTGCATCCCAACCCTTAGAAAATTAGATGGACATAGTAAAACAAGAAGAAAACATGCTCTTAATAAAAGAAGACATCTTAACTATTAACTGAGAATTAAGAAGAATGAAATTGTTAACTAAGAAACTAACTAAAACAATTATGAAAGCACAAATTGAATGAATGAAATGAATTTACTTGAATTGTAGAAGCTTGAATCAAATCTAAATGAAAACTAGGGTTTCTTATTGTTCTCTCTTCAAAACTAAGTAAAAGGCTTCTCTAAAATGAATTAAAATCTCCCCTAATGTCTGGGAGGAGTTAGCAATTTATACACTACAAAAAATACAAGAGTTGGAGTCATGTAAGACTCTATCTTGAAGAAGATAACTCCAAAATATCGAACCCCAAATCGATCTGGTTAACATTTCATATTGGTCTGGTTGATATCGGATCGATCCCTTTATTTTGGAAAACGGATTGGTCCATTAAATGGACCTTTTATTTTGGAAAACGAATTGGTCCATTTTTCCTTACTCAACTTCTCTTCATTTTCTCCTCAACTTCAAATGACCTTAACTTCTTCATCGTAGCTCGGATTGAGGTGCCATTTGTTTCAGTGTTCTTATAATTGAAATCTATACAACTTTCCAATTAAAACCACCTCCGGACTAAGGTTTCAAAATTACAAAAATGCTCTTCAACTCTCTATTTCTTGGTTTCTTTAACTATTTTGAGTTCTCTCTCGCACTAATTTGCATGAAATACCTGTAAAATACATAAGAGATTCACAAAACATGAAATAATTGACAAAAGGGTTAGTAGCATAAATATGAGATAAATCCAAGCTATTTAAAATGCACGGGAACATAAAAATATCGAAATTAAGGGGATAAATGTGAAGAATTTATGCCTAATCAAGCGGGCAGCTGAAAGCCTAGATGATGAGAATGACCTGACCTATGATTTCTTTTTGGTGGATAAATTGGGCCAGTTCTTATTGATTGACAACTCCAATATCCAGGAGTTTGTCATGGAAGTTGAGGAAGAAACCATATACATGAAATACAGGCCAAAGAACTAAATACAAAAGTTGGAAAAGATAGACTTGGCAGAATTAAATGATGATCCTAAGCCGATGTAATTATCAAAAGACCTTAATGGCACATCTAATGGTGCTTTGGTGGAACCACTGCAATAGTTCATGGACATCTCTAAGTGGAAGTATACGAAAACTGGGGGGTGATAAGGAGGTGAGCTTCCATAAGCTGAATGTGATGCCATTATCAATCCCAGTAAAGCGGGTTATTCGAACGTATAAAGCAGAGATGGATCTAAAGATAAAGGAGGAAGTTCATAGGTTGCTCACTACTTATTTTAGTGTGCCTATCCAACATCCTAATTGGTTGTCTAGTATTATGCAAGTGGGGAAGAAAGACAAGAACCAAATTAGGATCTGCATGGATTTCAGGGATTTGAGATGAGACTGTCCAAAAGGTGAGTTCCCATTTCCTTCTATTGGTAGCTTGATAGATTCAACAACGGGACATGATATGAAATTTTTTATGCATGTCTATGTAGGGTACAATCAAATCAAGATGGATCCAAAGGATGCTGAGAAGACTATATTTCTCACTTGATTAAGTAACTTCATGTATACGATTATGCCTTTTGTACTAAAGAATGCAGGTGCTACTTGATAGAGGACTATGATGGTTATTTTCTAGGACCTCTTTTATAGAATTATAGAATTTTATGTTGACGATCGCATAATAAATCCCAAGAAGGAGATTGCTCACTTGGCAAACTTGAGGAGGGTGTTCAAAGGTGAAGAAAGTATAAATTAAAGATGAACTCCCTCAAGTGTGCCTTGGGGTGACTAGAGGAAGTTCTTGGGGGTTAGGGTGAATAGACAAGGGGTGAAAATGGACCTTGACAAGAAAAAGGGCATCCTCAACATGCGAAGTCAGAAATCCGTGAAAGAGTTAAAAAGTTTAGTGGGGAAAGTATCTTAACTGAGGAGCTTTGTGCCTAGGCTTGCTGAGGTCATTCACCCGATAATGGATCTGTTGCAGAACATAACAAAATTTGTAAGGGAACAACCACACCCGGAGGCTCTGTACCAGTTGAAGAAGTTATTAACCTCTCCCCAAACGATAATCCCTTCAAATGCGGGTGTTCCTATACAACTTTATCTCACATATACTGAAAAATCAATTGGAGCATCGTTAGATCAAGAGGTAGAATGTGTAACGAAACTTATTTATTGCTTAAGTCGAATCATATATGATCCTGAGGCAAGGTTTAATAGTACTGAGAAGGTTATTTGGCCCTAATAGTTTTTGCACAAAATCTTAGGTATTATATGTTGTCTTTTACTGTTCACATTGTAACTAGATGTGATCCCATAAAAATTTTTATTTCTAGAACTCTGCTAATAGACAGGGTAACCAGGTTATTTCTAATACTTTCATAATATGATCTCTAAAGTGTGGCCCCTCGAGCCATCAAGAGCCAAGCTTATGCAGATTTAGTAGTCATATTACCATCTATGACCTTAGGGCCACCAATCGAAGAACTTCCAGGCGATGATCTTCAAGGCAACTACCTGGAAGCTAATTTGGAAGAATAGAGTATGCATTTTGATGGTTCCTCGACCACAAACAAAGGAGGAGTAAGAGTGATTATGAGAAAAGGAGGACAAGAAGTCCGACTATCGTTCAAGTTCGACTTGAGTTGTTCAAATAATGAGGATGAATATGAGGCTCTGGTGCTAGGACTATTAAAAGATTTACGAAGGGGCATCCAGATACTCATAACAAAGGGTGATTCAAACTTGGTGGTAAAATAGGAGAACGACAAGTATGCTCTAAATCACATGATTGTGGCACCCTATCGAGCAATTATAAAGAGGTTACTCATCTAGTTTCACGAAGTAAAAATCAAGAGACACCCCAGAACAAGGAACATACATGTTGATGCATATTATAGTGATTCAGATTATTAAGAGTATAGTTCCCTCAACTTTAATCGAAATGCTTCCTAGGTATGATAACATTGATTGGAGAGGTGAGATAAGGAAACAGCTGGAAATGGGGGAAGGACCACTAAGTTTGGTTCATCTTGCACAATACTTTACCATTGTAGGCAATTTATACTATAAAAATAAAGGGGGTTAGTTATTTCGATGTGTGGGTTTGGAGAAAACTGAGAGAAGATTGAAAGATGTACACGAAGACAATTGTGAGACAACAGAAATTCCTTTGTACCGAAGAATTCAAAGAGTAGGATACTTTTATCCTTCGTTGAAACAAGATGCGACGATGCTGCAAAGAGATTTTGGAAAGTGCCACTTGTATTACCAAGCCACTGAATGCAAATTCATTGAGCAACCATCCGATTGGAGGCAGCCATATGTTGAAATGTTAGTGGATAGGGGTATGCCAAAAGATAAAGATGGTGATAAAATGATAAAGCGGTAAGTATCAAGATATTATATTCAAGATGTTAAGCTTTATCGAAGAGGTTATCATAACAGACCTCGGAGGTTCATCAGGTTAGAAGAAGCATAGGAAGTACTGAAGCTGAAACACGAGCTAGGTCATATTGAGGGAGGTAAACTCTACGATCAACTCATGACATTACAGTATTTTTATCCTACTATGGAGAAAGACTTTGTGGAGTTTGTTCAAAAATGTAAGGCATGCCAACTCTATGGAAATATGATTCATTCTCCTTCGATATACTTGCACTCTTTCTCCACTCCCTTACCATTACACACATGGGCATTCAACCTATTAGGGAAAATAAATCCCTCCTTTAGAGGTAAGATAATTCTACCGATTGCTATTGAATACTTCACTACATGGGTAGAGGATGTTCCATTGAAGACGATTACTGCATGAGTAATTGTGAAATTTATGAAGGAATACATCATTTGAGGGTTTGGTATTCCAAAGTCTTTCTCTCAGATAATGGCACTCACTTTTTTATCAATGAAGTGGCATTTTTAATAGATAAATATTCGATCATTCATCACAAGTCAACAGTAGAATACCCAAAGTGCAATGGGAAGGCGGAGGCTACCAACAAGACTTTGGTAAATATCTTAGCAAAGATGCTGGAGGATTTTTTTAAGACTTGGGGTGATAAGATACCGTTGGTTTTTGGGTCTAACAAGATAATAAATAAGAAACTTATAGGTTACACTCCTTTTTCGTTAGTGTTTGGAGTTGAATCAATCCTTACACTGGATCTAGAGATACCCTCTGCTTGGTATAACTTGCAAAGTGCAATGCTTCCTCACAGTAGGCATGTGCAACTCGAAGAACTTAAGTATCATAGAGACAATGCGAAACGACACTCCTATGATCAAATGGTTATGCCAAGAAAATTCAAAGAACGAGATCTAGTCTTAAAGGCTTGCACAAGGCACATTGAAGGAGCTTCACTATCCAAATTTGAAGCCAATTGGGAAGGGCCATATGCTATTCGCAGGGCACGTGACTTAGATTATTGTGAGATCTTAAAGATTGAAGAAGATATGACTTTCAAGATAAATAACAAGTGGCTTGAAATTTACTATATTTAGAAGTACTTGGCTAGTTAATCTTAGTTCATTCCTTTTTTTATCCCTATGTAGTAGTGCAAATACTAAAGTTAGTGGAGAGGCGTTTCTCACAACTTAGCAAAACATATTAACTTTTTTCTTGTTTATATAATACAAGGATGTTAGGTGATGAAATAAGTCAGTGTGATATTTTTTTACTTTATTTGGAGCAAAGATAATTTTCATCTAGAGAAGAAAGGAGCAAATGATTTCATTCAATTCATTCAAAGGCAAATACAAATAACATTGATAAAAGAGGAGCTATTGCCTCAAGTTACACATCTAAAATAGGGCAATAAAAAAAAAACTAGTAATCACTTGGGTCATCTATGACAAACCACAAGTTTGGAGAATCTAGTTATCTATCATAATAATCGTGCAGCAGAGAAGCGAAAGAAAATTGCTCGCTGACTAAATCTATCATATTTTATTGGTCAGAAGCCATCACCTATTGTAGTTAGTCTAACTTTGACTTAGCATTGTCTATAGTATCTCGGGAAATAAGTACTTGTTCTTCATCCTTGTCAATCTCTGGGCTTAGACATGCCATATCTTCATCAATGACAGCTTGGGAGAAATTTGCAAATTGAAGTTTAGCATAAGAAGTAAGAAGATCATCTTTTTTTATTGCCTTAGGCAAGTCGGTCAACCACTTTAGGGAAAACTCATCACTAACAAACACATTTATTTTTACCTCTAACTCTTTGATTTTAAAGGGACTCAGTGATTATAATGGGGTGTTTAAAACCTCACTTAAAATGGTAGAAAACCCTAACAACCTGCAGGCCATAATTACAAGCAAATATTGGATACTACTTGAATGGAGAGTTTAAGGATGGAAATCAAATAACTGTTTGAGCAACTCGCAATGTTCCATTGTCCAACTATGACGAAAATCACACAGACGTTGCCTCATAACTTCAACATGGGTCACCTTAGGAGGACGCACACTAAAGGCACTATCACTTGCAAAGGGAAAAATGGTGTTTGAAGCCCTGCCACCTTCTTGTAACACTGGTGTGGCAACTAAGTGGGCGACTAAGGTGCAATATACTATGGTGCCAAAGTAAACTATTTTTGATTAAATGTAAAATACCTACGAGCTTTTATAGATTATCCAAGGGGGACCAATTTAAACATTACTTAAATTGTTAACTATGCTACAAACTGACTAAGGTTTGGCAAATTAATTAAAGTCCTAATTATTATCTTGATTAAACAAGGTGATTAAGCAAATAATAACTAATTCAATTTATGTAGGTGAGTTTCTAGGCCTAAGTCCTACTTTTCGTGTTAGGTGATACATGCAAAAAAAAATTGCACGCAATGATTTATTTTACTTCGCAAAAACCCTTCCCTTGGGAAAAAGGACGGGCCATCTAGGGTCACCTAATCTGCCAAAGTCCACTAAAAAAATCAATACCGAATGATTTACAAACATGTAACAAGACTCAAAGTAGGTTAAATAAAAAATCTATTACCTATCTCGACTAAGCCACTCTGAGCTAGTTGTTCTTCTACAATTATCCTCACTATGCAGCTCTTATCCACCTTGCTTTCTTCATGTCTCAGTTTTTCCGCTAGCTTCCTCAGCACAGGTTATCTCAGTGCCTATTGATTCTGATAATGATGTGTGGTAGTGCAGTGTTTGTGATGTGCCCTATTCTATATGGCACACGCACCCATAATGTTACAAACCGAATGATTATGCAACCAATTTTGATCTCCTTAATATTTGCATCAAATATTATGTTCCTTTTTTCTGTTTAAATCAAGCTATCTTTATTTAAAACTGTTTTCAGCAAACTTTCTTTTCAAAAACCAGAGCACTTAGATTTAATCTAATATGTACACAATAATCAGTGCAAGTGTGAATATAGGTGTACAAGGAGTAATCTACAAATGATATGCAATTGATTTATCATAGATCCTAAAATATCACTAAGATTATGCAATAAAAATAATCAGGTAAGCATGTACAATCTAGCAATGCACAAAACAATATGACTTCAAATATATAAACAATTCAACACAGAGTTATATATTTATCAAACTTTTTCAAAGATAAGTTTTAGAATAAACTAGATTTAATCTAACACCCTATTCAATCAATTATAAACAGTCCAACAGTTCTTGAATTAATGAAACAATTATTGGTTCTAGTTCTCAGTCCTTGGTCCTATGTAAATATTAATATAGTTCAGGTATATATAGTCCAAGGTCAAGAATATGAATAAGTATAAGATCTTAATAGGATAAGTCTTGTTAAGTAGTCAGGTTTCAATGCCTAAACCTTAATAAATCTTATTAAACATAAATTCTAAAACTGATTTTATATATCGTATAAAATCTAAACAACTTCTTAAACAAAAAAATAGAAATATGTACACCTATATTCAAACAAACGTGAGTGTGTGAAGTATGTGTTCAATCAAAACACAATAAGGTAGTTGTATTACAGATCTTATCAAATCAAACCAAAACCAAACGAATCCAATACATAGAATTTGTAAAACCGTGTGAAAGTGTAAGTAAACCCTAAATACCAAACATGTAGTAGGTTTAACAACTCTTGACATAAATAACATAAAAGAAATGTGCGTCTTGAGTTTAGCGATATACATAGATATTTCTATAAACCTAACAATTTATTCATGATCTAAACATCTAGACCTAAGAACAAAAACATATATGAGCACAAGAAAAGTGTAAATTGATGTGTGTAGTGCGTTACACAACAAGAGATAAATATGATAGCTATAATTTTAATACAAACAGATTGCTCAAGATCTAAATAAGATCTATTTATGAGAGATGAGATTTCAGTTAAAAAAAATAAAGAGCACAAAGTCAGAAGCTAAACTTAGGGTTTCTTTTTCAAAGAAATCAAAAATGTAAAACCAAACCAAGTTGAGAGTTTTTCAAAAAGCTTTGAGAGATACATACTTATTTCAAACAAAAATCAAACACACAAAAGAAATCAAACAATATTAGTGTTCTTTTTGTTCATTAGATCTATAGATAAGACCGAATTAAGAGTTGGACACTTACGTGAGTGAGGTGTGTGTAAACTCTCTCTCTCTCTCTCTCTCTCTCTCTCTATATATATATATATATATATATATATATATATATATATATATATAATTTTCCAGAGTAATAGCTCTGAAAAATAGTTTTAACAAATGGAGACCTAAAGTCTTAATTTATAGATGTGTGAGGTGTGTGCTTACTGGATAATAAAGACAACACATGGATTGCAAAGTGAATAAAAATAGTCATTAATGATTTGATGATCCAACGATCATGACAAAAAACACAAATAACCATCTTAAAAAATAGGCACGTAGCAATAGAGCTGTCACTAGCTAAGAGAAGGGATGATGAGTAATTTGCCTTAAACGATACCGTTTTAATATAGTGTAAGCTAGTTGGATTCAATTATCCAAAAACTTGAGGCTAAAACTATATGATGGTAATGGTTTGAAATGTAACCGTTGGTATATAGATATAATACATACGGATAGAATACATATATATAGAGAGAGAGTCAGGCTCACCTACATCATGCTCAATACATCACACATGCATCACGCCTAATTCTAGTCCTTAAAAAACCTTTTTTTCAAATTTTATATTTTTTCCTTGAAATTAACCTTCCAATCAACCCATATGCAAAAAAATTAGGTCAAAATACATTTTGTAGATATTTTTATAAAATCCGCAAAAAAATGCTAAAAATACCTTATTTATAAGGGTCCGCGCCAGCAGTTTTGTGTGGATTTTTTAAAAATAGATACAAAATGCATTTTGACCTGATTTTTTGTATATGGGTTGATTGGAAGGTTAATTTCAAGGGAAAATATAAAATTTGAAAAAAAAAAGTTTTTGAGGGCTTAGAATTAGGTGTGATGTATAGCGCATGATGTAGGTGAGCCTCTCTCTCTCTCTCTCTCTCTCTCTCTCTCTCTCTATATATATATATATATATATATATATATATATATATATATATATATATATATATATATATATATATATATGTATGCGTAAATCAGATTACATATAGTACATGCGTATAAACATGGAAGCATACACATATAAGAATTACAAATAAAGAAAAAATAAAAACAAATGTTTAAATTAGAAGCTTAAATAGTTTTTAACTCATTTTACAATCAAAATTAAATTAAAAAATTTCCAAAAATATCAAAAAACTAACTTCTAGGTTTTTACGCACAAAAATATTTTTCTTGAGAATTTATCCCTATTTCTTATAATTTAAATTAATTAGGACAACTAATTTAAATTGTGAACTAATTTGATTTAAATGGTTTTAAAATGTTAAAAAATTAAAAATCTTCTTTAAACGTATACACAAATGATCAAATGTAATGCAGTGAAATGCAAGATGTGACCTATGTGTTACAAAATAAATCCTATGAGCTAACGTGAATTTTGTCAAAATTCAAGTGCAACTAGATAAAGCACTATATAGCTAAAGCATAAAAAACAAACCCTAGGAGTGCGATATATAGGTCCTTCAATCTCCCCCATTGGACTAATTTTGACAAAACCCTTGAGTACATCAAATGATATACTAAGTTAAAAATTCCTAGAATTTCCAATACAAAAATGTTTCTAACTTCCCACCCCATCCTAGAAAAGAAAAGACTTAATAACTGATAATCGATGAGAAATCTTGCAAAACAATAAATACCATTTATGTTGAGAAATCAAGTTAGTAGCACTTGCTCTACCAAATTATTAAAAGATAGAAATAAATGTGCTGGAAAATAAGACAATATATTATGCATGAAAGAATATAAACACACTAAACAAGAATATGTACTCAACTCTCCCCCATTTTAACTAAATTGGACAATGGTAAGAGATTAACATATGAAACTGTTTATAAACTGCAAAATAAATGTCTCTTACATTAAACATGGTTTTAAGAGATTTCGTTATTAGTAGATATTTTTATCCTAAAACCATAGAGATCTTGTAATCAGGATGCAGAATAAACATAATCTAGTTATCGAGTATTGTCATTCATATCATATGTCCCTTTTTTCAAATCTATGTTTATCTAATGGTTTTGTAAAAAGATCAACAAGTTATTTTTCGGTTGAAGTATGTTCTATTATAAGATCTTTCGATTCTACCGACTCTCTGATAAAGTGATGTCTTACATTAATGTGCTTAGTCCAACTATGTTGTACCAAATTTTTGGCTATGGAAATAGAACTCTCATTGTCACAGTACAAGTGAACTTTGGACTCAATTATACCATAATCAGATAGCATCTATTTAGTCCAAATTAGCTGAGCATAATAGGAACCAACAGCAACATATTTTGATTGGGTAGTTGATAATGTAACACTAGTCTGGTGTTTACTAGTCCATCCTACAAGGTTTTGTCCTAAATAGTAATGACCACTCGAGGTGGAATGGCAATCATCTGAGCTACCAACCCAATCCGCATTCGAGTACCCAATTAACTCACCTGATGAGTCATTGGCTTACCAGAGTCCATACTCAATTGTGCCTTTTACGTATTTTAAAGTATTTTTAGCACAAATAAGATGAGACTCCTTTGGACTGGATTGAAACTGAGCACAAATACATACAACATACTGAAAATCTGGCCTAGAAGAAAATAAGTATAACAAACTACCAATGATACTATGGTATAAAGTAGGATCTACATCAGTGTCACTTTCAGATTTTGTTAGCTTGGTTTTTATGGCCATAGTTGTACACACTGTTTTAGCATGTTCAAGTCCAAATTTAACATTTAAATCCTTAAAATATTTACACTATGTTATAAGCAATCCATCACTATGTTGTTGGATCTGGAGTCCTAGAAAATATTGTAACTCCCTCATAAGTGTCATTTTAAATTCACTACTCATGTCTTTTGAAAACTTATTAATTTCGTTTTGAGAGTTTGACCCAAAAATAATGTCATCTGCACAAATCTAAGCAATTAAAATGTCATTTTTATTAGACTTCTTAACAAATAAAGTTTGTCCACACCTCATCTAACAAAGCCATGTGAAGATAAGAAATCAGTTAAGTGTTCTTACCAAGCTCGATGAGCTTGTTTTAATCCATATAATGCCTTTTTGAGTTTGTTCACATGATCAGGGGGTTTAGGATTTTAAAATCCTTTGCGCTTCTCAATGTAAACCTCTTCAGACAGTATACCATTAAGAAAATATGATTTGTTATCCATTTAAAACAACTAAAATTATAAGTGACACGTAATAGTTAGAAGTAATCTCACTGATTCAAGACGTGTTACCGGTGCAAACATCTCGTCACAGTCTATTCCTTCTATTTGAGAGTAACCTTGTGCAACTAGTTTAGCCTTGTTTCAAATGACTATCCCTTTTTCATCGGTATTATTTTTGAAAATCCATTACGTATCGATGACATTAATATCTTTGGGGCTCAATACTAGACACCATACATCACAATCCTTGAATTGAGCTAGATCTTCTTGCACCGCATCAATCCAATAAGAATAACGAAGTGCCTGATCTACTAATTTTGGTTACTGTAATACCCCGTATTTTTAATGATTTTAATTATGGGATTAATTGAATTAAATAATGAGAACTGAATTTTTAATTAATCCGGATTTAATCAATTATTTACCGGCATGATGAGAGTTAGTATTTATTAATGTGAATTATGTTGAATATTACTTAGTGAGTAAAGTAATATGTGATTATGAATTTATGAAAATTATCGCGAGTAAGAAATACGCCAATTACGGTAATTAAGTTGGGACGCGCGGGTCAGTCGTATTGGGACTAAATTAATGGAATAAAAATTAAATTATTTATTAGTCATCCATATGGTCATTTCAAGTGTTTCAAAGTGTCTGAAAGGGTCGAGATAGTAAAAAAATTCTACCAAGGGGTTTAGTTTGGGTCCCGAGGCAGTTTTAGGCCAAACCGACAAATCAAAAGGATACTTCGGTCATTTTAATTTTTAGAGTAATTAAACATATGAAAATTTAAGGGTTATATCAGATGAGAGGAGTTGTCTTCTAGGGTTTGAATTCCCAAAATCTTATGAGGCCATTAGAGGAGGAAGGACTAGTAAGCACCACCTCTACACCGTTTGCACCACCGTCATCATCGACGCGTAGATCGAAAAAAGAGGATCGCCCGCATACCATATTCTACAAAGGATCAGAACTTACATTAAAGGCAAGTGAATTATCATGCAAAGATTCAGTGCATATATTATCCATGGTAGTTTAGAATTGAAGAAAATCCTTGAATAATTGATAATTTATGAATTTGGAGAATTTAATCTTGAAATTGGGTAGGTTTTGCATGTAGATAAATATCTGGAATTAATAGAAAATGAAATCATAATACAAGAGTTGGGAATTTCAAATTTAAATCTGAAATTTATGGTGTTCTTGAATAAAGATTGAGGAATGAGTGGTTTTAAGAAATATTCATGATTTAATCCAAGAAAATTATGCCTCATGATGAGTTGATGATTCTAATGCGTTAAAACTTATGTATTTATGTTGGTGTAACATTTAGTATAATTATTTAGGAGTTTGGGACATTTTAATGGATGATTTGAGGTTTAAAATTGAAGTAACCCATAGACAAAATTATGAAGAAATCGTAAGCCAATATCTGAGGGAATCGATCGATCGATCCAAGAACATCGATCGATCGGCTGATCGATCGATCAACCTATTTCTTCGATCGATTGACTCCCCTGAAATTTGTGACATATTTTCCTTTTACGTTTCTATCGAACCCCAACTTCTAAGAAACCTCAATGTTGATTAATTGAAAATAATTGGACTTAGGGAAGGTCGGTAGGGTTGTAGTTAAGGCCTGAAAAGTATCATTATGTATGGGATGTAATGGGGAAATTTATGAGTATTCTTCGAATGAGTTACGATTGGAAATTTTATGGATTGGGGTTTAATTAGAATAGATGATTACGCAGGGTTAGTACCAGTAGTAGGGGGATACTATAGTACTTAATTAACCTAAGGAATAAAGGGGTGACTTCGTAATCTTTTAGGATAGGGAAAGGTCCTTGAATTTATACGACGAGAGTTATTGCGTTAATTAAATTTACGTATGATATTCGAATTATAAATACAACGTATGAGACTTGTAATATGGGATGTATGTATACCAATATTGAACCTATAAATACTTAGGCTATGTGAATACCTATTGTATGGATTTTTATGTGTATGAAATACCTACCATACTTGCTATCGTCGGGAGGTCTTGAAGGGAATAGTCTTGTCTTGAGGAGCCCTTCGGGGGGATTATAGATTGGTACCTCAGAGAATGGGATCTAAGGTGGACTAATCGTTGAGTGGATAAGTTTGGGTTATATGGCTGCGTAGGTATGTGTGTAACCCATTACACCGTGGTCTATGTTCACCTCCAGTTTGTGTGTGATTTATTTTATTATGATTCCTGAGAGATTCGGAATCGATAGTCCTTATTATGAACGTGAGGTACTGGGACTTGATAGCAGAGTATGTACACACTGTTAGTTTCGCCTATGTGGGGTGAGGTATTAGTGTATATATTCTAATAGTGATATATATATACACCCATGTATATTCTACTGTGTTATTTAGTAGAACATAATGATGATGCCAAATATAAGTTAAGAGTGTAAGAAATTAAAAGATTAATGAGACATTTGGAATCAATTAACCAAATATGAGGAACCACATAACGTATATTTCTATTATAATGGTGGGCACAATAGGTTAGTTGGTATAAATGGAGAACTGTTATAATCTAGTTAGGTGGGGTAACGTAACTAGGAAGGGTAATAAATATGAGTTAGGTGTGCACAATAGTTGAGAGGTGAGAATATCAAGTGAGAGCATGTGAAACTAACATGTACATAATATATACTGTTTAATGGAAATTAAACACTTGTTGATTTTAAAATATGATTAACTGGGGCTCTGACCCGTTTTCTTTCCAATTTATTTTGACTTTATGAAAATCTTTCAGGATCCAAGACACAGGGATGCCAAGCACAGGAGTTCCCATCAGTTGATGTGTTGTAGCTGTTGTGGAAGTTACAAGACCTCGGTACTAGACGCCTCCATGTTTATCATTGATTCATTCAGAGTCATCTATTTCATTTAGGGAATGTAGCCCATAATTATTTAGAGATTGTGGTTTTAAACATTTATTTATGCTTCAGTTGTTAGGCTTTATTTCGTTTAGACTATTGTATTCGGATTGTTTATTGGAAGTGTTTACTCCAGACTGAGTTATTTCATTATGTCAGTTCATTCCTATGAGATTGTTTATTGGATGGTGAATGTTTAAATATTCATTTATGGTTGTGTGTTAACTTATAAGATAAAATTTGACATATCACTTTTTAAATGTTAGGTGGTTAGTATTTAATAAAAATGTTTTCGATAGTGATTCTAAGACTGCACCAAATAGATATTCTGTTTTTAATTTAATAAAGGACTAATCACCCAGTAATTAATTAGGCGAGATGTCACAGGTGGTATCAGAGCATCAGGTTCTAGAGTCTTTAGGATCTGTGTGGCTTATTACGTTTCAGCTTAGCGTTCTTTGACATACATCCTTACTATACGATTGTTGTATTCCTCTACGTATGCAATTTTTGATTTCCTGTAATTTAGTATAGTTAAACCAATTCATATGCGAGTTAGATTGGGCTTTGTCCATTGAGTAACATGGGATGACCAGTGAGGTGCATTGGAAGGACTGCAGGAGAAAATGCATAGTAGAAGCTATGGAGTATTCGAGGAACGTTGATCACGATAGGAGTCCCCAAAATTATTTTCTAGGAAGATGATAAAAGGGACAAGCACTTAGGACAAATTAATTCCCAAACACTGTCATAGATAAAAATAATGCAAATTCGGACTCGCCCAGCATAGTAGCCAAGGAGAGAATTGGTGGGTAACTCTTTCGAAGAATCACCTATAAGGATTTGAGGAAGAGATGAAGTGTGATGGCCCAATAAAAGGATAATCCAAAGGCAATAGTGTAGGGTGGAGTGAGGTGAAACTCAGATTTAAATTTTAGGCAAAACTTTTAGCTCATTGGAGCAACATAGAGCGTTGATATCTAGTGACCACATATAAAGCAGTATATATATAATTAAATGAGAGATTGGGTGCAGTTTGATCGTAAGATATTTCATCCATTGTTTAAAAAGAGATGCGAATGGAATTACTAACTTATCACAAGTAGGTCAGTTAAAGACTGATCATGAAAGATAAGTTAATTTGTTTAACAAACTTCAAAACCGAAGAAGGGGACACGGAGAATAAAAAGGGTCCCTAAGTTAAAAATAGACTTGTGGGTAGAATACACAAGGATGAATGGGAGATACAACTAAGTTAACTAATGCTGATGTCATCAAAGTCGTACGTGTACAAGGGTACATCAAATCTTCCAGGAGAAGGGAGACAAGAAGATTAGATAATCTAAACAAAAAACAACAACACAAAATTTAGCGATACCAGTGAGGCATGACAAAAGGGTATACCCAACAGGGGACACATTTAAATGCTTTAGATTAAAATTTTTACCAAGTGAAGATGGATTCATTCAGGGCCGTTAAGGCCAGCAACAAATTCCATCAGACCAATAGAGCCAAAGGGACAAGGAGGGTAGCGATTGGGGAGAAGACTACCAGGTCTGGGAGAAGGACACCCTTATATGGCCCGCGGGGCCAAAAATAGAAGAATGACACATGAAGGTGTCCTTTGTGTGGTGAGTAGGACCACTTGTATTAAACTGATCCAGAATAAGAAAATGAGAACAATCAGACTCGAAATGTTAATAAAATGATACTAGGGGGCATAGTAGCAGTATGAGAGAGATTCCCAACCGGAGAATCGGTCTAAGAAATTTAGGCCCAGAGGTTATCAACTTGAGAAATCATTGGGTTCAGGTAGGACCAAAAAGGTCCACAATAGTAACACAACATTCCCATTCCTCAAAACCTTCAGGGCTGAGGAGATGGCGAGGGAGGCCAGTAGGTCCAGGGTCAGAAGCAAGAGAGTTTCTCTGGCAAGTTGTTATGGTTATAGAGTGGCGGGCCGCATGAAGAAGGATTTCCTAAAGCAGGACAGAGGGCAACCACAAAATAAGATCTTGGAGATGTAACCATTACAACTGACAATGGGTCAGCTCCATCATGAGAGTTATACTCAGGGACTCATTAACCATGCAAGGTAGGTGACAAATGGAGATAAAGTAATTGCCTTATCCTTATAAGTAGGGGAAGATGTTCGGGTGATATGGGTGTTTCACAATAACTGATTATTAACACTAAAATTCGAGTGTGCATTAGGTTTAGTGGGTGTGCTAGAAGTAATAGACTTGTTATGTATATAATTACCTTTAGGTGGGGAGACTTTTATGCCACTTGCGGGGAGGAGCAGGTGGGGACACTAAGAAATTTTTTATATTATGTAGTGGTTTTTGCTCCTTTTGGGGTGTTATAATAGTAGAGAATATTATTATTATATTGTGTAGTGACTGGATACCGAGTGTTTGAGCGATAGTAAAATGTGTGATAAGACTATCGAACTCGTTATTTCAGGGTTAAATATATTGTTCTATGAGGCATCGCCTGAAAGAGGGTTGAGCCTACATATATATCGTATTGTATCATAAACTTTGATGAGTATGTTGTCATATTATATTCGATCTCGATGAGTAGAACTTTTACTGATGTGATTTAGAGTACATTGATTTATTGTCGAGTGGAGAGATGCAACTCGTTAATTATATAGCGCTGAGAACTTAGTGATAGTGAAAGCGTCGTGTTAGAGGTTGTCTTAAAGACACTAGAGTGGACGAGTAGACTTTTATATCCACAAAAGGAAATTCGGGGGTACAAGTTATGGAGTAAGGGCATAATGGATCTCGACGACCAACAATGTTAGATAGTAGTGTATCGGGGGGGTTCCTTGTTTGTATTTCTCTTTGTGAGACATCCTATGCATGAAACTTAGCAAATGTTGGAAGTTGAGAGATGTTTTTACTTTGGTACATGGGTTTAGTACCGTAGTTATTAAACATATATGTAGATATAACAATGAATTAATCGTTGTGTTATGAATTAAGGTCCGTGGATCCATATAGTGTTAAAATGCGAAGATGTGACTAATTGTTTACACCGCGAGCAGAACAATGGGACAACCTAAGAGATAATTAAGTTGAAAAACATAGGGTGGCTGAGTATAACCTTAACAAATAGTCATGATAAGTATGTGAGGCATAGTTTGAGATAAATGTAACACATCTAGTATGGTTGTGCAAAAATGCACAGAGTATATGATGTATGGGCGCCCTAGTTAATCGTATCTTCAATAACATTTATGGGGAGCGGATGTAGAAAGGTAAGAATATACGTAGACATATGGATATCTTTGAAGTAGAACTAGAATAAGACAAAGGGGTAACAAAGTTGCTTAGTGAGCTAGGAAAATCAATAGAGACCGAGGAGTAAAAGGATAAGATGTGATTAGAGAAATAGAAAGTACAAGAAATGTACAATATAAATTCTCGAGAATAATTAACAGTCACTCGGTATAGATGAGAAATAAGATGAGGGCTACATCATAATAAAGTTTAAGAGATTATTGATTATGTCATGAGTAGTCGAGTATTATTGCAAATAGATCCCACGAACTAATGGATCACTAGTTCGAATGGTATTGCTTAGAGAGTCGGACTAAAGAGTACCGTTAATGAAGGGACTCAGGGAACAACATAATGCTCCAATAATATTAAAAAAGAGATGGAAATATAGGTGTGATGAGAACAAATGATGAAGGGAGTTAAGACATGAGAATATTGGAAAAAAAATCTTTAGTAGATGAAATATGTTAGCCGTGCATAGAGAGGCTCATATTACTGACAAAATGGAAATGAAATTTCAAAGTATAGTGAAAGAACCAAGGTGATTTGTTAAATTAAAACGATGGAATATTTCGATATGTGATAACTAAAGCGAATTAGTCACTAGAATGGAACGGTAAGGGAAGAACGTTGGAGGGAGGAATGTCGTTAGTAGAGATATAGGGGGAACAACAGAATGACACGGAGATATTGAAATTTCATGGGGTGCCATTTGATATTATGTTTAACCTGGATAAGATTTTCAAGCCCCAATTTTTGGGAGAGCTTTCAGGAGGCTATGGGCACTGAGTTGCGATTGAGTACATCTTATCACCCATAGACAAATGGGCAGACAGAGAAAGCCAACCAGATATTAGAGGATATGGTGCGAATGTGTATCCTTGATTTTGGAGGAGGTTGGGAGTAGTATCTTCCACTGGGAGAGTTCGCGTACAATAACTCCTATCAGTTTACTGTTAACATGCCTCTATTTAAGGCATTATATGGTAGACCTTGTCGTTCTCCTGCTGGTTGGCTAGAAGTGGGGGCAATAAGCTACTCGAATCGGAATTAATTCAGTATAATTTGTCCAGGAGAGATATGATTCGGAGTCTTATACGGGTAGCTCAGGATAGACAGAAGAATTACGTCGATGCCAAGTGGTTCTTCCAAGAGTTCAGTGTGGGGGACTAGGTGTTTCTAAGTGTATCTCCTATGAAAGGGACAATCAAATCCCAGAAAAAAGGGTGAAATTGGTGCCAAGGTACATTGGGCCATTCCCTATAATTGAGTAGATTGGGCTAGTTGCTTATGAACTTGGGTTGCCGAAGCACTTGCATAGGACTAATGATGTGGTTCATATTTTTTGGTTGTGAAGGTATCTCCATGTGAGTTAACTTACACTCATATTGCGATAGAGGAGATTAATTTACAGCCATATGCTTCCTAGTGTGTGTTCAGTGGAGTCATCAAAATGTCAAGGAGTCTACTTGGTAGCGCGAGGATGAGATGCGAGAAAAATATCCAGAATTATTCTTACCTGGTATACTTTTATTTCCAAGTTTTGGGAAAAAATTCCTTTATTAGGGGGGAAGTATGTAATACCCCGTATTTTTAATGATTTTAATTATGGTATTAATTGAATTAAATAATGAGAACTTAATTTTTTATTAATTCAGGTTTAATCGATTATTTACTAGCATGACGGGAGTTAGTGTTTATTGATGTGAATTATGTTGAATATTAATCAGTGAGTAAAGTAATATGTGATTATTAATTTATGAAAATTACCGCGAGTGAGAAATACGATAATTACGTTAATTAAGTTGGCATACGCCTATCAGTCGTGTCGAGACTAAATTTATTGAATAAAAATAAAACTATTTATTAGTCGCCCATATGGTCATTTCGAGTGCACCAAACTGTTTGGAAGGGTCGATATAGTCAGAAAAGTCTACCCGGGGGTTTAGTTTGGGTCCCGAGGCAGTTTTAGGCCAAACCAGCACACCAGGAGGGTATTTCACTCAATTTAATTTTTAGAGTAATTAAACCTACAAAAATTCAAGGGTTATGTGACACCCCGCCTAATTACATACTGGGTGATCAGTCCTTTATAAAATTAAATCAGAATATCTGGTTGGTTCAGATTAGGCATCACTGTTGAAAATCATTAATTTTATTTAATTAAAACTAACCACCTAATATTTAAAAAGGTTGATGTCAAAATTTTATCTTGCTATTAACCACCATCATAAAAGGGAAATATATAATCATCACCATACATCATAATAGTATTAAGGAAAGAACTAAGTAAATTTAAATAAATAACTGGAGTAAACACTTCCAGTTAAAATCCCATACAATAATCCAATAACATAAAAACAAAGTCGTAATAATAAAATAAAATAACTTTAAATCTCTGAATGTAAAATATGAGGGATGACATGTACAACTGAAATAAACGACTGATAGATAAGGAGAATAAACTATGAAGAGCCTACTAGAAATGTCATGAAGCTTCCACAGCAGCTACAACATGACAAATGAATGAAATCTCCTAACTTTGGTGTCCCTATGGCTGAGCACCTAAAAATAATAAAACAAGAAAAGGAGATTTGCAGATTAATGAGTCAGAGCCCGAGTAGAAAACAGTTCAAATATAGCAAGTGCTTAAATTGAATAATTAGCATAATATTATTCATGTTAACTTAGCGTACTCACTTGGAATGGTCACCTGTCATCTAATGTGCACACCTATTGAGTCTAGCTACCCATATTAGTCACGATACTCTACCTGACTATACATGGTATAATCATTATGCCGAATATAATATTTAAATACCCCGAAGGCAATATATCTCTATTATTTAAGAAAAGGTTTAAAGATACTATAACTCATTCTCATAGCGTTCTAAATTCTCTACTTGTAACCCAATAAATATATACTTTAATAAAGTAGATAATATGCAACACAGAATAGTAACTCAATGTACATCCACAAATTTCACTATGTATACTAATAATTATATATATCTATACTGCACCCATGGTTAAGAAACCCCTGGCGCTAGGCATACTTGGATATCTAGTCCCATTGCAAACGCTAACGCATGAAGGACAACATGTTCAATCTCTCAAGAACCAATAAGACATATTCACATATTGGAGGCGAACATAGTTTCAAGCCGATGGGCTATGCACATACCTACGCACCCATACGACTGGCGTCACTATCATTCTCATAGATATCCCGTACCTAGGTTCCATGCTCTAGTGGTACGACTCAAAATCCCCCGAAGGCACACAAGATATGGTCATCCACAATGCGTTAACCTCCGTTCGATAGCCAGTAGCTCGATATGTCATACACATAATATTCCAAGTAATAAGCGTGCACACAACTTATACAACTTAATAGGTATTCACGTAATCAAATTACTATAATTCATAAGTAATATTAACGCCATTACTCTCCACGATATCCATATATATATAACCTCTCTAGGACTTCCATTCTCTCATAGGTTTCTATACAAGACCAATACCTCGAGGATTATTAGTTCTTCAATTCCCTAAAACTTTGGATTTTAAGTCACCCGTTACTCACGTAGGTTAATACACTCTCTTGGATAAACCTAGGATGATTTTTAACTTGACCGACCCCTAAAAACCCATTTTGGAATCTTGTTATAAGTTCCATGATTCTCGTTCGAACGAATTTCCCACTTTGAACGAACTCAGCAACTAGTTAGAAGGGTCGTTGGAAATCTCATTAGAAGGCTCGTTTGAACGACCTGGGCAGATCTTCAAACGAGATATCTGAACTGGCCCTGTTCTTCCACAAACTCGTTTTTCTCCAATATTCATTCATAAATATCATTCCAAACTCAACCCAATCCTAAGGTAATTGTTTCTAAACTATTCTAAATTACCATAGGACACTTCCTAACACAAATTAGAGGTTAAATCCTCATGGAATCAAGGGAATCCAACAAATTAGTCAATTTCTTATAAATCTCTTTGATATGAACCCAGAAATTTCTATTTCTTCAAGACCCCCCAATAAATTTTGTGATTTCAACATTTATTTACCAATATCAACAGTTCTAAGAAGGGAATTTCTTATACATTCAAACCTATCTCCAATTCGTGGGTTTCTTTACAAATCAGTCCAATTAAACCCTAGTTTTCATTACAATAATTTCATATCATTTAATCTAAATTAATCAGGAATAATATATGCTAAAAGAGGGTCGAGATAAACACTTGCCTTTGAAATGAATGTCTGATTCTCGGACTAAAATGGGTATGTAGTTGATCCTCTCATCGTGATCTACACTTTAGTGTAATTCTTGGTGGGAAACCTCGAGTTCTTGGCTTAGTTTTACAATGGAGTTCCTCTTCCTTTTTGCTTCTCTCTCTCTCTCTCTCTCTCTCTCTCTCTCTCTCGTAGGTTGAAACTGGAAGCACCTCTAACCCACGTACAACCTTTATTTATTTATTTTTTCCTAATTTTCGTCCATTTAAATTCCCAAAAATATCAAAAGGCCTAAATACCCCTCTGGGGTGTCATTTTGGGCTAAAATGCCCGGACTATCCGAGTAGTGTTTTCTGATTATTTCGACCTTTCCGGACACACTGTCGCACTCAAAATAGTCGTTTGAGTTATATAAAAATAATTTAACGTTTTACTCCCCAAATATATAATAGTGACGCGACTCATATGCGCATCCCAAATAATTATATCTTAAATGTCGTGTATCTCATCCCCGACCATATTATTATTTTCAAAGCCATCTATTAGGTTACTCACTACGTAATGTTCAACATAGTTATTACTCAACATGATTTCAACATAAATATTTTTGATAACTACTAACTCTCGTTACGCTAGTAATTATTCTCATAAAGTCAAATTAATTATAAAATAAATTTTCTATCTTAAATTAATTAGTCCCAATTTCCATAATTTCATAAAAATAAATATGCATAAAAATACGGGGTATTACAGGTTATATCATATGAGAGGAGTTGTCTTCTAGGTTTATAAGTCACAAAATCTTAGGAGTCCATTAGAGGAGGAAGAAGAATAGGTTTCTAAGCCTAGAACCACTACCGTTATCACCGACGCGTAGATCGAAAAAAGAGGATCGCCCCTATACCATCTTCTTTAAAGGATCAGAAGTTCCATTAAAGGTAAGTGATTTATCTTGCAAATATTCAGTGCATATATTATCCATGGTAGTTTGGAATTGAAGAAAATCCTTGCATAATTGATAATTTATGAATTTGGAGAATTTAATTCTAAAATTGAGTAGGTTTTGCATGTAGATGAAAATCTAGAATTAATTAAAAAAAAACGAAATCATAATTTAAGAGTGGGGAATTTCAAATTTAAATTTGAGATTTATGGTGTTCTTGAATAAAGATTGAGGAACTAGGGTTTTTAAGAAGTTTTCATGATTTAATCCAAGAAAATTATGGCCTATGATGAGTTGATGATTCTGATGCATTAGAATTTATGTATTTATGTTGGTGTAACATCTAGTATAATTATTTAGGAGTTTGGGACATTGTAATGGATGACTTGAGGTTTAAAATTCAAGAGATCCATAGGCAAAATTGTGCAAAAATCGTAGTCGAATATCTGATGGATCAATCGATCGACTGATCGATCCATCGACCCATTTCTTCGATCAATCAGCTCCTCCGAAATTCGTGACTTGTTTTCCTTTTAAGTTTCTATCCAACCCCAACCTTTAAGAACCCTTATTGTTGATTAATTGAATATAATGGGACTTAGGTAAGGTCCGTAGGGTTGTAGTCAAGGCCCAAAAATTATCATTATGTATGGCATCGAATGGAGAAATTTACGAGTACTCTTCGACTGAGTTACAATTGGAAATTTTATGGATTGGGGTTTAATTTGAATAGATGATTACTTAGGGTAGTACCAGTACTAGGGGGACGCTATAATTTTGAATTAACTTAGGGAATAAAGGGTTGTCTTCGTAATCTTTTGGGATAGGGAAAGGTACTTGAATTTATACGACAAGAGTTATTGCATTAATTAAATTTACGTATGATATTGGGGTTATAAATACAACGCATGAGACTTGTAATATGGGATGTGTGTATACCAATATTGAGACTATAAATACTTAGGTTATGTGAATACCTATTGTATGGTTTTTTATGTGGATGACATACCTACCATACTTGTTATTGTCGGGAGGTCTTGAAGATGATAGTCTTGTCTTAAGGATCCCTTCGGGGGGATTATAGATTTGTACCTCAGAGCATGGGGTCTAAGGATGACCTATCTATGAGTGGATAAGTTTGGGTTATATGGGTGCGTTGGTATGTGCGTAACCCATTACACCGTGGTCCATCTTCGCTTGTAGTTTGTGTGTGATTTATTTTATTACGATTCTCAAGAGATTCGAAATGTCATTATTATGTACGTGAGGTACCGAGACTTGACAGCAGTGTATGTATGCACCGTTAGTTTCGCCTATGTGGGGTGAGGTATTAGTGTATCTATCATACTAGTTGTAAGGACAAAATTTCCAATTGAGTCTTAATGTAGTTTTAACTTATTCTCAGAACAAAACATGTTTGAGTTATAGATAGTCTTTTATTGTCTGATCCCAAGAGTCTATGACATAATGATTTGAAGACATAGCGGCCAAGATTCAGCGTATTATAATTCCGTGTCATTGATGCAAGTTTGAAGTCTTCAGTCAAATTGAATAATTCATTCCAAGTTTCTCTAAGGTATGAATGCTAAATGATTATGGAAATCGAAAATTGTTTAAGGATGAATTTTTTAAAATATTTTTAAAATGTTTCATTTGTTTGCACATCAGATAAAGGACGGATCATTGTTGGATTAGAGTTGGTTTGCATTGAAACTCTTTGTTTAAAAGTTGAATCAGTTTGGACTCTAATCAACATGTCGTTTAAACAACAAACGATGTCGTTCGAACGAGATGCATTGTCATTCGAACGACGTGTCATCTCGCTTGAACGAAATTGCACCGACTTGAATTTTTTATTTAAGTCAGGTCCCAATCATTTTCTCAGTGTGTACAGAGCCAAATATTTCCAGAATACTGTTACGTTTTCTACACAACAGTTTACAAAGGTTTTCATAGTAAAATCATCCGTTGTGTTTAAAGATCCGATTTTTCATATTCATATGTGATCGAGATTTTATATTTGCATCAAGTGGAACTTGTTAAACCATATTTGGACAACTTGTGGTTGCTAGTTTTGCGGTGCAGAATCGACGGACATCGTGTTCAACATCGTAGACGTATTAAGCCATATCGGTGGACACCGAGACATTCATGGAGTCGAGTGTTGTGGACGAGCATCGTGGAAGACGAAATTTCTTCATGAGCACTAATGAAGAACGGTAGAAGATCAGAAGGTTCATCAAGACCAGTGGGGATCGATTCGTTGAGTAAGGCTAATTTGTCTTTATAAAACCATTTTTCATAGTGAGTGTCTGGCTTGGACCGTCCAAGGTTTTTTCCCGTTTTGGGTTTTTCCTCGTACATTCGGCATTGTGAGTATCTTTACTTAACATTACTTTCTTTAATCACAAGATGCATATTTAGGATTAATCAAGATAAAATTTGGTTAACTTAATTTGTGTCACAACTTGGTTTGATAAAATTGAAAAAGAGTTTTCAAGAAGAGAAGTTGGTTTGCATTTATCCTTAACTTAATTCCGCACAAGAAAAGATTTTGATTAAAAAGAGGCCTACATTAGTTGATGATGCCAAATATAAGTTAAGAGTGTAAGAACTTAAAAGATTAATGGATGATTTGATGTTTAAAATTGAAGAAACCCGTAGGCAAAATTATGAAGAAATCGTAAGCCAATATCTAAGGCATCGATCGATCGACCCAAGAACGTCGATCGATTAACTGATCGATCGATCAACCCCTTTCTTCGATCGATTGACTCCCCTGAAATTTGTGACTTATTATCCTTTTAAGTTTCTATCCAACCCCAACTTAGAAGAACCCTCAATGTTGATTAATTGAATATAATTGGACTTAGGGAAGGTCGGTAGCGTTGTAGTTAAGGCCCGAAAAGTATCATTATGTATGGGATATAATGGGGAAATTTATGAGTGTTCTTCGAATGAGTTACGATTGGAAATTTTATGGATTGGGGTTTAATTAGAATAGATGATTACTTAGCGTTAGTACCAATAGTAGAGGGACACTATAGTAATTAATTAACCTAGAGAATAAAGGGGTGACTTCGTAATCTTTTAGGATAGGGAAAGGTACTTGAATTTATACGACGAAAGTTATTGCATTAATTAAATTTACGTATGATATTCGGGTTATAAATACAACGTATGAGACTTGTAATATGGGTTGTGTGTATACCAATATTGAACCTAAAAATACTTAGGCTATGTGAATACCTATTGTATGGATTTTTATGTGTATGACATACCTACCGTACTTGCTATCGTAGGGAGGTCATGAAGGGAACAGTCTTGTCTTGAGGAGACCTTCGGGGGGATTATAGATTGGTACCTCAGAGAATGGGATCTAAGGAGTACTTATCTATGAGTGGATAAGTTTGGGTTATATGGGTACGTAGGTATGTGTGTAACCCATTACACCGTGGTCCATGTTTACCTCCAGTTTGTATGTGATTTATTTTATTACGATTCCTGAGAGATTCAGAATCGATAGTCCTTATTATGTACGTGAGGTACCAGGAATTGATAGCAGAGTATGTACGCACCGTTAGTTTCGCCTATGTGGGGTGAGGTATTAGTGTATATATTATAATACTAATATATATATACAACCATGTATATTCTACTATGTTGTTCAGTAGAACAGAATGATGATGCCAAATATAAGTTAAGAGTGTAAGAAATTAAAAGATTAATGAGACACTTGGAATCAATTAACCAAATATGAGGAACCACATAATATATTTATATTATATGGGTGGGCACAATAGGTTAGTTGGCATAGATGGAGAACTATTATAATCTAGTTAGGCGGGGTAACGTAACTAGGAAGGGTAATAAATATGCGTTAGGTGTGCACAATAGTTATGAAGTGAGAATCTCAAGGGAGAGCACGTGGAACTAACATGTATATAATATATATTGTTTAATGAAAATTAAACACTTGTTGATTTTATAACATGTTCATCTCGGGCTCTGACCCGTTTTCTTTCCAATCTATTTAGTCTTTATGAAAAAATTTTAGGTGCCCAGCCACTGGGATGCCAAGCATAGGAGTTACCATCAGTTGGCGTGTTGTAGCTACTATGGGAGTTACACTACTTCGATACCAAAAGCCTATAAATTTATCATTGATTCATTCAGAGTCATCTATTTCATTTAAGGCATGTTGCCCATCATTATTTAGAGACTGTGGTTTTAGGCATTTATTTATGTTTCAGTTGTTAGGCTTTATTTCGTTCAAACTATTGTATTCGGATTGTTTATTGGGAGTGTTTACTCCAGACTGAGTTATTTCATTATGTCAGTTCATTCTTATGAGATTGTTTATTGGATAATGAATGTTTATATATTCATTTATGGTTGTATGTTAACTTAAAAGATAAAATTTAACAACTCACTTTTTAAATGTTTGGTGGTTAGTATTTAATAAAAATGTTTTCGATAGTGATGCCATGACAAAACCAACTGGATATTCTGATTTAAATTTAATAAAGGACTGATCACCCGGTATTTAATTAGGAGGGGTGTCACAGTTCCATGAGGGATACAAAATCAGTAAAATGAGCTACTTGACATATCTGATTCCTAGTTCGCATAGGCACACAGATATCTTCCACAACTTCTATAGAGGGATGATATTTTGAAACCCAGTTAGGCACGACAAAGGTTGGTGTTGGTGTTGGCAAAGATTAATCTTCTGTCGAAGTTGGATCATTTAGAATGTTTGTGTCCAAATCAGTTTCAACAACTGGATCTCTACTAACTGGCTCAATTACCACAGCATTAATGGACTCAACAATGGATTTGGTCTTAGGTTGAAAACTCTATATTCCTTTCTATTTTGGGAATAGCTAAGAAAAATTGATTTATCCCCTCTATCTTCAAATTCAAAAAGGTTTTTGTGATCATTGCAAACATGACAGATTGAGCAAAAGGTTCAAAAATATTTTACATTGGGCTTTTTCTTGAACCAAAACTCATCAGGGGTCATTTTGGTATTCTTTCTCAGGTAAACGCGGTTAATAATGTGAACTACAGTAATGCATGCTTCTTCCCATAAATATAACAATAAACTGTTAGCAATTATAAGGACTCTATACATTTCCTATCTGACCCTATTTTTCCGTTCTACCACCCCATTTCTTTGAGGAGTTTTATATCACTAAACTGATGGGAGTAACCATTGGCGTCACAATATTCAACAACTCTAGTTTCTTTAAACTCACCACCTCTATCACTTCGAATTCGTGCTACTTGGGTGTCTTTCTCATTTTTAAGTTTAGTCAGAATTTTCAAAAATTAGTTAATAGTTTCTAACTTAGTATTCATGAAATCAAAACGTGTAAGACAAGAAAAATCGTGCGCAATGACTAAAAAATAGTAATTTCTATTTAAATTTATAGTCCTTGTTGGACCCACTAAGTCCATGTGGAGAATTTCTAGAGGAGCAGTGGTGTTAACATCTTCAACTTTCTTTTGAGGAGCCTTAGTAATTTTACCCACTTGGCATGGACTCAAAATAACAGTGGGGAAATTATTTATTTTAGGTAAGTCTTTCATAAGGTCTTGTGACAACAAACGGTTTAAAGTATCAAAAGTGATGTGTCCTAACCTATTATGATGTAGGTCAGAATCTTCCAAAAGTGTCGCATTACAAGACAGAGCACCTGATGCTTTATACCAGTTGTATGTGGTACGATTTCCTTTTATATCATCCTCTCCCGTTTCAGTCACCACATCACATGAGGTTTTTATAAATTTGACTTGACAACCATTATCACAGAGCTGACTGAGAGAAAGAAAAATTTATTCTCATCCATTTAACTAACAACACGTCATTGAAATTAGGTAAATCGTCTTCATTAAGAATGCCTTTACCAATGATTTTGGAGGTCCTACCATCCCCAAAGGTTACTTGGCCAACTTTATAATGGACAATATCCTTTAGTTTGGCAACATCACCCGTCATATGTCACGAGCATCTGTTGTCTAAGTACCAACCAACAGTTTGCATCTCATAGCGTAGGGCTATCAAGACTACAAAAGATTTTAGATTAAAACGGTTTAGCTGGGGTCTTAAATAATCACTCTTGATCCAAACAGGCATAATTTTAAAATTATTTTGCATCTTAATTTGAGATTGGGAAGGGGATCTGGCAATATCTTTTTATTTCCATTAGTTTTGGGTCTGGGCATATAAAACAAACGAAATGATCTAGTACGGTTCAAGATTTTATTACGAAATCTCATAACTTTTGAGTTAAAATAAAAATGGTCATTTTTCTTATGAAACCTTTGGCACTCACAGTTTTGGTGTCCAAAAACATCACACTTTGTACATAATTTACTAGAAGTAGGCAGGTCTGAATGGTGGTGCTTTCTATCTAAACACTGAATTGATTTATCACGAATACTTAGCTTAGGAGGTCTATAAAGTCTCTTGGCATTGGGGCAATATTTAGACAAAGATGGCTCCACATAATTCCCAATGAAATTATCAATGTCACTTTCAAAATCAGTTTCAATTCAAACTTGTTTTCCTTTAGCCTATTTAGACATTCTACTTTACAACTGAAGATTCGTTTCTTCTTGGGCTTTCACAAAGACAGTTGGTCTATTGGAATCATCCTTTTCAAAAGTTTCCTAATATCCCAACCCACTAGTATCACCCTTATACTGCGGGACAGCAATCACTTTGTCAAGGTCAAAAAAATTTATACCACGACTATGACACATTTTGAAGGCAGTTTAACAAAATTCTTTTGATTTTTCAACTTGTAAATACGTTGCATTATATTTTTCTTCTAAATAAATCAAATTTTCATTTAAAAACGTAATCAGATATTTAAAATCAAGTGTCTATTTTTCAAAATATGTTTTTACATTGCTCATCTCAATCGAATTTTATTGAAAAATCTTATATTAATTCTTTAGGGGCTCAATAAGCATTTTAACCAAATTAGAACTTCTTGTCTGTTTTTCCAAGTTCTAACATATAATTCTGAGTAATCATCATATCCAATCAAATTTTCATTATTCTCAGCGTTAGTGTGAGAAGTGTTGCTATCATCAGACTTAGTATCATACACACATAGAGAACGTTTTGCATCAAACGAAGCAGTTAATTGAAGAAAAGAAGGTTGAATAGCTAACAAAGATTTAGAAGCATCAATCAAATCAAGTACTTCATCAGATTCACATTCATCTCCAGAATCAGTCATTCCTATTAAGTACACATCTCTGCAACAGTCATAAACCTCTCCTAAAAACATAAGACAATTTGATTTAGATTCTTCTTATTATCTTCTGATTCAGAACCATAAGATTAATCCCAAGTTTTAGTTATGAGAGACTTGTGTGCTCTAAAGTGAATGGACCGTGGCTTATACCTACACTCAGTAATGAAGTGACCGAGTTTCCCATAATTAGGAGAAGCCATTTTGGATTTATCAATCTTACTATTTATACTATCATAATCAAGAGTCTTTTTTGAACTTATTTTGTCGGGCCGGGTGGACTGACTAGAGTGATTATTTGATTGCATACGTCTCTTAGTAATAGAATTATTTTGATTAAAAAATTTCTTAAATTGGGAAGACATAAGAGCAAGTTGATTGTCAATTTTTTCAATTTCATTCGAGTCCACATCAGAGTCATTGTTCGACTCAGATAGTGGTTTAACTACCCTATGTTTATTTTTATTAGGATAAGCAGTTTTAAACACAAATTTAGGGATTGGTTAACTCATTCTTACCATAAGATGTAAGAGTCTTCCTAAAGATTGATTCAAGTTCCATAGTTCTTAATTTAGAGCTTAACAATTCTGGTGTGATAGATGGATCATTCATTTCTTATGTGATGTAATGTTTATGGTCAAATCTAAGGGAAATGGACCTCAAAATCTTAGCACAAACTTCTTTATCAATGCATTATATACTGTTAGCATGTAAATGGGTAATTATATCGGTTAAATGCATGTAAAATTCATCAAATGGTTCGTTATCTTTCATCACTAACATATTTTATTGTTGAACTAGCATTTGAGTTTTATACTCCTTTCCCCTTGCGTTGCTCCCATGTGTTATTACTAAAGAGTCCCAAGAATCGTTGCTAGTGGTGTAGTGACATATACGTATCAATTCAGTCTCACTCGCACTCCTGAAAATTGCATTTTTACTCTTATTATTGAAATTGCTTATCTTCTTCTGATCAATGCTTAATTCATATGTTCTAAGTTCTCTAAAAATAGTGCTACCTTCTACTATAGGAGTAAAGGGGGTTCCTATAACCATTTTCAATTAAATCCTAGACATTATCTCCTAAGTTTCATTGAATAAACGCAATCATTCTAATTTTCTAGAATAGAAAATTGGTGCCATCGAATATAGTAGGTCTACTGAAATTTCCTTGCCTAAACAACTGAATTGAATCTTCTATGAAAATAAGGTAAAAAGATTTTAATAATAGTTTATAAAATAGATCTTTGTAAAGTGTAGCTCTGATACCACTTCAGCGTGTGACTAACGCGCAATAGACTATGGTGCAGAAGTAAACTATTGTCCATTAAACGCAAAATACCTACGAGTTTTTATAGATTATTTAAGTGGGGCCAATTTAAACTTTACTTAAATTGTTAACTATGATACAAACTATATAAGGTTTGGCAAGTTAATTAAAGTCCTAATTATTATCTTGATTAAATTAGGTGATTAAGAAAATAATAACTAATTCAGTTTATTTAGGCAAGTTTCTAGACTTAAGTCTTACTTTTTCATTTTAGGTGATATATGTAAAAAATTGTAGCACACAGTGATTTATTTTACGTCACAAAAACCCTTCCCTTGGGAAAAATGATGGACACTCTAAGGTCACCTAATCTACCAAAGTCCACTAAAACAAATCAACACGCAATGATTTACAAACATGTAACAAGACTCAAAGTAGGTTGAATCAGAAAGCTATTACCTATCTCGACCAAGACTCTCTGCTCTAGTTTCTCTAATTTAATTAGCCTCACTATGCAGCTCTTGTCCGCCTTTCTTTCTTCATGTCTCTGATTTCCCTCTAGATTCCTTAGAGCAGGTTAGCTCAGTGCCTATTGATTCTAATAGTGACGTATTTATGATGTGCCCTATTCTATATGACACACTCACCCTTAATGTTACAAATCGAATGATTAATGAACAAGTTTTGATCTCTTAAATATCAGTAGCAAATCTTATGTTCCTTTTTTCTATTTAAATCAAGCTATCTTGATTTAAAACTATTTTCAGCAAACTTTCTTTACAAAAATCAAAACACTCAGATTTGATTTAATATGTACACAATAATCAGTTCCTATGTGAATAGGGGTGTACAGTGAGTAATCTGCAAGTGATTTGCAAATGATCTATCATAGATACTAAAATATTACTAAGATTATATACAAGAATAATCAAGTAAGCATGTATAACCTAGCAATACACAAAACAATACGACTTCAAATATATAAACAATTCAAGCACAAAGTCAAATATTTAACAAACTGATTTAAAGATAAGTTTTTTTATTAAACCAGATTTAATCTAACACCTTATTTAATCAATTATAAACAGTCCAATAGTTCTTGATTTAGTCTAACGACCCTACTTATCAAACATGCAGTAGGTGTAATAATTCTTGACAAAAGTAACACAAAAGAAATGTGTTTCGTGTGTGTAGTGATATACACAGATATCTCTAATAACCTAACAGTTTATTCACATTCTAAACAACTAGATCTAAGAACAAAAACAAATATGAACACAAGAAAAATGTAAATCAGTGTATGTAGTGTGTTATGCTACAACAAATCAATATGATAGCTACAATTTGAATACAAACAGATTGCTCAAGATCTGTCAATGAGAGATGAGATTTCACTTTAAAAGAATAAAGCGTACAAAGTTATAAGTGAAACTTACGGACTCTTTTACAAATAAATCAAAAATGTAAAACCAAACCCTAAGTTGAGAGTTTTTTAAAAAGGTTTGATAGATACAAACTTAATTCAAACAAAAATCAAACAAATAAAAGAAATCAAAAAATATTAGTGTTTTTGTAGTTGATTAGATCTATAAACAAGATCGAATCAAGAGATGAACACTTGTGTGTGTAAGGTGTGTGTAAACTCTCTCTATATATATAAAATTTGGCAGAGTAACAGCTCTTAAAAATATTAATCTTGGTTGAAAAAATGGAGACCCGAAGATCTTAATTTATAGACGTGTGAAGTGTGTGCTAACTGGATAATAAAGACAACACACCAATTGCAAAGTGAATAACAACAGCCGTTGATGATTTCATGATCCAACGATCGTGAAAGAAACACAAATAACCCTTTTAAAAAATACACACGTAGTAATAGAGTTATCAAAAGCTAAGAGAAGAGATCATGAGCAATGTGCTTTAAATGATACCATTTTGAAATAGTGTAAGCCATCTAGATTCCATTATCCAAAAACTGGGAGCTAAAACTGTGTGCTGGTAATGGTTTGAAATGTAACTATTGGTATATATACATAATGCATATGGATAGAATACATATATATACACAACACTATATACGTACATCAAAGAAGGTACAATACATGGGTATAAACATGGTAGCATACACGTATAAGAATTACAAATAAAGTAGAAATGAAACAAATGATTAAATTAGAAGCTTAAATAGTTTTTAACTCATTTTAAAATCAAAATTAAATAAAAAATCCCAAAAAATATGAAAAAATTTCAGAAAAATAACTTATACTTTTTACACACAGAAATATTTTATGTGGATTTATCCCTATTTCTTGTAATTTAAATTAATTAAGACAATTAATTTAAATTGCGAACTAATTTGATTTAAATGGTTTTAAAATGCTAAAAAAATCTTCTTTAAACATATACACACAAATCATGAGAAATGATCAAATGTAATGGAGTGAAATGAAATATATGTCCTATGTGGTAGAAAATAAATCCTATGAGCTAACGTGAATAGGTGTGAGAGACTACCTTTATTGTATGGATGAATTTCTTAATTAATGTATGCTTGAGTGGACAGCTTGGCATATGTATCTAGACGTGACATAATTACATAAAAAAATCTTTTTAAAATTCAACTCCAACTTCAAGAAGGAATATATAGCTAAAACACAAAAAACAAACCCTAGGAGTGCTCTATATAGGTCCTTCAATAACCCGCGTAGTTTCCCCAATATCTTGGCAATTGGCTTACAATGTCCCCAACTGCTATATCACCCACAATGATCTCCTTGCAGGAGCCCTTCTGGGCACTTTTTCAATGATGGCAGCAGGCTCCTCCATAAAGTTTCGCCGAACAACCTAAAACTGAAAGAAAGAGAGAAGGAATCAAAGTTAGATAAAGGGAAAAACATTGGCTTGTACAAATTTTCCAAAATACAGGTTTACTTAAAGGACCTTTATGGTTAATCAACTAAGTAAATTGGGCATGCTTAAAGTCCTTATTTACTTAAAGGACCTTTATGGTTGCTTGACTAAGTAAATTGGGCATGCTTAAAATCCCAATTTACTTGAAGGGCCTTTATGCTTGCTCGACTAAGTAAATTGGGCACGCTTAAAGTCCCAATTTACTTAAAGGGCCTTTATGGTTGATCGACTAGTTAAATTGTGCACGTTAGAGTCCCAGTGTACTTAAAAGACCTTTATGGTTGCTCTACTAAGTAAATTGCGAACACTTAAAATCCCAGTTTACTTAAAGGACCTTTATGGTTGCTCGACTGAGTAAATTCGATGAGCTAAATTCCTAATTTACCTAAAGAACCTCTATGGTTGATCGACTAAGTAAATTGGGCATTGAGGCATTAACAATTGGCTAAAAAAAGGGGGTGTAAAGTAAAATCATACCTCTTCTTAAGAAGGTTCCTTAAGAGTTCCCTACTCAGTTGCCTTTTTAGGAATCTCAACTTGATCAACAGCTCCCTCTTTAGGGGCAGCTTATCTACCTTTCAAAATATATGGCCCAAATAACCCAACCAAAACTTATTCATTAACTGTGGCCCTGGGTAGAATAACCATGAGGAGCCTATAAGTATTGATGGGAGCCTCCTCATAGGGAATAGTCTCTAAACAGAAGGAAGTAAAAAAAGAGTTAGATCATGAAAAAAAACAGGGCAAAGATTCAAAAGGGATATATATTGACAAGTAACAAATACTCACTATTAAAGTTGTCTTAAAAGTTGTGGCTTGCCTTATTTCAACCTCTACTCTTTCTTCAACGGTAAAGGTCAAAGAAGGAGTTGGTTCTAAGCTAAAGAAAGCGTGCCCCTCTGAGGGTGGGCGTGATGAATGGAAATCAGAATGAGTTTTTTAGGGGAGTGGTGTTGGGCACTTAGTGCCTCTTATTCCTCATTTTTCTCCTGCTCAGCAATATTGTCCTCCAAAATGGTGTAGTCAAAGGGGGGGGGGGGGGAGGTTATCTTCTCAGTCGAATACATTCGACACAGCCTGCAATCTTGACAAGTCAAAGGAACATACTCTTGGTATTCTTCTTCTTCAACCTCATCAATACATTCAACACCTTCCTCATCGTCCTTAATTCATTCAACACCTTCTTCAGCCTCCTCATACTATTCAACACCCTCTCCAAGATCCTTGGTAGTGCGAAGAACCATTGAACTTGATTTGGTCCTCTTTCGATCACTAATATTAGTAGGGGAGTAAAAAAACTTATCGTTATATCTTGTTCCATAGTTTCTCTAGCGGCCAAAGTACGTTCATCCCATTGTCTCACCACGATTCAATCAGGTTGGAGCTCAAGCTGGCTAACTAAGGATCAATAGCCACCTTAGGAGGAGATTCGGTGGGGGGGGGGGAGGGGGGGACTTGGGGAATAATTTTTTTCTTCTTTATCTGGAGTTTCCTCTTAGCCTTTGAAACTACCTCACATGAGGCACCAAGAGGTATCTCCTCCTCAATAACAGTTTGAGTAGGGTCAGGTACATCCTCAGTCTCCTTAAAAGGTTGCGAGGTGGAAGCTCCAAGTTAAGGGAAGAAGATCAGTAGCATGGCATCATTGGCTTCGCTTAAAGAAAATTGGACTGATTAATAGAACATCTTCCCAATCCTAACTCCGTTGGTGGAAAACATTCAATATGGGGATAGATTAGCTCATGGTCAACACCTTTCTAGAACCCTCCCAACTGGTTGGGCTAAAAGACATTGAGATATGTGGGTGACCTACACCTCGAACATGTTTAGGGGGCATTACAAGTTGACCTTGAAGTTGGTTGGATAAAGTTTTTATAATTTTAGTCATAAAATTACCAAAGGTTAACGAAACATTAGTAGGATTTTTGGTGGTGTTGTGGTTCAGAAGGGGTACTCCTTGATCGTGGCCAAATTTCATAGCCACTAGATGAGGTGAATAGGCTAAGAAGTAGTTAGAACACTCAGTGTATAAGGGAAGTTATGAGGAGTAAGACTAAAAGGATGTTGGAAGAGGGAAGTTGAGAGCATAGACTCCTCAATCGTTGTAATGGGTCGAGAGGTATCCTCAAAGAAGTTATTCAAAAAAAATTGATCAACAACAGAGTAAGGGTGGAATTTGAAACACTTGACATTATCTATAAAGGATGAAGAGGTTCCTTGATTGCTTTGGGTTCCAAGAAAAGAAGAAAGAAAAGAAGAAAGGAACCATGATGTCATGGTATGTGGGTAAAAAAGAACTAGGGTCATAGTCTGGGAATCTGGCATATGTGAATGCTATGATAAGGACATGGTTCGCGCAATGTGACATGTCAAACCTACCAATTTATCTCAAAAAGTTAGTTTATACTCTATCGATGCAAGTATATAAGGATCTAGGTGTAATGGAAGCTAGAGTAACCTTTACCCTAAAGAACATGGGAACAACAAGGTTAATAAGTTCCCTTCATGGGCAATCATGAGGTTTTCTAGGAAGGAAGATCCGTGTTAAATAAACCATATATAGCCCACAAGTTCAACACTGCTCTCATAACCTTCCAAATAGGAGGAATTACAAAACTTACTTGCCCTTGGGATCATATTTGTTGACTCTCTGTCTTTGCACTAGCTTTTTCCTCCATATAATATAAGTACCTAATAATCTCTAAGAAAGTACAAGTGTTGTAAGTCTTCATAAATTTTTTCATTTACCCCCTCAGCTCTTTGCGAGTAGCTGCTTCATCCCCAGAAACTGATTCCCCAAAGAAGAGATCTATAGCAGCAACCTCAATGCCCAATAGATCACATACATCCTCTAATGTAATATAAAATTCCCCCATCCTGCTGTAAAGGTGTGAGTCTAATGGCTCCAATGAGAGACCAACGTCCTCAGAATACTGTTGTTTTTGGCCAATGTAAAATTACCAAAACATAAAGTAGAATATAGACCCACCACTCACAATTTTGCAACGTATTTATAGTGAATATAGTCTATCCATGCCCCCAACCCTTCAAAGGAGCCATCGACTGACTCAAAATCCATGTTGGAGTGAGGGAAATCCCCCCCCCCCCCCCCCCCCCCCCCCCCCCCCCCCCCCCCTTAAACCCTAACTCGTGTATTACTAGAACAATGTATGTAAGCCTAGTTTTCAAAGATTTCATCTTAACCCACAAGAATTTTTGGCTCATACTTAGAAGTAAGGGAAATGGGGAACTAGTTAGCCACCACCCAGAATTGGTCAGCCTTACCAAAATAGGGGGCACGGGGGGTACTTACCCATTGTTATTGACAAGTAGTAGTTCGGGGAGAAACACCCCTAACAAAAGCGGTTTACTTAACAACAGGTGCCATGAGTAAGAGGTGGAAGATCTAGAAGGAATAAAAAGGGAGTTTGTGGTGAATGTTCAAAGGAAATATATTTCTCTCTCTTTCTCTCTTCTTAAAGAAAACCAATCTACTTAAACCATAAACGTAAAAACTGTTTGGGAGTTGGAGGAAACCCTTTTATAAGGGGTGGAGTTTAAAACATGAAATGAGATCTTGGAGTATACATGCACGTGTGTGGGAAGTGTGATGATTACAATGGCAGTGGCGATGCATAAGTTTCCTTGTGTGGAATGTAGGTGCAGAATCTAGCTCTCCACGTGTAAGGCTGGGGATGTATGTCAGTAGAAATTAATACGAAGTGACGCAAAAATGATGGTAACGAGTGGGTAAATTCAAAAGATGTTTTGTAGATTCCTTATCTACTTAAGAAAGTAAATGGTTTGGGGGGGGGGGGGGGGGGGGCAAATATTTGAAACATAATATTTTCCCAAGTAAAATAACCATTCAAACATACAACAAAGGTAACATACCAACACTTTGAGAAAACTTCAAGACTAAATTTAAAATCTCGTTCGAGCACAAGCTCATTCGAAGAAAAAATTTAAAACATATCTCTTCAAAATAACCCCTGCATACATGTTGCTCAAAAATTGATGATGGTATTTCGTACCCATATTTCTTCACAGGTAAACAAATATCTCTATAAAGGGGCAAATGTATAGGGAGTCCCAAGCTCAAAGTTGATTAAAAACTAACACTGCACAAATGGAAGATCAAATATGGTCATTTGTACAAGACTGAAGTTGCTCTAAGGATCTCCCACAAAGACCAAGCTCAATTAGGATATATGAAAAACACATCTTGTAACAGGGATTTTGATGTACTTGTATTGTTCTTCCCTTATAGTCATTAAGTTTAATTTGTAATATATATGAGGTTGATCGGTACCCTCAAGGGACCATGTCTACAGGACGTGGGAAAGCTTACATGCTCTATCGAGCAACCTCATCTTGGGTACCTCACAGGGATTTAATTTGGAGGATTGTGAGAAAGGCAAGATTGAAAAAGTAGATATTAACCCCTTTAAATAACCAAGGCAAAATCTTGGTTTGTACAAAGGACAGTTGAATAAATGCTCGAGTTACCATATTCTGGAGAACCTCCTCAAGGGACCTCAGACCAAACAGTTATCCAAAGATAGTTTTTGATTTCTCACATACAATTCATAGGTTTCTAGAGCAACCATAAACCGAGCAACCTCATTCGATGAATCACATTTTTGATTGATGTGACAACATGTCCATTACAAATGTTTATTTACCAACCCTATGGCATCATGGCATCTAAAATTTAGTATCTCTTGTAAGTAGCACTCAAGTAAGTTTATTCCTAGGATGGTGATCTTGTATTTTCCAGTCGTCCTAGGATGGACCTTTGGGCTACCACATCTTGTCCTAATTAATGCCACCATACCGATGATAGGCTAAAAAATTTTCTCAATAAAATATCGTATCTTTTGCATTTAATTCACCATCTTCAACATTAATAACATGATATGTTTTCAATGATTGTGTTCCATCCATTTAATGCCAGCAAGGTCACTTGAGTGACCTGGATCCCATATAAATATGCCAAAAACATAGTTTACAGGGACAAAAATTTAAAACTACAATTGTTGTTGAGATTTCTCTAGATAAGAGTGCTTTCTTTGAGACCAATTTATTATGTGATTAACCTCTTACCACCATTAATACCATCTCTTACCATTTGTTCTTCTTGAGGTTACTTCCATGCCATTATTGCTTTAAGGATGCTTGCTCCGTATCCCTCCAATCAAGTTTCTTGTGGGGTGCCTTCTAATTATTGTTCTCTCGGAGCATTTATGCTGTAAAAAGAGTTCATTTAAAACAAGTTTGAGTATTGAATGTGGTTTGTCTTTGACCTGCATTTATTGTCATTTTTCGATTATCCTTTGGCACTAATCACGATATTGATCATGGGTTATGCCTCACTTAATACTAATTGTATTTCAAGAACCCACATCTTACAGTGGGAAAAGGATGATGACATGTGATAGAGGTATATTAACTCTTAAAGTCAGGTATGTGTCGAATTCTGAGGACGTAATTCCTTTGTTGGGGGAAGACAATAATACCTCATATTTTGGTATTTATTTAAATAACTAATAATTGTAAGAATAAATTAATAATTTTTAATTAACCATTACTTGAGAGAATTGGTAATAAAAATGCATATTTAAGATAAGATTAAATTTCCATGTTATATTATTTATTGTTATATTTAATTAATCAGTGTAATTAGTTAAGTTGGATTATATGCACTTACGTGTAAAATAAATATATATATGTTTTATAATATGTTATGAGGTATTATCGTGAGTTATAAGGTATAAACATTTGAGGCCGACTCTAGAGTGATACAAAGGCCCAATTATGTTATTTTTTTATTTTAAGTTGGGCTCAGGGTATAGTTATATTCTTAGGATAAGTTTTGAACTATTCTGGTGATGAGTTTTTATTCTTAAAATAAATATGGCGGTTACCTTTCTCTTATGGTGTGTTAGTCCATTTTGAAATAAGACTCATAGTTAGAAGAATGCCTTATATTTTGAGTAAATATATTGTAGACATATGGGTCAATAGAGCTCAGTAGGAATTTTGGTAAGTCGACTTCAAGTTGATCATTAGGAGATTGAGATTTCGATTCTAACACTATTTAAATGTTCACAACCAAGATAGGGAGTTTACATCCTATCATAACGGTCATGATACAATCCTAGTAGTTTATCTCAACCTACAGTAACTTGTATGATGGTTCTATAACTTGTTCAATAGTTTGATAGAGGATTGTGAATGGTACATCCCATCAAAGTATTTAATATGGCTAGCCATGAGATTTGAGTCTACGATTTTATTAATTAGACTCGTGGAATATCACACCATTTGAAAAGGGAACAAATATTCTTAATCTCGAGAATTTTGAGGATTATAATGCTTGCACAAATATCACTTTGATTGTTATGGGTGCGAAGAGATTTTATATCAAATCAAATGATCCCAGCATATTGAGTGATAGTCGTGTGAGTAGGTTTGAGATCATAACTCAGAGTAATATGCGTCCAGTGAATACCGTGGATTGTGATACCCCTTTGATAGATTTTTATGTTTTGTTTCCACCAAATAAAACTCGATCGGTGGATTATTTTATAATCCTGGTGGAGTAGCAAAAAAATTAGTTTGAGAATTAAGGAAATTGATTAGATGTTGGATAAAGTCGATTATTAATAAATTGATTTGACCAAGCGTGTATCATATACTTAACGTGGAGAATCATATGGTGTACCATAATCAACTTAACAAATAAGACAACATTATATTCGAGTGGTTTTTGAGATAATTAAATTAGAGTCCAGCCATAATTATTTAGTGGAATTAATTATGATCAAATAATGAAAAGAAATATATTACAATAATTATAATTGGAATTTCTGAGTATTTATTTGGAGATAATTTAATTATTTATCTTGGATGCTTAGTGTAGTCCACATACCTAATTAGTTAGGCCCATACTCTAAAGATCTCCAGTTTGGCCCAAGCCAACCTTTTATACTTGTATATAAAGGTGTGGGGAGGGATTTAATTAAAAATGATTGGGTTTGACAGGGGTGAGAGATAACACTATTCACATTTTTGTGAAGAGGCTATAGAGAGACCACCATATTTCACTCATAAGTAATGGTTTTCATCTCAAAAGGTTCCCACACACCTACCTAGCTTTGGGAAAGATTATACACTAGAAGATCTAACCTTTACATAATATTATACAAGGTTTTTGAAGAACTTGGATGGATGTAAAGATTTCATCATCTTCAATATTTGTCTCCTCATATGTATCACAACATGACTCATTATAGTAGTGTATTCTTGAACCCTAGGTTTAATCTTTAAACATAATTTTGGAGTTCTTTTCACTGCATTATTAATCAAATATCTTTAGCGATGGATTTTTTTTTCTCATTTTAAATGTCAATCCCAAGTTGTTATCTCTAATAATTGGCATGTTGTGTATGGAATCTTACTAACATGGCTGTGCAAAGATTCGATGTTTACACACCTTCCTTCATGGTCATTATGTTTATTTTGTATGATTGGATCCTACGATGGTTTATCCCTAGTTATTTCTCACTCTTAGATTCGATACGGTTGCAATAATTATTTTTTTGTAATTATTTCATTATCGAGGTATTTTGAGGTGTTGGAAGAGGTATGTAAAGTTTCTTTACATCTTAAACCATGTATTTATATAAGTTTGAGTGTTAGGCAAAGTTTCATGAAGATCTGGACGAGTTATGGTCGTTTTTGCATGTATTTGAGAACTGGAGAAGAAGTTGTCAACACAAGTGTTTGGACCGATCCGAAATCCAGGCAGAATTGATTTGGAAATTGTATCATTCCAATTTCCAGGATGGATCGATTCGATCGGGCTCGGGTAGCCAGAGATGACTTTTATAGTGTTTTCCGATGGCTTCTCATGGTCCTTCTTCCTCATCTCCCTTAGGTTGGATCAGTTTTTAAAAAAAAATCTTCAACAACTCTTGTTTATTAAGAAGTCTACTTCATGTTAGACTTTAAGTCAATAGAATGTATTCTACAACAAGGATTCTTGAGTTTCAAGTGTACTTCAAGAAAATTTTAACATTTTATATTTGTTTACATTTATTTTATTTTTGTATGTATGTCTCATTATTTTATTATGTTGCATAATTCGTGTGCAAATTAATTAAATAATTAGGAACATCCATTTTTATGGATAACATCGATTTTAATATTGAGATTGGCATAGATTACCATTTTTCTTTATAAAATTTATTTTATTTTTCTTTTCTAAATTATATTGAATTAGTGTAATTAATTAAATGGCATAAATTAAATTTGGATCTTCGAGTTTTATTTTAATTTTAAAATGGTTTCATTTTATTGGGAAAAATAAAATAGTTATATTGGGTAATTTAATTTATATAGATAAATTGACAAATTACCAAGGATTTAAATTTGGACCTTTGGAATTGAATGAATATTTTTTCAAAATCCTCAAGTTTTAAAAAAAAAATACTAAGTGGGAGAGGGGTTTCAATATAAACCTCATAACCTCGATTGGCATTTTAAAATTGTGATGTGATTAATTCCTCATGTCAGTTTGATCCGGCCCCCATCGGATGGTTTTAATGGCGGTATCAAAAAAAAAATTAATTCTTAAAAGTTATTTTATTAAAATTAAATGTGAGTGAGTTCGGTCCACCCATCGAGGAAGCTCTACACAAGTAGGTTTGATTTCAAAGAATGAATTGATGGTATACAATTTGACATAACTTTTGATATCCTCCCCATCAAAGGCACTATCATTAGTATTAGGACCAAAAGTCGTCAGCTATTCTTTATATTGGACGAAAAATCCTGAAGTGTTTGATAACATAATGAAAGATGTAACTATATTTAGTTCAAAGTGGTGTGATTTAACCTCCCATCAAGAAATCTCACATCATAAGGGAACTAGAATATCCAACAAAATTATTTTTAAAAGTGGCGGTTGAGGTATGCCACTTTGAACGTTAATCGAAATTATATCGTGTTTAATTGGAAATTATATTTTTCAATATGATGTTTCTAATATTTTAAAAATGAATTCAACATTTTGTCACTATTTTACTCTTAAAGTTTTAATGGAATAAATTTCAGGGACTGAAAAAGTAAATTGGACATTGTTCTAACTTAAAGGGGATAATAAACTTATTTAACCTACGATTGTTGTTAATATTTTAATATTGTGATGCGATTGCTTCCTCGTGTCATCTTGATATGTCCTCCTGTAGAATGGTTTAATTGCAGAAATGTGGATTTTTAAAATATATGGTCATTCTTTTAAATTAAGTGTTACATGTTTTTAGTCCCCCCATCATGGAAGTTCTATGTCCAATTTTAATTTTAAAGAATTGACTGATGAGAATCTGTTGGCACCTATGTCGGTTGATGACACTCAAGTAAGAATTAGATTCTTTGAATGATTTTATCATTGGTTGAACAAAGGATTTTTTGGATTATAAATAGTAGGGAAACTCGTAGCCATTTAGTAATTTGAGAGTGAGCATCATCAATAGCTAAAGTTTAGTGTTATTTATTTAAGTAAGGTTTTACTTCTCTCTCAAAAGGGAGGTAAGAGGATAAGGTTGTGTCTCAAGTATAACGTTTTGGTTTAAGGAAAAATCATATTCCTCTATAACAGTGGAATAAATGAAAGGAAAGTATTCTCACTACAGTTAGTTATAACTTTTATAGCAACAGTGTCTTATTTTTTCTATCTTTATAAGGTAAACGACATGTTAATGATTTTCACTTGTAAAGTAAATGCATGATTTATGGTCAAATATACAATAACCTAGTATGTAGACTTAGAAACAACAAATCAGGACTGGAACTCATTGTGGAGGTTCCAAGTAAATGAGTAATTACTTAAAAGAGGGATGCTCCCAGTTTTGGGTGATTAGAATAAGGGAGTGGTATCAGCGTTGACACATTCTTATGAATTTTGGTGTTGACATAAAGCTAATGTTAGTAAATTATTTAATGTACCTTAGTTTTAGAAAAGTTGGTTTCGATTTTCCGAATTGGTTTTGAATACATATTCGATTGATTTTATAAAATTGTTTATTCAAAATTGAATATCTTTTATCTTTTCTGGTATATTCGAGAATAATTTATATATTATAAGCTTTGTCTCACCACTGCTAAATAGTTAATTGAATAACTATTGGACATTCATTAAAGAGAAAGTTTCCTTCTCTAACCAAACATGATTTTGGCACTTATGTTTAGGTTGTTTGATTCTAAAATGAATTTGAAGACTGGTTTAAAATGGATAGTTGAGTTCATAGGAAGCAGAGGAACTTATAGACTTGAATACCATTTAAAAGGTAAAATAACCAGGGGACCATTCACAACCCAAAGTTAAAGTTCCAAAGATTTACTGAAAATGGTTCATTTCGATTAGGGTGATTCGGTGACTATCTATTAAAGATGTGGTTTTGAGTGCTTCATTTATTTCATTTATGATCACTTAAAGGTATGGATATTTTTATCTTACACACCATATTTGCGAAGAGTTTGATTACTTTAAAGTGTGAAAGCCTAAGGTGGAGACAAATTCAACCTCTACGATTTGATCATGGGCAGTACATATCTTGGGAGAGTTAAAGAATCATTGATCAAAGGTATGGGATCTTATCTATACTGGTCATTCCACTTTGGAATGGTGTATAGAAAAGGAAAGGATAAGACTCTTTTGGGTATGATAGCGTCCATGGTAGGTTATTCCGGAATGCAACATTCTTGTTAAAGTTTTACATAAGAGGCGGTGTATACATTATGAATTTAATTTCTTCTCAATCGGTCTCTTAAACCCCCATTGAATATTAAATTGGGTGAAATCTCACACCAGGGCATGTTCAGATTTGGGGGTGCCTGACCTTCATATTGTGGAAGGAGCTAAGGAAGTTGAAATTAAGTATATAGGCATATCTCTTTATTGGTTATCCCAAAGGTAACAAAGGTTGCTTATATCTTATTCCTAAGTAAAAGAAGGCCGCTGATTGCATTGGTGATAGTTTCTTGTAGGAAGAATAAACCACAAGCCCGAGTGCAAGTTGGACTTGGAAGATAAAATGTAACATCCTATTACCAATGTTACTAGACCACCGGTATAAGATGAAATATAAACGAATACCGATAATACAATACATGGCCTTAATGGGAGAATTACCTATGATCAGGATACATATGCCAGTTGTACTAGATAGCAAGTGGTGCCACATTGTAGAGGGAGAATCAGTAGTTATCGTAAACGTTACTGTTTTAGGTGATGATTTCAATATAATCCTTGGTAAATACGAACCGAGCCCCGGAAACTAAAATGAGGCATTCTAAGACAAAGACCTTTACTTTGACTTATGACTATGGATCACAAAAGGGATTCTATGTATTCTAATCAAGTTTTAATAATTGGATACTTGTTGATGGGGTAAAACCCATGGGGCACAAGTGGACCTACAAGACGTTAAAAGATTGATGGATGGGAAGGTGCAATCCTTCAAGGCAAGGCTTTTAAAAAGGTTTACTATAAAGATAGGTATTGACAATGGGGAAACCTTCTCACGATAGCCATGTTAAAGTCTGTCGGGATTCATTTAAGGTTAACATTTTGTTCTTAAACCGTTGTCATGACATATGCATAGTAAGATGTTAGGAAAATGACTTGATAAAAGCTGGTGACTCCATTTTTGGATTTGAGCTAACGTCAAGAAGTTGGGTTATTCGGTTTGATCGGGTAATTAAGATTTTATTTTGATCATATATCAAAAAGTATTTGTTAGTATAAAAAATATGACGTAAATGTGGTTGTATTTCTAAGTACAATTTATGGATAATACTATTGTAATCAGGAATGAGGTGCGAGTATTGTCTTATATACGAGTGAGGACGTTCTCATATTTGATATGAAGTACATATGACAAGACAAGTACATATTTATGATAAAGCCTTCTCTAGATCGGATGCAAAGGATGTTGGTCTTATCCCTAAACAATTATATCGATGTTGTATACATAAGACTAGTTTTGGTATTCCTTGAACATAGTTTCTTTTCAAGTACGGAATCACTCTATCTGGGAATTAATGTCTTAGGACACTTGATTAGATGAAAGGAATGTGGAATATACCTAATTCTTTGGTGGTGGGCAGTCTCATGAATGTGATATATTGTGTGCAATGACCAAACTATGTTATGCTTTTAGTATGGTCAACATATTTCAATCTAATAGTATAATGCCTTTTAGGTACAAAGGCTAGGTTTTTTATCGTATACGGATTACAAGTTTTCTACCTCAGAATATGTCTTTATCCAAGGAGGTTGAGCTATAATATGAAAGAGCGTGAAGGAATCTTGGATTTTGAACTCCACCGGGGAGGCTAAAGATATTGTCACTTCGGAGATAACTAAATAGGCTAAATTTATCAGTTACTTCCAAAGTAACTTCGGTCATGTTCCTTAGAATGAAATTAGCTATTACACTTTTAGTGTTTGTATCAGTACAATTACAAGTTTGAGAGAATTCATAACTTTAATCATAGGTTTCACCTAGTTTGAGAAATAAAATAAGAAGGTGATATGTATATGACCAAGGTTGTATCGGATGACTTTCGGTTAATACTTTATCGGTAGGTAGAAAATTGTCATATAAATGGGTTGGGAGTTGGATACATGGATTTAAATCTAAGTGGGAGATTGTTGGAGTTTTATCCTCATAAAAATGTATGGCAACTACATTTTTATAAAGTTCAGTTAGTTTTGTAATAAGAATCATGTTTACAATTATGCCTTATATTTGGTTTAAATATATTGTATACATGTTGGTCAATAAAGCTCTGTCAAAATTATGGTGAGTCATCTTTGGGTTGATGACTAGGAGATTAGGATTCCAGTGCTAGCAGTATTAAAACATTAATAACTTATATAGGGAGTTAACATCCTATCTGAATAGTTGAAAAGATATTCTACTAGTTTATCTCAAACTATGGCATGTCGTATTAAGGTTTGAGAACTTGTTTGATAGTTCAATAAAGCATTGTGATTGGTATATTCGAAAAATGTTTTGAGCAGGGCTACCCATGAGATATGAGTCTTAGAGTTGTCTTGATTAGACTCGGTTAAGATCATAATAATTGCAAATGGTGCATAGATTATTTGTCCCGAGAATTATAATAATTGGAATGCCTGCAAAAAAATCACTTTGTTTGCTATGGGTACGATCTGATTTTATATCAGGTTAAATTACCCCCGCATGTTGAGTGATAATTATATGAGCGGGTCTAAGATCTTAGTTCCACTACAAGAAAAATGAGTATTTGGGACGGTAAAACACCGTCCCTAAAAGTACAAAAACCGTCCCTAAAGAGTATTAGGGACGGTTTTTGCAACGGCAAAAATCCGTCCCTTATACTAGGCGTCCTAAATATTTGACGGATTTTACCGTCCTAAATTTTAATTCATGAACACTCTGCATTTGACATTAGGGACGGATTTTACCGTCCCAAATAGTGTTCCCGCGAAAAAATCCCAGCTCCCGCCAATAGTATTAGGGACGGATAAACCGTCCCTAATACTACTGAGATTCTGGCAACCCAATTAGGGACGGTAAAAACCGTCCCTAAAGGTAATTTCAGTTGATGCAAAAATGAGTATTAGGGACGGTAAAAATCGTCCCAAAAGGTATTCTCAATTAATACAAATAAGTATTAGGGACGGTTTATAACCGTCCCAATTAATAAATAAAAAATTATCATAAATGGTTATATTATTATATGTTTTATGTTGCAATAATAATTGACGTCTAATATGCATTATAAATCAAATCATCCGATCAAAAACACAATATATCGACCACATTCATTGAAGCACGTATCTAATAACAATTTCTTCCATTAAACTACATTCAAGTCGAAATATTTAAATGAGTACAAAATCATACTAATTAATAAGATATACAACTGTCAAAAAAATATCATCCCTAAATTAAGATGATAAATATGGTTGTCACGCTTAAAAAACTTCTCTTAGTGTCGCATATAGTAGACACTCAAAATCCCGTCTCTTCAACTTCTTGTGCACAACCTGAAATCAATAAATAATCATTTTATCAAAATAATATTATAGTAAAATAAAATATCCAAATATATTAGTTAATCGTACCACCATCTTTTTACAAATTTTTAAAAAAATTAACAAAATCTCCTTTGTTTATACATGAAAACCAACCTTTTTAATCAATAAAAAACCCGCACAGCTATAAGAATCTCGCATATCAACGATTCTTTACAATTTTTAAAAAAATTCGACAAAATCTCCTTTGTTTATACATGAAAACCAACCTGTTTAATGAACACAAAGGCCCGCACGGCCATAAAAAAATTGAAAAATCTCCAAAATCAACAATTCATTACAATTTTTTAAAAAATTTGGCAGAGTCTCCTTTGTTTATACATGAAAACCAACCTGTTTAATCAACACAAAAGCCCGCACGGCCAGTAAAAAAAACAATCTCGCATATCAACAACAATAATAAATAAACAATTTACCTATCGCAAACCATTGCTTCGTTCATGTGTTTCACGCGAATAAAATATACCCCTAAAATGTTAACCTGCAAAAAAATATAAGAAACAAAACAAAAAAGTTAGTTTTACTTGTTTTGCAATTTTTAACCCTTAAAAACTTGTGATCAATATTCACTCATTTTTAGTTCCTACGTAACAAACCAACATTTTTTTAACAATACTAGTGTTAATGGAAGAAATTTTTAGTTCCTACGTAACAACTTTTAGTTCCTACGTAAATTTTTAGTTCCTACTCATTTTAACATTTTTTAACAATTTTTAGTTCCTACGTAACAAACCAACTTGAACTAATGTTTTACCAATCCCAGACAGAAGATGTTAAAATACTAGTGTGCTAAAATATATGTTTGTTTCAAGTGCAAACCAATCGTTATGCAGTATATATATGCATATATATACTGGTATATATGCATATATATACAGTTATATATATGCATATATAACAGTATATATATGCATATATATGCAGTTATATACATGCATATATATGCAGTTATATACATGCATATATAATGTATATATACTGCATATATATGCATATATATACAGTTATATATATGCATATATAACAGTATATATATGCATATATATGCAGTTATATACATGCATATATATGCAGTTATATACATGCATATATAATGTATATATACTGCATATATATACTAGTATATATACTGCATATATATGCAGTTATATACATGCATATATATGCATATATATACCAGTATATATACTGTATATATAGTATATATATGCAGTAATATACTGTATATTATACTGCATATATATACTATATATACAGTATATATATATGCATATGTATAATGTATATATACTCGTATATATACTAGTATATGCAGTATATATATGCATACCGGTTGGAGTGAGGGAACTCCTCCGTTTTTAGGTTGACGAGAAACTTTTGTTTTCGAAAAAAGCATAAAGCTCGGTATTTTCGTAAAGAAGGGACGAGCGACAAGTGCCTCGCCCTAGTCGGTATTTTCGCAAGTTTACGTCGTACACTCCAACCGGGAGCCCCGGGACTATGCCGTCTGTTCCTACGAGTCACATTGGTCCCGTACGAGGTGTTTGTGACTCTTACGGGACCGTTTTAAGGATGTTTTATGTTTTCACCCTTCGATGGCATGTTTTTATGCTTAAGTCTATTTTTTTTGCAAATTTCTATCGTACACTCAAACCGGGAGTCCCGTGACTATGCGGTCGGTTCCTACGAGTCACATTGGTCCCGTGTGAGGTGTTCGTGACTCTTACGAGACCGTTTTAAGGTTGTTTTACGTTTTCACCCTTCGATGGCATGTTTTTATGCTTAAGTCTATTTTTTTGCAAATTTACGTCGTACACTCCAACCGGGAGCCTCGGGACTACGCCGTTTGTTCCTACGAGTCACATTGGTCCCGTGCGAGGTATTCGTGACTCTTACGAGACCGTTTTAAGGCTGTTTTACGATTTCACCCTTCGATGGCATGTTTTTATGCTTAAGTATATTTTTTTTGCAAATTTACGTCGTACACTCCAATCGGGAGCCCCGTGCCTACGCGATCGGTTCCTACGAGTTCCATTGGTCCCGTGCGAGGTGTTCATGACTCTTACGGGCCGTTTTAAGGCTGTTTTACATTTCCACCCTTCGATGGCATGTTTTTATGCTTAAGTCTATTTTTTTGCAAATTTACGTCGTAAACTCAAACCGGGAGTCCCGTGCCTACGTGGTCGGTTCCTACCAGTCACATTGGTCCCGTGCGAGGTGTTCGTGACTCTTACGGGACCGTTTTGGGTTTGTTTTATGTTTAACCCTTCGAGTACATGTTTTTATGCTTTAAGTCTATTTTTTGCAAATTTACGTCGTACACTCAAACCGGGAGTCCCATGCCTATGCGATCGGTTCCGAGGAGTCACTTGGTCCCGTGCGAGGTGTTCGTGACTCTTACGAAACCGTTTTAAGGATATTTTACATTTTCACCCTTCAATGGCATGTTTTTATGCTTAAGTTTATTTTTCTGCAAATTTACGTCGTACACTCCAACCGGGAGCCTCGGGACTACGCCGTCTATTCTTACGAGTCACATTGGTCTCGTGCGAGGTGTTCGTGGCTCTTACGGGACCGTTTTAAGGCTGTTTTACGTTTTCACCATTCGATGGCATGTTTTTATGCTTAAGGCTAATTTTTTGCAACTTTACGTCGTACACTCAAACCGGGAGTCCCGTGCCTACGCGGTCGGTTCCTACGAGTCACATTGGTCCCGTGCGAGGTGATCGTGACTCTTACGGGACCGTTTTGGGTTTGTTTTACATTTTCACCCTTCGATGGCATGTTTTTATGCTTAAGTTTATTTTTTTGCAAATTTACGTCGTACACTCCAACCGGGAGCCTCGGGACTACGCCGTCTGTTCTTACGAGTCACATTGGTCCCGTGCGAGGTGTTCATGGCTCTTACGGGACCGTTTTAAGGCTATTTTATGTTTTCACAATTCGATGGCATGTTTTTATGCTTAAGGCTAATTTTTTGCAAATTTACGTCGTACACTCAAATCGGGAGTCCCGTGCCTACGCGGTCGGTTCCTACGAGTCACATTGGTCCCGTCCGAGGTGTTCGTGACTCTTACGGGACCGTTTTGAGTTTGTTTTACGTTTTAACCCTTCGATGACATGTTTTTATGCTTTAAGTCTATTTTTTGCAAATTTACGTCGTACACTCAAATCGGGAGTCCCGTGCCTACGCGATCGGTTCCGACGAGTCACATTGGTCCCGTGCGAGGTGTTCGTGACTCTTACGGGACCGTTTTAAGGCTGTTTTATGTTTTCGCCATTCGATGGCATGTTTTTATGCTTAAGTTTATTTTTTTGCAAATTTACGTCGTACACTCCAACCGGGAGCCTCAGGACTACGCCGTTTGTTCTTACGAGTCACATTGGTCCCGTGCGAGGTGTTCGTGACTCTTACGCGACCGTTTTAAGGCTGTTTTATGTTTTCACCATTCGATGGCATGTTTTTATGCTCAAGTCTAATTTTTTGCAACTTTACGTCGTACACTCAAACCGGGAGCCTCGGGACTACGCCGTCTGTTCTTACGAGCCACATTGGTCCCGTACGAGGTGTTCGTGACTCTTACGGGACCGTTTTAAGGTTGTTTTATGTTTTCACCATTCGATGGCATGTTTTTATACTTAAGGCTAATTTTTTGCAACTTTACATCGTACAGTCAAACCGGGTGTTCCGTGCCGACGCGATCGGTTCCTACGAGTAACATTGGTCTCATGCGAGGTTTTCGTGACTCTTACGGAACCGTTTCAGGGCTGTTGTATGATTTCACCCTTCGATGTCATGTTTTTATGCTTAAGTCTATTTTTTTGCAAATTTACGTCGTACACTCCAACCGGGAGCCTCGAGACTACACCGTCGGTTCTTACGAGTCACACTGGTCCCGTGAGAGGTGTATGTGACTCTTACAGGACCGTTTTAAGGCTGTTTTACATTTTCACCATTCGATGGCATGTTTTTATGCTTAAGTCTAATTTTTTGCAACTTTATGACGTACACTCAAACCGGGAGCCCCGTGACTACGCCGTCTGTTCTTACGAGTCACATTGGTCCCGTGCGAGGTGTTCGTGACTCTTACGGGACCGTTTTAAGGTTGTTTTACGTTTTAACCCTTCGATGCCATGTTTTTATGCTTTAAGTCTATTTTTTGCAAATTTACGTCGTATACTCAAACCGGGAGCCCCGTGACTACGCGGTCGGTTCCTACGAGTCACATTGGTCCCGTGCGAGTTGTTCGTGAGTCTTACGGGAACGTTTTGTGGCTGTTTTACATATTCACTCATCGATGGCATGTTTTTATGCTTATGTACTCTCCCCCCCCCCCCCCCCCACACACACACACAGGAAGTGACAAGAAACAAATGCGCCAATTGTCTTTGTACAATTTAGTATTCCTATCCAAAATAATTTCTTTCTGATAATTGGATAACGATGAGAAATTAGGATACCTGTTCCCTACAGCTGAACATTGGAAGTACTCGGGGAATCATCTGGTGGTATTGGGAATCCAGCATTTTGTATCATACGAAACAATTTGTTGGTGGTCTCTTTCAACTCTTGAATCTCTTCATGATGACGAGTCTCTCCCTCCTCAATCCTCTTTTGCAACCTTTTGATCTCGCTCTCGTAAAAGTGAGAAGGCATGGACCTTACAGATGGCGGTCGAATACCAACTCCCCTACATAATGCACGTCCATGTCCGTCATGACCAATGTCATCCTCAAAGATTTTATCTCTCAATTTCGGGTCATTCTGTTGTTGTTCTTCTATCGCATTCAACTGTCTTTGTATACTTTCCTACAAATTAAGAAAAGAGTTTTAAACAGTGTGCAATAACATAAAACATTTATTGCAATATTTTTTACATTAGGTAACAAGGATGGACATTAAAATATAATACCTCTATACCAGCCGCTCCATCCTCCATATTATACGTCTTATACTTCAACCTTCGAGTCTCTATATACACACTAAGCTTGTCGATAGGCAAGTCGGATTTTTTCATCTATTATTTTTTAAGTAAGATAAGAAAAAAAACATATTACGTTCATAATAGTAATGATGAAATTCAACATTATCGTCCTCAAACTGAAAGCATAAAAGAATATGTAAGGAATATAAAATATGACGTTAACCTTTTCTACAACTTGAGGAATTGACGTCCTCCCAATCCTAGGGTGGGCACAAAGGTTTGCCCTATTTTCGGCGTTTTTGGCCGCCACTTGCTATATAAAGAGTTAAATCATGTTACAATTTTGATACATATAAACAATCAACAAAAATAAATAGAAAGTAATTCTACATATGTCATACCACGGTTTCTTTTTCACCCCAATAAGACACTAATTTAGGCCATATATTGGGATCAACTTGGAGAGGTACATTTTCAAGTCGATCTGTGTCATTGTCATATGCCTCATAATAGTCCTTTTTTATACGATACTTAAAGCGCCTCCAAGCATTGTCCAGCATTTGAAAACAAATTGGCTTAAATCCTTCAGGGGCATTTGTATTGCGCTACAAACAAAAGAATATAAATAAATTATAAATAGATCATCTGATTGACGTACTAACTGAGCATTTTAAAATATTCAAATTTATATTCGCAATGATAGACAAGTACCGTCACACTATCCCAAACTATATCGATATTTTTCTTCAATACTCTTCTCCAATTGTCCACATCCAAAGGAAATAACGATCCTTGTCTAGCGAAATATCCCAACTGACTCGCAAGCTTCTTCCCGTTGGGTTCGATTGGCTGGCAGTCGTTATTCCACCCAATTATCAACTTTTGACCACTATCCCATTCTTTCCATGGTTTCGAAAACCCTCTACATTTCACACTAGTAGCGGGACCATTTTGAGTTGGTAATGGTGTACCCTCAGCACTACCTGATAAAAATTCAAAAGAAAATATGACATGAATAATTATAAAAGTAAAATATTTGTAGCAGAATTTTACGATTATCTACTATATAGGTAGACACATACCTCCACCCATATTATCTGAGGGTTGGCATATCATTGGCTGAGATGACTCTTGTTGAGACCGAAGTGATCCTATAGACGTCTGAGCACATGGGGGGGTTATGTCTGCTTGAGAATCCAATGACCCTCCTACTCCCACGGAATGATAAGGGTTTTTAGTTGGCATGATAGATCTGCATAAAAAAACATATATGTCAAAATAAATATGAATAAACGTTATACATGAAATACAAAATGAAAACTTATAATACATCGTATTTCCTTTGATAGTATGCATTTTCAATACCTTTCTATTTCTTCCAAAAAATCTGCCAAATCCCTCATATTGAGCCAACCACATTTTATCCTTTTAATAATAGATGAAATTGGCCAAGTGGGTGGAAGCGTACTCACAATCGCATGCACGAGAACAATTATGTTAAGACAAAAGCCTCTCCTCTTTAAAATGTTGTATACTCTTTCTTTGTTATGCATATGATCTCGCACATTTAAATTGGGCTCATTTTATGTTGCTCAAATTCTATCCATAAAGGATGAAACTCTCGTTCTTCCTCCTCTAGTAGCTCTACTAATTTCTTTCCACGTGTTGGATTATGCTTTTGAAATATCTTTTCTTTTGCTTGATCCCAACATGGTGGTAGCGTCTGGAGTATTTTTTCAAACAAATATTGTTCTGATATTTGTTTCCCACATTTTTGCAAGTAACGACATAATTCAATTTTACGGAATCCATACAAAGTAATTGGAGTGCCCTCTTTAAAAGATGAATGTTCAAATTCTTCTAATGCATTCTTAATATTATCATTAAAATTTACAGAAGACCGCATTGTTTCATGTCACAATATCAAAAAACATTTAAGCACATCATTTATAACATAACCGTTAATATTAAAAAATAAAAGGCAACACACGTGAATACGAGAACAAAGATTTAATAAAACATCCATTTCAATCATCATTTTGCAATTCTGATATGTTCTCACTAACGTAATACAGGGGTAAAAAAGTTCAAGCATTTCAACCACCATCCCTTCATTCCTCAATAACTTCATACCTTTCTTCCTCCGTGCCATCGTCATCATCAAGAACGGTTGTGTCAATTATGGAGCCATCTATCCCTTGCCTCGTGCAAGATACATTTTGATCTTGATCTAGTTGTTGCATGCTAAATGGATCAACTTCATGGACATCTAAGTCTTCATTGGCTAAATATCCATCAAATTTGTCTCTTGGTGTCATCGGAACAACAACATGCCAGTCTGATTCTAACGGGTCTTCCACATACCATACTTGTTCTGCTTGAGATGCTAGGATAAAAGGTTCATCACCAACTCGGTTATCTTTGTATAACAAATAGTTGAAGTTAACGAGCGTAAAGTTAAATTCATCTAATTTTTTACCCATACGGTTATCGATCCAATCGTATTTGAATAAGTCAAATTTCATGCCGTTAAGGTAACGAATCTCAATGATGTTTGTAACCTGTCCATAGAAAGTAACATCCCCTAAAAGAGGATTTTTGTCTCTACGGCTAGAATAACTCATCTGTGCAGCTTTTAGAACCAACCCACTATTTTGAGTTTTTCTACGTTGATCAACTGCCTTTGTCCGAAATCGAAAACCACGAACAATATAAGAGTGGAATCTAAAAGCATCCTTTAAAGGGCCTAAAGACAAACTCCTAATTTCATTGGGTAGTTGGGCGTTATTTGTCAAACTGCGCACCTGATATTTTCCCAACAAAAAAGGTAATCAAAATTTTATATAGCAAATATACTAGAGCACTATTAAGATTAACAAGGAATAAACTGACTTACATGATTCTTAAACCATGTGCTGAATTTTTCGTTATGAAGGCATTGAATATGGTGCTGTGAAAGTTGAGGATACTCTTTTGAAAGTTCCACAAGATGTTTTCTATAAAAATGCACACATGTCAATTTCGTAATGAATGTATCAAAACCTACAAGTAACAAAGTTGTGTAAGTTGTTAAGGCAAAAACCTAACTTACTCGATGAACGGTGCCACTGAATCAGTGTTGAAAAGAACATAACGATGAGCTTGAACCAATGTTTCTTCATCAAGATGAATTTGAACTTTTTTCCCAACAGCGCGACCAGAGTCATTACCTTTGTCATCTGTTCTAATAGGTCGAATAGACTTGGTTTCCACGTTATCACCCAAATACCTCGAGCAAAAGGTCATGCACTCTTCTAAAAGGACAGACTTAGCAATTGAGGCCTCAGGATGAGCACGATTTCGCACATAGAGTTTCAATGTGTGTAGATACCTTTCCATTGGATACATCCAACGATAAAGCACTAACCCGACAATTAATAGTTCATCAGTCAAATGCATGGGCAAATGTTCCATCACATCAAAAAATCCTGGAGGGAATATCTTCTCTAGACTGCATAAAGTAAGAGCCATACGGTCTTTAAATTTCTTGAAGTCAGCTAAAGTATTTACACTTGAGCATAGTATCGCAAAGAAATTACTTAATTCAATTAAAGCTTTGACAACATGCTTTGGCAATACCCTACGTACAGCTATCGGGAGTAGTTGTTGCATTAGAATGTGATTGCCATGACTCTTAAGTCCCCAAATGCTTCTCTCTTGAGGGTGCACACATCGTGAAATATTCGAAGAATAACCATCTGGAACTTTGAGATTAAACAAATAACCATCTGGAAATGCTCCCAATATTGCAATTCAAAAAAGATACTTTTCTTCTTCCAATTCAGTTTTTTTTCCGAATATTACCTTTAGTTTTTTTTTGCAAGCTCAATTTCCTTTTGGTCTCTTATCATCCTTTTCAGCACGTCTTCTTTCTTATATTCAGTTACAACGTCAAGCTCATTTAATTGTTGCAGAACTTGTGATCCAGTTAGTTTCAATGGTGGTGGCCTCATATCAACCTTGCCATTAAATGTAACTTTTTCTTTCTGAAATTTATGTCGCATTGGTAAGAATCGACGATGACCCCAATAACAGTACTTACGACCGTTCTTCAATCATATAGCTTGATGGTCCTTATTGCAACAAGGACAAGCAAATTCACCTTTTGTGCTCCATCCTGATAACATGGCATAACCAGGAAAATCGCTAATTGTCCATAACAACGCCGCATGTAACTGAAAAAACTGTTTCACTGATTCATCATAAGTACGTACCCCATTAGCCCATAACTCTTTCAACTCATCAATTAGTGGTTGTAAATATACATCAATTTTATCACCGGGCCCTTTTGGTCCGTCAATAAGAACAGACAAAATTAAGTGGGGTTGTTTCATACACAACCATGGGGGAAGTTTAATATCATTAGGACAATAGGCCAAGTACTGTGAGCAATGCTCATATTACCAAACTGATTGAATCCATCAGTTGCTAGTGCAAGTCTAACATTGCGGCAATCACTCGCAAAAGATGGATTTCGCTCATCAAATGTCTTCCATGCAAGGGAGTCAGCAGGATGCCTCAACACTCCATCATCGATTCGTTCATCAGCATGCCATTTCATTAGTGGAGCAGTATGCGATGACCAATACAATCGTTGTAATCTCGGTTTCAAAGGAAAATACCTTACCTTTTTCGCTGCTACTTTTGTACCCTCACCACTATCAAATTCATTTTTGAACCTAGGTTCCCCACAAATTTTGCATTTCTCAAGATTCTCGCTCTCATTTCGAAACAACATACAACTCTTAGGATATGCATCCCACATTTCATACTTAAATCCTAAATCTTTTGTCAATTTATTAGCTTGATAAAAGGATTTTGGAATCTTGGCTTTCGGGAACACCTTCTGCAAGAATAACATCAACATCGTAAAAGAACGTTTTTCCATCCATTTAGTTGTTTCAAGTGCAATAATTCAACAACAAGTGACAACTCGGTAATGTCCTTAGGACAATTATCATACAACTCACTTTGTGCCTCTTTTAAAAGTCTAAAATATTCTGGGAGGTCTGCGTCGGGCACGTCATGATCTTCGATGTTAGGTTCTTCATCATTGCCCATATTTTCCTCTCTACATGGAATCCCCCTTCCTTCTTGAACCATTGCAATCATGCTTGCCCCCGAGTTCAAATCAGCTAATACATCATCAACAACCATACCATCGCTCCAACTATTTATGTTGATATTAAAATCACCCAATGATTCCCCATGATAAATCCAATTCTTGTAACTCTTTTTAAAACCATACATCTCTATGTGATTCCTCACAGTTTGTGAGTTATAGTAGACACGATTAACACAAGTACTACATGGGCATTTGATGCTAGAAGTAAGAATATCCTTATTTCTATATGCAAAATCAATAAAGATTTGAACTCCATCGGCGTACGCCTTTGTGGTCCTATCTCCTCCGATCCAACTCTTATCCATATTGATCTTATTGAACCCCTATTACAAATTGAAAAAAAGATTTATAAATATATACAAAATTGCATTTGAATATCATTTGTTCGTGTCAATGTTCTAAAAGTGTCCGTATCAATGTTATAAACATGAATTCGTAATTAAACATGGATGGAGTACAAAGCAACAATAAACTGGAAAAAAATGAAATCCTTCGTTCTCATTTGGCACATGGGATTTAGAAAATTTAAAAACTATAAATTTTGTAGCAAGAATCCGTTTGACATTTTCGGATTCGGACGGGATCCGATAGTCAGACACGGATCAGTACATTGGCAACTGAATCCGAATTTGTTAACAATCCGGTAGTCCAATCCGGTAATCCAATCTGATTTTTGTTTTTTATTTTTTAAATCTGGTTTGCTATAAATAATTAAAAATTTGTTTTACACTTATTGATGTTAAATGCATAAAAAGCCCTAACTAGTATGTTAAAATATGTAAATAGATCACTAAACAAAACTGTAAAAAATGCCTAAACTACTATGATAACATTCTAAACAAATCCCTAACAAATGTCTAAACAAATCAATACAGATAATGTATATGTGTGTGTCTATATATATATATATATATATATATATATATATATATATATATATATATATATATATATATATATATATTGCAGAAGGGATTAATACCTGTGCGCAGGGGAGAGGCAGAGGCAAAGGGGGAGAGGAGGAGGCGGAGGGGTGGAGCTGGGGTAGGGCAGGGGAGAGGCGGAGGAGTGGAGCGGGGCTAAGGCAGGGGAGAGGCGGCGGGCAGAGAGAGCACGAGAGAGCATGAAGGGGGTAGGGAGTCCAAAACGTAGAAAGTGCCAATTTTTGGAATAAGTCGGGGGAAAATTAGGGAAAACATTAAAAGGGTCGGATGTAACCGTCCCTTTTGCCCAAAAAAGTGGGGGAAAAATAAAAAATAATTTATACCAAAAGAGACGGATTTTAAAACCGTCTTTTTTGGTATCTTAAAAGGGACGGTTAAAACAATCCGTCCCAAATACTCATTTGGAAAAAATAAAAAATAATTTTGATGGTTTTAAATTCCGTCCCTTAAAATAACCCGGGAAAAATTAGCGCTAAAAAACCGTATATGCTTTAAGGGACGGTTTTAATTACCGTCCTTTTTGAGAAATACCAAAAGGGACGGTTTTTAAAAAGCCGTCCCTTTTGTTACTATCAAAAAGGACGGTAATTAAAACTGTCCCTTCTGGTATAGTATTAGGGACAAAAGGACACGACCGTCCCTAATACTCCCGTCCCTAATATTCATTTTTCTTGTAGTGTTCCAAGGAATCAGAGTTCAGGGGATATCGAGGATTGTAATACCCACTTGATAGACTTATATATTTTGTTTTCATTAAGTAAAACTCGGCCAGTGGAATATTTTATAGTCTTGATGGTGTAAAAATAAGTTATGTTTGAGAAATAAGGAAATTGATTATATGTTATTTAAATTTGATTAATAGTAAATTTGTTTCACAAAGCAGGTATCGTACACTTAACGTGGGAAATCATATTATGTATCTTAATCAACTTTAAAAATAAGACCTCATTATATCCGAGTTATTTATGAGATAATTAAATTGGAGTGTAGTTATAATTATTTAGTTGAATTAATTATGATTAAATAAGTAAAGGAAATAGATTATGGTGATTGTAATTAGGATTTTCAAGTATTTATTCGGAGCTAATTTAATTATTTTTCTTAGATCCCTAGTTTAGCCCACATACCCGAGTAGTTTGGCCCAGACTCTCAAGAATCCCAAGTTTGGCCCGGACTCTCAAGAATCCTAGTTTTGCTCAATACCACCTTTTATAATTGTATATAAAGATGTGGGAAGGGGTTTTCTTGCAAATAATTCTTCATTATGGTTTGAAAGGGGTGAGATAAAATACTATTCACATTTTTGTGAAGAGGTCTTGAGAGAGACCACCATATCTCACTCATAAGTAAGGAACTTCATCTTAAAATATGGTCACACACCTACCTAGCTGTGATGATGATCATACACTAGAATATCTAAGCTTTACACAAGTTTAAAAAAGGTTTTTAGAGACCTTGGAGGGCTGTAAGATTTTATCATTTGTTACCTTTGTCTCATCATACGAATCACAACATGAGTCACTGTGGTATTGTATTCTTTCACCCTAGGTTTAATCTGTAAACCTAGTTCATCTTTTATTTTCAATGAATATCTAATTAAAGTTATTTAGGGATAAAAAAATTGTGCTTTAAATGTCAGTTCCATGTTATTTTCCCCTGCATCAGGGTAGTATTTTGGTCTCATTTGGAGGCCCAAGAATAGGCCTCATTTAAACATATAAATTTAAGGATTAATTAGGAGTGTCAAACCTCATGAATAATACAATTTACATGAGAAAAATAAACCCTTGAAGCTTTAAACTTTTGAGAGAACCTAAGGAGAAGAAGGGACACGAGTCATGTTCCGAGATTAACCATTCATACTTTTAGGTAAGAAATATATTACTATATCACATATTGAATATGTATCTTGCTTGTAATTACATGTTATATAGCTAATTATGGGATTTAGAATGCATGTTTATGATTTGAATCATATATCTTATCATAATAATTAACGGGTTAATTTGGATTGGTGTTAATTAATTTTGATTTGGAAGACTTGAACTTTTGAGGAGAAACCTTGAATTGATTTATTTTATTTTTTTGAGAGGGAATTTTTTTTATTATAACTCATGTTTAGGATTTAATTTCTTATGGTAATTTAATCCATTGGTTAATTTAAGATTTAGACCATAAATTATTTGAGATTATGATTTACTTACATGTTAAAGAATTAAACTTGGTTTAATTTGGGGTTGGTTAAAATTTAACCTTAAATGGTGTTTAATTAATACTTACTCCCCTAGAAATGAATTAGGAGATTGAATATTTATGTTTCTCGATTGGAAGATTAGGTTTGGGGTAGACTTAAATCTTGGTTAGAGCAGTAAGTGAGGTTAGGGAAAAGAACTTTGATTTTTCATGCCAACATTAGCCTATACCTAGAACCGAATCGATTTGGCTTGATGACTGAATCGATTTGGCCCCTATGACAGGCCAAGGTCCAGCCATGGGGATGATGGTTAGGTCATTCTTAGTTGATTCCGGAAATAAGATCTTTATTTACTTGAGAAATAATTGGTGAATTGCAAAAGGCTAGGTTTATTAGAGTATAAACCAAGAAAATTAATATGTTGACTTTAAATAATGTTAGAGATCGAATAATACCACACACACACATGTGTGTGTGTGTGTGTACTTTTATTCGTATGAACATACCGTTACTCTTGGAGTATCTATTGGTCGGGGTTTCTTTATAGGTTGTGACTGTGTACCGCACACTTGGTTGTTGACGCATGCCAATCTAGAGGTCGTTGTTGTCACCTAAAATTATTATTATGATTGTCTTAGCAATAATATAATAATTATTAGAAAATAACATATAGGAGATCTAAATTAATAAAATACAGATTCGAGAGAATAAAAAAGATATATTAGATAAAAGTAATAATAACCGAATGTACTTAGTTCAGCCCAAAATGATGCCTACGTCAACAAGTGCAGTATTTATTTTATTGATATCCTACGAAATGGCCATTGACCGGGTGGAGGGTGTGTACTATTTATAAGCTAGTAGACGAGAAAGAAAAGATAATACCACGTGGCTCACCTTTATAGGCTAGGTGCGTACATGCTTTACATACATGGTGAGAGAATAAAAATAAGTTTGTTAAAGGCACACGGGGGAGATATTTTTGAATCTTTTACATTTGCATGTGCCTAAAAAGGTTTATGACGTCATCCATTCACGTTTTACATGATTACTGTAATGGAGTTAATGAATAGAGTTAGCAAACAGTGTCACGGAGTTAATTACTCTATTTATTATCTATCTGACCTCTTATCTAGGGCCAACCAGATTGCTATATAAGGCCGACCTCGTTTTTGTTGGTATTCCAGTCCAGATGTCCTCTTCTAATTTGTCCATGAGTCATCCCGCATTTATGGTATAATAATAGCCCCCAAAATTGTCTCACTATTATTTATTGTAGCATAATCTCTGAAGTGTTGCATCCTTTATGTATGTGTTGGGTGAATTATGTGAATGAAATTTTAATTGCATGGTATCGTTGACTCGTCTTGTGGCTGAGCACGTTGACTAGCAAATTCTTAGAATACTATTTATACAAGGGTAGGGGTACTGAGGTCAATGAATATTTATAAATGGGTGAAGCGTGACCCACTCCAATGCAACTTTTCTATAAAGTAGCAAAATTTTCAAGAATAAGAACATAGACAAAAAAAAATTCTAATATAATAATGTTGTTCTCATTACATGAATGAGAAACTCATGACTTTTCAATAATAAATTAAGGAATGAACACACTTGAGAGCAGTGATTCTTTGATAATGGAGTGTTAAGAATCTCAATAGCTAGGAGAGAGCGGGGAGAGAAGATCTGTGTGGGACTTTGTGTAGCATCACGTTGCTATTTATATTGTTAGGTGGTAATTTGTCCCTTAGTGCTCTATTTATAGTTGAAAATTAGGGTTGATGTGGCACATGCGCACTAAATGGATATTCCCATGTGATAAATATTTAAAAATACATTTGTCCTTATTATTATCAATCATTGTCTATGAGGTTCTGTCTGTTGTGGAGTGACACCTAGTGTAATAGTGGATAAAAAGGTGATCTTGTCCACCGTGGTGCAAAAAATTACTATTTCATCTGTTATCAAAATTTCTTGTTGAATAAGTTTAGAAACTTGCAAATGACCTTAAGGGTCACTCTCCATTTGTAATGTTAAAAATTCTTACGAGCATGCAAGTGACTGATCGTTGTTTTATAATGTGAATTATGTAATGTGTGAGTCAATACGAGTGAGATCTTGGGTCCTTCACCTCAATATTCTCTATTTCTTAAGATATTGATTCTTGGTAAACAAAACTTATTTCCCATCCTATAAACCAAACTCCAAAGAAGTCCCAAGTATCCATCTTCTGGAGCCCTTCTTACTTGGTCAAGGATTATTTCTAAGTAAACATGTCAAAATTAACAAAATTGTGTATTAGTGTGGGAAGTGCTCGTCCACTTATTTATGTAATGCTTGAGTGACTGCTCGCGATTTACATCACTAAGAAACCAAGGGGTACTTATGTACTTGATCTCATTTTAAGAGCTCCATAACTTAGGATTTCTTGTGAAACATTTTTGCTAGAATTGTTCACATAGTTTTTAGAAAGAAGAGAAATTGCTCGTGCACATGTTCCGCTTATATGGGATGGGATTTGCTCATGAAACCTCTTTACTTGGGTATTATTCTTATTACCCACTATTTGATTGGGGATTGCTCTTGCAACCTCCTTAATTGGGCATTTGTAACCCATTAGCGGCTTATAGGGTCGCTCGTGTACCCCTATTCATTATCCCCCTCATGTAAAAGTCTCTAGTTCATTATAAATGGGAGAATTGTGTACGAAACATTATCTTGGAATTTAGAAATAATATTTTTCCATCATTATTTTTATGTTTCATTAAATGCCCTGACACACTCAATTATTGAGGCATGCCTTTTTGTAGCTCGAGGATACATGTGTCATGTTTTGGAGGTTGCTCATGATTTGGAAATCATTAATTCTCATTTTGAACTGATGATGCCCTTTTATCTTCCCAAGGTATAAATACCCCTCATCCTTCTTCTCAAAACCATTACCATAACTTCTGAGAGAAAGTTATTGAGAGTTCTTATTTCCCCCATTTTCATCAAATATCTTGGTCTTTTTCTTCATCAATCAACTAATTTCAATGGTGTCTTCCTCTATTATTATTTCATCCTCTGCTTTCATTATCATCACTAAGATGATGATGGATTCCTTTCCCATCCAAATCAATGTGGCGACTTCAACTCCCACGGGGTTTTCTATCGTCCCCACCATGATGTTTGTTGCCTCTTCCACTACCCACACCACTAGTGGAGGTGCGGGTGGTTCTTATTCCATTAGTAGAGCTTACAAAAGATATTTAGAGACACGATTGTAGAGAGACTTCACTACTTACAGGTGTGCTCCCTTTTTTTGAAAATTTGATAACTTCATGATTTCAATCTATGGTTTGGAGGCAGAATTTGTTGCTATAGTGGTTGAGCACCCACTTTTGGGGTTTCCAAAATTTGGATATGCCTCAGTTGTCTTGTACCAAGATGATAGGGGAAATTTCCCCTTCTCTAACATCAATTTTGATGTTTGTGGTGGAGCCCCTAAGGATTAGTAACTCTAGGTTGAGTATGTCATGTCTTTAGATAGTTAATACAAGACCATCGAAGGGCTTGGTCTGCAAAGGACCCTTAAGGTTTGAAAAGTTGCACAATTATTAAGAGCATGAGTGTCTCAAAATCTTAGTATCTCGCCAGAGTGTAGATAGCTATAATTTTATTACTGGTCGGGGAGAGTTATCCATTACTTCGGAGGCCATTTATGTATGCACGGACATAACTATTTTGGGAACCATATATTCACCGATGACTATGAGGATGCTGAAAAAAAGGCCTTGTGCGAGGAGTTACAAAAGTAACTAAGAGATATCAGTCGCTACGTGGGTATTACTTGCACAAAAACGAGAAACCACTCATTTTCCAAATGGAAAAGGTTTTGGTTCATTGACTTTGAACCCCAATCTAAGGATGAAGTGAAAACAAAGGTTCTAAAGAGTCATGATGGCCCTAAGTTGAAAGAAAAAGGCCATCTTGTTGCGTTATTTGTTACTTTCTTGTCTAGATTTTTATTCCAGGGGAGACCCATCGATTCCCCTCACGAAGTTCTATTTCGACCGACAGTCATACTTGCTTGCAAAAAAAGTGTACCACACACTTCCTTAACTCTTGGTTCCATGTATACTTGGTTGGACCAAATGCATCTCGATATGGAAATATCTTATAAACGATATAATGTATTTAATTTATCAATTCTTTAATATTGATGGAAATTTTATTCTAATGGTTCCCAAATTGAGCCCTAGAACCTCAGTGGTTGCACAGGATCACTATTTAGGCTATTAGGTGGCATAGAAAAACTCCTAAGAGTTCATTTAGTCCTTTTCTGGATAATATTTTTGAGTTATCCTTATGTCCCTATTAGAGGAGATTGGGAGTTATATTTACTTGGAATTTGTTTCCTCATGCCTCTCAAGTTTTTACTCCCCATGTAAATGTTGAGTCTGTGAGGGACTACCCATATATGCCTACACTGGTCTTCATTCTACCTTATATTCTTCCATCTTTAATTGAGTAGGAGTAAGGGGTGGATTTTATCACTCCGAACGAGTAAGGAGGAAATATGGATCATTTTTTCCCCTGACTTCCCAATTGACCATTCTCCCAAGTGGTTGTATTTGGAATACTATCATCTTGCATTCATGATGTTCCTAATGATTCATTTATCAAGCATATTCCCACTTTTGACAAATATATGACTAAACGTATTCACAAGGAATCATGTCATTATAGCCAAGTTGAGAAGGTTTCTCTTGATATAGTTATTCCTATTTTAGTTAACCCCATTCGCGAGGTGACCATTTATTCAAAGCATTAAGGAATAGAGTCCAAGCAAATAAAGGCCAGGGATAAAGGAAAATTCAAAGCTTCTTCCAAAAGAAAACATCTTGACACTAATGTTTCTAGCTTTGTGCCTCCTCAGGTTGGTGGGTCTTCCTCACCCATGTCTCCAAAAAAATTCGAGCAGCTAGAAAAAATAAATGAGCAACCTGTTATTTTAGTATATCAAAGCTTTAATACCGATACTTTTGATATTGAATAGACTTTCCAAATTGTTCATGAGCAAGTATATGAGGCTATTGAATCAACTCTACTTCAATCATCCACTTCACATACTTGTCATTTCTCACTCACTATATAAATATAAAATTAATAGAGACGGGCGTGATTGCTCAACACCATGCTCATCTGAAGAAGAACTTGCTAGTTATGGAAGTAAACATTTATATTATTACCATAGTTCATCTTCAAATGACATTGGGTCACACGCTTTCAATGGACATCACTCAATTGATACTTCATATTTTTCATCAGCTCTTAAAAATGTAATATTGGACCTTAGAGATCAATCCTCAAGAGATCATTTAAGATTTAATGGTCCCCTCCCTAAATAAAACTAGACCCACTACTGTGCCATTGCCCTATGGGCAAGTACCTCATTTGGAGACTGTGACTAGTATAACTTCTGCTCATTTAACTTCTTCATTTTATCAATCTTTATTTCTTGATTTACATTATTTCTGTCTTTTTCGAGCAGGTTCCATCTGTAAGGACAAGTGGGATCCTAAGGGTGAGCACAGTACCTCACAAGTTCATCATCCTCATTCCCCTTTTCAAAGGGAGAGTAACTCTATGTTGGTATCCCCTTTAAGCTCAGAATGAGAGTATGTTTGAAAATTTTCACTTATAAATTTTCTAATAGAGGATTGGTATGAGTGCTCGCAAACAAACTTCACGATTTCTTTTGAAGCTTTCACCAATAATACCTATATGTTTTGGGAGTTCCTCAATGGTTACTCGCACCACCAATCGTGTAATGAGAAATTATTCTCAAGTATTTAAAAATCTCATAGTTTCTAATATTGAATTTCTTCAAAAACTTGTACTTATTTATCTTATTTGGTAGATGTTTATTCCACTTTCCCTCTCAATTCATGGCCCAATTCCTTCTTCGGGGGTGTGAAGTTCATTCAGTCAACTGCCAGCTAGTCCTGCCAGTCGTTTGGCTAAGATAATTTTATCCAAATTCTTTCTTTTTTTCTCTAGTCATTTTCCATTTTTACTTAAAATGATTCTTGACTTTCTCTCTTTAGGGACATGTGGCAAGTAGCCCCTTTTTATCCGGGGGCATTCTTTTTCCCACGAGGATGACCATTCCAAGCTAAACCCTCCATATTATTAAAAATAATTAGGAGATATAGCCTCTCCTATATGGAAATAACAATCTTTAGAGAATACAAAAAATTAGAGGACAACCAATCATTGAGCCCAATAAATCGATTGCTTAATAAGCAAGAAACCTAAGATTTTATAAATAATGTCATTACAATCCGACACCTACTTGAAGACTCTAATATTAGGTTGACCCACCCTATATAGATTTAAAAAATCTTTTACAATATGACGAAGATAAGGAAAATCAAAACAAGTACTTGAGTTTGGAGTTGATATAGCGTAGTTTGGAATAGTATTTGCCACCGAATTTATTCCCTCCATATGTGAACGATTGAGTACCCATTACAACAAAGTTGATGTTAAATTTCTTTAATTTTTCCTTTAACCACCCAAGGAGACTTCCAAGAATCACTTATATGCTGAATAGAAGCCCGAGAATCTAACTCAATTATAAGATTTTCAACCCCTAACTCAGCACATAAATTAATTCCTCTATATAGAGCTTCAATCTCAGCATTGAGGCTAGAACTAGTCACAATTAAATTATAGAAGGTTGCATTAAACATGCCTTTATAATTTAGAATAACTCCAACTATGCCAGTATACCCTGAATTACCATTGGATGCACCATCCACGTTGAGTTTATCATAGTTGGGAAGAGGTCTAAGCCACCTAGTGATTAAGAACTTTGGGGTTTAAGGCTTCACTTTGATGTTAAAACATTGAATAACCCCAACATCTTCCTTTCTTATTTTGTCCTTGAAGTAGACAATAAATGTAATATTCTGAATGGTATAAACAACATGAGAAATTATCTGATCAGCATACATAATAACTCCTTTAAAATAAATCTCATTTCTTGCTTTCCATAACTCCCACAAGATCACAAGGGGGGCTATGTTTAGCAAAAATTTGAGATAATCTTTATAGCGCTTTTTAACCACCCCGCTATCATCATATCTCTAAGAGAGGTGTAGTTCAAATTCACATCGAAAAGATCTCCAAACCACTATCAGACTATGGTTGCTATCGAATTGAGGAGAAATGAGTGGTCAACGGTATTTTCCTGTTTTAGACAGCATCTACAATGAGCAGCAATTCTTATACCAATATTTTAATCTCATTGTCTAGGGGAAAATATCTATGAATTAATTTCCAAACCAATACTAAAATATTCTCAGGACAATACTTGTTACATAATAACTTAAATGATCGAGATTCAGGTTATTTGGTTCTGCATACATCAACTTCTAATTTAAATGTAAGGTTCTAGCCAATCGATGGATTCTATATCAATGTGTTATTGCATAATAGGATGAGATCAATCACAATATGATGCACATTACTAATTCTCTAGACTTTTTGTGAGTTATTATTGCCCACAAAAATTCTCCCATTATATTTCTTAATCACAAAATTAGTGCATAAGCCAGATTTAGATGTCACCTTCCGTACATCTTTAAATTGCGTTCTGAAATGATTTCATTTAATCCCCTGAACACCAAACCTCCTTAATTTTGAATGCTAGAAATGTTATCCAAGTTATCCCACTGGTATTTTCTACCTTTTAACTTCCCACGACCCCAAAAATGTTTGCAAACTGGTTATGAAGCCTTCTTATGATTATTTTAGGAGGGTTTGATGCTTCTAAACAATAGAGGGGAATTGAGATTAGCAGTTATTTTAGAAGAACAATTATGCCACCTTGGGAAAGAAATCTAAAATTCCACCCTTGAACTTTGTTTCTAACTTTAGAAACTAACTCTTAAAAGTGGGATATCTTCATTTTCCTGCCAAAAGGAGACAACCAAGGTATTTGATGGGAAGTTTTGATTTTTTAAGACCAACCACTAATCCAAAAGTTGACTTACAACTCTTAGTAAGCTAATTTGCTACTATGAAACAACTTTTTGTCCTATTGATTAGTTGACCTTACATAGATTCATAAGAGGAAAAAATGACATTAACTTCATTAAACTCCTCTTATTTGCAATGGTGAAAATGATGTCATCATTTACAAAGCTTAAATGGGATATTAGAGGGAATTTTTTAAATAATGGTTTGATAATCATATTTTCCATTTGAACATGAAGGCCTCTACTAAAAACCTCAACAACTATGATGAATAGACTTTGAGAGAGAGTATCTCCTTATCTTGACCCCCTCCTAAATTTGAAAAATCAAGCCATTTTCCCATGCACTAGTATAGAGAACCAGTTATTAGAGATCAACCTCCAAAATAAATCAATAAATGATCACTAAATCCAAACTTCCTTAAGATTGAAATTAAGAATAACATAGAAGTTCTATCATAATCGTTTTCCATATTTAGATTTAAATTAGCATTATAACCATGGAATTTATTTCTCCATTCTCTTATAATCTCATGAGAAAGAAGAATATTATCCACAAGGCTTCTCGCCTTTGTAAAAGTACTTTGAAAAGGAGATATAATGCTTGGAAGAATATTAGAGATTCTAGAGTTGGAAAAGGATCCTTGGAATTGGAGATATAATGATTGGAAGAATATTATAGATTCTAGAGTTGTAAAAAATTATTTGGAAAAGGAGATATAATGCTTGCAAGAATATTAGAGATTCTAGAGTTTAAGACTTTTGAAAGAATCTTGAAATTTAAGTTACATAGCCTTATAGGAGAATAATATGCATAATTAGATGGATTAAACACCTTTGGAACTAAAACAATAGTGTTTGAACACCAACTTATAGGTATTTAAACCTCAGAGAAGAAGGAAAGAATTGCCCTAATTAAATCCCCTTTAATAATACTCTATAACTTGTGATAAAATGTCCCTCTAAAACCATCTTGACCAACAAAACAGTACTTATTACGCTCTAAAATGTCATTCACTATACTAAGCATGTTGTTGTGGTTTTCAAAAATAATAGATGGAATCACATCCAACATAGAGTGAATTGTACTTATGTGTTTAGCTTCAAGGTAGTTCTAAAATTGGTTAACAAAAATGTCTTTTACTTCTTGTTAATTTTTAATCGATTGGGAGTCTTTATTTTTAATCTCGTTAATGGCAAGTTGTCTCTTCTTTTCATTGATAACTGAATGAAATAATTTTATGTTGGCATCCCCCTCTTTCAACCACCTGATGTTATATTTCTATCTCCAATAAGTTTCTTCATTTTTTAGATCAATTATAAGTTTGGCCTTGGTGTGATTCATATCCTCCCTACTCCTATTGTTTCTATATGCTTCACAAATTAACATTTTGGCTAGTAATTCATCCTCTAAGTATTTAATGTTTTGAAAGACATATTTAAATGTGCTTTTGTTCCACTCTCTAAGATCTTTTTTAAGTCTTTTCATCTTAGTAGAGAAACCTCTCGTTGGAGAGTTAACCGCTGGATCCTCCCAAGAAGTCTTGATTAACTTATGGATATCAAAATATGAACACCACATCTTCAGAAACTTGAATGGTCTACGGTTATTATTTATAACTATTTTTATAGAGAGAGAAAAAGGATTACAATCTGAGCAACGTAAATTAAGGTAGTTAATGGAGGAGATTGGGTAAGCGTCCAACCATTTGGAATTAGATAGGTATGTATTAATACTTGTGTAGACACCCCATTCTAAGACCCCCTGAGCATCTCCTTAAGTCACAAGCACTTCCTCCTTCACCATAAACCCTAAGTCACACTCTAAGTACTGATTTCGAGGCCACCAGGCACTCCAGAGCCCTGTTTAACTAACAGTCAATGTTCTCACGTAAGTGATAACTCAGTGGATCTTCAAAGGTCCCTGAATCCCTTTTCTAACGGTCCTTCTCCTGTGCAAATCAGACTTTCGATTCGGCCAAACGATCCGTTTTACCCCAAAAATTAATTCGAAGGGTATCGGGCTCTCTCGGGTCCTATTTGACTCCGGTCAAATCTGGAACTTGAGTGGAGATCTTTAGATCCATTAAGGTATCTGAATCCCATTTCGATGGAATGCCCCGTGCGCGAATTGATCTTATAGTACAGATGAACGACCCATTTTACTCTAAAAGGTCATCAAGTGCACCACATTTAACCTTAGTCAACTCTCCGAACTGGGCAAAGGTCTTTAGAACATCAAAGGGCCCTGCATAACCTTTCGAATAGTTCATCCCGTGCAAGAATCGACCTTACGGTCTTAATGAATGATTCATTTCCCTCTTTTCTAAAAGATCGAAGGGTGCTTCTGAGACCCATTTGACTACAATCAATTACCGAACCTGGGAGCAGTCCATGGATTCTTAAAAGTATTTGAATACCCTTTACAATGGTTCATTTTGTGCATGATTCGGACTTACGGATTGCATTGTACGATCGTTTTTCTACAAAATCTATATAGAATTGTCGAATGGCAAACCCATTTTCCTACCTATCGGCACTATGTTTGGGGTTTCCTGCTGATAGGCAGGACAAGAATAATGATGCTAGCCCCCCCCTGACCCGATATAAAGAGATCATGATCTCACTTCAAAAGGCACTTCAAAAACATCCCTCTCAGTGATCTTACCAACATTCTCTCAAAGTCAGCGTGGTTTCCATCTTAAAACTCTCACCCACATTCCATTTCCATCCTTTCCTTAACCAATTTGGAAAATTCCCTTCCCTTTCCTCCTACCACCTTCAACCACCTGCAAAATAAGCCTTTCATCACTCGAATCCAACTTCAAGGCTTCAAAAGAAGGTCCAAATATTTTGCTCTCTCTAAATTCTATTATTTTCGCTTTAGTTACTTAATTCTTGCTTTAGCATTCCATTTTTTTATAAGATTACATATATTAATATCCAACTTTTTATTAGTAGTATTGCACATACTATATGTTCTAAAAAATCCACAAACAAGAAAAAGAGTGTTTGCTTGTAAATTCCAAATAGGGATTTCTCCCTACATTTTCTCACACTAAAAACTTCCTTTTTACACACACACATATATAAATGAAAAGTCCACGGTTGGATTTATGGGATAAACCCCACCCCGTGTTGTATGCTAACTACGTGAACTTTGATGCCTTTTTAGGCTACGTAGGCATCTCGAATAAAATTTTCAGATTCGAGTCCTCTCTTATATTTGTTCGTATATTGTTTTCATATCATATATTTGTAATTCAAGCTTGTGTTTTTTCCAATCTCCACCAGCGTCCCTCTATAAACGATTGGTGACATGACAAACGCACACATAATATTTTGATTACTATTTTAGGGGACACTTCTATGAATAACCTCACTCTGCCTCTATCCATGACACGAGTCGAGTAATCCCACTCTCCATTTATGTGTAAACACACACACTTCATGAAGTTATTAAAGATAATAAGAACACATGCCCACGAGAGACCAAAAGGGAAGGATAGGTGCCAAACACCTTCCCATTCCATAACTTAATCCCCAAATCCTTGAATTATTAGTTTTGCAAGCATCAATATGTCTTTGATGTCGTTATCTCAAGGCAAGAACATTTTTTTTGCATGTTTTGTGCAAAATAGGTTGGCGACTATATCTCTATGAATCACCCCAATTGATGACGGACGAAGCGCCCTAAGGAAGGGTGTGAGACCCCCACGCACGTGCATGCCGTTCGGGAAGGGATGGCCATAGTGGTGACTCCGCTGAGGATTTGCATTCTTTGAGGACTAGACTCTATTTTTAAATGGGTGTTATTATTGTTTGCACGTGTGTGTATGCTGAAGAAAGGCTTTAATAGTAAAAGCTTTGTTTACAAGGTTGATAACAAAATGTTATGGTTGAGTAAACTCCGAATAAACTTTTGGGGAAAAACTCTTTTCGAAATACACAAGATGTATTATAAAAGCTTTTCTGAATTTATGGATTAAATTCGATAGTTGATTACCTTACTTTCAAATTGTTAATGAGCATCTACTGAAGTTACCATGCAGTCCCAGTCACAACAACACTTAAGAACATTCAAAGAAATAGACACAGGAATTTTAATGTGGTAAAACCCATAAACAAAGGAAACATCCACGATGCCCTCTACGACACAAAATAAAAATCCACAAGAACAAAAATCAAGTTACAACACTTAAGCAAACCACAAAGATCCTAACCTAAGTTCAGATTGTACCTACACGATATTCTCCACCCCAAAGGTATTCTAAATTGGAACTTGATCGTTTCTTGCTGCTTCTTTGTCTTTTCCTTGATCTCCTTCTCTTTTAATTCTGATTCTAGGAACTCTTTCAATATCCAAGATTCTCCGACAGAACCACAGTGTCTAAATGTTCGTGTGAGATAGTGTTTGTGATATGCTACTACATGAAAACATGTTACTCACCCTCTCAAGATTTACACAAATGTTCCAAACAAATTAAAATAGTTCTAAAGGAAAGTAATTTCTGAATCTTATTTTTTTCAAGCCAAGACTTCTTGATCTTTTATTTAACCATAGATCTCAAGGATACCTTGTTCGGAAGACGGTTCAAGGTCTTAAACAATTTCTGGGTTTTGAAAATATTTTTGAATTTGTAAACCTCCAGTTGAGATCCAAACTAGACTAGTAGTCTACTTTGTTAAAATAGATTCAGACTTAACATGCAAAATTGATTCAACAATTTTTGTGATAAAACTTCTTTTTGAGATATGTACGCCTTAAAACTGTAGTAAGAGTTCTTTGTGTTCCTTTTATTTTTGTACACTCAGTAGTTCATAAAATATGAAATAAAAACTAGAAACACACAACTCTCTAGATCTGAAAAATATTTTGAAACTAAAAGTTTTTATTTCAAAAACTCGTTGGGACATAATAGATCTAAAATGCTAGATCTAAAAAGAGAAACAGAAAATAAACGTGAGATGTTCTCTTTTAGAAAAACTCAGTTTCAACAATGCAACTTAAGTCTTTCTTAGAGATGAGTTCAGAGAGAATCAAAGATTTTGAAGAGGTCTTCAAAATGTAAAACACAACACCAATGAACATAGAAACTCTAAAATGTCTAACTCTCAATAATGGGTTTACTAGTGTTTGGAACTGTTTTAGATTTGATCTTTGGTTTGGGAGAAACACTCAAGGGTTTGAACTACGAAGAAAACTTAGGGTTTCTTCTTCTAATCCCTCTCTATTCTTTTCCCTCTCTTCTCCCTTCTCTCTCTTCTCTCTACTCTCTTTTTTCTCTCAGACTTAACGAAATGGCAAAAGTCTCAAAATGCCGAGGCTTGGTCCCTTTTTCTACTAAGCTTAGAAGGATCGAGAACTTTGGACTCTATCCTATGGTTGAGATTAAGTTTATATGGATTGACTAAAATCTAACGATTTAACACTAGCGGTGGGTTAAATGATCATTGATTGGTTTAGGATGGGTCATAAGGATTGAGACAAAATGCATGTAGTACGTTGATTAAGTTGATCCAAGGGCTAGGGATGTGTAAGCGTTTTGTGTCTAACAGAAAGCATAAATCTGCTCGATAGGTTGCCAAAACGTGTACGCACAAAATGAAGCCTAAAACGTGTGTTGTAAATAATTATAGGGGCTACTTTGAAATCTCTAGCGCTTTCGAATTCTACCCAAGCAAACAATCAGCATAGAAAACAAGTTTTTGAAATTCAATTTATACCCACAACACTTTAAAAAACACATTTTAATTAGTTCAAAAATCATTTGAATTATATAAAATTATATAAAATGATTTGAATTGAATTAAATTGATTTTAGAAAGATTTGAAGTGTTGAAAAAACATTAAAAAAAATAGATGATATGTATGATGAAGTGCAAGTGTCCTATTTGTGGTTTTAAGGTATAGAATTAACTTCCCTTTATGTTGATTTTGAAGGTTATTTTGGACTGGATTTCTTCAATGAACTTGAACCTTTGAGGAGATGGAGTTCTCAAACTAATCTAACCTATTTTGTCTAGATATCCAAACTAGATGGAACTCCTATATATGTAGACTCAAGTAAGTAAATATATAGTGTCTTCTCAATCCCCCCCTTTGGATATTAAAGACAAAATTTCCTTGAGTATTCAGAACTCTTGGGTCAAAATAAAAATAAATCCTATTTGTCCTATACTAATGTTCTAACTACCCTTTCTCGTCCTAGAACCGAAAATAAGGTAAAGAAAATACATCCCTCAACTATATACAGACCAATACTCTACAAATTACAAACAAAATGTACAAAGGGTGAGATGCATGTAACAAGATAAACACTAAATTGGCATATTAGTTGAGTTAGAATCAGGAATATATTTTAAAATCGCTAAACAATACTCATGATCTTCTCCTCCAATTTTTCTCAAATATACAAGGGGTATAAATAAAAAAAAACAGAGATTAATTGAGAGTTATCATGCTAATAGTTGTACGCAAATACTCAAATCGAATGTTATCTAAAGGTTTTGTAAAGAGATCTGCGAGCTGTTTTTGAGTGTTCAGATATTCAATAATGAGATCTTTGGATTCCACAATGTCACGGATAAAATGATGTCTAATCTTAATATGCTTAGTTCGTGAGTGAAATACATGATTTTTAGAAATATTAATGGCATTTTAGTTATCAAAAAATATGGTTAATTATTTTTCTGTGAGACCATAATCACTAAGTATTTGTCTAATCCAAAGTAATTGAGCACAACAACTACCAGCTGCTATATATTCAGATTCGGCACTAGATAATGAAATGCAATTTTGTTTCTTACACGACCAGCCTACGAGATTATTGCCTACGTAGTAGCAAGCACCAGAAGTGCTCTTACTGTCGTCAGAACAACCGGCCCAATCGGCATCGGTGTATCCTACAATAGAACAAGTTGTATCACTTGTGTACCAAATACCAAATTTTAGAGTACCCTTAATATATTTAATAATCCTTTTTACACTTAATAAGTGATATTCTTTAGGGTTACTTTGATATCTAGCACATATACACACGACAAAGGATATATCAAGTCGAGACGCGGTAATATACAGCAAACTCCCTATCATACTTCTGTAAAGGGTGGGATCTACACTTTTTCCATTATCATCCTTTGAAAGTTTAGTTGAAGTACTCATGGGGGTTCTAGAAGTTTTTGCATTTTCTAAGATGAATTTTTTAACTAAATCTGCAGCATACTTGGATTGAGAAATAAAAAGACCATCACTGTATAGTTTTACTTGTAAACCCAAAAAATATTGTAGTTCACCCATTAAAGACATCTGAAATTCAGTATGCATGATATCAGAAAAATTCTCTACTTGTTTAGGACAGGTGGAACCGAAAATAATATCGTCCACATATACTTGCACGATTAAGACATGTTGATTTTCCTTTCTAACAAACAAAGTTTGATCATTTTCACCACAGACAAAATTGTGAGACGCTAAGAAGGTAGACAGTCTCTCATACCAAGCTCTAGGAGTTTATTTCAAACCGTATAAGGCTTTCTTAAGCTCAAAGATGTGGTCCGGGTGTACAGGATCAACAAATCCTTTGGGTTATTCTATGTAAACTTCTACAGATAAAATTCCATTTAAAAAAGTGAATTTAACATCCATTTGAAATAATTTGAATTGCATATGACAAGAATTTGCAAGGAGGAGACGAACTGATTCCAGACAAGTAGCAGGTGCAAAAGTTTCGTCGAAATCAATTCCCCCAATCTGGGAGTATCCTTGTGCAACCAACCTAGCTTTATTTCTAATGATCTCTCGATTTTCATTAGTTTTGTTTTTAAATATCCATATTTTACCAATAACCTTCGAATCTTTTGGTCTAGGAACCAGATTCCAAATATCGTGACTCTTAAATTGGATTATCTCTTCTTGCATAGCGTTTATCCAAAATGAGTCAGTAAGGGCATCATTAACATTTTTAGTTTCCTCAAGAGAAATAAAACAAGAAAATTATGCCACTTGTCGAAGTTGGGATCTAGTTCAAACTGGTTCTGAAGGATTACCGATAATAGTTTCCGTGGGATGATCTTTAGAAATCCAAGTGGGTACAGAGGGTTTCTTAAGTGGCAGTGAATCAGTATCATCTTGAGGATCAGGGGATAAAACATGATCGTTCTCATCAAATGTTACTGGTTGACTTTCGCTACTCGTAACACTTGTGTCATCTACAATTACATTAATTGATTCCATAATAGTTTTTATTGTATAGTTAAAAACACGCAAAGCCCTACTATTTTGGGAATAGCCAATAAAAATTCCCTTTTCTCCTCAGCTATCAAATTTTGAAAGATGCACTTTATCTTTGCAGATATAGCAGATACTGTTGAAGGTTTTATAATATCTTAAGTTTGACTTTTTGTGGAACCATAACTCATAAGATGTTTCTTTGGAATTTTTTTTGAGGTAGATACGATTAATAATGGGACACGCGGTTTGGAAAGCTTCTACCCAAAAGTATCTAGGGAGATTCTTAGCATGTGACATAACCCTAGCCATTTCTTATAAAGTCATATTCTTACGTTTACCTATTCCCTTCTGCTGCGGGATTTTGGGAGAACTAAACTCATGTTTATAGCCATTAGCTACACAATACTCAGAAATTCCAAAGTCCTTAAACTCTCCACCTATATCACTCCTAATTCGACACACTTGGGTATCCTTCTCATTCTCAATTTTTAAAAGGATTCTTAAGAATTCATTTAAGGTATTTGACTTTTGTTTCATAAAATCTACCCATGTATATCTCGTATAGTCGTCAACTATAACTAGGATGTAAGAGTTTCCACAGAAACTAATAGTTTTTTAGGGACCCATAAGGTCCATGTGGATAATTTCTAAAGGACTAGTGGTAAGGACATCTTTACTTTCTTGTGTGGGGATTTACTTATTTTGCCTTCCTGACACGGTCCACATACAGGAGTAAAAGAATTTTTAATTTTTGGCAAACCTCTAACTATCTCTGGGGAACTCAATCTTCTAAGGTTATCATAATTTGTGTGTCCCAGTCTATTGAGACATAGATCAGAATCCTCTAATCTAGCAACATTGCAAGATTCAAAATTTGGAATTACTGTGTAACAGTTTTTCGGGGTTTTATTTCCTGTTAAGATGCAATTACCTTTTTCATCAACAATTTTGCAATCTTTCTTAGAAAAGGTAACTGAGTGATTGGAATCACAAAATTGTGATATACTTAAGATATTGGCTTTAAGGCCTTTAACTAAAAGAACATCATTCAGTTCAGGAAGCCCATACTCACTCAATGTTCCCTTACCTATGATCTGAGAAGAAACACCATCCACAAACATAACACTACCTCCTAGGAAGTCTGTCTTGGTTTTCAATTTTATTTCGTCCCCAGTCATATGTTTAGAACATCCGGAGTCTAAATACCATCCAGTTGAAGTGATTTGTGCCTTTAAAGCAGAAATAACAATGTTGCACTTGAGCTGCGGTAGTAAATCATCTTTTCTAATCCAAATAGGCCTAGTTTTAAAAAATTTATGGTCTTTTGACTTCGAAAGGGTTTGAGGGGTCTTTCTAAATGATTTTTTCTTAGTCTTGGACCGTCCCTTTTCTTTTTAGAGTTAGATTTGTTTGTGGCCTGTCTAAGAAGTATATAAGTATTTCTGGATTTCCCAGAATAGTTAAAGTTCTGGTAAGTAGGAGAGTATATCCTTTTCTGGAAACATTCATCAAGAGTATGTCCAAAAGTATCACAATAGGAACAGTATTATTGGTTATAGGACTTGAATTTATTGCTAAAGTCTTTTATTATTGGTTTGGATATATTGGGTATGGTAGTCTAGTTGTCATTAGATTTAGGTTTCTGTCTTTGGTCTCTAGCAAAAGGACAAACATATTTGGTTTGAATGTTTGGTTTCAATTGTTGATTGTACTGATTATGTATTGATTGAGAGATATTGAGACTAGGTTCACCTTTTTGAACATTTCGACAAGTTTGGCCTTGTTTAATAAAAGTAACATTTCCAGGAGAATTTTTGGTCTTACTTGTGTGCACTATTTCTCCAAAACCTAGACTAGACTTATCTTCAGAGTCAAATTTGCTTCCAGTAACAATTTTTTCAAAAGATTTGGTTTGTGTTTCAAAGTGTTGGAATTTTTTAAACACATTTGAGACCTTTTTCTTTGACTCTTCTAGTTCAATAAGGGTTGCCTTGTACTTTTGTTCAAATTCGTGGTTCTATTGAGTCAAAGAATTTATTCTCAAGTTGTAATTCTCAATCCAAATCTCATGAGAAACACATTGGGCAGTATAATCTTTAGTTTTCTTCTTAATGGTTTGGTTAACCAAATCGATACGCTCACTTAAGGTTTTATCATTTTTTCTAGCCGAGCACTCTTCTTAACCATTTTAGTTTATAACTCATGTAAATTGGGCAGATCATCATCAGACTCACTATGGGCATTGTGTGAATTGTACATTATGTTTTGATTAGGTTCTTTACTCATGCACACATTCAGTTCATCATCAATATAATCACTTTGACTCACACATAGTTTCTCAGCAGTAATAGGCACAGGATTATCAAGAGAGTCATTAACAACATCAGCTGGCATATCAAGTTCATGAGTAGGCAAGCATGCATCATCATTATATATTATCTTAGCAAACAAAGACATATAGTACTGATTTATCTGGGTTGAATCAGTTTCATCCTCATCAGAATCACTAGATCGTCTCAAGTCTTACACATATTAGCCTTGTTATTATTGTTAAAACTAGTTGGACATTTACTAGCATAGTGACCAAATTTACCACAACGAGGACACTTAACATCTTTTATGTCAGTTTTAGGTCTATTGGGGTCACAATTCCTCCTATTGTCATAAGTGTGTTTGGTATTGTCTCTGTCATGAGGTCTGTGAGATTGATTTCCTTGATAATTTGATTTGCCTTGTTTAAAGGCTACAACATTTCTGAATTTCAATTTTTTTCGAAATGCTTACTCATAAGTGTTATTTCATTGTCAAGGTTTTCCAAATCAAAGTTTTCAAGACAGTCAGTGTCAAAGTCTATAGAGTTCAATTTAGGCACTGGTAATTTAGATGAAAACACAACATTTGAACTAGAGGCTTTATTAGACTGTCTGGTCAATTGGTTTTTAAAGTCTAGTTCCAATTCAACATTCCTAAGTTTACTGGTATGTAATTCAGGAGTCATATTAGGGTCATTCATTTCCTCTATACCATATCTCTTGTTGTCAAATTTAGATGGCAATGACCTAAGAATCTTTGACAGAATTTTTTTTCTACTATAGGTTATACCATTTGCATGGAGTTTTGTAAAAATGTCAGTTAACCTTATGTAGAAATCATCGAAACATTCATTGTCACTTATAATCAGGGTGTTATATTGATGAATAAGCATTTGGGTTTTTTCAGCTTTGACACGTTCATCACCCTCATGCGCAATGACTAAAGTGTCCCATGCCTCTTTAGAAGTAGAACATATGGATATTCTTTTGAATTCATGTTCTTTAATGGACATAAAGATGGAATTCTTTCCTTTGTTATTATCAAGACATAGTTTTTTTCTCTTCCTTAGTAAATTCACTAAGAAGTTTCTAAATCCTTATTGGATCAGTGGCAGAGGTAGGTTTAGTAGGATGTTCAAACCCTGTTTCAATCATTTCCTAGATTTCATCACCCAGGGTTCCTTGAATGAAAGCATTCATTCGTACTTTCCAGTACAAAAAATTGTTTCCATAAAAGAGTGGTGGTCTGGATAGGTTACCTAACTTCTCAAATTTTTCTTCCATACTCAAAAAAATTTCATAAATAAGTTTCGAAAATAATTTCTAAAGTTTTAGGGTCACAAAAGGTGTTCTTGCTCTGATAGCAGTTGAAGAAATGCTTTAATACTAAAAGCTTTGTTTATAAGGTTGATAACAAAATGTTATGGTTGAGTAAACTCCGAATAAACTTTTTGGGCAAAACTCTTTTCGAAAAATACAAGATGTGTTATAAAATCTTTTTTGAATTTATGGATTAAATTCGATAGTTGATTACCTTACTTTTTAATTATTAATGAACATCTACTTGAGTTACCATGCAGTCCCAATCACAACAACAGTTAAGAACATTCAAAGAAATAGACACAGGAATTTTAACGTGGTAAACCCTTAAACAAGGGAAACATCCACGGTTCCCTCTACGGCACAAAACAAAAATCCACAAGAACAAAAATAAAGTTACAACACTTAAGAAAACCACAAAGATCCTAACCTATGTTCAGAATGTACCTACACGAGATTCTCCACTACAAAGGTATTTTGAATTGGAACATGATCTTTTCTTACTACTTCTTTGTCTTTTCTTTAATCTCCTTCTCTTTAAATTCTAATTCTAGCAACTCTTTTAATATCCAAGATTCTCAGACAGAACCACAGTGTCTAAGTGTTCATGTGAGATAGTGTTTGCGATGTGCTACTACATGAAAACATGCTACTCACCCTCTCAAGATTTATACAAACTTTCCTAACAAATTACAATAGTTGTAAGATGAATATTTTTTTTGAATCTTATTTTTTTCAAGCCAAGACTTCTTGATCTTTTATTTAACCACAGATCCCAAGGATGCCTTGCTTGGAAGACGGTTCAAGGTTTTAAACAATTTCTGGGTTTTGAAAATATTTTTGAAATTGCAAACCTCCAATTGAGATCCAAACTAGACTAGAAGTCTACTTTATTAAAACAGAATTTTGACTTAACATGCAAAACTGATTCAACAGTTTTTATGATAAAACTTATTTTTTAGATCTTTACGCCTTAAAACTGTAGTAAGAGTTCTTTGTGTTCCTTTTATTTTTGTACACTCAATATTTCATAAAATATGAAATAAAAACTAGAAACACACAACTCTCTAAATCTGAAAAATATTTTTAAACTAAAAGTTTTTATTTCAAAGCCTCGTTGAAACAGAATAGATCTAAAATGCTAGATCTAAAAAGATAAACAGAAAATAAACGTGAGATGTTCTCTTTTAGAAAAACTCAGTTTCAACAATGAAATTAAGTCTTTATTAGAGATGAGTTCAGAGAGAATCAAAGATTTTGAAGAGGTCTTCAAAATGTAAAACACAACATCAATGAACACAGATACCCTCTAACTCTCAAGAATGGGTTTACTAGTGTTTGGAACTGTTTTAGATTTGATCTTTGGTTTGGGAGAAACACTCAAGGGTTTGAACTATGAAGAAAACTTAGGGTTTCTTCCTCGAATGTCTTTCTATTCTTTTCCCTCTCTTCTCCCTTCTCTCTCTTCTCTCTACTCTCTCTTTTCTCTCAGACTTAACGAAATGGAAAATGTCTCAAAATGTTGAGGCTTGGTCCCTTTTTCTACTAAACTTAGAAGAATCGAGAACTTTGGCCTCTATCCTATCGTTGTGATTAAGTCTATATGGATTGAATTAAATCCAATAGTTTAACACCAGCGATGGGTTAAATGATCACTGATTGGTTTAGGATGGGTCACAAGGATTGAGACAAAATGCATCCAGTACGTTGATTAAGTTGATCCAAGGGTTGGGGATGTGTAAGTGTTTTATGTCTAATAGAAAGCACAAATCTACTCGATAGGTTGCCAACACGTGTACGCACAGGATGAAGCCTAAAATGCGTGTTGTAAATAATTATAGGGGCTACCTTGAAATCTCTAGCACTTTCAAATTCTAACCCGGCAAATAATCAGCATAGAAAAGAAGTTTCTAAAATTCAATTTATACCCACAACACTTTAAAAAACACATTTTAATTAATTCAAAAATCATTTGAAAATTATATAAAATGATTTGAATTGAATTAAATTGCTTTTAAATAGATTTGAAGTGTTGAAAAACTATTATAACAAATAGATGATATGTATGATGCAGTGCAAGTGTCCTATTTGTGGTTTTAAGGTATAAAATTATCTTCCCTTTATGTTGATCTTGAAGGTTCTTTTGGACTGGATTTCTTCAATGAATTTGAACCTTTGAGGAGATGGAGTTCTCAAACTAATCTAACCTATTTTGTCTTGATATCCAAACTAGTTGGAACACCTATATATGTAGACTCAAGTAAGTCAATATATATAGTGAGTTCTCATATGCACCTATATGTATGTTCTGTAACGTCCCGACCCAGATTTAAGGGTTGATAAAGCATCAACCCAATCCGAACCATGCGTTAATTATGAAGTGCAATGAAACACCCTAAATAATGTTCTAATCCAGTTTTATTAATATTTAATGTTACACTTATTAGCATGCAAGTACGATTTAAAGTCATTACGTGATATAACCCATGGGAAGTACCCCCAAGGCCAAGTAAACAGAGTTATTAATCGTAATTGCAAGAAAATACTTACCTGTATAACGCTCTCAATGTATCGAACATTGTACAACCTGCCGTGACAAAAGGAGGGATGTAAGCCAAATGCTCAGTGGGATCATATACAAATGCAATATAGAAATGAACGGCAGAAAATGAGTACTCACACGCTACACTACATGCATATGAAAATATGTATATATCTACATATATACCTTTGAAAAATACACGTACCAACGTATTCAACCGTTTTATTCTAGAAATGTTATCTAATACCGTTTAACTTCCTTGGCTTTACAAAATTATCATTTTGTATTGTCATGCCCTGAAACTAGCATTCATTCCCATTAACTCATGCAATTAAACAAATATCATTTGTTAGGAAAATATTTCATTTACTTTCAAGCATTTATTACTCAACGTTCATTAACTCACGTCGGAGTTACCTAGCCATTTTATAGGACTTCCAGTCAACGCACGCACATACCGTGTTTAGAATAATACACGTTTCTCTTTGAAAGCCTCATGTAACACATGCTTGTGTTATTTATGATTCAAACCTCATTAGGTAGATTAAGCATCATTAAATCACCTTATTTAACTATCCCATGTTACCATATGAACATTAAACATTTAATGCGTTATTCTTGCATTAATAAATTATTAGATCAATATCATCCATTGATGCCTCTTTCATGAATATTAGATTCATTACTTAGCATTATCTTTAGGGAAATCGCCAACACACACACATCACAACACACGCACACCCACGGTTTCACGAAATTTCGCCATCCGGCACCGAGCGTCAAGTAAACTGCAGTTGGTTTGGGGTCTTTCACCACTAGGGACAACATGGCCCTACTTAATTATTTAACCCAGCACCATCCAATATCATTATCTTTTCAATGTGCTCAACATTATTCAATGTTCACATTATTTAATATTTACGGGCTAAAGCCAAAAACCCGAACTTAACCGTTCATTTTTTTTCATTAACACTTGAAAAATTATTACTTTCTCCTTTAGGTCATTTATTCACCCACACATTGATTTTATTTCAAAAATCATTCACACTTTAGGACTTAATTCATTTTCACCCACACTAGCGTAAAAACATTCATCAACACTTTTAATTCATAAAAATGTTCTACTTTAAGTAAATTTACCAATTTACCATTTTTTTTTCAAAACTTGCAATTTCGTCCTTTAACAAGTTTCATTTTCCAAAACGGTAGTTTAAGTTTCTAATTCAGCACTTAAACACATTTAACCATTAAGAACACTTATTTATTAGCATACTTTACTCAACTTTCATATTTTTTTTTACTTCACACACCTTTCACATATAAATTCACACATTTTATATATTAAAGCCTCATTTTCCACATTTTTGACAACCACACTTTATTTTTTAGGGATTTACACCTTAACAGCCATTTAACCGATATTTAGTCATTCCTTACTTTATTTCTTAAAAAATGCATTACCACACTTTTATATCTTTAAAAGAGTTTTCTAAGAATTTTCTAAGTAAAGAATACCATATTTCACTAGTTTTTCACATATTTACCAAATCTTCCATTATGCCATTTTTACCAAAAATGTACCATTTAAAATGGGTTTTTTAGCATATTAACTTAACTTTGTCACTCTTTAATGTTTCTAACCGCATTATACCCATCTTTTAATAATAATGTATCAACTAATATCACTAACTTCATAAGAATTCTTAATATGAAGTTTAATGGGTCTTCTTCTTCATTTTTAGCCTTATGTTTTAATAACACTAAAAAGAGGGCTGAAATTTGACATTTGTTTTAAAACATGTTTAGATTCATTTCTTTCATCATAAAATATATTATCTAGTATTTACAAGAGTTACTACATGGTTATAAACATGAAAGAGGGATTATACCCAAGAAACCCAAATGAATGCATCTTAGCAAGTCATATTAAAGTAGTATTTCATTCTTAGCATATTTCTTGCATTTTCCAAGCTATGAAAATACATTAAATCTAACGTTATATTCTATAATTTACTAAACCATATTTATTCCACTTTCTTAACATAAAATGACATGGTTTTTAACATACTAGAAAATAGGCAAGACTAACGTTATCTAGAAAGAGTTATACTTCCTACACATGAGTTCAAACTTGAAAATCATAAGTTTGAGAAAGGAAATCCCCACCTGAAAATGAGATGTTGAAATGTAGAGATGATGATGGTGGTGAAAATGGTGCTCCTAGTTCCACACCAAAAAGCTCCCAAAGAACCCTCTTCTAGCTCCTAAAAACTCACTTCAAATGCCCCTACAAGTTGTCCAACTTTGAGATTGAGCTTTAATGGAGTTTGGAGGGTTTTTTTTGGAGTTTGGGTGGGGGAAAAGTAGGTGGAGATAGAGCTATGAATTTCAGAAGGTGTTTTGGTTTGCAAGATCTCAAGAGAGGGTGGAACAATGGGAAAAATATGGTATCTCTATATGGACACAAAAGGACACGTCTCTCTCTCTCTCTCTCTCTGTTTCTCTTATGAGCCATTTTTACACCAATATTAATTCATTAGCCAAGGTTGCAGCTCTCCTCTTACACTAAAGAGGTAACTACGAGTCTACCAAGGTCTGAATTGAAGCTTGAAAGAGACTACACATGCCAACCAATCAACATCTAACAAGAAAACACCCATTTCAAATTTGCCCCAAAAAAAATAACCACAAAAACCCATTTGCGTCACTTTCTCTCCTTTTTTTTTGAAACTTTTAACTTGAAATTCATATTCCTTGCATTTTTTGACTAAAAAATCATATTTACAATAGTCCTTTGGCCTCTAGGATTGTTTTGTACAAGGCGCGTAAGAATCGGGACTTCTGTACAAAAGAATTTTTTTTATTTTTCTCTTCATAATAATATTCCTTATATTTTTTGAGTCAAAAAACATATTCAAAATATTTTTTGACCTTCCGAGGCGTCTTAAACAACACGCACAAGAAACGGGACCTTCGCGCTAAAGTATTTTTTTTTTATTTTTCTCTTCATAATAATATTCCTTATATTTTTATGAGTCAAAAAATATATTCACAATATTTTTTTGACCTTCTGAGACATCCTAAACATCACACGCAAGAAACGGGACCTTCGTGCAAAAGTATGTTCTTTTTGATTTTTCTCTTCATAATAATATTCCTTATATTTTTATGAGTCTAAATATATGATCGGAATATTTTTTTTGAGTAACCAATTCTCCTAAATAACTCGCGCAAAACTAGACTTTCACAGCGTCGCGCACCGTTAGATAATTTATACACAGGCTCGCGTAGCACTCGTCGCTTGTCGGAATCGTGTGAAACTTAACCTAAGTACTTAAAGTAATTATATAAACTCAAAATAAAACTCATGATAACCATGCAACGTAAATTTCTCTTTTAATCCATATTACGGTACTTTGCCTTTTCGTACCATTTAAATGTCGTGTTGTATTAACCTTCTTCGTGTCACATCCATTCCTTAATTTTTTTCCTCAAACTTAATGGACATCCTAGATAATACTATTAGAGATTGAATACGCATTCATGAGACACATGCATCGTGGATTTTTTTTTCTCGTTTAAACTATTTATGTAATACGCCACCTTATGTATTACTTGACGTGTTACACTTGGATTATTTATTTCTCGAATTTTCATTTGGACAAAAAAATTCAAATAACGTTAAGTATTTATTTTCTAGGATGGGGTATTACATGTTCCTTTTTTCCTTTATTACTTCTTGCATATATCTACCTCATGTAAATATCACATCTCTCACTTTTCACTTCACACACTTGTAAATACCCTACATGTACACTTCACACTACCTACACTTGTATTTAGTATCACTTATACCCATATGCTTCACACACCACATTTAATATCCATTCTTAGGATTGACTAGCACACACTTCTGCTTATCACACTTGAATATATCCATCCTCACTTGCAGATATCACACACCACTTGTAGTTGATCCATGCACAAGCTCATTACCAGACACTCGTTTGAAGATATTCACATATCACTCACTCACATGAATCCATGCTTAGTGTAGTTTTCATGCTCCATGCTAGATTTACATTTCATGATACTTGTACACTATTCACCATTAGTATAGTGCTCCTTATACTTATCATGCCAAAACAAAGACACTCTCTCCATAATACACTTATTAAGAATCATGCATTTCGCACACTACTTTACCAAGAACATTACAATATTGATCAAAATTTTGTCCCGTATTGGGGGGTCACTTCGTAACGGGCGTTGGTCCTGAGGGTTGTAGTTATCCTAAGTAATATGACTCTCACCTTCCTTTGGCCTAGTACCTTCAACATATATCGAATGGTTTCCCCCACATCATAGCGATTGACTAAACTCATGACGGGAGGTATATATCCGGGAGCTCATTCACGTACGTTGAGTAAATCGAATTCTCTCTCACATTTACTATCCCAATAAGGTATATAGTGAGATAATTCACATACACTCAGGTATATCAAATGGATTTTCCACACATACCAATTGCCCTCAAAATAAAGAAATACATCGTTGAAGTCATACCAAAAGGGGGTGCCTTACCATTATCCCAACAAACTACATAAACTTCATATAGGCGTTAAACCTAGGTCACTCATATTTAGTTTTTTCGATTTCTACACGAAACTCTGTTGAAATGCAGGGTCGGCATGCCGCCCAAATTTTTGCACTATTTTGCCATTTTTTTAAATAGGACCCTATCCATGAGCCTGAAAATAATTCAAACCATATCTTACATATTTTTCAAACCCAAATTTCCTAGGCTCAGAGCTTGTCTGACATTTTTTGAATTTTATCTAATATAAAGTGAAAGCATAATAATAGTAATCATGCAAAGATTCTTCTCTCATTTTTTCCCTCCTTCTTTCTTCTCGAAAAACATAAATACCAAAAACATTTTTTCTTCTTTTAACAAAAATACTAAAACCATTTTTTCACTTTTTTAAAAATACTAAAACAATTCTTTCTTATCTTTTTCAAATATAAATTTGGACTATTTTCCTTCTCTGGTCGATCGCATACCTGATTCCTATCTTATCTCCTTATTTGCTTCGATCTTCTGTCAAGCCGTCACGAAGCTCCATCAGTTCCTCTTCTACTTCATTTGAGTTTGGAATCTACCTTCACCGGCTCTTCAAGGAAAACATCGACTAAGGACCGAATGTGCATCCTGATCTGGTGATAGTCCTAGTTAGTGCCAAGATTCATCACCTTCAAACTCTGGTCCATGAGATGCAACGAAACCGAATCTAGATTCTCGAAGAACTCGAGGTCCTCTTTCCTCATGCCATGGGTCCACCCGCTCTCGATCCTGTCCACGTCCCAGAAGAATATCAGCATGCACCGAATGCCCCTCCTACCAATGGTCCACCACCACCTCAGCTCCCTATTCCAAACCTTGCCTAGCTAGGGTCTAACTTGCCAATGCCTATTGATTCTAAAGAGGAACAACTGAATAAGGTTAAATAAGACTTCATGCTGCTATCCAAGAAATTTGACCAAGTTAGGATATTTGAGAATTACATGGACTACACCCATATGTCTCCCTATCCCAAAGAAAGATTTCCATAGAAGTTCAAGATGCTAGCAATCAAGAAGTTCGAGGGCAGTAAGCCCCTAATTGTGCACCTTCGTAGTTATCATCGAGCCATAAACCTTCTTGGAAACTCTGATGAGATAATGCACCATATATTTTAGCAAACTTTAAAAGAATGCTCCCTACAATTGTTCCTATCCCTCAAAGAATCCATAATCCGTAGTTGGGAAGATGTCACCCATGAATTGATGTCTCGGTACAAGTACAACGAAGAACTAGAGGTTACATGTCATGATCTAGAGCTTCTTAAGAAGAACTCAGGGGAAACTGTCACTAGCTTGATAGGGAGGTGGGGAGAAAAAGTTGCCACCACAACCAACGACCCTCCAAAGAAGAATAAGTCAGTATTGTAAAGAAGAATTTCTTGCCCCATATCCGAGCAACTATGGGAGGTCATTATTATCCACACTTTCGAGCCCTCCGGGAAGTGGGTATAGAAATTGAAGAAAATTTTACCATGGTAGAAGCCGAGCCAAAGAAAGTGACCGGATAGTTTATTCCCTAGAGTATGAGAAGCCTGCCAATGCTACAATCTTAACTATCAACAATATCTCCCAACTTGCTACCTCTTGGGCACCAGAAACCCGCCCCACCAGAAAGGAATACACCGAGCTCCATGCCCCCTTATCCAAAGTTTACGAGGCCATGTTAATCCAAAACCTCAACCCCATCCATTACCAAACCCTCTTCTAAAGAACTTCAAAATCGATGCCTAATGTGAATTTCACCAATCCATGAGCCACACTTCCGACCAATGCTTCCCTCTTAAAAATTTGGTTCAAGTCTTGATTGGATGGGGTCTTATCATTCCACCCAAATATCTTAAACCTAATACCACCAACAACCGACTTCCCGAACATGAAAATGTATTATTCCTAGAGAATGACCCAAAATTTGATCCATCCACTCAAATTGTACCCAGTAAAACACCTATCATCTCATCCAAACCTCTCAAAGTTTTCTCCTATTTTCTCTTACAACCGTCTTGCTTTACTGTTCAAGTTTTTTCATTCCTCATAAGAGATTGCATTGTCATCTTCACTCGATCCAAGGGAAAAAACATGGAGTTACCAGTGGTATTGAACTAACTTCTAGAGTTTGAACTGAAATTTCCCACCGAGATGACCATCGGCTGTTAGAAATTCAGTGGCCTATTCATGAAAGCCCAAAAATGGGCTCCCGAATTAGATGAATGGTTGGTACATGCCAAATAAATTAGTTTTAATGATGTGGTACAGATCATGGCCGACATGTTTCAATAGACCAGTGAGATCGGCAACACTTTTGAACTAATCACTACTTCGAAGCTGTAAGGGCGTTTGGTCCTGCACCTCCCCGTTGAGAGGGAATATTTATAAGATGAAGTCATTGAGGTCATTGAATGCATCGATTTCTTTTAGAAAGAAAACATAGTCTCCACTGGATGGGGGGCGAAGTTGATAGCTTATATGATGAACTGAGTCAGGGAAAAGTTAGTCCATTAATCAGTATGTGCATAATGATATCCTTCGAAAACCTATTGGGGACTTAGATGAAGACACGGAGTTCTTGTTCTTCCCCACCTCAGTAAACCATGTGACCAAATCAGGGAGACACTACAAGGATCTAATTCCTCATTCATTGAGAAAATATAAGGGAAAGGGAATTTTCAAAGAACTTCCCATGCCAGAAATGATTGTTAATGAGAGAAAAATCCTCGACCAACTTAAAAAACTCAATCTAACTCCACATTATGCAAAATCTTCACATCTTCTTAATTATACCAGAATGCCCTGATAAAACTTCTCATCGAGCCCACAGTCCCTCCTTCCACCACTTTGAAGAAGTTATAAATAGGCTTGGGTCCTTGACCTCCACTAAACTCCTTTCCTTCTCCAAGGAAGAAATTCCAAAGATCGGACCTGACCACAATTATGCCCTCAACATCTCCATTGAAGTATTGGTAAAGACAGTCCCACTCCCATTCATTGACAACGGGTACGCCCTCAATGTTTATCCACTCAGAACCTTCAATTGCTTGGGGTTAAAAGTTAGTGACCTTACTCCACCTTACCCCTACTTCCATCGCAGTCTGTGCTTACGGTAATACCCTTCAGGAGGTGATGGGATCCGTAAAACTCACTATAGGGGTTGGCCCTATCAACCTTATCATTGAATTCCAAGTTATTGACTTACCTGCATGCTTCAACCTACTTATTAGTCGAGAATGGCTTCATAGCATCCGATGGGTATCTTCTTCGCTTCATCAGAACCTGAAATTCTTCATCAAAGGATAGATTATCACCATTTTTAGGGATGAGGACGGCACAAAAAATGCCAGCACCAGCAATCCGATATTAAAAATACAACATGAGATGAATGGATAGTTTCAAACATCGAGTATGTACAGAACACAAACCTCGCGGCAACGTAAATGTAATACATATGTTAAAGGACATGCTTTTCATGCTCGAACTAAGGCTGGGGTGACATCAATAAGGGATATTTCTGCCCACAGTCCAAAAAGAGGCCCTTCCCCTGTGTATCTTTGGCTATCCGCCCTCACCAGAAGAACTCAAAGCGCTTTACCAATCACGACTAAAAAAGGGTTTAATAGATTCAAAGATTATTTCGAGAGATTCTCTGAATGGAAGATTTATCAAGGAAGGCAAAGACTTCCCTTTCTATAGCTTCCCTGAACTATAATATGACTACGTTGATAAAATATGACAATGAGGATGGAAATCTTCTTTCTAAATAACTACTCTTGGGTCAAAGACTGTCAGCATGAAGTGCAACCTCTCACCAAGAAAGCCTTAAGAGTTACTGAGGTTTTTTAGGAAATTCATTTTGAAGACTTATTCAACCTACAGACACTAAGGTTGTTTCTCTGCATGATCCATTCAGACGCTACACCATCAGATCCATCCACTCTGATTAAGGCGGCTGATAGGCCCCTTCTCAACTACAATGCTATACGGGCCCAACCTGCTGAAATGCAACCCAGCCTTCCTATTTAACGTATTTCTTCAACTATTGTTTCTTTTTTTTTCCTGATATCAATGTAATAGAGACCTCTTTTGACGAGCTATTCAATGCTATTTTTCTCAAAAGTGAAATAAATAAGGACTTTGAGTATCTTGGTATATTTAATTATCCTACTTTTAATCAAACCCTTGATGATGATGACTTTGTAAATGAAATTTTTTTAACTGATTTTAATAAGGTTAATAACAAACAACATAATCGCACTCAAATTAATGAGGACAAAACTGTCATTTTTAATCCCGGTTCTAGTTGCCAACAGCACGAGATTGGGATAGTGTCCACCATTAATGAGCATGAGCGCACAAAATTCGAAGAGCTGTTGAGAGAGTTCAAGGACTTCTTAGCATGCTCCTGTGATAATATACTCGACATCGATCCCAAAATAACTCAGTGTGAGATACTAACATTCCCAAAATGCAAGTCGGCCAAACAAAGGCTAAGGAAACTCCATACTGAATGGCCACTCAAAGTCAAAGAAAATATAGTGAAGCAATTGAGCATAGGCTTAATCCTTTTGATTGAATATCCCACATGGATCGCTAACATCATCCTTGTGCCGAAATCAGGTAGAAAAGTTTTCATGTGCGTCGACTACCGAGATTTGTACAAATTATCTCTAAAGGATTATTTCCCAATGCCCAACATCGATATAATTATGGACAACAGAGGCATCCATGCCATCAACTCATTCATCGATGGATTTACCAGATACAATTAGATCAAGATATACCCTGTCCATAACGAGAAAACAGCATTCATCACCCCTTCGAGGGAACCTTTTGGTACATTGTCATGTCATTTGGGCTCAAGAACTCTAGGGCTACATACCAAAGGTCCGATACAACCATCTTACATGATTTTATACACAAGGAGGTCGAAGTCTATGTAGACGACATGATTATTAAGTCTAAGACTTGGGAAGGTCACATTCTCACCTTTCGAAAGTTATTCCAATCTCTATGGCGATACCAAATGCGGCTAAACCCACCAAAATGCATTTTCAACATCACAAAAAGAAATGTTTTGGGATTAAAGTTTAGCAAGAAGGGAATCTAAGCATACCCTACCAAGCTGAAAGCCATACTTGAGATGCCACCACCGTGAACGATAAAGGAAGTTTGGCGATTCCTTGATAAAATTCAATACATCAGTCTGTTCATCATCCAACTGAATTCTATTTGTGAGCCCATCTTCAAGCTCATTCGAAAGGATTCTACCAAAGTCTAGAATGAGGCCTACAAGTAAGCCATAAACAGAATCAAATGATCCATCACCCAGCCTCTGATACTTATGCTTCCACAACCAGGTCTACCCCTCCTCTTATACCTAACAGTAAAAAATACCATGGTAGGGGCTTTGATAGCCCAATATATCGAAGAATCCTGTAAAGAGAAGGCCATCTACTACGCCAATCAAAAATTTATCGGGTATTAATTCAACTACATTACTTTGGAGAAAGAATGTGTTGCCCTGGTCCGGGCCACTCAAAACTTACGACATTACATGCTTGCTTTCCCCATCAGACTTGTATCTTGTACGGCTCCCACTAAGTACTTGATAGAAAATCCTACCACATCCAGTCCAATAGCTCGATGGTTGATGTTGCTAGGTGAGTTTGATATTATTTACATCGTGTGAAAATTCATGAAAGGGAGATCCATCTCTTAATACCTTATTGATTAACCCGTGGAAAAAGTTGATGTTTGGATTTCTAAATTTCGGGACTAAAATATTCTCTGCACCGCCCAAGATGACCTCAGATGGAAATGTTCTTTGACAGAGCTACCAGCAAAAAAGGATATGGTATTGGGATACTTTTGATTGCCCTTGATGACTCTGACACTCCCATTGCTATCAATGTAGATTTTCCCTACACCAACCATATGACCAAATACAACGCACGCACTGTAGGCCTCAAAGTTTTCCTCAAGATATAAAACACTTAGATGTCTACAGGAATTTAAACCTCATCATTGGATAAGTCCTTAGAAGATCGAAAGTTAAAGATGAAAAGCTCTTACCCTTCCACACACACCTAAAAGAGTTGGCCTCTCAGTTTCAAGATATCACCTTCCACTACCTACCTCGCGTAAAGAATAGCTTAGCCGATGCCCTTGCTACCCTGGCCTCCATGGTCGACATACCTGAGGGAATAATAATGGACACTATCCTAGTCCAATTAAAATCAATGCTAACTCGCTACTACCACATTGATCTCGTCACTGAGGAAGATTCTGATATGGTCGGGTTCTGGTACTATGACAATTGGTGCCTCTCCAAGCATGGTAAGTATGCCCAAGATGCTAACAAAAAAGATCGTGCAGTCCTTTACAAACTAGTTGCCCAATACATCATCTGCGATAAAGCATTGTTCAAAAGAAACTTTAGTGGAACCCATTTGCACTACATTACAGGGACTGACATTAAAGAAATGATGCAGAAGATCTACAACAGGGAATGTAAATGCCACACAAATAGTCATATTCTTGCTAAGAAAATCATTCGGCAAGGGTACTATTAGACCACTGTGGTTCAGGATTGCACTTCCTATCTCTGAAGATACCTCAAATGCCAGCAATTTTCCAACCTCTAACACTTACCTCCTCGGGAATTATACAACATAAATAATCCATACTTTTTCTCGACCTGGGGCATTAACATCACAAGGAAGGTCACACCCGAAGCTTCATATGGCCATGAGTTCATCCTAGTCACCATTGATTACTACAATAATTGGGACGAAGCTCAGTCATATACTGTGCTGAATGACAAGAAAGTGGCTAAGTTTATAATAAAAAACATTATTTTCCAACATAGGGTTCCCCACGAGCTGGTATCAGATAATGTGTTACACTTAGAATCCAAGGTCATAGAACTGGTCAACGAGTACGGTATTCAAAGACATAAATCTTCACCCTATCGAACCTAAAGCAATGGTGCTATCGAATTTTCCAACAAAAACCTCAAATCCATCATCAGTAAAATGACTAAGAGTTATAGAGATTGGCCTGATCAAATCCCTTATGCCCTCTAGAGCTACGGCACTTTAGTCAGAACATCTACTGGGGATACCCCTTATTATCTTGTATATGGCATGGAAGCAGTCCTACCAGTTGAGCTAGAAATACCTTCCCTATGCGTCATTCTCGAGAGAAGAGTTAGCGAAGAATACTAGCATCAGAGCCACTTTGACGAACTATCAGTCTTAGATTAAAAGAGGATGAAGGCTCTATACCACATATAAGCTTACAATCATTGGATAGTGCGATCATTCAAACGAAGAGCTAAGGGCTGTGGGGTCTAAGAAAAAGACCTTTCCCTTAAAGAGATCATAGAACCCTTCTAGGACCGCAGAGGGAAATTCAAGCCAAATTAGATCAGCCCCTATATAGTAAAGAAGATCCTATTAGGCAGCGCCTTTATGCTCACAGACCTCGATGGAGAAGAGATGGGACATCTAGTCAACCTGGATCATCTCAAAAAGTTTTATCCATAATCCAAAATATCGTTGCACTATGACTCTTCTCATCCCCCTTCTATTCTAAAAAAATAAAAATTAAAAATTAAAAGAAATCTCTTCATTGCTCTTTACCTAAACTATCTGGGGCCTAATCCTCTTAAAAACCTTTTTTCTTTCAAAATGGAACAAGCTAAAAAAATCCAAAAATCCAAAGGTACATAGGTAGCTCATACACCTTACATAGGCATGGTCCCCATCTTTTTCATAAAGTGCTATTCTTTTCTAACTTCCGAGAACGATGGTCCATTTTATCATTTACGTGAATAAAAGGATTATGTATTCCTTAGCGATTGGTATAGACAGCTCAAATTCAAACTCGTCAAGAGACATAATAAAATACGATCAAGATCATTTTTATTGCAAATAAGGAAAAACGGCCCTATTACATGAAGTATCAGCGAAGGGAGTTAAAAAAAACACCCATTTCATTTACTCAAACAAGTCTTAAAACAACAACCTTATCAATGCTATGCGCCAAATTTATTTTAAAAAAATAAAAAAACACACAAGCTCTCCCCCAGCTTCAGAAAAGCTTCACACAAATTATCCCCAGCTTCACGAAATTCTATCCACATCTGCCAGAAGACCCAGACTCATAATCATCTTTGCCCTCCGGAGGTCCCCAGGTTTCCCCCATCTGATTAATATTTCAAATGCGCTCCATGGAGTGGTACACCCTGACCAGTCTGGACAAAACCACTACCCCCTTCCATGGTGTCGAAAAGAAGAAACCGCCAGGATCTTCTCTACTACTTATTTCCACAACCACTTCAGATAGTCCCCAGACCCTTCCGATAGATTGAGATGGAGTATTAGATAGCTGATGACTCTCCCATAAAGAACCCAGAATCAGGCGTCGGAATTTAATCAGGTTCTCCACCAGAACGAAGCCTAGTGTGCGAGGAGGCACTATTTTCTCCCACCTAACTTGGTGCAGGAGCCGCCATGGGAAATAGAACAAAGTCTGCCACAGGCTAACTAACCGTGCATATCGATACTCTCATAGCTCTATAACAGGTTGTAATTCTCCCCACCATGGCACCGATTAACTAAGACATCGGGCTCCATGCTTTATAAACTAGTTAACATAGTTCTCTATAGATGGGATAAAATTAAAAAAGTACCAAGCAAAGAAATTCAAATGCTTGGTTCTCTAAAGAGTGCATAACAGCCCGAAGGGAAATCATTACCCCAGTTAGCAACGGTCGAACCAATGAAGGGTAAACATGAAGCAACTCCACTAACAATGCCCAGGGAAAATGTGATAATTCAGGCATAGCTACTTCTACCCAATGGTTGATCCCAAGCATGGTTAAGAATTCTTCATAAGTTGGACAGACCTCATCCAAGCCGAAATGGAAGACATGGTCTTCAAGGTACCAAAATTATATCACCACAGCTAGCATATTCTAGTCAATGGCTTGATTACGCCGTAGAGAGACTTGACGTAGGTTGGAAGCCTTGTAGTCCACATTATACAAACACCTGGTCTCTAGACCATCAAGGTAGGAGGAAAATTCTGTAAGCATGGGAAGGGACATTTGGAAATAACAAAGTAAGAAGCAAGAATAATAAAGTGGGTATAGGTGGAAGAATCACATTCCTTATCTCTCCTTTTATACACAAAAGACTTGACAAAAGACAAATGATCTAAAAATCCGAGTAAATTCCAGCCCCACAAGGGTACCCTGATGTGCAGCAAAGTGCAATCAAGGCCATAGAGTGATTTGACTTGACCCATGTACTGATAGTCAAGACAAGGGGTATCTTGGTCAGCAACCCCCTTATTTTGGAAAATTCCATCTTCCCCTTTTGTCAAAATCAAATTCTCAAAAAGAAATCCTTATTTTGAAAAACGCTCGGGTCATTTTTGCTTAATTATCTATTTTTACTTATTTTCAAAATAAATCTTTTCCCTTAGTTAATTTTCTCTCTTTTCTTGAATAAATAAACATCCTGTCATCTTTGGAGCCTCAAGAGAAAAGTAAAGTACATATAGGATAAGATAATAAAGTAATAAGAATGCATATCCTTCATATATATATATATATATATATATATATATATATATATATATATATATACACACACACTAGGGTGTACCCGTGCCGTTGGCACGGTGAAACCCTTTCTAAATTCAAATATCTATATATTATATGAAATTTTACATTATCGCATCGAGTAATGATAAAGAGACCCACTAAATAGATCCAGTTTCCAAACCCACCTACGTGGCACAGTCCACGTAGGAAAGAGAAAAAAACAAATGTCAATATAAGCCACTGTGTTTCATTTAAAAAGACCATTTTTCATAATTTTTTTTAATGCCGCTCTCATGGACCCCCATCATTTAATGGATGTGGGTTCGTGGATCCGCGCCAGCGGCATTAAAAATTATTTTTAATGCAAAAGATGTTCTTTTTTATGAAACACTTTTTCCAACGTGAATGTCTCTCTTTCCTACCTAGACTGTGTCAAATAGGTCGGTTTGGAAAATGAGTCTATTTAGTGGGTCTCTCTATCATTAATCTATCGCATCACATGAAGACAATATGCACTCATGTTGACACCATGTGTTCGCATGAACCAAACCAATATACACACACTATTAATTACAATTATTCAAGAGTAATATATGATTTTCAGACATGGTACAATAACATGACGCAAAAGGCCCAAAACTAATCAAAATTAACATGAAATAATGTACTTTCCAATAATTTATCACATAAACATGTCATTTTTATGTCAAAATTTTGCCTCGTGTTAGTGGTGGTGTGAAACTATTTTGAAGTAGTAAAAGGACTTTTAATAATTTTGTATCTTATTGTTTAGTATTTATGAAATTTATTTCTAACTATTGCAGAATAGTCGATCATTTACCAAAAGTGACACAAAATTGACATTAAATGCCTTGAAACGAACATGGTGTGGTCGTGTAAAAAAATCTCTTATTAGGAGTGTTTTCCTGTTAGTTTTTTCAAAGAGACCAACATAATAAAGTATAAAAATTATTTAATATTTGTTATTGTGGAAAGTCAAATTTAGTTAATGTTACTTAAAATAGATTACAAAGATATTACACGCATGCTAATGAAAAAAGTCACATTTTAATGGCATTTATTTTAACGATTACAAAACTTAATAAATGTGAAAGACAATTTTGAAATAAAAAATATGGAGTATGAATATATTGTAAAAACATTTTATCTCTTTTAAAATCAAATTGGCAATTTTGAAATTTTTTTACATGTTTCAAAAGATTTGTTTTTTCAATATAAGTATGCATGAAACACTTTAGCGCCAAAACATGTACCTCATAATAGTTTAAGCATTTTGACCTTGTTCTTTTTAATTAGAATAATGGTATGACACACACATTTGGAACTATGAACACGTCTCCTCGTGTCACCCAAATTATGTCCCAAAACTATGTATCTCTAACACTAACTTTTTAGTTAACTCTAGGTAAGCAATATGAACACTTACAAACAATACCATACCTCTACTAACCCATAGTAGTGTTTAATAAATATACATAAAGTAACAGACTTTAACTTGTGTTAACTATAATTTTTTAATCTTAGAGACTACCAATACCATCCATACCACTAATATATCATTTTTTTTCTTTAGTAAATGACCATACATGGACTAACTAAACGACATGTAGCTCAAAACAATAAAAATAGTCTAATTATTAAACTAATACTTTGAACAATCCATGGTTTTTCAAAATATAATATTGGCCTAACTAAACCATGCATGGAGTAACACTACCAGAGATGGTTTTTGAAAATATCATAACGTTTTGACACGAAGACTTCCCTTGGATGTTGCACCAAAGTTTGAACTTTTTTTTAAAAGAACTAATGCTAAATGGAAAATAGTTAAAGCAAAAATAGCTAACAATGCAAATATTTAGGAGGAAAAGATAAGTAAACCAACAAAGTAAATGAAAGTTAAAAATAGAGCAAAACATTTTCCAGGTATCTGAAAGCTTCTATATATCCCTTTAGTATACCAAGCACACAAAATCAATTAAAAACCTCAAGAGGTAAACATAGAGATTGGTTTCCAATGGTGCATAGTATCAACTAAATGGTAAAAAATAAGAGGTGCCATTACTTTCAATAAAAAAAAAAGACACTTTCGTAGATAAAGAGCTGAACAGAGATTAATATATTTATCTTCAAAGCAAAAGTTTCTAAAAGAAGGTCGTATATTTTCTCCATATATAAATAAGTCACAGACCCCAAAAAATCCCAATGATAAATGGAATAAATTACAAATTAAAGGAGGAACCATTTTGATCCACTTGATGGAAAAATGGTATAGGATTAACTTGTCCGAAAATAATCTATAAAGGATATAAGCTTGTAGACCAAAACTAAAAATCTCATAAACCTCACTTTTTCCCTCCTCTCCACTTAATCTTACAATATCATTGATCCAAAAACCCATAAAATCACAAATGATAAATACGACCTATAACTTAAGGAAAAAAATTAAAGAGAGAAAGAGGGGCGTATCGGATTATGAGGAAAGAGAAACGATCTTCAATAAAATGAGATAAAAGGTATGTGAAAATTAAGGGAGTGAAAATTTTAGGAAACTGACACAATTCAAATTAAAGTAGAATAGGAGACTAAAAAATTTGTTGTGTTGTACTCAAAATGAATATAAAATAAAAATTACAAATCATTATCACCCCCACAAAACTAACTCAACCATCTCAGATTTTTAAGTGTTTTAAGCCGCAAGATAAAAGCTCAAACTTTCAATACCCTTCAACTGATACTATGAAAGTAGATGAAAGAGGCATTACAATTTCTTTAACCAAAATTCAGGAAATAAGTATATGAAAGTAGAATAAAAAGGCATTCCACTTTCTTTAACCAAAATACAGGAAATTAGTATTATAATCATATAAGGATATATCGGGTATCTATAAATAATGTGTACTCATACTATTTAACACGATTTTTAAAACATATCCATATTGAAATGAAAAGGAATTTGAATAAAAAAGACTGGTTATACAACAAAATAGCACAAATGATGAAGAACAAAAAGAGAAAAAAATCTGAAGACGGGACAAACAGGAGCTTGGCTTTGACACAGGAAATGGTTTCGTCCTAACACTTTGCGCGCATGTGCCATATGAATTTGTATATCATGAGATTTTTAGTGTATGGGAGTGAATATGAAAATGAGAATAAGATGGATATGGTGTTGGGTGAGAGAGACCCACCCATATGTTTCTTTAATTTCTCAGATCTAAAAGTCTTGGGTACAAAACATGTGCATGTCTTAACCCATTCATATGCATATTTTTTTTAGATGTTACACCTATAAATTAATTTATTAATATTCAAGAGGCTTCTTTAGGGAAACAGTTTTTTGAAACAAAAACTCTACTGGAATATCCAGGGAAATAAATAAAGGTTAAGGTATAAACCAAATATAAAACTGTAGATCTTTACCTTTAACAACGACGTGTGATGATTCTTAACTGTGTATGCTCAACCATGACTTTCAGCAAACACTTTTGCTTCTTCTTCACTCTCAAAACTCAATGCAGACTCACCAAAATGGGAATATGGGTGGCTAGAAGAAATGTAATCCATCAAATGGTTTTCCCTCATCCTTGTTGGGTAGCAGTTCGAGCATGTGAATAAATTATTACCTCACCGATCTCTCAACAATAGAGTCCGTAGATAAGGATCTCAACAAAAACAAAAATGCCTTACCACCCTTTCACAAAACTTGCCATTTTTTTAACGCCCTCAAATACGTCACGCACTATTATTTGTCTGCCCCTGCTCAAAACATATATGTATAAAAAAAACTTGAAACTCTGTAAATCAACAAAAGAAAAGTGAAAAGATTGAGAGAGAACAAAGTTTACATGGTGTGTTAATTCCATGATTTTAACAACGAAATAAGACGAAAAAAATAGAGTAATATGATAAGAGCGAGTCTACCTGATGTTTTGAGATCTGAAAAACCAAATAAACAAATCCTATTAGAGTTTCAAAAATCTAAGAAATCAGAAGGGGGTGTTGTTATTCTGGGGGTGGAGAGAGAGAGGGAGGGAGAGGGGGGAAAGAACAGGTTTGTGACTAAAAGTGATGAAGGAGCCAGATATGCGTGTGGTGTGAAAAAAATTATGAAGCAACGTGTGGGGGAGGCTCGAGGTAGAGTAGGTGTACCCGTGCATGTAAAATTTGCAGCGTACTCAGTTCACTCGTGTCCGAATATTTAACCCTTAGATACAAACCGTGAGATTTAATCTTAGCCGCCAGTTAGTTAAGACCAAAACCCACTAGATTTAATCTAAACCGTTAGTTGGGGGAGACCAAAAACACCTATTCCTTTATTATTATTATTATTATTATTATTATTATTATTATTATTATTATATATTACATGATTACATCCTTGTAGGTAAAAGAATACAAACTAAAAAATACAATAATTGGAACTCCACCCGAACCAACAACTCTCTCTCTCAAAATCCTCACCCTTTGTGACAGACGCACTTTCCCCGACAACGAGTGGTGGAACCTCCACTCCCAAAACTCGATCCCTCATCCAAGGAGACATACGAAACCATGTAATAAGGAAAGGAATCCCTAATGTAAGTAGACACAGAGGCCACCCAGTCCCTAATATCCTTCACCCAGGTTGTCAGCACCCGGACATACTGCAAGCAAAGAAACGAAAGAAAAGGACCAATCAGTCAGTAAAGAGCAAAAAAATAATCAAAAGAGATAAAATAAGGGACGAAGGAGAATATACCTGAGGATGAAGGGCATCATCCATAAGCCCCATCAACCGCGGTGCTGACACATTAAGAAGATGCGGCATGCTCAATGACCCACCTCTACCCAATCGAAAATTATAAGAAGGTGTAGTAACCTGAATAATAGGAGCCTCCTCTGCCGCTGTCGCCCTAGTTGACGAACCACCACTACCCATGTTGTGGCCAGATCCCACTAGCCTTCTAATACCCTACCCAAAGTCATAGGAGGTGGAGGCATATTATCTGCATCATAAATCTAAGGAGGCATCAGTCAGCTCATCACGAAGTACAAGTAATCATAAGTTGATGTCGTGTCTACATAAAGTGTTTAGGGCTCGTCGATCAACGCTACTGCGCAGGCCTCGTCAAACATCTCCCTCACTCGCCTCATGTACATCAGTGAGACCGATGGTGGCACCACGACATCATCCTCCACAATTGACCGCACCACTCTCTCCTAGGTACCAGACGTACCCAGACTCGTGCGCCATCAATCGCTGCATCTGCGCATGCATACCCGTCACCCTCATATTTTGAGCAGCCGTCCCCCAAGGTTAAAATACCACCGACATACCCAACATAGATTCATCAATCCTATGAAATGCTGCCTGCACCACCTTCAGTGTCACCCTTTGCATATGATCCACATCTATCTAAAAACCCTCGCAATCAATCCCCATCAACCTCTGAACGCCTATGGGAGTAATAATCATCTCCGCGAAGACAAGATGAAAAGTATGGATCGACAGACCCCCTACAATACTGATTATCACCGGTTTGTTCCTCTACCCAAAGAAGACCAGGAGTACATTCCATTGCCGAATGGCAACCCTTCCAGCCTGCCTATCATCACCCCCTTCAAACTTTGTACAAAACCCCCCACAAAAATCCAAAAAATACCCAAAAAATTCCTAAATATACCTAAAAAATATTAGAACATTTCTTCATGAAAAAAGCCATTTTTTGGAGCACTAATCCCCCTATAAGCCCTTAAGACCCATAATAGGATTAACCTTCCATTATTCATCATCATCCAAGTCTACTACCATTCCCCAGCAAAATCTCAAACTCAAGTCCACACTTCCCTAGCATAATTGTAAGATAATACCATCTTATTCCCCAACAGAATAGCCCGTCTAAACTAATCCCCAGCAGAATTTCAAGATATATTTGCAAAAAAATCGTTCATGGCTTCTCCAGTGAAGTTATACCTTTTCCAAAACTATAAGTTCCTGGGAGAGCAACTCCTCATATCAACTTTAGATCCGCAAAATTGGTCCGCAAAACTATAGGTCCTCAAAACTGACATCGGCCCTCAAAATCATTCCTCACAACTTTAGGTCCTTAAAATTGACCTCAACCCACAGAATTGGTGCTCACAACTTTAGGTACTCGAAATTAACCTCAACCCACAAAATCGGGTCGTATAACCTTAGGTTCTTAGAATTGACCTCAACTCGCAGAATCGATCCTTACAACTTTAGGTCCTCAGAATGGACCTCGACCCATAGAATTATTCCCTATACATTTAGGTCCTTAGAACTGACCTCAATCCATAGAATCAGTCCATATAATTTTAGGTCCTTATAATTGAGATCGACCCACAAATTGGCCCCCCTTAACTTTAGGCCCCTAGAGCTCACCTCCTCCCATGAATTGGTCATCCCCAGCACAATCGTAGGTCTTCAAAATTGAACTCAACCCACTGAACTGGTCACTCTCATCCCTTTAGTTCGCAGAATTGACCTTAAAAACCCTATTTCCCAAAGTCAATGTGGTGTCTATTCGATGGCCTTCACTTGTTCCAAGCTCACCCGTCGAGAGGCTCTATAGAAACTTTCTTCTAGGATACCACCCAAGCAACTCCATAGGACCCTAGCACTTCCTCCTTCACCATAATGCCTAGGTTATACTCCAAGTACTAATCTGGAGTCCACTAGGCGCTCTCGAGCCCCTTTTAATTATCAATTAACTTTCTCACCTAAGGGACTAATCATTAAATCTTTGAAGGGACCTAGATACCCTTTTCAACAGTATGTCACGTGTGTGAATCAGACTTATAGTTCATACACATGATTCATTTTATCCCAAAAATTAATCTGGGGGCCACCAGGCACTCCCAGGCCCCATTGACACTGGTCAACTCTCTAACTTGAGTGAAGATCTTTAGATCCTTGAAGGTCTCTGAATCATCTATCAAACGGTTTACCCCGAGTGTAAATCGGTCTTACGATACAAACGAATGACCCAGTTTACTCCGAAGGTGCACCAGGCGCTTCTAGGCTCCATTTGACCTTAGTCAATCTCCAACCCAGACGAAGCTCTTTGGAACATCAAAGGGCCCTACATAATCTTTTAAATGGCTCATCCCCTATAGGAATCAGACTTACGATTCGGACAAATGATTCATTTCCCCTTGTCCAAAAGATTTACGGGCACTTTCGAGCCCCGTTTGAAGATAGTCAATTCTCGAACTAAGGAGTGGCCCGACGGATTCTTAAAGGTCTTTGAATACCCTATCCAACAATTCATCCTATGCATGATTCAAACTTAAAAATTGCATTGTATGACAATTTTTTAGAAAATCTGCAAAGGATTTCCGAATGGCAAACCCATTTCCCAGCCTATCGGTAGTGTGTCTGGGGTTTCCTGTCGATAGGTAGGACAAGGACAATGCCGATCAGCACCCCCCCCCCCCCAACCCTATATAAGTAGAGCATGATCTCACTTCAAAAGGCACTTCAGAAAATCCCTCTCAATGATCTCAGCAACATTCTCTCGAAGTCAGCGTGGTTTCCATCTTGAAACCTCTCCCACACATTCCATTTCCACCATTTCCTTACCCAATTTGGCAAATTCCCTTCCATCTCCTCCTACCACCTTCATCCACTTGCAAGATTAGCCCTTCAACACTCAATACCAACTTCAAGGCTTTAAAAGAAGGTCTAAATCTTTCACTCTCTCTAAATTCTCCTATTTTTGCATGAGTTACTGAATTTTTACTTTAGCATTAGATTTTTTTATTAGATTTCACATATTAATATCCAACTTTTTATTAGTAGTATTGCACATACTATACTTTTTGAAATAAAATCCAAAGATAAGAAAACGAGGGTTGTTTTGTAAATTTCATATGTGGATTTCTCACTGCATTTTCTCACACTAAAAACTTCATTTTTACACACACAGATATAAGAAAATTCCCCATTTGGATTTATGGGATAAACCCCACTCCATGTTACAAGCAAACTACGTGGACTTTGATGCCTTTTTTGGCTACGTAGGCATCTCGGGTAAAATCTGAGATTCGGGTCCTCTCCTATTTTTGTTCATATATTATTTCCATATCATATATTTGTAATTCATGCTTGTGTTTGTCCAAACTACACCATCATCCCTCTATAAACGATCGATGACCCGACAAATGCACACATAATATTTTAATTACTATTTTAGGGAACACTCATAAGGATGACCTCACTCTGCCTTTTACCATAACCCGAGTCGAGTAATTCCACTCTTCATTTATATATACATGCACACGCTCCACGGAGTTATTAAGGAGAAGCCTAACATATACCCATGAGAGAACGAAAGGGCGAGATGGGTGCCTAACACATTCCCATTCCATAACTTACTCCCCGAATCCTTGAACTATGTCGTTCTCTTGAGGTGACAACATTTCTTGTTCTTGTTTTGTGTAAAATAGGCTGGCAACTCTATCTCTATACATCACCCCAATTGATAACGGTTGAAGCACACCGAGGAAGGGCGCGAGAGCCCCGCATCGAATGGGAAGGGATGGCCACAACTTTCAAAGATTATATCCTCCTCCTTTCTATTGTTACACCATGTGAATTTGGAACTTGAGTAACTAAGATCAAGTAAACCACTAATATTAGTAACATCATTAAAGTCTTGGACAACATTAAAATCCATTTCATTACCCCCCCCCCCCCCCAGTTTTTCATCTTGAACATCACATTGAAGTTTCCAATGACAAAATGAGATTAGTCAGGAAACATAGAACATTGCAGCTCTACACTATCCCAATGATTGAACTTCTCATCTTTAATGCATTTGGCATAAAATAAGTTGGTGACAACTTCTTATTTCAACATTTGGTGAGATATTTTCACACATATAGATTGCTCATCATCGTGTAAAAAAGAACACTGCATATCAAATTTCCAGAAGAACCATATCTTATTTGATGAATAAAAATAGCATCCCTTGAAACCCCATTTGAACATGAATTTATTGATCGACCCCATGTAGGCCATGGGCCCACGATATCATCCCTCAGCAAGACCAACCTCGGCCCAGGCCGACACTACCATATACACTTCAATGGACACTACGCGCATCGCAGGCATCAACAGCATCCTCATGTTCTTGGGTATAGCAACCTCGGCCAAGAGTAGGCCGAGGTGACAGGAAGTAGACATAGTAATCATCAGCAGGCTATATGTCCAACCTCGGCTCGGGCCGACCCCAGCATATGTCTCGGCTGAGATCAGGCCGAGGCTCCCTATGACACATCTCGGATTGAACGAACATCAAGTCTTTACAGCTCGGCCTCTCCCAGGCCGAGGTCATTCACCAATATGACTGCCGAGCATCTGTTGACATTTGGATAAGGACACCTGGGCACAAATCAGTTGTAACAAGATTATTCTCCACATGTGGGAGAATATTTCATCATCATTACTTACATGTGACAGTGACAGATGGCACTCCCACATTGGTGAGGATACCACACACATGCTCATTGCATGCATGGGGGGTACATTACACTCCCTTGGTGCTATATATAGGGGTCATCCCCTACCTTGCAAAAGGATCCCCGGCTATTAAACCCTAGCTGAAACTCTATCTAAATCTACAGTAGAGAGAGAGAGAGAGCTTGAGAGAACTGTATCCATGGCCATTAGTGCCTTCATTCAGTGATATTACTCACACACTCACAGTGGATGTAGGCCAGATTGGCTGAACCACCTATATTTCGGTGTTGATTCCTCTTATCCTCACCTCATTCTCTTATCTCTTTATATAGTTGTGCTGCCATTATTATTCATATATTGAGCTTGGAAACACCTTATCTGGTGGTGCTGGTTCTTAGCATCATCATTTTGGCGTCGTCTGTGGGAACGAGAAGCTATCTCTTCCTCTTTTTCTGCTTAACCTCATCGGAGACTCTGGTGGTGAACCAGGAACCACCCCTTGCGTGGAGCTGTTTCACCATTGAAAGAGGTCTTTTAAGGTATTAAGCTCACTTGCTGCTCAAGCTCTTTATTGTTAACACATGGCACCAGAATTACCACCGCCTCTTCCGCCGCCCGGAGGTGGAGGGGCTAGCTCCAGTCAGGCTCCTCCCCAGTCCGAAATGGCAGAGGTAGCAGCAGCCTTGAAATCTTTAGCTGCAACACAGCAAGCCATGAAGGAGCAATTTGCCCAGCTCAGCCAAATCATGATGATGAGGCCACCTGGAGTCTCACCGGACATGATAACTCCGGTGGCAGTTCAGCCTCATCCTGACGCCAGGGGACCACCCCAAGCGCCCAGAAGGACCAACCTGCACCCCAGCGGAGGAGGGACGTTACTGACCCTAGGCGCTTGCGCCTGGGGAGGCAGGGAAACCCTTGCCCAGAGGATAGGTTTGATGACCTAGAAGATGAAGAGGCCCCGGAAGACTGATGGGAGTCGTATGAGGTGTCAGATAACACTGTGCGACCTCTTAGGCAGAGTCAAGGATGTGTCGGCCGAAGAAGAAATGAGGCCCAACAAAGAGGGTCGGCCTTTGACAGGTTGAGCAGAGGGTCGGCCTTCGAGAGGCTGGGCCCGGTGAACGACCTAAGACAGAGGCTATCAAGGTCGAGGAGCGCAGCAGGCTCTCAGAGAGGGGGTAGGCAAGGTCGGACAGACCAAGGCCGACCCTATGGAGGAAGAGTCAGGGAACAGGAAGAGGTCAACAGTCAACGTGTTGTGGTTGGGGAACCCTCTGTCCATCGCAGGGAGGTGGCAGGGGATAACCTCAGCCAAGATGAAGAAAGAAGACCCTGGAATGACTCTATCCAACGCCTAGAGGAGAATATAGGAGACCTCATTAAGAGCACGGACCCATTATAGAGGAGTTACTCAGAGGGATCCCCATTTGTGGCTAGGATAGTGGGGTTCCCAACCCCAGCCAAGTTCAAGCCTCCTACAGTGACTCCTAAGTATGATGGCAGCACTAACCCTGTGCACCAGATCGAGATGTATCAGTCGGTGGCAAACATTTACTCGATACCTGATGAGATGAAGTGCAGGGCCTTCTCAGGGACCTTGACATGAGCAACTCATAGTTGGTTCACCTCCCTCCCGAAGAACTCGATTGAGAACTTCAAAGGCTTGGCTGAGCGGTTCATCCACAACTTATGCTTTGGGGTAAGACCTCAAAAGAAGACCACCCACCTGCTGTATGTCAAACAGGTTAAGGGTGAAAGCCTAAGAGACTATATAGCAAGATTCAACAAAGAGAAGTTGAAGGTGGAATATTATGAAGAGAGCATAGCCATGACCGCCCTGATAAGAGGCCTCCAGAAGGGGAAGCTATTATGGAAGCTGGCGGAAGACCCCCCCAGGTCTATGGCAGAGCTGCTGTCCACCGTAGGGAAGGTGATGAATGCGGAAGAGGCAATGGCAGCCAAGTATGAGGAGGAGAACCGCGGTAGCACAGGAAAGTCCCAGGGTAAGAAAGAGGGGAAGAAGAGGTCAGGAGATGACAAGTTCACTCATTACACTCCTCTGACTGTGAGCTGTGAGCACATACTCAATGAGATTAAGACTGGCCGTTCTCTGAGGTGGAAACTGAAGGCCCCGCCACGTAAGAGGAACAAAAACCTATGGTGTGAGTTCCATCAAGATCACGGCCATGTCACAGATAGATGCTTCGCTCTAAAGGATGAGATTGAGAAGATGCTGAAGTCTGGAAAGCTGAGGAAGTATGTGGATGGCAAGGCTCCGAAGGGTGGAAGAGAGGACCCTAAGAAGAGAAGGAATGACAGATGCCGTGGAGATGTCCCGGCCAGAAGGGACAATGACTCAGAGGGCGATGATGAAGACGACCCGGATCTTCCGCCAAAGGATGACAACACCCCGGTGAAGAGGGTCGGCATGATCTCCTTTGGTGTTAGCACCATATGTGGGGGATTTGCAGGAGGTGGTTCTGAGGTAGCCGATAGGAAGGACCATGTAGCAGAGGCCAGGCCAGTGGCCAAGACCGAGGTTGTGAATCTAACATCTTCTGACGCAGTGCAGAAGAGGAAGAAGGTAGACATGGACACCCTCATAGTGGGGTTCTCCAGACTCGACTTCAAGGGCATCTTAGCCCCCCATGATGACCCTTTGGTCATAACAACAAGGGTGCATAGGTGAGAGGTAGGGAGAATCCTCATAGATGGGGGAAGCTCAGCAGATGTGATGTGCTGGCCTTGTTTCAAGAGCCTGGGTCTTAGCAGGGCGAGGCTGGTGCCCTACCATCACCCATTGATAGGCTTCAGTGGTGAAAAAGTGCACCCCTTAGGCATGTATGAAATGGATGTACGGATGGGGGATGAGTGGCATAAGAGATTGACCAAGAAGATCAACTTTTTTTGCTATGGACGAAAATGTCTTCTCGGCCTACAACCTCATCATCGGAAGAGTGGCCCTCAAAGAGTTTGAAGCCGTGTCGTCGACGGTCCATCAGATGCTAAAATTCCCGACTCCTTATGGAGTAGGAGAAGTGCAAGGGGACCAGACCACGGCGAGGGAGTGTTACTTCAACTCGGCCGAAGAGAGAGAGGCCCATAAGAGGGCAACCACCACTTACATCATTGACACTCTCGACCCGAGAGATGAAACAAAATTGAAGAAGGGCGAGGCCGCGAAAGAGGTAGAATCCATCGTCCTCAATGAGGATGAGCCGAAAAAACCGTCCAGGTCGGCAAGGCCCTAGAGCCAAGGATCAAGGAAGATCTGATAAACTTCCTCAGGAGAAGGCAGAGTGTCTTCGCATGGAGTCACGCAGACATGCCTGGTATCGACCCTGAGATCATGACCCACAAGCTCAATGTGGACAGAGATGCCAGGCCTATCAAGCAAAGGCAAAGAGTCTACTCCAAGGAGAAGTATGATGTCATCCGGGAAGAGGTGAAAAAGTTGGAAGAGGCTGAGTTCATAAGAGAGGTTACCTATCCAGAGTGGCTCTCAAATGCAGTCATTGTGCCTAAGGCCAATGGAAAGTGGCGAATGTGTGTAGATTTCACAGACCTAAACAAGTCTTGCCCGAAGGACAGCTATCCCTTACCTAGGATAGACCAGATGGTGGATGCAACGGCAGGGCACGAGCTCATGAGTTTCATGGATGCTTATTCAGGTTAAAACCAAATCTTCATGGATGCCGAAGACTCTGAGAAGACAGCCTTCATTACTGATAAGGGGACGTACTGTTACAAGGTGATGCCCTTTGGTCTGAAAAATGCGGGGGAAACGTATCAACGTCTTGTCAATAAGATGTTCGAGGAGCAGATAGGTAAGACCATGGAGGTGTATGTGGACGATATGCTAACGAAGAGCCTGAAAGCGTGTACTCACGTAGCAGACCTTGAGAAGACCTTTGATGTCATGGACTCGTACAGAATGAAGCTCAACCCAGCGAAGTGTGTCTTCGGGGTAGGAGCCAGGAAGTTCCTGGGGTTCATCGTTAATCAGAGGGGGATTGAAGCAAACCCTGAGAAAATCAAGGCCTTGCTCGACATGAAGACTCCTAGGAGTATCAAGGATGTCCAGAGACTCACGGGAAGAGTGGCAGCCCTTAACAAGTTTGTTTCTAGGGCAACGGATAAGTGTCTTCCATTATTTAAATTTCTGAGAAAGGCCTTCCAGTGGGACAAAGAGTGTGAAAAAGCCTTTGACCAACTCAAGTCCTACTTGGGGTCTCCCTTGTTGCTGTCTCGGCCCATCACGGGGGAGAGGTTGTTTGTGTATCTGGCAGTCTCTGAGTCAGCCATCAGCGCAGCCATCGTACGGGAAGAGGATGGAATCCATAGGCCTGTGTACTTCAATAGCAAGGCCCTTCAAGGGTCTGAACAAAACTATCCCCGGATGGAGAAGTTGGCTTATGCCCTGATACATGCCTCAAGGAAGATGAAGCCTTACTTCCAAGCTCATTCCATGGTAGTCCTCACTGACTCCCCAGTAAGGCAGGTTCTGCACAAGCCTGAGAAGTCCGAAAGATTAATGACCTGGGCCATCGAGCTAGGAGAATATGATCTTACCTACCAGCCTAGGACAGCCATCAAGGGGCAGGCCCTCGCAGACTTCGTCGCAGAGTTCACTTGGGAAGAGGCTGATAGAGGTTTGGAAGAGGCCGAGACAGAGAAAGGCTTAGATGACGGCGAAGAGACGAACCGTAGTGTCTTCCGAGATTCGTAAGAGACTGCCCCAAACGTCTTCCGAGGCCGAGAAGAGGTCGCCCCGGGCAAAACCCAGAGCAGAGTTGAAGAGAACGAAGAGGATTGATACCTTTTCAAGAAGGAGGTTATGAGAGAAGGGGTCTTCTCATCAGATGCAGACGTATGGAGCCTCTTCGTCGATGGCTCTTCTTGTGACAGTGGAAGCGGCGCGGGGCTAGTACTCTCGGCTCCAGACGGCGCCAACATTGAATACGCCTTGAGATTCAACTTCCAAGCCTCCAACAACGAGTCTGAGTATGAGGCCATGATAACAGGTCTCTTATTGGCAACAACTCTTCAAGTAAAGCGACTCCTACTCCATAGCGACTCAAGGTTAGTTGTCAATCAAGTGTTGGGGGCATACGAGGCCAAAGATGAAAGGATGGCCAAGTACTTGAAGAAGGTAAGAAGGTTGCTGGAGTATTTTGAAGAAGCAAAGCTGAAGAGAGTGCCTCGGCTGTGCAACAACCACGCTGATGCATTGGCAAGGCTGGTCTCGGCAATGAAGATAGAATTGGGAAGGACCATTCCAATCGAGGTCTTAGGAAAAGCAAGCATCGAGGAGGACGAGGTATGTATCCCTTGTCACAACGTGAACCTTGGAGACTCTTGGATCGACCCGCTCATCAGATACCTAAGAGACGGAGAGCTACCTGAGTCCAAGATTGAAAGGAGAAAGATGAGGTACAGGGCTGCCATGTTTTCAATGGTTGGAGACGTCTAGTACAAAAAGGGGTTTCTATTGCCTCTCCTCAGATGTGTGCATCCCATGGAAGTACCCCAGGTCTTACAGGAGGTCCATGAGGGCTCTTGCTCTAGCCACATAGGGGGAAGACCCTTAGCCAAGAGGATCATCACTCAGGGATACTGGTGGCCTACCTTGTCTAAGGAAGCTGCAGACTATGTGAAGAGGTGCAAAAAATGTCAAAGGTTCACCACCATCCCTCATCAACCTCATCAGCCTATGACGTCAATCTCTTCTCCATGGCCATTTACGGTATGGGGAATTGACTTAGTAGGACCTTTGCCAAGAGCTGTCAACAACTATAGATTCTTGATAGTTGCCATTGACTACTTTTCAAAGTGGGTGGAGGCGGAACCAATGATAACAATTACAAAGCAGAAGACCTTCCAGTTCATTTGGAAGAACATCATATGCAGATATGGCCTCCCGAACACTCTCATCTCAGACAATGGGACACAGTTCAAGAACTCCTCCTTAGAAAAATATTGCCTAAGAGTGGGGATTAAACAGTTCTTCTCATCTCCTGGTCATCCTCGGGCAAATGGCCAGACTGAGGTCACTAACAGAACTATCTTGGACGGAATCAAGAAGATGTTAGAAGATGCGAAGGGTAGATGGACAGAAGAGGTCTGCGCAGTGTTATGGGCCTACAGAACTATGGCAAGGACACCAACGGGAGAAACCCCATTCATGCTGGCACATGGCTCAGAGGCAGTCATACCAACGGAGGTAGGACTACCAACTCATCGGATTCAGACCTACGACCCTGACAGTAATGGGGAAAAGAGAAGGCTAGACCTGGATCTCATCAAAGAAAGAAGGGAAGACGCAAAGGTCAGAAAGGCAGTCTACCAGTAGAGGGCAGCGAAATTCTACAACCAGAGGGTGAAGTCAAGACCCATTGCAGTGGGAGACCTAGTGCTAAAGAAGACACTACAGAAGGCAAACAAGCTACACCCAAACTGGCATGGCCCCTACAAAGTAACGGAAGAGGTTATGCCTAGCACTTACAGGCTAGAAAACCTAGAAGGAGAACCCTTCACTAACCCATGGAATACTGACCATCTCAAGAGATATTACATATGATGTTGTATAGAATTTTATGAAAATGTACTATCTTACTGAGAAGAGGTTATTAATAAAGATCAGTTTCCATATCAAGTTCTTGCTTCGTTCTTTAGACCAGAAGTTTATTATGGGGCTAACCTCTTAGGTGATGACCTCAGACCCTCATAACATCACTCGGTGGTGACGAGGTCTGAGCTGAGACACCTTAGCAGAGGACATCAGACTCTTAACATCATTAATTTGGTGACATTATTATGGGGATAACCTCTTAGGTGATGACCTCAGACCCTCATAACATCACTCGATGGTGACGAGGTCTGAGCTCAGACACCTTAGCCGAGGACCTCAGACTCTTAACATCATTAATTTGGTGACATTATTATGGGGATAACCTCTTAGGTGATGACCTCAGACCCTCATAACATCACTCGGTGGTGACGAGGTCTGAGCTCAGACACCTTAGCCGAGGACCTCAGACGCTTAACATCATTAATTTAGTGATATTATTATGGGGCTAACCTCTTAGGTGATGACCTCAGACCCTCATAACATCACTCGGTGGTGACGAGGTCTGAGCTCAGACACCTTAGCCGAGGACCTCAGATGCTTAACATCATTAATTTGGTGACATTATTATGGGGCTAACCTCTTAGGTGATGACCTCAGACCCTCATAACATCACTCGGTGGTGACGAGGTCTGAGCTCAGACACCTTAGCCGAGGACCTCAGACGCTTAACATCATTAATTTGGTGATATGATTATGGGGCTAACCTCTTAGGTGATGACCTCAGACCCTCATAACATCACTCGGTGGTGACGAGGTCTGAGCTCAGACACCTTAGCAGAGGACCTCAGACTCTTAACATCATTAATTTGGTGAAAACTATTATGAGGAGAGCATATTATGAAATGACTTCAGAGCCTAATAGCAATTCAGTAGTGAGATCAGAATTATTGACAATATAAACAAGAACACCACAACAAAATAAGAGAAGAGATTGCCATTCAGAAAAAGGAAGAGATCATATAGCATTCAGAGGTGTTACAAATTACAAGTTCAGTTACAAGCTACAAGTTGAAAATTACAAGTTACAAAATACAAATTTGTTACAAGTTAAAGGTCTGAGGGGGGAGCATTGACAGTCTCGGCTGGGTTGACTTGGTCAGCGTTGGTCACCTCAGCCACATCATCAGCAGGGTCAGTCCCTCCGAGATCAGTCCCTCCCAGAGTAGCAGTCTCACCAGGGGCAGCAGCCTCGTCTTCTACCTCTTGAAGAGCCTGTGCGAACTGAGGGTCGGCAAAGCCGAGACCCACAAGATCAGAGGCCTTTAGAGTGCCAACCTCCTTCTCTCGGACTTCAGCCCATCTAGTATTGGCCTTGATACCTCTTTCAAGATATTCAAAGCCAAAACCAACGAACTCGTCCGAACCTTTATAGTTGGAAATTATTCTGGAGTGGCATCCTCAAGGGCAGCTTTGACAGCCGCGCTGACCTTCTGTTGAAGAGCATCATCTTTGGCCTTTAGGGCTTTAGCGTGAAGAGAGGCATCTTTCTCCAAGCCCTTGACCTTGTTCTCAGAGGTCTGTAGCTCTAACTTCAGACGGTCTACCTCGGCATTCAGGGCACTCTCAACCTTCTCGGCATCTTGCCCCTTCTAGATAAGGGGCAACTTCCTCATGGCCCAGTTCGATAGCTGATACATGGCAGTCACTCCCTGCACATTTAATGAAGAGGTTAAGCAGGAGAAAAGTCAGACGTTGCACTTATAAAAATTTGACAAAGGAACAAATCATACCTGGACGGCTATGTGGAGGCCGAACTCAACCATCGCGAAGGTATCCATGGCTCTATAGAAATGCTTGTCGGCCTCGGTCATTACAGAGGCGAGTGCGTCCATTGCCTGTCTGCTGTTGCCGACCACGCTGTCAGTCAACTTCAGCTGCTCCAGACGAGCCGTCAGGATGTCAGCCGAAGAAATTGGAAGTGCAACATCTGAGGCTTTCTTTTGCCTCACTGTCGGCCTTTGATCCCCAGAGGGATGGGCTTCAGGGGCCTTCTTCTTGGATTTGGATGTTGAGGGAGCTGGAGGAGGAGCGTTCAGACCAGTCCTCTTTGCAAGCCTTGCCAAACTCGGAGCTGCCATCTCCCACAGTTCATCTGGGATACCTGGTGGTCTCTCTGCAAAAGTTAAAAGATAAGGGTTAGAGATCAGATATGAATGAGGTCAGAGGTTAGACTTGAAAAGAAAAATCCTTACCAAAGTCAACAAGGGGACTTCCACCTAGGCTCATCCCCGAGAGAAACTGAGGGGTCAGCAAATACTCGAACTTAATGAACAGACCATGTGCCCCTTGGTCTTGCAGGGCCTTCACCTTTTTGATATTTTGAGGACTTAGACCGGGATCGTCCCTTGCAGACATGGTGACCTTACCCCATCTGAGGGGTATCCTCAGCCCAAGAGTGGAAGAGGGAACAGATGATCCGAATTCCCATGGCCCTGAGGCGAAAAAATATCGGGGCTTCCAATTGTGATTTGAGGTCTGAGTCACCTGGAGCATCTTCTTCTTAGGCCTCCAAGCCACAAAATGATAGTACCTCGGATGGTTTTTGGCCGAGTTTGGGACATAGCAACCAGTAAAGACCTGAACTGGGAGGTCAGAGTGGTGGGCTGCCCTCCACAAGATAATGGCCCCTATAATGACTCTCCAGGCATTGGGAGAGAGCTGCGAGGGGGCCAAGTTGATAAAAGAGAGAATGGATCTGATGATAGGATAAATGGGTAGGCAAAACCCTAACCTAAACATCTGCTCGTACAAGCAGATTTCTCCATCTTGGACATGATAGGCCCTCTCTTCCCTCAGAGGTCTCCTTAATTTTATGGAGGGATTGATGGAGTATAAATATCTGAAGTGCAAAAGATCCACTTTAGTGACTGTGCTCTCGAACTCGGCTGCTTCAGAGATGTCAACATCACTTTCAGCATCCTCATCCTCATTAGGCTCAACGTCGGCTGGAGCAGACGTAGATGGGTGACCAGGGAATCTTTGAGCGAACTCAGCCCCTGTAACGGCCGACAAAGGAATGGCATCAAGAATGGGTGGCACCACCACACTCGGCCCAACAAGTTCAACCTCTGAAGAAGAATCTGAGGTGCTCGAGACATTTTGGGACGAAGCTCAACTGGATACCTCGGCCTGATCAGGGTCCTTATCAGGCCGAGGTGTAAAATCCATGGCTTCTTAGAAAGAGTCCACAGACATGGGGTCTGAGGTGGAAGACTCAGACATCGGTAATGGGTTGGCAGAGACGTCTGTCTGATAGAAGTTCTCAGGAGGATCAGGATATACCACCTTGAGAGGTGGGGGAAAGATTGGTCTAATAGGAAACTCCTGTGACCTACGAGCTTCCTGTTGAGCTCTCACTATTTGCCTAATCTTTTCTAGGGTCTTCTCTCTAAGAGAAGGGAAATCCTCAATAAGCTGGTATAGGGGTCTGAGCATCAGAGGACGACCCTAAACTTGGGAAAAACTTCTAAAACCATAAACACGATTGACTTGTAAAATAAATGGGTTTAAAGATCAAACTTGGAAGTTTAAAGGAAACCCAGTTCACCCCTGATCAGAATGGAGCTCGCCGGAAAACTCAAAAGCTCGTCGGAAAACTCAAAAACTCGCCGAAAAATTAATACCAAATACCAGAAGCAAAGGAAATGGAAAGGGAGAAGTACCTGAAGATGAATCGATGGATGAAACGAAGAGAACTCGCAAGAAAACCAAGGGAAATCCTCTGCAGAAGGGCGTTGAGTGGAGGAGCTTAGAGAGAGAAAATCGCAGGTACTTTGCGTGCGCGGGAAACGAAATGAAGAAGAAGAAAGAGAAAGGAAGGGTTTAAACCCTTAAGTACTTGGGCACACTTCCCAAGGCCCATCATTGCCTTGGGAAACCCAAGGGACAACTGACAGCGCACGCCAGGCAAATTTGCACGCTCTAGTTTGGGACAGATGTCATACAGGTGTTAACTTGGGACGGACAGGCCTCGGAGGGAAAGTAATCCCCTAGCCACTCGCTCTCACATATGACTAAGGGCTGGGGGGTGATTGATATGCCCCAAGTGTAACCTCGGCCCAGAGGCACCAACCTCGACCGAGATGATGGCCGAGACATTGATCGACCCCATGTAGGCCATGGGCCCACGATATCAACCCTCGGCCAGACCAACCTCGGCCCAGGCCGACACTACCATATACACTTCAATGGACACTACATGCATCGCATGCATCAACAGCATCCTCATGTACTTGGGTATAGAAACCTCGGCCAAGAGTAGGCCGAGGTGATAAGAAGCAGACATAGTAATCATCAGCATGCTATATGTCCAACCTCGGCTCGGGCCGACCCCAGCATATGTCTCGGCTGAGATCAGGCCGAGGCTCCCTATGACACATCTCGGATTGAACGGACATCAAGTCTTTACAGCTCGGCCTCTCCCAGGCCGAGGTCATTCACCAATATGACTGCCGAGCATCTGTTGACATTTGGATAAGGACACCTGGGCACAAATCAGTTGTAACAAGATTATTCTCCACATGTGGGAGAATATTTCATCATCATTACTTACATGTGACAGTGACAGATGGCACTCCCACATTGGTGAGGATACCACACACATGCTCATTGCATGCATGGGGGGTACATTACACCCCCTTGGTGCTATATATAGGGGTCATCCCCTACCTTGCAAAAGGATCCCCGGCTATTAAACCCTAGCTGAAACTCTATCTAAATCTACAGTAGAGAGAGAGAGAGCTTGAGAGAACTGTATCCATGGCCATTAGTGCCTTCATTCAGTGATATTACTCACACACTCACAGTGGATGTAGGCCAGATTGGCTGAACCACCTATATTTCGGTGTTGATTCCTCTTATCCTCACCTCATTCTCTTATCTCTTTATATAGCTGTGCTGCCATTGTTATTCATATATTGAACTTGGAAACACCTTATCTGGTGCTGGTTCTTAGCATCATCAACTGCATATCAAATTTCCAGAAGAACCATATCTTATTTGATGAATAAAAATAGCATCCCTTGAAACCCCATTTGAACATGAAATTATTGATCTTTTATTTGCTAGACTTGGGCTCTATTATTACAAGAGCTCATAGTTTATGAATCTTGATAACCTTATTTATACTTCTATTGATAGACTTATTGCCTACTCCTCTAGCATTGCACACTATAAGATTAATCATTTAAAGGTTTTGAAGAGATTGTTTTTTAGAACTTTCTTACCTAATCTTGTAGATCTTCTAAAAAATGATTAGTTGGAGTTGCTTTAGGAGAATTACCTATTCCTACTTTTGGAATACTTTGCACCATCACCTTGCTTTGATTGTCCTTCTTATTTGCCAAATCTTTAGCATCTTTATAATTTTTAATCTTCAAGTATATAGCAATAGAAAATATCTCTAACTCTTCATGCATATGCACTTTGATTATTTCATCAGTATCTAAGTATGAAAAATAAGGCTTATTTAGCTATTTTTGACTTCAAAATCTGTCAGTTTTGTTGCACTTGGAGATAAACTTGTAACTTTAACAATCATAGACTTTTCGCATGTTATATCACAATATTTGATTCTCTTTATGTGGTAGGGTATTCTTTTATTATTTATGGTAGGAGTCTTCTTGGGACCAGGATAACTTGGCAATGCATGTAAAAAGTTTCCCTCATTAACTCCAATAATTGGATCTTATTTTTCTTTCTTGTCTTCTGTCATTTCTTGATCAGTTTCCAATGCAAGGTTTTGGTTCGTTGTTTAGTAAGTTATGTATTGGAAAAGGCATTGGTTGCTTCTTTAGAATATTGGGGTTTCTAAAGAGGTTTATTTTTACCGGGGTTCTTGAAAATACATGCTTCTTTTGAGTTACCTTTCTTATTGCAATGAACACAGAATTTTGGTTGATCTTCATAAATTACTTCCTGTTAAAAACTATCTTTTACATAACCTATCCATACCCTTTTAGGTTTATCTTCTAAAAGATTTACTTCCACACAAGAACTTACTAAACCTAGTCTAATAATGAGGGCAGTTATGGCATCCATCTTGAGGGATTTACCAACCAGTTTTGCGATAGAGAAAAGGGAGGATTTTGTAAACAACTCAATACGAAGACTAGGAAAGTTAACCCACACAGGGACAATAGGGATTTCTTCATCTTCTTTAAACTTAGGAGTCCATTTAAAGATCCCACTTAGGAATTTTCCTAATTACCGTTGATCGTTTAGCCATAATCTTGTGAAGTTTTCTTCACTATTAAGCCTTATCCAAATGTCCTTATGATCCAGCAGGCCAATCGTATATGTTGCCTTTAGAGAGAAAGTCGGGAAAGTATTTCGGATAAAATCAAATGCTATTATACTATGGTAAAACTATCCAACCATGGCATATTTAAAGGTTCCTCTAGGTTTTTTATGTCTTCAAGAGAGAAGAGAACATTCGGTTCTCCCTTGAACATCGAAAGTTATTTAAGTGAGGTTTCAACGGGTCGGGAAGAAGCTACCACACTAACAAATGAATTTTTCCATGGCAATGGATCGGGGGGTTTAGTATTATGGGAGGGTCTTATTGGATTAGTGTAGGGTGCAATGAAAACTCTAGGGTGTGTGGATCCCTAGAATCGCCAGAAAGGATGCTCCGAGAAAGTTGGGGAGAGAGGAAGGATATATGTCCAAAGGTATGCTTACCTATGGATAACATGCCTCAAATTCATATTTTCTCCACTCAACCAATCTTAATTGTTTCTTCGAGTGGACCCTCACTGCCTATTTCTTTCTCAGAGAAGTTACTTTATTAATCTCGTTTCTTTTTTGTCATAAAATACAATTTAATCTCCGTTGTCTTTTATTTGAGCTATTACTCAGTATTTCTCATTTCTTTTTTTTATAGGTTGATACTTGTGACCACTCACTTTTTGTTACTCATGTTACTTAGACCCATACAACCGGGGTGATTTTCTCAAGCGCTCCTTCTAATATGGAGGCTCATGTACATATACTTCACTATTTTTCTTACTCTTTACAAACTCTTGTGTACTTGTGCTCAATCTGGTTCATTATTTTTAATTTGAGGTTGTGCTAGGTGTGAGCGCCTATAGGTATGAGGGATACATGTATATCTAACCTTTGTTAATTCTTTGAACCTTTTAACATATTTAATAAATTTTATCCTATGTGATTAACCTATTTCTTTGTTCTTGGGTTACACATATTCCATATTTAAGTGCTCCCATGCTGGTGGATATTTACATTGTCATACCTTTATATTTATTTGCATATGCTATGAAAATTCTTGTCCGATCAATCATCTTATTTCTTTGTTTTCATGTGGATCATCCGAACGCTCATGTACATGTGGAGCCTCGGTTATTAAACTATTGCACTTTTTATTGGAAATTTTCTTATTCATTGTAAAAACTCTCTCCGATGCTCAATCATGTTTCTTTGTTTTTAGGTAAATATTTTGAGCTATTCTATGCCTATGCAGCCTCAGGTACTTAAAATGTTGTACCTTTTATTGTTAACTTTCTTATTCTATTATAATCCTTATTCGAATGCTCGATATTGTTTCTTTATTTTCAATTGAACATCTCAAGAGCTCCTATGCCTGTAGAGCCTCATGTACTTAAATTTTAGTACCTTTTATTTATTTGCTCATACTTTGTAAATACTTTCTCAATTGCTCGTCATGTTTCTTCACTTTTAGGTGAACATTTCTAGCGCTCCCATGCCTATGGAGCCTCAGGTTCTAAAATTTAATACCTTTTTATTTATTTGCTTATATAGTGCAAACACTTTCATCCTCATTCTCAATCTGTTTCTTTATTTTAAAATTGAAGTTTTGAGCGCTCCCATGCCTGTGGAGCCTCGGGTATACTTTACCCTTGTTATTCTTATTAGGACTATTTCAACGAATGGATGTTCGCTCATGTTATCATTTTTGTATAGGTAACTTTTTAGAATGAGCAGAGGGACAATCATCCATCCACCTCTACTGCAGATCCTTCTTTTGAGCAAGGAGTAAGCTTATTTATTTCTTCGTCATACTCCTCCCTTTTATTATTTCTAAGTATCGTTCTAACTATATTAAACAATTTCTTTTAGGAGAGAGGTCAATGTAGGATCTCAAATAGCATGCTTACTCCTATAGGCATGGGAGTAAGACTCATTTCTTCACAATGCAAAATTATTTCAGATCTTAAATTGGTGTATTCATTCGTTTCTTTTTTTGTTCTCAAGAAGAAGATGATAGGGGATAGGAAGCTGGTGAGGAGGATGAACAGGACTCAGAGGCTACTCACTTTGGCAGGTCTAGTGGCAAGCATGATGATTAAGATTCTATTTCTGGATTTAACACTAGTTCAATGAAAACCGATTATAATTTGTTGGATATTGATGCCCCTGATGTTTATACGAAGGACTTACGGTCTCACTGAGAGAGGATTCCCAAGGAGGAATGAATTATATTGGATTTGATCTTTGAGCATCACCTAGAGACCTCAACTACTCGTTATGTTCAAAATATTGAGGGAATCTCCAATAATAATTTAAAAATGCTTACTAGCCATAATCTCCACTTCCCAAGAACTTCCCCGAGAAAGATTAATGCTGCCCCCTCTTATAATTTCCTCCCATCCCTCAAAGAGTTAAAGGATTGTTATCACTTCAAGTTGGATTGGTCAGGTACCACTGCTCGCAATCTAATTCAACCTACTATAAGGAAATTTATTAACACCCAATCCAAAGAAGACGTCCAGTCCAAGCAATGCCCCCAGTTAGGATATTCTTTATGAAAGAAAATCAAGTCTCTTAAGCTTGAGCTGAGAAGGTTATATCTAGTGATGAGCATGGTGTTGCTCGCATTTCCAAACTTAAAGAGGATATGAGGTGAAAGGTTGGTTCTTTCTGGGAGGGTCTTTATAGGAGGCAGAACCTTATTTCTCCTTATAATAGGCAATCAGCCTTCTGCACTTTTATTCTCGTATTTTTTTTAACATTTGTAATATATTTTCTAATCTTTTGAGCAGGCTAGTTTTGTGAAATGAAATGTCAAATCTATTGTAACACCCTATTTTTCTGAGGATTTAGAATTTAATAAATTTGTTGATTTAGGATTTAAATTAATCTAGAGTATTTAACTTATTTAGTGAATTGAGATTTAATTAATTCGGGTTATTTTTAAAATTTATGTGTGTAGTAATTTGAGGACGATATTTGAAGATTTATATAAAGTGACTCGAATGGCGATTCTGAGTACACGGTTGATTTCGGATAGGTCAAGATAGTTGGAAAAGAGTACCACGGGAGTAGTAATTAGGTCTCGGGGCATTTTTAGGCATAAGCGGGCTCACACGGGGGTGTTTGGATCATTTTAATTTGGCCCATTGGCTTAATTTTGATTATAGTGATATAAAACCTATATTAAGGATTTTGTGTAAGACACGACTCATAAAGAAACCCGAGACTTGCAGAGGAGAAAAGAGGGATCAATTAAGAGAGTTTTTTGGAGCCAAATTAAGAAGAGGATTGTAGTCTTCGTCGAATCTCCATCTACAACAAAAGAAATCAGAACCTACGAATTTTTTCAGGAAATTAGTTAAACTTGCTTTCATTTAAATTAGGGTATTTCTATTCATATCACGGTGGGTGTAAACCGTGTACATTTTTACGTGAGTTATTGTATAAAAGTATGGGTTTTAAGGAATTTCACATGTTGTGTAAATTAATGGTTAAATTGATGGACAATACGATTCATGAATGTAGGAATACATAATGTGTTAGAAACCTAGGAATTTATAGTGCGTAATTGATGTTGGGGAAATCATATTTGGGGAAGAAATTACAAAATCTCTGTATAAAACCAATCTACAAACTCAATGTGGGACTTTTATGAATCGTGGATGATTTAGCTTTACAGTGCATCGTTCAATCTATACAGTGGAGTAATAATTGTTAGGAAAATATATGAATCAGTGAGGGTTAGTTCTAGATTGAAATAGGAAGTGGATTAATGTTAATAGCAGAACATCAGCATGTAGAAGATAGTGTTTGAAGGTCGAATGTTTTGAGGTTACAGTCAGGGTCTTAATTGATTTACGGATGGATTTAAGGTTAGAACAATTGTTTTATATGCTGGGGTAAAAACTAGTAAGAGTTTAAAAGATTGAGGATTCTTTAATGGTTGAATAGCGCCCGCGGACGACGAAGGGCCGCTTCAAATAACAGTAAGGGTTTTGGGTGGATGTCATCTGCTACCTATTTTTTTCCTATTAGGATTATTCTATTCAAAGGATTTAATTGAGTGAAAATTAAAGGGGAGATCATTTTAAAGCCTTTGGAGGTGGATCTTAAGGTACATTTTTTATTTATATAAAATCTCAATCTAAATAATTGGAATTTAGAGTAATAAATTCAAAAACGAAAACACGGACAAAGTTAGGAGGTCGGGTTTTATGGTTAAGTGACATCATTTGGATAAAAATAATTGAATGGAAATAAATTTCATTAAGAGTCAGAGGATTTGATTCGGATATTTTAGGCTGAATATTGCGGGAGTTAGGCATGGAGTTGTCGGTTCAATAAATTGTCGAATATTAAATTTATCAAGGGATGTAAAATTTAATAGTGGGATATTGAGTGATAAAATTCTAAAGGGTGATAATACAAACCGAAGGAGTGAGTCTGGGTATTGTAGTTGGGTAACACTACTTAAATGAAATATAAATAATGTGTGATTAATTAAATTACAAATCGGGATATAGACTTGGGTATTTTCGGCTAGTGCTACAGGTGTTAGGAATGGGTTAGACGGACTTTATTAAATATATGTATACGGTTATGTGTGATAGATTATATATATATATATATATATATATATATATATATATATATATATAAAGAGAGAGAGAGAGAGAGAGAGAGAGAGAGAGAGAGAGAGATATATTTGTGTTCTCTATAGATATTGGTGCGAATTATATTTATAGGAATACATATCCCTCTAGTGCTATCACGGGAGGTTACGCAATGTGGGTGAATCCCCTGGCTAGTGAATGCAGGAGAGTATAATCCCCAGGTCATAGGTGTCCAGTATTTATATGTTGTGATTCTTTTGAGGGGTTAGACGCTTTGGGTATGATTCAGTCTCTCAATCGGGGAACTATAGCCGCCTCAACTACGTTTATTTATTTTTTTATTGATTCGGGGAGCTAACTATATCAGGGTATCCGACTGGATGAGTATACCTAGGGTGATAGCATTTTAGAGAAAGCATCCGATGAGTTCTTACTCTGGAATGGATGGTTATTATACTTGAGAAGTGTGTGAATGTTGTAGTATGTTAGTACGTATATAATATGAGTTGATAATTATGTACGGGATTAATACATAAGTGTAAATGTATTTCTAATATAGTTAGGGTGAAAGTTATATGATTTAAAAAGGTGATTTCATATATAACTAGGGTGAAAGTTATATTATTTAAAAAGGTGATTCCTTGTATAACTAGTGTGAACGTTAAATGACTTAACATAGTTGAGCCGGTTAATAAGTTAATGATTAGATAACTTAATAATCAAAGTAAGAATACTTTGTTTAGAGTAGTACAATAGAAAGAGGTGTTATGTGGCTACTTAAGTGGGGTAGCGTAACTAGGAAGGTTAATAGGCAAGAGTTAGGTGTTCACTTTAGATGAGGGGTGAGATATACTTCAAGAGAGTGCGACACTAGCTTAAATATGAAAAGTGTGCATGCATATTTAATTATTTCAATTTTACTACTTGATAAATATTTTCAAAAATGTTTTACTTGGGCTCTGAGCAGTGTCAAAATATTTTCCAAAACCTTTTAGGTTTCCAGCCACAGGGATGCACAGTTTGAGGATTCTATCCAGGGATGTGCAGCTGCAGCTTATGTAGAAGTTACTGGAGTTTGCTATAGACGTTTCGTTCATTCATTCCTAGTGTAGGGACTTTCTTTCCGTACTCATTTGGGCATGTCTCCCTCAGAATTAGAATTCAGTTATTTATTTGACTTTGTGTATCCATGTTATTATTTCAGTTTACTATTGTATTTTATTGGTCAATTGATATTTGATTCAGTCATCTTATTTATTTCATTCATCTGTGTTGGATTCAGTTATCAGTTTTGTGTGATGGTTTAATTATTATTTATTTCCGCATGTTGTTAATTAATGAAAGATAAAAATTTGGCACCGGTCTAATTGAATTAATAGGGGTTAGTAACCTTAAAAGGTTTTCGATGATGATGCTAATAATGATCTATATGAGACCAACGTTTTATTTTGATCACGGGCTATTCACCAGGTATTTTAGTAGGTGAGGTGTCAGATCAATTATTTATCTTGTCCATGCACTTTGCACTTTTCTTTAATTTCCTTCGAGGAAATGATATGGGTCTGTAAAATTACTTATGCGCTTACTTTGCACTTACTCTTTTTATTGTTTTCCCCTTACACACTGGGACTATCTTCTCGTAAAACTTTGTATTTTGTAAAACATTTTGTGAGTAAGTATTGATACTCTTTGATTGTCGTTCTCTAATACTGTGGGACTAGTTCTCGCAGAACATTGTATTTTGTAAAATATTTTGCGAGTAAGTATGTATGGCTCAATAAAATATATTATCTTATGCTTTGGGAATTCATTTATCTTGTCGTTATATTTTGCTTTTGAGCTATGCAATTATATTAGTGAAAGTATACCCCCTCGAAATACTGCGAGTAGAGATAAACTTGTTAAATAAAGAAAGTTTGTTTCCTTACATTTTGGAAATTCTGAGGAGTCTTGCTCTCTGTAATTTGTCATTTGTTTTTTAATCGGACATTAAATTGAAAATATATCCCCTCAAAACGTGGCTAGCAATGCACTTTTCTCTTTAAATAATGACTTTTCCCTTATACTATGGGAATCCTTGTACTTGTTTACTTGTTTTATTCTGTGAATAAAAGCAGTATAATCATAACTTTGAAATGTATCCCCTCGCAAAATCTTGTGTGAGGATACATTAGAAAAACTTGTTGGTTATATGGTGAAGCACATATAAGTAATATAATCACTGTTATAAAACATTGAAGAAAACTTGTTGTAACCCAATATAAGCCATTGCATTCAAACTTTATATTCTTAAACACTGCTCATATAAAAAAGTTTCTTTTTCATATAAGAAACTTTGAATTTCTTAAACATAAAATGAGAAACACTGAGACACCTCTATTATTTTACTTCTTAAGCCATTTGTAATTGATTGACTGGATACATTCATTCTTAGGTTCTGAGATTTGGCAAAACCCTGATTTGCCCACTCCTCAAACCATGAAAGGACCTTCCCAATTAGGTTTGAACTTCTAGGCATACATACTCTTCAAGTGATGATTGGATGCTTAAAGAAATAAGTCTCCAACCTGAAATTATCTTATCTTGAGTAAGTTCTCGTAGGATCTTAAGAGTTGTTGACTTTAGACTTTGAAATTATCCTTAGCATTATCACTGTGCTCATCCAAGGCCTCTAACTTCTCATGCCTTGGGTCTGGTATCAAATTATGGTCCAAATCCTTCTCACAAAGGAAATTACTAATTCCATGCGAAGGACAACCTTTGTTCGATATACTAAATAGAAAGGAGTGAACCATATTGGCTTCATCTTTAAGGTTGTATAATCCCACAAGACCATTGGCAATTTGTCATCCCATTTCTAGGGATATATTCTAATAACTTTTTTAAAATGTTGATCAGTGTTTTGATCATTCCCTCTGCCTTCCCTTTTCCTTTTGGGTAAGAGACAGTTCAGTTTTTATGGATGATAGTTGAGTTATTGTGGATCATCTTATACCTATTTGTGAGCAGTCCCATCTCTTTACACACGAATTTTTTACCATTATATGTGAGGATAACCTTTGGGATTCCAAACCTATAGATGATATACTCACAAATGAACTAAGTAACTACTCAAGCAATTATCCTTTTTAAAGGTATCTCTTATTCCTATTTGGTATACAACTCTGTGGCAACCAGGTTGAGCTTTCCCACTTGATCACATGCCCAAGTGTGGAATAGATGAAGAGGAGCCAAACTCTATAGGCTCACTGATGGTGCATGTATCATATTTCCATGAACCTGGCATGCTCTGCATCTCTTCACAAAATTAATGGATTCTTATTTTATTATAGACCAATAGTACCCCAGAGTCATCAGTTGATCATATAACATTATTCCACCCATGTGCGAGGGTATGTGAGCCTCCTTTTACTCCTTTGCAACCTCTTCCTTGGCTACACACTTTAAATCCTTCTCATTATATGCTTTCCTGTGCAATTCTCCTTGACTAAATAAAAACTAGCAACTCTTTTCTTCAGGTAGATCTCATATGCTTGCTTAATGGATAACTCTCCATCATTGAGTTAATATATTTAAGGATTCCTCCAACCATCTAACTCCTCAATAATGTGGGGTTTTGTTGGCTGATCAAATTGGGTCTGGCATTTTAAACAAGCTTGTTGTAGTCGAACAACATCTATGCTCATGATGGTTTAGTAGTGACATCCTCATTATAAATGCATATAGAGTGGAATAATTGTGTCACCACAATGCACTGCAAGCATCGCTTGAAAATTTGTGTGGGCTTCTTCTTTTCCCAAGCACCATTCTAAATACCCCTCGGGACATTTGATGTAGAGAGTGCCTTAGAGCATGTAAAAGCTCACTAACTCTGATAGTTTCATATTTCCTTCATGTGTTTCCAGTTACGTGATGATAGAGGATCTTAGATCTTTGGGTTCCTCAATTCGAAATAGAGACCTCACTATTATGGGCACAATTTTTCTCTGAACACTGATTGTAGCTTTTGCCTCATCCATCAGCAAATTCTGAGCAACTTTTTCTAGAGCATTAGGATGCTTATTCATTATCTTGGGGTGTCTCTCTATATTAACAGCTAGAAATTGATTCAACAAGCGCTGGATGATTGTTCAATAAGGAGAAAAAATTTCATACTTGAGAGAAAACTCTCCATTCACTTTTTTAACCATGAGATTAGAATTCCCTTGTATGCACATTACTTTAACTAGTCTTCTTAAAGCTTCTCGCAACCCAAGGATAAGTGCCTCATATTCTGCTTTATTATTTGAACACTTGAAGCCCGGCTTATAAGAAAGGGTGATTTTCTCTTTGTTGTTGGAGATTATTATTCATAATCCTCTAGTACCCTGTGCAGATGAACCATTGAACTTCATTTTAATTTTTTCCATTTCTTCAACCAGACAAACTTAAAATCTATCCCTTGGAAACTACTCACTTGGGGTATTTGGAATGGTGCTCACTAACTCTAATAGTTTCATATTTCCTTCACTACTCACTAAATGTGCATTTTGAGTTTAACAAGCAAAATCTATCCTCATTATTTGAAGTGTCTTGCACCCAAAGCTATCAAAATGTTGGATTGGGAAATTGGATAAGAGATCAACCAAATCTTGACTTTTGATAGCTTTGGGTGCAAGACACTTCAAATAATATACTGAGATCATAAGAAAACACATGGTTTCTTGTCCCATTAATATGGTTCTTACGAGCAAATACTTAATGGGGTCACACTTAGTGATGATGTGCAATGTAAATGCAAGCAGGTGGTGCCTTAGCTTTAGTGCCATAAACATTAAGGGTAAACAGTGCCTTTCTACACTTGTGTACCTGGCCTCAATCCTAAATATCACTTAGGAAAAATAATATATGGGATTATCCTTCCCCCTCCCCCTTCCTCTTAGGCGAGCAAAGCCTCAATAGACCGATCCATGGAAATTGAATACAATAAAAAGGGCTACTCGATATGGAGGAATCATAGTTAAGGGAGAGGTTAAAAATTACTTTATCCTCTCTAATTATTGTTGTTGCTCACCCCCCATACCCGCTTCACTTTGTCCTTCATGAGCGGAGACAAAAGGGCCGATAATTTTCACCAAAGCTGGAATAAATCTCCTCAGATAAGATTCTTTTAAGCTACCTATGGCTCCCTTGTGGTGAAATCATTAAAATTTCCTTTTGCTTCTCAACATCCATATGTACTCCTTGTTTGTTGATAATAAACCTGAGAAATTTCCTTGTAGTAATCCTAAAGGCACACTTAGAGGGATTCATCCTTATCTCCATCAATGTTAAAAAACTCTTCTCAAATCTTAAATGAGCTTGCCCTCAATTTTGGATTTCACCATAAAATTATCCACATAAAATTCCAATATGTCATGAACTAATCATGAGACTATATAGTGGTAATTTCCTAGAGGAGTTCAAAAATTCGTTCTAGGGAAGAGGAAGATATAAAGTGTTATGAGTCCGAGGGAAAAGGCCACAAATCATTTGAGTGTTCCACTATGCTAAAGAGAAACGACAAGAATATTTCTAATACGGCTACTCTTAGCGATAGTGACATTAAGTTGGATGATTTTGGTAATGAATCACCACATGAAAAGTGTGTTGCTTTCATGGCTAGTCATGTGAGCACATCTAGTTTGTCCCACGATGATGAGGACACTTGTAAATGTGAGAGCCTCGATGATGTTTCGAGCCATTCGGGATTCAGTGAGATTGGAGATGAGGGTCAAGGTGATCCAAAAAAAGCGTTTAGAGGTTTGTACACCGGGACGTTGAAAAACAAAAAATTGAATTTGGATTTAGGTCTTGAGGTGTTAGATTTGGAAAGAGAGATAGAATTTTTTAGGGTGTGTGCGGCATTAGCGAGTTAACTTGAGAAGGTGAGAGTTTCTCTATTTGAGCAGTTGATCGTATTAGGCCGTGAAAAGAGTGAATTAACCAACACCGTTGCTAGTCTTACAAAAGATCTTCAATCTTCACTAGATACTCGTGTGAAACTTAAAGCCCATGTATCCCAACTCGAGAGAGATCTCGAACATGCCCGGGAGGTCAAAGTCACAATAGAGGACACATCTAATAAGTTTAGAAAGATGATCCTCGGTACCGCTTTGGTTAATGTTGAGAGACTAGGAATAGGTTATGACGGTGCGTCCACTTCCCATATTGAACCCGAGTCAGTTCCTGAGTTTGTGATAGATCCATATGGCTCTTGTAATACCCTGTGTTTTTATTTTTATTTAATTAATTAATTAAAATTTTCGAGAAAAATAAATTTTTTTCATTTAATAATTTTTATTGGCTAAATATGTTGGTTATGACTTTAGAAGAATAAAACTTAAAGCCGAATTAAAATCGGAGTTAAAAACGGATTTTATATTGATTTTATAATATTTTGCCTTATAGGCATTTTTTGGGCAAACTGTCAGTTTTTCGGGGTGATCGATCGATCGACCCCTGGGGGTAGATCGATTGACCCTCCCAGAAAACGTACATTGTAAGCTGTTTTTAGAGTTTGTGTAGGATTAGGACTCCTAATCACTATATAACCTTGTTAATCCGTAGGGGGACTTCTCATAATCACTTTTTCTCCAGTTTTTCACCAGAGAATACTTCCAAATATTTTTCCTCTCACTCATAATCATCAACCTTCAACAAAATCAAGTTTTTGGCACAAGTTTTTGAAGGCTTAATCGGGGTTTAATCAAGATCGTTCAAGAACACTCTTTTGCTAATTTTTCGAGAGGAATCCAAATTTCTAATCAGATTTTCAACACGATCTTTACAGGCATGAATACTCTATTCTTTTTCTTTAGTATTATGCGTTTTAAGTGTCGCCTAAAAACTTAATTACATGTTTTCTTAAAACTAATTAGTAACTTAATTAGAAAAAGTGGATACTAATTATGGGGCTATTTTTATAAAATCTTTTAATCTGAATAATATTCATAACCCTTTGGGTATGTAGGATTCATGAGGGATTTTGGGTTTTATTGGTGTAGGTTGCATGTAGAAAAACCCTAGTTTTACAATAAATAACTTTTGGGTGCGTATAACTCATGTAATACATGTAGAGATAACGAAATTTGTGTTTTGATGTATATATGATGAAAACTTGGTATATTTAATTTAAAATAATTAAATAAGATTATTTGGGTATTATTGATGTTGTGATAATTAAATTAAAGATTCAATTGAATTGGACTATCATGCGCAGTTTTATTCGTTGACTAATTGTTCTTGTTGGTATGACTTGTTGGTATTATTAAATATCATTTTGACGACGGTTTATTGGGTATTATTGCTCTCCCTATATTTTACAATGCCTTCTAGGAATGGGACTAGTGAGAGAAAATTATCCCGGTTTTATTGTGTTGGGGGTGGGATGATTTTTATTACTTTATCGTCGTTACGCTAGTCTAGGTATGAGACTAGGTTATGATTTATGTTAGAAAATCCTCTTATACATAGGTTAGGACATATTGATATCTAGGGGACCCTTAGGTATGTGACTAAGGGGTATTTTGAGGATCTCACATCGATTAAAGGGTGGGGTGTTTATAAATTGTGAATTGCGAAATTGAGAACTAATACCTAAGATAATAAGACGGGTATTAAAATATATTGGTGACATAATCAGCAAGGGTCGACAGTTTAAACAATCCAGCCGGCGTTTTATGTCGTGTCGTGTGTGGAACCTTGTCAATCAGCGAGGGCCGACAGTTTAAACGGGCCAGCCGACGTTTTGACAAGGGGATGTGTATTTTGGTGGACAAATCACCCGAGGCGGGAGGACCGCCATAATGAATTTTGGTGAATTATCACCCGAGGCGGGAGGATCGCCATACCTAATAATTATTGAAGTAAGAACATAAATAATTGAGAAATTTGATAATTTGGGTTAATTAATAAAAGATTAACTCCGCGGGACTTGGGAATTTAAAATCATATTGGTGTGCCTTTATAAATGGGGATTTCTGCGGGTAGTTAGTGATTTATATTTATCGCGTTTAATTATCCCGTTTAATTTAAAATACTCTATTGTGATATTTATTGCGTATAATGTTACTGTCTGGATTCAAGGATCCTATTTGAGGGGAGTAGTGTGTATTCTTGCTCGAGGCTTTGGCTCTGACCCATGCGTTGACTAATATTTTTCAGGATTTAATTTGGAGAAGCTGCATAAGTTTGTCGGAGTTATCATTGGAGGTGCAGCTGGAGTTATTTACTTTATGGCATAGTTTAGTTAGACTTTCTTTTCCAGTCGTATTATGAGACTTCATTGGAGCTTTATTGGGCCATTCGGTTCCAAAGTTGTTTAGAGGATTTCTGTTGGGATTATTCAGATCTTATTTAATCATTATTAGAGATTGGATTTTTCAGTCTTGTAAGTGCGAGTAGCATATCTCACAGGCAAAGATTAGGCAAGATATTCACCTTGTGAGAGTTTACCTCCAGGTCAATACCTAGAATTTATATATATTTCCAAGAAAACACATTTGTGAATTATTTTATCAGGTTGACAATCTTTTCTCGTTCTTAGGATTAAAACATTTAGAGATGAAGATAGGACTTTCATCACTGCCCTCTTTCCCTAATTTCAACTCCTCTAGCTCTTAAAGTTGTTCTCTTGGTTAATCTTGCATGCATTATGGAGCTTCTTCTGGTGCTTCAACATCTCAACTATATAGGAATCATCTATCACAAAGCATTCTAGTGTAATACCCCGTAATTTTTGGGACAATAATTTATTTATTTTTGGGAGAAATAAATATTATTTTAATTGGAGATTTATTAAATTGGCTTTTGAGGTCAAAATTTGAAGATGTTAGAAAGTGATTCGAATGACAATTCCGAGGGTGCGATTGTTTCCGAAAGGGTCGAGATAGTCGAAATGACTGTACTTGGGGTTTATTTGGGTTCCGAAATATTTTAAGTCCATTTGGCTCGAATTAAAGTGATCGAGTCATTTAAAGTGTGCATCATCATTTAAAGTTGTGTATTTTGGGATTTAAGCTTAAATCTTACGTGAGAAGCCATTCTCACTTAAGAGAAAGAGAAAGAGAGAGAGAGGAAGAAAAGAAGAAGAAAAGAGGAGAGAAAGAGGAGAAAACTTGGAATTTTCGGTAATTCGTGATTGGGAGGACGAATCAGACTCTACAAACTCGAGGCAAGCGATTAAACTTGCTAAATAGTTGTTGTGTATCATTTATTTCATGATTTGTGGATAAATTTCTGAAATTTAGAATAAATATGTTAAAACCTAGATTTTGGGTAAAATCTTATAATTGATGTGTAAATGATGAATTTGAGGTTGGAAATTAGTTGGGTTGAGTTAAATAATGAATTTTGATGTTATATATATGTTTGGGTTGAAGAGAAATGGTTGGAAGATGATAAAAGTGAACTTTTGATTTTGGGGAAGATGATGAATAGTAATACCATAGTTTCTGGGCAAATTCGGATCGGAAGACAATCGATTCAAATCTCAATCAAATCACAAAAGTCGTAGATCTTTTCGATACGGTCGCGCGGGCACTGACCGCATATTTTTCTGATTTTTCTTTGATTTGTTATGATTTTTTAAAATTAATAGTTCTGGGGTTGAAGATGATGAATAGTAATATCGTAGTTAATTCGGACAGCCTAACCCACACACACACCATAACCCATACACCCTCACACACTCTATTTACCCCCACTTCATCTTCGCCACTCAACCAACACCCACCATCTCTCACTCTCTATCCTCTCTCCAAACTCCATTAACACACACCACATCCAACAAAACCCAAATCACACTCAACCACCCAAACGTCGGCGACCTCCTTTCCGACTTAACCCGTCGCCGCCCAACCGATCCCCCAATAACACACTCAACCCGCTGGAGACCTCCATCTGCGACACATATCCCTGAACCCGCGCCCACAAGCAGCCCCTGCCACGTCAAAACCCGAGAGCAAACCCGACCAGCGAAGCCCAAATCGAAACCCAACTTCGAACCTCTTGGAACCCGAGATCCCCCCATTACCCGCTGCTACCTCTCAAAACCTCATACCCGCGACCTTACCCACCGCTATTCTCTTTCGGAACCCAAAAACGTGAAACCCAAAACCACCAACCCGGAGCTCAAACCAACTTGACCTCGGACTCACAAACTCGACACCCTTACCTGTGATTCCAATACAGCCCAGACCCATTTACCAACCTCCAATCTTCTACAAGATTTTATCCATCTATCAATGTCCCTACACAAAAACCAAATAAAAGCCAACCCACCTCGATACCCTCCGGACCAAACCTATCTCCTAACTGACACCTTTGCCCAAATCTTTCCCAATCCAGCAAAAATCAAATATCATGACCCAAGCATCTGCCAATATTCCTAAATAAAAATTACATGTCTCATCCAAGAAGACCCTCTTCATTTTTAAAAGGAGGAGAAGTAGATAGAAAACAAAGGACGGACAGTGTAGAGAGAATAGAGAGACAGTGCAGAGAGAGTTTAGTTTTTTTAGATCTCCATTTTTGGAGCTCATTTTTAGTGTAATATTGTACAAAAAATGTATTTCTACTTTTATAATTTTTTAGTGACTTGAGTGAGCCAGAATATTTTGTGAGATATAAATTCTGAGTTGAGTGATATTTTTGTGTATTGTAAAAGTCAGATTTGTGGGTGCAGTTAATTGTTCATGTTTGGAAAAAAATCTTATTGGGTTCAAGGAGACTTGGTTCATCATATTTTTTTTCCATTCCATTTTATTTTATATGCCTCATATTGTGTCATTATTACATTTTATATGTAATAATACCATCACCAGAGGCTAAATACTCCATTCAAGGGGTGAGATGGAACCCTTAACTTAATTATTTTTATTTTTGGTTTGTTTATTTATTATTCCCCTTTGAATATTGATATTAAAATTTTACAATTTAAATTTACACCTCGAGAGAGGGTGAATTATTTTCGAGAGAAAATCGCAAATTCATATTATAATATTTATTCATTAATTAAACTAGAGATAGGCAATTTTTGAATGATATTGTAGTTTGAATTTCTCTACTCTGAAAATATATTTTTCATGATTTAAAATACTTTTAGTGAATTTTCGCTAGCGGATGATTTATTAGAAAATGTTTTAATCTAATTTTTGTGAGTGTGTGAAATTTAAATATTAATCTTCTAAAAAGACTATATGTAAATTTACATTTGCAATGAGAGTTGATTTGTGAATTTATATATATTTTGGGGTATTTCAAATAGACAAACTAATTAATGACAATAAATAGGTTAAGTGGTGAAGTTTAATCCCTTGAATTATCTCATAATTATTTTCTCCTCATCTTTAGCTCACTTTATCATTTTCTTTATTTATTAGTGTAGTTTTAATTTTCAGTTCATAGTTAATAGTATAAATATCCCTTTAAAATTGTTTTAAAAATCATACTTTTCTTCAGTTTGCTCTTGTCCACATTAGAGAGCACGGATTGACCCCTTACTTTCTAATATATATTTTTAGTGTGTTTGTGGGTACCAAAACGGATTTTTGATTGACCGTATTTACCTCACAACGACATATACGCAAAAGACGTGTTATCACTCACTTCGAGAGGCACCTCACAACCATCAATTCCAGTGCTGTCAACAACACTCTTCTGCAATCAACAAAGTTTCCTTATGTTAAATACTTCCCCACCTTTCATTCCCATCACTATCATACCCAATTTATAAAAAATCGCCTTCTCTGTCATCCTACATTCAGCCCAACTTGCAAGGAAGCTCATCAAGGATCAAGGTCAAACTTCAAGTCTCCAAAGAAGGTCCAAACATCCTTCTCTTTAAATTTCTTTATTTTGACATTAGTTATATAAATTCTTAATTTATCATTAGATCACACATAATAATCTCCAATCCTTTATTAGTTATATTGCATGTAATTTATTTTTTATAAAAAAAACCCAAAACAAAGAAAAAGAGGGTTACACCTATAAATTTCGACAGGATCCTTCATCACATTTTCTCAACACTAAAATCATCATTTCTACACGCACACATATAATAAACTCCAGTTTGAATATATGGAACAAACCCCACCCTTGTGCCGCATGCGAACTAAGTGGACTTTGATGCCTTTATAGGGTACGTAGGCGTTTCGGACTAAAACTCGAGACTCGAGTCCTATTTTCATCTTTTTTCTATTTTATCCATATGTATTCAAATATATATCATACTTGTAATTCATACTTGCGTCTTATCTAACATATATTATTGTTTCATCATAATGAACAATATCCCAATAACTGCACACATCATATTTTTTAATTATTATTTTAGGAACATTCTTATGGATGACCTCACTCCAACTTTTCCATGATGAGAGTCAAGTGATTCCGATCTCCACTTATGTATACTTGCACACACACTTCATGGAGAAATTAAAGAAAATAATAATATAATCCCGTGAGAGACGCATGGGAGGGATGGGTCCCTAACACGTTCCCATTCCATAACTTAGGCCCCGAACCTCTGAAGTATAGGCTTCATAGGCATTAGTTTGTTCTTGATGTCTCTCTCTCGAGGCGGCGACATGTTCTTTGTTTAAAATAGGTTGGCGACTCTATCTCTTTACATCACCCCAAAATTGACGACGACCGAAGTATCCACCAATGTTGGGAGGGTTGCGGGACCTTTATCTCTCCCTCTTTTACTCATAAAGTGCCCAGGGAGAGGGAATATCTCAGGATGGCCATAGTGGAAACTCTGTCGGGGACTGACTTAAGAGGAATAGACTCTATTTGCATGGGTGTCATCTTTTTTTGCTTGTGTGCGTATGAACCTACTTGTATTGTCCATTTTCTCCTCTATTAGTTCTTGTATATATATATATATATATATATATATATATGTATATACATATATATATATACTAGCGTGTGCCCGTGCCTGAAGGCACGACAAAAATTTTCTAAAGTAGGTAATCATGAAACGGCGATAATTTTTCAAAGTATGTAATAGCAATTCGCAAAAATTTTCGAAGTGCGTAATTACAAAACCACAAAACTTTCATTCCTCGACAAAACAAAGTGCAATTTTAAAAAAATTGGCTATAATATCCTTTATTTATAGGACTATCCTTCCAAACGTTAGTGTTCACAACTGGTAATAAAATCTCATGTCGTATTTATTTTGGTAAAGTTTGTTTTTGGTTAAAAAAAATATTGGGTCATGTTTGAGATAGGTAAACAATAATATTTCATGTCGTATCATGTTTAATTGCAAAACAAAAAGTATGTAATTGCAAAAAAAATCGTTACCCGACAATAAAGTGAAATAAAAAAAAATGTCATTCAAAATTTTCTAAAGTATATAATACAACTTTGCTCAAGTGAATCATAGTACATATTACTATATTCATACTCGGTTGGCACTATAATTAATAAACAACCCAAATCCATGGCAACAATATTCGTTTACGTTAAAATTACAAAAAAAGTTAGTCAAAATAAATGTACAATATTTTTGTTCTAATTTTAAAAAATTTGGGCAGAGTTTCCTTTATTTATAGGACTATCCACCCTGTTTAAAAAAATAAAAATTCTCAACAACAGTAATACTACAATACTCGAGGTCCATATTGGACCTCATTTCAACCACTTCATCAATTTAACAATAATCAAATATAAACCCCAAATATATGTACATAAAAAACCACTATTGATAAGTTCCTCCGAATCGAGTCGACTAGGTAACTTGTTCAGTATAGAATCGCACGCATCACCGTCAAGTTCACAGAGCTTTGCACGCACCCACACCCTAAAACATGCAACATCAACATAAGATGTATGCACCACTGTCGGTACGAATAATTTCAAAAACATATGCATAACTGGAAAAATTCAAGAACCTACCTAAAAAGTAGGAGAGCTTACTGATATGAACTTCAACATATACTTCTCCAATTCTCCAATATAAGTTTGTTGGTTAACGAAATCTGTAAGAAAAATGATATTGTGACTCAATTTATATCCACGGTTGTCATATATCAAATGCAATATTATTTGTATAATGTATATATTAATTCGTGTATCAGCTAAGACTATTGACAACTATTGAATAAGATGAAAATTAAAGATTTAGTGGGGTGGGGTGGGTGAAAACATTACGAATGCAGTAAACAACAACAATGAAAAAGCAGTGACCAAATTAATAGGAATATATGGGATGTCATCCAAAACTGAAAACAAAACATAACATGATAACGAAACCGATCTAATTGTGATGAATAATATATATGCATCTGCATATATATGCAGCATGATTTGGGTTATATAAGCTATGCTCTTGAGGCGATCTGGGTTCCCGTTATGCTAAAAATGAGCGCTCTCGCACCCTTCTTCCCACTCTCACTCCCTATTATGGGCACTTAAGCAAAAACCATGCAATTAAAATCAAACCCCACTTTAAATTAGAGTTGAAGAAAGACATAGTTAACTTACTGATACAAATATAACAAACACAGAAACCTCAGCATTAAATTACATTACCGCTTAAAGCATTCCGACTATAGCCTCCTCTTCGAACGTTATTATTAGTGCTTATATTAGATCTCATTCCCTGACCTACATTCCCAGTCTGTTTTCTTGCCTCTATACCTGCAGAACCCTTGTACCCTGTAACCTGAGTCAAAATGCATATCAATATTGGTCAATCAAACATTATACTAATTTGAAATTCATCTAAAACAATCAAAAATAGAATTCAACTCCAGTACATGGCATTAGCATTAAAAAACTAATCATACTCACTGAACAAATAATAATAATAATAACAAAATGCTTGGCCAATCCTAGTTTTTGGAACAATTCAACAAAGCCTAGTCCTTTGTATTTGGGATTGGTCACATGCATTCATATAAGCTATGCTCTTGAGGGATTTGATCGGACTACAATGGTTTACAAATTTTGATTATTTATATAAGTTATGCTCTTGAGGAGATCTGGGTTCCCGTTATGCTAAAAATTAGCGTTCTCGCACCCTTCTTCTCACTCCCACTCCCCAGTATGGCCACTTAAGCAAAAACCACGCAATAAACATGAAACCCCACTTTAAATTAGAGTTGAAGACAAACATGGCTAACTTACAGATACAAATATAACAAACACAGAAACATTAAACCCCAATGCATATATATGCAATTGCATATATATGCATCACATATATGCATATGAATATATATGCAATCTGCATATATATTATGCATATATATGTGGCTGTAAGTTAACTATGATGCATGCATATATATATGCAATCTGCAATCTGCGTATATATGATGCAATCTGCATATATATGCACTACATATATATTCATATGCAACTGCATATATATGCAACATATGCATATATATGCAACATATGAATATATATTCAACATATGCATATATATGCAGATGCCGCTTACAATCCACTTGGGACTCGCCATTCTCAGCTTGGGACTCGCCTTCGCCAAATGCCGTTTACAATCCACCTTGAAAGACACCTCAGGCAGAGCCCCGCTTATAATTACATGAAATCATGAAAATATACTCCTTACATTTCAAATTCTCTTGTTTTACATTAATTCTTTTAAATAGTATAAATCTACATTTTCTTTATAGAACTGTTTACATGAAAACTTTACCATGTTGCGTTTTCCACTAAGAAGCTCAGGTGCCATCCATTGCATCTGTTCAATGTACTTATGGCTTCTTGACCGGTACTTCAACGTGAGAGGTAGGTGACTCGATATTGATCAGAGCAGTTGGTTATGGTGTTCGAAAAGGAATGTTCACTATATTTCGTGCCATCTCTAAGAAACAAAGTTCAATGTTATTAGAAATCAGTTCAATGCAAATAAGTTCAATGCTATTGCAAACAGATATGGTACCATTTCTTGCATTAGCAACAGATAATATATCATTCAACAACAGATATTGGCAACATATAATTTATCATTCAACAACAAATCAGTTCAATGCATATCTATTCATAGATATTAGCAACAGATATGTCAAACTAAGAAAATCCTTGATTCCAGCCCCTCCATCACTCGAGGGGCTGTAAATATCTGCCCACTTGACAAAGCTGGAAATATCTTTTCATTTTTTATAAACATAAAATTCGAGCCAATGGATAGTTCAGATCTATGCAGTATTAAGTTGAAGATAAGGATTTCGTCAAGAAGTACATCGAATTGTATGGCCAACACTCGAATATCTAACAACACGAAGATCCATATGAATGCACAATTATGGAGTTGCCTACTTCTATAATTCAGCTATTGGCAAGTTATATCAAGTAGATATAATACCTGATTAAATACTCATGTTATATCAAGCAGTTAGCATTGGCATTAGCATTGGCATTGGCAAGTTATATAAGGAAGTTATATCAAGAAGTTGTAGTGCATTGGCAAGTTATATGAAGCAGATATTTTTTTACATGCAAAGAAACAACATTTTCAAGAGCTAAAACCTGATCTAATACTCATGTCAAAATAGGGTATTAACTATCGTTCATTCCCTGTATCTGCCCAAAAAAATTATAAAAACAATACATAAACTTTCATAATCAACAAATCAAATAAATTAAAAAAATAATTGGCAGAAATGAAAAGTCATCCACAATTGATAGATATCCAGCACCAAGTTTATTAAGTATAAGTGTTGCAAGTGCTTCACTATCCACATCTTCAGCAACAATCACCAAGAATACCAACACAGTTCTAAGTGACACATTTCAAATTACCAAAAAATTACCAACACACCAATAATACCAATACAGTTCTAAGCGACACATTTCAAATTACCAAAAAAGTACCAACATAGTTCTAAGAATAATATACGATTACCAAAAAAGTACAAAACTCAGAATAATGGAAGTGAAAAATGAAACCCCACATTTGTTCTGAAAGGATACAAACACAATTCTAAGTGACACATTTGAAATTATATACCTATATACCCATTTTGAAGCTCTAACAATCTAAAAGAAAGAACCATTATTTGAATCTAATGAGTATTTAACTATCCATATCAAGTAACACACTGACATATAATGATACTTCAAACTCCCTGTGTTGTAAGTATATACAAATATTATGAGTTAAACAAAGATCGTGAGACTAAATACTGATTTGGGACCAAACTCTTCCCAATAAAAAATATGAAAACATATCTCAAATATATCGGATAAGAGAGATAATCCAAAAAAACTAATCTTGAAGAAAAAGAACCCTAAGAACATACAAATTAAATCCCCAAAACAAAGACCAAAAATAAATATTGATAAAATAATCTTTAACCGAAAGAACCCTAAAAATATGTAAATTTGATCCCCAAAACAGAGCAACAAATTAAACCAAGAAAAAAAATCAAAACCCTAAAACTCAGGAAATGTGTAAAGCCAATCCAACATAAAAGTCCCCTTTTCCAGTTCCTATAACCTGTATCCTACAAAGTAGACTTGATATCAAACCAAAAACCCTATAATTTAAGAAGAAAACTACACAATCCCAACCAAAACACGTAAGATATGGACCCAAATCCCCAAAAGGAAAATCCCTACAAATTATATATAAAAATAAATAAAAATAAAAAGCAAACTTTTTCTTGAACACTACATCGAACAGTTGAGGGGCAACACAAATAATGGCAAAAAAACTCGCATTACAATTGTAGAAAACTATACCTTTCAAGAAAGAGTTTTGAGGGCATATACCTTTCAGTCCCTAAAGAAAACAATAAATTTTAGTTCCATATCACCTAAAGAGAAAACAATATGGCTAAGAAATTCATATTATTCAACCCTTAATCATGGTCTCAATCCCATTACACAACATTTGGGATAAGTTATATCAAATTTAGACTTGGTATGGTACCTATTCAAAATTTTTATGGCATATATCAAATTGAACTACTTATCCCAAAAGCTGAAAATTTCACATATCTTCCATTAAAGAGTTTCCATCGACTTGAGTGACTCCAACATTGGTCCTCTTTTCACCAATACTTAAAAATAACTCTACAAGTACAACAAAAAATGTTAATGAGCTATACTTATTATTTGGTTGAATCCAATAAACAACAAATATGAATTCATGAGTTTAAATTCAGTAGTACGTACCTATTTAGATCCCAACATTAAGGAAAAATAAACAACAAAAACATAAGAAAGAAAACCCTAAATTCAGAATTTCTTACTGAAGTAGTACATACCTATTTAGATCCCAAAATTAGAGGGAATAACTCTCGTAATCAGCAAAAGGAAAAACATAAGAAATAAATCCCTAAATTTATTTCCGATTATAGATCTACGTGTGTGTGTGTGTGTGCGCGCGCGTGAGTGTGAGTGTGCGAGTGAGTCATAGCCGCATAGGAAAAGATGTGTGTGTGTGTGTGAGAGAGAGAGAGAGAGAGAGAGAGACTACCTGAATGGGCGGCGGAGGGTAGTGGGTTTGGGGGGTTCGTAGCGAGAGAATGAGGGAGAGAGGTGAGGACTACGGGGTGGGTCTGTGGGGTTTGGAGCGAGAGAATGAGAGAGAGAGCTGAGGGTGTGCGTGTGTAAGAGTGTGAGGAAGAGAGGGTTACAAAAATACCCTAATTTTTTAATTCAAGCGTAATTTTGGTGAGTATAAAAGAGGGGGAAATCAAAGAATTAAGGGGTAGGTTGGTAAAAAAGAAAGGGAGATGATCTGAACCCTTAAAATGTGTAAAAATGTGTAAGGAGGTGGCACGCATCTTGACTGTTAAAATGTGTAAACAATTCAAAAACTTCCCTATCTTATTATATATATATATATATATATATATATATATATAACCTCTCATTCACTTTTCACTTCACACACTTGTAAATACTCTCCATGTACACCTCACACTACCTACACTTGTATATAGGTTCACTTATACTCACATAATCCACACACCAATTAGAATATTCATGTTTAGGTTTCACTAGCACACACCTCCATTTATCACACTTGTATATATCCATGCTCACTCACACTTATCACACACCATTTGTAGTTGATCCATGCTTAAATTCACTACCACACACTCACTTATACATATTCACACATCACTCACATATCCATGCTTAGTGTAATCTTCCTCCTCCGTGCTAGATTTACTTTTCATGATACTTGTACACTCTTCCTTGTTTGCACAATGTTCATCATGCCAAATAAAATACTCTCTCCATAATATACTAATCAAGAATCATGTATTTTGCACACTACATCATCAAGAGCATGGCTATTGACCAAAATATTGTTCCGTGCTGGGGAGTCACTATGTGATGGGCGCTAGTCTAGCAAGTCACAGTTATCCTAAGCAAAATGACTCACCTTCCATTGGCTAAGTACCTTCGACGTATATCAAACGGCTCCCCCTCCCCCCCCCCCCACCCCGCATCATACTATTTAACCTAAGTCAAGCCGGCAGGTATATAGCAGGAAACTCATTCACATACGTTGAGTATATCAAATTCCCTCTCACACGTACTATCCCCGCGAGGTTTATAGTGAGGCAATCATGTATATCAAATGGCTTATCCAAATGTACCGATTTCCCTCAAAAGCAAGACGTATATCATGGAAACCATGCCAGAGGGGGTAACCTTTCCATTAACCCAACAACTGCATACCCTCGTATAGGCGTCAAAACCTAGGGCACTCATATTTAGTTTGTTGGTTACTACATAAAAATCTGCCAAAACACCAAGTCGACGTGCTACACAAATTTTAGCACGATTTCGTCTTTTTTCCAAAACAGAACCCTGTCCATGAGCCTGGCATTAAGTCAAACCATATTTTTTATCAAACCCAATTTTCCCAGGCTCGGTTCTCGTCCGGCAGTTCTTTTTTCATTTAGGTAAACCTAATAAAAGTGAAAACATAAACATAATAATAATCATGCTGAGACTCTTTTCTCATTTTTCCTCCTTCCTTACCAAAAGTGTCAAAAACACTTTTCCTCCTCTTTCATCAGAATACCAAAAAAAACTTTTCCTCCTCTTTTACCAAAAATATCAAAAATATTTTTGCTCCTCTTTTATAAAAATACCAAAAACATTTTATCCTCCCCTTACCCAAAAATATCAAAAATAATTACTTTTTCTCTTCCTTTTCTCTTTCAAAAATAAATTTGAATCTTTTTGCCTCTCAGGTCGATCGCATACCTAACCCCTGGTGTGGCTCCCTATTGGCTTCATTCTTCTGTCGAACTTCCCCGAAGTTCCATTAGCTCTCCTTCTACTTCCTCTAAGTCTGGGATCCACTTTCACTCACTATTTATGGAGAATGCAGATCAAGTACCAAATGTGCAGCCTGATTTGATGACAATCCTTGCCCAACTTATAGCCAAGATTGACAACCTTCAAACCAAGGTTCATGAGATGTAGCCAAATCGAGTTCATATTCCCGAAGATCTTTTCTTCCCTTGCAGAATGGGTCCTCCATCACCTGAGCCTATTTGGGTCCCGAAAGAATATCAGCACGCTCCACGTGCCCCTCCTGCTAATGGGCCATCACAAGCCCATCTCCCTATATCAAATCTTGCCCACCCAAGGGCTAACCTGCAAGTATATATTGATTCGAAGGAAGAAAAGTTAAACAAGGATAAGGGGGACCTTAATCTTTTGACCAAGAAGTTTGACCAGGTCCGAATCTCTAGGAACTACATGGATTACACCCATATTTCTCCCTATCCTAAAGTAAGGTTAGCGAAAAAATTCAAAATGCCTAACATTGAAAAGTTCAGGGGTAGTGGGGCCTTAATTGTTCATCTTAAAAGTTTCCATCGAGCCATGACTCTCCTAGGTACCTCCGAGGAAATAATGGCCCAAATATTCAAGAAAACTCTGAAAGACAGCGCTCTTCATTGGTTCCTATCCCTCGAGGAATCCAGAGTTAGAAATCGGGAGGATGTTGCTCGTGATATCATGTAGTAGTACAAATACAACAAAACTTTGGAGGTTACACATCATGATTTAGAAATTCTTAAGTAAAATATTGAAGAAACTCTCAGAAATTTCATAACAGGGTGGAGGGAAAAAGCGACCACCATAACCAACATGCCTTCTAAAGAGGAGCAAGTTATATTGTGAAGAAATACTTCTTACTCGTGTCCGAGAGACAATGGGAGAATAGTATTACCCCCATTTTTGATCCCTCTAGGAAAGAGAAGGGGAGATTGAAGAAAGTATTTCCAAGACTGAAACTGAGCCAAAGAAGGTATCCGGATCGTACGCTCCAAGAAAATATGAGAATCATACTACAGTCTCGACCAAAAACAATATCTCACAACCTGCTACCTCTTGGGTGCCAAAAAATCACACTGATCCCGTTAGAAGAGAATACATCGAGCTTCATGCTCCCCTCTCCAAAGTCTACCAAGATTTATTGAGCCAAAAAGTGATCAAGATATTGGACCCTCATCCATTACCAAACCCACTTCCCAAAAATTTTAAACCCGATGCCCATTGTGATTTCCATCAAAATATTGGCCATACCACTGACCAATGCTTCCATTTTCAAAATGTAATCCAAGGTCTGATTGATCAGCGTGTTATCACCCCTCCGTCCAATCCTAAAACAAACACCACTCACAATCCACTCTTAAATTAGGCAAATAAAATTTTCCTAGGGAATGTAAATCACCCATTATACCTGTATCTTCACTTAAACCTCTAAAAGTTTTCCCATATTTTCTCTTACACTCTACCTATTTTGCCGACCAAGCTTTGTCGCTTCTTACAAGAGCATGCATTTCCATTCGTACTCGTTCTGGAGGTAAATATAGGGAAGTACCAGCAGTACTGAACCAGCTTCTAGAGTTCGGGCTGAACTTTCCCTCAGAAATGACCATTGACTACGAGAAGTTCATCACATTATTCACGGAAGCCCGAAAGTGGGCTCGCGAGTCAGATAATTGGGTGGTACCCATTTAAGAAGTCAGTTTGGACGATGAAATTTAGATCATGGTATTCTTGTTTTGACAGACTAATGATATTTTTAGTATGTCTGACTTACTCAATGCCTTAAAGTTACAAGGGCGATTGGTCACTTCACTTCTGCCTCTCCCCGTTGAGTGGGAGGATTTATATGAAGACGTCGTGGAAGTTATGGCATGTATTGACTTCTCATAGCAAAACGACGTTGTTTCCACTGAATGGGGGAACAAGTTTAATCGATTAGATGAAGATCCAAGACAGGAAAAAGTTAGTTTCGTGATCAGTATGTGTGGGACGATATTATTTGAAGATCTACTAGGAGAGGTCAATAAAGTGGATGAATAGCCCGAGATAGATGAAGAAACGGGGTTTCTATTCTTACCCTCATTCTTAAACCATATGATAAGATCTAGGAGGCACTACCAGAGTCTTAATCCTCAAGCGAGACGAAAGGCTATTATCGAGGAACTTCTCATACCGAAAATGACCATCGAGGAGAGCAAGATCCTTCTCTGAATAAGAAATCCTAAAGTACAATCCTAATAATAATTATGCTCTTAACATATTCGTTAAGGTGATGGGTAAGACAGTCCTGCTCTCACTGGTCGACAATGGATTAGCACTAAATGTCTTCCCATTAAGAACCTTCAACTACTTAGGTGTGAAAGTAAGCGACATTGCTCCAACTTTCATCGCAATGCATGCTTATGACAATACTCATCGAGAGGTGATGGGATCCATAAAGCTTATAATAAGGGTTGGCCTTATCAATACCATTACCGAGTTTCAAGTTATAGACATACCTAATTATTTCAATTTATTGCATGGTCGACCGTGGATTCATAGCATCAATGGGGTATCTTTCTCTCTCCATAAAAAACTGAAGTTCTTTACCAAGGGGCAAGTCATCACAATTTTGGGTGATGATAATAATACTGAGAATGGAAGCACCAGTAACTCGGTACTAGAAACACAACATGGGGAAAATGGCATTCTTTTGTCTAACTTTCGAGTCGAACCACTTCCACTCCCAGTAGGGGATGATTTCAAAGATCGAGTTTATATAGAGCACAGCTCTCACAATAATGTCAATGTTATACAAATGTTCAAAAATATGCATTTCATACCTGGACTGGGGTTGGGACGATGACAATAGGGGATACCGAAAACCATAGTACTGAAGGAGGCCTTTTCTCCATGCGGACTGGGTTATTAACCATCATTAGAGGAACTCAGTATGCTCTGCTAACCCCGTTTGAAGCGAAGTTTAGAAAATGCAAAGACTATTTTGAGGGATTGCTTAAACGAAAGATTCCACAAAGAGGGTGAAGATTTTCCCATTGGGGTCTTTCTTAAACCATGGTATGATCATGTGTAGAAAAAGATGAAGCCAAGGATGGAGATCTTCTTCCAAGATAGTTACTCATGGGTCGAAGACTCCCAGTATCATATGTAATTTCTCATTGATAAGACTGCAGCTGTTACCGAGGTTTCTAAGGGAAGTGACTCCGACGACTCATTCAATCTGTAGACACTAGGGCTGACACTCTGCATGATCCACTTAGGCGCCACATCGTCAAACCCGTCCACTCTAATCATAAGTTTTGATGTACGCTTCCTCAACTAGAATGATATACTAATTCCACCTATTGAAATGTAGCCCAAACCAGATGTTTATCCTATTTCTTCCTATTTTATTAGTCCTCCCTTTTCAGATAACAATGTAATTAAGACCTCCTTTGACGAGGTTCCCAACACTATTTTTCCTAAGAATGAAATAAACGAAAATTTTGGGTATCTTGTTGTGCCTTACATTAATTGTCTTGATTCTAATCAAACTCTTAAAGATGATGATTTTGCAAATAAATAATTCTTAATTGATCTTAATAAAGTTAATAACAAACAACATAATCGCATTCAAATTAATAAATATGAAACTGTTGTTATCAATCTTGATTCTAGTAGTCACCACCCTTGACGAGCATGAGAACGTGCAATTCGAAGAACTACTGAAGGAATTTGTGGATGTCGTCGTATGGTCCTGCGATGACATGACCGGTATTGATCCTAAGATAGCTCAGCATGAGATTTTAACCCTCCCAAAATGTAAACTGTTCAAAAAAAACTACGAAAGCTCTTCACCGAATGGTTTCTAGAGGTTAAAGAGGAGGTAGTCAAATAGTTGAACATAGGCTTCATTCGGGTGATTGAATATCCCACGTGGCCAGCCAATATTGTACCTGTATGAAAATTAGGAGGAAAAGTTTGTGCGTTGATTATCGAGATTTGAACAAAGTATCTCCGAAATATGATTACTCACTGTCCAATATTGATATGATCGAGGACAACACGTCCATTCACGCTCTCAAATCATTCATTGATGGGTTTGTCGGATATAATCAGATTAAGATGCACCATAATCATCAAGAAAAAATCGCATTCATCACCCCTGGGGAACCTCCTAGTACATAGTTATGCCATTAGGTCTTAAAAATGTCGGTGTTACCAACCAAAGGGCTTTCATAACCATCTTTCATGATATGATACACAAAGAGGTCGAAGTCTACATAAATAATATGATCATTAAGTCTAAAACTCGGGAAGGTCATGTTCCCGACCTTCGAAAGTTCTTCGAATGAATGTGATAATATCATATGCGACTTAACCCACAGATATGTGTTTTTGGCATCATCAAAGGAAAACTTTTTGGATTCATGGTTAGAGAGAAAGGGATTGAAGCAGATCTTTCCAAACTAAAAGCCATACTCAAAATGCCACCACCCTAAATGGAGAAACAAATTCATGGATTCTCTGGAAAATTATAGTTTATAAGTCGGTTGACTTCTATTTGTGAACCCATCTTCAAATTTCTTTAAAAGGATTCAACCAAAGTCTAGAATGAATCTTGTCAGGAAGCCTTTAACTGAATCAAGCAATATCTAACCCGACCTTCGGTACTCATTCCACCATAGCCTGGTTGCTCTACTCCTATACTTGATTGTAATAGACATAGTAGTTGGGGCTTTGCTAACCTAATACCTTTAAGAATCCCATAAAGAGAGGGAAATTTACTATGCCAATCCCAAATTGGTCGGTTACAAAGTTAACTAAACTGCCTTGGAGAAAGCATGTGTTGCCCTTATTTGGGTCACTTACAAATTACGGCACTATATGCTCACTTTTCCCATTAGACTTGTGTCCCGAATGGAACCTATCATATACCTGCTTGATAAACCTTCCTTGTCTAGACGAATGGCCCGGTAGTTGATGTTTCCAGCTAAATTCGATAGCATGTATGTCACATAGAAATCCATGAAAGGGAGAGACATTTCTGACTACCTTGCTGACTACCCTATGGAAGAAGCCGACATCTGGATCTCCAAAATCCTGAATAAAAATATCCTTTTCACCTCTCAGGAAGACCTCGGGTGGAAAATGTTCTTTGATAACTCTGCTAACAAAAAACGATAAGGCATTGGGATACTCTTGATCGCACCTGATGACTCTCACACTCCCACTGCCATCAAGCTAGATTTTTCCTACACCAACAACATGATGTCTACAGGGATTCTTCCCTCATCATCGGCCAGGTCCTTAGAAGATGGGAAGTCGAAGATGAAAAGCTCTTACCCTTCCACACCCACCTAGAAGATCTGGCCTCCCAGTTCAAAGATATCACCTTCCACTACTTGCCCAGAGCAAGGAATAGCTTAGCCAATTCCCTTTCTACCTTAACCTCCATAGTCAACATGCACGAGGGAATAACGATGGCCCTTTTCCTAGTCCAAAAGTAAGTTAAATCGACCCACTGTTACCATCTTGAGCTCATCACAGAAGAGGATATCGATATGATCGAGTGTTAGTACTAGATATTTAGAACCTCCTCAAGAATGGTAGGTACCCCCCAAGATGCTAATAAGAAAGACCGAGCAACCGTCCACAGACTGGCTGCCCAGTACATAGTCTACGATAAAACACTATTTAAGAGAAACTTTAATGGAAACCATTTGCACTGCATCGCATGGGTTGACATTAAAGAGATAATGTAGAAAATCCACAGTGGGGAATGCGGACCCCACATTAATGTCTGTATGCTCACCAAGAAGATTATCCAACAGGGTTACTATTGGACTACTATGGTTAAGGATTGCACCGCCTATGTCCGTATATTCTTTAAATGCCAACAGTTTTCCAATCTCCAACACTTACCTCCACAGGAATTGTATAACAAGACTTCTCCCAGACCGTTCTCCACATGGGGCATCAAAATCATAGGTAAAGTCACACCCAAAGCATCCAATGGGCACGAATTCATCCTTGTTGTCATTGATTATTTCACCAAATGGGTTGAAGTCGAGTCATATGCAGTGTTGAATGTCAAAAAGGTAGCCAAATTCATCCGAAAGAACATCATATGTCTTCTGCACGAGCTAGTGTCAAATAAAGGTTACATTTCGAAGTAAAAGTCATAGAATTGGTCAACGAGTATGGGATTCAGAAACACAAATCCTCTCCCTACCGACGATAAACTAACGGTTAAGTTGAAGCAGCCAATAAAGAACATCAAAGCAATCATCAGTAAGATGACCAAAAGTTATCGAAACTGGATCGATCAGATCCTTTACACCCTCTGGGGCTACCGTACTTCAGTTCGGGCATCTACTGGGTCTACCCCTTACTCTCTGGTATATGGAATGGAAGCAGTCTTACTCGTTGAAATGGAAGTACCTTCATTACGTTTAATACTTAAGAGGAAAGTCAACGAGGAAGACTGGCATCAGAGCCGTTTCGATGTGTTATCACTCTTAGACGAAACTAGGCTAAAGGATCTATATCATATACAAGGGTACAATTTTCGGATAGTGCGGTCATTAAGAGTCAAGGACCGTAGTGTCTTAGAAGTTGACTTAGCCCTTAAAGAAATCATAGAACCCGTCTAGGACACTAGAGGGAAATTCAAGCCAAATTGGAGTGGTCCCTACATCATGAAGAAGATACAATCTAGTGGCATCGCTATGCTCACTGACCTTGATGGAGAATTTATGGCACGTCCAATTAACCTGTACCATCTCAAGAAATTCTACCCCTAGTCCAAAATCTTAGCACACTACGACTTCTCTCATCCCCCTCCCATTATTAAAAAAAATCTTCATTTCTCTGTACTCAGAACTACGTGGGGCCTAATCCCCTAAAAAACCTTGTGCTTCCAAAAATGAAACTTAGCAAATTTTCCAAAACCCCAGACGTACACAGGCAGCTCATACACTTTACATCGGCGCGGTCCCCTTCTTTTTCAAAAAATGCTATTATTTTCTTACCACCGAAAACAACAGTTCATTTTATCATTTACATGAACAAAAGGGTTATGTATGCCGTAGCGATTGGCATAGATAGTTCAAGTGTAAAACTCATTAAGAGACACAATAATATAATTAAAATCCTTTTTTATTCCAGTATGGGAAAATTCGGTACGAATGGATGAAATATCAGCATAGGGATTCAAACAACTACCCCCACCAACTAAATTTCCCTAAAATAAATCAAACCAAACTACCCTTAGAAAAAAACTAACCAAACCTTCCTAAATTTATTCCCAAAAACCAAAACAACCAAGCACATCTCCATCACAAAAAGCTTCACGAATAAACACCATCTTCACAAAAGACCCTATCCGCAGCTATCGAAAGACCCAGCCCCATCATCATCAGATCCTTGAGGCCACCAAACTTCCCCTGCTTGGATCGTATGCCAAAGGCACTCTATGGAACGATAATCCCAAACCAGCCTAGAGAAAAATAACTATGCCTCCCTCCATAGTGTCAGATATGGTAAAACATCTCTATTTAGTCTTCTCTATCAAGATCTTTGCCACTACCCTCTTCTATAGCCATTTCATATAATCACGAGAAACATGTCAAACCTTACCAACAGATTGATAAGGACGGGTTGGCAGCCGAATATTCTCTTATAGAGAGCCCAATCGCATGGGTAAGCCTTCAGTCAAGTCCTCTATAGGAAAGAAATCCAGGGTACGAGAAGGCCTAATTTTCTCCCATCCGACTTGACGCAAGAGCCACTAGGGGAAATAGAATGAGGTCTTCTAGAGACCAACTGGCCGAGTGTACTGATATTCCTTCAGTACCATAATGGGATGAAACTCCCCCCACCAAGGCACTGACCAATGCAGACATCAAGCTCCGTGCTTCACAAACCAGTTTACCCAGAGTAAAGAAATTCGACACAACTGCTATGGGATATTCAGGGAGACTGCCAAAAGGAATCTATTAGCCAACCAGATGAACAACATAATCAATCTTCCTCTCAGAAAATCAGAATAGGATTTATTACCAAGCATCTAGATCGTTCAGGGTCTCTGCCAGTATCACCATCGCAGGATTGTGATGATATGACATTCACGTCGTAATGGTAGCCAGTTGAGGGTCCACTATCAGGTCCAGTCACTAGTAAGAGCCTCGAAGTTAGATTCAAAGGATCAGCTCCAGCAAAACCAGCATCATTACAATATGTTCAACAAACCCAAACTCATTTAACACACTCAAGCTCTAGCAATACCATATGAATCTTCAATAAAATCCTGAAGGGAAAGAACCAGAATTGGATGTTATCTCATTTACCGCACCACTCTCTCTCCTAGGTACCAGACATACCCAAACTCACGTGCTATCAAATGTCGTATATGTGCATGTTGACCCATCTAGCCCCCGTATCACGAGGAGATATCCTTCAAGGGTAAAATGTCACCTATATCCCCAATAGAGATTCAGTAATCCTACCTAACGCCGCCTACACCGCCTTCGGCGTTACCCTCAACATACAATCCACCTCTATTTGTGTACCCTCGCAGTCGATCTCCAGCAACTGCTGAACATCAATGGGGGTCACCATCATCTCCCTGAATCCCAAGTGTATGGTGTGGGTAGTGTTCCACCACCTCCCCCCCCCCCCCCCCCAGTGCACACAAAACGGTCATAGAGCTTAGCGTTTCATCCAAAGAATATGACAAATGACCAAAACCCATGGAAGAGACTACCCAGTGCACCACCATAGGAAGGTGCTCCCACACATCCCTAAATCCCATCATCTCCAGAGAATGAAAGGTCATAAAAGTTATGTCGGTCTGCCAAAACAGAAGAGAAAACTTTAATTAAAATTCAAAGAAACAAAAAAATATAAAGAAGAAAAAGGATGCCAAAAGTCATGTGGTACTTACATATCCATCAAGGTTCCTCACCCTAGACGATCAGTGGTGTGAAAGCTCATGAAAAAGAGTGCGATCATCGGCATCAGACTCAAAGAGGTTGAAAGCGTTCTCGTTGCCCAAAGCTAGGGCAACCTAGCCCACTACTCCAGGTTTGCCCAATCATCAATGCCCAACCACGCCATGTGAGTCTTGCTACTTGAGAAATTCGCCGTTTTGTAGTCTCAAATGAGGAAAGAACACAAGAGAAAATTGCAAAAGAGAGAAGCTGAAGATAGAAAATCCAGAAGGTATGAAAAATGAAGATAATTCACCCTTTTTATAGGAGGCTAAGGGGCATACCGATCGGTAGTTGCCTGACAACCACCAATCGACACCTTCCTATTCCCAATCATAAGGTAGATAATAAGACCACACCACTATCGATTGTTGATCCCTTCCACCCTTCGATCAGCATTACCCCTGAAATTTCGTACAAAAAATCCCAGAAAATTCTAAAAAATCACAAAAATTTACCAAAAAAATCCTAATATTGCCAAATGAATATTAGAATATTTCTTCACTAAGAAAACCATTTTTCAAGCTCCCAAATTCCCAATAGAATTAATACCACATTTTATCCCCAGGTTAAACAATAAAAATTAGCGAACCCACGTTCTAAAAGCCCACTACAACTCCCTAGCAGAATCTTAAAACCTCATCCTTAGCTGAAATCAAATGCTTCCTTACCAAAGCTATGTAATATCCTAGCCGTCTCCCCAGCAGAAATTCCTGAATCAAACTCTTTCCCAAAAAAATTCCAATTTCCCCAAACAGAGTTAGAAGCCTTAACTGGACATCTCTCCTCAATGGCGTCTCCAAGAAACACATTCCCTAACGGAATTCCAAAACCTCAAGTCAACAACAACTTCCCCAATGTAATCCCAAACCTCAAGTCATCAACTGTTTATCAAATGGAATTTCCATACTTGGAATTTTAGCTTCACTAGAAAAGCTATATGTTCTCAAAAAGACGCAATCCCCAAACAAATGTCTCTTCCCCAGTACAGTCTTACAAAAGGTAAAACAAAGACTCCCTAGAAAGCAAACCCCCACATTACAACTTAAGGTCCTGAAAATTGACCTCGACCCTCAGAATTGGTCGCCCCTACTTAAGATCCTCATAATTGACCTCGACACTTAGAATTGATCCCCCTTACTTAAGATCCTCATAATTGACCTCGACCCTTAGAATTGGTCGCTTCTACTTAAGGACCTCACAGCTAACTTCGACACTCAAAATTGGTCGCTCCTACTTAAGGTCCTAAGAATTGACCTAGACCCTCATAATTGGTCGCCCGTCAGTTAAGGTCCTCATAATTGACCTCGACCCTCTGAATTGGTGGCTCCTACTTAAGATCCTCAGAATTTCTCACCCCTCACTTAAGGTCCTTAGAATTAACCTCCACTCTCAGAATTTGTCCCTCCTACTTAAGGTCCTTAGAATTGACCTCAACCTTCAGAATTGGTCGTCGCCCACTTAAGGTCCTCAAAATTAACCTTGATACTCAGAATTGATCGCTCCCACTTAAGGTTCTTAGAACACATCTCGACCCTCAAAATTGGTCACCATAACCTTAGGTCCTCAGAATTGTCCTCGGCTCGCAGAATCGGTCATCCCCAGTAAACCTTAGGTCCTTAGAATCAACATTGACCCTTTAAAATGTCCATCCTCGTCCCTTTTGGTCCACAGAATTGACCTCTTTCTCATGTCTATTCGACGACTTTCACTTGTTCCAAGATAACCTGTCTAGGAGATCTATAGACACCACATTCTAGGACCCCCCCCCCCCAAAGTCTCTCCTTAGGTCCCTAAAACCTCGCCAATTCACTAAAAACTCTAGGACATACTCATAATACCGATCTAGAGGCCATTGGCCGCTCCCGGGCCTCGTATGACTCTGATCAACTTCATCGTCATACCAAAATCTTAATGAAAATTTTAAGGGCACTAAATCCCCTTTCTAATGGTCTACCCTGTTTGTGGATCAATATAGTGGTTCAGACGAATGGACTATTTTACAACAAAAATTAGATCTAGAGGCCACAAAGCACTCCCAAGCACTGATTTGACCACAATCAACTTCATTGTCAGAGTAAAAGCTCAATGAATCTTTAAAAGGAACTGAAATCCCTTTCTTGCGGTCCGCCATGTCCACAAAACAGCATAACAATTTGGACAAAAAAATTGTTTTCCCTCAAAAACAGATCTGGAGGCCATCGAGCGCTCCTGATCTTCGTTTGACCAAACTAAACTCTTCATCTCAAATTATACTGAATGAATATTCGAAGGATACTAAATACTCTTTTCAATGATCTGCCTCGTGCACGAATCAACCTTACGGTACAAACGAACGATTCATTTTACTCTAAAAGGTCACCGAGCACTTTTGGGTCTCGTTTGACCAAAGTTAACTCTTTGAAATGAGTGAAGCTCTTTGAAACATCAAATTAACTTGCACAACCTTTACAACGGTCTTCCCCATGTACGATTCGGACTTACGGTTTGAACGAACGATCCATTGTCGCTTGACGATCTTCTGTCCAAAGGATTGAAGGGCGTTTTTGAGACCCTTTTGACCCAAAGTGAACTCCCAGACCCAGGATTGGCCGAATGATTATCAATGTTCTCTAAATTACCTTTCTAACGGTATGTCCCATGCGTAGTTTGGACTTACGAATTGCATTTTATGACCATTTTTTCAAAAAATCTGCATGAGACTGCTAATTAGCAGGTCCATTTCCCTACCTATCGACAGTGTGTCTAAGGTTACCTGCTAATAGGCAGGACAAGGACAATTACGATCATCAATCCCCTTACCTATATATGGAGAGCATGAGATCACTTCGAGAAGCACCTCAAAACCATCAATTTCAGTGATCTCAATAACACTCTTCTGTAATCAGCGAAGTTTTCCTATGTTAAATACTTCCCCACGTTTCATTTCCATCACTTTCATACCCAATCTAGAAAAAATTGCCTTCTATGTCATCCTACATTCATCCTAACTTGCAAGGAAGCTCATTAAGGATCAAGGTCAAGCTTCAAGTCTCCAAAGAATGTCCAAACACCCTTCTCTTTAAATTTCTTTATTTTCGCATTAGTTATGTAAATTCTTAATTTAGCTTTAGATCACACATATTAATCTCTAATAATTTATTAGTTATATTTCACATAATTTATTTTCTATAAAAATATCCAAAACAAAGAAAAAGAGGGTTACACCTATAAATTTTGATGGGATTCTTTATCACATTTTCTCAACACTAAAGTCATATTTTCTACACACACACATATAATAAACTCCCGTCTGAATCTATGGGATAAACCCCACCTTTGTGCTTCATACGAATTACTTGGACTTTGATCGTAGGCGTTTCGAACTAAAACCTGAGACTCGAGTCCTATTTTTATATTTTCATCTTTTTTTCTATTTTATATATATATATATATATATATATATATATATATATATATATATATATAAAATAATGCTCGTGTGCGGACTAATCCGTATTTTAAAAGTGCGGACCGAACATGTGTCACGTGACGGTGAGTCTAGACATTGTCGGCTAAACTATAGGCACACTCTCTCTCTTTTCTAGGCTCATCGCCAGGTGACACATGTTCGGTCCGCATTCTTAAAATGCGAACTAGTCCGCACAAGAGCAGAATTGTATATATATATATATATATATATATATATATATATCATACTTGTGATTTATACTTGCGTCATATCTAACACATATTATCATTTCATCATAATGCTTAATATCTCAATAATCGCACACATCATATTTTTTAATTATTATTTTGGGAACATTCCAATGTATGACCTCACTCCATATTTTCAATGATACGAGTCGACCGATTCTGATCTTCACTTATGTATACATGCACATACACTTCATGAAGAAATTAACAAAAATAATAACACAAGCCCATGAGAGACCGAAAGGGAGGGATGGGTGCCTAATACCTTCCCATTCCGTAACTTAGGCCCTGAACTTCTGAACTATTGGTTTCGCAAGCATCAGCCTATCTTTGATGCCCTTTTCTCGAGGCGGTGACACATTCTTTTGCCTCTTTTGTGCAAAATAGGTTGGCGAATCTATCTCTATACATCACCCTAAAATCAACGACGGTCGAAGCATCCCCCGATGTAGTGACGGGGAAGATCTCAGGATGGCCACGCATTCCAATGGGGCACTTCCAGTTGTTGTATGGATCCCCTAGATCTTGTAATGCTTCAAGACTTTTCTTGGCTTTTTCCAATTTAGTTTCATACTTTACTCTAATTCAAAAATCCACTTGAACTTTGGACTTTTTACGATCATCATGAACTCAGAATCAATATCTACCTCATAGGTTTGATCATAGGAAACATACTCAGCTTTAGAGATTCTTTCTTCATCAAGTGCGAGCACCACATTGACGTTCCCCTCTTTAATTTCTAACTCCTTGTCCCAATCACACCTCTAGTTTGTGTTGGGAAAATTGATCAACCACTCACTATATGATTTATCATTTTCCATTTACTCCTTAGACAATGTCTTTTTATGTAAGTCATGATCCACAACCATATTTATAGAAACAATTTTATGGGCAGACAATGGATTCTCGTTAACATCTATGAGAGGGATTTGAAGAGTGTCATTAGAGACTTTCTCATTTATTGCCTTGTGCAGAAAATAGCAGGCCTTTGTTAAGTGTTAGACCCTCTAGTGTAGCTCGCAGAATTTTACATCAGTTTTTTCTGCGTCTATGGGTATTTGACCATTCGAGTGGAACCAACCACTACCTCTCGCATCAATATTTGATAACAATCCATGTCTTCTCTAACACTACACAGCAAGGGTAGAGGAACATCATTTCCAAACTTGTTTTATTCCTAAAGCTCAATTCTTTGATTCTTAATCATTTTTCTTTCCTTTGAGACTATTGTCAACATAGTTAATAGCTTATCGCCTATTGACTTGAAATATTCATGGTTTAAGAACAACTTGTGTACTCCAAGTTTGGGTTTTTGGATTTATAATCATCACGATGTTCCTTGCTTTTCAAGTGAATTCTTTAAATGTTCCCTTGTGAGTTTTATTGATCAGGTGAACATTATATTCCTCGACCAATCCTTCTAAGAAAATCTACAATAGCCTTGCTTCGATTGATTCTGCATGGATATTTAGAGATCTCTCTTTAAAACACTTAATATACAACATCAGCTCCTCACCATATTTTTATGTTTCTTGAGCTAAGTGTCTCAAAGTTAACTCATCTTCGGCCATAAATAATTTTTAGAAGAACTTCCTCTACATATCTTCCCAAGTTAGAATACTGTCTGGAACCAATTAGGAATACCATGAATCGACCTTTCCTGTAAGGGTTTTTGAGAACTCTCTCAACCCCAAGTTATTTTTATTACAATTTATGTTGAGGTACTCCACAAACCTTTTGACATGCTCTTTGGGATTATCTCATTTTCAATTGAACTTTATTAAATTTTGTGGGATATACCCCCTCAGGGTATTGTATCTCATTAATACTATGTGGGTAAGGATTCTTCAAATCCTCACACAAGAGAGGAGATTCAGTTTGCTTGACTCAGAGGAGATTTTTAACTTCTAGTGTAACTTCCTTGGAAGGTGACTCATCCACCTACGATTTATTTTTCACAGGGGTTGCAGCAGGAGTAAGGGTCTGCTCGGTCGCTACTTTCTTCTGCAGAGCCGTCTCTGGTCCAACTGCTCCTCCCGTAGGATCCACCACTGGCATAACACATTCTTGGTTTAAATTTTCCATATCTACGTTGTGCTACTTCATAAAATCAAAAAATAGACTCATAATGTACATTTTAGTCAGTCCTGGAGAAACTAAGTTACTCATTTGGCCCACAAAATGATTAGGACCTCGCATCCCTATAACAACAACATATTCATTAGTGGCTTAGTCGCTTTGAAATCCATTACCTATTACAATGTGCTCAAAGAGTAACTACTTGGAAATATTTTGACCTTCTTTATCCATGGTAACGAGGAAACCTCCCTAGTGGAGTTGACAAATATATGAGGGTAGTGGTACGGGGGTTTGTTAATATCTATAAATGGTGAGGCGTGACCCACTCCAATAGAAACTTTTCTATTAAATAGCAATGTTTCAATAATAAGAGCAGATACAAAACAAATGTTTTCAATATAATAATAATGTTATGATTACAAGAATGGGAAACTCATGATTTAATACAACTTTTTAATAATAAATAAATAAATGAACACACTTGAAAGTAGTTAATCTTTGAGCGTGGAGAGATAATCACCTCAATATCTAGAAGATAGAAGGGAGAGAATATTTGTATGGGAGTTTATGCAGCATAATAGTGCTAATTATGTTATTATGTGGTAACTTTTCCCCTAATGATCTATTTATAGTAAAACATTACGGTTGATGTAGCACATGCGTGACAAATTGATATTTCCATGTGATGAATATTTGAAAATTCTTTTATCCTTATTAAAATATGTCACTATGTACCACGATCTGTCTGTTGTGGAGTGACACTTGGTGTAATAGTGGATAAAAAGGTGATTTTATCTGTCATGATGCCAAAAGTACTATTTTTTTGTTATCAAAATGTATTTTCCATGTTTCAAAAACTTGCGAGTGATCTTGAGGGTCAATCACCATATATAGTGTTAAAATGTCTTGCAAGCAGGCAAGTAACTGATCATTGTTTTGTAATGTGAACTATGTAATGTGTGAGTGAGTGCAAGTAACCCCTTGGGTCCCTAGCCTCAATTCTCTCTATTCTTAAGATATTGAAGTTCACTCAACAAGACTTACCTATAATCCTCTATACCAAAACCCTAAAGGGGTCCCAATTGTCTATCCTCTCGATCCTTTATTGCTTGGACAAGGCTTCTTGCTAAGTAAACATGTCAAATATAATAATAATAATAATAATAATAATAATAATAATAATAATAATAATAATAATAATAATAATAATAATAATAATAATAATAATAATAATAATAATAATAATAATAATAATAATAATAATAATAATAATAATAATAATAATAATAATAATAAAAATAAAAACTGATTTTTAGAGAGGGAAGTGCTCATCCACTTATTTATGTGTTACTTGAGTGACTGCTCTCAATTTACTTCACTAAGCAACCAAGGGGTTATTCGTGTACTTGTTCATATTCTGAGAGTTCTGTGACTTGGGGTTTCTTATGCAACCCCCTTTCTAGTATTGCTCGCATAGTGTTTAGAAAGTAGAGAAATTCCTTGTGCATATGTTACTCTTTTGGCTTGGGGTTGCTCGTGTAACCTCCTTACTTAAGTATTATTCTCATAACCCACTAGTGTCTTGGGGGTTTCTCGTGCAACCTCCTTACTTGGGTAATATTCTTATAACCCACTGGTGTCTTACAGGGTTACTCGCGTACCCTTCAATACTATTTGGGCTCAACGCTGCCATGTGTCAAACATTGGTAGATGCAACAAGAACTTTTAATGCGCGTGTGCCTAAGGCAGTGCACATGGAGTTTCGAAGTGTCTTTTGTCTTTTCGAAGTGTTATGTCATGTTTATTTTTAAAAAAAGTAATGATTGTCACCTTAAACCTATAAAAATCCAATGTCAAGTCATTTCAAGCTTTCACAACCCATCTCAATCGCACGTTAATTAAGATAGAGAAAACCATTCCCTGTAACCATTTATATTTTCCATAATTTTCTACAATCTTCGATTACATTCTCTCCCAAAAATCTTTATTCTAACTAGGTTTCTACTTTCCAAGCGTTTACTTTCTATTTTGAGCAGTTTTCTAGGTTGTTATTTGTCCTTTGGGGGCTTCATATACGCCTTTGGACCATTTATTTAGTTTTCTAGGATTTCTCTACAATTTCTTCAATTTTACAGTTGTAATTTGATGTATACTATTACGGTTGTTGTTGATCTGGTGTTTGGTTGGAGGATTTTGTTATTTAGGTGTCCATTGAGTTAGTTGGCCTAGCGTTTCATAGATTTTAGGGTTTTTTTGAACCAAAATTCCTTGCTTTCAAAACAATCAACCCCAAATCCTTGTCCTTTCTCAAAACCTACCATTTAAGAGTGAATCCTCATGGTTAAAGGGGGTATTGAAGAGAAATAGGGAGTTAAATGAGGTTTGTTCTGGTTTCTTTGAGTCTAGGAGGCCAATGCCTTTGCAAATCATCCTCCCCGAAGATGATAGAGACCATCCAAATTTTGTACTTTATGTTCCATATTTTATTGGATCGACTCCTTAGCCCCCAAGTGATCAATATAGCAGTTTTGAGCTTTTAGGGTCTACCAGTTATGACGATGTTAATCATCAATCAAGGGGTAGGAACACATCTCCTTAGATATCTATAATCGGCATTGGCACTTCAACTTAAAAGGCTGTGGAATTTGAGTCTCCCTCTAAGCATCCTAGCTCGCATGGGGTCATCCCAATAGATGACGAGAGCACTTATGGCTCTGAGAGTTTGTAAGACGCTACTACAATAGAGGCTCAGTATTATGATTATGATATTTCTGAGGATGATCTCTTGGAGATGTAGGATCTTAAAAACATTATTTTGGGAATAATATATAGGGTGCTCAGCCCTAACGAAAGAGTATATGATTGATGTTTAACTGACGAGATTTAATTTCTAGTACGGGCCTTATAGGTTTGTGTTCGCCTCCCTCTCCATCGGATCATAAGAGGAATCTTATATGGATACACAATTACCTCTTAATGCATACAGGACGATGTAAGGGTTTCTGGCCTTCTGAAGAGAGCGGTTATGACTTCATATATTTGAAGAAGTCTTTAGATTTGTATATGGGATAAAAAATAATGCAAAAGTCCCATGATACTAACACTTTTCCCTAGGAAATCCAACCAGAATCTGGTAAAAGTATCCCAAACAAACAATCATAACTAGAAACACAAATTTGTGCTCTTGAAGGGGGAACTAGGAGTTTGGCCCAAAGGAAAGAGATAGGTATGTTACTGAATGGTGTGGACAAAACATAATTAGTATTAACCTTTAATCTTATTGTTTCTTCTTCTATAGTTAACTTTCTTTGTGATTTATGTAAGCCCCTTTGTAGAGAAAGTTTCTCCCAAACTATCCCCTTCTCCCATAACTTGGTAAAAAAGGTTTGTGTTGTTGATCCTCCCATTTTTGAGGATTTGTTTACATTAGACAAATTCACAGAACTTGAGTATTATAGACCTCTAAGGTCGGATCAAGCTCAAGTAGAGGTTAGACCATCCTACTAACCTGCAGTCGAGGTTGAAGTATAGGTCGATTAGGAGGTTAAAGAAGGTAAGAAAATTTTCTTCAAGTGTTAGCCCGTTCTTACTTTGCAATTTTATTGACTACTGTATTTTTTTATAAAAATTCTAGTCCATATGCTTCAAGAGTTTGTTGGAACCTTCTATTAGGATGGGCCCCAAACAAACTGATTGTGCTTATTCATAAAAGAAAAAGGTCGAGAGGGAGAATAATAAAGCTAAAGCTAAGGCCAGAAAATAGGTCGGGTTGATACTAAGAAGAAAATTGAGGCTGGGTCCTAGAAGAAGGCTAATACTGAGGCCAAGAAAAAAAGTAAAAGTCATTGCTAGTCAAACTTTGGTTAGTCCTATTGGCACTAATGGCCCCCAGCTGCTAGGAACAAAAGGATAGTGGAGGCTTCTAATTCCCAACATAACCTAAAGTATATAAGGCTAGAAGAGATGAGTCTAATAGGACTTGGGCTGATGCTTATGATGATCGATAGGGAGTGAACCCGATAGTTGGTCAGGGAACCTAAAGTCAACTACCAATATTTTGTGGCTAAGGAATACAAGTTTGAAGCTAATAATTCTATCAACCTCAAAGCATTGAAGAAGGATCTAAATTCCATTATTTATCATAATGGCAATGCTTTATATATTCTCGATTATCATGGGTACATCCTTTATTTTGAGCACTTGCCTATCATAAATACAATGCTTTGTGGACACTTGCCTATCATAAAGCGCTTGTAGTAAGTTTTGAATTTTTTATTCTCTTTATAAGGTTTTTATTACTATATGATATAATTCATTTCATTCTTTTTTAGAGTGGCATGAAGGATATAATTCTTCAGGAGAAAGCTCATGCATCCATAGCTCATGCTCATAAATTTAATCAAGAAAAGTAGGCAAACCAAGAGCTTCGATAGTAATGCAATAGTTAGAGCCAGAAAGTGATAGTTATAAAGGGAAAAACCAACAAGGCTAAAGATGAGCAGAACAAGACCTATGATGAGCTGAAAGAGAGGATGGCCAACTGGTGGAGAAGACCTTAGCCCTTAGTGTGGTCGAGGAGGAGAACAAGAATCTTAAAGAGCAGGCAAGCATTGATGCCACCAGAATTCAGAGTTTGGTGGAGGCATTGGCTAAGGCCAATAAAGCACTTGCTAAAGCCAAGGGGAATTCCATTAAGAAATATAAAGCTTCCCCATCCTTCTCTGAGGAGACAATGACTTTATTTGCTGATGGATTATAATATCCCGTGATTTTGAACCACAAATATCTTTTTATAAATCGAAATCAAAAAAATATTTTTTATTTAAATTAAATATTTTTGGTATTTAAAAATGTTAGTTTTGATATATAATAAATAGGGTTTTAATCGGATTCAAAATCAGATTTTTTCAATAATTCTTCTATATCGGTTGAACAAGGGGGGAACAGATTCGCCCCTGGGGGAACAGATTCACCCAAGGGGGAATTGATTCGGTAGTCCCTAGAAGATTTGGCAAAATTTGCTTATTTTTAATTGTTTGTGTTGATTTCAAACTCTTTTATTTTCTTATATTAAAAAGGCTCGAGTTTAGAACACTTTTAACACATTTCAAAAAGCAGTAGCCTCCCGATTATTCTTTCCTCCCATCTACAAAACTTGAACCCCATTAAAAATAAGTTTCAAATCAAGTTTTAAAGATTCAAATCAAGTTTTCTCTAAAATAACCAAAAATGAGTCTTTATTATTTTCATGAGAGGATCGCAACTGTATAATCAGCATTTCGAGGCAACTTCTTATCAGGCATGAATACTTATATTGTTCCCTTTAAGTGTCATATGTTTTAAATGTTTTCTAAACTTAATTAATCATGTTTTCTTAAAATTAATTAGTAAGATTAATTAGGGATAGTGAAAGTAAATTTGGGGTTATTTTTATTAAATCTAAAAATATGATTTAAGACTTGAAACAATCGCGTGCTTAGATCAGTGTGTTTTACGTTATGGTATATTTGTGGGACGAATCTCATATTAGAATTAAAATATGAACTTAGAATAACATTTTGACTCGTAGAATTATGATATCAAATGTGTATTATGTAGAACGAATTTGTTGTTGTATAGGATCATTATTTCTAATATTTGATTTGGATTATGTGTTGAATTGTTAAAATATCACTCATATTGGAATTATGAAATTTGACACTTTATGTGATTATTTGGTGTAATTTAGTTATTACATGATTAAATGAATGCAATTTAAATGGAATCAAAATTGTAAGATTAATTGGTGGATTGTAGTGTTAAAGTAAAATATAATTTACATGGAGCTTGTTCATGTTAATATTAAGATTTAGTGAGTACTTGTACTTTCACTTGTTTTATAGGTTTCCTTATGGGTATGGGACAAGTAGGTAGACTTGTTATTGTTGGCACTTTTTAGGTATGGGACTAGCGAGTGTATTCTTATACGGTTGGATATTTTTCCTAGGTGGGGCTAGGTAGTACGCTATTATGTTATTCCTATAGTCTAGGAGGGAGACTAGGTGATGATTTTTGTAGGTATTCTTCCTAGACTAGGTAATCCTTATGGTTTGGTGATATCAAGGTATGGGACAAGGAATGGTTTTAGGTTGTGATACCCAAATTATGGGTGGGGCTAATTGTAAACAAACAAAATTTGATTAAAAATTAATAATTAATGCCTAAGATAATAAACGGGTATTAAAATGAATTTGGCATCACCAATATGTGCAGGGATAACGATAATTGGGTCGAAAGGCTATAGTGACTTGGGTGTTTGTTTGCATCGCCAATATGTGCAGAACTAATGATAATTATGTTGGTTGGCTATAACAAAGTGGGTGCGTGTTGGCTTCACAAATATGTGCAGGGCTAATGATAATTGGGTTTCCTGGCTATAGTGAGCATAGAACATCATCAACATGTGTAGGGCTAACATAATTGGTGCTTCTGACTATAGTGATGGTAATATGTGTGATGTGTTGAGTATTTTAGGCGTGCCCGAATATGTGCAGAATTAATAGAAAGGTCGGTTGGCTATAGTGGTGTCCCTTTAATAATAATTGATTAATTACATTAAATTAAGTCAATGGATTTAACATAACTAAATTCACTATCTTAATAACATAATTGGTTTTGAATAATGGGTTGGTTTAGCTATGTGGGTAGTTAGTATTGTTTTATTTTACTCGCATGTTCTTAGATCGCGCAATTTAAAATACTCTGTTGTAATATTTATCTCATATAATGCTTACGTCTACATTCTCGGATCCTAATTGGGAGGAGTAGATGGTATTCATGTGGCAGACTCTGACCCATTGTGTTGACTAACATTTCAGGTATAGTTGTTGAAGTAGCTGTACAAATTGAATTGGAGATTCGTGAAGTGCAACTGGAGTATTTTATTTCTTTAGTAGTTTAGATTTTTCCATTCCATCGTTTTATTAATGAGAAAATTTCTTATGGATTTGGTGGGCCATTCGGTTCCACGGTTGTTTACGATTTATTTTCAGTTGGAGTTACAGTTAGATGATTTCATTTAAGTATTAATTTATCTTTTGGAGTTGAATTTTTATTTTATAGTTAACATGGTGATGGAATTTATTGTGTAGATGTTTATATTCGTTGGATTAAATTTTGGATTATATCTTTTGAAAAATTTTTATAATGTCTCATATTTCTATCACATGCTAAGAATCGTATTTTAATTTTGACACTCAGCGTAGGTTGGCAAAGGGGACGGGCCACCTCCAATGTCAAAATATGATGGGTATCACATGGATATGATGAACTAAAAAAATAAGGGGGAGGAAACATTACCTAAAAATTATCAATATTGTTAGCAAAGGGGAGGGATATGAGGAGGAGGTTATGGGCTTAGTTGATGAGGGAGCTAATAGAGAAGTGGACGACCAAATACCTGAAGGTCGGGTGGCTAGGCAAACTGAGAAGGATACTGAACCGACCCTTACTATTTCTTTTCAGGTGGCCCAAGAAAATCCGCAATGCATCCGTATGACTAAGGATGGTATTGATAATACTTGTCTGTAATACCCCGTATTTTTGTGATATTTATTTATGGGATTAATTGAATTAAATGTGTATTAATTGAGAATTAATCCGGATAAAATATTAACGAGATGTGAGTTGGTATTTGATTATAATGCATATATATGTCAATATATGAATATTGAGAATATTAAAACTATCGCGAGATTGAAATACGGCAATTTGGGAAATTTTGTTGGGACGCGCGTGACAGTCGCGTGAGGAATATAATTATTTTAATTAAAAAGTGAATTTTATTTTTATCAACCGGATAGTCATTTTGAGTGCTCCAACGCATCCGGAAGGGTCGAAATAGTCAGAAAACACTAGCCGGGAGTTTAGTTTGGGTCCCGGGGCATTTTTAGGCCATACCGGCAACGTAAAAGGGTATTTTGGTAATTTTGGAATTTTGGGATTTATGACCAACGAATTTTGGGAGTTTAAAATAGGAAATTTAATGACCCACTAACCCATTACCAGCAATTAACTGATTAGAGGGCAACAGGAGTTTCATGAGAAGTTAGGAGAGGTTCCCAAAAGAGAAAACCTTAACCTTCATCTTCAACCTTGGGAGAAAAAGGAGAGAGAGAAACCTTCATCAATTCAACACCAAATTCAGAGAATAATCCAAGGCAAGTGGTTTAATTACGTTAATTTCAAGCGAATGCTTCTTCCATGCTTAGAAATTGATATAATTGCATTTTGTTGGGAGACTTGTAAAAACCCATGTAATTGGAGTTATAAATTCATGTTTTGATAAAGAGATTGCATGTAGAAATATGTTTGGGCGATTATATTGTTAGAAATACATCCTTAATATTACAAAAACGGATTTAATTGTGGATATTGATGACTTTAAATTTCTAGGGTTCATATTCATAAGGGTTGGGGGAATATTGGGAGATTTGATAATTGGGTGTTGTTTAGTGAGACTTGACCCCATAAATATGTTAAAATACGACCTAAGTATGTTTAGGAATGATTAGGAACCTCAAAACACTGTTGGGATAATGTTTGGATGAGTTTTGAGAAGAGAAAGTTGGAGGAAAAACGAATTTAGGAATTCTGGGCTCGAAACTGTCACCTTGTTAGAAGACCTGCCCAGGTCGTTCGAACGAGCTCGTTCGAACGAGCTTCTAACGAGTTGACAGTTTGCCTTCTAACGAGTTGGATGTTCGTTAGATGCCCACTTCGTTCGAACGAACTCTCGTTCAAACGACCTCGTTCGAACGAGACTTCTAACGAGTTGACAGATCGGCCTTTTTGGCCTGATTTGATTTATAATGTCCCGTAACCTGGTTTAATTGTAGAGATAACATTCCCTTGATGACTAATTGATATAGTTGGGATATTTGGGATATATTGAGGAGTAAAACATAGAAGTGTGATTTGAACCAAATGAAAATTGTGGATTAGGACGTGAGAGACTATTACGATGTGAGAACAAGTGACGGCTTAAATATTTGTATTAACTGGGGACATGTGAATTGTGTAACATTATAAGTTGGTATGAGAATGAAAAGTATACCACTAATAAAATTATGGTAATTACTAAGACGTGTGCGTGCTTAGTATATGTATATGATTTTATGTGTATGACATACCTACCATACTTGCTATCACGGGAGGTTTGCGTTCGCTTAGGGACATCTATTCTTTGTGTGCCTACGGGGGGATATAGATGAGTACCTCGAGGACATAGGTCAAAGAAGGACTTATTGGGAAGTTAATAAGTCTGCTGATCATGGGAGCGTAGGTATGTGCGTGACCCATGTGATGTGACTGTGTTCGCCTCCATTGTTTGTCATTGTTGTTATCTGAGAACGATTCCTGAGAGATTCGGAATGCGTGATCCTTATGTACGTGATGTACCGGGATGGATAGCAGAGTATGTGTGCACCGCAGCTTAGTCTCGGGGTGCTTGTATTGTATATTTATGATGTGAATGATATACGGTTAAATGAACAGACTTGTCATGTTTAATTATGAGAATAATTTATAGTAACTCCTTGAGAATATAAATAAAGGGATAACCTCCAGTAAATGGTAATGCTAATAATTGAGAATCCGAGTTTAAGTAAAGCTATCTATTCAAGTGATAATATTGGGAATTCATATTGTGAATCGAGTATATGGGTTAGAACTTATGTCGATTTAGTTAGATATAAATACCACTTAGATGGGTACTGTACGTTAGGAGTGCACGATTAGACGAGAGGTGAGTATTTCATGTGAGAACACGTCCTAACATGTATTTTGCATTCTTTGTTTTAATGTAATTAAAGCACTTGCTGTTTTTAAAATACTCTCCACTTTCGGGCTCTGACCTGTTTGCTTTCAAATCTATTTTTGTAAAAACCTTTTTGTTGCCCAGCCACAAGGACACCATGCATAGGATTTCCATTCAGGTGACGAGCTGTAGCTGATTGTGGAAGTTACAGGGCCTTGCTAGTAGACGCTTCTTTTCTAGTCTTGACTCCATATTCAGTTTCATCATTTGTAGGGCAGGTCGCCCATTTATTTTAGAGACATTTTTATATTTCAGTTATTCAGATTATGGATTGTAATTAATTCAGGATTCAGACTTGTTTTATTATTTCAGTTGTGGGATTATTGTGAGGAGTATTTCCTCCAGACTCTTTATTACTTGTTGATTACACTATTGGGAATTTATTGTGTATGGTTATGTTATTTTTATTCTTCACTTGCTTCATGCTAATCAGATTTAATTTAAAATTGGCAACTCGCTTTTTAAATACTAGGTGGTTAGTAATCATTAAAATGTTTTCGACAGTGATGCTATTAACTGAACCAACTTGGCATTTTGTATTAATTTTAATAAAGGAGTAGCTACCCGGTATTTAATTAGTCGGGGTGTCACAGGTGGTATCAGAGCATCAGGTTCTAGTGTCCTTTAGGATCTGTACGGCTTATTATGTTTCCGCTGATCTTTCTTTGATGTAGAGCCCTATATTTTAGGACTGTTGTATTCTTTTATGTATGCTTCGCTCTTCAGCTATTTTGAGTTTATAACTGCGAAACTTATAGACTTTACTCTTAATTTAGATGCCTCCACGACGTGCACCACGGGTTCCTAGGGATGCACAGCCAGAGCCCCAGCCAGCACCAGTACAGGGCACCATGAATGCCGCCGAGGTTGCAGCTATTGTAGCCTAAGAGGTAAATGCCTCTCTAGCAGTTGTACAGCAGGCACCACCCCAGGCGCCAGTAGCCGCACCAGTTCAGTCACATGCATTCCCGTCTGCTTGGGAACGCGTACGTGATGCTTTTCAGAAAGCACACCCTCCGGAGTTCGCAGGTAGCTCCGATGTTGTGGTTTCAAGTCAGTGGAGGAAAGACATTCAGAGGCACTTGAGGATGTATGAGTGCACCGATGTTTAGAAGCAGGTACTAGCTACTTTCAAGCTAGTGGGATCTGCACTGCAGTGGTGGGAGTCTATTACCACCGGGGAGGAGAGAGATACTCTCACGATACAGGAGTTTGGGGTGCGGTTTGACCGCAAGTATTTTCCGTCAGCCGTTCACACAGAAATGAGGAGGAAGTTAATGAATCTCAGACAGGAGGGAAGGACTGTGGCCGAGTATGAGGCCGAATTCACTAATCTACTGAATATTATTCCGGATGAGATACCGACAGAAGAGAAGAAGATCCAGAAGTTCACCGATGGATTGACATGGAGGATCCGTCAGCATTTGTTAGGGAACCTCTCATTGGCCACTTATTCTGACGTGGTTAACACTGCACTGTTACACTGCCAGGATCACCGCTTTCACATGGCTCAGAGCAAGAGATCAGGAGAGTCCAGCCATCAGGGCAGGACTGGAGGAAATGGTGCCAGTGGGGCACAATCTACTCAGGGGCAGAGGCAGGGTGACCAGGGTTCCCAGCAGGGGGATCATAAGAGGTTCAGATCAGGGAATTTCAGGCATGGACAGGGAGGTTTCAGGCAGGGCCATCAGGGTCCGAACGGCCATCAGGGCCAGCAGGGGCAGAATGGTCAACAGCAGTTTCAGCAGGGCCAGCAGGGCCAGGGGAGGAATGGTAATGGCCACCAGGGCCGAGGGAAGTAGGGACAGAGAGGGGGGGACTTCCCGGGGAAGTGTTACGTTTGTGGCAAGACTGGCCATAAATGCCAGGATTGTCCGGGTAGGGGTAGGGCCCCGCAGCAGCAGCAGCAGGGTGCTCGACAGGAGCCGCAGAGGCCTATGTTTCCCGCCGCCCTCCCGGCACCACCACAGATGGCAGCATTACCACCCATTCCAGCAGTCCCAGTTCAGTAGGGACAGCTTCAGTATGGGAGAGTGTATCAGCTCCAGCAGGCCGCAGCCCCACAGGATCCACCAGCCATTTAGGGTATGTTCTCTATTTAGGGGACTCTGGGGCGTATTTTATTTGACACGGGGGCTATACATTGTTTCATTGCTATGATATTTGCACGCACCATTGGGTTGTTAGACACCGCCGAGAGCACGGTTACCTGTGTAGATTCACCGCGGAGTAGGGGTTCCATGATTTCCCTTATATGTAGGGGCGTGGGTATAGATATCGGGAGGCTTACTCTACCCGCGGATATGTTAGTGTTAGAGATGACCGAGTATGATGCCATTATTAGTATGGATTGGCTAGTTGCGTACCGAGTCATGATTGACTGTTTTAGTAGGAGCATTATCATTCCATTCCCGGGCAGGAGATGTTTTTGGTGGCGATGCCTCGTCCTGAGGGAGGATCGTCCACTCATTTGTACTATATAGAGGAGGAGACCTCTAAAGAAGTGGTGATACTACTTGATTCGATTCCAGTTATTCGAGAGTTTGCCGATGTATTTCAGGATATACCTGGATTACCTCCGAGTAGAGAGATAGATTTTGTGATCGATTTGACGCCGGGCACTCGGCCTATTGCCCGCGCACCTTACCGTATGGCTCCAGCTGAGATGAGAGAGTTACGGGATCATATTGAGCAGTTGTTGGGTCAGGGGTTTATACGGAGGAGTACTTCGCCGTGGGGTGCCCCTGTGTTGTTCGTGAAGAAGAGGGATGGATCATTGAGGTTGTTTGTAGATTACCGGGAGTTGAATAAGGTCACGATACGGAATAAGTATCCGTTGCCCCAAATCGATGACTTATTCGACCAGCTGATAGGAGATTCTTTCTTCTCAAAGATTGATTTGCGATCGGGATACCATCAGTTGCGTATCAGGGAGGAGGACGTCTCGAAGACTGCTTTCTTAACGAGATATGGTTCGTACGAGTTTCGGGTCATGCCTTTTGGTTTGACCAATGCTCCAGTCGTGTTTATGGACTTGATGAATAGGGTGTTCAGAGAGTTCCTAGATCAGTTTGTCATTGTCTTCATTAATGATATTCTGGTTTACTCCCAGACAGAGGAGGAGCACGCCGAGCATTTGAGGCAAGACGCTATGTCAGAACGACCTGTATGCAAAATATGATAAGTGCGAATTCTGGCTGAAGGAGGTTCAGTTTTTGGGGAATATTATTTCCGACCGGGGGATATCTGTTGATCCGGGGAAGGTATCCGCGGTAAAGGAGTGGGGATAGCCCACGACACCGACTGAGATCCGTAGTTTCTTGGGCCTAGCAGGATACTACAGGAGGTTCATTCAGGGTTTCTCCAAGATAGCGGGTCCTTTGACACATCTAACTCGTAAGGGTGTGCCATTCATCTGGAGTGATGCCTATCAGTTGGAATTCGATGAGTTGAAGGATAAGTTGACCTCAGCACCTGTGTTAGCACTGCCAAGACCGGGAGTTGAGTATCTAGTTTACACCGATGCGTCCTTGCAAGGACTTGGAGGTGTATTGCAGCAGGAGAGTCAGGATATAGCTTATGCTTCCCGTAAGCTTAAGCCTCACGAGAAGAATTACCCCACCCACGACTTGGAGTTAGCGGCAGTGGTGTTTGCCCTTCGGATTTGGAGACATTATCTCTTGGGAGAGAAGTTTCGATTGTTCACGGACCACAAGTCCCTACAGTACCTATTCACGCAGAAAGAGTTGAATATGCGGCAGCGAAGGTGGCTTGAGTTTGTGAAGGATTACCAGTTTGATATCCAATATCACCCGGGGAAGGCTAACGTAGTAGCAGACGCGTTGAGCCGTAGGCCAGTAGATGAAGTGGCAGGGGTGTGGAAGGCAAAGTGGAAGGAGTTGGGACACCAGGATGTAGTGGCCCGATCATTCATGTCGGTGATGACTGTTACACCGCAGATTGTCACGAGAGTGGTAAAGGCACAAGCAGATGACTCGTTCTGTCAGGAGCAGATAGTTCGATTATTAGCAGAGGGAGCCGAGTTCAATACCGTTAGCTCAGACGGGGGATTACGCTTCAATGGTAAACTGGTAGTTCCGAAAGGGGAGGAATTGCGACACGAGGTGATGGCAGAGTCGCACGGCTCATGGTTCGCAGTACATCCCGGTGGGGACAAAATGTACCAAGACATGAGACGACAGTATTGGTGGAGCGAAATGAAGAAAGATATCGCCGTGTTTGTTTCTAAATGCGCCACTTGTCAGCTGGTAAAAGTGGATCATCAGAGACCGGCAGGACTTCTACAGCCGTTAGAGGTCCCGATGTGGATGTGGGAGAGCATATCCATGGACTTTATCACGGGGTTACCTACGTCACAGAGGGGTCACGACTCCATTTGGGTAATTGTGGATAGGTTGACCAAAGTCGCTCATTTTCTACCCGTAAGGACAGACTACATTACGGGACAGTATGCCCAGCTCTTTATTGCAGAAATACTGAGACTTCACGGTGTGCCCCTAAATATTGTGTCTGACAAAGATAAGATATTTGTTTCACGGTTTTGGGAGAGTTTTCAGGAGGCCATGGGCACGGAATTGCGGTTGAGTACGGCGTATCACCCACAGACCGACGGGCAAACCGAGCGTACAAACCAGATGTTGGAGGACATGTTGCGTATGTGCATCATTGATTTTGGGGGTGGATGGGAGCAGTATCTTCCACGGGTGGAGTTTGCTTACAACAACTCCTACCAGTTCACCATTGGAATGGCTCCATTTGAGGTGTTGTACGGTAGACCTTGTCGTTCCCCAGCATGTTGGTTGGAGGTGGGGGACAACAAACTACTTGGGCCGGAAGTAATTCAGAATACTTTGGTGAGGATAGAATTGATAAGGAGTCGCATTCGGGTAGCTCAGGATCGACAGAAGAGCTATGCTGATGCGAAGAGGTTCTTCAGAGAGTTCCAAGTGGGGGACCAAGTTTTACTCAGAGTATCTCCTATGAAGGAAATTATGCGATTTGGGAAGAAGGGGAAGTTGGCACCGAGATATGTGGGGCCATTTCCTATCATCGAGCAGGTTGGGTCTGTTGCATATAGAATTGGGTTACCGGAGCATTTGCACAGGATACATGATGTGTTTCATATTTCCTCGCTAAGGAAATATCTTAGGGACGATTTGGCTCATTCTCACATTGCTTTGGAGGACATCGATCTCCATCCTGATATCTCCTACGAGGAAGGGCCGATTGCTATTTTGGACCGAAGTGAGCGGAAACTGCGGTCAAAGATAGTCCCGTTAGTACATGTTCAGTGGCGGCATCATAATGCCGAGGAGTCCACATGGGAGTGCAAGGATGAGATGCGCGAACGTTATCCAGAGTTATTTGTACCAGGTACTTTCTAGTTCTGAATTTCGGGACGAAATTCTGTTATTAGGGGGGAAGTATGTAATACCCCGTATTTTTGTGATATTTATTTATGGGATTAATTGAATTAAATGTGTATTAATTGAGAATTAATCCGGATAAAATACTAACGAGATGTGAATTGGTATTTGATTATAATGCGTATATATGGCAATATATGAATATTGAGAATATTAAAATTGTCGCGAGATTGAAATACAACAATTTGGGAAATTTTGTTGGGACGCGCGTGACAGTCGCGTGAGGAATATAATTATTTTAATTAAAAAGTGAATTTTATTTTTATCAACCGTATGGTCATTTTGAGTGCGCCGACGCATCCATAAGGGTCGAAATAGTCAGAAAACACTAGCCGGGAGTTTAGTTTGGGTCCCGGGGCATTTTTAGGCCATACCGGCAACGTAAAAGGGTATTTTGGTAATTTTGGAATTTTGGGATTTATGACCAACGAATTTTGGGAGTTTAAAATAGGAAATTTAATGACCCACTAACCCATTACCAGCAATTAACTGATTAGAGGGCAACAGGAGTTTCATGAGAAGTTAGGAGAGGTTCCCAAAAGAGAAAACTTAACCTTCATCTTCAACCTTGGGAGAAAAAGGAGAGAGAGCAACCTTCATCAATTCAACACCAAATTCAGAGAATAATCCAAGGCAAGTGGTTTAATTACGTTAATTTCAAGCGAATGCTTCTTCCATGCTTAGAAATTGATATAATTTCATTTTGTTGGGAGACTTGTAAAAACCCATGTAATTGGAGTTATAAATTCATGTTTTAATAAAGAGATTGCATGTAGAATTATGTTTGGGCGATTATATTGTTAGAAATACATCCTTAATATTACAAAAACGGATTTAATTGTGGATATTGATGACTTTAAATTTCTAGGGTTCATATTCATAAGGGTTGGGGGAATATTGGGAGATTTGATAATTGGGTGTTGTTTAGTGAGACTTGACCCCATAAATATGTTAAAATACGACCTAAGTATGTTTAGGAATGATTAGGAACCTTAAAACACTGTTGGGATAATGTTTGGATGAGTTTTGAGAAGAGAAAGTTGGAGGAAAAACGAATTTAGGAATTCTGGGCTCGAAACTGTCACCTCGTTAGAAGACCTGCCCAGGTCGTTCGAACGAGCTCGTTCGAACGAGCTTCTAACGAGTTGACAGTTTGCCTTCTAACGAGTTGGATGTTTGTTAGATGCCCACTTCGTTCGAACGAACTCTCGTTCGAACGACCTCGTTCGAACGAGACTTCTAACGAGTTGACAGATTGGCCTTTTTGGCCTGATTTGATTTATAATGTCCCGTAACCTGGTTTAATTGTAGGGATAACATTCCCTTGATGACTAATTGATATAGTTGGGATATTTGGGATATATTGAGGAGTAAAACATAGAAGTGTGATTTGAACCAAATGAAAATTGTGGATTAGGACGTGAGAGACTATTACGATGTGAGAACAAGTGACGGCTTAAATATTTGTATTAACCGGGGACATGTGAATTGTGTAACATTATAAGTTGGTATGAGAATGAAAAGTATACCACTAATAAAATTATGGTAATTAATAAGACGTGTGCGTGCTTAGTATATGTATATGATTTTATGTGTATGACATACCTACCATACTTGCTATCACGGGAGGTTTGCGTTCGCTTAGGGCCATCTATTCTTTGTGTGCCTACGGGGGGATATAGATGAGTACCTCGAGGACATAGGTCAAAGAAGGACTTATTGGGAAGTTAATAAGTCTGCTGATCATGGGAGCGTAGGTATGTGCGTGACCCATGTGATGTGACTGTGTTCGCCTCCATTGTTTGTGATTGTTGTTATCTGAGAACGATTCCTGAGAGATTCAGAATGCGTGATCCTTATGTACGTGATGTACCGGGATGGATAGCAGAGTATGTGTGCACCGCAGCTTAGTCTCGGGGTGCTTGTATTGTATATTTATGATGTGAATGATATACGGTTAAATGAACAGACTTGTCATGTTTAATTATGAGAATAATTTATAGTAACTCCTTGAGAAGATAAATAAGGGGATAACCTCCAGTAAATGGAAATGCTAATAATTGAGAATCCGAGTTTAAGTAAAGCTATCTATTCAAGTGATAATATTGGGAATTCATATTGTGAATCGAGTAGATGGGTTAGAACTTATGTCGGTTTAGTTAGATATAAATACCACTTAGATGGGTACTGTACGTTAGGAGTGCACGATTAGACGAGAGGTGAGTATTTCATGTGAGAACACGTCCTAACATGTATTTTGCATTCTTTATTTTAATGTTATTAAAGCACTTGCTGTTTTTAAAATACTCTCCACTTTCGGGCTCTGACCTGTTTGCTTTCAAATCTATTTTTGTAAAAACCTTTTAGGTGCCCAGCCACAAGGACACCATGCATAGGATTTCCATTCAGGTGACGAGCTGTAGATGTTTGTGGAAGTTACAGGGCCTTGCTGGTAGACGCTTGTTTTCTAGTCTTGACTCCATATTCAGTTTCATCATTTGTAGGGCAGGTCGCCCATTTCTTTTAGAGACATTTTTATATTTCAGTTAATCAGATTATGGATTGTAATTAATTCAGGATTCAGACTTGTTTTATTATTTCAGTTGTGGGATTGTTGTGAGGAGTATTTCCTCCAGACTCTTTATTACTTGTTGATTACACTATTGGGACTTTATTGTGTATGGTTATGTTATTTTTATTCTTCAGTTACTTCATGCTAATCAGATTTAATTTAAAATTGGCAACTCGCTTTTTAAATACTAGGTGGTTAGTAATCATTAAAATGTTTTTGACAGTGATGCTATTAACTGAACCAACTTGGCATTTTGTATTAATTTTAATAAAGGAGTAGCTACCCGGTATTTAATTAGTCGGGGTGTCACATTATCAAGATCCTCCTGCAGCTCAAAGTGCTTGAGATCCTTTTTTTCACTTTTAATGCTTTTTTGTAAATTTACTCATTAATTTTGAGCAATGTATTTGTAATGTTTTTTAAGATCCACTTGAATAGATGTTTTATTGGAATGAAATTGATTCCCATACTTCTTCATTTATTTTTGCATATATAATATTTGCCTATTTTGATTTTCTGCCAAGGTGTTTTGTCCAGCCTAGCTATTAGCCCCTTACTTATAGTGAAGTATTTATGGTGTATAGATTAACATGCAAAATATTTAGCACAGAGTTAATTTTAGGGAAAAAATTGAAACAACTCTTTTTAAATTAGAATAGGCGGCCTCCCAGCTTTTTTGTGTTATGGTCTTGTGGTCGATTCTTGGTCAGCCTGACCTGACTTTCTAGCTACATGTTGAACCAACCTAAGTTATCCTGATAGGGTTGTTATAAGTGAAGACTTAAGGTTCCATTACCAACTTTGGGTGTGCAGTCTTTTGGCTGTAACCAATGAAGTGCTCATCTGTGTTGGGAATAGCTAACTTGCTAGTTAAATAGGTCAGTTTTAGCTGACCTGACCTTGTGACAGCATTGGTTTCCCAGGTTGACCAACTTCTTGATTATGAACTATGTAATGGATTAGGCCCCTCATGAAGTATAATGTAGTCATTTTCATCTTGATTTTATTCAGTTTGGAGAAGTTTTCGGTCTGGGCTTCTTGTACATTTCTTACACCAATGGACTTTGTAGTAAATAATAGAAGAACCTAAAATAATAACACAATGGGGAGGAATATTAGTTTCATTCAGAACTTGTGAAACTGTTTACCAGGATTACTTCATTACATAAAAGAAATGTTCTCTATTGATTCTGATCATCTTAATGATAGTATTTTCAAGATTTCCAGTGTTCCAAGGGTTTTTAAATGGTTAACCTTCTAAAGTTTCAATTCTATAGGTTCCTGGATGCACAATTGTTGAAACTCTATATGATCCATGTCAGCTTGTCTTAATATTATTCTCCTTTTGGAGCACCTTATTTAAGCCTAACTTACCCTCCTTCATCATTCTCGACTTGATTATCTTATTATAAAATCTCGATGTTCTGAGTTGGTATACTGCTACTTGAAGAGTTTCATCTCATATGACCTCTTCTGCTAAATCCAAATCCAACCATCGCATCAAATCACTCCTCGACGAGTTGAAACTCAACCCCCTATGACTTGGTAGACATATCTCTGTAAGTACAACAACTTCAATGTTAAATGCCAACATAAAGGGAGTTCCAGCCATGGCTTTCCTCAGAGTTGTTCTGTAAGCCCAGAGCACACTCTATAACTCATTGATCTAGTTCCCTTTGGCATCGTCTAAACTTTTTTAATCCCATCAAGCAAGGTTTTGTTGGTGACCTCAGTTTTTCCATTACACTGCGGATGATTATGTGCAGAATGCAGCTTCTTTATTTTCGATCTGATATAATAATCTTCGAATTGGTTATTATCATATTGTGTGGCATTGATTGATAATGAACGTGTAGGGTATCCTATACCGGTAAGTAATATTATTCTATATTAATTAGAAGACATTCTCACAAGGCATCTCTACTAATGGCTCGACTTTACTCCACTTTATAAAGTAGTCTACCATGATGACCAAGTACCTGATTCTGCTCTCCTCTATAGCAATGGGATAACCAGATATAATCCCCTCATGGAGAAAGTCTAAGGGGATGTGATCAGTGTTAAAGCTTCCCCGGGTCTTTTATGAATGACTACGTATCTTTGGCACTTGTCACACTTCCTAGTGTAGTCTACGCATTCCTCTTTCATATTTGGCTAATAGTACCCTTGGGTGGACACCCTTTTTACCAGTGACCTCCCTCCTGAATATGCCTCGTATGATCCTTCGTGTACCTCTTTAAGCAGGTTGGTGACCTCTACCTGATGAACACATCACACTAAGGAAGGAACAAAACGTCGCTAGAACATGTTTCTGCCTTCCATTACATACCTCGTTAGTTTATAATAGAGTCTGCTTTCCTCCTTAGGATCTTTCAAAAATGCATCGTTTATTAAATACGAAGATAAAATATGAGAACGTGCGTGCTCGCGTTCAAATGATCAAATTATATATTAAACACCTTTTAACCCAAACAAACCCTAAACATGCAACTAGGTGTGATTGAAACAATATGAAATCATGCAAGAGTTATTCAAACACACATAATTGAGGAAAAATCCCCCACAGGGGAAAAACCATTTATTTTCACTATAATTTGTAAGAAAACGGCTTACAATCGGATTACAATGAAAATACAAGTTAACTAAGAATTACCCTCAGGTATCGGATTCTGTAGTCGCGGCTGGAATTATCCCTTTCCAGTAGGGCTGCAATGGAGAAGAAGAATGGTCTCCTCCACAAGGGTTGAACTGCAAAAATTGCGTTCCTGGGTTACCAAAAGGATTCACAAATGTATGGAATTTGTGTTAATCAAAATACCTAGAGTATTGGTACTCAATAGGTGAAGACTTGGGGCTTTCTTTACTCTGGAAATATTGTAAATAAGTCTTAGAAAAACCACTTCCCGTAGTGGGATTAAATAGGAGAACTTGAGCCCTAAAATTCAGAACATGATCTGAACACGATCTGTTTGAAATTATCCTCGTCGGATCGGTCCGGTCTCTTTAGGCGGATCGGTCCGGTGACATCGGATCGGTTCCTTTTTTAAGGCGGATCGATCCGGTTGGCGTCGGATCGGTTCGGCTTTTTAGCTTCATCGGTTCGCTATGGATCCGGGGTACACTGGCCTCTCCTCAACAGGCAGATCGGTCCGGTCTCTTTAGGCGGATCTGTCCGTATGAACCGGATAGGTTCTTTTATCTGGGCCGGATCGGTCCGGTCTGTTCCCTGATTCCTTTTCTGCCTTTGATATTTGTATTCCGTTGATGAGCGTATGATTCTTGAATTTTCTCAACGGTGTAACGGCGTACGACATATAAAATGCTAATGGACAAAAATGTCCTTACAAATCTCCCCCTATGTCTATGCCGGTACAAACATAAAAACAAACATCCGAATTATCAAAATAAAAATGCCTATACAAATCTACCCTTCCATGAACCCAAAACTGAAAGAGTACAAGTGAATAAGACTGCATCGTTTGATATTCAAATCTTCAGGAATCTCAACACTTTTCTCATCAGGGTGTGCAATACAATGATAATCCATGTAGTACCTACACACATGAGAAAAGTAAAATACCACGTGACATATCGAGTTTGAAGTGAGATAAACATATATACCAATTTATGAACAAACTCAAACTTTCAAAACTCCCCCAAAATAAGATAATTCATTCTCCCCCTTTTTATGATGTCCCCAAATAGACAAATGAGAGAAATAAATCAAATAAGCAAGAGCGGGGTGTCACACGGATAATATCACACCATGAATGAACACAAAGTAACCAAGTTGATGATAGCGTAAATGAAGTGGTGTGATCAAATTCGATAAGAAAATCAAATCATACAAACATGACATATGTGCACGATGAATATTGGATATTCCTAGCGAATGAACTCAAATGCTTCATTTGGTGAAAAAGAATGACAGTATAAGATATTGACTCAATCAAATCAACAAATCAAAGCTCAAAATGATTTTCACACCAATAACGTCCAAAATGATTTTATGCTTTTTCAGGACTTTCAAGGAAGTGCAAACCCGTTTATATTCTCCAACCAAACTCCCTCAGATATTATTTTGAATAGAGGCATTCTAAATTCTCAAACTTTGGAGAATTGATGGTGAAACCTAAGTGGCCCATATTTGGCATGAAGTGACTTTTATTGCCTTTAATTTTATTTTTTTTGGGGCTCTTTTAACCTCTTTGGACCTCGGATATTAAAATTCCTCCATTTTTTAGGTCCCTTTTAACGGTGGCTTTTGCGCAAAGGATAGATAATGACCTTTCGCAACCCCTCCCCGTTATACAAAAACACACAGTCTCACCAAAACGGTTTTTACATGCATTCCAATCTTGTTAAGTTTTATCGCATATTGTACATTGTATAGACAGAATTGAGATGGAAACACTCAAGCCAGTATGAGATAGACAAGTGCAATAATCAAATATAGCCGTGCATGTGTGCAATAAAGGATATAGGAGTCAAACATGTAGGAAGATATCACTAATTACATCTCAAAGACTCCATACTAAGTAAAGCACATGGATGAAATGATGTAGCATCTCAAATCTCTATCAAACAGTCACATGGATAAATGGAATGAAGTTGTGACTTGGCTATCTTAAATGCTCATCCATAAAAGAAGCAAAAAAAATCTTTTTGGTCTTTTTCAAAATTTTGATTAAAATAAAATCTTTTTGTGCTTTTTCTAAAAAATTTCTTAAAGGAAAATCTTTTTGTATTTTTTTCAAAAGAAATATAAACAGCAAAAAAAAAAAATACAAGCTGTACAACTAAGCAATGGTACATATAAACAGACTAGCAATAGGAAGCATATGATATGAACATGAAGAAGCATCCTATACTAGACATAGACCAACCCCTCAGTCAACTATGCAAATCCCCAAAGACTTCCTAAGACTCTCAAATCTAAGGGCATCTAAAGGTTTCGTGAAAATGTCGGCTAACTGACGGTCGGTGGGAACAAAACTCAGGGATACAGTGTTCTCCTCAACTAACTGACGAATAAAGTGCTCACGTATCCTGATGTGTTTTGTGCGCGAATGCTAGACGGGATTACGGGATATGTGTATCGCGCTCGTGTTATCACAAGAAATGATCATGGTGTCTTGTGAAATCCCATAATCCTCTAACATTTGCTTCATCCACAAGAGTTGTGTGCAACAACTCCCTGCGGCTATGTACTCAGCCTCCGCAGTGGACAAAGAGATGGAATTTTGCTTCTTGCTTAGCCAGGAGACAAGAGTTGAACCAAAATAGAAACACCCACCAGAGGTGCTCCTACAACCATCTACATCCCCAGCCCAATCGACATCCGAATAGGCGGACAAACGGTCATCGGTATCAAAGGAATACCAAATCCTGTACGAGAGAGTCCCACTCACGTATTTAATAATACATTTTAGAGCAAGTAAATGTGACTCTTTTGGGGACGCCTGATATCGCGCATAGACTCCAACACTAAAGGCGATGTCGGGACGACTGGAAGTCAAATAGAGAAGACTACCTATCATACTCCGATATAAGGTTTGCTCTACGTCCTTGCCTGAATTGTCCTTACTCAGCTTGGTAGTGGTACTCATAGGTGTACGTGCATGCTTAGCGGAGTCTAAACCGAATTTCTTCACTAGGTCTCTAGCATACTTGGATTGGGAGATGAATATACCATCCTCTAGCTGACGAACCTGGAGACCAAGGAAGAATGTAAGCTCACCAACCATACTCATCTCAAACTCACTTTTCATCTCCTCCTCAAAGTGGTGAGCATGCTGGGAGCATGTGGATCCAAAGACTATGTAGTCCACATAGACCTGGGCAACCAAAATAGCACCGTCATCTCTCCTGACGAACAACGTCATATCTACTCCCCCTCTCTTGAAGCCACGAGCTAAGAGATAGGAAGTAAGCCTCTCGTACCAAGCACGGGGTGCTTGCTTCAAACCATACAAGGCTTTTCTAAGATAGTAGACGTGCTCTGGGTGCTGAGGGTCTTCAAACCCTTTTGGTTGTTCCACATAAACCTCCTCCTGTAGAATGCCATTCAGAAAGGCACTATTAACATCCATCTGATATACCTTGAAGCGCAGATGACATGCGATGGCGAGCAGAAGACGGACGGACTCAAGCCTCGCAACAGGAGAAAATATCTCCCCAAAGTCTACACCCTCTATCTGTGTGTAGCCTTGAGCGACCAACCTAACCTTATTTCTGATTATGGTACCATTTTCATCCATTTTATTCTTAAAAATCCACCGGGTACCTATCACATTAGTTTCACTAGGTCGGGGGACAAGTTCCCAGACATCATTCTTTTTAAACTGAAGCAACTCATCCTGCATAGCAGATATCCAATGTTCATCCTTGAGTGCTTCTTTATGGTTCTTGGGCTCGACTTTGGACGTGTAGCAAAGATGGCTAACAACGTTCTCTAGCTGAGCACGAGTCTTGACCCCTAGAGTGGGATCGCCAACAATGGCAGATGGGTCATGACTCTTGCGAACCCAACCAGGTGTGTCCCCTAACACAGGAGTAGGGTCCACAGAGTGTGAGAGAGGAACAGGTAAATCACTGTCAGAACAATCCTCATCCTCACACTGAAGGTTAGGATCAATAACCGTCAAAGGTTCGTCATCTTGCACGGTGACGTTTATTGATTCCATAACCTTAGATCTCTTCAGGTTAAAAACTCGGTACGCTCTGCTCGTCGATGAATATCCTAGAAATATTCCCTCGTCGCTCCGGGAGTCGAACTTTCCTAATTGCTCTCTATCCCGTAGGATGTAGCATTTACTCCCAAAAACACAAAAATATGCCAGGTTGGGCTTCTTGCCAGTCCACAACTCATAAGGAGTCTGAAGTGTGTGTGGACGTAAATACACCCTATTCACCGTGTGGCATGCAGTAGACACTGCCTCTGCCCAAAATCTCCTAGAAGTTTTACGACCTAGAAGCATAGATCTAGCCATCTCTTGGATCGTTCTATTCTTTCTCTCAACAATCCCATTTTGCTGAGGAGTTCTCACAGCAGAAAACTCATGTTTGATCCCGAGGCTATCACAGTAAAGGTCTACCTTTGCTTCTGTGAATTCAGTGCCATTGTCACTACGCATCCTGTTAATAGTGACACCGTGTTGATTTGGCAGGACACGGCACTTGGTCGTTAAAAAATCTACAGCATCGGATTTCTCTCTCAGAAAACCTACAATGGAGTACCTGGAGAAATCATCTACCATCACGAGGATGTACCTCTTACCACCTAGACTCTCAGTACGAGTGGGACCCATAAGATCCATGTGAATCAACTCAAGAACACGAGAGGTGGTAATGGAGTGCAACTTCCTATGAGGACTACGAATTTGTTTTCCCAACTGACAGGGTCCACAAACGGTTGAAGTTGATTTTCCAAGAGATGGTAAACCACGTACTAGGTCCTTTTTAGCTAAGCGATTGATATCTCTTACATTCACGTGACCTAGACGTTGGTGCCACAGATCCATAGGAGTGATCGTTGCGCTGTTGCAGACAAGTGAGGATTTGGGCTCAGTCCCATAGCAATTATCCTCGGTCCTCACCCCTTGCATCAAAAGTTTACCGGCTTGATTATAGACTTTACACGCGTCCTGGTCAAACTTTACTGCAAAGTCAGTGTCGCACAGCTGGCTAATGCTGAGAAGGTTTGCTTTCAAACCTTTGACGTACAAAACATTTTCTAGCTTAGGAAATCCAGGTAACTCGATAGTACCGCGTCCTATAACGCTAGACTTTCTCCCATCTCCAAAGGTGACTCTGCCATCCTGATAATCCTCAAGAGTCGTAAAGAATGAGGCATCGCCTGTCATATGTCTGGAGCACCCACTATCAAAATACCACTGTGAGGTATTATGTGCTTTGAGAGCAACATGAACAACAAAAGCTTTTTTATCTTTCTTAGGTACCCAAGTAGAGATGACCTTATGTTTGACTTTGTTGTTGTTGGTTTTAGCTGGAATGTGAGAAGCATTCACTAACGGCGAAGACATTCGTCGAAATTCTTTCATCAAACTCTGAGTCGTGGCAGCTAAGAACTCAACTCGCTCTCTCAGACTAGAAAATTTATCAGTATGACGTGGTGGAGCAGTAGTACGTCGTGTTCGACCAATGCTATAGCAAGATTCCCTAAGGTGGCCTTTTCTTTTGCAATAAGTATAAAAGATCACAGTCAAAGGCGGACCTTGGTTTGCTTTTCTTGGTCGAACTCTCCTTCGAGGTTTTTGACGGTGACCATAAGGAGTTGTAGTAAACTCAGGAACTGGTCCAGGTGCAATTTGGGACGTGGAGGCTCCATCATAACCAATTCCTTGACGATCACCAAAACCTAAAGCGGGGCCGAGGAGCATCTTTCCCATCTTCCCAGATCTGTCCTCGATTTGAACCTTGACTTCCCGTGCTTTCTCAAGATCATGAGTCAGCTGGGCAACAAGGGCTTCAAGTTTCTTCCGAGTCTCCACGGAGGAATGGAGCTGACTCGTAAGACTAGCCACTTGTTTAATCAAGTCCCCTCTCCCTTTCTCTAAAATACTCTCTCTCTCTCTTTAAACAGAATCTCTTTCTCGACACAAGAAGATTCTCTCTCTCTAAGGGCGGTGCAGGTGTAGGACTCTCTTTCTCTCGCCTTTCTTAAATCATCCTCTAATCCGGTGATCTTAAGAACTAACACTTTGTTACGTTTTTTAGTTTTAAAAGACTCAGAATATAACTCAGCGTAGGCGCGTTGAATATCACTCTCGCTCTCACTTGAGTCATCCTCCCCCTCACTCTCATCGATCTCACTGTCGAGGTGTCCCTGTGAAGCATCATCCTCAACGTCGTGAGGAGAACTAGGAGTGCTTACTTGGCTGGCCATGAATGCGGTGAAGTTACACTCATGCGGTGACTCATCTCCTGAATCCACCGTCTCGACCTCACTGTCGTCACTAAGGGTAGCATTAAGGACAGCTTTCCCTTTCTCTTTATTCAGACGATTGGCACACTCAAAGGCTCTATGACCCTAACCATCGCACTCAAAACATCTCTCACTTTCTTTCAGAGGAGGTTTTTTGAAATCTTTTTCATTTTTCTTTTCAAACTTATTTTTCTCAAATTTCTTTTTATCTTTAAAATTGCCATTTTTCTTAAATTTGAGAATCCTTTTGAAATTTTTTGCAAAAAGAGCCAAATCATCTAGGTCAAAATCACACTCAGAATCTGACGTGTCAGTCTCTCTCTTTCTAGACGACTCTACCCTTTTTCTAACCGACCCTCACTCCTTTTCTCTTGGGCTTTAAGTGCAATTCCTTTATCTTTAGATTTAGCAGTTTTAGGGAACATATCAATTTCATAAGTTTGCAAATCTCCTACAAGTTCTTCTAATTTTAGCGTATTTAAATTACCCATAGAATTTAGCACAGTGACTTTAGGGATAAAACGCTTAGGCAAAGAACGAAGAATCTTTTTAACAACTCTAGCATTAGGAATATGTTCACCAAGATTAAAGCTAGTATTCACAATGTCAGAAAGTCTAGCATAAAATTCATCAAAGCATTCAGATTCATGCATGGTGATACTTTCAAATTGAGTTGTCAAATTTTGCAACTTAGACTCTTTCACATCATTAGTTCCTTCATGGGTAAGTTGTAAAACATCCCATGCCTCTTTTGACGTGGTGCACGTCATTATGCGTTTGAACTCATCAGGTGCGACAGACCCAGAAATAGCACTAAGACCCTTAGAATTAAAAGAAGACCATTTAAATTCTTCATCAGTCTAAGAAGTGTCAGGTTTCAAGTTGGTCACATTATCAACAGTCACGGTGGGAGGAGTCCATCCTCGTTCAACCAAAATCTAGACACGTTCATCAATGGCTTTTAAAGCCGACCTCATACGGGCTTTCCAATAAGCATAATTTGTCCCGTCAAAAACAGGCATTTTATAATATGACTTCTCCATTTGAACACGTACTTTTTCAAAAATCAATTTTTTTAGAAAATTGATATCTTAGAAAAATTTTACGGAAAATAGGAATACGCGATAGATTAGCGTAACCTGCTCTGATACCAATTTGAGAACGTGTGTGCTCGCGTTCAAATGATCAAATTATATATTAAACACCTTTTAACCCAAACAAACCCTAAACATGCAACTAGGTGTGATTGAAACAATATGAAATCATGCAAGAGTTATTCAAACACACATAATTGAGGAAAAATCCCCCACAGGGGAAAAACCATTTATTTTCACTATAATTTGTAAGAAAACGGCTTACAATCGGATTACAATGAAAATACAAGTTAACTAAGAATTACCCTCAGGTATCAGATTCTGTAGTCGCGGCTGGAATTATCCCTTTCCAGTAGGGCTGCAATGGATAAGAAGAACGGTCTCCTCCACAAGGGTTGAACTGCAAAAATTGCGTTCCTGGGTTACCAAAAGGATTCACAAATGTATGGAATTTGTGTGAATCAAAATACCTAGAGTATTGGTACTCAATAGGTGAAGACTTAGGGATTTTTTTACTCTGGAAATATTGTAAATAAGTCTTAGAAAAACCACTTCCCGTAGTGGGATTAAATAAGAGAACTTGAGCCCTAAAATTCGAAACATGATCTGAACACGATCTGTTTGAAATTATCCTCGTCGGATCGGTCCGGTCTCTTTAGGCGGATCGGTCCGGTGACATCAGATCGGTTTCTTTTTGAAGGCGGATCGATCCGGTTGGCGTCGGATCGGTTCGGCTTTTTAGCTTCATCGCTTCGCTATGGATCCGGGGTACACTTGCCTCTCCTCAGCAGGCAGATCGGTTCGGTCTCATTAGGCGGATCGGTCCGTATGAACCGAATCGGTTCTTTTATCTGGGCCGGATCGGTCCGGTCTATTCCCTGATTCCTTTTCTGCCTTTGATATTCGGATTCCGTTGATGAGCATATGATTCTTGAATTTTCTCAACGGCGTAACGGCGTACGACATATAAAATGCTAATGGACAAAAATGTCCTTAAAAAATATTATCGAATGGGATCCATTTAGGATGGACCCATGTTTAATTCCATCACTTGCACAGTGTCTTCCTTAATGCTTTGTTGCATCAATATTTTCACTGGGACTATCCTCCTGAGTTTGGCCTTGGTGGTTGATGCTAGACGATTTAATACATCATCTTGGGCATTATCAATTCTTGGTATCCTCCTGAGTTTGGCCTTGGTGGTTGATGCTAGACGAGTTAATACATCAGCTTTGGCATTATCAATTCTTGGAATCCTAACCATCTGAATGGCAGCGAATTTTGGGACAAGAAATTTCGCCTTGGCCAAATACCTGGACAATTTTTCCTCCTTGGCTTCATAGAATCGTAGAAATTGATTTACAACCAATTGAGAATCAGTGTGTGCCGACAACTATTGTGCTCCCAGTGAGGAGGAGGCCCAATCCTGTAACCAGTGGATCATATTTTTCCTCATTGTTAAAGGCTTTGAAGTTGAATTTAAGGGCACACTCAACATCAACTCGCTTTGGCATCATAACAATTACCTCGCTCCGCTGCTTTTTGCACGTGATGAACCTTCAACAAATAACTGTCAAACGGGTGGATATTTCCAAATATTCCTTCAACCAGAGATCCATTCTTTAATAGATTCTTCATTTTTTTTAAGTCTCGAGATCTTTCCTCTTGTCTTGCAGAAGATTTTATCTTATCATTATTTTCACCGAGAGTGTCCTAGGCCTCGACAGGCTTATGTACATTCTCTTTTACTAGATTATCCTCATCATATGTGAATTCTTCTATAAAGTCAGTTATAGCCTAGCCCTTGATGGTTGTTCTTAGCTCATAGATGATGTCATATTTTTCTAACTGTAATGCCCATCCCATTAATCGACCAGATTTTTCAAGCTTATGGATGGCTTGTCGGATAGGCAAATTGGTGTATATCACGATTATATGAACTTGGAAGTATGGCTTCATCCTCTTGGAGGCTTCAATGAACACAAATTTTTATAATATTTGGCATCGTATATTTACTTCACCATACGCCTTGCTTATGTAATACACTGGCTTCTACACACCATCTTCTAATCGAACAAGTGTCGAGCTCATAATAGACTCAGACACTAAAGCACCCTGTATCTTTAACTCACTTGAGTCTATATTATATAGGAGCTCATCTAGTTTGGAAATAGTGATAAAATTGGGTTTATCCCTAGATGAACCAAAAATCCTCAGAATCTTCAAAGCTTCATTGATATCCATCTACAAGTTCATGAAGTTATAACACATATACCACACACTAGGATTGCATACATATAGTGATTTATTCATGCGATGATCATGTGTGAGTTAAATCCCCTTAAAATGATTTTTAAATAATTTTTGAGATTTATCTAACATTTTCTAAGAATTTTAAATAATTTTTGGAAATTAAAATTGGATCTTAATAAAGCTTTAGGTTTGATTTGCAATTATTTTTTATTGCTTAAAACTGTATTGGGTAGAAACAAAAAGCGGCAGAAAATATTGTGGGTGAAACTGGTATTTTTTAGAAACCTAAAATTTTCGTGTGAGAGTTAATCTTAAGCCTACACGTGTTGCACATTTAGCGGTTTGATTTGTGTTTCTTGTAACTCACATACCTGAGACTTAATTTAAACCCTTGGATCGCTTTTATCTATGGTATGCATGTGAATAGGATTAATCCAAGTGATCTATTTTTAACCAATCAGAGTTGGTTATTTCACCGCTTATTGAGAACCCTTATATTTACATCAATTTAGCCACATTTAATCTTAGCCCTTGGTTTTAAGTCGTCGTTCCAGATCCTTCGATTAGTAGTATAAATAGATGCCTTTTGTGAGGCAATTAGATACTTTTGGTTATTCCTCGTTTGAGAGAAAAAAGAGAGAAAAGAGAGAAAGTATTAGAGAGAGAGAAATAAAACCCTAATCAAAACTTCGTCAAATCCAAACCAGAAATACTTTTCTGAGAGTTAAGCCTTTGAGTGTTTAGTTCGTGTTTTGAGAAATTATCCTCTCTTGTTCTTGATCATCCTTCCAACTTAATCACGTTGGTAGAGTTTCTCAGTTTTTTTACATAGAAACTTGAGATCTCGTCTTTGTGATACAAATCATAGATAGTTTACTGTTTTGATTTCTTATTTTGAGAAATCTATCTTGTTGGTTATTTTTAAACTGATTTTATGTTTTCAAACCCTAAACCAGCAATATTCATTCTGATTTCATTTTACTCAAACTATTAGACTTATATCTAGATTTGAGATCTTGATTGGAGATTGCACTTTCTATCTTTACTATTTCTAAAACAAGAAAGTGTTATGATCTTGGATATTTCACAACAACATTCCCTCTTGATCTGCAGTTGTTTTGAAAGGTTTAAAGTCTTATTTAGTCTTGACTAAATTGATTTAGGAATATTTTGCATATCTAGTGATTTTGTAATTTGATAAATCATTATGTTTGTATTAAGTGTGAATGTGTTGCATGCATATGTTAGATAGCACATCACCACTACACTTTCATTCTACCACACTTAAAGTGTTGGTTGAATGATCTTGAACTTGGTTGAGTCGACATAAAGCTAGATTCTGTAAGGACATATTTCTCATGTTCGTTATCTTACATTTGTGTATGTCGTACGCCGCTACATTTGGCACGTCTCTACACGATCTCACACGACGGTCTCAATTCGAATTCCGAGAATGAAGCATTCAACATCTCCATCATGTGCCCCACATCTGCCTCAACGACTTCACATTCCACGATTTTAGGGACTTAATGCAAGTGGTACACAAGAGAAGTCAAAACAGTGAAAGAAGGCAAGATATGAAAGTTCAAGGGTACTTTGGTAATTTTATAGCCACCATCAAGAGGTTTGATCAACTGTAAAGTTGAATATCTCACCTCCACGAAGATACTGGAAGAAACGGCACCTCAATCCGAGCTACGGTGAAGAAGTTATGGCCCTTGGAAAATGGAGAAAAACCTTATGGAAAATGTTGAGTCCTTTAAGCCCCAAACCAGCGAACTTTTGCGAATCGAAGGCCAAACCGGTTCGAGGGGCGAACCGATTCGCGGTACACTCAAACCGGTTCGAGGTACCTGTATGCTGGCAGAGTTCCCAAATTTTAAAACTCTTTTTGGTTTCCTTATAAAATCCAACTTTGGGGGAGTTCTATCACAAGACTTGGAGAGACGTTTTTGAGAGTTCTATTAGCTCAAGTCTTCACCTTTTTGAGTTCCTAAACTCATGTTTTGATTCACACATCCTTGACAAACCTTTGTGAATTCTTTTGAAATCCAAGAACACAACTTTGAGTTTGTTCAACCCTTGTGGAGAAGCCATTTTCTTCTTCATTGCTGCGCACCTGGAGTTCTTGAGGGAGATTCCAGTCGATGACATCAGAACCGACACCTGCGGGTATTTCTGTGTCACACTATATTTCTAGCTGTTGCTTTGGAGGTTTAATGAAGACACCGTGCATTACACTTGTGGGCGATTATCAGGTTGTATGTAAGTCAATGGTCTTGTAAATTCTTTAAAGTTATAGAAATAAAAGGTTTTACCCAAAAGGGGTTTTTTCCTTAACTTTATGTCACATGCTTCATCTATTTATGGTTTGACACGCACACACACATAGATGCATGTTTAGGGGTTGATTTACTTTGGTTTATATAGACTCTAATTAAATAAGGGTTTATTGGAATCTTGCGAATTAATTTAATCAATTATCACACACCCAACCTATTCGGCTTTTCAAATTGGTATCTGAGCAAGTTACTCTAAATTTTCGAGTTTTCCTATTTTTCGCAAAATCGTGTCATATTGATTTTTTTTAAATCAGTTTTTTTGAAAAATTGCAATTTTTTAATGGAACGCCCATTTAATGAGGAGCCTATTTTTGAAAAAGTTCACGACCGTGCTGAAAAATTAAAAAGTTTGAATTTGAAACTTTGCAAAAGAATTAAAGTTTTGGAAAAAGAAAATTCTCTCTTTAAAAGTAAGATTGAATATTTGCAAGCTTATCAAACTCAAAGTGATATTTGTCGTGAGCATTTTGGTAATTTGTGTATTGATTTTGATTCTTTGAAAATTGCCAAAAAGAAAAGTGATGAGAAAGTCCTAGTTTTAGAGAAGGAAATGAAGGACTTAAAAAATTCTAGGGTTCCCGTTTGTGCCGTCAAGGATAAAAAATTAATCGATGATTTTACGGCACGTGAAAAGACTCTTAGAGATAAGTTTGTTTTAATTGAGGGTGAGCGTGAGAAACTGTTAAGTTTAATTGAAAATTTGAAAAAGAAATCCCTGTCTTTGGAAGAGTCTAATTCTTTGCTTGAGTCAAAAATTTTGAAGTTAAAACATGATTTGACAGACTCAAGTAGGTTTGATAGTGATGGTAATGGATCATCATGTTCTCATGCTTCTAATGCTAAAGTCAAAACCATTATTTATTTTAGAGGGTCAACCAATTACAAGGATGTTAGAAAAGATCACACTTTAGGTGTCGTTCCACCCATTTACACATGTTCATATTGTGGTAGGAAAGGTCACCTTAGCAGATTTTATTTTGATCTTGGAAGAGGTCCTAGGAATTCGAAGTCTAGTGTTTTGTTGGTTCCCAAAACCCCATGTCGACGTGTTACGTCCGCTTGGGTTGGGAAATCACTTTTGGATACGCTAGATTTTAGAATAGTTGATTCTCGTTTGTTTGTACATGATTCTACTCTTGCCATATCATATAGATGATTGTGTTCACATGTTTGTCATACACTAGTTGTGGTTTCATGATATATAATTGCTAGTGTAATGACATGTACTTTTTGTATAGATTTTTTGTTTTGAAAAATACAAAAAGATTTTATTTTGATAAATTTTTTGAAAAATCCAAACAGATTTTTGTATTTTGTTTGCACCTTTTTTGGATGAACACTTAGGATGATCGAGTCACAACATCATTTCATTTTTTATGCGACTATTTGATAGTGTTTGGAGACAATAGGTCAATGCATCCATGTGCTTTATAATGTTTGGAGTCATTAAGATGTAATTAAGTGTTTCTTCCTACCTGTTTAACTCATAATTTTCTTTATTGCACACATGCACGGATTTGTTTGATTATTGTGCTTTCTTATCACATGTTGGTTGGGTGGTTTCACTTCAATCATGTCCTTAAAATGAACCAAGGGTGATAAAACTTGACAAGAAAGTTGTGCATATAAGAGCCGTTTGTGAGTTTGTGTGCTTTGTTTGAAAACGGTGAAGGGCTACGAAAGATTATCTTTTATCCTTTGAGATTAAGCCACCGTTTAAATTGGACCTAAAAAATTAAGGAATTTTATTATCCGGGGTCCAAAGAGATTTAAAAGAGCTCGAAAAAATTTAAAAGCAATAAAAAGAAATTCATGCCAATTATGGGCCAATTAGGTTTTTGCACCAATTCTCCAAAGTTTGAGAATTTAGTTTAACACCTCTAAAAGAAAATATATATGAGGGAGTTTGGTTGGAGATTTTATAACGGGTTTGCACATCCTTGAAATTCTTGAAAAAGCGCTATATAGTTTTGGACATTATTGGTGTGAAAATTACTTTGACTTTGATTTGTTGATTTGCATAAGACGATGTCATCTAAATTCACCAATTTTCTCACCTAAGGATACTTTTGATGTTCATTCGTTAGGAGTACACATATGCATCGTGCACATAGGATTGATTGAGTTGATTTACCTATCGAATGTGTTCACACCTAAACATTCCATTTCCATGACTTGGTTGTTTGAGTTTAAATCCATGGTGTGATATTTTTTGGTATCTTATTTTTGTATGAAAAAATTTGAAAAATCAAAAATAGTTTGTGAAGATTTTTTGGGCATTTCCTTGCAAGAGCGCGTTTGTCATTTGATTGATGCTTTGTTTTGAATGACGTGACACCCCGACTTTGCTTGTTTGATTTATTCTTCTCATTTGTCTATTTGGGGACATAATAAAAAGGGGGAGAAAGAATTATCATAATTATGGGGGAGTTTAAATTTTGGGGGAGTTTTTGAGACTTGACTTATGCTTTTATCATTCATTGGTTCTATGTCTATCTCATTTAAAACTCCATACGTCACTTGGTATTTTTCTTTATCTCATGTGTGTAGGCACTACATTAATCATCATATGCTACACACCCTGATGAGAAAATATTTGAGATTCCTGAAGATTTGAAGAACAAACGATGAAGACTTATGCACTTGTATTTTTCCAGTTTTGGGTTCATGGGAGGGTAGATTTTTATAGGCAATTTGTTATTAGATAATTTAGATTTTTATGTACGCACCGGCATAGACATAGGGGGAGATTTGTAAGGACATATTTCTTATGTCCGTTATCTTACATTTGTGTATGTCGTACGCCACTATATTTGGCACGTCTCCACACGATCTCACACGACGGTCTCAATCCGAATTCCAGGAATTAAGCATTCAACATCTCCATCATGTGTCCCACATCTGCCTCAACGACTTCACGTTCCACGATTTTAGGGCCTTAATGCAAGTGGTATGCAAGAGAAGTCAAAACAGTGAAAGAAGGAAAGATATGGAATTTCAAGGGCACTTTGGTAATTTTACAGCCACTGTCTGGAGATCCGATCAACTGTAAAGTTGAAGAGCTCACCTCCATGAAGATACTGGAAGAAACGGCACATCAATCTGAGCTACAGTGAAGAAGTTATGGCCCTTGGAAAATGGATAAAAACATTATGGAAAATGCTGAGTCCTTTAAGCCCCAAACCAGTGAACTTTTGCGAACCGAAGGCCAAACCAGTTCGGGGGGAGAACCGGTTCTTGGTACGGCCAAACCGGTTAGAGGTACCTGTACGCTGACAGAGTTCCAGAATTTTAAAACTCTTTTTAGTTTCCTTATAAAATCCAACTTCGGGGGAGTTATTTCACAAGACTTGGAGAGACATTATTGAGAGTGCTATTAGCTTAAGTCTTCAAACTCATGTTTTGATTCACACATCATTTCCAAACCTTTGTGAATCCTTTTGAAACCCAAGAACACAACTTTGAGTTTGTTCAAAGGATAAGCCGTTTTCTTCTTCATTGCTGCGCACCTGGAGTTCCTGAGGGAGATTCCAGCCGATGACATCAAAACCGACACCTGCGGGTATTTCTGTGTCACACTGATTTCTAGTCGTTGCTTTGGAGGTTTAATGAAGACACCATGTATTACACTTGTGGGCGATTATTAGGTTGTATGTAAGTCAATGGTCTTGTAAATTCTTTAAAGTTCTAGAAATAAAAGGTTTTACCCGAAAGGGGTTTTTTCCTTAACTTTGTGTCACATGCTTCATCTATTTATGGTTTGACACGCGCACACACATAGATGCATGTTTAGGGGTTGATTTACTTTGGTTTATATAGACTCTAATTAAATAAGGGTTTATTGGAATCTTGCGAATTAATTTAATTAAATTATCACACACCGAGGGAGATTCTATTAGCTCAAGTCTTCACCTTTTTGAGTTCCCAAACTCATTTGATTCACACGTCATTGCCAAACCTTTGTGAATCCTTTTGAAACCCAAGAACACAACTTTGAGTTTGTTCAACCCTTATGGAGAAGCCATTTTCTTCTTCATTGCTCCGCTCCTGGAGTTCCTGAGGGAGATTCCAGCCGACCACATCAGAATCGACACCTGCGGGTATTTCTGTGTGGTTTATATAGACTCTAATTAAATAAGGGTTTATTGGAATCTTGCGAATTAATTTAATCAATTATCACACACCGAACCTATTCTATTTTTCAAAATCGGGTAAAGTTATGAAGTTGAAGAGAACATCAACAACAATAAAATTCAGAGAAATCAGATCTAATCGAGAGGAGTTGGTAACGATTCTCAACTTAGTTTAGGTGTGCTTGTGTGGTTTGATTGTTAAATAGCTTATAATTTGTTACTCTATTTTAGTGAATTTTTTTTCTTTGTGACATAGAGGTCGCCGTGGATGTTTTCCCAGTGGGTGGGGTTTTACCACGTTAATAATTTACTTGTTCACTTCCTCATTCTCTCATCACCTTATTCTAAGCTGAGCTAATTTAATAGATTAAGTTTTGTTTTTCAAAACTGGTTCATTCTAGATCTGAAATAACTCGTTCAAACTCTTTTAATAATTTGTTTATAATCATTTCGAATACATCTTATGTTAAGTTTTGTTTGAAAAAAGAGTTTCTCCAACAAACCGTTCGGAGCCATTTTAACAGTTTAATCATGTATTAAACGTCTTAAGTGGCATTTTTCAGACGCTGCGAGGTACAAGTATAAATTCTCACCTGGGATTGGCCTTGATAATAATTGCGTGAATCCAATGTACTTCTTCAATTTCGTAAAGGCTTTCTAGCATTCTCCATTCCATTTAAAGGTCTTTCTAAGAACCTTGAAGAATGGAAGGCATCGATATGTTTCCCTTAATACAAATATGTTTAGATCAGTTACTCGGTCGATCAAACTATTTTTTTTTTTTAACGTTGCATATTGATCAGTTCTTGGATCTTCTCATGGCTAGACTCTATCCCCTTTTATTGATGATAAAATTTAGAAATTTTCATTCACTTACTCGGAAGACACACTTTGCAGGATTTAACTTCATCTGGTACTTTTCCAGCTCATCAAAAGTTTGGCTAAAGTCTTGAATATGATCGACTACCCTTATTCTTTTGGTCATCATCTCATCCACATAAACTTACATCGTCTTTCCAATTTTCTCTCTGAATACCTTATTTACCAGCCTTTGGTACATAGCTCCAGTGTTTTTAAGCATGAAGGGCATTATACTGTAGCAAAACGTGGCGCGATTGGTGATGAATGAGGTCGTTCGTTGATCTTCCATCTTTATTTTCATGTGGTTATAACCCGTAGGGGTGTGAAAAAAAACCGACCAAATCGAAAAATCGACAAAACCGAGCTGAACCAAAAATTTTCGGGTCGGGTTTTTTTGAGAGTCGGTTCGGTTTAATCAGGTATAAAATCGACAGGGTCGGTTCGGTTTTCGATTTTGGCATAAAAAATTGATTTTGAACCGAATCGAACCGAATTAATTTTTATACTTTTTAATTTTATATTTTATATTATATTTATATTAGTGTTGACATATTATATTATATTTATTAATTTTATATTTATATTAGGTATTAAAAAAATATATTTTTTATTAAAATAAAGGAAAAAACCGAACTGGCCCTGTATAAAATCGGCCCTGTCAAAAACCGATGGGCAAATCGAACCGGCGCTGTCAAAAACCGACCCTGTTCGGTTCGGTTCTTCAACAGTTTTGATTCGGTTCGGTTTTTCTCCTCCAAAAATTGACATGGTCGGTTCGGCTCAAAAAACCCGGCCAAAATCGAACCGACCGACCCGTGAACACCCCTAATAACCCGGATAAGCATCCATGAATTTGAACATCTCATGCCCAAAAATGGCATCGATCGGTTGGTCGATTCGAGGTAATGAATAGTGATCCTTAGGTCAAGACCTTTTCAGATCAGTAAAATCAACATATATGCTCTATTTATCGTTATTTTTCGAAATCATCATAACATTGGAGATCCAATTTGGATATTTCACACCTACAATGAAGTTTGTTTACCTTACCTTTCCCACTTCTTCTTGAATAGCCATTTTCTTCTCTTTCGATAACTCTCGGTATTTCTGTTTGATGGGCTTTAAGTCTTTCATAATGTTGAGCTCGTGGTAGAGAACATCTGGATCTATTCCAGGAATGTCATCATAACTAGAGGCAAATAAATTATTCCTCTTCCTGAGGAAGTCAGCAATTTCCTTCTTTAAAACTAGATCAAGGGATGAGTCGATATGGGTTATCCTTTCTAGGTGATCCTCGTTCAAGATCACTAGTTCAATCTTCTCGACAGCTTCTCCTGTGACCAACTTATCTTCACCTAGAGGATCTAGTGTCTTAATTTGATAAGTCTGCATAAAATTTGTATGGTCTTCCTGCACATCCGATGTGTAGTAGCATTCGCATGCTTCTATTTGATTTCCTTTCACTACCTCCACTCCATAGCTCGTCAAGAATTTCAAGCACTAGTGGACAGTGGAGGAGACCACCTCAAACTTCTTCAAACTAGACCTTTCCAAGACAATATTATTAGTCGAGGCTACATTCTTGTCTAAGATGAAGAAACGCGTCATCTTTGTTCAACATGTCGGTTGAGTTCCAATAATGACTTTAAGCTCGATTATTCCCCAGGGGGTACACTTTTTCTCCTGAGAAACCAATAAGTGGACAGCGGAACACTTGCATATTTCTATCTTCCCACTTCAGTTTATTGAAACAATCATAACATAACACGTCTCTAGAGCTACCAATGGCTAGCAAGATTCTCGCAACTTACTCTAATGAGCCATCATAGTGATAACCAATGGGTCGTCATGCGGATAAAATAACTTTAAAAAAATCACCCTTAGAAAAGTTAACTATTAAATGATATTTATTTATCTTACGAGAGTGTGTTTGCACTGTTCCATCCATGCTCACTTCACTGCCGTGTGCATAATCTTTCGCCTTGTTTAGGTATGTCTTCCTCTCTGCTAGATCATCTTTACTGCCAGCATATCCCCGGCAATGAAGTGAGGGCTTCTTTGGTAGATCAGGATCTATTCCATCATTGAGTCCTCATTACGACCTCGCTTCTAGTCATCCATACCCTTGCAAGGAGATTTTGATCATCTCAATTATTTCTGATCGTCTCTAGGTGCGATTGCTTGGCCAAACTTATCCACGAACTTCATCATATTCCCTTTTTGGATCAATTTCTCAATCTCATTATTTAAATCCAATAAGCTATCAGTGGTGTAGTTATGGTCCTTATGAAACTCATAAAACTTTCTTGTATATCTCCTGTCAGGAGGCGTTTTCAACTTCTTCGACCACCTTAGCTTTTAACTTCCTCGGATCTCATCGTGGATGTGATAAATGCCCACAGTGAACGGTATGTATTCATTGAATTTCTTCGGCTTTATATTTTTGGGCTCCTTGGGTTTCTCTTTTTTATCCGAACTCCCACTAGTGCCGGACTTTTTATGACTTTAATCCTTCACTACCCTTGCCTCTTCAGCATTCATTTTCTTTTCTGCCTTGGTCAAAAGCTCGGCCATTGTGTTCGGCAGTTCTTTTGCCAATGCCCAGTAGAGATTTCCAGGTAATAGACCACTCATAATAGTAGTAATGATAATCTTCTTGTCATAGTCTATCACCTCCAATTTTTTTGTGTTGTATTGGGTAATGTACTATTTTTGTCATTTCATCCTCTTTTGGTGGATGCTTAATAAATGATTCTCCCTTTCTCGAGCCTTGTGGAAAAGTAAAAGTTGTTTACAGGTTGACTAACTTCTTGAAGTTAAAAATATGCCCCCTAGGGAGACCATTGTACCAAATATGGGTTGATCCAGTTAGATTACTCGAAAAGGTCCATACCTCATCTCGTCTAGAATGGAGTAAATATAAAGGCAGCCTGGTATTTCACCACATAAATCATCGAATCTAAATTCCCATTATATCTAGGCATTATGATAAGGGGTTTGAAATTAAAACTCATTGCATAACCCAGTATAGATACTATAAACGGTGATCCCAAAACATATCCCCTCTGCAAGGGGTTCTTCGTCTATATCAGATCTCCCAGCTGATCCTCCAAACATTTAATTTATTCCTTTCAGGGTTATATCTTCTCTTCGTGCTAGACTTAAACAGCCTTCTTGTCTCATCCATGACTCTCAATCGAGCTCTCCTATTTCCTTGAAGTGTGCTAGACCCAATCGAGCCTCTCACACTCTGCCTGGAACTGGATGAGCATATGATCCTCTTATTCTCAAATCTTTAAGATTCTTCTTTGTGTTCCCTAGGCTCTCTTAGTTATCTACACGGATGTACTCGTGAAGCCCTTGGTCCCAATTAATCTAAAGCAAAACCTTTGTTCAACCACTCTAATATACTGGGATGCCCCACTAAATAAATTTGATCATCATTGTATCTTATTGATTGGATTATAAACGTTGCTCCTAGCTTGTAGGATTGATCACTTCAATTAGATCCTGAACTTCTGGACCTACCTCCCTCACCTCATGAACCGGAATCCAATCTCAAGGGGATGTACACTGCTCGTTCATGGTGCGCCTTCCTCGTGTTCATGTATGAGGTCGGAGATAGCGTCTTACGCCTTCGGTCTGAGTTTTACCTATCTATTGAGGTAGCTAGGTTCAATTCTGGCCTATTTTTCCAGCCAGTGTGCTTTACGTCAATTGGTTCATATTTTCATGTATAACCTCTTGGGTCTTAGAAAGGCTCTGCAGTATTCCCTATAAATATCCCAAACCAACCGGAGTAGATGGTGGAATCCCATCGCCATCCCTACTGCTTTCTGAGTTTTTTTATATTCTCAACAGGATTTATGCATAAAATAGATTATTGCAACAATAAGAAAATTGGAATGCAGAAAATGTAAATCTAAAGCAGAAGCACAAATATATAAATAAGGAATCATGGAACTACTACGAGTCGAACGAAATTGAAACCCAGCTGAATTGGATCGCGATTCTCTGGTTCACTGAAATTGGGAATCCTTGAGCACTAGCAAATGGAAATGATGGAAGGCAACAATGGCAACCAGTTCCCACAAATGGCACTAATATGTCATCGCCTAAAATTGGTATATTAATTGTCTTAGCTAGAATATACTAATTATCAACAAATAACAGATAAGAGATCTAAACTAGTGAAATACAAATACTATAGAATATAGTAGAGAGATAAGAGAAAAAGAATAAGAACTGAATTTATGTAGTTCGGCCCAAAATGGTGCCTGCGTCCATAGGTCCAATGTTAATAGTATTGATCTACTGGGCAAAATCCATTCACAAGTATAATAGTGAAGCTCTCAAGTTCTCTCTAGAGTTAGAAAGCATAATAGTAATGAGAATGATCTCAGATCCCCCCAAATGTGGAGGGTGTATTCTATGTATAGGCTCTTAGAGGAAACAGATAAGAGAGTGCCACATCGCTCACCTTTATAGGCTAGGTGAGTACACAATTTACATACATGGTGAGAGAATAATCATAAGTTAGTTAAAGGCACACGGGGGGAGATATTTTCATATCTTTTCCATGTGCACATGCCTAAAAAGGTTGTTGACATCATATATTCATGCATTACATGTTTGTTATAATGGAGTTAACTAACAAAGTTAACTAACAGTGTTAAATCACAGAGTTAACTACTCTATTAAGTGCCAAGCCGACCTCTTATCTAGGGCCAACTAGATTAATATATGAGTTTAACCTCATTTGTGTTAGTATGTCAATACAGGTGTCCTATTCTAATTAGTCCATGATTCGTCCCGTATATATGGTATAATAGTCGTTATATTTGATCACACATTCAAGATGGTTACCATTTCACAACGAGAGAATGCAGATAGACTCGATCCATATTTGTGTGTTTGTTTAAATTTGTTAGATGATGGACTCCTACGGATTTATCGATGGAAGCAAGAGATGGTCCCTAAAGGTTGTGGCCTTTTTGTGATGTAATTGAGAAATATAAAAGAGATATATTAGTCCAGTGATGGATTTTTAATTAAAAGGAACCCTATGACATGTTATGTATTGATATTATAAAGTTGTGTACTTATGGGTGACATTACAAGGGTTGGTGTTTGGGTTGTATTATTACATGTGTAGATAGTTACATCCCTATTTTATTTTATTATTAGTTATCTGTTTGCTTCGGATAGGCATAGACACTTTTAGTATAGTTTATGCCTTGGATTGGAACATGCTCACAGTATTTCACATAGGTGAGGGTGAGGTATTTATTGCATGTGAAAGCCGATGGGATGGCATTTTATTGTAAATGGTTCTCGTGATTTAAACTGTTCATATTTAAGATATTTAGTGTAATTTTAGGGCATTGATCCAGTTTATATAAAAAAAAATCCAGACATTCATAGACAGGATCCGTAGGGCTGAAGAGATTCAGACTTGCAGCTCCATTTGATTCCCAACTTTCAGTTTCTTTGATTCTAGCGTAAGTTGCTACTCTTTTCAGTTTAGTTTAGTTTAGTTAGTTATTTTTGAAGATTGTATGGACCTTGAGTCCCGGTTATTTATTTCAGTCGGTTGATTTTGAGTATTGAGTTTTATTCAGACTATTATTATTAGATGATTTGAGACTTTATTTATTCAGGGTTATTCATACTTTTAGTTTTCATACGTTATGGGTGATTTTATATTCACTTCAAGTATTTTATTTTAATTATTGATGCTAAGAATGATATAAATTATAATGTGCCCTAACTTCGATGTATTAGAATGGCAAATCAGTATATGGAAACAGGGGCTTGTTACACAACCTCTCTACAAAAGTCTATAAATAGGAATATATGTATCCCCACAATGAGTCTCGTGCATTTATAGCAGTTTGTCCTGGGCTTATTCCCCCACGCATCTTGCAAATTATCCTCTATGACTCTTAAAGTAAAGAGTACCTTGCAGGATTGAGAATTTTTCCAATTCTGATATCATCTCTCCCTTATGTGTTTCTAATTGCTTTACCATTGAGGCTCTTCAATCTTGAGGATCCTTTCTCAAAAATAAAGACTTGACTATTGTAGACATTGTTCTCCTTTGAATAATGATCATAGCTAAAAGCTCATCCATTTCTAGTTTTTGTACATTTTTTCCAAGTCATTTGGATGTATGTTCATTGTGTAGGGAAGTTTTTTTATCAATACTAACAAAAATTATTTCAAAAAATATTGGATGATTGCTCGGTAAGGAGCAAGATTTTCGTGCTTGAGAGAAAACCGACCACTGACTTATTTGTTTTATGCAAAGGACTCTCATTCCTCTTCTTAATGCTTCTAGCAATCCTAATATCAGCGCCTCATACTCAACCTCATTATTCGAGCACTTGAAATCTAATTTGTAAGAGAGATTGATATTCTCTTTTTTATTATAGAGTATGATTCATGTTCCCCCGGTGCCCTATGTGGAATAGCCATCAAACTCTATCTTCACTCTCCCATTTCTTCACACACACAGACTTGCAAATTATCCATCGATAATTCCTCGTTTGGAGTGCCAAATAGTTGGCTGAGAGAGATGACTAAAAGATCAGCCAAGGCTTAACTTTTGATGTCCTTTGGTGTAGGGTAATTCTAATCATACTTGGATAGGATGAGGAATCATCTGTATGCTCTCCCAACTAAGATAGTCATCGCTAGCAAGTGCTTAGTAATAACGTGTATTATGAATGCGAGCAAGTAGTGCATTAGCTTATACGCTAGAAACACCACAGTCAGGCAGTGTCTCTCCACACTTATATATCTCGATTCAGTTCTTGATATCACTGTAAAAAATTAATACAACGACTTCTCTTGTCCTTCTTTCTTTTGCGTGAACAAATCTCCAATGGATTTGTCCGTAGAAGTCAAATATAAGAGCAAAGGTTTACTAGCCTCCAGTGGGATCATTGTTAAGGGAGACATCAGAATTTATTTAATCCACTCAAATGCCTTATGTTTCTCGTTCCCTAAAACCCAGTGTTTCTTATCTTTCATCAGTAGTGAGAAAGGGTGAGTAATTTTACCAAGAGTAGGCATGAATCTCTTGAGATAAGAAACTTTTCCCATGCAACTTTTTAGTTTCCTTTGACTCTTTGGTGGTGGCGTCATCAAGATTGCCTTCTATTTTTCCATGTCCATTTGAACACCTTTCTTATTTACAAAAAAAAATCAAGAAATTTACAAGTTTAAGCCCAAAAGCACATTTTGAAGGGTTAGTGTGCATATTATACTTTATGGATCGCTCGAAGACTTTCCACAAGTCTTGGATATGTTTTCCTTCTTTCTTAGATTTCACCATGAGATCATCCACGTAAAACACTAATATATCAAATAAAAAATCATGAAATATGGTCATAATCATTCGTTGGTAAGTTGCGTCGGTGTTCTTCAATCTAAATGGCATAATAGTGTAGTGGATATTTCCTAGAGGAGTTCGAAAGGTTGCCTTCTCTGCATCTTCTAGATCCATTTTAATTTGATTGTATCCAATGTAACCATCTATAAAACTATACATTTCATGACCGGAAGTTGCATCTATCAGGCTGTCAATGCTCTGCGGTGAGAACTCATTTTTTGGGCACGTGCGATTTAAGTCTTTGAAGTCCACGTAAATTTAAATTTGCTGTTTATCCTTCTTGGTAATGGCAATAATGCCTAAAAGTCAAATAGGATGTTAAATGGGCTTAATGAAACCTTCTGCAAGCATCTTCTCTACTTCTGCTTTTATCTTTAAATCCAATTAACCATTGTAGGTATAAATATCCCATATTACGGGCAAAGCATTGGGTCATATATTCAATTTGTGAGAGATTACCTCAAAATCTATTCCGAGCATTTCTATGTACTTTCATGTGAACAACTCTGTAAAATCTTTGAGCAAGCTAACGATTGATTCCTTTTTCCTTTAACTCGGGCTTTTGGATATGAAAATGAGTCTTTCATCCCCACCTTCTTCTCCATCTCTTGCAACTATTCTTTTGGCCCGTCTTGCATACACTCCAGAGCATCTTCTGCTTCCTCAATATGCTCCACTATGTGAGAATCATCAATGATGAACCATTATACCATATGGTTGGTGCTCTCATCCCAGAACCCCTCCCGTTCACACCATTATAAACGATAAATCAATTTTTCCATAAGGTTGAACTACATTTTTACAAATTCGAGCATGTTTGGCCTCTTCTTCCACTTACCTCTTGACTTTATCTTTTTCTTCAACGGACACTACTTATGGACCCAATCTGTTATGAAAAAAAATTGATTGACTTCCTTTGTGGACTACTATTGACTCCCTAACTCCTATGATCATACGATCATTCATCACTTAATCTAGTTCAGTATAAATATTTCATCAACCATGTGGGTTTTATCTATTGAGAAATGCCTCTCGGTTTCTTTAATGACCACATTTGTTATAAGAATATTAGATTTAGCACACTAATGAAATTTGGAAGGCATAATTCTAAGAGTATGTATCCTAAGTCTTCCTATCAAAGATTGATAGCTCGTATAGGCATTGATGACATGAAACTTGATATGGGAGTTAAAATTTCCCAATTTTATCCCAACATTTACGTATCCTATTGATTTCATCCTCGCACTATCAAAACATGATATCACCAAAGGAATTGGCACGAACTTTTTATGATATCCATATTTTCTAGAGTGTGATAATGGGCATGATACTGATTGATGACCTTCCATCTTTCAATGATCGTAGGAAGCTAACCTTATTCACCATTGTAGTACTCACATAAAAAGGTTTATTATGGAAAAAAGTTACCTGCCTATCTATGGATCTCTGGGTCATATTCCTTCGGCACAGGTCAGCCTTGAAATGGGGACGGGAGGGAAAATCGAAAAAGTCTCCCTTTCTTCCCACCATGCACATGATTCGAAGATATGGGAACCCTCTTTTCGTCACTCGCGTTGGTATCTTCGCCACTCACGCTAGCATCATCAAAAGAGGATAACACGAAGGAATGGATTTGTCAGTCTATTTTGCTCAAAACAGGCAAAAGAAATGTACTTAACTCGAGAGAACGACATCAAGATAATATTTATGCATAAGAAACCAAGTGAATCAAGGGTTTGGGAACTATGTTACGAAATCGAAAGATGTTAGGCACCAATTCTGCCCTTTCGATCGCTCATGGGCTATGTTAATATTCCCATTTTCTCTAAAGCGTGATATGTGTGTATATGTATATAGTATGAATAACAGGAGAAAGAAGTCATCCGACTCACATCATGGGAAAGACAAAGTGAGAATCATCCTAATGAGTGTACCCAAAAATGACATAAACATATAATGTGAGTGTCCATCAAATCACAAGTTGCTATAGAAAATCGAATGTGCATGTCGAACGAGACACCGATATATAGGAGTTTGTAAGTCACAAAATAAATACGAGAGAGTATAAAAGCACAAAATAAAAAAATAAAAGACTCGAATCCCAGGATTGGCCTGGGAGGCCTATGTGGCCCCGAGGGCATCAATGCCCACACAGTTCAATATGTCATAAGGGAGGGGTTTAACTCATATACCCAAATTTAGGACTCTTGTTTGAATAATTTTGAAGAAATCTTGCTCAGGTTTAAAAGTGTGAAAAATGTAGAAAATATTACTTTTGGAGTTTACAAGTAAACCATCTTTTTGTCTTTGGGGATTTTTATTGAAATACGTTGTGTGAATACTAGTAATAAAAAAGGATATTAGATGGTGTGAGATAATGAAATAAGACTAAAATATAAAAAAAAAAAATGGGAATAAAGTGAGTAAATAATACTAAATGGATAAACTGAAAAAGTAGGAATAGACCTCCCAGAAGACTTTGCTACAGCTTTTTTAAGGAGAGCGGATCGATTTTATGGTGATGAAATGATGGTGAAGTAGGGTGAGGTAAGTGGCCAAAGGTGGTATACGAGTGAGGTAAGATAAATGGAAGGAATGTTGGAAATTTTGTTTTTTTGGGAATGATGGGGCTCTGATTTCGAGAGAATGTTTTTGATTGCTGATAAATGATTTTTTAGGAGTGAAGTTATGGCCTCCTTAAAAAGTGCAAAATTAGGGTTTAGGGGGTGACAATAGACATGGCCCGTGGCCTTCCAATCGGCATAGAATCTGCCTTGTTGGCCAAGGAAAGTAAAACATGTCGATAGGTAAGGGGTCTGGGGAGCCTATAGGTAGTTCGGAATGGACTTTTTTGGAAAAACGGGCATAAAATGCGAATCGTAAGTCCGAATCACACCCGATTGAGACCATTAGAAAGCTAATTTAGATACCTTTAAGAATCCATTGACCCACTCTTGGGTTCAAGAGTTGACCAAAGTCAAACAGGGCTCGGAAGCACTCGATGGACTCTAAACGAGGGGGTTTTGGAGTAAAAAGGGTCATTTGTGGGAACCGTAAGGCCAATTCGTGCATGGAATGGACCGTTGGAAAGGAGATTTAGATAACTAAAGGATTTCATTTATCTTTTCTCAGAATGAGGATTTAATCAAGGTCAAGCGGGATCTAGAAGCGCCCGATGGCCTTTCGAAATAAAAAGGCACATTCGTGTGAACCCAGAGACCAATTCGCGCACGGTATGGATCGTTGGAAAGGGGATTAAAAGCCACATGAGATTTTGTCAAGACTATCTAAGGTTAAGGAATTGACCAAGATAAATAGGGCATAGAAGCACATAGCGACCTCCAGATCAATTCTCGGAGTAAAAAGGATCGTTCGTGCGAACAGTGAGGCCAATTCGCGCACGGTATAGACCATTGTAAAGGGGATTGATATCCCTACGAGGTTTCATTGAACTTCACTGGGATTAGAGAGTTGATCGGAGTTAAATGGGGATCGAAAGCGTCTAGTGGCCTCTAGATCAGTACTCGGAGTAGGACACAGGGTCTACGGAGGGAGAAGTGTTAGGGACCTAATAAGGTACCTAGGGGTACTAGGATAGGGTGTCAACACTATTATCTTCTGAGAACACCAATTTTAACTTATACCTTTAGATCAGCCTGTCAATCGATCTGTGCTAATTGATCTAGGGGTCCCTTCCGTCTTGATCAACTTCAAGGATATTTTTTAGTGATCACCAACCTTATTTCATCTTTAATTCCAATTTGATCAAAAAATCATTTGAACTTTGGGCTTTTAGTAATTGTGGAACAATCTGAGTCTATCTCTGCCTCATAAGTATGTGCGTTATAAATGTACTCTGCTTCCGAAGTTCCTCATTTGTCTAGTGCAAGCACCACACTTATATTTCCTTCTTCAATTTCCATCTCCTCATTTCATTCAACTTATAATCTGAGTTGGCCAAGTTGAGCAACAAATCATCACACACTTTATCGTTTGCTTTCCAATCCAGTGAGTTCGTCATTTCTTCCAAGTCATGAGAAACAACAATAATTGTTGACCCATATTAATGAGCTGGGAATGGGTTCTCATTATCATATAAAGAAGGAATCGAAAGAGTACCTCAAGAAACTTGCTCATTAATTATGTTGCGTGGATAATAATAATCCTTTGAGGAGTGTTGGACTCTCTAGTGTAACTCGCAAAACTTATGCCAGCTATATCTGTTGATGTGGGTGTTTTGTCGAGGAGGTTGGGTGGTCCTGATACTCCTCGCACAAGAATGCAATAACAATCCACCGCTTCCCCCACACTCCATAGCAAGGAGGAGGTACATCATCTTCAAACTTTATATTTCATGTTCCTCCACTTTTTGATGCTCCTTAGCCACCTTTCTTTTATTTGGGAACATTATTAAAATATTTGACTAGTTGTCTACAAATGACCTGAAACCTTCCATATTGAGGGATTGATTGATCCCTCTAGTTATGCATTTAGTTTTATTAGTTATATGCCTAAGAATATTTCTTGTGATGAATATCTGGGAATATTTTATCCGTTATCACTTTATGTCATTGTCTACAATGATTTTCCCCTTAATAATATTCCTTGTGATGAATATCGAAGAACATTTTATCCATTATCATTTTATATCATTGTTTACCACGATTTACCCCTAAATGGTGTGACACCTTATGTAGTAGTGGATAAAAAGGTGATCTTGTCTTCCAGTAGGGCAAAAGGTGTTATTTTGTCTTAGTAAAAATACTTGTTGTGCAAGTTTTAAAATTTTGTAAGTGACCCTAAGGGTCACACTCCACTTGTGACTTTAAAAGCTATCTGCGAGCACCTTTGAGGTTGCTCGCCATTTTTTGTGAGTAACTTGGTGGTGTGTGTCTATGCGAGCGACCCCTTGGGCCTTTCGCACTACTATTATCTCTTTCTCAATATATTAAAGTAGCTGAGACTTAGCTTACTCAACAAGTCTTACCTCTTAGCCTCCAAATCAAAACTCTCAAAAGGTTCCAAAACTTCTCGGTTGCTCGAGCCTTGCTTGCTCGACCAAGGTGTTTTGCTAAGTTAACCTGTCAAAAACAAAGATAATAAATATGTTACTGAGATGAAGTGCTCGTTCGTTTGCTTTTTATGATTACTGAGGAATTGCTCGTGCGTAGCTCTTTATCATTGATGAGGGTTGCTCGCGTACTTGCTTTTCCTTATTATTGAGGAAATGAGAGTATTTCTGTTCAAGTGGTTGAGAGTTGCTCGTGAAACATTCATGGTTCATTAGTGTTGCTCGCGCATCCCTCAATTAACTTAGGGGTTGCTTGTGTACCTGTCTACAAAATTGATAATGATGGAATTTTAGGGTGAAAGTGAAGTGACTTGGAGATCGATCTTCAACCCTCTTTGAGGGACGTTGACAATTTGTGTTCAAGGAATTATAAATCTTATTTGAACGTTTTATGTCGAGTGACTTTAAAGAAATATGGATTTGATTAAATGGTTTTTTTAGACATGCCAGATGTGACTTGCGAGGATTTCGTCGTGCATTTTTATTCGTCATGATGTTGGTCAGTCGAGAACCTCAGTAGTGGCATTAATATGAGTCACCAACCATTTAGTGTTGCATTGGTGATTGATAACTTGAGTGAGTCATTTTTACCACAAGGAGTTGTGGTTGCCATTAGACTTCAACTAGGACCCAATGTGGTGGGAAACTACCTTAGAGGTGATGAGATTATTGAAATGATTGCCCCTTTTTAATATGTGATTTCATGATGTTCTATGTTTTTCATTATAATAGCATAGTACACATGCATGCATTATGGGACTCGGGTTGGGTTATAAAAGTGATTCAATGGTAAATAAAGGTAGTGTGTCGTTGTAACAACCCAAACTTTTGAGCGACTATTTTATATTATTTTGCGTGATGGACTAATTTTATAAAATAAAGAAAGTTTGAGTAAATATTATTTCCCGTGAGTTAAGGGATAATATTTACCGTGTTTTGCCTATTTACTGATATGAGAAGGTAACTAGCATTATATTTTGTTTTATTGCGTCGTTGTATTTTAAACGACGGTTATGACTTATATGTAAGTTGGAGTATAATTAATAAATTAAAATGAATTTGGAACACAAAAATATTATACGTTACTCCGAATTCCAAAATAGGGGGTGCGGTTAGTTTTGGAATAATCGAGATAGTAAAAATAAGTGCCAAGTTGTATTTTTGAGCTTCGGGCACTTTTGACCAGTTATGACTCAATTATGTAGTTATGGGTCATTTTAATGGTGTATCAACATTTAAAAGAGGGGAATTAATGTTTAGAACACGGTTAAGTCTCCCAAACCCCTTTTATTCCTTATCTTATGTTAGAAGCCGAGAGAGAGAGAGAGAGAGAGAGAGAGAGTTGGGAGAAATGGAGAAAAGAGAGAGAAATGGAAGATTTGAGCTGGAATCTGTTGCTACCGGAAGAGAATCTGAGACTACAAACTTGAGTCAAGTTTCTTACTTGCTAGATCATGATTTAATGTGATAAATTGCATGTATAGTTATATTTTGGGAGATTTAAACCAAATTTGGGATTTGTAGGTTTTTAGTGATTAAACCCTTAATCTTGTAGTTTCTTTTGATTTGAGTTGAGAAATTAGTTAGTTGATGTGTAGAAATGATTGGGTAAAATTAGTTGTTGTTGATGTTGATAAAAATTCAAGATTTAAGGTTTTGGGAAAATTAGGGTTCTTAAACCCGTAGCCCAAATTGGGCATTTTTGCCAGGCCGAATCGATTCGGCTCCCCAGCGAATCGATTCGGTTATAGGGGGGATATAGGTCTAGGAAGCCGAATCGATTCAGGTTAAGGCTGAATCGATTCAGACTGGGTCAGAATGCTGGTTTTACTCACCGAATCGATTCACTTTTGGGTGAATCGATTTGCAATCAGGGGCGAATCAATTCGGCCCTAGGCGAATCGATTCAGATACCCTGTTTTTGTGAGATTTTTCTAATTTTGTTTTTAGCCCTTTTCTTTTAGGTTTGAGTTTAGGAACCTTCCTTTGGGAAGTAATGAATAGTTTTAAAGGTTTGTGTTGGGTAGACAAATACCTTAGTCTAGCATGGGGTTAATTGGGTTTATTTTAAGGGTTAGTTTATGTAGGTTAATGTCCGAATGATAAAGGAAGTTAACCTAGAACTAATAGAAGGTAAAATGATAATGTTGAGACTTTTGGGAGACTATTATTGAGGGAGACTCACTTTGATGATTTATGGTATTGTGTTGGACTCTTGGAGACTAGTTTGAGGATAATGGCACTTCGGGTCATAGGTCATTAATAAAATATGACTTAAAGAATAAGAAATGCATATTCTAAAATTGGTATTTAATCATTGAGAATAAATGATTTTTGAGAATGAACAATGTGAATTTTTTCAAATGGAAAAAGAAATGATTTTCGTAAATGATAATTTACATAAACACACCTCTCTAAATCGCTATCATAAGGGAAGTTACGCGCGTGAGGTTAAGTCCCCTGGATAATGAATGCAGGGTGAATATAGTCCTCGGCCATATGACCGTTATTATATGTTTATTATGCGCTAGTGGGGTAATTCCGGGTGTGGTTATGACTCACTCGCAGGTATATGGCCACTTCCCGACGTCTCGCGTTGTAGGATTCCAAGTTGTCTTATTGATAGGCCCTGGAAGATGATAGCCATTTAGGGGCACGCACAGTGGGGAAACCCGGACGGGCGGTCTTAGAAACGTTATATGATATGAAATATAACTATTTATAATAATGTGGGACATTATTGATGTTAAAGCATTTTATGATAATAAAATGGCTTTAAATACATTTCCTGGATGGAAGAAGGGAAATTGAGAAGTTATGATATGTAAAAGCATTTTTATGATAATAAAACTTGCTTTAAATACATTTCCTGGATGGAAGAAGGGAAATAGAATTGGAAATGAAAGTTATGAAATGAAATTGAATTGGTAAACATTTTGTAAAATGATTTGCCATATATGTATTTCCTAAAGAGAAAAGGAATTGTGTATCTAGATTGTGAATAATTGAAAATGTCTCCTTGAGTATCTTCCATGCTTATATGATCATTGAGCATTAGCATTGATATTGCGCTAGGTTGTGCTTTTAGAATGAGAGGTGAGAACCTTTATGATTTAATCGCGAGAGATAGTTACGCCCATGACTGTCATGCATTTTAGTCACATGGTAATCATATCAAACCGAGCCCTGACCCCTCTATATTTCTTTGTTTTGCATGAACTCATTGTCCGTTCAGGTTCTCCTCCACAAGGACTCCCGTATTGACCTTTCCCAATTCAGTTGTCTTGGAGCTATAGCATTTTGCGGATATTGTAGGATATTTGTTATAGATGCTTCTTCCCATTGTACTCTAATTATGTTCAGTTTATTTATTCGGGCATGTTGCCCATGCTTTGTATTCATTTATTATAATGTGATATTTAATTTATAATACTCGGTGTAACCTGTTTGTATTAGTCTGTTAACCGACAGCTTATTCGGTTATTACTTTATGCATTTTGGTATATTATTACCCGTTGATTTTTGGTATCCACCATTTTTGCAAGTTGGATTGTCTAAGTGCTTTTCTTTTACTTATAAAATTTAATTTGACAATCCGTTTTCTAAAATAATTGGTGGTTATCTCGTACTATTAGTTTAATGACAGTGATGCTAAGGATGAACCATCTATGATTCCTGTTATTATTGGAGTATCGGGCTGGCCACCTCTTATTTTAGTAGGCGGGTTGTCACAGATGGTATTAGAGCATCAGGTTCTAGTGTCCTTAGGAATCTGTGCGGACGTACTATGCCTTCAGCGTTATTTCTAATTTGATATAGAGCCTTAGGATTAAGAACGTTGATTTCTCTGGTGAGGTTTCGTTCTTCTGCTTTAGAGCAAGAACTCAGAGAATCTTTTGCACGCTCGCTTGAGATTCGTAGGTCGACTGATGAAGGGCGTCAGGGAAAGCCGTTATAAAGGCGTCACGAGACGGGATTACTAAGAACTGTAAGTTGTAGTCAGGGATGTGGGCCGCTTTGGAGGTCGCTCCCTTTGTAGCATTATCTTATATTTCTACCGCGACTACTAAGTACAGTAGATATAGTTTTCCAAGTACCGCTAGAAGTAGAGAGTGGTACTAAGTTTGTAATTCCTAGCGCCATAAATTTGAAGTTGAAAAGTCCTTGATAAGGACCCCATGTTGAAGTCAAGACAGAGGGAGGAAGTGTAATCTCATTCGGTGGAAATATAAGGCCCAGGAGCTTTGGCCTAGAGAGGGGTATAGAAGTGCCCAGATGTGAAGAATGGAAGAAAATCTTTCACCCGTTGGAGTAATGTTGAAATGGCGGGATAAGTAGTCGCCATATTTTGGTGGAGCGGGAAGTTCTGCCCATAAAGAAACTCGGTAGATATTGTCAACATCGAGTTTCTCTGGGATATCATGAATGGTGAGAAAGTAGATTCTCAAATATTCACACGAGGATCGGTCGGAGGCCGATAGTGAATAAAGAGTCACAGGGTTAAGGAAACCTTGCATCGAAGTGGGTAAATATAAGGAATAAAGAGCCTTTCAGTGGAATAATAGGCTCGTGAATAAGTGTTGTTAACACTTCCGGAGAAGTAGTGTTCATGAAACCCCATTGGTGGACATCCACCCAAGGAAGACTCATTGAACTAAGGCAGGGGAGGCCGGTAGAATGTTCTCTTTTGTGGAGGAAGTTAGGGGAACTACACGGGAAATCATTGAAGTGGTTAGAGATGGAGAAACGGTTCTGACGTGGAATGTAGAACCACGCATTTTGATCTTGTTAATTTGAGAACAAGGGCAGGAATAGGGTGCCTAGTTGGGGCATAAATGGAAGTAGTTTGGTTCGGTTAAGGCTAGAGTACGGTGTCTAAGAACCATTGGTAGTGGCCAAAGAAATTGGCAAGAATGTTGGCGGGAGTTCCACCTTAGTTAAGGGTGGTGCATTTTGCATGATAAGATGGAGTAGTATGGTATTAACCCTAGATTCGGGTGTGTAAATTGAGCTTGTGGTTCTATCGATATTATTATAGAGAGTGTATCTATATGACCTCCATTGGTGGGGAAGTTCTATATTTTTCTTCACTCGTCATAAGGCGAGTGATGATATTTTAAAAGTATATGTATGGTATGTGCTACTCGTATTATATGTATTATACGAGTGGAAATATTCTTGGTTTGGTTGGAACGATAGCAAGCCATTAATTGCAAGGCTCTTGTATTTGTAGTTCTAGAATGGAACTAGTTGTTCTATAATATCTCACCTGGATACAGGATTGAGACTTTATAGAGATGGTTTAAGGTATTCAAGAATTTCTTTTTATTTTATTTCATTCATTTTGCATGTATGATGTTTCCTTATCTCCACGACCTATAAAGTTAAGTAGTAGTGTATTGGAGAGGTTCCTTGTTTGGATTTCGCTTGGCGAGACGCTCCACGCATGAACCTTAACGACGTTGGGAGTGGAGAGATGTTGCATTTTCTTTTCTTTTCTTTCTTTCTTTTTTTTGTTGTGGGAATTCTGGGTTGGAAGGTTTAGCCGAGAATCACGTGATTGAATGATTAAAGGGCTATTAAAGTGCGATATAGAAGCACTATGAATAGTTCTCTCTGATCGATGTGAGGGAGACCTAGATAAGAAAGTCGGATTGAGACTTATGGTTATGCCTTGATGAGAAGGCCATCTAAAGAAAGATGTATGTATATATATGATGATAAAGTTTGTAAGACTTTACAGAAAGTAAACATCCGATTAATTGAAACTTTCAATTATTTGAAATGGTAGGACATAGAAGTAGATACGCAGTTGTAGGTTACGAGTTAGAATTTTAGCGGTCCCGATCATGTGTCTTAGACCGTTATATCTTGATGACCGACAATGCGAGGTAGTAGTGTAACGGGAGGGTTCCTTATCTGGATTTTGCTTTGCGAGACATCCCACGTATGAAACCGAGTGAATGTCGAAAGTTGAGAAAGGTCTTGGACACTAGGGATATAAATAGTATAATACTTATACGACTTGATTAGGGTATATATCGACCTTAGGATTTTTAGGACATAAGGACCTTAGGGAATGTCACTTTATTTTAGGAAGGCGGTAGGAAGTTGACCACGAATATGTTTGTGGGTTAACTCTAAGGGGGATTAGGTCCCTAGAAACAAGAAGTTTGGAATCTCGAGTGACTCGGAATGTTAGGCAAAAGGAGATGAGGCCTCTCTCCGATAGAGAGTTATGTCGGTAACCTAACCTTCGAGGAGTTAAAAGGATGAGCTGACTTTTACTCCTACACTCGTGTTGTTAAGATCGAGAGTGGATTTGACGAACGAGTCTCTGTCAGGAACGAAAAGTATTAATACTGGAGCATGGACCTATTGTTTATGCGTCTCACAACTTAAACCTCGTGAGAAGTATTATCCCACGCTTGATTTAAAGTTCGTAGCGGTAGTATTTGCTTTAAAAAAATAGAGACACTACTTCCTGAGCAGAAAATTTGTTCTTTTCACGAGCAACAAGTTGTTGCAATATGTTGTTGGGGCGATAAAGTTGGTGTTTAAAGTTCATAAAGGACTATCAATTGGATATTCCCTTTCACCAAGGAAACGCGAATGGAGTAGCGGTAGCGCCGAGTAGAAAACCCGTGGGGGGAAACTACCGAAAGTCATGGAAAGCCTAATGGAACGAGCGTAACCGAGAGGATGCTGTAGCAAGAGCATTCATGTCCGTGATCGACCATTTCACCTACTAGTGTGAAGAGAGTAGTGTGGAACGAGGAAGGGTATATCCGTGGACATTTTCATTGAATTGCCGGCATCGCAGAGGTCGTGATCCTATTTGAGAAAAAATGTTGATCGTTTGACCAAATTGTTGCTTTTTCGGCCAATATGGGCGGACTTTTTATGGAGGAGTACGCCCAGCTCTTTATGGAGAAGTTATGGAACTTTATGAGGTTCCTATCAATATAGTGTTGGACCGAGACTAGATTTTCGTGTCAAAGTTTTGGTAAAGGTTCGAGAAAGAAATAGGAACCGTATAGAAATGGGGTATATCCTACCACCCTAAAGTGGATGAATGAATGGAGAAAGTTAACCAAATGTCGAAAGGCGTACTTCGAATGGGCGTGTTTGACTTAAATGAAGGAGGGGAGCAGTAGCCTTTATGGATCGAAATTCCGTACAATAATTTGGTTCATTTTTCTATAATGTATGGCACCGTGGGTGGCCTTGTGTCACCGGCTAAGTAATTCGCCTGCTCGATGGGTGGAACCAGTGGACAATATACTCCTTGGACTTGGAGTGGTCCAAGAATATTTCTCTAATGATTGGGCTCATTGAGCCGCATACTTTCAAGGGCTACGCCGACTCGAATAGAGGTCATGCAGTATTGGAGGTAGGGAATTATTTTTAATGCAGTATTCCCTAAGAAGGGTGTAATGTGATTCAGGAGGAAAGGTAACTTGTGCCGAGTTATGTAGGCAATTTTCTTTTCTTCGTAGAAAGGTAGGATCGATAGTTCTTGAGGAGCGACTAGGTGCTATTTTAGAACACGAAGAATGTAGACTAAGATCAATAGTGACGACCTTAGTCCAAGTTCAATGGGGATGCCACAATAACGAGGAGTTTGCTAAGGATGAAAGAATGATAGTTTAGAATAGTACACCCCTGATCGTAGTATATGGTACGCCTGAATTTTGAGGGCAAAATTCCCTTCTAAGGGGAGGAGTATGTAACAACCCAGACTTTTGAGTAGGGTTGTGTTTTTTTTTCTGAACTTTCCAATTTTTCCGATTTCCGATCCGATTTTTTCCGAATTTGGAATGAAATTTTAGTTTGCCGATTTTCCGATTTCCGATTTTTTCGAAAAAAATCGGATCGGAAATCGAAAATAATTCTGAATTTTTTATTTTCCAATTTTTCTGATCCGATTTTTCCGAAACTATGCAGATTCGATTTTTCCGATTTTTTTTCGAATTATTTCCGATTTTTTTTATAATTATTTTCCGATTTCCGATTTTTTCGATTTTTTGAAAGTTTCCCATATCCCACATCGGTTGGGAGAGGGAGAGGGAGAGGGCTCCAAAATATGCTCTATAAAATGAGAGGATCCTCCTAACTTCTACACATATGAAAAATGAGCCAAATCCTCATGTGTTTACATATTGGGTTAAGCCATTTTCATTATTTCTTTAAAATGAGAATTTCGAGTAATTGAAAATCCATAATTTATTTTTTTGAAATTTTGGAATTTTTGAAATTTCTGGATTTTTAATATATTTTGTGAATTTCTGATTTTTTCTGATTTTTTTATTTTTTCGAATTCGGAAATTTTTTTAATTTTCCCCAAAAATCGGATCGGAATAGTTATTTTATTTCCAAAAAAATCGGATTTTTTTTCGAATAGGCATTTTTCGATCCGGCCGAAACACAGCCCTACTTTTGAGCGGCTATTTTATATTTTTTTGCCTGATGGGGTAATTTTATAAAATAAAGGAAGTTGGAGTAAATATTATTTTCCGTGAGTTAAGGGATAATATTTACCGTGTTTTACCTATTTACTGATATGAGAAGGTAAATAGCATTATATTGTGTTTTATTGCATCGTTGTATTTTAAACGACGGTTATGACTTATATGTAAGTTGGAGTATAATTAATAAATTAAAATGAATTTGGAACACAAAAATATTATATGTTACTCCGAATGCCAAAATAGGGGTGCGGTTAGTTTTGGAATAGTCGAGATAGTCAAAATAAGTGTCAAGTTGTATTTTTGAGCTTCGGGCACTTTTGATCGGTTATGACTCAATTATGTAGTTATGAGTCATTTTAATGGTGTATCAACATTTAAAAGAGGAGAACAAATGTTTAGAACCCGGTTAAGTCTCCCAAACCCCTTTTATCCCTTATCTTATGTTAGAAGCCAAGAGAGAGAGAGAGAGAGAGAACATAGAGTTGGGAGAAATGGAGAAAAGAGAGAGAAATGGAAGATTTGAGCTAGAATCCATTGCTACCGGAAGAGAATCCGAGACTACAAACTTGAGGAAAGTTTTCTACTTGCTAGATCATGATTTAATGTGATAAATTGTATGTATAGTTATATTTTTGGAGATTTAAACTATTTTTGGGATTTGTAGATTTTTAGTGATTAAACCCTTAATCTTGTAGTTTCTTTTGATTTGAGTTGAGAAATTAGTTAGTTGATGTGTAGAAATGATTGGGTAGAATTAGTTGTTGTTGATGTTGATAAAAATTCAAGATTTGAGGTTTTGGGAAAATTAGGGTTCTTAAACCCGTAGCCCAAATTGGGCATTTCTGCCAGGCCGAATCAATCCGGTTACAGGGGTAATACAGGTCTAGGAAGCCGAATCGATTCAGGTTAAGGCTGAATCGATTCAGACTGGGTCAGAATGTTGGTTTTACTCACCGAATCGATTCGCTTTTGGGTGAATCGATTTGCAATCAGGGGCGAATCAATTCGGCCCTAGGCGAATCGATTCGGATTCCCTGTTTTTGTGAAATTTTTCTAGTTTTATTTTTAGCCCTTTTCTTTTGGGTTCGAGGTTTAGGAACCTTCCTTTGGAAAGTAATGAAGAGTTTTAGAGGTTTGTGTTGGGTAGACAAATACCTTAGGCTAGCATGGGGTTAATTGGGCTTATTCTAAGGGTTAGTTTGTATAGGTTAATGTCCGAATGATATAAGAAGTTAACCTAGAACTAATAGAAGGTAAAATGATAATGTTGAGACTTTTGGGAGACTATTGTTGAGGGAGACTCACTTTGATAATTTATGGTATTTTGTTGGACTCTTGGAGACTAGTTTGAGGATAATGGCACTTAGGGTCATAGGTCATTAATAAAATATTACTTAAAGAATAAGAAATGCATATTCTAAAATTGGTATTTAATCATTGAGAATAAATTATTTTTGAGAATGAACAATGTGAATGTTTTCAAATGAAAAAAGAAATGATTTTCGTAAATGATAATTTACGTAAACACACCTCTCTAAATCGCTATCATAAGAGAAGTTGCGCGCGTGTGGTGAAGTTCCCTGGCTAATGAATGCAGGGTGAATATAGTTCTCGGTCATATGACCGTTATTGTATGTTTATTATGCGCTAGTGGGGTAATTCCGGGTGTGGTTATGACTCACTCGCGGGTATATGGCCACTTCCCGACGTCTCGCGTTGTAGGATCCCAAGTTGTCTTGTTGATAGGCCCTGGAAGATGATAGTCATTTAGGGGCACGTACAGTGGGGAAACCCAGACGGGCGGTCTTAGAAACGTTATATGATATGAAATATAACTATTTATAATAATGTGGGACATTATTGATGTTGAAGCATTTTATGATAATAAAATGGCTTTAAATACATTTTCTGGATGGAAGAAGGGAAATTGAGAAGTTATGATATGTAAAAGCATTTTTATGATAATAAAACTTGCTTTAAATATATTTCTTGGATGGAAGAAGGGAAATAGAATTGGAAATGAAAGTTATGAAATGAAATTGAATTGGTAAACATTTTGTGAAATGAATTGCCATATATGCATATCCTAAAGAGAAAAGGAATTGTGTATCTAGATTGTGAATAATTGAAATGATGTCTCCTTGAGTATATGTAGATGAGTTCTCCCATGCTTATATGATCATTGAGCATTAGCATTGATATTGCGTTAGGTTGCGCTTTTAGAATGAGAGGTGAGAACCTTTATGATTTAATTGCGAGAGATAGTTACGCCCATGACTGTCATGCATTTTAGTCACATGGTAATCATATCAAATCGGGCCCTGACACGTCTATATTTCTTTGTTTTGCATGAACTCATTGTCCGTTCAGGTGCTCCTCCGCAAGGACTCCCGTATTAGCCTTTCCCAATTCAGTTGTCTTGGAGCTATAGCATTTTGCAGATATTGTAGGATATTTGTTATAGACGCTTCTTCCCATTGTACTCTAATTATGTTCAGTTTATTTATTCGGGCGTGTTGCCCATGCTTTGTATTCATTTATTATAATGTGATATTCAATTTGTAATACTCGGTGTAACCTGTTTGTATTAGTCTGTTAACCGACAGCTTATTCGGTTATTACTTTATGCATTTTGGTATATTATTACCCGTTGATTTTTGGTATCCACCGTTTTTGCAAGTTGGATTGTCTAAGTGCTTTTCTTTTACTTATAAAATTTAATTTGGCAATCCGTTTTCTAAAATAATTGGTGGTCATCTCGTACTATTAGTTTAACGACAGTGATGCTAAGGATGAATCATTTATGATTCCTGTGATTATTGGAGTATCAGGCTGGCCACCTCTTATTTTAGTAGGTGGGTTGTCACAGTCGTGTGTTGGCTTCTTATGATATCAAGATAGTCCAGTCATTCATGAGTGAGTTCAATTTTAGATATCAAATCATTATACCCGATGTGTCAAGCAAAATAAAATTTGATTCATTGGCGTAATCAGAACCAAGATCCAATCATTTATGGGTATACTAGCTCAATCATCTTGCAAGACAAACCATCACTATATCGCTAGCAAGTTCAGAAATTTCTGCCTAAAAGCATCAGTTCGCTTTTTTATTTCAACGACACTGCTTAGTTATCACACGACACCGTCGAATTAAACGTGTACCCAGACGGTCTCACTCCAAATCATCCATGATAGGCAACTATATAAAGGAAAGCATCACATGAGCATTGTCATTTCTCACATTTGATTGTGTGCAAGCTCTTGCACTACCTCAGTTTCTTAGTTGTCCTTTTGTTCTAACTTTTTCATCTCTTTTAACTTTTATCAGCACAAGAGCTAAGGGTTTCTATGCTTTTAAAAAAAGTTGTTCAATTTGGGATACTTTTGTGCCAATTTTTTAATTGCTAGTTCTATGCTTTTAAAAAAAGTTGTTCAGTTTGGGATACTTTTGTGCCAATTTTTTAATTGCTAGTTGTGATTTTGAACAAGTAATAATGTACAAGACCAATCCCCTCATGAAGGGATATATCTTACTAGCACACTCCTTAATTACTAGACCCAAACTCATTTGGTGAAAACCATTTCCAACGACCCATTCGCACTGAGATACATAATTTTAAATTTTTAATGAGCTTATTGAGCCGAATCCATTAAATTAAGGATCCAATACCAAAACGTCCCTCAAACATTTTTTAATACATATTTAGTCCAAGCTTTTTATTTTGTACCAAAAAGTCCCTTATTCTCTTGTCTTTAAAGGTCCGCACGAGCGACATGGTAAAGCCTTTTTGATATAGTGAAGGACTTTTTGGTTCAAAATAAAAATGTTTGAACTAAACGTATATTAGAAAAAGTTCGGGAAACTATTTGGTATATGTCCCTTAAATTAACAACTTTTATAAAATTTATTCATTTACCTAATAAATCGATTTCAGCAAATCTCCAAATATCTGGTCCATTTTCAACCGAAGTGAGAAAGAGCTCATGATTAACTCATCCAATAGTGAGAAGAGGTAGCAAGAGGCCAAATTAAATCATTGTGTTATATTTAGCCATTGCTGCACCTACCATAAACACCAATGCGACCATAGACAATTGCACTGAAATCCAGAGGTGATTATCCTCTGCCAATTGTCTTTAATGAGATCATTTCTTAATTTCAGTACCTCCACGTCATTTCTAAAACACTCATTACCTCTCTCTCTCTCTCACTCCCCGGCAAAACACAATAATGAACTGTAAAAAACTTCTGGCACAACGCTTTACTTGGAGTCTTCTTTCTTAGTGTCCTCTTTCTGACAGAGCAGGTACAAGTGTGGTAACCTCCTGTGAGTGCATGGAATCATCAACTTCATCATATAGTGGGACACACATTGCTTAAACCTCACATTTAATAATGTTCTTATCATTCCATTGCTTTATTATAATAATAATTCAACCCACTTGAATCAATTGAGTGTGTTCCCAGTTTAGTAAAAGCAATTATTAAGATCTGGTGTGGTTTAAACTGTTCTATAGACTATATATTTCATGTGGACCTCAAAACCCATAATAAATGACCCTTATATGACACTGAGAGGACATCTTCAGTAACACACATGCAAATTGGAAAAGTGAGCCAAAAAAAGTTCTTCAGGACCTGGAAAGGTGGGATTAGCTGTGCGGTTTACTTTCTAAGTGTTATAAAAACTTGACTTACAAAAGGCAAAAGAAAAGGAAAAGCTGATATGTCAACATAATCAAACATAGATACCCAAACTTTATCCGTCATAAACATTAATAATATAACATATCTTTAGATGTAGTCCTTCACATCCCAAATAGGCCCATACATATCTACAGAAGCGATGGTTAGTGGGCCCCAAACATAAAATTTCAACCAACACAGGCCCAGGTTGCTTCTACCAAAACTCTTTTTCATTTCATATTTGGTGGTGCTGTAGCTGCAACAGTCTAGAATAAGCCCCCTCGGGTCGGTTGATCAAATCTGCGTGGCTGCCTTGTTCGACAATCCGCCCGTCTTGAACAACCCCAATGTTGTGGACCCCACGTATGGTTGATAAACGGTGGGCAACGAGCACGGTGGTGCGACCCCGCATCAGCCTCTCGAGTGCCTCTTGCAGCACGCACTCCGACTCAGCATCGAGCGCGCTCGTGGCCTCGTCTAGTAGAAGTATTGCTGGATCCTTTAAAACGGCTCTAGCAATCGCGATCCTTTGTTTTTGTCCCCCGGAGAGTTGAACACCTCTCTCACCTACAGGGGTTTTGTACCCTTGAGGCAAACCGCTAACAAACGTGTGTACGTTTGCAGAGCGAGCCGCTTCGATCACTTCTGCTTCAGTCGCACCTTCTTTCCCGTAGGCGATGTTATCGAAAATGGTGGCGGCAAATAGGGCTGGTTCTTGTTGAACCAGGCCGATTTTAAGCCTAAGAGTCTTCAAGTTTAACCGCCTAATGTCTTTCCCGTCAATCATAACTTTTCCGGCCATCGGATCATAGAATCGCTCGATCAATGCAACTACAGAACTCTTCCCACACCCACTGGCCCCCACAAGAGCTTGGCTATGGCCTGCTCGGATTCGAAGGTTGAATTCCTTCAAGACAATGACATCTGGACGGGACGGGTACGCAAATTCCACGTGCCGTAGTTCGATTTCGCCACGAATAGATTCAACCGGCTCAGCATCTGGATCATCCGGGTCAATTCTTGTTGACCTATCAAGAATTGAAAAAACGGACCCCACTGCTTCACCTCCCCTGATTATCTCGGGAGCAAGGCTGACAGTTTCAGCAACCGAATTGGCCGTGACAACAAGAACCACAAAGACCTTAATGACCTTTGAGAAGGTGGAGACGCCTTTGCTAACTAGGTGGGCACCGTACCAGAGGATAAGAGCTTCAGAAGAATAAAGAGCGAGCTGGGAGATACCAAAGAGAAAACCAGCTGATTGGCTGCGGCGAAGGCTTCCAAGTTGGGGGATTCGGAGTTCATGAGAAAACAGGGAGAGGATCTTTTCTTGGGCATTGAAGGCTGCAACGGTGCGGATGTTGCTCACTCCCTCCCCTGCAATCATGCTAGTCTTTGCATGTGCCTTGGCTGTGTCTCCAGCAAAGCCTTTCATTGAAAGTTGCTGTGAAAAAAAGAAAAAAATAGAAGAAGATGAATCAACTGTCAGGGCACTATTCAGTCCATCTAAATAAAAACATACGCACAAGGGATTTCAAACTGATTTAGAAAAAGGTAAATTGTAAAAAATGAACAAAGAAACAAATAAATCCATTAAATAGTTCTCGCTGCAAATACCCTCTAGCTCTGCATGTAATTGCCTAAACTATGAAAAAGTTACAAAACCACACCCACCGACCCCTCAAAATTAAAAAAATAATATGTACATCTTTATCAATACATGGGGGGGAATTCAAACGAGTAAAAAATAGTTCAAAGGAGTTTATAGCAAACTTGAAATTAAAGGGATGTATTTTTAACTAGTGGGATAGCTTGGGAGATGCCTTGCAATTTACCTTTATTAGAGAAAGAAACGGTAATTTGGGGATCTCATGACAATGATGCTTTTATACAAACATGTTTGTTATTTTGTTATTACTCCAAATTATTCATAATAGCACAGAATCTTCTTATATAGAGATATTAGGTACTTCTAAACTACGATGTGCACTGTTCATGTGATACTACATATTTAATAAACTCGCCACAACAGTGTCTGTAAGTCGCAAATGTCATTATCAAGGGGGACAACTAAAAGAAGTGAGCCTCATTTGCTTCTAATTTTTTATGTCCATTGATCACTTAACTTAAATTTGTCGAGTGAATTAACCCTACTGGATCAATAGGGGACCCCACAAGAATGAAAATGCATTGTAGGTACGTCCTACATCACTGTACAAACAGCATGCGAAAAATTGAAACAGTGCTGAATACACACAGAGGACAACCTTCTTCAATACTACTTTACAGTACCCAAAACAGACCAGACTCAGAAAATTTCTTAAATTAACCTAAAACGACAAGAATGTGAAAGGGGAGAGCGTATTTACTATTTGCCCATCCCTTACAAGCCAGTCTCTCAGACCCTGCCATGCCCACCATGACTGGCAAACCCTGACACTCGATGAAAATTTCAAATGACCAGTAAAAAGAAAACCAGAAGATAAATAAAATGTCTGCCAAACATATACTATATATTATTATATTTAAGATGATCACGGGCCAAGAATCTCTGGAACCTCTGGCACAAATATCTATAGTAAAGATGGTTAAATATGGCAATCAAAGCACTGTGTGACTGTCTTTCCCATATCCAACCAACCTTTTTACTTGGGTATCTTATGTATACAAATATACACAGTATAGTTACCAGACAACCTAAGATTTGACTGGAAGGATGCCTGGAGAAATAACTGGAATGGGAAAGCAGCAACAGTTCAAATTGGAATAGAAGTTAATGTATGATTATAGATTATGTTTACACATTTTCTTCATTATTATATCAAAATTATATAGCTGGGTAATGTGCGAGTTTAGAAGAGCAATGCACCAGAATAGGAGAAAGCACGTGCAAGGCACCAGAATAGTGCCACTTTGTACTTTACTCTCTTGTCTTTTAATGCTAATAAAGCATTGAAGTAAGATTCCAAAGATCCAAAACAACTACCAAGAAATCTTACAAGTTTTTAAATATTTAGACTTCTTAAATCACCAATAAATGTCTTTATGAACACTAACGGATATGAGAAATTATAAAGAAATACCTAGGTAAAATGAAATATATACTAAAAGATATAATAAATTGTATCATATCTTTTTTATTTATTGATCGAATGGTGTAACCTAGTGGTTATCAATCACTCAATTAAGTTTAAAATGTTAGGGAATAAAAACCCATCAGGGAACAGATTTTAAATGGGGGCCTAATCCAGTTGTCTAAATATATTTTCATTAATGAATATTTATCTCGAACTTGTTTAGAGTTTTTATTCAAAAAAGTATTTTTCTATTTATTTGATTTTCTAATGTCTTCCAAGATTCAAACATAGCGTAAGAGATTGTTAACTTGATTTAATACTCTAGTCAATATCATAGTGTAAATACCTGAGCAAAATTGGCTAGGACAAGAAGAGGGAAGGTGCCAAGAATGAGAAGTGAGACCCTCCATTCTACTATGAATGCGACGATGAATGATGTGAGGAGAGATGTCATGTTCTGCAATATCACGGAAATCCTCTCAGGAATGGCGGATTTCACATCAGCAGCATCCGTTGCTAGCCGAGCTGTAACAAGGCTTGAGTTGTGCTCGTCCTCATCGAACCACCCAACTTCATTCCTTAGGATTGCTGAAGAAAGAAATACATATTAGTAGAGAATTCAAATTAGTAATTGCTTTACCAACAATGAAATCATGCATTTAAAAGTATTGAGGCTTTCTATATGAGCCCTCAATAAATTATGTGCCTCATCAAATGCTTATTCCTCTCTAGCCTGATCATAAAATCAGATTTTGTGCAAATTTAACCCTAATTAAGAGTCATTTGCAATATCTTCTTCAATACTTTGTTTTTGTAATCTAAATCCTCAAGTACACTTAATGAAGACATTTAATCCTTGCCCTGATTTTGTAATATGCCACGTCGATGCCACAAAAGGAACCAAGTTAAAATTCTTCACTTGTCCTTCACTGTATAAATTGCACAAACTAAAACATTGACGGAGACAATATAAATAACCAAAAATTTTAGGGTTAATATTTTTCTTTACCCCATCAATAATACAGAACCCAATGGTTCGTCGACTATGGAATAATTCCACATTGTAACTACAAATACAAGGAAAATAAATTAAGGTAATTTATACCTGCAAGCATCATTCTCCTTACTCGTGTAGTGAGGTTCTCTCCCATAATACTGAAGAAGTAATGCTGTATCAAATATGCAACAACAGCATATAGTCCTGCTCCAATGTAAATAAAAACATACTCCTTTGTCTTCCTTTCCATGCTAGCTGGATTGCTGTAATAAAACACCTCGATCATATTGCTCATCACGATAGCAAAAGTTGGACCAATAAAACCAGATAAGACGGACCCCACAGCACCCGCAATCGAATAAGGCCATTCAGGGGCATTTAGCTTAAGAAGCCTGAAGAAATACCCATCCGGTGCTCGACTCTTCCTATCTGTTTCTGCCTTGGAGACCATTTCTATACGACCATCTGCCCCAGTGCTGTACTGATAGCTTAGATTCCTTAAGCTTCCAGATCGGAGGCTCAGAGACTTTGTTGATAATGAATGACTTAGTCGTGAAGAGCGTGAACGGTGGGTTGAAGGATTTGAGAAATCCCTGTTTCCCACCATTTCCTGGAATCTGATTAAGGACGCGTAGGCCCCGGCTTTGGAAATCAATTCTTCATGGGTTCCAGTCTCGACAACTTGCCCTTGTTGTATGACCGCGATCGAGTCGACATTTCTAATGGTGGAGAGGCGATGAGCAACTACCACGGTCGTCCTTCCGACCATCAGACGGTCTAGAGCTTCTTGAACAATGCTCTCGGAACCTGCATCGAGGGCACTGGTGGCTTCATCAAGTAGAAGAATCTTTGGGTTTTTCAACATTGCTCTTGCAATTGCGATCCTCTGTTTCTGTCCACCAGAGAGTTGAACCCCTCGCTCTCCCACCTGGAATTCCAATTGAAAACTATTTTCACTAAAATTCAGTGTAAATACCCCTGATGCGAGGTAATTTTTTTTTCCCTCTGTGAAAGTAAAATGGTGAGGAGTATTTTTGGCTATTCGGTGTTAAACTTTGTGCACTGTTTTTGTCAAACTCACGTGCTTATAATGTGTAAAACTATTTGCAATTATATGCAAACAAGTAATTTTAAACACGAATGCGTAGTTCTCTCGTGGGTGAAAAATATTTCACCCGAACCAAATGAGGCCTAAAGTAAAAATGGAGACCAATGGAATGAGAGTGTGGAATTCATACGAATTCAAGATGCTTTATGTTATTCCTGGACTCAAATGGCTCTTAACATTGTTTTGATAGAGATTAACAAGAACGGAAAAGGTTGTCATAAACTTCAGCTAATACTTCGTAAATTTAAGGAAAGATGTATAACAAATACAGACCTGGGTGTTATACCCATTCGGAAGCAAAGTGATAAAGCTATGGGCATTAGCAGCGGATGCAGCAGCTTCAACTTCAACCATAGTTGCATCAGGTTTTCCATATATTATGTTCTCAAGTATGGTGGTGGCAAAGAGTGCAGGTTCTTGGTTCACAAGCCCTATTTGATCGCGCAACCACCTCAGTTGCAATGTCCTTATGTCCACATTGTCAAGCAAAATTTGCCCTGCCAAACCAATAAGAAGTGTTGGCAGTTAGCACTATAATTAATCAACAATCATAGATCTTCAATTTCTGAAGGTAAAGTGCAAAAATGCACCTAATTTATCCATCAGGTCACAAATACCACCTATCTTTGCAATAACTCATTAAAATATAAAAAATTGCAAAAATACCCTGAAGCTTAAAAATCTTTTTTAGTAATATAAGAGGAAATTGAAGCCAAATTGAATAGTTCAAGGGGTTTTTAGCAAAATTAATAGTTCAGAGAGTTATTTGGAACTAGTGTCATAATTCAGGGGGCTTCAAGAAATTTACCCATATATGGGTATGAGAGAGTTTTCATAGTTACCGTGATTAGGATCATAGAACCTTTCTATAAGGGAGACGACAGTGCTTTTCCCTGACCCACTACCACCAACAACTGCAACAGTTTTTCCCATTGGGAAGAATATTGAGAATTCCCTGAAGATAATGACATCAGGCCTTGATGGGTAGCTGAAGGTTACATCTTTAAATTCGATGTTACCGCTAACGTCAGCCAAACACTTCCCATCCAAGGCGTCTTGAATTATGGATGGTGTTTGCTTGATGATCTCCATTAACTTGTAGCCGGCTGTTTTACCTTTGCTGAATGCGCCAAGATTCGAAAATGATTGACCCAGACTCCTGTCATCATCAATTATTTGATGAAGTCACAATTGGGATTGTTTTAGTTGTATATAGAGTTACAAAGAAACTATTGCAGTTATAAATCTTACATGCCGCCAACAATGGCGGAGAAAATAGCAGTAAATGCCTTTCCCCCATCGGTCTGTCCGTTTCTGATAAATACTCCGGCATACCAGAAAACAAGGGCCCAAGACATGCATGCGATTCCATAGGTACATCCGAGTCCCAGCCCTTTGGCCATGCCGGCCTTGTACCCAAGCTTAAGTGTGTTTTGTATTGCATCTGAATATGCATTGAGGGCTTTGCTCTCACCAACATAAGAGTATACTGTCCTAACTTGTGCAATGGCCTAATAAATTTCAATAAGTCAGACACTAATTACATCCAGATCCTTTAAGCCATACAGACAGTAGGAGATTGATACAGACAACATTTCTTTTAACAAGTACAACATGTATGTATAACAGTCTAATATTTACATTGTGAAGCTAGTTCAGATTGAAATTTAGCATAAAAAAGGTATGAAAACCTTGAACTATCAACCAAAAAAATGTCTTGACCAAAAAATATGTCAGAATTTCACTGAAATCCTTCCTCTTGCGTCATAGAACACTGCCTGAAAGAGATGTCCCCTCAACAGATGTATAGTTCAGAAGCGTGTTTGAAGTGATAATAGTTGAAGAAAGCTTTTTTCAACTTGACACATGGGTCAAGGTTTTTCTGCCTCTAACCCATTAAAAAACAACGTAAAATCCAAAGTTCTTTTTTGATACAGTATAGATTTTGACAATACCACAACCTGCAGTGAACCCATTCATTCATTGAACCACTCCTTGCCTTTTGGTAAATTGCAAAGATTCTACAGGTTACATGACATAGACTATGTACACCATGTGGGGTGTCCTGATGCCAAAGGTGGAACTGGTCAAAAATCACAAAAGCAAACTGCCTCTATGATTATCACACATGCAGCACATGTAGGAGCATCATTTGATCACATAACAATCAATATGGACTAAAATTAGACTAAGAACAATAGTTTGGTTTCTTTTTTAACAAAGGATTAAAGAGGAAATAGGGAAGAAGCAAGTTGAACGAAAATGTAGTAGCAACTTAACACAGCAAAACTAATTTAAGTAGATACACCAATAAGAGATGCAAATGAGAACTTCCAACTGATGAAAAGCTGGAACATGGAAGTAGCCTCACCTGCTCAGCAATTATTCCCGCGTTAGCATAGGATTCGCGACTCTTGGATGTTAGACCTGTGAGGGTATATGCATACAAACCCCCAGCAAAAGCAATTCCTGGGATCACTGCAACACTCAGTAGTGCTAGCTTCCATGCTGACACGAAACCAACCACCAACCCCGCCAGAAATGTTGAAAGATAATGTATGAAATTGCCTACCTGAGCTTCCAACATAGAAAATATAAACCCAAAAGAAAATAAATCATGTGGAAATGCTTTGTTTATGTAAGAAAATCACAGAACCTAAATCAGATATTTTATAAAGTTTTGGGAATTGGAAATTCGATTGTAACAGTGATTTGAGCAAGTCTATTGGTTAGTTTCCTGAGTCTAATCCTCACATATACATATGTACCCATATTAGACCATCTTTAGCGGAGGCGGACAAATTCATTTGCACATAGGATAAAATTGCATGTTGGTAAAATAATAGTAACTTGCAAAAGTAAGGTATGCTCTGGTATAAATGCCGGTGGCGCAGCACTTGAAGTGCCTGGTAGCTCGCGAAGTAACACACCACAAACGAAAAATGAAAAGAAGAAATTTACATGATACTTCAACTGATGAGCAAGAGTAAGTTTTGCTTAAATTCCCATGTCAAAAAAAAAAAGAAAAATGGGGGGGGGGGGGGGCATTTTACAGTATCCACACAAGCATATCAAATAGGCAAAAGTCATTTTCCATGCCCCATAAAACTACTTGTATTCATTGTTTATTAATATGCCTTATTAAATTTGAGAATAACCCATGGGTCCCACATTAGTGGACAACCAACCACCAAATATAGCCGTTTCATTCTTTAGCACCAAAGTAAAAAAAGCATACTAGAATTCATTTCACAGTTACACAAGAGAAAATAAATGACACTGGCAAAGGAGAGAAGACAACACCTTCTCACTAATTGCATCTTGGACAAGGAGAGTATCAGTTGAGACACTAAAAACAATATCCCCGGTTCTAGCATCCGTGTCAAAGAACCCAACGTCCTGTTTCAACACCGCCTCCAAATACTTCTTCCTCAACGCACTCACTTGCCTCTCCCCAGTGTACATCCAACAACTAATTTCTGTTCCATCATCACATCATTTCTTTTAACATATTGCAATCTTAATATTGATAAGTAGATTAGGACAGCAAGTATTTAGTCTCAATTTTAAAGATTGTTTTGCACTCCTTACCATATTTTTGTTTTTTGAAAACCGGACTAAACCCAAAAAAACAAAAACTATAATTTTTATGAAAAAATGTTATACCTACCTATCACTAGTATGGAAAAATTATCCAAATTAATTTACATGAATGTGGTCCCCACTAAGGTAAAACACACGTAAAGCTCTCCTTCGTAATTTGTTTGGTACTAGTTTTAAAACAGTGTACCGCTCATCAAAACCCAAGGGCCACAATTTTGTTTATAGACAGCGATAGAGACATAATATTAAATAGATAAAAATAGATTGAGAACTTGACAAGGAAAAAGACAGTGGTTTCTTCACATACCACGTGCAAAGAGTCACATGAAACTAAAATGAAATAATGTAGGCGAAACCTGACCTGCGTAGGAGGATAAGCATACAACCAATCCCATATAAACGAAGTACAACGCATACTGCATTTAATTACAATAAACAAAATCAGATCTGATCATAGGGCTGAAATAAAAAAAATATAAAGTGTTTTTTAAAAAATAAACCTTTGCTACTTCAGCAGTCATTTTATGCAAATCAGATTGGTTTTTGCCAAACCCATTAACCATTTCCCCAAACAAAAGAAAAAAAACTGGCATTGATGAACCATGGACTATGGCTCCTAAGCTTCCAGAGATCATTAAAATCCAATCATATTTGTCAGCGAAAGAGAAAAGCTGATAAAAAGGCAAACTTTGCTCCTTTTTCTTGTCATTCTCCGGCATTGGTTTTGGCTCAGCTGTCTCCGCCATTATCCAAAAAAGAGTCTTAAAGATTGAACAAAAGTGGTGTTGGGTTTTTTAAATGATGGTTTCTTTTTGGGTTTTCGAGTTTAGAGGTTGTTGAACAGACAGTGTCATTGGTGAAAAGATCTGTGAATATTGCGGTTGAAAATTTTGTGTTTGGAGGAGACTCAGTGAGTGTAATAGCAGCAGAGATTAATTTTGCTAGAAAGAGAAAATATGGGAGAGGAGAGGAGAGAAAAAGTGAGTGCTCAGGACAGTGAGAGTGACTGGTTTTGCGGTCAAACGAGGAGGAGAAAATGAGTTGAGAGAGAGAGTGGTGGGAGGTTACTTATAGCGGAGGGTTTTAACCCTGCTCCGTAAAAAATGTCTCGTCTTGGTTAAATCAGGCCTCGGGTTTTTATGCGTGAACCTAGAGCTCTTTTGCTTTTTTCCATTTTTGTGCTGCAAATATCTATGTAATAAATGTACATTACTAAATAATCTTTTCATTTCAAATTTAAACTTTTTGCTTTTTTTATAAATTAAGGATAACTTAAATTAATGATCAAATTCAATCCATGTTCATTATTAAAAAACTTGAATAGTTGATTATGTCAAAAAAAAAGTGACCTATTAATTTGGAACGGTTTAAAAAGAAATAGTGGACAATTAATTTGAAAAAGAGGGAGTATGTAAGTTTTTGAAAAATTTAATCATTTGTTCCTAAATTATCACGATTATTTTAAAATGGCTTCTAAATCATAAAAACTGTCAACTTAACCCCTCGACTATAGAAACAGATTTAAAAAGAAGTTTAAAGTGACGAAAAAGAAGCATTTGTGCATCGTATTGTGGGTAAATTAGGCAAAACACACTCATTTTTTCAGATTACACTCTCTCCCAAACCCTAGCCTCAAATTGTTGTTGAAACCTTCATTGATCAAACCCTTCAAATTCTAAGATTTGTGATCAAACCCTTATTTTGTGAGAAAATCAAGGGTAAATCACATAATTTCATTTGTTTTGTGTTTACAGAGGGTTCAGTTCCATCTTTAAATGAGATAGTTCCACAATGTGAGGAAAGATATTGTGTTAGATGTCATCACATCAACTTTAAGTAGTTTATAGGTTAATTATTCGAGGATATGTTTTGAAATTATGTTAGGGCCAATAATATTGTATATTTAATAACAATGGAAGAGTTATAGAGTGTGGATGCGAATTCTTTTGAGTGGCTAGCTGACAGGGAGCCCCCAAAGCATGGATCTAGGCCACACTGTATCATTAACTCAAAGTGTGACCTTCTCATCAATAATTATTATGAGGGGTTTAATGGTTTTATAGTTGATGTTAGGGATAATCCCATAATCCCTATAATGAAATCCATTATAAACATGTTAATGGTTAGGATAAGAAAGAACAAAGATAAAATGAGAAATCAACTTGATCTTATTTTCCCTAACATCAAACAAAAGTTGGATAAATTAGTGAATGATGCATCCAGTTGCATATATGAGTGGAGTAGAGGCAATCAATAGCATGTGAGTTCTCCACATATTTAATATGTTACAAACTTTAGAGAGAATAATTGTCCATATATGGTGTGGCAGTTGAGTGGGGTTCCTTGTATGCATGGTGTTTCCACGATTCTAAACCATGGTGATAAGCCTAATGACTATGTTGATAGCTACTACACTAAAGAAACCTACATTCATGCATATGAGAACATAGTCTTGCTCATCAATGGAGTATACTTGTAGCCGTGCTCTTCCAAATCACCATTACAATCACCTAAACTTGAAGTTCCGGGTAGACCTAAAAGGCGGAGGAAGAGGGAGGTTGATGAACATAAAAGGCAAAAAGGATGGACTTTAGGGAAGTAATGGGTGGTTATAACCTGTAGAAAGTGTGGTAATGCTATTCATAATGCTAGAAGTTATAAGGGACAAAAGAGTGGTGCCAGTGGTAATCAGGGAAGTGGGATTGTAAAGGGAAAATCAAAGGCACATAGCAGTGGTGGAGCACCTATAGGTAAAGGAGTTAAGCCAGCAACAGCCTTTACTATTAAGGGAAAGTTAAATATATGAACTATAATTTGATATTGTTTAATTCTAATTTCAATTTTGAGTTATTTTGATACTTTGTTAACTCTATTTTTCTACGTTGTAGGTAAAGTAGAAGAAGAAGAAGAAGAATAGTCAAGCTACCTAATTTGCAAGCAATATAACACCAACATGTGAATGATGATTTGTTATAAGTTTAGGGAGTTTTTTTCTCTTTTTTGGTAACTCGGAGCAACACCTATAAAGGTGTCTGTAATGAAATTATTTTCCTTTGGGGGGGGGGGGACTGCATTATGGACTATACTATTGAATGTATTATGGATTGTATGGACTTCACTATGATACATAACAATTATATTTCATTACATAAACATTTAGATTACACAATTCTTTTTACACTTTCAAAACACTTGCACGTCTCACTCTATCCATCACCACCATTCACATTATTTGCAACATAAAAAATTATCACAATATACATACAAAATCATATCCACCATTTATGTCTCCCTCTCTTAACTTTGACTGCCTCAGTTAGCCCAGAGTTGTGAAAATAAAGATTCGTCAATCCAGTCCAAATGGTGAAATAAAAAGGGGCAAGAAAAAAAATTAGCAAAATGCTCAATAAAAATAGTGAGAAAAAATTAGAAAAAGAAAAGAAAATGAGCAAATGTCCGAAAAAGTGCCAACGGACATCACAAGAAAGAAAATTTTCCAACTTTGAATTTTCTAACCATTCCCATAATTAACCAATACACCTTATAACCCGAAAAAGTCCTAACTGAGTCCAAGTAATGAAATTATTTACCGCGTGGAGAGTTAAGACATGAAAAGATAATAAAAGAAATTAAATGGTGTGACTAAAAGATGATGTTTCCCATTTTGCAATAATTGTATTTCGATGATGAGATCTATTCACCTCACATATTTTATCTTTCTATTTGTGTGTGTAATTTCTTCGTATTTATCCCCATGGTTTAGATAATTTTATCACTCAGGGCGATGTAATTTAGGTGTTGTTGATACCAAAATTAATATGCTGATGTGGACGAATAATACGAAGACACGTGTCAATCTACGTGGCACAATAGCAGCGAGGAAGTTCATTTCCCGACCAACCATGATTCTTTCCGAGCAACGAGGATACACCGAGGAACTCTAGCGCACCGAGGAACTCTAACGCTCCGAGGTACTCTAGTGCTCCGAGGAACTCCTGATCAACGAGCAACTATGGCGGTCCGAGCTGCATCTCGGTCGTATCATTAATTGCCAGATAATCAACAGTTCAACTATTCATTGAATGCTTATATTCTTGACGCGCAAGCTGCATTAAATGTATTACCCTTTCACATGTATATCATTTAATGTATCGAACCTTTCATGTACAGCCTCAAGGCTATAAATACCATGTATCAACCCCATTCAAAGGGAGCGGAATTTCTTGGGAGAACTTGTAATCAAGAATTCTGCAAACACTCAGCAATAACATAACAGTGGACGTAGGCTTTATTTCTAGCCAAAACACTTTAAAAATCTTTGTCTTATTTATTTATCTGTGATTGAATAATTAGAGCAATCTAGTTTTTTACATCAACAGATTGGCGCCGTCTGTGGGAAACGACTGTTACTATCGTTCTTCGTAAAAATCAGTTATTATCAATGGCAGATAATCCAGAATCCAGTAATCGAAATGCTGGAAATACTGGAAATCTTCCAAATCCATCTGCAATTCCAGATCTGACTGGAATTATGACAAATCTGGCTCAAGGACAAACCGCCATGCAAGAATCTATGAGGCAACTCATTCAAACTCTTCAAGGCGGTGCACCTACTTATTCAGGGCAAAGGAGTGATCGTGGGCAATCGCGATCCAGACGTACTGGGTCATATCGTAATGGAGAATCTAATGATTCTTCTTATCAACCAGGGCGAACTTCATCAATACAGGCTACGGATACAGATCAACGTATCACTCTCTCTCCAGAGAGAACTAGCGCTTTAGAAAGGTTAAGCAGGGTGTCTCCTTTCAGTCGATTAGGACCAAGGAGGAATATGAGTCCACCTAGAGCTCCATCGAGAAGTTTTCGGCCACCATCAGGTTTGAGAGAAGGATCAGCACAATCACGACCAGCTACTCGTCGAGATAAATCTCAGGAAGCTACGTCAGAACAATCAATTGCTCGGACTAAGCGACCTGAGGAAGGAAATGAAGCATGGAAAGGTTCCATTCAGCGGTTGGAGGATAGACTGGGCGAAATGGCTAAGGCAAGAAACCCCCTACAGAGAACTTTCGTTCAAGGGACACCTTTTGTGCAAGCCATTGTGGATTTTCCTACACCATCGAAATTCAAAGCACCTGTGGTGACCCCCAAGTACGATGGAAAGACATATCCTGTACTTCATATAGAACAATACCAAGTTGCTGCCGATATTTATGCCGTCCCCGACGAGATGAGGTGTAGAGCATTCTCGGGAACTCTTACCGGATCTGCACAGATATGGTATAACAATCTTCCTCGGGGTAAGATTTTAACTTTTATTCAATTAGCCGAGTTGTTCATTGGCAATTTTTGTTTTGGGACGAAGCCGGTAAAGCGAGTAGCACATTTGTTAAGTGTTAGACAAAAATCAGGTGAAAGTACTAGAGATTACATAACTCGTTTTAATAACGAGAAGTTGGAAGTCGTAGACTACGAAGAAAAGACAGCAATCACTGCTTTGATGAGTGGTTTTCTGCCTAATAAGCTGTACTACACCTTGGCCAAAGATCCACCTAAAACTATGTCCGAGTTGATGGCAAAAGCAGCCAAAATTATGAATGCCGAGGAGGCTATGGCTGCGAAGAAGAATATGGATAAAGAAGTGAAAGTGGAGGTCGACAAGTCTAAGAAGAAAGATCAGAAAGGTAATGGTGGTGACAAGCATTACAGGAATAATAGGACAACGATGGAAGTCCTAAAGAAGTACGATAATTATACTCCATTGAAAATGGGTATTAATCATGTTTTGGAAGAAATCAAGAATAACGAGGAAATCAAGTGGCCAGAGAAATTGAAGACAAATCCGGATTTGAGGAATAAGGCCAAATATTGCGAATTTCACAAAGATCATGGCCATATGACCAAAAATTGCATAGCCCTTCAGAACGAGATTGAAACGCTTATCCGAAGAGGAAAATTGTCAAAATATGTAGACTGCAGGGGTGAGAGGAAGAATGATGATAGAACCAGAGAAAGATCTAGATCTCCTCGTCGTGCCGAGGAGAAAAAGAAGAGGGACCATGAAGATGATCCAGATGATGACCCCGATCTTCTCAAGAAGCCAAGACAGCCTGAACGAGAGGTATTTTCCATACGTTTTGGGTCATTTGATTGTAATGTTATTACAGGAGGAGATGCAGGAGGAGGAGACCTTACTGCAGAAAGAAAAGCTTACCTCGGAGAGGCTCAAGCTTGTTCATATATTCAGCGAATAAATATGGCCGAGGATGATCGTCCGAGGAAGGTAAACAAAGAGAAGTTAGTGATTGGTTTTTTAAAAAACGACCTGGCAGGTGTTCTTTACCCTCATGATGATCCTTTGGTGATCAAAATGAGGATGAAGGACGTGGTCATTTCAAGGGTGTTAGTAGACAACGGTAGTTCGGAAGACATCATGTATTACTCATGCTTTGATAACTTGAATTTGAAATTATCTCAATTGGAACCTTATCATAGACCCCTTCTGGGTTTTGCTGGCGAGAAAGTTTTTCCACTTGGGACGATCAAGTTGGATATACTCATTGGAACTTGGCCTGCTTGTCGAACAGAAAGAATACGCTTCTTTGTGATGGATAAGAATGTGCAGTCAGCCTACAACATCATCATGGGAAGAGTTGGATTGAAGAAGTTCGAGGCAGTTCCATCTACAGTACATCTGTGTTTGAAATTCCCAACGAATTTTGGAGTCGGAATTATGAAAGGTGATCAAAAAGTAGCTCGGGAATGCTATTATTCGTCTGCCGAGCAAGAGGAACTTGAAGAGTCAAGGAAAAAGACTACTACTTACCAAGTGGAGGAAGGTACAGAAATTGAAACTCTTGACCCTAGGGATGAATCTCAACTCGTAAAAGGGCAGGTGATGGAATCTACAGAAAATGTCATTCTGGACGACGAGCATCCTGAACGAGTAACCCAGATAGGATCGTTGTTGGATGTTTTAATAAAACAGGAGTTGATAACTTTCTTGAGAAGCAGGAAGAATACTTTTGCTTGGAGTCATGAAGACATGCCAGGTATAGGTCCAAACTTCTTATGTCATGAGCTCAATGTGAATAGGGAGATCAAGCCTGTGAAGCAAAGAAGAAGAGTGTTTAGTCCCGAGAAGAACCAGGCTATACAAGAAGAGGTCGAGAAACTTCAGAAAGCCCAATTCATTGAAGATGTGAAATATCCAGATTGGTTGGCAAATGTGGTGATGGTAAAGAAGAAGAACAACAAATGGAGAATGTGTGTTGATTTCACTGATCTCAACAAGGCATGCCCAAAAGATCATTTTCCATTGCCCAGAATTGATCAACTGGTGGATGCTACCTCGGGACATGAGATACTCAGCTTCATGGACGCATATTCTGGCTACAATTAGATCAAAATGAAGCCTGAAGACAGGGAAAGTACTTCTTTTATTACCCCAAGGGGAACTTATTGTTATAATGTTATGCCTTTTGGTTTAAAAAATGCAGGTGCAACATATCAACGGCTGATGAACAAGGTTTTTACCGAACAAATAAGTTGCAACATGGAGGTGTATGTCGACGACATGCTCACCAAAAGCAAGAGAGCTACTGATCATCTAGTTGACTTAGGCCAGACCTTTGATCAACTGGATAAATACCAAATGAAGCTCAACCCGACGAAGTGTACCTTTGGAGTATGAGAAGGAATGTTCCTCGGATACATCGTCAACCAACGAGGTATCGAGGCAAATCCAGAAAAGATCAAAGCTCTTTTAGGGCTGCGATCCCCGACGACGAGGAAAGAAGTACAGAGTCTTACCGGACGAGTTGCAGCGCTCAACAGATTTGTATCCCGGGCAACTGATAAATGCCTCTCATTCTTCAAAACACTGCGAAAAAGTTTTGAGTGGACTGATGAATGTGAGAAGGCCTTTCAAGATTTGAAGAAGTACTTGGGAGCACCACCATTATTGTCTAGGCCAATAACAGGAGAAAAGTTGTACTTGTATCTGGCAGTATCAGAGAATGCAGTCAGCTCGGCGTTGATCAGAATGGAGAATGGAGTCCAAAAGCCAATTTATTACACAATTAAGGCTTTCCGAGGTGCAGAAATAAAGTACCCAAAGCTAGAAAAATTGGCATTGGCATTAATTGAAGCAAGTAGAAGAATGAGGCCATACTTCCAGGCCCATACCATCATCGTGTATACCGACATGCCATTAAGACAAGCCCTTCACAAGCCAGAAAAATCAGGAAGATTGATGTATTGGGCAATAGAACTCGGTGAATATGATATTGTGTACGAACCTAGATCATTATTAAAGGGGCAAGCTGTAGCAGATTTTATAGCAGAATTCACATACCCTGATACCCCTGAGGAACAAAAGGTACTTGCTGACCTACCTATGGATGATACAGTATCAACAGACACAAATCCAGACCAACTAAGGTTGGTAAAAGGACTTGTGGATGTAGAAAAATCATCATATTCAAACCCAGACCAACTAAGGTTGGTAAAAGGGCGCAAACAGATGACCGATGAGGAACGAAAGATACCAGGGAATGATGAAACAAAACAACAGATATTTTACCGAGGAACTCTGACGGACAAGAAATTTGAAGACGAGGTACCTACGTGGAAATTATATGTAGATGGATCATCGTGCACAGCTGGTTGTGGAGCAGGAATTGTTTTAAACACCCCAGATGATATTGACATGGAGTATGCCCTGAGATTCCAATTCAAAGCTTCCAATAACGAGGCTGAGTATGAGGTTATGATAGCAGGTTTTCATTTGGCGAAAGTTATGGAGGCACGGCAAATAATTGTTTTCAGTGATTCTCAATTAATTGTGAATCAAATGATGGGAGTATATGCAGTTAAGGGAGAATTAATGGTGAAGTACCATGCGAAGGTGATGAAGTTATTGGCAGAATTTGATGCTATTCAATTGGTGAGAATACCGAGGATGGAGAATGCTAGAGCAGACGCATTGGCTCGCTTAGCGTCAGCTACGCGCACCGAGCTGCGAAGAACGATACCAATTGAAGTATTAGAAAGTCGGAGCATAGAAGAAGACCTGATGGTGAATATAATAACCCTTGATTTAGGACCATCTTGGATGGATCCTATCAGAGCATACATTGAAGAGGGAGAATTACTAGAGGACAAGCTAACTGCAAAGAAATTGAAGTATAAAGTTGCTCGATATGTGCTAACTAATGGTGTTTTGTATAGACGAGGAATTATGGCAGGTTTGCAGAGATGTGTGCATCCATCAGAAGTCAAAGAATTGGTGGAATAAATCCATGAAGGATCTTGTGGAGCTCATGTAGCAGGTCGGACACTTTTGCAAAGGGTAATGACACAGGGATATTACTGGCCGACGATGAGAGCTGATTGTATAGCCTATGCCAAGAAGTGTGACAAGTGTCAACGTTTTTCCTCCATCCGAAGAACTCCACAAGCATTGTTGACACCCATAACCTCACCTTGGCCATTTTCCATGTGGGGGGTTGATCTGGTTGGACCATTGTCGACGACCCGAGGAAGGTTCAAGTATCTCGTCGTGGCAGTGGATTATTTTACTAAGTGGGTGGAAGCTGAACCACTAATTGATATGACGTACGAGAAGGTATATCAGTTCATTTGGAAGAACATCATTTGTCGATATGGTCTCCCCCATGCTTTCATCACAGACCATGGAACACAATTCGATAATGAAGAATTTGCTGCCTATTGTCGTCAGTCGAACATTTTGAAGTATCATTCAGCACCAGGCCATCCCCAAAGCAATGGACAGACTGAGGTGACAAACAGAACATTACTAAATGGTTTGAAGAAGAGGTTAAGTGAAGCTAAAGCAAATTGGATCAATGAGCTCCAATCAGTACTATGGGCTTACCGAACAACTCCCCGAGCAACAACTGGAGAATCACCATATATGTTAGCATTTGGAAGTGAAGTTGTGATACCTGCCGAGTTGGGTCTCCCAACTCATAGGGTGCTGAATTTCAACTCCCCAGTCAGCGATTTGATGAGAAGACTGGATTTGGATATGCTCGAGGAGGTTAGAGAAGAGGCAGCCATTAGGAATGCTGCTTACCAACAACGTACAGCTCTGTTTTACAACAAAAGGGTGAAGAAATGTGACTTAAAAGAAGGGGATTATGTGCTAAAGAAAGTCATTCAGAAGCAAAATAAGTTGGAAGCAAACTGGCATGGACCTTACCGAGTTACAGAGGTTGTTCGTCCAGGAACTTACATAATAGCAACTCTAGAGGGAGAAGAATTTAAGAATGCGTGGAATGCTGAACACCTACGCAAGTATTATCAGTAATGTAAAATGTAAAGCATTTCCTTCATTATGAATAAAGCAAGGATGTTTCGCCATTTTATTTCTGGTTGAAAGTTTTTCGTGGAATACTAGTGTAATACACTATGCACAAAAAAGCTCTAAGGAGCCAAAAAATACTCCTTTGGTTAGGAGGCGCTCTAAGGAGCCAAAAGCGCTCTAAGGAGCCAAAAAGTGCTCTAAGGAGCCAAAAAGCGCTCTAAGGAGCCAAAAGCTCTAAGGAGCCAAAAAATACTCCTTTGGTTAGGAGGCGCTCTAAGGAGCCAAAAGCGCTCTAAGGAGCCAAAAAAAATACTCCTTTGGTTAGGAGGCGCTCTAAGGAGCCAAAAGCGCTCTAAGGAGCCAAAAGCTCTAAGGAACCAAAAAATACTCCTTTGTTTAGAAAAAACAAAATATTCCAAAATACACCAAGCATAGTTGGTTGGGGATAAAGACCCACTAACTGTAGTTGGTCGACGAGGACAAATTATTGACCTTAGTTGGTCGGACACATTTTTATATTTGAAATTGAACCAAGTATGGCTGGTCGGGGATAAAAACCCATCAACTGTAGTTGGTCGACAAACATTATTTATCCACCTTGGTTGGTTGGAAACAGTTTGAACGATTTATACTCATTACTTTATTATTAAGTGATTGAACAACCTTGATACTTGTAAATTTTTATTATTAAGTTGGTTGATGGACAGCACAATATTGTTATCTTTTTAACAGATACATAGATACATATGCACAAATATAAAGGTGTTTGATAAACACAAGACAATAGCAAAATTGGCAAACAGAAAATGAAAGTCTTTTCATTAAAAATCCAGAATAAATTACAAGTTACATGAATGTACTAACTGTTACATTGAAAACCTATTCTATTGGTTTCTTTCCTTTATTTTTTGAAACAGGCTCCTCGCCAGCAGGAGGATCCTCTAGGCAAAGAGGAGAATTAATGAAATTAACATCTCTGAGCATTCTGACGTTCATCACAGAAGGTGTATCCAAAAGATGCTCAGGACGAGATAATTCAACCTGGGAATGAAGGCTATAATCACCGAGGTATTTTAAAATTAAGCTGCGAGGAATGGAACGAGCTGGGATCCAGGCCATATCCAATTTGAAAGGTGGCACAGGCAAGTCTAGTAGCCCAGGAGCATGATAATCCCATAAGAAGTGGCCTTGCTCTAGCTTTAACACACCCAGGGCGTTCAACCATCCCTGCTTGTAACCTTCATTATTGGCGTGTTCAATACGATCATCCAAATGAACAAGAGCTTCATTATATCCTGCCATCCAGAATTCCCTGGGTTGCTTATGAAATTGAAAGGTTAATCTATCCACTTGTTCGAGAAGGTTTTTGGCAAAAAGATCCTTAGTATGAAGAGCAGACTTTGTTGCAGTAAGTTGATCTTCCAAGGATAGATTTTTCTTGGACATTTCTGATAAAGCCCGATCTTTGACATTTAATTGGAATGCTTGAGTTTCCAAAGTAGACTGGGTACGAGATTCTTCAACATTGCGGCTAAGAACTCTTGATCGACTTCGAGAAGCTACTGGAGAACCTTGCTCCTCGGTAACATTTTGAACAATTCTTCCTCGCCCCCGAGAACCTCTTCCTCGTCCACGAGCAGTCCCAGAAACAGCAGATCTTCTTAAATCATCCAGTTCTTGCCTTAATTTGGCATTTTCGACCTCTAAGAAAGAGAAACCTTCATCAGTAACGGGCACTAGAGCAGTGGAAGATGACGCTGCAGATTCATATTGAGCCAACTTTTTCTGTAAATTATTATTTTCTTGTTCCAGGATCTCAGCAATCTGCCTGCAAGCTTTAACTTCACCTTTTAAGGTCCTTTCCCTAATATCATATCCAGCAATGATCTTCTTATGGCCTGTTTCAGAAGAGAGCTGCTGGTATCTATTTTCATAATCCTTGTGCAACGAAGCCATTGTCGCATTGTGTTGATTTTGAAGATCCTCTATGGAACCATGAAGTTCCTCGATCAGTTCGTAGTATGCCACATTATTGGCCACAGATCTATCAAGTAAATCCTTCAGATACCGGTAAGCCTCAACTGCTTGTTCTGAGGCATTGTGACCAAGGATGTCGACAATCTCAGATACACTTAGGTCTGTATGGCCAGCTTTATAATATCCATTGCATTGTCGCATCAACTCAGTATCAGGAGCAGATATCAATTCCATTCTGGCCAAAAACTAATAAAGAAGAGGAAGCAGGAGTTAATAAATAAAAGCAGACAGAGAATCAATAAAGAAGAGGAATGAAGATGTATTTTATTAGATCATCAAAAGGTTACATTGTTCGATTACAAGTAATGAAATATAGAAATGATACCGAACAACTTCACACCTTTTCCTTGTCCCCCAAGACTTTCTCAGGAGGCTGGGACGAGGAGCTCGGTTGCTCGGTGGTAACAACGGTTTGATCAGCAGGAATTTTCTCGGCAGGAGGAGGCATAGAAGAAACGTCCTCGACAACAGAGGGTTGAGAAGTAGAGACTGGGTCACCCATAGCCATAGAAGACTCATCTGAGACAGGCTCATCTTCTTCTTCTTCCACAATTGGTGGAGGAGGACCAGGGAGGTGTTGTTGGAATAAATCAGAATCGTCTTTGACCTTCAACTCTTGCAGTGCAGCTACCCAACCATCATGGAAGTATTTCAACTTCCCATATTGGACTTGGGATGTCATAGCAGTAATTCCCTTATCCCATCCCTTCTCCCAGCCAGCGCTGAAAGATTTTTTGACCGCGGCCTTTCTTCTTAATTTCTCCGAGGAGAGTTTTATATCCAATTTTTCTTTTTGGACCTTGATATCTCGCAGGGCGAGCAATTCTTCCTCTGCTCTCTTCAACTTATTTTCAAGCTCTCCAAAATTCTTGAGCTTGTCGTCGTATTTTTTATGCTCGGCCTCCAAACTTTTCACTCTATTCTCCAAACCTTTGGAGATCCCAGCCAATTTCACCTTCTCGGCCTCAACTACAGATAACTTCTTCTCCCAAGCAGTCTTGTCCTCATTGTACTGTTGGCGAGATTCCTTCAGAGATTGGGTCAAACCCAACAAAGCATCCTCTACACTTGACGAGGAGCTTGAAGCTTTGATAGCCTCATCCTTCTTCACAATACTATTGAAACAGTTCACCAGCTGAAAGATGAGAGAAATAGTAAAGTCAATACAAAATGCAAGTATTCAAAAAAAAGAAAGAAAAACCAGAAGTATGAGAAATTTACTGAAGCAAGGTGACGAGCAGCTAAGGATGTCAGCATATCCCTAGGAATTTTTTCATCAACACCATGGACCTCGGGTACGACCGAGCTCATTGCAGAACTTGGAAGAATGATGTTTGGAACATCAGTACCACCAGCAGGTAGAGAAGAGGCAGTTTCAGCCGGAGTAACTGAGGATGATTTCCTCAATCTCCTCAACGGGAGTTCAGAACCTTCAACCAAAGAAGTCTTGGTCGGAGAGATTGTAATTACATCTACAGGAGCATTTTTCTTGCTCGGAACCACTGGGGGCTTCTCGGTAGCTTTAGAAGACCCAACATCCACCTTTTTAGTCCCCTCTGGGACATCAGCTTTGCTTTTCTTGGCCACAGCAACAGAAGTAATATCATCAAAGAGAGCAGGAGGAGCTCTTTTCTTACCCATCCTTTGACTTAAAGGAAGATGAGAATATGAAGATGAACCTTCTGGAGTTGAAGCTGGTTCAATAGGGCGAGCAGTATAAGAGGTTGTGTAACTCTTATACTGTAGCATATATGAGGCAGACCTGATGTGTTCGTCTGCAACGTTCTTGTGCAAACCCCAGATAAGTTTCAGATGCTTGATATTAACCTCTGATTCTTTTGGAGTTCTTCTTTTGCTATCAACTGCAAATAAATACATAACGAGATATCAATCATACATTTTGTCAAACATGATAAAAGCATAATTTCATAAGTAAAATAAAATGAAAAATAAACCTATCCCATTGCCATATGGGGGGCATCTGGGACCGTTGTATACTTCATCTCCAGTTAAAGGGGCATATTGCCAATTTTTTATGATCAACCCATGCTCAAAATAATCTCTATTTGAATCAGGGAGGTTAACTACAAGGGCTCTATTCAGAAACCTAGTTTTCAAATAATAAATATTATCTAAAGTGGCCCACTTATAGCAGTACATAATTTCAGGGATCCCTATACGAGTCCCATGAGTTAAATTTAATTTGTACAACCCATTAATTATCCTCCATGAATTGGGGGCTATTCTTGCAGGGACAAGATCAAAATATTGACAAAATTCGAGACTCAATGGGTTCGGAGGAAAGGAAAAACCACATTCAGCAATAAAAAGACTGGGGAACCAATGTCCCTCAGCCAAATGAAAGTAATCTTGAGCTCCAGAAAACTCTTCCAAAATTACCCAAGATGGGATGGAAAAATCAGAGCGAAATTTTTCAACAGATTCAATAACATAAACCATGGTGAGTAAAAGAAGAAGGAAGAAAAAGCTTACAGGAAGAAAGGAGAGCTGTCAACAACTAACGAAAGAAAAGATGAACGCGCAAGAGAAAAGGAGAAAATAGAAAGCTTGAAGGCAGAAAATTGGAAAACGTAGAGGACGGTATGGTTACCTAAGAAGTTTAAATACTTTGCATTGGGAAGCGGCGAAAGAAATGATTACTAAAAAGAAACTACTGAACTTGTGGCGGCTAAAAGGACAAAAACTGCACGGAGATCGAAGCGCTTATAAAAAAAATTCAAAAAAAGGCGGAAGCTGCGAAATGAGAAGGAAATTTGAACACAATGTTCCTGAAAACCAGGAAAGTCATTTAATATTGCCATATACCGAGAAAGAATGTTCCATACTCCTCAAAGTTCGAAATATGAAACATTGGGGGCTTCTGTTGATACCAAAATTAATATGCTGATGTAGACGAATAATACGAAGACACGTGTCAATCTACGTGGCACAATAGCAGCGAGGAAGTTCATTTCCCGACCAACCATGATTCTTTCCGAGCAACGAGGATACACCGAGGAACTCTAGAGCACCGAGGAACTCTAACGCTCCGAGGTACTCTAGTGCTCCGAGGAAATCCTGATCAACGAGCAACTATGGCGGTCCGAGCTGCATCTCGGTCGTATCATTAATTGCCAGATAATCAACAGTTCAACTATTCATTGAATGCTTATATTCTTGACGCGCACGCTGCATTAAATGTATTACCCTTTCACATGTATATCATTTAATGTATCGAACCTTTCATGTACAGCCTCAAGGCTATAAATACCCTGTATCAACCCCATTCAAAGGGACCGGAATTTCTTGGGAGAACTTGTAATCAATAATTATGCAAACACTCAGCAATAACATAACAGTGGACGTAGGCTTTATTTCTAGCCGAACCACTTTAAAAATCTTTGTCTTATTTATTTATCTGTGATTGAATAATTAGAGCAATCTAGTTTTTTACATCAATAGGTGTATTTATCTCATATTATTGCTACTGATCCCTTCATGTAAGTACATTGTGCTTTGTGTATTTCTATTATATTTTATATAGGTATTTTATACACGTGAAAGTAAGAGAGAAATTAGAATAGGAATCGAAAAGCAAATAAGGAAAGTCAAGGGTAAAAACATAATTGCACATCCGGAATCCGGATGTGGAACCTAAAGAGAATCGAAGACATTGAGTTCATGAGCACAAAGGAAAAAATGACAACCAAATCCGAGTCTCGGTTGAAAAGATACGAGCATGTGAAGATTAAAATAATCAAAAGGCAAAGCTAAGGATTTCTGATAGTAGAACCGGTTCGGTTACACAGGGAACCGGTTCGCACAAATCCTTGGCCATTTTGAGAAGTAGATTCGGTTCGGTTCTGAAGTAGATATGGTTCGGATATTTGATGCGCAAAAATCCAATTTTGCCCGCTTAATTTTTAGAGTTGTGTATGGTTTTAACTCTTGTAAAAAAACGTGGTAGTTTGATATCTCCGCTATTCCAGAGTTTAGTTAGATAGTTTTTACCCTAGTTTGGAAAGCACTTGGGGGCAAGAAATATTATAAGCAAAGATTATCATAAAAAGATCATCTTTCTTTATTATTTTGGATTGAATTCATCAATATAAGTATTCTTCTCTTATTGCTCTTAAGATTTATTATCCTCTAGATTATAATTCTTTATTATCTTGCTACAGATTTTTTATACATGTTTAGTCGTATTCATTATGTAACAATGAATCCATGCAACGTAGAAATCATGCTTTCTTATAGTTACACCATGTTCGACTACATTTCTTAGCGGGTTGGGCTACATGAACCCAACCTAGGTATTACGAATGGACATAAAATTGAATAAAAATTAATTACTAATTTAGAGGTTTGAAATCTTATCGAAACAAATATTGTAGGTCTTTTAATTTTATTTACCGTAGGTAATCGAAATATTTAAAAAGATAATACGCATTTTGATAATTTGTCATTCATATTAAATATGTTTTTGATTTGATATTGTGAAAAGTAAAATCCGCATATGTCCAATGCTTAGATAATATTTAATGTTTATTTGAATTATGAATTAAATTCTTGAAGGTTTTATATCCAACATAATTACTGACGGTTCGGGGGAGTGTACTCCGATTCTAATTTCTCATATAGTTAAAAGCAAAGTAGTTGCTCTTGCATGCGTAGTTAATTCTCAGTCATTAATTAAATAGCATTAGTTGATAGAATTGAACCAAGACAATCACCTTTTCCTTTTCTTTTTCTGAGTAAATCATGAGGTTTATTCGTCTTCACTATTCATCATTACGTTCTTTATTTGAGTCCCTGAGTTCGATACCGAACTTGCTTGGATTATTACTTACGCGATCGGTTTGCACTTGAACCGAAATTATCACGCACTAGAGACACATTTAGAGTCACGTCAAGTTTTTGGCGTCATTGTCGGGGACTAGGTAGACATTTAGGTTAGGTCGAATTAATCTAAAATTTGACTCTAATTCTTAAAAAGCCAAAAAAAATTTAGAAAATCCAAAAATACAAAAAAAATCAGAAAAAGAAAAAGAAAAAAAATATAATCTCTCAAATCCTTTCATGCAAAATACTCAGCTAACTCCTCACTCTACTCCTACTAGAACTCACAAAAATTCCATTATCGAGTACAATTTCGATAGCCTGCACACTCCACGTGTTTCACAATTTGGATTCACCTCCCACACCACCTAACTCCATCACGAGTCACATGTCTAGAGCTTCCGGAGAGGGTAGTGATACTATTATTATGAGTGCGATGTCAGACCATGGTAGTTTTGGAACAGGTAAGGGTGAGTTACCGTATCGCCTTATAAGAGACCTCTTATATTCCGAGCGAACCGTCGTTCTGGGATGCATTATATTCCCATATAATACAGGACAATTTCACTTTCATAATGTGATGATTCATATTCTTCCCACATTTCACAGTACAAAGTCGAAAAAATCATACCTCCACATCTGCAAGTTCAAAGAGGCATGAAAAACATTTAACAATCAAATGTTCACTTAAGACGTCGTTCGCCTCAAACTCTATCCCTTCTCTCTGAAATATAAGGCCAAGACCTAGCTATGGCCTTTGGCACCAAAATCGATGGAACGTGGAAGGACATGCAAGCGAAGTTTCTCCAAAAATTCTTTCTCGCACATCGAACTAACTCCATTAAGGCTCAAATTCAAACACTTAGACAAAATGAAAATGATCCTTTTGATAGATGTTGGGAGCGTTACAATGAGTTACTTAATATGTGCTCGCAATAAAGTTTTGAGAAGTGGAGACTTATCTCCTTTTTCCATCACGGGCAAAACTTAAGTTCCAAGAAACTCATTAAAACTATGTGCCCCGAGGAGTTTCTAGGATTAAACTCGGATGATGCAAAGGCTCACCTTAAGTATGTCACCGAGACTACTCAATCGTGTGATACATCTGATCAAAAAACCCAATCCCATGCTCGATAAACGTCCACAAATCCTTTTGCATTCGGTCTCTATCATTTGGACAAAGAAGTCGAGTTGAAGCTTTAAATAAATTAACTAGCTAAGAGATTGGAAGGCATAGTCGAGTCTAGGGGGAAAGACACATTCGGCTCCACTCGAGCATTAAGAGAGGAGGTGTGTGCAATTTGTGAGGCGAGACATTCAACTAAAGAATGCCCGATGATACCCGCCTACAAAGTGATGCTTCAAGAGCAAGTGGAAGCAGTAGGAGATTTTAAGGGTAATTTCAATTCCCCTCGTGGAAATTCCTATAACCCTTTGTAGAGGAACCATCTCGATTTTAATTATGGGCAACCACACGCGATGAATCCTAATTCACATGTTGCCCCACCTCCGCCAATGCTCTCGCATTTCCAATAAGTTCCACCTGTGCAAGCACAACCTCTTGCGCCTTATATTACCCCATCACGTAGAAATTTGGAGGACACTTTAAACAAATTCATGCAAACTCAATCAACGATTCATGCTCAAAATGCCCAAAAATTTTCCAAATTAAAGGCGTCGTTGTCTAAGTTGCAATCCTCCCTAAGTGTCCAAGAGACGGGAAAGTTTCCTGCCAAAGGCCAAAGACCTCCCCAAGGTCAAAATAGTATTAGCTCTACTTTTAATAATAACAAAGATCAATGTCAAGTCATTACCACTCTACGTACTGGGAGAGTTGTTGATTTATCACCTCCCCCCCCCCCCCCCCCCCCGACAAGCTTAAATACAAGGAGGTTTTGTTCGACACGAAAGAGGCCGAAGATGCCCCTTTAATTAGAGTGACAACAATGACACTATTAGGCCCGAGGTTGTAGTGAAATCGCCAAATTCCTCTCCTTTCCTTCAACGGTTGGTTCTTCCTCTTAAAGGGGCCTCTCATGACGACGTCTAAGATGTGCTAAAGCAAGTAAAGTTAAATTTAATTTTTCTCGAGGCAATCAAGCAAATTATCTCCTATGAAAAGTTCCTTAAACATTTATTGACGGTAAAACGTAGATAAAGGTGAAAAAGAATGTTTTCTTATCAAAAAAAGTGAGATCAGTCCTTTTGAGTGACCTTCAACCGAAATTTAAAGATTCTGATGCACCGACCATTTCGTGCATCATTGGAAAGAACCGCATCAAGAAAGACTTACTAGATTTAAGGGCGAGAGTTAACATTCTCCCTTACTCCATCTATAGGAAATTAGATTTTGGGGACCTCAAGCCCACTAATATTACTCTCCAACTCATGGATTATACCGTGAAGATTCCTCGAGGGACTATTGAAGACGTGATAGTCCAGGTGGACACTTTCTACTTCCCGATGGATTTTTTCATTTGGGACACGAAGCCCTCCTCTCTCTTGAGTAATCATGTTCCCGTAATTCTTGGCCATCCATTCTCAGCTCCAGCTAACTCACTGATTAATACTCGAAATGGACAAATACAAATCACATTCAGGAATATGAGTCTTGAAATAAATATATTCAACATAGCCAAGTAAGTAGGTGATGAGGATGAGTTTCACGAGGTGGATCTCATAGAGGAGGTAGTGGATGAGCATATCGAGGTTAGTTTAACAGGGATTCACTAGGAGCATGCCTTGTTTTGACTAGTGAGAGAGATAGAGAATATACCGATTTCGAGCATGAGGTGAGAGAGTTGGGCGAGATTTTGGATGAGAGTGCAAGTGATGAGGATGTGAGAGACGTTAGCTGGGTTTCTCGATTTGAGGAATTACCACCAAAGGTGTCACGCACGGTTCCCTCCGATGAGAAATTTCCCACCCTCGAATTGAAGAAACTACCCTCAAATATAAAATATGCTTATTTAGGAGAGGATGAGACATTTTATGTTGTTGTCTCCTCGAGCCTGAGTAAAGAGTAAGAAGATAAGCTACTAGATATTTTGAGGAAGCACCGTAGTTCTTTTGGTTGGATCATCGCAAATTTGAACGGTATGAGTCCCCTAATTTGAACCCATAAAATCCACCTCAAGGAGGGAGTGAAGCCTTTGAGGGAGATGCAGAGGCATTTGAATCCCACGATGTCAGGTGTCGCGAGGGAAGAAATTATTAAACTATTGGACGCAGGCATCATTTACCTCATTTTGTATAGCAAGTAAGTGAGTCCTATTCAAGTCGTCCCGAAGAAGTCGGGAATGAATGTGGTCGAAAATGCAAAGGGTGAGCTTATTCCATAATATACCACCACCGGATGGCGCATTTGCATTGACTACCGGAAGCTTAATATTGGCATTAGGAAGGATTATTTCCCCTTACCGTTTATTGACTAAATGCGAGAGAGAGTAGCAACACACCTATTTTGTTGCTTTCTCGATGGTTATTCCCGGTATAACCAAATTGAGGTAGACGTGCTAGATCAAGAAAAGACGATGTTCACATATCCTTTTCGCACGTTTGCCTACAAACGTATGCCATTTGGATTATGTAATGCACTCGCGACCTTTCAACGGTTCATGATTAATCTTTTTAGCGATATGGTCAAGAGAGGACTGGAGGTTCTTATGGACGATTTCAGCATTTTGACCCCTTTTTTACTATTGCCTCGCTAATCTTGAGAAGGTATTAGCCCGATGTGTGGAAAATAACTTGGTACTAAGTTGGGAGAAGTGTCATTTTTTAGTTACCGAAGTCATAGTTCTTGCCCACATCATTTTGTCCAAATGTATTGAGGTTGATAGGGAGAAAATAGACGTCATTGCCAATCTTCCCCCACCTAAGTCAGTAAAGGAAGTGCGCTCTGTCTTAGGCCACGAGGGTTTCTATCATAGGTTTATTGAGGACTTTAGTGTCATCGCTAGGCCCTTAAGTAACCTAATTATGAAGGACACCCCCTTTGAGTGGCATGAAGTGTCAAAGGTTCTTTTAAAAAATAAAAAAAAACATGTTTATTTTCGTTCTCGTCATGCAATCTCGGGATTGGTCCCTTTCGTTCGAGCTTATGTGTGATGCGAGTGATTATATGATTGAGGCTATTTTGGGGAAAAGAAAAAATAAGAAGGTTCACATCATTTATTATGCTAGCCGGACCTTATAACTGGACCCTAACTTAACTATTCCACCAAGAAGAAGGAATTGTTAGCCATAGTCTTCGCCCTAGATAAGTTTCACTCTTACCTTATCAGTTCACCCATTACATGCTTCACTGACCACGCGACTCTTAAGTATCTCCTTTCCAAAAAGGATGTTAAGTCGTACCTCATTAGGTGGATCCTACTCCTACAAGAATTCAATCTCTCCATAAAAGATAGAAAAAAGGAGTAAAAAATGTCGTAGCCCACCATTTGTCTAGGCTTTCATCTGACGTACCTAATGATTCCACACCTATAGACGAATACTTCTCGGATGAGTAATTTTTTACCACTTCCTCTCCACCCTAGTTTGCGTACATAGTGATTTACATGGTCAAGAGGTCCGTCCCCCCTCCGCCGATTGGACACCGCAAGAGAAGAGGAAGTTTCTTACTTGGTTGCACATGTTCTTTTATGATGATTTATATTTATTCAAATATTGCACGGACCAAATCATCGAAAGATGCATACCGGATGACTAGATTTTTACTGTCATCCATTTTTGTCAAACGGAAGCATGAGGAGGGCATTTTTCAACGAATAAGATGGTCGTTAAGATCCTCCAAATCAATCTTTACTGGGCCATAAATTTCAGGATGTGAATGATCATTGTAAATTATGAGATATATGTCAAAGTATGGGATCTACCATTCAATGTGACATGATCTCGTTGACCCCTACTCTTGTCATTGATATATTTGATTGTCTGGGCATCGACTTCATGGGTCCTTTACCTCTTTTTGTTTCTTATACATCCTCGTCACGGTAGACTATGTGTCAAAATGGGTTGAGGCCATAGCTACTAGGATGAATGATAATAAGGTGGTGATCAATTTCATTCAAGAACACATAATTTCTCGCTTCGATGCTCCGAAGACGATTATTAGTGACAACGACAAGTACTTTTGCAATAGAACGTTTAAAAAACTTATGAGAAAGTACGGTGTTGTCCACAAGGTGGGGATGACATATCACCCACAAAAAAAGAGGCAAGTTGAGCTCGCCAATCGTGAGATAAACAATATTATCGAGAAGACCGTCAATCCTAATCGAAAGGATTGGTCTCTCTGGTTCAAAGATGCACTATGGGCTTATCGAATCGCTTATAAGAACCCCCTCGGGATTCCTCCATTTCTCTTTATCTATGGAAATCCTTGCCATCTCCCTGTGGAGCTTGAGCATAAGTCATATTGGGCAATCAAGAGGTTAAACTATAACTTAGATCAAGTCGGTGAAGAACGCAAGCTTCAATTGCATGAGTTGAAAGAAATATGCAACGATGCATATATGAGCGCCAAAATATCTAAAGAAATGATGAAACTCACGCATGAGCAAAATATCCATTAAAAGGAGTTTCATTCGGGTAAAAAAGTGCTCCTATATAACTCCCTGATTACACTTGTTTCTCAACAAGTGACATTCATGGTGGACTGGCCCATTTGTAGTGAGAGAGGTGTTTCCCCATGGAGCCATTGAGTTAGAAAACCCTAAGGGGGAACATTTAAGGTTAATGGTCAACGCCTAAAGAGATATCTAGAGGCTTTCGTTGAGGAAGACGACACAATCTGGTAGTCGGACCCCGTTTACGAAGTAGAGTGAGTAGATTGAGAGGTCGTCGCATCGCTGACGCATATGGAGTGATTTTTGTTGTATCATACTGAGTCATGTTAGGTTAGATTAGTAGGGGTCCGTGAGTCGCAATTTATAAAGGTTAGGAACACTGATGCACAACACGGGAGAGTTTACATTGAGCCACTGTGAGATTTTGCGGTGCCCTGAGGTAGAAACATAGGTAGAGGAGTATAGGAAGTGTTAGAGAATTCAGTCGGGGAAATTTTCCAGCGCTTAAAAGTTGAGAGATGATGCAATTTAAAGGCCCAACACTAGAATATCAAACCGATTCGCCCTGGGTACACTACAGGGTAAAATCGGTTCGAAAATCCAGTATGGGTTAAAACATGTGTGAATCGATTTCAGGATGGGTAAAAAAGAGAACCAAACCAGTTTGCTCCAGGGCATAACCGATTTAAAATTCTGGGAATTTAAATTAATTACCTTTATTTTCTTCCCTCTTTTCTAATTCCCCACATTCACTCCCCCTTTCCATTCGAATTTCACATTCCAAAACATCCATCAACTTAAACTTTTTCCCCTTTTCATATCCTTCCAACCTTTCCTCCCACATCCATTCCCCTTTCCCACTAAAATCAACCTCTCCTACACTATAAATACCACTCCACGCCCACTATTCCACTCATCACTTCCACACTTTCCAAAATTATTCTCTTCCCAACAATTCCAATCTCTCCTTTTTGTGGCCCGTGCTGAAAATGCCGTCACAGAATATAATGATACATAACTCCTCGACGAAGGCAACCATAAATACCTATTTGACTAAGGACACAATTGGTGTGAGGCCTTATTCTCCACCGCCCGCACCTTTGATATCGAGCGAAAAATACTTTGGGGGAGCTACCACCAGAAGTTACTTCCTTGTTCCACCACCGGGTCAGTGTAATTTTTTGGAGCAACCCAGTGTGGAGGTTTAGCCTGACGAGGTCCACACTTTCTTCGGAACTCTCGTCAAATTATTAAACATGAATTATGAGATGAGACTCGTGTCCGCTTCTCTCTTGACCTCATAATCCTTAAAATGCGGGCAAAGTGGGAACCCGACCCCCAATAATATGGTTACCCAACTATGGGCCACCCAATCGCCAAGTCCTAATGCATTGCACAAATTGTCCCCAATTTGAATTAGGCTTGTGATTCTTTTCCCATGGGCAATCTCTACGAGCGGGCCTCATTGGCATTTATAATCATTTGCAGGTCTATTTTTGCAAACCTCCAACAACTCCGCACTTGGCATTTTCCAAGCCAACTCACTCTATCACTTCCTTGATGAGGGGGCCCCCATCCATTTTGCTCGCACATTTTTTGAAGAAATCGTGCATGTCGCATATGATAGGACCAGTAAGCTTGCTCTTCCTTATGCCTGATTCATCACTTCAATGTTTAAGGATGTCGGCATTGAGTCACAATAGACACAGTCCCGCCTAGCGATGCCTATTGGGCGTACCTTTCTCACAAGGTGTGATCGCCAAATGGGGGTCGTACATCCTCATGCACCGACGACACACATGGAAGAATACATTCTAATGGGCGAGGAAGAGGAAGAGGAAGAGGAGTATAATGAGGAGGAGGATCTTGATTACGAGCCTAATTCGGAGGATCTCTCCTGTCGCATTGACGCACTAGAGGCTCGGGTCGATTATTATATTACGGAATATAGGGAGGATAGGCGCAATTCTACCCGAGATAATCAGCGAGACATGAGTATGATGCTTCGACTCCAAAGGGACATGTACATGTTGTAAGTGGGACCGGACACTTCCCTTTCGAGCTACTTCTATGATTCATACGCCCATGACACCAATGTGCCTGGAACATCCGACACCCCCCTGAGTAGCTCCCACTATTTGGTGTTGTGTGGTATTTCATCTTTTATGTAGTTCTTCTTATGCTTCGTTTTTTTTTGTATCTTTGACAAGAACTATGTTAGTCTATCATTTCTTATCGCTTTGTATTGTGTAGTTTGTTATTAAAAAAATTGCATTTTATTCATTTGTTCTCCTTTTATGCACTCTTTTTTTTTCTTAGCTTGTAGTCCGTTTTGCATGAGGACATTGCAAAGTCTCAGTTAGGGGGGTATATGTGCATTGTAAAGTTTCACAAAATTCAAAATGCCAAAATTTTCAATAAAAAAATAGAAAATCCTGAAGAAAAAAAATCCAAAAAAAGTTGAAAAAAAATCGAAAGAGATAAAATATTTTTCTTCAAAATACATAAAAATTGGAATTTAAAATTTTCAAAAATATCACTAAAATTTTGTTTGAAGTTTCAATTTGTAAAAAATCTAATGCACTAAGCCGAAATTGATCAAAAACAGAACTTGAGAGAAAATTGACGACTTTACGAATAAATGTGGACATTATTAACCCGGTGAGATTTCGAGCTTATCACTTCTTCCGAGTAATTAAATCAATCCGAGTTTATGGTTCACTCAAAGTTTAATTTTTCATTACATAAGTCGTTAAAAATCTTTATTTTGATCGGTTATAAGAAACGAGTGAGATGTCGTCTTGAAAACTCTCTAAAAATATCACTAAATTAAACTGCCCTCGAGATGCATATGGTAAAATAAGTAGTTTTTTTATGTTAGGCCATCATTTGTTACCCAAAAATATTAACCATAAAAAGTGTGAAAAATATCCCTTTTCAAACCCAATTGAGGTAAATAAATTTTCTAATTTCGTTTGATTACCCGAAAAGTCCATTTAGTCCAGAGTTGTGAAAATAAAGATTCGCCAATCAAGTCCAAATGGTGAAATAAAAAAGGGGTAAGAAAAAAAAATTAGCAAATTGCTCAATAAAAATAACAAGAAAAAAAATACTAAAATGAGAAAAAGAAAAGAAAATTAACAAATGCTGAAAAAGTGCTAACGGACATCACAAGCAAGAAAAAATTTTCAACTCTGAATTTGACAACCATTCCCATTATTACCCAATACATCTTATAACCCGGGAAAGTCTTAACTGAGTCTGATTAACAAAATTAATTACCGCGTGGAGAGCTAAGACATGAAAAGATAATAAGAAAGATTAAATGGTGTGACTCAAAGATTATGTATTCCGTTTTTCAATAACTGTATTCCGATGATGAGATGTATTAACCTCAAATATTTCGTCTTTCTATTTGTGTGCATAATTTCCTCGTATTTATCCCCTAGTTTAGATGCTTTTATCACTCACGGCGATGTAATTTAGGTGGGTTTATCTCATATTATTCCTACTGACCCCTTTCTGGAAGTACATTGTGTTTTGTTCATTTTTCTTATATTTTACAGGTATTTCATACACGTGAAAGCAAGGGAGAAACTAGAATAGGAACCATAAAGAAAAGTAGGAGAGTCAAGGGTAGCAACATAATTGTACCGCCAGAATCTAGATTCGAAACCTGAAGAGAAGTCGAAGACATCAAGTTCACGAGTACATAAGAAGAAATGACAACCAAATCCGAGCCTCAGTTGAAAAGACATGAGCATGTGAATATTAGAAGAATAAAAAGGAAAAGCTAAGGATTTTTTAGAGTATAACGGGTTCGGTTTCAGAGGGGAACCAGTTCACACAGGCCTTGGCCACACTGAAAAGTAGAACTGGTCTGGATATCTGATGCCCCAAGATCCAATATTGCCCACTTAATTTTTAGAGTTGTGTATGGATTTGACTCTTGTACAAAAATGTGGTAGTTTGATATCTCCACTATTATAGAGTTTAGTTAGCTAGTTTTTACCCTAGTTTTGAGAGCTCTAGGAGGCAACAAACCTTAGAAGCAAAGATTATCAAAAAACATCATCTTCTTCATTATTTTGGATTAAATTTATCAATATAAGTATTTTTCTCTTATTGCTCTCAAGATTCATTATCTTCTAGATTATAATTCTTTATTATCTTGCTGGAGATATTTTACACATGTTTAGTCATATTCCTTACATAACAATGAATCCATGCAATGTAGAAATTATGCTTTCTTGTAGTGGGTACATGAACCCAACCTAGGTATTACGGATGGACATAAAATTTAATTATTAATTTAGAGGTTTTAAATCTTGTTGAAATAAATGTTGTAGGTCTTTTAATTTCGTTTACCCTAGGGAACCGAAATATTTAAGACGATAAAATGCGTTTCGATAATTTGTCATTCACATTAAATTTGTTTTTGATTTGATCTTGTTGGGAGTAAAATCTGCATATATCCAATGCTTAGATAATATTTAATGTTTCTGTGAATTATGAATTAAATTCTTGAAGGTTTTATATCCAACGTAATTACCGATGGTTCGAGGGAGTGTACTCCGACTCTAATTTCTCACATAGATTAAAAGCAAAGTAGTTGCTCTTGCATGCGTAGTTAATTTCCAATTCTTAATTGAATTGCATTAGTTGATAGAATTCCCTCAAGACAATCATCTTTTCCTTTTCTTTTTCCCAATTAGTTGTGAGGTTTATTCGTCTTCCATATTCATCGTTACGTTCTTCATCTTAGTCTCTGAGTTCGATACTTGAGTTGCTCGGATTATTACTTACGCGATCGGTTTGCACTTGAATCAAAATTAGCACGCACTAGAGACATATTTAGAGTCGCGTCAGTTCTCCCATATGAAAATGCCACATTTATTTTAGATTTTGGATGAAAAACAACAGTTAGAAAATATTAAACATAGAAAATATGATATTCTTTAAACTACTTATGCAGAGGGGTGTTTTGACTTTCTCACTATATCTGGGCGAGGGACCCCTCCAGCCCTCACGCAAAGATATTTTGGCGAGGGACCCCTCCAGCCCTCCTGCAAAGGTATTTGGGCAAGGGACCCCTTCAGCCCTCCTGCAAAGATAATTGGGCGAGGGAACCCTCCAGCCCCTCCTTTTAAGTTCGAGATGAGTTTTGGGCACTCCGACCCCTTCTTCCAATACCAGATGAGTTTTGGGCAAGGGACCCTTCCAGTTTTTAGATGTAAAATCTAGTTAGGAAGTCCACAATGAAGGATTCCTCTAGCAAATGTTCAAACAATATTTGTTTTACAATTAGAGGGTAGAATTAATGACCCAAAGAACAAAATAGGTGAGGATGAGGGAGGTTACCATGAGCAGCCCCTCATCATAAAAAAGTTATTCTTTATAGAACAAATGTGGTAACACTTACTTTCTTATACAGGTTGCCTAGTTGAGCAAATATGGCTTAAATAGTCCAGTTGGGATCTCTTGGGGGTTACTAAAAGTCCTTACACAGTTCACACCCAGTTATAGTACAAGTGAGCAACCAAGAGGTTGCTCACAAGAAATGAACTTTTTATAAAAAATGATTTTAGAAGAGGGAGTCCTTAAGACCCCTCTCAAGTAAAAAGATTTTTGAGAAGGGGATCCTTAAATCCCCCTAACAATTTTAATGGTTTTAGAGGAGGTGGTCCTCGAAACCCCTCTTAAGTTTACAAATTTGTACAATAAGTTACCCTTTCAAAAGATATTTACCAAATCAAATATTTTGTCTCCATTAGGAGACATATTTGCTTTTTGACTTTGGTTCACACCAGGTGTCGTCTATAAGAGAGGACATGCGACTCTGGACCTAGTAGGGACAAAAGGTACATTACAGACCTTGTCCCCCACTAACCCCCTCAATTTTAGCACCCAAAAGTTCCAACTCAGCCCTAGTGCCCAAGTATAAATAGGACCCATGGGCAAGGTTAAGTCTCAATCAAAAACTCAAGTCATACTGTTACTTTGTGAAAATCACACCAGACCACCTAGTATTCTCTCTCGACTCTCTCTCTCTCTCTCTAAGTGTTGAGTACTTATTTCTTCACTCCCACCTTGATAGCCATCATTCTCAAGAGATCATCTTGAGAAAAGTTACTATTATTACTATGAATTTCATCTTCTGATTGGGAGTAGTTCTTATTTTGCTTCCATTTTTACCAAAAGGATAAAGTTTTACAGGGTGATTCTCTAGGAGTTCTTAAAAACCTTAAAGGAAGAGTTCATTGAAGTAGGTCACGCCTCACCCATTTTAGCATCGTACTAGACCTCAGTCACACTACCCTCCTACATTTGGCGACTCCGCTGGGGAGGTATCCTCACTTTTATGGACAAAGAAGGTTTCAACATATCTAAGCAGCTAGTTTTTTAACACATTCCATCTGGGAATGGAACTCAAAGGGATCAGAACACTCAGGAGGATGTGGTGGTGACTGGAGCTAAAGCACTTGCTTTTCAAGGAGGGTAGACCAGCTCACCAGTTGTAGCTCCGATGACAAGTATGAGCCTTATGGGCATATTTTTTGAATTTTTAAAACAAAACAATATAGACCTAGCAAGTTTGGGTCAAGGTTGTGTAACACTAGTTGTTGCCCCCTCTGGAAGGGCAACGACTCCTGTAGCGATTCCGGTGGAAGTGGCTCTGCTACGGAAGGTGGTGCCGAATCAAGTTACGACACTGATGGGTTCACCAACAATAAATAACATTAGTTTGGAGTAATCTCCTTCTAAAGTTGTTACTATTGAGGAGGTGAGGAAGCTGCTCTCCTCCTCTCAGAGGGAGGCTTCTCATCATTCTCAAGAGATCGTCTTGACAAAGGGGAGAATCTAAGAGAGCACGTGAAGAGATATATCGAGTACCTGGGAGTGCATGGAAATGAAGAAAACCTTAGGTTGAGGGAGTTCTCCAAGATCCTTATAGGGAAAGCCTACACGTGGTACTCCTACTTGGTACCTAACAGTATCCCCACATGGGAGGAGATGCACAGGCAACTTCTTTAAAAGTGTTTCGTAGCAGAGGATGAATCACGTCGAGACACCTAGCACAAGAGGTACAGAAGCCTGGTGAGGAGTTAATGAAATATATTAAGAATTTTTGCGAGAGGGCACTGGATGTCCATAAGGATGTAGAAAAGGGAAGGCTGCTACAAATATGTGTCGAGGGGATCTTGGAGGAATACAAGCTACAATTTGTCAATGATACCAGAGATGAAACTTTTAGAGAGTTCACCAGGGCTACTAGTAATTGAGCCATGATTGTTGATGTAAAAAATTAGATAATCTCTAATTGTTTAATCCAACAGATAAAAATAAATAAGACAAGAGATTTTTAAGTGGTTCAGCCTTGAATAAATGGCCTACATCCACTGTTGGTGCTATTATTGATTGTTTGGGAATTCTCGAAGTAGGGTTTATCTCCAGAAATTCTGGTCCCCCCCACAATGAGGATGATACAATGTATTTATAGCCATCAGGCTGTACATGTGAATGGGTAATACATAGCTGTTCAATAAGCGTATACATTCGTATGATGATAATCAGCATTTAATGCGCATTTAATCCTCTTAATTGTCTGATAATAAATGCTCTGATCGAGATGCATATCGGACCGCCAAAGCTGCTCGGACCGCCTAAGTATCTCAGCATCCATGAGTTTCTCGGTGCAATAAAGTTCCTCGGAGAGTACCTACTGCTCGGAGTATTTGAGTTAGTCGGGGAAAATGAGTTCCTCGAAGTCAAGGGGTTGTTTCGATGTGTTTGTTATTGCCATGCATATTGCTACGTGTCTCCACTTAATTGAGCCATGTCAGCAAACTAAATTTTGTATCAACAGAAGCCCCCAATGTTTCACAATTCGAGAATTAGGAGTGTGGAACATTCTTCTCGAAATATGGCGCGATTAAATGGTCATCCTGAATCTTAGGAGTGTTTTCTTCGCATTTATTTTTCTTTTTGAATTCACAGAATCAGACTTTTCGAATTTTTCTAACTGCTTCGATATCCGCGCCCTTTTTGTCCTTTTAGCCGCCGGTAGCGTAAACGTCTCCCTTTATAATCATTATTTTCACCTTTTCCCAAGGTAAGGTATTTAAGCGTTGCAGAAAATCATATCGTCTTTTACTTTTTCAAATCTGTATCTTTGAGTTTTCCATTTTCTCTCTCTCTTATGCGTTCATCCCTTTCATCGTTCGTTGTCAACAGATCCATCATTTTCTTGTAATATCTTCTTTCTTCTCTTTCATTTCCTTTATTCACCATGGTTTACCTTGATGAGTCGCTTGATAAGTTTCGCTCTGATTTCTCTATTCCTTCATGGGTCGTTCTGGAGGAACTTTCTGAACCTTCAGATTATTTCCGTTTGGCTGAGGGACATTGGTTCCCCAGCCTCTTTATGGCTGAATGTGGCTTTTTTTCCCCCAAACCCTTTGTGTCTGGAATTCTGTCAATATTTTGACGTGGTTTCTGCAAAAATAGCCCCTAACACATGGAGAATAGTTAATGGAGTTCATAGATTAAATCAGATTCATGAAACCCGTATAAGAATTCCAGAAATTATGTTTTGTTATAGATGGGTTGTTGGTGACAACACTTTTTATTTAAAAACTAGGTTTTTAAATAGGGATCTAGTAGTCAATCTCCCAGATGCCAATAGGGATTACTTCGAGCACGGTGTTGTTATGAAAAATTTGCAACACCCTCCACTAACTGGAAATGATGTGTACCAGGGTCCTAGATGCCCTCCCTATTGCAATGGGATAGGTTATTTTTATTTTATTTTATTTTTAAAATTATGCTTCCTTTGTGTTTGATAAAATGTGTCACTCATATTTTAATTTTCATTTATTTGCAGTTGACAGCAAAAGAAGATCTCCAAAAGAGACAGAAGTTAATTTAAAACATCTGAAACTTATCTGGGGTTTGCATCAGACTGTTGCCGATGAGCACATCAGATCATCTTCATATCTGCTGCAATATAAGAGTTACACCTCGTCTTTTACTGCTCGTCCGGTGATAAGCGACGTGGAACCAATACCAGCTTCTACAAGTTCTTCACATGAGTCACATATTCCTTTGAGTGAAAGGATGAAGAGAAGAAGAGCTCCTGCCCTCTTCGAGAAATCTGCCTCTATTGCTGGAGAGACAAAGAAAAGCAGGCATGATGTCCCAGAAGAAGGGACAAGAAAAATAGATGCACCTCCTTCGGTTGCTCCTGTGAAGGTTGCCGAGAAGCCCCCAGTGGTTCCGAGCAAAGTCGCTGCTCCAAGCGAGGTTATAGTCATATCCCCGACTAAGACTACCTCCTTGGTCGAGACCGTCGATGCTCCTCTGAGGAGGCTGAAGAAGAGCTCCTCGGTCAATTTAGCTGAATCCATCTCTCAGCCCCTGACTACTGAAAGTGGTGTTCCCACTTTTGTTGCCCCGAGCTCTGCCATGAGCTCGGTGAAGTCTTGGATTATTCCCGAGATCCAAGGTATTGAAGAAAATCTTTCTCGGGATATGGTTACCACATTGGCTGCTCGTCATATTGCTTCTGTAAGTGTTATTGTCCTGAACTTTCATTTTTCCCTTGCTATATCTGTGCACTGACTTGCTATTATTTTCTTTTCACAGTTGGTAACCTGTTTTAATACAATTTTGAAGAAAGATGAAGCTATTAAAGCTTTAAGTTCCTCGTTAGGTGTAAAGGAAGCTTTGGTGGGTCTGACGCAGTCTCTGAAAGATTCTCGTCAAAAGTATGTTGAAGATAAAACTGCCTGGGAGAAGCAGCTCAATTCGACCGAGCAGGAGAGGAATAAAGCTGTTGAAATCTCCAAGGGATTGGAGAAGAAAATAAAGGAATTAGAAAGTAAGAATAAAGAGCTCGAAGGGAAGATCCAAAATGCTGGGGAGCTTGAAGGTAAGCTCAAGGTTGCCGAGGAAGAGCTAAACAAGTTTCGTGAAGTAGGTCATCAGAAGGAAGAAGTGGAGAATAAGTTGAAAGCTATCGAGGAACTTCTATCCGAGAAGATTTCCTCGGAGAAGGTGAAAAGAAAGTTAGCTGTGAAAAGGTCATTCAGTGCTGGCTGGGATAAGGGGTGAAATAAGGGTCTGGCTTCCATGATGTCACAAGTGGAATATGGTAGCCACAAATACTTTAGGGATGGTTAGTTCGCTACTCTGCAAGAGATGAAGGTTGATGAAAATTCTGACCTGTTTTAGCGACACATCCCTGGCCCCCCTCCAACTCCTGAAGAAGAAGAAGATGACGAAGATGCCTCTGAGGAATCCTCCATGGTGATGGGAGATCAAAATTTTCATCCCACAGTTGTCCAGTCTTCCTGCGAGCAACTTCAAGCATCCATTATTTCAACCGATCAGCTTCCAGCACCCCCCGAGCTACCATCTGTGCCATCCGAGCAACCTACCTCCTCGTCCCAGCCTCCCGAGAAAGTTTTGGGAGACAAGGAGAAGGTGTAGAGTTGTTCGATTTTTCTCTTTGTTTATTTTTGCCAATTGTAATTCTGAACTATGTACCTCTCTTTTATGATATAATAAAATTTGAAGTTTTGCCTATTCATACTGTTGTTTCTCTTCCTCTTGCTCCTTATTGATTCTTGCTCTTTCTTCTTTTTACTAGTTTATGACCAGGATGGAATTGTTATCTGCTCATGATACAAAATTAATGAAACAATGCAACGAATATTTCAAGGCTGGCCATGCAGATTTGACTGATGCTCAAATCGTTGATATACTTGGTCCAAATGCTTCAGAACGAGCAGTTGAAGCCTACCAGTATTTGAAGTGCCTGCTCGACCGTGCAGTGGCTAACAATGTAGCGTATTATGACATAATTGAAGACCTCTAGGGCACTCTTGAAGAGCTTCAGCAATAATATAAGGAATCTACAGCCCTTTTGCACGAGGGATACAAGAAGAAGTATCAACAACTCAGTGCTGATAAGGGGTATGATAAGTTGTTCGCTTCTTACAATGTGAGGGAGAGAACTTTGAAGGCTGAGGTCGAAGAGCATAGACAAATAGCTGAGTTGTTGGAGCAGGAAAATAATAACCTGCAAAGAGAAGTATCTCAGTTGAAATCTGCAGCCTCTTCCTCAAGCGCTTTGGTCCCTGTGAATGACGAGGGGTTCTCTTTTTTGGAGGTTGAAAATGCTAATCTAAGGGACGAATTGGAAACCTTGAAGGGAGTTGGTCCTTCTACCTCTGTTCGGGGACGAGTAAGAGCTGTTCGAATTCTTGTCGAGGAACAAAGAACTCAATAGGCTCTCGAGAACCAAGCCTTCCAATTGATGGCAAAGAACCAGGCATTAGGCGAGATGTCTAAGACAATCATGAATCTGGAAGAGCAACTCTCTGCTCAAAAGTCTGCTTTGGAGAATAAAGAAGTCTTTATAAAAAATCTTCACGAGCAGCTGGAAAGGCTGACTTATCAATTCCACAAGCAGCCCAGAGAATTCTGGATGGCTGGCTACAATGAGGCTCTCTACCATTTGGATGATCGGATCCAAAATGCGAATAATGAGGGTTACAAACAAGGGTGGTTGAATGCCTTAGGTGTATTGCAATTAGAACAGGGTCACTACTTGTGGGATTACCATAATCCTAGGTTGCTCGACCTACCAGTGCCACCATTCAAACTCGACATGATCTGGATCCCTGCTTGGGCAATCCCTTAATGTTTGATTTCCAAATATCTTGGCGATTATAGTCTCCATTCCAATGTTGAGATATCTCACCACGAGCACCTACTCGATCGACCGTCTGTGATGAACATCAGGATGCTCAAATACCTTAATTTCATAAATTCCCCTTATGCCTTAAACGATCCTCCTGTTGGTGAGGAACCTGTTTCAAAAGAAGAGGGGATGAAACCCATAGAATAGGATTTCTGATGTAATAATTTTTATGTATTTTATTCTCCATGTACTTTGTTTTGGATTTAATGAAAAAAACTTCTATTTTTCTTTGCAATTTTGATTGCCATTGTCTTGTAGATGTTTTGTAAAACACTTTACATATGTGTATGTATATCTGTTAAAAAGATAACAACATTGTGTTATTTCCCGATTAACTTATTGTCGACTATCCTGAACTTGTGGTAATCATTTGTCGACTAACCAAAATTGATGATATTTTGTTTCTTGACCAGCTTGGTGGTAATTTAAAATGTTACGAGTATAAAAAATTTTGCTTAATCACTTTTTAATTCTAAGCCATTAACTGACTTTTATCACATACTCATGCTTCGTTTAATAAAATGTTCTCGACCAACTGTAGTTGGCAGTTTCTTATTCCCGACCAACCTGAGTTGGTGGATTTTCTTCCCAACCAACCGGAGTTGTTTAGGTCGCACTTCTTCACTCTCTTGTTGTAGAACAAAGATGTTCGTTGTTGGTAAGCAGCATTCCTGATAGATTCTTCTTCTCTAACTTCTTCGAGCATGTCCAAATCTAACCTTCTCATTAAATCGCTGACAGGGGAATTGAAATTCCCCCAACTCGGCAGGTATAACAATTTCACTTCCAAATGCTAGCATATATGGGGATTCTCCTGTTGCTGCTCGGGGAGTAGTACGATAAGCCCATAGCACAGAATGCAGCTCATTGATCCAGTTTACTTTCACATCATTCAGTCTTTTCTTCAAACCATTTAGCAACATTCTGTTTGTCCATTGCTTTGGGGATGGCCTGGTGCCGAGTGGATCTTCAAGATATTTGACTGATCACAATAGGTAGCGAACTCCTCGTTGTCAAATTGTGTTACATGGTCGGTGATGAATGCATGGGGAAGACCATATCTACAAATGATATTTTTCCAAATAAATTGGTACACCTTTTCGTATGTCATGTCGACAAGAGGCTCGGCTTCTACCCACTTAGTAAAATAATCCATTGCAACGACGAGATATTTAAATCTTCCTCTAGTTGTTGGAAGTGGACCGACCAAGTCAATTCCCCACATGGCAAATGGCCAAGGGGAAGTAATGGGTGTCAATAATGCTTGGGGAGTTCTTCGGATGGAGGAGAAGCACTGACACTTGTCACATTTCTTGGCATAGGCTAAACAATCAGCCCTCATCGTTGGCCAGTAGTATCCCTGCATCATTATTCTTTGCAGAAGTGTCCGACCTGCTACATGGGCTCCACAAGACCCTTCATGGACTTCTTCAATCAAATCCTTCACCTCGGCTGGATGTACACACCTTTGCAAGCCAGCTATGATTCCTCGTCTGTATAGAATACCATTAGTTAGTACATAACGAGCAACTTTAAATTTCAATTTCTTGGCTGCGATTTTGTCAATCGGTAATTCTCCCTCCTCAATATACGCCCTGATGGGATCCATCCAAGATGGACCTAAATCAAGGGTAATAAAATTCATCGCCAGATCTTCTTCTATGCTCCGACCAGCTAGAACTTCAATCGGGATTGTTCTTCGTAGCTCGGTACGAGTAGCTGATGCTAATCGAGCTAAAGCGTCTGCTCTTGCATTCTCCATTCTTGGTATTCTGACCAATTGAACAGTAACAAATTCCGATACTAATTCCATTGCCTTTGCATGGTACATAATCATCAACTCTCCTTTTGTTGTATACACACCAAGCATTTGGTTTACAATTAACTGTGAGTCACTGCATACGATTACCTGCTCTGCCTTCATGATTTTTGCAAGACTAAGACCTACAATCATCGCTTCATATTCGGCCTCATTATTAGAAGCTTGAAATTGAAAGCACAGAGCATACTCTATATCGATCTCGTCTGGACTTTTCAATACAATCCCAGATCCACTACCCGAGGTGCATGATGAGCCATCCATATATAGGTTCCATACAGGTATTTCGTCATCAAACTTCTTATTGGACAAAGTTCCTCGATGGAATATTTGTTGCTTCTTTATCTCCATTTCTACCACATTTCGCTGCTCGTCGACCTTCTCCTCTTACTCTCCGACCAGCTTAAGTTGATCGGGGTTTAAATTTGATGATCCTGCAACATCCACAGGTTGGTCGGTGCTCAGCTTTTGCTCCTCGGGGGTATCAGGATAAGTGAACTCTGCTATAAAATCTCCTATTGCTTGCCCTTTCAGTGACGATCTAGGCTCATAAATTATATCATATTCATCGAGTTCTATTGCCCAATACATCAATCTCCCTGATTTTTCTGGTTTATGAAGAGCTTGCCTCAACGGCATATCGGTATATATGACTATGGTATGAGCCTAGAAATATGGCTTCATTCTTCTACTTGCTTCGATCAGCGCCAGTGCCAACTTTTCCAGCTTTGGATATCTGATCTCTGCTCCTCGGAAGGCCTTACTAGTGTAATAAATTGGTTTTTTGACTCCATCCTCTACTCTTATTAATGTCGAGCTAACTGCATTTTTTGAAACTGCCAGGTACAAGTACAACCTTTCTCCCATCACTGGTCTGGACAACAGTGGAGGTGCTTCCAAATATTTTTTCAACTCTTAAAAAACTTTCTCGCATTCTTCATTCCATTCAAAAGTATTTCGAAGCGTTTTGAAGAATGGGAGGCATCTATCAGTTGCTCGCGATACAAATCTGTTAAGTGCTGCTACTCGCCCTGTAAGACTTTGTACTTCCTTCTTCGTCGTTGGAGATCGCAGTCCTAATAGAGCTTTGATCTTTTCAGGGATTGCTTCAATGCCTCGTTGATTGACAATATACCCGAGAAACATGCCCTCTCGTACTCCAAATATGCACTTGGTCGGGTTCAGCTTCATTTGATATTTATCTAATTGATCAAAGGTCTGGCCTAAATCAACTAGATGGTCAGCAGCTTTCTTGCTCTTTGTCAGCATATCATCAACATAGACTTCCATATTGCAACTAATTTGTTCTGCAAACACCTTGTTCATCAGCCGCTGATATGTCGCACCTGCATTTTTCAAACCAAAAGGCATAACATTATAACAATAAGTTCCCCTAGGGGTAATGAAAGAAGTACTCTCCCTGTCTTCAGGTTTCATTTTAATCTGGTTGTAACCAGAATAAGCATCCATGAAGCTCAGCAGCTCGTGTCCCGAGGTAGCATCCACTAGTTGATCAATTCAGGGCAAGGGAAAATGATCTTTTGGACATACCTTGTTGAGATCGGTGAAGTCTACACACATCCTCCATTTGTTGTTCTTATTTTTTACCATCACCACATTTGCTAACCATTCTAGATACTTAACATCTTCAATAAAACAAGCCTTTTGGAGTTTCTCGACCTCCTCCTGTATAGCTTGGTTCTTCTCGGGGCTGAACACTCTTCTTATTTGCTTCACTGGCTTAATTTCCTTATTCACATTGAGCTCGTGACATAAAAAATTTAGGTCTATTCCGGGCATATTTTCATGACTCCAAGCAAAAGTTTGTTTTCTGCTTTTTAAAAAACTTATCAATTCCTGTTTTAGTGAGGCATATAACGATGAACCTATCTGAGTTGTTCGTTCAGGGTGCTCGTCGTCTAGAATGATGTTTTCAGTAGCTTCCACCACCTGACCTTTCACGAGTTGCGACTCGTCTCTAGGATCTAGGGGTGTTCAAAAAACCGACTGGACCGACGGACCGGACCGAACCGAACCGAACCGAATCGACCCTTTTTTTCGGTCTTTTTTCTTAATCGGTCCGGCCTCGGTTTATTTTTTTGGTGGACCGACCTAGTCGGTCCGGTCCACGGTTTACAGTTTCAAAAAACCTGTTAGGACCGACCCGGACCGAATGTATATAAAATAATATATTTTTACATATATATGTATATATATAAGATAAATAAATAGTAAAAGTATATATTTCAATATTTGATTAGTTTAAATTATAGTTTAATCCAATAGTAGGTTTGTTTTAATCGCAAATTTTGATATTTTTTAGTTTTTAATGTTTGAAAAAAATAGACTCGGGTATATTTGTACTATTATAAATGATGTAATTCATTAATGTGAGGACCGACGGGTTAGACCGGACCGACCCTATAAAAAACCGAACCGACTAGGGTCGGTTAACCGACATTATCGGTCCGGTCTCAGTTCTTTTTTTTAGAGGACCGACCAAGTCGGTCCGGTCCAAAAAAAACCTTAAAACCGAACCGGACCGGACCGCGAACACCCCTACTAGGATCCAATATTTCAATTTCTGCACCCTCATCCACCTGATAGGTAGTAGTCTTTTTCCTAGACTCTTCCAGTTCCTCCTGCTCGACAGATGAATAGTAGCATTCCCGAGCTACTTTTTGATCACCCTTCATAACTCCTACTCTAAAATTAGTTGGAAATTTTAGGCGTTGATGTACCGTAGATGGTATTGCTTCGAACTTCTTCAATCCTACCCTTCCCATGATGATATTGTAGGTTGATTGAACATTCTTATCCATCATGAAGAAGCGTACTCTTTCGGTTCGACAAGCAGGCCATGTACCAATAAATATATCCAACTTGATCGTCCCAAGTGGAAAAACTTTCTCGCCAGCAAAACCGAGGAGAGGTCTGTGATAAGGCTCCAACTGAGATAACTTTAGATTTAGGTTGTTGAAGCACGAGTAGAACATAATATCAGCCGAGCTACCATTATCAACCAGTACTCTCGAGATCATCACTTCCTTCATTCTCATTTTGATCACCAATGGATCATCATGAGGATACAGCACACCTGCGAGGTCATTTTTTGAGAAATAGATGACCAGTTTTTCTTTGTTGACCTTCCTCGGGCGATCATCTTCAGCCAAATTTATTTGTTGGATATATGAATAGGCTTGAGCCTCATTGAGGTAAGCTTTTCTTTCTGCAGTAAGGTCTCCACCTCCTGCATCTCCACCTGTAATAACATTACAATCAAAGGATCCAAAACGTATTAAAAATACCTCACGTTCTGGCTGCCTTGGTCTTTTAGGAAGATTAGGGTCGTCTTCTAGATCATCTTCATGGTCTCTTTTCTTGTTCTCCTTTGCTCGATGAGGAGATCTAGATCTCTCTCTTGCTCGGTCGTTGTTTCTTCTTTCATTTCTGCGATCAACATACTTTGCCAGTTTTCCTCATCTAATGAGTGCCTCGATATTATAAAGAGCTATATAATTTTTGGTCATGTGGCCGTGATCCTTATGGAACTCGCAATATTTGGCCTTATTCCTCTTGTCAGGGTCTGACTTCATTTTTTTCGGTCAATTTAACTCCTCGCTGTTCTTGATTTCTTCTAGAACATGGTTGATGTCTACCTTCAAAGGAGTATAATTCTCAAATTTCTTCAATACCTCCCATGATGGCTTTATTTTTGAGTGCTTGTCACCACCATTATTCTTATGCTCTTTCCTTTTGGCCTTATCACCCTCCACCTTGGTTTCTTTGGTATCCATATTCTTCTTTGCAGCCATAGCCTCCTCGGCATTCATGACCTTGGCCGCTTTTGCCATCAATTCTGACTTGGTTCTGGGTGGATCTTTAGCCAAAGTGTAATATAACTTGTTGGGTAACATCCCACTCGTCAGGGCAGTAATCGTTGTCTTTTCTTCGTAATCAATAACTTCGAGCTTCTCGTTATTGAAACGAGTTATATAATCCCTAGTGCTCTCCCCTGCCTTTTGTCTAACACTCAACAAGTGTGCTACTCGTTTGACAGGTTTTGCTCCAAAACAGAAGTTTCCAATGAAGAGCTCGGCCAGTTGAAAGAAAGTTGAAATCTTACCCCGAGGAAGATTATTGTACCATATTTGAGCAGATCCTGTAAGAGTTCCCGAGAATGCCCTGCATCTCATCTCATCTGGCACAGCATAGATGTCGGCAGCAGCTTGTTATTGCTCGATATGAAGGACAAGATTGGTTTTTCAATCATATTTAGGAGTCACAACAGGTGCTTTGAACTTTGATGGTGTGGGAAAATCCATAATTGTTTGGACAAAAGGTGTCCCCTGGACAAAAGTTCTTTGTAGAGGATTCTTGGCCTTGGCCATTTCCCCTAATCTATCCTCCAGCCTCTGAATAGAGCCTTTTCACGCATCATTTCCTTCCTCGGGCCTGTTGGTTCGAGCAACTGATCCCGTGGATATGGCTTCTTGGGATCTATCTTGTCGAGCAGCTGATTGTGATTGGGAAGAACCTTCTCTTAAATCAAATGGTCGTCGAAAGTTTCTCGACACAGCCTTAGGAGGACTTTTATTCTTCCTAGGGCCCAATCGATCAAAAGAAGAGATCCTACTCAATCTTTCCAGTGCACTGGTCCTTTCCGGAGAGAGAGAGTGATGTGTTGTTCAGTATCTGTGGCTCATACTGATGAAGTTCGACCCGGTTGATAAGAAAAATCTTCAGATTTATCAGTGCGATATAAATCGCTTTGCCTAATGCGTGAAGAAAGTAAATGAGTATTTCTTTGACCACTTCGTTGTCCTGAATAGGTTGATGCTCCACCTTGGATAGTTTGCATGAGTTGTCGCATTGTTTCCTGCATGGTTGTCTGGCCTTGAGCCAAACTGGCCATGATTCCTGCCAGATCTTGGGTATTTGGAGGAGCGGATGGATTTGGGGGATTCCCAGCGTTTCGATTGCTGGATTCAGGATTGTCAGCCATTGATGATGAATTATTTTTGGTGAAAAATGAAAATTACAGTCGTTTCCCACAGACGGTGCCAATCTGTTGATGTAAAAAATTAGATTATCTCTAATTGTTTAATCCAACAGATAAAAATAAATAAGACGAGATTTTTAAGTGGTTCATCCTTGAACAAATGGCCTACATCCACTGTTGGTGCTATTATTGATTGTTTGGGAATTCTCGAAGTAGGGTTTATCTCCAGAAATTTTGGTCCCCCCACAATGAGGATGATACAATGTATTTATAGCCATCAGACTGTACATGTGAATGGGTAATACATAGCTGTTCAATAAGCGTATACATCCGTATGATGATAATCAACATTTAATGCGCATTTAATCCTCTTAATTGTCTGATAATAAATGCTCTGATCGAGATGCAGATCGGACCGCCAAAGCTGCTCGGACCGCCTAAGTATCTCGACATCCATGAGTTGCTCGGTGCAATAAAGTTCCTCGAAGAGTACCTACTGCTCGGAGTATTTGAGTTGATCGGGGAAAATGAGTTCCTCGAAGTCAAGGGGTTGTTCCGATGTGTTTGTTATTGCCATGCAGATTGCTACGTGTCTCCACTTAATTGAGCCATGTCAGCAGACTAAATTTTGTATCAACAATGATAATCAAGCCTAGGTCCTCAAGTTAGAGGAAACAAGTGCCACTGACTTCTGGAGGATTTCACGTTTCGAGGAGGCAAGCAGTCAATTATGTGGATGGAGGTTCAAAGGGAAAGAAGGGAGGCCCTATATCTAAAAGTAACAGCCCAAGTAATAAGAGAAAGTTTGGAGAGGATGCCCCACCACCGCTACCTTACAGCGCAGCGGCAGTAATGGACTGTTATCGTACCTGATAAGGGAGGGGCTAGTGGGTCCCTCTCATCTAAATGGGGATGCCCCAATAGTAACCGACAAAACTAATCCCAAGTATTGTGAGTTACATCAGAGGGTGCAACAATCCACTAAGGACTGCTACTACCTATGGAGGATCATTGGCGAGAAGGCGGCTAACGGTAGGTTACAAATACCTCCGATAGAGGTTAACGAGAACCCACTCCCAGCACATCACTTTGGCACTGCCAATATGGTAGTTTCATATGATGAAGAAGCAACTTGAGATCTGATGGGTTGGGAAGATAGCCATAAAATATATGACGAGTTAGAAGGGCTAGCCCTGAACAGTAAAAAGATAACTAAGTAAGAGAGGAGGAGTAAGGAGTGGTTCTTCACTCCTGACCAAGAAGAGTTTGTAAGTGAGGAAGTCGAGCAAGTGAACTTCATAAAAGGAAAAGTGGATGTCATCCTCGCTCTAAATAAAGGAGGGATATCTGAGGTGGAGTATGTCTGTAATGCCCAAACATATGAAGTGGACTTAGGCTCTGAATGTGAAGCTATAACGAGGAGTCTTAAGTTCAAGTGGTACTTTGATCAAATAGGAGTAAAGTATGACACCCGAGTAGTCATAACAAGAAAGGTTTTGGAAGCAGTAGAGAAACGTGGAGACCCTTCACTAAATTGGCAGGGACCAATTGGGAGGTTGATCAAAAGATACACTTCTGAAGTGGTCTTTTCTAAGGCAGACATGCAGGTGCCCTACTTCCACAATCGCCCATTTTATGTGACAACTATGATCAACGAAATATCCTTCCCCGGGGCGTTGATGTATGGAGGGGCGTTTATTAATATTATGCCAATCAGTACATTTTATGAAACAGGGGTTGATTAATAGAAGATAGTATCTATACCGCTAGTGATTTCAAAATTTGATAGCGCCAACATGCAATCCCTCGAATATGTGAACGTGGGAATCACGTTGGAGATTTTCACTTACCACGTCAAGTTTCACGTCATCAATACCAATACCAACTACTAGTTGCTCATTGGAAGGGTTTGGATGTATACCCATGACATAGTACCCTTCACATACCACCAATGTGCAAAGCCAACATTCGAGGAATAGAGATCATAATCAAAGCAACATAGAAGACCTTTTCTGTTGAGGAGGCCCACCTAGTGGATATGGCATTTTACACTGAACTGGACGAAGAAAGGATGAGTTCTGCAAGAAAGTTAGAGGAGAGGCAAGTGGTTAGAGGAGGTGCCCAGCCAAAGAAGTCTGTTCACAATCATTTAGGGGAGAGGGTGATCCCCCACATAGCATAAGGCAAGAGAAAAGTGGAGGAGGTAGCCAAACCTCCTTGAAATTGCAAAAAGGTGGTCCTACCGAATAGGAAAGTCATATACCATTTATAATGGTCTGTGCGAGTAACATTCTGGAATGAGAATGCTGACCCGGTACCAAAATGCTTTATGGTGGATGAATACCACATCATTGATCATATCGAAGAATCAGAAGAGGCTCCGGAGTGCTTGCAAGATAGACCCAGGGAGAAATCGTAAAAGCTAGATGAGATCAACCTAGGAGTAGAAGGGGGTGAAATTAGACTCATTCTAATTTCCAAGATTCTGAACCCAAAGCAGAAGGGAGAGCTCATCAACCTGCTCAAAGAGTTCACTAATGTGTTTTCTCGAAAATACACGGATGCCAGGAATAGATCCAGAATTGAGCTCCCATAAATTAAATGTTTTTCCCAATGCTCTTCCAGTCAGGCAAGCAACCCGTATGTACAAAGATGAGCTCGACCTAGAGATAAAAGCATAAGTAGAAAAACTATCATCGACGGGGTTCATTAAGCCTATTCAGCATCCTGTGTGGCTTTCCAGCATTATACTAGTGGTGAAGAAGGACAAAAGTCAAATCCAGATTTGTGTGGACTTTCGTGACTTAAATTGGGCATGTCCCAAGGATGAGTTTCCCCTACCCAATATAGACAACTTAGTTGACTCTATCGTGGGCCATGAAATGTATAGTTTTATGGATGTGTATGTTGGCAATAATCAGATCAAGATGGACCCGATGGATACAGAGAAGACTGCCTTCTCCACGCTATTGGGAAACTTCCACTATATAATCATGCAATTTGGATTGAAGAATGCTGGGGCCACCTATCAGTGAACCATGATGGCGATCTTCCATGATTTGTTTAATGATATACTGGAATTCTATGTGGATGATCTGGTGGTGAAGTCCAAAAGAGATAGAAAGCATATACAAGACCTCCAGAGAATGTTTGAGAGATACCGTAGGTATAAGATGCGGATGAACCCCTTGAAGTGTGCCTTCAGGGTCACAACGGGGATGTTTTTGAGATTTATTGTGATAGTAAGGGGGTGCAAATTGATGCAGAAAAGAAGAAGGCCATAATGATGATGCCACCCCCGAAGAGCTAGAGGCAACTCAAGAGTTTTTTAGGGAAGGTGTCCTACCTAAGAAGGTCCATACCTGCGCTGGTGGAGGTGACCCACCCAATAACACCCCTGTTGAAAGACAAAGACAAGTGGACATGGGGAGATGAACATAGCAAAGGCTTTGTGAGGATTAAAGAAATTTTAGCCTCCCCATTCACAATGATCTCGTCGAAAGTTGGGGCACTATTACTACTCTACCTCACTTCAACAAAAAGATCTATAGGATTACTACTGGCTCAAGAGAAGGAAGGAGTAGAGAAGCCGGTGTATTACTTGTCAAGGGTGATCTCAGGTACAGAATACAAATATACCAATGTGGAGAGACACTGCCTTGCCCTAGTCTTTGTGTCTTAAAAGTTAAGACATTACCTGCTATCGTTTACATTCCATATAGTCACTAAATGTGACCCTATCAAGTACCTCCTCACATGAACAGTCCTGGTAGGATGAGCAGTGAGATGGTTCTTAATTTTATCGAAATACGATTTGAAGTGCATAGTGCCTAAAGCTATCAAATGTCAAGCAGTAGCGGACCTGTTAGGACACTTCTCAATTGGGATTTTTGAGCCCCCAATGACGAGTTACTTGGGGAGAATTTCCAAGAATGCACGACAGAAGAGATGGAGAAGTAGTAAATGGAGTTTTATGGCTCTAGTGCTCAAGGAAGAGGAGGTGCGGGCATCATACTCTCAAATAGTAAGGATAAGATCACCCTCTCCTTCAAGCTAGACTTCAAATGCTAAAATAATGAGGTTGAGTATGAGGTTCCCATTTTAGGAATGTTAGAAGCACTCCGAAGGGGCATCGAAGTATTGTGCATACAGGGGGACTCTAACCTGGTGATGAAATAGGTTAATAGGGAGTTTTCCCTCAAATATGCTAACTTAGTACGTTATAGATACATCATCTAGAAGTTATTTGGGCAATTCCTGAAAGTAACCATTGAGAGGCATGCACGAATAATGAATAGGCATCCTGACGTGCTAGCTACAATAGTCCAAAAGTTAGACATGGAGGAGCTAGAAGCAATAATCATGGTATGACAGAGAGTAGTGCCTACCACAGTGAAGTCCTTATTTCCAAGCAATGATCCAGAAGATTAGAGGAACCTAGTTGTGAAGCAGCTAGAAATAAGAGAAGCGACAATAAAGATGTTATAATTAGATAACTACCACTTGTTGTAGGGAACACTTTACTTTAAGAGCCCTGGAAGGTTGTTAGCATGGTGTGTTAGAGAAAAGGAATCTACAGAAAGGTTGGGAGAGATGCATGAAAAATACTGTGGGGATACCAATATCTCTCTTTATCGTCAGTTACAGCAGGTGGGCTATTATTGGCCCACCATGAGTGTAGAGGATACTCGCCTGCAACAAGGTTGTTTAAAGTGCCAAACCAATTTTGACAAGCCAATATAAGATAATTTTGTGGATGCCTTTGAAGATCGGAGGCAACCATACATAGCCTATCTAAAAGACGGTGAGTTGTCCACAGAGGGAGAAGATGAAATTTATCTCCGAAAGAGAGTAGCCCACTTCTACTTAGTAAAAGGAGAGCTCAATAGGAAAGGTTACAATGAGAAGGAGCTGTAATATATAGCCAAAGATAATATAGGGAGAGTGTTGAAGGAAGCTCATAAGCTCTCTCACATGGGAGGTGCCATACTATACGATCAACAGATGACACTAGGGTACTAATGGGCAATCATGAAGGCTGACTTCATCAGTTATGTGCAGAATGCAGAGCCTGTCAAGTGAATGGAAACATGGTACATTCCCCTTCAGTTAGCTTACAAAGCTTAGTAGATCCCTACCTTTTCCACACATGTGCATTTGACTTGGTTGGAAAAATCAGCCCAACAACTCGTGGTAAAGCTTTTATTATTATGGCTACGAAATTGTATACCAAATGGGCAGAGGCCATTCCTCTAAGAAAGGTGAATTCCTAAGTCGTAACCCAGTTCATTAAGGAGTATATCATATGCAGGTTTGGTATACCCAAGGTGATTCTAACAGATAATGGGAAACAATTCGTATGCAAAGAGATGACTCTTCTCACAAATAAATAAAAGATTGTGCACAACAGCTCCACTATCTTCTACCTAAAAGGAAATAGCTAAGAGGAGGCCACCAATAAGAACTTGATCAATATCTTGAAGAAAATGCTGGAGGACATGTCGGGGGAATGGGATGAGAAGCTGTCCATGGTACTATGGGCTTATCACACTTCAAAGAGAAAGATAACCGTGTCTACCCCATTCTTGGTGGTATACGGGACCGAAGCTATCCTACCAGTGGAATTGGCAGTACCCTCACAAAGAGTTGATCTAAGCAACGAATTCATTCCTGATCAACGACACGTGTAGCTCGAGGCACTCGACGAGCATAGAGACAAAGCGAAAGATAACTTTAAAGTCTATACCCAATAGCTATCCAAAGCCTATGAAAACTTAATCAAACCCAGAGAGTTCCAGGTGGGGGATTTGGTACTCCACACATCCACCCATCACCTCCATAGCATGTCAGCATCAAAGTTCAACCCCAGTTGGGAAGGCCCCTTTGTGGTGAGGGGTGTAGTCAAGTCAGGGTACAGCTAGATCTCGGAGCCGGAGAGTAACTATCTCCAATCCATCAACTGCAAATGGCTGAAGAGGTACTATGCCTAGTTTTTATTAATCCATTTATGTAAAAAAAAATTAAGCGGCTAGTTCTAATACCAGAAAAGTTCTTTTTTGTAAAAATAATAGAGCAACACCATCTTGTAAACAAGTACATAGTATGAACAAAACTGAATAGCAATATTGATTTTGCTCACTATATGGATGATATTTTTTCATTTTGCTTACTTACCTGCTGTATGGGGTAGATGCACCAAAATAGTTTAGAATAATCTCTACTAGGCTAAAAGAGGGCCCAGGTAAAAAGAACTTTTCTCATTACACTTGGGGGAGGAGGTGTGGTATATCCATCCTAAGATAAAAGTATATTGAGCAAAGTCCTTCCAGAAATAGCAGACAAAGGGTTTTATCCTTGTCACCAAACCAGTAAGGGGACATCCTCCAAGTAATTACATATATATATATATATATATATATATATATATATTAGCAAACAAGATTTATAGCCTAGAGAGCAAGTTCCAACCTTTATTCTCAAACAAAAGCTTTACTTAACCAGTTCTCAGAAATTATGGAGAAACGGGGGCTACACCCCCCGCTCTAATTTTTTTTAGGAAAAATATTTCCTAACAAAATGTCTGAAATAGGAACCCCGCGGACTAGGGGAAATGTTTCTTAATAAAGATTGGCTTTTTAAATTATGAATTATATTAAAAGTTTACGGGAAAGAGAATGGCTAACACTTTTCTCCCAGTTATTCCCTAAGAAATGAATGTGTATGATAAAATGCCCCCAGTTAGAGGCGGCAACTCTAAAAAAATATATATTTGACTTGCTCAGATAATATGCAAGTACCCCACAGTAAGAGGGGGTAGCTCTAGAAACATCAACTTATGCAGATAACATGCAAGTACCCCACAGTTAGAAGGGGCAGTTCTAAATATATATATATATATATATATATATATATATATAAATAATATTAACTTTCTCCGATTTATGCAAATATCCCACAGTATACGGGGCAGCTCAAATAGACTAAATGCTCGCAGAAAATTAGAGCAGCTCATAGTAAACAGATGCGAAAAGTACAGATAGAGGCAAAGATATATGGAAGCATAAGAAAAGTAAAACAATGTTTCTCATTCATAAATGACCAGTTCTTTACATATGAAATAGAATAAATATGGTACAAGGCAAGAAATATCCCATCCACTAGAAATAATAAAAAGTAAGTCATCACGAGTGAGGGTTCCGGCATAAGATGGGCTAGCCTCCTACAGGAACTCCTTCTCCAGCTTGGCCAATTTGGCTTGTCCTCTCAGTCAACAACCTCAAGTCTGTCAAGTTGGGACTGAAGCAACACAATCTGACCTCAGATCCTAGCGACTGCAGCTTGCCACTGCTCGATCCTAAATTGCTTGGATGTATGAAGTCTCACTATCTTTTGGAAGGGAATGCTCAGAAAATGACGAACTCTAGTATCAAGCCAATCTAGATGGAAATGGTAGAATTACTGCAGATCGTGGAGAGCCTCCAAGAATAACAGGATGGAGGTGCTGGTTAGCGTGGATGGTGGAGTAGTCAACAAATAAAAAAACATGACGGGTGAGGGCCTTCAGGTTAAACATTGTGATGCTATCAATATGAAGCACACTCTGAGATGTGAATGTCTATGGGTGATGCTCGAAAATTAAATCTAAGATTTAACACTCGTGTATCCTAAAGCGTTCGGGCTGCTCCTCACGCCACAATATGCTCATGAAAGATACAAGATCTTCAACCTCAGCGTCACCCTCTGAATGGTGAGACTCTATCTCAAAAGGGAGGAAGGAAGACTATTTGCCACAATCAGCATCATCAGCTGCAAGAGTGGCCCCAAAACTCTGAGCCCCCTCATCAGCTACCCCGATGGACTCGCCAATAAGTCCTGAAAATAGGTATCTAAGATGAGTCAGGAGAGAAATGAAAATGAATGACAACTATACCTAAACTATTAAAAAGGATATGATAGAAAAAGATTACCCTAAAACAAAACAGATGAGTATGCTGTCACCAAGGTGAGGGGAATCAACTTGATGAGGGATGCCAGGCTAAGCAAAAGAAATAGCAATGAGCAATATCAATACAATTTACACGTTAAAAAAAGGAAGTTTATAAATACCTGAGGAATGTGCATCACAACACTCTCTATTTGCTCCATAGTTATTAGAGTAGCTGCCTCACTAACCTAGAAATAATGAAACAAGGGTGAAGGCGAGAGTACATGCACAATAAAAGCAAGAAGAAAAAAGGAGAAATAGAAAAAAGAGAGAGGGTGTGACAGTACAATACCTCTCTAACAGCTATCTCTCCAATATGCTCCACGGTTATCGGAGCAGCTGCCTCGCTCACCTCGAAACAAGGAAACAAGGGTGAAGGTAAGAATACTTGAACAATAAGAGAAATAAGAAAGATAAAAGAGAGGTAGAAAGGAGATAATGTTATGGTAGTACAATACCTCTCTCGTAGCTATCTCTCCAACATGCTCCATAGTAATCGGAGCCGCTTCCATGCTAGCCTAAAAATAATTAAACAAGGGCAAAGGTAAGGATACTTGCGCAGTAAAAGCAAGAAGAAAAAAGGGGAAGTGGAAAAGAGGGAAAGGGTATGACAGTATAATATCTCTCTGGTAGCTATCCCCCAAAATGTTCCGCAGTCACTGGAACAATTGCAGCACTAACCTGAGAACATAGAAGCAAGTAAGTGTTAACAAACATTTTCACAGTATAAGCAAATTTTCAAAAAAAGGTATAAGCAAACAGAGTATTTACTTGGATAGCTTCGTCCGAGGTACTAGCCGAAAACCCCGCAGCGACGGGGGGAGAACTCGTAACAGGTTTTGCAGACAAGGGGACCTCAACTATGCTGACCTGGTAACAAAATTTGAAAATAATATAAGCTAAAAGAGTGGCACATAAATAAATACTCTCATAAAAGAACTACACGATACCTGGGTAATTACTCCCGTAATAGTTTGTGGGGCGCTGAGAGTGGTGCCTAAGAGGTTGCCTCCGCAACGCTCGCCACGGGCATGACATATAAAGAAGCCTCTGCAAAAACTAGTCTATAAATGAAGAGAAAGAGACAAGGGTTAACAAATCACTTACTTCATGAAAAGAAGCATATAGGAAAGACCAAAAGATTCATAACAAAAATAGTTACCGGAAGAGGCACTATGACAAGACCCTCACCGAAAGCAGCAGGGCAAAATGGCTCAATGGTAGGAGGGGCTGCTGGAGAAGTAGTAACATGATGCACTGATGAAGTGGTGCCATGAGCCAACTGAAGATTTTTTTTTAAAAAAAAAGAGAGAAAAGGGGCTCGTCAGTATAAGCTAGGTAGAGAAACCATATGTGGAAGGATGAAGGAATACTTGAGCCCCCGCTGAAGAGGTAGAGCCAAAGACGACCATTGGCATAGCAGGGGCTGTGGTAGTGACCTGCTTATTGTAAATGCATTAGAAACTTTTGTTACCATGAATGAAAAGGGTGATAAAGCTGCCAGGACCTGAGGAGAGCAAGATTCCTACAAAATGGGCTCCGTATTGGAGGCCACAGTAAATATTGGCCTGTGGTGAATTGGCTGGACCAAAGGCCTACCATTCATGGAGATGCGAACCCTGGGGATATATATCCTTCCTAAGGTGGGTAACCCTAGGATAGTAATACCAGAAGAAGAAAGACCCTCTCTAGTGGGAAAGATGCCAAGAGGTATAGGGCCCTAAGGAATAAAATTGACAAATCATAAAATAAGTACAAGCCTCGAAGATAAACATCAAAAACAAAATAAAAAAATGAAGGAACATACATACCTCTGAGAGTGAGGAAATAAGGGTCTCAGCTTCAGAACTACTGACCACTGAGATAGAGAAAGATGAGGCAACATGCCTGGAAGGCACAACCCTCTGCAAATATGAATGAATAGAGAACACGCAAGATATAAGTTAAAAAGAACAGCAAAATCAGACACTCAGGGAAAATCAAAGAAATACTTAAGCAGCGTATGAGGTCACAGAAGAGGCCCTAGTGCTGGTAGGATGCACAGATGAAAGTTGTAAAGAAAGGAAATGATAATACTTAGCAATATAAGTGTATGTCATGACTATCAAAGCTTTAAGAAAAATAGACAGGTTGATTGAGGGGAAGAAGTAACAAAACTCTCTAAAAAGACCTCGGGAAGAAATGAGCATGGAATTCCTCTCTCACTGGAAAGGAGCACGAGGAAGTGGAGGAGGCGTAGGGTCAGTCGTCTCAGCAGAAGTATCATGTGAAAATAAAAAAAAAGTAATAATAATTTATTTTTTTAGCAAACATGTCAGGTTGCAATCTCACTGTGTAGGGTTTGTGGTGAATATTGCTATAAGGCTCTAATGGCCATGGATATAATCTCTCAAGCTTTCTCTCTCTTCTAGTTATAATTTAGCAAGGTTTAGCTAAGGTTTTTAATTAATTTATCCCTGAAGAAGAAGAAGAAGAAGAGGACCCCAAGCATGCAACGTGTGTGCATGAGATATGCAACCAACAGGAGCTAGCCACTTTTCCATGGCACAAGTGTGTCATGATGATAAAGTATTCCCCCACATGGGCTAAAGATTTATTGTAATGATATGGTTCATGTGGACTGATGATGCACAAGTCACGTGTGCCATATGAAAAGCTCATGTCGGCTCTGATGGTCTCGGGCGAGTTGGCACTAAAGAAGGTGGTCCAAAGAAGAAAGTAACTACAAGCGTGAGAATATCTCCTCAAGATAGTTAACATGGTCTCGGCCTGCCAGTGTGGTACGAGACAAACACATGGCGAGGCCAAGACATAAGAGGCGATAATGGGCTGGAGAGTGAGCCTAGATGTGTGAGATTCCAAGCTGACTCGTTTGCTAAAAAAATAATAAAGTGGTTCAACCAATAGGCGATAATTCATTAGACCTATTGGTTGAACCACTTTATATTCTTGTGGCTTCTCCACTCTCTCACCTCCTTCTTGTTAATTATATTCCTACATTCATATATTACTTAATTGTTAACCAAACTAGAGTTTGAGCTGCATATAAATTTAATTGGTGATTCCCAGCATCATCATTTTAGCACCGTTTGTGGGAAGAGGTTGTCTTCTTCCTCTTCATTTTTCACCTTGGAATCTCACTTCTGCCTCTGGTGGTGGTCTAACTCCACCATTTTTGGACCTGAACCACTATTGAAAGAGTTGGGCAGGTGTTCTTTAAGCTTTTTATTTGATCACAACTCATCTAGACTTTATTACTCCTTTTCTTCGAACATATGGAAACTGAATTGCCTCCAAGTGTTAGAGCAAGCTCCAACCAACCACCACCTTAGTCAGAAATGGCAGATGTGGCAGCGACACTACTATCCTTGGTGTCCAGCCAGCAAAAAATGCAAGAGAAGTTCATGGCATTTAGCCAAAGTATGTTGGGAAGCGCCTAGGTGACCTAACATCGGAGGTTATTACTCTATCCTCTAGAGAGATAATGGATCTGGTGATAGGAGGACCATCCTTGTCCCCATAGAGGGAGGTTGAATGACATCATTGACGAAGGTAGGTTGCTGATCCTAGGCATCTTCTCCTGGGAAAACAAGCCTAGTATGCTCAGACAACCAACCCTGCGATGAAAAAGAATATTAGGAGCTGTGTGATGTTTTCAATGACATAATTAACCTAGGCCCGACATACCAAGGAAATAGTGCTCGGTTGACACCTGACGACTAACCAAAAACCTAAGCTTTTGATAGGCTCAGTAAGGGTCGACCTTCGACTGTCTCAAACCATAAGGGGATTTACGTAATCGAATTTCCTGGGATTGCAGTAATGTTGTGTCCAGGGGAAATGGTAGATGTTGTGATGATCAGCCCAGGCAAAGTCGAGATGGGGGAGAGCAAAGAGAGGTTATCAGTCGATAGAGAACTACTAGACGAGAATAAGTAATGTTGTGGTAGAAGAGGAGCCTTGGAATAGCTCCATCCAGAGATTGGAGGATAAGATCGGTATACTGTTGAAGAGCCGAGACCCAAGCCATCGAGGTTACACAGAAGGGGTTTACTTTCATCACAAAGATAGTAAGTTTTCCTACTCTCGCCAAATTTAAACCTCGCTCTATGACCCCAAAGTATGATGGAAGTGATAACCTAGTGCACCACATATAGATGTACTAGTCAACGGCTGACATATAATTCGCTCTAAATGATATGAGGTGCAGGGATTTCTATTGTACTCTCACAGGTGCTGCCCACATTTAGTACACGTCCTTGCCCAATAATGCGATTAAAAATTTCAAGCAACTGATCAAAAAGTTTATTCATAATTTATGCTTCAATATGAAGTCACCAAAGAAGGTGACCCACCCCCTGAACGTGAATCAGATCAAGAATGAAACTCCGAGGGATTATATCTCTCGGTTTAATAAAGATAAGTTGGAGGTGGAAGACTACGAAGATAACATAGCCATGGCAGCACTCATTAGTGGTCTACAGTCGGGAAAACTCCTTTGAAAACTCTCTGAGCATCCTCTAAAAACCATGATAAAACTTCTAGCTTTAGCCAGGAGAATCATGAATGCGGAGGAGGCCATGAAAGCTAAGAGGGGTGATACAAAGGAGGCCGGTGGTGGTAAGTCCATCCAATCTAAGTAAAAGGAAGGAAAGAAGAGGTCGACCGATGATAAATTTGCTAAGTATACCCCTCTAAAGGTGAGTCCCGACATGATCCTCAATAAGATCAAGGATGAGAGGGCACTTCGATGGCCGAAGAAGCTCAATTTCCCCCATCAAAAGAGGGACAAGTACAAATTGGGCGAGTTCCACTAGGACCATAGGCATTCATAAGAGGATCAAGAGAAAATAGTGCTAGTTCCACCAAGACCATGTGTATATAACTAATAAATGCTTTGCTTTAAAGGACAGAATAGAGAAGCTGTTGAAGCAGGAAAAGCTTCGAAAGTATAAAGACATGAGCAGTACTAAAGATGACTCCAGAAAAAAGCACAGTGGGGGAAAGGATGATTAGCCAAAATGACAGTCCCCGACTAATAAAAAGGATGATGAATCAGACAGTGAGGGAGATGACCCCGACCTCCCAACGAAGATCCCCAGTGCAAAGGATTGACTGGACATTATATTCTTTCATGTAAAAATAATATATGGAGTAGCAGTCAGAGGTGGCACGAAGCCAATTGACCATAAAGCCCATGTTGTGGAGGAAAATTCGGTGCCTAAGAGGATAGATATTACATCGGTCGAAATAGAGCCGAAGCCAGGAAAATTCAAGAAAATTGACATGGACACCCTAGCGGTGTGATTTACAAGACTGGATTTCAAAGGGATTATATCTCCTCATGAAGACATTTTGTTCATTAGAACCAGGGTCCACGAGTATGGAATATCGCGTATCCTTGTTGATGGTGGTAGCCCGGTTGATGTGATGTTCTGGGACTACTTTAAAGGTTTGAAGGTCAGCAAGAAGAGACTGGTCCCCTACTATCAGCCACTGATCAGCTTCATCTAAGAAAAGGTCCACCCATTGTGGGTGTTTAAAATGGATGTCTGTATGGGCACCTAACGGAGGTGTCTTACAAAGAAAGTGAGATTTTTAGTTATGGATGAGCATGTCTTTTTGTCCTATAACATTAATCTTGGGAGAGTAGTTCTAAAAAAGTTTGAGGTTGTACCTTCCACGGTCCACCAAATGATAAAATTCTCAACCCCTTATGGAGTAGTTGAAGTTCAAGGTGAGTAAGTGAAAGCTCGGAATTATTACTTTAGTTCAATCGAGGAGAGAGCAACTTACAATAAGTCTACTACTTCCTATAATATGGATACTCTCAACCCAAGGGACGAGAAGAAATTAAAAAAAGTGCACCCGCCGAGGAGGTATATCCATCATCCTCAATGAGGACGAGCCAGAAAAACCTGTTGTAACACCCCATGATTTTTTAGACTGAGAAATTAAATTTTTGGGAAAATAAAATTTTAATTAAATTGGAGAATTTAAAATTTGGGAATTGAGGCCCAAAAATAAAGAACGTTTCAAAGTATTCCGGATGATGATTTTGAGGGTACCATCGATCCCAGAATGGTCGAGATAGTCAAAATGACTGTCATTGGGTTTTATTTCGGCTCTGTGATATTTTTAAGTCAGTTTGACTCGAATTGGAGTAAACGAGTCATTTAAAATGTGTATTAACATTTAAAAATTGGGTTTATTGTTTTAAGGGATTTAGAGGCTTACGGATTAAGCCATTCTCATTTAGAGAAAGAGAGAAAGAGAAAGAAAAGAGAAAGGAAGAAGAAAAGAAGAGAGAGAGGGAGAAAGCTTGGGATTTTCGGCCCAACCGCGACATCGAGGACGATCCAACCTCTAAAAAATCGAGGCAAGTGTTTAATCTTGCTAAATAAGTCATTTGTGTATTTTATTTCATAATTTGTGGGTTAAAGAAATGGTTTTTGGGTATAAACATCAAAACCTAAATTTTGGTTTAAATCTTGAAATTGAAGAATATAATTGGGTTTAAGGAATATAAATTGATGAGATTAGATAAAGGATGAGTTTTGATGTTTGAAATTATGTTGAGGTTGAAGATTAAGGGTTAGAAAGGGTATAAATTGAATTTTGGAGAATTTGAGCTTTGGAAAAATCAGCCATTTTCGTGGCTTGTTGCACAAGCCGAATCGATTCGCCCCTAGCGAATCGATTCTCTATGTTGACAGAAGTCTCAGGTCTTTAGGGACGAATCGATTCTCCCCTAGAGAATCGATTCGGTAAGTATCAGACTCTCAGGTCCCTTGGATCGAATCGATTTGGATGGGCCGAATCGATTCGGATACAGGGCATTTTGAGGTATTTTCTCCATAGTGATTTCAAACCCTTTTTGGTTGGGTTTATTGATTTGGGGGCCTTCTCTTATAATGTAAGAGATATGTTCTTGGAGTCATATAAGGAGTTTCTCACGCATTATGATTTTGGGGACTCCTTAGGGTAATTTGGGAGAAATGTATCCATGTATATATTGGAGTTGCATATATAGATTGTGGGGAAATCTCATTGTGGATTGGGAATACTAATTAGATAAAAAGGTATAAATATGATGTGAGGTTGAGAACTCTTTGAGAGTGAGGGGTCATATATCCTTAGAAACGTTTAAATTAAGGAACAATAGGCAACCCGATGGGAGTAAGGGTTCATAAGATTAATTGAACCATAGGTGAAATTGGGAACGATTTGGATCGTTCTATCGACTAGAATAAGCGGTAGCATAAATTCCAGTTAGGATAGTTTACACGTAATTGTGGGGAAATAACTATTGAGATTCCAATACTTGAAACGAGGTTGGAATAATTTGAGGTTTTAGACTATTAAGTCATGTATGTGCGTATGGTTATATAGTACTAAAGGTAATTACGTACTTTCGAATATGGATGAAATGTGTAGTGATGGGTTCCTACACAAAATTTTGGGTGATAACCCTAAGTTTGAATATATATGTATATATATATACATATGATTTTGGGAGACTATTCATCATAGGAAAAATGATTGAATATGTTTCAAGTGAGGGATTGTATTCGCATATCGAGGTAAATTAAATGAGTTTGTGGTGACGGCTTGTATATTGAGGATTATGTATACTTGTAGCCGAGTGTATATATATATATATATCTTATACACATGAATGAGAATTAGTTTGTATATATAGATATATGGATATGTGAATATGTGTATATATATCTATATAGTTATGAATATATGGATATCTTTATGTTGTGGACATACATGGTATGGATATCTAAACCGTATATAATGGTTTAGGGATTGATCATATGATGGGATCATATGGATGTATGTATATTGTGCATGTGAAGGATATACATACTTATGTGATTAATCATACCCCGCTCATGCTATCATTGGGAAGTTTCCGCGCAGAGGGTGAGCATCCTGGCATATAGAGCAGGGTGTGGATATTCCCCAGGTCATAGTCATCCCGTGTTTTATTATATGATATATATATTTTTGGGATGAGACGTGGTGGGTATGTTTCGTCTCATTGCCAGTTGGAGCTATGACCGCTTCCCGGGACGTCGTGTGTGTGAGTTATCACGAGGTGGGTGTCATTGATCCCCACCAGGTGGTCCCCATTTTCTACGTGAGACGGGTACTGGGAAGATGATAGCATTGATGCAGTTTTATCGGCAATATATATAGCCGGGTATATTATTTGTGCATGGCCATTGTACATCAGATATGATATGTACTCTTGGTCATGGGTATGGATGATGATGGTATATATATATATATATGGTTAGAATAAAATGCCTATATATATATTTATATCCTATAGATAAAAAGGATATGGTATCGTCGTGGAGTACGTCTTGGATGATTATGGTGTACTAGATTGATGGGGGTTGATGTATCGCATTTAAGGAATATTTCGGTTACATCATCCCAAGGATATTATTGGAGTTTTTAGTTGTTTTCATATTGTAGTCAGAAATTTAGTAGAAGTGGTAGCATTATATGGTATGTATGGAATTATGGATCTCTAGGATCGACATTGTCAAGGAGTAGTGTAACGGGGTGGTTCCTTGTTTGGATTTCGCTTTGCGAGACACTCCACGCATGAAAACGTAGTGCAGTGTTGAGATTGGATAGAAGTTCTGCCAATTATTTATGTGTGGCATTATGGATCTCTAGGATCGACATTGTCAAGGAGTAGTGTAACGGGGTAGTTCCTTGTTTGGATTTCGCTTTGCGAGACACCCCACGCATGAAACGTAGTACATTGTTGAGATTAGAGAGAAGTTCTGTCGATATTTATGTGTGGCATAATGGATCTCAAGGATCGACGTTGTCCAAGTGTAACGGGGTGGTTCCTTGTTTGGATTTCGCTTTGTGAGACACCCCACGCACGAAACGTAGTACAATGTTAAGATTGGAGAGAAGTTTTGTCAATAATGATTTGTATGCATGATGTTTATTAATTAAATAATATGATTAAACCCAAATATATACAGGTAGCATGTTACGAATTATAATTGAGTAAATTATAAATCGGAATCCTCTAAGCCTATCAAGGCATAATTGTTTGTAAACATAATCAAGTAGGATTAGAAAAAGGGGGTGGATTCTTGGGTTATGATAGGAAGTTAGATCTCGTGGGTATAGGCTATAGGCCTATGATAAGTTAGGTTGTCCTTATAAATGGGGGTAATTTAACTAAAAGTTGAGGACGCGAATAGGTGCGCGCCTTTAGATAAGAGGTGAGTTGGGGTTCCACGAGAGTGCGATTCCACTTTAATTATGAAATATGTGCACCGATATTTATTATGCACGGTTAACACACTTGCTAAATATTTTTACACACTTGGGCTCTGACCCGTTTACTTTTCTCTCATGCCTGTATATATATATATATATATATATATATAATACTACAGGTGTCCTACCGCATGGATGCCGGATGACCTTCTATCCAGAGTCTTGGGAGCCGTGACAGGTGCGGACTGTTGCGGGATGTATCTTGTAGTCGCTTCCTACTTTTTTAAAAATCTAGGTAGGATTCATGTTGTATATCGGGTTTATACCCAAGGGATATTTTATAGATGTGTATATTTATTTCATTTCAGTCATTGTATTGGCTGTGACCCGACTGCTTATTCGGGTTTACTTCCTTGTGGTATATTCAGTTGTAGTTATTTATTTCATTTTATTCTAGCATTTCATTTCTCATAGTTCTTTCATGCATCTTTCTTTCCTTTATTAGTAGTGTTAGTTTGTTGTCTATTGCATATTTTATTTAATTTTAACATCTCGCTTGTATGATACCGAGTAGTTAGTCCTATATTATATTGTACCGACAGTTGATGTTGAGACTGGACCATCTGAAATTCCTGATTTAATATAGTATAGGGCTGTCCACCCGTTATTATTTTAAGCGGGGTGTTACACCTGTCTAGATCGAGAAATCCTTGAAGAAGTAAGTAAAGTAAGAATTCGTAAATCTACTAAGAAGAAGATATAGTATCTTCACCTAGAGCCATGAAGACATGCCAGAGATAAACTTGCAGGTTATCTATTATCAGTTGAATATTGATGAGAAAATGAAACCTGTAAAGAAAATGAGAAGAACTTATGCGAGGGATCGATATGAGGTCATCCATGATGAGGTGAGAATATCCAGTTAGTCGAATTCATTCGAGAAGTTCAATATCATGATTGGCTATCCAACGTTGTTATAGTGTCGAAGGCTAATGGTAAGTGGAGAATACGCGTTGACTTCACTGACCTAAATAAAGCTTATCCCAAAGACAACTTCCCCTTACTTCGAATTGATTAGATGGTCGATGATATGATCGAGCATGAATTGATGAGTTTCATGGACGCTTATTTTGGTTATAATTAGATATTCATGCATTAGGACAATGCTAAAAAAACTTCTTTTATCACGGATAAAGAGGATGTACTATTATAAGGTGATGTCGTTCGGCCTAAAGAATGTAGGGGGAACCTATCAGAGGTTGGTGAACAAGATGTGTGAGAACCATATTGGGAAGACAATGGTAGTATATGTGGATGGCATGCTAACCAAGAGCCTAAAGGCCGAGAGTCATGTGGTCGACCTTGTACGCACGTTTGACATGATAGAGAAGTTCAGGATGAAATTGAAGCCGACCAAGTGCATTTTCAGTATCGCCGTGGGGAAGTTCCTTGGCTTCATTATGAACCGAGGGGTATAGAGACTAATCCCACTAAAATAAAAGCTCTTATAGACATGCAGACACTAAAGACGATTAAAGATGTGTAGAGGTTGGCAGGGCGTGTTGCGGCCCTCAACCGTTTTATCTCTAGAGCGATGGATAAGTGTCGGTCATTTTTTAAAATCTTAAGAAAAACGTTCATTTGGGGCAAATAATGTGAAAAGGCCTTCCAAGACCTCAAAGCTTACCCAGGGTCATCGATGTTGTTATCTCAACCTATTCAAAGGGGAAATTGTTTCTATATCTATCAGTATCTGAGTCAGCCATCAGTACAATAATCATACAAGATGATGAAGGTGTCTAAAATTCGATTTATTTCAATAAAAAAGCCTTACAAAGGGTCAAACTAAAGTGTCCTAGAATGGACAAATTATCATATGCATTAATACATGCTTCAATAAAGATCAAGTCATATTTCTAGGCCCATATGATCGTGGTGCTCACCGACATTCCCTTGAGGCAGGCCATTTATAAGCTTGAGAAATTGGGTAGGTTAATGGCCTGGTCATGTGACACCCCGACTAATTAAATACAGGGTAGATACTCCTTTATTAAATTAATACAAAATGCCAAGTTGGTTCAGTTAATAGCATCACTGTCGAAAACATTTTAAAAATTACTAACCACCTAGTATTTAAAAAGTAAGTGTCAAATTTTAAATTAAATCTGATTAACATGCCAACTTAGCATTTTGTATTAATTTAATAAAGGAGTAGCTACCCGGTATTTAATTAGTCGGGGTGTCACAGGTGGTATCAGAGCATCAGGTTCTAGTGTCTTTTAGGATCTGTACGGCTTATTATGTTTCCGCTGAGCTTTCTTTGATATAGAGCCCTATATTTTAGGACTGTTGTATTCATTTATGTGTGCTTCGTTCTTCAGCTATTTTGAGTTTATAACTGCGAACTTATAGACTTTACTCTTATTTCAGATGCCTGCACAACGTGCACCATGGGTTCCTAGGAATGCACAGTCGGAGCCCTAGCCAGCGCCAGTACAGGGCACCATGAATGCCGCAGAGGTTGCAGCCATTGTAGCCCAAGCGGTAAATGCCGCTCTAGAAGTTGTACAGCAGACACCACCCCAGGCGCCAGTAGCTGCGCCAGTTCAGGCACATGCATTCCCGTCTGCTTGGGAACGTGTACGTGATGCTTTTCAGAAAGCACACCCGCCGGAGTTCGCAGGTAGCTCCGATGTTGTGGTTTCAAGTCAGTGGAGGAAAGATATTCAGAGGCACTTGAGGATGTATGAGTGCAACGATGTTCAGAGGAAGATACTAGCTACTTTCAAGCTAGTGGGAGCTGCATTGCAGTGGTGGGAGTCTATTACCACCGCAGAGGAGTTTTGGGTGCGGTTTGACCGCAAGTACTTTCCGTCAGCAGTTCACACGGAAATGAGAAGGAAGTTGATGAGCCTCAAGCAGGAGGGAATGACTATGACCGAGTATGAGGCCGAATTCACTAATCTTCTGACCATTGTTCCGGATGAGATACCGACAGAGGAGAAGAAGATTTAGAAGTTTACAGATGGATTGACTTGGAGGGTCCGTCAGCACTTATTGGGGAATCTCTCGTTAGCCACTTATTCTGATGTGGTTAACGCAGCACTGCTCCATTGCCAAGACCACCGCTTTCACTTGACAGAGGGGAAACAAACAGGAGAGTCCATCCATCAGGGCAGGACAGGGGGACATGGTGCCAGCGGGGCACAATCAGCTCAGGGTCAGTATAGGCAGGGTGATCAGGGTTCCCAGCAGGGGGATTCTAAGAGATTCCGATCAGGGGGGTTCAGGAACGGTCAGGGAGGATTCCAGAATAGCCAGTAGGGTCAGAACGGCCATCAGGGCCAGCAGGGTCAAAATGGTCAGCAGCAGCAGTTTCACCAAGGCCAGGGCAGAAATGGTAACGGTCACCAGGGCCGTGGTCAGCATGGGCAGCGAGGGGGAAACTTCCAGGGGAAGTGTTTCATTTGTGGTAAAATTGGCCACAAACGTCAAGATTGTCCTAATAGGGGCAGGGCCCCGCAGTAGCAGCAGGGTGCTCGACAGGAGTCGCAGAGGCCTATGTTTCCCGCCGCTCTCCCAGCACCACCACAGATGGCAGCATTACCACCCATTCCAGCAGTCCCAGTTCAGCAGGGGCAGCTTCAGTATGGGAGGGTATACCAGCTTCAGCAGGCCGCAGCACCACAGAATCCGCCATCTATTGAGGGTATGTTCTCTATTCAGGGGACTATGGGGCGTATTTTGTTTGACACGAGGGCTACACACTGTTTTATTGCTATGATATTTGCACGCACCATTGGGTTGTTAGACACCGCCGAGAGCACGGTTACATGTGTAGATTCGCCGTTGAGTAGGGGTTCCGTGATTTCACTTATATGTAGAGGCATGGGTATAGAGATCGGGAGGTTTTCTTTACCCGCGGATATGCTAGTATTAGATATGACCGAGTATGATGCCATTATTGGCATGGATTGGCTAGTTGCGTAACGAGCCATGATTAACTATTTCAGTAGGGGTATTATCTTTGCCATTCCCGGGCAGGAGATGTTTTTAGTGGCGATGCCTCGTCCTGAGGGAGGATCGTCCACTCATTTGTACTACATAGAGGAGGAGACCTCTAAGGAAGTGGTGATACCACTTGATTCGATACCCGTTGTTAGTGAGTTCGCCGATGTATTTCAGGATATACCTGGACTACCTCCAAGTAGAGAGATATATTTTATGATCGATTTGACGCCGGGCACTCGTCCTATTGCCCGCGCACCTTACCGTATGGCTTCAGCTGAGATGAGAGAGTTACGGGATCAGATTGAACAGTTTTTGGGTCAGGGGTTTATACGGAGGAGTACTTCGCCGTGGGGTGCCCCTGTGTTGTTCGTTAAGAAGAGGGATGGATCGTTGAGGTTGTGTGTGGATTATCGAGAGTTGAATAAGGTCACGATACGGAATAAATATCCGTTGCCCCGAATCGATGACTTATTCGACCAGCTGAGAGGAGCTTCCTTCTTCTATAAGATTGATTTGCGATCGGGATACCATCAGTTGCGTATCAGGGAAGAGGACGTCTCGAAGACTGCTTTCTTAACGAGATATGGTTCTTACGAGTTTCGGGTTATGCCTTTTGGTTTGACCAATGCTCCAGTAGTGTTTATGGACTTGATGAATAGGGTGTTCAGAGAGTTCCTAGATCATTTCATCATTGTATTCATTGATGACATTCTGGTTTACTCCCAGACAGAGGAGGAGCACGCCGAGCATTTGAGGCAAGTTTTGCAGACGCTATGTCAGAACGAGCTGTATGCAAAGTATGAGAAGTGTGGGTTTTGGCTGAAGGAGGTTCAGTTTTTGGGGCATATTATTTCCGACTGGGGGATATCTGTTGATCCAGGAAAGGTATCCGCGGTGAGGGAGTGGGGACAGCCCACGACACCGACTGAGATCCGTAGTTTTTTGGGCTTAGCAGGATACTACAGGAGGTTTATTCGGGGTTTCTCCAAGATAGCGGGTCCCATGACACATCTGACTCGTAAGGGTGTGCCATTCATCTGGAGTGATACCTGTCAGTTGGCATTCGATGAGTTGAAGGAAAAGTTGACCTCAGCACCTGTGTTAGCATTGCCGAGATCGGGAGTTGAGTATCTAGTTTACACCGATGCGTCCTTGCAAGGACTTGGAGGTGTATTGCAGCAGGAGAGTCAGGCCATAACTTATGCTTCCCGTCAGCTTAAGCCTCACGAAAAGAATTACCCCACCCATGACTTGGAGTTAGCGGCAGTGGTATTTGCCCTTCGGATTTGGAGACACTACCTTTTGGGGGAGAAGTTTCGATTGTTCACGGACCACAAGTCCCTACAGTACCTATTCACGCAGAAGGAGTTGAATATGTGACAATGAAGGTGGCTTGAGTTTGTGAAGGATTATCAGTTCGATATCCAATATCACCCGAGGAAGGCTAACGTGGTAGCAGACGCGTTGAGCCGTAGGCTAGTAGATGAGGTGGCAGGGGTGTGGAAGGCAAAGTGGAAGGAATTGGGACACCAGGATGCAGTGGCCCGATCATTCATGTCGGTGATGACTGTTACACCGCAGATTGTCACGAGATTGGTGAAGGCATAAGCAGATGACTCGTTCTGTTAGGAGCAGATAGTTCAATTATTAGCAAAGGGAATCGAGTCCTATACCGTTAGTTCAGACGGGGGATTACGCTTCAATGGGAGACTGGTAGTTCCGGAAGGGGAGTAATTGCGACACGAGGTGATGGCAGAGTCGCACGGCTCACGGTTTACGGTACATCCCGGTGGGGACAAAATGTACCAAGACATGAGACGACAGTATTGGTGGAGCGGGATGAAGAGAGATATCGCCGTGTTTGTCTCTAAGTGCGCCACTTATTAGCTGGTAAAAGTGGATCATCAGAGACCGACAGGACTTCTACAGCCATTAGAGGTCCCGATGTGGATGTGGGAGAGCATCTCCATGGACTTTATCATGGGGTTACCTACGTCACAGAGGAGTCACGACTCCATTTGGGTAATTGTGGAGAGATTGACCAAAGTCGCTCATTTTCTACCATAAGGACAGACTACACTACGGGACAGTATGCCCTTCTCTTTATTGCAGAAATAGTGAGACTTCACGGTGTGCCCCTAAATATCGTGTCTGACAGAGACAAGATATTTGTTTCACGATTTTGGGCGAGTTTTCAGGAGGCCATGGGCACAGAATTGTGGTTGAGTACGGCTTATCATCCGCAGAATGATGGGCAAATCGAGCGTACAAACCAGATGTTGGAGGACATGTTGCGTATGTGCATCATTGATTTCGGGGGTGGATGGGAGCAGTATCTTCCACTGGTGGAGTTTGCTTACAACAACTCCTACCAGTTCACCATTGGCATGGCTCCATTTGAGGCGTTGTATGGTAGACCTTTTCGTTCACCAGTATGTTGGTTGGAGGTGGGGGACAACAAACTACTTGGGTCGGAAGTGATTCAGGATACTTCGGCGAGAATAGAATTGATACGGAGTCGCATTCGGGTAGCTCAGGATCGGCAGAAGAGCTACGCTGATGCAAAGAGGTTCTTCAGGGAGTTCCAAGTGGGGGACCAGGTTTTACTCAGAGTATCTCCTATGAAGGGGATTATGCGATTTGTGAAGAAGGGGAAGTTGGCACCGAGATATGTGGGGCCATTCCCTATCATCGAGCGGATTGGGTCTGTTGCATATAGACTTGGGTTACCGGAGCATTTGCATCGGATTCATGATGTGTTTCATATTTCCTCGCTAAGGAAATATCTTAGAGACGATTTGGCTCATTCTCTCATTGCTTTGGAGGACATCGAGCTCCAGCCTGATAGCTTCTACGAGGAGGGGCCGATTGCTATTTTAGACTGAAGTGAGCAGAAACTGAGGTCAAAGATAGTTCCGTTAGTGCGTATTCAATGGCGACATCATAATGCCGAGGAGTCCACATGGGAGCGCGAGGATGAGATGCGCGAACGTTATCCAGAGTTATTTTTACCAGGTACTTTTTACTTCCGAATTTCGGGACGAAATTCTGTTATTAGGGGGGAAGTATGTAATACCCCGCATTTTTATCGATATTTATTTATGGGATTAATTAAATTAAATGTGAATTAATTGAGAATTAATCCGGATAAAATACTAACGAGATGTGAGTTGGTATTTGATTGTAATGTGTATATATGGCAATATATGAATATTGAATATATTGAATTTATCGTGAAATTGAAATATGTAAATTTGGAAATCTTGTTGAGACGCGTGTGACAGTCGCGTCAGGAATATAATTATTGTAATTAAAAAGTCAATTTTATTTCTATCAACCGTATGGTCGTTTTGAGTGCGCCAACGTGTACGGAAGGGTCGAAATAGTCAGAAAACACTAGCCAGGGATTTAGTTTGGGTCCCGGGGCATTTTTAGGCCATACCGACAACCCAAAAGGGTAGTTTGGTAATTTCGGAATTTTGGGAATTAAAACCCACGAAAATTAGAGTTAAAAATATGACTTAGTCTTAACCCACTAAACCATTTCCAACCCCAATCTAGGTAGTGGGCTACGGGAGAAGTTTAGAAACCTTAAACTTGCCAAAAACCAACCCCCACCTCCATTGTCATTTTGAGAAGAACTTGTAGAGAGAGAAAGAGAAGAGAATTCTGCAGAGAGAGAGAGAGAACAATTCAACCTTCAAGATTCAACATCAAATTCAGAGAAAGATTAGAGGCAAGTGGTTTAATTATGTTATTTACTTCGAATGCTTCTTCCATGCGTAGAAATTTGTAAAAATTGCATTGTTTTGGGATAATGACAAAAAACCCATGAAATTGGAGATAGAAATTCAAGTTGTGATGTAGGAATTGCATGTAGAATGTTATTGGGTGATTGTACTAAAAGAAATACAACTCTTCATGATGTAATAACGAAATTTATTTATGGAAAATTGATGACTTTAAATTCTAGGGTTCATACTCATAAGGTTTGGGGAAACTTTGGGAGATTTAATAATTAGGTGTTGTATATGAAGATTTGATCCCATGAATGTGCTAGATTATGACCTAGAAATGTTTAGGAATGTTGAGGAACCTTAAAAATATTGCTAGAATAATTTTTGGAGGAGTTTTGAGGTGAGAAAAATTGGTGAAAAACGATTTAGAAATTCTGGGCTCGAAACTGCCATCTCGTTAGAAGACCTGCCCAGGTCGTTCGAACGAGCTTCTAACGAGCTCGTTCGAACGAGCTTCTAACGAGGTGACAGTTTGCCTTCTAACGAGGGAGAAATTCGTTCGATGCCTTTCGTTCGAACGAACCCTCGTTCGATGCCCACTTCGTTCGAACGAACTCTCGTTCGAACAACCTCGTTCGAACGAGACTTCTAACGAGCTGACAGTTTGGCCTTTTTGGCCTGATTTGATTCCTAGTGTTTCGTAACCTTATTTAATTGTAGAGATGACATTTCTTTGATGACTAATTGACATAGTTGGGACACTTGGGATATATTGAGGAGTAAAACATATAAGTGTGGTTTGAACCAAATGATATTTATGGGTGAGAACGTGAGTAGATAATTACGACGTGAGGATAATGGATGACGTGTATATATAAACCAGGGGCAAATGTGTGGGTATAAGAACGAGAAGTATACCACTAATAAAATATGGTAATTACTAAGATGTGTGCATGCTTAGAGTATGTATATGATCTATGTGTATGACATACCTACCATACTTGCTATCACGGGAGGTTTACGTTCGCTTAGGTCCATCTAATCCTTGTGTGCCCGGACTTAGGTTGGTACCTTAAGAACATAATGCTAGAATGACTTATTTGTGAGTTAATAAGTCAGCTGACTGTGGAGCGTAGGTATGTACGTGACCCATGGATATGTTGAATTATGTTCGCCTCCATTTTTGTGTGTTGTGCTTATTCAAACAATTCTTGAGAGATTCGGAATTTGTAATCCTTATGTACGTGATGTACCGGGATGGATAGCAGAGTATGTGTGCACCGCAGCTTAGCCTCGGGGTGCTTGTATCGTATATGGATGATGTGAATAATATACAGTTAAATGAACATAATTGTTATGTTAAATTGCGAGTATAATTTATAGTAACTCCCTTAGAAGATAAATAAGCGGATAACCTCCAGTACATTGAAAATGTAAATAATTGATAATCCGAGTTTAAGTAAAGCTATCTGTTTAAGTGATAACATTGGGTATTTACACTGTGAATCGAGTAGAACAGTTAGAATTTATGACGGTTTAGTTAGATACGTATATCACTTAGATGGGTATGGTGCGTTAGGAGTGCACAAGTAGTAGAGAGGTGAGTATTTCATGTGAGTGCACGTCCTAACATGTATTTTGCATTCATTGTTTTAATATATTAAAACACTTGCTATTTTAAAATAATCTCCACTTTCGGGCTCTGACCCGTTTGCTTTCAAATCTATTTTTGTAAAAACCTTTTAGGTGCCCAGCCACAAGGACACCATGCATAGGATTTCCATTCAGGTGACGAGCTGTAGATGTTGTGGAAGTTACAGGGCCTTGCTAGTAGACGCTTCATTTGTCTTGACTCTATATCCAGTTTTCACCAGTTGTAGGGCATGTCGCCCATTTCTATTAGAGACATTTCATATTCCAGATTTTCAGACTTTTGGCATGTAATTAATTCAGGATACTGTTTCATTTAATTTCAGTTGTGGGATTGTTGTGAGGAGTTTTCCTACGGACTTATTATTATTTGTTGGTTATTCCAATTCTTCATTATGGTGAATGGTTATGTTATTCTTTCATAATTCTTTTATGGCATGTTAATCAGATTTGATTTAAAATTTGACACTTACTTTTTAAATACTAGGTGGTTAGTGATTTTTAAAATGTTTTCGACAGTGATGCTATTAACTGAACCAACTTGGCATTTTGTATTAATTTAATAAAGGAGTAGCTACCTGGTATTTAATTAGTCGGGGTGTCACAGGTCAATTGAGCTAAGTGAGTTTGACATCATCTATCAGCCTAGGACTGCAATCAAAGGGCAAACCTTAGTGGATTTTGTGGCCAAATTTACATGGAAAGAGGCCGACACTAATGTTATGGAAGAGATGATGGCACGAACAGTTGTGACGTAAGAAGATTTGAGAGAGTCGGCAGTGGATGAAGTTGGCAAGGCTGACATTATAGAGAAGAAATTAAGGGCCTTTTTTAGAGGAGGGTCCCATATGGAGTTTATTTGTTGACGGCTCGTCTTGTGAAAGTGGTGGTGGGGATGGGTTGATACGCTCGGCCCCTAATGGTATAAATATTGAGTATGCTTTGAGGTTCAACTTCAAGGCACCAAATAATGAGTTAAAGAATGAGGCCTTGTTGGCAGGTCTCTCCCCTTCCAGGGTACTAAATGTTGGCCAGATGATCATCCACAGTGACTCACATTTGGTTGTGAACCATATTTTGGGCATTTATAAGGCCAAGGACGAGAAAACGGCCAAGTACTTAGGAAGAGTCAGGAAAGTAATGACAAACTTCAAGGAGGTGATGTTTTGAAGAATTCCTCGGCTTTACAATAGTCAAGCCAATGCTTTGGCAAGGATAGCTTCGACAATAATAACAAAGATCAAGCTCATAGTACCGGTGGAAATCTTTCATAAGTCGACCATAGAAGAAGATGGCAGTGGGGTTGAATTGTGCTTGAACTTTAATTTAGGAGATTCATAGATGGATCCATTAATTAAGTACATCTAGGATGGCGAGATCTAAGACTTCAAGGATGAGAGAAATAATCTCACATACAAGGCAACAAAATTTGCTATCATTATAGATGTGCAATACAAAAGAGGGTTCTTGCTACCCTTACTCAGATGTGTTCACCCTTCAGAGGTCGACTATGTCTTACAAGACGTCCATGAAGGGTCATATGCAAGTCATGTAGGTGGACTGTCTCTTGCAAGAGGATTGTCACTGTTGATGTAAAAAATTAGATTCGATCTAATTATTTTAATCACAGATAAAAATGGATAAATATAAGACAATGGATTTTTAAAGTGGTTCAGCCTTAGGAGAATGGCCTACGTCCATTGTTTTTGTATTGCTGATTATTTGCCTGAAATTCTCGATAACAAGTTTACCAAGAGATCCAGAGTCCCCTTCTAATGAGGAGGTTACAATGTATTTATAGCCATGAAACTGTTCATGTGAAAGGACAATGCTCTGTTATCTAGTAGATATATACATCTGTATGATAATAATGAGTATTTAATGCGCAGTTATCTTTTTTATTCTCTTGATTTGGATACTCTACATGCTAAGTAGCTCGGACCTCTTAAGTTGCTCGATACGCTTGAGTTTCTCAGTACACTTGAGTTGCTCGGTACGCTTGAGTTGCTCGGGGTGCCTAGGCTGCTCGGTATGATTAAGTTGCTCGAAATGTATGTGTATTTGCCACATGGTTGACACGTGTCTTCAAGTGATTGGTCCATGTCAGCAGACTAAATTTGGTATCAACAGAAGCCCCTAATGTTTCACAGTTGAGGTTGAATGAGAGTGTGGAACATTTTGTTTGAAAACTGCTTGGATTACTGGTCTTCATGGATTTTAGGAAAATTTTCCTTGTACAAAATTCCTTTTTGAGTTCACAATATCAATCTTCACAAATATTTTGAATTTTCACGACCGCATCGATATTTGTGCCCTTTTTCTTCTTTTAGCCGCCGAAAACACAAACGTATTTCCTTGTAATCATTATTTTTCTCTATTCTCGAGGTAAAGTATTTAAGTGTGATAGAAATCCTATCATTTTTAACTTTTCAAATCTGTATCTTTAAACTCTTAATCTTTTCTCTATCTTGTGCCTTCGTTCTTTCCATCGCTCATTGGCAACTGATCTTTATTTTCTGTGTAAGATTTCCTTCCTTCCTCTTTATTCACCATGATTTATCCTATTGAATCGTTAGACAAATTTCGATCTGAGTTCTCAATCCCTTCGTGGGTTATCATGGAAGAAATTTCTGGTCCTTTTGATTATTTTTCTTTAACTGGGGGACATTGGTTCTCAAGTCTTTTTATACCTGAATGTGGCTTTTCTTTCCCGCCAAATCCCCTATGTTTGGAGTTTTTCCAATATTTTGATGTTGTACCTGCAAGAGTAGCTACAAACACATGGAGGATAGTTAATACCGTACATAGGTTGAATCAACTTCATGGAACCCGTTTAGGAATTCCAGAGATTATGTATTGCTATATATGGGTTACCAGTGACAGTACTTTCTATTTAAAAACTAGGTTTTTGAATAGAGCGTTAGTTATCAATCTTCCTGATGCCAATAGGGATTATTTTGATCGTGGGGTCGTGATGAAAAATTGGCAACACCCTCCATTAAATGGAGATGATGTATACCAAGGTCCCAGGTGTCCACTTTATGGCAATGGGATAGGTTTTTTTTATTTTTGAAATCTTGTTTTCTTTGTGTTTGATAAAATGCATCACTGACATTTGATTTTTGTTTATTACAGTTGATAGTAAAAGAAAACCTCCAAAGGAAACTAATGTTAATATAAAGCATTTAAAACTTATCTGGAGCTTGCACCAATCTGTTGCTAAGGAGCATATTAGATTTGCTTCTTACTTGTTGCAATACAAAAGCTACACTTCATCTTTCACTGCTCGTCCTTGTCTAGTGGTGGTCGATCTTGACCAAGTACTAGCCTTTGAGACTAGTGTGGAAGGTTCTTCTTCTGAATCGAATATTCCTATCACTGATCTGATGAAGAAGAGAAGAGTTCCTGCCTTTTTTGACAAGTCTGCCAATGCCACTGTGGAGGTAAAGAAAAGTAAACAAGATGTCCCAGTAGAAAGGATAAAGATTATAGATGTACCCCCTCCCACTGCTGCCAAGGAAGCTGGCAAGAAGCCCCCTGTGGCTTCAAGTAAGACTGTTGTTATTTCTCCTTCGAGTGATGTTTTTGTGATATCTCCAATAAAGACAACATCTTTAATTGAAAATGCTCTAGCTCCTTTGAGGAGATTACAGAAAAGTTATTTTGAGAGACCTGCTGAACCTATCTCTCAACCTTCAAACATTGAAGGTAGTGTTCCAATTTTTGTTCCCCCGAGCTCTGTTGTGGTCTTGGTAAGATCCTGGACTGTCCCAAAAGTCCAAGGCCTTGAAGATACTCTTTCTCATGAGAGAATTACTACTCTGGCTGCTCAACACATTGCCTCAGTAAGTATTATTAGCCTTAGTCTTTTAATTTCTAATATTATGCTCATATATTGACTTAAAGCTCTTTCTTTTTCAGCTGGTGACGTGTTTCAACAACATTTTGAAGAAGGATGAAGCTATTAGGGCTTCAAGCTCCTCGAGTGGAGTAGAGGAAGCTTTTGTTGGGCTGACCCAATCTCTGAAATATTCTCGTCAAAAGTACGAGGAAGATAAAGGTGTTTGGGAGAAGCAATTTAAGTCCATTGAACTAGACAGAGATCAGGCTGTGAATGCCTCCAAGGAATTAGAGAATAAGTTGTAGGAGTTTGAACAGAGCAACAAGGAGCTTGAGGTTAAGCTTAAGTCTGCTGAAGAGAAAGTTATCAAACTTCAAGATGTTGAGCGACAGAAAACAGAGGTGGAAGAAAAGATGAAGTCTGCCGAGGAGCTCCTTAGGGAAAGGACCTCCTCGGAGAAGGAAAAAAGGAAAGCTGTAGTTAAAAAGTCCTTCAGTGATGGCTGGGATAAGGGATGGAACAAGGGTTTGGCTATCATGTCTTCTCAAATGGAGTATATCGGTGTTAAATATTTTAGGGATGGATGGGTAGCAGCCTTGAAGGGGTTGAAGATTGCTGAGAATTCTGAGTTATTCCAGCAGCACACTTACGGCCCTCCTCCCTCTCCTGGAGAAGAAAAAGAGGATGAAGCTGCTTCAGATGAATCTTCTATGATGACTAGAGATCAGGTCCCTACTGTTCTTATTGTTCTTCCTTCCGAGCAACTCCAACCAACCAGCACTTCTGCCGAGTAGCTACCATTATCTTCCGAGCAACCAACCCCTTCATCCAAAACTTCTGAGGAAGTCATAGGAAATAAGGAGAAGGTGTAAAGTTGTTCAGGTTTTCCATTTTGCTGTTTTCTTGAATGTAACTTGGAACTATGTATCTCCTCTTATGATGAATAAAAATTCGAACTTTGGTTGTTCGTCTTGAATTTCTTGTTTTGAATTTCTCTTTAACTTGCTCTGTCTGTATCATTATTGATTCTTTTTCTTTCTTCTCTTTGCCAGTTTATGGCCAGGATGGAACTCTTATCAGCTCATGATACATAATTGATGAAGAAATTCAATAACTATTTTAAAGCTGGTCATGCAGATCTTAATGAGGCCCAAATCATTGATATCCTTGGTTCAGATGCTTCTGAACGAGTAGTTGAAGCTTACCAATACTTGAATTACTTACTTGATCGTGTTGTGGCCAACAATATGGCCTATTACGAAATGATTTAAGACCTTCAAGGAACTTTAATAACAATATAAAGAGTCCACTACCCTTTTGCATCAAGGATACGAGAAAAAATATCAACAATTGAGTGCTGACAAAGGGTATGACAAATTTATCTCTGCTCATGAGAAGAAGAAGAGTGTTCTGAAGCTTGAAGTTGAAGAGCATAGGCATATTGCCAAGTTATTGGAACATGAGAACATTGCTTTGTAAGAGGAAATAAAGCAACTTAAATCTGCTGCTTTTTCTTTGGGAGCCTTGGTCCCAGTAAATGATGATGGTTTTTCATTTTTGGAAGTAGAAAATGCTAACTTAAGGGATGAGTTAGAAACCTTGAAATGAGCTGGACCCTCCACATCTACTCGTGGATGAGCAAGGGCTGGCCGGGTCACCATTGAAGAAGCTAGAATGCAGTCGTCTTTAGAGAATCAAGCCATTCAGTTAATGGAAAAGAACCAAGCCTTGGCAGAAATGTTTAAGAAGATTCTGAACTTCACCGAACAACTCTCTAATGAAAGCTCTGCTCTGGAAAGTAAAGAAATTCTAGTAAAGAAACTCCACGAGCAACTTGAGAGGTTAACTTATCAATTCCACAAGTAGCCCAGGGAGTTTTGGATGGCTGGGTATAACGAAGCTCTGTACCATCTCGATGCTCGGTTGCAGCATTCAAATAATGAGGTATATAAGCAAGGGTGGTTGAATGCCTTGTGTGTGCTAAAATTGGAGCTGGGCCACTACTTATGGGATTATTATGATCCTGGAGTGCTCGATTTGCCCATGCCTCCTTTTAATCTTGATATCAGTTGGATTCCTGCTTGTGCAATTCCTCAATGCTTGATTTCCATGTATCTCGGCGATTACAGTCTTCATGCAAACTTTGAGATATCTCGCCCAGAGCATTTTCTTAATCGGACCTCCGTAATGAATGTTAGAATGCTGCAAGATGTAAACTTTATAAATTCTCCTTATGCATTAGATGATCCTCCAGTCGGCGTAGAACCTGTTTCAAAAGCAGAGGGGAAGAAACCTATAGAGTAGGATATTCTTATGTAATGAATCAGACTTTTCACATCATATGTAATTGTACTTGATTTGAATGAAGAAATTTTTAGTCTTTTGCCATTTCTTTTTCTTCTAAATAATTTGTAAAATGTCTTTGCTTGTTGGTTGGTAAATATATATACTATATTTATCCCATTTGTTGTTTGATTATAGTGACTTGTCACTCTTTGGGCCTAAGCAATGGAATGATTTGCATCCCATGTTCCTGCTTAGTTGTAGTAATCTCTTATGGATTACCTTGTTTCCTAGACAGTGGATGCCCCGGGAGGTCGTTCAGCTTCTTGCCTAGTTTGGTACTAACCAACCGTAGTTGGTTGTAATTGGTTTACCGACCAACCGGAGTTGGTGGTAATTAATTCCCAACCAACCGGAGTTGGTGGTAATTGATTCCCGACCAATTGGAGTTGGTGGTAATTAGTTCCCGACCAATCGAAGTTGGTGGTAATTGATTCCCGACCAATCAGAGTTGGTGGTAATTAGTTCCCGACCAACTGGAGTTGGATGTAATTGATTCCCGACCAATCGGAGTTGGTGGTAATTGATTTGCTGTGTTGCTCTGAATTTGGGTTTGTGGTTTGTGTAATGTGTTGCACTAATACTCCAAAAAAAACTTCAACAAAAAGAAATGGGGGTGAAACATCCCTTTATTCATTTTGAAAAAACTGCGTTACATATGAATTTTAACTACTGATAATACTTACGCAGATGCTCTGCATTCCATGCATTCTTGAATTCTTCTCCTTCCAAGGTTTCAATCCTATATGTCCCTGGACGAACAACTTCTGTTACTTTGTAGGGTCCATGCCAGTTGGCTTCCAGTTTGTTATGCTTTTGGATCACTTTCTTCAACACATAATCCCCTTCCTTCAAATCACACTTCTTCACTCTTTTGTTATAGAACAGAGCTGTTCGTTGTTGATATGCCGCATTCCTGATTGTTGCTTCTTCCCTAACTTCCTCGAGCATATCCAGGTCTAATCTTCTCATCAAGTCACTGACAGGAGAATTGAAATTAAGCACCCTATGCGTGGGTAGACCCAATTCAGCAGGTATAACAGCTTCACTCCCAAACGCCATCATGTATAGAGACTCTCTTGTCGCTGTTCATGGTGTGGTACGATAAGCCCAAAGCACAGAATGTAGCTCGTTAATACAATTTCCCTTTGCATCATCCAGTCGCTTTCTTAAACCATTCAGTAGCGTTCTGTTTGTTACCTCAGTATGCTCATTGCTTTGGGGATGGCCTGATGCAGAGTGGATCTTCAGTACATTGGATTGATGATAATACGCACCAAACTCCTCGTTATCAAACTGGGTTCCATGGTCAGTAATGAATGCATGTGGGAGACCATATCTGCAGATAATATTCTTCCAAATAAATTGATAGACTTTGTCGTATGTCATATCAATGAGAGGCTCAGCTTCCACCCATTTGGTAAAGTAATCCACACCAACCACGAGGTATTTGAATCTTCCCTTGGTCGTTGGGAGTGGTCCTACCAAGTCTATCCCCCACATGGAGAATGGCCAAAGGGACGTTATGGGTGTTAACAATGCTTGGGGAGTTCTTCGGATGGAAGAGAAGCATTGACATGTATCGCACTTCTTAGCATAAGCTACGCAGTCAGCTCTCAACGTTGGCTAGTAATACCCCTACGTTGTTATTCTCTGCAAAAGCGTCTGACCTGCTACATAGGTTCCACAAGACCCTTCATGAACCTCTTCGATCAAATCTTTTACTTCTGAGGGATGGACACATCTTTGTAGCTCTGCTATAACTCCTCGTCTATATAAAATGCCACTGGTCAATACATAACAAGCAGCTTAAACTTCAGTTTCTTGGCTACGAGTTTATCAGTTGGTAAAGCCCCCTCTTCAATATAGGCCCTGATGGGATCCATCCAAGATGGTCCCAAGTCAAGGGCAATGAAGTTCATCATCAGATCTTCGTTTATGCTCTGACCAACCATGATTTCTATTGGGATTGTTCTTCGTAGCTCGGTGCTTGTGGCTGATGCTAACCGAGCTAGGGCGTCTGCTCTTGCATTCTCTAATCTGGGTATTCTAAACAACTGTACTGCAGTAAAACTCGATACCACCTCCATTGCTTTTACGTGATACTTGACCATTAATTCTCCTTTTGCTACATACACCCCCAGAATTTGATTTACGATTAACTGGGAATCACTGAATACAACGACCTACTCTGCCTTCATGGTTTTAGCGAGATTTAAGCCTAAGATCATAGCTTCATATTCGGCCTCATTATTAGAAGCTTTAAATGGAAAGTGCAGAGCATAATTCATATCAATCTCATCCGGACTGTTTAAAATAATTCTTGCTCCACTGCCTGTAGTGCACAAAGAGCCATCCACGTACAAATTCCATATAGGTACTTCATTATCAAACTCTTGATCAGACAGAGTTCCTCGGTGGAATATTTGATGCTTCCTTTTGTCCTCCTCTGGAACTTCTCGCTGCTCGTTGATCATCTTCTCATGCTCGTCTACCGACGTAAGTTGGTCGGGGTTTAAATTTGATGATCCTGTAACATCCACAAGGTGGTCTGTATTAAACTCCTATTCTTCGGAGGCATTTTCCTGAGTAAACTCTGTGATAAAATCCGCTACTGCTTGCCCCTTGAGTGACGATCTAGGTTCATAAATTATATCATATTCACCAAGTTCTACTGCCCATTACATCAATCTTCCTGATTTCTCCAGTTTATGCAGAGCTTGTCTTAATGGCATATCGGTGTACACCACTATAGTATATGCTTGGAAGTATGGCCTCATCCTTCTGCTTGCTTTGATTAGTACTAGTGCTAACTTCTCCAACCTTGTATATCTGATTTTTGCTCCTCGAAAGCCTTGCTGGTATAATAAACTGGTTTTTGTACTCCATCCTCCACTCTTATCAACGCCGAGCTTACTGCATTTTCTGAAACTGCCAGGTACAAGTATAGTTTTTCTCCCATCATTGGTCTAGATAACAATGAAGGTGTCCCCAGATATTTTTTCAATTCTTGAAAAGCCTCCTCGCATTCATCATTCCATTCAAAAGTTTTTCGGAGTGTTTTGAAGAATGGGAGGCATCTGTCAGTTGCACGTGACACAAACATATTAAGTGATGCAACTCGCCCTGTGAGACTTTGCACTTCCTTCTTCGTGGTTGGAGATCGTAGCTCCAATAGAGGTTTAATCTTTTTAGGGTTCGTCTCAATTCCTCGTTGGTTAACAATATATTCGAGAAACATGCCTTCTTGTGCTCCGAATATGCATTTGGTGGGATTCAGCTTCATTTGATATTTCTCTAGTTGATCAAAGGTCTGACCTAGGTCAGCCAGATGATTAACAACTTTATTTCTCTTCGTCAGCATATCGTCAACATAAACCTCCATGTTATGACTGATTTTCTCTGCAAACACCTTATTCATCAGCCGCTGATATGTCGCACCTGTATTTTTAAGTCCAAAAGGCATAACATTATAACAATAAGTTCCCCTTGGGGAGAAGGTACTCTCCCTGTCCTCAGGCTTCATTTTAATCTGGTTGTAACCAGAATAAGCATCCATGAAACTTAACAATTCATGCCCCGAGGTAGCATCCACTAGTTGATCGATTCGGGGCAAAGGAAAATGATCCTTTGGACATGCCTTATTAAGATCACTGAAGTCTACACACATCCTCCACTTGTTATTTTTCTTCTTTTCCATCACCACATTTGCTAGCCAATCAGGATATTTGACATCCTCAATAAAAAAGGCTTTTTGTAGCTTCTCTACTTCTTCCTGTATGGCTTGGTTCTTCTCAGAACTGAACACTCTTCTTCGCGGCTTCACTGGCTTGATTTCCTTATTCACGTTGAGCTCATGACATAGGAAACTAGGGTCTATCCCTGGCATGTCTTCATGACTCCATGCAAAAGTCTGCTTTTTGCGCCTTAGAAATGCTATTAATTCCTATTTTATCGATACATCCGGTGATGCACTAATTTGAGTTGTTCGTTCTGGATGTTCATCGTCCAGAATGATATTTTTGGTAGCCTCCATGACCTGTCCCTTCACGATCTGAGACTTTTCTCTAGGGTCTAACGTTTCAATCTATGTATCTTCTATTTCATCCACTTGATAAGTAGTAGTCTTCTTACTGGATTCTTCGCGTTCCTCCTATTCGATAGATGAATAGTACCATTCCCGAGCTACTTTTTGGTCGCCTTTCACCACTCCTACTCCAAAGTTGGTTGGGAATTTTAAACATTGACAGCAAATGGTACTGCTTCGAACTTCTTTAAACCTACCCTTCCCATGATGATATTGTAAGCTGATTGGATATTTTTATCCATTACGAAAAAGCGTACTCTTTCTGTTCGACAAGCATGCCATGTACTGATAAGCATATTCAACTTGATCGTCCCAAGTGGAAAAACCTTCTCTCCAGTAAAGCCAAGGAGGGGCCTATGATATGGCTCCAACTAGGCTAGCTTCAAATTCAAACTGTCAAAGCATGGATAGAACATGATATCTACCAAGCTACCATTATCCAGCAGTACTCGTGAAATCACCACTTCCTTCATTCTCATCTTGATCACCAATGGGTCATCATGAGGAAATAGTACACCTGCCAGGTCGTTCTTAGAGAAACCAATGACCAGTTTGTCTTTATTCACCTTCCTCGGTTGATCATCTTTAGCCAGATTTATTCGCTGAATGTACGAGCAAGCTTGAGCGTCATTGAGGTAAGATTTTCTCTCCGCAGTCAGATCTCCACCTCCTGCATCTCCACCTGTAATAACATTACATTCAAATAATCCGAAATGGATTGAAAACACCTCATGTTCTGGCTGTCTTGGTCGTTTGGGGAGGTCGGGGTCATTTTCTGGATCATCTTCATGATCTCTCTTCTTGTCTTCTTTTGCTCGACGAGGAGACTTAGATATTTGCCTTCCTCGATCACTGGTCTTTCCACCATTTTGGCGATCAACATACTTAGCTAGTTTTCCTCGTCTGATGAGTGCTTCAATTTCATTCTGGAGAGCTATGCAACTTTTGGTCGTGTGACCTTAGTCTTTATGGAACTCGCAATATTTGGACTTATTCCTCTTGTTAGGATCTGCCTTTATTTTTTCTGGCTAGTTTAGCTCCTCGCTGTTCTTGATCTCTTCCAGAATGTGGTTTATATCTACCTTCAGAGGATTATAATTTCCAAATTTCTTCAACTGTTCCAGTGCTTGCTTCGCTTTCGACTTCCTGTTGCCACCATTATTCTTCTGATCCTTCTTCTCAATCTTTTCATCCTCGACCTTAGTTTCCTTAGTGTCTGTATTCTTCTTCGCAGCCATAGCTTCCTTGGCGTTCATAATCTTGGCTACCTTTGCTATTAGTTCTGCCATAGTCCTGGGTGGATCTTTGGCTAGAATATAGTACAACTTGTCTGGCAACAGTCCACTCATCAGGGCAGTAATTACTATTTTCTCCTCGTAATCAATAACTTCAAGTTTCTCGTTATTGAAACGAGTAATATAGTCCCTGGTGCTTTCACCTGCCTTCTGTCTAACACTCAGCAAGTTTGCTACTCGTTTGACTAGTTTCGCTCCAAAATAGAAGTTCCTTATAAAGAGCTCTGCCAGTTGAAGGAAAGTCGCAATCTTCCTCGGAAGAAGGTTGTTGTACCATATCTGAGCTAATCCGGTAAGAGTTCCTAAAAATGCCCTGCATCTCATCTCGTCTGGAACTGCATAGATATCAGCAGCAGCTTGGTACTGTTCTATATGAAGGATAGGGTCAGTTTTTCCATCATACTTAGGCGTCACTACAGGAGCTTTGAATTTTAATGGTGTGGGAAAATCCACAATTGCCTGTACAAATGGTGTCCATTGAACAAAAGTTCTTTGTTGAGGATTCTTGGCCTTAACCATTTCCCCTAATCTGTCCTCCAACCTTTGAATAGAGCCTTTCCATGCATCATTTCCTAGCTCGGGCCTATTTATTCGAGCAACTGATCGCATTGAGTTTTCCTCTTGGGATCTTTCATTATGGGCTGTTGGTTGTGATTAGGCAGAGCCTTCTCTTAGATCAGATGGTCGTTGAGAGTTCCTCGATGAAATCCTAGGAGGGATTCTATTCCTCCTAGGGCCTAAATGATCAAAAGGATAGACTGTACTTAACCTTTCTAGATCACTAGTCCTTTCTGGAGATAGAGTGACGTTTCGTTGAGAATCTGTAGCTCGTACTGAGGAAGTCCGACCAAGTTGATAAGAAGGATCATTAGATCTCTCGGTACGATATGATTCGGTGCATCTAGATCAAGATTCCTCTGGAAATAGTGTTCGTCTAGTTCGCGAAGAGGGTAAACGTGTATTTCTCTGAACACTTCGTTGTCCTGATTGGGCCGGTACTCCACCTTGAACAGTTTGTATAAGTTGATGCATGGTTTCTTGCATGGCTGTTTGGCCTTGGGCTAAATTAGCCACTATGCCAGCCAGATCTGAAACATATGGGGGAATAGGTGGATTCTAAGGGATCCCAGCATTTTGATTACTGAATTTCGGATTATCGGCTATTGATGATGAATTGTTTTGGTGAAAAAAGCTAAGTACAGTCATTTTCCACAGACGGCGCCAATCTGCTGATGTAAAAACTAGATTTGATCTAATTATTTTAATCACAGATAAAAATGGATAAATATAAGAGAATGGATTTTTAAAGTGGTTCAGCCTTAGGAGAATGGCCTACGTCCACTGTTTTTGTATTGCTGAATGTTTGCTTGAAATTCTCGATAACAGGTTTACCAAGAGATCTAGAGTCCCCTTCTAATGAAGAGGTTACAATGTATTTATAACCCTGAGGTTGTTCATGTGAAAGGACAATGCGCTGTTATCTAGTAGACATAGACATATGTACGATAATAATGAGTAGTTAATGCGCAGTCGTCTTTTTGATTCTCTTGATTTGGATGCTCTACACGCTAAGCAGCTCGGATCACTTGAGTTGCTCGGTACGCTTGTGTTGATCAGAGCTATGATTTTCTCGGGATGCCTAGGCTGCTTGGTATGATTAAGTTGATCGAAATGTATGTGTATTTGCCATATGGCCAGACCGAGGTCACGAACATGACCATATTTGATGGGATAAAGAAAAAGTTGGAGGATGCAAAGGGTTTGTGGAGAATAGAACTTCATGGGGTCCTATGGGCTTATAAGATGACTGAGAGGATGTCGACAGGTGAAACACTGTTTATGCTAGCCTATGGGTATGAAGAAATCATCCTTACTAAAATTGGACTTCCTAGCCATAGAGTCCAAACCTATGATCCCCAAGATAATGAAGACTAGAGGAGGCTTAATTTAGATTTCATTAAAGAGAGACACGAGGATTCTAAAGTACGACAGTCCACTTATCAGTAGAGAGCTTCCAGGCTTTGCAACGAGCGAGTGAAAGCCAGGGCAAGAGTAATGGGTGATGTTATTCTAAAGAAGGTTTGTCAGAAGTCGAATAAGTTACACCCCAACCGGTATGGGTCGTACAGAGTTACTAAAGAGGTAGTCCTAGGGACTTATATATTGGAAAACCTAGAGGTTGAACCCTTCTCTAAACCTTTGAACACCAACCATCTACAGAGACAATACTAGTAAAATATTAGCATTGTTGGTGCATTTGTACGATAATTTAATATTATCAATATTAATGAAAGATACAAGTGTAGTCTCATATCTTCTTATTGTAGTTAATTACTAAATGGTTTAAATTGTATTAAACTAAAGAACGTTATCTTTGTGGTGAATTTGTTTTAACTCACTCTCGGTGATAAGAGAGTTCATGGGAAGCCTAGTCTCCACTATATCCTCTCAATAACACCGAGAGGGAGGATTAGTGTGATAACATCATTTATTTGGTGCAAACAGAAAAAATTTAAAATAATTTGATTATGGTTACTTAAACATCATTATTTGGTGAATTGTTGGTCAAAACTCTCTTGGCGATACGAGAGTGTATGAAGAGATAAGTCTCGGCCATACACTCTTGATAAAGATGAGAGGGGACCTATGTAATAACATCATTCACTTGGTGAAAAACACAAGAAAGTGAAAATCATTTGATTACGGTTAATTAAAACATCATTATGTGGTGAATTGATGGTCAGAACAATATTGACAATACGAGAGTGTATGAAGGTCCAAGTCTCGCCCATACACTCCCGATAACGATGAGAGGGCAACTATATGATAACATTATTTACTTGGTGACAAACACAAAAAATTAAAACTAAGATTTTGGGTCGATTAGACACCAGCTTAGTATTAGTGCACTCACAAGCATCATACTTAAAACACCAATTAAAGTGACGAGTTATAATGGTTCAGACACTACACTTTGTTTAAAAAGGATCAATAAATCATATCATCGTCATAAAGTAACCATGCAACCATGCAAAAACTTTGTCAAATAAATATTTTTGAGATTCCAAACAAGTGTTCAGAAATAGGAAGAGACAAAAATTTCAAACCGAGGTTACATATTATTAGAGCATAAGGCCAGAAATGGCCATCGAGTAAAAAAAGGAAAATTAAATCCTCAATTTTGTTTATCGGCCTGATCAGGGATGACATTATCTGTCGTTGGCCTCTTCCGAACTTCTTCCTCAAGGCTGGCACCATCTGATGCCTCAATGACTTCTTGCATAGTTGTCTCAACCATTGTGTTCTCAGTGGCGAGACCCTGAGCCTCAATTTCATTTAGTGTGGTGACTTCCACCTAGTGCTAGAAATCGAATTGAAGGCCTGCAATTATTTTGTCAGATACGATACCTTAGGATACTTCAGAATTACCCACCGAAGAGAGGTACGATATCCCCTCCACATGTACTGAAGTTTGTACCCAAAAAATTCTTTAGTGTCCTTAAAATCTTCAACGAACTTTTTCTTCATGCCCCCCAGCTTGGCCTTATTCTTAAGCTTCAGATCAGTCTTCTCGAACTCGTGCCTCTATCTCTAGGCCTCCAGGTCATCCTATTTTTTCTCAAGTGACTCAACTTTATGATTATGACTGAGATCTTATTCCTTCAGTGCCTTTCTCAATTTTTTCTCTACCTTGAAGCCCTTAGAGGTCTGTTGACAGACATGTTGTCTTGAACCCATTGGGCCAGCTCGTGGAAGGAGAAGAGAGACTGGAAGACAAGTAAATAAAAAGTTATTACGAGACGAGATAACACTTATAAACATTCAAAAAATAATGCAGTTGAGGTTAATTACCTGGGTGGCCCTATAGAGGCTGAAGTTGGAGGGACAAACTTCATGGATTTCAAGAACCATCGATCTGACTCAAATAGTCAGTATCCGATGGCATTTCTTGCCCTCGTCTGATCTCTAATGACAGAGTCTGAACTAATCGATAACAGGGATAACCTTTAGGCTAGGATGGAGTCATAAGATATCGGGATAGCCTTATCAGTGATTTCCCTAGAAGCATTGGTCCTCCTCGTCTTCTTATGTAGAGGAGGAATGTTTAAAAGGCCCTCGATTGGTTCCTTCCTTTTCTTATTCTGGTCAGCTTGGCTGGGGCCACCAGTTATGGTCTTTTTTGGGGGGTTACCCCCTTGGACATTTTGCTCAACAAGTTTCCAAGTGTTTGAGAAATAATGTCCCAAAGGTTATCAAGAATGTCAGATGGGCGACCTACAAATGAAAGACCGTGTTCAATATAAATATAAAAACAAGAGATGACACTACAGTTGTAAAAACTTTTAACTTATATATTTCGGCCAGGGGGTCAACCCCAATACCCTTCTTTTCTAAAAAGGCTGGAGTCATCAGTTGTTCAAACTCCACCAATACCTTTTCTTTAACTTGACACCAAAGATGTTTTATTTTTTTCTCGGTCATAAATGCTCACACTGGGGTCAAGCCTAGCTGACATGGGGGATTTTAACCACCTTTGATAGACTCTCTGCTTGAAGTCACTACATGGCATATTGGTATCAAACTCCCAAGCTCCATACATAAAGAAGTATTGTGGCTTCCAACGATGGTTAAAAGTCTGATTGACGATCAGGATCTTCTTTCTGGATTTCCTAACTATGAGATGGTAATAGCTAGGTTAAGTTTTTGTGAAAGAGATGTTGTAACAAGCTTTGAAAATGTGCACATGGAGGTCAGTTTCATAGATCAAATGCCATAGCTGAATGAAGCCGATAAGAATCATCCATTCATTTGGGGGAGAGTTATGAACTCTCCCCAAACTTATGAGAATTGTTCTAATGTTTGGGGGGACATGTAGTCTAAAGATGACCTTGAACATCTGTTCGTAAACAACTACTTCACCATTTTGACCATTGAAGGTCCTCTCATCCTCGACCAATACTTTTATGTTAGTAGCCGACTTAATCCCATACAAGTGTCTCTATATCAGAAGATCAGTCTCTTTAATAGTTCTCCTGAAAGTTTGGGCATAAGAGGTGTCAAGTGGATCCTTGTCCTCGTTCATAGAGTCATCTTTAATTTCTGCAGTCGGGACTCCACTTGGATGCCTACTATCAACCTTAGCATCAGGAATGGCTGATAGAGGGACAACCATAGGTGATGGTGGATATGCCACCTCAACTCTCGGCTCGTTCGTATCAGAGATCTCATGGATGGATGGGTCACTATTACTAGACTCTGTTACACCAGAATCTTTGAGACGAGATGATGGGACTCTCATGGCCTTATTAAAAAAATTTGATTTCTCAGATGCTTTGGAGGGAGAAAGGTTGTAGCCCTCAGAAGATGACATAAATTGGGATCGTGAGATGGGGTACCAAATATGGTGTCACTTCTAATTCTACTACACTCAGTTCAACTGAGTATGGGTATGTTAGCAATAAAGATGGATGTTCTATAGATATTATGGGTGTTGGATTTATTGGAAGTGTTATTTCTACCTCAACTATGCGTTTAGCTTCAGCCTCAGATTTTCATATCTCCTTAAGAATCCTCTCCCTCAGATGTGGATACTATTGTCCTAACTCGAAGAGTCTCATGTTCATTCAAACATGAATGGGGTTTGACTAGTTTGATTATTAGATCAAATGGGAGAACTTAAATATTTTTAAATGATGTTTACCAAGAACTGTTGTGGGGGTTCTCCGAAAAAGATTATCGGAGTGTCAACGAAAAACCCAACTAACAGCATAAAAACGTCCTCAATCCTAAATACACTCTCTACAACCTCAAATACCCAAAAAAAAACCAACCAAGCCCTAAAATAGCCTTGGCAGATCACTAGAAAATTCAAAATATAATAAAAAAACTAAGAATGCGAAGATAAATCAGATCAAAGCTTGAACAATAAAAAAGGTGAAGGTTACCTAAGCAAGATAAAGAACTTGGAAATAGAGGGAAGCCCTAAGGCTCGCTAGAAAGCACTGGTTTAAAGAGAGAGGGAATGAAGGAATGTTAGTTAAAGAAAACTTTTGAAATGGGAATAACTTTTGGGAAGATGAAAAAGAAAGTTTTAAATTTAGGGCCTATTAAACTACTCAATCGTTACGTGCGTTTCCTAATGAAGACATTATTAGGGATCCAAGCCCTAGGTAGGCCTACAACCACCCCTCCTTATCCAACATTCCAATCCATATAATTAGTGACATGTGTCACACCAACTACACTTGACTGACATCCATATTTGGGACAATGAAACGATTCTCTCAACCTTAGCCAAACTGGTACACATCTATTGTAACCTCTGACATAAGGGGATCTCATCTTCGCAGGGGGTCAGCCGACTATTGACGCGACTTAAAATTGGCCTCAAAAGTGCGTTCACTCTAGGCTCAAGTGCAAGCCTGTCGCTCAAGTAGTAACCCGGTAAATCGGGGTCGTATCCACAGGGATCGAAGTTGCCAAATAATAATCACAAAAATTATTAAATCTGGAAATGATTTCTCAAAAGAAACAAAAAGATGATTAAGGATTGGGAAAATTTATAGTGAACTACTAACACTTTAATTAATAAACACAAACTGAAAATTACAAACAGATTTAGGTCTGACAAATGGGAGAAAATAGGGTAGGGTACGATCCCTCAATCCTTAACAAATTATCTTATAGAATACCAGAATTGTAAATTAAAACTATTGACTATATCCAGTCTTTATAGATTCTAAGCATTACGTATATGAGGTTCAAGCCCGCACCATACGAATTCAAAGGTCAATATAAAGCGGTGAATGATAAATCATACTCGCAAAGCGTTCTTAAACATCTCAAGTACCTAGGGCAAGAGAGATTAAAAGATTGACAATTTTTGTATGATTTTCTTTCACGATTCAATCAATATTTTAATTTAACTTCTGTTTTCTACCTAGATAATTTGCATTGGATTGAGTTCATGTACCCCAACCCTTGGGAATTTAGCTACTCATGATTTGATTAAAGAACAAATTCATATATAAAATTATGGATCCACAAAACATTGTAAATAAATTGCAAATAATAAAACTAGAGAATGGAATGAGTTTACTTGTATTCAGCAACAAGAAAGTAATTGGAATTCAGAATTTCTTACAAACAGGTGCTCCTGAAAATTCTTGAAGGAATAGTAAATTTAACCCTAAAATTCAGACTCTGATTCTCTCTAGAACTCTCAAAATAGTAAACCCTAACAACTCTCTCTAGCTAGCTTTCTAAAATGATGTAGGGCATGGGCTTTTATATCACCAAGTATCGAGATTGACAACCAATGTGCTTGACGTGCAAGTTTCCCCAAGAGTTGCATTGCTTTAACTGCATAATTAATGCCAGGATTTCGCATGACCGGACCGGTCCGGCTTTTCCTCAGATCGGTCAGGTATCCACCGGATCGGTTCTTTTATTTTTATCGGATCGATCCGGTCCTAGTCGGATTGGTCCGGATTTCCTCTTCATCGGTTTGCTATCCATCCGGGGTCTACTGGACTTGGATCATTTCAGATCGGTCCGGTTTACCTCGGATCAGTCCGATTTTCTTCCTTGTTGACTTTCTCCTTGCAACTTTGACTGGCCATAACTTTTGATCTAGAACTCCGATTTGGGTGCCGTTTCTTCCTATGCTCTTGTGAACTCATGCTCTTCAACTTCACTTTTGGTGTCGCCATCGAAATTTGAGTGGAATTTTACTCTTTTGCCCTTTTACGTTTCTTCTGATTTCTTCTTTTCCTTTCTTGCATTCCATTCCTGAAAACTTCATCACAATTACACAAAAATTAGGAAATATTGTTAAAAATAGACAATAGAGTGATATGGACTAAAAATGATTCGATTACCTTGTTCGAGATATTAAAATCACTAAATTAAGGGGCTAAATTCAGAAGAATTTACGCTTGGTCAAATCCCCCTAACTTAGGACTTTGCACGTCCCGGTCAATGTAACTGAATCTAACCAAAATTCAACTCCTGCAAATTCCCTTTATTAAAATAAAATTCCACTTTCGCGGGCATGCGATTGCATTTAGCATATGCAACAAGCCTTTAAACCTCTAAGTTACCCTAGTAGGACGAGTTTTGTCTCGTGAGGGTTTGCAGTGAATATACCCACAAAATTCTTTATTGACTCAAATAAATATCAAAATACCTAAAAATTGTACAATTTAAACTTTTCGAAAAATAATCACCATAAATTCATATTCAAACGTCTCAAACCATAGTGTGTGTGTGCAAAGCAAAAAATCAAACCTCCAATTTCCACCGATTGAGCATTACGTTACTTTTCGAAAATTCGTTTTGATTCAAATTCTTACGGATGCACTCACAAACGAATCACTCGAATTGTGGCTATTTTCTCTCCGTATGCATGATATAAAGAGTAAATATAATGGACACAAATTCTTGGTGAACATATCTCATCATCGGAGTACGGTTATAGGGAAACGGGAACATCACCTCTAATTCACACCATTTAATCTCTTTTATTATCTTTTCATATCTTAGCTCTCCATGCAGTAATTAATTTTGCAATTTAGACTCGGTTAGGACTTTTTGGGTTAAAAGGTGTAAAGGGTAAAAATGGGAATGGTAGGGAATGTTCGGAATTGGAAAATGTCCTTATGATGCCCATTAGTGCTTTTTCGGGCATTTGCTCATTTTTCTCTTTCTTTTTCAATTTTTTTTCTTGCTATTTTTGTTGAGCATATCTATTTTTTTTCTTTCTTGCCCCTTTTTATTGCACACTGTGGATTTTATTTTATGAATATTTCATTTTCGCAATTCCGAGTTATTTGGGTTTTTCGGGTTATCAAACGAAAAGATAAATTTTATTTGGCTCAACTTGGGTTGCAAAGGGATAATTTTATTTTTCAGAAAATTTTTATGGCTAATATTTTTAGGTAACAAACGAGGGCCTACTTCATTGCCCGAATTGCTAATCACATTACTATATGCATCTCGAGATTAGTTAAGTTTAGAGATATATTTAGCATGAATTTCGAGACAATCTTTCACACATTTCCCATAACCGATCAAAATAAAGGATTACGATCATCAACGACTTATTAAAACGCTTAAAAGACTTTTGAGTTAATCATAAACTCGGATTGATTTAAAAACTCATGAAAAATTGAAAGGCTCGAAATCTCACCGGGTTTGATCAATCTCCACACTTATTCGTTAAGTCGTCAATTTTCTTTCAATTTCCATCTTCGGTCAATTTTGGCTTAGTGCATTATGATTGTTAAAAATTTGAGACTTTAAATAGAATAAAGGTGATATTTTTGAAAATTTTAAATTCCAATTTTTATTTATTTTGAACAAAAATATTTTTGGCTTTTCAACATTTTTCAATTTTTTTTTTTTATATATGCGAAGTTTTATGAATACGCATCTGTCATCCCCCCTAACTTAGTGATTGGCATTGTCCGCAATCAAATGGACGAGAGAGATAAAGAAAACAACATAAAGAGTGCGATAAATAAAACAAGCAAATAACATACTAAAACTGTAGATTACAAGCAAACTGTGACACAACTGTGTAAGCAAAAAGAGAAAAAAACAATAGCTATAAAAATCCTAAAAGGGATAGGGGTATCCTAAGGGGCGGGTGGGGGATGGGAAGGACTGGGAGCAGCAGGATCATAGGGATTATAATAGTAAGGAGGAAGAGGGGCCTCGGGTCCCAACTGAAGACGATACAAGTTGGCCTGCATACGCAGGACCAAACTCATGTCCCTCTCGTAGGAGGACACATACGCGTCAAAACCCGTTTCAAGGGAGAGAACGCGCTCAGTCAATCCCGTACCAAACGGAACATAATCCGGATCAGCAGTCTTGTCATATTCTTCCTCCTCACCTTCCTCCATCGTAACGTCCTCATCAGCGACGTCCTCCTCCTCATCAGACTCCTCGTCACTCGAATCGCCAACGCGTCTTGCGCGGACGAGCTGAATTTGTCTTTCACTACGAGTGCGGGATTCTTGCCCTAATGGCTTGGGCAAATTAATAAGATCTTGCGGTGGTGCTATCCCGGCATCCCGAAGCATGGATGTAATGAGGCGACCATAAGGAAGAGGGGCGCGACCCTTTTTGTCATAGGCCACAAAAAGGATATCGGTGTAAAAGGTCCGGGCTAAGTTGATCACTGTCGCAGGATCGAACAAATGATACATCATAGTAGCTTGGCGCGGCCACATCGCTGAAGCATTGGAGGTTTGTAGAATATTGGCACAAATAATATGAAAAGTAAATCGTGCCTTGTCGGATAAGCGACCGACGGGAAATGTCTTGGTATTCCAAACCGCACCGGGTTGGATCCTCGAGATACAAACTTCTTTAGTGAGAACGAGATCGGGACCCGGATAATCAAACTGGGCCGGAGTGATCACACCAAAAGTCTCTAGCTTCCGTGACACAAGGTCAAGTGAGAATGGGATAGGGATGGAATCCACATAGGCTTGGGATTCAAATTCAGCGGTACGGATAAGAGATTCGTAGAACTGACGCACTTCATTCTCCCAAACTGCCTCATAAGGTTCGTTGAAGAAACGACACCAGCCCCATGACAGGAAAAGGGCTATGACAGAATTTGGCATTTGGTCCCACAACACTTGACGTTCGATATGAATTTTTCGGGTAGGGCTGAAAAACCTACGGCACCAATTTGCTTCGCGGCGGGAACGGTACTCTCCATGTCCGTCGGGAAGGACTTCAATGGAAGTATACTTCTGAGGAGCAGCCATGGATATGGAGGATGGAAATAGTAATGGAGAAGAGAAGGTAAGTGTAGGTGTAGGTGTAAAGAAAATGGGTAGGGTGATGGGTGTATTTATAGTGGGTGAGTGTGAATTTGGAGGGAATGAAAGGGTGGATGAATTGGGACGAATTTTTAAAGAAGGGAATGGATTGGGGGAAGTGAAGAGGTGTGGATCGAAGAGGTGTCCCTTGGGAAATGAAATTCTGCAGACCACCGGACCGATTCGGTTTTGGGACGGCACCGATCCGCCTTACCGGATCGGTTCTCTTAATTCACCCGGACCGATCCGCCTGACCGGATCGGTTCTTTTAATTTCAGACCGGACCGATCTGGTCTGCTGATTTTCTGAATTCTTCTTCTCTCTTCTTTTCTCCAAAAATGCTTCTATTCTCTCTTCCAAACATGAGTTTTCCACTACTCACACTTCAGACTATCCTCAATGCTCATCGAAAACCAAACACCCCTCACCCTTCGGATTCTCAACCCCGGGACTGACTCAATCCTAAGACTCCTATTTCCTAAGACTCCTATGTACTACAATCACCCCATACATGTCGGGGGTGCAACGACCTCACCTCTCTTTTTTCAGTCAATCCCCATAAATGGGGTCCGACAGCCAGATTGTGTCGGCTTCTTTGACAATTGCTTCCAAATAGGGCTTGAGACGATGCCCATTAACTTTAAATGTGTTTCCCCCTTTCTCATCTATGAGTTCAATAGCTCCATGGGGAAATACTTCTTTCACAATGAATGGACCTGACCACCTTGACCGCAATTTCTCGGGAAACAAGTGCAACCTCGAGTTGTAGAGAACTACTTTTTATCCCGAATGAAAATCTTTCTTACAAATGATTCTGTCATGAGCTCGTTTCATTCGGTCCTTGGATATTTTAGCACTTTCATACGCATCATTGCGTATTTCTTCCAACTCGTTCAACTGAAGTTTCCTTGTTTCACCGGCTTTATCCATATTGAACTTCACCCTTTTGATAGCCCAATATGCTTTGTGTTCGATCTCAACCGGAAGATGACAAGATTTGCCATACACAAATCCAAATGGGGACATCCCAAGGGGATTCTTATATGCGGTTCTATAGGCCCAAAGCGCATCATTGAATCTGATAAACCAATCTTTCCTATTAGGATCGACCGTCTTTTCCAAGATATTTTTGATTTCCCGATTGGCAAGCTCGGCTTGGCCATTCGATTGAGGGTGATAATTTGTTCCAACTTTATGGACAATGCCATACTTCCTCATTAGTTTCTCCATAGGCCTATTGCAAAAATGAGATCCATTATCACTGATTATGGCCTTAGGCATACCAAAACGAGAAAGTATATTTTCTTGAATGAATTTTATCACCACTTTGCTATCATTCGTCCTTGTAACTATCGCCTCAACCCATTTGGAGACGTAATCTACAACAACGAGGATGTATAGAAAACCAAAAGAAGGTGGAAATGGGCCCATGAAATCAATACCCCAACAATCAAACAATTCCAATACTAGAATTGGGGTTAATGGCATCATGTCACGGCGAGTAATAACACCCATTCTTTGGCATCTATCGCATGATTTACAAAAAGCATTCACATCCCGAAAGATTGTGGGCCAATAAAGACCACTTTGAAGGATTTTCGCAGCAGTTTTATTTTTAGAAAAATGACCTCCACATGCTTCTGAATGACAGAATCGAATTACCCCTTGGATTTCTTCATCGGGTACACATCTACGGATGATTTGATCAGTACAATACTTAAACAAATATGGATCATCATAAAAGAACATGCATAACCATGTAATGAAGTTTCTTCTCTCTTGCGGATTCCAATTAGATGGAAGAACTCTAGGGACAAGGTAATTGACTAAATCCGAAAACCAAGGGAGAGAAGAAGTAGCAAATAAATTTTCATCCGGAAAATACTCGTCTATGGAAATGGGATCAAAAGGCACGTCGGACGAGAGACGTGACAAATGGTCAACGACGACGTTCTCTACTCCTTTCTTATCTTTAATCGAGAGATTAAACTCTTGTAAAAGTAGGATCCAACTGATTAAACGGGGTTTGGCATCTTTTTTACCCAAGAGATATTTCAGTGCCGAATGATCAGTGAAGCAAACAATAGGCGTCCCAATAATTTAAGAGCGAAATTTGTCGAGAGCAAAAACGACTGCTAGCAACTCTTTCTCTGTGGTAGAGTAATTAATCTGAGGGCCAGATAATGTTCTGCTAGCATAGTAAATAACATGAGCTTTCTTGTCTTTCCTCTGTCCAAGAACAACCCCAATCGCATAATCACTTGCATCACACATAAGCTCAAAGGGAAGTGACCAATCCGGAGCTTGCATGATAGGAGCGGAAGTAAGCATGCTTTTAAGTTTATCAAAAGCTTCTTGACATGCTTTATTCCACTCAAATGGAGTGTCTTTCATAAGAAGATTACTCAAAGGTCTAGCGATGGCGCTAAAGTCTTTGATAAACCTTCTATAAAATCCAGCATGGCCTAAAAAGGACCTCACATCTTTAAGTGATTTTGGCGGGGGTAACTCAGCTATTACGTCAATTTTTGCTCGATCAACTTCAATTCCTCTAGATGAGACTATGTGACCTAAAACTACGCCCTCGTTAACCATAAAATGTCATTTTTCCCAATTGAGGACTAAGTCTTTTTCCACACATCGGAATAGAACTCTTTCAAGATTAGCTAAACATTGGTCAAAAGATGGATCGAAAACGCTGAAATCGTCCATGAACACCTCAAGACCTTTTTCAATCATGTCGCTAAAGAGACTTAACATGCACCTTTGAAAAGTTACTGGCGCATTACATAACCCAAATGGCATACGTTTATAGGCAAACGTACCAAACGGACATGTGAAAGTCGTCTTTTCTTGATCAAGTACATCCACTTCAATCTGATTATATCCGAAATACCCATCTAGGAAACAATAGTAAGGATGGCCAGCCACTCGTTCAATCACTTGATCGATGAATGGTAAGGGAAAATGATCTTTTTGAGTTACGGCATTGAGCTTTCGGTAGTCAATGCAAACACGCCACCCGGTGGTGGTGCGTTGAGGTATTAATTCTCCTTTAGCATTTTCAACCACGGTCATTCCTGATTTTTTTGGAACGACTTGAATTGGGCTCACCCATTTACTATCCGAAATGGGATAGATAATCCCAGCATCTAGCAATTTGATGATTTCCGCTCTTACTACATCTTTCATGGTTGGGTTTAACCGCCTTTGCATCTCACGCGAGGGCTTCACTTCTTCCTCAAGTTGGATTTTATGGGTACAAATCAATGGACTTATACCTTTCAAATCTGCTATAGTCCAACCAAAAGCACTTCTATGCTTTCTCAACACATCCAACAACATACCCTCTTGCCCTTTTTCTAGACAGGAAGACACAACAATAGGAAATGTATTATTCTCTCCTAGAAAAACATATTTGACATGAGAGGGTAGTTTCTTCAACTCAAGACTAGGAAATATATTTTCAGAGGGAACCATGGTTGTCTCCCTTGGAGGCATTTCTTCATACCTAGAAATCCAGTCAACTTCTCTTAAACTCTCATAACTCTCTTCCTCTTATAACCAAGTTTCAAACTCCTCCACCTCACACTCAAACTCAGTATAAGACCTCTTTTTCTCACCACTTTGCACTAAACACACTTCCAATGCATCTCTTCCTATAATGTTCTCAATGTTTTCATCCACCACTTCTTCAATAAGATCAACCTCAAGAATCTCATCCTCATCACCCATTTGGTTAGCGACATTGAAAATATTGGTCTCGAGAGTCATGTTTCCAAAAGTGAGTTGCATTTGGCCATTCCGTGTATTAATCAAAGCATTAGCAGTAGCTAAGAATAGACGACCCAAGATTATTGGAACATGATTTATCGTATGGGGAACATGCTCAGTGTCCCAAATGACAAAATCAACAGGAAAGTAGAACGTGTCCACTTGAACTATCACGTCTTCTACAACACCACGAGGCACTTTCACTAATCTATCCGCTAACTGTAGAGTGATTCGGGTAGGTTTTAAATCACCTAAATCAAGCTGCTTATAGATGGAGTATGGAAGGATGTTTACACTCGCAACTAAATCAAGCAATGCTTTTTCCACTCTTTTTTCTCCTATGATGCATGAAATTATAGGTGCACCTGGATCCTTGAATTTTGGTGGAAGATCATTGAGAAGCACTGAGCTCACATTTTGTACGAAGAAAACATTCTTGTTTACCTTAAGCCGTCGTTTGACAGTCAAAAGATCTTTGATAACCTTAGCATATGCTGGAATTTGTTGAAAAGCATCAAGAAATGGCAAGTTCAGTTTTACTTGCTTCAACACATCCAACACCTCGGTACGCGAAGCCCCTTTTGTGGGTGGCTCTAAGCCTTGAGGAAATGGAGCAACGGTTGGCAACTTGATTTCAATTTCAGGTTCAACTTCCTCATCTTTCAATTCCTTTTCTAAAGAAGGTTCTTCATACTCGGGAGTTTCAGATTCCTTAGAAATTTCGGGTTCAACTCCATCATCATTCACCTTTGGAAGCTTTGGTGATAGATCAATCACGCGGCCACTACGAAGAGTAGTAACAGCTTGACATTGTTCTTGCAAATCCGATGATGTGGAACCAACTGTGGGTTGACCTTGAAGAGGAGGCCTTTGGCCTTGGGCTGTAAGTTTACCCTTTTCTTGAGTGTTCACCGCAGACTACAACTTAGAGATGTTACTATGCATTTAAGCGAACATTCGATCATATTTAGCATCTCTCTCTTTTTGGGATTGGATGAATTGATTGAAGTTATCTTCAAGAGATCTCCTAGGTGGAGCTACATACGGACCAGGGGGCGGTACCTGCATAGGATTTGGCATTGGAGGAGCCACTTGATGAAATTGTGGAGGTGGTGGTAATGTCATATGTGGGTTAGGAACCATCCCACCTTGGGGTTGTCCATAATTGAACCCAGGATTCCTCCACGATTGATTATATGCATTACCTTGCTGTGCATTATAATTTCCTCGAAAAACCCCCTATTGCATCAACCTGTTCAGTGTACATTGCCTTGTATGCAGGAATTGTAGGACATCCTTCGGTAGAATGGTCTGCATTACAGATGGCACATACCTTCTCCTTTCCGGTTTGTACGGGTCCAGACACATCTCTCAATCGCACTTCAAGCATATCTCTGAAATTCTTCTCCAATTGGTCAAATTTTTTATCCAACAAAGTGTCCTTGTCCAAGTGATAAATACCGAACGCAGCAGGCAAGTTGGACACTTGTCGATTTCTATTTTGACTATTGGGATCAGAAATATCCAATGCTTGGGTAGTTTCTGCCACATATTTCAAATGAGCCTCAACATCGCTCGAACTTAACTCCCAAAAAGGTCTCTCACACATGGTTTGAACAAGTTGTTTAGACACTACAGTAAGGCCTTGACGAAAAAATGAAATCAGATGATGCTTTTCAAAACCATGATGTGGGCACGCATTAACTAACTCCTGATATCTCTCCCAACACTTATCAAAAGCCTCATTCTCATTTTGACGAAAAGCTTGAATTTGGGCTTTAACAGAATTGGTTTTGTGTTGTGGAAATTTTTTTGATATAAACTTGGTTTGCATATCTTTCCATGATAACACAGAATTTGGGGGTAGGGACCATAACCAAGTTTTAGCTTTATCCTTTAAGGAAAAAGGAAAGAGCTTCAACCGGATCACATCTTGTGGACAAGCTTGGTCATCAAACGTTTCACACGTATCTTCAAATTCTCTAAGATGGAGATATGGTTTTTCAGAATCCATCCCATGAAATGTAGGAAGAATTTGGATCATCCCATTCCGAAAGTGGAACTGATCGGCATTATACGGGAGTAAAATGCAACCAGGGGTAACAGTTCTCTCCGGAAATAACAAATCTTTCATAGGAAGATATGGTATCTCATCCTCTTTAGCACCAATACCGACACTACCATGATCCGACATATCGCTACCGAAAGGTTGAGAATTCACACTCCGGGTTTGACTCAATGAACGACTTGTGATGGAATTATTAGGCGAAGGAGGTGGAACCCAAAAAGGAATATACTCAGAATTTTCAGAACTTGCTTCAGCAATAGGATTTTCGTGAATTTGTGTGGGAGATGAATTTTGCATATAAACACACAAAAGTTGAAATTTAAAAAAAAAATAAAATGAAATCACTTGTAGATAAAAATAACTTTCTGGAAAATTTAACAATTTAGATCCCCGGCAACGGCGCCAAAAACTTGACGCGACTTAAAATTTGTCTCAAAAGTTCGTTCACTCTAGGCTCAAGTGCAAGCCTGTCGCTCAAGTAGTAACCCGGTAAATCGGGATCGTATCCACAGGGATCGAAGTTGCCAAATAATAATCAGAAAAATTATTAAATCTGGAAATGATTTCTCAAAAGAAACAAAAAGATGATTAAGGATTGGGAAAATTTATAGTGAACTACTAACACTTTAATAAAGAAACACAAACTGAAAATTACAAACAGATTTTGGTCTGACAAATGGGAGAAAATAGGGTAGGGTACAATCCCTCAACCCTTAATAAATTATCTTATAGAATACCAGAATTGTAAATTAAAACTATTGACTATATCCAGTCTTTATAGATTCTAAGCATTTTGTATATGAGGTTCAAGCCCACACCATACGAAATCAAAGGTCAATATAAAGCGGTGAATGATAAATCATACTCGCAAAGCGTTCTTAAACATCTCAAGTACCTAGGGCAAGAAAGATTAAAAGATTGACAATTTTTGTATGATTTTCTTTCACGATTGAATCAATATTTTAATTTAACTTTTGTTTTCTACCTAGATAATTTGCATTGGATTGAGTTCATGTACCCCAACCCTTGGGAATTTAGCTACTCATGATTTGATTAAAGAACAAATTCATATATAAAATTATGGATCCACAAAACATTGTAAATAAATTGCAAATAATAAAACTAGAGAATGGAATGAGTTTACTTGTATTCAGCAACAAGAAAGTAATTGGTATTCAGAATTTCTTACAAACTGGTGCTCCTGAAAATTCTTGAAGGAATAGTAAATTTAACCCTAAAATTCAGACTCTGATTCTCTCTAGAACTCTCAAAATAGTAAACCCTAACAACTCTCTCTAGCTAGCTTTCTAAAATGATGTAGGGCATGGGCTTTTATATCACCAAGTATCGAGATTGATAGCCAATGTTCTTGACGCGCAAGTTTCCCCAAGAGTTGCATTGCTTTAACTGAATAATGAATGCCAGGATTTCGCATGACCGGACCGGTCCGGCTTTTCCTCGGATCGGTCCGGTATCCACCGGATTGGTTCTTTTATTTTTATCGGATCGATCCGGTCCTAGTCGGATTGGTCCGGATTTCCTCTTCATCGGTTTGCTATCCATCCGAGGTCTACTGGACTTGGATCATTTCGGATCGGTCCGGTTTACCTCGGATCAGTCCGATTTTCTTCCTTGTTGACTTTCTCCTTGCAACTTTGACTCGCCATAACTTTTGATCTAGAACTCCGATTTGGGTGTCGTTTCTTCCTATGCTCTTTTGAACTCATGCTCTTCAACTTCACTTTTGGTGTCGCCTTCGACATTTGAGTGGAATTTTACTCTTTTGCCCTTTTACGTTTCTTCTGATTTCTTCTTTTCCTTTCTTGCATTCCATTCCTGAAAACTTCATCACAATTACACAAAAACTAAGGAATATTGTTAAAAATAAACAATAGAGTGATATGGACTAAAAATGATTCAATTACCTTGTTCGAGATATTAAAATCACTAAATTAAGGGGCTAAATTCAGAAGAATTTACGCTTGGTCAAATCCCCCTAACTTAGGACTTTGCACGTCCCGGGCAATGTAACTGAATCTAACCAAAATTCAACTCCTGCAAATTCCCTTTATTAAAATAAAATTCCACTTTCGCAGGCATGCAATTGCATTTAGCATATGCAACAATCCTTTAAACCTCTAGGTTACCCTAGTAGGACGAGTTTTGTCTCGTGAGGGTTTGCAGTGAATATACCCACAAAATTCTTTATTGACTCAAATAAATATCAAAATACCTAAAAATTGTACGATTTAAACTTTTCGAAAAATACTCACCATAAATTCATATTCAAACGTCTCAAACCATAGTGTGTGTGTGCAAAGCCAAAAATCAAACCTCCAATTTCCACCGATTGAGCATTACGTTACTTTTCGAAAATTCGTTTTGATTCAAATTCTTACGGATGCACTCACAAACAAATCACTCGGATTGTGGCTATTTTCTCTCGGTATGCATAATATAAAGAGTAAATATAATGGATACAAATTCATGCATACAAAATTGAAAGGAAAGAAATTTATGGTGAACATATCTCATCATCGGAGTACGGTTATAGGGAAACGGGAACATCACCTCTAATTCACACCATTTAATCTCTTTTATTATCTTTTCATATCTTAGCGCTCCATGCAGTAATTAATTTCGCAATTTAGACTCGGTTAGGACTTTTTGGGGTAAAAGGTGTAAAGGGTAAAAATGGGAATGGTAGGGAATGTTCGGAATTGGAAAATGTCCTTATGATGTCCATTAGTGCTTTTTCGGGCATTTGCTCATTTTTCTCTTTCTTTTTCAATTTTTTTTTCTTGCTATTTTTATTGAGCATATCTATTTTTTTTTCTTTCTTGCCCCTTTTTATTGCACACTTTGGACTTTATTTTATGAATATTTCATTTTCGTAATTCCGAGTTATTTGGGTTTTTCGGGTTATCAAACGAAAAGATAAATTTTATTTGGCTCAACTTGGGTTGCAAAGGGATAATTTTGTTTTTCACAAATTTTTATGGCTAATATTTTTGGGTAACAAACGAGGGCCTACTTCATTGTCCGAATTGCTAATCACATTACTATATGCATCTCGAGATTAATTAAGTTTAGAGATATATTTAGCACGAATTTCGAGACAATCTTTCACACATTTCTCATAACCGATCAAAATAAAGGATTGAGATCATCAACGACTTATTAAAACGCTGAAAAGACTTTTGAGTTAATCATAAACTCGGATTGATTTAAAAACTCATGAAAAATTGAAAGGCTCAAAATCTCACCGGGATTGATCAATCTACACACTTATTCGTTAAGTCGTCAATTTTCTTTCAATTTCTACCTTCGGTCAATTTTGGCTTAGTGCATTATGATTGTTAACAATTTGAGACTTTAAATAGAATAAAGGTGATATTTTTGAAAAATTTAAATTCCAATTTTTATTTATTTTGAACAAAAATATTTTTGGCTTTTCAACATTTTTCAATTTTTTTTTTTTTTTATATATGCGAAGTTTTATGAATACGCACCTGTCATCCCCCCTAACTTAGTGATTGGCATTGTCTGCAATCAAATGGACGAGAGAGATAAAGAAGATGACATAAAGAGTGCGATAAATAAAACAAGCAAATAACATACTAAAACTGTTGATTACAAGCAAACTGTGACACAACTGTGTAAGCAAAAAGAGAAAAAAACAATAGCTATAAAAATCCTAAAGGGGATAGGGGCATCCTAAGGGGCAGGTGGGGGATGGGAAGGACTGGGAGCAGTAGGATCATAGGGATTATAATAGTAAGGAGGATGAGGGGCCTCGGGTCCCAACTGAAGACGATACAAGTCGGCCTGCATACGCAGGACCAAACTCATGTCCCTCTCTTAGGAGGACACATACGCGTCAAAACGCGTTTCAAGGGAGAGAACGCGCTCAGTCAATCCCGTACAAACCGGAACATAATCCGGATCAGCAGTCTCGTCATATTCTTCCTCCTTACCTTCCTCCATCGCAACGTCCTCATCAGCGACGTCCTCCTCCTCATCGGACTCCTCGTCACTCGAATCGCCACCGCGTCTTGCGCAGACGAGCTGAATTTGTCTTTCACTACGAGTGCGGGATTCTTACCCTAATGGCTTGGGCAGAATGATAAGATCTTGCGGTGGTGCTATCCCGGCATCCCTAAGCATGGATGTAACGAGGCGACCATAAGGAAGAGGGGCGCGACCCTTTTTGTCATAGGCCACAAAAAGGATATCGGTGTAAAAGGTCCGGGCTAAGTTGATCACTGTCGCAGGATCGAACAAATGATACATCATAGTAGCTTGGCGCGGCCTCATCGCTGAATCATTGGAGGTTTGCAGAATATTGGCACAAGCGATATGAAAAGTAAATCGTGCCTTGTCGGATAAGCGAACGACGGGAAATGTCTCGGTATTCCAAACCGCACCGGGCTGGATCCTCGAGATACAAACAGCTTTAGTGAGAACGGGATTGGGACCCGGATAATCAAACTGGGCCGGAGTGATCACACCAATGACTCTAGCTTCCGTGCCACAAGGTCAAGTGAGAATGGGATAGGGATGGAATCCACATAGTCTTGGGATTCAAATTCAGCAGTACGGATAAGAGATCCGTAGAACTGATGCACTTCATTCTCCCAAACTGCCTCATAAGGTTCGTTGAAGAAACGACACCAGCCCCGTGACAGGAAAAGGGATGTGACAGAATTTGGCATTTGGTCCCACAACACTTGACGTTCGATATGAATTTTTCGGGTAGGGCTGAAAAACCTACGGCACCAATTTGCTTCGCGGCGGGAACGGTACTCTCCATGTCTGTCGGGAAGGACTTCAATGGAAGTATACTTTTGAGGAGCAGCCATGAATATGGAGGATGGAAACAGTAATGGAGAAGAGAAGGTAAGTGTAGGTGTAGGTGTAAAGAAAATGGGTAGGGTGATGGGTGTATTTATAGTGGGTGAGTGTGAATTTGGAGGGAATGAAAGGGTGGATGAATTGGGATGAATTTTTGAAGAAGGGAATGGATTGGGGGAAGTGAAGAGGTGTGGATCGAAGAGGTGTCCCTTGGGAAATGAAATTCTGTAGACCACCGGACCGATCAGGTTTTGGGACCGGACCGATCTGCCTTACCGGATCGTTCTCTTAATTCACCCGGACCGGTCCGCCTGACCGAATCGGTTCTTTTAATTTCAGACCGGACCGATCCGGTCTGCTAATTTTCTGAATTCTTCCTCTCTCTTCTTTTCTCTAAAAATGCTTCTATTCTCTCTTCCAAACATGAGTTTTCCACTACTCACACTTCAGACTATCCTCAATGCTCATCGAAAACCAAACACCCCTCACCCTTCGGATTCTCAACCCCGGGACTCACTCAATCCTAAGACTCCTATTTCCTAAGAATCCTATGTGCTAAAATCACCCCATACATGTGGGGGGTGCGACGACCTCACCTCTCTTTATTCAGTCAATCCCCATAAATGGGGTCCGACAGCCAGATTGTGTCTGCTTCTTTGACAATTGCTTCCAAATAGGGCTTGAGACGATGCCCATTAACTTTAAATGTGTTTCCCCCTTTCTCATCTATGAGTTCAACAGCTCCATGGGGAAATACTTCTTTCACAATGAATGGACCTGACCACCTTGACCGCAATTTCTCGGGAAACAAGTGCAACCTCGAGTTGTAGAGAAGTACTTTTTATCCCGAATGAAAATCTTTCTTACGAATGATTCTGTCATGAGCTCGTTTCATTCGGTCCTTGGATATTTTAGCACTTTCATACGCATCATTGCGTATTTCTTCCAACTCGTTCAACTGAAGTTTCCTTGTTTCACCGGCTTTATCCATATTGAACTTCACCCTTTTGATAGCCCAATATGCTTTGTGTTCGATCTCAACCGAAAGATGACAAGATTTGCCATACACAAATCGAAATGGGTACATCCCAAGGGGATTCTTATATGCGGTTCTATAGGCCCAAAGCGCATCATTTAATCTGATAGACCAATCTTTCCTATTAGGATCGACCGTCTTTTCCAAGATATTTTTGATTTCCCGATTGGCAAGCTCGGCTTGGCCATTCGATTGAGGGTGATAAGTTGTTCCAACTTTATGGACAATGCCATACTTCCTCATTAGTTTCTCCATAGGCCTATTGCAAAAATGAGATCCATTATCACTGATTATGGCCTTAGGCATACCAAAACGAGAAAGTATATTTTCTTGAATGAATTTTATCACCACTTTGCTATCATTCGTCCTTGTAGCTATCGCCTCAACCCATTTGGAGACGTAATCTACAGCAACGAGGATGTATAGAAAACCAAAAGAAGGTGGAAATGGGCCCATGAAATCAATACCCCAACAATCAAACAATTCCAATACTAGAATTGGGGTTAATGGCATCATGTCATGGCGAGTAATAACACCCATTCTTTGGCATCTATCGCATGATTTACAAAAAGCATTCACATCCCGGAAGATTGTGGGCCAATAAAGACCACTTTGAAGGATTTTTGCAGCATTTTTATTTTTAGAAAAATGACCTCCACATGCTTCCGAATGACAGAATCGAATTACCCCTTGGATTTCTTCATCGGGTACACATCTCTGGATGATTTGATCAGCACAATACTTAAACAAATATGGATCGTCATAAAAGAACATGCGTGACCATGTAATGAACTTTCTTATCTCTTGCGGATTCCAATTAGATGGAAGAACTCTAGTGACAAGGTAATTGACTAAATCCGCAAACCAAGGGAGAGAAGAAGTAGCAAATAAATTTTCATCCGAAAAATACTCGTCTATGGGAATGGGATCAATAGGCACGTCGGACGAGAGGCGTGTCAAATGGTCAGCGACGACGTTCTCTACTCCTTTCTTATCTTTAATCGAGAGATTAAACTCTTGTAAAAGTAGGATCCACCTGATTAAACGGGGTTTGGCATCTTTTTTACCCAAGCGATATTTCAGTGCCGAATGATCGGTCAAGCAAACAATAGGTGACCCAACAATGTAAGAGCAAAATTTGTCGAGAGCAAAAATGACAGCTAGTAACTCTTTCTCTGTGGTAGAGTAATTAAGCTGAGGGCCAGATAATGTTCTGTTAGCATAGTAAATAACATGAGCTTTCTTGTCTTTCCTCTGTCCAAGAATAGCCCCAATCGCATAATCACTTGCATCACACATAAGCTCAAAGGGAAGTGACCAATCCAGAGCTTGCATGATAGGAGCGGAAGTAAGCATGCTTTTAAGTTTATCAAAAGCTTCTTGACATACTTTATTCCACTCAAATGGAGTGTCTTTAATAAGAAGATTACTCAAAGGTCTAGCGATGGCGCTAAAGTCTTTGATAAACCTTCAATAAAATCCAGCATGGCCTAAAAAGGACCTCACATCTTTAAGTGATTTTGGCGGGGGTAACTCAGCTATTACGTCAATTTTTGCTCGATCAACTTCAATTCCTCTAGATGAGACTATGTGACCTAAAACTACGCCCTCGTTAACCATAAAATGTCATTTTTCCCAATTGAGGACTAAGTCTTTTTCCACACATCGGAATAGAACTCTTTCGAGATTAGCTAAACATTGGTCAAAAGATGGACCGAAAATGCTGAAATCGTCCATGAACACCTCAAGACCTTTTTCAATCATGTCGCTAAAGAGACTTAACATGCACCTTTGAAAAGTTACTGGCGCATTACATAACCCAAATGGCATACGTTTATAGGCAAACGGACCAAACGGACATGTGAAAGTCGTCTTTTCTTGATCAAGTACATCCACTTCAATCTGATTATATCCGGAATACCCATCTAGGAAACAATAGTAAGGATGTCCAGCCACTCGTTCAATCACTTGATCGATGAATGGTAAGGGAAAATGATCTTTTTGAGTTACGGCATTGAGCTTTCGGTAGTCAATGCAAACACGCCACCCGGTGGTGGTGCGTTGAGGTATTAATTCTCCTTTAGCATTTTCAACCACGGTCATTCCTGATTTTTTTGGAACGACTTGAATTGGGCTCATCCATTTACTATCCGAAATGGGATAGATAATCCCAGCATCTAGCAATTTGATGATTTCCGCTCTTACTACATCTTTCATGGTTGGGTTTAACCGCCTTTGCATCTCACGCGAGGGCTTCACTTCTTCCTCAAGTTGGATTTTATGGGTACAAATCAATGGACTTATACCTTTCAAATCTGCTATAGTCCAACCAAAAGCACTTCTATGCTTTCTCAACACATCCAACAACATACCCTCTTTCCCTTTTTCTAGACGGGAAGACACAACAATAGAAAATGTATCATTCTCTCCTAGAAAAGCATATTTGACATGAGAGGGTAGTTTCTTCAACTCAAGACTAGGAAATCTATTTTCAGAGGGAACCATGGTTGTCTCCCTCGGAGGCAATTCTTCATACCTAGAAATCCAGTCAACTTCTCTTAAACTCTCATAACTCTCTTCCTCTTGTAACCAAGTTTCAAACTCCTCCACCTCACACTCAAACTCAGTATAAGACCTCTTTTTCTCACCACTTTGCACTAAACACACTTCCAATGCATCTCCTCCTATAATGTTCTCAATGTTTTCATCCACCACTTCTTCAATAAGATCAACCTCAAGAATATCATCATCATCACCCATTTGGTTAGCGACATTAAAAATATTGGTCTCGAGAGTCATGTTTCCAAAAGTGAGTTGCATTTGGCCTTTCCATGTATTAATCAAAGCATTAGCAGTAGCTAAGAATGGACGGCCCAAGATTATTGGAACATGATTTCTCGTATGGGGAACAGGCTCAGTGTCCCAAATGACAAAGTCAACAGGAAAGTAGAACGTGTCCACTTGAACTATCACGTCTTCTACAACCTCACGAGGCACTTTCACTGTTCTATCCGCTAACTGTAGAGTGATTCGGGTAGGTTTTAAATCAACTAAATCAAGCTGCTTATAGATAGAGTATGGAAGGATGTTTACACTCGCACCTAAATCAAGCAATGCTTTTTCCACTCTTTTTTCTCCTATGATGCATGAAATTGTAGGTGCACCTGGATCCTTTAATTTTGGTGGAAGATCATTGAGAAGCACCGAGCTCACATTTTGTGCCAAGAAAACATTCTTGTTTACCTTAAGCCGTCGTTTGATAGTCAAAAGATCTTTGATAACCTTAGCATATGCTGGAATTTGTTGAATAGCATCAAGAAATGGCAAGTTCAGTTTTACTTACTTCAACACATCCAACACCTCGGTACGCGAAGCCCCTTTTGTGGGTGGCTCTAACCGTTGAGGAAATGGAGCAACGGTTGGCAACTTGAATTCAATTTCAGGTTCAACTTCCTCATCTTTCAATTCCTTTTCTAAAGAAGGTTCTTCATACTCGGGAGTTTCAGATTCCTTAGAAATTTTGGGTTCAACTCCATCATCATTCACCTTTGGAAGCTTTGGTGATAGATCAATCACGCGTACACTACGAAGAGTAGTAACAGCTTGACATTGTTCTTGCAAATCCGATGATGTGGAACCAACTATGGGTTGACCTTGAAGAGGAGGTCTTTGGCCTTGGGCTGGAAGTTTACCCTTTTCTTGAGTATTCACCGCAGACTGCAACCTAGAGATGTTAGTATGCATTTCAGCGAACATTCGATCATATTTAGCATCTCTCTCTTTTTGGGATTGGATGAATTGATTGAAATTATCTTCAAGAGATCTCCTAGGTGGAGCTACATACGGACCAGGGGGTGGTACCTGCATAGGATTTGGCATTGGAGGAGCCACTTGCTGAAATTATGGAGGTGGTGGTAAAGTCATATGTGGGTTAGGAACCATCCCACCTTGGGGTTGTCCATAATTGAACCCAGGATTCCTCCACGATTGATTATATGCATTACCTTGCTGTGCATTATAATTTACTCGAAAACCCCCTATTGCATCAACCTGTTCAGTTTACATTGCCTTGTATGCAGGAATGGTAGGACATCCTTCGTTAGAATGGCCTGCATTACAGATGGCACATACCTTCTCCTTTCCGGCTTGTACGGGTCCATACACATCTCTCAATCGCACTTCAAGCATATCTCTGAAATTATTCTCCAATTGGTTAAATTTTCGATCCAACAAAGTGTCCTTGTCCAAGTGATAAATACCGGACGCAGCAGGCAAGTTGGACACTTGTCGATTTCTATTTTGACTATTGGGATCAGAAATATCCCATGCTTGGGTAGTTTCTGCCACATATTTCAAATGAGCCTCAGCATCGCTCGAACTTGCTCCCAAAAAGGTCTCTCACACATGGTTTGAACAAGTTATTTAGACGCTACAGTAAGGACTTGATGAAAAAATGAAATCAGATGATGCTTTTCAAAACCATGATGTGGGCACGCATTAACTAACTCCTGATTCTCCCAACACTTATCAAAAGCCTCATTCTCATTTTGACAAAAAGCTTGAATTTGGGCTTTAACATAATTGGTTTTGTGTTGTGGAAATTTTTTTGATATAAACTTGGTTTGCATATCTTTCCATGATAACACAGAATTTGGGGGTAGGGACCATAACCAAGTTTTAGCTTCATCCTTTAAGGAAAAAGGAAAGAGCTTCAACCGGATCACATCTTGTGGACAAGCTTGGTCACCAAATGTTTCACACGTATCTTCAAATTCTCTAAGATGGAGATATGGTTTTTCCGAATCCATCCCATGAAATGTAGGAAGAATTTGGATCATCCCATTCCGAAAGTGGAACTGACCGGCATTATACGGGAGTAAAATGCAACCAGGGGTAACAGTTCTCTCCGGAAATAACAAATCTTTCATAGGAAGATATGGTATCTCATCCTCTTCAGCACCAATACCGACACTACCATGATCCGACATATCGCTACCGAAAGGTTCAGAATTCACAATCCGGGTTTGACTCAATGAACGACTTGTGATGGAATTATTAGGCGAAGGAGGTGGAACCCAAAAAGGAATATACTCAGAATTTTCAGAACTTGCTTCAGCAATAGGATTTTCGTGAATTTTGGTGGGAGATGAATTTTGCATATAAACACACAAAAGGTGAATTTAAAAAAAAAAATGAAATCACTTGTAGATAAAAATAACTTTCTGGAAAATTTAACAATTTAGATCCCCGGCAACGGCGCCAAAAACTTGACGCGACTTAAAATTTGTCTCAAAAGTACGTTCACTCTAGTCTCAAGTGCAAGCCTGTCGCTCAAGTAGTAACCCGGTAAATCGGGATCGTATCCACAGGGATCGAAGTTGCCAAATAATAATCAGAAAAATTATTAAATCTGGAAATGATTTCTCAAAAGAAACAAAAAGATGATTAAGGATTGGGAAAATTTATAGTGAACTACTAACACTTTAATTAAGAAACACAAACTGAAAATTACAAACAGATTTAGGTCTGACAAATGGGAGAAAATAGGGTAGGGTACAATCCCTCAATCCTTACCAAATTATCTTATAGAATACTAGAATTGTAAATTAAAACTATTGACTATATCCAGTCTTTATAGATTCTAAGCATTACGTATATGAGGTTCAATCCCGCACCATACGAAATCAAAGGTCAATATAAAGCGGTGAATGATAAATCATACTCGCAAAGCGTTCTTAAACATCTCAAGTACCTAGGGCAAGAGAGATTAAAAGATTGACAATTTTTGTATGATTTTCTTTCACAATTGAATCAATATTTTAATTTAACTCCTGTTTTCTACCTAGATAATTTGCATTGGATTGAGTTCATGTACCCCAACCCTTGGAAATTTAGCTACTCATGATTTGATTAAAGAACAAATTCATATATAAAATTATGGATCCACAAAACATTGTAAATAAATTGCAAATAATAAAACTAGAGAATGGAATGAGTTTACTTGTATTTAGCAACAAGAAAGTAATTGGAATTCAGAATTTCTTACAAACTGGTGCTCCTGAAAATTCTTGAAGGAATAGTAAATTTAACCCTAAAATTCAGACTCCGATTCTCTCTAGAACTCTCAAAATAGTAAACCCTAACAACTCTCTCTAGCTAGCTTTCTAAAATGATGTAGGGCATGGGCTTTTATATCACCATGTATCGAGATTGACAGCCAATGTGCTTGATGCGCAAGTTTCCCCAAGAGTTGCATTGCTTTAACTGCATAATTAATGTCAGGATTTCGCATGACCGGACCGGTCCGTCTTTTCCTCGGATCGGTCCGGTATCCACCGGATCGGTTCTTTTATTTTTATCGGATCGATCCGGTCCTAGTTGGATTGGTTCGAATTTCCTCTTCATCGGTTTGCTATCCATCCGGGGTCTACTGGACTTGGATCATTTCGGATCGGTCCGGTTTACCTCGGATCGGTCCGATTTTCTTCCTTGTTGACTTTCTCCGTGCAACTTTTACTGGCCATAACTTTTGATCTAGAACTCCGATTTGGGTGCCGTTTCTTCCTATGCTCTTATGAACTCATGCTCTTCAACTTCACTTTGGTGTCGCCTTCGACATTTGAGTGGAATTTTACTCTTTTGCCCTTTTACGTTTCTTCTGATTTCTTCTTTTCCTTTCTTGCATTCCATTCCTAAAAACTTCATCACAATTACACAAAAACTAGGGAATATTGTTAGAAATAGACAGTAGAGTGATATGGACTAAAAATGATTCAATTACCTTGTTCGAGATATTATAATCACTAAATTAAGGGGCTAAATTCAGAAGAATTTACGCTTGGTCAACTATCCCCCTCAACCTTCCACTCCCATTGAAGACTAAGGTATATAGGAGGATCGATATACTTAAGTCTAGTCTCGTCTTAGACTATACTCGGCCTGACTCCTCAGCGTAGTTCAGCATTTGGCAAATTTAGCTACTTATGGGCCGACACTGCATATGCCCATATCCAGCAGTCTTGGCCTTCGAGGTCTCTTCCTCAGCATTTATAGTCACGCATTCAGGCTCACTCTCCATCCCATTATTATCTCTTACATCTTGGTCCTACCATGTGTAGATTTTGTACCACACTGACAGGACGAGACCATGTTAGCCATCTTAAGGAGATCTTATTAGGCTCACAGTTGCCTTCTTCTCCGGACCACCTTTTTTATTATCGGCTTGACCATGACCATCAGAGACGACATTAGCATTTCATATAGGACACGTAACTTGTGGATCATTAGTCCATGTGGACCATACCATTACAACAGATCTTCAGCCCACATGGGGGAATATTTCATCATCATGACATACTTGTGCTAGGAACAAATGGATAACTCTTGTTGGTTGCTTATCTCATGCATAAACATTAGATGTTTGGGGTAGGGTGCAATGTACACCCGTAAGCCTATATAAGCCTTATTCTTCTTCAGTTATATGTATAAAGTAATTTTTAACCCTAGTAAACTCTTCTAAATTATAACCAAAAGGGAGATAAAGGTTGATAGATTGTATCCATGGCCATTAGAGCCTTATAGCAATACATACACCACAAACCCTACATAAGGGAGTAGGCCTATTGGTTGAACCAATTTATATTCCTATGTCTTCTCCATTCTCTCATATCCTTCTTGTTATTTACATTCCTGCTTTCATATATTACTCCAATATTAACTAAGTTAGAGCTTGAGCTACTTTACAAATTTAAGTGGTGATTCCCATCATCATCAATTCGTCCTTAGTTGCTTTGTGATCTCTGGATGACCAGATCGTTACAATTTCATAAGTTCCATATATCATGCCATGTGGTATACCCAACTCATCATCCCTTGAATACATATAACATTGCTTTTTCCACAAAGATTATGAATGTCAAACAAGATTTTCGTTCATATAAAATTGAGTTTATCCTTGAAATAACTTTAAAGTTTATAATACATTATTGGGTGACACATAATATCACTTTCATGCATTTGGTTATTTTGCATATCTGGATTGTAGGACCCTCCCACCCCTTGCTTTGGGCGTTGCCACTAGGCAACGGTTCAATGGCTTTATTTTCAACGACTATAATCTGATTTTGTATTTACACCCTCAAAGTTGATTAAAATCTATCTATCTCATTATTGATATTGTAAGATATATATTCCTTGTCTGACAATACTATATGCTAAATTCTCATAACGAGAATTAAAGAAGCAATAAGTTCAAAGTGTTGGAGTTTAATTCTAAAAATAATAATTTATTACATTTATTGTTTATTAATTATGGATTGTTTTAATTCATTTTTAAATATGGATTTCGTTTATCGAAAGGCCTTAGATTTGTTTATAGATATATATTATACGTTAGTGAATTATAGATAGTAGAAAAGTATGGGGAGTTGGGTTCGTGTAGATCACAGAAGATCAAAAATAAGATTTTAATATTATTGAGTAGTTCACAATGTAGATTGAGAGTTGACATCCTATCAGCGAATTTATCTGTATAATCTTGTTTGATAGTTCCAAAAAGATTGCGTGCATAAATCGGGAATGTATGGAATAGGACAAAGGGTGAGATTCGAATCTAATTGTTTGTTATATTAGACTTTCACAATATAAGGATTTTGAAAGGATGCATAAATTCATAATCCTAGAAAATATGAGGAATGTAACAATGACATAATAATTTCTTTGAATTACTATGGGTGAGATTTTATTTGTTGGATCAATAATCTCTGTAGATTAGTCAATCATTGTGTGAATATGTTTGAGATCATATTCTAGAGGAATCTGCATCTAGGAGATGTTCAAAATTGTGATACCTCCTTTGTATGAGGGGTTTATAATTGAACCTTCTTCACTTAGAGATAAACCTCCTCATTTAGAAACTAAAGAAAGATTCATTAAATATTAGTGGCATCATAAAGAACTGTAAGGAGTCAACCAATCTGATTCAAGATAAAAGCAAAGTGGAGCTTAATCAAAGATTAAGGAAGACTTAAAGAAAAAGCTATTGAGGAAGCATTTATTTTGTAAGTACGTACTCATACCCATTTATTAGCATTGTGATATAGATTCATAAACTCCCCCATATCTGGCCCAAACTATAATATAAGAACTCGTCTTATATTAACACACAACCTATAAGGACACAAAATCACACCATAGCTTGGGTGACAGGAATTAAAAAACTAATTAGGAAATACGTAATGAACAAAATAATGCAAATATATGGTTACGTCTCGGGTGATGGTGGTAATATCAACGATGGTAAAATTATAGGCAACAACCGAACCATCACTGGTTCTTACCTGTACTATATTAACATTATTTTTGGATACTTTCCAACCACATAGATATTCACTATGCACTTATATCAGTATTGTGTGATCTTCCTCCTAGTTCCTCTCTCTATCTCGTAGCAATGTATTGTTATTTTTTCTCCACTGCCTCTAGCAGGGGTACTATCAATCCTACTCTCACATATTTGAGCCCCGATCGAATCGTGCTCCTATCTTGATATTTTAGAGATATCTTTATCCTTATCGTTTTATATAATTGGCTTATCCACTATTAACGCTCAAGACGTGTAGGAGAACCTATCTCATAACACCCGTTTATTAGGCTAACTCAACTCAATAAAAAAAAACATCTTATTTTTAGTTTTCAGCTCCTTAAGTGTATTTATCGATCAATTTAGCAATCTTTGGATTATAATTTGTAACTATATGGTGATGTTTATCCAAGGTCTCAATATCTCTAATTTTTCCCACCCGAATCACATACAGATGTAACCCATTACTAAATACCGTTCAAATTTGAGTGCAACTTAAATCCATCCTCTCATTAAGACTATACACACTTATTTTATTTACCCACACCCATTCATATATAAAAAACAACAAATTTTATTGTGTACTCTATCATATAAAGGCGCCTTCCTACCCTCAATTTCCATCGCAACACCACCATAACATATGTAGAACTCAAATATTTTATGGGTCACCTCAAAATTTTACCCCAATCCTACCTTAAAATTGCATCACGTGAGGCGCATGAACTACATGTACCTTTGAAAACTTCTAATTTAATTTTTTCTCCAACCAAGAAAACTTACTTAACTATCTTCAAAAATGTTGCAAACACCTTCGTCAAATGATTCAGTTCATCTTCAACCACTTACTCATCAATGGTCGTTATCATCTTGACTCCACTATATTCCACTACTCTTTGAATCTCACAAACTCCCCAATAAAAATGAACACTGTAGACACCCACTCCATCACAACACAAGAGTGAAAAACCCTATGAAAAGAACTAAACATATCAAATAAATATTATTGAAAAATGAAATGAGATCACACCAAACATAAGGCTCTATATATGATCTCATAACAATTATAGCACGCTCGATTTTTTCGCGTATAAGGTGGCCAACCTAATACATTGAGAATAGGGAGCGTCAAATAATTTATATCATTATAAGCATTTATAAATAATTAGTATGATCACAACCGCAATATGATATGATTATAACATGATAAAATAAAAGGAAACTGAATGTAATACGATAACATGATAAAGAATCTCCTAAGGTAAAGTCCTAAATAAAATAGTCCAATTAGTAAAAGAATAACTCTGGAACCCCCATGGGATCACAAAGTGAATAATAGGAATATGCAAATCCATTTATAAGAAAAGTACATAGAGAAGTTACTCCACATTTCCTACTATAATAAATGGATGATGCCGAATCTAATATTTTTCCACTCATACCTGCTCCTTCTACTGTCCAATACCTGAAAAAGGATTTTAAGTAAAATAGTGGGTCAAAAACCACATTTGAAAAAAATACCTTACTTATCTTAAAACATTATTTATTGCGAATTATTTACTTTTCATGTCGTCCCCCTTGACATTCACTCCCAAGGTATATCACTTCACCTCTATCTATGAGAATTTTAACCCTAAGTGACAAGCCCATAATAGGTATAGCTAACAACCTAAGTACCCATGTCCCATGACTATCATATAAAATACGTAACTCCTATCTTGAACTACGCTAAAATATCACCATTAATCATCATATACTAAAGCTAATACTAACTCATAGTATAGCTATATCATATAATATTCAAAATATGTTATGTCCCTCAATAAGGATTGGATACCGTATTACATAATACCAATGTAAAATCTATCCATCACTAGTCTAACTATAGTACTACCCAATATCTCGGTAAATCATACCAACTATACGTCTAGCCACTATATTATACAACATTCGTGAAACCTAGTCAATCTCTGGCCTACTTACTATACTCATCAAACTCTATGTAGGTTATACCTGTAAGTAGATAGGTACCCTACTAGACACAATAGAAGAAAATATTAAGCTTATCACACAATTAGTAATATAATGTATGCAAACACAAATTAATTATCGTTCGGGGACCTTTCCTGCTTCCATTGAGTCAATTAGGAGAAGGTCCCACTCTTAATGGATTAAAACAAACAAACTTAATGGATTAAACAAACACATGTAGATGGGTAAATCACTAAGAAAATACACCATCATATAACCACATACCAAATTGCACCATGGATATATCCTCGTATGTCTCCCTCACACGAGATGGTTTACCCATAACACGTAGGAATAAGATATAAACCTATACACAACCTGCATTATCAATTAGGGCAAAAGTATTTGTTCTTGAAAAACAATACCATCAAATAACCATCAATAGATTCCTCACGAGTATAGTCACAGACCCTGGTTATCCACGTATATAACATACACAATGGATATAGCTTCTTGTGTCTCCCTTATGTGAGACGGCTGACCCATAACATGTAAGATTGAGATATAGACATATGCACAGCTAAAGGAGTAATACATGGTCCCATAAAATAATCCATTAAATTCCCATATATATATATATTCCTCACGAGTCTACTCACACAACCTAGCATGTACACACACATATCATATACAAAGAAAAAATACATATATAAGATCATGGGATATAATCCTAACCGTATAAGCTGGGATAAAAATCCCCCAAGATAACCTTAATACCTAATATAATATTTAGCATATATATGTAGGAATATGACTTTTAAGTCATATATTAATGTTCTCAAGAAGTTTCATGACCCATAGCTTAACATCAAACCAAAATCCTACCTAAAACCCCATGAAAACCCCAAGGCATACCCATGACCTAACATGATTGACCAACCTACTGACTTCCTAATAGATTGGAATCCCACTATTCTTGATCAACCAGACTCAAGGTAGCCTGATCTATCATCTAATCGATCATTCTCCCCCAATCGACTAATTTGATCATGACATCCCCAAAATGACACGATTTTATAAATTTTGGCCCATAACACAATTCCTTTGATTTTCTTCATCTTAGACCTCCATTAAAAGTTATACCAACCTCAAATCACTCCCTAAAACACCGGACTATAATATATTGGGCTCATGAGCGAGGTCTCAATATTGTGCATGTATACCTAGTTAACAAAATGAGATAATCCTATGTAGTTATAGTGATATATTAGCAATGTGTTCATGCGTAATGTGTTGTTTAGATATATCATGATATCTAAGAGGGTGAACGTAGGAACTCGCGGGTGGAGATATTATATATCTCGAGGCAGACAACATGGTGTTGCTCAGAGAGATGTCATGCACATCTCAAAGTGCAATACATTTTCGATGCATATTATGGGGGTATATATGAGGGATATATCACCAATATTGTGCTCACGAGTGGAACTCGATATTACACATGTGTAACCATTTTTAGATGGGATCAAAGCCTACTTAATTCATACTAGGTGCACAAGAATGTGGGACAATGGTTGTGGGGACTGCACATATAGACTGTGAATGTGTCTATGTTACTCAGGACTTATCCCTCTCACAATATTCCATTTATAAGACATGATATTACGTCATTGCTTTAGGCAAGAAATTAGCATCACGCCGATCAAGATGTTATATTAAACATACTTTTAGGGCTTGTTGGCCCTCCATTAGATAAAAATGTTCTAGTTAGTAAGATTACAAAGATAGATCGACTTACTCTGACTACTTTAGTAGATCTTGACGACATTCCATTATGCACTCTTTACTAGAGGCACTTTGTTTTATAAAAATGGGTGGATAATGTTAACTCTAATAATACTGTCATAATGACGATGATTGAATAACCTCTGGCATTGATGTAATGACATATTTTACGATATAGATTACTAATTTGATGGATGGATTCAGAGGAACCTAGACTTTCTCATAGTCAGTGTTCACTATCAGGACTGAGGTGGGATCGATACTTTAAGGTAGGATAAGCAAATAATTCTTAGCATACTTTAACTATAGACTATTATTATAGTTTGATTAACTATGTTCTATTAATTTGTGGAAGTGATAAATGATTGAAGAAGGAATCTTTTGAAAAAACAAAATATGGACAAAGGTTTTGTACAATATTAATCCTAATAAAACTTGACTTTTTATAGTTTGAATATATACAATAAATATAAGGCAGTACCCTTATATATAAGGTGCTAGAAGTCCACTAGGCATTTTGTGAGTTTGGCATTTTTTATGTACAAGACAAATTTATACAATATATACAAAGTTGTACTTTTGTATATAAGGTCTGGAATGGATTAGTCTTTGATTACTACAATGAGTTGGGTTAATTTTAGCTACAAGTAATTTATATACAGTGCATGCAAAGTTGTACCTTTACATAGAAGGTGCTAGAAATAGAGTAGGCTTGATAGTATGTAAAAAGAAGTAAATAAGTAGTGTTGTATATAATGTGTATGTAACAACCCGCCTAATGGGATACCGAGCGATCACTCCTATATCGAATTAAAACAGGAGTTACTTATAGATCATTCTTAGCATCACTGTTGAAAGTCCATTTAATTACTAATATCCTATTAGGCGAGCGTTAAAACTTTTACCTAACTACTCTTTTTAAACCATTAAAATAAAACATCCACAAGTTAATGCGTAAATGAACTGAAATGAAAACGAAATAAATTAAAATAACCGAACACTCGGTTCAAATTATACAACCATATCGAATAACGTGCAAAGAATAAATAAAAACAGTTGGACCATTGGCCCGAATAATTATACAGTACCTCCTATCTAGAGTACAAGGATGGAAGCGACTATCAAAAACCTGCACGCATCCACAGCGGCGGCAGCTGACGTTTGACTCGAAAGAAGTGCCATCCAGGCGTCCCTGTGTCTGGACACCTATATATATATATATATAATATAGGAAGAAAGGAAAAGTAGATAAACGGGTCAGAGCCCTAGTTTTGAAAATATTTAGCAAGTGCATAAATGCCTTATTATTTTGAAAAAGGTTTTATCTCATATTTAAATTTGGTATTGCACTCCCATGAGATACCCCTCACCTCTCCACTAATAGTGCACTCCTAGTGCATCCCTCTAAACATCCTAGTAAAGATACCCTGATAGACTAGTCTATCACCTAACCACTATCAACCCTAGATATTCCAAGCAATGTACTAGGGCTAAACTTCACCCCAGTCTCAACGCTATGTCATGTTCGTGCGTGGGGTGCCTCGCAAAGAGAAATCCAAACAAGGAACCCCCCCGATACACTACTACGCGGCACGGTCGATCGTCGAGATCCGTCAGTCCCTCAGTATAGAAAGATATATATAAATATATATACCATAAGAATTAATGATATAAGAGCACTAAGGATTAAACTTCTCCCCAGTCTCAACACGTTGCCATATTCGTGCATGGGGTGTCTCGCGAAGCGAAATCCAAACAAGGAATCTCCCCGATACACTACTATGCGGCAAGGTCGATCGTTGGGATCCATTAGACCCTTGGTACTCGATTCATCCATATATATATACATTTTACCATAACCATCCGGATCTATCTCTCGGACCGAGGATTCATATATCAAGTAGTTATCAATACCTTTATTTTTCTCAAAATTTCCCATTTCTCTTTTTATACTCAGGAAATGTAAATATAAAAGCCAATTCATTATCATGAATTGCTTTAACAAATCATATACTTTTAAAAGCCAATTTTATTATCATAAAAATTCTTTTCCATTTTATATCATCCCATTTCCCTTTTTATACTCAGGAAATGTACCCAAAGCCATTTTCATTATCATGAAAATGCTTTGATCATATCATATGCTTCCACATCCCTTCTTCCATCCGGGAGTGTTACCGAAGCTAAACCTTTATCAAATTTCCCTTCTTCCATCCGGGAAATGTATTTAAAGCCAATTTATTATCATAAATTGCTTTAACATATCTAAGACCGTCCCTCCGGGTTTCCCCACTGGATGCGCCCGCCCCTAAATGGCTATCATCTTCCAGGGCCTATCTATACAAGACAACCTGGGAACCTACCAACGTCGGGAAGCAGCCATATGCCTGCGGGAAAGTCAAGACCATACCCAGAATCTCCTAACCAGCGCAGTAAACATATATAATCGCCCATATGGCCTAGGGACTATATCCACCCTGCTCAATAGCCAGGGGGCTTCACCACAACGCGCACAACTTCCCTTATGATAGCGATTTAGGGATGTGTGTAACCATAATTTATCAATTATGAAAATCTTTTATCTTTCCATTTTGAAAATATTCATTTTTATATTTTCAAAATCATTTACATCATATCATATATATATACTTTAATCACATAGTATATACATATACCATATATTCCTCCTAGAATATATAAATGGCCATAATGGCCTATAGCATCTAGCGATGAGCAGTAATCCCAAAGATTCCCTCAAGGAATCAAAATCATGCATTCATATAAGCATGATACTAAATCTAAAGTATTTTCTTACTTTAATAAGTAATACATACCTTAATCCCATCTACGGATTTAGCGGATATCCCCAATTATACTAATTCACTCTAAGTGAATTTACATATATATATATATATATATATATATATATATATTCCCAATTCACCAAGTCCTTTAGGACATAACCCTCTATAATATTCTAATTTAGAAGGTCCTTAAACTTTAAACTCAAAGAGGAGAAGTCATACTAATCTCAAAAATCTTGGGCTGAAAACAGGGCACCGGTCGACCGGTCCTGGACCCGCGGTCGACCGCGGGTTGCAAATAAGCCTACGAATCAAAGCAGTAGGCCTTTTCTCCTTGACGCGGTCGATCGGCCATAGGGGCGCGGTCGACCGGTCACACCCGGTCCTCAACACTAATCTCCTCAAATCCTCCATCCAACAACCCGACTTCATTATCGGGGTTCTAAACCACCCAAAAATTATCCTGAACATCTACGCAATTAATTCTAGCCGTAATTTTTCCAATTCCCGATTTGATTTCCGAGTTGATGATTTCAACCCGGAGCTACCATCTTGTAAAAATAATATCAAATCGTAGAAAAATCAAAAAAATACACGGTTGGCGTCCACGCGACCGTATCGAAAAGATCTATAACTTTCATGTTTTGACCGAGAGCTAAATCAATTCTTTTCCAGCTCAAAATGGCCCCCTAAAATCACGGGTTACTATTCATCATCTTCTCCGAGATGATTTCGGCCATTAAAGCTTCTCCCAAGCTTTTGTCGCCTCACCCAACGTCCTACAACCTCAACCAACTACAAATACACATATATTAAGGGTTCTAAACATCCTAGAACCCAAAACCACCAATTAATTTCAAATAAATTTCTAGGTATCTCCAATTAGAAAATTTTAGGGGTTTATTTGTTTTAACTTCCAAAAACCCGTTTTATCCACGAAAATCCAACCTGAAATCTTTAGGGTTTGTTTATACCAAACTACGGTATGAGATATTTATGCAAAAAGATAAATAAAGCAAGTAAACACTTGCCTCGTGGATATAATCCGACGACCTCGAGCCGAATCCCGCAGAGGTAGGTCGGAATCTCCCTTTTTCTTCCTTCTCTCTCTCTTCTCTCTCTTTTCTTTCTTTCCTTTCTCTTTTTCTCCCGCTCCCTCTCTCTATAAAGAAAGAAAAAGGGTTATACCCCTTAAAACCCAAAAATGACTCGTTTACCCAATTACGAGTTACTTTTACCTCTAAAATTATCCGAAACTCATTTTCGACAATCGGACACTCTTTTCTGACTATCTCGGACATTCCGAGACTCACGGCGCAGTCGAAATTCCCATCCGAGGTACTTGACCACAAATCACTATTCCAACCCAAAATAAATAAATGCGGGTTTTCCAATTAAAAATCTTACCTTGTGTCGTTTTACTCAACGACGACATAATATTAAAATATTTCGACCTATATAGTCCCAAAAATAATTGCAACATCCTTCAAAAATCATTTAATCCTCGAAAATCCCAAAAATTACTATTTTAGGAAATTCCCCAAATTGCCAGTTTATATTTAATTATGGAATTTAATCGTCTCCAAAAGGGCGGGTTGTTACATACTCCCCTCTTGACAACGGAATTTCGTCCTCAAAATTCAGGTATAACCTACACCATCTAACTAGGATCACTACAAATCCTAAAACCTCAAGGGAAAGATACTAACTCAATGGTTCCCAACCATGAGCTACACGACTACCACGATCGTAAAGTGACTCTAATACGTCACATAATACCCATCATCTATAATGCCTCTCGGCATGAATTTCAACCTTATATACTACGCCCATCTTATCTTAGGCGGTATGCACAAGCATCTTACCAAGGTGCCCATACACCTTTCTAACTTGTGCACATCTACACATCCGCAGTGAATGTCTGACACGTAACATTCTCTCCCAATAAGGGTCTCCTTTCCTCGGTATAATACTCATCTATGGGTCCCCCTGACCCCCCGAAATTTTAATCCTCCTAACCTCGGAGCCACTAACTCTATCGAACCTACATCCTACAAATGCTACGATCTATGCGTTACCCTACCTAAGCGAAACGAGTATCCTAAATATATCCCTAGTGCCCAAGGCCTCTCTCAACTCCCGACATTTGCTTGGTTTCGTGCGTGGGACGTCTCGCAAAGCGAAATCCAGACAAGGAACCCTCCCGTTACACTAGTCCCTTGCGTTGTCGGTCATCGAGATATAACGACCTAAGGTACACAAGCGGGACGTCCTAAATCCTGCCTACGCTAATCCTACAAACGCATTTCTACTATCTTATCCTTCCTCCCATACGGAAGGAAACCTAACAAATCGAAGTGCCCACTTTCTATAGAAAGTGTCACGAACATAATACCCAAAATGTATCTTCTCAAAATTTGCCTTTTCATTAAGGCCTGACTGTAATCCTCAAATCAATTTCTCTAAATCCAACCTCATCCACCCACTTGTGGCGAGGGGACCACTTTAGTGCTTTCCCATAGCACAATATCCCCATAAGTAAATCATCATCATGTGGCTCATAACCTATAGTGGTTCATCCACACTATAAGACTTTTCCACAAAATCAACATCCTCACATCCCATAATAGCTCTCCACGCCCGACGCCGTTAAGAGTCATGTGTGGAGCGTCTCGCAAAGCAAAATCCAAATAAGGAACCCCTCCACACATTAACACTTGACTTCGTCGATCACGAAAATCCGTTATTTCAGACATGCAACCGGGATAATCCTATCCCTTATCAACAAAAGGTGATCTGAACTCCTATCTCTAACTAAGAGTCACATCACCAAGCGCTCGTACCAATATTCAGTCCTCGCACAAACCAACACTGAGCTTAATCTTACAGCTCAACAATAATCCTGTGGGCCTTAAATTATATCTATAAGGTTGCCACATATTCACGTCAAAATAATGAAGCCTCTGCTCATCGAGGTTCCATCAAACCATAATAATAAAGGTGTACTCAACCTGTATCCAGGTGAGACCCCGCAACCACAATATGTCCCCTCCAGGAACTGCGGACACGATAGTCTTGCCATCATTAGCCTGCTATCGCTCCGATAATACCATAATCTTATACAATATATACAAAATATAAACACCCGCCTCTATGACGAGCAAAAGAAAATAAAATTCCGCTACCGCGGAAAACACATAAGCCTACATTATTATGTTATCGAGACCAACACAGCTCAAATTACACACACGATTCTAAAGACAACAAACACCACAACTTCATCTAGCAACACCTCTTACTATAATTTCTTACTCTAGGCCCCATCTGGGCACCCTAACCTTGTCCTTTATTCCTACCGGGAAAGGACTAACTGTTGTGGCTCCGCACTTCACCTTACTAATCCTCTTAACCTCTTCGTTAAAATGAAAGTACACTACCAGTTCCAACAAATCTCCCCATGTGGATGTCCCCAATGGGGCACATGAACACACCCACATTCTCCCTACAAGTGAAAATCTTCCTTAAATTTTCACATCCGGGTATTTCCACACCCTGCTCTAAGCTAAAGCTCCCGAGCCTTCTACGTCCACTAGGTAGTGTCACGCTCACATTGCATAACCCCAACTTTAATGTATGGTCCTTATCCAAGACCCTTTTCGAACCCTTATCTTCACGGGGTAGTTCAACTTGAGTACCACTTTCCATCATAGCAGTATTTGGATGCTCATAACTACTATACTTCAGTAGTCGTTGCAACGATCCCTAATAATTACTGTAAGGGGAGTGACCTCTACGGCGGTCCTAATCCCCTGACTTCTACCAGCTGCTCCCGCTAAGCCTCACCCCCTGCTGCCATCCAAGCCTCGCACACGAATCTCAAACGAGCGCGTAAAAGATTACTATAATCTTCTACTGTGACAGGAGAACAAAATCTCACAAGAGAGATCAACAATCCTAATCCTGAGGCTCTATAACAAATCGAGAGCAACGCTGAAAGCGTAGTACGTCCGCACAGATTCCTAAGGACACTATAACCTGATGCTCTGATACCATTTGTAACAACCCGTCTAATGGGATACCGAGCGATCACTCTTATATCGAATTAAAACAGGAGTTACTTATGGATCATTCTTAGCATCACTATCGAAAGTCCATTTAATTACTAATATCCTATTAGGCGAGCATTAAAACTTTTACCTAACTACTCTTTTTAAACCATTAAAATAAAACATCCACAAGTTAACGCGTAAATGAACTGAAAGGAAAACGAAATAAATTAAAATAACCGAACACTCGGTTCAAATTATACAACCATATCGAATAAGGTGCAAAGAATAAATAAAAATAGTTGGACCATTGGCCCGAATATTTATACAGTACCTCCTATCTAGAGTACAAGGATGGAAGCGGCTATCAAAAACATACACGCATCCACAGCTGCTGCAGCTGACGTCTGACTAGAAAGAAGTGCCATCCAGGCATCCTTGTGTCTGGACACCTATATATATATATAATATAGGAAGAAAGGAAAAGTTGATAAGCAGGTCAGAGCCAGAGTTTTGAAAATATTTAGCAAGTGCATAAATGCCTTATTATTTTGAAAAAGGTTTTATCTCATATTTAAATTTGGTATTGCACTCCCATGAGATACCCCTCACCTCTCCACTAATAGTGCACTCCTAGCGCATCCCTCTAAACATCCTAGTCAAGCTACCCTGCTAGACTAGTCTATCACCCAACCACTATCAACCCTAGATATTCCAAGCAATGTACTAGGGCTAAACTTCACCCCAGTCTCAACGCTATGCCATGTTCGTGCGTGGGGTGCCTCGCAAAGAGAAATCCAAACAAGGAACCCCCCCGATACACTACTACGCGGCACGGTCGATCGTCGAGATCCGTCAGTCCCTCAGTACAGAAAGATATATATAAATATATATACCAAAAGAATTAATGATATAAGAGCACTAAGGATTAAACTTCTCCCCAGTCTCAACACGTTGCCATATTCGTTCGTGGGGTGTCACGCGAACCGAAATCCAAACAAAGAACCCCCCCTGATACACTGCTATGCGGCAAGGTCGATCGTCGGGATCCATTAGACCCTCGGTACTCGATTAATCCATATATATATATACATTTTACCATAACCATCCGGATCTATCTCCCGGACTAAGGATTCATATATCAAGTATTTATCAATACCTTTATTTTTCTCAAAATTTCCCATTTCCCTTTTTATACTCAGGAAATGTAAATATAAAAGCCAATTCATTATCATGAATTGCTTTAACAAATCATATACTTTTAAAATCCAATTTTATTATCATAGAAATGCTTTTTCGTTTTATATCATCCCATTTCCCTTTTTATACTCGGGAAATGTACCCAAAGCCATTTTAATTATCATGAAAATGATTTGATCATATCATATGCTTCCACATCCCTTCTTCCATTTGGGAGTGTTACCAAAGCCAAACCTTTATCCCATTTCCGTTGTTCCATCCGGAAAATGTATTTAAAGCCAATTTATTATCATAAATTGCTTTAACATATCTAAGACCGTCCCTCCGGGTTTCCCCACTGGATGCGCCCGCCCCTAAATGGCTATCATCTTCCAGGGCCTATCTATACAAGACAACCTGGGAACCTACCAACGTCGGGAAGCAGCCATATGCCTGCGAGAAAGTCAAGACCATACCCAGAATCTCCTAACCAGCGCAGTAAACATATATAATCGCCCATATGGCCTAGGGACTATATCCACCCTGCTCAATAGCCAGGGGGCTTCACCACAACGCGCACAACTTCCCTTATGATAGCGATTTAGGGATGTGTGTAACCATAATTTATCAATTATGAAAATCTTTTATCTTTCCATTTTGAAAATATTCATTTTTATATTTTCAAAATCATTTACATCATATCATATATATATACTTTAATCACATAGTATATACATATACCATATATTCCTCCTAGAATATATAAATGGCCATAATGGCCTATAGCATCTAGCGATGAGCAGTAATCCCAAAGATTCCCTCAAGGAATCAAAATCATGCATTCATATAAGCATGATACTAAATCCAAAGTATTTTCTTACTTTAATAAGTAATACATACCTTAATCCCATCTACGGATTTAGCGGATATCCCCAATTATACTAATTCACTCTAAGTGAATTTACATATATATATATATATATATATATATATATATATATATATATATATATATATTCCCAATTCACCAAGTCCATTAGGACATAACCCTCTATAATACTTTAATTTAGAAGGTCCTTAAACTTTAAACTCAAAGAGGAGAAGTCATATTAATCTCGAAAATCTTGGGCTGAAAACAGGGCACCGGTCGACCGGTCCTGGACCCCCGGTCGACCGCGGGTTGCAAATAAGCCAACGAAACAAAGCAGTAGGCCTTTTCGCCTTGACGCGGTCGATCGGCCATAGGGGCGCGGTCGACCGGTCACACCCGGTCCTCAACACTAATCTCCTCAAATCCTCCATCCAACAACCCGACTTCATTATCGGGGTTTCTAAACTACCCCAAAAATTATCCCGAACATCTACGCAATTAATTCTAGCCGTAATTTTTCCAATTCCCGATTTGATTTCCGAGTTGATGATTTCAACCCGGAGCTACCATCTTGTAAAAATAATATCAAATCGTAGAAAAATCAGAAAAATACGTGGTCAGTGTCCAAGCGACCGTATCGAAAAGATCTACAACTTTCATGTTTCGTCCGAGAGATAAATCAATTCTTTTCCAGCCCAAAATGGCCCCCTAAAATCACGGGATACTATTCATCGTCTTCTCCGAAACGATTTTGGCCATTAAAGCTTCTCCCAAGCTTTTGTCGCCTCACCCAATGTCCTACAACCTCAACCAACTACAAATACACATATATTAAGGGTTATAAACATCTTAGAACCCAAAACCACCAATTAATTTCAAATAAATTTCTAGGTATCTCCAATTAGAAAATTTTAGGGGTTTATTTGTTTTAACTTCCAAAAACCCGTTTTATCCACGAAAATCCAACCCGAAATCTTTAGGGTTTGTTTATACCAAACTACGGTATGAGATATTTATGAAAAAAGATAAATAAAGCAAGTAAACACTTGCCTCGTGGATATAATCCGACGATCTCGAGTCGAATCCCGCGGAGGTAGGTCGGAATCTCCCTTTTTCTTCCTCATCTCTCTATTCTCTCTCTTTTCTTTCTTTCCTTTATCTTTTTCTCCCTCTCCCTCTGTTTATAAAGAAAGAAAAAGGGTTATACCCCTTAAAACCCAAAAACGACTCGTTTATCCAATTACGAGTTACTTTTACCTCTAAAATTATCCGAAACTCATTTTCGACAATCGGACACTCTTTTTTGACTATCTCGGACATTCCGAGACTCACGGCGCAGTCAAAATTCCCATCCGAGGTACTTGACCGCAAATCACTATTCCAACCCAAAATAAATAAATACGGGTTTTCCAATTAAAAATCTTACCTCGTGTCGCTTTACTCAACGACGACATATAATTAAAATATTTCGACCTATATAGTCCCAAAAATAATTACAACATCCTTCAAAAATCATTTAATCCTCGAAAATCCCAAAAATTACTATTTTAGGAAATTCCCCAAATTGTCAGTTTATATTTAATTATGGAATTTAATCGTCTCCAAAAGGGCGGGTTGTTACAGTGTATAAGTTTGCAATCCTACACGCAAGGCACTAAGAATGGACCAAAGTTTCAATTACTACATTAATTTGTTTTATGTTTTACGTACAATGAATTTATATATAGTGTATGCACAGTTCTACCTATGCATACAAGGTTCTAGAAATGGATCAATTTTGAAAGTAAATTTGGTAAGATCATTTATGTTTTTATTTAGAAAAAAAATTATAATCAAAATCCTAGTGGATCCAGTGCAAAATATAGGAACCAAATTAGTATTTTTTGTATCTAATTGTTTTAGTGGATAAACACCTACTAATAAGGGGAAAAACTTGTACCTTAGTGTGTCTGGTCAATTTTATTTAGGAAGAGGTTTTACTTTAAAATTAATTAATTTGGACTCCTATATTAACTTTTAAAGAGAGAAATCACCCTCTACATGCTTTCAAAAGGATCCTAGAAAATAGGGGTAGCAATTTCCTACACGAAACGACTTAACACGAGATTGATCCCCTATATGGATTGCCATATAAGGGATTTGTGTTTATTTTTGGCATCAGGAGAATTCCAAAAATAAACACAAATCCTATCCCTATATGGACTCCCCTGGTGATGAAATCTAGTTTCAGATAATGAAGTTGAGTTCGAAGCGAATGGATGGAGAAAAACCACGGGGGTAGGTTTTTTGTGTCCAAATATGGATTGCCAATTTAGATATTCAGTATATATGGATCGTATTTGGGGTTTTAACAAGTAAAATGAATCTGTATTTGAGGTGAAGACAAAGGAATCTGCACTATTATTATCTGTAGCGGTATTTTTCATGTCAGTAGTGGAAAACTAAAGGGTTCTCGTGTGATAATGTTGCGGTAATAATCGATTTTGAAACACAATGTCGAGGAGTAGGATTTGTGTTTATTTTTGGAATGCTCCCAGTGTAATGTCCTAGGTTGACTATGTACATCCAATTAAATGATCGGTTATATCCTTTTAGAATTCTGATGACGATTTGGAGGATCAAGTCCACACAATTCTACCAAATGAGAGGTTGGATCGACTGGTTTGACTGTTTTCAATCTAATAATTGAGGTTCCAATGGATGTTTATGGTCTGTAAATTTTTGGTGAGTCTTATCCTATTAATAGTGACTGTGTCTCATGTTCACCATAACGATCTTGTCGGGTGGTTCGAGCTTCGTCCAATATTTTATATCCTTTTTCTTTTCACTTTGCTTCATGGCTTTATTAAGCGCCTCATGATTTTGAAATATTAGGCTCACATGTTTTTTTGCCTATTTTTATTTTTCTTTTGATGTCGAATCTCTCTCATGTTTTCTAAGGAATGACTATGGGAAGAAATTTTTTAATCGATCGAGGGTGAAGGTATAAGAGAATGTAACACCGTCAAGATTTGCCAAGTTGGTGGCCCTTCCGGTGTTGATCATGGTTACAATGTTGGATCCTCCTCAGTTCAGTGACAAATTTTTCCCAGGTATCTAAGAAGACTTTAGATTCTCTTTGAGGACTAGGCAGCCCTCTCGGATGTTCTATTCTTTAACACTCTTCTTGAAAAGTCCTAGTGACCCGTCGTTGGTACCCTTGGTTGTGGTTAGTGTCCATAAGCCTTTCTTTAGTGATGCAAGTTCATCGTATCGAGCCTAAGCCTAAAATGCTATAGAGACCTAGCTTTCTAACATGACTATGATATATGGAACTTATAGTTTTATGAATAAGATAACTTCCACACTATACACCAAGGAATAAGGGTCACCGCAATGAAATTTCAATTTATGGTGCAATGATGATATTAGAAATGGTACCACCAGCTCACAGACATAAGAAGCTCGAACATGTATATAACAATGGAAATGATCACACAATATATCAATAGAAAATGAGATGAGGTGAAGAGGACGAACACCTGAATTTAAGTGGTTCGACCGGAGCTTACGTCCACTGTGTGTGTGTGTGAATGAAATCCACTAGTAAATATGACTCTAATGGCCTGGTTACAACACAAGATCTCTCTCTCTCTCTCTCTCTCTCTATATATATATATATATATATATATATATATATATATATAAATCTCCCCTCTATACAAATGAGTAGAGTCTTAGCTAGGGTTTAAATAATGCCAATCTTTACAATGAAGAAAATGATATGTATTTATAGTGTCTTTGGGGTGTATTGCACCCTCAGGCGTGCATCAAGCATGTGATGAATGTTCCCAACCAATAGGGAGAAGCTAGTTGTCTCCATCACATGTAGGTTGTGATGATGAAATATTCTCTCACGTGAAAGAATGATGCGGGTATAAATATTTTAGCTCACGTGTGTTGCACATCAACATGCACATCTCCACACGCCTCCTAATGCATGTGCTCTGTCAATAATGTGACCTCAGTCGACCCTAATGGTCGAGTCTAAAATTTCAGACCTTTGAACCGCTGTGGAATGACACATGTTATGTTGATCAGGCTCGACCTAGATTCGTCGGCCTGAGTGAGGCCAAGATCGAGGATACTCAAGCTTCAGGAACAATGTAGATAACTCATATCGGGTAGCTATTGAGGGATGAGTCCGAGTCATCCGAGTCAGTGTGGGACGTGTTGTAACTTCTCTTTTCTGGACAATGGTGAGGGTCGACTATGGCCGAGGATCTTGATCTTAAATGAGGTAATATTTGGCATATCAATCACCCATATCCCTTAGTCTCTGACATCTGGATGAGGCTAAGGGTTATATCATCTGATGATATTATTAATGACTGTTGGTAGAACACATGGCATCCATTAAGTGAGTGGAAACTTGAATTGAGAACTGTTACACTTCCCATTTGGTTATGTCCAATCGAGGTGTGAATGACGGCTTAGGTGATTAGGGTTTCACGCTTGGTAGGATGAGGGTTATAGGAAACTGTATGCCACTTTGTAAAGCGTGGACAAATTATTACTAGCATATAAAATGGTTTGTTTTTCAAACCTTTCTTCTTTCTTGATTCATTTCTTCAGCGCGCCATCTTTTCTGAACCAGATCTCTAGCCCTTTATTTCTGTGCTTCCAAGCATTTTTTCAAGATCGTTTCTACTTCCTCATTCTCCTTTCCCTTTAAGGTAATCTTAACCCCCATCTCGCTCAAGTTTTTATAATTTCTTAGCTTATTTTGAGACTTCTCTTTTTCCGGTGTGTTTAATTCCAACTCCGACGACGACTGTGCTTCGCTATTTGGCATATTAATCACCTTCGTCTCGACTCGCCAAATTAATTATGTTTGAATATTAACCCCAATTAAATGATTTTTAATTTGCATCCACCAAATTATGGTGTTTAAGCATAAGTCCTCTCTCGTCGTTTTGAGAGTGTATGGATGAGTGCCGTCTCGTTCATGCACTATCGTCTCGACCGAGAGAGTAAATATATGAAATTAATGATGTTTAATAATAAAGCACAACTAAGTGATTTTTAATTTTGCATTTACTAAATTATGGTGTTTAAGCACAAGTACTCTCTCATCGTTTTAAGAGTGTATGGAGAGTCGTCTCGTCCATGCACTGTCTTCTCGACCGAGGGAGAAAATTCATCAAATTAATGATGTTTAAATATTAACCATAATTAATTTATTTTTAATTTGGATCCACCAAATTATGGTGTTTAAGCACATGTTCTCCCTCGTTGCTTTGAGAGTGTATGGAGAGTCGTCTCGTCCATGCACTGTCTTCTTAGCCGAGGGAGAGAGTTCACCAAGTTAATGATGTTTAAATATTAACCAAAATTAAGTGATTTTTAATTTGTGACCACCAAATTATGGTGTTTAAGGACAAGTCCTCCCTCGTCCTTTAGAGAGTGTATGGAGAGTCGTCTCGTCCATGCACTGTCTTCTCGGCCGAGGGAGAAAATTCACCAAGTTAATGATGTTTAAATAATGAATGTCTTTCGATGTTATTGACAACCCATAGACGAGGTTGACCCCACCTGGGTTATCGTATCACCCAAGGCAACTTAAGCTTACTTCACCACGAATGATGTTTGGTAGTTTAAGGTGAGCTGATACATATAAGCAATAAGTATTCAAATAAATGGACAACATATGAGAACACATTTGAGACTTTTATAGAATTTCATTTATATTTCTTTCACCATCCGAGTCTCATATACATGTATTATAATGGAATTGAAAAGAGACTAAGTATGATTGAAATCTCATTGGTAATATTTCTTGAGGTCGTCTGCACTCCATGGTTTGGAGAATGTCCCTCCTTCTATGTTTTCCAATCTAAACGTCCCCAACACCACTTCCTTGACAACTCTGTATGGTCCATGCCAATTTGGATGAAGATTATTGGGCTTTTGCCATGTTTTTTTAGCATTAAGTCCCCTACTTTTAGTGTGCGTGCCTTTACTCGCTTGTTGTAGAACCTTGTTACTCTTTATTGGTAGGCATCTTGCCTAACCTCAGCGTCTTCCCTTTCCTCTTCCACAAGATCTAGGTCAAGCCTCCTCTCAATAATGTTCTTTTTCGGGTCATAGGTCTGAATCTTATGAGTAGGTAGACCTATTTCCGTCGGCACTACTGCCTCTGAACCGTAAGCTAGCATAAATGAAGTTTCCCCGATAAGAGTCCTCTCCGTTGTTTTGTATGCCCAGAGGAAAGCATATACTTTTTTGACCCACCTGCATTTGGCATCTTCTAGCCTCCTCTTGATCCCCTCAAGGATCATCATGTTTGTTACTTATGTCTTCCCATTGGCCTGGGGTCGGCCAGGAACAGAGAAGAACTACTTAATACCTACTCGCTCACAATAATTTTCTAGGGAGACATTCTTTAATTGTGTTTATTTATCAGAGATCAAAGTATTGGGTAGGCCGTAACTACAAATGACGTTTTTCCAAATAAATTGGAAGGTCTTCTTCTCCGTGATTGTTATCATCGACTCGGCCTCTACCCACTTTGAGAAATAATCGATCGCTATAATTAAGTAGCGATAATTTTTCACAGCTCTAGGAAGTGGTCCAACCAGGTCGATCCCCCAAATAGCGAAGGGATAAGGAGATGTGATGGAGGTAAGAGGTTGATGGGGTTGGTAAGGCATGGTAGCAAACCTCTGGAACTTATCACACTTACTTACGTAAGCAGCTACATCTTTGGCCAACATCGGCCAATAATAACCCTGCGTAATGATCCTCTTAGCCAACAATCTTCCTCTGATGTGGCTGGAATACGACCCTTCATGCACATCTTTTAAAACATACTTCACCTCATATGGATGAGCACATATGAGGAGAGGAAGCAGGAACCATTTCTTGTATAGAATGCCCCTTATGAGGGAGAACTTAACAGCTTTGTACCTAAGTTTCTTCTTCTCGGCCTTAGACTCAGGTAGTTCCATATCTCTAATATAACGGACTATAGGGTCCATCCATGAGGCTGCTATACTCATATTTAAATTAAATTCCATGGCATTTTCTTCTCCTTCGATCGTCGTCCAGTGAAGGACTTCTCTCGGGATAGCTCGTCTGATTTCAGTTTTGGTGGCCGAAACTAACCTTGGCAAGGCATTAGCTCATCCATTATCCAGCTGGTGTATCTTTTTCAGCTTCACTTCAACAAACTGCTTCAATGTTATCTTAACCCTTCCCAGATACTTTACCATCATGCCATCTTTGGCCTCACACACCCCTAAAATTTTGTCGACAACCAACCTGGAATCACTATACACAAGGAGTTGGCCAACATTGAATGCCCGGGAAAGGGAGAGTCTTGCTATGAGAGCCTCATACTCAGATTTGTTATTTGAATCTTTGAAGTTAAACCTCAATACATACTTAATATAGATTCCATCTGGGGCCGACACTATTAGCCCTGCACCACTTTTATTCTCACATGAAGGCCCATCAACAAAAAGACTCCACACAGTACCATTTGGTGAAAAACAACCCTCTTTCAGGATTCTATTCTTGAAAATAAACTTTTCCTCCTCATTCTCAGATACTTTAATTCTAGCTGAACCCATCTCATCCTGGGCTAAGGGAGGACATTCTCTACTTTCTTACTGACAAGTTATAACCTCAACATCTTCGGTGTCGACCCCGTTCCAAGTGAACTCAGTCATAAAGTTCACTAGGGTTTTCCCCTTAATTGTCATTCTTGGCAGATAGATGATGTCAAACTCTCCTAATTCGATTGCCCAAGCCACCAGTCTTCCTGATTTCTTAGTCATATGCATTACTTTTCTGAGGGGTGAGTCTATAAATAATACCATGGTATGTGCCTGAAAGTAGATTTTTATATTCTTCTAGGCATGAATCACTGCATAGGATAACTTTTCCATCTTGGGGTACTTTTGCTCAGCCACTTGGAGTGCCTTACTATTGAAATACACTATTTTTTGGATTCCATCCTCTTCTCTTACAATAACGACGCTAATGGTCGACTCAGATACTGCTAAATAAAGATACAGTCTTTCCCCTTGAACTGATCTTGATAGTAGGAGTGGAGAGCATAGGTAGGACTTCAAATCCTTAAAGGCTCTATCACACTCCTCATTCCATTCGAAAGCTTTTCTCAATACTCAAAAGAAAAAAAGGCATTTATCAGCGGCTCTAGAGACAAACCTATTTAGCATTTCCACTCTTCTAGTTAGTCTCTTCACATCCTTTATCATCGTAGGATTCTTTATCTTCAATAAGGCCTTGATTTTCTCAGAATTGGCTTTGATCCCTATCTAATTCACAATGAACCCTAAAAACTTTCTTACTCCTACGCCGAAGACATATTTGGTGAGTTGAGCTTGATCCGGTACTTATCCATAGTGTCAAAAGTTCTCTCAAGATCGACCACACGTGTTTCAGCCTTGAGGCTTTTAGTCAACATATAATTAACGTACACTTATATCGTCTTTTTGATCTGGTCTTCAAATATTTTATTGACCAACCTATGATATGTTACCCCAGCATTCTTTAACCCCAAGGGCATGACCTTATAATAATAGGTCCCCTTGTCAGTGATAAAGATTGTCTTTTCTTCGTTCGTAGGGTTCATGAATATCTTATTGTAGCCTGAGTAAGCATACATGAAGCTCATCAATTCATGGCTAGCTATAGCGTCTACCATTTGATCGATCCTGTGTAAAGGGAAGATGTCTTTCGAGCATGCTTTATTTAGATCTGTGAAGTCAATACACATCCTCCATTTACCATTGGCCTTGGTGATGATGACAACATTTTCCAATGAGTCGGGATAGATGACCTCCCGGATGAAGTTAGCCTTCTCCAACTTCTTAACCTCCTCTTTGATAACGCCATATTTTTCTCTTGAGTAGACTCGTCTTCTCTACCGTATTAACTTAGCATAATCGACTACGTTGAGATCATGGCATATAGCTTCTGGGTTAATACTTGGTATGTCTTCATGGCTCCATGCAAAGATGCTTTGCCTCTTCTTCAACAGCTTCACCAGTTCTTCCTTAACCGCATTTTTTAGGGTTTTGCCAATTTGGATGGTTTTTTTCGGCTCATCCTCATTGAGGACAACGAATTATACCTCCTCAATGGCTTCTCCCATCTTAAGTTTTTTCTCGTCTCTTGGGTCCAGGGTATCAATATTGTAGGTTATAGTTTTTTTTGTGAGCTTCCTTCTCCTCGGCTGAGTTGAAGTAGCATTCCCATGCCAATACTTGATCACCTTGGACTTCCCCTACCCCATAAGCAGTCGAGAATTTCACAATTTGGTGTACAGTGGAGGGGATAACCTCAAACTCTTTGAGGGACACTCTTCCCATAATAATGTTATATGACGAGTATACACTTTCATCCTTTATAAAGAAATTGACCATCTTTGTGAGCCTCATCAACCAAACATCTCCCATCCTGACGTCCATCTCAATATTCCCAACTAATGGACTTTCTAACCACTGAATCCAATAAATGGGTGATGATAAGGCACGAGCCTCTTCTTGTTGAGTCCTATGCCTTTGAAGCATGTCCAGAACATAAGATCGATCGAACTTCCTCTGTCAACCAGTATTCTTGGCCCGTCAGACCCATGAACCCTGGTTGTAATCACTAGGGGGTCATCTCGGGGGGGTTAGGATACCTTTGAAGTCGAGTCATAAAAAACCTACATTCAAAGTGTCTATATCCACCTTTTTCCTTTTCTCTGACTTAACCCCTATTGTAGTCGAGTTAATATCTTCGACTTTAGGAAGATCTTTGACTTCTACAACGTGTGCCTTTTTGTCGTCCACCTCTGAGCCTCCTCCTTCTAGGCCCCTACAGATCATCTTCACATTGAACAAAATCATATGATGGCAACCTTTAGGACCATCATTCTTTGGTGGCAGATCTGGGTCATCCCTATCATTGTCATCTAAGGCATCATCTTTTTTCCTAGGCATATCCTCTTTGTACTTATCAGCCCTTCTTTTTCTAGGGTCATCTCGTCCCCCCTTTGGACTACCACTGCTTACATATTTTCTCATCTTCCCAGCCTTAAGCATCTTCTTGATCTCGTCTTTCAGGGAAAAACACTTATCGGTTAAGTGCCCGTGGTCTTGGTGAAATTCAAATTATAAGCTTTTTGGGCAATCTTAGGGACCGATCACTCTTGATTTCATTCAAAATGTGCTCACAGCTGACCATGCGAGGAGTGTACCCGACAAACTTATCATCAGCTGATCTTTTTTTCCATATTTATTCTTCTTCTGAAACTTGCTCCCGTTGCTATTACCCTTATCATCCTCAAACTTCCATTGCCTGTTGGCTGGCCACCAACGACTTCAATGCCGCCTCCACTTCAGCCATATCTGACTGAGGAGGTGAGTTGCTGGAACTTGGACCACAAGCTGGTGGCGGTGGTGGCGGTGAAAATTTTGATGCCATGTATTAAACCTGATGGGTGAGCTATAACTGGAGCGTATAAGCTTAGTAGCTCAACAGGAACTCTTTCAATGGTGAAACAGCTCCACAAATGGGGAGAATTGGTTCACCCTAGAGACTCTGGTGAGGACAAGCTAAAGAATGGAAGAGATAATACTTCTCGTTCCCACAAACAACGCCAAACTAATGATACCAAAAATGTTACCACCAGGTCATAAAAATAAGAAGCTCGAACAGGTATATAATAATGGCAATAATCACACAATATATCAGTTGAGAAGGAAATGAGGTGAAGAGGATGAACACCTGAATTCAAGTGGTTCGATCGGAGCCTACGTCCACTATTTGTGTGTGAGTGAAATCCACTAGTAAATATGACTCTAATGGCTTGGTTACTAGGGCTGTGTTTCGGCCGGATAGGATCGGAAAAGCATGTTTCGGAAAAATTTCCGAAAAAATCGGTGTGCCGAAGCCGAATTCAATTTTTTTCGGAAATGTTTTTTTTTTTCCGAATTCGGAATTTTCGGCAAAATCGAAATTTTTGGCAAAATTCGAAAAATTCGGTAATTTTCCAGAAAAATACTTCGGAAATTATTTCGAAAAACAGTTTGGAAAACATTTCGTGGCAAAATTGGAAAATAGTTCGGAAAAACAATCGGAAAATAGTTCGGATAATATTTCGAAAAATAATTCGGAAATTCGGATCGGAACAAATTTCGGAAATTCGGATCGGCAAAAATCGAAAATTCGGAAAATAAAAAAATTCCTATTTCCGTTCCGATTTTTTTTATAAAAAAATCGAAAATCAAAAAATTTGAAATCGGCAATAAAAAATCATTCCAAAATCGAAAAAAAATAGGATCGAAATTCGGAAAAATAAAAAAATCGAAAAAAAACACAGCCCTACTGGTTACAATACAAGTTTTCTCTCTATCTCTCTCTCTCTCTCTCTCTCTCCCTCCTGTATACAAATGAGCAGAGTTTTAGCTAGGGTTTGAATATTGCCATCCTTTACAATGAAGAAGATGATATGTATTTATATTGTCTTGGGGGTGTATTACACCCCCAGGCATGCATCAAGCATGTGCAGAATGTTCCCAACCAATAGGGAGAAGCCAGTTATCTCCGTCACATGTTGGTCATGATGATCAAATATTCTCTCACGTGAGAGAATGATTTAGGTATAACAACTTTGGCTCACGTGTGTTGCATATCAATGCGCACATCTCCACATGTCTCCCAATGCACACGCTTTATTAGTAATGTGACCTCGGTCGACCCTAGTGGCCGAGGCTAAACTTGCAGACCTTTTAACCGTTATGGAATGACACCTATCATGTTGACCAGGCTCGACCTAGATTCGTCAGCCTGAGTGAGATCGAGGCCAAGGATACTCAAGCTTCGAGAACAATGCAGATAATTCGTGTCAGGCAGCTGTTGAGGGTCGAGGCCAAGTCATTCGAGTCAGTGTAGGCCGAGTCTTTCCCGGTCTAGTTACAACTTTTATTTTATGGACAAATGGTGAGAGTGGGCTGTCACCGAGGCTCTTTATCTTAGCCGAGGTAATATTTGGCATATCATGCGGTATCCTTAGAGGGAGTGTGGTAGCTTGTCTGACCAATCACTGTACGTTTATGTCATCTTAAAAATGAAATTCTCCAACTTCTCTTTAGTGTCCTTGGACGTACCACTGGTTTGTGTTTGGTAGAAGTGACTTATGTTCGACAATCCCACACTCCTGTAATAAATTTATGACTTCTTGGTCTAAATAGGTGCCATTGTCTGAAACAATCTCATGATGTACGCTGAACTGACAAATAATATTTCATCATATAAATTTAGCTAGTCTCTTAGAATTGATAACTGCACATAACTTAACTTTGGCCCACTTAATGAACTATTCTATGTTCAGTAGGATGGACTCGTGTTCGATGAAGGACTTAAGAGTCACTTTGTCAATAATGTTGATCCCCTATATGGAAAATGCCCACAATGAGGTCATAAATTAGCAATAACTAGATCTTAGGTTCCGTTAGAGATTATATGGCTAGAACAGAAGACACCCTCTGACGTGGTTCAATCAATCATTATTCATAATTGCCTTTTTAGGCTTGGTGAAGTATTTTACTTGAAAGGTTATGGACTCTCGTGTGTGGTCCACTCTCTCCATTAGATTTTCCTTATCTTTTCGCTAATTTCATGTCTGGTGATGCATCTTAGGTTTATGCCACTGAAGCATCTCTTATAGAATGTCATCCATATATGATGTATTAGGATACTATCCATATTAGTGTGATTCTGTCACTAGTATCAGTGTGAGAACCCAAACAAATTTCTTAGGAAAATGGGGGTCTTTAACGGTTACACATGGTCATCGCTTCATTCTCTTATCAAAACAATGGAGTCTCCATTATATTTTACACAAAAGAGACAAAATAAGGGATAGGCCTCCGTAGAGACCTAATAGGCAAGTGATTTGAATGTTTAACTAGAGAGTCAAAGTTTTAAGGATTGGGCTATTGATTGTGAAGGTGTTAGACACCCATTTCTTCCTTTCGATCTCAAATGATGATGTAAAATATTTATATAACATATTATAGTAGAAAAAGAAATAATAAAATGAAAAAATCTTGTATGTAAAAATAATGCGCAGTGCAGTGTGGAATATGCATATAGATAATATAGAGAAAGGATGAACATGTACAAAGTTGGACTTGTTCACTTGGATGGTAGTCTGAATAAACAAACGTATTTGCATGAAGTGATTCAAAGTCCACGTAATTTTTGTTAAAAAATATGGATTCTACCTTTTATAGAATCTTGATGTAAGAGATCTAAAATTTCATTGATCTTTTAAAGTGTTTTTAGAGTGAAAGAAGATCAGATTTGGAAATGTAAACGATTTATGTTCACGAAAGAACTTGATGATATACACCCACTCATGAGTCCACTTTGATGATGAAAGAATGTTAAAACTTCCAACATTAAGAACAAAATAATAGATAAAGTCCCCCGATCTAGTGATCATATAACCCATATGAGATTATTTCATGTTTTGCAACTTTTTGTTCGGTTTTTTCGGACGTTTTATGAGAATGTGGGTGAAAATACATGAGAATATATAAGATTGCGTATTAGAGACCGGGCATCTCTATTGCCCCACATATTCAACGTAGGAGAAATCAAAGTCAAAGTATTTTTGACATGAAATTATTATCTAAAGAATTAAAAGATGGAGAAAATAAGAGTTGGGGTGTTGTTGTATCACATCACCACCCATTTTAAGTTAACAGTTCAAAATAAAGGAGTAAGAAGAAATGTATATGTATTGTTACACATGTGCCTTTTCATTTCTGCAACATTCTGGCTTGAAATCAACTTTTTTGGTGTAGATCTAAGGTTACTTCAAAGAAAATTACCTTTTAAAATTAGAAAAAGATGAAAGGTAGAAATAGGAGTCTTTTGGCTTCTTTTGGGTTTGAGTAAGAAGGAAAAAGAATGACATTTATTTGATATCTCTAGATCTTGGTTTGAAAGTGTTTTGAAGGAAAAAAGAATAGAGTTATAGATATTTTTTAGAGAGAAAAACTTATGTGAAGAAAGATCGTATTTAAGAGGAGGAGTTATTGTGTCTCGAACTGGTAGGTGAAGTCCTTTTTATAGGAAAATGACCTAGGCTCATGATTGATAGGTCCTCTAACAGAACAGATTGGCCATGGTGCAATGTACCCCTGGAAAAATCATCCATGGCACATGTTTTCTGATTTGGATCTATTTAAGGGATGGTTTCAAATCATGTGGAGCATTTTTTATTGGTCGTCCATGGCCTTTGGGCCTTTACTAAGGTATTGTTTGTTCTATCCTTAGTGTAACTGAGGTTTTGGCCTTTATTTAGGATTAGGAGGTTAGACAGATTATGCTTCGCTTATTTCATTATTTGGGGTGAAGAATGTGGTGTCTGCAGAGCCCCTCTACAATGAATTTGACGTTTGAGCGAATTCTATTGTAAAGAGAGACGTCCGCTCTTCGATTATGGGGTTTTTACTATTGTTTTGGTTGTTTTGGATAGGAATCCTGGGTTTTCGTTCCCTTGAGAAGTTAGTTTTTGTGAACACTTCTTTCAGGTTATTGCGGGAGGATTGTGGTACTCTCATAACTGCCTTCTTTTTGATGGAGTACATTAATTATTCAACATCTCATATAGGACGGTGGTGTTTTCTTGCCATGCTAGGTCAAACGAAGTTATTTATCTTTTGCATGGGAGGACGGTGTTTTCTCTCCACACCAGGACAAATGGAGGTATTCAAGTTTGCATGGGACGACGATGTTTTCTCACAAAACCAAGGCAAATGAAGGTATTCAAGTTCGCATGGAACGGTGGTGTTTTCTCTCCACACCGGGTCTATTTACTGTCACTCTTAGGATAATGGTGTTTACGCGTCACATTTGGTGCTATTTAACGTCACGAATGGGATGGTGGTGCTTTTTTGCCACACCGGGGCAAATGAAGCTATTTAACATCACATTAGGGACAATGGTGTTTGTTCTCCACACCAAGGAAAATGATGGTATTTAGTATCACATAGGCGATGATGGTGTTTTCTCACCATACCACGACATACAAAGCTATTTAACATCACATAGAGGACTATGATGTTTTTTCTCCACACTTAAGCAAATGAAGCTATTTGATGCCACATATGGGACGATGGTGTTTTCTCACCACACCGGGGCTATTTATCGTCACGTATGGGATAATGGTGTTTTCTCACCACATCGGGGCAAACGAAGCTATCTAACATCACATAGGGCACTGTGGTGTTTTTTCCTACACTGGGGAAACTAAACTATTTAACGTGATATATGGGATGATGATGTTTTCTCACCACACCAGGGTATATGAAACTAGTTAATGTCACTTAGGGAACGATGGTGTTTTCTCACCACACTAGGGCTACCAGAGCCAGATAACGTCATGCACGAGACAGTGGTGTATTCTTGCCACATCGGGGCTCTTTAATGTCACGCATGGGATGATGATGTTTTTTTCGCCACATTGGGGGAAAAAAGTTTTTTGGTTTGGTGAGGCTTTTAGAGGGGATGAATTGGTTTTGAAAAATTGGTAATTTGACTTAATTTATAAGATTTTTGTCTAAAAATAAGGGGGAGTACCAATCGGCTCGCATGACTGGCCGGTCACACAAGCACATGACTGGTCGAGCAAATGCGTGCTAGACCGATAGGTCATGTCGCTCAACTCCTATAAAAGTGGGATTTTTTCCATTTATCCCATTCTCACCCCTTGAATTCTCTCTCTAAACTATCGTTAGCTTATATTTTTCTTTAGTTCAAAATCCTTCTAATTCTTCTAATTCTCTTCTTTTATTATTTTTTTATGATGGCCGCGAGGAAGGTTGGTGAGTTGTTATATATTCTTATGGATGATCTCCCTGATGCCAGGCCTTATCTTAAGGTTGGGTTACCCGATGAATGGGCTGACATGGAGATATCGATGCATCCCATTGTCAGGGATCTGAGCGTGCATCATCATGACCCTCGACCGATTGATCGGGTTATCTTTCTTTGACAACCTACCACTCACATTTCCACTATTGTGATCAGAGTTCAGGTATGTTCTTTATTTTAAAAGTGCCTTTATTTATGCTATATTTTTAATTTGATGCCTTTTTCTCATCCATGTATTTTTTATTTTTCGCACTCTTTTTTATTTGCATATTTATTATTACACTTTCTTCATAGTATCATCATAAGAGCCGTGTTGAATTCCTAAGGCTTAGGGGTTACCCCAAGCTGGTGGTATCTTTATGGACATATGAGTCCTTACTTGAGGTAATTCTGAAGACTACTCGGGGTCTAAGCTTCTGCTTTCTCTTGGATTCTATAGTGACAGTTTGTTCCACTTCTGTGATCACCATGCTTGCAGAGAGGTGGTGGGATACAACTTCCACCTTTTACCTACAAGTGAGTGATATGACACTCGCTCCACTAGACTTGCATGTGCTAACCAGTCTACCATCTGGTCCATTCCTGATGATGATTCCCCATTATATCAGATTATTGAGGGATGCTATCCAGGCTACCATAGGCTTCATTCCAACTACTTATTATGGGTTATATTTAGTGGTTAGCTCCCTTTAGGCTCGTACGTGGGCATATTGGAGGCCTATTAGACGTCCCATTTTGCTCCCTTAATAATTAAAGAAGTGGAGCACAATCTGTATAACCTCCCAATCCCAAATAAATCCTAAAACCTTAATTATATTAAGGATAGACCAAATAACACATTAGTATAAACCCAAAATCCTTAGGAGTCCCAAAAATAAATGATCTGTATGACCCAAAACAGGCCCTAATATAAACCCAAATAAAAAAACTTGCGATTTGGCCAATCGGTCGTGGGGTATAGTGCACCATAGATGATCGGTCTTGTCAAAGGATCTATCTTTTATGAGCCCCAAAATTTTTCCTTTAAAAAAAGTTCTTTATCTACAAGTTCGAGACACAATAAATTTGCCTCGTAAATGTTATCTTTCCATGCAAAATATTTTCTCTCCAAAAACGCCTTAAAATTCTCTCCCTTTTACCCAAACCAAGATTTAGATACATAGAATAAAGTCATACCTTTCTTCTTATTATTCAAGTCCTAAAGATGACTTTTTATCTCGTTCTTCTTCTTTTTTCCTTTTAAAAGTTACTTTACCTTAAAGTAACTTTAGATCTAGAACAAAAAGGTTTATTTCAAGCCAAAAAGGAGCTAAAATGAAAAAGCGCACTGTAACATTACAAGTATATTTTTGCTTACTATTTTATTTTGAAATCTTAACTTAAAAAGGGAGGTGTTGTGCTACAACACCACCCCAAATCTTCTTCCTTTCCATCTTTTTCTTCTTTAGATGTTACTTTTTTCTAAATGTTATGTCCAAAATACATTGACTTTGATTCTGCCAATGGTGGATACTTAGCTATATTAGAGGTGACCGATCTCTAAATTCAAGTTAGATTTTGTATATATTGATGTATATTCACCCTCCTTCCCACTAAACATCTAATAAACAAACAAAAAACCTATAAAACCATGAAATACTCTCATGTAGTTAGAGGATCAGGGATTTTACCTATTATTTTGTTCTTGATATTAGAAGTCACAACATTCTTTCATCATCAAAGTGGCTTCATGAGTGAATCTATCTCATTTAATTTGTTTCATGAACAAAAATCATTTACATTTCCAGATTCGGTCTTTTCACTCAAAAAACACCTTGAAAGATTAAAAAAAGTTTAGGTCTCTTACATCGGACCTCTATAAAAGGTAGAATCCTTCTTGTTTTAACACAATGTGGACGTCGAATCGCTCCATGCGAGTACGTAGGTTTACTTTAACTACCTTCAAGTGAATAAGTCCACCTTTATACATATTTATCCTTTGTCTATATTATCTATACGCATATCTCACACTGTTGTACACAATATTTTTACATACTAGCTATGCACATTTTATTATTTCACTTTATATTATAACATGCTAATATAAATATTTTACATCTACATTTGAGGGTGAAAGACCAGAGTGGGTTCCTAACACTTTTTCAATCCGTAACCTAGTCCCCAGACCTTTGACTCTCTAGTTAAAAAAGAAGATCACTTGTCTTCATTAGGCCACTACGGATGCCTTACCGTTATTTTGTATGTTTTGTGTAAAATAGATTGGCGACTTCATTATTTTCAAAAGAGAACAAAACGATGAACACCACTAATTATAGACCCCGTTTCCCAAACAATATGTCAAAAAGGACTCATGTGGGGGGTAGGAGGAGACGCGTGGCCACGAGTTTAGTTTCGTCGGTGGACAACCTCATCTATGTTATGTTGTGTTTTAGATCAAATATCTTCTTTGTTATTATCATAATCAATAAGATTTCAGTATAATCTTGGTGAGTAGCATTGGGCAGAAGTAAAGCACATTCTCAAATACGTCAAAATGGCTAGAGATTATGTGTTGGTTTACCCAGTGGACATGCTCATACCTTCAGGGTACACAAACTCAAATTTTCAGCCAGATTAGGAAATCAACCTTGGGATATTATTTTACCCTAGGAGGGGGATTTGTAATTTAGAGGAGTACCAAGCAATCATATATATATATATACACACACACACACACAGAGAGAGAGAGAGAGAGAGAGAGAGAGAGAGAGAGAGAGAGAGAGAGAGAGAGAGAGGAAAATTGGATAATCAAGGGAGATAGAGAGAACGATTGACTTTGAGAGAAGAAAATTGAGAGATCTAAAGTATTCTTCAAGATTTCTCAAGGTATGCTCACACACAAAACCCATGTATTACTATATAATGTACTATAAGATCTTTGATGATCGATCTGGATAAAAACATATAGAATTTTTAAATTTGGTTCCCCTAACAAAAACCAAAGGTATAATCAAATCCTTCTCCAAGTAAAAAGTTTTGAAACTCAAAGTATGTCTAAATAAAAGATATGTGATGATTCGATCCCATTTTTATATTTCGCTATCTTCAAATTCATTTTTCAAAACCAATAACCAATGCCCAATGTAAGAGCAAGAATTTATAATTTCTATAGTTTAGATATTTTAGCGTATCCCATTACAAATCGAACACTACATTCGCATATGCTTCCACATTCTTTGAAAATAAGTTAGTGATCGAGTATCGTTTCCAAAATTTAAGTTATTGGCATCGTCACGAACACATTATAAAGGTATATGGATTTGAGGTTTTGATTTTCCTCAGTCAAATATATTATGGGATGATATTTTTTACTCGAGGCATTTTTACAAAACACATTTTTCATTTTTTTTTGTTTTCTGGTTTATTGAAACAAGATTACGATCTTGTTAAATTGAGACCTTGTTCTCTTTCGACTGATCTTGTAATTTCGTTAGAATAAAGTGCTTAACCTTTTAGAATGAACTTCTACTGAGATTTTAATATGTGGTCTCTATTTGAAAGAACTCTTTGTGTTGGAAGTACATTGGAAGCTCATTCAAATGATCTAGGCCTTTTGTTCGAACTAGATTGGACCTCGTTAGAATAAAACTATGGTTTTCGTTCGAATTAAGTCCTTTTATCATTCAAACGAATCTCGCCACCTTGAAATTTTGTATTCTATAATTTAGATTATTATGGGTTGATTTTACGAGATCTTTTGGAAAAAATGAAATTATATACCTATTCCAAAAGTTCCCACAAGTTTTGTTTCGTATAAATACTTTTATCTTCCAAATCATCTTCATCCCTAATATGATTTTTTGAGTTTGTCAAACCCACATTCCATACACTAAATCAAACCCTAGTAGAGTTTACTCTACGACTAATTTATGAAGTTGCGAATTTATTGTCGAAGAAGAAAGGATTTCGCAATAATGAGGCTGATCGGTGGATACCGAGGGAAAAGTTGCTTCCTATGAGTGCTGGACTGCAACACATTTTGTTGAAGATTTAAAGACCAGGTTCATAATACTTAGTGGATATCTAGGTAGTTTAGAAGTCATCGAGTCTATCAAACTCTTTAACAGTGATGAATATAAGTTTTTCCCGAAAGGGATTTTCCTCAATTCTTCTTCTGCTTTGTTTGGTCGGTTTGGCATAAGTGATTTGAAGTTTATTTTACATACACACCTCATTCTAATAAAAATAATAATTGGTTAAAAATTGAATCTTTATGTGTATGTTACCTAAGATACAAGCGAATCCATACAGCCCCTGCTTTTTCAAATTGGTATCAGAACTAGTTACACTAAACTATTATGTGATATTTGAATTTGAGATTATTGGGATAATTTGTATAATAGATTACCTATTTTTGATGGGTCAAATTATGCATATTAGAAAACTCTAATGAGATCGACATAGAAGTCGATTGATGAGAGAGTTTGTCTTGTCTGTGAAAGAGGGTGTACACCACCCACTGTGACTAACGAAAATGTTAAAAGTTTTAAACCTGTCACTTATTGGATAAAGGATGATTTTAAGTGGATTTATTTTAACTCTCGCGACCTAAGTGCAATCTTTGGAGCTGTCACCCCTGACGAGTTTCGCCATATCATAATGTTCACCACATTTAAGGAAGCGTGGGATGCTCTTCATCTCACTCATGAGGATACCAACACTGTGAAACCGTCTAAGCTACAAAATCTCACCACACAGTTTGAAACTATCACTATGATAGGATCTAAGACTTTTGATGAATTTGGTGCTAGATTATCTGATGTATTATATTCCACTTTTAATTTGGGTGAGAGAAATTCGGAGACGCGCATTATGAAAAACATTTTGAGATTCCTAGTGTCTTATTTTATCCTTAAAGTCACAATCCTTAATTCATTGGGAATTTTAGATACGCTTAGGTTAGAAGAACTCGTAGGAAACCTTGAAACTTATGAAATTGATATGTTACCTGAAATTTAAAAGAAGAAAGAAAAAGGGATTGCTTTGAAATCTCAATCTAAAAAGAAAGAGAAGGTTTCTTCTGACTACGAGTATGATTTTGATCAAGATAATATTGCCCTTTTACTACAAATTTTAAAAACTTTCTCAGGCTAAGAAGTAAAAATACTTTTAAAAAAACAAAACATTTGAGAAAGATAAAAAATTTAAGTGAGGCATGAAAGCTTTTTAAAAAGTGAGAGGAGAGTACCCTAAGAAAAATGAAGAGAAATGCTATGAGTGCAAGGGTAAGGGTCACAAAGCACATGAGTGTGCTACGAGTTAAGGATATAGGCAAAAGGAAAAAGGCAAAGCTACTTACAATGCCACTCTTAGCACTAGTAATTTCGAGTCTGTGGATTTCGAGGACGAATCACCACATGGACGTAACTTCACCGCGTTCATGACCAGTCATGTTAGTACATCTAGTATACCTTATGCTGATGAAGGAGTTTCTAAACATGATGATCGGGATAGTGAGTCAAGTCATTCCTGAGAGAGTTATGGAGATGATGATGTGAGTGAGGAAAAAAGTGACCTTCAACTCGCCTACACCGAGTCCTTTAAAATGAAAAAATAAAGTAAAAGTTTGGCACTTAGGGTGTTAGACTTAGAGAAGGAGTTGAGAGAGTCGAGAGAGAGCGAGTCCTCTGTGAGAGTTTCTTTGGGGGAGAGATTCATTTTAGTGGAGAGGAAAAATAGTGACTTGACCAACAAAGTGTCTAGTCTTACGAGATCTTTTTAAGCTTAAGTGGAGACTCATGATAAACTTTAAGCCCTTATATCCCAACTGGAGAAAGTTATCGAATGTACCCGGGCGGTCAAGGTTAATATAAAGGATACATAAAAAAGGTAGGTAAGATGTTCCTCGGTCACACTTTAGGTTTTAGGGCAAGGAAAGGAATATGTTATGACGATAAATCGACTTCTCATGCCTCACTCAGATCGGTTTCTATATTTGTGGTGGATCTATATGGGCCTCAACCTATAATACCAAAGAAAGTTCAACCTAAACGAACTAACTAAGGTAAACCAAGAAAAGTCTATGCTTGTACCCATTGCAAAAGGAGAGGTCACCTTAGGTAATTCTTCTACAAGTTAGTAAGAACTCAATGTACATATACTCCCGCGCACCGTTATAATACTTTGCAAGTTTTTGAGAGCAAGTTGAGTTCCTAGTTTCCATTTCTCAAAACATAATGGAATAACTTTAAAGTAATTCTATGCCTTTTGAGAATGCTTCTAACCCTACAACTAGAGCTAATAATGATAAGGTCAAATAAAATGTTACATCCACTTGGGTATCCAAGCAAGACGAAAAATCCCTTGTTGTTCACGTTGCTCTCAAGGTTCAAGATACTTCCCAATGGTATTTTGATAGTGGGTGCTCTAGGCACATGACCAGTGACAAGTCATATTTTACCGACCTTGTGCATTGTAAGGAGGGCAAAGTCACCATGAGAAACATGAGTAGTTTTAGAATTTTAGGATGTGGTTGTGTTTTGATACCCAAATTTTCTAAGATAGAAAATGTTTTGTACCTTCAAGGGTTGAAAGCGAACTTAATTATCATAAGCCAGTTTTTCCATGCAAAACTTGCGATAAAGTTCAATCGATCCGAGTGTAACATGTATGATAAATTTGGTAAGCTATTCCTACAAGGAATGAGGACCTTAGATAATTGTTATGAAAGAATTACCAAGTCCTCTTACAATCACTTCGGAAACTAACTTCCTCGATTTGTGGTCCTTTCCAATAAGAAAAAAAATGAAGTCCCCATCGAAGTTTTAATACCATTACCACCTCTTGTGTGTTGGAGTTGATACACATGGATCTTAAAGGTCCTACTCATACGGAGAGAATTGGTGGTAGGAGATACATTCTCGTGATGGTTGATGTCTTTTCGAGATACTTTATTATGGGGTTTCTCAGGTAAAAGTCTGATGCGGTTTGAGTTACTAACAACCAAGTGCCATGTCCTACAAAACCAACACGATGCCACTATCAACTGGATGTGTAGTGAACACGTCACTGAATTAAAAAGTTCAAAGTGGATAGATAGTGTGATGGAGTGGGAATCAAACATGAGTTTTTTCGCATTCATACTCCTAAGTAAAATATGATTTTTGAGAGGAAGAACTAGACAATTCAAGAGATGGCTAAATTGATGCTTCTTGGGAGAAAAGTTTTGAGACATCTTTGGGCAGAGGCGATTAATACCTCATGCAATACGATGGATAGGCTATATCTTCATCCACACACATTACACATGCCATATGAGTTATGGATAGGTAATAAACCCAACCTATTTTATTTCTATTTTTTTGGGTGTCCATGCTAAATTTTGAGACATAGAGAGCACTTAAGAAAGTTCAACTCCCAAAGCGATACGAGGATATTTTTTGGTTAGTCATCGTCGATTAGGGCTAATAAGGTGTTTAACCTTGCAAGATTTAAGGTTGTAAGGACATATTTTTATAAATGTCCGTGATAATTAATTATGTCGTATACCGTTACAGCCGTCGAAGAAGTTCAAGAGCAATCTACATCAAGACGGATCCGAATATATCAAGGTTCTTCATCAAAAAGACTCCACAAATTTTACTTTGGTAACGGTATGTTTTAAATACCTTAATTTTTCACTTAGAGCTTTGGGATATTTTTACAAAATATTTTGTAAGTGTTGGAGCGGACCTTTTTCATCAAAATTTTAGAATGAGTAATTTTTCTAAGTCCTAAAGCATTCCTCAATTTTGATGCCCATCTCATCTCGTTCGAGCGACATGGAGATGTAGCACGATGCCGTTCAAATGACACATGTATGTTGTTCGAGCGAGATCCCTTTTTCGTTCGAGCGATTGAGGCGGTGCTTTTTTTTTTTTTATAAATACTCAGTAATGGTTACGTTTTCATTCAGAAGTCCCTGCATTTTGAAGGACAGAAAAATATGAATCTACATAATTCTTTTTGACTTCTTCTTTTAGGGTTTAATCCCATTTTGTTTTCAATTCATAAAAATCCCATATGCTTTGGTGAATTATTTTGGTATTGAAGAACAACTTTGCTTTTGTTCATCCTTTGTGGGGAGATCTCTACAACCAGAGAGCTACGTGCTATTGTGGAGGGAATCTCTGTGAAGTTACTCTTGTGGGGAGGATAACCTATACCGTGAAGATTGCGTGTCTAGGACTGCATGTCCTTATGGTATAGCTGCGTGCGAACCACTGCTGATTTCTATCCATTACTTTGAAGGTTTGACGAAGGCACCGTGCGTTACTCTTGTGGGCGAAAGCAAGATGGCATGTAAGTCAATGTTTTTGTAAACTTGTCAAAGTTCTTGAAATAAAAAGGTTTTGCACTTCGGGGATTTTTTCTAAAATTTTGTGTCGCATGCGATATCTTATTTGGTTTGATACCTAGTTGCATGTTTAGGGGCTGTTTCTAAATAGACTCTAATTAAATAAGGTTTAATTGGAAATTTTGCAAAATAATTTAAATCGGTACCACACACTGTCATATTTTATAAATTGGTATCAAAGCTTATTTAAGCGATCACCACTTTTACAAAGGTTATAGAGTCAATAAACCTCATGATTAAAGACGATGAGTCGCCTACATTTATTGACCCTAATATCGAGTGTGAGAACTATGCACCCCCCAATGACGATTCCATTATTCCTCATACTACCCTAATAGACCCCACTCTTGATTTAGAAGACTCACCCTCTTGGGTTCGAAATATTCATGACCCTTTCGCTATACTTAGTGATCCCAAACCAGGTGTTAAGACTCACACTCAACTTAAGAATGTGGTTATCTACTTTTGTTACATATCCTTAGTAGATCCCAAGAATGTTAAAGAATCACTCAAACATGAGCATTGGATATCCTCTATACAAGATGAGTTGCTTCAGTTTCATAACAATGGTGTCTGGGAGTTAGTCCCCCAATATAGCGAGAACAATGTGATAGGTATCATGTGGATTTACAAGAATAAGTAGGATGACAATAGTACCGCAGTTCACAATAAGGCTAGGTTGGTCATTTAAGGCTACACATAGATTAAGGGTGTAGACTTTGACGAAACATTCACTCGGGTTGTAAGGCTTGAGTCCATCCACTTACTATTCCCCATAGCATGTTATCTATGATTTAATTTATATCAAATGGATGTCAAGAGAGCCTTTCTTAATGTCAAATTATAGGAAAAAGTGCATGTGGAATAAACATAGGGGGTCGAAGACCCCAAACATGTCATCTAAGGTCCAAGTTAGACCATGGATGTCAAAAGTGTCTTCCTTAAGGAACTCTATGGGAGGAAGCTTACATGGAACAACTAATGGGGTTTGAAGATCCAAAGCATAGGACACGTCTTTTATCTTAAGAAGGCCTTGTATGGTTTGAATCAAATAACCCATGCTTGGTACGAGAGGCTCACTTATTGTCTCTTAGCTCGTGGCTTCAAGAGAGGGGGAGAGTGGATACAATATTGTCTGTGAGGAGAGCGAGTGTTGCTATATTGGTTGACCAATTTTATGCTGATAATATAGTATTTAGATCCACATGTTTCTAACATGCTTAATGTTTGAAGAGGATATGAAGAGTGAGTTTGAGATGAGTATGGCTAGTGAGCTTATCTTCTTCTTAGGTCTCGAAGTACGTCGAATTAAGGATGAAATATTTATATCTCAATCCAAATATACTAGAGAACTAGTGAAGAAGTTTGGTTTAGACTCCTATAATCACTCATGAACCCCTATATGTACATCAACTAAGCTTAAAAGACTCCTTAGACAAGGACGTAGAGAAAACCCTTTATAGGAGCATGATAGGTAGTGTTCTCTACTTAACCTCTAGTCGTCCTGATATTGCCTTCAGTGTTGGATTTTGTGCATGTTACCAAGTGTCCTTGAAAAAGTCTCACTTGCTCGCACTTAAACGAATAATCAAATATGTGAGTGGCACTCTTTCCTATGGTATTTGGTATTCCTTTGATATCAATGACCGTTTGTTCGCCTATTCTCATGCTAATTAGGCCGGGGATGTTGATGGTTGTAGGAGCATCTTGGGTTGGTGTTTTTACTTTAGGAATGCTTTTATCTCTTAGTTGAGAAAGAAGAAAAACTCCATTTCTTTATCCACGGTGAAGGCCGAGTATATAGCCAACAAGAGTTGTTGCACACAACTCTTATGGACGAAGAAAATGTTAGAAGATTATGAGATTACCCAAGGAATAATGACTAGTTCTTGTTATTATAGGAGTGAAACTAATATATCCCATAATCTGGTAAAATATTCCCGCATGAAGCACATTAGGACACGTGAGCATTTCATTCATGACTTCTTTGAGGAGAAGTCCGTGTCCTTGATCTTTATGGGCATCGAACATCAATTAGTAAATATTTTCACAAAACCTTTAAATGTACTTAGATTCGAGAATCTTAGGAAGTCTATGGGTATTTGTTTCATTGATTGAGTTCGGACACTTTATTTACTTTAAGGTGTTTATCATGTCCATATCATTTGTCCCTCTGGGGTGTAAACCATAATGGACCAAATTCCAGTGGTTCAAGTAGTCCCAACTAAAAATATAAAGCATGTCACTCAAGTTAATATTGTAGAAACCCCATTCTGTTACCCCCTAACTCTTCTTAGGTCCCTAGTACCTCCCTTCATCACCGTAAACCTAGGTCATGTCTCGAGTACTGACCTGGACGCCATCGGGCACTCCCCGGCTCAGTTTGACCCAAAAGTCAAACTCTTCGTCTCTACCGATACTGAATGAATCTTCTAAGGGCACTGAATACCCTTTCTAACGGTCTGCCCCGTGCATAATTCCAACTTACCATGCGGACGTACGATCCGTTTGCATCCGAAACCTGACCTAGAGGCCACCGGGCGCTCTCGGGATCTATTTGACCTATGTCAACTCTTCAGCCCAACTGAGGCTGAATGAATCTTTAAAGGACACCGAATACCCTTTCCTACGATCCGTCCCGTGCGCGATTCTAACTTTCCATGCGGATGAACGATCCGTTTGACTCTCGGAGGTCACCGAACGCTTCTCGAACCCGGTTGACCAAAGTCAACTCCCCAAACCAGGTCAAACTCTTTGGAATTAGAAGTACATCTCCTAACCTTTCCAATGGTCTGACCCGTACGCGATTCGGACTTACCATGCGGACGAACGATCCGTTTGCCTCCGAACGATTCCTCGTCCAATGGACCGACAAATGATTTTGAGACATATTTGACCCGAAGTCAACTCCCTAACCCGTGAGAGATCCCAAGGACTTTCAAAGGTCTCTGAATTACCTTTCCAACGGTGTGCCCCGTGCGCAATTTTGACCAACAGTTTTTCCTCGGTGGCCGATTTTCTGAAAAAGCCTGAAGCGCACTGCCAAATGGCAGGTTCCAGACCCTGCCTATCGGCACCTGTTGATAGGCAGGAACAGGTCTATGCCGATAGGCACTCACCTAGGCCTATAAAAGGAGGCCTTCACCTCATTTGCAAGGGGAGCCCAGATCTGATAAAAATCTCTCTGAACGAATCCCAGAAACCTCTCTCGAAGGCAGCATGATTTCAACTTCCAAATCCCTTTTTTACTTCCACTTTTCATCACCCTTTTCATCCAAGTTGGTGAATTAGCCACTCTCCATCATCATCCAAGTGCAAAAGGCTGCTCTCCAACATTCAATATCAAGCTCAAAATCTTCAAGAAGGTTCAACTTTCTCAAACTCTCTCTTAAATTCTCTTAAATTCCCAATAACTTGTTTTCTTATTTATCACTTTTGTTATCCCATCTCACACATCCTAATATACTTTTTATTTAGTATTATTGTATATCTTTTATTTTCATAAAATCCAAAAAACAAGAAAAAGAGGGTTTGCTCATAAATTCCAAGTAGGGATTCTCACACTTTTTCCACACTTTTCTGACAACTAAAACACTTTTTTCTACACACACACACACACATTTACAAATAAGAGATTCCCCATTTGTATTTATGGGATAAACCCCACCCCTCATTTTGTATGCAAACTACGTGGACTTTGATGCCTTTATAGGCTACGTAGGCATCTCGGGGTAAAACCCGAGACTCGAGTCCTTTTTCTCACTTTTTCTCTCATTTTCTATCTTCTCTAAATCCATTTTCCTTATATTCTATATACTTGCCCTTAATAACGTATTGCTCCATATACGTTATCGTTCCATTATAACGGTCAACGTAGGGGTAATCACGTAAATCTTATTTTTCTAATATTATTCTTATATCTTCCTGCGGATGACTTGCTTTATCTTTTCCATGATACAAGTCGAGGATTCCTACCTCCATTCAATATATACACATGCACGTATATCACGGGGGGAAACAAAACGAAAATAGCAAATATTCATGAGAGACCGAAAGGGAGGAATGGGTTCCTAACACCTTCCCATTTCGTAACTAAGCCTCCGAACCCTTCTCGAATCATCTTGGTTTCGCACGCACTAGTATATCTTTAGATGCCATCCTTCGGGGTGGCTTCCCCTTTTTATTTTGTTTGTTTTGAGTAAAATAGACTTGCGACCCTGAATCTCTCTATATTTTTACACCACATCTCAAACGACGCCGGCCGAAGTGCTCCCGAGAGGGACGCCTGGGACCCGAAGGATCCTTTCCACCACGAGCCCGCCCGCACTGGCAAGGATCGGGGATGACCACAGTGGCGACTCTGCTGGGGATATGTGTTTTTGTTTGTGGGCTTGACTCTATTTACATGAATGCTATATTTGCTTATGTTTCCCCCCATAGTTTCATGTTCCCCTTTCTCATATGTATCCCATCCTTATGCTTATGTTCACACACTTGTAGAAATCTCTCCATGTTCACTTCACACCACGTGCACCTAGGATCACATGTATATCCCCATGTTGCATGCATCACCCATCCATACTTGGTGTACCTTTTGGGGTACTTATACTTTGCTCCTTGTTTGGCATAATCAAGAAGGGCATTCTCATCATAAGATTATAATAAGAGAATCATGCATGATTCACACGACATCACCAAAGAGCATTGCTATTGACCAAATTTTACCCAGTAACTGGAGGGTCACTTCGTGATAGGCGCTGGTCCGGCAGGTCACAGTTAGTCTAAGTGATAGGACTCTCACCTTCCATTGGCCAAGTACCTTTGACGTATATCGAACGGTTCCCCCACATCGTACTGCTTGACCGAAGCCATGACGGGAGGTATGTCGCAGGGAATTCGTTCACGTACGTCGAGTATATCAAATTCTCTCTCACACGTATCGTCCCCACGAGGTATATGGTGAGGAAATTCACGTACACTCAGGTATATCAAATGGCTTGTCCACACGTACCGATTGCCCGCAAGAGCAAGACGTATATCGTGGAAGTCATGCCAAAGGGGGGAACCCATGATGATTCACCCAACCAACTGCATACCAGCATATAGGTGTCAGACCTAGGACACGCACTTTAGATTGTCGGTTTTAACCCGAAACTCTGCCAAAATTTCGGGTCGATCTGCCGCCCAATTTTCGCGCATTTTTAAAACGGGATCTTGTCCGTGAGCCTGGTTACAAGTCCAAACCATAGCTTTGCATATATTAAGAACCCCACTTTTCCAGGCTCGGGTCCTGTCCAGCATTGCATTTAGGAGAATTAAATACAAGTGAGAACATAATAATCATAATAATCATGCTGAGTTCCGTCTCCAAAAACATTTTTCCCTTCTTTATCAAAAATCTAAAAACATTTCTCCCATCTTTATCAAAAATCCAAAAAAAATAAGTTTCTTCCCTTTTTCTCAAAAATAAAATCCATTCTACGCCTTCTCAGGTCGATCACAAGCCCTTGGCCTGGCTCCCTATTAGCGTCGGTCTTCAGTCAAATCACCCCGGAGTTTCATCTGTTCCTCTGCTACTTCTTTCGATTCAGAAATCCATCCATCTTCCATGGAGAATACAGATCAAGCACCAGTCATACAGCCAGATCTGACGACAGTCCTAGCTCAGCTCGTGTCTAAGATTGACAACCTCCAAACAGAGGTACGAGAGATGCAACGAAACCAGGTTCCAATTCCTCAAGAGCCCAAGGTCCTATTCCCTCATGCTATGGGTCCACTCGAGCCTATCTGGGTTCCCAAAGAATATCAGCACGCTCTACATGCCCCTCCTGCTAATGGGTCGCCGCCTGCCCAGCTTCCAATGCCAAACATTGCCCAGCCTATGGCTAACCTGCCTGTGGTCGTTGATCCAAAGGAGGAGTAGTTGAATAAAGTCAAAGAGGATCTCAAGATGCTCACTAAGAAGTTTGACCAAGTCAGGATCTCTGGGAATTACATGGACTACACCCACATGTCTCCTTATCTTAAAGCAAGGTTACCCGAGAAGTTCAAGATGCCAAATATCGAGAAGTTCGGAGGGAGTGGACCCCCAATTGTTCATCTTTGTAGTTATCATCATTCCATAACTCTACTAGGGGCTTCTGAAGAAGTGATGGCCCAATTGTTTCAGTAAACTTTGAAGGATAGTGCCCTCCGATGGTTTTTATCTCTTGAGGAATCCAAAATCCGTAACTGGGAGGATGTAGCCCGAGAATTCATGTCGCAATATAAATACAACGAGGAGCTTGAGGTCACCCGTCGTGATTTAGAGCTGCTCAAACAGAATCCTGGGGAATCAATCAGTAACTTCATAACCCGTTGGAGGGCGCAAGTAGCTACCATGACTAATCGGCCATCCGAGGAAGAACAAGTCAACATAATGAAGAAGAACTTATTGCCCCATGTCCGAGCAACGATGGGAGGACAATACTATCCCCACTTTCGAGCTCTCAGAGAGGCTGGAGTGGAAATCGAGGAAAGCCTCGTTAAAACAGAGGTTGAACCAAAGAAGGTGTCCAGAAAATTCACCCTAGAAAGTATGACAAGCCTGCCAGTGCTACCATTTCGACCATCAACAACATCTCTCAACTAACCACATCATGGGCACCAGAAAGTCGCCCTGCCCCATGCGAAGGGAATACACTGAGCTCCATGCTCTACTCTCCAAAGTTTACCAAGCCCTTTTAAGCCGAAACCTCATCAAACCCTTGGATCCCCGTCCATGGCCAAATCCACTCCCAAGAAACTTCAAGGCCGATGCTCATTGGGCCTTCCACCAAACTACCGGCCATATCACCGACCAATGCTTTCACCTCCGAAACGTAATCCAAGATCTCATTAACCGGGGTACCATTCCCCCACCAGCCAATCCTAAGCCAAACACAACCCACAACCCACTCCCAAATCACACCAATGCCCTCTTCTTTGAAGAAAACCCAGATTTCGATCCCTCAACTCAAATCACACCGATATACTCTCCTAAACCTCTTCAGATTTGCCCATATTTCCTCCTACACCCTACTAGCCTCGCTGATCAGGCACTATCACTCCTTACCAGAGCATGCATCGCTGTCCATATCCGTTCTAAAAGTGGAAATATGGAATTGTCAGAGGTGTTAAACCAACTCCTAGAGTTGGGGATAAAATTTCCCTCACAGATGGTCATCGATTGCCAGAAGTTCAGCACACTGTTCTTATAAGCACGAAAATGGGCCCGAGATTCAGACAAGTGGGTGGTACCAACCGACGAAGTCAGCCTAGATGATGCTGTCCAAACTATGGCAGAATTATTCGGGTAAACCAATAGCATTTGCAGTATCACCGGGTTACTTGACACTTTGAAACTACAAGGGTGCTTGGTCCATTCAATCACACATATCCCTATAGAATGGGAGGACCTGTCTGAAGAAGCCGTTGAAGTTGTGGAATGCATCGACTTTACAGGGAAATACAGATTTGTTACCACCGGATGGGGGGAAGAATTAGAAGATTCGAGCGAAGAACAAACTTCAGGAAGAGTTGACCCAGTAGCCGACATATGTGGGATGATATCATTTGAAGAACTCCTCATAGAAATAAACAGGGCGACAAAACAACCTGAGATTGATGAGGAAACGGGATTCATATTCTTTCCTTATTCAGTAAATCATATGACCAGATCATGGAGACATTACCAGGTTCCAAGCTCACTACCAGTAAATGACAAGGGGAAGGGTGTTGAAAACCTTCCTATGCCAGAGATGACCATCGAGGAGAGCAAGATCCTCGATCAACTGAAGAAAACTCAAGCTAACATCACTCTATGGGGGCTTTTCATGTCTTCTCAGCTGCACATAAATGCTTTAATCAAGCTGCTCACTGGACCCATAGTTCCTCCCTCTACCACACCAGAAGAAGCGGTAAATTTGGTCCGATCCTTGACCTCTACCCGAATGCTATAATTTTCTAAAGAAGAAATCCCCAGATTTGGGCCGAATCACAATCATGCACTCAACATATCCGTCGAAGTTATGGGAAAGGCCGTGACACTCTCCCTTCTCGATAATGGATCCACCTTGAACGTTTGCCCTCTGAGAACTTTCAAGTGTTTAGGCCTGAAAGAAAGCGACCTTGCTCCAACCTCTACCACTGTGCGTGCCTACAATAATACCCATCGTGAGGTGATGGGGTCCATAAAATGTGCAATAGGGGTTGGCCCTATAAACCCCGTAGTTGAATTCCAAGTCATAGACATCCCAGTTTGTTTCAACCTGTTGCTCAGAAGCCCCTGGCTCCACAATATCAAGGGTGTGTCTTCCTCACTCCATTAGAAATTGAAGTTTTTCACCGATGGGCGAGTCATCACCATTTTGGGCAACGACGAAAATGTCGGGGGCGCAAGCACCAACTGTCTAATTCTTGAGATACAACACGGGTCAAATGATATGCTCCTATCAGGATTTCGGGTTGAGCCACTCCTACTCCCGATAGGGGACGGTTTTAAAGAAAGGGTTTGTCCAGAATATGACCCTCATGGCAATGTTAATGTGATTCAGATGTTCAGAAACATGCATTTCATGCCCGGACTGGGACTAGGATAAAGGAAGCTAGGGATACTTGAGCACATCAAACTGAAGAAAGCTTTCCCCCTTGTGGCTTGGGGTATCAACCTTCAGAACAAGAGCTCATAATGATCCACCAATATCTACCAAAGAGAAGATTAGACTGTATCCGAACTATCTTAGGAGACTCCTTGAATGGACGATTCATCAAAGAAGGCGAGGACTTCCCTTTTTGCAATTTTCCAGAACCATGGTATGACCACACAGACAAGAAGATGAAGCCTGGAATGGAGATATTTTTCCAAGACAGCTACCCATGGGCAGAAAGTTTCCAACTCCGCGTACAACCTCTCATCAAAGATACCGAAGAGACTGAGGAAAGTGATTTCGAAGATTCCTTCAACTTACAGACACTTGGGCTGGCACTTTGCATGGTTCATTTAGGCACTACATCAATGGACCCATCCCGTCTGATTAAAGTTGCTGATACTCCTCTCCTCAACTGGCATGCTGTGCTAGTTCTACCTCTTGAAATCTCACCTAACCCCAATGTTTACCCCATTTCTTCTTTTGTTGTCTATCCTTGCTCAAATGTAATCGAGACCTCTTTTGATGAGGTTCTCAATGTTGTTTTTCCTATTAATGAAATAAATGAAGATTTTGAGTATCTTGTTGTGCCTTACATTAATTTTTTAGATTTTAATCGAACTTTTGATGATGATGATTTTGCAAATGAACAATTCTTAACTGATCTAAATAAGGTTAATAATAAACAACATAACCGCGTTCAAGTTAATGAAGATGAGACTGTTGTTATTAATCTCGATTCTAGTAGCCAACTACACGAGATTAGGATAGGGGCCACCCTTGACGAGTATGAGCGTGCACAACTCGAAGAATTACTGAAGGAGTTTATAGATGTCTTCGCATGGTCCTATGATGATATGCCCGGCATTGATCCTGAAATAGCTCAGCACGAGATCCCCACTCTCCCAGATTACAAGTCGGTTAAACAAAAATTGAGAAAGCTCCGCACCGAATGGTCGCTCAAGGTCCAAGAAGAGGTGGTCAAATAGTTAAACGTGGGTTTCATTCGAGTGATTGAATATCCCACATGGCTAGCCAACATTGTACCTGTGCCAAAATCAGGAGGGAAGGTTCGAATATGTGTAGATTACCGATATTTAAACAAAGCTTCTTCGAAGGATGATTATCCGCTACCCAATATCGACATGATCGTGGACAACACATCCAGTCATGCTCTCAAGTCATTTGTCGATGGGTTTTCCGAATATAACCAAATCAAGATGCACCTAGACCACCAAGAAAAAACTGCATTCATCACCCCATGGGGATCCTTTTGCTACACCATCATGCCATTTGGTCTCAACAACGCTGGGGCTACCTACCAAAGGGCTGCCACGACCATCCTGCATGATCTGATTCACAAAGAGGTCAAGGTTTATGTGGATGATATGATTATCAAGTCCAAAATAAGATAAGGTCATGTTCTCGCTCTCCGGAAGTTCTTCGAACGACTACGACGGTATCAGATGCGACTTAATCCACAAAAGTCTGTCTTCAGTGTTACAAAGGGAAAAATCTTGGGATTCATGGTCAACAAATAGGGGATAGAAGCAGATCCTGCAAAGATGAAGGCCATGCTTGAGATGCCACCGCCCCGAACAGAGAAAGAAGTTCGAGGTTTTCTTGGGAAATTATAATATATCAGCCGGTTCATCAGCCAGCTAACCTCCATCTGTGAACCGATCTTCAAGCTCCTCCGAAAAGATTCAACCAAGGTTTGGAACAAGGCCTGCCAAGAAGCTTTTGACCGAAACAAACAATACCTAACCCAACCTCTAGTGCTCATGCCACCACAGTCTAATCTCCCTTTACTTCTATACCTAACCATAACAGACACTGCAGTCGGGGCTTTGCTAGCCCAATACCTTGAGGACTCTAGTAAAGAAAGAGCCATCTATTATTCCAGTCACAAATTCGCCAGATACGAGGTCAACTACACTACTTTAGAAAAGGCATGTGTCGCACTTGTCTGGGTCACCCAAAAGTTGTGACACTACATGCTCGCCTTGCCCATCAAACTTGTATCCCGAATGGATCCCATCAAGTACCTGCTTGAGAAACCCACCTTATCCAGTCTAATGGCCCGATGGTTGATGCTCCTAATCGAGTTTAATATCATGTACGTCACCCAGAAAGCTATTAAAGGAAGAGCCATCTCTGACTACCTCGTTGATTATCCCATAGACGAAACAGATGTCCAGATCTCTGAATTCCCAGATATAAATATCCTTTGCACCACTCAAGACCTCCTTCGATAAAAAATGTTCTTGGATGGCACTGTCAACAAAAAGGGATATGGAATTGGGATACTTCTGATCTCCCCAAATGACTCCCACACTCCCATCGCCATAAAATTGGATTTCCCTTGCACGAACAACATGACGGAATACGAGGCATGCACAGTGGGCCTCCAAGTTGCTCTCAAGAAAGGTATTCAATACCTTGATGTATACGGGGATTCTACCCTTATCATCGATCAAGTGTTCAGAAAGTGGAAAGTCAAGGAAGAAAAGCTCCAAGCCTTTCATGACCAATTAGAAGAGTTAGCCTCCTAATTCTGAGATATCACCTTCCATTACCTACCCTGAGCAAAGAATAACCTAGCTGATGCTCTCGCCACCTTGGCCTCCATGGTCGACATGCCCGAAGGAATAACAATAACCCCCTTCCTAGTTCAAAAGCAAGACAAACTTACCCATTGCTACCATATTGAGCTTGTCTCCACCGAAGATCCCGAACTAGCCGATTGTTGGTACTATGATATCTGGTGCCTCCTCAGACATGATAGGTATCCCGAGGGTTCCAATAAGAAAGATCGAATGACCATCCGAAGATTGGACGCCCAGTACATCATCTGTCATAAATCTCTACTCACGAGGAATTTCGATGGAACTCATCTACACTACATCGCAGGGGCTGAAATTGAGAAAATAATGCAGAAAATCCACAGTGGGGAATGCGGACCCCACATGAATGGTCACATGCTCGCCATGAAGATCATCCGATAGGGCTACTACTGGACCACCATAATCCAGGATTGCACTGCCTATGTCCGGAGGTGCCTCAAATGCCAATAATTCTCCAACCTCCAACACTTGCCTCCGCGAGAATTATACAACATAACCTCTCCTGGCCGTTCTCCACCTGAGGTATCGACATCATAGGGAAGGTTTCACCCAAGGTTTCAAACGAACATGAGTTTATCGTGGTTTCCATCGATTACTTCACCAAATGGGTCGAGGCTGAGTCGTACGCAGTATTAAATGACAAGAAAGTGGCCAAATTCCTCAAGAAAAATATTATCTGTCGATATGGGGTCCCGCACGAGCTGGTATTAGATAACGGGTTGCATTTCGAATCAAAAGTCACAGAAGTAGTCAATGAGTATGGGATTTAGAGACACAAATCTTCTCCCTACCGACCTCAGACTAATGGTGCAGTTGAAGCCGCCAATAAGAACCTTAAAGCCATCATCAGCAAGATGATCGAAAGTTGTAGGGATTCGGCCGACCGAATCCCGTACGCCCTCTGGGGATATCGAACTTCAATCCGAACCTCTACTGGGGCTACCCCTTACTCCCTCGTCTACGGCATGGAAGCAGTCCTACCCGTGGAGCTGGAAATACCCTTGCTACGCGCCATGCTCGAAAGGAAGGTTAGTGAAGAAGATTGGGGCCAAAGCCGTCATGATGAGCTAGCCCTCTTAGATGAAAGAAGATTAAAAGCTCTTTACCACATACAAGGGTACCATTGCCGAATAGCGCGATCATTCAACAAGAAAGTCAAGGACCGCGGTGTCCGGGAGGGGGATTTAGCCCTCAAGGAGATAATAGAACCCATCTGAGACCCCAGAGGGAAATTCAAGAAGAATTGGAGCGGCCCCTACATTGTGAAGAAAATCTTATTCGGCGGTGCCGCCATGCTAACTGACCTAGATGGGGAGGAGATGGCTCGTCCAGTCAACCTAGACCGTCTCAAGAAATTCTACCCCTAGTCCAAAATCTCGGCGCTACGACTCTTCTCATCCCCCTTCTATTCTAAAAAAAAAACTATTCATTTCCCTCTACCCAGAACTACGTGGGCCTGATCCTCTACAAAAACTATTTTAAAACTTTTCAAAAAAACCCCAGAGGTACGTAGGCAGCTCATACTCCTCACATGAGTGTGGCCCTTTGTTTTTCACAAAATAGTATTCTTTTCTTACCTTCGAGAACGGCGGCTCATTCTAAAAATACTTGAACAAAAGGATTATGTATGCCTTAACGATCAGTATAGATAATTCAAAATATAAAACTCATCGAAAGGCACAGCTGGGTGATCAGAAACTTGTTTATTTAATTAATAGTAAATTACAGTACGGATTACATAAGAAAAAGGAACGGATAACTCCCTTCCCCCTACTACCATAAAAATCCAAATAAAATACCCACATACATTCCCTATTACATAAATAAACTCCCTAGGAGTCCTACCTACAGCCACCAGAGGAGCCTTCACCCTCATTATCTACATCCCGAGGTCCCCAAGTTTCCCCTGCCTGAATAGAGTGCCGTAAACATTCCATCGATCGATGAGCCTTAACCATCTTCGAAAAGATCACAAAACCCCCTTCCATGGTGTTGAATAAAACAAACCATCTTTGTCCAGTATCTACTGCCAATATCTTGCTGACTACTTTCCTCCACAACCACTTCATATAATCTTTTGGGACAAGCCAAACCATCCCGACAGACTGAGAGGGACGGGTCGATGGACGCTGATTTTCCCACAGAGACCCAAGCAACAGACGCAGGCGCTCAATGAAATCTTCTATCGGAAAGAAATTTGAGGTCCGAGGGGGAACGACCTGCACCCAACCAAATTAGTGCAAAAGCCACCAAGAGAAGTAAAAAGAGGTCTATCTGAGACCAACTAACCGCACATACGAATACTCTCCTAGCTCCAGAACAGGTTGCAACTGTCCCCACCAAGGTATGGACCAATACAAACCATAAGACCCATGTTCCACAAGCAAATGCGCCCAGTTCTCAACATGCAAACCAACACGGATGAAGTAGCGCGAAAAGAAGTTGGGTACGGCCGATAGGGGATATTCTGGAGGAGTCGACAAGCGGAATATTTAGACAATCACATGAACAGCATCACAGGGCTACCCCTCAAAAAGTCGGAACGACCTTCTCTCCAGGCATCCAGGTCATTCAAGGTCTCCGCCAGTATCACCGCCATAGGATTGCGACGATATGATATCCATGAGGTAATGGTTGCAAGTTGTGGGTCCACTTGCACCTCCCCAGTCACCAATAGCAATTTTGAAACCAGGCCCAGAACCACGGCTCCAGCATAGCCAGCATCACCTACTTCCCGCAAATGCACGGACCGCAGCACCGTCGGGAGGGATATCATTCCTCTAGTAACCAATGATCTAGCCACTGAAGGCGAAATATGAAGAATCCCGACCAACAAATCCCTAGGAGAACGGGAAAATTCGGGCAAAGTCGCAGTAACACTGGGATTTACACCCAGTATGGCAGAAAATTCCTCGTAGGTAGGACAAACTTCAACCCAAAGCGGAATACATGGTCTTCGGGGTACCAGAATTGTACCGTCGCCATCAACATATTCCACTAAATAGGCCGATTGCACCACAAGGAGACTCGACGCATGTTGAAAGCATCGTAGTCGACATTATAAGAGCACATTGCTTCCAAGGCTTCGAGGTAATTGGCAAACTCAATGCTACCAGGGAGAGCCATCTTACAAGACTAAGAGACGGTGGGCAAGTAGGTAAGAATGCAAAGGTGTGATGAAAACACTCCACCCTTACCCCTTTTTATACTTGAAAATCCTCACAAGGGACATAATCCCTGCAAAAATCGGAGGGAATCCTACCCCACAAGGTACCAAAGGCTGAAGAGGGTACCATTCAAAGCTTTGAATTGATGGGACTGGATTGAACTACCGATAGGCAGGTCAGGGTGCTTGCCGATCGGCAATCCCCCCATTTTTGGAAATTTTCCTCTTTTCCTATTTTGTCAAATCAGAAAACTCAATAAAAATAAATTGATATTGTCAACGGAATTTCAAAATCCCTTTAAATTTCCCCTTTTTAATAAAAAACTTTCCTTCAAAAAAATTTCAAAAATACTCCTTTTTACGGTCTCAGCAGAAAAGTAAAAAAAACGCATGTGGATGCATTCATTCATCATTAATAAAAGATAACAAAAAAATCCATTGCATTGCATATATCTTTTTTCTGTGTTACATCATCTTTGTAGGAAATAAAAAGAAAAGGCAAAAACAACGGGACTCAGCCCGAACCAACATTCTTTCTCTCCCTCTCTCTCTCTCAAGAGCTTCCACCCCTGCGACGTGCTCTCTTTCCCTACGGTGAGATGACGCACCACCACCTCCTCCTCAGCAATCTGATGAACCACCCTCTCCCCAAGGTACCAGGAATGGCCGAACATATGCACCAGTAAACGCCTCATCCGCGCGTTCAACCCGGTCGCCCCCGCATCCTAAATGGCTGTCCCCCAAGGGTAAAAGGTCACCTGGAAATCTCCGAGCGAGCATAAATTAATACAAGATCAGAAGGAGAAAAAACCAAGACTGAAATGGAAAGAGTCTTACCCTACCACTGGTCAGGTCATTTAAGACCTGACGCACCGCCTCCAGGGATAGAGAGCCCTTCGGCTGCCGGTTGGCCTTACGTCATCGATACAATCGGCAGAAGTACCCAATAGTGTCATCCTTCAAAGTAATCAGCGGGATGTTTCACCCAATCACCTCATAGAACCACGTATGAATTCGCAAACAAAAAGAGACGCATAAAGAAAATGCGAATGCCTGAAAGGAAAATGCAAATGCGTGAAAAGAAATGCACAAACTGAAGAATACCTCAAGAAGGTACGTGTCCCCAGTAAAGGTCTACCGACAGCACTGACTGAATGCATCCAGAGAAAAGTAAAGGGTCCCAAGGTCAGACTCCCCGATCATAGAAAGGGATGTTTGAAAATATCCTCAAGTACGACAGAAACCACAAATAGACGACGTCGCCGCTCGATGCCACCATAAAAGCTCCCAAAACCAGAAGAATGAATAATCGGGCCATCTGCCTCACTTGCAGTCCGTCCTCCACATTGATCTCCTAGCCCAACAGAACATCCTTTAGCAGGGAAAACCGAATAGAATCCCCAGAGACTATCCTCCCTACATCACCAAGTGCCGCACGGACTGCCTTCGGTCTCACCCGTAAAGAGCGATCCACCTCTATCTGCTCTCCATCACAATCCAGTCCCAGCAGCTGCTGAACGTCTATGGGAGTCACAATCATCTCCCCGAAGCTGAAATGAAAGGTGTGGGTAGCGTCCCACCACCTCTCTCCCAAAGCGCACAAGACCGCTGTCGAACGAGGCGTCTCATCCAGCACCGATTCCAATCGCCCAAAACTCGCTGATGATACCACCCAACGCACCACAGGTGGGAGATGCTCACAGACATCCCTAAGCCCCTTTGTCCCATGAGCACGCATGTTCTTCAAAGAAATATCAGACTGGCAAAAAGAAGAGTCTCATCAAAAGTCAAGAAAGAAAGAAAAATCACCAAAAGAGAAAGGAATGCCAAAGGTCAGGATACTTACATAACCACTGGGGATCACTCTCGAAGAGCGATGACGCGATGGCTCCCGCAACAAGGTCCGCTCATCCGCAACAGGTTCAAACGCATCAAAGGAGTTCTCACTCCCCAAAGCAGGAGGCGCCATAGCCCTCCACTCCACATTCTCCCAGTTATCAACGGTCAACCACTCCCGGTGGACTGCAGTGCTCACAAAAGCTACCATTTCTTGAAGATCGAAATATTAGAATGATTTGCAAAAAAAATCGAAGAGAGAGAGAAAGCAAAAGAAGCTGTGAGAAAATGAGGGGATTCTCCCCCTTTATATAGGATGCCAAGCGCCATGCCGATCGGCCCCTCCCCCTACCATACCGAACGACACTGACCCCTTGCCTTCCCGAGGTAGCCCAAAAATTCGTGCCACTGCCGAATGGCACCCTTCTTACTATGCCGACCGGCACCCCCCCTTAAATTTTGTACAGAAAATACCAGATTATACCAGAATACCTCAAAAAATCCCCGAAAAATTCCCAAAAATCCCAGGAAGGATTTAAAGCCTTTTTACCAAAAAAGTTTCGCATTCCCTCAAGCGGAACCCCTCTTTCCCAGCGGAATCCTAAAAAACCAAGTGAAAACTCCTCCCGACAAAGCTACGGAGGATCCCTAAGGATCACCTGATCACTTCCCCAACGGAATTCTCCTACAGCACCTAAAATAGGTTGTTCCCCCCTGCGAGGTCTCCTAAAAGTTTCCCCAGCTATCAGCTCCCTAGCTTAGATCAAATCATAAAGCTCTTTCTCCAGCAGAATCAAAATCCAATATTTATCCACTCTTGGGTCAGAATTGACCCCGATCTTGGATCGTCACCTGAGTTAGGTCAGAATTAACCTCGATCCTCGATCGTTACCACTCTTGGGTTAAAATTAGCCTCGATTTTGGATCGTCACCTGAGTTAGGTCAGAATTGACCTCGGTCCTCGGTCGTCACCACTATTGGGTCAGAATTGGCCCCGGTCCTAGATCGTCACCTGAGTTAGGTCAGAATTGACCTCGGTCCTCATTCGTCACCACTCTTGGGTCAGAATTGACACCGGTCTTAGATCGTCACCTGAGTTAGGTCAGAATTAACCTCGGTCCTCAGTCGTCACCACTCTTGGGTCAGAATTGGCCCCGATCTTCGATCATCACCTAAGTTAGGTAAGAATTGACCTCGATCCTCGGTCGTTACCACTCTTGGGTCAGAATTGGCCCCGATCCTGGATCGTCACCTGAGTTAGGTCAGAATTGACCTCAGTCCTCGGTCGTCACCACTCGTGGGTCATAATTTATCCCGATCTTAGATCGTCACCTAAGTTAGGTCAGAATTGACCTCGGTCCTCGGTCGTCACCACTCTTGGGTCAGAATTGGCCACGGTCTTGGATCGTCACCTGAGTTAGGTCAGAATTGACCTCGGTCCTCGGTCGTCACCACACTTGTGTCAGAATTGGCCCCGGTCTTGGATCGCCACCTAAGTTAGGTCAGAATTGACCTCGGTCCTCGGTCGTCACTACTATTGGGTCAGAATTGGCCCTGGTCTTGGATCTTCACCTGAGTTAGGTCAGAATTGACCTCGTCCTCGGTCGTCACCACTCTTAGGTCAGAATTGGCCTCGGGTATTAAATCTTCACCCTAAGCCCACAAAATTAGCTTTGACCCGCATAATCAATCACCCTCATCACCATAAGCCCACAGATTCGGATTTGACCCGTAGAATTGATTATCCCCAGCACACTCCTTAGGTACTCAGAATCAGCCTTGACCCTATGAATCGATCATACTCCCTCAAGAGCATCATCTGGTGTCTATTCAACAGTCATCATTTGTTCCAAACTCACCCATCGAGGGGATCTATAGACACCCCATTCTGTTACCCACTAACTCTCCTTAGGTCCCTAGTACCTCCCTTCATCACCGTAAACCCAGGTCATGTCCCGAGTACTGACCTGGAGGCCATCGGGCACTCTCTGGCTCAGTTTGACCCAAAAGTCAAACTATTCATCTCCATCGAGATTGAATGAATCTTCTAAGGGCACTGAATACCCTTTCCAATGGTTCACCCCGTGCGCGATTCCGACTTACCATGCGGACAAACGATCAATTTGCGTCTGAAACCTGACCTAGAGGCCACCGGGAGCTCCCGGGCTCTATTTGACCTAAGTCAACTCCTCATCCCAACCAAAGCTGAATTAATCTTCAAAGGGAACTGAATACCCTTTCCAACGGTTCATCCCGTGCGCGATTCCGACTTTCCATGCGGACGAACGATCCGTTTGACTCTGGCAGGTCACCGAATGCTTCTCGGGCCCGGTTGACCAAAGTCAACTCCCCAAATAGGGTTAAACTATTTGGAATGTCGAAGTACATCTCCTAACCTTTCCAACGGTCTGCCCCGTGCGCGATTCAAACTTACCATGCGGATGAACGATCCATTTGCGTCCGAATGATTCCCTGTCCAATGGACCGACAAATGCTTCCGAGCCATATTTGACCCAAAGTCAACTCTCAAACCTAGGAGCAGTCCAAAGGAATTTTTAAGGTCTCTAAATTATCTTTCCAACGATGTGCCCCGTTATCAATTCTGACTAATGGTTTGCCCTCGGCGGTCGATTTTCTGAAAAATCCTGAAGCACACTGCCAAATGGCAGGTTCCAGACCCTGCCTATTGGCAGGTCTATGCCGATCGGCACTCACCTTGGCCTATAAAAGGAGTCCTTCACCTCATTTGCAATGGGATCCCAGATCTGATAAAAATCTCTCTGAAAGAATCCCAGAAACCTCTCTCGAAGGCAGCGTGATTTCAACTTTCAAATCCCTTTTTTAGTTCCATTTTACATCACCCTTTTCATCAAACTTGGTGAATTAGCCACTCTCCATCATCATCCAAGTACAAAAGTCTTCTCTCCAACATTCAAGATCAAGCTCAAGATCTTCAAGAAGGTCGAACTTTCTCAAACTCTCTTTTAAATTCTCTTAAATTCCCAATAACTTGTTTTCTTATTTATCACTTTTGTTATCCCATCTCACACATCCTAATATACTTTTTATTTAGTATTATTGTACATCTTTTATTTTCATAAAACCCAAAAAACAAGAAAAAGAGGGTTCGCTCATAAATTCCAAGTAGGGATTCCCACACTTTTTTCACACTTTTCTCACAACTAAAACACTTTTTTCTACACACACACACACTTACAAATAAGAGATTCCCCATTTGTATTTATGGGATAAACTCCACCTCTCGTTTTGTATGCGAACTGCGTGGACTTTGATGCCTTTAATTGCTACGTAGGCGTCTTGGGGTAAAACCCGAGACTCGAGTCCTTTTTCTCACTTTTCTCTCATTTTCTATCTTCTCCAAATCAATTTTCCTTATATTCTATATACTTGCCCTTAATAACGTATTGGTCCATATGCGTTATCATTCCATTATAACGATCAACGTAGGGGTAATCACGTAAATCTTATTTTTCTAATATTATTCTTATATCTTCCTACGGATGACTCGCTTTATCTTTTCCATGATACAAGTCGAGGATTCCTACCTCCTATCTATATATACACATGCACACATATCACGGGGAGAAACAAAAGGAAAATAGCAAATAGTAATGAGAGAACGAAAGGGCAGAATGGGTGCCTAACACCTTCCCATTTCGTAACTAAGCCTCCGAACCCTTCTCGAATCACCTTGGTTTCGCACGCACCAGTATGTCTTTGGATGCCATCCTTCGGGGTGGCTTCCCCTTTTTCTTTTGTCTGTTTTGAGTAAAATAGACTGGCGACTCTGAATCTCTCTACATTTTACACCACATCTCAAACGACGCCGACCGAAGCACTCCCGAGAGGGACGAACGGGACTAGAAGGATCCTTTCCTCCACGCGCCCGCCCGCACGGGCGAGGATAGGCTATGGCCACAAATATCATTTCAAATAAACATGGAGAACTCAATCTTGTTATCTATAATCTCAAAGGAGATTAATACGGATCAGCAAACGAGCCAACCAACAGCCGACAGGGTTTGAACATAACTTAAACACTGCTATTACTATAAAAAGGCCACGGGGCATTGGGGCATGTAATTATTTTTTTACAGATTAAAAAGAATTAATATACAGAGAGAAATTCCCCGTGGATGAAGGCAGTTATCGGTACAAGTAAATCGGTTTTATTGTGAGATTGTTTTACTATTTGGTTCCCAAACGCTTGGATAATTATTGTGATTATTTTCACTCACAGTTTTCGCCTTCTATGGGAATCGATTCTTTTTCCTAAGAAAATTGAATCCAACAAGTTAAAAAATGTCTCAACCTCACAGTGCACCTATTTTAGGCAATTAGTAAGTCAAATTCGCACTACACAGAGTAAGGTCTGAGATTTATATGTACAGAAATCATGCCGTCGTCCATCCATGATTTCGCCCACAAAAGCATCCTTCTGAACAAACACTACACCAAAAACAACAATCTGGCACAGTTTAAAACTGTGCCAGATCAAATCTGGCATGGTTTTGAACTTTGCTAGAATCAGGTGTTACAAAATGGCCATTTTTTTCTGGCACTGTTCAAAAGTGTGCCAGATTTGACCAAAATGGAACACTTCCGGTAAACTTTAAAACTATGCCAGAATTTTATATTTCTGGCACACTTTTGGTACACTTTATAACTGTGCCAGTTTGAGTACATTTTGGTACTCTTTTCGCACAATTCAAAATCGTGCCACAAATTGAAACACTTTTGGCACGATTTTGAATTGTGCCAAAATTTTTGGATCAAAGAAAAAATATTAATTGTTTAAAAACAAGAAAATTCACAAATTGAAAATCTCGAAAGTTGTTGATAAACTAATATACATACAAACTTCAAAATATTACAATTATTAATCATTCACAAACTAAAAAAATTGGGCAGAGTTTTCCCTATTTTCTAGACATTCTAAACCTGCTAATATAATAGCTGCATAATATGAATCCCCCACGGACATAACACAAAAAAATAGAATCGTGAATATTAATGCCATTAAGTAAATAATCCCCTTGTTATAGACCATTGACTTCATGTCTTCCATGTGGATAAAAGTTAATGACAAAATGTTATCCTGCAAAAAAAAAGACACAAAAAGGAGATAACATTAGAAACTGTGTAATTTAAAAAAAAATCTTATCCAAGCTGAAAATTTGCATATACGAAGTAAAATTATTATTGTATTCTCAAATCGAAATTCTTGTGACTATGTGGTCAGCTCCTATGAGTTACATTAGTCCCATGCGAGGTGTTAGTGCCTCTTACGGGGCCGTTTGAGGACTAGTTTAAGTTTTCAGCCTTTAATGTCTTGTTTTTAAGCCTAATCTAGATATTTTCAAATTATCGTCATATTCTCAGATCGAGAGACCTGTGACTACGCAATCAATTCCTACGAGTTATATTAGTCACGTACGAGGTGTCCGTGCCTCTTACGGGGCCATTTGGGGGCTAGTTTGGGTTGTCACCCTTTAACGACTTGTTTTTAAGCCTAATCTAGATATTTTGAAATTATCATTACATTCGCAAACCAAGAGACCCGCGACTACGCGATGAATTCCTACGAGTTATGTTCCCTAAATATCACTTTGGCACACAACACATTAAAGAATATGCTTATCCATTTTATAGCTTTACACAAAGGCTTATGATACCGAAATGAATGCATAATCAATGCAGGAAGAAATGGTTGCATAATGACGGGATAATCGTGGGACTTGAGATTGGTAAATCCAGGTGGATCGAGGTTGACATTGTTGCTGAAATTTGATGAGAATCCAATCGGTACCTTTAATATTTTTAGTCTACAATAAAAGGCTTCTTTCTCTTCCTTCCCTAATGCGAAAGGTGCCTTTGGCATCCGAATTTTATTACTACCTTCACCATCTTTCATCCATAATTTCCTTTTTAAATTCAAATGATCTTTCAACTCTTCACGGGATTTGACCGTATCTTTATTTGACGATCCTTTCACCGAGAGTATTATATCTAAAAGAGTCTCTGCGACATTCTTTTCAACACGCATAACATCTAAATCATGTCTAATATCATGATCCTTCTATTACTATAAGTGAAAGAAAATTTACCTCCTTGAAAAACCCTCGGTACCCATTAGATTCTCATCGTCACCCTCACTTGGATAAGCATCGTCTTTCATTATGACATCCTCCTTCTACTTCTACTTCTCCTTCTTCTTCCTCTTACCCTTCCCCTTTCCTTTTTTGTCTCCCTCTCCCTCTCTTTGAACACCTTCTCGAGCGATGTGTGACATTACTTGCTCAACTTCTACACTTGTTAACTTTATTGGAGCCATAACATCCTCTATTTTACCATTAAATGTTTTCTTTGATGAGACAAACCTGTAAGGATGGTTTTTAGGAAGGAACATATGAGATCGTTGGTAACAATATTTTGTTGACTTAGGAAGATATTGAGAAGGTGTATTTGTAGAACAAACAGGACATCCATTATAACCTTGAGTTGAACAACCTGCTAACATCCTATAAGATGGAAAATCATGTATACCCCACATCAACATGGCTTTTAATTAAAATATGTCATTTTTGTACACATCTCAAGCCTCAACTCCAGACCATAATATCTTTAACTCATCGACCAATGGTTGGAGGAAGGCATCAATATTACTTGATGGTGACTTTGGTCTAGGAATCAATACAGACAACATTGAAAACTCACTTTTCATACACATTGATGGAGGAGGGTTGAAAGGTTGAATTATCACTGGCCAACAACTATACTTACGGTCAAACATGTTATTCAGGCTGAAACCATCAGTTGCTATTGCAAGTCGAATATTGCGTGGATGTTTTGCAAAATGTCTCCACATAATGTTTGAACCCATTCTGCTGAATCTCGGGGATGACGCAAGAATTCCATACAAGATCTTGCACGAGCGTGCCAAGTCATTTTCTTTTCTATCCATTTTATGGTATACAGCCATTTTAGCCTAAGGATTAGAGGGAAATGTCGCATTACCTTCTTAGGAACCCTATAGTACTTTTTTTTCCATTAGTATTATGAATTTCTACCAGGCCCTTATCTAGACAAGTAAACTTGTAGTGTAAAGAACAACATTTTATACATCTATTAGATTTTTCATGCTCTTTCCAAAATAGCATACAATTGTTAATTCATACGTCATACTTAACAAAATCCATACCGAGATCTCTAACGGTGTTTTTCATTTTTGTATAACTAGTTGTCAAGTTGTTCCCTTCAGGAAGTAGTTCATTTAACATGCTAAGAATTCCACCTGTAGCACCATCCGATAAATTGAATTGTATTTTCAAATCATTTAACTTTATAAGAGCATACATTGTGGCATAACGGTAAGAACCAGTAGCTTGGTGCAATGGCTCCTATGCGAGTTGATGTAAACGATCATACTTTTGCCTTTGTATTTATGTGTGTGAGAATCATTGGGAACCTCAAAAGTTTGGGGGACTTCATCACTGCCTACACAATTAGATTCACTAATTTCCGCTTCACCTATAAACATCTCACAAGCATCATTCACAAGATCATTCAAAATTGGAAAATTGTGCACATTAGCGTGTTCTGCCGGTGTCACAGATTGAGATGGTGGTTGGACTTGATCAACAACTAATGTCTCATAATGTAAATTCCATAAGGTATAGCTCATGTCCATACCATATGTCATTAAATGAATGAATATATCATCTATAACAACATGTCCTTTACCATTTCGACAACATCTACAGGGACATGAATGTTTATCATTCGAACTATTATTACACACATAATGTAGAAATTATAACACCCCGTCTCTATATGTATCAGTCTCGATATTTTTCTTATTTATCCACTCTTTGTTGATTCTCGACAACATCTTGATAAAGTTGAAAAAACAAACATTATAATATAAACGCTTACTGTAAATATATTTAAGTTTATTAAAGCGTAATTCTGTATATATTTTAGCCCCTATATTTCCTCCATCTCCTCTATAGGATAAGGGTCCTATCTCATTCGAAGATACATATTTTGTATTGTTCATAATGTCTCATGCCATGTCCTAATCTGGAAAATTTCGCCAGAATCTCCCTACAGTTCTTCATGTACACAACTTAAATTGGGAGTGTTCATGTGTTACTTAAGTTTTTCGACCAAGAAAACACAAAACACTACATCAATCTAGTATGCACCCAAAGAACATAAAGAGATACCACCGAATTTTCCAAAATAGGACATGCATAAACATTATGTACAATACAAACTTTTGCATTTCCAAACTGTCCAAAATTGGGACAATTCAAGAGTTCTCACCATAGTCATAGTGAGACCTCTTAAACGGGTCTAAGGTATTTATACATGTGTAACATTATTATTGAATGTTTAGTATTATTGTCTACTTACTATTTAAATATATTTTTTTTTGCTTTTTCTTAAATTTTCAATACAAAATCTCATTTATCCATTTAATTAGTGGGGTGTCTACTTACTATTTAAATTTGTTATTTTTACATTATTATTGAACATTTAGAATTTAAATTTTCTTAAAACTTCGTAACTTATACGAATCAGAACAAATATGCATTTTAAATAAAGGGTAAGAATATAAAAACATAGATTACCACTAAAAGATCCCAAGCTCCGTCTAAAAACCCATGATTTATTTATTTGCATTATCAACATTCAATTTATACCAAAAACTCACACATTAAAAAAAACACAATAAATATTTAAAAATATATATATATAACCCAAAAAATGCAAACACAAATAAAATCACGGACTGCATAAATGCTACGATCAAATCTGATACCTAACCTAGGTTAAAAACATATAGATGATTTTAACAATTACCTAATTGGGATGAATGGACTGAGGGTTCTGAGTGGAGAGAGATATAGCTGAGAGGAGAGGGCACAACGTACTTACCGAAGGAAGATAAAGCGGGTCGGATAGAGAGAGCTCTGGCAGGAGAGAGAGAGAGAGAGCACCGGAGAGATCTAGCTTAGAGCTGGAGTGATGAGAGAGACAGCTGGCCAAGAGCGGGAGTGAGGAAAGAGAGAGATAGAGATGGCCGAGAGCGAGAAAAGTGTGATGTTCCTTTAATGTTTTTTTTTTTGGTATTATATGTTTTAGTAAGTGTACTCAATTTTGGCACACTTTAAAACAGTGCTAAATTTTGGCACTGTTTTAAAGTGTGCCAAATTGTTATTAAACCGCGCCAAAATTTAGCAGTGTTTTAAATTGTGCGAGATTTTTAATATTAGGGTGTGCCAAATTGCTATTTTTGTTGTAGTGAAAGTAATAAGCAGCCCAAATAAACTCAGATCTCACGAATCTCGATGCTTATGAAGAATGACTCCATCAACAAGAGGAGGCAACATGCCTCTAGGTGGAGGAAAATGTGTGTCTCCAACGATGCCTAGAAAAAATAGAGCGAGAGCTCCGTGAAGATAAACACAAGAGTCGTGTTCGAATGCCTAGACTTTGGGTAAGGAAAACTCATAGCCGAGGAAAGAGTTTGTAGCACGAGTAGGAGCAATCATAACAAGTAAGCCACCTGGAGAGGAGAAATTGAGACGAAGGAGGTCATAAGGATGATATCCGAAGTCTAGTTTGAAGGGAGATGGATCAACAACTGGATAATTATAGGGCTAGATCCATGAAGGAACTGGCAAGAAGTGCAATCATCACCCAGATGGAGCCTCCATTCTCTAGGATAATTGAGGAGGAAGATTTATTTGAAGAAGTTCACAACCCCAAACGTTCAAGATATACGATGGAAAGAAAAATCCCATAGACCATGTGCATCAATATAAGCAAGCGATTGACTCTGTGGAACCATGACGATGCATTCATGTGCCATATATTCCCATCTAGTAATGTCGTACAAAAGTGGTTTGAGAGTCTGCCTCACAGGCCGGTCAATAACTTCAAGTCACTCACGAAGACCTTCATAACTCGCTTTATTATAAAAAAGTTCTCACCCAAAGAGAATGGATTCTCTCCTCACTATGAGGAGGAAATCCCAAGAGACTTTACGCTAGGTGCTACTGGGAAACCTTCAAAAAAATTGAGAATTGCTCAGAGCAAGTTATTGTAGCATCATTCATGATAGGGCCGCCCCATAACTCCATGTTGCACCAATACCCCACAAAAATAGAGGTATACACCATAGATGATTTTATGTCTCTCATAGAAAATTATGCTAAAGTAGAAGATGTGGTCACCCTGGGTCGAGGTGATAACGATCGCAAGAAGGCAACCAAAGCAAATGATAAAGAGATCACCATAAATAGGGGTAAAAAGAAGAATGGAGAATCTTAAAATGGAGACAAGGCTGACCCGTACAAATCTTTCCAAGCGATTAATGTTGTTTTTAAATAACTAATCCTCAAGATCTTAGGTAAGATCAAAGACCAACAATTCCTCATGTGGCCGAATAACATCGACGGTGATCTGAGTAAGAGAAATAATGCTCTTATTTGTGCCTAGTATAAGGAGAACATGCACAAGACAAAGAACTGCAAGTACCTCAAATCCCATCTGGAAGAGTTATCCCAGGTAGGGTACCCGAATGAATACATTGAGAAAAAAGCTCACATCCCAAACCAGATAATATTTTAGAGAACTAGCTAGAGCATGAGTTTGCTATTACCCATGGTGCTTCGAATCCCAAGTAGATCCAAGGCAACACAATTTGGATGGAGCTCAATAAGGTCACTGCAGTTATTGAGGCCTTTCAAATTGACCTTGTAAAAAGCCTAGTCGGTAAGCACAGGCGGCAAGAAGATGTGGACTATAATAAGCACATAGTCTTCACAAAAATTGATTTGATCGAAGTGGGGACTCCACATCATGATGTGCTAGTAATCACCCTCGAGATTACAAAGTGGGATGTGGATAAGCTACTAGTGGGTCAAAGAAGTTCCTCAGAAGTTATGTACTTAAAGCTTTTTCACAAGCTCAAACTAAAGTTGGAGGACCCTAAAGAGCTGAACATCCCTCTGGTCTGCTTTGCTAGAAGAATGACTATGCCATTGGGAAAGGTGGTCCTACCAGTTAGGTTCGAAAATATCTTGAAGTTGATATAGTTCTTAGTGGTAGACATTGACTCACGAATTATCACGCCATTCTTGGAAGAGGGTGGTTGCATGTTATGCAAACTTCTCCCTCTACTTATCACTAAAAAATCAAATGCATCACAGATAGAGGAATAATGGAAATCAAAAGCAACCAAGTCATTGCTCGGAAGTGTTTTATCACCGCCATCAAGCCTAAATAAGAAAAGAATAAAGAATTTTAGGTCATTCCTGAAATGTCTCCAGACGAAGCTATATCGTCAAAATAACAGCTGAAGTACGAAAGACCAGGGGGGGAAGATATGAGAGTTGGCCCCGCAGATAGGGTCATGGAAAAATTGGAAGAAATATCTTTTAATGAGACTCGACCGAAAATGAAATTCCTAATCGGCACCACTTTATTTGAGCAAGAGAGGGAGGAGTTAATTTCTTTGCTGAAGCAAAATCAAGATGTATTCACGTGGAAGCCATATGTCATGCCTAGGATTGATCCTAATATCACATGCCATGAACTTCACCTTGATCCCATGTAACTGTCAATCACACAAAAATCTAATCAAAAGTCCCTGGAGAAAGAAAAAGAAGTGGAAATAGAGGTAGGAAAACTTTTTTAGACAAGGTTTATTAGATAAGTTCATTTCCCAAAATGTTTCTCAAACACCGTTGTGTTAAAAAGAGTAGGATAAGTGGAGAGTGTTCGTGGACTTCACTATCTCTATAAATCCTGCCCAAAGATTATTTTCCTTTGCCTAATATTGATTAGCTAGTTGACACCACATCTAGTCATTAGCGGATGAGTTTTCTGGATGCATACTTAGGGTATCATAAAATCCCTTTGTTCGACCCCAACGAAGACAAAATTTCATTTATAACCACTCTAGGCTTATATTATTACAAAGTCATGCCTTTTGGCCCAAAAAATGCAAGAGACACATACCAACGACTGGTTATAACTATATTCAAGTAACAGTTGGGAGAGAAGACAGAGGCGTATATTGACGACATTCTTTTCAAGAGCAAGCTCCAAAACGATCATTTAAAGGAATTAGCGAAGAGTTTTGAAATTCTAAGGTATTACAAAATAAAGCTCAACGGGGTTGAATTCTTCTTTAGGATTCAATCTAGAAAGTTCCTAGGGTATTTGGTTAGCAATAAGGGCAATGCCACTAAATAGTCGCGATCAACAACGTCATGTCTCTAAAGACGCTTCACGAGATTTAAAAGTTAATAGGGATATTAGTAGCCCTAAACCATTTTATCTCAATGTCCTTCGAATGATGCAAACCATTTTTTCAGCAGTTAAAGAAGGGAAAATGCATCACCTGGAATGAGGAATCCTCAAATTCCTTTGAAGAAGTTAAGTATTATTTAAGCAAACCTCCTCTGCTGACTATTCCAGATCCAGGAGATCCTCTTTATCTCTACCTAGCAGTTTCAAGTCATGCAGTGAGTTCGGTATTTATTTGCGATAAAGAGGGATGCCAATCCCTCATTTACTACGTCAGCAAAACACTCCTAAACATCGAGAAATGCTACCTCCCTCTGTAAAAATTAGCCTATTCCTTGGTCGTCACATCGCACAAATTGAAACGTTACTTTGAATCCCTCTCAATCATAGTCATCACTAACTTTCCCCTCAAAATCATCCCCCGGAAGGCCGACCTATCTGGGAGGATGTGTAAATGATCGATCGAACTGGGAAGGTTTGATATACAATATTAACCAAGAATGACGATAAAGGGTCGAGTGTTAGCATATTTCATTGCAGAATTTACAAGAGGAAATAAGCTAAGCGACCAACTAATAGCCGATCAATTAAGAATGAAGGAAATTTACCAGTCTAAAAAATAGACACTCACCCAAATCAAAGGGGACAGGGTAGGAATTATACTCATTTCCTAAAAAAATGTCATGATCGAGAAAGGATCAGACTTGACTTTGAAGCTTCCAATAATGAGGCTGAGTACGAACCCCTAATTGTCGGACTGCACAAAGCTTACACACTCGGGGTAAGATATCTTAATATATATAATTCAGTTCAAAGCTAGTATCCAATCAATTAACAGGAGATTTCATTGCTAGAGATGAGCAAATGGCAACATACCTCCAAATTTCAAACGAATAGATGGAAAAATTTGAGGAAGTTCACATTCAACGGTTACCCCAAGGGCATAATAGCTATGCGGACGCATTATCAACCTTAGGGTGAGTGGTGGAATCTGATTTCAGAAGAATTATTGAAGTGGAGTTCCTCACCAAACCTAGCATCACAAAGCTAGTGGTTGCTAAACTGATTCTTGTCGTAAAGAAAAGTCCTAGCTAGATGGACTCAATAATCACTTATCCGTAAAGTGACATCCTTCCGTCAGATAAAAATTAAGTCCAATAAGTCAGGGTTAAAGGTGTGTAATTTTATCTAGTGCCCCAAGGTAAACTCTATAGAAGATTCTACATCGGTCCCAACCTACAATGTGGGCATATAAGTGACGTTGACCAAGTTTTGTTCGAACTACATAATGGAATATGCGGAAGCCATGCTGGAGGAATATCTCTTGCCTTTTAAGCAATCAAAGAAGGGTATTGGTGGCTGTATATGTAGAAAGATGCAACCTCTTACGTCTAAAAATGTAAAAAATGACAAAAGTTATCCCCCATATTCCATCAGTCGACTAACGGCTTAAAGTCACTAATTAGCCCATGGACATTTATCCAGTGGGGTTTGGATATTGTAGGTCCACTCCCAACAGCACCAGGAAATTATAAATACCTCTTGGTTGGCATAGATTACTTCACAAAATGGATTAAAGTAGATCCACTACTGAACATCAAGTATACCGACATGACAACGTTCATCTGGAAAAATATCTTGATGTGATTCAACATACCGAGTATGATCATAAAGAATAATGGCACATCATTTAAAAGTAGACCATTCCAAGGTTTTTACGATAACCATAACACCAAGCATAACTTCAGCTCCGTGGCCTACCCCTAGAGCAACGAGCAAGAAGAGCCTTTTAATAAGATGATACTCGATGAAATGAAGAAAAGACTAGAGAAGGCAAAAGGGACTTGGGTTGATGTGCTTCCTCTCATCCTATGGGATACCATACTATGCCCAGAAGACTTACTAGGGAAATGCCTTTTTCTTTAACACATGGGACATAGGTTGTTATTTCTTTGGTAAATGGTCTGCTAACCATGCGAAGCACCATTGCCGATTAGGGTTTGAATGCGGAAGTCATGTGGACTAAACTTAAGCTAGCCAAAGAGAAAAGGGATCAGGGCTTGGTAAAGATGGCCTTTTACTATCAACAGTTATTTAAGCAGTTTAACTAGGGAGTCAATTAAAGACAATTCTAGTTTAGCGTATACATCCTCAGGAAAGTCCTTGGTAGTTCTAAAAAAACCATCATATGGAGAGTTGGGTCCTAAATTCAGAAGGAGCATTCAATATCATCAAAGACGATTTGCAAGGAGCCTACCATTTGGAAACAATGGAGGGCATGGAGATACCAAGGGCATGGAATGAAGCCAACCTGAAGAAGTTTTATTTTGAATTTCCTCTTTCTTAGTTATTTTTAACTTTGTTAGTTTTTATAAATTTTTATTCCAGAACTTATGCTGCTCATTTTCTGTTATAAGTTTTCCTAATAAAGTACCAACCCATATGGTTCATTTAACTATTTAACATTTCTCTAAAGTGATAAGATTATACTATAGTTAATGGTCAAAACATTGATCAATATCACCTTAGTTTGATTACAATTAATCCTTCTTGATTACCATTAAACTCAAGGTCCCACGATCTTCATCATGAAAAACATGAAAAGCTCACAAATTTCGCAGGCAAATAAAAAACCCACGAGGGATTCCCAAGAGGTAAGTCAATCCGAACTTAGTCGGATAAAATCCTGAATGGGTGGATGGCCACTGGGTGAATTTTTTTCCAAAGTCTACTCTAGACCTAAATTAGTGTGTAGAAATGACCTAAAAGGTGAAACAAGACAATAAAACACATGGTTGGCATAACAGAATGGAAAAATGCAAAACGTGGAATTATTAAAACAACTTGTTAATTACATAAAGTTATAATAAAGATCATTTACAGTTCTAAAAGAATAAAACCAGTACAGTTACCATCTCCGATGAGCAATCAACTCTGTAATGACTGCTCTTCAATGATCATCAGGACTTAGTCAAAATTCATCATCATTCTCATGTGATGATAAGTAATCCTTAACCAGTTGAAAAGGAAGGGCATCTAGAGGAATCTAACTCTCTTTATTTTTGAAGGGGGGATGATGATATGTCGGACAATGAACTTAGTACTTATATCATAGTTCAGAGTCCGTTAGGACTTTCAAGACCCCCAACGCATTCAACCAACCACATTTTTTGGCTAGTAGCTTTGTTTTATCCATCTTCATAGGGACATCTATCCACTCCTCGCTATAGCCAGCAACCCACGCCACACACATACTCTTTCTGAAAAGAGAACGAATCTTGATTATATCTCGTCTTAGCCCCATATTCATAACTCTGTCCCTTGCCATATGCGCCTTGGTTTCAGCAAGATAGCGTCTTTGATGTAGGCGAGCTGACTTTTTAAGGAATTCATGTCCTCCTAAATAAGGGTACCAACATCGGGAAGGTCCTTTATGTCATCCTTCAGTTTGGACATTAAGGAAGACTAATCGTTATAAGCTTCGATCCTATTTTGAAGATCCTTCCAAGCAGAAATAAAAGCACGAAGAGCTTGAACACTACCCCCTGACCAAGAATGGTATCCAGATTACCAGTAAAATAAGGAATTTATCCAGGAACATTTTTATGCTACAAGAGTAAAATAAAAAATAATTTAGCAGCAATGGAAGAAAAAATCCATCATCGGCAAAATATTTTGTTATAATAAAATTAGGCAAGGCCCTTACAAATAAACAAGAACAAAATAAAATATAAGGAATCGCAAGCTAACAATTCCTAGCTATCTTTGGGATTCTCTTTTTTTCATCTGCTCTTGTATTTCTGAGACTTTTCTCGAAAAGCTTTGGAAGATTCCTGGTCGACATGAGTATTTACCCGGACATCTTCATTAGCCCTTATTGGGCAAACCCAATTTGTACTTGCCAAAGAGCTCAGACTGAATCGGGATAGTGGCCCTAGTTAGGGAAGCATCCTAACCTTTTTTAAATTTGGACTTTTTGATAAATGTCAACTGGAATTTGGCATCAACAAAGGCTTCGTTATAGCCATTATTGTAGCCCTCATCCTTAGTAACCGCTAGAGCTTTTGTTTGGTCCTTCTTCAACCGATCATACTTGACCACCACCTGGTCATGATCAGTCTTTAGCTTGTTAAAATTTCCCTTAATTAGAGCAATCTCATCCTTTAAGGCATTCATCACCAAGATGGTGGATGACTTCTCAGCATCATAGGCTCTCTAAACAGCGGCCAGGGTGGATTCAGAATTCTTCAGAGCAACAATGAGGTAATATAATTTAGGTTGCTTAAAGCTCTTCTCTAAAATGGCTCCACAAACTAAAAAGGGAAAATAAGAATTATGTCATAATTTTAAAAGATTCTATAATCTAGTCAAAGTAAGAGAAAAATTTGTTTACAAGTGGCAATGCCTCAGCAGTAGGGTGGAAAGCAGATCATGCGTCAATTGATTAATGTGCTTGTAATTAAGCGCGATCACTCCCCCTTCAACAAACCTAAGGCCAAGGAGAGATTTTTGGCTACTGACATCACTTAGTGGTTTTCTCGTGACCTTGGGTGTCACCCCTCTTAACAAGCAATAAAAAAAATTAAGAAGATGAGGTCTTCACCTTCTTAATCTATCCTCGAAATGAGACATCTTACACACACACACACACATATATATATATATATATATATATATATGGGCAGAAATACCCTCAAGTTCAGTCCTCTTGGGAGCCTTAACTGGGGAAATGGGCACCATGTCATCATCCTCCATCAGAAAAATACTTCTCTTTAGGGATATTGTCTCGTCCTCAGTGTCAAATGTAGTATTGATGCCCAGCGGCTCAAAAGATAGAAGTGGAAGACCCCTCACTGGTCTAAGGAAGGTGCACATCAAGGATCGAATCTATTGGACAAGCAGTAGAACTGCTGGTGGAATTCTTGTATTCTAAAAGAGAGGATGTCGATCTTAGGTGATCACCACCAGCAACCAACGACCGTCTCAAATTTCATACTTTGATGAGATCCTCCCTATTAAAGTGAGAAGAAGAGGGATCTTTCTTCTTTGATTGAGATGGACAAAAGAAAAGAAAAAAAATCACCAATAACAACATAATTGAATAAAGCTTAACCTACGCCACTTCCCCTTTTAGGGCATAGAAACCTGCAATACTGCTCGCCTTCGGGAAGGGGTAGGTGTTGCCAATTTATGGCAATACAACTTTAATCTCATTAACCATTATTGGAATCAAGAAGGCTTACAACTAAGACCCTATCTGCCTTCCTTGCCTTCAGATATCAAGTTCCCCATATAGCTCATTTATTTTGTGGACCCCGTTAACAATATGCTATGTGTTTGGTGCATATTGGGTGGGAACCACCTCAAAAACTCAGAAAATTCTAGGAACAATTGATTTGGGGAAAGTATTATTCCCCCTTTATCTCTAATAACCACCCAGAATAAAAATGTTGTTTTTAAGGACCGGGATATACTCAACCGTTACTCAGGAAGTAATCGAGTACATTTTTCTAAACTCTCCCACAGTCATTTCACTAATAAGATAAACCATTTTTGAATGAAGAAATTTAAAAAAAGACTACTTAATCGAAATAGAGATGATCAGAAGAAGTTACAAAACTAATAAAAGTCACAAGAAAAATAAGCAAAGGAAAAGAGAACTTGAAAAAAGATTGTAAAGACGGAAGCTCTAAATGTTCTTTTTGAATGAAAGAAACTATGCAAACTATGGTGTCAAGTTTTTTTGATTAAACAGAGGCAAAATCCCAAGAGTCTAATCATATGGAAGAGAGTCCAAGGTCATCAATGCAACTGGTGGTTCATTTTTAAACTCAAGACTAGCTACCCCTTCATCGTAAATGATTAATTATGAAGTAGCCCCCCCCCACAAAAACCCAACACAAAATTATCATGGTCTTACTAATCATTTCGTCCAAGCAAGCATACAAAACCCTCCGACTCATTTTTGTCGAAGATTTTTGTAATATCCCGTACTTTTATGGACATTTAAATTACATGAGTGTAATTTATTAATTTGAGAATTTAAAGTGAATGGATAAATATTAATTGGCGAGTGACGGATTAATATTGATGTGTGCTATATTTACTTACGGGAATAAGTAAATGATGTTGGATTATTTTACATTATGTCGTGGTTGGGAAAGGCGATGAGTAATAATATTTTACTCGAAAAATACATGTAGAGGGTTATTTGGTTTAAAAAGGTGAATTTTTGATAAGTCACTAGGATGGGGATTTCGAGTGCACGGTTGGTCTCAGATGGGCTGAGATAGTCGAAATAGAGTACCTGGTGGTAGTGTTTGTGTTCCGGGGTCTTTTTGGACTAGTAGGGACTCATATTTGTGTATACGAGTCAATTTTGGGTTTAATAAGGGGATAACCCTTATTTCTCTATTATAAGACATGAGAGAAAGATAAAAGAGATAAAGGAAAGAAAGAAAATGAAGAAGACGAGGAAATTTTTTACCAAGCTGTAACACCCCGCCTAATTAAATACCGGGTGGCTAGTCCCATACCAAATTAAAACAGAATATACAGTTTGCGCATTCTTAGCATCACTGTTGAAAACATTAACAACTCACCCAATACCCAATACCCAATTAAGCAGGTGTTAAAAACATTCCAAATTTTAATTCCACAAAATCTATTTCCAGTTTAAGAATAACACAACACATTTTATTCTACAACACTGATAACCAATTAGATAACACCAAATAATTTGAATGCAATTGGAATAAACATTCCCAAATAATATAAATTCATTACAATAATCCCAACAATATCAAATGTATTAAAATGACACGAATACCATAGTATTTGACCCCGATAGAAGAAGATAACTGAATACTTTGGGCAACATGCCCTACTAAGAGAATACTGTGAATCAAATGATGATAGGCGTCTAAGCAAAACTCCATAAATCCATAGCCTGTCATAATTTGCTAAGGTTGGCGTCCCTGTTGCTGGACACCTGATATAAAAGATACAATAGAAAAGAAAATATGCAAGGAAACGGGTCAGAGCCCGATTGTGAAAATGATTTTTAAAACAGCAAGTATTTAATAAGTGCAATAAATCATTTATTATGTACATGTTAGACCCAACTCTCACTTGCCATTCTCACCTCTCAACTAGAGTGCACACTTAACGTTTCCTATTAACCTCCTAGTTAATGGCTCCTCTTTTCTAGTCTCCATATTATAATTCCATCCCAATATCATAATCCCCGTATGTCCCATACCATACGTCACATTATTGTTCATTTACATTTCTCATCGTTTCTCATTAACATGAATCATTTCTCATTAATATGAATTAAGTTTTTCAATAAACATTCATTAACTTAATTCAATTATCTTTCTCTATTCACCGTTATCTACAATTATCACCGTAGATAGATTTAACCATAATAAATATCCATTCATTCATTTAATCCATTATATATATATATATATATATATATATATATATAATACGGCACCCCTTGTCACAGCTGCGGTGCAATGCATTACTCTGCTATCATGTCCCAATATCGTTGGTCGCCGAAAAGGGGACAAAAGGTTCGGTGAGGATACCTCGAACCATTAACAACAACACAATCATTGGAGGCGAACATAGTTCTCATACCCATGGGTCACGCACATACGTACGTACCAATAGTCAGCGGACTTATCAACTCCCCGATAAGTCTTTCATAGACCTATGTTCTCGAGCGACAAATCAAAGATCCCATGGATTCATCAGGATATGACTGCCCTCACGCGCAAACCTCCCACCGATAGCAAGTAAGCTAGGTATGTCATACACATAATCATTAATCAATCAAATAGGTATTATCATACCTATAGTATACTAACAATAAGGTACTCACATTAACCTTAGATTATTCCCTTACGTAGCATTATATCTCTTTAAATCCCATGTATTAAAATGTCATATCTTTACTTCATAATTTAATTATCCTCGCATCCTATAACATCTCTCCACTCCCGACGTCGTTAAGGTTCATGAGCGGAGCGTCTCGCAAAGTGAAATTCAAACAAGGAATCCCTCCAATACACTACTACTTAACTTTGTCGATCGAGGAGGTTCGTCAAATTCAAATATGCGATCGGAATAACCTCATCCCCTCTTTCAACCAAATGTGTTCTAAACTCCCATCCCTATCCAGGAGCCATACCACTACGCTCTTGAACTACACCCAGTCCTTGCGAAATCAATAATGAGCTTAAACTCAGTCCTTGGTATTCAAATTGTAACCCTAAGGCTACCCTCACTTATATTAAATCTTCCCTACTGGACCTATCCTTAATCCTCATGCATACAAATTAGAATCCAACACATGAATCTAGCAACCGAAATTTCTTCTAATTTAACTAACATAATTCCAATCAATTAAATCCCAATCAAATCAATTCAAATCTTATCTAGGTCTTACTGATCTCCTCTCAGTCCCATAATATCCCATTAACAATCACAAAAAATCTACCAAAGTTATGGGATAAGAACCAACATTAAAAAGAAACAACTTCATGAATTCTCATATTTTAAATACTCAGAAAAATCAGATCCAAAAATTATTTGAATCATCAATCCGACTTCATATTTGGATTCTACACGAAAAATTGAGTTAGGTATGTGTTTTGAGTTTTTCTTAAATGTCATCCAAATGCACTCAAAAAGAAGATCTAAACATTCCAAATTGGCTCTTCTCATTCTACTCGTTTTTGCCTCTTTTTCCAGAAAATTATCAACATATTATCTTCAAGAACACAAAATGATTTTCAGAATTTCTTCCATAGATATATGATTATTTCATGGATTATTATCAACCTACAACATGAGTTTGATTCCTACATATGTTCATACTTCCAGAAATCCATTACTACTCCATTTTTATCTTCCAAACATGAAAAATCATCTCTTTTCATAATTATTCTAACATGGACAATATACGAAATTAAGTTGCAAATATCAAACACTTGCCTTTACTGAAGATCTGATCCTTTGGAGTTGAATAACATAGGTGGTGATAGTGGTGGTGACCTTTGACCTTTGGTTCTCCTCCTTTCCAAGCAAGCTTTCCCCTTCACAAGCAACCTTTCACTCTCTCTAGGAAGATGATTTCTCTATTTTGTGTAGAAGAGATGAATGAACCCACATTCAACTAATCTCCAAATACTTATAATAAGACAAAACCCGAAATCACTATTTATCCCCCTTGTAAAAATAATCAAAATGCCCTTTTGGGTTGTCTTTTTATTTCCAAATGACCCGAGACTCAAATTCAACATCCAAATAGACTTTTCTGACTATTTCAACCCTTCCGGACGCAACGACGCAGTCGAAATGACTATAAGGTCGATAGAAAATAAATTTTCTTTTTAATTTAATAAATTAGTCCCGACATGTCCCATACCGCGTCTGACTAAAAATTCAAATTACCGAATTTATATCATACCGTCATATCAATGACATCACATTCATATATTACCTAAATATCTTTAAGTAATATTCAGAATCATCCATTTTAATATCCACAATTCGGATAAAACCCAAATGAATTAATTTATAATAAGATCCAATTAATCCATTAATTTAAAATATAACCCATTTTAAAAGTCATTAAAATTACGGGGTATTACACAAGCTTCGGAGGATTTCGGCACGAGGTCGTCGGATTTATCCAATGAGGCAAGTGTTTAACTTGCTTTAACTATTAATGTGTGTTTATTATTCATATTATAGTTGGTGAAAACTATATGATTTTGGGCTGGTATTCTTGATCCAAAATGGGGTTTTGGAAAATGATTTCACGTAAATTAAGGTGATAGTAGCTCCATATGAAATCTGGGTTAAAACCCATGCTATTGGTGTAATTTTTTGGTGAGAAATTTGGAAGGGTTGAATAAAATCTAGGGTTTAATTAAGATGGGGTTTAAATCTGAATTAATTGAAGAATCCCAAGAATAAATTAGTGTGTAGATGAGTATATTGATGGTTGATGATGTTGGAGACCATAAATCTTGGGTTGGATGATTGTTAGAGTGATTTTGGAGTTGGAGAAGATGATGAACTCCCGAATCTGTACGCGTCGAACCGATGGAATGTGGTTCGGTTTGGGTAACCGGACTGGTTCATTTTTGGGAGCCATCGGTTCGGTTCATTTATTTCAGAACCGGATTGGTTCGTTTTATGGACATAGGTTCGATTCGGTTATGGCAGTTAATTTTAGGATATTTTTCTTAGACAAAAAGGATTGGAGAAGAATTCATTTTGGAGATAAATAATTGGGGATCCTAAATAGAGTGTGAGGACCTCTAAATGATTTAGTGAGTGGTATATTAATCTCGGGTTAGCGGGAATAATAACCGGGTTATAAATTTTAGGAGTGTTTGGGATGAACGACACTCGGGGAAAATAATTTCGGTGGATATATATACATTTATGTGCGTAGAATGTATGTGCCGGTAATATATGTGAGTAAATCCGAATGTGCGAGTAGGATGAATATAAGAATAATAGCTAGGAGTGATAAGCTAATATTCGGAAGGAAAGTAATGAGATATTTTTATCATAAGTGAGAGAATACTTATGGGATCAAAATAAGTTGTGTGTATACTTATTAATTTATACGAATTGTTATATTCGGGATTATAGGCTAATGCCAGTGAGATAGGCAGGAATAGCCGGATTTCATATATATATATATATATATATATATATATATATATATATATATATATAGAGAGAGAGAGAGAGAGAGAGAGTATATATATGATATAATTATAAATATATCTGTGTGTGAATGATATATTTGTGTGGAACATACCCCTCTAGTGCTATCATGGGAAGTTGCGCGATGTGGGTGAATCCACTGGCTAGTGAATGCAGGGAGAGTATATTCCCCAGGTCATTGAGTCTAGTTATTTGTACAGTATGGCACTGTATCATGGGTAAGACTTTTTGGGTATGGTTCGTCTCACTTTCAGGTGAGGAACTATGGCCGCTTCCCATACATTTGTGTTATGTTTTATTAGGTCGGTGTGAGATTCCAACCGGTGGTACTCACGTTGAGGTGTGTATTCCCTGGAAGATGATAGAATTCTAAAGACTACATCCATTGAGTTATAGCTCTGGGGATGATTATTATACTTATATAGTTTGTGATATATAAGTAGGGATATACTTGAAGTGTATATATATATATATATATATATATATATATATATATATATATATATATATATATATATATATATATATATATATATACGGATAAAATAAAGAATAAAGTGAGAAATAAATTGTGGCATCCGAAATAAAAATGTGATATACGTATACAAGATGAGAAAGTTATATACGGGATTAATAATATTAAAATGTGAATAGTGTATAATAACTAATGAAAGTTATTTATAATGAACGGATAAATTATAAATGAGGAATTTTAATGTATAAGCTCGTTCGAAAGCTTAGGATATTACATATGTGGGGTATGAGATAGCGTATGGGTGATTTTGAGGTTTTGGCGAGGTGCTAGTTAAGCGAGGTAGCATAATAGGGTGTTTAAATTACATGTGTTAGGTGTGAACTATTAGATGAGAGGTGAGGGGTATCTCATGTGAGTGCGAAAGCTTGCTAAATATTTTCAAAACGTTTTGGGCTCTGACCCGCTTGCAAATATTTTTCTTCAAAACCTTTTAGGTGTCTGGATATAGGGATGCACGGATGGTTTTATTCCTTTGAGTCAGACGATGCAACAATTGTGGATGCTAGCAGGGATTGTTTAGACGCTTCTATCCTTGTGATCTAAATAGGAGGTATTGTGAGTTATAATCGGGCATGTTACCCAGTTGTTGTCATTTATTTTATTTTCTGCATTTTCATTTACGCCTATTCGATTTGGTTGTAATGAATGTTTTACCGAGAGTTATCGGTTATTGTTTTATTTAATTCAATTATATGTACATTAATTATGTGGATGGATTGTTGATGCTTTAAGTTAACAAGATTAGAAAGTTTTAAATTTGACACCGGGCCAAATAGGTTATTAGTAATTAATTTGGTTTTCGACAGTGATACTGAAAATGATCCATATGAGAAATCCTGTTTTATTTTGATAAAGTATTGATTAGCCTAAATTAAAATAGGCGGGGTGTCACAAATGGTATCAGAGCATCAGCTTCTAGTGTCCTTAGTAATCTGTGCGTATGTGCTACGTTTTCAACTTTTCTTTCTATTTGATATAGAGCCCTATGCTTAGAATTGTTGATTCCTATGGTGTGATTTCATTCTCTTGTTATAATGTATAATTATAGTGAATCTTATATGCGTTCAGTTGTGTTTCATATGCTGAACAATGAAGGACAACCAATGAGGGCCGTTCGGATAACAACGGGAGGCTGGGCTCAATTAGAGTTGTAAAATATTTTGGGGGTGATAACCATAGTTGAGGTCACCGCTATTGTTGCTCGAGAAGAATGGGTCTATAAGGACTGCTACGGTGCCTCATATATTTTTAGTACCATTATAACAAAAAGTGGTGCCAAATTAGACTCACCCAATGTGGTTAGAATGGGAAAGAGTGTTGGAGGGGTCTTTGAAGATGACCACCTGTTAGATTTTTAGTAAATGTTGTGATTGTATGTGTTAGCCAATGAGTGTAAGATACCCAGAGGCATAAGCATATTGCAAAGTGTAATATACCCAAATGTTAAATTTTGGGTAAAAAAATTCTTAGCTCGGGGGAGCAGTGTTGTAGTGGTGGGAGTCAATCACCACATTTGAAAAGTGAAAAAAATATGCCAATGGAAGGATCTTAGGTACGGTTTGATCGCAAGTTCTTTCATCTGTTGTTCTAAACAAGATGTACAGGAGGTCCGGATAGAGGCCTTGTCTAGTGAACTTTGTACCCAATGAGGTAGGTACAATGGAGAAACGAGTCCTTAAGTGGGTGATGGACTCACGAGAGGAGTCGCCAGTGCTTAAGGGAAATTTTTCTTGGAAGATCGATGCAGATGGAGATAATGTCGTGTTTTGACAATGAAGATATATAAGATTCTATGTGAAAGGTGTTAAAAGGGTTGAAGAGTTTAGTCAGGGGGTAAGACTGAATGTAATGGTGCTAGCAAAACACCGTAGTGGGGAGACGCGGACCCATTTAAAGGATTTAAATAGTTGAATTCCTACCGAGTGACGATGGATTCAATCAAGGCTATTTAAGCCAGTAGTGTGTTCCTTAGGGCCAGTGGAGCTAAGGTAACAATGAGGGTGGCCATCAGGGTTAAGGCTACCAAGTTTCAAGAAACGGACAACCCTAATATGGCTAACATGACCGAGGGTAAGTAGATTATATGGAGTGATCTTTATTTTATGTGGAGAGTAGGACCACATGTATTGATTTTTCTAGAAGCGAGTAAAGGTACAAGAGTATGGTGCCTAGAGGGGTAATGATTAAAATAGTTTGGTTTAGTTCGAACAAACGTTTCATGTCTGGGAACCATTTGAGCAGCCTAGGCGATTGTCAAGGTATAAATATGAGTTTTATTCTCAGAGGAGGCATGCTTTATGTGGCATGAGCGAGTCACAATATTTTGATTAGCACTAGATTCGCGAGTGAGATGAGTTTAGTGGTTTTATCGATATCATTATTATGTTTATATGTTTTTCGTGGTATAGCGGGGTTATCTTTGGTTTCATCTGCGGGGAAGCGGGTGTAGTCATATTGATATATTTCATTGGAATTAATCATTTTAGTGAGGTGTTATACGAGTATGATATCATCCTGAGTATAGACTGGTTAGAACGATAGTGGGCTAATATTGCAAGGCTATCGTGTTTGTTGTTCCAGGGCTAGATGTGTTATTTTGGCGATGCCTCACCTAAAAGAGGGTTGAGCTCGCATTCTTATTAGTTTATGATGGAGAATTTGGAGAGTATAATTGTCTCTAGATATTGATCCCGGTGTGTAGGGACTTTATCGATATGATTCAGGATATATTGGGTTTACTATTGAGTGGAGAGATTGAACTCGTTATTATGTTTAGCGCTCAGGACTTGGTGATAGGGAGAGCGCATCGTTATATCATTCCTTTAGAGATGTGGGAGTTAAGATTTATATTTATAAGTCTGGGGACAAGATTTTGAGAGTCCTGGGTATGTGTTTGAAGTTTATGGAATTTGATTTCCACCAATGCTGAGTGATAGTGCATTGGTGAAAGTTCCTTATTTGGATGTTATTACGGGATGAAATATGCATGAATCTTGATAAACGTTGTGAGTAGAGAGACGTTGATGGATGCTAGGGCATCAGTTTTGAATGATAATCAATGAAAGTGTAGAGAAAATACTCTGAGCTGAGAGCCATTATATAGTATAAAGCCAGTGGAGACGGTAGTGCCGTGAGAGAGCACTGAAATTTTTTCTTCTCACCACGATTTGAATGGTGGAATGATGTTAAGGAGGATTAAATTTTGATTTATGGGGTGATTGAGAATACCGATGTGTTATAGCCACATCGAGAATGAGAGGCCAATTTTGAGAAAACGTGTTGTGTGATATTTCCAGTGTTGTGCAAATATGCACCGATTATAGGATGTATGGGCACCCTAGTTAGTTGATTTCAAATCGTTCGAGATAGGAGGACGTGAGAATAAATGTGTGGAATATATGCCCGTGGGGTAGTTATAAACAAGGTGGAATGGCATGATGGATTGAACATTATGTGAAAAAGACGATGATCCAAGTATATACGTGCAATGAGAATAGAACACCCGAAATAAGTTGAAAGGCTGTGGGAAGCAATTTATAAGGATATATCTTGAGAAGAGGAAAATCCAACTAATGTTGAAAATTAGAGCGGAGCCCTACTCTGTCGCATGTTGAGAGTGTCTTGTGCGTAAATAAAATAGTGATGTTTATAACGTGAAAAGGGCCCAGAAGTTCTCATTGTGGCTAAAAGTGCATGGGCCGTGATTTTTGGAATACCCCAGGGGAAGAAGGGGAGTATAAAGTACCACTTAATGTGAGACGTTATAAGTGGGAATTGGTGTTAGGTGAGACATAGTGATATTGCCTCTGGATTCATCACTCATAAATGGAAATAGGTTGATTCGAGATGACCAACCAGAAATTTGGTATCAAGTCGACGATTCTAGTGCTGGAATGGGCAGACAAGCTGGTAAAGAAGGATTGCACCGGTGCAAGGTGCCTCCCAATATTGTTGTGAATTAGGATGAGATCCTTGAACCCCACCTTCGATAGGGATTTTTGGGAAGCAATGGATATGATATTTTATTTTGGTCACCTATAACTGATGAGTATACGGGAGGCGATTTACAAGGTTGGATAATACGAGTGGTGATCATTATAAAATGTACAGTAATGGGGAAGGGAATCTACTGATTGCTAGAGTTATGTGTGGAAAGACATTTGAGGTTTTACGTGGAAATCCAGTCCTTTGTCGAGAAGGACATTAACCACAAATTCTTTTTGGGTGACTTTTGAGCTCGTACGAGTTACATCGCCATGAACTGAGATTTGAAGAACTAATAGGAGTGGTCAAATGTTCTTATGGTTTCTCTCAGGATGAGAGTTTTGTGTTGGGATGGATATAGGAAGCTGACACTTAGTGATGTGCGACCTTCCAATAGTATTAAGGTGATAGAGCCAGTGATGTATAGGCTTGTATCACTCAGATGTTATTGGAAGAAGCACAATGTGCGATCAGCCATTATTGAGGTGAGACCTTATGATTGATGAAGTGATCATACAACAATCATGATTTAATTTTAGGTACTATAGGATGTTGTGATGTTAAACATCCTGAGTCTTAGTACCAGTTGTATCCTAATTTCGAGGCCGAAATTCCTTTGTAGGGGGAAGTCTGTAATACTCCGTACTTTTAATGACATTTAAATTACATGAGTGAGTGTAATTTATTAATTTGAGAATTTAAAGTGAATGAATAAATATTCATTCTTTAGTGATGGATTAATATTGATGTGTGATATATTTACTTACGGGAATAAGTAAATGAAGTTGGATTATTTGATATCATGTCGCGGTTAGGAAAAGCGACAAGTAATAATATTTTACTCAAAAAATATGTGCGACATTATATTGGGTTTAGCAAGGTGAATTTTTGATAAGTGACTCGGATGGAGATTTCGAGTGCACGGTTGGTCTCAGATGGGCTGAGATAGTCAAAATAGAGTACCCGGTGGTAATGTTTGGGTTTCAGAGACTTGTTGGACTAGTAGGGACTCACATTTGTGTATACGAATAAATTTTGGGCTTAATAAGGGAAAACCCTTATTTCTCTTTTAAAAGACACGAGAGAAAGAGAAAAGAGAGAAAAGAAAGAAAGAAAAGGAAGAAGAAGAGAAGATTTTCGCCCAAGCTGCGGTGGATTTCGGCATGAGGTCGTCAGATTTATCCAACGAGGCAAGTGTTTAACTTGCTTTAACTATTTATGTGTGTTTATTATTCATATTATAGTTGGTGAAAACTATATGATTTTGGGTTGGGATTCTTGAAACAAAATGGGTTTTTGGAAATGATTTCATGTAAATTGAGGTGATAATAACTCCACATGAAATATGGGTTAAAATCCATGTTAATGGTGTAATGTTTTGGTGAGAACTTTGGAAGGTTTGGATAAAATCTAGGGTTTAATTAAGATAGGGTTTAAATCATAATTAACTTGAAGAATCCCAAGAATAAATTAGTGTTTAGATGAGTATATTAATGGTTGATGATGTTGTAGACCATAAATATTGGGTTGGATGACTTTTGGAGTGATTTTGTAGTTGGAGAAGATGATGAACTCCCGAATATGTACACGTTGAACCGATGGAATGCAGTTCGGTTTGGGTAATCGGACCAGTTCATTTTTAGGAGCCATCGGTTCGATTCATTTATTTTCGAACCTAATCGGTTCATTTTATGGCCAAAGGTTCGATTCGGTTATGGCAGTTCATTTTGGTATATTTTCTGTTTCACATTTCCTCGCTAAGGAAATATCTTAGAGACGATTTGGCTCATTCTCACATTGCTTTGGAGGACATCGATCTCCAGCCTGATAGCTCCTACGAGGAGGGTCCGATTGCGATTTTGGACCGAAGTGAGCGGAAACTATGGTCAAAGATAGTCCCGTTAGTGCGTGTTCAGTGGCGACATCATAATGTCGAGGAGTCCACATGGGAGCGCGAGGATGAGATGCGCGAACATTATCCAGAGTTGTTCTTACCAGGTACTTTCTAGTTCCGAATTTCGGGACGAAATTCAGTTATTAGGGGGGAATTATGTAATACCCCGTATTTTTGTGATATTTATTTTATGGGATTAATTTAATTAAATGCGTATTAATTGGAAATTAATCCGGATTAAAATACTAGCGAGATGCGAGTTGGTATTTGAATATAATGTGCATATATGATTATACATGAATATTGAAGTATGAAATTTTTCGTGAGATTGAAATATGGCAATTTGGAAATTTTGTTGAGACGCGCGTGACAGTCGCGTCAGGTTTATATTATGATAATTAAAAAGTGAATTTTAGTTCTATTAACCGTATGGTCGTTTTGAGTGCGCCAACGCGTCCGGAAGGGTCGAAATAGTAAGAAAACACTAGCCGGAGGTTTGGTTTGGGTCCCGGGGTATTTTTAGGCCATACCGGCAACCAAAAAGGGCAGTTTGGTAATTTTAGAATTTTGGGATTTTTGATTAACGAATTTTAGGAGTTTTAATTGAAAAATTAAAACACCTACTAACCCATTACCAGCCATTATCTAATTAGAGGGCTACGGGGGTTATTAGAACTAGCCCCAAAAGTTACTTAGGCAAAAACCCTAGCCACCATTGTTACTTGGAGAAGAAAGCTTGTAGAAGGAGAGATAGAAGGATTCTGAAGAGAAAGGGAGAACCATTCATCAAATTCCTCATCAAATCAGAGATTCCAATAAGGCAAGTGATTTAATTTTGTTTTTATAGAGAATGTTTCTTCCATGTGTAGGAATTGATAAAAATCTGATTTGTTCTTGGGAGTTAATGAAAAAACCCATTAAATTGGAAATAGAATCTTACATATTGATGAGGAATTTCATATAGAATTATATGTAGGCGATTATTCTGATGTTAATAATATCTTGGATGAAACAAAAACGGATTATAATAGGTTCAATGATGATTTACAAATGTTAGGGTTCATGTTCATATAATTTAAGGATAAATGAAGAGATTTGAAGATTTGATGAGGTTTAAGATGAGTTAGCCCTATATAAACGTTTGATTATGACCTATGAGTGTTTAGTACGAATTATGAACCTTAAAATGATGTTGGGTCAATTTTTATGTGAGATTAGGAGTGAAGAAAATTGGGAAAAACGAAATAAGGATTTCTGGGCTCGAAACTGGCCACTCGTTAGAAGACCTGCCCAGGTCGTTCGAACGAGCTCGTTCGAACGAGCTTCTAACGAGTTGACCTTTGACTTCTAACGAGGGTGAAGTTCATTCAATAATCTCGTTCGAACGAGACCTCATTAGATAGCCCAGTTCGTTCGAACGGACTCTCGTTCGAACAGCCTCGTTCGAACGAGACTTCGAACGAGTTGACAGTTTAGGCTTTTTAGCCTGTTTTGATCCCGAGTGCCCCGTAACCTTGTGTATAGGTAGAGATAGCTTTCCCTTGATGATTAATTGATATATTTGGGATGTTTGGGTTATAATGAGGAGTCAAACCTAGAAGTGTAGTTTGAACCTAAAGGAAAATATGAGTAGGACGTGAGAGTCTATTACGATGCGAGAACTATTGACAGCCTAGCTTATTATATTAACCGGGAATATATAAATTGTGTAGTATTATATGTCTGTACGAGAATGAGAAGTGTACCACCATCATATTATGATGATTACTAAGACGTGTGCATACTTAGTATATGTATTGATTTTATGTGTATGACATACCTACCATACTTGCTATCACGGGAGGTTTGCGTTCGCTTAGGGCCCTCTAATCCTTGTGTTGCCCGGTATTAGATTGGTTATCTCGATGAACATAGGTCAGAGAAGGACTTATTGGGATGTTAATAAGTCTGCTGATCGTGGGAGCGCAGGTATGTGCGTGACCCATGTGATGTGACTGTGTTCGCCTCCATTATTTGTGATGTTGTTATCTAAACGATTCCTGAGAGATTCAGAATGTGTGATCCTTATGTACGTGATGTACCGGGATGGATAGCAGAGTATGTGTGCACCGCAGCTTAGGCTCGGGGTGCTTGTATTGTATATTTATGATGTGAATAATATACACTTAATTAATGGGAACTTTCATGTTAATATTGTGAATAAAATTATGGAATTTTTTGAGAAAACATAACGGGTTAACCGATAGTGAAATGTATTACATATTGAGAATCTGAGTTTAAGTAAAGCCCTCTATTTATTTGATAAAGCTAGAATGTATTATGGGAATCGAGTAGTAAGGGGTAGAACTTATTACGTTTTGGTTAGATATATGTGTCATTTATATGGGTAATGTACGTTAGGAGTGCACATGTAGTCGAGAGGTGAGAATTTCATGTGAGTGCACGTCCTAACATGTATTTTGCATTTAATGTTTTAATGTTATTAAAACACTTGCTGTTTTTAAAATGATTTCCACTTTCGGGCTCTGACCCATTTGCTTTCAAATCTATTTTTGTAAAAACCATTTTAGGTGCCCAGCCACAAGGACACCATGCTTAGGATCCTCATTCAGGTGACGAGCTGTAGCTGTTTGTGGAAGTTACAGGACTTTTCTTGTAGACGCTTCATCTACTTTGACTCTATATTCAGCAGTTATCAGTTGTAGGGCATGTCGCCCATTCCTTTTAGAGACATTTCATTTATTTCAGTTATTCAGACTTCTGGCATGTAATTATTCAGGATTCAGACTTGTCGTATTATTTTTCAGTTGTGGGTTTATTGTGAGGAGTTTTTCCTCCGGATTTATATTTACTTTGTTGGTTATTCATTACTTCATTATGGTGAATGGTTGTTATTATTTCATTATTCTTTTACTGCATGTTAATCAGACTTAACTTAAAATTTGGCACTTACTTTTTAAATACTAGGTGGTTAGTAATTATTAAAATGTTTTCGACAGTGATGCTATTAACTGAACCAACTTGGCATTTTGAATTAATTTAATAAAGGAGTAGCTACCCAGTATTTAGTTAGTCGGGGTGTCACAGGTGGTATCAGAGCATCAGGTTCTAGTGTCCTTTAGGATCTGAACGGCTTATTATGTTTCCGCTGAGCTTTCTTTGATGTAGAATCCTATATTTTAGGATTGTTGTATTCCCTTGTTTATGCTACGTTCTTCAGCTATTTTAAGTTTATAACTGCGAACTTATAAACTTCATTCTTATTTCAGATGCCTCCACGACGTACACAAAGGATTTCCAGGGATGCAACGCCAGAACCATAGCCCGCGCCAGTTCAGGGCACGATGAATGCCGCCGAGGTTGCAGCCATTATGGCTCAGGCGATAAATGCCGCACTAGCAGTAGTTCAGCAGGCACCACCTCAGGCGCCGATAGCCGCGCCAGTTCAGGCTCATGCATTCCCGTCTCCTTGGGAACGTGTTCGAGATGCTTTCCAGAAAGCACACCCTCCGGAGTTCGCAGGTAGCTCAGATGTGGTAGTTTCGAGTCAGTGGAGGAAGGACATCCAGCGACACCTGAGGATGTATGAGTGCACAGATGTCCAGAAGTAGATACTAGCTACCTTTAAGCTAGTAGGATCTGTACTGCAGTGGTGGGAGTCTATTACCACCGTAGAGGTGAGGGATACTCTCACCATTCAGGAGTTTTGGGTGCGGTTTGACCGCAAGTACTTTCCGTCGGCTGTTAACACAGAGATGAGGAGGAAGTTGATGAGCCTCAAGCAGGAGGGTAAGACTGTGGCCGAGTATGAGGCCGAATTCACTGATCTTCTGAACATTGTTCCAGATGAGATACCGCCGGAGGAAAAGAAGATACAGAAATTTACTGACGGGTTGACCTGGAGGATTCGTCAGCACTTGTTAGGGAAACTCTCGTTAGCCACTTATTCTGATGTGGTTAACGCTGCATTGATCCATTTCCAGGATCACCGCTTTCACATGGCTGAGGGCAAGCGATCGGGAGAGTCCAGCCATCAGGGCAGGACTGGAGGAAATGGTGCCAGTGGGGCATAATCTGTTCAGGGGCAGAGGCAGGGTGATCAGGGTACCCAGCAGGGGGATCATAAGAGGTTCAGGTCAGGAAATTTTAGGTACGGACAGGGAGGTTTCCGGAAGGGCCATCAGGGTCCGAACGGCCATCAGCACCAGCAGGGTCCGAATGGTCAACAGCAGTTTCAGCAGGGCCAGCAGGGCCAGTGGAGGAATGGTAATGGCCACCAGGGCCGGGGACAGTAGGGACACAGAGGGGGGAACTTCCCGGGGAAGTGTTTCGTTTATGGCAAGACTGGCCATAAATGCCAGGACTGTCCTGATAGGGGCAGGGCCCCGCATCAGCAGCAGGGTGCTCGACATGAGCCACAGAGGCCACTTTTTCCGCCAGCCCTTCCAGCTCCAGCCCAGGTGCCAGCTCTTCCAGCCATTCCAGCAGTTCCTGTGCAGCAGGGATAGTTACAGTATGGACGTGTCTATAACGTCCACCAGGCAGCAGCTCCGCAGGCACCACCCGCGATTGAGGGTACGTTTCCTATCCATGGTACTATGGGTCGGGTTTTGTTTGATACGGGGGCAACACATTGCTTTATAGCTACACATTTTGCGAAAGCCTTAGGGTTGTTAGCCACAGCAGAGAGCACTGTGATGTGTGTAGACTCACCATTGGGGAGTGGGCCACTTATGTTCTTTATATGCCGGGGAGTAGGGGTAGAGATTGGTAGTCTGGTGTTACCTGCAGATATGTTAGTATTAGAGATGACCGAGTATGATGCCATTATTGGTATGGATTGGCTTGTTGCGTACCGAGCCATGATTGACTGTTTCAGTAGGAGTATTATCTTCTCCATTCCCGGGCAGGAGATGTTTTTTGTGGCGATGCCTCATTCCGAGGGAGGATCGTCCACTCATTTGTATTATATAGAGGTGGAGACCTCTAAGGAGGTGGTGATATCACTTGATTAGATTCCGGTTGTTAGAGAGTTTGTCGATGTATTTCAAGATATACCTGGATTACCCCCCAGTCGAGAGATAGACTTTGTCATAGACTTATTGCCAGATACGAGACCTATAGCACGCGCACCGTACCGTATGGCTCCAGCTGAGACGAGGGAGTTACGGGATCAGATTGAGCAGTTGTTGGGTCAGGGGTTTATACGGAGGAGTACTTCGCCGTGGGGTGCCCCTGTGTTGTTCATGAAGAAGAGAGATAGTTCACTGAGATTGTGTGTGGACTACTGAGAGTTGAATAAGGTCACGATACGGAATAAATATCCGTTGCCTCGAATAGATGACTTATTCGACCAGTTGAGAGGAGCTTCTTTCTTCTCAAAGATTGATTTGAGATCGGGATACCATAAGTTGCGTATCAGGGAGGAGGATGTCTCGAAGACTGCGTTCTTGTCGAGATACGGTTCTTACGAGTTTCGGGTTATGCCTTTTGGTTTGACCAATGCTCCAGCCGTGTTTATGGACTTAATGAATAGGGTGTTCAGGGATTTCCTGGATCAGTTTGTCATTGTCTTCATTGATGATATTCTGGTTTACTCCCAGACAGAGGAGGAGCACACCGAGCATTTGAGACAAGTTTTGCAGACACTACGTCAGAACAAGTTGTATGCAAAGTATGAGAAATGCGGGTTTTGGCTGAAGGAGGTCCAGTTTTTGGGACATATTATTTCCGATCGGGGAATATCTGTTGATCCGGGGAAGGTATCCGCGGTGAGGGAGTGGGGACAGCCCACGACACCGACAGAGATTCGTAGTTTCTTGGGCCTAGCAGGACACTACAGGAGGTTCATTCGGGGATTCTCGAAGATAGCAGGTCCTTTGACACATCTGACTCGTAAGGGTGTGCCATTCATCTGGAGTGATGCCTGTCAGTTGGCATTCGATGAATTGAAGGATAAGTTGACCTCAGCACCTGTGTTAGCATTGCCGAGACCGGGAGTTGAGTATCTAGTATACACCGATGCATCCTTACAAGGACTTGGAGGTGTATTACAGCAGGAGAGTCAGGCCATAGCTTATGCTTCCCGTAAGCTAAAGCCTCATGAGAATAATTACCCCACTCATGACTTGGAGTTGGCGGAAGTTGTATTTGCCCTTCGTATTTGGAGACATTACCTTTTGGGGGAAAAGTTTCGATTGTTCACAGACCACAAGTCCCTACAGTACCTATTCACGCAGAAGGAGTTGAATATGCGGCAACGGAGGTGGCTTGAGTTTGTGAAGGATTATCAGTTCGATATCCAGTATCACCCGGGGAAGGCTAACGTGGTAGCAGACGCGTTGAGTCGTAGGCCAGCAGATGAAGTGGCAGGGGTGTGGAAGGCCAAATGGAAGGAATTGGGACACCAGGATGCAGTGGCCCGATCATTCATGTCGGTAATGATTGTTACACCACAGATTGTCACGAGAGTGGTAAAGGCACAAGCAGATGACTCGTTCTGTCAGGAGATGATAGTTCGATTACTAATAGAGGGAGCTGAATCCTATACCGTTAGCTCAGACGGGGGATTACGCTTCAATGGGAGATTAGTAGTTCCGGATGGGGAGGAATTACGGCATGAGGTGATGGCAGAGTCGCACGGCTCACGGTTCGCAGTACATCCCGGTGGGGACAAAATGTACCAAGACATGAGACGACAGTATTGGTGGAGCGGGATGAAGAGAGATATTGCCGAGTTTGTTTCTAAATGCGCCACTTGTCAGCTAGTAAAAGTGGATCATCAGAGACCGGCAGGACTGCTACAACCGTTGGAGGTCCCGATGTGGATGTGGGAGAGCATATCCATGGACTTTATCACGGGATTGCCTACGTCACAGATAGGTCACGACTCCATTTGGGTAATTATGGACAGGTTGACCAAAGTCGCTCATTTTTTACCCGTAAGGACAGACTACACTGCGGGACAGTATGCCCAGCTCTTTATTGTAGAGATAGTGAGACTTCATGGTGTACCCCTAAATATCGTGTCTGACCGAGACAAGATAATTGTTTCACGATTTTGGGAGAGTTTTCAGGAGGCCATGGGCACGGAATTGCGGTTGAGTACGGCGTATCACCCGCAGACTGATGGGAAAACAGAGCGTACAAACCAGATGTTGGAGGACATGCTACGTATGAGTATCATTGATTTTGGGGGTGGATGGGAGCAGTATCTTCCACTGGTAGAGTTTTCTTACAACAACTCCTACCAGTTCACCATTGGCATGGCTCCATTTGAGGTGTTGTACGGTAGACCTTGTCGTTCCCCAGTATGTTGGTTGGAGGTAGGGGACAACAAACTACTAGGGTCAGAAGTGATTTAGGATACTTCGACAAGGATAGAATTGATTCGGAGTCGCATTCGGGTAGCTCAGGACAGGCAGAAGAGCTATGCTGATGCGAAAAGGTTCTTCAGGGAGTTCCAAGTGGGGGACCAGGTTCTGCTCAGAGTATCTCCTATGAAGGGGATTATGCGTTTCGGGAAGAAAGGGAAGTTGGCACCGAGATATGTGGGACCATTTCCTATTATTGAGCGGATTGGACCGGTTGCGTATAGGCTTGGGTTACCGGAGCATTTACATCGGATTCACGATGTGTTTCATATTTCCTCGCTAAGGAAATATCTTAGAGACGATTTGTCTCATTCTCACATTGCTTTGGAGGACATCGATCTCCAGCCTGATAGCTCCTACGAGGAGGGGCCGATTGTGATTTTGGACCGAAGTGAGCAGAAACTGCGGTCAAAGATAGTCCCGTTAGTGCGTGTTCAGTGGCGACATCATAATGTCGAGGAGTCCACATGGGAGCGCGAGGATGAGATGCGCGAACGTTATCCAGAGTTGTTCTTACCAGGTACTTTCTAGTTCCGAATTTCGGGACGAAATTCAGTTATTAGGGGGGAAGTATGAAATACCCCGTATTTTTGTGATATTTATTTTATGGGATTAATTTAATTAAATGCGTATTAATTGGAAATTAATCCGGATTAAAATACTAGCGAGATGCGAGTTGGTATTTGAATATAATGTGCATATATGATTATACATGAATATTGAAGTATGAAATTTGTCGTGAGATTGAAATACGGCAATTTGAAAATTTTGTTGAGACGCGCGTGACAGTCGTGTCAGGTTTATATTATGATAATTAAAAAGTGAATTTTAGTTCTATTAACCGTATGGTCGTTTTGAGTGCGCCAACGCGTCCGGAAGGGTCGAAATAGTCAGAAAACACTAGCCGGGGGTTTGGTTTGGGTCCCGGGATATTTTTAGGCCATACTCGCAACCAAAAAGGGCAGTTTGGTAATTTTAGAATTTTAGGATTTTTGATTAACAATTTTAGGACTTTTAATTGAAAAATTAAAACACCCACTAACTCATTACCAGCCATTATCTAATTAGAGGGCTACGGGGGTTATTAGAACTAGCCCCAAAAGTTACTTAGGCAAAAACCCTAGCCACCATTGTTACTTGGAGAAGAAAGCTTGTAGAAGGAGAGATAGAAGGATTCTGCAGAGAAAGAGAGAACCATTCATCAAATTACTCATCAAATCAAAGATTCCAATAAGGCAAGTGATTTAATTTCTTTTTTATAGAGAATGTTTCTTCCATGTGTAGGAATTGATAAAAATCTGATTTGTTCTTGGGAGTTAATGAAAAAACCCATTAAATTGGAAATAGAATCTTACATATTGATGAGGAATTTCATGTATAATTATATGTAGGCGATTATTCTGATGTTAATAATATCTTGGATGAAACAAAAACGGATTATAATAGGTTCAATGATGATTTACAAATGTTAGGGTTCATGTTCATATAATTTAAGGATAAATGAAGAGATTTGAAGATTTGATGAGATTTAAGATGAGTTAGCCCTATATAAACGTTTGATTATGGCCTATGAGTGTTTAGTACGAATTATGAACCTTAAAATGATGTTGGGTCGATTTTTATGTGAGATTAGGAGTGAAGAAAATTGGGAAAAACGAAATAAGGATTTCTAGGCTCGAAACTGGCCACTCGTTAGAAGACCTGCCCAGGTCGTTCGAACGAGCTCGTTCGAACGAGCTTCTAACGAGTTGACCTTTGACTTCTAACGAGGGTGAAGTTCGTTCGATAATCTCGTTCGAACGAGACCTCGTTAGATAGCCCAGTTCGTTCGAACGAACTCTCGTTCGAACAGCCTCGTTCGAACGAGACTTCGAACGAGTTGACAGTTTAGGCTTTTTAGCCTGTTTTGATCTCGAGTGCCCCGTAACCTTGTGTATAGGTAGATATAGCTTTCCCTTGATGATTAATTGATATATTTGGGATGTTTGGGTTATAATGAGGAGTCAAACCTAGAAGTGTAGTTTGAACCTAAAGGAAAATATGAGTAGGACGTGAGAGTCTATTACGATGCGAGAACTATTGACAGCCTAGCTTATTATATTAACCGGGAATATATAAATTGTGTAGTATTATATGTCGGTACAAGAATGAGAAGTGTACCACCATCATATTATGATGATTACTAAGACGTGTGCATACTTAGTATATGTATTGATTTTATGTGTATGACATACCTACCATACTTGCTATCACGGGAGGTTTGCGTTCGCTTAGGGCCCTCTAATCCTTGTGTTGCCCGGATTTAGATTGGTTACCTCGATGAACATAGGTCAGAGAAGGACTTATTGGGATGTTAATAAGTCTGCTGATCGTGGGAGCGCAGGTATGTGCGTGACCCATGTGATGTGACTGTGTTCGCCTCCATTATTTGTGATGTTGTTATCTAAACGATTCCTGAGAGATTCGGAATGCGTGATCCTTATGTACGTGATGTACCGGGATGGATAGCAGAGTATGTGTGCACCGCATCTTAGTCTCGGGGTGCTTGTATTGTATATTTATGATGTGAATAATATACACTTAATTAATGGAAACTTTCATGTTAATATTGTGAATAAAATTATGGAATTGTTTTGAGAAAACATAACGGGTTAACCGATAGTGAAGTGTATTTCATGTGAGTGCACGTCCTAACATGTATTTTGCATTTAATGTTTTAATGTTATTAAAACACTTGTTGTTTTTAAAATGATTTCCACTTTCGGGCTCTGACCCATTTGCTTTCAAATCTATTTTTGTAAAAACAATTTTAGGTGCCCAGCCACAAGGACACCATGCTTAGGATCCTCATTCAGGTGACGAGTTGTAGCTGTTTGTGGAAGTTACAGGACTTTTCTTGTAGACGCTTCATCTACTTTGACTCTATATTCAGCAGTTATCAGTTGCAGGGCATGTCGCCCAGTCCTTTTAGAGACATTTCATTTATTTCAGTTATTCAGACTTCTGGCATGTAATTATTCAGGATTCAGACTTGTCGTATTATTTTTTAGTTGTGGGCTTATTGTGAGGAGTTTTTCCTCCGGATTTATATTTACTTTGTTGGTTATTCATTACTTCATTATGGTGAATGGTTGTTATTATTTCATTATTCTTTTACTGCATGTTAATCAGACTTAACTTAAAATTTGGCACTTACTTTTTAAATACTAGGTGGTTAGTAATTATTAAAATGTTTTCGACAGTGATGCTATTAACTGAACCAACTTGGCATTTTGAATTAATTTAATAAAGGAGTAGCTACCCGGTATTTAATTAGTCGGGGTGTCACAACTTATGGGATCAAAATAAGTTGTGTGTATACTTATTAATTTATACGAATTGGTATATTCGGGGTTATAAGATAATGCTAGTGAGATAAACAGGAATAGCCTGATTTGATATATATATATATATATATATATATATATATATACGGGTATAAAGACAGTATATATATAATATGATTATAAATATATCTGTGTGTGAATGATATATTTGCTTAGAACATACCCTTCCAGTGCAATCATGGAAAGTTGTGTGATGTGGGTGAATCCCATGGCTAGTGAATGCGGGGAGAGTATAATCCCCAGGTCATAGCGTCCAATTATTTTTGCAGTGTGGCACTTTATAATGGGTGAGACGTCTTGGGTATGATTCGTCTCACTTTCAAGTGAGGAACTGCGGCCGCTTCCCATATATTTGTGTTATGTTTTATCAGGTCTATGTGAGATTCCGACCGATGGTACCCAGGTTGAGGTGTGTATTCCCTGGAAGATAATAGCATTCTAGAGACTGTATCCATTGAGTTATAGCTCTGAGGGATGGTTATTACACATATATAGTGTGTGATATATAAGTATGGATATACTTGATGTGTATAGTATATTGTGTGTGTGTGTGTGTGTATATATATATATATATATACACGGATAAAATAAAGAATAAAGTGAGAAATAAATTGTGGCATCCGAAATAAAAATGTGATATACTTATATAAGATGAGAAGGTTATATACCGAATTAATAACACTAAAATGTGAATAGTGTATAATAACTAGTGAAATTTATTTATAATGAATGAATACATTATAAGTGAGTAATTTTAATGTATAAGTTGGTGTGAAAGCTTAGGATATTACATACACGGGGTATGAGATAGCGTATGGGTCATTTAGAGGTTTTGGTGAGGTGCTTGTTAAGTGGGGGTAGCGTAACTAGGGTGTTTAAATTACAAATATAAGTTTTGCACTATTAGGTGAGAGGTAAGGGGTATCTCATGTGAGTGCGACACCAGTTTAAATATGGAAAATATCATATTTTAAATATTAAAGTATTATAAACACTTGGTAAATATTTTAAAAATATTTTGGGCTCTGACCCGCTTGAAAATATTTTTCCTAAAAACCTTTTAGGTGTCCAAACACAGGGACGCCTAAAGGCTTTTATTCCTCCGAGTTAGACGATGCTGAACCAGCTGTGGATGCTAGGAGGGATTGTTTAGACGCTTATATCCTTTTGATCTAAATAGGAGGTATTGTGAGTTATAATCGGGCATGTTGCCCAAATGTTGTCATTTATTTTATTTTTCGCATTTTCATTTACGCCTATTCAATTTCGTTGTAATGAATGTTTTACTGAGAGTTATCGGTTATTATTTTATTTAATTCAATTATGTGTATATTAATTATGTGAATGGATTATTATTGCTTTAAGTTAACAAGATTAGAAAGTTTAAAATTTGACACCGGGCCTAATAGGTTATTAGTAATTAATCTGGTTTTCGACAATGATGCTGAGAATGATCCATATGAGAAATCCTATTTTATTTTGATAAAGGATTGATCAACCGAGATTAAAATAGGAGGGGTGTCATAATTTTTAGGGGAAATTGTGGGATTTAAACCATAATGGCTCAAATTCTAGCGGCCTTAGTAGGCCCAACCCGAAAATATAAAGCCTGTCACTCAAGTTAATATCACATGAGATAAAGATGGAGAGGTTAGTCTTGTTATCTATAATCCCAGAGGGGATTAACACGAATTTGCAAACGAGCCAACCAACTGCTGGAAGAGTTTGGATACAACTTAACCACTCTTGTTTCTATAAATAGAACCCTCACCTCAGGTCATTGGGGCATGTAATTATTTATCTAAAGATTAAAATGAATTAATATACAGAGAGAAACACCCTCGTGGACATAGGCAGTTGTCGAACTACATAAATTCCTTTTGTTGTGAGATTGTTTTACTCCTTGTTTGATTCCCGATTGCTAATATTCAATTATTGTGATTATTTGCACTCACAATCCCTATTGCTAGATTGTATTTTTATGTATTCCTATTGTCTTTATATGCTTTAATTTTGAAAAATCTTGAAAAAATTAAAAAAGATTTTTGGTTTTAAGAAAAAGTTGGAAAACATCCAAAAAGATTTTATGTTTGAGAATATTTTTGAAAAAAACAAAAAGATTTTTGTATTTCATTTTTCACCATATATGGATGTATATTTAAGATGTTCGAATCAACCCTACATTTCATCCATTCATATGATACATGATTTCATTTCTTTAGTGTGCTTAATAATGCATGGCTAGCATTCCATTATTCATTGATGATTACTTTCTTCATGATAAACTTTTTATCACCTTTATTTCACACGTGCACGAACTTTTTGAACATTTTGCTTGTTTATCATATGTCGAATATGGTGTTCGCATCTCAATCGTGCTTAATAATGAACCGGATGTAATAGAGATAAGTTATGCTTGTAAGAACCATTTCCCATATTTTGTTTTTCAAAAAATTTGTTATATGTTAAGTAATGAAAAGGGGCTACAAAAGAGAAAATTATTTTGCTTTAAAAAGCACCATTTGTAAAAATGCCTAAATATTAACGACACATAAAACAGAAGTTCCAAGGACATTTTATTTTTATTTATGCTTCATTACATATGAGCATCATGATATGTTCAAAAATTTGAGAGTGAATTCTTAATCGTGTGAAATTTTTAACGTGTTATAAAGTAGAAGATCAATGGGTTTACACAATGGACTCCATTGAAACACATTAAATAGTTTGGCATTACTGATTTGAGAAGCATTTAAATTAATGGCATGTTGCATACGTTCACTCGATTTCATTTATGTTCACCATTCTTACACCTAAAGTTTATATTAAGCTACTTCTTTTGACATCGTGCGCCTATGTTATGAATGCCTACGCTGATTTGTCCGTGGAGAATGTTCAAACAATTACATTCCGTTTTCATGATTCAGATATTTTAGTGTTATTCCATGGTATAATGTACTTCTACCTTTATATAATTTTTATACATAAACTTTTTATACTTAATAAAATTGAAAAAATTGCAAAAATAGCTGGTATGCCTTTTGAAAATTTCATTGCATGTGCTTATTTGATTATCTTTGTGATGTTATTTCATTTGGATTCAGGTGAAGCTATTATTCATTCTTAATAACTTTATCTATTATGGACAAAAAATGGGAGAACAAATTGAGGGGGAGTTTATTTTTTTATTTAAACTCGTACGCGTCATGGTATTCTTTTATTTCATATTTGTAGATCTCTTGTTCTTCGATGATGATCTCATATACCACACAAGATGAAGAATTTCAGTTGAAGATAAATTCTCGAATGTCATTCCATTTGGGGTCTAAGGGCATTAGTAGAACATCGTCTTTAGGGGTTTTAATTTGATCTAGTTTTTTTTACCGATATAGCGAAAGATGGATATTTGTAAGAGCAAGAATTTATAAGTACTCATAATTTAAATATATTGGCGTATCCCATTACAAACTGAAAACTACATCTGCATATTCTTCCATGTTCTTTGAAGACATATTAGTGACACAACATCATTTCTGAAATTCAAGCTGTTGGAATCATCACGAACATATTATGGAGGTATATGGACTTGAGGATTTGATTTTTCTCAGTTTAACTTATTCTGGGATGATATTTTTTACTCGTCACATTTTTATAAAAAACATTTTTCAAAATATTTTTTTTGACTTTCTGGTTTATTGGAATGAGAGTATGATCTCGTTAGAACGAGACCTTATTCTCATTTGAATGGAGTTGTAATTTCATTGGAACAAAGTGCTTACGTCATTAGAATGGACTTCTATCGAGCTTCTAATGTGTAGTCTCTGTTTGACATAAATATTTGCATTGGAAGTACGTTGGAATCTCATTCGAACGAGCTGGGCCTTTTGTCTGAACAAAACTAGATTAGATTAGAACAAAACTATGATTTTTGTTCTAACGAAGTTTATTTTTCTTTCGAACGAATCTCACTACCTCAAAATTTGTTTTCTCTATAAATTGGACTATTGTGGACTCATTTTATAAGATCTTTTGGCGAAAATAAAATTTTATACTTGTTCCAAAAGTCCTACATGTCTCGTTTCATGGAAACACTTTTATTTTCCAAATCATTTTAATCCCTAATACAATTTATTGAGTTTGTAGGACCCATATTATGTACATTACATCAAACTCTAGTAGAATTTACTCTACGATTGATTTTTGGATTTAAGACTCTACTGCTGAAGAATAAAGGATTTTTTAATCCTGAGGCTGATTGGTGGATACCGAGGGAAGAGTTTCTTCCTGTGGGTGTTGCTGGACTGCATCACATTCCATTGAAGATTTAAAGACCATGTGTATTATAATTAATGGATCTCTAACTAGTATGTAAGTAATCGAGTATGTCAATCTCTTTAACAGTGGTTAATATAGGTTTTGTCCAAATATTTTCTCAATTCTTCTTCTGCTTTGTTTGAGTGGTTTGGCATAACTGATTTGAAGTTTATCTTGTATGCGCACATAATTCTAATTGAGATAAAAATTGGTTAACAATTGAATCTTTGTATGTGTAACCTAAGATACAAGTAAATGCATATAGCCCCGTTATTTTCTTCCACACACCACAAACGTAATCACACCCTTAAAACATGAACCAAGCGATATTCACTGAACTGGACATAATTCTTTTAGGCCTAATCAAGCATCTTTATGCTTAGCATAGTCTAATATTAAGGTTTCTACATAATGTCTATAAATTAAATATTAAGCAATAATAAAGAAATTGAGTATATAAATAAAATAAAGAATGCATGGGGTTCTTAACACCTTTCCTAGTCATAACACAATCCTCAAACCCATATATTAAAACTCGAGTAACATTGGTTCACAAAGGCTTGGGATGAGCCATAAAGGATCACTCGACCTATTTTTTTTATACAAAACAAACTAACAACTCTGATCATCCCCCGACTCTCTCTTAGTCTTGTGCAGACATCCCTCACATTGGATTGATAACAAAAATTTTAGGGGAATAACCCATAATCACGTAAGGCCTCTTTCAAACACAACGATTTGAGGACCATAATATCATAATTTTGATAATTTTTTTACAGTGTGGCAAGAAATTTTGGAAAGTTATTTCAGAGATATAAATCTTTATATTTGGGTGAATGCTGATATTCTAACATTTAAACGGTGAAAAGTGATTCAGATTTTTTGTTATGTTTAAGATAAAAAATACTATAGAAGCGGTTCAAAGAAGAAAGTTAACGAGTAATCAAATAATTGTATTAATATGCATGTGGTAAGTAATGTGGCACCTTCAAAGGATTAATATGCTCTTGTTTTGAGTACTGGGGATTGTATTACGATTTACATTCAAGTGAGATTTAATTTCAACGAAATTAAAATTCGATCCCATCTCAGATTTAAATTCAAAGCACCAAGTCAATCAAAAGCCTTTTATTTAATAGGATCATTAAATAATAATTGAATCGACTAAAACCTCTTGATAAAAAATCATTAATTTAATTTTTTTTAACTTAGTTGATATCATATATGAGTTATAATGTAAAATCAAACCTCCAATCAATTTCCAGTTCGATTTAATCTTTTACATTCATACTCCCAAAATAACTACAAAAAAATTATGTGGGGGTATATATATATAAATACAAATTCATTGTAGTCAAATAATCCATTGATCATATCAAGTCCAAACATGGATATTGGATGGAAAGGAACTCATGATCAAACAATCAACAAGAATAAAGTAGTCATAAAGGGTTTAGAAATTTGCCGAAGCTTTGAAGCCTCTGTGATTAGAGTCTATGGGGATTTTTATATAGTTATAAAGTAGCTAACTGATGCATATAGATTTATGATTGGTGGGTTTCCCATTTTAACATTTATAGCAAAACAACCTTACATCCACTGTCAAAATTTCATGAGGATACTCTGAACTACATTCCTAGATTTTTTATTGGGGGGGCTAATAAAATGGACCAAAAAGCTTTCAGTTTAAACCTAATGAGAGCTTCAAAGGGAGTTTAAAATTATATTAATCACAAAATTTCTATCTTTAATTTAGGATAGGTTATCCTTTGTGGAGATTAATAATATTGGTGTTCACGAGGTTTAAAGAAAGCCCATAATTGAATATCTAAATGAACCCAAATTAAAGATGTCAGAGCATTTAAGTTAAGGTCCATTAATTATGTGGTGTGCGTCAATAAACTTCTCAAAATGGAATAATGCGGCATGATTTTGGAATAATTGAGTTTAAAAGATGTCTTCACATCCGTAGCCCAACCCCGTGAAGGTTTGTGTAGGGCACATCACGTAGGTCCAAAAATGAGATGGTTATTAGTAAGGTATAGGTATTTTTGGTCAACTATTATAAAGGACTTCATAGAGTTTTCCAAGTGATGCCAAAAATATAAACAACATGGTTCCCTTAGGCATATGCCAACTATGGACCTCTAATATTTAGTGAAGCCTTGACTATTTCGAGGACGAGAAATAGACGTCATTGGAAAATATATCCCCCCTCTTTGAAGCTACACAGTTTTATAATAATGGATACTAACTACTTTACCAAATCAGTTGAAGCTAAGGTTCTAAATTCGATAACTCATAATGAATTAGTCAATTTTCTACAAGACATTGTGTATAGATTGGGATTCCTCAGAACATCACCTCAGATAATGCAACCATTTTTAAGGAGGAAATGGTAAATGAATTTAATTATAGGTTGGGAATAACATTGACCAAATCAACAGCATTTTATGCCCAATGCAATGGGAAGGAAGAAGATACATACAAGGTAATAAAAGACACTTTAAGAAAAGTTATTGAAAAGAATCTTAAAGGTTGGCATAGTTTATTTCTTGAATTGCTATGGGCATATATGACGTGGTAACCCCTTATGCTTTAGCAAATGGACAAGATGATATACTACCAATGCATATCACACTAAATTCATTAAGGTTCATAACCTATAATGAGTTGACAATTAAAGGACATGGCCAATATATGTACACGAAAATAGATTACATAGATGAAGATAGGGTGAGGGAACTAAATAACATCTTAGTGATTTTTTTGTTGAGAGTTATAAAAAAGAGCAAGGAAAATGTTCTTAAAGGAAAAAAGATCTAGTATGGAAAACAATGCTTTCATTGGGGATAAAAGATCTAGCCTATGGACAGTGGTCTCCAAAATTAGAAGGATCATTATAAATATATAAGTATTCAAACATACATCTTATCACCTTAAAGGCTTGAATGGTCATATTCACACGAGGAAAATTAATTCCATATTTTTTAAACCATATTATCCAACAATATAGGAAGAAAAACAGTAAAGAAAGCACAAAAAAAAATATTTCATTCACTTGTCACTAAATGATGGAGTACAAAGGACCTAAAATTGGTCCAAAGGGTACGATACACTGATTTCTATTCTAGAATTTGAAGTTACCTATCATCAAAATAAAGTGATTTGTATGAATATTATTGCAACCATGCCACCACAAAGTTCAGCTTCAAAGACACATTAATGACCTCTTCTTTAGTAGTGTCCAATTAGACATTTAGTTTGGCTAGACTTTATTCTAATTCTCTTATCTTTACAAGTAATATCGCTTATCAATCCTTTTTTTATTTAAAATTGCTCAAGGAGACTAGAAGTTTAAAACTTTCGAAAAGCAAAATGACCTTGTCTGCTTCCAAAAGGGAATATTCCCCCTCAAATCGGGTCTTCAAAGATTGATGAATCTTTGAAGAGTAATCAAACCTCATAATGTCTTAGCTAGTCTGAGCGCCAGCTCTAGAAAGGTTCTCATAATTTTTTTGGAGCCCAGGAGATAAATTAAAGTCATACCATACCTTAGAAGGAACTCTTTTAAAGTTTTCATGAATATCAAAAGCTTGAATGGATTCCAAATGACATATTAAATTGAAAGGGATAGCCCTAAGCAGTGCATTCATCCATTGAGCCACATATATAGGAGAAGTTGATGCCACATAAGATGAAGGGATTTAGGAGAGAATTGAATGTAGTATCTATTGAAAACTAACAAACTCTTGAGAAGACATAAAATCATAATCATCCACAATAACTTGTGTGTTGGGTTCAATTTGATGAGGTGAGTTAGCTAGAGGAATATAAAACTAAAAGAAATATTTTAATGGGAATAGAGATGCTAGGTATAATCTCCTTATCACCTAAACTAGCATGGTTAGGATTATATTCTTGATCCCTAATGCAAATCAATAAAACCTCAACTAGTTCGCGTTAGACAAACGAGGACTAGGAGGTAAGTAATCCTTCATAATTATAAAATATTCAACAAGAGTGCATTTAGAGCCTAAAAATGAAAAAGAGGTTTTATTGATGGTCCATTGAGATTATTACAAAAATAATGGGAGTGCGACAAAATGCATAGTAGATGAATACTTTTTACCACACCCGAATAATGGAAAGAGAAGTTTTGCAGGCCTTGCACGAGAGCCTTTTATCTCTAGTTTTTTTCCTTTGAATCTCTCTAAAGAGTTACTTCAAAAGAGGATAAATAGAAATAGTATATAGGTATAAAACTTTGTACATACTGGATGAAGAAGTCCAAGGTTTTTTGGACTTGTGCCTCAAAATTTCTTCCTTTTGTTCCTTTTCCTCTTCCTCTTATCTCATTTGTCCAACTGTTGTCTTTTGCATGGTGGGGTTTCACCCTGAAGTATATCCACCATTTCGTCCTTATTACATTCCTATGAAATGATAAGATTCCTCTTATTTGAAGATGAGGATTAAATTAAGACTTAACCCCCAATGGGCAAGATCTCTTTGATTGAGACATAATTTTCTCAGAACCTCTTTCACTAACGCAACACCTAAAAAATAATTTACTCAATAATTAAAGGATATAATACCATCAACACAAAAAGAAAATTTTGGGTCTTAAAAATTATTCTTACCGAAATTAGAGAGAAGGTACTTTTAAATATTGGAGGAATGCTTTGTACGAACATCCATGCGGTTAAAGCACCGATCATCAAAGGTAGAGGTGGTCCAAATAGAAAACGTAGAGGCTCTCAAACTAAAAGTTTGAAATACCTCTTAATAGCTTATAAAGCCTCCTAAAACAACTTCTTTAGACACACAAAGGACCTAATAAAAACAAGAGTATTATCTGAGCATCTTGATAGCACATGGATAGATTGGACCATAACAAACTGTTTTAAAAATTGGGCAAAAAAATATAATTCTCTTATAGACTTGCCTGCAATGGGTTTGGGAGGTTTGGTTCCACAAAATCGGGCCAGAACTCCCTAAAATGGGGATAATACAATTAGGTATGTGCTTACAAAAAATATCCATCGTGGGCTTAATTAGTTTCGTAGCTCAAAGCTTGGGCAACCTTTGAAACATGGTCAGATGCTCTTTAAAAGTTTTACTAATGGGTAAATAATTATAATATGATTTTCCATTACTATGAAACTTTATAAAATCTCAGAAAAATAAGCATGTAGCCACATCTTTAGGCCCCATAAAGGACCACCTTAGTTGCCATTAAAAAGTACTTAATTTTCTCATAACGATTCCCATAGATACACCAAAAAAACAAGTTGAATCAAGTTTTCGGCCTCCAACCATTGCACTAGAAATGAAAGAAAATTTCAACATTACACGTTGGAATTTTGCACAAAAGACAAGCGTAGACAACTAAAATAGCAGGAAATAGTAATACTCCTGGTTGCTTACTTGCCCAGAAAATATCTGATGCTTCTTTTTTAAATTACTAAAAGAAAGATGGGAGGTATCTACTTTGATAGAAATGACAAAGTTCAATTCAAGAAAAATGGGTGAACGTCTTCCCTACTAGAAAAAAATCCCAACAAATGGAAGATGTCAATAACTGTGGGTGCGACTATGCCAAACTTGACCTCTGTGCATTTGAATGAAGAGTTTGAAAATGAGATAATGCTAGACAAAATTCAAGGGTCATAGATGTTATCTTTCCTAGTTAGAAACATAATTTCGAAAATGGCCACCACATCCATATATCTCCCACTATCAATATATATCCCGTGAACCCATTTTCTCCAAAGAACACATGATGGACCTCAATGAAATTTTTAAAAGGTAAGGTTTGATAACCAAACTCGAGGTAATAGACATAATATTCCAAAGGGACATCTCCTCTAAAGATATGACTAAGGACAACACAGACTCCATTTATCAGAAAATTGATTGGGATAACACCTATTTAAGAATGGATAAATGTTTCCCCATAAAATATGAATACATAACCTTGGCCATTAACTGAACAAACTCTTCAAAAAGTGAAGCATATGATTAAGAGTTAGTGTCCATTGAAAGTCAAGGGTTTAGAAAGAGAAAAGGCTTAACGAGTTGGCTAGAGCAAATGAACGTTGGGAAAAGACGAAAGCCAAAAGTGGGTTTTTGTTTGAATAAAAATGTTATATCTTGGTGGGAAAGTCAATGTGGCCATATGTTAAAAAACTCTTGCCAAATTCTTAGTTGTAAGTTAGTGTAACAGGCGCATTACACTTGTAATGGTAAAATTATGATTAAATTACAGTCTGCTAAATTTTGTGGTGAAATGGAAAGGAAACTTACACTTTATCTAGCGAGATCCAGATTTTATGCATCTTTAGTTAATAAATCCTTTCTTTTTAATAGTTTGAAGAAACCTTATTTGGTTTGAGGCTTCGAAGGTTGAAGTGACTATTATTTAAATATATTTAGTCAGAATATTAGCAAACCCATTCAAAAGGCCCCAATTTTTTTTTTTTGTAATAAAGTAACCAAGATTAATTGAATATATTGATTTTTAACACAATAAAAGATAACATCTAGACTCTAAAAATGTCCTGAAAATATGTCATAAAAAATATTAATGAAACCCATATCGACATGATAAAGTAAAAAGCTACAATTATTGCAGTTTTAGGATTTAAAGTGTATTAGTGGGGGAACATATACGTTACAAAGTTATGATGAGTGTCCCACTTGTATTGATAAAAATCATTCTCATAATCTAAGTAATTTTTCTATTTTGGAAGTCTCAGAGCAAAGGTATCCCAATTCATCAACCTGTGAAGGGCTTGGCTAGCATGCCCCTCCAATTCAACATCCCTCGAAGAAATTTCAATCGTTAAGAGGAACATTAGTTGGGTAAATATATATCTTCTCAAAAGCTTACCTATCATATAGTAAGGACCTAGTATCATTTTGGAGATCCTCATATGAATATTTTATAACTTCAAAATAGCAATCTGGGAGGAGAATTACCCCCATCAACTTTGGGACTATAGAGAAAAATGTCACAAAGAAGTATACTTAAGACCTAGCTATATGAATAACTCCTCGGAATGCCTTATAATCTAACTATTCCATTTGAAGTTATTAAGGTCAGTGTCTCAAAGAAGAATAGTAAAAGAAAGGTGAGAAAAAGCTTGCAATAATTCCATATCCTCGGTCATCTCCACCTGAGGAGAGGAATATGTGAACCACATAACATTGGTTTGAGGGCGATATTCAAAGTAAATTTCAAGTCCTCGGAATAAGTCCACGTAAACAAAGGAAGGACTACAATAACTTTATTATCACCAATAAGAGATAAGTTATGGTGACTAACCAAGTCCTGTAAAGCGTCTAAATTGAAATTTCCCCCTACTATGATGTTAGTGGGGTAGAGTTAATTTCTCAAAAAGGTAGAGATGGGTGAACAAATGGATTTTGTTGGATCCTATTAAATTAGGAATATTTAAAAGAATAAGAACTTGACCAAAGCTAAGTAGTTGACAGATTCACCTCCACACTCTTAGAGGCATCAAAAGAATAATAAGGAGTAACCTTGAATTTCCAGATAGTTGCACCTTCAGGTTATGGAGATGTTAATGAATAAACCTAGTGGTGATAATAGATAATAGAGATAACTTTCCTTCGACGACGAGAGCCAAAAACCGAGGTATCATCATAGAGCTGATCTAGAAGGTCCCAATAATAGATATAATGGGAGTTAAAATATAGAGGTTTAATTTCAATAGTGGCTAGTGAAATTGGAACTTTTCATTAATCATCATTTTGAGGGTCTTCCACACTTTTAGAGTTATCTCCCACAACATATTATGGATGAGGAGAAATAATATCAAACCACTCATGAAAGACTCTATTCCTAGAGGGCATGGTATTCTTAATTATGAACTCAATAGCATTATCACTTAAAGAAAATGACTCATCTGCAGGAGTCAAGTCAAGGGTCATTCAAATTCATCTCAAAAAGACTTCGAGGGAATGAAGCATAAGGGTATGCAGAAGAGGATAATGAAAGGCGAATAAACATATACATCTTCTTGGTTGAACAAAATGCTGAATGGATGTAAAATGGTTCAACAAAGCTAGAGGAATAACAAAACGAGAGGAAATGCACCAAAAATTTGAAAGATTAAATGATAAGGATCAATTCATTCTCCAAGATTTTATAAAGACAATTGTAGCTTACAGGTTGTGACTATTATCACCAATCTGTTAGTGGGAAGATATATAGTTTAGTAGTTAATTTTTTCCCAATTATTAACTAGGGTGGGAGTATTTTTACACCATATTTAGATGGCCAATGTATTCACTACACGTGGAAAATTTATGAGGAAAATATCATGATTAGAATGACCCAAGAATAATAACAGTCATGCCCATGGACAAACATATGGATTCCTAAGGAGGACACGTATGGAAATTGGTGCATATGGGTAGTTACCAAAAGAGAGTGGTCACACATATTAATATAAATGTTTCTTAGGATTCAAAAAGAATCTTCAAAATAATTATTAGATTATAGCAATTAAAATTTGTAGGACTACATAATTATAAGAGTCCTCTCCACAAAAACCTCTTTACTTTTTTTTTAATTTATCACTTTATTTCTTTTTTTACAAGTCTATTTATTCTTCTAATCAATTTGTAAGTGTAGATTTAGTTTTCATTTCAATTGCCCTGTAACTTTCAGTTTAATATAAGATTTATCTTGAAATTTACCTTCAAGTTCCCAATATTTCAATTTTTTATATTTCCTTTACTTTTCAAATGAACTCGTGTCATCCTCTTTAATCGTATTTGTTATTATTTTACTATAATTTCCCGTTTTAAATTTGTAGTTCACTTTAATCTTAAAACAAAAAATAATTTAGTACTTTACAATAAGTCTTATGAATTGAAGCATTCAAACCTAGAACAATCGTCTAATTATTTTTTGGCTAAATATAATCGATTTTGGTTTGCAAGACCCATAATCCACACTGATGCTCATAAAATTCTCATAAATTAAGCCAATAAAATAGCTGCCTAAGGAAATTGACCAATTATTTTTTGAGTTATGACTCTAGAGATGAGAAAATTTGAATCCAAAATGAATATTCAACTTCCTCGACTACCTCACCGTTCTTGAGTTGTTCCTCATCACAAAGATCTAGAGTTTCAATCTAGTACATTAAATATAGATTTGTATGAGACTTTATCCTAAACCGATGTGAAGTATTATTCTCTATCCACTTCCTGGTTATCTTGGACCTCACCAACACTAAAGTTAGTTGGGAAGTTAATCATCTGGTGTATTGTGGAGGGCACAACCTCAAATTTATTCTACACCACATGTCCAAAGATAATGTTATACGTAGGCATGGCATTCTAATTGAGGATAAAAACTCAACCTCTAGGTATTTTAGATTGGCCAGGTTTGAACTGTAACCTCCAACGCAAACATACCCAATGAATATACCTTCTCTCCCCAAAATCATCAGGGGGTTGTTGTAAAGTTGTAGATTCCATTATGAAATATTCAATCTTATGTAATCGTAATAAAATAGTAGGTTGGCTGAGATGACTTTGTCAACTAGGATTTTCTGTAGAGTATGTTCATATACCAATAAGATTAAAACTAATGGATCATTATGGGGGTATAAGAGACCATTGAGTTCAGCCTTTAGAAATTCCATAATAAGACAACCTTTATTGAATTTGGAAGGGTGGATTTCCACTACCTCCATTGGGTTTACTTTAGCTCGGCTAATATAGGCTTTAGCTCATATACATATGATTTTCTTTCGACTAGATCCACAAAACCACCTGCTACATCTCTTGGAATAAAATGCATCCAAACTCATATAAAGGAAATAGTTTCCTTTGGATACTTAGGATTCTGGGAGTTCAAACTCCTCATCGTCTTCAGATTCATTATTGTCGCGTCCATATTTTCCCCATTTATCTTCTCTTTGGTGGGGAACAAGGACCAATGTCTTTCAAATACTCCCTATTATGTTGTGAGGATTGGCCACACTTGTTAGAATAATCCTTCTATCGACTATTTTATATTAACAATTCAATCTCAAATTTTAGGGTAAGACATTTTTCTATTATGTGATCGTGGTATTTGTAAAACTTACACCACTTCTTATTGAGCCGACTAACATGAGACTTAAGCTTATATGACCACTTTATTTATTCATTATCATTGATCTCATTTAAATTAAGATGTACCCCCATTGTGATAGGGTTATACTCATCACATTTCATGTCGTGCTTATATTGAGAATGCATCCTTAGCTTATCCTTTTTATCCGAGATGCTTTCTCTATCGGGCTTGATTTGGTTAGTCCACTTATCCACCATAGCCTCTTTTACATTCATGGTCTTCCTCGCCTTCTCCAAGAGTTAGAACATTATGTCTGAGGTTGTTTTTATAATGACCAATACAGATTTCTCAATTACAGTTTTCTCATAATAGCTATGATAGATATTTTTTTCATTATAATCCACAACTTCCAACTTCTTATTGTTGAAACATGTGATGTACTCATGAGTTTTGTCATCTTCTCTCTGCCCGACGCCTAGAAGGTGAACTAATTACTCAGTGATGTTCATGTTAAAGTAAAAGTTGAACACAAATGACTCAACTAATTGTCTGAACGTCTTTATTTGGTCTCTAGGGAGTCTTGTCTTCATTTTCCCCCACAGGCCACACGATATGAAGTTTTCCTAAAAATTGATAAATCTAAGCACTCAGACGGCATATGGTACTCTTTTAGATATCTAAATAATGTCAAATATTTAGGGTAAACAAACCATATACCATATTTATATGAAGGAACTATTTCGTAATTATTCACTAATAATAGTTCAATCAATGGCGCATAATCAATAAGGGATTGTGATAAATATATTAATAAGACCGGGATGTAGGGATCCACTTATTTATGTTTAAATGCATAAAATAATATAAAATGAATCATGCAAGGACTAAGGAAGCAAGTCTACACATAATTGTGTCCATATTGATCCAGATATATTCAAGGTCCTCAATGTAATAACGCCATTATGCACCTACTTTTCATTCATTTAAGCTTTTTACATCATTCGAGACTATCCAATCTCCCTGGACATAAAACACATTTCATGTATGGGCCTTTGTCACTCTTTTAAGTCTCCTGAAGATTAAATCCCTTTCTATGACCAATGCTCATTAAAACATACACTTTTGATCACATCAATTATAATCCAAAATAATTTAAAGCATGAATACATCTTAAATAAATAAAAAATAAACACGAAAGTTTTGAATCTTTAAATTATATTTCTATCATTGCAATATGTGCATTAGTTGGATATTTGGGTCAAAATTTATGAGAAGATTACCAAAATATCACAAAAAATGGTAAACTTAGACAAGATGTCAATCTACACATCCTCGTATGGTGCTTTAGGTGACAATAGATACCCTTGCTTTCCTTACTCCCAAAGAGACCTTAGGTGATGATCACCCTCGTGTTACCCAATAGATCAACACCCCCTTTGAGGAAAAAATAGAGTATTACTATGCGTATCCACTATCCTAGTCATTTTCCTTATTATTCTTTCACAACCCTTATAAGAACTATGTCGACCTGATCTTCCATGACTAAAATTTCTCAAATAATTTTATCATGTATAATTCTTCAACATTCATTTGAATTGTAAAACTAAATAGGTTTCCCAATAGTCACCCTTGAGAGTCGATCATGAAGTTAAATTAAACTACATTTAATTGAAGTTTTGAACTAAGTTTGTTCAAATTTTAATTCCAGAAATTGGCATTTGAATATCCTCTCTTTAAAATCCAAGAATTATGTATGATTTGATGATGGTTTGAATCCAGATATGAGTCCTTCTCTTCTCTTCTCCAAGCCTTTCTCTTCCTTTTTCTCTTTTTTTTCTCTTCTCTTGAACTCTCTCACTATCTTAATTATGCAAAATATCAAAGGTGGGCTGCCATCCACATTCCCTACCATTGAATACCTCCTTAATTCACCCTAAGCCCTTTTTTATTTAACTCTAGGTGTAAAAAGACCATCATACCCCTGTACAGGTCCTATTATGTCTAAAAAGTTCTCGAAACCCAATCATAACATCCAAGTACCTATTTTGGACTATTTCGACCCTTCTCGGATCACCGGTGCACTCAAGAAGGTCATCTGAGTCACCTGACTAAAAATATTCTAACATCACATTGATCACATGTATGAACCATACGCATCGTCCATAATATATACCTATCCACCGATGTAACACTCTATCGATATATAGTGATAAACCATCGCTTTCACTCATACGCGATATATAACAAATCATATATTTATTTACTTATCACACAAAAGTAATAAATATTAATCCTTTATCTCTCTAATTAATATTTACCTAAATCCAATTTAATTTGCCTCAATAAAATTAATAAGTATAAGTACACAAAAATTAAATAGTAATAAAAGTAGGGTTGTTACATTCTCCCCCCCAATAATGGAATTTCGGCCCCAAAATTCGAATGTACCTGGAATGAAGAGCTTCGAATTATTTTCCCACATGTTATCCTCACACTACCATATCGACTAGAAAACATTGTGGTGTCTCCACTCTATAGGCACCAATGGTACCACCTTTGACCGAAGCTTTCGCTCACTACGGCCTTGAATAGCAATAGGTATATATTTATACGAAATATCTGGCTGTAAATCAATCTCCTCTAATGTTATATGCTGGTAAGAAAAGTCATAATTGAGACACTTCTTGAATGATGACACACGGAACACGTTATGAATTCGGTGTAAATGCTCTGGTAAGGTGAGCCTATAGGGAACTGGTCCTACCCTCTCGATGATGGGAAAAGGCCCCGCATACTTAGGAGGATCCAAATTCCACTTATTCCCCAACCTTATCACTCCCTTCACGGGAGATACCCATATCAACACTGATGACCCATGTTAAACTCCAAAAATCTACAGTTCACATCGTCGTAACTCTTTTGTGGGTCTTGAGCTACCCGAATACGACTCCTGATCAACTCGATCTTCACTAACGTCTATTGAATCAAGTCTAGCTCAAGAAGCTTATTGTCCCCCAACTTTAACTAACAAAAGGAAAAATGATAAGGTCTCCTGTACAAAGCCTTAAATGGTACCATGCCAATCGTGAACTGGTAGTAGTTGTTGTATGTAAACTCTATCAAAGGCAAATACTATTCCCAACTACACTTAAAGTACAAAATACTCACCCTCAGCATATCCTCCAATATTAAATTTACCCTCTCATCTGCTCATCAGTCTGTGGGTGATAAGCCGTTCTCAAATGCACTTCATCCCCGTCATCTCCTAAAAACTTGGACATAAGTGCGACACAAAGATTTTATCCCGATCCGAAACAATATTGAGAGACATCCCATGCAATCTCACTATCTCTATTATGAAAAGTTATGCATAATTCCATATCGTTAATCAACCTAAACTAGTAAGAAATGATCTACCTTGGTTAATCGATTCATAATGACCCAATTAGAATTGTAACTCTTGTATGACATCGGTAACCCTATGATGAAGTCCATCAAAATACTCTCCTACTTTCACAACATAATCTCCAACGGTTGTAGATCTATGGATGGTCTCTGCTGATCAACCTTCACCATATGATAAGTGGTGCACCTGGAAACAAACTCTGCTATATCCCGCTTCATATCGTCCCACTAATACTGCCTACTCATATCATGGTACATCTTAAACCCTCTGCAATGCTCCAAAAACCATGACCTATGCGCCTCCTCCATAATTTCTCGTCGTTGGTCCTCATCGTTTGACACTATTAACCTCCTATTGAAGCATAAGTCGCCCTCAGAATTGACTAAATAAGACTTCGCTCCACCCACTAATAATTGTTGAATCCTTTCTTGAAAAAACGATCCTCTACTTGTGCCTTCACAATACTCATAATGATCTCGGGTGTGACGATCATTACGGAGATATATCCTCATAGTACTTTATCCTCTTGACGAAGTTTACCCAACTTCGCCTTTTACACTATTACTAATTGCCCTATTTGCATACGACTCAATGCATCTACCACTGCGTTAGCATTCCTCGGATGATACTGGATGTCAAACTAATAATCCTTCACGAATGAAAATCACCTACACTGCCTCTTATTCAACTCCTTATGCGTGAAAATTTACTGAAATGACTTGTGGTTTATGAACAACTTAAACTTTTCCCCCAATAGATAGTTCCTCCAAATCCTCAAGAAAAAATGACTACTGCTATATTTAAGTCGTGAGTGGGATAGTTCTTCTCATGGGGATTAGGCTTGTGAGATGCATAAGCTATGGCCCGCTCCTACTGCTATAGAACTCCCCCAAGTCCTTACAAGTACGCATCAGTATAAACAAAGTACTCTAGGCCACCCCTAGGTAATGCGAGCACTGGCGATGAAGTCAAATTCTCCTTTAGCTCGTTGAAAGAAAATTGACAGTGGTTGTCCCACACAAATGGCACTCCCTTAAGAGTCATATTCATCAAGGACCTCACAATCTTTGAACATACTCTGATGAACCAACTGTAGTACCTTGCTAATTCCAAAAAACTACACACCTCCGTCGGTGTCGTGAGCTGTCCCCACTCCCTCACCACTGACACCTTACTCGAATCAATAAAAATCCCTCTCTTAGAGACAATGTGACCCAAGAACTGCACCTCCCGCAACTAGAATCCACACTTATTGAACTTACATACAACTGGTGGTACCACAAAGTTTGAAGAACCATACGCGAATGCTCTACATGCTCTCCCTCTATTCAATAATAAATTAAGATTTCATCTATAAACACAATGATAAAATGTACCACCCTATTAATGAGATCTATAAAAACTGTTGGGTTGGTTTACCCGGATAACATAACCCTGAACTCATAAGACCAATAAAAAAAATGCGGTCATAGGGATATATTCTCCTTGATACGTAATTGATGGTATCTGACCTCAAATCAATCTTAAAGAAGTAGGACTCCCCTCTTAACTGGTCGATTAAGTCATCGATGCACGACAAATGATACTTATTTTGAATTATGACCTTGCTCAACTCCCGATAGTCGATACACAATCTTAGCGACCCATCCTTCTTCTTCTCAAACAAAGCAGGGGCACCCCAAGGTGACTCATTCCTGTAAATAAAACCCTGCCCCAATAGGTGTTGAATTTGATCTCTCAACTCCCGTATCTCTAAAGAAGCCATACAATACAGTTCTTGCGCTATCAACATAGTCCCAAGCGCTAAGTCGATCACAAACTGAATCTCCTGACTTGGCGATAGACCCAATATCTCTTGAAACACATTAGCATAATCCCTAACAACAGGGATCGAATCTAGTGAGAAGACTATACCCTCAGAATCTCCTCCTCAATATAGTATGAGTGCGTGTTCAAGTCTCCCCTCGAACGAGGCATCACCACAAGAAACATATCCTACCCTGGAATAGTAAACACGATAGTTCCACTATAACAATCCACCATCGCTCTATACGTCGCTAACTAGTCCATATCTCGAATAGCATCATACTCATCCAATTCTAAAATGAGAAGATCCACTATAAAGCATAACCTTCCCATGTTCACACTCGCTCCCTTACAGATGGAATAAATGAGAGTCCCGTCACCTAATGGAAAATCTATAGTCATAATGATGTTTGATGCGAAATTAACTAAACTCATTGCACGTGCAAATATAGTGCTAAAAAATGAGTGTGACATTCATGTGTTAAAGAAAACTCACCCCATGTGCCCATGGATAGAAATCATACCCCTATTGCTGGCATTGATAACGGTAACACTGCTCCTCGAATGTGATACACATTCCCAAACTACCCCTACGAAGGTGGTAATGCTGGAACTGCTGTTGGGGCTGGAAGCTTTCATAACTACTGCTTCGACTAAGCACCATTCTCCTGACCCTGAGACCTATTTGGGGATGCATGTGGCATGTGGTCCTTTTCCCCACATACGAAACACCTTAGAGTGAAATCTTTCTGCCTATGGCTTTGCTAACCCTGATGAGGATATCCCTGTTTCTTGCCCTGATATCCGTTATAACACCGACCCTGTTGACCTTTGATCTGGTTCCCCTAGACCTGCTGACCCTGAGGGTATGCTACTAGCCATGATAGCCCTTCCTGAAGTTGTCGTTACTCGGCCTAAATATCTTAGCAGTACCCTCATGCTGGGAACCCTGCTCCTATTGTCTCCCCTGCTATTGTGGCTCTCCGTTGGCACTGCTACCCCAGTCTTAGCCTGCTAGATAGACTCTCTGATACACTTCTCTAGGGCTACAAATGAACTCAGTTGTTCATGAAAAACTCAATCTCGACTCAATTAAAGCTCAAGATCGGTTTGTTTATTAAATAATGAACTGAGCCTAAACATAATTTTTTAGCTTGTTTAAAAAAATTCGATCATTGGGCTCGACTCAAAGTCGTCTTGCGTCCAGTTTTAAGGCATAAATGAGCTCATTAGGCCTCTTAAAACTGAGTTTCTTGAGCTCGGATTGTGTTCAACACGTTTGAATCTCATGTTCGTCTTATTCATTTAGTTAATGAACCGAGCTTAAACACAATTTTAAGCTCATTTAATAAACGAGCTTTGCTAATCTCGTCTCGAATTCAGCTCGGTTCATTTGTAACCCTACTATTCGATCCATTTAGATGGAAACGATGATCATGATAGTGAAGCAATGTGACGTTAATGACCTCAGTGTAAGTCTGCAATGCCGAGTTTCCTAGTAAATTTTGGCGAATCCTCTAAGTAATTCCATGTATAAAGTTGAGGACCCTCGTCTCCTTAGTATTCACCTCATCCGGCACAATGATCACCATGCAGGTGAACTCCTCCTCGTACTTGGACCCAGTCTAGACCTCTTGTGAGATATCTATAAATATCCTCCTCATATCTGTTTGAACTACTGACAGAAAGAACTTGTCATTGTACTGCACTCAGAACTCCTGTATCATCATCGTGTCCCTCTCCTCCGTTATGGTAATCGACTCCCACCACTAAAGTTCTTCCCCTACTAGCTTAAATGTAGTTAGTATCTGCTTTTGAGTGTCACTGTACTTAGACATATGCAAATTCTTCTAGATATCCTTCTTTCAATGGCTAGCTCCAACCACATCCGCACTCCACTAGAACTCTGGTGCATGGCCCTTTTGGAAGGCCTCTTTGACTCGCTCCCAAACTGACGGCACAGAGTGAGCCTGAACTGCTGCTACCACTAGCTGTTATGGATATGAGTGAGGAAAATGTTATACCAAGGCGTCATAGCGGCATTAACTGAATGTGTGACTATAACTACGACCTCTCCTGAGGTCACAATCCCCTGAGTGGCCTATGGCTTCGGTTGACCCTCCTCCTCTGTGACCCTCCTCACGACATGTGATGTCCTACCTCTCCTGGTGTTTAGCATCTAAAATTAAACTAAAATTTCATGAGATTCACTTCAATAATAAATAATAGCAGAAGAACATAAATTCAAAATATGAAACAACAATCCTAAGTATAGGGAACTAGATCAAAGAAACGCAATGCTGACAACGTAGCAAGTTCACACAGATCCTAAGGACACTAGAACCTAATGCTCTATTACCAACTATAACAAACCACCTATTCTAATACCGAGTGTCCAATCCTCTATTAAAATAAAAGAGGAATCTCAATATGGTTTCATTTTCTGCAGCACTATCGCACCATAAACGATATAAAATAATATGAATAAAACCATACAACAAAATGAACAGATAAATCACCACTCATAAATAAATAATAAAAATGAATCGAATAAACCATCAATCACCAAAATAGTAACATCCACTGAATAAAAGCTGAGTACTAAAATAATATCCTGACATAAATTAACTCTTATATCAACTATGGGCAACACGCCCAAAATAAAATACTACAATGAAATGATCCTATCTAGATAGAATGAGTTGAGGCGTCTAAATTAAATTTTATAGCGTCTACATCTACTACAATGGTAAGAACAGATCTATCCCTGCGGTCTTGGTTATTGTTGCTGCAAAGGAAAACAAGAAAAAAAATTTGCCCAAGGGTCAAAGCGTGAAAAGTGTTAAAATATTTTGCAACTTTTTAATTCCTTTAAATTGATAAAACTCGCAGTGCATTACTTTCATAATTAATCGGTTGCATTGACATGAGATGAAACCTCACCTCTCAACTACAGTGCACACTTAACGCGTTCATTTATTATCCTAATTAAACTACCCAATCTAACTAGGACATATAACCTCTATCTATGCCCAATCCCGTTAATACTCTATATTAGCTAAGTATAACTACCGTCACTAGGTATACATTCATAAATAATATTATAGTGACACACTTGCTATAGATAAATATTCATGCAATAAATATAACCTAGTTACACTCTTGCTATAAGTAGACATATACATTATATCATATAAGCATACATATATATCGATCGCTATATACGTAGAACCGTATCTCCAGAGCATGAACCTCTCGTATACATCCCTTGTATGCTATCAAGGTCTAGGCATCACGCATCACACTGAGCAATCGGGCCGGAATCTTACCCCTGAACCCAAATGTAAACACATACAACTGAGGCAATTATAGACATACGTCCGGGGGTCGCAACTATACCATATCGCACCTAACCAGTCTCCAAATAAATACCTATCCTCACACATGGATAGTGGCCATGCAATAGTCCTATGACCCGAGGAATCAATCTGACACACGCTGGTTAATGCCAGGGTGGACTGCCCACTACGTAAAACTTCTAATGATAACACTACCGAGTATCTATGTTCAATATAAACAAGTAGCATTCACACATTATTGATGCAAAAAACTAAACTAGGCCTAATTAATTGATCACAAATAAAATAAGTAAAATAAATAAGACAAAAAGATTTTTAATGTGGTTTGGCTCATTGGAAAAGCCTATATCCACTATTATGTATTAACTGCCTTGATTTGTTTTTCGATCCCTTACAATGAGGGTGATATAATGTATTTATAGCCCAAGAGGGGTACTGATAGTTTTCATGTGAAAGGATGAAATGCCTTCATTTGTTAGGACTTTTCATCAATACATAATGAGAATTAAATATACTATTGTTGTCGATTCACTAGTTACACAGGTTGTATGCTTGTTGTCGCTTTGTTGGATGTACATGCTGGATTTCCGACAGTTGGACGGGCTTCCTTATTGGTCAGGATTTTGCATCATGCTGAATTGGATTTGTGCCGCACCGGATGGTATGTGTTGGTTCATAACTGGTCCAAGTAAGGTGGTAAATTTTGGTATTAACAGAAGCCCCCAATATTTCATACCTGGAGCAGATGCAAAAGTGTAGAATATTATGCTTTAACAGTAGTTCGGGCTGCTTAGTTAGGTGCAGACCTTCCAGACTTGTGAAATTTATCCACTTGATTGACAATTTTTTAGCGCAAATGGTAATTTTGTAAATATTTCATTTTTTAGCAAACTTTTATGGGGCATCTTTGTCTTTTCCCTTGCTAGCCGCCATAAACTCAATTGTCGTCCACTTTAATCATTACTTTTCCCAGTTTCTGATGCGACTTATAAAAAGAGCGATAAAACTTTAATCATTTTCTACCTCTCATTTCTGATTCTGCTGCTATGTTCTTTGACCTTTGGTGCGATCATTTTCTTTTCTGTCTTCAGTTCTTGCTGAATCCTCAAACCTTTGTAAGAATTTTTCTTCTCTTCTTTTTTGTTTTCTTCATCATGGTTTATTCTATCGAGTCGTTTGATAAGTTCAGAATTGACTTTAACATTCCATCTTGGGTTGTACTGGAATATCCCACTTTTCCTTATGATTTTTTCTCTCTTGCTCAGGGCCATTGGTTCCCTTCCATCTTTATTGCTAAATGTGGGTTCACATTTCCTCCTAATCTCATGTGTCTGGAGTTTTGTCAATATTTTGACGTTGTTCCTGCAAGAGTGGCTCCTAATACATGGAGAGTAGTGAATGGAGTACTAGGTTCAATCAAATCTAAAAAACCCATCTAGGGATTCTAGAATTAATGTTTTTCTATAAATGGGTAACTAGTGATACCACTTTTTATTTGAAAACTAGGGCAGTTAGTAAAGCTTTAATAGTTAACCTCCCTGATTCTAATAGGTATTATTTTGATCATGTGGTAGTTGTAAAAAATTGGCAACATGCTCCTTTAGTTGGAGGTGCTAAATATCAAGTACCTAGATGTTCTCTCTTTGGCCATATAATATGTTGTTTTGTGTTTTAGTAATTTTTCCCTCTTTATATTTGATAAAATGTCATACTGACTATTGCTTTATAAATTGAATTGCAGTTAACAAGAAAATAAAATCCCCCAGAGAGAGTGAAGTAAATTTGAAAGAATTAAAGTTTATTTGGGGGCTTCACGAGACAGTTGTTGAGGAGCACGTTAGGTTTGCCTCCTATTGGATTCTATACAAAAACATTGTTTCTTCCTTTATTGTCAGACCTGATGCTTCTCCTGTTCTGTTAATTGATCTTGACCAAGGGGTTTCTGCTGATTCAAACACACATCTATCTGAAATTATGAAGAAGAGAAAGTTTCCTAACCTTCTCAGTGGTAGCACTTTTGGATCCTAAGAACCTGCTAAAGGATCCAAGAAGAAAATAGGGGATGTTATAAAGCCCTCAGTTCCCAAGGACCCAGCCCTAAAAGACCGAGATCCCAAAGATTTTGAAGTTCCTTTGAGGAGACTTAGGAGAGGGCTTGAAGAGAAGTAATTCGACCAGGTGACTGATCAACTATCCTTGGTTGAATTACCTTCTTATGATGTTATTCCTTCGATAGTTATTACCCCTGGTTTGTCCAGGAAGTTGATCAAGTCTGTTACTCTTCCAGACCATAGGGGATGGATGTTATGCTCCCCCGAGCGAAGATTTCTAAATAGGCTGCTCAGAGCCTTGCATCAGTAAGTGATTTATATTTTTTTGGTTTGGTTATTTTTTATATTTCTCATATACTCTTCTTGATCTTCATCTCTTGTAGTTCTTGGTACACTACAATAATACACTGGAGAAGAATGATGCAATTATGGATTCTTCTTTTTCAAACGATGTGGAGGAAGCCTTCGCTGGCTTGAAGAAGTCTCCGCTCAAATCTCAACAGGCCTTGGAGTCTGAGAAGAGTACTTGGGTGGATAAACTGAAGACAGCTGAAGCTTTTCAGAAGACGTTTGATGAAAATTCCCTTGAAGCTGAGTGCAGGGCCAAGGAAGCTGAGCGTAAGGTTGAGGAAGCTGAGAGCAGGGCGGAGGAAGCTGAGAGTTGGGTAGAGGAAGATGAAGAGCTTGTATCCTCTACCGTATCTAAGAAAAAATCTACTGTAAAGGTGTCCTTCAGCTATGGCTAGGACAAAGGCTGGAACAAAGATATTTTTACTTCCTCTGCTCAGATTGAGTATGCAAAGCAAAAACATTTCAAAGATGGTTAGGTTGTTGCCCTTTAGGAGTTGAATAAAGTTGAAGCCTCTGAACTTTTTCAGAGATATATTCATGGTCCTCCTACAGTCATTGAGGATGAGGTTAAAGATGAAGATAGTTTTGGAGAGTCTTCTCTAGTGGTAGAATCTGTTGTCGATCAACCTAAAATTACTAAATCTTCTCTTCCTCTAGTCGAGAAAATCGAGCAACTATAGTTTGTAGTCCCTTCTTCTGAGCAGGATAAGAAGGTTGAGAATGATAGGGAGAAGGTGTAAAGTTATTCAGTATTTTCCCTTTTTCTTTTTTATCTTTTTTTCTTTATTTTTATTGTATTTGAACTCTTTGTTATCAATTAAAGAACCTTTTGTTCCTTTTTATCTCTTGTTGATTATGCCTGTTATCCATTCTTGTTGTTGATTGGTGGTCATTTCTTCTTGATAGTTTATAGCGAAGATGGAATAACTTTCTTCCAATGATACCAAGCTACTGATAAAGTGCAATAATTTTTTCAAAGCAGGTCATACGGACATATCCAAAGAAGAAATTATTTAGTTGCTCGATGATGATACATCAGAGCAGGTTAAAGAAGCCTATAAGTATTTGAAGTACTTACTTTATCGGTTAGTGGCAAACAATGTTGCCTACTAAGAGATGATAGAAGAACTTTAAGAATAGCATAAAGAATCTTCTGTGTTATTGCACCAGAGCTCCGAGTAGAAATATCAAAGCTTAAGTGTAGGTCGAGGCTTTGATAAATTTGTCTCTGTTTACAATAAAAAGAAAGCTCTACTTAAGCTTGAAGTTGAAGAAACTAGAACTGCTGCCAAACTCCTGGAAAAGGAGAATAATTATTTAAGGGATGAAGTGAATCTTTTGATGTCTGCCTCTGGAGTTATTGTTGCTACTACTAATGAGGGATACTCCATTTTAGAGGCTGAAAATGCAACATTAAGGGATGAGTTGGAAGCCTTAAAAAAGATTAAGCTTTCATCTTCCTCCCGATCAAGAAATATTCTTGGCTGAGAAACCACAAAAGAATTTAGGACTCAACAGGCCCTTGCCAGTCAAGCTGAGCAGTTAATAGTTAAAGACCGAGCTATTTCTAAGATGTCCCAGAAGCTGCAGACCTTGTATGACTAATTATCAACTCAATCTTCCCAATTATAGGTTAGGGATGGAGTAATGAAGAAGTTGTAGTCACAAGTTGATAAATTAACCTTTCAATTCCATAAACAGCCAAGAGAGGTTTAGATGGATGGATATAATGAAGCATTGGGGCATCTTGATGATAGACTTCAATAAGCTAAGAATGTGTCCAATAAATGGGGTTGGATGAACGCTTTAACCGTGATGAAGGTGGATCAGAATAACGATTTATGGGATTGGTATGACCCAAGCTTGATGAACTTGACAATCCTCCATTCAAGTTAGATGTTAATTGGATTCATGTTCATCGTATTCCTCAATGTTCGATTGCAAAATACTCGGGAGATTATGAGCTACATGATGAACTAGAGATCGTCCGACCTCCTCATTTTCTTGATCGTCCTAGTAGAAGTAATACCAGGATGCTTCAGAATTTTAACTTTATCAATTCTCGTTATACTTTGAATGATCCTCCAGTTGGCATGGATCCTGTTTCTAAGGCTGAAGGAAAATGTCCTATAGAATAAGGTTTTATATTTTATTTCTGCATGTTTAATCAACAATATGTAATCATTTAATTTAATGAAAAGCTTATTTTATGAATGGATAAACTTTTAGTCAATTTCTGCATATATGAATGTCTTTTTAGTTTTTGACTATGAATAGATCAACTTTTAGTTAATCTCTAGTTTTTCACCGGTTCTATTAATATCCTTAGGATTATCCTAAGTATCATACCAATTACCAATGCTTCACCATGGTTCTACTAATGTACCTAAATTTTTAGGCAATTGTATTAGTTACCTTGATTCCCAGGCATGAGTGGAATATTTGTCCATCTTTTAGCTCAGTTTAGATGAAAATTATTCAAATGGGTATTCGTTAACCAAGCATTTGGGACTTACAATTTTGCCTTGCATGGTTTTTTATGTTTTTGACAACCAACTTCGTTGGTGCCTTTATTGATATCAACCAACATTGTTGGTGGTTTATGCTTACGACCAACATTGTTGGTGCCTTTATTGATCCCGACCAACATTATTGGTGGCCTTTATTGATACCGACCAACATTGTTGGTGGTTTATGTTGTTTAAATAACCAACTTTATTGGTGTGTTTATTGATACTGACCAACATTATTAGTGGTCTATGTTGTTTTGACAACTAACTTTGTTGGTGCCTTTGCTATGTTTGAAATGTAGTGCATAACACTAGTGCTCCGAAAAAAGAAAAAAAATTTGGGGAAATCATATTCTCATTAATATTAAAATGAACTAAGTACAACATGACTACATCACTGATAATACTTCCTCAGGTGTTCTGCATTCTAGCGATTCTTGAATTCTTCACCTTCCAAAGTCTCAATTTGATATGTGCCTGGTCGGATGACTAATGTAATGCGATAAGGCCCGTGCCAATTGGCTTCAATCTTATTGCTCTTCTGAATCACATTCTTTTAAGTTGCTCAGTCGTACCCTCTTATTGTAGAAACGTGTCGTCTGTTGTTGATAGGATGCATTCCTTAAAGCTGTATCTTCACGTACCACTTTCAGCATGTCTAAGTCTAGCCCTCTCATCAAATCACTGACTAGGGTATATAAATTAAGAACTTTGTGCGTAGGTAAACCTAGCTCGACAGGAATTATGGCTTCAGTACTAAATGCTAACATGTAGGGAGTTTCTTTAGTAGCTGTTTTAGGGGTTATTCGGTAAGCCCACATGACAGAATGCAATTCATTGATCCAATTACCTTTAGCATTTTTCAGCCTTTTCTACAATCCATTTAATAAAGTTCTATTAGTTATCTCTGTTTGTCCATTGCTTTGAGGATGGCCAGGAGCATAGTGGATTTTTTGGATATTGGATTGCATGCAATAGGCAACAAATTCAGCGTTGTCAAATTATGTGCCATGATCAGTGATAAAGGTGTAAGGACAATTTGTCCATCATTTATTAGTTATGTCATACGCCGTCACATCGTTGAAGAATATTCAAGCCCAAATCTACGTCAACGGATCCGAATATCAAAAAGAAGAAGGAATCATATTTCTGCAGAGCCGGACCGATCCGCCCTGGAAAAAGAACCGATCCCCCTGCGAACCGGTCCGCTTGTTGAAAGCCAGTATACCCCGGATCGATATAGAACCAAAAATGCCAAATAAAAAATGAACCGATCCGCCCCCCTCGGACCGGTCCGCCTGGGATAATCTTCAGCAGATCGTGGTGAGATTTTCTAGGCTAAACGTTTCCTTTATAAACCCACTTCGGGGAGTGGTTTTCCAAGACTTTTATACACGATTTTCAGAGTACAAAAAACTCTAAGTCTTCACCTATTGAGTACCAAGACTCTAGGTTTTTTATTCACACAAATTTCCAAACACTTGTGAATCACTTTGCAACCCAGAAATGCACTTTTGTTGTTCATACCATTCTGGAGAAGACCGTTCTTCTTCTTCATTGTAGCCCTACTGGAAAGGGATAACTCCAGCCGCCGTCTACAGAATCCGATACCTGAGGGTAATTCTTAGTCACTTGTATTTTCATTGTAATCCGAATTTTTATGTTACAAAGTTATAATGAAAATAAATGGTTTTGCCCCTTTGGGGGATTTTTCCTCAATTATGTGTGTTTGATTAATCTTCATGATCTACTTCTTAATTCAATCACACCTAGTTGCTTGTTTAGGGTTTATTTGGGTTAAAAGGTGTTTAATATATAATTTCCTCATTTGAACGCGAGCGCATACTCTCTCAAATTGGTATCAGAGCTGGTTACGCTAATCTATCGCGTATTCCTATTTTCCGCAAAATCTTTTCTAAGATATCATTTTTCTGAAAAAATTGATTTTTGAAAAGTGCGTGTTCAAATGGAGAAATCATATAATAAATTACCTGTTTTTGACGGGATAAATTATGCTTATTGGAAAGCCCGAATGAGGTCGGCTTTAAAAGCCATAGATGAAAGGGTTTGGATTTTAGTTGAAAGAGGGTGGACACCTCCCTCCGTCACTGTGGAAAACATGACTAATTTAAAACCCGTCACCTCTTGGACTGAAGATGAATTTAGATGGTCTTCTTTTAACTCTAAAGGTTTGAGTGCTATTTTCGAATCCATAACTCCTGATGAGTTTCACCGAATTATGACGTGCACCACGTCTAAAGAGGCTTGGGATGTTTTGAAATTGACACATGAGGGTACGAACGCGGTTAAAGAATCAAAATTACAAAATTTGGCCACCCAATTTGAGACTATTACCATGTCTGAGTCTGAATGCTTTGATAATTTTTATGCTCATTTGTCAGACATCGTTAACACAAGTTTCAATTTGGGTGAAGTGATTGATAACACGCGTGTCGTTAAAAATATTTTGAGATCTCTCCCAAAACACTTTATTCCTAAAGTCACTGTTTTGAACTCTTTGGGAAATTTGAAATCACTTAAGTTGGAAGAACTTGTAGGAGATCTTCAGACCTATGAGATTGACATGTTTCCCAAAACCATTAAGGCTAAGGATAATGGCATTGCTTTAAAAACTCCTTTTAAGAAAAAGAAAGAAAAAAAAATTTGAGTCCGATTCTGAGTGTGATTTGGACTTAGATGACTTGGCCCTGTTTGCAAAAAATTTCAAAAGAATTCTCAAATTCAAGAAAAGTGGAAATTTCAATGATAAAAGGAATTTTGAGAAAAATAATGAAAAAGATTTTAAAGATCCTCCTAAGACAGACAGTGAGAGATGATTTGAATGCGATGGTAGGGGTTATAGAGCCTTTGAGTGTGCCACTCGTTTGAATAGAGAGAAAGGGAAAGCTTTCCTAAATGCTACCCTTAGTGACGACAGTGAGGTTGAGTCGATGGACTGTGGAGATGAGTCACCGCATGATCATAACATCACTGCACTCATGGAAAGTCATGTGAGTACCTCCAATTCTTCTCACGATGATGAGGATGCTACTTCACAAGGACACCTTGACAGTGAGAGCGATGAGAGTGAGGGGGAGGATGAGGCAAGTGAGAGCGAGTGTGATCTCCCACGCGCTTACGCCGAGTTATATTCTGAGTCTTTTGAAACCAAGAAGCGTTATAAAGCGTTAGCTCTTAGGATCACCGCTTTAGAGAGAGATTTAAGATTGTTTGGAGAAAGAGAGAGTTGTGATGAGAGTGGAAAAGAAAGAAAGAAAGAATTTAAGAAGATAAGATGTTTTGAGTGCGATGGTATAGGGCACAAGAAATTTGAGTGTCCCACTAAAATTAGAAGAGAGCGTAAGAAAGATGACATGCCCACTTCTCTAAGTGATAGTGAGGATGAGAAGGGTGATGATAGTGTGATCCAAAAAGCTTTTCAAAAGTTATTTATCGAGACCATGGAAACAAAAAGGTCAAATAGAATTCTAGGTCTTCGGATTTGTGAGTTGAAGGAAGAGATTGCTGAGCTAAAAAGGGAAAAAGGTGACTTGACCAACACGGTGTCTAGTCTGACGACACGTGTATCACATTTCGAGGATGATCTCAAACAAGCACGAGAGGTCCAAGTCACATTAGAGAATGCATCTGAGAAGGTTGATAAGATGGTTCTCTATCCCATTTTGAATGATGTTGGAAAAGGTAATGATGGTACATTCACTATTTTTAATGCACCCGAGCCTATATCCACCTTGGTGAGTGACTCCCGTGGGAGCCCTTCTAGGAATGTTCATCCCAAAATTGTTGACAAATTACTTCCTAGACCTGTTTATGTTTTCTCCCACTGCAAGAAGCGAGGACATCTTAGGGAGTTTTGTTTCAAGTTGGGTTTTGTACCATATCATGCCACTTCACACATTCATGCACATACACCCACTCATGACACTTTGCCTGCACATTATGATAGAGAGTTTGCACATATTCGCGAGCAAGTGAAGTTTTTTATCAAGACAACACATGATCTAGTGGAGTTTGTTCAAAAGATGTCACCATCTTTGGAAAACTCCACCGTTACTCCCGGTTGAGACCTTGTCTTGGTTGCTAGCATAGGTTGATTTTCATGTTGTTTCTTTTGCCTATTGCTAGCATGTACCTTTAGTTTGTTTTATTTTTGTTTATTTATTATTTCATTAAAACAAAAAATTCCAAAAAGATTTTCTTTTATAAATTTTTTTTGAAAAATCCCAAAATGAATTTTGTATTTTTTATGCACCTTTTATGGATGAACATTTAAGATAGCCAAGTCACACCTTCATTCCATTTATCCATGTGACTGTTTGATAGAGATTTGAGACGCTACATCATTTCATCCATGTGCTTTACATAGTATGGAGTCTTTGAGATGTAATTAGTGATATTTTCCTACATGTTTGACTCCTATCTCCTTTATTGCACACATGCACGGCTATATTTGATTATTGCACTTGTCTATCACATATTGGCTTGAGTGTTTCCATCTCAATTCTGTCTATACAACTTACAATATGCAATAAAACTTGACAAGATTGGAATGCATGTAAAAACCGTTTTGGTGAGATTGAGTGTTTATTTAAGAACGGGGAGGGGCTGCGAAAGGTAATTATCTCTTCTTTGAGCAAAAATGGAGGAATTTTAATATCCGAGGTCCAAAGAGGTTAAAAGAGCCCGAAAAAATTTAAAGGCAATAACAAGCAATTCATGCCAAATATGGGCCACTTAGGTTTCACCATCAATTCTCCAAAGTTTGAGAATTTAGAAAGCCTCTATTCAAAATTATATCTGAGGGAGTTTGGTTGGAGAATATAAACGGGTTTGCACTTCCTTGAAAGTCCTGAAAAAGCATATAAAGTTTTGGACATTATTGGTGTAGAAATCATTTTTAAATTTGATTTGTTGATTTGATTGAGTCAATGTCTTATATTTCCATTTTTTTTACACCAAAGGAAGACTTTGAGTTCATTCGTTAGGAGTATCCGATATTCATCGTGCACATATGTCATGTTTGTATGCATTGATTTTCCTATCGAATTCGACCACACCCATTCATTTCCATCATCATCGACTTGGTTGACCTGTGTTTATTCATGGTGTGATTTTGTTTGACAAATTTTGAAAAATTAAAAAAATAGTTGTGTATTTCCTTGTGACACCCCGTCATTGCTTGCTTGCATTATTTCTCTCATTTCTATTTGTGGACATCATAAAAAGGGGGAGAATGAATTATCTTATTATCTTATTATGGGGGAGTTTTTGAACTTTTGAGTTTTCTCATAAATTGCTATTTATTTTTATCTCATTTCAAACTCGATACGTCACTTGGTATTTGCTTTGTCTCATGTGTGTAGGTACTACATTGATGATCAGTGAAATTCACACCCTGATGAGAAAAGCGTTGAAGATTCCTGAAGAGTTGAAGAACAAACGATGAAGTCTTATTTAATTTTGTACCTTTTCAGTTTTGGGTTCATGGAAGGGTAGATTTGTATAGGCAATGTTTTACTTGATAATTCAGATGTTTTTTATGTTTGTACCGGCATAGACATAGGGGGGATTTGTAAGGACAATTTGTCCATCGTTTATTAGTTATGTCATACGCCGTCACATCGTTGAAGAATATTCAATCCCGAATCTACGTCAACGGATCCGAATATCAAAAAGAAGAAGTAACCAGATTTTTGCAGAGCCGGAACGGTCCACCCTGGAAAAAGAACCGATTCGCCTGCGAACCAGTCCGCCTCAGACCCGGACCGGTTCGCTTGTTGAAAGCCAGTATACCCCGGATCGATAGAGAACCAAAAATTCCAAATAAAAAACGAACCGATCCGCCCCCCTCGGACCGATCCGCCTCAGACCCGGACCGGTCCGCCTGGGATAATCTTTAGCAGATCGTGGTCAGATTTTCTAGGTCAAACGTTTCCTTTATAAACCCACTACGGGAAGTGGTTTTCCAAGACTTCCATACACGATTTTCAGAGTACAAAAAAACTCTAAGTCTTCACCTATTGAGTACCAAGACTCTAGGTTTTTTATTCACACAAATTTCCAAACACTTGTGAATCACTTTGCAACCCACGAACGCACTTTTGCTGTTCATACCATTCTGGAGAAGACCGTTCTTCTTCTTCATTGTAGCCCTACTGGAAAGGGATAAATCCAGCCGCTGTCTACAGAATCCGATACCTGAGGGTAATTCTTAGTCACTTGTATTTTCATTGTAATCCGAATTTGTATGTTACAAAGTTATAATGAAAATAAATGGTTTTGCCCCTTTGGGGGATTTTTCCTCAATTATGTGTGTTTGATTAATCTTCATGATCTACTTCTTAATTCAATCACACCTAGTTGCTTGTTTAGGGTTTATTTGGGTTAAAAGGTGTTTAATATATAATTTCCTCATTTGAACGCGAGCGCATACTCTCTCAAAAGGCATAGGGAAAACCATACCTGCATATGATATTTTTCCAAATAAAATGATAAACCTTGTCATAGTACATACCGATTAATGGTTTATCTTCCACCCATTTACTAAAGTAATCAACAGCTACAACTAGGTACTTAAACCTTCCTCGGGTGGTCGGCAGAGGCTCGACCAAGTTAATTCCCCACATAGTAAAGGGCCAAGGTGAAGTGATTAGTGTTAGGAGATCTTGTGGAGTCTTGTGTATGCTGGAAAACCTCTGGCACTTATCACACTTCTTGGCAAAAGCTTCACAATCCGCTCGCATAGTTGGCCAGTAGTACCCCTGTGTGTGAATTCTTCGCAATAACGTTCTCCCTGTTATATGGGGTCCACAGGATCCTTCATGGACTTCCTTAATCAAATTCTTTACTTCAGCGGGATGAACACATCGTTGTAGACCATAAGTTAATCCTCTTTTATACAACACACCATTGTCTAGCACATATCTCGCAGCTTTGTATTTCAGCTTCTTAGCTTTAAGTAGGTTTGCTGGAAGAATCCCTTCTTCAATATATGCTCTTGCGGGATCCATCTATGATGACCCTATATCAACTGCAATAAAATTAACCATCAGATCTTGATCGATGCTCCTATTAGCTAGTAGCTCAATAGGAATAGTTCTTTACAACTCAGTTCTGGTTACTGAAGCTAGCCGAGCAAGTGCGTCTGCTCAGGCATTTTACAATCTTAGAATTCTGATCATCTGGACACCTAGCAAAGTGGAAATAATCTCCAAAGTTTTAGATAAGTATCTAGACATCAGTTCTCCTTTAGTTGCATATAAGTTCAACACCTGATTTACCACCAACTGTGCATCATTGTATACCACAACTTACACGACATTCAATGATTTGGCTAGATTTAACCCAATAATCATAGCTTCATACTCTATCTCATTATTAGAGGCTTGAAATTGGAATCGTAGAGCGTACTCTATATCTAGTTCGTCTGGAGTATTGAGAATGATTCCAACTCCATATCCAGTTACATAGGGTGACCCATAACCGTATAGGCTCCATATGAGAATACTGTTGTCAAACGCTTGGTTTGTCAGATTTCCTTGATGGAAGATTTTATCCTTTACCTACTCATATTCTTTTTCATCTCCTGTACTCCACTGGAGGGTTTTGGTTGATTAATGGTATCTTCTTCTATAGTTTCTCTTACTTGGAGTTGATCGGGCATATTTCCAGTATGTCTGCTAACTTTTGAATGTTGCTCGGCGTGAGTCCTTGTTGCTCACGACTCTCTAGGTAAGGGAATTCCGTAATAAAATCCACCATAGCTTAGCCTATTAAAGTAGACCTCGATTCGTATACAAGGTCATATTACCCCAACTCTACAGACCAATACATCAATCTCCCGGATTTCTCTAGCTTATGCAAAGCTTGTCTCAATGACATGTCAGTGTATACCACTATGGTGTGAGCTTGAAAATATGGCTTCATCCGTCTACAAACCTCAATTAAGGCCAATACTAATTTCTCCTGTCTGGGATATCTGACTTCTGATCCTCAAAAAGCTTTGCTTATGTAATAAACTGGCTTTTGAATTCCTTTCTCCTCCCTGATCAAGGCAGAGCTAACAGCTGATTCAGATACATATACAGTTTTTCTCCCAACACTGGTCGGAAGAATAGTGGTGGTGTTCCAGGTACTTTTTCAATTCCAGGAAGGACTTTTAATATTCATCGTTCCATTCAAAGGTTTTTCTGAGTACCTTAAAATATTGCAAACACCTATCTGTTGATCGGGATACAAATCTATTGAGTGCTGCTCTGTGCCCTGTTAGCCTTTGAACTTCCTTTTTAGAGGTTGGGGGTTAAATTTATATCAAGGCTTTAATCTTATCTGAATTAGCTTCAATGCCCCTTTGATTTACTATATACACGAGGAACATTCCCTCCTGAACTCTGAAGATGCATTTGATCAGCTTCAATTTCATCCGGTGCTTTTCCAACTGATCAAACGTCTGATTAAGGTCGATAATATGATCAACAACTTTTTTTCTCTTAGTCAGATATCATTAACATGCACCTCCATGTTCTTACCTATCTTCTCCATAAATACTTTGTTCACCAGTCTCTGTTAAGTGGAATATGTAATTTTTTTAGACCAAATGGCATGAGATTATTGCAATAAGTTCCTCAAGGAGTAATAAAGGAAGTACTTTCTCTGTCTTCTGGCTTCATTTTGATCTGGTTATAACAAGAATATGCATCCATGAAACTCACCAGTTCGTGCCCCGAAGTAGCATCCACCAGTTGATCAATTCGTGGCAAAGGAAAATAATCCTTTGGGCACACTTCGTTCAAGTCAGTAAAATCCACACACATCCTCCACTTATTATTTTTCTTCTTGACCATAACTACGTTGGCCAACCAATTTATATACTTCATGTCTTCGATAAAGGAAGCTTTTTGAATCTTCTCCACTTCTTTCTATATAGCCTAGTTCTTCTCTGGGCTAAAAACTCTTTTTCGCTGCTTTACAGGCTTAACCTCCTTATTAACATTAAGCTGATGGCACAGGAAATTTGGGTCTATGCCAGGCATATCTTCATGGCTCCATGTAAACACATGCTTTCTTTGTCTAAAAAATGCCACCAACTTTTTTTTTATAATCGGTTCTAATGACGCTCCTATTTGAGTAGTTCGCTCTAGTTTATCATCGTCCAGAATAATGCTTTTTGTTGCCCCCATCACTTGGCCTTTTACAAGATCTGATTCGTCTCTTGGATATAAGGTTTCAACCTCGTATTTATTATTTGGCTCGGATGTATTCACTTGATAAGTGGTTGTTTTCCTCTTTACTTCTAGTATATCTTCCTCTTCAGTAGATGAATAGTAGCATTCACAATCTACATTCTGATCTCCTTTTACTACTTCAACTTTGAAGTTGGTCAGGAATTTCAGACATTGATGAACAGTGGAAGGTACAACTACGAACTTCTTCAGACCCACTCTTGCCATGATCATATTATAGGCAGAATGAACATGTTTGTCCATTATAAATAATCTCACTTTCTCTGTCCTACTTGCTAGCCATGTCCCGATCAACATATCTAGCTTAATTGTTCCCAATGGAAATACTTTCTCGCCAGAGAATCCAATAAGTGGCCTGTGGATGTGGTAAGGATCCAATTGTCTGAGTTTCAAACCCAAACTATCAAAACTGGGATAGAACATGACATCTGCCAAACTGTTATTATCCACTAATGTTCTTGCTACCAATACTTCTTTCATCCTGACTCTGATCATTAAAGGATCGTCATGAGGATACAATACTCAGGATAGATTGTTCTTTGAAAATATAATTACAAGCTTATCCTTGTTAACTTTCCTTGGTCGGTCCTCTTTAATAAAGTTGATTCGCTGGATGTAGGAGCAAGCTTAAGCCTCATTGAGGTAAGCCTTACTTTTAGCTGTATCCTCCTCCTGCATCTCCACCTGTAATCATAAGGCAATCAAAGGATCCAAAACTGAGTGTGAATACCTCACGTTGGTTGTCCAGGCTTCTTGGGGAGATCAGGATCGTCTTTTGGATCATCATCATGGTTCTTTTTCTTATCTTCTCTAGGCTTAACAGGTGATTTAGATCTCTATCGACCTCTACCTCCATTTCTTCCACCAGCCTGCCGATTAACATATCTGTCCAATTTTCCTCTTCGGATGAGTGATTTTATTTCATTCTGGAGAGTAATACACAAATTGGTCGTATGACCATGATCTTTGTGAAATTCATAATCCTTAGAATTGTCCCTCTTATCAGCAGGTGACCTTAACTTTTCAGGCTAACTCAAATCATTATTGTTCTTGATTTCTTCCAACACGTGATATATATCCACCGTTAAGGGAGTGTAATTAGTGAATTTTCTGAGCTGATCTAGGCTTTCCTTTACATTCAAATTTCCTCCTTTATTGTGATTCTTGTTCTCATTCTTATTTGATTTCCCTTTTATCTTTGCTTTTGCCTTTGCAGCTGAATTCTTTTTAGCAGCCATAGCTTCCTCGGCGTTCATAATCTTCACTGCTTTGGCCATTAATTCTGTCATTGTTTTTTAGGGATTTTTTTCCAAAGTACAATATAGTTTGTCGTGGAGCAAACCACTCATGAGGGCAGTGATTGCAGTCTTCTCTTTATAATCAATGACTTCTAATTTCTCGTTGCTGAAATAAGTGATGTAATCCCTGATACTTTCTCCCACCTTCTGTCTCACACTAAGAAAATGTGCTTCTCGCTTCACTGGTTTTGTCCCAAAGAAAAAATTACCAATGAATAGCTCGACGAGTTATTGAAGCAAGAGATCTGCCCCCGAGGAAGACTATTATAGCAAATTTGAGCAGATCCAGTGATTGTTCCTGAAAATGCCTTGCACCTCATCTCATCGGGAACAACATTGATATCAGTCACTTCTTAGTATTATTCTATATTAAGGACTGGATCAGTCTTCCCATCATACTTGGGAGTGACCACTGGAGCTTTAAAATTTGCCAGTGTAGGGAAATTTATGATGGTTTGCACAAAGGATCCCTTAATAAAACTTTTGTGGAGGGTATTCTTGGCCTTGGACATTTCTCTTAACCTATCTTCCAAGCGTTGAATGGAACCTTTCCAAGCATCACTGTCAGCGCAAGATCTATGGGTGGTGGACTTTTTATCCCAACCAATTGATTGTGCTGAGCTTTCTTCTTGCAAACCTTATTTTTTACTGGGCCGAACAGGTCATCGAGTGGTCAATCTAGATTGGGATGAACCTTCCCTCAGATCGCTTGGTCGTTGAGTATTTCCTGATGCAACCCCTAGGGCATTTCCCTTGGGTCCCAAACGATCGAAAGGAGAGGCCCTACTTATCCTTTCTAAGGCACTCAATCTTCCTGGGATTAAGGACTGTCCATCAGAGGAATTAGTAATCCTGATAGAAGAAGTCGCTCTAGGAAGGTACGAAGGATCCCTTAAAGTTCGGGAATGGCTATGCCTAACACTCCTTATTGGCGGCAGTGGCATATTCCATTGATTAAATTGTAAAAGACTCCAGTTTGCACAGTTTGGGCCAACTGTCATATAGTATCTTGCATAACCTCTTGACCCTTGGCCAAACTAGCCAAAATTCCAGTTAAATCATTGTTATTTGGAGGGACAGAGGGAGTAGACAGAATTCTCTTATTTCTGGTGCTTGATTCAGGAATTTTAGCCATAGATGATGAATGAGTGAAAATATTTAGCAATACGTTCCCACAGACGACGCGAATCTATTGATGAAAAAAACTAAACTAGGCCTACTTAATTGATTACAGATAAAATAAGTAAAATTAACAAGACAGAAATATTTTTAAGGTGGTTCGGCTCAATGGAAAAGCCTACATCCACTGTTATGTATTAACTACCTTGATTTGTTTTTTGATCCCTCGCAATGAGGGTGATACAATGAATTTATAGCCCAAGAGGGGTACTGATAGTTGTCATGTGAAATGATGGAATGCCTTCATTTTCTAGGCATTTTCATCAATACATAATGAGAATTAAATATACTATTGATGTCGCTTCATTGGTTACACATGTTGTATGCTTGCTGTCATTTCGTTGGCTGTACAGGTTGAATTTTTGGTAGTTGGTCGGTCTTCCCAGTTGGTCAGGCTTCCTTGTTGGTCAGGCTTCCTTGATGGTCGGGCTTCCTTGTTGGTCAAGCTTTTGCATCATGCTGACTTGGATTTGTGCCACACCGGATGCCATGTGTTAGTTCATAATTGGTCCAAGTAAGGTGGTAAATTTTGGTATCAACACACATAATTATATTACACCTCACTCTAATATATATATATATATATATATATATATATATATATATATATATATATATATATATATATATATATATATATATATATATATATATATATATATATAAAGTACCAATCTCGTACGCATATCCCCCAGCGCACTAGTCGTCTAATCCCGAAGTTCGAACTAACTTTCTGATTAAATATCTAGATGTTCACTCACTTAAATTATCAGTTCTCTTTACCTGAACCCATTTATAGTTGGCCTATCACATCTACCAAACCTTGAAAAACATTCCCCAGTAGTCCCATAATACTCCGGAAGACCCTACAGTCATTTCTCAAACTCTAACGGGTCAAAACAACACACACACAAAAACTAGGTAGGCCACCAAACTGAACTGGTTTGCTAGAAGATCGAACTCATTCAGTTGAACGAACCGGTTTTCTCCCTCAGTGAACCAATTTGGTTTGTTGGTATGCATGTCATCTTTTTCCTCGGGTTTTCCTCTTCCAAACCCTCCAATAGAGGTCCCAAACCATTCCAAATATAAAATTAACATTCATCATAATACTGACATCCCAGAAGTATTCTAACACATAATTAACCCTGAATCTCGAATCAAAACCCTAAAATTCTAAATCAAACTTCCAATCTGTCAATCCCATAATTTTTCTAATATGAGTTTTCATCAATTCAAACATCCTATCATTATTCTACATGTTTATTATGGTAAACCTAGATTTGATTTTGAAATTCCTATATGATCAATATTAACTAATTATCAATTAAATTCAGAGATTAGTTCCAACCTACATCTCTTAATCAATTAAATCAAAGTTCTAACCTTTCATCTTTAAATCCCAAATTTTAATCATTAACTATGAAAGTGATTAACTATATAAAATGTAATTTAAAGGAAGTAACTACTTGCCTTTGTGGATTTAAATCTAAAGTTCTCTACGTTGATGATGACTTAAATTCGGAGATGAGTCCCCCTATTCTCTTCATAACCCTTTCTCTTACTTTTCTTCTTTTTCTCTTCTCTTGAACTCTCTCTCAATCTGAATTGTGAAGAATGTCAAAGTTGGGCTACCATACACACTCCTACCTTTAAATACCTCCTTAATTCATCCTAATCCCGTTTTTCCATTTAACACTAGGTGTAAAAAAATCATCCTACCCTTGTACGGGTCCTGCCATATCTAAAAACTCCCTAGAACCCAATTAAAACACTCGGGTACCTATTCTGGACTATTTGGACCCTACCCGGATCACCAGTCACTCGAAAAGGTCATCCGAGTCAACCCAACTCCAAATATGCTAACATCTTATTAACTGAGCCCGATATGTGCGTACCATACGCGCTGCCCATAAAATATACCAATCCGTCGATGGAACACTCTATCAACATATAATAATAAACCATCGCTTCCACTAATGCGTGACATATAACAAATCATATATCTATTTACTTATCACATGCAAGTAAATAGTAAATATTATTCCTTTACGTCGCTAATTAATATTTACCAAAATCTAATTTAATTTCTCCCAAGTAAATTAATAATTATAAGCACACGTATCAACTCAATCCTCTCCGAAGGTGTTTTAATTGGAGTCTGAGGCATTTTAGCCAAAAATGATACCCCGGAGGGGTATTTTAGTCTTTTGGGATTTTTGAGTAATTAAATGGACGAAAATAGGATTAAAATAGGAACATCGAGGGTTGGTGCTCTGTCAGTTGCAACCTACGTGAGAAAGAGAGAGAAAGAGAGGGAGAACCAAGGAGGAAGGAGACCCATTGGATAAAAAGGCCAAAAGTTTGAGATTTCTCAGAAATAGTTACACCAAAGTGTAGATCGCGACGAGAAGATCAACCACATATCAAATTCAATCAGAGAATCAGAAATCCATCCCAAGGCATGTGTTTATCCTGCTTCTCTTTTAGCAAATATTGTTCCTGTTGGTTTAGATTAGATGATATAAGCTTGTTGCAATGAAAACTTAGGTTTAGTTAGACTGATTTGTAAAGAAACCTTATGAATTGGAGATGGGTTTGCATGTAGAGGATCTTCCCGTCTTAGACCTGTTAAATTTGGTAATTATATGTGAAATCACAAAATTAATTGGGAGTTTTGAATATTTAAAAATTTTAGGTTCACATTTAAGAGATTGATTAGGAATTGAAGAAATTGTTGAATTCCATTTGAGTATATAAGTATTTGACCTTTAATTTGTATTAGAAAGTATCTTAGGGTAATTTGGAATAGTTTAAGAACATTAATTTAGAGTTGGGTTGAGTTTTGGATTGATATTGAGGATTGAAAGTTGGAAAAATTGAATTTGGAGAAGAACATCGGTCTGCCGGAATTTCTCGTTCGAAGTCTTCCCAGGTCGTTCAAACGACCTCATTCGAACGAGACTTCCAACTACCCTTCTAACGAGATTCCAGAATGGCTTTTTAGGGTCCGGTCGAGTTAAAAATCATCCTAGGTTTATCCAAGTGAGAGAAATAACCCATGTGAGTAATGGGTAATATAAATTTCGAATTATTAATGAGTTGGGAGTGTGATTGTTCTTAAGATATAGCGAGTTTATAGAACCTGGGAGAGCATGTATATTCGAGAGAGAATTATATGACTGAATCGCGGTGAGTGGTAAACTAATAATACTACTTGCGTACTATGGAAATCAAGTTGCGTGAATGCATATTAAGTTATATAAGATGTGTGCATGCTTATTTCTTGAAATATTATGTGTGTGACATACCTAGCTACTGGCTATCGAACGGAGGTTAGCGCATTGTGAACGACCATATCTTATGTGCCTTCGAGGGATTTTGAGTCGTACCACTAGAGCATGGAACCTAGGTACGGGCTATCTGTGAGAACGATAGTGATGACGGTCGTATGAGTGCGTAGGTATGTCCGTAGCCCATCGACTTGGGACTATATTCGCCTCCAATATGTGTATATGTTTTATTGGTTCTTGAGAGATTGGACTTGTTGTCCTTTATGCGTGAGCGTTGCAATAGGACTAGATAGTCGAGTATGCCTGGCACCAAGGGTTTCTTAACCATGGGTGTTGTATTTATTTATATATATGTATATAGAGAGAGATTATATATGTATACTGATTTTTCTATTTTGTGTTGCATATTTGACATATTTATTAGTATATATACTTACTGTCTCACTAGTAGAGAATTTAGAATGTTATGTGAAAATATTAAAACATTTACTAACCTACTCCTAATCTTAGAAATATTGTCTTCGGGTTACTGAGATATTTTATTCGACATAGTGGGGTACACCACGTATAGTCAGACAGGGTATTGTGACTAGTATGGGTAATTAGGTTCGCTAGGCGTGCACATTAGATAAGAGGTGAGTATCTCAAGTGAGTACACTAAGTTAACATGGATAATGTATGTGCTAATTAACCAATTTAAGCACTTGCTATATTTAAATTGTTTTCTACTCAGGCTCTGACCCGTTTTTCTGCAAATCTCTTTTCTTGTTCCTTTATTTTAGGTGCTCAGCTACAAGGACACCAGGCTTAGGAGATTCCATTCATTTGTCGAGCTGTAGAAGCTACATGTCATTGCTAGTATACGCTTCTGAGTCTATTTCTCCTCATATATCAGTTATTTACTTCAGTTGGACATGTCGTCCCTCCTATTTTACATTCAGAGATTTAGGATTGTTTTATTGTATCGTTAGACTTGGATTTCATGTTATTGGATTATTATATGGGATTTTGGCTGGAAGTGTTTACTCCAGTTCTTTATTTAAAATCAGTTAGTTCTCTCCTCATGCTATTGTGATGTATGGGGAAGATTAAATATTCCCCTTTAATGATAATAGCTAATAACAAGTTAAAATTTTGACACCAACTTTTTTAAATATTAGGTGGTTAGTTTTCATTTAAATTAAAATTTGAGTTCTTCGATGGTGATGCATTCATCTGAACCAACTTGATATTCTGAAACTAATTAATTAAGGACTGATCACCCGGTAATTAATTAGGCGGGGTGTCACAAAGAGATACCTAGAAATGATCATTTTTATTATTTAGGTTCGATTATTAAAAAAGATAGAGATATTAGTGATGATGTTACTCATTGGATTAAAGCAAGTCGGGTTAAGTGGAAAAGTGCTACTGGCATATTGTGTAATAGGCGTATACCTTTGATGTCAAAAGAAATTTTTTATAGGACGACCATTAGACCCGCCATGTTATATGAGACAGAGTTTTAGGCAACCAAAAAATAAAATGTGCAAAAAATGAGTATGGCGGAAATGCAAATGCTAAGATGGATTTCTGATAAAACTCGAAAGGATAAAATTAGAAATGAACAACTTCGTGAAATGGTAAAAATAACTCCTATATGAGATAAATTGAGAGAAAATCGACTTGGATGGTTTGGACACATCAAGCATAGACCAATGGATGCCTCCGTAAGGAAGAGTGATTTAGTTGTATTGATGGTAACACAAGGGCAAACATAGGTCTAAATTAACTTACTGGGATATTATAAAAAAGGACATGAGATTATGTTGTTTAACGAAAGATATTTCACTGAACATAATGGAATGAAAAAATTGAATTTATGTTGCCGACCCCAAATAATTTGAAAAAAGATTTTGTTGAGTTGAGTAATATATAAAATGAATATTTTCAAGCATTTAAATGGTCAACTAAAGTTGAGCACAAAAAAAATTTCGCGAGTCATATAAATTACGATCTTATCTAATATAAGTGTCAAAGAACACAAAATATATTATACCCAAATCAAGCAAATTTGTTAACATTGATGTAATTATAAATCACAATTATATATTGGAATATTGTTTGTTATGATTATAATAACCACATTACTCTTGGGATGCATTTGTTTGTCAGTAAAAGAAAGGAAAAGTGAAAAAAATAACTTTTCTATACTTTTTGTTGTATTTTATTAGTAGAAAAGCTGTGACAAAATGGTTCTCAAATTTTTCTGCAGAAAAAACTTTCTCACAAAACACATCTTTTAAAGACCTAGGATTTTGAAAGAAAGTTAAAGTAAACTTGACATTTTATTATGTAAATTATTATTATTATTATTATTATTATTATTATTATTATTATTATTATTATTATTATTATTATTATTATTTTTATTTTTACTTTTATTATAATAATTATTGTTGTCACAACTACTACTAAAATATTTACTAATAAATATTCATAATAATACACTATTTATTAATATTTTTATGAATTAAAGGTTTATGATTTTTGTGTCATATTTACTAATGTTTGATTTAAATGGATGTTTTTATTATAGAAATCACACTTTTTGGTAATTGAAATAAGAAAATATATTATACTTTTTTTTATTGCAAAGTTATAACTATATATGTGTTTGTGCATATAATTTTTTTTTTTTTAATTTTCTTGCAATTTTTCTCCTTTTAACCTAACACACATACAAGAAAGTAACTTTTCTTTTTTTACTTCACTTTTTTCGAAAATTATTTTTTCGCTTAACTTTTCTGACAAACAGACGTAGACTTAAAAAAATATTTTAAATTAATAATGTTTTTAACACAAGAGAGAATATCTTTACCATTCATTGAAGGAAAAATATGGTGGGGTGTTTCAATAAAAAATATATATGGTGGGGGAAAAAGCCTTCCCACATTTTGTAACCCTAGTTGTGCCCACGTGCGTTGCACGTGTGGTCGTTTCCAGATATTAATCTTCCTTCCACTGCAAATCTGTGAAGGAAAAAGTAATAAAAATACTTGCAACATATTATGTAGAATTTTTTTTGTTAGAATATAATATAAAGTACCTAGTACGAAGTATCAATCATTACCCCCAAAACCAAACCTCCATTCAACTGTAAACTATACAAGATATTTTTGTGAATACTCTATATCTATCACAAACGAACTCAGAACTCTCTACTCAAAAGCAGGAAGAAATACACACAAACATGCATGTATATATAATCAGAATCCCTATAACTGCAACAGAGGTACTGTAAAAATTCTGGTAAAAACACTTCTTCCGAGTGGTTGAAACGATTTATGTGGCTCATCAAATGGCTAAAAAATTAGGGGATGTTAATATGGACTATAAAATTTATTTGTACTTAGATCTAGGAAAGGTAATTTACTAGGCTTAATAATGACTCTAGAATTAAGGATTTGTGAGCCAATAAAAGCCCCTGGAGATTCGAAAATAAACCAATATATTGTTGAATTGGCCCTGTAACCCCCCACAAAGTCAGTACAGGTAAATTTTGGCAGTTTGAAATTTCCCTAGGTTATTATCCTCTGAAATCATTTCTCGACGCGCTCAGAGTTTGTAAATTGCAATTTTCTGTGAGTGACACTATGCTACCTAATCTGTTCTCCGATTCTCAAAACTCTTTCATCTTCTCAAATTCAAACCCTAAATCTACACTCAATTTGTTAGCGCTCAGATCAACATACTGAATATTATAGCATACATTAAGGGAATTTCCTATCTCACCAGTTAAATTATTACTCCAAATATTCACAACAACCAAGTTGTCACAAATTTTAGGAAAATGTATAGAATTTCACCATGAATTATATTAAGTGAAAGATGCTAAGCTCAATAGTAAACTAACTTAGAAGACAATACATTATTATATTATGCATCCACTAAGGTTGATTTTGTTGAAAAAATCCTATTTTTTTTCGCTAAAATTCTAGTTACAGCAGCAACTACTGTTCTAGTCATTCATCCGTGCTTACTCCTCTGTGCCAGCCAGCTGACATGTATCTGTAAGCAACAACAGCAGTTGCTGTTGTTGCCAGCCTGTCATGCATGTGAGCGATATCGACTGATGACTAAATCCTATTTAGGACTCGAGGCCTTCGTGGTATGACTAAATCCGCGTGTGGAACTTTGTCTTCAGATGCTTTTTCTGTTTGACCGTGTCCGTAGAGTGGTACTAAGGTTTATTCTGTAATTTCAGCCTTACACACAGGGCATTGAGGTTGTTGGTGATCTTGGATTTCAGTAGATACACTTGGGTAATGAATCCATTTGTAAATACAGGGGCATTAATAGAGGTGGTTACAGTGTCTTGAACCATATTTAGGCAGATGTTATAGTCGAAACCACCAGTCGCATTATTTTTCGTTAAGTTGGTGGATTATTTTCTAACGCTTTCGACTTGATATTGGTCTACTTTTCTACCATACCAAAGAAATAGGATTCTCATCATTGACTTTTTTAATTGGGTACCTAACCACTTGTCTCTTTTTCTTACTACCATAAAAAATTAAAATGTTATTCACCATTTTTATAACTTACCAATCAGATGTACCCTACACTAATCACGTGGGAAAAAAATCTTCTCTCTGATGTAGGCGAAAGACGATAGTATTTTGCCAAATGCTAAATTTTCAGGACTAAATAAATGGGACAATATATGCCAAATCTTCATTATACTCAACAATTTAGGTCGCAACCTATAAAACCAATGCCAAACCCATCCTCATTCTCTTTACATTCGTATCCATCTAGGCTCCCATATATATGAATCCAACAATTATGATAAAATAAAAATAGTTTGAAAAATGTAGGTTAAAAAAAAAATATATTCGGCTAATATAAAAATAAATTATGTATCAATACGTAAGTTTGTGCGTGAATGTCATTTTAAACTTAGTGGACCCAAAATTTCACTCACTGAGTACCCAATCGCTCCAAAAAATCCCACTGAATAATGAATCATCACAGTCTTTGATTATTTTGATTCATAGGTTGTTTCATTTATCATGATATCAAAAAGTTTAATATGTATATTGCAATGATGTAATTTTGTTTATCCGAACAATTATGTTCTTCCTTATTTTATAAAATTTAGGTGTCTACTTGGTTCTACTCTATAATTTATTATACACGCGTAGTTTATAAATACACCTCTTCACAAAACTATATCACCTGCATTTCTTTCAGTATTAGGTACCATGTATGTATACATTTGTATTTTATAATTCGCAAATCGGATACCCAAAATAGAAAACGGAGATAAAAATATTAAAAAAAAAAGACATAAATGAATATTATCAAACACATGATATGCAATGGATTTCATTCATGCTAACAAATTTTAATTGTCCAACACTCATAAAACAATAATACATAATTGGATCAAAGCATATACTCCAACCATGTATATAATCATTTATTTATTTTACAAAAAGGTATTTGAGATTAGAAAATTATAGGCAAACGTATGAATGATTATTATAACGGTTATGACGGACCTTACTTTTTCATTTTTGTCACTATAAGAGAATCTTACATAGATCAATTTCTAAATGATAAGTAAAATAACAATGATACATTAATCAATTGCAATTACCTCGTAAACCAAAGTGAGATTCCTTCACTATGAGATGAACAATCCGAGCTTTGCCCACAAATATTGACAATATCATAAAAAGTTTCAAAGGAAATATATGACCATTTCGAATATAAATTATAGGAGATATTTTCAAATGTGGTATTAACGGGTAAAGCTAACCACGCTCCAAAAAATCTTAAAACACTCCAAATACTTTTTGAGAGACAAACTTGCCCTTTGCTATTTGTTAATATTTTTTCAATAAAGAATAGTATTTTAAACTGTTTTTTTAAATATTTTTTTTATTTTTTAAAATTAAAAAATAGCTTTTTTTTTATCAAAATTGTTATGATAGTTTTAAAAATCTTTCTTTATTTAAAAAGCTGTTATGATAGTTTTAAAAAAGTTTTTTTAAGATAGATTTAAAAACTATTTTTTTTTCAAAAAAAATGTTTTTTACATAAAATTGGAAAAAAAATTAACAAATAAAAAATACATTTCTTTATATTGAAAACTGTTTTTATATTGAAAACTATTTTTTATATTTTTTAATTAACACGATCAAGACCCAAATAAAACGCGACGTGACTTGGAGTCGTATTTTTTTATAGCGGTGTCGAGGACCATTATTTATTATTTCAAAAATAATCTTTTTACTATTTAAAAAAATGGTTCGCGCCAGCGGTACGCATAGGCGGTCCAACCCCCTATACATACCGCTGGCGAGGACCATTTTTTTAGTATGTTGCTACGCGTCAGCGGTATGTATAGAGGGTATTATAAAACATTTTAAATAAAATGTAAAAAAAAAAACAGTTTTAAACAATTTTTTAAGTGCCTAAAGATTTTATTTTAAAAAAATTATTTTAAGTAAAATCCAAGCATGGGAGTGTTTTAAGAAAATTGTTACAAAAATTCTAATAGTTACAAAAATTCTAATAGTTACAAAAATTGTTTTATAAAAATAAAAAGTCAGTAGTTCTAAAACAACAACTATTAGAATCTTAATTTTTTTAAAATAAAATCTTTAGGGACTTAAAAATTGTTTTAAACTGTTTACGTAAAACTGTTTTTTTTGTACATTTTATTTAAAATGTTTTATAATACGCGACCAAAATAAAATTAACATGACATGGCACGACACACCTCGAAATCTTAATTTTACGTAAAATGAATATGACACATATGAAAGTGACATGACACGACACAAAATCCTTTTTTTTTACAAAATGCGAACACCGCCCACTTGACGTGTTCCATTTTAAATGGGTTGCGTTAGTATTTGGTAAGAAAATGAGATTTCGTGTTGTGTCATATTACTTTTATTGGTGAAAATAGGATTTTGAGGCGTGTCGTGTCATTCTTATTTGGGTTGGGTTCCTGTTTGGTTAAAAAAATAACATATATTGTGGCGTGACACTTTTACTTGGGTCGTATTTGTATTTTGTAAAAAAATAATATTTCATGTTGTATCGTGTCACTTTTATTAGGATCGTGTTCATGTTTGGTTAAAAAAAATTGTCGTGTTGTGTCGAGTTGCTTTTATTTGAGTCGTGTTCGGTTATAAAAACAATTTTCAATTTAAAAAACAGTTTTTTATTTGTTAATTTTTTTTTCCAATTTTATGTAAAAAACAATTTTTTTTGAAAAAAAAAACAGTTTTTAAATTTATCTTAAAATTTTTTCTATAAAAGTATCATAACAGTTTTTTAAATAATAAAGGGTATTTACAACTATCATAACAGTTTTTTTAACAGTTTTTATAAAAAATAGTTATTTTTTAATTTTAAAAATGTTTTAGAAAATAATTTAAAATACTTTTTTTTTATTGAAAAAAATTAACAAATAAAAATGTATTTGTTTGATCTTTAGAGCAATGGGTAAGTTTGTCTTTTAAAAAGTAAATAGAGTGTTTTAAGAATTTTTAGAATCTTTAAGAAATAAACATGTCCAATTGAAAATTACATATGAATGCATAAAAAACAATAATCTAATAAGGTGTGAACTTGGTAATTCCTTAACTCAAAATATACATATAATTTTTCTGAAATTAACATTGAATTTAGAATTATTATAAAATATGAATAGAACAACAATAAAATTGGAAATACAAAATCTGAACACAAAAGAGAGACAACATTCATGAATGAGATAAATATAATTATAAAAATTATGTATTTTCTTTCAAATTAACAAATGCATACTTTTGATGGCAAATGAAAAAGGAGTAAAAAATTAGAGAGGAAATTAGAAGTATTGACCTTGTTTTTTTGGACAAGAAACAACAGCAACGAAGAAACTATACAATATGAATCTGATGGAAAGATGAATGAACTTGGACAACTGACTTTTGATTTCTAGGGTTTCAAGATGAATGTATTTGAAAGTTTTATTAGATGAATGTATTATAGGAGAAAACGTATCAAGTTAAGATTCAATTAATGATTTTAATTTAATGAATGTGTGAGACTAATATTAATGGTATGATAGGAAATGTTAATTTAATGAGAGTAGTTTAGTACTTTGAGATTTGAAGAGGAACTTCCCTCTTTTTAAGTAGTAGAGATAATGATACACGTGTTGTACCTGTACACTAACTTGCAATTAATAAAAAAGAGAGATTAGTGTAAACTCATTTAATAATCAATTAAACATACCAAATTATAGTATATATAACTAAATCTGACATCACAACACAACGTTGATATTGGTCACGTTCGCACGAGGACACGTGTATTCAGTAATGTGTTAGCCATTTATTAATTTTTATTATTTAGATTAATTTAGACACATATGTATTTGATCAATACATGCATTTAGTTGGTTCATGTATGTAAACACATATGTATTTGGTCAATACATACATTTAGTTGATTCATGTATAGAAATCTGTATCGGGTATGTTCAAATCATCATTTTAATATTTTTATGGTATATATAATCCTTTTACTCTTTACTTTATTTGTTTGATGCTTTCAATTTGATATCGTATGAAAAACATCGATACGAATTTACCAATGGTACAAATAGGGAATTATGAGAAAGATAATAACACTTTATTCGGTGTGTGTAAGAGAAAAAAGTATAGGTCATCAAGAGAAAAGTCGGGGGAGCTCCAAGTCATGTTCAAGGTCAACAAAAGCCTAACATGTTTGATATATAAATATTGTTTTAAATAAGGCTATTCGTTTTACTATGTTAAATATATTTTTATATATAAATATTATCTTAAATAAATATGTTCATTTTACTATGTTAAATATATTTTTAACATGACTTAATTATATTCTTTTTTATAATTTAAATTAAAAAAAATTAACATGTCACCTTACAAATTAATCCTCACCATAAATCTAATTTAACACATAAAGTTTTACACCAATTAATTATCAAACCTAGGTGATGTTAAGGAGTCACACGCGGTAGGAAAGGACATCCGTAATGTGGAGTGGAATGCTGAAATTGTTAAAATCCCTTTAGTCGGTTCTGAAATTGGAATTGTTCACAAAAACTTGCCATGTTCTGAGTAGGTGAGGTGGTGAAATCAAAATCCAATGTTATCTGTCCCCCTCATCTCAGATTGCTTTTTCTGTAACATCTTTGTCACTATAAGAGACGTGCGCTACGTAAGTACATAAGCTTCCAAACGCATTCTTGTTTGGTTGGTTATATCTAGGTTGCCTCACCCTTTTTTCCTTCCAAAAAAACCCAACATTTTTTTCTTTTCTGGAAGCTTTGAAAAACCCATCACTCCTAGAGTCCGATTTATTTTATAAGAAAAAATCATAAGTGCCACCTCAACTTTAACATGTCTATTTAACTAATTGTATCAAATGAACAATGTTAACATAACCAATATTAGTCTTAGGGTCCGTTTGATAGCACAAAAATTTCAAGGTAAATTTTCAAAAGTTGAAAAATTATGGTATTTTTCAGCTTTTAGGCTGTTTGATAGCCTTAATTTGCCTTGAAATTTGTTTTCTATGCACAACACCCCTTAAGCACAATTTGCCACCCTAGGGTGGAATTCAATTCTTTGGGGGGGTCAGGTTTTTGTTTGCCACCTTTGGGTGGCAAATCACTTGAAACCAATTTTTTTTATAACTCTATATATTTCATAAATATATAAATATATATTGTTAATAAATATATAAATATATATATTTCGTATATTTTAATATATATATTCGTATATTTTATATATTTTAGCACATATATGTATATTGCGTATATTTCGTATATTTATATATATTTCATATATTTATATATTTCGTACATTTATATAATTTATATAATTCATATATTTTAATATATGTTTATATTTCGTAAATTTTGTATATTTCATATATTCCTTATATTTAATATATATTATTTACAAAATATATACATATATATTATGTATATGTATATTATATTCTGTATATATACATATATATAATATACGTTTTTCTGTATATTATATATGTATATTATATTCTGTATATATACACATATATAATATACGTTATTCTGTATATTATAATATTATATATGTATATATATATATATATATATATATATACATATATATATATATATATACATATATATATATATATATACATATATATATATATATATATATATATACATATATAATATTATAATATACAGAATAATGTATATTATATATATGTATATATACATTATTCTGTATATATTCATATTGTATATGTATATTATATATGTGTATATTATATTGTATATGTATATTATATATATGTATATATACAGACATATTATATTGTATACGTATATTATATATATGTATATATTCATAAATACATAATATATATTGTATACGTATATTATATATATGTACTAGCGAATACCCGTGCCTGAAGGCACGGCAAAAAATTTCAAAGTACATAATCACGACACGACGAAAATTTCGAAAATAAGTAAAGCTCATTTTGGCTTGTCAATAGCTACTGCCACTGGCTTCTTATATTGCAGTTAATACACAACTCATATATTCTATAAATTGTGGGTGAAACAATGCCACCCCATGCACCTCAAAAGATTCTAAAAAAAATGAAAAATCAAGATAGAATAGTTGAGACAACAAACTAACAATATTATTTCCCGATTTTGTTGTACCAGTCATTGACATTTGACATTATGTATCCATCGGCGATTGAATTACAACTTGCATAAACTTCAATAATCATCTTGATTTTTGACTTGTCATTCTCATAATGTTTTTCTTAGATATCAAGTCATTGTACTCATCTTCTGATTTCTCAAACATGGACACAACTTTCTTGTTCACCCTTTTCTCCAGGTCTAATTGTTCAGCCTGAAGCTTTTCAAACTCGTCCCTTATCTTGCAGAGATCACGGGATTCAAAATCATAATCAGAGCAGATTGTGTTGAGATCAGCTCAGATTAATACCAAAGCATAAAGCTAAGACAAACCACATCCCTGTGTCATGCTCAAGACCCTCAGATGATTACAACAGTAGTTCTCAACTGTGATAAAAAAAAAAAGAGAATAGTTAGGTTTCATCAACATTTAAACAAACCAAAATTGGAAATTAAAGGTATAGTAAACCCTAGATAGAGAACCTTTTTAGTGATCGTGGAGTCGCTAGATCTTGTGTCGAGAGACAGTGGAAGAAAATAAGTGGTTAATCAACCAAAAATTGCAATATCATCAAAGACGGGAAATTGCAAATAAACACTTACGACCACGTTGACTGCAATAAAGTATCTGAAGCAATATATTAAACTGAAATTCAAGACATTGTACTCATCTTTGTTTTGGATGTGTGCTGTGACTTTTGGAATTTAAATAGAAAATATATTAAACTGAAATTCATTTTTTGGTTATTATGATATGAGATCTCAACTGATAAAAAAAAAATCTCACAACGAACAGTAAATAACAAAGACAGGAAAAAAACAGAGAAGATAGGAAAAAAGGCAGATAAAAAGAGAAGAAGAAAGACAGAAAAAAGAAAAGGAAAAAAGGCCTTAAAATGCAGAGCTCGAGAAGAAAAAGGGCAGCCGGAGAAGAAAATAGGCAGAAAAAGGGAAAAAAGGCAGAATAAAAGATAAGTCTGAGAAGAAACAAAGCAAGTTGGAGTTTTTTGTTGAAGAGAAGGAAAAAAATAAAAAATGAAGAAGAAGAGTAGTTTTCTCGAGAATATACAGAAAAAAGGAGAAAAAAAAAATACCTGAAGCGCGCCTAGCACCTGACTGTGTGCTATCACCCTCTTTGTTGTTGCTGCTGGTTGCTGCTGCCACATGTGGTGTGGCAGTTGCTGCTGCAGGTAGTGTGGCAGTTGCTGCAGGTGGTGTGGCCTGCAATTAGAGGGAATTGGTGATTTAAATGGGTATAATTGCATCAATTAACCAAAAATTTTAACAGAGCAGTGAGTTTATGATTGGATTGGAACCTATACCCAATTGCACCAATTCATATTTGTTCTAGTTGGAACCTATACTTATCAATTAACATAAATGAAGATTCGTGATTAGATTTTCGGAAGAAGATCTTCAATGAGTGCTTCCAAGTTCAATTAACATCAATGATAATGAATTACGATCAAGGTCAATATAAGATCAATTATACCAAGAACTTAATGAGTATAAACAACTAAAAAAACCCAAAATCAGCGGTGGTCCTCGAAGCGAAAACCATCGTTGAAGATGCAACAATAGCCGTTGCTGCTGAAATACGGACATTTCTTGCATATTTTACTTATTGCACAGGGACATTTCTCGTTGCTGCTGCAACAGTCGCTGCTGCTGCTGCAACAGTCGTATGTCTCTGAACATCTGTTGCTCAAATAATGTACGGAACTCCTGTCTCCAAAAATAATCATAACAAATTTGTTTTCGAGCATACTTTAACAAAAATAAATATTAGAAATTCGTTCAATGTTACATATCCATTGAGTTGAAAGGTGTTCCAACCTTAGGGAATCAAATTTACAACAAAAATAACACTACAAACCCCTGTTTCATACGAAATATGACATTTTTATAAGAAATCTGCAAATTATTATCAACGTGTATCCCGCGCCGACACCACGCCCTCGTGCGACATAAACCTTTGCTCAAATTTCTTGCATTATGTGAGTCAGATTTTCGAATCTTCTTGAGAAATCTTCCTTCGAATCTTGGACTGTTGAATCTTCTGGCTGCTTTGATAGCCACAATCCTAATGTGTATCTTTTACTTCTAAAGAGTTTTACCTCATATTAAACCTTGAAAGAGTACATCCTCGCCGATCGCCTATGAAATCACTTGAATAAAAAGCCTGCGATTTTTTAAAATCAAAAGTCTGCAATGGGGGCAGTACGGGCAGTAGCACCCGATTACAGGACAAATATGAAAACACATAGGGGCATTCAGCAGGGGCAGTAGCAGATAGGGGCAGGGACAGTAGCACACAGTTCAGCAGAGACAGTAGCACCCGATTCATCAGCTATTTGATCAATATCGGTAGCAGCCTCCTTAGCAGATAGAGATAGAATTGAACCAATTGGAGATGGCTTTTCCTTTTTACTTCTGCAGGAACTGTTATTAAACAAATATGACCACATAGAATCAGAGTAGTGGTGCAACAATGATATGCATATGTTGAAATAGGTTAGTATACTTTCTTATTTACAGTTCCTCATTTCTGATATGTCTGTTATATATTTTAGGTAATTTGGAAAGCTATAAACTGTTGTAATTTCAACGGGATTCAAATGTCTTATATAGTAATCATTGATAATGTCATAACCTTCAGATGTAGAATCTCTTAAACAATAAAACCTCAAATATATACAAAATTATAGAGAATTGGGGGTTACCTTGGCAACTCGGCCAAAAAAATAAGCATACCAATGTTGATAGAGTTGTGAGTCGTAAGCTGCAATCTTCCTTACCAAAGGTAACCCCCATACTCGACGGCATATGTTGTATATGGATCGAACATTCTTGTCAATTTTATATTTTTGGGGCTTTTCACCCGGAACATTCTTAGATTCACATGATTACCAGAACTGAAAGTCGTTGTTGTTGTCCTTCCACTACATTCACATGATTAGATTGAAAAAAATAAGTTCATATATAATAATACGGTCGATTCACTTTAAGTTCAACAAATTCAATTGAATATTAAACTACAAACTTTAAATTCAACAAAAGAAAATGTTATAAACACAATAAAATGAAGTGCGATGTATAATGCATATACAAAATGTGTAAAGAAACCAATCATGTTGACATAGATTATAATGAAAAGATACTTTGTATGAACCGAGAAGAGTGATTACCTCTCACAATCTCACATGTCATTTAGGAAATTGGCATGTTTGAAGAAATCAAGTGCAAGTATACTACAACCTGAAAAAATTATAGAAAGATATAAATCATATATTAGTAAAAGGTAAAAACACTTTTTCTTTCGGATTGATATAAAAAGTCAGTTACCACTTTTTGTGAAATTGTAAAAGATATCTCACCTCTACCTATAGTTCAAATAACAAACAACTATGAAACAACATATGAGTTTAGTATAAACCAATTCACCCTAACTTTAAAAGAATACTTATACTCAAACCCAAAACCCAAGTCAAATTAAAAACCCAAAACCCCCCAAGAAAATCAAAACTGAAGCTGCTAAAACTTCCCAAAACTTGACCAAAACACATCAAGCAAACAAAAAAAACTGAAAGCATCGTAGAGCCAAAAATTTCCAAAACGAACAAAAAAAAGACAAACAAAAAACCTAAAACCCTAACATTCGAAAGTAAAAGCCCTAGAATATCTGTAATTTAAAGGTGAAAATCAAAGAGAGAGAGATACAATGTGTAAACCACCAACTATTAGGGTTTTTAGGGTCAGATTAGAAACGATATCAAATTTCAACACCTCTGAAATTAGAAGAAGGAAAATTACTTATGGAAGTGCTGAAAAAATACCCCTGGAAACGAAAAATATGCATAATACTAAAAATTTCAAAATCAAAATTTGATAGGCTTAAAAATAGGGAGAATAGGTGTTACCATGGATGAGTGAGAGAAAACATTAGTTTCAGGGTCGAATATGAAATAAAACCCATTGATTGCTCAGATCTGGGACCATTGATTGCAAAAAAACTCAAAAATAAAACTCAAAAATCTCTAATAAGTTAGGGCTACCGACGTTATATACAATCATTAATTGTGATGAAGATGAAGAAAAGTGTTTACCTTTGAGAGATGAATGAATGAGAAATGGGATTTTGGGGCTTACACGGTCGTCGTTTGTGAGCAGAGGAGAGGTGGAGAGTGAGGTTCCCAAGCCATGGAAAAGGTCCAAGTAAGAGAGAGAATTTTGGGCAGGATAATGAAAGTGAGGAAATGATCAGGGACCTTTATTTTCTCTCAAGAAATCTGGGACGTTAATGTGCTTTTACATTTTTGCCAATTCAAAAACCATTCCATCTTATTAAATGGATATATTCATAAATACATAATATATATGTATATATTCTATAAATAATATATATTTAGTATATATATAATTTACATATATACAGAATATAATATTATGTATATATTCTGTAAATAATATATATTTAGTATATTCAGTATATAATATAATATATATTCATATATTCCGTAAATAATATATTATATTTTCATAGATTTTTTATTTTTATATTATTAAATGTACAAAATTTATGAAAATATAATATTTTATTTACGAAATATATTCATATATTATTATATTATTATATTATTTGCGGAATATATATATTTCGTAAATTATTATTAATTTTTGAAAAAATATACAAAATACATGAATATTCCGAAAATTAATAATAATTTACGGAATGTATATATTCCGCAAATTATATTAATATTCGGAATATATATTCCGCAAATAATATAATATATATTCATATATTTTGTATATTAATAATAATATATATATATATTATATATATATATATATATATATATATATATATATATATATATATATATATATATATATATATATATATATATTCCGTAAACAAATTTTCCACTTTTATATCTATTTTCCAGCTTTTGCATTTGATAGAAAATGTGAAAAATTGATTATTTTTCAACTTATATCAAACAGACACAAGTTGGAAAATATTCATTTGCCTTGGAATTGTTTGCCCTGGAATCAAATGTCTTGGAATCATTTGCATTTTCCCAGTTTTCTATCAAACGGACCCTTAGTCTTGTAGGAGTTTTCCATTTCACTATTTGATCAATATTTATTCTCGGCAATCTAATTCACTTTCTATTTTTGAGCACTAAAGTTACTCAGCATTATTTCAAACATTATAAGTTAGGGTATATAAAAACATGACACATGTATATGATAAAAAAATGTGTTTACATTATAAAATTTCAAGTACAAATTGTAATTTTTCCAAAAAAAAAAAAAATCGTGTATAGCTTACAACATTTATTGAATATATTATTGAAAATCAAGTATACATTATGCTGATTTTTTTCTTCTTCTTACAATAAAATTTTAAAAAGTATTATTCATGTTATTTACGAATTATTGTCTTTCACACAAACCCAACTCGTTTAAAGTGTTTATTCTAAGTTTGTTTTAAAAAATAATCAATCTTAAACTGCTAACTTTGTATTGTGCAAAATCTATAACCTTTAAATAGATCATGAATAAGTAAAATAAAAAGAAATACCCGCTTCTGAATTGAACACTAGGTTGGCCCTATGAAATGCCTTATTTTGCTTATTCAGTAACCCTTGGGTCAGCCCAATGGGTTTTAGTTGAGTTTTGTCAAAAAATGAGCATATGTCAAGCTTGAACCGATATATCTCCAAACTTTAATGCAATTTTTTGTTCACCTTACTTTAGCCAGTTCATTCTAATTTTATTTAGGGTCATTTACGTTTAGATCCTATTAGACGTTCTTATATACATTCTAGTCCCATCATGTTTTTCTCTTACATATAAGTCCTATTCCTAATTTTTTGGAACTTTTTTTCCAATTTTACCCTTTTAAAACCAACAATCCGTAACTTCCTTGAGGAAGTTACATAAGAGGTTGAAATTTTTTTTAATCTTCAAATGATCATAACTTTTGATTCACAAATTCGTTTTTCACAAAATTACTATTTTTGAAATTTGCTCGATGAGATTTATCAAACAAGATCCATGAAGGCTATAAAATTCCAAAGAAAAAAATTTACACAAACAGTAAACTTTACTGTATGCACTAGAATATGAAATAGTTTTATATATTTGACATTTTCACAAACAGACAGTAACATTTACTGTGCTAATACTACACAGTATATATATATATATACGGTGGATCCAAACTCTTTTTTTTCAAAATTACCTTATATTTGAAGGTTCGCGCTAGCGGTATCCAATCCTTACCACCATTATTGGAGCTTCAACGACCTTCGTCAGAGCTCCGATTTGGGGTGGGTAAGGGTGGCATGTGGTGCCGCTGGCGCGGACCTTTGAAAATAAGAGACTTTTGAATAAATGGGCTTTGGATCCATCGAAGTATCATGGGGGGCCGCTGGCGCGGACCTTTGAAAATAAGATTGGATAAATGGGATCGGGATCATATGGAGCGCCAATTTGGGGTGAATAGGGGTGACACGAAACTTTAAAAATAGGAGCATATTGTATATATATATATATATATATATATATATATATATATATATATATAGTTTGTAAAAATGTCATAGATATTAAACTTTATTGTATACACCATAAAATGAAATAGTTTTATATTTCTGACATTTTCACAAACAATAACATTTACTGTGATAAAATATTTATGAAATAGTTTTATATATATAATATTTTCACAAACAGTAACATTTACTGAGTTAATATTACACAATATATATAACATTTTCACAAACAGTAACATTTGCTGAGTTAATATATATATACACGGTAGATCCAAACCTTTTTTTTTTTTTAAATTACCATATTTTTAAAGGTTTACGCTAGCGACATTCAATCCCCACCACTACCCACCCCAATTGTCGAAGCTTCAACGACTGTCATCAGAGCTATGATTTAGGTGGGTAGTAGTGGCATAGGGTGCCGCTGGCGCGGACCTCTGAAATTAAAAGAATATTAGATAAATGGAGTTTGGATCCACTGGCGCTCCGACTTGGGGTGCGTAGGGGTGACAGTGGGTTAGGTTTATATCTATAACATTTTTACAAACGTTAAAATTTACTGTGTTATAACACAGTGTGTATATATATATATACGGTGGATCCAAACCTCTGTTTTCTGATATTGTCTTATTTTTAACGGCCCGCGCTAGCGGTATCTAATCCTGACCACCACCAACCCCAATTGTCGGAGCTCCAACAACCTTCATCAGAGTTCTGATTTGGGGTGACATGGAGTGCCGCTGGCGCGGACCTTAGGAAATAAGGGAATATTGGATAAATGGGGTTTGGATACACCGGCGCTCCAGTTTGAGGTGGGTATGGGTAGCATTGGATTAGGTTTATATCTGTAATATTTTCACAAATAATAAATGTTACTGTTTGTGAAAATGTTACATCGGCATCCCATGCCACCTCAAATCAGAGCTCTGATGAAGGTTGTTGCAGCTCCGATAAAGGGGGTGGGGATTGGATGCCGCTGGCGCGGACCGTTAAAAATAAGATAATATCAGAAAAAAGAGGTTTGAATATATATATATATATATATATATATATATATATATATATACTGTGTTATATGAACACAGTAAATGTTAATGCTTGTGAAAATGTTATAGATATAAACCTAACTCAATGCCACCCCTACTCACCCCAAATCGGAGTTTCGGTGGATCCAAACCCCATTTATCTAATATTCTCTTAATTTCAGAGGTCCGCACCAGCGGCACCCTATGCCACCACTACCAACCCAAATCATAGCTCTGATGAAAGTCGTTGAAGCTCCGACAATGGGGGTGGGTAGTAGTGGGGATTGAATGTCGCTAGCGTAAACATTTAAAAATATGATAATTTTGAAAAAAAAAATAGCGGTTTGGATCTACCGTGTGTGTGTGTGTGTGTGTCTCTCTCTCTCTCTCTCTCTCTCTCTCTATATATATATATATATATATATATATATATATATATATATATATATATATATATATATTATGTAATATTAACTCTGTAAATGTTACTATTTGTGAAAATGTTATATATATAAAACTATTTCATAAATATATTATCACATTAAATGTTATTGTTTGTGAAAATGTCACAGATATAAAACTATTTCATTTTCTGGTGTATACAATAAAGTTTTATATCTATGACATTTTTACAAATTATATATATATATATCCAATATGCTCCTATTTTTAAAGTTTTGTGCCACCCCTATTCACCCCAAATTGGCGCTCCAAATGATCCTGATCCCATTTATCCAATCTTATTTTCAAAGGTTCGCGCCAGCGGCACCCCATGATACTCCGGTGGATCCAAAGCCCATTTATTCAAAAGTCTCTTATTTTCAAAGGTCCGCGCCAGCGGCACCACATGCCACCCTTGCCCACCCCAAATCGGAGCTCTGACGAAGGTCGTTAAAGCTCCAACAATGGTGGTAAGGATTGGATGCCGTTAGCGCGAACCGTTAAATATAAGGTATTTTTGAAAAAAGAGGGTTTGGATCCACCGGATGTGTATATATATATACTGTGTAGTATTACCACAGTAAATGTTAATGTCTGTTTGTGAAATGTCACATATATAAAACTATTTCATATTCTAGTGCATACAGTAAAGTTTACTGTTTGTGTAAAAAATTTTCTTTGGAATTTTATACTCTTCATGGATCTTGTTTGATAGATCTCGTCGAGCAAATTTCAAAAATAGTAATTTTGCGAAAAAAGAATTTGTGAATCAAAAGTTATGATCATTTAAAGATTAAAAATAAAAGTCCAACCACTTATGTAACTTCCTCAAGGAAGTTACGGATGGTTGGTTTTAAAAGGGTAAAATTGTGAAAAAATTTCCTAAAAAGTTGGAATAGGACCTATGGGATTATTAAAAAGTCAATAGGACTTATAAGCTTGTTGACCCGATAAATGGGCCCTAGATATAATTACCCATTTTATTTACGTTGAGCTTCATGCGAGTTATGATAACATATGGAATTTCGAAACGCATGGCAAAGCTAAGTATTTTATTGGGATACTTAATGTTTTGTTCAGTGTGCTAAGTACATTTTGAATTTAGTTCACTTTATAATTTTATTTTTTCAAAAGTTTTTTATCTATTTTTTGATCATTTTTTCCCGAATTTTAGGATAAGAGAATAAACTATGTTTACGAGTATTTTTATTTGGTGATGGACTTTTTGAAATAAGATAAAAAAGTTTGGACTAAATATTAACTAAAAAATATCAAAGGACTTTTCGTTGAATGACCTAATTTATTTTGGAGGGATTTTCTATAATTTTTACCCACAATATAATATAGTTAAAAAAGAAGCAATTAACGTTTAGTCCTTAGGAGCTAAGTATATTTTATATTTGGTCCACCTTATTTTTTTTTTGTTTGTAAAATTGTCTATTTTTTTGACAATTTTTTCTTAAAGATTAGGATAAGAGATGACAGACTGTTTATGTGTATTTTATATCACAAAAGATTTTTTGAAACAAAATAAAAACGTTTGGACTAAGTGAATAGTTAATGTTTATGTTATTTAAGAATTAATAAACAAACTGGAAAAAATTAAGGTATATTATTAAGAGAAATCTATACTAATACTATAAAATGCAAAACAAGCATTTAAACCTCCTCAATTCTAAGGGAGTCCACGTGGACTTCCTCCTAATTTGAAGCCTAGCCTCGTAAAGTGACTACCATTTTAATGTAATTTATTTATCCATTTTTAAAAAAACCTTTCATTTTCCTAAAAAGTCTGTACCTATTCCTATACATATACGTATACCTATAGCTTCTCACATCTTCCTTATCCCCCATTCTAATTACTTCCTCTACCCGCTCTTATCTCTCCCCTAGTTAGTAACTAAGGAACAAATCACTTATTTAACTCCCTAAATTTTATTCATCTATGTAAAAGGAACAACACTAGGAGAAGTAACCGGCAATCGGATCAGTTGGTGGGACTGCAGGTAAGGCTGTGGTGAGTTATTGGGACGTTGAGTCCGGTAGGTGTGGTTGGGTTCCAATTTCTCACCAATTGTATAATCCCCGATCATCTCTCCGGCTACCAGCAGTGATCTTATCTTCACGATTCCCCCCCTCCCCGCAGTTAATAACTAAGGAACAAATCACTTATTTAACTCCATAAATTTTATTCACCTATGTAAAAGGAACAACACTAGGAGAAGGAATCTGCAATCGGATCAGTTGGTGGGACTGTAGGTAAGGCTGTTGTGAGTTATTGGGACGTTGAGTCCGGTAGGTGTGGTTGGGTACCAATTTCTTGCCAATTGTATAATCCTCGATCATCTCTCCGGCTACCAACTGTGATCTTATCTTCACGATTTTTTAAACCTCTTCGGATGAGGATTGCTGAGGCTCCCACTGATTCCGTTGCTCTATCGGGACTGAAAGTGATTGTGAAGATAAACAGAGAGGTCGGGTTCAGGGAATTCAAAGGATGCATCAGCTTCTTCTCTTGATCAAATTGCAAGAATTGTAGGGCGGTTCGATCTTTTTCAGAGACATAGACGTTTTCTCCATGAGAGATAGGGAGATTTCTCCAACTTCAACTCTGTTTTGTCCATTTGCTGAAGTCCTCTTATGGATTATAGCAAAACAGATCTATTGTCTCTCAAAAAGATCTAATTAATATAGCAAAACAAATGTGTTTTCCAAATTTTTATTTTTTAATATTTTTATATATTTCCCAGATTTTCTTGTAATTATCGAATAAAATTTCGTGTTTTTATTAGAAACTTATTTTTTTTTATTGAAATCTATTCTTTTTTTTTAATTGACAATCTATTTTTTTTTGCAGAAAATTTTTAAACCTTTTAAAATATTTATAAAGTTTTTGTTGCAAACTTTTTAAAAATATTTTACAGATTTTAAGTACATTTTTTTAGTATTTTTCTAATTTTATTGGAAATCTATTTTTATTGCAAATGTGTTATTTTTGTTGGAATTTTTTTTATCTATTAGAATTTTTTTTTATCTATTAGAAATAGGTTTTTCTAAATTGAAAACTGTGACACCCCGACTAATTAAATACCGGGTAGCTACTCCTTTATAAAATTAATTCAAAATGCCAAGTTGGCTCAGTAAATAGCATCACTGTCGAAAACATTTTTATATTACTAACCACCTAGTATTTAAAAAGCAAGTTGCCAAATTTTAATTTAAGTTTGATTAACATGCAACAAGTAGAAGGAAGAAATAAATAACACCATTCACCATACTGAAGTAAAACGAATAACCATCACATAACAGTAATTAAAGTCTGGAGGAAAAACTCCTCACTACAATCCCATAACTGAAAGGAATAAACTGAAACAATAAATGCTAAAGTCTGAAAACTAAAATATAAAAGATGTCTCTAAATAGAAATGGGCAACATGCCCTACAACTGATAGATAGTGACTCTGGAATCCAAACGATAGAAGCGTCTACATGCAAATCCCTGTAGCTTCCACAAACAGCTACAGCTCGTCACCTGAATGAGTATCCTATGCTTGGTGTCCCTGTGGCTGGGCACCTAAAAAGGTTTTACAAGAAAAAGATTTGAAAAGCAAACGGGTCAGAGCCCGAATGTAGAGTTATATTTTAAAAACCTGCAAGTGCTTTAAAAACATTTAAAACATTAAATGCAAAGTACATGTTAGGACGTGCACTCACATTATATTCTCACCTCTCGTCTAACTGTGCACTCCTAACGCAAGTACCCATCTATAACTACCCATACTACTAGCTAAGTGACAACATATCTAGCTAGACTACTAAAGGTACTGCCAATAATACTTGGTTCCATTTACATAATAATGCTCGTAATTAAATAGGGGTTTAACGTCAACTCAGATACTCAATGTGCAATATTTATAACTGTCAATTAACTCGTTATATTTCTCGAAACATTACCGTAATATAATTACAACATTAACATGATGATTCTCATTAATTAAATGTATATTATTCACATCATAAATATACAATACAAGCACCCCGCAACTAAGCTGTAGTGCACACATACTCTGCTATCCATCCCGGTACATCACGTACATAAGGATCACATATTCCGAATCTCTCAGGAATAGTTCAGATAACACAAATCACAAATAGTGGAGGCGAACACAGTCACCATCACATGGGTCACGCACATACCTACGCTCCCATGATCATGCAGACTTATTAATATCACAATAAGTCCTTCTATGACCTATGTTCATCAAGGTACCAGTCTATATACCCCCCGTAGGCACACAAGGATTAGAGGGTCCTAAGCGAACGTAACCTCCCGTGATAGCAAGTATGGTAGGTATGTCATACACACAAGATTTTATGTTAAGCATTCACACATCTTAGATATCTCAATATTAATAAAGTCATACTCTACATCATTATACCATTATTCCAAATCCATATATTTCAAGTATCCCGATAATATATAATTTAAATGGTCGACACGTCTCACGTCGTAATTCCTTAAACTTAAAACCTATCTCAAATAGACTATTAAGTCTCCCATAATTCTCACATATGACATCTTTATACCTAAGGTCTTTGCTTCTGCCCCAAACCTTATTTCATCAACTTATTCAAATTTGTACTATTAACCCAAATATTATCTCACCTGACAAATTTCATTTATTTAGAAAAATTCCTCAAATTACATTCCAAATAAAGTCCCATCTCATAATCATGCCTACTGGTCTTCCTTAAAGATAAGGGTATTCATAAAGTCTCTAATAATATTATCCAAGGGTTAACACCACTAAAATTCAATTAAGGGAAAACTTCATTTATTCTGGGAAGGTCGATCGATCGACCTTGACCTTCGATCGATCGATTTTGTCGATCGATCGACTGATGAATGTCGATCGATCGATTACACAGGTATGGTTACGGACTGCTTCGATTTGCAGATTTGAAAACATCCCAAAACTTATTTTTAAAGCATGATTCTCTAATATAACGTTATAGTAATGTCATATAACCATCCTACAATATTACTAACGTCCATAAATCAATATTTCAACAACTAAAGGCTACATATGGATCAATCTTTATCAAAAACCTAGTTTTCTAATTTATCTCAAGAACATTCATAAACTTCATCTTAAATCCGTTTTTGGTATCACAAAAGTCAGTAATTCTCTTAATATGATCTTCCAGTAACATTCTACATGCAACCTATATCCCAAAAATTAAACTAATAACTCCAATCTTATGGGTTTTTCATTATCTTCCAAGAACACATAAAGTTTTTGAATAATCTAACATGGAAGAAGCATTCTCCGAAATTTAAATGGAATAAATCACTTGCCTTGATTGTCTCTGGATTTGGTGTTGGATTTGTAAGCTCTTTCTACAGATTTTCTGCAGAATTCCTCCTCTTTCCCTTCCTCTCTAAGCTTTCTTCTTCCAAAGGTGGCTATGGTGGCTAAGGTTTCCTTTGGGAGAGTTGGAAGACTAAATGATAACCTACGTAGCTTTCTAGGTTAATAAGGGTTGGTTATGGGCTTAGTGGGTCTTATCCACATCAGATTTAATTAACCAAATTTTCGTCACTTTTAATTCCTCAAAACGTGAAATTACCAAAATACCCTTTAAGTTGCCGGTATGGCCTAAAAATACCCCGGGACCCAAACTATACCCCCGGCTAGTGTTTTCTGACTATCTCGACCCTTCCGGACGCGATGGCGCACTCAAAACGACCATACGGATTATAGATTTTAAATTCACTTTTTATTATCAAAATATTATACCGTGACGCGGCGGTCCCACGCGTCTCAACAAAATTTCTAAAATGCCGTATATAAATCCCACGAAAAATTTTATAATACCAAGTTCATATATAATCATATATGCACAAAATCAAATACCAATTCGCATCACATTAGTATTTATAACCCGGATTAATTTCCAATTAATACACAATTTAATTAATTAATCCCAAAAATAAATATAGTCAAAAGTACGGGGTATTACATACTCCCCCCCTAATAACTGAATTTCGTCCCGAAATTCGAAACTAGAAAGTACCTGCTAAAAATAGCTCTGGATAACGTTCGCGCATCTCATCCTCGCGCTTTCATGTGGAATCCTCGACATTGTGATGTCGCCACTGAACACGCACTAAAGGAACTATCTTTGACCGCAGTTTCCTCTCGCTTCGGTCCAAAATAGCAGCTGGCCCCTCCTCGTAGGAGTTATCCGGCTGGAGATCAATGTCTTCCACAGCAATATGAGAATGAGCCAAATCATCTCTAAGGTATTTCCTCAGCGAGGAAATATGGAACACGTCGTGAATCCGATGCAAGTGCTCCGGTAGTCCAAGTCTATACGCAACCGATCTGATCCGCTCAATAATAGGAAACGGCCCCACATACCTCGGTGCCAACTTCCCCTTCTTCCCGAATCGCATAATCCCCTTCATCGGAGAAACCTTGAGCAAAACCTGGTCCCCCACTTGGAACTCCCTGAAAAACCTCTTCGCATCAGCATAACTCTTCTGCCTGTCTTGAGCTACCCGAATGCGACTCCGAATCAACTCAATCCTTGCCGAAGTATCCTGAATCACTTCCGGCCCAAGTAGTTTGTTGTCCCCCACTTCTAACCAACATGCTGGGGAACGACAAGGCCTACCGTACAATGCCTCAAACGGAGCCATGCCAATAGTAAACTGATAGGAGTTGTTGTAAGCAAACTCCACCAGTGGAAGGTACTGCTCCTATCCACCCCCGAAGTCAATAATGCACATGCGTAGCATGTCCTCCAACATCTGATTGGTGCGCTCTGTCTGCCCATCGGTCTGCGGATGATAAGCTGTACTCAACCGCAGTTCCGTGCCCATTGCCTCCTAGAAACTCTCCCAAAACCTCGAAACAAATATCTTGTCTCTATCAGACACGATGTTTAGGGGCACACCATGAAGTCTCACAATTTCTGAAATAAAGAGCTGGGCATACTGTCCCGTAGTGTAGTCAGTCCTTACGGGTAAGAAGTGAGCGACCTTGGACAACCTGTCCATAATTACCCAAACGGAGTCGTGACCCCTCTGCGACGTAGGCAACCCCGTGACAAAATCCATGGATATGCTCTCCCACATCCACACCGGAACCTCCAACGGCTGTAGCAATCCTGCTGGTCTCTGATGATCCACTTTTACAAGCTGACAAGTGGCGCATTTCGAGACAAACTCAGCGATATCTCTCTTCATACCGCTCCACCAATACTGCCGTCTCATGTCTTGGTACATTTTGTCCCCTCCGGGATGTACCGCGAACCGTGAGCCGTGCGACTCTGCCATCACATCGTGCCGCAATTCTTCCCCTTCCAGAACTACCAATCTCCCATTGAAGCGTAATCCCTCGTCTGAGCTAACGGTATAGGACTCGGCTCCCTCTGCAAGTAATTGAACTATCTGCTCCTGACAGAACGAATCGTTAGCCTGTGCCCGTACTACCTTCGTGACAATCTGCGGTGTAACGGTCATCACAGACATGAAAGATCGGGCCACTGCATCCTGGTGTCCCAATTCCTTCCACTTAGCTTTCCACACCTCTACCACCTCATCTGCTGGCCTGCGGCTCAACGCGTCTGCTACCACGTTAGCCTTACCCGGGTGGTACTGGATATCGAACTGGTAGTCTTTCACAAACTCAAGCCACCTACGCTGCCGCATGTTCAACTCCTTCTGTGTGAACAGATACTGTAGTGACTTGTGATCCGTGAACAGCTGAAACTTCTCCCCCAAAAGATAGTGCCTCCAAATCCGTAAGGCAAATACCACTGCTGCCAACTCCAAATCATGCGTGGGGTAATTCTTCTCATGAGGCTTAAGCTTACGGGAAGCATAAGCTATGGCTTGTCTCTCCTGCTGCAATACACCTCCCAGTCCTTGCAAGGACGCATCGGTGTAAATCAAATACTCAACTCCCGGTCTCGGCAATGCTAACACAGGTGCTGAGGTCAATTTGTCCTTCAATTCATCGAATTCCAATTGACAGGCATCACTCCAAATGTACGGCACACCCTTACGAGTAAGATGTGTCAAAGGACCTACTATTTCCGAGAAACCCCGAATAAACCTCCTGTAGTATCCTGCCAAACCCAAGAAACTACGAATCTCCGTTGGTGTCGTGGGCTGTCCCCACTCCCTCACCGCTGATACCTTCCCCGGATCAACAGATATCCCTTGGTCGGAAATAATGTGACCCAAGAATTGGACTTCTTTCAGCCAAAACCCGCATTTCTCATATTTTGCATACAGCTCGTTCTGACGAAGTGTCTGCAAAACCTGCCTCAAATGCTCGGCGTGCTCCTCCTCCGTCTGAGAGTAAACCAGAATGTCATCAATGAAGACAATGACAAACTGATCTAGGAAATCCCTGAACACCCTGTTCATTAAGTCCATAAACACTGCTGGAGCGTTGGTCAAGCCGAAAGGCATAACCCGAAACTCGTAAGAACCATATCTCGACAAGAACGCGGTCTTCGAGACATCCTCCTCCCTGATACGCAACTGATGGTATCCCGACCTCAAGTCAATCTTCGAGAAGAAAGAAGCTCCCCTCAACTGGTCGAATAAGTCATCGATTCGAGGCAACGGATACTTATTCCATATCGTGACCTTATTCAACTCTCGGTAGTCCACGCACAATCTCAGTGAACCATCCCTCTTCTTCACAAACAAAACCGGAGCGCCCCAAGGTGAGGTACTCCTGCGAATAAAGCCCTGCCCTAACAGCTGCTCTATCTGATCCCGTAACTCTCGCATCTCAGCTGGAGCCATACAGTACGGTGCACGTGCTATAGGTCTCGTACCCGGTAGCAAATCTATAACGAAGTCTATCTCTTGACTGGGTGGTAAGCCTGGTATCTCCTGAAACACATCCGAATACTCCCTGACAACCGGGATCGAATCTAAAGGAATAACAACCTCCTTAGAGGTATCCTCCTCTATGTAATACAGATGAGCGGTCGATCCTCCCTCTGGGCGAGGCATCGCCACTATAAACATCTCTTGCCCCGGAATGGCAAAAACAATGCTCCCGCTGAAGCAATCAATCATGGCCCTATATGCTACGAGCCAATCCATACCGATGATCACATCGTGAACATGCATGTCTAACACTAACATGTCTGCAGGCAATACCAAACCACCAATCTCTACCCCCACTCCCCGGCATATAAAGAAAATAAGTGACCCACTCCCTAATGGTGAGTCGACACACGTCACTGTGCTCTCTGCCGTGGCTAACAATCCTAAAGCTTTCGCGAAGTGTGTAGCTATGAAACAATGTGTAGCACCCGTATCAAACAATACCCGACCCATAGTGCCATGGATAGGAAACGTACCCTCGATCGCGGGCGGTGCCTGTGGAACTGCAGCCTGGTGAACGTTGTAGACACGTCCATACTGTAGCTTCCCCTGCTGAGCTGGGACTGCTGGAATGGGTGGAAATGCTGCCATCTGTGGCGGTGCGAGAAGAGCTGCGGGAAACATCGGCCTCTGTGGCTCCTGGCGAGCACCCTGCTGCTGCTGCTGTGGGGCCCTGCCCCTATCAGGACAATCCTGCTTCTTATGGCCAGTCTTGCCACAAGTAAAGCACTTTCCTGGGAAGTTCCCTCCCCTCTGCCCCTGCTGTCCCCGGCCCTGGTGGCCGTTGCCGTTCCTCCCTTGGCCCTGCTGGCCCTGGTGAAACTGCTGCCCATTCTGTCCCTGTTGGCCCTGATGGCCGTTTGGACCCTGATGGCCCTGGCGGAAACCTCCCTGTCCCTGCCTGTAGTTCCCTGATCGGAACCTCTTATTATCCCCCTGCTGGGTACCCTGCTCACTCTGCCTCTGCCCCTGACCAGATTGTGCCCCGCTGGCACCATGTCCTCCAGTCCTGCCCTGATGGCTAGACTCTCCCGACCGTTTGCCCTCGGCCATATGGAAACGGTGGTCCTGGCAGTGTAACAATGCTGCGTTAACCACATCAGAATAAGTGGCCAACGATAGGTTCCCTAGCAGATGTTGACGGATCCTCCAATTCAACCCATCGGTGAACTTCTCTATCTTCTTCTTCTCTGTTGGAATCTCGTCTGGAACGATATTCAACAGGTTAGTAAACTCGGCCTCATACTCGGCCACTGTCTTGCCCTCTTACTTCAAACTCATCAGCTTCCTCCTCATCTCTGTATGAACTGCGGACGGAAAGTACTTGCGGTCGAACCGCACCCAGAACTCCTGAATCGTGAGGGTATCCCTCTCCTCCGCGGTGGTAATAGACTCCCACCACTGTAGTGCAGATCCCACTAGCTTGAAAGTAGCTAGCACCTGTTTCTGAATATCTGTGCACTCATGCATCCTCAAATGCCTCTGTATGTCCTTTCTCCACTGGCTCGAGACTACTACGTCTGAGCTACCTACAAACTCTGGCGGATGCGCTTTCTGAAAAGCGTCTCGTACACGCTCCCAAGCAGACGGGAATGCATTAACCTGTGCTGGCGCGGCAACCGGCGCCTGAGGCGGTGCCTGCTGAATCACGGCAATCGCGGCATTTACCGCTTGGGCTACTATAGCTGCAACCTCAGCGGCGTTCAACATGCCCTGAACTGGAGCGGGCTGTGGTTCGGGCATTGCATTCCTGGGAACTCGTCGTGCACGTCGTGGAGGCATCTGAAATAAGAGCAAAGTTTATAAGTTCGCTGTTTATAAACTTAAAATAGCTGAAGAACGAAGCATACACAAAAAGAGTACAACAGTCCTAAAATATAGGGCTCTATATCAAAGAAACGTAGCAGAAACATAATAGACGTACAGATCCTAAAGGACACTAGAACCTGATGCTCTGATACCACCTGTGACACCCCGACTAATTAAATACCGGGTAGCTACTCCTTTATAAAATTAATTCAAAATGCCAAGTTGGCTCAGTAAATAGCATCACTGTCGAAAACATTTTTATATTACTAACCACCTAGTATTTAAAAAGCAAGTTGCCAAATTTTAATTTAAGTCTGATTAACATGCAACAAGTGGAAGGAAGAAATAAATATCACCATTCACCATACTGAAGTAAAACGAATAACCATCACATAACAGTAATTAAAGTCTGGAGGAAAAACTCCTCACTACAATCCCATAACTGAAAGGAATAAACTGAAACAATAAATGCTAAAGTCTGAAAACTGAAATATAAAAGATGTCTCTAAATAGAAATGGGCAACATGCCCTACAACTGATAGATAGTGACTCTGGAATCCAAACGATAGAAGCGTCTACATGCAAATCCCTGTAGCTTCCACAAACAGCTACAACTCGTCACCTGAATGAGTATCCTATGCTTGGTGTCCCTGTGGCTGGGCACCTAAAAAGGTTTTACAAGAAAAAGATTTGAAAAGCAAACGGGTCAGAGCCCGAATGTGGAGTTATATTTTAAAAACCTGCAAGTGCTTTAAAAACATTTAAAACATTAAATGCAAAGTACATGTTAGGATGTGCACTCACATTATATTCTCACCTCTCGTCTAACTGTGCACTCCTAACGCAAGTACCCATCTATAACTACCCATACTACTAGCTAAGTGACAACATATCTAGCTAGACTACTAAAGGTCCTGCCAATAATACTTGGTTCCATTTACATAATAATGCTCGTAATTAAATAGGGGTTTAACGTCAACTCAGATACTCAATGTGCAATATTTATAACTGTCAATTAACTCGTTATATTTCTCGAAACATTACCGTAATATAATTACAACATTAACATGATGATTCTCATTAATTAAATGTATATTATTCACATCATAAATATACAATACAAGCACCCCGCAACTAAGCTGTAGTGCACACATACTCTGCTATCCATCCCGGTACATCACGTACATAAGGATCACATATTCCGAATCTCTCAGGAATAGTTCACATAACACAAATCACAAATAGTGGAGGCGAACACAGTCACCATCACATGGGTCACGCACATACCTACGCTCCCATGATCATGCAGACTTATTAATATCACAATAAGTCCTTCTATGACCTATGTTCATCAAGGTACCAGTCTATATCCCCCCCGTAGGCACACAAGGATTAGAGGGTCCTAAGCGAACGTAACCTCCCGTGATAGCAAGTATGGTAGGTATGTCATACACACAAGATTTTATGCTAAGCATTCACACATCTTAGATATCTCAATATTAATAAAGTCATACTCTACATCATTATACCATTATTCCAAATCCATATATTTCAAGTATCCCGATAATATATAATTTAAATGGTCGACACGTCTCACGTCGTAATTCCTTAAACTTAAAACCTATCTCAAATAGACTATTAAGTCTCCCATAATTCTCACATATGACATCTTTACCTAAGGTCTTTGCTTCTGCCCCAAACCTTATTTCATCAACTTATTCAAATTTGTACTATTAACCCAAATATTATCTCACATGACAAATTTCATTTATTTAGAAAAATTCCTCAAATTACATTCCAAATAAAGTCCCATCTCATAATCATGCCTACTGGTCTTCCTTAAAGATAAGGGTATTCATAAAGTCTCTAATAATATTATCCAAGGGTTAACACCACTAAAATTCAATTAAGGGAAAACTTCATTTATTCTGGGAAGGTCGATCGATCGACCTCGACCTTCGATCGATCGATTTTGTCGATCGATCGACTGATGAATGTCGATCGATCGATTACACAGGTATGGTTACGGACTGCTTCGATTTGCAGATTTGAAAACATCCCAAAACTTATTTTTAAAGCATGATTCTCTAATATAACGTTATAGTAATGTCATATAACCATCCTACAATATTACTAACGTCCATAAATCAATATTTCAACAACTAAAGGCTACATATGGATCAATCTTTATCAAAAACCTAGTTTTCTAATTTATCTCAAGAACATTCATAAACTTCATCTTAAATCCGTTTTTGGTATCACAAAAGTCAGTAATTCTCTTAATATGATCTTCCAGTAACATTCTACATGCAACCTATATCCCAAAAATTAAACTAATAACTCCAATCTTATGGGTTTTTCATTATCTTCCAAGAACACATAAAGTTTTTGAATAATCTAACATGGAAGAAGCATTCTCCGAAATTTAAATGGAATAAATCACTTGCCTTGATTGTCTCTGGATTTGGTGTTGGATTTGTAAGCTCTTTCTGCAGATTTTCTGCAGAATTCCTCCTCTTTCCCTTCCTCTCTAAGCTTTCTTCTTCCTATGGTGGCTAGGGTTTCCTTTGGGAGAGTTGGAAGACTAAATGATAACCTACGTAGCTTTCTAGGTTAATAAGGGTTGGTTATGGGCTTAGTGGGTCTTATCCACATCAGATTTAATTAACCAAATTTTCGTCACTTTTACATTCCTCAAAACGTGAAATTACCAAAATACCCTTTAAGTTGCCGGTATGGCCTAAAAATACCCCGGGACCCAAACTATACCCCCAGCTAGTGTTTTCTGACTATCTCGACCCTTCCGGACGCGATGGCGCACTCAAAACGACCATACGGATTATAGATTTTAAATTCACTTTTTATTATCAAAATATTATACCGTGACGCGGCGGTCCCACGCGTCTCAACAAAATTTCTAAAATGCCGTATATAAATCCCACGACAAATTTTATAATACCAAGTTCATATATAATCATATATGCACAAAATCAAATACCAATTCGCATCACATTAGTATTTATAACCCGGATTAATTTCCAATTAATACACAATTTAATTAATTAATCCCAAAAATAAATATAGTCAAAAGTACGGGGTATTACAAAAACATTTATTTAAGAAAAATAATTTCCAATTTTTAAATGAATTATTATGTAATTTTCATTTACATAAAAGTTTCTTGATACATTGGACATTTATTTTAATCTTGCTTATATTTGTATTTTATATGTCATGATTGGCATGAAATTTCACGGATCTTGGATTGGATTATAATGGGTTTGTTGGAAATATTGGTGGATAGAAGAATGGGACGACAGTGGAGAGAATGAGAGGTGACGATAAAAGGGGTGTTGAGAAGCTGAGATATTTTTGAAATATTGATTTTTGTTTGTCAGAAATAATGGTAATGAAATGTGACATTTATCTATTTTTGATCTTGGTGGTGGTAGGTGGTTGTTTTCTTAAATATATTGAACACTGGTGGAGGTTTCAATTCAGCCAACTTATTTGGTGAATGCTCATGAAATGTGTGTTTGTTTGTTTTTTTCTTTTTCAGTTTTCCTTTGCTCCTTTATTTTTTGTTTATTTAGTTATTTGGATTTTGACACCTCTTTAATTATGGTCATTGAGTATTAAAATTTTTAAAAAATATTATCGAATTGAAATTTTGCATGTATATATAAATTTTATAGCGTGTACCTATCTTTTAGTAATGTATTAAAATTTGTATACATACATAAATATTGTAAAGTATAAGAAACTATTTTAATGTAAACACAAGCCTATTCGTTTCATGTGACTTTAATGAATTCTAAAATTAATGGCAATTGTTGATGGGATCACTTAATGGATTCAGTCTCATCAAACTAAGTATGTATATTAAAAAAATATTAAAACTTAACAGTATGATACCTCGCCATTGAAATGGTAATTTATTTTTTCAAAAAATATGTATATTTTTAATTACGCGTACACAATCGTTTCGTCCGCGCATCGCGCGAGTTTATAACTAGTCTCTTTTAACTATTGCTCAAATTGACAATACCATCTCGTGATTACAACTAACCCTTAGACTCTTGGAAACGTTGTGAGTATGTATCGTTTAAGTCTTGGATTCAATTTAAGATGTAATTATTTTGTTCAATGACGTATTATTGATAAATATAATAATATAATGAATTAATGAATTTTAGATCTCCAATTATCATTAATTATTAGAAAGTCCAAATAATATTAATGGTGATGATTTGCATTTTGGATAATGTTTTGGGTTGATAGGACACGATACAACATGACTTTGATTTTCATGTGTTTCAAGATTTATGCTTAAGTTAATGAAATAAGAACACATACATATATCAATTACTTTTGATTTAATAACATCCTTTGAATTCTTCTTCTTAATTTCTCCAACAAATCCTTATTCTTTGACATAAAATAACACTAATTGAAATTTCAAAATTTCTTCCTCTTGCCTTATACTTTGTGTGCTGTTTTTGTATAGATTATTGATGGAGATAATCTATATAGGAAGATAGATAACCCAAATATTTTAGTTATACACGAATTCTACCATCCATCGATCTAAATAGACTTGAATTAAGAAACTCAACCATCATCAGTGACGGAGTCAGGATTTCACGTCAGGGCGGACTACTTTAATGGTGATTTCCGAGGGTTGCCAATGCTTTTGAGGTATTTAAATATTTTTGAGAAAAATCACCAAAAGTCCTATTAGGGATGGACTAAATTTATATTTTGGGTGGATTAAATTTAAATTTTAACATTGTTTTTTTTTAAATTAACACTACTTTTTTTTCCGGGTAGGCCGGTGCCCCGAAGCCACTACTTGGCTCCGCCCCTGCCCATCATCATAATCTTTAAAATTCAAATGGCTTATCCACCATCATTAAATAGAATACTAATATTCTATGAACAAATTAATTCTAAAATTAATATAATAATTAAATATTTTCTACGAGTAAATGTTATAATATAAAACTTGTCAGCCCAAAGAAAATCCCTACGAGAAAATCAAATTCTCAAATGTTATTTTAAATGTCAATTGACTATAGTGCAAAGCTCTATTGCACGGGTTTTGTTCAAAAGATTAACACATTATCTTATTATATGATTTGACTTGTATATTATTACTCTTTAAACCTGCAGCTCTTACAATTCGATTGCATTTGCAAGTCTTATATCAGTAATCTGAAAATATTTTTTCTCCTTTTCTCAAGTCGAGAACTAAGCATGTGTATTACTTTTTTTTTTTAATCCCACTTTCGGCCAAGTGTGGACTTGCTGTCAATTCTTACTGTCCCCATCCTTCATTCCATTATGATCATTACTTCACAATCTAAATTAGTTAATCCATCAAAATTCTGCTTTGACGACCTGTCTTGTCTTCAAAATGTTATTAATCACCGGCTGGTTTTTATCCCCTTGTCACAAGCACAACTCTAAAGCTGCAATTCTTATTTTTTATTTTTGGGAAACAGGCAATTCATCTTGATTACTAAAATGAAGATGCTTAGTACGTGTGGTCCAAAAACAAAAACTCATCAGCTAGACTGTCATTAGCATCTGCCTGGGAATCTCCCTATGAAACCTTCTTCTTAATTAATCCCTACTGATAGGAGAAAAAAAAATGGGGCACTTTGCTTAAGCCCTACATAACTGAAAAATAGTATTTATTTTAATATAATTTTTTAAATAATGCCTGATCAAATTGTAACATAATTGGCACAAAATAATGAAATTAAACTAATATGATGACTTCAAAATTAAATAATTGTGACATGTAAGAGTTAACACGATAATAATATAAACATGACTTAATCATATTACGACGTGATTGTGTTACGTCAATATTTTTCAATATTATCATTCAAAAGATTATTAAATTATGATGTAAAACTATCATGTCATTATTAACACTGTTTCGTTAATTGATACATGTGATGACGCTACTCTGCTATCGTCAATTTTTAAAAGAAGAGGTATTTAAAATTTAATGATCTCATTTTAAAGTAATAAAATATTATTTTTCTTGAAAACTGTGCACTATAACATGTTTAAAATAAATAAAATAAAGCTCACTTGGAGGCTTGGACCACTATGACATGGTGTATTATTTGAAACAGTTATAAAGGTATTGCGATTCCTTTTTTTGTTATTTGTAAAAGTATATGAATGAGATAATTAGTTTTTCATGATACATATATTTGAAAATAATTTGATGTGTATCATTGGTCTTTGAAAAGGGGAGAACGCCGACAAATCTCAGCCATTCAATTGCCTTTTATGAAATTAAAGATTATGAATCCTTTTAAAGACATGCTTAGTTGTTGAAAGTAAGGCCAAGATCACGAAGAGCAGTGAAATGGTCGGGTAATATTTTGACACTAAATTGTACTTGTTTGTTCCTTGGCCACCTGTTACTTTAAAGTGGGGTATTAGTTTCATCAAAAGTGCTTAGCAAACCTTCTAAATTAAAGGTTATATAATAAAACAGAGCCCCAATTGTCTCTAAGCCAGTGATTTTATAAATAAAAGATGTGGCTTTGATTGCATTGTAGCTACTTTTCAGGACATTGGATCCGTTTTAGCGAATTGATATAGACCTAGTTTAGTCTTGATCACCATAGTACTACGTAGGCATGTGGTATGCTTGGGGAGATTTAGCATTAGGAGATAAATATTTATTCTTTTACAGTACTAAATATCCATGTTAGAGGTGTGACGCAAGTAGCTTTGGCCCTCACACGTTTTATATATAAATTTTTACGATCTAGTCTTTTGATTAAATATTTTGAAAAAAAAAATTGATGAAATAAATTTTAAACGATTAGGTATAATATATAAATACTGTCAATTTAAAAAAATCATAAACTTAATCGGCTATTGAAGGTTTCTCTGCAACTAACCACTATTCTCCGAAATTGAAAATAACATCAATCTTGACGCTTTTTTCGTCTGTCAAATAATCGATTACAGTGTTTTTTATCGATTTCACCTGTATCACTTGGCGCTATCATTTGTAAGTTTATCTTTATCAGCAGTTGATTTTTCAATTTTCGTTCGATTACAATAGGTCAATGTACTTTATTTTGATTCAAGAGACTCATTGTAATTTCGTAATTCATGTGATTGAATAGCTTTTTATATGTTTTATATGTATATGTTTTGATTTTGGGTTTTTTATGCATTTATGTTTGGATTCTTCATATATAAGTTATACTAGCGGATGCCCGTGTCCGAGGGACGGTGATAAATTTGTCTCCGTGATAAAATCCAATCCATAATAACCCGTCATTTTTTAGAAAAAAAACTTAAAAAAAAATATTTTAAATATTTTAAAAAAATTATTATTTTTTTAAATATTTTAATAAAAAAATAAAAAAATAATAATGTACGTATGTATGTATGCATGCATACATGCATGTATATGCATGCAAGCATGCAACACATAAAATGTCATGCATGTTTTATCATACATGAATTACTATTCATAACACCATTGTCTCATATTATATAGATTTATCAATATTTGTAATTGTTAGTTGAATGTGCTGAATGAATATTATTGATGCTTCATTCTAATTTTAAGAGTACTTGATTTTGAATTGGTATTGAATCACCTATTGATATAGCTCCGCGCCAGCGGAATTAACCAGTTCGATATCATTTTTCAAAGTACATGTAGTGTTTATAAAGTAGACGTTATTATTTTTTTGAAAATATGCGTTTACTTTATTGTTTCATTTATAGGTTTTTAAATAGTGCCTATAATTTTATACTAATTATATATAAACATTTTGATATTTCATGCATTAAATTATTGCACACATTTTTAAAATTGTTGACCTTGAATTAAATATTTTTCGTCTCTCTTTTACTGCATGAAATTATGGTAAGTAGTATAATAGTAATGCGTTGTTATTTGGATAATATGGTTTCTATTGAAATATTTAAAGATAGCTCATTAGATTTCATATGCAATGAGTTATGTATTAGGGTTACTAATTTGAGAAGTGAGAGTTTTTCATTGAGGTATTCATTTGGTGATGAATGTCAGTTCATGTTGGTTTGTGACAACGATGTTTGTTGTATGTTGCGGTCCCAATTAATCATGAAAGCTAATTTCATTTGGATATATGTCATTGATTCATTAGCATTGCCAAGTAATACATGCCGTGAACGAGTTGAATGCTCTAATCGAATTTTTGAAGGGGTTAACTGCAGTAATACAAGTTCTGAGAGGGTTGACGATGGTGATACAAATACACAGAGGTTAGAGTCTTTATCACCAGGCACTGCAAATGATTTTAATAGTTCCATTGAAAATGACTTTTATCTTGGAGGTGTGGAGCCAAGTAAGTCGAAAGTCTATCTTTCGAATGATTGGAAGACTTATATAAGTCATGAGCATCAGTGTTTTGAAGGAGGTGTAGTGGAATTTCGGGATAAATTGCGAAAGTATGCCGTTGAGGTTGGGTTCAAGTATGTGTATTTGAAGAATGATAAAACTCGAGTGACGGATGAATGCTCTAAAAAGACTACTGAGAATTACATGTGGAGAATTCATGCTTCATTATCTACAATAAATGGATATGTTTACATACGTGCAATGAATAATGAGCATACATGTAGAGGTAGCTTTCGTAGTCTGTCAGCTAAAATGATAGCGTCCAAGTTGGTTTCAACATTGGTAGCTGATGATCTTAGAGATAATCCGCTATTGAGACCAATTTATGTAGTTAGAGATATGAAGAAGAATTATGGTCTTGATATAGCTTATCAACATGCATGGCGTGCGAAAGAGATGGTTGCTGTTGATATACATGGTGATGAAAAGGTTTCTTATGCTTTAATGAATAATTATTGTGACCTTCTATTGTAGTATAATCATGGGTCGCATTGCATCCTTGACGTGGAACATGAGAATAAAAAATTCAAGAGAATATTTGTAATGTTTAGAGGATGTATTTATGGATTTCAATACTGCAGACCTGTTTTATTTCTTGATGGTGCCTTTTTTAAGAGCGTTACCGTGGAACAATATTGTCAGCAACTGCAAGAAATGGGAACAATGGTAAATTAATTCTAAATATTTTATTTTGTGAATTGCATTGACATTTTGTTTATTCCATTCCAGATCATCAAAATACAAGCATAAAAATATAAAGTACCTTTGAATGTCTTTATTTTAGTTCAAGTGTACTTTTTATTTTTCTGCGTGTATTTTGATGATATGTCTTATTATGTGTAATACTAACTAAAGTACACGCATAGTACATGTCAAGTACACGTGAATTTTTTTTGTTAATTTTACGTGTACTTTTCATTTTTATGCGTGTACTTTGATGATGATGTTGTTATGTTGAATATAAACTAAAGTACACGCATAGTACATGTCAAGTACACGTGAATGTTTTTGTTAATTTCACGTGTACTTTTCATTTTTATGCATGTACGTTGATGATGATGTTGTTATATTGAATACAAACTAAAGTACACGTATAGTACATGTCAAGTACACGTGAATGTTTCTGTTAATTTCACGTATACTTTTCATTTTTATGCGTGTACTTTGATGATGATGTTGTGTTGAATACAAACTAAAGTATACGCATAGTACATGTCAAGTACACGTGAATGTTTCTGTTAATTTCATGTGTACTTTTCATTTTTATGCGTGTACTTTGTTGATATGTGTTGTTATTTAGAAATAATAAAGCCAAGTACACGTTAAAAATATAAAGTACCTTTGAATGTCTTTGTTTAGTTCACCTATACTATGTGTGTACGTAGATGTTAGTGTTGATTTTTGAAACTAATTCAAAGTACAAGAAAAAGATTAGAAAGTAAACTTGCCTGCCTTTTTATCTTTATCACGTGTACTGTACATTTTTATGTTTTGTCTTGTTATTTACAAACAATTTAAATTAAACACATAATATATTTCCCATGTGTTTTAAGGTCTGCGCCGACAGCATCAATTTACGATGTGTTCTACATGGATATGTTATTTATTTTAATTTTGATACATTTTTATATTTCAGGCCTTTTTCCTGTTGCATATGCTGTTGTTGATTCTGAAACCGAAGATAACTGGATGTGGTTTCTTATCAATTTGCATAGTGCACTAGTTGAGCAATATCAAAACATAACATTTATATTAGATCGAATCAATGGATTACTTGAATCTGTTTCGAGGGTCTTCCCGTTGTCTGCACATTCCTACTGTATACATCATTTACAAGGGAATATAAAAAAGAAAATTCGTGGGAATTGTGCTGGATTTCGAAAGAAAATTGTTAAAGATTTTTTGTCTTGTGCATATGATGCCTTGTAGATGTATTTCACAAGAATATTGAAGCATTGAAGAAGGAAGGAGGAGATGCTATTGCTGATTTCATTGATAGTTTGCCTCCCGATAATTGGTCCTGTGCATATTTTCCTGGTAAACGGTATGGTGATATGGCATCTAGTATTGTGGAGTCATTCAATTCATGGATATTGGAGGAAAGGCATTTACTAGTAATGAATATGCTTGATAAATTGAGAGTGAAGATTATGAATTTCAATGCAAACAAACTTGTTGAGTCTGACACTTGGACAAGTGAGCTATGTCCTTTTTTTCAAAAGTTACTGAATGAAAATTGGAATAAAAGCCGACATTGGACTATTAGTCGCTCAAGTCAAAACGTATTTGAAGTTCACTCAGAAGTGCGAGTAACAGTTGACTTAGGAGAAATGACTTGTTCTTGTAAGAGTTGGCAGATTAGATGTTTTCCATTTTTTCATGCTGTTTGTGTTGTACGGAGGAAAGGGACCAGTATTTATGATTGTATTGAGGAGTACTATAAGGTATCTTTCTACTGAAAATCATACTCGATACCTATAGTTCCTCTTCCTGATTTGATTTTCTTAAATATTCCTATACCTGAAAATCCATATGTCCTTCCACCAATGACTAAGATACCGACAGGCGGGCCAAGAAATAAAAGAATAAAGTCTTCTGGTGAGATCACAGTAAGGGAAGTTACTTGCTCGAGTTGTAGTAAAACGGGTCATTACAGATCTACTTGTAAGGAACCCATTTGAGTATGTTTAAAATTGTTGAATTAATTCATTTTAACCATTTGATTGAATAAATTAATTAATAAACCATTTGTTTCTTTTAAATGAATGTAATTTTAGATTTTAGTCTCATTTTTTAGTTTGTTTTTTGTGTAGCTATACATGTATTTTTCATAAAATACACGTGATCATTTTTCCTGATGTTCACGTGTACTTTACATTTGTATACGCATGTTATGTATAATACACGCGCATTTTGATGACCAAAGCCATTTTATCAATGTATGTACTTAATGAAATATGCGTGTACTTTACAAAGTACACGCAGAATATATAAAGTACACGCATTTCAAAATGGATTTGGTCAGTTCAATCTGCGTGTACTATATAAAAGCATGCGTGTAGTTTATTAATACATTTAATTTAGATTTACTTGATGAAATATGCATGTAATTTTTTATGTACACGCATAATATAAATAGAATATGCGTGTACTTTATGAAGTACACGTATAATATATAAAGTACATGCATAATTTTATCAAGTAGACTTATATAAATGCATGTACTATTTGGAAAATAGTTTTGGACATTACAATGTGCTTGTACTTTATAAAAGACACTCAGGGCACTCATATTCTTAAATTCCTATGTGTATTATGGTCAGCGCCAGATGCATTATTATACAAGTATTTCAATAAACGTGTACTTTATAGACTATGCGTATACTTTATAAAGTACACGTGTAATATATAAAGTACACGCATTTATATAATGGCTTGGGATAATATCTTGTGCGTGTGCTTTATAAAAACTTGCTTGTATTATAATTTATAATAGATAGAATCATATTTTGACATATTTTGACAATACACTCATATTTTGACATACCAATTTTTTTACAATAAATGATATTTATGTTTATATTTTTTACAATACACGTGATCATTTTTATAAAGGTTCACGTGTACTTGACTATATTTGGTGTATGATATAAGTGAGAATAGATGCATGAAAGAAATAATTTTTTTATTAAAACAGGAAAATAAAGTACAATTTTTTTACATAACAAAAACATAAAAAATTGAAGAAGGCTTAAATTAGGGAAATTTGTTAAAGGCATCTATGGTGTCAGGAAGAGAGTCAATTAAATTTGACCAGTGTCGAATTTCTTCTTCTATGATAGCTACAAGGCCTTCACGGTGAGCCTTCTTCTCCTTCAGCTTGACGATTTTTAAGGTAACTTCTTGTGTATAGAAAGACATGAGGTCTTCATGTGTTTGAGGAGGGTCCTCATCCACATCAAATAAATCTATGGGATTGGGTGGAAGTCCAGAGCATCCTTCCCTCACATATGTTTGAAACTGCTCAAAGGCAGTTTCATATGAGGAAAGATTTTTCATAATTTGCATTTTTTTTATTTCTTTCATCTCTCTCAAGAGTATCTCGCAACTTTTCTACTGGAATATTCATTATGTAATCTTTACCAGAAGTAATGGTTAAGAAAGGAACAAATATTTCTCTTTTATAGGAAAAGTTAAAGCTATTTATTTATTTGACTAGAAGTAGTTGGGAAGTGAACAGTTGAACTTAATAAATTGATTTTGGTTATTGTGTCCTTCTGATAAACAATATAAATTATTTTTCAATTAAAAATAAAAAATTATTACATAAACCAGTGCGTGTACATTGTTTATATTGTGTGTACTTTGAAGAATTGATGTGTGTACTTAGTAATTATCACTTGTAGCTTTAGTTAAAATGCATGTACATTGTTTCATAACACTCAGGTACATTATTTGTCTATACCTTACGTGGATTCTAAATAATAACCAATATAACACAAAACAAATTACAAAGATGGTTTGTATTTGAATCAATTTATAGAAATTTTTCTCCTTTCGGAGGAAGAAATATTTTGATAGAAGAATTTCTCTTAGTACATATGCTCTGTATTTTAGCATGTCAAGGTCTTCAAATAATTTTTGCATTTCCTTATTTCTGCTAATTTGTTCAATGTAGTACATGCATAACACCCCACAGTCAACCCTGAAATTAAAATAAAATAAATATACAAATTAGTATGATGTGAATGAAATTTTTTGAAAATATACAAATTAGTAATTTTTAGAAATGAAGTTTTTGCTTACCCATTATATTTCTTAGGGCATTCATGATCTCTTATTAGGTCAAATTTGAGATCACTTTCCAGCAAGAAATCTACTGTCCTTTTTTCTTGCTCTGTCAATGGATCGTCATCCAATGTAAACTCATTTGATGTAACTTCATCAAACTTTCTCTGAGTTTTGAAACCATTATTTTTCATTGTTTCTTCTTCAGTCTTCAATAGGCACAGTATTTTTTGGAAGACAGAAAACTGTTAAGAAGACAAATATTTAGTGTATACAAATAAAAGAGTATATAAAGATTAAATAGTGAAAAGTACACACATTATATTAAAGTACACACATATTTTATTTTTTCATATCACGTGTATTTTAAAATATGATGCGTGTACTTTGCCTAAAGAGTAGGGGTGGATAAAAAAAAGACCGACCCGAATGGACCGATTGGACCGAACCGGACCGAACCGAAAATTAAGGCTATTTTAAAACCGGTCCGAAAATCGGTTCACAAAAACTAAAAACCTATTAAACCGGTCCGGTCCGCAGTCCACTATATTAAAAGACCGATTTGGACCGGACCGGACCGATTCCCATATATATATATAATAAAAATAATGTTATTGTATTTCTTATGTATAGTTTTTGAATTAATGTATATAACTTATGAATTTAATTTGGAACATTTTATATATGTATAGACATTTTTTTATCTTTGTTAAAAAAACCTACGTAAATATCACTTGGAGTTTCGAGTATTATTTTTTTGTATATAAATTTGTGAGAAAAATAGATAAAAACATTCATAAAATGTACGTATATATAAAATAGGGTCAGGACCGAATTTTACCCCGGACCGGACCGAAAAAAGCCTGGACCGAATTAGTAGGTTAACCGAATTAATCGGTCCGGTCTCGGTCCAAAAAAATTGAGGACCGAATATTCAGTCCGGTCCAAAAAATAGGCAAAACCCGGACCGGACCGGACCGTGCCCACCCCTACTAAAGAGTTAAAAGTACACGCATAATATTAAAGTACACGTAATTTGTATTGGTTCATTTCACGTGTATTTTAAAATATGATGCATGTACTTTGATAATCTGGGTGATTATGTGCAACTAATACAAAGTACATGCATTATATGATAAAGTACACGTGTATAATATAAGTACAAGTAACATTACTAATTAAGTTTAGGCACTAACCATTTTTTCCGCATCATCGAAGTATATTGTGTTTTTTTCCTTGTCGTTCGGTCTAAGGGAATACATGTGGACCACTTTATTTTCTTTTTTGTATATCACAAGTAATGTGAAATGTCCTATGCTATGTCTTAGTACAATGAACAAATTATTACAAGTGCCTAAGTATTCAAATAAATCTCTATATAACTCCCCCTTCTTATTGACTTCATTTGTGCTACAAGGTTCTATCTGAATAAAAATTATAGACATTGTGTTAATAAAAAAAACTGAAATTTTATTTCACAAAGCTTTCGGTTTAATTTTACTTACCCAACAATAATCAGAAAAGTGTGTGAGTGGGAGAGCCCTTCCTCTGACAATTTTAACCTCAATACTTCACTAAAGGTAATTATTATCTGTTTCACACAATATAAAATGGTGAGAAAATAATAATGTTGAAATTTAATGAATGTCTAATATTTGGAATACATACTTGGCTTGAAATTTCTTGATTCTTGAGGACTTCAACAAAATCTTCCCATGGGACATACAAAACCAGCCCTTGGAAAATAAATTTCCTGCATTTTATATAAGCAATAAGAATTGTATAATAATAATAACCTTATTCTTTTGCACCCAAAAAAAATATAAATTAGCGAAATGATAAATCATAAAACAATACACTTTACCCTGGCTCAGCCTTTTGAATAAACTCTCCAATCTTTTTCTTCACAACTTCATCGAGATATTTGTATACTTTGATTGCTTCAAGCTTGAAGTGATTTTCTTTCATTCGTTGAGATATTGTTAGAGGGCCTTTTCTCAGCTTTGACTCTTTTTGTTTCTTAATTGGTTCATGCTTCTCGGTTTCGCTGTCAACTTTTCTTTTCTTCCGTCCTCTCGTAAGAGGTCCTTTTGTTTTGGATATTTTGGGAGTGCCCTGAACTGTCTTTGAGGCTAGTTTAATCTTCAAGCTCGAAATTTCGTCCATGAGTTGTTTATTAGTGTTTGTCTGATATATTTAACAAGGAATGTTGGATTGTAAGCATTTTTTGAAACAATGATTCATTTTCTCTTGCGTGTATTTTATAAAGTACACGCGTGTATTTTATAAATATATGCGTGTATTTTATAATATACACGCATGTATTATAAAATACGTGTACTTCATAAAATTTATAATATACACGTGTACTTTCATCATAATTTGCGTTTACTTTAGAAAGTAAACGCGTGTACTATATATCTATTGTACTTTATAGATACCTGATCAGTTTTTTTCAATATTGATTCATCAAGATTTTTCTTCAACTCCAAAATTTCGTCATTAAGGATTTTATTATCGTTTTCCTGTTACACAAAAAGAATGTTACATTATAAGCAATACTTGAATAAAACTGCATTATTTTTAATCAAATAATGCATGTACTCTGCATTATTTCTAATATCAAATACTATGAAATAAAACTGCGTGTACTTTAGGAAAATTGTGTGTACTATAGGAAAACTGTGTGTACTCTGCATTATTTATAATCAAAAGTACTTGTTGAGTTCTTTTCAATTCCGACTCTTCAAGTTTCTGCCTCAATTATATGTCAGCATATTTTCATTTTTGCAATGTATCATCATACTTTTTTTTGAGATCTTCACTACTCAGAGACAGATATCCATTTTTTTCCAAAATTCATATTGATTCTGCCTGTTTTTTCAATGATTCATTCAATTCTTTAATTCTATCTGAGTCACTCATTGTGACTTGATCAAGCTTTTCTTTTAAAGAATTATTTAACTCACCTAGTTGAGCATTTTCCACCTCTAACTTATTTAGTAAATCTTTTTCCTTCAAAAGGTTAGAATTCTCCACCTTTAACTTCTTCATTTCCTCATGGGCTTCAAAAAGTGAATCACGATCTACCTGTAACTGTACATTCAAAATGGCACTCTCCACCTCCAAAGAGGTCACCTTCTCAAGTACACCATTAAAGTCTTTAGCTGCTTTAGATAGTTGGTTATTTTTTCCAATAATTCCCTTTTCAAAACAGCAATTTGTTCCTCCAAATTAATCTTTAGTTGATATTTTCCCTTCTTTTTCTTTGGAGTCACAATATTTTTAAGGGGAATATTCCAACCATGTGAAAACTCATTGTCATTAATATCTTCAGCAACTTTTTCTAATGATGAATCAACATGTATAGGACTTTCTGTAGAAATGTTCAAAGAGTAACTTGACCCTTCAAACTGAGATTCCTTTTGTACAGAACTGTCCTAACAAGCTGGTTTATTTGTAGCCTGCTTCAAAGTTGTTGTTGTGATGTCATTCTTCACAAACCATTGTCTCAAAGAAGACAATTTCCACCTCATGAATTTTGGCGTCTTATCTTTAAATTCTTTAACAGGAGAAATAATTTCAGATTTCTCACATACCCAATACTATGATCATACAAAAAACAAAATGATATTAATAATTGTATTACCTAGGTATTCATAATGGAAAGTACAAGTGATTTGTTCAAAATACATGCAAAATTAAATGTGTACTTTGCAAATTTTACAATTGTATTTTGAAAGTACACGTGATTTTTACAAAGTTCACGTGTACTTTGTCAATATACGATCACGTGTACTTTCTAAAGTACATTTATGATATTGATAAAAAATATAACAAGTGTATTTTGAAAGTACACTGGTTATATTTACAAAACATAGTACACGTGTACTTTGTAAAATACAAGTGTACTTTATAAAGTAGAAGTGAAGTTTCAAAATACACATGATATAAGATGTGTATTTTCAAAATGCACATTAAATTATCACGTGTATTTTGAAAATACAAGTGAAAATATCACATGTATTTTGAAAGAACACGTCTTATATCACGTGTATTTTGAAACTTCACTTCTACTTAGGGGTGGAAGCGGTACGGTATGGTCGGTAACGATTCCTTACCAATACCAAAACCATAATTTGGATGGTAAAATCGTTTTTACCGAATTTACCGGTCGGTACATCAAAATAGAAACCAAAACCAAACCGTCCGGTATTATGGTATTTTCGGTAATTTCAGTTTTATTTTGGTTTCAGTAATTTCGATTTCTTTTTGGTTTCATTCCGGTAAATACAAAAATTACAAGCTGGTTTTATGCAATAGGTAAATACGGTACAAGCTGGTTTCATTCCGGTAAGTTTCGGTACAACATTTTAAACTCAATTCGGTTAAATTAATTCGTTAAAACTTGAATAAAATATAATTTGCAGTACAAAATAACATGAGTATATGAAGCATAAAGTAAAAGTCATAATTAATTATGTCCATTCTAAATCCATAAACACAAAACTCCATATTAAGATTTACATTCATCCGAAATAGTTTCTTGCAATGTTGAAATAAACCAAAAGTAACATGCAACTCTCAATGGTTTTATCAATTCTCTCTTCTTTCTTCTCTTTTGCCTTTTTCCACCTATAAATCAATACAAAAGTAACATGTCAATACAACATCATATAAATGGCCTAAAAAACACTTGAAACAACATGAAAATGCCTTAAAAATGGCCTAAAAAATAGCCCTCAAATGGCTAAAAAATAGCCTAAAAACAGTCCCTAAATGGCTAAAAAAAACAGCCTAAAAACACCCCTAAATGGCTTAAAAACAGCCTAAAAAACAACCCCAAATGGCTTAAAAACAGCCTAAAAACATCCTAAAAAACAGCCCCTAAATGGCTTAAAAACTGCCTAAAAATAGCCTAAAAAATAGCCACTAAATGGCTTAAAAACTGCCTAAAAACAGCATAATAATACCACCAAATAGCTAAAAAAATAGCTTAAAAACAGCCCCCCAAATGGCTAAAAAACAGCCTAAAAACAGTCCCCAAATGACTAAAAAATAGCCTAAAAAATAGCCCCAAATTGTCGAAAAAACAGCCTGAAAACAGCCCCTAAATGGCTTAAAAACAGCCTAAAAACAGCATAAAAATACCCCCAAATAGCTTAAAAACAACCCCCCAAATGGCTTAAAAACAGCCTAAAAAACAGCCCCAAATTGGCTTAAAAACAACAACAAATGGCCTAAAAGCAGCAATAAATGGCTTAAAAAACAGTCCTAAATGGCCTAAAAACAACCTTCTTAAATAGATAATGCAATATACCTCATGTTTTAAAAGCTGAATGCCGCTCAAACCGATATAATGTTCAATGCATTGAACTCATACATTACACCTACAAGTGAACAACAATAAAAATGCATATCAATATCAATAAATATATATAAATAAGATACCGAAATAAGTACAATTAGAGCTTATGAATGTAAAATACATACAAGTTTCAATACTCTCAAGTGCCTCAAGTGAATCTTCAATTTCGATGGTTGGGGAGCTTCTAATCCAATCTTGAGCGCATACTAAACACTCTACCGATTTGGGTGTCAAAGAACTACGAAATGGATCAAGGACTCTTTTGCTTGTACTAAAAGCACACTCGGAAGCAACCGATGTCGTGGGAATGGCCAAGATATCATGTGCCATCAATGCAAATGCACGGTATGTTGGAGTCTTTCCTTGCCACCAAGTCAAAACATCAAAATTTTGATCATCAAGAGTTTCTATACCATCATGTAAGTATCGATCCAAATCATTCATCAATTCAACATTTTCCTTCCTCTTCAAATAGTTTGAAAATCCCTTCTTCTTCAAAGCACGTTTGTCCACATTTTCAACAGAATTTCCCGAAATATCACCAACATAATGACGAACCTTACTTGAATCACTATCCCCACAAGACTCATTTTCTAACTTGTAGTGATAATAGATTTGTGACATCAAACTTTTCAATTTTTCAATAAAATCAAACACTTTACACTCTCTTTCTACTTCAGAAAGTGTGTGATCCTTGGAAAAATATTCATTATACCAATACTCCACATATTGTAATTTATGGCGAGGGTCCAAGACAATAGCAATAACCAAAATTAAATTTAAAGAAGTAACATCAGAGTACTTGTCAAATTTGGTATTCATTTTGATAGCCATATCACGGAAAAAAGGATCATCACTCTCTAAATACTCCAAGAGTAAGTCTTTAGTGGAAGTTACTTCATCAAAGTAAGAATTTGAAGTAATATAATGAGAACCGGATATACGTTTTGTTAGAAGGTAGAATTCTTCCAAAAACGTGTGCAAAGCTTTTAATGTCATCCAATCACTCTCACACATTATGCCACCCCCTTTGCTACTAACTTCCACTTTGCACATATCATCCTTATCCTCAAGACGTTCGAACGCCTTTTGATATTGCATTGCCGCACCTATCATAAGGTAGGTAGAATTCCACCTCGTTTTCACATCTAGGCATACACACTTTGTTGATCTTATCCTTTCTTCCGAGGCACACAACTTAAATGTTTGCAACCTTGATGGAGAACTTCTCACATATTTCACACTCCTACGAAGTCGCTTCACTATCTCCTTAATTTCAAGAATCCCATCCCTCACAACAAGATTGATAATGTGTGCAAAACATCTCACATGAAAAAATTCCCCACCCAACAACAACCCATTTCTCTTGTTAAATATTTTTCTCAAGTCATCAACACACCTATCATTATTTTTTGCATTATCAAGGGTGATTGTTGTTAACTTTTCTAAACCCCACCTTAGCAAACATGACTCCACAGCTTTAGAAATGGCCTCACCTTTATGTGGGTGTGGAAGTACACAAAAATTAATGATTTTCTTTTGTAACTTCCAATTATTATCCACATAATGAGCGGTAAGACACATATACCCCAAATTTTGGATAGATGTCCACAAATTAGTGGTCATGGAGACACGTGTAGCGGATGCGATAAAGTAATACTTCAATTTTGCACGTTCTTCAAGATAAATTTGCCAATAATCTTTTGTGATAGTGGGTCGGGAAACTACATGAAACCTAGGGTTTAACTCTTTTACAAACAACCAAAAACCCTCTTTTTCAACAAAACTAAATGGAAGTTCACAAAGAATAATCATTTTCGCAAGAGTCTTGCGAGCTATATCTTGATCAAACTTCCAATTAATTTTTTCAGTTCCTTCCAACGATAAAATTATTTGTTTATCGGTTATTTCGGATTGCGAATATTTTTTACATCTCCTTTTAAGATGATTCCACAATAAAGTAGTTCCGTTAATAGAAGGAGCATTAAATTTTGCACCACAATGTACAGAATCACAAGTGCCCATATATTTACCATCAACCATATGTCTATTCATATGAGTCCAAATGAGAGAACTACCTTGGTTTGTGATAGTTTTAGTACCTCCCTTCGTTCGTTTTTGACTCACTTCAGTGCTGCCCTTGCTTATTTCAACAACATCATTATTTGTTTCATCCATCGCTGACATCTAACAAATACAAAATGTAGAACAAATAATTATTGAGGGATAACACGAACAAGAAGTTAATACGTAATACTTTAATACATACAAAATGACATAACATGTCATGTACTACAATATAAGTTATAAGGCTAGAGAGTAGAAACATTTGGAAGTATTAGCCCCATTGGTATAATGATACTATTTAATCCAACCATATCATAATAAAAAAGATACTATTTCCAAACTCTCTAAAAAAAAATCCCACTTGCTACTCTAATCCGTGTTATTAAGCCCCATTGCCCACATTTTCAGTAACTTAGCATATTTTATCCGTTTCTGAAGGTAAAGGTCCTTCACAGACCACTTGTCGAGTTAGTGTTTAGCATGTTTTTTTTGTTAGTCCCAACACGATCAACATGATTCCATTCTACTCAATCTCCCAAATGAGCCCAAAGTTTATATGACGACTCAATCTCCGAAAAACGTTGTTTACAATATATGCACTCAATTTGCCCATTTCTCTCAATCTTTGCATAATGCTCAAAATATTCATTGTTATCGTACTCCCAATTTTTTTTGGTCCATTTTCTCTTTCCCAACACCTCCGAGATTGCTATGAGCCCACAAATATTGCCTTTCAAAACCATTATTGATTTTAAAACCTACAAATAAAAAAAAAACTATAAAATCAAACTGTATAAATAAATCTGTAACAATAACTACTAACCCTACAAAAGCTACAACACATTGATGGTTAACAGCTTATACATAAAAAAAAAGCTTATACATAAAAAAAAACTGCTTATACATAAAAAAACAGCTTATACACATTTAAAAAAACAGCTTATACACTTATATCTTAACAGCTTATACACATTATATATTAAGAGCTTATACACATTAAAAAAAACAGCTTATACATAATTTTTTTTTTGCTGTTAACAGCTTATACATCAAAAAAATATGTGTGTCCTCTGTGTGTGTGTGGCTGTGTGCGTGTGTCCTTTTTCGTGTGTGTGTGTGCGTGGTTGTGTGGGAGATGGGAGATCGGAGGGGGAGGGTGTGTGTGCATGGATGTGTGTGTGCGTGGATGTGTGTGTGCGTGTGTCCTGTGTGTGTATGTGCGTGGTTGTGTGGGAGATGGGAGATCAGAGGGGGAGGGGTGTGCGTGGCTGTGTGGGACATCGGAGATCGGAGGGGGAGGGGGAGGGGGAGGGGGAGGGGGGGATCTGATATGGGAGGAGAGGAGTTACCTTTTCTTTTTCTTGTTTGCTCAGCCGTTAAATTGTTAGGGAAGTGAATGAGAAACAATTAGAGTTTGTATTTTATATAAAGAAGAATGGATGGATGAGATGGGTTTACTTTAAATAGAGGGTCTTGATAATTTAGAATATATATTTTTTTAATACAAAATTATTTGGTAATTGGTATAGTAACATTTGGTAAGTTTGGTATGGTATTTTGGTACGGTAAATTCGGTAATTTCGATGCGGTACATCGGAACGGTAAAGCGGTACGGTAATTTGGTAAATCGGTTTTTTAAACTAAAAACCAAAACCAACCAAACTTTTTACGGTATTTTTGGTTTCGGTAATTTCGATTTTTGGTATTTCAAAATATGAAACCAAAACCATTTTTTTTCGGACCAAAACGGTACGGTACGGTAAAAAATCGTACCGCTTCCACCCCTACTTCTACTTTATAAAGTAGACTTGTATTTACAAAGTACACGTGTAAGGACACAAATTTCCAATTGAGTCCATATATAGTTTTGACCCAATTCCGGACAAAAACATTTATACATAGGATTGTATTTAATTGTAATATTCTCAAGCCTATGAAAACTTTATTTGAAGACGTAGCGGCAAAGAGTAGAAAGCTTCATCATCATCCCGGTTTCGTGCCTCGTTTATACGTCATCAACCATAGTTCCATGCTCCCAAGGTATGAATGCAATCATATATATATAGGAGCTTGGAACTTGTTTATTGGGTGTTTGGTTTTCAAAACTGCGTTTTATTTTCAGAATGGTTTATATTAAAACTTATATATAAAGTATATAAATGTTTCTGGGCTTAAAAAGAACTTTTGAACATTCTGTGAGTTCGTTCGAAGTGTCGTTCGAACGAGATTGTCGTTCGAATCACAAGTCGTTCGAACGAGATTGCCAACGACTTCCCATTATGGCATACTGGAACTTCGTTCGAAATGTCGTTCGAATGAGATGGTCGTTCGAACAAGATTTCTAAGAGCTTCTAACGAGTTCATACTGGAACTTTGTTAGAAGACTCGTTCGAACGAAATGTCGTTCGAATGAGATTTGGCGGGAACAGGTTTTTGGCAGTTTTAAGCAGTTTTGCCCACTTTCCCACTTAGTTTTACCCCACTACTTTTTGCTGAATATCAATGTGCGGGAAACCATTTTTCTAAACCATCTTTTTCATATCTTACGAACTCCTAGAGAGTGTTTTGAGAGAAAAATCAAAGAGGGAAAAAGATCATGTTTTGAGTGAGTTTTTATCAAGGAGAAAAATATACACCACTCTAGTTTACACCCAAATTAGTTTCTTCCAAGTTCCCATATTCATATATCTTGCTTGGAGTTTGGCACCGGGTTCATCTCTTCCGTTGAAAGCGAAGTTTCGGGTTTTCTTCTACATCCCATAAAGAAAGAAGAAGAGTTTTTTTGCGGCATTACCCACTTGGAGAAATGCTCCTTGCTCGGGTGACGGTGACCATATAAATTCCGATCGGTGGATTTCGAGGCCGCGGTGGAGCTCCAAGGTTATCCGCTAGGAAGAGGTATCTACAAGAAGAAGTGTCGGGACTTGAGAGGGATCGAGTCATGTGATGTAAGCCTTTCTATCTTGTATTTGTAAATTCCGTATCTAATGGATTTGAGGCTAGGGCCATCCGAGGTTATTTTTCGTTGTGGGTTTTTCCTCGTACATCGCGGCGTAGTGTGATTGATTTAATTTTATCTTGCATAATAACTTAGAACTCATGCTTAGGCTAATTCAAGATAAATTTGGTTTTAATTATCACACTGCATAATTAAATATTGGGTAAAGTTTATTTAATTCAAGTCTATTGATTAAAACTGGTTTGGCCTAATTTGGTAATATTGATAAATATGACTTAGGAAAATTCTAGGACTCGAATTAATTAATTGGTTTAAGTGAAATTAATATTTGCGTGTATTTCATCGTATCTCACTTGGGTTTAATTTGAAATAGAACTTAAAATTTGGTATTTAAGTTGAACCATCAGCTTTTACGCTTCCGCATCTTATTCAAAAAGGAAATTGATTTTAAAGTATAAAGACTGAGTTTATTTTAAAATCGGGGGAAGAGTTTAAAATTCGGGGATCCACACATCTGAATTCTTCAACACGTGTACTATGTTTTGTAAATATAACCAGTGTACTTTCAAAATACACTTGTTATATCACGTGTATTTTCAAAATACAAGTGAAAATATCACGTGTATTTTCAAAATACACATGATTTTTATTAAGTACACGTGAGTATTGATATGTAAATTTTGAAATATCAGGATGTCTTTTTGCTCACCGGTAGGAAAATGACACATCCAGTAACTGTGTTAGGTTTTGAACTTGCTGATTTATCAAGTGAATGTATGAGAAACTCATGCACATCAGATGCCCAATCATACTTATTCATTTCCTCAATATTTTTGATGTATTTCAACCAAAATTCTACAAGGGTGAATTTTGATTTGGAGAAAAACGACATGTTCAAGAAGTGGAGACAAATAATTTTTACAAAATCGACAATGACTTCATCTATCTCCAATTCAACTGATTTCTTCAAACCATTCAATATTTATGACTTTCCTATTCTTTTTGTGAAGTATCGTGCTTGTAATCTAGGTTTTTGAGCAGTATTCGATCGCTTTTTCAGTTCTATTGATTTTAAATCCTCAACCAGTGGTATGATAAATAATTCACTTATATCTATTGGCATTATTGTAATCCTACTCTTAATACGAAAACTTTTGGTTTTCGTATTGTACAGCTGGATAATTGATAAAATATTTTTATCCGTCTTCTTGTGGTCCACTTCTACTACTTTCTCACTATAGTAGGCATTGAAAAGCTCCCAAAATGGAGTCTTCTTAAGAAGTTCAATATGCCTATTGTTTATTTTTTCTTTAATGTTATGAAAATCATGGATAAATCTAACAATATTTGATGGATATTGGTCATTCTTCTTTGCAGGACGTTTAGATTTCAATGCCACACTAGAACTGGAACTGGATGAAGAACTATCATCAGACCTGCACTTTTTTCGTTTCTTTCCTCTTCTTGCCTTCATCTTCATCCCCATTATATTGATCTATAAACAAAATTTAAATTACTAACCTATTATGATATGTATAAAAAATAAAATACATGTGAATTAGAATAAAACATAGACTAAAACAATAAAATACAAGCGTATTTAACAAAAGTACATGCAATATTCTCACAAACAATTTATACAAGTCTCAATAAAATACATGCTAAAGGCGATAATATATATCGTCAGTTTCATGGTAATACCTAATAGAGGTTGTTCGACAAGTCAAAAACCAAGATTCTCTATTCCTAACATATTCAGTAAATAAGTGATACAATAGCTGAATGCTAAAAGATCCGACATTATCAAAACCCCTTAAGCAATACTGCTCAATTCGTTTAGCTAAATCATTCACTTTCGATTCAGTTACTTGAAGATGTTGCACATCAAAAGTGCAGTAAATGTCTTCATAGTAGTAGTAGAAACCAAGTAACCTTTTAGCTCTATCATTGATGCGAAGTAGAAAATGAATTTCTTCATTGTTAGTACTATTGATTGTTAATGTGAAAGGTTTTGTATTGTTAAGATCTTCAAAGGTGCAAGCAACAGTTATGTAGTTGAACGTGCTTGATCGTATGATTCCTAAACAATAACACAACAATATAATATAGTACACTTATAATACACATTAGTACACGCATATTGGATTGAACGAATTGAATTTCAATGTTCGTGTACTTTATGAATTTTTTGAGTGTACTTTCAACAAAGTACACGAAAAAATGAAAAAGTACACGCAATAATACTGATAACAAACTGATAAAATATCATTCAAATGCCGCTGACGCGGACCAAAAATATTCCTAAATATTGTCACAATAATAATACTTCTTACAAACTCATGGAATATCATTCAAATGCCGCTGGCGCGGACCAAAACAACATAGGATTTATCAAATATGGATTTGAAATATATATTTTATAGAGTACACGTATAAAACATAAAAGTACACGCATATTGAATTGAGAAATTCAATTTCAATGTGCGTTTACTCTGTGTATTTTGCGTGTACTTTTTGATAGTACACGCAAAATACACTGTACATGCAATAAAATAGGGCTTACACATGTATATATTCTAATCATGTATATATTCCTAGTCCTTGATAAATCCTCGATAAATGATGTATATAGGAGGAAAAGTACAATGATGAAGTTCATATATCTAACATGCAAAAAGTGTGTTTTGCAATTAAAATGAGGGAAATAAATATATTTTTTCATATCATGAAGAAGAAGAATGTGATTTCATCAGTCTATGTGCCTACAAATTTATACATATAAGAACACAAAATACACAAGAACAAACATGTGATAAGAGAATGTATACATACTTGTCAGTGGTGTTTGGAAGAATTTGATTTAGAATGTAAAATGTTGGGTAGAACTTCAACGATTGGGGTTTGATCGAAGAGAGTTAAGGTTTTGATCGAAGAGAGATTTTTGACGAAGAGAATTTTTGGCGCTTCGATTTCTGAATAGGGCGTGTTTGTTTTAATTTCGGGCTATTTACATATTGGACCTAATCGTTTAAAATTTGTTGGGCCTGATTTTTTTGTCCAAATTGTTAGTCCATGGACTAGACCATAAAAGCTCCTTTTATATTTGGGGTAGTTCTACATTGATACACACCATGATACATTTTGGGGATATTGAACAAGGATTCATATCCGAGTGATGCTATGGGTACCAAATAAATTCCTCAAATCTCTCCCAAATAGCATTAATAAGTTGTGCCCCGACGGGACCCATACCATAAGGTATAACACTTAATGCTATTTGGGGAGAATTTGGAGGAGATGTTTGGGACACAAAGCATTTTCCTTCATATCTCACTCGTGAACACCTTAAGTGGATTACATTTACTTAAGGTGTACGATAATCAAACACTCACATGTGTTTTAGTGTCCCCTAAAATGTGTCCCCGTATGTCTCTCTCTAGCATTATCCTTATATTTAACATGTATAATTTATTGTATAATTATAAAAGTAATATTAAGAAGATTTTTTCAGGTACCCTTTTTGATTATCCGATTGATGTGGTGGTATTTATAATTCATATGAATCCATTCATCAGCATGGTCACAAAAAAGGGTAACGAAAAAGGGTCTCCTTAATATTACTTTAATTACAAATATTCTACAAACTCATTGTTGATACCAAATTTAGTTTGCTGACATGACCCAATTGAATGAAGACACGTGGCAATCTACGTGGCAACAACAAACACTTCCGAGGAACTCAGACGCTCCGAGGAACCATACTACAACGAGGAACACTGCTTCCCCGAGGAACTCAGACACTCCGAGGAACAAGAACTCTACGAGGAACTTTTGAGTACCGAGGAACTCTTGAGTACCGAGCAGCTTAGGAGGTCCGAGCAACTTAGGCGGTCCGAGCTGCACCTCGAACAAAGCATTAATAGCAGGATAACCAACAGTTTGATTGTTCATTAAATTCTTATCATTCAGATGTATACACTTAAGGGGCATTGAATGTATTACCCTTTCACATGTACAACATTGAATGTATTACCCTTTCATATTACAACCCAGGGCTATAAATACATTGTATTACCCTCATTGGAGGGGGACCGGAATTTCTTGATAGAACTTGTAATCGAGAATTCCCAAACAGTCAGCAATAACATAACAGTGGACGTAGGCCATTCTTATAAGGCTGAACCACTTTAAAAACTCTTTGTTTCATTTATTTTATTTGTGATTAAATAATTAGATATGATCTAATTTTTAACATCAACAGATTGGCTCCATCTGTGGGAAACGACTGGCAATATCATTTTTCATGAAAAGCAATTCATCATAAATGGCTGACATTCCAGAATCCAGCAATCGAAACGCTGGAAGCCCTCTAAATCAATCCGCTACGCCAAATATTCCAGATCTGGCTGGAATAATGACTAATCTGGCTCAGGGCCAGACCGTCATGCAAGAAACTATGGACAACTCATACAAACCCTCCATGGCGGTGCACCAACCCATTCAGGACTGCGAAGTATTCAAAGAAATACCCATTTACCTTCTTCATGTACTAGGCGTACTTATTCATATCGTACTGAAGAATCTGAAGATTTTTCTTATCAACCTGGACGAACTTCATCAGTGCGGGCCACAGATACTGAACAACGTATCACTCTCTCCCCAGAAAGGACCAGTGCACTAGAAAGATTAAGCAGAGTATCTCCTTTTGATCGATTAGTTCCTAGGAGGAGCAGAAGTCTTCCTAGAGCTGCATCGAGGAGTTTTCAACGACCATCAGATTTAAGGGAAGGATCTATTCAGTCGCGACCAGCTGCTCATCAAGATAGATCCCAGGAAGCCACATCAACTCGATCAGTTGCTTGAACCAACACGCCCGAGGAAGGAAATGATGCATGGAAAGGCTCTATTCAAAGACTGGAAGATAGATTAGGGGAAATGGCTAAAGCCAAGAACCCTCTACAACGAACTTTTGTTCGAGGAACACCTTTTGTCCAGGCCATTATAGATTTTCCAACACCATCAAAATTCAAAGCAGCTGTTGTGACCCCCAAATATGATGGAAAGACTGACCCTGTCCTTTATATAGAACAATACCAAGCTGCAGCCGACATCTATGCTGTTTCAGATGAGATGAGGTGCAGAGCATTCTCGGGAACTCTTACCGGATCTGCTCAAATGTGGTATAATAATCTTCCTCGGGGTAAGATCTCAAATTTTCTTCAACTGGCCGAGTTATTCATTGGGAATTTCTATTTTGGGTCAAAGCCAGTTAAACGAGTAGCGCATTTATTAGGTGTTAGACAAAAGGTTGGTGAGAGTACCAGAGATTATATAACTCGTTTTAATAATGAGAAACTTGAAGTCATTGATTATGAGGAGAAGACAACGATTATTGCCTTGATGAGTGGACTACTACCCAATAAGTTGTACTACACTTTGGCCAAAGATCCACCTAGAACCATGTCAGATTTGATGGGAAAAGCGTCCAAGATTATGAATGCCGAGGAGGCTATGGCTGCGAAGAAGAATATGGATGCCAAAGAAACTAAGGTGGAAGGTGATAAAGCTAAGAAGAATGGTAATGACAAACACTCAAAAGCTAGGTCGACATGGGAGGTATTGAATAAATTTGATAATTATACTCCTTTGAAGAAGGACATCAACCATGTTCTAGAAGAAATCAAGAACAACGAGGAATTAAATTGGCCAGAGAAAATAAAGGCAGACCCTGACAGGAGGAATAAAGTAAAATATTGCGAGTTTCACAAAGATCATGGACATATGACCAAAAATTGCATAGCTCTTCAAAATGAGATTGAAACACTCATCAGACGAGGAAAACTGGCAAAGTATGTTGACCGTGGAAGCGATAGAAGAAACAACGACCGAATAAGAGAGAGGCCTAGATCTCCTCGTCGAGCAGAGGAGAACAAGAAAAGAAACCATGAAGTTGATCCAGAAGATGACCCCGATCTTCCTAAGAGACCAAGGCTAGAACGAGAGGTATTTTCAATATGCTTTGGGTCATTTGACTGTAATGTTATTATAGGTGGAGATGCAGTAGGAGGAGACCTTACTGCAGAGAGAAAAGCTTACCTATGTGAGGCTCAAGCTTGCTTGTACATTCAACGAATAAATCTAGCTGAGGAGGATCACCCGAGAAAGGTGAACAAAGAGAAATTGGTCATTGGTTTCTCAAAGAATGACCTCGCAGGAGTTTTGTATCCTCATGATGACCCATTGGTGATCAAAATGAGGATGAAGGAGGTAATGATTTCAAGAGTACTCGTAGACAATGGTAGCTCGGTAGACATCATGTTCTACTCGTGCTTCGACAGTTTAAATCTAAAGCTATCTCAACTGGAGCCTTATCATAGACCCCTCCTCGGTTTTGCTGGCGAGAAAGTATTTCCACTTGGGACAATCAAATTGAATATATTCATTGGTACGTGGCCTACATGTCGAACAGAAAGAATACGCTTCTTCGTGATGGATAAGAATGTTCAATCATCATACAATATCATCATGGGAAGAGTAGGATTGAAGAAGTTTGAGGCTGTACCATCTACGGTACATCAGTGCCTAAAATTTCCAACAAATTTTGGAGTAAGAGTTGTGAAAGGAGATCAGAAAGTAGCTCGGGAATGTTATTATTCATCCACCGAGCAAGAGGAATTGGAGGAATCAAAGAAAAAGACTACTACCTATCAAGTGGATGAAGGTGCAGAAATTGAAACATTGGATCCTAAAGATGAGTCGCAACTCGTGAAGGGTCAAGTGGTGGAAGCTACTGAAAACATCATTCTGGACCACGAGCACCCTGAACGAACTACTCAAGTAGGTTCGTCGTTGGAAGCCTCAATAAAACAAGAATTGATAACTTTCCTAAGAAGCAGAAAGCAAACCTTTGCGTGGAGTCATGAGGATATGCCCGGGATAGATCCAAATTTCTTATGTTACGAACTCAATGTGAATAAGGAGATCAAGCCTGTGAAGCAGAGAAGAAGAGTATTCAGTCCCGAGAAGAATCAAGATATACAGGAGGAAGTCGAGAAGCTCCAGAAAGCTTGCTTCATTGAAGATGTTAAATATCCAGACTGGTTAGAAAATGTGGTGATGGTGAAAAAGAAGAACAAAAAATGGAGGATGTGTGTAGACTTCACTGACCTCAACAAAGCATGCCCAAAGGATCACTTTTCGTTGCCCCGAATTGATCAACTAGTGGATGCTACCTCGGGACACGAGCTGCTGAGCTTCATGAATGCTTATTCTTGTTACAATCAGATTAAAATGAAACCTGAAGACAGGGAGGGTACTTCTTTCATTACCCCTAGGGGAACTTATTGTTATAATGTTATGCATTTTGGTTTGAAAAATGTAGGTGCGACATATCAGCGGCTGATAACAAGGTCTTTGCTAAACAAATCAGTTGCAATATGGAAGTCTATGTTGACGATATGCTGACAAAGAACAAGAAATCTTCCGATCATCTAGTTGACTTAAGTCAGACTTTTGATCAACTGGATAAATATAAAATGAAGCTGAACCCGACGAAGTGCATATTTGGAGTACGAGAAGGCATGTTTCTCGGGTACATTATCAGTCAACGAGGCAAATCCTAAAAAGATCAAAGCTTTATTAGGGCTGCGATCTCCAACGACGAAGAAAAAGATGCAAAGTCTTACAGGACGAGTAACAACACTTAACAGATTTGTATCGCGAGCAACTGATCGATGTCTCCCATTCTTCAAGATGCTCCGAAAGACTTTTGTGTGGAATGATGAATGTGAGAAGGCTTTTCAAGACTTGAAGAAATATTTGGGAGCACCTCCACTGTTATCCAGGCCAGTGATGGGAGAAAAATTATACTTGTATCTGGCAGTTTCCAAGAATGCAGTTAGCTCGGTGTTGATAAGAATGGAGTACAAAAACCAATCTACTAGAGATCAGATATCCAAGGCTGGAAAAATTGTCACTAGCATTGATTGAGGCAAGTAGAAGAATGAAACCATACTTCTAAGCTCATACCATAGTAGTACATACTGATATGCCATTGAGGCAAGCCCTTCATAATCCAGAGAAATCAGGAAGATTGATGTGCTGGGCAATAGAACTTGGTGAATATGATATAGTTTATGAACCCAGATCATCACTAAAAGGGCAAGATGTAGCAGACTTTATAGCACAGTTCACCTATCTTGATATCCCCGAGGAACAAAAGTTGCTCGCTGATCAACCTGTGGATGTTAAGGGATCATCAAATGTAAGCCCAGACCAACTTAGTTTGGTAAAAGGGCAAGTAAATGTTACAGGATCATCAAATTCAAACCCAGACCAACTTAGGTTGGTAAAAGGGCAAGAAAAGATGGTCGACGAACAGTAAGAAAAATTAGGAGATGGTGAAAGGAAGCAACAAATTTTCCACCGAGGAACTCTGTCAGATCAGAAATTTGAAGACGATATATGGAGTCTGTATGTGGATGGTTCATCTTGCACTAGAGGATGTGGCGCAGGGATAGTTTTGAGCACTCCGGACGAGGTCGACATGGAATACGCCCTACGTTTCCATTTCAAAGCTTCCAATAATGAGGCTGAGTATGAGTCCATGATTGCAGGTCTTAATTTGGCAAAAATTATGGAGGCGCAGCAGGTTATTGTCTTCAGTGATTCTCAATTGATCGTAAATCAAATGTTGGGAATATATGCAGCCAAAGGAGAATTAATGATCAAGTATCATGCAAAGGTGATGGAGTTGGTATCAGAATTTACTGCTATTCAGCTGGTCAGAATACCAAGAATGGAGAATGCAAGAGCAGACACCCTAACTCGATTAGCATCAGCTACTCGTACCGAGCTACGAAGAACAATCCCAATTGAAGTGTTGGTTAGTCGAAGCATAGACGAAGATCTGATGACGAATTTCATTACCCTTGATTTAGGACCATCTTGGATGGATCCCATCCGGGCATATATTGAGGAGGGAGAATTACCAATTGACAAGCTCGAAGCCAAGAAATTGAAGTTTAAAGCTGCTCGGTATGTATTAACTAACGGTATTCTATATAGACGAGTAATTATGGCATGTTTGCAAAGATGTGTACATCCCTCCGAGGTGAAAGAATTGATTAAAGAGATCCATGAAGGGTCCTGTGGAGCCCATGTAGTAGGTCAGACGCTTTTGCAAAGGGTGGTGACGCAAGGATACTACTGGCCGACGATGAGGGCTGATTGTATAGCCTATGCCAAGAAATGTGACAAGTGCCAGCGCTTTTCCTCCATCCAAAGAACTCCACAAGCATTGTTGACACCCATCACTTCCCCTTGGCCATTTGCCATGTGGAGAATAGATTTGGTCGGGCGACTACCAACGACCAGAGGAAGGTTCAAATACCTCGTCGTCGTAGTGCATTATTTTACTAAGTGGGTAGAAGCTGAGCCTCTCATTGATAGACGTACGGCAAGGTGTACCAATTTATTTGGAAGAACATCATTTGTCGATATGGTCTTCCTCATGCCTTCATCACAGACCATGGAACACAATTTGACAACGAGGAGTTCGCTGCATATTGTCATCAGTCAAACATTTTGAAGATCCACTCAGCACCAAGCCATCCTCAAAGCAATGGACAAACTGAAGTTACAAACAGAACGCTGCTGAATGGATTGAAGAAAAGACTGGATGATGCGAAAGCAAATTGGATCAACGAGCTGCAATCAGTACTATGGGCTTAATGAACTACTCCCCGAGTAGCAACAGGGGGATCTTCATATATGCTAGCGTTTGGAAGTGAAGTTGTTATACCTGCCGAGTTGGGCCTCCCAACACACAGGGTACTAAATTTCAATTCCCCTGTCAGCGACTTAATGAGAAGATTGGATTTAGACATGCTCGAGGAAGTTAGAGAAGAAACATCCATCAGGAATGCTGCATACCAACAACGAATAGCTTTGTTCTACAATAAGAGGGTGAAGAAGTGTGACCTGAAAGAAGGAGACTATGTGCTAAAGAAAGTAATTCAAAAGCACAACAAACTGGAGGCAAACTGGCATGGACCACACCGAGTTACAGAAGTTGTTCGACCAGGAACTTACCGGCTAGCAACTTTAGAGGGGGAGGAGTTTAAGAATGCATGGAACGCAGTGCACCTGCGCAAGTATTATCAGTGATGTATATTCTCATGTAACGCAGTTCCGTCAGTATGAATAAAATGAATATATTCTGCCAAATTCTCTCCTTTTATTGAAAGTTTTTCGGGGAATACTAGTGCCACACACTACTCGGCAAAGCTCGGACTACTCAAATTTATTCTCGAAAATGCTAACTAAGGTTGGTCGGGAAACCCGAAAATTCCAACTAAGGTTGGTCGGGAAACAAATGTATTCCCACGGGAAGTAAAACTATGTATTCCTAAAAATGCCAACTTATGTTGGTTAGGAACTAAATGTATTCCTACGGGAAGTAAAACTATGTATTCCTAAAAATGCCAACTTATGTTGGTTAGGAAGTAAATGTATTCCTACGGGAAGTAAAACTATGTATTCCTAAAAATGCCAACTTATGTTGGTTAGGAAGTAAATGTATTCCTACGGGAAGTAAAACTATGTATTCCTAAAAATGCCAACTTATGTTGGTTAGGAAGTAAATATATTCTCGAAAACGCCAACTAAAGTTGGTCGGGAGGTAAAATTATTCCAGAAAGTGACAAAGTTGCTCGTAGAGGAAAAATCCACTAACTGTAGTTGGTCGAAAAGGAAAATTTACCGACCATGGTTGGTCGGAAACATTTTATAAATACGAGAAAGTGATCGAGCAAAATTTTCCTTTTACTCGTAACTTTATTACTAAGTTGGTCGAGAAACAAAACATCATTTTTGCCAAATGACTACCACAAATTCAAACTACTCGACAATAAGTTGGTCGACAAATAACACAATATTGTTATCTTTTTAACAGATACACATGCACAGATGTAAAGTGTTACAAAATAACAGCAGTCAAGATTTGTAAATAAAATTATTTCATTAAATGTAGAACAAAATACATCAAGAATGAAATACAAATTTATTACATCAATATTCCTATTCTATTGGTTTTTTTCCCTCTGCTTTTAAAACAGGTTCCTCGCCAGCAGGCGGATCATTTAAAGCAAGAGGAGAAGTTATGAAATTAAGATCTTTTAACATCCTGATATTCATCATGGATGGTCGATCTAGGAGGTGCTCGAGACGAGATATCTCGACATTTGAATGGAGATTGTAGTCACCGAGATATTTGGAAATTAAGCACTGAGGGATGGCCCGAGCAGGGATCCAACTCATGTCGAGCTTGAATGGTGGCATTGGAAGGTCGAGCATCCCAGTATTATGGTAATCCCACAGGTAATGACCCTGTTCCAGTTGCAGCACACCTAAGGCATTCAACCAGCCCTGTTTGTAGCCCTCATTATTGGCATTTTGGATACGATCGTCCAAGTGGTAGAGAGCCTCGTTGTAGCCAGCCATCCAGAACTCTCTGGGCTACTTATGGAATTGATATGTCAATCTTTCCAGCTGTTCGTGGAGATTTTTGATGAAGAGTTCTTTATTCTCCAAGATAGATTTATGCGCAGAAAGCCGCTCTTCCAGACCCCTGATCTTCTTAGACATCTCAGCCAATGCCTGGTTCTTCGCCATTAGTTGGAAGGCCCGGTTCTCTAAAGCAGATTGAGTCCTCTGTTCCTCGATAGGAATCCGAGCTGCTCTTGCTCCTCCCCGACCACAAGCAGAAGAAGAAGGACCAGACCTTTTCAAGGTTTCCAACTCATCCCTCAGGTTGGCGTTTTTAACCTCCAAGAACGAGAATCCCTCGTCAGTCACTGGGACCAAAGCATTTGAGGTGGAGGCAACAGATTTTAATTGAGATACTTCTCTTTGCAAGTTGTTATTCTCTTGCTCCAACAACTCGGCTATCTGCCTATGCTCCTCGACCTCGGCTTTCAAGGTTCTTTCCCGCACGTCGTAAGCAACAAAACGCTTCTCGTATCCCTTGTTGGTAACGATTTGCTGATACTTCTTCTCGTACCCCTCGTGCAAGAGGGCAGTGGATTCCTTATATTGTTGCTGAAGGTCTTCAAGAGTGCCTTGGAGATCCTCAATCATATCATAATAAGCTACATTATTGGCCACCGCACGATCAAGCAGACACTTCAAATATTGGTAAGCTTCAACTGCCTGTTTCGAAGTATCTTGGCCTAGGATGTCGACGATTTATGCTGCACTCAGATCTGTGTGACCAGCCTTAAAGTATTCATTGCATTGCCATAACAGCTTTGTATCATGAGTAGACAATAATTCCATCATGTCCAGAAACTAATAGAGGAAGAAAAAGCAATAATCAATAAGAGTACCAACAGAGCATGAAGAGGAGAAACAACAGTATGCATAAACAAAAGTTCAAGTTTTATTAGATCACAAAGTTCAGAGTTACATGTTTAGGGTTATATTTAATAAAGAAAAATAAAATAGAGAGAAACCCGAACAACTCTACACCTTTTCCTTGTCTCCTAAAACTTTCTCGGGAGGCTGGGATGAGGAGGTAGGTTGCTCGGAGGGAACAGAGAGTTGCTCGGGGAGTGCTGGCAGTTTCTCGAATAAAGTAACGAGTTGCTGAAGTTCCTCGTTAGTAGGCTGGATGGCTGGGGGATGAGAAACTTGATCTCCCATCACCATAGAAGACTCTTCGGAGGCAGCTTCGTCCTCTTCTTTATCTTCAGGAGTTGGAGGGGGACCAGGGATGTGTCGCTGAAAGAGTTCAAAATTTTCATCAACCTTCATCTCCTGCAGAGCAGCGACCCACCCATCTCTAAAGTATTTGAGGCTGCCATATTCGACTTATGACATTATGGCAGCCAAACCTTTGTTCCATCCTTTATCCCAGCCAGCGCTGAAAGATTTCTTCACAGCCAATATCCTCTTTAATTTCTCCTAGGAAAGCTTCTCGGACAGAAGATTTTCAGCAGCCTTCAGTTTACTCTCAACCTCCTCCTTCTGCCGACTTACTTCCCTGAGCTGACCCAACTCTTCCTCAGCAACCTTGAGCTTATCTTCAAGCTCCCCAGCATTCTTAAGCTGCCCTTCGAGCTCTTTATTCTTCTTCTCCAAATCATTTATTTTTTTCTCCAACCCCTTGGAGACTTCAACAACTTGAGCCTTCTCCTGATCGGTTGAGGTAAGTTTCTTCTCCCAAGAAGCCTTATCAGTATCATGCTTCTGACGAGAATCTTCCAAAGACCGCGTCAGACCCATCAGAGCTTCCTCCACACCAGATGAGGAGCTTGAAGCTTTAATAGCTTCATCTTTCTTCAAAATTGTATTAAAGCAACTCACCAACTGTGAAAAGAAAATGAAAGCAAGTCAGAGACAGATATAACAAGGGAAATATGAAAAGTTCAAAATAATAAGACTTACGGAAGCAATATGGCGAGCAACCAATGGGGTGACCATATCCCGAGAAAGGTTTTCTTCAATACCTTGGATCTCGGGAATAATCCAAGTCTTCACCGAGATCATGGCAGAGCTCGGGGGAACAAAAGTAGGAACACCAGTTCCAGTAGTTGGGGGCTGAGAAATGGTTTCAGCCAAATTGACCGAGGAACTCTTCTTCAACTTCCTCGGGGGAATAGGAATAGTTTCGACCAAGTAGGAACTCTTGGTCGGTGATATGACAATCACCTCACCTGGAGCAGCAGCCTTGCTCGGGGCCACTGGGGGCTTCTCGACAACCTTTACAGGAGCAGCCGAGAAAGGTGCATCAACTATTTTCCATGAATTTGATTTAGTCTATGAACCCCATTAACTATTTTCCATGTATTGGGGCCTATTCTTGCAGGAACCATGTCAAAGTATTGACAAAATTCCAGACATAGAGGGTTTTGAGGAAAAGAAAATCCACACTCTGCAACAAAAAGACTGGGGAACCAATGTCCCTCAGCCAAACGAAAATAGTCTGAAGGCTCAAAAAGCTCTTCCAAAACAACCCAGGAGGGAATAGAGAAATCAGAGCGAAATTTATCAATCAATTCTACAGGATAAACCATGATGAAAGAAGGAAATGAATAAGAATGAAGAAGATCTTACAGATAAAGAGTGGATCTGTTGACAACGAACGATGAAAAGGATGAACGCACAAGAGAGTAAGACAATAGAAAACTCCAAGATAAAAATTTGAAAAAGTAGAAGACGATGGGATTGTCTGTGACGCTTAAATACCTTATCTTGGGAAACGGCAAAGTTAATGATTACAAAAAGAAACGATTACGCTACCAGCGGCTAGAAGGACAAAAAGTACGCGGAGATCGAGGCAGTTATAAAAATTCAAAAAAGCATGATTCTACGAATTTGGAAGGAAAAATAAATACAAGGGAAACACTCCTAAAAATCAGGAGGACCATTTAAAACTGCCATATTCCGAGAAAGAATGTTCCACACTCCTCCTCAAATTTCGAACTATGAAACATTGGGGGCTTCTGTTGATACCAAATTTATTCTACTGACATGGACCAATTGAATGAAGACACGTGGCAATCTACGTGGCAACAACAAACACTTCCGAGGAACTCAGACACTCCGAGGAACCATACTACAACGAGGAACACTGCTTCCTCGAGGAACTCAGATGCTCCGAGGAATAAGAACTCTACGAGGAACTTTTGAGTACCGAGGAACTCTTGAGTATCGAGCAGCTTAGGCGGTCTGAGCTGCACCTCGAACAAAGCATTAATAGCAGGATAACCAACAATTTGACTGTTCATTAAATGCTTATCATTCAGATGTATACACTTAAGGGGCGTTGAATGTATTACCCTTTCACATGTACAACATTGAATGTATTACCCTTTCACATGACAACCTCAGGACTATAAATACATTGTATTACCCTCATTGGAGGGGGACCGGAATTTCTTGATAGAACTTGTAATCGAGAATTCCCAAACAGTCAGCAATAACATAACAGTGGACGTAGGCCATTCTTATAAGGCTGAATCACTTTAAAAACTCTTTGTATCATTTATTTTATCTGTGATTAAATAATTAGATATGATCTAATTTTTTACATCAACACTCATTTAGGTTGCGTTTGATTGCAAACATGGAAAATGCATGGAAATAGTTTATATGTATGAGAAGTTGGAAAATTAGTGGAAAAATATATGAATATTTGGTTTTACTTTTTCTATTTTCCATGGAAATCAATTCTTTAGTGGGTGGATAAGAAATATTTTTTACTAAAAATAAGGTTTGAGATGGAGCACTTGTTATGTGAATGCGTTTTGTTCTTACTTGAAGTTTCACAATCAAGGTATTACAAAGTCAAAACATGAGTCAAAACAACTATTTTTCGTGAAATTTTTTTCATGTCAATCAAACACACCCTTAGTTATGATTATTGTTTCGATTAGTAAGCTTTTTAAAATTCTTAAAAATGCATCAATTTTGATTAAAATTATCAATTTATTCTTACGTTGATAAATAATTTTAATCTAAGTTGAATAACTTAATTGATTATGACGTATTATAAATTTGAATGATAATATTACTTATAATAGTTAGAGTGGAAAGGGAAAATCCTTGTGACCAACCCCATGTGATGGGTTAAAAGCAAGAACGATGATGATGATGATACATAAGCAAAAATTACATAATATATGTTCAACCATTCATGTCATTAGACAATCTCAAATTAATAAATTATAAAGTCCAATCAGTTAAACATGACTATACGACTTAAGAAAATAGAAGCAAATTTCACGACTATACATGACTTGAGTGAAAAAGGTGTAAGAGAATAAATAACAATTTAAATTCACAAAATTAAAGAAGATGCGTGATATATGCTATAGGTAAATAAATTATTTTTTAAACAAATCCGTAAGGATGTAGTACCAGAGTGGAAAAAGTGCAAAAGACTGAAAATATATGAAGTTTAAGAAATTACTAGGGTAGTTGAGTGTAAGAATGTAAAAGACTACAAAAATATACGAACTTCAACATATTAAATAAGACGAGACATGTCAAAGGCTCCTCTAAAGAGAGCATTATAGAGTTTTATTATTAATTTTATGACTAATTTTGAACCTCCGTGATTAGCGAACGGTTGTAAAAATAATTAAAATAGGAAGTGAATATCAACAATTTTAAGAAACTCAATATCATAACCCGAACGATGTAATGCACTTCGTTTCATAGAGATGTAATTTAAAAAAAAACTATAATCCCAGTGGTTTGAATATTTGATAATTGTAAAGTAATTAGATAATTTAATAACATTGTTAAAAATTATTGAAATGATAGATGAAAAGATATATAAGACATACATCAATACGTATCAAATTTATTTTGTAAAACAGTGTATCCGTTGTTTGAAAAATATACCAAATTTCAAAGAGTGAATTGCCCTCAAAGTGCCATATTTATTTTATTATAATGGATTATTAGGCTCTCCGTAAAAATCCCCATTTTCCACGTAAAGGTTGGTCAGACACAATACGACGAAGATGGAGCTTGTCTATCAATCCATATCAGTTTCAACATCAAAACCATAATAATAGTAACATATTTGAGTTTTTTTTTAAGATGTCAATTACAACAAACCATTTAAACAATAACTGATAATAAATAAAATTCAACTCTCAGTTAGTCATAAAATCCAATAACAATACAAACTGTCCCAAATGACTAAATAATAAACTCGGGCTTATGCCCATACAATAGTTCATAATAAAAACTGACTGAAATGAAAATAACAACCTATGCTAGAATCAAACGAAAGGAAGTAGTCGCCGTGCAAATATGACCACAAGTATGATCTCCCGTCAGTCCTACTGTCCCTCCCTATATAAACCTGGGGGGAGAAAATATTTATAATTTAGATCAGAACCCTAGAATTTCAAGAATTAACTTACATAAATTAAAATGCAATAATACAGTTAATTCAAAGTATGTAATCCCCATCGGCACTCACATACATTAAGTACCTCACCTCTCACCTAAGTGTAATACTATATGCATATCAACCTAAGTCCCCTTGAAAAAAGACTAATAACCATAACAGTAATTACCACCTGATGCAATCTTACATAACTCAGGTACCAAAATTAATTATTTACACCAGTATTTGCATTTCCTATATTACCCCAGATACACTACCCAAAAATATAATGTCACCATCTATCATACATTCATGTAGCATTGGTTCATAAGTGGTTGTCTACATCATTAGACTAGTTAATTAATCTCAATTAATATATATATCATTACATATATATGACACATAAAGGCGTCTACCTCCAGTGTCGCATTCGTACTCTATCGGTAAGTCCAAAGGTGTCCCTCATCCAAGTGGACATCATAAAACACACACACAAGTGGGCTGATCCCTACACAGTACACCTTTGCACGGTCCATACCCCTGACGGTGATAATGGATCCTAGTATCTATGCCTACCTCCTCGTAAGTAGCGCTGCTATATAGTACCTGCAATAACGAACTACACATTGTCTAGGCCACCTATGCCAGCGTATGCTCATGTCCCGAGACGTACGCAACCCCAACCGATAGGGTGTCCACGAACATGGGTATGTCCACACAAATAAATTCATACATATATTTATCACATAATATGTATAGGTAATTATCTCTTTAATTACCCCACAAAAGTATCCATAATCCCTAAGTAATATTCTTTCTTTAAATATTAGCCATCCAATTAATTGTCAAATTTCCCATTCATAAAAATAATGACACAACCCATCTTTATCACATAATACATTCAGGTAATTAACTCTATAACCCTCCGAGATGTCCCATTAATCGCCTATTGATAATTCCCGAGAAGTCCTATTTAATAATTCGGTACTAATCCCACTTTATGAATAAACCATCTAGTTAATTGATTGGTTGCTATTTACCAATAGTGCCACAAATTCATTCTTAATGAAATATTCACTCACTTGGATGACCTCCCACCACCTCTCATAAGTTCTAAAAGTCCCCTGGATACATTCCTGGATCCAACCTCTCCTGACCCAGGAGCCGAATCGATTCGCCTCTTAGGGATGAATCGATACGCCCTAATTGAATCGATTCGCCACAGAAGGCCGAATTGATTAACATATGAATAGAAGCCCAGATCTTCCGTGGTTCTATAATACAGAAACACTAATTTCAACCCAAGTTCCCGTTCTAGCGATTCATCCCTTTTGATTACTACGTGGTTAGGTCCTCCATGTCTTAGTCTATCAGTTAGGTTGGTTAATTACACAAATCCACATGCAATTCCATCCCCCAAACCCAGACTTTTATATCTAATACCATAGATCCCTAAACTCATATTTTTATCCCATAATCTTCCTCAATTCAAATTGGATTTTAGTTCTACACATGGATAATAATCATCATTAATTCAAGATCTTAAAACATGAATTCTTATAGTCCAATTCAAGATTACTTTCATCATAAATTTCATAGGTTAAATTTCAAATAATTAAATCTTTAAACATAAAATTCATATTTAAATCCTCTATATTCACAAGATTGAATCATATCATCCCATCATCAAATTCACATTAAAACCCAAAAATTACATGATGAATTACTACAATGAATTAATAAATACATTGAACGTTAATTCAAGAAAGAAAATTTCTGTCTGCTATGGAAGGTTGAGTGTCTTCCCTTGAATCCTTAGCCTCCTCATCTCGTTGGTTCTTAATATATTCTCTGTAGGGATGGGGGCTACTAGGATTAACTATAGATGAATGAATGGGACTCTCTAAATCCCTAATTAATATATATTATTTGCTAATCTCGAGTTAGGTTTTGAACCATATAGTTGTGCCCCCAAATGAACCAGATTCTATGATCGGAATGGCTTAACAAATCCCCAAGTCCATTTTAAAGGTCTAAAGCAGCTAAACGAGTCCCCGAAACATCCCAAACGAAACTGAATAATTTTTATCCAGCATGCACATTTTTATTACGTTTAATCACTACATGACCATAAGTTAATTAACATTTAATTTATTTTTCATGAGTGAACCCATTATGCCCAATTGAATCCAATTTAACATGTAGTCCCGAATACACATTTATTCTAAATTAAAAGTTTTCCAATTTAATTTAAATTCCAACAATTTAATTTATTTTCGAATTTATTTAATTAAACTCCGTCATAATATTTTATTTAAAAACATGGTCTACTTCATTCTTCCTCCTAATAACGAAATTCCATCCTCGAAATTCGTTAAATCATAACATCAAAACTCAGTCCGCACAAATATTGTAAATTTTATGCTCAAGTAGTCCATTCTCATAGCCCCCGAGATAAAAGAAAAATACTCATCTATGCCTATCATAATATTACTGAAATGCTCATAGATCACATTTTACATGCACACACATGCACAAACATAAAATATGGATGACGCCTATACATCCACCCTAAACCATACATACCATATATATTTATAAAGAAAAGTATTTTCCAATAACCTGCTAACCATGTCTCAATTCATCTAGAGATTATAACACTTATTCTACTAGTGGTGTAACTGTTACTAAGTGCTTTCCTTAATGAACTCCCTAGCCCCCGCTAGCCTTAACTCACATTATATAACGTCGCCTGATGCGTTATATCTCCACATATGTAAAACTTAGCAACAAAACATCCTAGAACCCAAACTCTCGACATTTTCCAATTTCATGCGTGGGATGTCTCGCAAGCAAAATTCAAAAAAGGAACCCTCCCGATACACTACTACATAGCTTAGTCAGTTATTGAGATCCATCGGTCCAAGACTAAAAGAAAAAAAAATTGCTAACCACATAGATTTCAACTTGTGCTAATTTCAACAAAAGGCTCATCACTTCCAAGGGATACACTAAATCCCGATAAATTTTTTGATTAAAAAATGCCAAGAATATCATGTTCTTTTTTTCCCATATGATAAGACATCCTTTGTCCCTTCTTAAGTCTAGTAGAGTTCTTAATAATTTCTAAGCCTCGAGATACCTACCCATTCTGATAAAGGCTACTACCGCCCATTTTCAATGACATCATTATTATTATAACACTATTTTAGTCCATACACATCTCCATGTACCTGAGATTATCGCTAGCCATAAAGTTCCCGAAGTAACCAAATAGTTTTACAATGCGAGTGCTTCTCATTTTACATATTCTCACTAATAAAAAAAAATTCGTACCCGGATAACCATCACATTTATTCATTCTTTAGCGTATGCCATCATTAGCATTCAGTCTATGTTCGCACCTCGAGTCCAACAGTCATTGTATTCTTAATTTAAGAAATACGTCAATAACAAATCCTGCAATCTTCACATTGTTGTGCTTATTCCCGATAAGGTAACACTTCCCAATTCCTGGGAACCCCGTGGCTATAATCCCAATACCCGTAAAAACCCTAAGTATATAGGGTTTATAAACTCCTTCGAACCATCATTGGTCCTAAGATACTATCTCTAAAATTCATAATTGGACACCTTCTTGTCCATAAACTTTATCCATCATTATTACATTAAGAAAACACACGTCTATGATGCAAAATTTACATTATCCTTGTACACTATTCTAATTCAGGCGTTGCCCTCCATATTTTGAAATCACATGGTGACCTTACTCCTAGGTCTAAACACTTGCACATTATTCTTATCAAAATCATGAATGGTTTTGCATCATAACAAAATTTTCCCAAAATGAGCGCAACATCAATTTGACACTCTTTAATCGAAATTTATCTACTCCTAAATCTTTCCTCAAAATCCTCACAATCGCATCAATACGTTGCTCTCTCTCTTAAGCACACCATTTCTCACAAAGTCATCATATTAATACCGAGTTTACATCACCATCCATTTTACCATAAGACCCAAAGTATTAAATTCCTATAATAGTTCTCACAGCTATGGTGAACATCATTGTCCAACTAGTCATTCTACGCTTGACCATTAACTCTTAACAGTTGCATAAAAATAAACACATGCTCTATAATTAGCTAGCCGATCCATCCCCGGGATAATATCATATTCTTTCATATCTAATGTTAATAGGCTTGCTATAAACCTAAGTCTCCCAATGTCAATCCCGATATCTCTACACGCCAAGTAATATAGGTTTCCCTCTACTTACTGGTGAAACAACATAAAGAACTATGTTAAAAGTTAAGTTTACCCTCCTCGGTGCATTAACAAAGTAATATTAATAACTATGCACTAGTATCAAACTAAATATGCCATACATACTTAATAATAGGGAACATGCCATCCATTGCTTAGGCTGGTGCTGATCCCTATTCAGATGCGATGTGATACACACACCTATACTACAGTTATGGTTGTTATCCATGAGGTGGAGCTAGTAGCGCTGGTAATACTGGTACTGTCACTATTGGTTGGGTAAAAAATGGCTCATGCTTCCCCTGAGGTTCCTGGTGCCCTTGCTGTCCCTCTAGCTCCTGTGTTTCTCGATTTACCCGAGGGCACTTCTTTACGAAATGTCCCTTCTCACCATAAATATAGAAATTCCCTTGGAACTAATGCCTATCTGGTTATTGCCCTTGTTTGCCTTGACCTTATTTCCACTGGCTCTGGTGGCCTCTTTGTTGCTGACCCTATTCGTTTTGATATTTGGAACATTTAAATCTCATATGTTGATCCGTAGACTATGGACCTTTAAATTGCTTGGCCCCCTGACTGTTGCTCTCATTTATCTTTCCCTACACGTTCGATGACTAGGAGCCTTGACTTTTCTCTCCCTTGTTCTTTTGGAATGCCCAGTAAGACATTCACCATCAGATTATAAGTGGTGATTCCCTAGTAACGACTTCATTATATGCCAAGCTATCCCTAATACAAACGTCTCCATCTTATTTTCCTTCGTTTTTAGCTCGTCCCTAGAAAAATAGGAGACTGTGGTAAAATGCTCCTCGTACTCAGCTATGGTATGACCTTTCTGCTTAAATTCCATGAATTTTTTTCTCATCTTAGATTTCATTACTGGTGGGAAGTATTTCCTTTAAAACTTACTCCAGAACTCGTCAATTGACAAACTATCTCTCTCCTCCCACGTGGTGACAGACTGCCACCACTGTAAGGTTTTGCCCAACCAGCCGTAATGAGGCTAACATCTACTTCTTCATGAGCGTACACACTACCATCCTCAAGTATCATTGTATATACTTCTTCTATTGACTCTCCACTAAAATGTTGAAAAATCCTGTAAATTTCGATGGGTGGCCCTTAGTGAAAGCCTCTCTAACTTTGTCCCTTACTGAACTAGATGTATGCACGGGTAGCACATTTACTATAGTGGTGGTGGCGACTGTTGTGGCTGTGGTGGCTAGAAATGCAGTAGCATATCGACCATCGTTGTGGGAACTGATTGAGTTAAAATAGTGGCATTCTCCACTGGACCAACCACAGGTGGGGATGGTGGTGGCTGGGGATCTGGCTACGGCTCCTGTTGATCCCCCTCATCTGCAAATGGTGTAGTGACATGTCGTGATTTGCCTCACCTACCATTCGCCATCTGAAGGCAAACGAGGTTCATATTACTAACATATCGTAAAGAATGCAATGATTCCTAAACATAGGAATCTATATATTAAAGAACGCAATGCAGAATGTAATGGACACAAGATAAATACTAAGGATGCTAGAACCTAGCTTCTCTGATACCAACAGTAATAACCCCCATTTTCCACATAAAGGTTGGCCACACACAATACGCTGAAGATATGACTTGTCTATCAATCCATATCATTCTCAAGTAATGAAACCAAAATAGTAATAATAACACATTTTAATTTTTTTAAAAGATAACAAGCATAAAAAACTATTTAAACAATAACTGATAATAAATAAAATTCAACACCCAACTAGTCATAAAATCCAATAATAATACAAACTGTCCTAAATGATTGAATAATAAACTCGGGCTTATGCCTATGCAATAATCCGTAATAATAAACTAACTGAAATAGAAATGGCAACCTATTCTAGAATCAAATGAAAGTAAGTAGTCGGTGTGCAAATATGGCCGCAAGTCCTATCTCCTGCTAGTCCTGCTATCCCTTGTCTATATAAACTTGGGGAGAAAAAATATTTATAATCTAGGTCAGCGCCCTAGAGTTGATAGAATTAACTAACCCAAATTAAAATGCAATAATTCAATTAAATCAAAGTATGTAATCCCCATTATCACTCACATGCGTTAAGTACCTCATCCCTAACCTAAGTGCAATACTACACGCATATCAGCCCAAGTCCCCCTTTGTGAAAGACATATGACTATAACAATAATTACCACCTAATGCAATCTAACATAACTCATAAACCGTAATTAATAATTTACAATTGTATTCTCATTTTCCATAACACCCCATATACACTACCCAAAATATAAGATAACCATCTATCATACATTTACGTAGCATTGGGTTCATAATTGGTTGTCTATATCATTAGACTAATTAATTTATCCCAATTAATTTAAAAGGTTATATACATATGTATCCTTACATATATACGCACATAAAATCATCTACCTCCAGTGTCACATTCGTACTCTATCCGTAAGTACAGAGGAGTCCCTCATCCAAATGGACATCACAAAACACACACAAGTGGGGAGGTCCCTACGCAATACACCAATCAACGGGGCATACCCCAATGGTAATAATGTATCCCAGCATTTATACCTCCCTCCTTGTAAGTGGCATTTCTACGTAGTACCTACAATAATGATCTACATAATGCCTAGCCCACCTGTGTCGGTGCGTGCTCTGGTCCCGAGACGTATGCAACCCCAACCGGTAGGCCGTCTACGAACATTAGTATGCCCACAAAATTAAATACATACATATATTTATCACATAATATGCATAGGGAATTAACTCTATAATTACCCCACAAAAGTATCCATAATCCCCAAGTAATATTCTTACTTTAAATATTAACCATCACATTAATTGTCAAATTTTCCATTCATAAAAATAATGACACAACCCATCTTTATCACATAATACGTTCAGGTAATTAACTCTATAACCCTCCAAGATGTCCCATTAATCGCCTATTAATAATTACGACAAGTCCCTTTTAATAATCCGGTACTAATCCCACTTTATGTATAAACCATTATTTAATTGATAGGTTCCTATTTACCAATAGTGCCAAAAATTCATCTTAGTAAAATATTTGCTCACTTGGATGACCTCCCACCAACTCGCATAAATTTCTAAAAGTCTCCGGATAAATTCCTGGTCCCAACCTGACCTGCCCCAGTAGCTGAATCGATTAGCCTCTTAGGGCTGAATCGATGCACCCCAATCGAATCAATTTGCCTAAGAAGGCCGAATAGATTCTCATCTAAGCAGAAGCCTAGATCTGTCGTGGTTCTATAATACGAAAACACTAATTTCAACCCAAGTTCCCAGTCTAGTGATTCATCCCTTCTGATTACTATGTGATGAGGTTCTCCATGACTTAGTGTATCATTTAGGTTGGTTAATTACATAAATTCACATGCAATTCCATATCCAAAGCCCAAACTTTTATATCGAATACCATAGATCCCTAAACTCAGATTTTTATACCACAATCCTCGTCGATTCAAATAAGATTTTAGTTCTACACATGGATAACAAGTATCATTAATTCAAGATCCTAAAACATTAATTATTACAGTCCAATTCAAGATTGCGTTCATTATAAATTTCATGGGTTAAATCTCCAATCATTAAGTCTTTAAACACAAAATTCAGATTTAAATCCTATATGTGCACAAGATTGAATCATACCACCTCATCATTGAATTCACATTACAACCCAAAAATTACATGAGGAACTACTACGATGAATTAAGAAATACATTAAACACTAATTTAAGCAAGAAAAATCTTGCTAGATATGGAATATTTTGTGTCCTCTTTTGAATTCTCAGTCTCCTCCTCTCTTTGGCACTTGATATCTTCTCTCTAGAGATGAGGGATGCTAGGGTTAAGTTTAAATGAATGAATGAGACTCTCTAACTCCCTAATTAACTTATATTATTTGCTAATCCTGTATTAGGCCTTGAAGCATATATCCCATAATTGGAATGAACCAACAACTCTCCACATGGTATACCTATACCCCGTATCCATTTTTAGATGTCTAAAACACCTAAATGATTCCTAAAAACATCTTAGAATGTACTTGAATTACTTTTATCCAACATACACATTTTTATTACGTTTAAACACTACATAACCATAAATTAATTAGCATTCAATTTATTTTTCACTAGTGAATGAATAAGCATATATTCTCAATTAAAATTTTCCAATTTAATTTAAATTCCACCAATTTAATTTATTCTTGGATTTATTTAATTAAATTCCGTCATACTATTTTATTTCAAAAATACGGGGTATTAAACTCTCTCTAGTGGTAAGAGATTTCTATCTATCCTATGTGCCTATGTCTTTTTTAATTTTTTTTATATGATGTCACTTTTTTTTACATTGATAGAAAAATTGACAAAATAGTATCTCCAATGTTGTTAGTTCTATAAGTGATTTTATATCATATGTAAATAATATAGAATTTCTTAATAATGTGTGGTCGATTTACCTTTGTTCATGCCATATAAAAAATTTACTTAGAAATTTCTACATATAGAAATCTCTTTAGAATTTTATATTTTGACCACACCACGTTACATATGAAAGGAGATTAAAATCCCCATTAGAGAATTTTTTTATATTTTACATTTTTATTATAAATTTTGTATACCATTGGAGATAGCTTTAAAGTAACCTATTTATTTTCTAGAATATATCAAAATTTAAAACATAGTTGAGTGACTTTGGTTAGTAGGAAAAGATCTAATATATGCTATCGTAAGGAAATGTTAGAATCGTTGTAACCTTGAGTAACTTGTCAAAATACATGTGAAACATGAACCTCAAAAGAGCCAACTCCATTTTGATGTAAAGAGAATATTGGAGTGCTCATTTTCTCCAAGTTCCTCTTGTCGTATGTGTTTTAAATGAGATAATTTTAGTAATTTTTAAATTACAAATCCTCCATTGTAATATTAATAATGTTATTATATCTCGTGCATTAATTAAGCTGATATGTTTAAATAATTAAAGGCTATGTTTATTAGTTCAAATTTGTTGACCCACTTAAAAAGTGGGTCATGACGAACTTCACACTGTATGGGTGGAAATGTTAAATTAATAAATAAGTAATTGTATTTGTGAAAACAATTATTAATATTTCCACCAATTGAGTGTGAGGGTCATCATGACCCACATAAGTGGGTTAACAACTTTGAACTCAATTTATAACGTTTAGTTGTTTGATAAGGGATAGAAATTTGATGTCTTTGAGACATCAAACTATTTGATGTCTTGGATTCTGATTGGTCAATGCCGCTGGCACGAACCCATTTTCATAAATGATGTGAGTTCCCACCAACGCTATTGACCAATCAGAATCCAAGACTTCAAATAGTTTGATGTCTCAAAGACATCAGAATTTTTTCCTTTGATATATATGGTATGGGAAAGTCTAAGTGTACCAAGTTTTTAATCCAAGTGCATTAAATTATTATACCTCAAAATCTGTGCAATCATTTAATGCACTTGGAACATGAACTTCGTAAAAACAAAACGTGGTATGTGTACCATTACTCATATATATATAATGAAATTGAAGTAACCCGTAATTTTTAAGAAATTAATTGTATTTATTTATTTTAAATGATATTTATGTGGTATATATTTGGAGTAAAATATTATATTAATGGGATTTTGGTTCTTATTGAGTATTTGGGCTAATTGTTGATGTTTGATGTATGTTTGGTGTTTGGGTCAGACTTGAGATGAGTTTAGAGTGCCAAAATAATGTGAAAAATATGTGGAATTGCGCTCGGGGATTAGTTTACCTTTGGGCAGACTATGTTTTGTGTTCTTTTATGTGCTTTTTAAAAATAGGCCCATGGAAACCTGTTGATTTAGATTTTAAACCTCATTTTTAAAACCATAGGTGCTTTTTAAAAATAGGCCCATGGAGACCCGTTGATTTAGATTTTAAACCTCATTTTCAAAACCATAGGCTTGCTTTGAGATATCCAAAGAATAAGAGGATTGTAAAATTGAATATTTGGAGCCGTGGGTTTGCTAGAGGAGGAACTCAAACCAATTAAGGTAAGAAATTATGTCTACTTTCTTATTTAATTCGAGTTGTTTATGTTGAATTTCACATAATTGAATCTACTATATGGGTAAGTTTAATATTTGATTAAGAATTGTGAATTATATATTGTGGTTACATCATTTAATTTGTTGAGAGATATTACAACTAGAGTTATGATGATAGAATTAAAATTCTTATGGTAATGATGAAAATCGGGTTATTTGATATAGAATTCTTATTTAAATTAAAACTTGTTTGAACAGTGATGTATAATGTTAATTCATGGTTATTGGTTTTGATTTTAAAGGATATTGAGGCAAATCCATTGTTGGCGAAACTATGACTTGTGTGGAAGGGATTTCACAAATAAATAATTTAGTAAGTATAGATATGTAAGTTTTATGTTTACGATAATATTTAGGTGCTAATACTGTGTTATGATTGGTGATGGACTAATTGGGACTATGAGACCCTTAGTTATTCTTTATTATATGTAGTTAGAGTTTTATTTCCTAGGGAACAAATAGGTGGATTAGTTGTGAAAACCTTAGTTCATATTGGTAGCCGGATTAAAGGGAAATACTTTCTATGATGTGTTGATATGTTTGTTTTGTGGTCTAGTACCTATTAGATCTAAGCATCCAACTGACTAGATGAAAGTGTATTTTGGGGTGGTCATTGTCTTGATTTTATGTCCCATGCATGGAGTCTAGTATTGGTTGGGAATTTGGAAATACTTGAGTGCTACGATGTTTTAGGATTTAATTTTATACTTCTACCTTTTGGGTAGATGTAGTTTAATAGATATGATTTTATGCTTAATGTATAGTGGTTAGAATGTCGGATATGAGGTGATAGCCATAAAAGCGATGGTTAAGAATACAATGGGGAGTTAAGACTTCTTAGTGATCATCCTTATTGGTAGATCATACCTTTATTGCCAGGATTAAATGTGGTAGAACTGTGGTTACTTTCCATTAGTGAGATATGGGATATTAGTTGAGTATTTTCATCTTTCAATTAGAGATTTATATTGTTATGCATATGGAGGAAATATGGTATTACCCACATTTGTTGAAATGGGGTTTACCCACATTTCGTTGCTTACATTTAAAAATATTTTGTTATTGTGCACTAGAGTAGTAACATAAAAGTGTGGTTTGTATTGGAGTAATTTATTGTTAAGGATTCATAATGTATGTTTTATTCAGTTGCAGATTTTGTATTATAAGGATTTTGATATTCAAGTTGTATTAGTTTATGTTTATTTTAGTTATATTTTGTGACTTAAGGACATCCGGGATTTTAGTTATTATCACATTTGTAATGTTTTATATCATCCATATTCCTTTGCACACTTATTTTCATTGCACATGCTTCAAATGATTGATAATTTTTTTATCTCATAAATTGTGTAATTAGGACTGACCACCCTAAATATGAAATTAAGAGGGTGTTACTATCGGTATCAGGACATTCGTGCTTCCAAGTTTCTATGGATCTATGTTATGCCCATTCATCTTCCAATTTTTCTTCTCTAAGTGTTTAGAGTCATTGAGGAATTTTGACTCCATGTACTCTTATTCAAGTATTTTATATCGATTCATTGAAGTTTGTGAACACAAATGGTATCTGAGGGTGTGCATATTCAAACAAGTATTAAACTCTAAACATACCGAGGAGGGGGGTTGAATAGGATTATTTGCAAGATATGAGCAATTTTCAAACAATTTCAATTTTGCTGCTAATTTTAATTGCCCTAGAAAATGTTATAACTAGGTGATGTGATGAAAATCTTGGATCCATGAATCAATGAGAAAATTTAGGCAAAATTAAGACAATTCACTAGAATAGAAAAACTAAATTCAGTTTTAATGAATAACTCAAGATATATGTGATATCCAAGTGTTGTGTGATGTAAGTGATCAAAGTAACATTCAACACATACAAGCAATTCATCAGACGAATTTATGAGGAAAAAGCCCCACCTAGGGGTAAAAAATCTTGATGCACTCTACTTTCTTATTCAACTTGAAAAACATTTTATATAAAGCGAGAAGGTACCTCTCACTCATGCACCCACGAGTAGTAACCTATGAACTTTGGACTTTCCTCCATTGATATAAAAAATCCACCTTAAGCCCCATAAAGTGAACTAGAAAGTACATTCTCCTCCTTGTAATCACACCATGATCCAATCTGTCCAATAGAATAAAGATCCTCTAATTTTAGATCTAATGTTTTTAGATCATGCAATTTAAATATGGAATAGTTTGAATTGAACTTGGCTCATGTGGATCTGTACCAAATCACTCTCAATTCTCTCTGAAAGACATATATCAAGTATAGATAAAAGTTTTCGCTCAATATGTTGGGAACAAGTGAATTTTAAAATAGAGAGGCAAGGTAAAATCTCTCGACCTCGAAAATACTCTTAGAGATATTTTAGAGTAATGAGTATTTCATATTATTTGAAAAGAGAGGATACTGGATCTATTTGTAGGATTTTTCAAAATTTTAGCTCCTCCTTGCGAACAGTTGACTTTTATTATAACTTTTACTATACCAAACAAGATCCATAAATTCACAATCATAAGAAGTTAAAGCATAAAGCACACTTAACCTATGACAAAGATTAACCTAGTTCATCAATCAACCATCATGAGAAGTCTATTACAACCAATCATATAAGAAAAGCTCCTTATCATTGTACTTAAGTAACATCATATGTTCCATGCAAACTAGAGATATGATAAAATTGTAGAATAGATTTTGAGATCTTTGAAGAACTTTAGAAATGATTATCATAATGCAAATATACTTTTATTGTCATGTATATGCTTAATCTAATCCACCCAAACCTTCCCCAAAGCTTAAACCATGATAAAACAACATGAGCAACCAAATAAGGACTTTTAGACAACTTAGAGTCAATTCAACTTTGATTTAGTGTCGACTCAAGCTGCCTATTTGGGACTAACTTTTATTGAATGAAAAAACACCTTATAGCGAGGACTTTGAGTCTACTCTACGAGCTTTGAGTTAACTTAAAGTATGTTAAATGAAAATTTTCCAACGGCTAGGTTTTAAATTTAAATTCCACAAGATCCAAAAATTACCATACTACCCTCAAACGACTAGTTTTCAAAATAGCCTATAAAATGAGGCCTTGGGTTCCTTCGTCAAATAAACAAGTTTCCTACAATATCCCTATTGATAAAAAATTAATTTCCAAGCTTTTGTCAATTTTCTTGAGTTTTTAAGAGGTAAACCAAGTCCCAAAACCATTCCCTAGTGAGAGTTTCAAACCTAAAACTCCATTGAAGCTAAGCTCCACCCAAAGCCCTATATATACTTTAGATAAGCATTTCTATATTTTTTCTCTCATCTTTTGTCTACTATATATACTTTAGATAAGCATTTCTATAATTATTATCCCTTTATCTATTTCGAATCTAAGATTATTATATTTAGCTAAGATATAAATCCATACACCAATTTTAGGCGTTAATAGATTGGCGCTGTCTATAAAAAAAATGACAAGCTTGTTGTTTCTTTTTACCAATATTTTCTCTCATTACTCCAGGACTCTCAATGTTGTTTTACCACTTTTTTGTTGATTTCCATACCCTTACTTAAAAACATCCTTTCAACTTTAATTTAACTTCAAATCCATAACTAGACATAGTCCCTTCAGCCTATAACCTATTTTCACCATAACTATTATTATTACTCTGTTTTGTACACTGTAATATTCTTTTTTTCCCAAAATATTGTTAAAATACATGAAAATATTGAGAGTAGTAGGGCCGACGAACAAGCTTAACCTTCTATGCCTATAAATACAAACAACCTATAAGGAATACTACAACACCTACCTAAAGGCCAAATGGTTATACAGGAAAGTGCTAGGCAGTTGACGCAAAGTATTCTGACTGGACGAAGGAGGCTATAAGAGGATACATATTCCCCAACATGGGGTGAAATTCTTGATAGAAGGTAGGAAGTGCCTCCCCTATCCCCATTCAGAGATATAAGGCAGATATACCATGAGAGGTTGATAGAAAATCCCGGATGATTAGATTGGGGGCTCATACAGAGAATCTAGATGGTTTAGGTACAATATATTCGAACGGGACGATAATTTTTACAAACTAGAGGCCACATCTACCATCTGAATAGGTGGATATGATAATGACCAGACTTACTCTTTTGAGCACCAAAGAATTTTGGAAAGGATGAGAAGAGGGTCCTCATTTGACCATTTGAGCCCAAGAGTCAAATGAGCCCACCAACACAGATGACTCAAACTGTACAAGGAGTACTGTAGAAGATACGAAATGAGAAAGGTTAAACTTTCAAACATGTCTATACCAAGTGTTCGTGGGTTGGCTAAAGCCGAGCAGACTTCCTAAGAAGAGAACTCGGCCAAAAGCCAAGGACGAGCACAAAAAATGGTATCGACTAAGGTGATAAGGAGGAGCAACCCTGGAAAGGTTTGATCCAATGATTGGAGGACTGTCTAAGTTAAATCATAAAGACCAAAAACCCTTTGCAGAGAGGTTTCATAGAAGGGTCCCCCTTGTGAGTTATCCAATGCCCACAAAGTTCAAACCACCGGTCATCACTCCCAAGTACGATGGCATATCTGATCCCATGCTGCACATAGAGCGGTACCAAGCTATCTCAGATAATTATTCCGTTCATGATGCGTTGCCGAGCAGTCTCTATTATAATTACAATTTTGACCTAAATTTGGTATACTGGTCTACTAAGAGGTCAAATTTCTAACTTTTGATAATTTGTCAATCTCTTTGTTAGTAATTTATAATTCAGTTTAAGACCAGGTAAATGGGTTGCACATTTGCCACGTGTTCGCTAAGGAATAAATAAGATGAGAAGGGAATTTATTACCCGATTTAACATTAAAAAAATTGAAGTCATTGACTACGAAGAGAAGACGACAATATTGTGCTCATCCATGGACTGCAACCTAGAAAGTTGTTTTAAAGATTAGATAAGGATCCACCTAGCATGATATTTGAGCTGTTATCCAAGGTTGAAAATATTTTGAATGCTGATGAAGCTTTGGCGGTGAAGGAATCCAACCATTCCAAGGATGACATCAAGAAAAGCTCAGAGAAGAAGAAGGGGTTTAGGGAGAACAAAAAGACTGATAGAGCGAGGAAGTTTGATGAATATACCCCATTAACCTAGGGGTAAACCCCATCCTTAAGGAAATTCGTGGAAACAATGACCTGAAGTGTCCAGAAAAGTTCAAATCTCTTCTTAACAGGATATATAAGACCAAATAATGAAAATTCCACAAAGATTATGGCCACAAGATGGATAATTACTTGGCCTTAAATAATGAGATCTAGATCCTCATTAGACGGAGCAAACTAATTAAGTTTGTTGTCAATGGTAATCGATCAGATTGGCGGGATGAGCGAAAACCCAAATGACAATTCACGTCTCCTTTTAGGAAGGCGGGCGAGAAGAAAAGAGGTTAGGATGATGATTCAAAAGATGATCCTAACTTGCCTAAGAAACCCTAAGACCGAGTACACCAGGTCAATATAATCAATTTTGGGTGCAACTTCATAGCCGAAAGAGATGCTGAAGGCGGAGATGGACCACCGAAGAGAGAGGATTATCTGAATGAGGCAATGACATGTGCTCATATTAGGTAGGTTAAATTAGTTGGTTTCATTATATCTCACCCTAGGATGGTAAACTGATATCTCCTTATAGTTGGCTTTTCCAAATATGACTTATCTGGTGTGCTTTATTCGCATGATGACCTTCTGGTCATCACACTGGTGGTACATGAGAGCAAGGTGGTAGGGATCCTAGTTGACAATGGAAGCTCAACTGATATCCTCTATAGTTGCTTCCAAAACTTAAAGTTTAAAGACAGAAAGTTGGAGGCATACCACATACCTCTTATAGGCTTTTTAGGGGGAAAGGTGCTCCCTTGGGTACCATATAATTAAAAGTTATGGTTGGCGATTGGACAACATGCCGAATAGAAAAGATTTGTTTCTTCATGATGGATGAGAATATACATTAGACGTATAAAATCATTTTCGAAAGGGTCAGATTGAACAAATTCGAAGCTATTCTATCAACCATTCACCAATGCCTGAAGTTCCCCACTAATTACAGAGTTGGTGTAGTAAAGGGGAATCAAGTAGAAGCTCGTAAATGTTATTAAAAATCGGTGAAATAAAAAGAATAAAAGAAATTAACTACCACTTAGCAAATCGAGACATTGGACCCTTGAGATGAAAAAATCTAGTTAAGGGACAAGTAGTTGAGGAAATAGAGAAGGTGGTACTAGATGACGAATACCCATAATAGATAACCCAGATTGTCTTGTCACTAGATCCCACCTTTAAAAAAGAATTAGTTGGGTTCTTGAGAAGGAAAAAGAAGGAGTTCACCTGGAGCCATGAATACATGTCCAACATAGATCCAAAATTCATTTCCCACAAACTCATAAAAATGAAGGACGAAAAATCGATAAAATAGAAACATCGTGTATTCAGCCAGGAGATAAATATGGCGATCCAAGAAAAAGTAGGCAAATTATAAAAATAGAATTCATCAAAGGCATGACATATTCAAAATGGTCGTGAATGTTGTTATGGTGAGAAAGAAGAATGACAACTGGCGCATGTGTGTAGAATTCACCGACCTCAACAAAGCTTGTCCAAAAGATTATTATCCATGGCCCAGGTATGACCAGCTGTTCGATGATATAGCGAGTCATGAGTTCCTCAGTTTTATGGACGCCTATTCGGGGTATAGCCAGATAAAGATGAAGCTTGAAGACTAGGAGAAAACCTCCTTCATCACCATGAGTGGTTCGTATAATTACAACATTATGCCTTTTGGGCTAAAAAATGCAGTAGCAACATAAAGATCAGATAAGTAAAATCATGGAGGTCAACGTAGACGACATGCTAACAAAGATCAAGAAAGTTCTAGACCACATCATTGATCTAAGATAAACTTTTGACCAATTAGAAAAATATCAAATGAAGCTTGACCTGGTGAAGTGTATTTTTGGTGTCAAATAGGGAAAATTCCTTGGTTTCATAGTTAACCAAAGAGGTATAGAAGCAAAAACTGAATAAGATCCAAGCACTGATTAATATCCAATTCCCCGTGAGTAAAAAATATATCCAAAGATTGGTGGGATGAGTGGTAGTGCAGAACTGATTTATATTTAAGGCCATAGACATATGTCTCCCATTCTTCAAAGTCCTAAGGAACACCTTCGATTGGAATGATGAATGAGAGACAACCTTTATGGAATTAAATAAATACCTAAGATCTACACCACTATTGTCTAGGCTAATCCAAGGTGAAAAACTCTATTTGTACACGATATTTTTAGAGTCGGCTATTATCTCAGCACTAGTCTAAGAAGAAGTCTAGGTCCAAAATACAATTTACTACATTACCAAGGCACACCGAGTAATGGAATTACAGTACCGTAAGTTAGATAAGTTAGTTTTAGCTTTGATTGAGGCCTCTAGAAGAATGAAACCATACTTTCAAGCACATACCATTATCATTTATACAGACCTTCCTCTATGATAATCCATTCATAAACTTGAGAAATCAAGTAGACTGATGGCTTGGGCAGTAAAACTAGGAGAGTATAATATTCAATACAAACCCTGAATAGCAATCAAAAGACAAATAGTGGTCAATTTTATATAAGATTTTACTTACAAAGAAAAATTAACAGAGTAGACTTTTAAGGAAGATAGCTTAGCCAGAAGAAGACCAAGTAGACTTCTACGGAAGAGAGCTCAATGGCAAGATCAGTAGAGCAGACTTCTAAGGAAGATAACTCAGATCGGAACTGAACGAAGCAGATTTATATGGAAGGGAGCTCAGTATCAAGACTCAGAGCAAACTTCTAAGGAATATAGCTCGGCTAAGAAGCAGACCAAGTAGACTTCTAAGGAATAGAAATCGACAACTTAGCCGATGGAGAAGACTTCTATGGAAGAGAGATTAAAGATTCAACTTGCCAAACAAATTTCTTTAAAAGATATTTGTTTAACTGGTGCAAGTGGTCTGGTTATTGAAATACCTCAGAAAGGGAGAACGAGCTCGTGATCTCGAGTAAATGAGAAAATTATTCAAAAATAGGAATTTAGTTGAAGGAAGCTTTGAAAAAGAACCACTGGTTAGGAAACTATTCATAGACAACGACGATGGAGTATGTCTTATAGTTACAACACCAGACGGAGGTAATGTGGAGTATGTCCTCAAATTCCACTTTGAGGCCTCTAATAATAAGGCAGGGTATGAAGCCTTCATACCTGGTTTGGGACGGGCATCATTACGTGTCACTTAACAGTTGTCTGCTCACAATGACTTCAAAGTTATAGTCAATCAACTCATTGGAATTTATGAGGCGAGGGTGTTAGAGATTTTTAAAATAAGTGAGTAATATCTTGTACCACATAAGAAGTGTGTGGAGGAAAGTGGGAAACAATGTTGATATAAAAGGGAGTGAGTCCCACGTTCAAAAATCAGTAAAGCTAAGTGAAACCCGCTAAGCTATAAAAAAAGTGGGCAAATTTTGTCCCACATAGAAAAAAGATAAAGAAAGTGTATACTTAATAACTATAAATGGAAGATGAAGAGTTACTTCATCAAGCATTCAAGAAAGATCTAATATAGTGCAAAACACCGCACGCACGCACGCACGCATGCACGTGCGCGCGCATGCTTGGGGCAGTGGGATGTAGAGGCGCTAGTGGCGCACTTTGCACTTTGCATATCGTATGTCCCTAGTGGTAGCGGGTTGCTGGGATTTGTCTAGGTTGGATGGCATTAGTTCGGGCGCAGTCACTTTTTAGTCCGTGTAAAACTAGTTTGAAAATGGCTTCTAACTGTCAGTATTTAAGAGTCATACCATTTTGTAATTAATTAAGACTTTTAAATTCAACACTCACGACTCTTGAGAACAAAACCTCTCATTCCCTATAAATAAAGGCTGCCTAATTTGAAATTGTATATTTATCAGATTAACCCAATTTCATATTTTCTAAACCTTGCAATTACTCACTTACATTTTCATGAGATACAAAAATTATCTTATTATGTTTTGTATACAGAAATAGAATGGGAACTTGTTTGTCTTTTTTTCACAGCTGCATCCGAGAACTATCTCTAAACATACAATTTGCAGATAGTGCAATTGCTTCATTGTATCTTGAGTACGGATTTATGAATTCCCATTTGTATGCCGAATTATCTTGGTAAGGAAAATACTATATTTAGAAAAGTGACATCACACCTTGAAGTTTTTTAGAATTGATTTAAAGTTCAACAGAGTTGTATTCAAGAAGTTTTACATATTTGTATTAAAGTTGACAAAATTTTATAAATAAAAGAGTTTTATTTCTGCCTTTGTATTTATATTTCCAACAATGTAAATAGAGTAGCATCAGAATGGTAGATTCTTCCAAATCATTTCGATAAATAACATAAGGCTTTGTCAAGTTGGACTGTTTTGGTTATGGTAATTTTCTTGTTTGGCAGATAAAGGTTCACTTTCTTATAATAGCATTGAAGATTGTGGAAGTCATATCATAAGAGAATTTAAATGAAGAAGAAGATGAAACCGTAGAATAGACTAGGAAACACACAAAATGGGAGACCGATGATTACCTCTATCATGGTCACATTCTCAATGCAATTGTTAATAATTTGTTCAACTTGTAACAAAATGTTAGGACTAAGAAATATTTATGTCACAAATTGGAATCTAAATATCTTATGAAAATGGGATTATTTCTGCTATAATTGAAAAACTTCCTCCTTCATGGAAAGATTATAAGAAAGAACTAAAACACAAACATGAAGATCTTTCACTTAAAGAATTAGAGACTCATTTAATAATTGAACAAGAGTATTAAATTATAGATGGTAAAGAGGAACAGGAAAATTTTATTTCTAAGGTTGGAATTAGGAAATTTTATTTCTAAGGTCCATATGGTGAGGTATGTGCTGAAAGGAGGAATCCTATTTAGAAGGGGATTTATAATATCATTTCTCAGATGTGTTCATCCAGCTAAAATTAATGACCTAATCATGGAAGTGCATGAGGTCTCATGTGTAGGCCATTCGACAGGCACATCATTAGTGAAGTGCGTGGCCACTCAAGGGTATTATTATCCTACAATGAAAGATGATTGTGCAAATTATGCAAAGAAGTGCGTTAAGTATCAAAAGTTTTCCTTAATCCATAAAAGCTCGGGAGCAGCAATACCCTCGATCACATCCTATTGGCCGATTCTCTATGTGGGGGATCAATCTGGTCGGCCCACTACTAAAGACAAGGGGCAGGTTCAAACATCTGGTCGTAGCAGTGAATTACTTTACTAAATGGGTTGAGGCTGAGCCTTTGGTTGAGATACCATACGAAAATGTTTTCCAGTTTATATGGAATAACATCATATGCCGTTACGGAATGCCATATGCTTTCTTCACAAATCATGGTATCCAATCTGACTACAAATAGTTTGAAGACTATTGTATAAGTTCAAAGATCCAAAAATTTCACTCAGAACCTGGTCATCCACAATGCAACGGGCTGACATAGATAACAAATAGAACCCTACTGAGGAGAATAAAGAAAATACTCGGTGATACTAAAGGGAATTGGATTAATGAACTACAGAGTGTACTATGGGCATACATAACAAGACTAAGAATGACAACAGGGGAAACCCCCTTTATGCTAGCATTTTGTACTAAAGTGGTGGTGCCCACTGAGATTAGACTGACCAACCATTAGGTGCTTAACTTCAATTCAATGAAGAGCGATCTAATGAGAAGTTTCCATCGAGACCTATTTAAAAAGGTCAGGGAATGGGCTTCTCTATGAGTTACCGCCTATCAACAAAGGACTGCTCGATTTTATAATAAAAGAGTAAAACTGAGCATTTTAAAGGAATGAGATTATGTACTGAAGAAGATTATTCAAAAACTAAACAAACTGGAACCCAACTGGTGTGGTCCATACAGATTATCTACTGTTGTACGATCAGGAACCTTCAAAATTAAGACTCTTGATGTTGATCAGTTCAAGAATCCTTATAACTTCGAGCACCTAAGGAGGTACTACCTGTAATGGTGACAACTTATACTAGATTGAGGAGAAAGAAAAATGTAAACTTTCTTTTTCACTCCTTTGTAATTCGCCTCAGTGATTAATGAGAAGAACTTAATTTTCTACATATACGATTATTTTAATCTTTTGGACATTTTTTTCAAAGACCATTTTGCCGGAGTGAGAGGTGTTCAAGAAACCTAGGCCTAAGACACCTCAGATATGGGCGCATATAGATTCACGATAAGAAAACTTGCGTCACGATCAAGAAGTTCAACTTTATATACAATCTCATCTTAGGACATATTATGAACAAGAAGTCCCACTAAGTCTTAGAAATCCACTACAGTCGTATGAACGATAAGATCTGACCACAACTGATTAACACAGGGATAGATCCTAGTAAACTTGGTCAACTCTGGTAACCTATGCTGACACATGATCAAAATGATGAGATCCGTTCATACGACCAGAAAGCCAACTCAAGTATTGGTAGAACCTAAGTCAGTACAACTCACATTCATCCAAAATTGGTAACTGGTAATGCCAATAAAGTTTACAAAATCGCATGATTTTAAGTCTATACTATCGACAAACCCATCACTACAAAAAAAAATATCTTTTGAGACGGTGGCCTAATAGTCTCAAAAGATGGTTTATCCGTCTCAAATACTTTTTAGGACGGTATTTGGGACGGCTAGGGGGTCTTTTTGATAGGGGGGTTATAAATACTTTTTGTGACTCCATAGCCGTCTCAAAAGAGTTTTTTGAGACGGGAACAGATTCGTCTCTAAAGCTCATCCTTTTATATAACCCTTTTAAGACGGCAAGAACACAGTCCCAAAAGAGTGCTTTTGAGATGGGAATTAATATGTCTAAAAAAGTTAATACTTTACAAGACCTTTTTGAGACGACAATAAAGCCATTTTTAATGTATTTTTGAGACAATTCTAACCATCCCAAAAGAAGTGAAGAGATCTTAAAATTTTGTCGTTAATATATTAGGGAGAATAAAATTAATCGCTAAATTTTAATACAAAATTGAATTACATTTGAGAAATTTTTTTAAAGTGTTACCAAATGACCAAAAAATAAAATATATAAGATGATTTTCAACCAATACAATGAATCATTTTCATTCAACAGTAGTAGTTCTTACAAGCATCTCTAAATATTCATCCAAGCAAAAATTATAACACTAAGTTCAAATATTCGACTTGACAACAAAAATACATCAAATTCTTATGCTCCAAAACATGAAATGCTTCTATTAAAGTAATATCGCAATCTTAAAGTGTACGACCTCCAAAATCACTTATTAGCATTGCAAGTTCTACAAAAGTTGCCACTTGCAAAAAAAAAAGTGTCAGTTGCGTCAAAATTAATATCCCACTCAATAACAATATAAGGTGCAATGAATAAATATAGTATATTGCCATCACAAACAACATAAATTTTAAAATACGATTTATTTTAAATAAATATCTAACTACTATTATTTTAAAAAAAAATTGACAGAGTCTCCTTTGTTTATTCATGAAAACCACATAAAGCTAACCTGTTTTAAACATTAAAAATTGCCACAACACACTAATATGTAACTTTAAAATGGAGAATTTTCCATTTAAATATTATAAGCTACATCAATCTCATAATAATAAAGATGTATTATTACCTAGTCAGTACGAGTCGTTAAGATTCTGGAAGGATGGTGTGAGACAATACTAAGAAATAAACTTCGCATTTTGCTCCTCATATCAGTTTGCATTTGTAGTAGAACTTGTTGGTTGCTAATTTTTAATTCTTCAAGCACTTATTAATGTTGAGCATCTCGATCTTCAATGTCATGATGATGTCGAACATCCCGCTCATTAGCGTCTTTCGAGCATTGCCTATCAAATAAAAATACATCAAAATTAATGATTATAACCAACTAAACATATATCTTTAACGAACAAAGATAGTTTTAGTTGGTATGCATACAGCTCTATTTCGTTTCAGAGAGAGATAGTATTGACAAATTTATCAAAACAAAAAGTATACATTGTGGTATTTCAAAAATTAGGATTTGCACCTAGATTTTCGAAAAAAGATTTCCGACAAACTTTAGTATTGAAGTAAATTAAAAGTAATTATTTGAGTACACATTGTAGCTAATAAGGATAAGAGTAGTTTTCGATTTTAGAATGTAGTTTTTCTAATACAAAGTTAAGTTAAATTTGACTAGAAGTTGTGATAGTCTAAAGCTAAGCTACGGACAAAGGAGCTACATCAATCTCTTTGTGAGTAGAAAAAACTGAATTTACCTTGATTTCGATGGAGATCAAAGTCGGTCCAAGAAATCATTCAATATATGTACCATCCAATCAATGAATGAATTTTGAGACACACCAAAAGCAACTAACTATGATATCCAATTTAGAAGAAATAAAAAGTTGAACAAAAATCAAACACACGTAGAACTGAACTTGTTTCTTTCACACATTGGATCTCATAAACACAATTAATGCTACAAAGAAGCACATACAAATCAAATCTAAAACCTCTCAAATATATTGAATGATCAGCAATGTTGTTGTTACATCATACATATAATGTTAGGTTAACTTGCTAGCTAGGACAATCTCGAAAAGATAAAAGCTAAAGAGGGAAATTAATAGAGTTTTTCAGTATAATACCACTCTTCACATAACTAAGGTGGTGTTTATTTTTACGAGTATGAAATTAAGTCTATTCAGAGTTTAGAGTTGTTAAATGTTGATTATTTTCTAGGGACTTTAGCTGGTAGTCCCTAACATTAAAAAGTGTTGGCGTCCAGTACACGTCTTTTTCCTCGTAAGTATTCAGTCCCTCATCTTTAGAATGTGGTTCCCTTAGGTTTGCAGTCCCCCACCTCCGGAGAAGTTTATGGGCTTCATAGGAGGAAGTAGAGTCTAGAATACTATTTGAGCAACACACCGAAGAAAAAAAATTAGCATACTAACAGCTAATTAGAATTAAAATTTCAGCATACTAAAGTAATTAAAATCAACTAACATACTAAAGAAAAATAATTAACTAACATACTGAAAAAAAAGAACTACTGGAAAAAAAATAACATACTGAATGTGTGGGACATAATATGTAGGCTGCTGAACTGCTGCTGCCGAGCCAACCGGGTGCTCCATCCTGCCGAGTCGGGCCCAGGTGCTTCTGCTATTGGGAGGAGAGGGAGAGGGAGAGGGAGAAAAGAGGAGAGGGGAGTGAGGGAGAAAAGAGGAGAGGGATATTGGGACGGACGGGCGTAGTGGAGAGAATGAGATAAAAAGAGGCAGCCATTTTCTATAAATTAGATTATCTTTTTTTTAGGTCTTAACAATTTTGGTTTTTTGGATAATCGCCCTAAAACTTTTAAAAACTTATAAATAGGCTAATTTTTTTTTATAAAACTCACAGTAGATTTTGGGGAAACTCGTGGGTGCGTCCACCCCCATTCGAGACGGGGTAGGTCCGCCCCTGACTATTACTTATGTCAAACGAGTCAATTTTAATTCATTGTTTAGTTCTTGCATATGAAAAGGTAAAAACAAAGGGGCATTTGATGATTTCATTCCCCTTCTCATTATGATTTTATTCCCCTTCTTAATGCCTAACAGATGTTTATAGGACTGCTTCACTACACTTGAGAACTGTATAGCAGTTCCCCTATTAGAGCAACATGATAACAGGTCCACAATAAATGGAAGAAACATTGATTACTGCATACATTCCATACGGAATTTTCCTAAGAAAACCTTTACAAAGTTGGGAATATTTGCTACTTTGTATTTATAAGTTTCAATCGCATATGAAACCGAAATCATTAACTTATAATGCACACAAGATAGTCTTGCAATTAGTTGATGAATGCACAAATGCCTTACTCTTAATGTTTTGAGGCTTAACGCCTCACCTATTGACAAGAAAACACCTTACCCCTTATTTTCCCCTTTTTAAGCATTAGTAAAGAACACTCTTTTTTTAAGTTATCCCTTTGGTGATCTTAGACTAAGAAACCCAGCTGAATTTATTAAAAATAGAATGTATGTGCACGTATAACATCTGGTTGTGATTATATGTGTGTCACGCACGCGTGATTGTAACAGAAGGGAGATTTTATATGTGTCACGCACGTGTGATGGTAACAAATATTGGGATCCTTTCATTTTGACACAGTGCAATTCATTTATATGGTCAATGACCCTGCCATGTGAATTCTAGTATAACTGACTAAATACTAAGACTAAACTGTAGAATTCTAATAGAGTTAGCTAACTGAAATTCTAACACAAACAAAACTCAAACAAAACTCAAACAAAACTAAGTTAACAAGTAGGACTCAAACCACAAAGAAAGATCACATAGGGGTCAGTTAGACCTTTGACAAACCTTCTAATATAACCTCTGAGACCTAAAAAACTTTTCATATCAGGTTGGTTGAACATGTCAGTGAGACATTTTAACAATTTTAGCATAACTTGAAGCCAAAAAAATTAATCACAAACTATATATATGTGTATACTTCCAAAAATAGGATTTCTTGAGATTATGGTTACTCAAAATTTGGTACGTCAACTCATACGCTATGCGTGTGTTCAAGTGGGCATATGATTTCCTACTACAATTTCAGCCTGCAACTTATTAAAAAAAGGTGAATATGTGGGTTATATAGCATTTAGTATACCAATTCAATTGAACTTTAACATATACCATCTAGTATACCAAGAACCTACTGGAAAGGTTACCCGACTCTTTTTCTCTCTTTCTGGTATTGAAGAAAGGTAGTTGTTCTCCGATTGGTCTTCAATAGATTCTTATGAAGCTTTTGTAACATGTCAGCATCCGATAATGATAATAATAATAATATGTCTTCTCATTCTCAGTCACAGCTTGCCTCACACTTTTTCGTAGACCTTTTCAACAATATTATCGTAGATTTTGCATCTGAGTGTCACCGGATACAAGGTTGGGACTTGATTGTAATTTAAACAAAGGGGAAGAGGAGTTGAGGTTTTCTGCTGAAGCTCGGTCTAGGGTAGCAGACCCAAGAAATACTGGTGAAGGAAATAGCAAATATGTGGTAGACATATTTGGACAAACTCATCCTCCTGTAGCCAATGAAGTATTCGATTGTATGAATTGTCGCTGCCAAATTATGGCTATAAGGTTTGCTCCTTATTTGGATAAGTGCATGGGAAAGGGTAGAAAGGCTCAACTCAAGGCAACAAGAAGTAGCATGGTTGTACAAAACTGGTACTCTCAAGGCAACCCTGCTTCCTCCTACTCTGGTTGAAATTTGAATGAAGATTAGGTCGGGTCGACTGGTTCATTACAGATTAAGGGTGAGCAATCCTATAACGATTATCTAATTAATGAAACATCAATTAGATCTTTCCTACCCCACTTTATTATACTAGTATGTGTTGGTTTTAGTTTTGACATCATTACTGGGCAACATATCAAGAAAATTCATACATGATTGATGTTATTCCTTGATCATGTTACAGTTTACTCAGATCTATATGAAGATATCGGAATTGGCATTGATGTCTTTACTCCTTTCCTTGTGAGATAAAAAAAATCTAGTATATTTATTCAAAGAAGGAAACTTGGAAGTGTTAAAAGAAAGTACTCTCAAAACGCACATCCATTAGTTTAATCCAATAGTCTTGGCACACTCAAAATGACATATGTGAGTTATATGTGTTCACATATATAAAAGTATCTATTTTTTCTGGTTGTCTTTAGTTGAATTTGAAATTCGATAATATTAGAGGGTCAGTTTGAGTTTATACAGTTAAAAAACAAATATATTTATACTTTAGTAGTAAGCCAGTAAGTAAGACAATTGAACAACACCTAGAAATATTCGTGACCTTACCACTGTAAAAGCACCTAGCAATATTCATGACCTTGCCATTGTAAAAACAAAAACATTGCAAAAATCAAATACTAAACACCTATTCCGAACCAATGTCAAATGTTATCTTCATATTGCCAAGACTGTAAGAAGTATGATATTCATAAATTAAGGATATGATATAAGAAAAATAAGCTGATATATGAAGTATGACATTCATAAATCAAATGTTCTCCTCAATTGCATATTTAACATGTTGTCCCTCAATTGAATTTTATTTCAACCATCATCATTGTACCAATCGTAGCCGTTACTCAACACCCTTAAGATGAAACATTCATTGATAAAACCCCACCACCAAACTAGAACAGATCGTTAACCAAGAGCACTACGTATAACACAAAACAATAAGTAGTAGCACACTTTCCCTACCTCTACAGTAAACAGAGTCGGCCAATGGCTTCATTAACACTACTTGTCCACGCTTCTCCACCTATTATAAGCCAACAAACTATACCACCACCACCAAATAAAAACACTAAACCGAATCCCCTTAACCAATATGAAAAAGACCAAAGATCCACAATTCTTGAAGATAGAGTACGAATTCTTCTTATGCCTTATTCAGCACTGACAATAACTCATGACATAACTTTCAATATAGAAAAAATCAAAAGGAAGTGGTTGAAACGTCCAGAGGGATGGGACTAAAGCCTAGAACATAGGGAGATAGAGATGATAACCCCACCTATCTTCTCTCAAGGACAATGCAACACCTAAACGATCTGTGAACCAAGGAATCTTCAAATTAAGTGTTTATTCCCTTTGGGGTTCACAATGTTTGATCATAGTACATTCCTTTTTAGTGGTGAAGCACATGCCATTAGGCTAACCCCTTGGGGTTAAAAAGATGTCAGTGGAAAAAACAGTCATAACAAGCAACTTAAATTAATCGATAACAAAACACCATACTAACGTAACCATCCACGAATGCAAAATGATTTGAGATCTGCGACTAATCTAAAAATGATGAGTTACCATACTTTGGTACCTCTTAGGGTGTCCTCACCTCTTTTTAGGCCACTCGGTTACTATTATGAGTTTTCGACTCCTAAATCCTATATTTAATTCTAAAATAATCGTATAGTAGTCAATTATGGACCGGGAGTCCAATGAGGACACTATCACATCCTTAGGTTACTTTTGTACGTCCTGAGGTATCCGTGCCTCATTTCGTGCCACTTAGATCGTGAAATATAAAGCTTCTCTTTTTAGATTGTTTAATGATCCAAACACTACTTTTTGTGTTTACTATTTTTTCATTTAAAGAAGAACTTTAACTAATCCTTGTCTTTTTATTTATTGCTTTCGAGTACCACCTCATATGTTGGAATTTGTGTCCCAACACTTAGTGACTTGAATGTTAAGATTTAGCATTTGATATGGTGTTGGATAACATTAACATGTTTTTCACTGGTGATGCATATTTGAATTAATTGGGTCCATCACATTTATCATAAAATAATATCATAATCGAATAGTACTTAAAATTAATGGCATAAACTACTTGCAAATGACATAAATTAATTAACAGAAACAAACATATCAATAATTCTAACTAAAGTTCACCCAAACAAGTATACAAATATTATCATAAATTGATCTTAAAATTATGATACAACAACCAATTGACAATCCGGGTTTTCAATTGGCTCACCCTCAACCTCCTAATATCAGACCAGTAAAAAACTAATGATATTAAGCAATAACCAAGAATTAAAATTACCTTTTATCCGTATCAATTCGACAATACTATAACTTTAATGCTCGAGACTAGATCAAATATTTAAACACTGATGAACCCTGCCAAATACCCATAAATGAAAAATATATGATTGCCATTAAAAGAACATAATTATGATACAAGGTAGAAAAAAATACAATTATCTGACTATAAATAACTTTTACTATAAAAAAAACTCCAAAATTATTTCAATAACCAACTAATACTTTTCCACTACCCTTCCTTTCATTTTAACAACAACCAAGCAAGAAAATTTACAATCAATTGATAAAAAAAAATTAATTTGAAGTCTTTAACAATAAAACCCCATTTTAAAGTCTATGACGCGGGGGCTGAAGCTAAAGGTGTTCCTACTACGTCTCCCTAAGATAGTTGGTACAACCATGATAATGGCACTGGATTCATGTCAACACAACCACTTAGAATTGAATGAGAAGTAGGATTTCCAACTACTTTGCCTAAAGTAGCCACTATGTAAGAAGACACCCCCTCCTATATACCACAAGTATCTAGGTTCCATTACTAGAATAAGTATTATCATGAAATTCTTGACATAAATCTTTTGTCCCTAACGATCTTGTGCTTTAGGTATTTGAGCCAGGGCTTGGCCAAACCTACTAGTGCATGTGATAGAGTATAAGACAAGTAAAGAGTCAACTGAGCATAATATGGTTAAAAAATTGATGTTGAAATCATATACTAAACACAAATCAATAATTCTACAGCTATATTAGACCTTTTTCTAACTTGTCAAAAAAAATTAGACCATTTGTTGTTCCTGGTGGCCTAAAATTTATTACGTCTACCAACATGAAACATGATACATCTATGGAGTTTCTGGGATCTAATGTAACTACAAGGCAACATCAGAAGGGCAGTACATTGTTGATTGCAAGAAGAACTTATCGATAAAATAAATTTATTTGGTATTGTCTTCCCAACCAATAACACTATATTTCACTTATGAAGTACCATAATTGTAAAGGGAAGCTGATAGCAAGACACGCTTCAATGACAATATGAGAAACTCTACTCATATGTACATATCTTAAGAGGCATATAAACTAGATAAAAAAGGAACTTATCAAGATCAGTTAACAAACATATATGTATGCATAGCCCTTACAATTACAAAATTATGAGTTGATAACAAAACACCAATAGCAAGGAAATATAACATGTGGATTGATAATCACCTCAAATGTGTCTGTATCTTTAATGCCCCAACAATATCTGATCTAATAATTTGCCCATTGATGTTGATAAGTATATTAACACTCTCCACGACATCTAAAAACACATGAACAAACAAGACAACAATATTAATATCTAGTGTATTAAACTACTACCAAATGACTCACACAAGCATACACATAGTTAAGAAACCCGTTAATCCCATTAATGTAGTCAACGATTGCATAAATCAATCCAACTCTTATACGTGGTTCCCATCTATGAATCCAATTTTTTTTTTTATTAAATTTATATTTCATACTATAAATAAGATATAATCTTCATAATGTCTTCGTAAGATGATGAAAAAATGAAAAAGGTTAGTAACGACAAACATTAATTCCTAAAGATATTAGCACATAAACAAGCTATATTAAAATAAGAATATAATTCAACACGTCAATTTAAGTATTAATATGGATAAATCGAACAATTCAAATTTGAAATTTTGAAGTACTAATGCACGCATGAAAAGGGAAAACATCAAATAAGAAGTCACACAATCAACTAATTAATATCTACATCACTAAACATTTACATATTAAAAAACTCACAAGACACCTGCCCATTTTCACTCTTACATGAATCATTATGCTCATTTTCTTCTTCACGTGGCACACTCTTCATCATCACCAACTAATTTTTTTACACTTTGAATCACTTTTTTTTTTTTAATTTTTGGCTTTGTCTTGAGTTGCCGAATACAAATGAACGAAAAAACTAAATTATAGATATTTTTTACAGTCTTATCTTAAACATATTGCAGATAATTATAAAAATCTTGCATTTTATACAGTAGATTAAATTAAAATTTTGTTTTTAAACAATAAATTGATTTTAATTACATTTTCCTAATAATTATATCAATAATCAAAATTTTCATGTGAGGGTGAATACACAATAGAAAATTAAATTGAAAACTAAAATGAAAACCCTAAATTTGAAGATTGTATTTGTTCCTGTAAATACCCAACACAAAATTAAATTAATAACCCTAACTTTGAAGATTTGTTTTCAGGAATATGTGTGTGTGCATCACTGCGTGTGTGCGTGTGTATGGGTGCACGCATGTGTGTGTGGGTGAGAGAGAAAGAGAGATGGTAATACGAGATGGTGTGGCCGTCGACTCGTCTCAAAGTGACGAGAGAGATGGTGAATGGGTTGCCGATTGAGTTTGTGAGAGGAGGGGTTTGGTCAATTGAGTTTGTGAGAGAGATGGTGGGGGCGTGTGTGTATGCGTCTTCCTATTTTTTTTATTTTTTGGTATAAGGCGGGAGATGAAAAGTGCTTAGGGTGGGAACATAATTTTTTTAGCCGTCTTATTTGGTATATCTTTTGAGACGGTAAACATTTTACGGTCTTATTTGATTTACTTTATAAGACGGGGATAATTAACCGTCTCAAAAAGTGACCTCTTTTGAGACGGATATAATTAACAGTCTAAAAAAATAGTAGTTTTTAAGACGGCTAATTATACCCGTCTCAAAAAGTATGTTTTAAAGACTAAATTTTGTTTGTCTAAAAAAATAGGGTCTTAAAAGTAACTTTTTTTTGTAGTGAATCCAAACACTTCTTGTATGACCATGTCTTTAGACAGGTCGTGATGAAGAATTTTAAATTCATGTACGATCTCGTCTTAGGATAGATCGTGAAAAAGAAGTCCCCCTAAGTCTGGGAAATCTAGTACAGTCTTATGGATGGCAGGATCTGACCATAACTGACTAATGCAAGGATATATCCAAATAAACTTGGTCGACTCTTGTAACCTATATCCGTTTATATGACCAGCAAGTTGTCATAAATAAGGGTAGAACCTAGGTCTAATAACTCAGGTTCGTCCAAAACTAGTAGCTGGTAAGGCAAATCTAGTTGGGGATTAGCTGATCGCATGATCGTAAGATCGAACTACCAACAGACCTATCCCAAGCACTAAAACAGTTAAGAAGTTTATACGAAAAATAATATATTTATTATAACAAGTCCATAAGACTAGAGTTAACTTAGTGGAAGACAGACAACCACATTTACTTTTGCAAAATATTTTTAATACGATATGATCTAGTCAATCACGTGTGAAAATCCTCAAAGACATCAAAATAAGCATGAACACATAGGGAAATAGCAAACACGGTAAAATACTGTTCATTAGAACAGAAGAAAATATGTTCCTAAAAATTATAAGATAATAGAAAGGTAAATGTGTTCATCATAAATTACAAATAGCTTCACAAAAATTTATCACAAGAGGGAAATCCTGGCTTTAGGAGCGTGCTAAGTTCCTGCCTCTATCACCTGGGCATCCACGGTAGCGATAAGGTTGGTATTAGAAGCACTAGGATGATCAGCAATAATATTAACATGCTCGTCGGTAATATCATCAGCAGCTACCTCCACTGCCATGGCCTCTTATTTATCATCCAAAGCTTTAGCCTCATTATCATCACCTTCCTAGGCTTGTACCATCTCGATAATATCAGGGAACTCCCCGATGACCCTTTTCTTGAGCTCCTCATAGCCCTCTATAAAAATGGTCACCAGGTCTATATTGTATTCACCCCATCTCTTGAACTTCCTCATCCTCGTCAGCATGTGTGAAGGCATAAGTTATATTCTCTAGCATCTCAGTAAGTTTCTTCAAGTCTTTTGTCCCCTTAGCAATGGACTTTTTCGATGACTTGAGCTTGGCTGCATATTTTTGATGACTTGAGCTTGGCTGCATATGTCTTCCCATGGTCCTTCAACTTCTTGATCTCCTCCTCTGCCTGGATTAATTCCCTCACATTGGCTACCAACTGATCATACCCCTCCTTCAACTTGGATCAGACCTTATCATAATCAACTTTGTCATGATTTAATTTTTCGGACAAGGTCTCACAGTCATTAAGGAGCTCATCATGGTCAACTTTTAGCTCATCATATACATTCTTATAAGAAGCCACCTGATCTCGCATAATGGTGAGCATAACATGAGATATAACACATAAATGTAAAATAAAAAACACAAATCTAGTTTGTATCTTACCACCATTATGCAGTGCAGTGTCAGGCTCTAGGGCTCATCAGCATTGAACTACTGTAGATGTTAGAAGTCACAAGCATACCCATAATACCCAAGCACCTCGACGGCATTCTCTCCGTGGCAGACGATGGAGTCCTTCTCAACCCTCAGTTTGTCCTTAGTGATTGGGTTCTTAGGGTCCTAGTTAAAGGGGTCCACTTTTCCATAAGGGCAGAAAGACCCAGCACCCCAGACCAATTACCAAGAAATAGCTCATTCAATCGTGACTCTTTCTACTCTGATCCTAGTTCTCCATTGTTTGGGTTTGGGTTGAGGAGGGAGTTATCCATTGGCCTCTTCTGGAAAATAATTTCCCATATTTAGGAGAAATGTTCTTTCCTTTAGCCTTGACCTTGGGGGCAACTTCGATATCATTTTGCCTTTTAGCTGCATATTTCGTACTTTTTATAGCCTCTATGTTGACCTTTTTCTCATCCTCTATCCTCTTATTCTCCATAACCTCAACAGTGGAGGTGACCTTCATCTTCTTAACCTCAACATTTAACTTCCTTTTTATGGTGATATCCATTACAACATGATCAAGGGCCGAAGGTTCCATTAAATTTGCCGACTTTAGTGAACCTGAAGAAGAGGCTGTAAAGAGGAGATGTGATCAGAATTATATCATGAGGATCAATCAAGTAAAGTGTTTAGTTAAGATGACCACAAAATAGGATCCTCGTACCTTCTACGATCTCCTCTTCTTCGACAGAATCCTCACAAACCTCGCATTCGGCAGATAAGTTAATCTGTTCATCTCCAGGAGGGACATCACTGTAACAACGCGAGACTTTAGAGACGATAATTTATTCATTTTGGGAGAAATAAATATTATTTTATTTGGAGAATTATTAAATTGGCAATTGATGTCAAAATTTGAAGTTGTTAGAAAGTGTTTCGAATGGAAATTCTGAGGGTGTAGTTGTTTTCGGAAGGGTCGAGAAAGTCAAAATGACTGTACTTGGGGTCTACTTAGGTTCCAAAATAATTTAAGCGCGTTTCAGTTAAATTAAAGTTACCGAGACATTTAAAGTGTGTATTATCATTTAAAGTCGTGTATTTTAGGAGACAAGGCTTATTAAGCCTACGGGAGAAACAATTCTCCTTAGAGATAAAGAGAAAAAAGAAAGAAAGAAAGAAAGAAAGAGGAAGAAAGAAGAAGAGAAAGAGAGAAAAACAGAGACTTCCGTCCATTACGCGATCTCGAGGACGAATCAGACCCTACGAACTTGAGGCAAGTGATTAAACTTGCTAAATAATTTTGTGTACCATTTATTTCATGATTTGTGGATTAAATCTTTGGGTTTTAGGTTTAGTTTGATAAAAACTAACTTTTGGATAAAACCTTTGATTTGTTATGTAGAAAATGGATTTGAGGTTAGAAATTAGTTTAAATATGTTTTTGGATGAATATAAATGTTATATATGTGATTGGGTTGAAGAGAGAAGGGTAGGAGATGATTAAAATGAATTTTGGGATTTTTGGCTTAATAAAAAGTAGCCATTTTCGTGAGTTTTGAGGAGCCGAATCGATTCGGCCCCTTACCGAATCGATTCGGATAGTTGTAGTGGCCCAGGTCTGAGTGACCAAATCGATTCGGACCCCAACCGAATCGATTCGGCCTGAGACAGAGTCTTAGGTCTTAGGACCCGAATCGATTCGCCTTGAAGGCCGAATCGATTCGCAGGGCCGAATCGATTAGAATTTAGCCATAATCGATACGAAAACAGGGCATTCCGGGGGATGTTTTTCTAGGGAGAATTTCATTCCGTTTCGTTTGAGGTTATCGATTGGGAATCTCTATAGGGATTATTAGGAGCATGTCTTGAAGATTTTAGGGAGTTTCCCTCATTAGATATTGTTTGGGTCATATGGACTTAATTTGAGAAATAATGATTAGAGATTAGTGTATATACTAAGTGGGGAAGGCCATTAACATTGGAAATTCTATTTGGAAAAAATTATGAAATTATATGAAAGAGAGAGAATGCGTTTTGTGATATTGGATTTTAATATCAAATCCCAAATGAGATAAACTTAAAGGTTCACCTGATTAATCGAACCATATTTTGGATTGAGAATATATATGCTAATAAATGTGCATACGGATATAGAAATATCCTTAACGATGATTAATTTGGGAGATGTCTCACACAATGAAAAATGCTAATCGAGGTGCATTAGGATAGAGTGTATCCTTAACATAAATTGAATTGAGAGACAATTCATAATCATGAAGTGATGCGAAAACTTCAAGTGAGAAATAGTATAGGGTATACTAAGTGGGGAAGATGTGTGAGAATTGTCGATTAGTATATCAAGAGAGAGAAATCTACTAAATAATGATATTAATTCAACTACGCCTAAGAGCGTACTACAAATGTATAAACAATGTGATAGGTATACCTTATACGATGGTATATCTTTATATGATGTGATGATGTATGTATATCTTATGTGATATATATAGATAAGTGAAGAATACCCCCTCCTTGCTATTAGTGGGACGTTGCGCGATAAGGGTGAGCACCCTGGCTCAATGAGAAGCGCGTGGATATTCCCCAGGTCATAGTCTTGCATTGTGTTCATATGTGATTTGCATTATATTTTGGGGGTGAGAAGTCGTGGGTATGTGTCATTCTCACTTTCCTATTAGGAACTATGACCGATTTCCGGACGTTGTGTGTGTGAGTTGATCACGAGGTGGGTGTCATTTAGTCCTACAGGTGGTTCCCACTATGCTACGTGGTTTAGGCACTGGATGATGATAGCATTGAGAACCTGCGTCCTCGAGTTATAGCTCGTTTGGATGGTTATTATATTATTATTGTGCTTGGTACTTGGGTATTGAGGGAATTATGGACCTCAACGACCAAAGTTGCCAAGGAGTAGTGTAACAGGGGGTTCCTTGTTTGGATTTCGCTTTGCGAGACGTCCCACGCACGAAACACAGTGTAATGTTGGGAGTAAGGAGAAGTTAGTCCTTAATGCTTATATATATATATATATAGTATATACATCTCAACGATCGAGAATGCCAAGGAGTAGTGTAACAGGGGGTTCCTTGTTTAGATTTCTCTTTGCGAGACATCCCACACACGAAATGCAGTGCACTGTTGAGAATTGGGAATAATAAATTAATTAATTGAATAATAAGAATTTGAGTTACATGCATCATGAATTGAGGGAATAATGAATCTCAAAAATCAATACTGTCAGGAGTAGTGCAACAGGGGTGTGGTTCCTTGTTTGGATTTCGCTTTGCGAGACGTCCCACTCACGCAACGTATTGCAGTATTGAGAATTGGGAGAAGTTTAATCCTTAGCACTTAGATGTTAGTAACTCACATAAAATTATATGTATATTGATGGTATGACTAGAATACAAGAAATTCTAGTAAAGATAATGTTTATGTATTGTGAATATGTTAGTAAGTGAATGTTTATGTAAGCTTTATATATTAAGTAAGTGAACAAATAAAAAGAGAACTATAACATTAAAAGTTAAAGTATATGATTTAGATGGAAATTCAGATAAGTGTAGATTGCGAGATAAGTTAGATGATTTCAATCAAATATTTGTATTGGGATTTAGTTAGATTTATTTGCCTAATTAGATTTGGGCATTTATTTGGAGATCACGTGCATACGTTTAGTTGCGCGCTTTAGTTGAGAGGTGAGTTGGATTATTTTGGAGAGCGGGACTCCATTAAATCATGTCATAATGAATTTATAATTATTATGCATTTTAATACACTTGCTATAAAATGCTTTCACCTCGGGCTCTGACCCGTTTATATTTTCTCCTTCTATGTATATATATTGTATTATTTTAGGTGTTCCTCTGCAAGGAAGCCATGGATGTTTATCCATCCAGTGTATTCGTGGAGCTGTAGCAGTAGCGAACTGTTGCGGTACTTTATCTTTGTCGATTCCTACCTTTTTATATATCTAGATTAGGATTCAGTTTGTATATCGAGTTTATACCCAAGTATTGTAGATTAACACTTTTATATTCTCTCTCTCAGATTTTTGTATTGTCTGTGACCCGACAACATATTTGGGTATTGTATTATGTACATCTTGTTGTACCTTTTTATATTATTGGAGTTTGTATCTATCACTCATCATATTTAGATGTAGTACTATTGGTTATGGTTGCATGGTTGGTTTTATTTTGGTGTTAAATAAAATTTTAAATTTTTGACATCCGTTTTTAATAGTTTCGGGTAGTTAGCCTCATATTATTTAGTATTGTCAGTTGATGTTGAGACTGAGCCATCTGAGATACCTGATTTAATGTAGTATAGGGTTGGCCACCCGTTATTATTTTGAGCGGGTTGTCACAGATGGTATCAGAGCATCATGTTCTAGTGTCTTTAGGATCTGTGTGGGTTACTGCGATCTTCCGTAAGCGTTCTTGATGTAGAGCCTTAATATTAGGACTGTTGTATTTGAAGCCCTTATACCCTTGACTCACTTGAGTCTATACTGTATAAGAGCTCATCTAGTTTGGAAATAGTGACAAAATTATGTCAATCCTAGAAACCAAAGAGCTTCAGAAGTTGGATTGGACTTCATATTTAATAGTTGTAATGATCCTGAACTTATAGCCATCACTCACACACTTAGAACACCCACACTACATTGCATATTGCACTTTTATATGTGTTCTTGGGTTGAGTGAGTTTAAATCCCTTAATTTGGTTTTTAATAATTTTTTGGGATTTTTTAAACATTTTTCAAATTTAATTTTTATAAATAAAATTTGGTTTTAAAAGTTTTGGGGTCAAACTGCAATTTTATTTTGTGCTGTTTTTGGGATGATTGTTTACCTGGGTAGAAACCGAAAGCGCTAGAGACTACAGGGTGTGCATGTAATTAAGTTTGGGACGCGCGTTTGTTTCCAATTGCTGGCCAACACGTGCAGCCTTCTGATTGCCTACATTTGTGTTTCTTTGTAGACACAAACTTCGCGTCACACCTGAGCCCTTGGATCAATTCTTATCTAGGGTCTGCATGCGATCTTTGGTAATCCCTGTGTAAACATCTCCACCTATCACAGCTTGTTTAACCACCGCTTGCTGTTAACCCTTGGATCAAAGTCAAGAAGAATTGACTTGATCACAACCGTTGTTTTCACTCGAACGTCTGGAACCTTCTCAGCCCCCTATATAAACCCTCATCTTCTCTGACTTCGAAGATTTTTGGCCATTTTGTTTTCCTCTGAGAGAAGAGAGAGTAGAGAGAGAAGTGAGAGAAAAAAAGAGAGAAGTGAGAGAAAAAAAAAAGAGAGAAGAGAGAGAGTTTGAAACCCTAGATTGAAACCCTAGAAACCCTAACTTCGTTACCTCTTCTCCAGCCAAAATCAAACACCTAAACCAAAAACACCTTTCCAGTGTTCTTGAGGGTTTGAGTGTATGAGTTGTGTTTGTTTTGCTGTTCCTTGTGTTCATCGAATCTTACTGTTCAACTTAAACTTTTTATTTCAGATCTGGTTTCTGTTTCAATAGAAATCTCAGATCTGAAGTGTTTGAAGTTACAAAACACGTAGATACACATTATTTCTCATCCAGAGAAGTATATTGTTGATTTCTTTTGATAAAAACGTTTTCATACTTCAAATCAACAATACATGCTTTCTATTTCTTACTGCTTGCAAAACTAAACCTTGACCTAGTATTAGAATCGCACTTGGAGGTTTTCAATCTCGAAAATCTTTTCAAAACTGAGATTGATTAAGATCTTTACCGATTTTTAAGAAAGATATCCGTGGATTTTGGGATTTATTGAAAGGTCAAAAAGGTTTTATGTTTTGTGAGAAAGAAAGAAAAAGAAAGTTCACAGCATATAGTAAACTGTAATTTACTAGGACTGTTTGTAACTATTAAGGGTGTGTGTGTTCATGCATGTGGTTTAGAACACCTTTTCACAATACATCTTCACACTACAAACACTTAAAGTGTTGGCTGTAAGATCTGGTGAACTAAAGTCGACGTAAAGTGCTGAAACAAAGGAGGAGTGTACAACCTGAGAGGACTACAACAACAAACAAGATCTGCAGAAAAGTTTGAGGACGCCAGAGGGTATATTCCTAAACTTGTATAGATTTGTTTGTGTGCATGTTAGTTAAATAGATTGTAACTCATATATTTGTTTTAGTGAATTTTTTTTATTTTACTCCGTAGAGGGAGTCGTGGATGTTTCCTCAGTTGGTGAGGTTTTACCACGTTAAAAATCTGAGTATCAATATTTCTACATCTTCTCATCTCTTTCTAATAGTGTGCTGAGTTTAAAACATTTTAAACTGTTTACTAAAACTTGTTATCAAATCTTGTCCATATCTCGTACATAATTTTGTTAACACATCTTGTGTTCAAAATAGTTTTGATTTTAAGTAAAGAGTTTCTTCAACAAACTTTCGGAGTTGCTTAAATAGTTTATTTTCATAAACGGCTTTGGCAACGTTATTTTCAATTGGTATCAGAGCTTTTGGTGAACTTTTTCAAAAAGATCCTGAGTTTCTGAAACTGTTTTCTCAAAATCATTATGGACGAGAAAAACGAAAGATATGGTAACTTGACCAGACCTCCAGTCTTTGATGGAACCAATTTCTCTTACTGGAAAGTAAGAATGATTGCTTTTATTCAAGGAACACTGGGAGATGATGTCTGGGATATCATTGAAAACGGATACTCTTATCCAACTAAACCAGCCACTGATGGAAGCAATGAAAGGATTAAGAAAATATTGAGTGAGTTTACTCAAGAAGAGAAACAGGTTTCTCGAAATAATAACAAAGGCAAGAACGCTATATTTATGTCTATTAACGAACATGAGTTCAAGAGAATCTCATCTTGTACCACTTCCAAGGAAGCATGGGATACACTGATTACTGCACATGAAGGAGACTCTAGGGTAAAAGCTGCTAAGACTCAGATGTTAATCCAACAGTACAATACCTTAATCATGTCTGAATCTGAGTCTTTCGATGATTTCTATATGAACCTTACTGATATTGTCACTAAACTTCATGCCAATGGTATAACTTATGATAGACAAGAAATTGTCTCTAAAATTCTGAGATCATTACCACAGAAATTTGACAATAAAAGATATGCTATTGAGGAGATGTGTGATATTAATCTCACTCCTGAATTACTCAGTAGCAAATTAAGAACTGTGGAAATGGAATTAGAGTTTAAGAAACAATTGACCCACACTCACAGGAAAAATACCAATTCCACCCTCAGCTTTTCTTCTAAGATGACTAAGCCTGAGTTAAACACTCCTAGTAATGATTCTGATGAGGACTGTGACTTAGAAAGTCTAGATAATCAGATTGCCCTCATGTCAAAACAATTTAAGAAAATTGTTAAATTTAGAAACAGTATTGCAAATAAACAGGGCAAGTCTAATTATTCTGCTCCTTCAAATCACAAGCCCCATGAGAAACCTCATGACAAACAGAACAAGGACAACACAAGACCTCACAGAGACCTCAAGAAAATTGAATGCTATAGATGTGGTAAACTGGGACATATTGCTCAAGACTGTAGAGTTAATTTAAATACCCAAAACAAACACTCTAGAGCCAACCTCTGCAAAACATGGGATGACTCAAGTGACTCTGAAAATGAGGAACCTGAGGCATCTGATGGTTTTGATCCCTGTTTATCCTTCTTTGCGAAAATCATATACAATGATAATATGCCTATGCTTGATAGTGAGGATGAGTCTAGTAATTCTAGTTCTGTTGCTGTGAATCATACTTTAACTGGTTTAGATGCTTTACTTACTGAGAACATTAATACTTCTTCCTCGGGGTGTGTGAGTCAAAGGGAAATCGATACTACTGATGTCAATGGGTGCGTGAGTTTAAGAAATGAAACCTTAGGGGTCTCTTCACACACTTCACTTAGTGACTCGGATAATGATGATCTCCCAGACATCCACACTCTATATACTAAAACTCTAAAGAAAAGCACTAGACTAGAAAAGATTGTTAAAGATCTTACCAAAAAGCTAGAGGATCTAAGCCTAATGGTAAAACTGAATGCTGAAGAGTATACTACACAATGCATGTCTCATGACAGTGAAGTTAAAGTGTTTGATGAAAAACTGAAAAATTTGACTGAAGCTAATGAAATTCTGGAGAAAAAATACAAAGGGACATTATTAGAATTGGAACAAACAAAAGAAAAGACAGCAACTGTTTTCAAAAAATTTACCAAATTTGAAAACAATTCTAAATGTTTTGAGGAATTCATTGCTGAATCTAAAACCAATTCTGATGATAGAACTGGAATAGGGTTTTGTCCCAATTTGAAGACACAAACTAAACATGTTGAACCTATCAAGTTTGTGTCAGGAGGCAAAAGACCTATTGAAACATGTCCAGACTTTCATTCTCTAAAAACTAAGTTTGACCATCAAAACACTAACACTAAAGATGCAAGTTGCTCTAAGCATGAAAGTTTACCAAAGGGAAAATATGTTTGCCCCCCTATTAGGAAAAGTGAACCTGCTTTCAAACCTGTGCTACCTAGGAATAAAATTCAGCCTGAAAATTTCTCAAAACCTTTGATTAGAGACTTTCCTAAGGAAAACCCTATTCTGAGCAATCTTTATTGCTCCTATTGTGATATATATGGTCACTCTTTCGATAATTGCTATGCTAGGAGACTGATTAAGCCTATCTACAACACTCCCATGTACCATAACTTTAACTATTCTAGGAGGAGTCGTAACAATTATGTTCTTCCCAGACCACCAGACAAAAACTCTAACTATAGGAATAGAAAGACTAAACCTAAAAGGACATTTACTAGAAGGATTCCCAGAAAATTTTCTAAATCAAATGCTCAGGTGTTTAAATTTACCCAAAATCATGCGCAAAATGTTTTTCAACAAAAATCTACTGCTCGCAAATTTTATCAAATGAGAGCAAATAAGCGCAAACAGAAAACCAGAGCAATTTGGGTTAGAAAAGATGATCTAGTACCCCAGATGAAGTGTAATGTTGTTATTTCTGCCTTAAAAGCTGAACTTACATCTTCTGGTTGGTACTTGGATTCTGGATGTTCCAAGCATATGATAGGAGATGATACAAAACTTTTAAATAAAACCCATTTTGATGGTGGAAAAGTTGTTTTTGGTGATGGAGTATCATCCCAGATTATAGGCAAAGGAACTCTTAAAGAAAAGGGACTTCCCCTTCTTGAAAATGTTCTCTTAGTTAAAGGTCTCAAGGCTAACTTACTCAGCATTTCGCAATTTTGTGACTTAAACCATACTGTTACCTTTTCAAAGAACAATTGCAAGATTTTAAATGAAAAGGGAGAATGCATAATTACAGGACTCAGGACTCCTGACAATTGTTACACTGTCATGAGTAGTTCTGAAATCTGTAATGTTGCCAGAATGGATGACAATGAAATATGGCATAACAGAATGGGTCACATTAATTACGAAAATTTGAGTAAATTGTCGTCTCAACAAATAGTTAGAGGAATACCAAAAATTAAACCTATTCATAACATTGTCTGTGGTCCCTGTCAAGAAGGAAAGATTGTTAAAGCACCCCATAAAAGAGTTAAAGATATCCTTACCTCTAATCCCTTAGAACTCATCCATATGGACCTAATGGGTCCTTCTCAAACTGTTAGTCTTTGTGGACACAGTTATATTCTAGTTATGGTTGATGACTTCACTAGATTCACTTGGGTAGCTTTCTTAAAACAAAAATCCGATACCTTTCAAACCTTTTTAAAGATTCTCTTACGGATTGAGAATGAAAAAGACACTCAAGTGAATAGAATCCGAAGTGATAGAGGTGGTGAATTCAAAGACACTGGTATTGTAGAATATTGTGACTATAATGGTTACAAACATGAGTTCAGTGCTCCTAAGACCCCTCAACAAAATGGTATAGCTGAGAGAAAGAATCGAACTCTTCAAGAGATGGCCCGTGTCATGCTCCATGCTAAGAACTTACCTAAGTATTTTTGGGTAGAATCTATTCGTACAGCCTGCCATCTTATTAATAGGGTCTATCTTAGAAAGAATTCGAAACAAACCCCTTATGAACTTTGGTACAATAAAAAGCCTAATCTTAAGTACCTTAGAACCTTTGGTAGTACCTGCTATGTCTGCAAAGATAGGGAACACTTATCTAAGTTTGAGAGTAGGGGAGATAAAGCCATATTCTTAGGATATTCACCTAATAGTAGAGCTTATCGAGTGTATAATCTTCGCACTAAGACCTTAATGGAATCCATAAATGTAATTGTTAGTGACACTACTGTAGAAAGCAAGACTAGTGAATTAACTATAGAAGAAGAATCGTCAAATATTTTAGAAAATGACTCTTCTGAAATAGATAATTCATTACCTATTGAGTCACCTGAAGTACCTAACTGGGTTTCTAAAGATCATCCCATAAACAACATAGTTGGTAACCCTGGTGAACCAGTACGTACAAGATCCCAACTTAGAAATTATGCTCTCTATGCTTGCTTTGTTTCTCTTTTGGAACCAAAGAATGTAAATGAGGCATTGAATGACTCTCACTGGATTTCTGCTATGCAGGATGAACTTTTACAATTTGTCATTCATGATGTTTGGTTTCTTGTTCCACGTCCTGATCACAAAAAGGTTATTGGCACTCGTTGGATTTTCAAAAATAAAACTGATGAAAATGGGATAGTAATTAGAAATAAAGCTAGACTAGTTGCTCAAGGTTATTCCCAAATAGAGGGAATTGATTTTAACGAGACCTTTGCTCCTGTCACTCGTTTAGAATCAGTTCGTCTGCTTCTTGCTATAGCCTGTCACATGCATTTTACATTATATCAAATGGATGTTAAATCTGCATTCCTTAATGGAATACTTGCCGAGGAAACCTATGTAGAACAACCTAAAGGGTTCATTGACCCTAATCATCCTAATCATGTTTTTCGGTTGAAAAAGGCTTTATATGGTCTTAAACAAGCTCCTAGAGCTTGGTATGAGCGCCTGTCCAGTTTTTTGCTGGATAATGGTTTCCAAAGAGGTGGAAATGACCAAACCTTATTTGTCAAACATTTTGACAAACACATTACTATCGCTCAAATCTATGTTGACGATATCATATTTGGATCTACCTCTACCTCAGAAGTAAAATCTTTTGCTGAAATCATGAGCAAGGAATTTCAGATGTCCCTTATGGGGGAGTTACAGTTCTTTCTAGGTCTCCAAGTCAAACAACAACCAGATGGCTTGTTTCTTTCGCAGACTAAGTACGCATTAGAGATAGTTAAGAAATTTGGCCTCGAGAGTGCTAAGAGTGCTAAAACGCCTATGAGTACTACAGAGAAATTATCTAAAGATGAAAATGGAAAATCTGTAGACTCTACCTTGTATCGTAGTATGATTGGCACATTACTATATCTGACTGCCTCGCGTCCTGATATCATGTATGCTGTTTGTGTTTGTGCGCGTTATCAAAACAACCCCAAGGAGAGTCATTTAAACGCTGTTAAACGCATAATTAAATATGTTAAAGGCACTCTAAATTTAGGAATTTGGTACACGAATGACACACCTAGCACTATTATTGGGTACACTGATGCTGATTGGGCTGGGTGTACTGATGATAGTAAAAGCACTTCAGGCGCATGTTGTTATATTGGTAATAACTTGGTAGGATGGAGTAGTAAAAAACAGAACTGCACATCTCTCTCGACTGCTGAATCTGAATACATAGCCGCCGGTAGCTGTTGTGCCCAATTGTTATGGCTTAAACAAATGCTAAGTGATTATGGTATTCTAGAACCCACACTTCATCTCTATTGTGATAATCAAAGTGCGATTAACATTTCTAAGAACCCAGTTCAACACTCGCGAACTAAACATATTAAAATAAGACATCATTTTATTCGTGAGTTGGTGGAATCCAAGGAATTAGAAATTAACTATCTCCCTACTGATCTACAACTTGCAGACATGTTCACTAAACCTCTTGATTTTAATAGATTCGTTTCTTTAAGAAAATCTATTGGTATGATTAGTGCTGAGTAATATCTTTTGCTGTTTTTTTCCGAATTTCTTCCCTTTGTCTATTTGAGACAAAATGGGGGAGAAATTTGAGTCTACTTATATACTGCATATACTAAACTGCTTGATCTTAGTCTATTCTTTGCAGGTATTCTTTTTAGAATCATTCTCAACTGTTGTAATAATAGGGTGTACAAATGTGAATAGTTGAGTTATGTACTTTTATTTTCTAGGATTTGGGTAGATAGAACCTTTATAGGCATAAGTTTTTTGTTGCCCTACGAGTCCAAGATTGACTCAAAGGAGATTTTGTCTCATATTTCCAAAGGGGGAGATTGAAGCCCTTATACCCTTGACTCACTTGAGTCTATACTGTATAAGAGCTCATCTAGTTTGGAAATAGTGACAAAATTATGTCAATCCTAGAAACCAAAGAGCTTCAGAAGTTGGATTGGACTTCATATTTAATAGTTGTAATGATCCTGAACTTATAGCCATCACTCACACACTTAGAACACCCACACTACATTGCATATTGCACTTTTATATGTGTTCTTGGGTTGAGTGAGTTTAAATCCCTTAATTTGGTTTTTAATAATTTTTTGGGATTTTTTAAACATTTTTCAAATTTAATTTTTATAAATAAAATTTGGTTTTAAAAGTTTTGGGGTCAAACTGCAATTTTATTTTGTGCTGTTTTTGGGATGATTGTTTACCTGGGTAGAAACCGAAAGCGCTAGAGACTACAGGGTGTGCATGTAATTAAGTTTGGGACGCGCGTTTGTTTCCAATTGCTGGCCAACACGTGCAGCCTTCTGATTGCCTACATTTGTGTTTCTTTGTAGACACAAACTTCGCGTCACACCTGAGCCCTTGGATCAATTCTTATCTAGGGTCTGCATGCGATCTTTGGTAATCCCTGTGTAAACATCTCCACCTATCACAGCTTGTTTAACCACCGCTTGCTGTTAACCCTTGGATCAAAGTCAAGAAGAATTGACTTGATCACAACCGTTGTTTTCACTCGAACGTCTGGAACCTTCTCAGCCCCCTATATAAACCCTCATCTTCTCTGACTTCGAAGATTTTTGGCCATTTTGTTTTCCTCTGAGAGAAGAGAGAGTAGAGAGAGAAGTGAGAGAAAAAAAGAGAGAAGTGAGAGAAAAAAAAAAGAGAGAAGAGAGAGAGTTTGAAACCCTAGATTGAAACCCTAGAAACCCTAACTTCGTTACCTCTTCTCCAGCCAAAATCAAACACCTAAACCAAAAACACCTTTCCAGTGTTCTTGAGGGTTTGAGTGTATGAGTTGTGTTTGTTTTGCTGTTCCTTGTGTTCATCGAATCTTACTGTTCAACTTAAACTTTTTATTTCAGATCTGGTTTCTGTTTCAATAGAAATCTCAGATCTGAAGTGTTTGAAGTTACAAAACACGTAGATACACATTATTTCTCATCCAGAGAAGTATATTGTTGATTTCTTTTGATAAAAACGTTTTCATACTTCAAATCAACAATACATGCTTTCTATTTCTTACTGCTTGCAAAACTAAACCTTGACCTAGTATTAGAATCGCACTTGGAGGTTTTCAATCTCGAAAATCTTTTCAAAACTGAGATTGATTAAGATCTTTACCGATTTTGAAGAAAGATATCCGTGGATTCTGGGATTTATTGAAAGGTCAAAAAGGTTTTATGTTTTGTGAGAAAGAAAGAAAAAGAAAGTTCACAGCATATAGTAAACTGTAATTTACTAGGACTGTTTGTAACTATTAAGGGTGTGTGTGTTCATGCATGTGGTTTAGAACACCTTTTCACAATACATCTTCACACTACAAACACTTAAAGTGTTGGCTGTAAGATCTGGTGAACTAAAGTCGACGTAAAGTGCTGAAACAAAGGAGGAGTGTACAACCTGAGAGGACTACAACAACAAACAAGATCTGCAGAAAAGTTTGAGGACGCCAGAGGGTATATTCCTAAACTTGTATAGATTTGTTTGTGTGCATGTTAGTTAAATAGATTGTAACTCATATATTTGTTTTAGTGAATTTTTTTTATTTTACTCCGTAGAGGGAGTCGTGGATGTTTCCTCAGTTGGTGAGGTTTTACCACGTTAAAAATCTGAGTATCAATATTTCTACATCTTCTCATCTCTTTCTAATAGTGTGCTGAGTTTAAAACATTTTAAACTGTTTACTAAAACTTGTTATCAAATCTTGTCCATATCTCGTACATAATTTTGTTAACACATCTTGTGTTCAAAATAGTTTTGATTTTAAGTAAAGAGTTTCTTCAACAAACTTTCGGAGTTGCTTAAATAGTTTATTTTCATAAACGGCTTTGGCAACGTTATTTTCAGTATTCACACGTCCATATTTCTTCTGTTATTTGAAAACATTTGAAAGCCGTTCTGATACACTTGTTTGTATTTCATATGCCCTCGAAGAGAGGTCCTTAAGTCAGGGAAAACAAAGGGGCTGAGAATGTGGAACCCCAATTGCCTCCCAGGACTATAACTACAGATGATGTTTCCAATATTGTGGCATAAGCAGTAACTGCTGCCATTTCTACAATGGTGCAGCAATCTGCCGTTCAAGCAGCCCAAACCCATTTAGGATTGTCTTTGTGAGAAAGAGTGAAGGAAGATTTTAGTAAGGGGCATCCTCCAGAGTTTTCAGGGGGAGTTGATGCAATGGCTGCAAGTCGATGGAAGAATAGTATGCAGAGGCACCTCCGTATGGTTGAGTGTAGTGAGGTGCAAAAGTAATTTTGAGCCCCCTTTAAGTTAACGGGTCCATCTCTCCAATGGTGGGAGTCTTTCACCACATCAGAACAGAGAGATACCTTGCTTATAACAGATTTTTGGGAGCTTTTTGATCGAAGCTATTTTCCTTCACCAATTCTGAAGGAAATGAGGAGGAAATCGATGGATGTGTTTCAAAAAAATAGGACGGTGGCAAAATATGAAGAAGATTTCACTCAATGGGCGAAATTAGTACCTGATGAGGTAAATAAGGAAGATGATCATATATCGAAGTTCATGCGAGGGTTAGATTGGAGAATTCGGCAGAGTTTGTTAGAGGGCCCAGTGTTAGTGACTTTTGTCGAGGTAGTGAATGCGACACTGTTGAAGTGTCAAGAATATCATCTTCGTTTGCAAGAGGGTAAGAACTTTAGAGATTCGAGTTCATCAAGTACGTTTGGCGAAAGGAATGCCAGTAATAACAGCGGGTACAAGTCGGATTATAGAGAGTCACAGCGGCATTTTGTTCCTCCAGGTGGGTTAAGAGGAATCGCGGGTAGATGTTTCTTTTGTAAAGAAATAGGTCATAGAAAGAGAGATTGTCCTAAAAGAGGTAAAGGACCACGTTTTGATGAAGTTTTGGAAGTGCAACCCCTACAGCAGATTCGAGGTCATTTTAGACCAGGGGACTTTATGTGGGAGCCCAATGATGAGTAAGGGAAATCAAATTAGAGATGGATGATGTAAGTTACTTCCTTTGTGAATAGGGATATTAATATATGAAATTTTGGATATCGTATGGGAGATGTTTATAAGAGGGTAGTGATATTACCCTATTATGTATGTAATGACCCGAAAGAGAATTTTAAATAAGTTAGGCTCTATACAAATTATCTTTTGAGTGAATAGATTATTTTGTAATGTGCTCAAAGAGAGCTATAAACCTTATTACGAACCTAAGAAATGTTATGTGTATCAAGTAGTAATGATACAACTACTTATTTGTATATAATCATGTTAGACTTATATAATTGTTGTATTCTAGCTATGGAAGCGACTAATGAATGGCAACATATTAATATGATATAAGATATTATTACTGTAAAGAGTTCAGAATTTGTGGATTATTGGGATGCAGGGAAGTTTAGCTCATGATTATGCTAATTTTTATGAGCTGTATGTTGTTGTATGTATGATGATTGTTAAGACCTAGTGTTATGGGCATGAGGCATTATATATATGTATCGTAAGATAATTTTTTTTTAATAAACTGTTTTCAAAATCAAACTTTTTATAGGCCTTTGGGCCATTTCAAAATGATTTACAAAAAAATATTTTCAAACACTAGTTCGGATCTAACAAACTCTCAATCCCCGACGTCGCTACATATTAGTGTATTGGGAGGGTTCCTTGTTTGGATTTCGCTTCCGAGACCTCCCCCGCATGAAAGGGGTGAATCTCAGGAATTGAGAGGAGTTATTTCCTTGGACCGTTCAAAATTTTTATACCATTAATATTTCTAGTATTATAAATACATCTTTAGAATTATGGAACTTTGGAGGCAAATGAAGCCTCACTATGATTGGTACGAGTAAAGCTCGAATAAAGGGTGTATGGGCCCCATAGTTGATAAAATTGGTTTTATAAAACTTAAAATAAATTAAAATAAATTCATCGTGGGAAGTTAGAAGTTTGGGTATAGGATTAATGAGAATGAGTGTAATAGGAACTAGTTGAGCTTTGGAGTATTAGGCTTTGCTGAATTTCGAGGACGAAATTCTTGTAAGTGGGGAAGTTTGTAACAACCCGAGACTTTAGAGACGATAACTTATTCATTTTGGTAGAAATAAATATTATTTTATTTGGAGAATTATTAAATTGGCAATTGAGGTCAAAATTTGAAGTTGTTAGAAAGTGTTTCGAATGACAATTTCGAGGCTGTAGTAGTTTTTAAAAGGGTCGCGAAAGTCAAAATGACTGTACTTGGGGTCTATTTAGGTTCCCAAATAATTTAAGTACGTTTGACTCGAAGTAAAGTGTGTATTATCATTTAAAGTCGTGTATTTTAGGAGACATGGCTTATTAAGCATACGGGAGAAACAATTATCTTAGAGAGAAAGAGAAAAAATGTAAGAAAGAAAGGGACAAGAAGAAAGAAGAAGAGGAAGAGAGAGAAAGACAGATTTCCTGCCATTACGCGATCTCGAGGACGAATCAGACCCTACGAACTTGAGGCAAGTGAATAAACTTGTTAAATAATTATTGTGTACCATTTATTTCATGACTTGTGGATTAAATCTTTGGGTTTTAGGTTTAGTTTGATAAAACCAAACTTCTGGGTAAAACCTTAGATTTGTTATGTAGAAAATGGATTTGAGGTTAGAAATTAGTTTAAATATGTTTTTGGATGAATATAAATGTTATATATGTAATTGGGTTGAAGAGAGATGAGTAGGAGAAGATTAAAATGAATTTTGGGATTTTTAGCTTAATGAAAAGTGCCATTTTTGTGACTTCTGAGGAGCCGAATCGATTCGGCCCCTTACCGAATCTATTTGGATAGTTTCAGTTGCCCATGTCTGAGTGACCGAATCGATTCGGCCTGAGATAGAGTCCCAGGTCTTAGGACCCGAATCGATTCGCCTTGAAGGCCGAATTGATTCGCAGGGCCGAATCGATTCGGATTTGGCCCGAATCGATTCGGAAACAGGGCATTCCGGGGGATGTTTTTCTAGGGAGAATTTCATTCCGTTTTGTTTGAGGTTATCGATTGGGAATATCTATAGGGATTATTAGGAGCATATCTTGGAGATTTTAGGGAGTTTCCCTCATTAGATATTGTTTGGGTCATATGGACTTAATTTGAGAAATAACGATTAGAGATTGGTGTATATACTGAGTGGGGAAGCCCACTAACATTGAAAATTCTATTTGGAGAAAATTATGATATTATATGAAAGAGAGAGAATGCGTTTAGTGATATTAGATTCTAGTATCAAATCCTAAATGGGATAAATTTAAAGGTTCACCTGATTAATTGAAACATATTTTGGATTGAGAATATAAGTGCTAATAAATGTGCATACAGATATAGAAATATCCTTAACGATGATTAATTTGGGAGATGCCTCACACAATGAGAAATGTTAATCGAGGTGCATTAGGATAGAGAGTATCCTTAAAATAAATAGAATTGAGAGACAATTCATAATCATGAAGTGATGCGAAAACTTCAAGTGAGTAATAGTATAGGGTATACTAAGTGGGGAAGATGTATGAGAATTGTCGATTAGTATATCAAGAGAGAGAAATATATTAAATAATGATATTAATTCAACTACGCCTAAGAGCGTACTGTGAATATATAAACAATGTGATAGGTATACCTTACACGATGGTATATCTTTATATGATGTGATGATGTAGGAATATCTTATGTGATATATATATATATATATATATATAAAGGAAGCATACCCCCTCCTTGCTATTAGTTGGAAGTTGCGTGATGAGGGTGAGCAGCCTGGCTCGATGAGCAGTGTGTGGATATTCCCTAGGTCCCAGTCGTTCATTGTGTTGATATGTGATTTGTATTATATTTTGGGGGTGAGAAGTCGTGGGTATGTGTCGTTCTCACTTGCCGGTTAGGAACTATGACTGCTTCCCGGACATTGTGTGTGTGAGTTGATCACGAGGTTGGTGTCATTTAGTCCCATAGGTGGTCCCCGGTATGCTACGTGGTTTGGGCACTAGAAGATGATAGCATTGAGAACCTGGTTCCTTAAGTTATAGCTCGTTTGGATGGTTATTATATTATTGTTGTTCTTGGTACTTGGGTATTGAGGGCATAATGGACCTCAACGACCAACATTGCCAAGGAGTAGTGTAACGGGGGGGTTCCTTGTTGGGATTTCTCTTTGCAAGACGTCCCACGCACGAAACGCAGTGTAATATTGGGAGTAAGGAGAAGTTAGTCCTTAATCCTCATATATATATATATATATATATATATATATATATATATATATATAATACATGTCACGTTCGACAGTGCCAAGGAGTAGTGTAATGGGGGGGTTCCTTGTTTGGATTTCGCTTTGCGAGACGTCCCACGCACGAAACGCAATGCACTGTTGAGAATTGGGAATAATAAATTAATTAATTGAATATTAAGAATTTGAGTTACATGCATCATGCATTGAGGGAATAATGAATCTCGAAAATCAATATTGTCAGGAGTAGTGTAATGGGGGGGTTCCTTGTTTGGATTTCTCTTTGCGAGACGTCCCACGCATGAAACGTATTGCAGTATTGAGAATTGGGAGAAGTTTAGTCCTTAGAACTTAGATGCTAGTAACTCACATAAAATTATATGTATATTGATGGTATGACTAGAATACAAGAAATTCTAGTAAAGATAATGTTTATGTATTGTGAATATGTTAATAAGTGAATGTTTATGTAAACTTTATATATTAAGTAAGTGAACAAATAGAAAGAGAACTATAACATTAAAAGTCAAAGCATATGATTTAGATGGAAATTTAGATAAGTGTAGATTGTGAGAAAAGTTAGATGATTTCAATCGAATATTTATATTGGGATTGAGTTAGATTTATTTTGCCTAATTAGGTTTGGGCATTTATTTGGAGATCAAGTGCATACGTTTAGTTGCGTGCTTTAATTGAGAGGTGAGTTATTATTTTGGAGAGTGCGACTCCATTAAATCATGTCATAATGCATTTATTATTATTATGCATTTTAATGCACTTGCTATAAAATGTTTTCACCTCGGGCTCTGACCCGCTTATATTTTCTCCTGCTATGTACATATATTGTATTATTTTAGGTGTTCCTCCGCAAGGAAGCCATGGATGTTTATCCACCCAGTGTATTCGTGGATCTGTAACAGTAGAGGACTGTTGCGGCACTTTGTCTTAGTCGATTCCTACCTTTTTGTATATCTAGATTAGGATTCAGTTTGTATATCGGGTTTTATACCCAAGTCTTGTACATTAACACATTTATATTCTCTCTCTTAGATTTTTGTATTGTCTGTGACCCGACAGCATATTCGGGTATTTTATTATGTACATCTTGTTGTACTCTTTTATATTATTGGAGTTTGTATTTATCACTCGTCATATTTAGATGTAGTACTGTTGGTTATGGTTACATGGTTGGTTTTAAATAAAGTTTTAAATTTTTGACATCCGTTTTTAATAGTTTCGGGTTGTTAGCCTTATATTATTTAGTATTGCCAGTTGATGTTGAGACTAAGCCATCTGAGATACCTGATTTAATGTAGTATAGGGCTGGCCACCCGTTATTATTTTGAGCGGGTTGTCACAACCACCTTAGGGGGATATAATAATCCAAGTCGATGAACTTTTGGATGGAGAAAATATTTTCAAACTCTATCGGATTAGGTGTATAGGTAGTCCAGAGCAACTCCTTTAGAGCAAGGTGAAGCTCTGGTGCCTTCTTTACTGCAAATAGACGAATAGAAAATGAGGTCACTAAACATATATGAAGAAAAATACAACGAAAAGAAACACTAAAGAATGTAACAATAAGACAGGGCAAGCACCAATCACCAGGGATAATACAAGACCTATACCTATCATCAAATCGGAATTCCCAATGGCTTTTTGTGGAGATAAATTATTTTTACCAACTGTTATTGCTCGTCTGTATAACCTGTACCATCTTCTGCTCGTATTTTTGAGGTTAAAAGTTATAGTAGCCGTTGGCTTTGGTATTGTCTTTTTGCCACAACAAACCAAACGAAAGATGTTTTCGATTGGGCTGAACCTCGTGTGGCTCTACCAATACTCTATAGATCCAAGGATGGAACCTTAGGCATTTGGTGGGAGCTGAGTAGGAGGTACACCATTGAAACCACCCGCAATTTAAAAATAAGTTTGGGTAGATAGTTTTCTCGATTTTTTTTTCTGTCGATGCAAAGAGTAAGATGTATAAAGTAGAGATAGTATATTATAAAAGGACCCCTAAAAACTTTTAAGTTCTTTGCATTAAAAACTTTTAGTACCAAATATTAATTTCTCTAAATATTTAGGACACGTTCAGATTATCATTATAGCTTATTAGTAGTAAAACAATCTTTTTACTAAGTGTGTGTTTGCTTGCAAAATGGAAAATGTGTGAATATTAGTTCATTTGGATGAGAAGTTGGAAAATGCGTGGAAACATATATGAGTTTTTTGTCTTACTTTTTCTATTTTCTATGGAAATCAATTATTTGGTGGATGGATAAGAAATAGTTTCCACTAAAAATGAGGTTTGAGAAGGAGTACTTGCTATGTGGATGAGTGTTCTTCTTACATGAATTATTCACAATCAAGGTACTACAAATGCAAAATATGAGTTGAAAGAACTACACATTTAGATTATCATTGTTGCTTATTAGTAGTAAAACACTCTTTTTACTAAGTGTGTGTTTTCTTGCAAACATGGAAAATGCATGAAAATTAGTTCATTTGGATGAGAAGTTAGAAAATGTGTGGAAAAATATATGAGTTTTTTGTCTTACCTTTTCTATTTTCCATGGAAATCAATTATTTGGTGGATGGATAAGAAATAGTTTCCACTAAAAATGAGGTTTGAGAAGGAGTGCTTGTTATGTGGATGAGTGTTCTTCTTACATGAATTATTCACAATCAAGGTACTACAAATGAAAAATATGAGTTGAAACAACTATTTTCCATGTCAATCAAACACACCCTAAGTGAATATTAACCAATCATGAAATTGGTGGCAATCTAATGATTTACATAAAGTATATGGTAGAAAGTATAATTTGGTTTGAAACTTAAGGGGTCAAAACTATGAAGAATAAGAGTTAAATAAAATATCTAGATATTTATTTATATATAATATTATTATAATAAAAATATCTAAGACATTTGTATATAATATTATTTAATTATTAGATATTTTCATTTCAAACGCTATAAATAGGAAGCTAGCCTAACCATTTTTCACACACATTCCTCTCCCTCACGACTTGTTTGTTCTAACCATGTACCTACGGAGGTATGCCAACTAACTAATCGGTATCATTTCTATAGTATATGGAAGATTGGGTAGCATCGGTTTGGTTGAATAGTTGTAAGTTTTAAATATATGCAGGCACTAAAATGTTAGTAAAGAAGACGACTCTTCCCCGGGTACGTTTTTATTTGAGTTTTATTTTGAACGTTGATATAAGATCCGTAAGTATTGATAATATATATATATATATATATATATATGTGTGTGTGTGTGTGTGTGTGTGTGTGTGTGTGTGTGTTACGATGGAAAAAGGGTCGGAGTTAAGTTCCCAGTGGGTATTTGGCCAAAAAAGACGGGGTCTTTATTTTAAAACCAAACGTAAATAGTTTTAAAGTACATATTAAAAATGCCACCATTTTAGTTAGGGGTGTTCGTGGTACGGTAAAAATCATACCGTACCATTTTGTACCAATAAAATTTAGTAATGATTTACTTTTTTTACTTACCAAAAATCGAAACTACCTATTTTTTTGTGGTTGGTTTTTGTTTACAGATTTAAAAAATCGATTTATCAAAATTACTGCTTTTAAAATTCCAAAATATAAAATATCAATTTATTGTAATAATATACCTAAATTATAAAATAGATATATACGAAACATATTTTGATATAATATACCTAACTTATCAGTCATATATTGTTATGTAATTTTTTTTAATCTATCATGATGAAAAGCCCAAAAATATTAAAAGCCACACACCAAAGTGAGGCTTGAATTGTGCAATTATATGGGATTTATAGTTATGGTTATGCTCTTCATCTTTCCTTGTCAGAAGTAATGAAAGCGTATAAAGATTACTCAGGTACTCTATTTATTGATCAAAGAAAATATATTGAACCACTCTCCCCAACTCTATGAACATATGGCTTTAGCTCATGCATATGAAGGATGGAACGATGCTGAGAGAGATGAAAGTGCATATGAGTATTGTTGGAGAAATTTCCTTTCTGCTCAAACGCTACAAGCTTTTCATTCTCTTGGAAAGTAGTTTAGCTTTTTCATTATATCTAGTTCTTTTTTAGAGTCCCACATCGGTTCTATTTCAAAATCTCCTTACTATTGCTTCTTATAAATAGTCCTTCAATGCCCTTGAATAAATCATTTGGTCAAGCTCTAAATGCTAACCCATTCTAAATTCAAAATTTTGGCTGGGCATTACTAATTTGGTAAAAAAAAAGTGACGAGATATAAATGATGCTAATCCTATTTTTTAGTAAATGTTTTATTAAAAAATTATGTTAATTTTGTTATTTAAAAATTTCCCATTGTGTAACGAGAAGTTCCAAATTTACAATTGTGTATCGAGTAATTTCAAATTTACCGTAAAGAGAAATTTTCCGAAATCTATCGTATTTTTCAAAAAATCAATTTTACTGCAAAAAATGATTTTATCGATTAACTGCACAGTTTGGTTTTGGTTTATCGACTGGTGCACCCGCTGGTAAAACTGATAATTTTGGTTTGATGATTTTACAGTTGGTATGGTATTGGTATGCCTTATTTATCGACCAAACCGACCTAAAACTAGCCCTAGTTTTAGTCTTTAAACATTTATATCTTTTAAATCGTTATTCAGAAAAATATGTAGAGTGTTCGTTGGGTTCGCAGTATCAAATAGAACATTTAAGTATAGAAATTTTTTATAGTTGACACTATTTTCAACAAAGCCAAATTTAGTCCATTGTGTCAATTAAGGGTCCGAACTTACTAGTCACATAGATACTATTTTTATCCTATAAAGCTTGTACCATAAATTTTCCTCCATTATTTAACGTGTTTTACAACGAACCAAATTTTCCATTTGCCACTTTAAAAACCGTATATTATCACTTTTTCCCCAAAAGTTATTTTGATAAAATTATATCAGTGGACTAAGTTTCTACATAAAAATTGTGTATAAATATAATTTGCTACCCAAATATCCACGTCAATTTAATTTAATTATAAACCAAGCTACGTATTGTGTAAATATTTTACCACTATACGAAAATAATAAATATTATGAATACATATAAACTAGAAAAACAAATGTTTTAAATTATCCGTAGTAACCTTTCACTAAAGATCACAGCCAGAGACGTCAGAGGCAACTTATACCAAGCCAATCAAAAATCCAAGTAAATATTAGTAGGTGATTCTATTTAACAATTAGATTTGAGCTTATACCTTTGAAATTACTGCATTATTTGTATAACTATGTGATAGCTCCTCAACTCATGTTCTCATTTATTAACTCTTTTGTATAGTGCACAATTTATCGTCAATATTGATTCAATATTTATCTAATTAATACTCTAGCCAGCCAAAGACTGGCATCCTATAATTTTCGTAAGCCCAGCGACTTCAATTATTTTTATTCGGATTATAGTATACCCCTTCATCCTATTAAAACCATGATTTCAGTATACCCCTATAAGTTTTAACCTTTATCAGTGAAACCCCTTAATAGCATACCTTACAATTTAGGGATTAGACCACAGTATACCACGATAGTTCTAATTTTCCTATTGGACTCAGATGGCGAGTGCCTAGTTTTATTTTCTATATACGTATGAGTGCCATTCTGGTGTGTCAAACCATTTTATTATTCCCAATTATTTGGGATTGCATGTCCAAATATTTTAGAGGATATTTTAAGGTATTTCAACGCATTTGAAACCCTTATAACTGATAATTTATATAATCACCATACTACTCTTTTATATATCGCAGACTTCAGTAAACCACTGTTCATTATGGTTGACATCTCCTTTTACTTTAGATTACTATAAACTATGTTATATTACGCGCATTTTAGTCCCAATTATGCTATTAAAACAGACCCCTACATATGGCTTGTTATAGAATTAGAATTATCTACTTGTCAAAGTTTTGCTTATTATTTTCCTTCTAGTTATTTTAAACAGGTACCTATATGCGATGATAAGCTATTCAAGCTGGGATTATATGAAGATCAGGAATAGTTTTAGTTATAGAACATATAATTAGATATATATACAACATTGTACAATTGAAACTATGGATTGTAAACACCGTGGAATATTAATAAAGTGTCCTCTTTGGAAAGAAATGATGGGTTTCATTATGTTTTAGTATTTATTAGGATAAACCTCACACTTGAGAAATTTGGATGTGACAATATGGTTTCAGAGCTTAACCAGGTAAATTAGCCTATGGGGGACATAAGTTGAGCATTAGTATTAAGTGAGTGGTTCAGATCATAAGGATAATATGTTTAGACTTGAGTAAGAAAAACTTATCTCCAAATTACCTATGAGATATCAGGACTTTTCTTAGGGAAAATATTTTGATGGTATAAGGGATAGGTGGTAAGGTGAAGAGATTTATGTAGGGATTATGATAATAAATCCTTGAACTATAATTTAGAGATATGTGATTAGTTCGAATATTCAGATTTTACGTGGCCGAAAGAGTTATTACAAATTTTTGGGATTGTCAATAATGTGATTAAGGATTAGAGGCATACTGAGAAATTTATTCTTTGAAGGGATTGTATACACTATACTCCATAAGTCTGTACGTACATCACTATTCTTTTGTCTAAACTATTCAATTGATTCTCCTCTTGAAAATGAATTACTTCATTTGGAATCCCTAAAGCTTTCATCTTTGAAAGTTATCACATTTATTTATTGACCTTTTGATATCGTCTTATGTATTGTACTCTTGTTGTATTATCTACTGTTCCCATTAGATTACGAGAGAAATTACTTATGTTATATTAGTACCTATTTTGGATTAGATAAGAAGCTATTAAAAGAGTTTCTTAGTGAACATTGGGAGTTTAACCAGAAGAAAGTTGAATGCATTGGAAATGTTACGATTAACCATTATACTCTTTAGAATGTAATGATGTTACTTATTGGATCCTATCAGATGGTTATGATTTTCTGAATCCTACACAAGCCTGGTTATAAATTCTAATTATTTAACCCATACCATATACCTTATAAACCTTTGTTTATTACTTCCAAGATTCACCGTCATTTAATATATTACATAAAATTTAGTATCGCTAGAAACATTACGAGTTTTGTAGTGAAACATAATTCTTACCCATAAACAACTAGAATAGTTGTGATCAGATGAAACCCTACTGAATCCACTACTAGAAATAGGGTCATAAAAGGTTATTTATGACGATTTTCAAAGCTTTAAAAATCGTCATAATATTGTGTCATAATAAAATTGGTGTTGACAAAATCGTCATAACAAACCATCCTATTACGATGGTTTTTCATATAAATCGTCCTTAATAATAATATAATGTTCATTGAATCGTCATTATCAACTTATGTAAATGACGTATATTAATAAAATAGTCATAAAAGGTACCTATTACGTCGATTACTTTGTTCATTATAATGACAATGTACTTAAAATAGTCATAAAAGGTACATATTACGACGTTTTTATAATTATCGTGAGCTATAAACCATCATAAAAGTAGTTATTTTTCTTTCTTTTTTTGTGTTGAATTCTATTATATTATTCCAATATCCCAAACATGTTATGCATGAAACTACAATCTGTCAATTCAAAGTACAAATTTTCATACTCAAATTATCAAATTCCAAGTACTAATATAACCTCATCAATAAGTATAAAAATGTCATTAATATTTAAAATTAAAGAAAATAAATATACACCAACAGTCTCCCAATTGACTTCTAGACAACACACAAACAATAAGATATCTAAAACGACCTATACCATTGACTTAAAACTAGAAAATTAAACTGCAACACTAGCTCCATTCGTGTAGCATGGAAACACAATTTAGCAACAACTACATCAGATACGCAATAGGCAACAACGGGATCGATATCTTAACAAAAGGAGAAACAAATAGAAGTTAACAACAAACATATTAACCATATAAAGAATACAGCTCAAACAATAATGATATTCTAATATAATATCAAGCATAAAAAAATAAGCGTTTTCATAATCTAAAAGTTAATTTTTACTTTACTCTTTATTAATGCTTGGAAGAGATAAAAGGGGAAGGTTTTATGGAAATTTCGACAGAGGTTCTTCTATTTTTTTTTTAATAACCCAAAATTAAACATGACATGTTTAACCAACCACAACAATATAAAGCCCACCTCGGGCATTCATCATCATCATCAACATTATAAATCCCATAGTGGGCATGCACTATCAACAATAACAATACAAATATAACCACAAACATTCATTATCAGTAATAACAATATAAAGACCACATTGGCAATTCACAATCAATAGCAACATAAAGGCCATTAAGTGCATCACAAAATATTTGCATAATCTCAAAGTTAATTTTTACTTCATTATTTTATAAGGGAGGGAAGAGATAAATGGGGAAGGTTTAATTAACATTTCGGCAAAGTTTTCTTTATTTTTATTAATAATCCAAGATTAATCATAACATGTTTAAACAATAATAACAATATAAAGACCAACTCGGGCATTCACCATTAACAAAAGAAATCCCACCTCGAAATTCACCTCAACAATATAAATCTCACTCCGGGCATTCATCATAATCAACAACAACAATAATATAAATTTCACACCGTCCATTCACTAATGACAATATTATTCTTGTTCTCATATTTTTGTAGTGTTTTAATAATATGAATTATGATTTTTGTTATATTTTCTTATATAGTATTTTGATTCTCTATATTAAACATTATTAACATCAACACAAAGTAATTAATTAGATTGAAGAAGAAAAGGTACTTGAAAAGATATGCCAAAATTATCCACAACTGTAGCTCATTAAAAATAATCCCGAATGAAATCGATGAACTCATTCTGAACTTCTTCTATCTCATGATTTTCATATGTTGTTTTTTCAGCCAACTCCTTCATCTAACAAATCAAATAACATAAGTTGTATTCAAATTTTTCCTTATAGAAGTAATTAGTAGGGAAATAAAATATTATAAAATAAATATTTATTACCTTTAGTTTAGTAGATTGAGACGGATTCTCCATTAGATCTCTAATGAACTTAATTATGTAAAACCCACATTCGACATTTTCCCGTTGTAGAGGGCCCTATATAATGATATGTTGAAGATAATAGTTATATTAGAATTTAAGATATAAGTCAGTAATGTATGTTCATTACTATTATTGTACCTTAATATTCTCACAGTCTGAACCGAAATGCTTCCTCCTTTTGATACCACCAACGCTTTAAATTCACTTCAAGATAAAGATTGAAATGAAAAACATGTGTACAAAGACAATATATATATATATATATATATATATATATATACAGGGAGAGAGAGACTCGTGTGCACACTAAGTTTGCACACGTGCTGGCACGCACCATTTTTTTTAAATATTAAAAAACATATTTTTGAGTTGATTTTTTATGTAATATTTAAACATTTCAACGGACACATATAAAAAACTTCAACTCAAATTTTTTTTAAAAAATCGGTCAAACTTTCGCACTTTTTAAAGTGCTTAAAATCAACAAAAGTTTGACCGATTTTTAAAAAATAGCAAAAAAAAATTTGAGTTGAATTTTTTTATATGGCTTCATTGAAATGTTTAAATGTCACACAAAAAAAATCAGCTATTTTTTTTTACTATTTTAAAAAAATGATGTGTAAACTTAGTATGCAAACTCAATGTGTACAGGAGCCTCTCTCTCTCTCTCTCTCTCTCTATATATATATATATATATATATATATATATATATATATGTGTGTGTGTGTGTGTGTGTGTGTGTGTGTGTGTGTGTGTGTATAAAGTCATTAATCACGTGCTTGTAAAGAGTTGCAAGTTTTGGTCTGGCACCTTATGTAAAGAATCTAAATAGAATATATTCTTCATTAAGAAATCGATAATGACTAAAGACCAATGAAACCTACAATGTAATGAGTTGTTAACATCAATGCTACAAACATGTGTTGATATAATTATAGCAACTTTAGACAATGCATACACTTACACTATGTTAATTGGCATAAAATATGTTTGGTTCTCTTTATCATCTTTCATTGCATTCCTAATAAAAATATGCATTTTTTTTCTTCAAATAAGCTTGTTGAGCAGCCCCAGAACTAATAAATATTATAAATTCCCGATTATTTTGAAACTTCTCGTATAAGAATCTAAACAAAATAAAAATATATTGGAAAGGTGTAGCTAAAATTAAGATGAAAGCAACTTATTCTCGCACCTCTTGTGTCCGATTAGACAACAGGCATCGAACTCCTCCAATTTATAAAAATGCACCAACTCATGTTTAGTAATGTAGGTTGATTGATGTTCGTCTCCATATATACCGACTGGAATTTTTATGGTATCACTTGTCGTGATTGAATCTAATATGCTTGTAAATACCATAAATGATGATTACATATTTAAAAAAAAGATCTGGCCTTGTAGTAGGGATAAAAAGAAGAGGAAAAAAAACATTATCTTTGTCCCACAAAATTGGATTAGCAATGTCCCTCGCAGGTTTAAATGTAATCCAGGATATAGTTTTTTTTTTTTCGTAAGGCTACACCGCTTTTCATCAGACATTGAACTTGAATCAGAGCTAATTAATTTATCTGAATTTTCCATATCAAGTTAAATTTCCCTCCTCATTTGGTCCGTAGTTCACCTCGTCCATAAATTGGGTTTCTTCAACTTTTGTGAGAAAAATCTTCGTCATCATTTATATTTACATAAACATTATATTCCATCACAATATGATATGTTAATGTGTTTTCCTTTAATAGAAATAATTTTTTTTCTAATTTTGAAAGTTGTCTTAAATTATTCAACTTTGTTTTAGTCAACAAATCCCGATATCCATTATATATATAATAGGGCAAGGCTAATGCAGAAATCTCGATGAAGGTTAGGATGAGCTTTGATGAATAAAAGAAGAATTCGTAGAAATAAAAATAGGTGAGGAAAATGTGACAACCCGTGATCCGAAATAAGGGGTGGCTAGCCCGATACTCCAATATAACGGAATCATGGATGGAAATCATTCTCAACATCACAACAATAAAATAAGTATACGGGAAAATCACCCAATAATTCAGAAAACGGGTTGCCAAAATTTTTGTTTTATTATGATTTAAGAAAATAATTTAAGCAACCCAATCCGAAGAGAAAGTGGAATTCCAAAAGAGCTTATATTACAACCGTAACAATAATACAATAAGAGACCGAATATGCTTTCGGTAAATAGTTACATACAACATATTACAATAGTTTAATAGGTTACATAGTACTTCATTAAACAACTACAAAAGTTTGGGCCACACGCCTGAGTGAAAGACCCAATCATAGCTAGAATACAAAGAAATGAAAGCGTCTAACAAAACATCCTGTAATATCAACAAAATCTTACAGCTCCTCAAAAGCATAGGAGTAGAAATATCAAAACGGGTGCCCTTGCTACGAAGCACCTGAGCGGATACAATATCATGCACAACAAGGAAAATGAACGGGTCAGGGCCCGATTTTATATGATTACCAGATGAATAAGAAGCATGACAATTATGAACAGTTAATCATGGATGATAAAGATGAGAATCTAACAACATAATTTTTATGCATAAGAATACAAGTTAAATGATTATAATTATCATTCAATTAAGTGAGAAAATATAATTAAACCTTATTAATTAAAAGTCTCCATCAGTATTCGTCATTTCATTTCAATTTTCAATCCTTAACAAGAATATAATTACCATCAAATGCACTTAAGGCATTTCACATATTTCAAGTCCTACTTGAATTCAGAATGGTTATATTCTTATACATATAACGATTCTAAGACCGCCCCTCCAAGTTTTCCCACTGGGCGTGCCCCTAAATGACTATCATCTTCCAGGGCCTATCAAACAAGACAACCTGGGTACCTAACGCACGTCGGGAAGTGGCCATATGCATGCGAGTGAGTCATAACCACACCCGGAATTACCTTACTAGCGCAGAATAAAACATATAATAAACCCGCATATGGCCGAGGACTATAGTCTCCATGTATTCACTAGTTAGGGGACATCACCTCATGCGCGAGCTTCCCTTATGATAGCATTTAGAGAGGTGTGTTTAAGTAAATTAGCATTTACCATATAAATTCCATTTTTCATTTCCATTATCCATATGTAAGTTTCATTTTATTCGAAACCATCCTCATTGAATATTCTCATTAATATTCATCATATTTTAAGTCCCTAATTATTCTCCAAGTGATCACAATAATTCTACAAGTCCCAAGGTTCATATAAGCCTCAATTGATCCCCTAAAGTCTCCACGTATGGGCTTACAACTCCTAGACCTCTAATAATTAACTAAGGGCAAGAAAATCCCTAACCTCAAATTGTACACCTCCGGAATTAGCCCCGTTTAACCCATTCCTAATTTAGGGTAGTGACTCAACTCAACTAAAACTCTTGCATTCTAAGTTTACTTCATAAAAGAAGGTTCCTAGGTCCTAAACCTAAAGAATATGAATTGGGATTGAGTTATAAAACAAACTCAAAAACAGCAGAAAAATGAATCGATTCGCCCTAGGGCCGAATCGATTCGCCCAAAAAGCGAATCGATTCAGACTAAGAAACCTGACACTCTGTAAACTACTGAATCAATTCGGCTAAATCGAATCGGTTCGGTCCTAACAGACCTGTAAGCTGACCCTAAGAGAATCGATTCGCCCTGGGGCCGAATCGATTCGCCCCTGCGAATTTGCCAAGTTTGTCTATGGAGTCTTGGACTCCTAAATATCCCCAACTCCAATCTACCCAAACCAAGATCATTTATTACCACCAACTGATTATTAATGCATCCAACAACAATTATTTACTCCAATAAATAACCAAATCAACCTCTAAGGATTCAAAACCCATAAATCCCTAAAAAAAAATAACTTTGTTAAATCATAACTATCAATACTAATTATTCGTATTAAATCACATAATTGCAAGTAGAAAAATTGCCTTAAGCTTGAAAATTCGGATTTGAGGAAGATGAATGAAAAATCAATCTCCAAATCTTCAATTTCTTCCTTTCTCCTCTTTTTCTCCCAAGTTCTCTTCCTCTCTCTTTCTTTCTAGGTTATCAAATGCACTTAGAGAAATAAAGTCATAGCAAGACTAAATCATGGCATTAGTCTAAAATCTCCAACTTAAATGATAAATATCGCGGTAAAATGACTCGTAACTACACATTTAAGCTATAACTAGTCAAAAGTGCCCGAAACATCAAAATACGTTATGGCACTCATTTCGACTATCTCACACCTTTCGGGACTAACTACGCCCTCCAAATTATCATTTGGAAATTTTATAACTCATTTCAAGTTCTGGTTTCATCTTAACCAAAATGTCATTTTAATTCTTATGACACAATAAAACACAACATGGTGATATTTACCTACATATAAGGTAAATATGCAACATTTTAGTAAATATTAACTTTTATCTTCATTAAATTACTACTTACTCAATAATCCAACATTTTATATATAGTTACTTCACATAGTAAATAAATATAAAATAGGTTCTCAAAAGTGAGGGTTGTTACATACTCCCCCCTTATGAGGGAATTTTGCCCCCAAAATTCAGGAATACCTTGAATAAAGAGACGCGGATACTTTTCCCGCATATCATCCTCGCGTTCCCATGTTGATTCCTTAGCGTTGTGATGACTCCATTGGACTCGCACCAAGGGCACCACTCGAGACGTCAACCTACGCTCCCCATGATCCAAAATAGCAACCAACTGTTCTTCATATGAAATGTCGGGTTGCAAATCAATATCCTCGAAAGGGATATGCCAAAGGGCACCTTCACACCTTTTATACTTCTTCAAGGAGGAGACATGGAACACATCATGAATTTGTTGTAAGGGTTTCGGAAAGGCAAGTTGATACGCTACTGGACCCACCTTAGCAATAATGGAAAAAGGTCCAACAAAATGCGGCGCAAGCCTCCCTTTCCTTCCGAAACGCTTTATACCTTTCATTGGTGACACTCGCACCAAGACTTGGTCCCCAATATCCAACTCCACGTGTCTTCTATTTTCATCGGTATAGCTCTTTTGGCGGTCTTGAGCTATCCGAATGTGATTCCGAATGAATTCAATCTTAGAAGAAGTATCTTGGATCATTTCAGGTCCAAGGAATTTATTATCCCCCACTTCCAACCAACATGTGGGTGATCTACAAGGTCGGCCATAAAGTGCTTCATAGGGCGCCATTCCAATAGTAAATTGGTACGAGTTGTTATAAAGGGAGATATTGTTCCCAACCACGCTTGAAATCAAGCATACACATACGGAGCATATCCTCCAACATTTGGTTTACTCTTTCAATCTGTCCATCTATTTGAGGATGATAAGAAGTGCTTAACTTCAATTCGGTCCCCATAGCCTCTTGGAAACTTCGCCAAAAGTGGGAAACAAAAATCTTGTCTCGGTCGAAAATGATATTTAAAAGTTCCCCATGGAGTCTGACAATCTCCGCGATGAATAATCGGGCATAGCGAGTAGTGTCATAGTCGGTACGCACGGGTAGGAAGTGTGCCGACTTAGTCAAGAGGTCGACAATAAGACAAATAGAATCACAACCACTCTGTGACCTTGGCAAGCCTGTAATAAAGTCCATTGATATGCTCTCCCACTTCCACACCGGAATCTCCAACGGTTGTAACAAACATATCGGTCGCTGATGATCTATCTTGACCAATTGACAAGTAGTGCATTGAGATACGCTACTGGCCACCAATACTGACGGCGCATGTCTGGATACATCTTGTCCCCACCAGGATGTACCGTAAATTTAGAACCGTGAGATTCTGCCATCACCGCCCGTCTCAAATCCCTCTCCTTCGGGACAATGAGTCTTCCATGGAAGCGTAATCCACCTTCTGAACTTATCGAGTAGGATTCCCCTCCCTCGGATAGTAATAGGCATAAATGGTCCTGACAACCCTTATCTCTTCCTTGGGCTTCTACAACCCTTTCCACAATGGTAGGCGTAACGATCATCACCGACATGAATGCCCTCGCCACCGCATCCTCTTGACTAAGCTCTTTCCATACATCAGCTAACTCTCCCTCGGGCTTTCTACTCAAAGCATCCGCTACTACGTTTGCCTTGCCCGGATGGTAGTGGATGTCAAATTAATAGTCTTTCACAAACTCCAACCATCGGTGTTGTCGCATATTTAAATATTTATGTGAAAATAAATATTGCAGTGATTTATGGTCCGTGAAAAGACTAAATTTCTCCCCCAGGAGATAGTGCCAAGGCAAAGACAACTGCGTCCAGTTCTAAGTCATGCACCGGATAATTTCTTTCATGGGACTTTAGCTTGCGGGAAGCATAAGCAATAGCCCGTCTCTCCTGTTGAAGTACACCTCCTAATCCTTGTAGAGATGCATCGGTGAAGACTAGATATTCCAACCCCGGCTTTGCCAATGCAAGGACTGGAGCTGAAGTCAACCTATCTATGAGATCGTCAAAAGCAACCTGATAAGAGTTATCCCAAACAAATCTCACCCCTTTTCGGATCAAATTTATCAAAGGGCTAGCTATTTTAGAGAAATCCTTGATAAACCGACGGTAATAACCCGCCAAACCCAGAAAACTACGAATTTCGGTAGGTGTCGTGGGCTGGCCCCACTCCTTCACCGCAACCACCTTGCTCAGATCCACCGATATACCCTGGGATGTCATAATATGTCCCCAAAACTATACCTCCTGCAACCAAAAGCCGCACTTCTCGAACTTAGCATATAATTGGTGATCCCTCAACCTTTGTAGGACCAACCTAAAATGAATAGCATGATCAGATTCCGTTCGAGAATAGACTAAGATGTCATTGATGAATATAATAACAAATTGGTCCAGGAAGTCCTGAAATAACCTATTCATGAGATCTATAAATACGGCAGGGGCATTGGTTAGTCCAAAGGGCATAATAAAAAATTCATAGGTACCATATCTCACGAGAAAAGAGGTCTTGGATACATCCTGCTCTCGTATCCTCAACTGGTGATACCCTGTCCTCGAATCAATTTTTGAGAAGTACGACGCTCCCCTAAATTGATCAAACAAGTCATCAATATGAGGCAAAGGGTATTTGTTCTGGATGGTGACTTTATTCAAATCTCTGTAGTCAACACATAACCGGAGAGAACCGTCCCTTTTCTTTACAAATAACACCGGAGCACCCCACGGTGACGTGCTCCGCCTAATAAACCCTTGCTCCAACAACTACTGAATTTGATCTCTTAACTCCCTCATTTCAACGGGATCCATGCAGTGTGGAGCTCTCGCAATCGGTCTCGTTCCCGGTGCTAAATCGATCACAAACTCAATCTCCCGACTCGGAGGCAAACCCGGTATTTCCCGGAAAACATCCTCAAAATCTCAAACGATCGAAATAGAATCCAAGGGAACAACTACATCCCGATATGTCTCCTCTGCGATACAATACAAATAAGTACTAGTACCTCCTTCTAAATGAGGCATAACTACCAAGAAAATTTCTTGTCCCGGAACGGCAAAGGCTATACTCTTCCCGTAACAATTAACTATCGCATGGTACTTCACTAGCCAACCCATATCCAATATCACATCATACCCGACCATGTCTAGGACGAGTAAATCTGCCTCAAAGCACAAATTACCAAGAGAAATTCTCATTCGTTTACAAACAAGGAAAATTAGTGAACCATCACCCATAGAGGACTCGACACTAGTGAAAGTACTTTTTACAGATTTTATCAACTCTGTATGTTGAGCAAAACTTCTAGAAATGAATGAATGTGTCGCACCCATATCAAACAAAACGCGACCCATATGCCCCTGAATAAGGAACTTACCCTCAATCGCTGGCGGTGCTGGCAGAGCATGAGGATGTGTAGCATCCTAGATATGATAAACTCTCCCATACTGTAGTTGACCCTGCTGAGGAGGAACAACCAAATTTGGTGCCTATGGTGGAAACTGAACATATGGCTGCTGAGGGACTCTAGGAAGCTGGACCCCAACCAACTGAGGACACTCCTTCTTTTAATGACCCGTCTCTCCGCATTGGAAACACCGTCCCGCCATATTCTTTGCATTTTGGCCCCGGTTATTTCTAAATTGGTTAACACCTTAGCCCGGATGGCCCCTACCCCCTTGACCACCCCGACATATTTGTTGTTGTGGAGCACTCTGACCATGTCGATTATTGCCACCCGAATTAAACCCATCAGAGCGTTGCCTCTTTGACACGTACCCCTGCTGGGGATCCCTTTCTTTATGATTATTACCCGAAGATTGGGACTAGGGAAAAGCTCCTCCTTCATTCCCACTACCTCCAGGCTTTCCTACTTGCCCCACTACAGTAGCTTTCTTGCCACTCTGCATGTACAATCGATGTTCTTGGCAATGGAGCAATGCTGCATTCATTACCTCACCAAAAGTTTGCAAGGCTGGATTACCCAGCAAATATTGGAGAATTATCCTGTTCAAACCTCCCATAAACTTTGAAACCTTCCTCTCTTCTAAATTCACCTCATCCGGTTCAAAACTTGCCAACCGGCTGAACTCCTCTTCATATTCTGCAATGGACCGTTCTCCCTGTACCACATCCTGAAGTCTCCTTATCATCTCCATTTGAACTGCGAGAGGAAAATACTTTTGGTCAAACAAGACCCAGAAATCAGTGATCATAATGGTATCTCTCTGTTCTGGTGTAGTCATCGCCTCCCACTAGTGTAATGCGGCCCCAACAAATTTAAAGGTAGCAAGGACTTGTTTCTTCTCCTCACTACATTCCACAATTCGTAGATGGCGTTGCATATCCTTCTTCCATTGATTTTCTCTTATGACATCGGAACCTCCCTCAAATTTCGGGGGATGGCCCTTTAAAAAGGACTCTCTAACTCTCTCCCACGGAGAAGGTCCGTAGGAGCTTGTACATCCTGCGCTCGTTGTTGAGCTTGTGGCATTTGCAGAGCCACTGCGATCATAGCCGCATTAACCGCTTGGGCCACAATATTTGCTACATCCGCAACATTTATTGTTCCTTGTGGCGACGGGGGAGGACCAACATCTTCCTCTGCAACTCTATTGCGTCTTGTTGGGCGACTTCTCTTAGGCGGCATCTGAGATGAAGGAATAATAGAGTTAGAAAACTATTCAAAATAATCTATGTTGCAGAAGATCGCAGATATAAGCAACAAAGCAGTCCTAACATTAGTCTCTATATCAAAGAACGCTACGGTAGAACTTGACAAGTCCGCATAGATCCTGAAGACTCTAGAACCTGATGCTCTGATACCATCTGTGACAACCCGTGATCCGAAATAAGGGGTGGCCAGCCCGATACTCCAATATAACGGAATCATGGATGGAAATCATTCTCAGCATCACAACAATAAAATAAGTATACAGGAAAACCATCTAATAATTCAGAAAACGGGTTGCCAAAATTTTTATTTTATTATGATTTAAGAAAATAATTTAAGCAACCCAATCTGAAGAGAAAGTGGAATTCCAAAAGATCTTATATTACAACCGTAACAACAATACAATAAGAGGACCGAATATGCTCTCGGTCAACAATTACATACAACATATTACAACAGTTTAATAGGTTACATAGTACATTCATTAAACAATTAGAAAATTTTGGTCCACACGCCCGAGTGAAAGACCCGATCATATCTAGAATACAAAGAAATGAAAGAGTCTAACAAAACATCCTGTAATATTCGCAAAATCTTACAGCTCCTCAAAAGCATAGGATTAGGAATATCAAAACGGGCGCCTTTGCGGCGGAGCACCTGAGCGGATACAATATCATGCACAACAAGGAAAATGAACGGGTCAGGGCCCAATTTTATATGATTACCAGATGAATAAGAAGCATGACAATTATGAATAGTTAATCATGGATGATAAAGATGAGAATCTAACGACATAATTTTTATGCATAAGAATACAATTTAAATGATTATAATTATCATTCAATTAAGTGAGAAAATATAATTAAACCTTATTAATTAACAGTCTCCATCATTATTCATCATTTCATTTCAATTCTCATTCCTTAACAGGAATATAATTACCATCAAATGCACTTATGGCATTTCACATATTTCAAGTCCCACTTGAATTCAGAATGGTTATATTCTTATACATATAACGATTCTAAGACCTCCCTCTGAGTTTCCCCACTGGGCACGCCCCTAAATGACTATCATCATCCAGGTCCTATCAAATAAGACAACCTGGGTACCTAACGCACGTCGGGAAGTGGCCATATGCCTGCGAGTGAGTCATAACCACACCCGAAATTACCTCACTAGCGCAGAATAAAACATATAATAAACCCGCATACGGGCGAGGACTATAGTCTCCCTGCATTCACTAGTCCGGGGACATCACCTCATGAGCGAGCTTCCCTTATGATAGCATTTAGAGAGGTGTGTTTAAGTAAATTAGCATTTACCATATAAATTCCATTTTTCATTTCCATTATCCATATGTAAGTTTCATTTTATTCGAAACCATCCTCATTGAATATTCTCATTAATATTCAGCATATTTGAAGTCCCTAATTATTCTCCAAGGGATCACAATAATTCTACAAGTCCCAAGGTTAATATAAGCCTCAATTGATCCCCTAAAGTCTCCACGTATGGTCTTACAACTCCTAGATTTCTATTAATTAACTAAGGGCAAGAAAAGCCCTAACCTTGAATTGTACACCTCCGAAATTACCCCGTTTAACCCATTCCTAATTTAGGGTAGTGACTCAACTCAACTAAAACTCTAGGACTCTAAGTTTACTTCATACAAGAAGGTTCCTAGGTCCTAAACCTAAAGAAAATGAATTGGGATTGAGTTATAAAACTAACTCAAAAACAACAGAAAAAAGAATCGCTTCGCCCTAGGGCCTAATCGATTCGCCCAAAAAGCGAATCGGTTCGGACTTAGAAACCTGGCACTCTATAAACTGCCAAATTGATTCGACTAAACTGAATCGGTTCGATCCTAACAGACCTGTAAGCTGACCCTAAGCGAATCGATTCGCCCAGGGACCGAATCGATTCGCCCCTGCGAATTTGCCAAGTTTGGCTATGGAGTCTTGGACTCCTAAATTTCCCCAACTCCAATCTACCCAAACTAAGATCATTTATTACCACCAACTGATTATTAATGCATCCAACAATAATGATTTACTCCAATAAATAACCAAATCAACCTCTAAGGATTCAAAACCCATAAATCCCTAAAAAAAAAATTTGACTTTGTTAAATCATAACTATCAATACTAATTATTCATCTTAAATCACATAATTGCAAGTAGAAAACTTGCCTTAAGCTTGAAAATTTAGATTTGAGGAAGATGAATGCAAGATCAATCTCCAAGTCTTCAATTTCTTCCTTTCTCCTCTTTTTTCTCCCAAGTTCTCTTCCTCTCTCTTTCTTTCTAGGTTATCAAATGCACTTAGAGAAATAAAGGCTTAGCAAGACTATATCGTGGCATTAGTCAAAAATCTCCAACTTAAATGATAAATATTGCGGAAAAATGACTCGCAACTACACATTTAAGCTATAACCAGTCAAAAGTGCCCGAAACATCAAAATATGATATGTCACTCATTTCGACTATCTCGCACCTTTCGGAACTAACTATGCCCTCCAAATTATCACTTGGAAATTTTATAACTCATTTCAAGTTTCGGTGTCATCTTAACCAAAATGTCATTTTAATTCCTATGACACAATAAAACACAACATGGTGATATTTACCTACATATAAGGTAAATATGCAACATTTTTGTAAATATTAACTTTTATCTTCATTAAATTAATACTTACTCCATAATCCAATATTTTATATATAGTTACTTCACATAGTAAATAAATATAAAATAGGTTCTCAAAAGCGAGGGTTGTTACAGAAAACCAAACACATTTTCAGCCAGAGAAGATAAAAAATAAAACTGTTATTGCTAGGAAAGCTTAGATGATTTTATGGGAAATCGAAAATGTTAAAGAAAGTTATGGCTTAAAAATCGAAAGACGAGGAGATAAACGGTGAAGGATATTCATCATATTTGGTTGGATTTATATGAATTCCCTCTATAATCATGGAGTGGCATACTGAAACAAGAAATCTCTAATTTGAAGCGATGATTTAAGCCTCTTTGTTAAGGCGTTTAAAAAGCTTCTAAACTCTTAAAAAGTGAATAAACTGTAAGTGACATTTCTGTGTTTTACACTTTCGTGGTCTATTTGTATCGTTGGTATGATTACAATATTATATTTGATGCGAACAAAGAGAACGATATTGGACTATGAATATCCCATAGCATGACTAATTTTTTTATTCAATTCCTATTGAGTTCCTGATTTAAATTGTCATTTAATATAATTGATGTTTCCTAGGCATGATATGCGGTGTTTACTACACACACTATGTTGGCGTGGTACATGAGCATGTCTTAGGCATGGTATATCTTAATAGGTTCATACATAGGTTGTGTATATATATATATATATATATATATATATATATATATATATATATATATATATATAATTCTTTAATGTGGTCTCGTTCGCACACTTACATAAGACGAATGGGAGAAATCAAATACTTACTTTCAAAGCTATCCATAAATTTTCTTTCAAATGAACATGCACTTTCTTCTAAGATCCATAACGTATTCGAATCGTCGTTTTAATTATGAATCCTCTATAACTCTCAAAATCAAGTCTTGTTTTACCATATGGCTGCCCAGATATGTTGTAATTGAGTTGAATTATTTTGCCATCTTCCATTTTGGTTATCCGTTGATAGACAAAAATACCTCTACATTTTCTTGTGTTATTAGAATTGTCTTATGAAGGCTCCAAGTTATCAATGTCATGTTCCTCTATTTCATCCATGTTCCTCTATTGACAGAGAGCCTAAAACCAAAGTTTGCATAGTGTAGAATATAGTAGAACATTGTAACAAAATATCTCAACATATATATTGAATAGAGAGATGATAGTTAATAATAAGCATATTAGCATAATTATTGAATAGAGAGATAATAGTTAGTAATAAGCATCTTAGTATAATTATTGGATAGAGAGACATCCATCACTGATCTAGTAATTGTTGAACAGAGAGATAGAAGTCACTATTCTAGTAATGCTGGAACACATAAATGAACATGGATAATTGGATAGCCAGAGAACTTTATTCATATTACTAAAAAATTTATATACATAAATGATTGCACCGCTATAAACAAAAATATGAGGAGCAAGTGTGACAAAGTGTGGTTCAAGAATGTGCACTCATGGATCATAATTGATCAATATAAAGAAATGACACTACAGGAATATTGATTTTTCCTGGCATAAATTAAATGCCGAGAGCACTGAAAGTGTCAGCAACACTTTTTGCAAAACTTTTGATAGAATATGCACAAGTGCGGTAATAGCCAATGTGGTAAAAGAATAACTGACATTTTAAAAAATTTCGCAAAAAGTTAGCGGCACTCTTGGAGGCATTTCCACAAGTGCGATAGACAATGTGGTAAAAGAACAATGGCATTTTAAAAAATGCCGCTGAAAGTTAGCAGCATTTTTAAGTATTTATATTAATGTTGGTTATAACTTTTTAGTCGAATTAAAAAAATGTTGATAATAACATTTTGCAATACTTATTAAATGTTCAACACACTTTTGGCAACACTAAAAAAATGCCGATAATAAATATAGCGACATTAAACAAAATGTTGATATTATTTTGCAATATATGACTGGGAAAAAGTGTTAAAAAAAATCAATTATAAGAAGTATTGTATTTATGTGCAAATACATTACCATAACATTAAATTAAGAGGGCAGTAATGAAATTAAAAAGTCATTAAATTAAAACCAATAATATTCATCATAAATAAACATAATTGTGCTTGGAACAATTATTTATCCACAAAATTAAATGTATCACTTGTCCAATAAGAAAAGGCGGGGAAACATGACGCGAAACAAAATTTTATATAGTGTACGATCCTTCTTCATCAAAGTCAAACATCCTCTTCGACCTACAAATAAAAAAGTCAATAGTTTGTCAATGATACTTATTCTTTAGTATTTTAATTAAAAAATTAAATTTAAAAATTAGTACATTAGTAATATGTCATGCTACAGTTGAATGATGTGCATCGCCAATTATGGACTTGTTTCCATAAGGTCTAGGCAATGGTTCATTTGTTACAAATGTTTTTTCAATATATACTTCCCGAAAGTCTTCACCTAATGGCATACCCCCTACTTTTATTAAGGGGCCCTTGATCATAATGAATCCACATGTCACAACCACTTTTGGAAGTTCGAAAGTAATAAGGTCTACAATTTTAGAAAGTTTATTATTTAAGACCCTTTGTCGTGGTTGATGGTGCTTCTTCTTATTCTTTGACGGTTCTTTCTAAAAATATGATTAATATGTCATCAACCATTTATTTCTGGAATAAAATAAGCAGAGTTTTATTGGTTTTTAAGACATCCCAAAAATTTTAAGACTATATACAACCAAATAAACCAAAAATCCAATGTCAAGTATACATAAACTACCCAAGAAGGCGCAGATATATTGTGCCCTTTAAAATCATTTAAATTAGTAACATACCTGAATTGAAGTAGCATTCATTTGCTCACTAACACGAGCAACAGTCTTGGGGGCAGCCAAGTGTTGAGAATTTGCAATCTAACAAAAATGAATTATTTCGATCATGAAAACATGTAGTCTTAAATTATGATTTTAAAAAGTAGTTATCTACTTACCTGTTGAGATGGATCTAAATAGTGATTTGATTGTGGTACCACTACAGGTTGAAATTGTTTAGTTTTTGCTAATTATTGCTCGGATTTTAAAATAGACCTATATGATGATATCTTTTGCTCGTTGGAGGATTAAGGAACCTGTTAATAGCATAATTTAATGCTAGAAATTAAGCACAAAGGATAAAAGTGTGTATTTAGTAACTGTTTGGATTCAACGGAAGGGAAAGTAATCATGTGTGTGCGTATTAACTCAAACTGAGCCTCGAAATGATCAAATTTATCCTGAAATTCAGATCCAACCTTAGATCTTAGTCGCTCATACTTTTTTTCATTAACCTTTGGTCGCTTAGTTCCATGAACATCAGTTGGAGATGGTCCATGCCAATAAGATCGACAATGATTGTATTTATCAGGTCCCAGGACTTTATAAAATATCTCATCTTTACGACTGACAGATTAATTATAATCTGACGGAAGTTGGTCTACTTTTTACCTCATTTTTGACTGAAATGAAACGATTCGTATTATATAAAACAAAAATTATAATCACTCATTCACAAAACCCAAATAGAATAAAGAACCCAATATCTCCCCACCGCTAATTTTAAATGTTTCACATAATAATTTCATGCATAATTTTAACTTTCATAAATAATAAACTTATTTAGTTCTTAATATAATCCTCATAAGTGTATTATATATATATATATATATATATATTTTTCTTTTAACGATATGACACAATCTCCTCCATGTTGCCTTTTATAATGGTTGATAAACATAATAAGAATTTTGATTAATAAGTAAAATGACATCGTTGAGATTTTCTAATATATAAGGGACAGAACATAGGGATATTTTTGTACCATTGCTTTAGCAGAGTCCTTATCGATGGCTAGCCATCACTCATCTTGTGTGTTTTGATGTAAACATCAACCAACGAAATCTTTTTCCCTTGATTAGCCTCCATCTGCATAAACCCCGTGACTTGTAAGTAGTTACATAAATAAGTTTGATAACATAAAATAATATTCAAAATAAAAATCTTTTATAAAACACCTTATGAGCAACATTCTCATGACTCTTTGTTCCGGAAGTACATAGTGTTCTTTGCTTCTTACGAGTTCGACGATTTTTTTGACTCGTTTTTCGTTAGAAAATATATTTAAAATACATGTTTAACTTGAATTTATAAGACTTTGCTACTAGTAACACATTCATACCCTACCTCGCGAGTTCCCCAATACTTAACTAGTTACGACCACCGCTCTAGCTTTACCCTAAGTGGATAATATTTCAATCTCTCTTCTTCGGTATCAAAGGCACGATAATGTTTATTCACGTCCGCTTTCCAATTATTCCATATCTTTCCATCCCTCTTCATGCACATTTTTTTTGAATTCATCAGGACCATCAGTGTTCTCCTATATAATTACAATGTATAGTAAAATAAGTCATCTACTACACATATGATTTTAGCTGAAATTATGTTTTATCATTTTCAAAGTTATGAGTTTAGCTGTTATTGACTTTGTTATGATTGACAAGACAATCCATACATAGTGACTTGTACCTAAAGAATTCAAAATTTTTAATTCACTTGCCACAAATCATGGTATCATTTGATTTTAATATCACCTCTCGCCAAACATGTTCCTTGTATGGGTATAGCTCCTTGCATCACCAATATTTTAAAGCCAACGGTAACTTGTTCAACATCGATATAATATTAAATTAGTAACCTCTTACGTCGATTAAATAATCATCTTTAAATTGTCAAGAGATAAGATACAATATTGCAAAGAATATTCTAATAAGAGTTGTGTTATACAAAAATTTACAAAAGAAACTTTACATGTTCCCATCACAAACCAAAATTCTGCAATACCCCGTATTTTTATGCTATATTAATTTGGGGATTTATTAAATTTAATGTGACTTAATTATTTAATATAAATCCGGAAATTAATTATGTTATAATTATTAACGTGATGAGAGTTAGTAATTATGGGAAATTTGTTGAATACTACTAATGAGCAAAGCTATATATAATATTGGTTATATTAAATGTCACGAGTGAATAAAATGACAATTTTGGAAATTTAAGTCGGGACGCGCCCGTGTCGCGTTGGGACTAAATATTGATTAATAAAAGTGAATATATTATAAGTTGCTCGTATGGTCATTTTGAGTGCGCCAAAGTATCCGGAAGGGTCGAGATAGTCAGAAAAGTATACCCGAGGGTTTAGTTTGGGTCTCGGGGCATTTTTAGGCCTATTTAGCACCCCGGGAGGGCATTTTGGACATTTTACATTTTTGGGTAATTAAACCCACGAAATTTCAAGGGTTATATCAGATGTCTAAGGTTACCTTCTAGGGTTAAAACAACTCAAACTTTAGAACGGCCATAGGAGAGGGAAGGAGGAAGCTTTCCAAGCAATCCAAGGCCAAAAAGTCACCCGATTGCACCGCCACCACCACTAGCGTGTAGATCGCGCGACGGGGAATGCAACCACACCAAAATCATCCGCAAAACAGAATTCTGAAAATCCCAGGTAAGTGTTTATCTTTCTTATTTTCGTTAATGCATCACTCATGTTAGTCTAGGGATGATTAAGATGAGTTTTATGGAAGAAAACCCAAATTTGAGATAGGAAATAGCATGTAGTAATGATTTGAATGTAAATCTAGAAACCCCTTCACATGTAGAGGATTAAACCACGAAATTATGATGTTTTAGAAGAAGAAAATTCTTGAAAAGATTGATTAGAACCATGTTAAAGAGATTCTAGGGTTCTTGATTTTTTTATGAAGTTTTTGCCTATAAATCCATGGTTATTAACGGAAATTTTCATGCTTTACGTAAAAGATGTATGAAATGGGTTTATACTATTAGTAGTACAAATTTCTGGGTGATTGGGAATGAAAAGTTTGGATTTGGAGGAGGTTATGTGATAGAACCCGTAACTGATTAATTGCAAAATTCGCCATACCTGCTTGATCGATCGATCGAGCCAAGAGCTTCGATCGATCTAAGGTTCGATCGATCAAGCCCCAGCCCTCGATCAATCGAACCCTTCTGGCAAACTCATATTTCCCTTTTTAAATTAGTTGAATTCACTTTAATGAGAAATAATCCTTAGACACCCTTATTAAAATATTTTGGGAGATGAAGAAGACCAGTAGGACTTATAAATAATTATGGAACATTTAATGTAAGACGAGAGTTGTATTTTTGGGATATTTACATATAAGGGACGAGGAAATTGTGTATTAAGGGGAGAGACACATAAGATAGTTACGTTGGAAATTAGATGAGTACCTACTGAATTTTACGCTTAGGAGGATAAAGTCCATGAGTGTTACGTAATAAGTTGGAATGATCCCTCAAATTTAAGTAAGAAATGAACGGTTATACGCGAGAACTAAATAAGGAGAAATAAGGACAAATGTCGTAATTATGGGATTTGAGATATACCTAAATTGATATGATAAAAGTAGTATATTTATATGACCGTGCATGCATATACTATATACGTGTAAAAATCATGCCCGCGCTACTTGCTATCCCTGAGGTTACCGCGCTGGGACAGTCTTATCTTGATGGGACCTTTATGGGGGATATTGACTCGTACCCTAGAAGATATATATCCTTGGTACAGGCTATCTGATCGATGTTCAGACAGTCCTAAGAGACGTGAGGGTATGTGCTGACCTCTTAGAGACTTGGAATCTATGCTTCGCCTCAATATTGTTTGTGTATGTGTTAATACAGTTCGAGAGTGATTCCGAACTTGTATTTCCCTTAGTACGAGGATTGGATAGCAGAGTATGCCCGCACCATAATTTTTATGTGGGGTGCTGTTAGAATATATATATAAAATGTGAGTATTTAATATATATATATATATATATATATATGAAATTCTAAAATTTGGAACTGCCTACTGTGATATGGTAAGTAAGACATGTATAATGACTCAAATTGTAAATACTTGTTTTGAAAAAGTATAATGGAACACTGGGAAACTTTATTAGCAAATAAGGTTTAAATGAGAACTTTGTGATCAAATGAAATTATTTTCTTAAACAATTATATTGTCCAGTTTAAATCTTACGAGTAACCTAAGATAAGTTAAACCATTGGGAAGATTAGTGCGATAGGCGTGCACATTAGAAGAGAGGTGAGAAATTCTCAAGAGATTGTCGCAATAATATGTAGTTGCATTGGCCTGTAAACATTTTAAATACTTGCTAAACAAATTTTAAATCATTTACACTATCGGGCTCTGACCCGTTTCTATTTCTCTTTCTCTCTTGTATATATATGTATATATTATAGGTGCCCAGCCAAAGGGGCGTCTTGCATAGGATCCTTTGGAAGGAACGCGCTGCAACTTAGGTGGGAGTTGCAGGCCTCTTGCTTAGACGACTTCATTTATTTGATTCCACTCCTAGCATATTCATTTAGTGGGGCATGTGTCACCCTTTCCATTATTCAGTTATTTATTTGGACATAGTGATTCAGTTATTTCTAGTATTGTCACTTTGGGATTCATTACTGTCTGGATGTTTTACTTTAAGTTTTAAATGTTGGGATTTAGTTGTTGAATATTTAAATTATTTGGATTATATGTTCCAGGATTATTGTGGTGTGATTCTTTAATATTGAATTGTTGTAAAGATTTAAATCTTGGTTTATAAAATAAAATTTGGATAGTAATGTCTAAAAATGGTTTTGACACTTAGCTTAATTAATTAGGGTTTTTAAATTGGAAAAGTTATTTTTACGACAATGATGCTAAGAATGAACCGACTGTTCACCTTAATTTAATTTAATAAAGGAGTGATCTCCCAGTATTTAATTAGGCGGGGTGTCACAAATGCCTAGATGAGTAGATAGTCTATCCACGGTATCTTCGACTGGCTGATAGAAATCATTGAAGTGGAGCTCTAAACACTTTCTCGTACCCCATAATTCACCCAACTTCGCAATGCCTCTACGTTTAGTGGCTATTGTGCTGAAGATGAACCGTAAAAATTAAAAAAAATTGTTGACTTCAATCTACACACTTAATTAAGCACATATAAATCAAATAACTTTAAGTACCTTCTTCATGTGAATGGGCGTCTTGGTTATGTAAAGCATCACTCTCCGTCGAGATACTATCGCTTTCATTATCACTTGAGTTTGATCGTTCGGTCAAGCTAGAATCTGAAAGGCAATGAGAACTGGGCTGAGATTGTGGCTGAAATGGTGGTTGGAGATTGGATTATGAGTGGAAGAGAAAGTATGAACGACAATGTTCCCGTGAGAGGAATTTACTATGCCGTTGTGATGTCATAGCAACCTGCAATAATAAAAATTCACCACTGAGTTTACAGGAGTAGTGTTTATCCAAGCCAAGATGTTATAAAATAGTGAGGTACAAAGCCCTTTTCTAATTTCATGGGTAAACAAGACTGATAACTGCAATCTTGTCAATCTCAAATCACAAAGTAACCCCTTTAGTTGGACTAAATCTCACACTCTCCCTAGCAGACTAGTGGAAAAGAGACTTAACAGGGTCTTGTGCTCAACAAATTGTTTCATTCCTTTTCTCTTCTTGTATCTTTGCTATAAAATCTTAGAATCTTAGGTCTATGTTTTGTGCTGGATATAAATTGTAGGAATCACAAAGTATCCCAACTGGATAAAATAATATCAAATAGTTAAGGGGATGAAAGTCCATATATTTTCATCCAGAAAGTAGAAAATTTTATTTGTACTGCTTTTACTTTTTAGTAATACAATAGTGGGTGGATTTCACAAAGGGTTCACTAAAACAAACCCATTTAAAACACAACACGATTAATACAAATTTTTATTCACACCCAATTAAACTTATGTGAACTATAAAAAATGAAAGCATGACATAACTCGAATAACACGACTAAGATGGTGCATCATTTTGCCACGAGCAGTAATACCCCGTATTTTTAGGCTATATTAATTTGGGGATTTATTAAATTTAATGTGACGGTTTATTTAATAAAAATCCGGAAATTAGCTATGTAATAATTATTAACATGACGAGAGTTAGTAATTATGGGAAACTTGTTGAATATTAATAATGAGCATAGTAATATATTATATTGGTTATATTGAATGTCATAAGTGAATTAAATGACTATTTCGAAAATTTAAGTCGGGACGTGCCCGTGTCGCGTCGGGACTAATTTTGTTAAATAAAAAGTAAATATTTTATAAGGTGTTCGTATGGTCGTTTTGAGTACCCCAACGCGTCCGGAAGGGTCGAGATAGTCAGAAAAGTATACCTGGGGGTTTAGTTTGGGTCTCGGGGCGTTTTTAGGCCTAATTAGTACCCCGGGAGGGCATTTTAGTCATTTTACATAATTGGGTAATTAAACCCACGAATTTCAGCCCACCTATATCAGCCATTAGGTTAGCCTCTTAGGGTTAGAACCTTCACAAATCAAGTGACGGCCATTGGAGAAGAGGGGAAAGAGCTCCAAGGCAAATCAAGGCCAAAAAGCCATCGGATTTCACCGCCACCACCACCACCGCGTAGATCACGAGACAAGGAATGCAACCATACCAAAATCATCCGGGAATCTGCATACCAAAAATCCTAGGCAAGTGTTTAACTTGCGTATTTTCGTTAATGCAATCTTCATATTAGTTTAGGATTGAATTGTGATAAAAATTATGGAAGAAAACCCAATCTTTGATAGGAAAAACCCATGTAGTATTGATGTACATGTTGATTCTGGAAACCCTTGCCATGTAGAGGTAATAAACCACAAAATTTGGTGATCATAATAAAGAAATATTGGAGAAAGATTCATTAGAAATCTGTTTAAAAAGTTTTTAGGGTTCTTGATAATTGGACATGATTTTAGGTTGAAAATCCATGTTTAATGATTGTTACACGCATGCTTTACGTTATAAACACCTGGTATAATGTTATAATGATGATAGTAGGATTTTTGGGGCGATTAGAATGGAAAAACATCGTTTTAGATGAAGAAGCTGGATGAAACCCGTAACTGCATTCTGCAGAATTTTGCCCAGACCTGCTTGATCGATCGATCGAGCCTATAGCTTCGATCGATCGAAGGTTCGATCGATCGAGCCCCAAGCTTCGATCGATCGACCCCTCCTGGAAGACTCCTAATTCCCTCTTTAAATGCGTTAAATTCAAATTGTCGTGATATAATTCTTGGGCACTCTTGATAAATTGATTTGGGAGACATTGAGGACCAGTACGGTATATGAATAAATGTTGGAACCTTTAGTCTTTAACGAAAATGGTATTTATGGGATATTTACTTTAGGTTAGTGGATTTATGAATTTAAAGGGTGAGGTGCGTAAGAGAGTTACGTTGGAACCTAATAAAGACACTTACTGAAATTCAGATTTGTGAGGATGTAGCCCATGAGTGTTAGGTAATAAGGGAGGAAACCCTTCGAGTTAAGGTTAGGAATGAAACCTTATGCGTAATTCTATAAATGTGAAATTAAGGATAAATGGTATAATTACGGGTGATGAGAAGAACCTATATTAATTTGATGAAGTGGTATATTTATATGATTGTGTGTACATATATTATATGCATGTGAAAAATCATACCCACGCTACTTGCTATCCCTGAGGTTTCCGCGCTGGGACAAGTCTTATCTCGATGGGACCTTTATGGGGGATATTGACTTGTACCCTAGAAGATAGATGTCCCTGGTATAGGCTATCGATGTGATAGTTCAGACGGTCCTAAGAGACGCCGGTATGTGCCATCCTCTTAGAGACTTGTAATCTATGCTTCGCCTCAATATTGTTTGTGTATTTATGTTAATACAATTCGAGAGTGATTCCGAATGTATTCCCCTTAATATGAGTGATATGGGGCTTTGGATAGTAGAGTATGCATGCACCGTTGTTTTATGTGGGGTGCTGTTATTTTATATATATTATACGAGTAGCTAATATATATGAGATTCAGAAATTTGAAAATGCCTACTGTGATTTGATAAGTAGGACATGGTTTATGATTCAGATAATAAAGACTTGTTTTGAAATAGTATAATATGTACTGAGAAACTTTTTATATTAATAAAAGCTAACACGAGAGTTGTGCTGTTAATCTGGAAATATTCTTTTTAAACAAAATATTGTTCGATTTTGAAGTCTTATGAGTAAGTTAAGATACGCTAAATTATTGAGAAGATTAGTATGTTAATATTGATAAGAACAAACCAATAGGAAGGTTAGTGCGATAGGTGTGCACATTAGAAGAGATGTGAGTATTTCTCAAGAGAGCGACGCACTAATATGTTATTGCATTGGCCTATATCAATTTAAATACTTGCTAAACATATTTTAAAATCAAACACACTTTCGGGCTCTGACCCGTTTCTTTTTTTCTCTCTCTCTCTCTTGTATATATATGTATATTTTCAGGTGCCCAGCCACAGAGGCATCTTGCTTAGGATCCCTTGAGAGGAACGTGCTGCAGCTTAGGTGGGAGTTGCAGGTCACTTGAGTAGACGGCTTCTTTTATTGACTCCACTTCTAGCACTCTCATTTATTGGGCACGTGTCGCCCTTTCCATTATTTATTGTTATCGGGACATTTATATTTCAGTCATTTCCAGTATTGTTCTTTGGGATTTATTCAGTATGGACTTGTGATTTTAGTTTTCATATGTTGGCATTCGATTAACGAATGTATTATATTATTTGGTTTATCGTGGTGTGATTCTTAATCGTAGAAATGTTGTTTTATATAAATAAATCCTTTTCTTTAATTAAAATTTGGAAGTTTGTATGAAAAATGTTTTTGACACTTAGCTTAATTATTTAGGGTGTTAAATTGGAAAATTTATTTTTATCGACAGTGATGCTGAGAATGAACCAACTGTTAACCTTGATTTAATTTAATAAAGGAGTGATCGCCCGGTATTTAATTAGGCGAAGTGTCACAGGTGGTATCAGAGCATTAGGTTCTAGTGTCCATAGGATCTGTACGGCTTATTTCGCTTTCAGCTTAACGTTATTGTTATAGAGCCCTATTTTTAGGTTTATTGTATTCTTGCTTTTACGTTTAAGTCTTCAGCTATTCGAGATTTGAAGATAACTGTAGACTAATAGACTTGTTCACGTTTCAAATGCCTCCGAGACGTGCTCCGAAAGATAGGCGTGCCCAAGCCGAGCAGCCAGCAGCTCCGGCACCAGGCACAATGAATGCGAACGAAGTAGCCGCCATTGTTGCTCAGGCGGTGAATGCCGCAATAGCGGTGATTCAGCAGGCTCCACCCCAAGTTCAGGCAGTGGCTCCAGTACCAGCACAGCTTCCATCCGCATGGGAGAGGGTTCAGGATGCTTTTCAGAAAGCGCATCCCCCTGAGTTTTCTGGTAGCTCCGATATTGTTACAGTAAGCCAATGGAAGAAAGACATCCAGCGGCACCTCCGTATGTATGAGTGCACTGACGTGCAAAAGCAGTTGTTGGCTTCCTTTAAGCTGGTGGGAGCCGCATTACAGTGGTGGGAGTCCACTACTACTTTGGAGGAGAGGGACACGATCCCTATTTAGTTGTTCTGGGAGCTGTTTGACCGCAAGTATTTTCCACCCGCAGTGCAGACTGAGATGAGGAGGAAATTACTAAATTTGAAGCAGGAGAACCTTACTGTAGCTGAGTATGAGGAGGATTTCACGAGACTTCTCACTATTGTGCCGGATGAGGCACCCACTGAGAGCAAGAAGATTTTACTGTTTGTCGACGGGTTAGCTTGGAGGATCCGTCAGCACCTTATTGGAAATCTATCCCTGAGTACTTTCACTGATGTACTCAATGCAGCGTTACTACATTGCCAGGATCACCGCTTCCATCTTCAGGGAAGCAAGAGAGCAGGGGAGTCCAGCCAGCAGGGCAGGACCGGGGGTAATAGTGCCAGTGGGGCACCTACTCATGGACAGACTCGTCAGCACGAGCAGAGTTCCCATCAGGGGGACCCTGCTAAGTGATTTCATTCAGGTGATTCTAGGCAGGGATTCGGGGGTTTCAGGCAGGGCCAGCCTAATCAGCAGGGCCAACACCGACCGCAGGGACAGCAGCAGGGCTAGCAAGGCCAACAACGTGCACATCAGGGCCAACAGGGCCAGTGGCGTGGAGGTAACGGCCAGCAGGGCCATGGACAGCAGGGTCAGAGGGGCGAAAACTTCAAAGGCAGATGCTTTGGGTTCGGTAAACATGGCCATAGGCGCCAGGATTTCCCAGAGGGCGATAGGGCCCCACAGCAGCAAGGAGCCCGTAATGAGCCGCAGAGACCACTCTTTCCACCTGCCCTCCCAGCTCCAGCCCAGGTGCCAGCCCTACCAGCCATCCCAGCAGCTCCTGTACAGCAGGGGCAATTGCAGTATGGACGTGTCTATAATGTCCACCAGGCAGCAGCTCCATAGGCACCACCCGCGATTGAGGGTATGTTTCCTATCCATGGTACTATGGGTCGAGTTTTGTTTGATACGGGGGCAACGCATTATTTTATAGCTACACATTTTGCAAAGTCCTTAGGGTTGCTAGCCACAGCAGAGAGCACCGTGACGTGTGTCGACTCACCACTGGGGAGTGGGTCACTTATTTTCTTTATATGTCGAGGAGTGGGGGTAGAGATTGGTAGCTTGGTATTACCTGCAGACATGTTAGTCTTAGACATGCACGAGCATGATGTGATTATTGGTATGGATTGGCTCGCATCTTATAGAGCCATGATTGATTGCTTCGGTGGGAGCATTGTTTTTGCCATTCCGGGGCAAGAGATGTTTGTAGTGGCGATGCCTCGCCCAGAGGGAGGTTCGACCGCTCATTTGTATTACATAGAGGAGGATACCTCTAAGGAGGTTGTGATTCCCTTAGATTCGATCCCTGTCGTCAGGGAGTATTCCGATGTGTTTCAGGAGATACCAGGCCTACCGTCCAGTCGTGAGATAGACTTTATTATAGATTTATTGCCAGATACGAGACCTATCGCACGCGCACCGTACCGTATGGCTCCAGCAGAGATGTGAGAGCTACGAGATCAGATAGAGCAGCTGTTAGGTCAGGGCTTCATTCGTAGGAGTACCTCACCTTGGGGCGCCCCATTCTTGTTTGTGAAGAAGAGAGATGGTTCACTGAGATTGTGTGTGGACTACCGGGAATTGAACAAGGTCACGATACGGAATAAGTATCCGTTGCCTCGAATCGATGATCTGTTCGACCAGTTAAGGGGAGCAACTTTCTTTTCGAAGATAGATCTGAGGTCGGGGTACCATCAGTTACGTATTAGAGAGCAGGATGTTTCAAATACTGCCTTCTTGTCGAGATATGGGTCCTACGAGTTTAGGGTAATGACGTTCGGACTCACAAACGCTCCAGTCGTTTTCATGGACTTAATGAATCGAGTATTCAGAGAATTCTTGGATCAGTTTGTCATCGTCTTAATAGATGATATCTTGATATATTCACACTCCGAGGAGGAGCATGCCGAGCACTTGAGGCAAGTTCTTCAGACTCTACGAGAGCATCAGTTGTATGCTAAGTACGAGAAGTGTGGATTCTGGTTACGAGAGGTACAGTTCTTGGGCCATGTTGTTTCTGAGCAAGGGATAGAAGTTGACCTGAGCAAAGTGCCAGCGGTGAGGGAGTGGGGACAGCCCACGACACCGACAAAAGTGCGTAGTTTCTTGGGATTAGCCGGATACTACAGGAGATTCATTCGGGGATTCTCCAAAATAGCGGGTCCATTGACGAATCTGACTTGCAAAGGGGTACCATATGTTTGGGATGACGCTTGTCAGTTGGCTTTCGACGAGCTGAAGGACAAGCTTACTTCAGCACCAGTCCTTGCCTTACCAAAACCGGGTGTGGAGTACCAGTTTTATACCTATGCGTCCTTACGGGGACTTGGGGGAGTACTTCATCAGGAAGAGAAGGCTATATCTTTTGCTTCCCGCAAGCTTAAGCCGCATGAGAAGAATTACCCCACCCACGACCTGGAGTTAGCAGCGGTCGTCTTTGCATTGAGAATTTGGAGGCACTACTTATTGGGCGAGAAATTCCGTTTGTTCACAGACCATAAGTCACTGCAGTACCTATTCACTCAGCGAGAGCTGAATATGCGTCAGCGCAGATGGCTAGAGTTTGTCAAGGACTACCAGTTCGAAATACAGTATCATCCGGGGAAGGCCAACATAGTTGCTGATGCGTTGAGCCGTAGATCGGTAGACGATGTAGCGGACGTTTGGAAAGCGAAATGGAAGGAATTGGGTCACCAAGACGCAGTGGCACGATCGTTCATATCCGTAATGTCGGTCACGCCCGAGATTATTACAAGGGTGATACAGGCACAGACTACAGACCCGTTTTGCCAGGAGCAGATTGTGCGACTTCTAGCCTAGGGTGCTGAGTCCTATTCTGTTAGTTCTGATGGAGGTTTGCGGTTTAATGGGAGATTGGTGGTTCTAGAAGGCGCGGAGTTACGTCATGAAGTGATGACTCATTCTCATGGGTCCCGATTTGCATTACATCCGGGAGGTGATAAAATGTACCAGGACATGAGACGTCAATACTGGTGGAGTGGGATGAAGAAGGACATCGCCGAGTTTGTGTCCAAGTGTTCTACCTATCAGCTGGTGAAGGTGGACCACCAGAAACCGTCAGGATTGCTTCAGCCATTGGAAGTACCCGCGTGGAAGTGGGAGAGTATTTCCATGGATTTCATTACAGGGTTGCCTACATCACAACGGGGCCATGATTCTATCTAGGTGATTGTAGACCGTTTGACCAAGGTGGCTCATTTTCTGCCAGTGAGGATAGATTATACCACGGGTCAGTATGCTCAGTTGTTCATCGCTGAGATTGTCAGATTACATGGGGTGCCCCTGAATATTGTGTCAGATAGGGACAAGATTTTTGTGTCACATTTCTGGGAAAGTTTTCAGGAAGCTATGGGTACTGAGTTGAGGTTGAGTTCAACTTACCACCCACAGACAGATGGACAGATAGAGCGTACTAATAAGATATTAGAGGATATGATACGCATGTGTGTTCTCGATTTTGGAGGAGGTTGGGAACCACATCTTCCACTGGTAGAGTTTGCTTATAATAACTCTTATCAGTTTACGATTGGCATGGCTCCATTTGAGGCTTTGTATGGCAGGCCTTGTCGTTCTCTAACCTGTTGGCTCGAGGTGGGGGACAACAAGTTGCTAGGACCAGAAGTGATTCAAGAGACCTCCGCGAGGATTGAGATAATCAGGAGTCGTATTCGGGTAGCCCAAGACAGGCAGAAGAGCTACGCCGATGCGAAACGGTTCTTCCGGGAGTTTAATGTGGGAGATCAAGTGTTATTGCGTGTATATCCTATGAAGGGAGTGATGAGGTTCGGGAAGAAGGGTAAGTTGGCTCCGAGGTACGTAGGACCATTTCCCATCATCGAGAGGATTGGGCCGGTAGCATACAGGTTGGGATTGCCAGAACATTTACATCGCATCCACGATGTATTCCACATCTCGTCGTTGAGACGATATCTTCGGGATGATATGGCCCATACTCACATTGCGATAGATGAGATTGACTTACAGTCTGATAGCTCTTACGAAGAGAGACCAGTGGCCATTCTAGACTATAGTGAGAGGAGATTGAGGTCGAAAATAGTTCCACTTGTGCGAGTCCAGTGGGAGCATCATAATGTGGAGGAATCCACTTGGGAGCGTGAGGCAGATATGCGCGAGAGATATCCAGAGTTGTTTTTACCAGGTATGCCTTATTTTCCCAATTTTGGGACAAAATTCCGTTATTAGGGGGGAAGTATGTAATACCCCGTATTTTTAGGCTATATTAATTTGGGGATTTATTAAATTTAATGTGACGGTTTATTTAATAAAAATCCGAAAATTAATTATGTAATAATTATTACCGTGACGAGAGTTAGTAATTATGGCAAACTTGTTGAATATTACTAATGAGCATAGTAATATATTATATTGGTTATATTGAATATCATAAGTGAATTAAATGACTATTTTCGAAATTTAAGTCGGGACGTGCCCGTGTCGCGTCGGGACTAATTTTGTTAAATAATAAGTAAATATTTTATAAGTTGTTCGTATGGTCGTTTTGAGTGCGCCAACGAGTTCGAAAGGGTAGAGATAGTCAGAAAAGTATACCCGGGGGTTTAGTTTGGGTCTCGGGGCGTTTTTAGGCCTAATTAGTACCCCGGGAGGGCATTTTAGTCATTTTACATAATTGGGTAATTAAACCCACGAATTTCAGCCAACCTATATCAGCCATTAGGTTAGCCTCTTAGGGTTAGAACCTTCACAAATCAAGTGACGGCCATTGGAGAAGAGGGGAAAGAGCTCCAAGGCAAATCAAGGCCAAAAAGCCACCGGATTTCACCGTCACCACCACCACCGCGTAGATCACGAGACAAGGAACGCAGCCATACCAAAATCATCCGGGAATCTGCATACCAAAAATCCCAGGCAAGTGTTTAACTTGCGTATTTTCGTTAATGCAATCTTCATATTAATTTAGGATTGAATTGTGATGAAAATTATGGAAGAAAACCCAATCTTTGATAGGAAAAACCCATGTAGTATTGATGTATATGTTGATTCTGGAACCCCTTGCCATGTAGAGGTAATAAACCAAGAAATTTGGTGATCATAATAAAGAAATATTGGAGAAAGATTCATTAGAAATTTGTTTAAAAAAATTTTAGGGTTCTTGATAATTGGACATGATTTTAGGTTGAAAATCCATGTTTAATGATAGTTACACGCATGCTTTACGTTATAAACACCTGGTATAATGTTATAATGATGATAGTAGGATTTTTGGGGCGATTAGAATGGAAAAACATCGTTTTAGATGAAGAAGCTGGATGAAACCCGTAACTGCATTCTGCAGAATTTTGCCCAGAACTGCTTGATCGATCGATCGAGCCTAGAGCTTCGATCGATCGACCCCTCCTGGAAGACTCCTAATTCCCTCTTTAAATGCGTTAAATTCAAATTGTCGTGATATAATTCTTGGGCACTCTTGATAAATTGATTTGGGAGACATTGAGGACCAGTAGGGTATATGAAGAAATGTTGGAACCTTTAGTCTTTAACGAAAATGGTATTTATGGGATATTTACTTTAGGTTAGTGGATTTATGAATTTAAAGGGTGAGGTGCGTAAGAGAGTTACGTTGGAACCTAATAAAGACACTTACTGAAATTCAGATTTGTGAGGATGTAGCCCATGAGTGTTAGGTAATAAGGGAGGAAACCCTTCGAGTTAAGGTTACGAATGAAACCTTATGCGCAATTCTATAAATGTGAAATTAAGGATAAATGATATAATTACGGGTGATGAGAAGAACCTATATTAATTTGATGAAGTGGTATATTTCTTGAATGTTTTGAGTGTAAAAGCATAATTCATGAGGGCTACTAATGTTATATTTCTTGAATGTTTTGAGTGTTGTTTTTAGTTTTAACATTTGACACAATTTTGGGTGCTCAGAGAGGCTTGTTCCCCTAATACGGGGGAATGTTCTTGTTAGTTTACCAAGTTTATTTCTACTTTAGTAATGAGAGTTTTTATTTCAAGTAATTTTATTACTTATTCTCTATTTTATTTCTACTCCAGTAATGTTACCTGATATTTTATATAAACACTTAGTTTTATCCCCCCCATGGTCGAAATTATCTTAGTTTTCTGAAGAACTAAATTCTATGAACCAAAAACTTTTTGTTATTTTAACTTGGACCCTCCCTCTTTTTCATATTTTAATAAATGTGTTAATATGTGCCTTCAGAACACATCCTTTACGCCTTCTCTGTGATCTATTCAAACCCAAACTCCATATGAGATAACAATGATTCTTCCAAAGCACCCTATTTAGTTCACTACTGGGAGTTTAACCAAATAACTTGACTAAAGTGATTCCAATGATGCAATCTAAACATGTTAGAAATAATAACAATCTTCTTCATGATTACAATTCCAACCTTTAAAGAACACCAAACTATCAATTCTCACACAAGTATGAGAAATATCCTCCATATTCTTTCCCAAGATTTCAACATTACAAATCAGAGGGAAGAGTTTTCTAGGGTGCATCTATATACTAAAAAAATATGTGAATCCAAACACAAAATCAAGGTGTCATCCAAAATAGGGGTTGTACCGCATTGGCATTCTGAACATGGGAATGTTCCTACACTAAAGAATAATAAACGAATAATCCTTCATAACTTTTCCCTTGAGTTAGATATCAGGATCTTACACATTACATTCTCCCCAATTTCCCTCAGTTGTTTGGTTAAAGTTTTTGTGATTTCCTGAAATCTGGCAATTGTAAATTCACATCTAAATTCCCATAATTAATTTCAACAGTTTGAATAATAGGATGTCAATTCATTCCTAAAGCTCAAACTTTATACCTCGTGTGAATTTATCAATATAGCCTAGGATTCCTAGAAAGGAAAAAAACTCTCTCTATACATACTTAGATGAATGTCGCATGGAATATTAAATTTTAACAAGTGGACATAATTTTCTTTGATTCCACCCCATCCATCATTGAGAGATATTTAAAGAAAATGTAATGGAGACGAGATAATCACAAAGGAGAAACTGTTTAGGGAGATGAGTAAGTTGATCTTTAATAAAATGTGAAACCATGACATTTGATGAACTATACCCATATCCATAAGGATCATAAAATGGAGGAGGCATGTACAAATCCCTTCGAATGCCCATGTAGGGACTAGGTCACCGTGGATGGAGCTATCTTATCCCAAGAACAGTTCGTTCTCACAAGATTGTGATGGATTTTTTTCCAAGTTTCACCAGATTGGCTTACCTCCCCTCTCACCAAATTCTTGGAGCTACAGAGGAATGTCACACCTACTATAGTGGGTTCTACCCTTCCAGGCGACAATATCGGCCTCTATAGTGGCCTTCCTAGTGTTTATCCTTATATTTGATCCCTATTATCCAACAACTAATTCCCACCCTTATTTATATCTATACTTAAAGTTATAATTCCTAAAAAAATCAGATGCAATCTTCGGAGGAGATAAAGTCTATCCCTGGTCTATATCCACAACTGACGCAACTCCGTACCGGAGTCTCACTACTACTTAATTATTAAGAAATATAAATTTATTTCCGATTATTTTAGAATGGGCTATTCTTATCTACTACAGCCTCATATACTTATTAAGGACTGTATTTCATATATCTCATTACTACAACATTTTAGAACGAATTCTCCACTTAGGGATCCTGTTATTCATTTTTATGAATTCTAATAATTCTCTTTTTTAATTAATTGCTCATTAGTACTTCTTTTTGTATAGATTTTTAGTTCCACATTTTTATTGGACTGTTGAATTTTTATAACAGGTCATATAGTTTGTGGTGAGGAAGGTGATGCTATTAACAGGTCATATTGTTAGAGCTTAATTGATTTGAGGCTTTTGTATCAGTTACTCACTCCAATTGATTTGAGTTTTGATGGTTTCTTTACCTTTTAGGTGTCTCGGACACAAGGTTATCGCTGACATGTTGAATTTATACTTACTCTTTATTAAGCTCAGTAAAGTAACTAACAGGATTGAGCAGGAGCTTGACAAAGCCAAGTCTGCTGCTAAAGAAAAGCAACTTATGTACAAAAACGGTCTAGCTAAAGTTTCATCGCTTGAAAAATCAATTCGCGAACATGCTAATAATTGGGAGAGTAGGATAAAAAATATATAGAAGAATATTAAGGAAGTGAAGGCCCAGATGCAGTCAGCCTCTGAGGATATCAAGGGGCATCAAAATCAAAGGGAGAAGCTAATTATGGAAATGAAAGCACCAATTTATATACTAGATGAGGTTAACGTAGCTCCTAATTTAATTCACATGTAGAATAGTGAAAGAAGGCATGTTCAATAATTCCAACATTATTTTTCGTACCAAATTTGACTTAGTCCCCCTGGCACGAGCATTAATCCTACTTGTACCTTAGACAGGCCACGGGTGGGATGTTAAGCCTAAATTTTTATCCTCTAACAGAAATTTTGCAATTATAACCAAGGATAAGTTCACCCCCACTCCCAAGAAAATAACCGATCAAAAGATGAACATATTCGCATAGAAACTTTCTTCCAAAGAGGCCCTTCAGGCATGTAAAAGAGACATGACCAATGTTATAAGTATTTCTATAGATGAATGGAGAAAGAATATCATGTAAACAAAACTTGTATAACAGTTGTATACCTTGATATATTTGTCAAACTTAATAAATACTTGATGGTATCTTCAAGCCTGAAGTACAACAGCTTTCAAATCAGTGAGAGACATTTATAACGAACATGTCCATTCACACTAAATCCATATTCCTACAAGGACGAATATAGCACTACTATTTACATAAATAATAGAGGAGATAAAACAAGTCTCATTACAAATTAATATATAATTATTATCAGTTTGGGATTGATAAAAGGCCCCCAAACTCACAAATCCCAAGAAGAAATAACTTACAAATCACAACACACCAAAATGACAAGAAACCGAGAAAATAAAACTATGGAGTCCGTATCAAGAAGAAAAGAATGCAATAATAAAACAACCTCAAGAAAACTTTTTGTAGCTCAGTGCGTACATTTTTACACGCTCATAATGCTTCCGATTTCATTCCTTTCAAAAATTCAACCAAAGAGGAAGACGATCCAATAACTACTCCCCATTACACATGGGTATATACATGTTCAGCGCTAACAAGACTAATAAAATCCTCAACTTTTTTATTTTTATTGTGCTTTTAATAGATCAAACAAGTCTCATTACAAATTAAATATGAGATGATGTGGGATAATCCATTATTTTGTAATGTTCTTGAATATAAGTTATATATTAGGTTGTGTAAGATTGAGATAATAATTGCAAGTTGAAACTCTATTATCCATATAAATTATGTGCCAAAATGTTAAATGTGAAGCTAAATTATATGCCAACATGTTAAATTATGCACTAACAAACTCACATTCATATAAGCTAGTTGCAACGGTAGCTAATTACAACATTAAATAATTGCAACAAAACAATGAGGGCTTTGATACTGAAAATTTCAATTATAATAGGGATAACAGAGGATCCCCATCACCCCCATCCTCCAATATGGATTGATGGATTATGATGTAGATATTATTGTTCTTCATTTGTTGTAATTTTTATAATAAATTGTGCAAACATAATGGATAAGACTTAAGAGATTGAGCTCAATTCTTCTAAATATAATATCTCTTGACAAAGTATATTTATAAAAGGAATAGAAACTCATGAAAATATCATTCAACATATTTTAAATCTCATTAGACTACAAGCTTTTAATTGTGTGTTCTCTCGAGGTATTATTCAACACATTATACTAGCAATAGATATCAGATCTTAAAGTATTATTCAACCAATATCAGATTTCATTTATGCTAGTCTCAATGTGGATGAATATTTCCTAAGGCAGAAGGCTAATAAAAAATGGGAAAAGGAAGGAGGGACATATGTTAATCCTAAGAAACAAATGGTTCTTCAACTAAACTTATGCCCTAGATAATTCCCTGATGGAGCTGAATACTTCTTAATTAGCCTAAAAAAGTAAAATAACAAATGAAGTAACCGCATTTAGAATAATGATGATGAATTTTCTTCTTTAATCTTTATTTTAATACTAGATGTAATAATTAATAAAATGCAAGAAATATAAAATGCATCCATTCATTAATCATTTTTAAAATATTAAACTAAGAAAATAGTGTCAAATTTCATGAACATCTAAGCATCCTTAAAAATAAAACCATTCATAACTGAAATATTCATGTCAATTTTCATCTGCATTCACGTGAACATCTAAGCATCCTTAAAAATAAAACCATTCATAACTGAAATATTCATGTCAATTTTCATATTCATTCACGTGAACATCTAAGCATCCTTAAAAATAAAACCATTCATAACTGAAATATTCATGTCAATTTTCATCTTCATTCATATCAGCATCATAATCATCATTGGTCTCCTCATTTTCATCACTTTCATCTAAATCACTCTCATTATTCATCACACATGCTAACAGATTAGAAAATCAGTGCAGAATAATAGATTATGAATGATGGAACCAATTTTCATCAATATTTTGTCTGATTAGGAAGATTTTGAACTGACAAAATTGATCTGAGAGTACTCTTGTGGGAGTTATTTTAAAAATCCACAAAATCTGAACAAGTATCATTTGCAAAATTGTGAAAGAAGAAATCTAAGTAGGTGAGAACCCAACATAGAGTTGTTAAGATCCAGCATATAAAGATTATTATGATAAATTCGGGGTGCCAATGAAAGAAGAGAAGAACTAATGCAAAGACTAATAATACCAAGTTGACATATAAAAGACTTTGGGTAGGATGTAAGAGAGGATGAGGGTGGTGAAAAAGGATTGCTGCAGGAGATTGAGAATGAGATGGAAATCTTAATTAATGCCATGACTAGCAATACCAACCAAAGAAAAGTTTCCAATACCTGTAATCGATGAATGAGGTCTTTTAACCTTATTTGAGTATTGCTGCTTGAAAATGGGTTTTAGAATATAAAAAAATTAGAGAATTTTTTAATGTAAAGAAGAGAGTACAAAGAGTGTTTAGGTAAAAAATGAATTGGTGGGAATTTTTATTAAAACCATTTGAAGATACACCTCGTTCACCTAATTTTTTTAAGCTTTTAAGGGGTTGTTATGAGGGGAAACAAATAAAATGGAAAGTACAAGGAGAAACATCAGACCTATATGTTTGGATTTGAAGAAAATGACTCTGAAGTTTGAAATAAGAGGCCAAATAGTAGAATTATAAGGATACTATGGAAAGATGCATCGGCATATGATCACAATAAAGGAACTCAACAAGTTATGCTGTAAGACTAAATTCTCTATCACATGACAACTAAACATAGTGCCAAACACAATAGAAGACGTGCATATCCCTTTAATTAAATAACATGACATGATTTGTAAAGAACCTACTGAACTACCCCTAAAGTAATGCAAGACCACTATATTCCACCTCAGAAGGGTCTGAACATAACAACATTAGGTCTTACTAGTACCCTCGCATAAAAAAGTCAAAAATTTAAAAGATATGAAAGAAATGCTATAATCTAGTGTAATAAGGCCATCTAGTAACCCCTTTGCATCTGCAGTCTTATTGGTCATGAAAAAGATATCACATGGGGAATGTGTATTGATTACAGGGGGTCAACAACCAAACCATAAAAAATAAGTTTTCAATCCCAGTCATTGAATAATTCTTGGTGAATTTCATGGCACTAACATCTTTTCTAAACTTGATCTCAAATTTAGTTATCATCAAATCAGAGTTAACGAAACAAATATTCCTAAAATAAGCTTCAGAACACATAACGGCCACTATGAGTTTTTAATGATGCCATTTGACCTTACCAATGCTCCATCTTCATTCCAAGCTCTTATGAATTCGGTTTTTAAGGATCACCTCTAGAAGTTCATTCTTGTTTTCTTTTATGATATTATTGTTTATAGTACTAACATGGCAGAGCATGTACATCAATTGAACTAGGAGATCTGATGAGTAACAAAATACCTCAGTAATGTGTCTACGTTGAGGGATATCTATTTGTTCCAAAAAAAATTAAACTATACCACTTCATCAAAATTTAGTTCACATGCCATCACATCAAAGTATGATGTAAAAACACATTCTATGCACCGCGTATAATGGTATCATAATGCAATGGATATCTACTTCATTACAGATGAAATGTGCTACTGACATTTTTATAGTGCTTTAACTGGACTAATGCACATATGGTAGAAGACCCATTTTTAAGAAACTTCTACTTCGATGCGAAGCCTACGATATGTGTGTCCTGCCTTCAAAGCATTCGACAAAGGGATAATGAGATGAGACGTGAGTAACTCACGCAGTTCAATAATGAGAAGTTGGAAATTGTCGATTAGGACTAAAATAATTATCATGGCTATTATGTGTGTATTGTAACCAAGAATAGACATATACTATAAGTAAGTGCAAAATGGCCCTTAAATAATGCTTAAGGGAAAAAATAAATTAATTATGCGGGAACCTTAGGCCAAAGACAAAGACATCTAATAAATTTTTTACTAACTATAAATCATGAAAGCATGTAGTTCCGAAGCAGAACATATTGATGAGGAAATATTAATGATACTTAGGAACAATGAGGAAAAAAAATGCTCATGCACAAGAAAGCAGAAGAATCCAACATCATCATCAAGAATAAAAAATCATATACGAAAATAGTGTCAAACTCAATAATCAATACTCATCATCATAAAAAATACAGTCATTCATTAATCATCAATAAATATATAAATAAATATATAAATAAATAAATAAAGAAATAAATAAATAAAGAAATTGACTCTCCATCACTATTTATCCATTCATACATATGATGTGAATGAAATAAATGCATTCAGTCATTAGTCAATTTTAAAATAATAAACTAAGAAAAGAATATCAAATTTCGTGAACATCCAAGAATCCTTAAAAATAAAACCATTCATAACTAAAAAATTCATGTCAATTACCATCTTCATCCATGTCAGTATCAAAATCATCACAGGTCTCCTCATTTTCATCACTCTCACGTATATCACTCATATTAGATTCCTAGTCCTCCTCTGAATCATCTTTATAAGCCTCTGTCTCTGAAGCATCCTCATCACTACAATCCTCATAAATATCAACACGGATATCATCACCGCCATCTATATCAACTATGTTGTCAACTGTCGTTCCCTCCATGGCAGCCCTAACCCATGTAATATCCCCATCATGGTTGATTAAAATGTCATCCAGTTGTTGGATATTATACGTCTCACCTTATACATCTATTATGTCATCTCCATAAGTATCTTTACCATACATGTCTTACAAATCTCTCAGTGTCATATTCACGATAACTTGTCAATCTTCTTCAATTGGGTCTCGCACATACCAAATTTGTTCGGCCTGAGATGCTAATATAAACGGTTTATCTGGCAGTCGATTATGCTTGTATAGTGAATGTTTGAAGTTCACTAATGTGAAATAAAAATCATCCTTTGTTGTCCCCGAATGGGTATCAACCCAATCACACTTGAATAACAAAAACATGAAATCATTTGAATAGCACAATTTAAATATATCTATTAATACTCCATCATATGTTACATCCCCCGAAATAGGTCGTTAGTCCTTTGCACTTGCAAAACTTTCGGTGGTGGCATCAAGCATAACTCCACTATTTTGAGTATTCAATCCTCTCTCACGCTACTTTTTACAAAACCTGAACCCATTTACAATATATCCCATGTATATCCTAGCCCATTGGGAGGGCCCTGAAGCCAAAATTGAAACTTCATTTGACACTTCACCCTCATTTAGATTCCGTACCTAAAAAAATTTAAATGACCGAGTAACAAAAATTAAATGTGTAAAAATTAAATGTGTTATTAATATTTTAAAATATGGTTACACATAAATACAAAGCTGACTTACATGATCCCTAAACCACTTGTGAAACGTTTCGTTGTGAATGCGGTTAATTTCGTCCTACACGAGGTCTCTCCCATTTTAGCATTGTTATATGTTTCCTGTAAAACATGTATGTATAAATTGAATAACGTAGAGTGATATTTAATTACTTAAAGTTTAAAATTCATTCAATTATTATCTCACCTGCAAAAAGGCTTCACTGTGGCTGAGTCGAATAACACATACCGACGTGCTTGTGAAAACGAAGTGTCATCAAGCATAAATGCTACTCCTTCACCTAATGTACGACCTATCGAACTTGAGTTGGCATCAGCTTCATCATTTCATAAAGGTCGATTGAACTTATTCTCAACATCACCCAGGTACCTCACATAGAATGTCATGCATTCCTCTGCTAGGTATCCTTCAGTAATTGAACATTTTGGATAACTTTGGTTACGAACATATTCTTTTAGTGTGAATAAAAACTTGTTCATCATTGTAAAAAAATCAAAGTAGTATTTATATGCATTAATTTAGGTGACACAAACATCATATATGAAATGTACCTCTCGATGGGATATATCCATCAAAATTGTACTGGTCCACCAATCATTGCCTCCTCAGCTAAATGGATTATCAAATTATCCGTAACATAAAAAAACATTAGGAGGAAGATTTTATCAAGATGACAGAGTGTAATAACAACACGATCTTGTAGATATTCATAGTCTTTGAAGGTCATTGTCTTTGAACAAAACTGCCAATAGAAATTTTATAATTCAATCAAAGACCTGGCTACATTCGTAGGCAATGATTTTCATACTTCCAATGGGAGTAGTTGTTGCATTATGATATGATTATTGATGATGCTAAGATTTAGCATCACCAGGTAAGTGTTAGTGAGCTCAAGCAGTAGCAGCCATGGCAGCCATAGAGATATATGAGTGTATAGAAGGGGATGAGTATAAGAGGAAATAAGACTGATGTATAGTGGTTCAGCCAAATTGGCCTACATCCACTGTGAGCGTGTGATCCACTAAGTATGGGCACTAATGGCCTTGGATACAATGCACATAACCCTCTCTCTCTCTCTAGTGTGTGTGAACAAGCAGAGTTTTAGCTAGGGCTACTGTTCATGGATCGATCTCTGTAGGGTTGTAGGTGACAAGTATATATATGTCTTGGGGGGTGTAGTGTACCCCCCAAGTAAGCATGGTGCATGTGAATGATGATCTAACCAATTCCCTGTTGACACCTGTAGATGCCAAATGATGGCATAATATTCCCTCACGTGAGGGTGTGATTCGGTTATAACGGTCTGCCACGCGTCATATGAGCCTCACGCGCACTGTTCCACGCGTCTCCCAAACCACGCGCTAAGATGATGTCACCCTCGGCCTATGATATGAGGCCGAGGGCAAAGTTCCCCCTGGCAGTGAGTATGGTCTAATTTAAGCCTCGTACTGTCGGCCCCTCGAAGGGTCGTCCGGGGCCTGCTGAAGGGTCGGCCCCTCGGAGGGTCGTCCGGGGCCTGTTGAAGGGTCGGACCCTCGGAGGGTCGTCCGGGGCCTGCTGAAGGGTCGGCTCCTCGGAGGGTCATCCGGGTCCTGTTGAAGGGTCGGACCCTCGGAGGGTCGTCCGGGTCCTGCTGAAGGCCGAGTCCAGGAGGGGTCATATGGAGCCAAATGAGGGGTCGGCCCCTCGGAGGGTCGTCTGAAGGGGTTGCCTTGATCCCGGCAGTCAGGGGGTAAATATGGGTATATCAATCACCCCCCAGCCCTTAGCCATTGATGTTGTTGAGATGGCTGAGGGATAGTGTTGCTTTTGAGGCGGATGTATGGTCAGTGAGATGAGGGATGCCTGTCAACATGAGGTGACACTTGGGCGGTTGCCCACTGTCATCTCCAGTTCCCTAGGTAAGGCGGCTGTATGGTCAGTGAGATGAGGGATGCCTGTCAACATGAAGTGACACTTGGGCGGTTGCCCACTGTCATCTCCAGTTCCCTAGGTAAGGCGGCTGTACTATGCTTGGGGCTTTGTGCCCTAATGATATCCTCCTCGTGGGCTGTGTTTTGCTTTGGGAAGTGAGCCCCCTTAATTAGCAAAGATATTAAAAGGATTTTCAAATCCTTTTCCCCTTCTAGCTTCTTCTTCATCTTCGCGCCCTTACTTTCTCTCTCTACAATTCCAGCTAACTCCATAGCCGTTTCTTCGCTGATTTCTCCATCGCTCTTCACTCAGCCGTTGCTCTTGTTTCCAGGTACTCTTCTTTGCCTGAACTCTCCTCTAGCTCTTCCATTTCCTTTGTGTGTTGGGGTCGAACCCCTTTTAGCATTTTTCTGGTTTTTCTCGCATTTTTCTGGCATCTTTTCCGGCGAACGACTTCGACTGTTCTTGAGTGTTCTTGAGCGAACCTTTCATATTCCCAGTTTTAGATCCAAAAGTCATAGGTTGGTCAATTGGAGTTTGTTTGTGGTTAGATTAGTAAAATCATCTCAAGTGTTAGGTCTCCCCCTTAATGCTTAGGAGGCTTTACGATTTAGCAGACGAGTTTCCATCCTTGAGGGAGAAGTTCTTCATAGAGATCAGGCGCATAGAGGAAGAGGAGGAGAGGAGACGACGGGACGACCCCATTTGGGTACGACCCATCTTTCCCCTCCCCTTGAAGAAAATTCTGCCCTCTGAGCCACAAGGGTCGTCCTATCGTCCATCCGACAGTCAGACGTTTGAGGGTGGTATGGACGAGCGTGCGTCTTCACCTGCAGGTGCTGGTCCCTCTGGAAGGAGAGGGTCGTCTGAGGACGTCCAGGACCATCAGGCCGAGGGTGTGGGACCCTCTGAGGCTGTCCCTGTGACGGCCCTATCCCCCCATGCATTTCAAATGACTTTTCACGGTTCGCCCCCAAGAGGTGAAGAGGACGAGAGACAGGAGGCTGAGGGTTATGCTGAGGACTCTGATGATGATCCCATTGACACTTCTCACGCCTCTGCTTATGTTTCCACTGTGAAGGATCGTGACCTCTTGCTGTGGAGGCATCAGTTCGGCATAAAGTCCTCTGTGACTATGAGGGTTCCCAACCCCGATGAGCGAGTTTATCAGGGAGACGAGGGGGAGGTTGCTGTTTACGAGCAGATGCTTAGGGTAGGTGTTAGGTTCCCTCTACATCCTACCATTGTTGAGATCCTGTCTGCCCTTGGGGTTTCCCCCTCTCAGCTCCCCCCCAACTCTTGGAGGGCAATTCTTGGCTATATATCTCTTTGGAAGAGTGTCTTCACAGATGAGCCCTCAGCAGACTTATTCATAGGTTGTTATAACATTACCTCATCGTCCAAGCAGCCTGGTTACTACCACTTAGGGGCCAGGAAGTCTGACAAGAAGATCCTTCATGTAGCCCAGACCTCAAATCATGACTGGAAGAAGAGGTATTTCTTCATCTCTGGGGACTGGGAGTTCCCCTCTGGGGTTGATCCTCTTGAAGATAGTCCGAGGGTTTCCCAGGTATGGTCCAAACCTTCCATGAGGGCACGGTCTGACCCTGGATTAAGTCAGGAAGAGAGGGTAATTGTTGACTATCTGAGGGACCAGGGGAAAGAGGGTGGACTTCCAAAATTTGAAGATCTAATGACCCCTCATCACCTCAGAGAAGCTGGCCTGAGGGTCGGCCCTTTGACAGAATTATGTGAGTGTTTTTCCATTTTCGCATTATGATTCTTTCTAAGTGTTCCCTCTTTGCCTCTGTATCTTTCTGACGTATTTCCTTCTTTTCAGGTCGTCCTGCGAACATTTCTGACCAATTGTGGGAGATGACTGCCCCCAGCTTGTTGTCCGGTCTTGGCAAGAAGAAAGGGAAGGAACCTCAGCAAGCCCAGAGGAAGTCAACGGCCGAGGGGCCGAGGCCGGTAGAGCCGACCGTGGATAGTCGGAAAAGGAAGCAGCCTGAAGCTCCTGAGGGCTCTCGTCCTGATGCACGGACGAGGGCGAGGGCAGAAGTGTCTGAGGGGTCTGCCTCCAGCATGGGGGCATTTTGGTCTCAAAATTTAGCATCCTTGAGGTCTGACCCTTCTTCCCTCATAGCCAACTTAAGGGCGGCCAAGGTCTCCATGTTTTCTGCCCCTTCGGCCTCTGACTACGACTTTTTGTCGAAGATGCCCCCTGCCAAGGTGTATGATTACGGTCTGCATACCATGGCCCAGGTATTTGTTTCTACCGTACTTCCTCAGTTAATTTTTTGTCAATCTGTTCCCTCGGCCTCTTAATGTTTGCTTGTTCTTGTGCAGTCTATTTGTGCTTGGGCGTCGGCTACAAAATGGATGGCCGAGAATCAGCTGAAATTTCAAGAGGCTGACAGGGCCATTCAGCACGAGGCTCTTCTGCAGACTGAACTGGATGCTGCAAAGGCTGAGCTGGGTACTGCAAGGGCTGAGCTGGAGGGTATGAGGGTTGAGCATACCAGGGTCTTGAATGAGCTACAGACGCAGCATGAGGCAGACCTGAAGGCCAAGGACGACCTTATTAAAGACAAGGATGCGGCCTTGAATAACCTGGGGGCTCACTTCAAGACCGAGCTTGAGGGTGCAGTAAGGAAGGCCGGGGCCGATGCTGTTGAGGCCTATAAGGTTTCAGACGAGTTTCAAGGCTTCGGCCTTGAGTATCTTGAGAGGGGAATTAGGACGGCCTGTCGGTGGGTCGTCCTAAAATTTGCTGATGCAGTGACGACTATCCGCCCCTCCCTTGAAGCCGTCCAGCTAGATGACCCCTTAATTGCTGAGGCCTTGGCACAGGTTGAATCCCAAGTCCACGTTGAGGGTACCGGCACATCTGAGGATCAGCCTCTGGTGGTCGTAGATGAGACCCCTGTAATCGACGTGCCCTCTGAGTGTGCTCAATAGGGTGGCTGTCTGTGGCCCTCACCCTCTTCTTGTAACATTTATTTGTATTTTTGTTGATCAAACATTTCCCTTATTTGTAATATAATCACTGTCTTCTATTCCTGTCTTTGCTTTGTGATGCTTAGAAATTAACAATATTACCAACTCCTCCCTCGTCATTTTGAGGGTAAATGGGGTCGTCTCTCCCATTTGCCCTCTTCATAGCCGAGGGTGTTTACCACCAAATTATGGTGTTTTAAATCAAGTCCACCCTCGTCTTTTTGAGGGGAGTGGAGGGGTCGTCCCCTCCACTGGTCCCCATTATAGCCGAGGGATCAACTAACCTAATTAATGGATTTTAATTTAGTCTTCCCTCGGCTTTTTTGAGGAGAGTGGAGGGGTCGTCCCCTCCACTGGTCCCCATTATAGCCGAGGGTTCAACTAACCAAATTAATGGATTTTAATCTAGTCTTCCCTCGTCTTTTTTGAGGAGAGTGGAGGGGTCGTCCCCTCCACCGGTCCCCATTATAGCCGAGGGATCAACTAACCAAATTAATGGATTTTAATTTAGTCTTCCCTCGGCTTTTTTGAGGAGAGTGGAGGGGTCGTCCCCTCCACTGGTCCCCATTATAGCCGAGGGATCAACTAACCAAATTAATGGATTTTAATGTAGTCTTCCCTCGTCTTTTTTGAGGAGAGTGGAGGGGTCGTCCCCTCCACTGGTCCCCATTATAGCCGAGGGATCAACTAACCAAATTAATGGATTTTAATTTAGTCTTCCCTCGTCTTTTTTGAGAAGAGTGGAGGGGTCGTCCCCTCCACTGGTCCCCATTATAGCCGAGGGATCAACTAACCAAATTAATGGATTTTAATTTAGTCTTCCCTCGTCTTTTTTGAGAAGAGTGGAGGGGTCGTCCCCTCCACTGGTCCCCATTATAGCCGAGGGTTCACCTTCCCATGCATGCTAGGACTGACAATAGGATGAAGGAAACACTGATATTTCTCATTAATTTTCCAAGTGTTCTGTTGGAGCAACCCCAATTACAATTATGGCCTTTCAAGACCTTACAACACTACTGATAGTATTTCTTCAAATGATCTGCATTCCAGGGGTTTGAAAAAGGTTCCCCCTCTAAGTTTTCTAGCCTGTAGGTCCCTGGGACAACTTCATCGATGACCCTATATGGGCCATGCCAATTAGGATGGAGCTTGTTGGGTTTCTGCCAAGTCTTTTTAAGAACCAAGTCTCCCACTGCGATAGGCCTCTGTTTCACCCTTTGGTTGTAAAACTTTGCGGTCCTCTGCTGGTAGGAAGCTTGCCTTATCTCAGCATCCTCCCTTCTTTCCTCAATCAGGTCTAGGTCAAGTCTTCTCTCTTCCATATTCCCCTGGGGATCATACATTTGGACCCTATGAGTAGGAAACTCCACTTCGGTGGGGATGACTGCTTCTGATCCATAAGCTAACATGAATGGGGTCTCCCCGGTAGGGGTCCTTACTGTCGTCCTGTATGCCCACAACACTGCATATAACTCCTCGACCCATCTTCCTTTTGCCTCCTCAAGCCTCTTCTTAATCCCATCTAGGATTGTCCTGTTCGTAACTTCGGTTTGCCCATTGGCCTGAGGTCGGCCTGGGGTGGAGAAAAATTGTTTGATACTTACCCTCTCACAGTACTTCTGTAAAGAGGCATTCTTGAACTGGGTCCCGTTATCCGAGATGAGGGTGTTGGGTAGACCATATCTGCATATCACATTCTTCCAGATGAACTGGAAGGTCTTCTGCTCCGTGATCGTGACCATCGGCTCGGCCTCTACCCACTTTGAAAAGTAGTCAATTGCTACGATGAGGAACCGATAGTTATTGACTGCTCTCGGTAAGGGTCCTACCAGATCAATCCCCCATATTGCGAACGGCCATGGGGATGTAATGGAGGTGAGAGGCTGGTGAGGTTGGTGAGGGATGGTAGCAAATCTTTGGCATTTATCACACTTTTTAACATATGCGGCAGCATCTTTTCCTAAGGTCGGCCACCAGTAGCCTTGGGTGATCACCCTCTTTGCCAAGGATCTACCCCCAATATGGCTTGAACACGACCCTTCATGCACGTCTTGCAAAATGGAAGGGACCTCTGAGGGATGCACACACCTAAGTAAGGGGAGCAGAAACCCCTTTTTATACAGCGTGTCTCCGATGACAGCGAACTTTGCAGCCCTGTACCTCAGCTTCTTCCTCTCTTGGCTCGCTTCTGGCATCTCTCCCCCTCTAATGTATCTGATCAGGGGGTCCATCCATGAAGGTTCTTGAGAAACATTCATGCAAACACCAAGTGTTCCCTCGTCGTCTTCGATAGTTGGTCGAAGCAAGATTTCTACCGGGACTGTCCTCCTTATGTCTGTCCTAGTAGCTGAGGCCAACCTTGCAAGGGCGTCAGCACGGCCATTGTCGAGCCTAGGTATCCTCTTGAATTTCACTTCTTTGAAGTTTTTCAGCAATGACCTCACCTTATCAAGATACCTAGCCATCCTCTCGTCTTTGGCCTCATAGGCTCCTAGTATCTGATTCACCACCAGCCTTGAATCACTGTGAACCAAAATTTGGCTGACACTAAGGGATTTGGCCAAGGAGAGGCCAGCTATCAAGGCCTCATACTCAGCCTCATTGTTGGAGGCTTTGAAATTGAACCTCAGGGCGTACTCGACGTCTGTGCCATCGGGTGCTGATAGTATCAGTCCAGCACCACTTCCACTATCACAGGAGGACCCGTCAACGAAGAGGCTCCACGGAGTCTTTCCTTCAGAAAAATTTCCCTCAGAGAGGGACCCCTGTCTAAAGATGTATCTTCCCTCTTTGTTTTCAGTCACTTTCCTTCTAGCGGTGCTCGTCTCAGCCATTTCTGCGGGTGTGTCTGCGGGTCTGTCTTCTGTATCTGCCTTCCCGAGGGTCTCACCCTCGGCCTCATCTTCTTCCCATGTGAACTCAGCCACGAAGTCTGCCAAGGCTTGCCCCTTAATGGCTGTCTTAGGCTGATACACAATGTCAAATTCCCCCAACTCTATAGCCCAGGTCATTAGCCTTCCTGATTTTTCAGGCTTGTGTAGGACCTGCCTCAGAGGAGAGTCAGTAAGGATGACCATAGTATGGGACTGGAAGTATGGTTTCATCTTCCTTGAGGCATGGATCAAGGCATAGGCCAACTTCTCCATCCTCGGGTATCTCTGCTCTGCCCCCTGGAGTGCCTTGCTGTTGAAATATACGGGCTTCTGTATCCCATCTTCGTCTCTTACGATTGCTGCACTGATAGCGGATTCTGAGACAGCAAGGTACACGTACAGTCGTTCACCCTGCACGGGTCGTGACAGCAGCAAGGGAGACCCTAAGTATGATTTCAGCTGCTTGAAAGCCTCATCACACTCTTCGCTCCATTCAAAGGCTTTCCTGAGGATCTTGAATAATGGTAGACACCTGTCTGTAGCCCTTGACACAAATCTGTTCAAGGCAGCCACCCTCCCTGTGAGCCTCTGAACGTCTTTAATGGACTTGGGGGTCTTCATCTCAATAAGGGCCTTTATCTTTTCAGGATTGGCCTCGATGCCTCTTTGATTGACAATGAACCCCAAGAACTTCCCCGCTCCGACCCCGAAGACACACTTGGCCGGATTGAGCTTCATTTTGTATTTATCCATTGTATTAAAGGTCCTTTCCAGGTCTGCCACATGATCCTCTGCCTTCAGACTCTTAGTCAGCATGTCATCTACGTAAACCTCCATAGACTTCCCAATTTGGTCTTCGAACATTTTGTTTACGAGGCGCTGGTACGTTGCCCCCGCATTTTTTAGGCCAAAGGGCATGACCCTGTAACAGTATGTCCCCTTGTCAGTGATGAAGGCGGTCCTCTCTGAGTCCTCAGGGTTCATGAAAATCTGGTTATACCCTGAGTAGGCATCCATGAAACTCATGAGCTCATGGCCTGCGGTAGCGTCTACCATCTGGTCGATGCGGGGGAGAGGGAAGCTGTCTTTGGGACAATGCTTGTTGAGGTCTGTGAAGTCCACGCACATTCTCCACTTGCCGTTGGCCTTTGGGACGATGACTGCATTGGACAGCCACTCAGGGTAGATGACCTCTCTGATAAATTCAGCGTCTTCTAATTTTTTAACCTCATCCCTGATGACCTCATACTTTTCTCTAGAGTAAATCCTCCTCTTCTGCTTTACCGGCTTCACTCCCTCTACCACATTGAGTTTGTGGCACATGATTTCAGGGTCGATCCCTGGCATATCTACATGACTCCACGCGAAGACGCTTCGCCTTCTCCTCAACAGTTTGATGAGGTCTTCCTTGATACTGGGATTCAGAGATTTGCCAACTTGGACGGTTTTTCCCGGGTCATCCTCATCGAGGATGATGGGTTCTACCTCCTCAGCGGCCTCTCCTTTTTTGAGCTTCGTCTCATCCCTGGGGTCTAGGGTATCAATGTTGTAAGTGGCTGTAGCCCTCTTGTGTGCCTCCCTTTCTTCAGCGGAGTTGTAGTAGCACTCTCTCGCTGTCGTCTGGTCTCCCTGAACTTCCCCCACCCCATAAGGGGTAGGGAACTTAACCATCTGGTGGACCGTGGACGGCACAGCTTCAAACCCCTTGAGGGCCACACGTCCCAGTATGATGTTGTATGCCGAAAACACATGCTTATCCAGCACAAAGAAACTGACCCTCTTGGTGAGTCATCTCGGCCACTCGTCCCCCATCCTGACATCAGCCTCATATATTCCTAGAGGGTGAACCTTCTCCCCACTGAACCCAATCAATGGATGATGGTATGGGACAAGTCTGGCCCGACTGAGGCCCAAGGCCTTGAAGCATGGCCAAAACATCACATCTGCGGATGAGCCCCCATCCACCAGGATCCTCGGCACTTCGCACCCGTGCACCCTGGTGGTGATGACGAGAGGGTCATCATGCGGGGCCAATAGGCCCTTGAAGTCCATTCTTGAAAATCCCATAATCAAAGTGTCCATATCAACCTTCTTCCTTTTTTCTGACTTGACCTCTACGGAGGTTGAGTGCACCGTCTTCATCACTGCCTTAGCCTCAGCGACATGGGCCTTCCTGTCGGCGACCTCAGACCCTCCTCCTGCTAAACCCCCGGAGATCATTCCCACCCCGAGCGAGATCATATTGAGCCTCTTGACAGGGCCTTGGTCGTCTCTCGGCGGGAGGTCAGGGTCGTCCTCATCATCAGAGGGGTCGTCCCCTCTTTTTTGAGGACCTTCTCTGCAGGCATCGACTCGCTTCTTTCTGGGGTCGTCCCCTCGGCCCCTCTTGAAGTCGGCTTTATCGACGTACTTTCTGAGCTTCCCTTCCTTCAGCATCTTCTCAATCTCATCTTTCAGAGCAAAGCATTTGTCTGTTACGTGGCCGTGGTCTTGGTGAAATTCACACCACAGGTTCCTATTTCTCTTGCCGGGGGCTGCCCTCAGCTTCTCAGGCCACTTCAGCGTCCGGTCACTCTTTATCTCATTGAGGATCTGTTCACAGCTGACCGTCAGAGGGGTGTACCCCGCGAACTTATCATCCATGGTCCTCTTCTTCCCCTCTTTGTTCTTCTTGGGGTATTTATTCCCACTTGCACCTCCTTTTTCGTCTTCATGTTTTGCGGCCATCGCCTCTTCGGCGTTCATCACCTTCCCTGCTGTTGACAACAGCTCAGCCATCGTCCTCGGAGGGTCTTCGGCAAGCTTCCATAATAGCTTCCCCTTCTGGAGCCCTCCAATCAGGGCTGTCATAGCTATGCTCTCCCCATAGTCTTCCACCTCCAGCTTCTCTTTATTGAATCTGGCTATGTAGTCTCTCAGAGTCTCGTTCTTTCCCTGCTTAACATAGAGCAGGTGTGTGGTCTTCTTCTGTGGCCTCACCCCAAAGCAGAAATTATGGATGAACAGGTCTGCCAACTGCTTAAAGTTTCCAATAGAATTTTTTGGAAGAGACGTGTACCATACATGCGCAGCCCCTGTCAAGGTACCAGAGAAGGCACGACACCTCATCTCATCTGAGATAGAGTATATGTCTGCCGCCGACTGATACATTTCCACATGGTGGACAGGGTTGGTGCTCCCATCGTATCTTGGGGTGACCACGGGAGGCTTGAACTTCGATGGCGTGGGGAAGTTGACTATCTTTGCCACAAAGGGTGAGCCCATGGTGTATCCCCTCTGAAGAGGGTCCCGGCTCTTCAGTATGTCGCCAATCTTATCCTCTAACCTCTGGATTGAGTCATTCCAGGGCCTCATAGGGTCGGCCTAGCCGATGTTATCCCCTGCTGCCTCTCGGAGGTGGATGGAGGGCTCCGCCAAGGCAGGCCTGTGTCGGCTATTTACTTCCCTTTGGCCGTCATCCCGTCTTTGGGGTCGGCCTTCTGCTTCTTTCCTAGATCTCGCTACGCTTCTTGACTTGGACAGCTTGTCTCGCAGGTCATTCACTGGGCTAGCCTCTCGAAGGCCGACCCCCTGCTCAGGCGGTCAAAAGCAGAGCCTCTTGGGCGATCATCAGGGTTTGGTCTCCCGCACTTTCCTCTACTGTCCTGGAGGGGTCGTACTGTATTGTTGGAGACCTCATATGGCTCCCAGCATTCTACTGGAGCCTCTTCTTCCTCCAGATCATCATACCTGTCCTCGGGGCAAGGGTTTCCTTGCCTCCCCAGGCGTAAACGCCGGGGGTCAGCAACATCCCTACGCCGCTGAGGGGGTGGCAGGTCTTTATGTGGTGCCTGGGGTGGTCCCCTGGCCTCATGATGTCCTGGAGCTGCTGCCGGAGTAATCATCTCAGGTGAGACCCTGGTGGTCTCAGTATATTCTGACTTAGAGCTGTAAACTGCTCCTGCATCATCCGCTGGCTGGCTGCCAGAGACTTTAGGGCTGTTGCCACATCAGCCATCTCAGACTGAGGTGGTGGCTGACTGGAACTGGGTCTTCCCCCATCATCCGGCGGGGGAAGTGGTGGCGGTGGCATCTCAGGTGCCATGTGCTTGAGCTATGAAGAGCTGAACTGAAGAAAATACTGGTTAGCTTGGGAACCTTAGTGGGTCTCCTTCAATGGTGAAACACCTCCTCTCAGGGGGAGTGTTGGTTCACCACCAGAGTGCCCAGTGAGGTCAAGCTGTACAAAGGAAGAGATGTCTTCTCGTTCCCACAGACGGCGCCAAACTGATGATGCTAAGATTTAGCACCACCAGGTAAGTGTTAGTGAGCTCAAGCAGTAGCAGCCATGGCAGCCATAGAGATATATGAGTGTATAGAAGGGGATGAGTATAAGAGGAAATAAGACTGATGTATAGTGGTTCAGCCAAATTGGCCTACATCCACTGTGAGCGTGTGATCCACTAAGTATGGGCACTAATGGCCTTGGATACAATGCACATAACCCTCTCTCTCTCTCTACTGTGTGTGAACAAGCAGAGTTTTAGCTAGGGCTACTGTTCATGGATCGATCTCTGTAGGGTTGTAGGTGACAAGTATATATATGTCTTGGGGGGTGTAGTGTACCCCCCAAGTAAGCATGGTGCATGTGAATGATGATCTAACCAATTCCCTGTTGACACCTGTAGATGCCAAATGATGGCATAATATTCCCTCACGTGAGGGTGTGATTCGGTTATAACGGTCTGCCACGCGTCATATGAGCCTCACGCGCACTGTTCCACGCGTCTCCCAAACCACGCGCTAAGATGATGTCACCCTCGGCCTATGATATGAGGCCGAGGGCAAAGTTCCCCCTGGCAGTGAGTATGGTCCAATTTAAGCCTCGTACTGTCGGCCCCTCGAAGGGTCGTCCGGGGCCTGCTGAAGGGTCGGCCCCTCGGAGGGTCGTCCGGGGCCTGCTGAAGGGTCGGCTCCTCGGAGGGTCGTCCGGGTCCTGTTGAAGGGTCGGCCCCTCGGAGGGTCGTCCGGGTCCTGCTGAAGGCCGAGTCCAGGAGGGGTCATATGGAGCCAAATGAGGGGTCGACCCCTCGGAGGGTCGTCTGAAGGGGTTGCCTTGATCCCGGCAGTCAGGGGGTAAATATGGGTATATCAATTATAGTGGATCTTAAGTCCAGAAATATTCCGCTCTTTAATGTTTACACGCCGTGAAATATTAGATGCATAACCATCTGGGAGTTTGATATTATTTAAAACCTTACCGAATTTGTCTTTATCACTTTTACTCATTGTGAATCATGTTGGTGGTAAATATACTTTGTTATTTGGCAAGATTTTAGGGATCAATGCTTTTCGAATACCCATGTTCTCAAGGTCTCGACGAGCTTTCATATTATTTTTTTATTTTCCATCAACATTTAACAATGTCCAAAGTATGTTATCGCACACATTTTTCTCTACAAGCATAATATCAAGATTGCGACGAATCAAGTGATCCTTCGAGTATGGCAACTGAAAGAATATGATTTTTTTCTTCCAATTTAGAGAATTATCACCATTCCCTTCATCGCAGATACTCATTTTTCTCTTCTTCTTCGTCGTTGAGTGACCCATCTTATTATTTATTTTCATTTCCTTTAATTGCTCCAAGATATCATCCCTGGATACTTGAATGGGCTTGATTTCTCTTTTAACTTTTCCATCAAAACCAATAATATCAAATCTAAATTTATGGTTGTGATCCAACTACCGACGATGGCCCATATAGTAAAATTTCTTCCCATTCTTTAACCACTGTGAACGAGTGTTCTTGTTGCAACAAGGACAAGCCAATATCCCTTTTGTACTCAAACCTGATAAGTTTACATAGCAGGAAAGTCACTAATTGTCCACATTAATGCTACACTCATATAAAACATTTTTTCAGCCGATGCTTCGTAAGTAAGTATGCCATCATTCCACAATTCCTTCAACTCGTCAATGAGAGGCTGCAAGTAAACGTCAATAATATTTCGTGGGTTGCGTTAACCATCAATTAACGTAAATAGCATGAGATAAGGTTGTTTCATACACATCCAACGAGGCATGTTATATATCATCAAAAAACGGGTCACGTGCTATGATAAATGCTCTTTGTTTTAAAAGGTTTGAGCCATTGAATGCTTGTTTGAGCCTAACATTGCGCGAGTCACTAGAAAAAATTGGATTTTGTCAATCGAAGGTTTTCCATGCTTTAGAATTAGCAGGTTGTCTTAATATGCCATCATCATCACTCTCCTCTACATGCCATCTCATGAGGGAGGATGTTTCCAATGACATAAATAATCTTTGAAGTATTAGTTTCAGTGGAAATTACCTAACAACCTTTGCAAGAATTTTTCTACCCCTAGCTTCTCTATCATCAAACTCCCCCAAAAATTACTTCCATCTTGATTTGTGACATATTATCCAATCCTTGCGATCTTTGTTTTCTTTTCAATACAACATACAATCATTTGGACATGCATGATTTTTTTATTAATTAACCCCCAAATCATTAACCATCTTTCTTACATGAGAGTATGAACTTGGCAGTTTCTCACCCTCCGAAAGTGCCTCTTTTAAGAATTGAAGCAATGTTGTAAACGATGTGTGGCTCCCCTTATAAAGTATTTTCATATGAAATAGCCGAACAATAAATGAAAGTGATGAGAAATGTTTGGAACCAGGGTACAACTCGCATACCCATCTTTTAGCAACTTGAAAAACGTTGATGCATTTTCATCCATCCCATCCCGATCTTCGTACGGGTCGTTACATCGCATACTCTCTTCACTTCAATTTCTGAACATATCATGTAGTAGTCCACACATATCATCTCTTGTATTCTAGTCATGCACTTCATTTGCTCCACTAATTCCCATTGTGTATGGAGCACCTTTTACGTGATAAATCCACCTAGTGTAATTCTTAACAAACCCATGTATGATGAGATACTCATAAACAACTTCTCTTTTATGGATTATGGTATTGACATTTCTTACACGGGCACTTGATCACTAGCTCAAGGTATTTATTGGAAAATGCATAATCAAGAAACCCATTAACTCCTTTAATATAAATGTGAGAAACTCTTGACAATTCCATCCAACTCTTATCACTATCCATTTGAAAAGATTGTTGATTACCTCACACTATCACAAATTTGTTGTTAAATTCATTAAAAAAATAAAAAAAATGTTAAACTGTAAATCATTAATAGGCTCCTTCAAACTATGTAAATTTACAAATAGTAAGGCTCTAATTATAACACCATTTGGATATGGCCTTATATGAAAACTACCAATATTTAGTGATATAAAATGAAGAAACTTAACTATTAATATATTTTAACCTTAATTAGTTAACAACAATGAAAAAAATCACTCATAACATAGTTAATTACTAAAAGATATTAATGTAGCAATGAATCATGACACATTAAGAAGAAGACTACGCCTAATGCCTAAATATTTTAGCTTAAACGAAAATAATGTACAACTAATGAATACTCCAACACAACAACTCACATCAAGACTTAATTTTCTAAATGCTAAAAAGATTAAACATAATATAATGCATAAGGCTCTCGCTTAAAAAATAACTTCAGTAAAAAATAATCATTATGAAAAACAAATCTCCTTGTCAATATGAGATAACATAATTAAATCATAAAATACAGATGTAAGAAAATATTTCACATGCCCATTATCTTACATTTGTATATGTCGTACGTCGTTACATTTGGCACGTCTCTACACGATCTCACATGATGGCCTCAATCTGAATTCTGGGAATCAAGCATTCACTATCTCCAACATGTGCCTCTTATCTGCCTTAACGACTTCACGTTCCATGATTTTAGGCTCGCAATACAAGTGGTACGCAAGACAAATCAAAACAGTGAAACAAGGCACGATATGGAAGTTTAAGGGAAATTTGGTAATTTTATAGCCACCGTACTGAGGACTGGTCAACTGAAAAGTTGCAGAGCTCGCTGCAACAAAGATACTGGAAGAAACAGTACCTCAATCCGAGCTACGATGAACAAGTTATGGCCCATTGAAAATGGAGATAATTCCAAGAAAAAACTTTGGAATTTTGCTAAGTGTTTAAAGCCCCTTGACTAGCGATTTTTCCCGAACCGGTTTGAGGTCCCTGTACGCTCGCAGTGTTTTTATTTCGTGGAACTCTTTATTAGTTTTCCTATAAAAACCAACTTCAGGGGAGCTGTTTTGCAAGACATTAGAGATGAATTTAAGAGTCCTAATTACTCTAGTTTTCACCTTTTTGAGTCTCAAGACTCATGTTTTGATTCACACCACTATGCCAAACCTTTGTGAATCCGTTTCCAACCCAAGAACACAACCTTGTGTTTGTTCATACTCTTGTGGAGAAGACCATCCTTCTTCTTCATTGCTGCCCTCCTGGAAAGGGAAAGTTCCAGCCACCGACTATAGAACCGACACCCGCTGGTATTTCTGTGTCACTGTATTTTCATTGTAATTCGTGTGATTGTATGTTACAAAATTATAGTGAAAATAAAAGGTTTTGCCCCTTTGGGGTATTTTTCCTCACATGTGTGTGTTTGAATGTTCTTGCATGTTTATCATCCTATTCAATCACACCTAGATGCATGTTTAGGACTTAATTGATAAAAATTGTGTTTAATTAAATAATATCTCTATTTGAACGCACGCGCACTCTTCTCAAATTGGTATCAGAGCCAGTTACACAATTTTACCATGTAATTTTCCGCAAAATTTTTCTAAGATATCAATTTTCTGAAAAAATTGATTTTTGAAAACGAGTGTGTTCACAATGGAGAAGTTATATAATAAAATGCCAGTTTTTGACGGGACAAACTATGCATACTGAAAAGCCTGCATGAGATCTGCATTAAAAGCCATTGATGAACGTGTTTGGATTTTGGTTGAAAGAGGGTGGACACCTCCCTCCGTCACTCTTGAAAACGTAACCAATTTAAAACCTGTTACTACATGGATTGGAGAAGAATTTAAATGGTCATATTTTAATTCTAAGGGTTTAAGTACTATTTCTGGGTCTATTACTCTTGATGAGTTCAAACGCATAATGACGTGCACCACGTCAAAAGAGGCATGGGATGTTTTGCAACTTACCCATGAAGGAACTAATGATGTGAAAGAGTCTATACTACAAAATTTAACAACTCAATTTGAAACAATAACCATGCTTGAATCTGAGTGTTTTGATGAATTTTATGTTAGACTGTCTGATATTGTTAACACTAGCTTTAATTTTGGTGAACACAATCCTAATGCTAGATTTGTTAAAAAGATTCTTAGATCATTGCCTAAGCGTTTTATACCCAAAGTCATTGTGTTAAATTCTATGAGTAATTTAAATACGCTTAGATTGGAGGAACTTGTAAGAGACTTGCAAACATATGAAATTGATATGTTTCCTAAATCTGTCAAGCCTAAAGATAAGGGAATTGTAGTTAATGCCCAGGAGAGAAAGAGTGAGGGGTCGACAAGAAAGTGGGGAGAGTCATCTAGAAAAAGAGAGACAGATACGTCAGATTCTGAGTGTGATTTTGACTTAGATGATTTGGCCCTTTTTGCTAAAAATTTCAAGAGAATTCTCAAATTTAAGAAAAATGGTAATTGTAAAGATAAAAAGAAGTTTTGAGAAAAATAAGTTTGAAAAGAAAAATGAAAAAGTTTTTACAGATCCTCCTAAGAAAGAAAGTGAGATATGCTTTGAGTGCGATGGTAGGGGTCATAGAGATTTTGAGTGTGCTACTAGGCTGAACAGAGAAAAGGGCAAAGTTGTCCTTAATGCTACCCTTATTGATGACAGTGAGGTCGAGTCGGTGGATTCTGGAGATGAGTCACCGCATGATTGTAACTTCACTGAATTCATGGCTAGTCATGTGAGCACGTCTAGTACTCCTCACGATGATGAGGATGTTGCATCACAGGGACACCTCGACAGTGAGATCGATGTGAGTGAGGGGGAGGATGACACAAGTGAGAGCGAGAGTGATCTTCAACCAGCCTACGTCGAGCTATATTCTGAGTCTTTAAAAACTAAAAAACGTAACAAAGAGTTAGTTCTTAGGATCACCGCTTTAGAGGAAGACTTAAGAACAGCGAGAGAGAGAGAGTCCTCCGCCTTCACTACCTTAAGAGAGAGAGAGAGTCTGCCTGTGTTGAGAAAGAGATTTTTTTTAGAGAGAGAGAGTTATTTTGAGAAAGTGAGAGGGGACTTGACTAAAAAGCGGCTAGTCTTACGAGTGAGCTCCATTCCTCCGTGGAGACTCGGAAGAAACTTGAAGACCTTATAGCCCACCTTACTCATGATCTTGACAGAGCACGAGAAGTCAAGGTTCAAATCGAAGACAGGTCTGGGAAGATGGGAAAGATGCTCCTCGGCCCCGCTTTAGGTTTTGGTGATCGGCAGGGAATTGGTTATGATGGTGCCTCCACGTCCCAAATTGCATCGGGACCAGTCCCTGAGTTTACTACAACTCCTTATGGACATTGCAAAAATCCACGAAGGAGAGTTTGACCAAGAAAAGCAAACCAAGGTCCGCCTAAGACTACGTTCTTCTGTACGTACTGCAAAAGAAAAGGCCACCTCAGTGAGTTTTGTTATAGTTTGGGTCGGACACGACGTACTACTGCTCCACCGCATCATACTGATGATTTTTCTAGTCTGAGAGAGCGTGTTGAGTTTTTAGCCGCCACATCACAGAGCTTGATGGAGGAATTCCGACGGATGTATGTGCCGTTTGTGAATGCTTCTCGCATCCCGGCTAAAACCAACAACAACAACGGTAAACACAAGTTTACCACTTCTTAGGTGCCTAAGAAAGATAAAAAGGCTCTTGTTGTTCATGTCGCTCTCAAAGCACATAATACCTCACAGTGGTATTTTGATAGTGGGTGCTCTAGACACATGACAGGTAATGCCTCATTTTTACCTACCTTGAGGATTATAAGGATGGTAGGGTCACCTTTGGAGATAGGAGAAAGTATAGTATTGTAGGACGAGGTATAGTAGATTTACCAGGATTTCCTAAGCTAGATAATATTTTGTACGTCAAAGGTTTGAAAACAAACCTTCTCAGCATTAGCTAGCTGTGCGACGCTGACTTTGCAGTAATGTTTGACCGGGACGCGTGTAATGTCTACAATCAAGCCGGTAAAATTTTAGTGCAAGGGGTGAGGACCGAGGATAATTGCTATGGGACTGTGCCCACTTCCTCACTTGTCTGCAATAGCACCACGATCACTCCTATGGATTTGTGGCACCAATGTCTAGGTCACGTGAACGTTAGAGATTTGACTCGTTTAGCCAAAAAGGACCTAACACGTGGCTTACCATCACTTGGAAAGTTAACTTCCACGGTTTGTGGACCCTGTCAGTTGGGAAAGAAAATTCGGAGCCCCATAGGAAGTTTCATTCCATTACCACCTCCCGAGTACTTGAGCCGATTCACATGGATCTCATGGATCCTACTCGTACTGAGAATTTGGGTGGTAAGAAGTATATCCTCGTGATGGTAAACGATTTCTCCAGATACTCAATTGTAGTTTTTCTAAGGGAGAAATTCGATGCTGTAGAGTTTTTAATGATCAAGTGTCGTGTCCTACAAAATCAACACGGAGTCACTATCAATAGGATCCGTAGTGACAATGGCACAAAATTTAAGGAAGCAAAGGTAGATCTTTACTGTGATAACCTTGCGATCAAACATGAGTTTTCTGCTGTGAAGATTCCTCCGCAAAATGGGATTATTGAGAGAAAGAATAGGACGATCCAAGAAATGTCTAGATCTATGCTTCTAGGTCGTAGCGTGTCTAGGAGATTTTGGGCAGAGGCAGTGTCTACTACATGCCACACGGTGAATAGGGTTTACTTGTGTCCACACACACTTAATACGCCTTATGAATTGTGGACCGGTAAGAAACCCAACCTTGCATATTTTCGTGTTTTTGGGAGTAAATGCTACATCCTACGGGATCGAGAGAAATTAGGAAAGTTTAACTCTCGGAGCGACAAGGGAATCTTGCTAGGATATTCATCAAATAATAGAGCATACCGAGTTTTTAATCTGAAGAGCTCTAAGGTTATGGAATCAATAAACGTCATCGTGCAAGATGAGGAACCTCCGACGGTTATTGATCCTAACCTTCAGTGTGAGGATGAGGACTTTTCTGGCAGTGATTTACTTGTTCCTCACCCACACTCTGTGGACCCTACTCCTGTGTTAAGGGACACACCTACTTGGGTTCGCAAGAGTCATGACCCAGCCTCCATTGTAGGCGATCTCACTCTTGAGGTAAAGACTCATGCTCAACTAGAGAACGTCGTCAACCACTTTTGCTACACGTCCAAAGTCGATCCCAAGAATCATAAAGAAGCACTCAAGGATGAACATTGGATATCTTCTATACAGGATGAGTTGCTTCAGTTTAAAAAGAATAATGTCTGGGAACTTGTCCCCCGACCTAGTGAGACTATTGTGATAGGTACCAGGTGGATATTCAAGAATAAAATGGATGAAAATGGTAACATAAATCAGAAACAAGGCTAGGTTGGTCGCTCAAGGATACACACAGATAGAAGGTGTAGACTTTGGGGAGACATTTGCTCCTGTTGCGAGGCTTGAGTCCGTCCGCTTACTTCTCGCCATCGCATGTCATCTGCACTTTAAGTTATATCAGATGGATGTCAAAAGTGCCTTCCTGAAGTGCATTCTATAAGAGGAGGTTTATGTGGAACAACCAAAAGGGTTTGAAGACCCTAAGCACCCAGAGCATGTCTATTATCTGAGGAAAGCCTTGTATGGTTTGAAGCAAGCACCTCGTGCTTGGTACGAAAGGCTTATTTCTTATCTCTTAGCTCGTGGCTTTAAGAGAGGGGGAGTTGATATGACATTGTTCGTCAGGAGAGATGACGGTGTTACTTTGGTTGCCCAGGTCTCTGTGGATGACATAGTCTTTGGATCCACATGCTCCTAGCATGCTCACCACTTTGAGGAGGAGATGAAAAGTGAGTTTGAGATGAGCATGGTAGGTGAGCTTACTTTCTTCCTTGGTCTCCAGGTTCGTCAGCTAGTGGATGGGATGTTCATCTCCCAATCCAAGTATGCTAGAGACCTAGTGAAGAAATTTGTTTTAGACTCCGCTAAGCATGCACGTACACCTATGAGTACTTCTATAAAGCTTAGTAAGGACACTTTTGGCATAGACGTAGAGCAAACTGTGACACCCCGCCTAATTAAACATCGGGTGATCAGGCCTTCATTAAATTAAAACAGGTTTCTCAAATGGTTCATTCTTAGCATCACTGTCGAAAACTTTTTAATTACTAATCCCCTAAGTAAAATTAGACCGGTGCCAAATTTTATCTTTCTTAAAACAGAAAAATCGACCCTGCGGAACAAAGTACGAATAATCATGTACTATAATTCAAACATCAAAGTAAAAGTACAACAGAACAAAAGTATTACCGAATAAACCATCGGCTAAAAATCCCAAATAACAATAGAATAACCACTACTCTAAAACTAACATCTGAGACTAATACCAGACCACAAGTCCATACATAGAAGAGTGCGAGATCCTGTGCTAGATATGAATGAGAGATATCGTCTAGTCAAATCCTGTAAGCATCCACTGTGCTACAGCTCCGAGTCTGGAATGGAATCATCACGCATGGCGTCCCTGTGGCTGGACACCTAAAAGGTTTTGAAAATATTTTATAGCAAGAGTTAGTACTCAAAACATTTTGAAAATATTTAGCAAGCGTTTATCACAATATAAAATGCGGTTATTGATTACACATGTTAGGTTCTCGTACACTCTCTTGAGTTAACTCACCCCTCATCTTTGGTGCACACCTAACGTTCCACACTTAGTTTGTCTAGCCATACTTCTCAAGCTAACTAAAACCAAAGTAGTAAACTGAACTTATTTGTACCCAAGTTCCAGTACCGCCCATACAGTACAACCGTTTTACTAACATCTCGCGTATGTTAATTAATTCTCAAGTAACATTTCATCTATGTTATTTTTCAAGACTTCTCATTTAGCTTTACTTCTAAAATTACTACAATTTTCACAATTGTTGACTTTCCCACTTATGTAATTAAGTTTCGCTACTTGAATTACTAAATAGATTTTCTCTATCTAAAGGTTCATTTCGTAATTAAGTTTCACTACTTAACTTACCAATTCAGTATGTATCTTTAAATACATAATATATCAATCTACTAATACACGGAAGTAGAATATCATCAGGTATATATATTTCACACACAATATATACTAATTATCAATCATTGCTATTTTGCCCCTTTTATACACATAAAGGACTCTTGGTTCGGAATGATTCATCGACCCCAAGTAAGAATTGGTTCGGCATGATACATCGACCCCAATTATTTTAAAAATATATATATACACATATTCTGGTCCGGGACTCTCTCATCGCGACACCAGTTTAAAGTTTAGTTCGGTATTTCTCATCGACCCCAAACATATAATAACTTTATGTTAGTTCGTAATGTCTCATCGACCCTAACATAATTAATTTAGGTATAATCTCTGTACCTAAAAGATCACATAATTCAGTAGGTACACGCCCGACCTATTAATCATATACGTACGTAATATTTTAATCTCATATATTTACCGTACAATATTCGCTTTACGATTTATCTCATTAATCGTATTTATTTGAGTATACACACAACTCTAAGGGTCCTAGTTACCCCTTACATATAATTTCAGTAGTTATTGCTTACCCTACTGGTCTATTACTTAAATTGAATTTACTTCGCCCCGTAACTCAATTTCCGAAGTCCCCGATACTCTACTAAATCGTATTATTCTCCTCGGTCCATAATCCAAGACCTACACCCAATGGCCTTATTGGACCTCAACAATATACCTACTGGTCTTATTCTTACTCCCATATAAGTATAATGTAAATCCTAGAATACTCATTCATTCCCGAACTCAACGAAGGATTAAACACAAAATTTTTGGGAAAACAGCTTGCGTCGATCGATCGACGTCTGGGTTCGATCGATCGATCGATAGTTCAAGATCGATCGATCGATCGAATAGGGACAGACGCGGTCTGTCTTCTTCGTTGATCCTCTCCTCCATTAACAAATTTCCAAACTCCATTATTGTCCACCAAACTTTTACCCAATGATCCTAACATATTTCCACATATACTAGGACAGTTTCTAACGTGTCAATTACATCAAAACTCCAATTACTTTAAAGAAATAATGAATTAAAACCCAGAATTTCTTGAAACCCTAGTTATGGTGTTCTTCCCATATTATCATTCAAAATCCAGATTTTTATTCCGAAAATCATCAAGTCTAATCTGAATATGAATCCTCTACATAGTTTAAATCATTCTACATGCGATTCCTATCCAAACATGCATAATTATCATCTTTCTCCAATCAAAATATTGATTTAAACAAAACTATTTAAAAACCCTACACATAGGTATTATAACTTTATAAATTTTTGCAATAAACACTTGCCTTATGATCAGTAGGGTCTGAATTCGTGGTTCTTGTTGATGATTGATGATCTTCATCTTTCAATCCTTCTTCCCCAACAAGTTGATGGTAGAAACCCCTTTGAATCCTTCCCAAATCTTCTTTTTGCTTTAGAAAGTGGTGCCTCTCCTCTCTCTAATGGTATTGGTGTTGTCATGGGTGTTCTAACCCTAATTCATCTATCATACGGCTGATATAAAACTCTCAATTTCGTAGGTCTCCATACCCTCTTATGTTAAAAGACCAAAACGCCCCCGAACGGTCTCGGTTTAGTCCAAAATTGCCCCGGGATTCAACTAGTACCCCCGGGTATACTATTTTGACTAATTTGACCCTTCCGGACTCATTGGTGACCTCTAAATTATCATTTGAGTCACTTAAAAAATATTACTCGTTCTCACCCCAACACGGTCTACACGCGTTAAGTAACTATTTACCACTCGCACTAAGTAAATAAAATGATGCAATATATACCGGTATCTATCTTCCGATTAATATACCATACTTACAATTTTAAATAAAACTCTTTAAATTAATACTCTTACGTAATTTAAATCAAGATGATATTTTCTCATTTAATTCTCCAATCTAATTAATTGGAATATTTGGAATATTCAGAAATACGGGGTATTACACAAACCTTGTATCGAAGTATGATAGGTAGTCTTATCTACTTGACTGCCAGTCATCCCGACATAGCCTTTAGTGTTGGAGCCTGTGCGCGATATCAGGCATCCCCAAAAGAGTCACACTTACTCTCTCTAAAATTTATTATCAAATACGTAAGTGTGACTCTCTCATATGGTCTTTGGTATTCCTTTGATACCAATGACCGTTTGTCCGCCTATTCGAATGCTGATTGGGTCGGGGATATAGATAGTTGTAGGCACACTTCTGGTGGGTGTTTCTATTTCGGTTCTGCTCTTGTCTCCTGGTTGAGCAAGAAGCAAAACTCCATCTTTTTGTCCACTATGGAGGTTGAGTACATCGCCGCCGAGAGTTGTTGCACGCAACTCTTGTGGATGAAGAAGATGTTGGAGGATTATGGGATTTCACAGGACACCATGACCATTTCCTGTGATAACATAAGCGCGATACACATATCCCGCAATCCAGTCCAGCATTCGCGCACAAAGCACATCAGGATACGCGAACACTTTATACATCAGTTAGTTGAGGAGAATGTCATATCCCTGAGTTTCGTTCCCACCGACCGTCAGTTAGACTATATTTTCACAAAACCTTTAGATGCACTTAGACTTGAGATTCTTAGGAAGTCTTTGGGGTTTTGCACAGTTGACTGAGGGGTTGGTCCGTCTCTAGTATAGGATGCATTGTCATTATCATATCATATGATTCCTATTGCTATCTTGTATCTTTAGTTTGTTTTATTTTATTTTATTTTTCTTTTTCTATGTTTTTTGAAAAAAAAACAATCCAAAAATGATTTTCTTTTTTATAAAAATTTTAAAAATGCACAAAAAGATTTTTGTATTTTATTTGCACCTTTTTGGATGAGCATTTAAGATAGTCGAGTCACAATTTCATTCCATTTATTCATGTGACTGTTTAGTAAAGATTTGAGACGCTACATCATTTCATTCATGTGCTTTACATTGTTTGGAGTCTTTGAAATGTAATTAGTGATATCTTCCTACATATTTGACTCCTATCTCCTTTATTGCACACATGCACGACTATATTTGATTATTTTACTTGTCTATCACATATTGGCTTGAGTGTTTCCATCTCAATTTTGTCTATACAACTTTCAATATGCGATAAAACTTGACAAGATTGGAATGCATGTAAAAATCGTTTAGGTGAGACTGTGTGTTTAATTGAAAATGGGGAAGGGCTGCGAAAGGTTCATTTAGCCTTTGCGATACTAAGACACCGTTAAAAAAGACCTAAAAAATGGAGGAATTTTATTATCTTGGGTCCAAAGAGGTTAAAAGAGCCCCAAAAAAAATTATAAAGGCAATAAAAAGCAATACATGCCAAATATGGGCCATTAGGTTTCACCATCAATTCTCCAAAGTTTAAGAATTTAGAAAGCCTCTATTCAACATTTATATCCGAGGGAGTTTGGTTGAAGATTTCAAATGGGTTTTCACTTCCTTGAAAGTTCTAAAAAAGCATTAAATCATTTTAGACGTTATTGGTGTGGAAATCACTTTGAGCCTTGATTTGTTGATCTGATTGAGTAAATGTCTCATATTTCCATTTTTTTACACTAAAGGACGATTTTGAGTTCATTTGTTAGGAGTATCTGATATTCATCGTGCACATATGTCATGTTTGTATTCATTGATTTTTCTATCGAATCCGATCACACCCGTATATTTACGTTATCATCGACTTGGTTGTTTTGAGCTCGTTCATGGTGTGTTTCTTTGTTTATATATTTTGTGTGAAAAATTTTGAAAAATTAAAAAATAGCGGTTTATTACCTTGCGACTATCTCCATCTGCCTATATTTCTTCTTCTCATATCTGTCTATTTGGGGACATCATAAAAAGGGGGAGAAAGAATTATCATATTATGGGGGAGCTCTTGAGATTTGAGAGTTGTCATATTCTTTCATTGTAAATTGGTATCTATGTTTGTCTCATTTCAAGATCGATATGTCACTTGGTATTTACTTTATCTCATGTGTGTAGGTACTACATTGATGTTCACTGAATTGCACACTCTGATGAGAAAAGCTTTGAAAGTTTTGAAGATTTGAAGATGATCAAACGATGAAGACTTATTCATTTGTATCTTTCCAGTTTTGGGTTCATGGAAAGGTAGATTTGTATAGGCAATTGTGTTATTCGATAATTCGGATGTTTTATGTATGTACCATCATAGACATAGGGGGAGATTTGTAAGGACATATTTCTCATGCCCGTTACCTTACATTTATATATGGCGTACGCCGTTACATTTGTCACGTCTCTACACGATCTCACATGACGGCCTCAATCCGAATTTCAGGAATCAAGCATTCATTGTCTCCAACATGTGTCTCTCATCTGCCTGAACAAATTCACGTTCCATGATTTTAGGCTCGTAATGCAAGTGATACGCAGGAGAAGTCAAAACAGTGAAACATGGCACGATAGGGAAGTTCAAGGGCAATTTGGTAATTTTACAGCCACCGTCCAGAGGACTGGTCAACTGAAAAGTTGAAAAGCTCACCGCAACAAAGATACTGGAAGAAATGTCACCTCAATTCGATATACGGTGAATAAGTTATGTCCCGTTGAAAATGGAGATAATTCCAAGAAAAAACTTAAAATTTTGCTAAGTGTTTAAAGCCCCTTGACCAGCGATTTTTCCCGAACCGAGGGCCGAACCGGTGCTGGTGGCAAACTGGTTCGCAGGGTAACCGAACCGGTTCGAGGTCCCTGTACGATTGCAGTGTTTTTATTTCGTGGAACTCTTCATTTGTTTTCCTATAAAAACCAACTTCGGGGAAGCTGTTTTGCAAGAATTTAGAGACGAATTTAAGAGTCCTAATTACTCTAATCTTCACCTTTTTGAGTCCCAATACTCGTGTTTTGATTCACACAACTTTTCCAAACCTTTGTGAATCCGTTTGCAACCCAATAACATAACCTTGTGTTTGTTCATACTCTTGTGGAGAAGACCGTCCTTCTTCTTCATTGCTGCCCTCCTAGAAAGGGAAAGTTCCAGCCGTCGACTACAGAACCGACACCCACGGGTATTTATGTGTCACTGTATTTTCATTGTAATCTGTGTGATTGTATGTTACAAAATTATAGTGAAAATAAAAGGTTTTTCCCCTTTGGGGTATTTTTCCTCACATGTATGTGTTTGATTGTTCTTGCATGTTTATCATCTTATTCAATCACACCTAGATGCATGTTTCGGACTTAATTGATAAAAACTGTGTTAATTAAATAATATCTCTATTTGAACGCATGCGCACTCTTCTCACTAGATGAAAACGCTACTAAATCAAATTGTTGAGATTAGAAAGTAAGATCAAAACTTGTTTGTTATCTTAAAATTCAGCACGAGTTGCATAAATAAAAGGGGCTTACTAAATTCAACTACAATGTAAAAAACTAATTTTGTAAATATACCATCGCAACAACATTTATTATAAAACATAACATATACAAACTAAGTTTAGTGACTGAAAACATTGTAAAAAAAGTTGTTACATTTGTTCGGGCAATAAGTATATTGTCGAATTCTGGCGATTAGCTCTAACATGTTGTTTGCACATTATCATATAAAAGTAACATGAACTAGTAATTCTAAAATAGTTTAAAATCAAACGAATAAAGACATGTAGACACATATAATTATCATTAAGAGTTAGTAAGTTTTTAAATATCAAACTAAAAGGCTAATGTGATACATATATACCTTTACATGACTACACACATATATAAACATGAGAAACAATATGTACATATCAAACTAGAAGGCTAATGTGACACATACATACCCACACAAGAATTCACACATACATAAATATGGGAAAAATATGTATATAAGCCCTACTGTAAAAGACCGCATCGATTTAGATGATTAAAATAATACTAATTAATTAAAACAAAGGAGTAAGCGTTACACAAAGATGATATCATGGGGAGTGATTTAAATTTACGTTTAACTATGTTGAACTGGACTTTTTAATCAATTGAAATAAATGAAAAAGTGAAAAAAATTGGTAGTTATAAAAAATAGATGAGAAAATCCAACTAAACACGCTAGGTCGTGGATAAATCTCATCTTGTCTATACTTCATCTAATTATATTAATAGAATAAAACAAATGACAACTAAGAAACTAAAAATTTCTTTCACCTTTTTCTCTCGCACATCAATTAAAATTGAAAACACTCAGTACTTTTTTCGCTCACAAAAATACAAATTATAACAAAGCAAAGATTACACAACACCCCTACCAATTTTGTACTAATATTTATTTTTTAGTTTCTTGCAACCCCACGAGATCTAGTTTTTCCTTATTTAAAGTGTCTATCATAACCATTATCTATATGCCTAAATTTTGTATAACACAAATGTTACGAAAAAACTAAAGATTACACTATTTCATATACATGATTATAAAATATCAAATCTAAAAAAATATAGTTGCAAAGATTAGAAAATATTTTTGTGTGCGTGAGTAGTGGCCAAATGGGTCACTTTTTTGGGTTATTTGATTGAGCCAGTACATATAAAAATACAACAATAGTACACGAACAAAAGAAATTATTACCTTGTATAGTTAAAGGGATGTCTTATTTCTTATATATCTTTATTGTGAAAACTCATTGACTTTATTACCTCCATAACATACAGAATCCAATTAAAAGCCAATATATGCAACGTCAAAAAATACACCGCAATAAAAAAAACGTAACTTACCTTATAGCTTCGAAGAACAAAATTCAATGATTCTCTAAGCCCGTATGGATTTCCAACGCCTCCGAAAATTCAAAGGATGATTGTACCGACTTGCTTCTTTAAATAGGGGAACAACAAAAATCGTTCCAAGAAAGGTGATGGGTGAGATTGAGGCAGATACTTGATAAGGTTTGTTGAGGATTAGGTTTGAAGATTGAAGCAAATATGGGAGAGAGGAGAACGTGATGGAAGAGAGACTCGCGATATGGGAGAGATATTGAAGCATATACGTGATTTCCCCCCGCCAAAAAATTGGACAAAAGTGATTTTTTTTAAAGAAAATAAGACCCGCCATATTTATTTAAGTGGAGGGGGCTTTTTTTCCCTAATTTAGCGGCATTTGTTATAAAATACCTAAAAAATATCACTTTATTTCAGCATTAATTTGAAAATGCTCTATTGGTATGGCACATCAATGTAAATGCTGTGAATTTTTAATACTTATAAATAAATGCTGGTAAAAAGAAAATTCTCATCATTTTAAATAATATCGAGAAAAAAGTGCCGGAAAAAATTAGTTTTCTTGTAGTGTGATTTAGATGTAACTCTGAAATAAATTAAGAAAAAAGAAAGAAAGAATTTAACAATAAGAATGAAAAATGAACCAAATACACTAATATATGAATTAGATCCAATGATTTACTTCATCGCATTGACTGATTCAAGGTTAACTATTGGGTTATATCCAATAGTTTATATTAGTTGATAAAGGTGAGCACATGGATTTTTTGTCAGGTTGCATTCGTTAGTTTGCCGGCGATGGTCAAATTGATTGCTTGGATTTTTAGATCCAATTTGGAGTGAGTTATCCAAAACATTCCCATGATAGGGAAATAATCTTCCATGGGCTCTATTTTATATTTCGTTCTAGTTATTCATCCAAGGATATTTTTCGGATAATATTGGAAAAAACTCACCCTTCTTTAACTCTCAGAGTATTTTACCTCTTATTTCAGCTTTTTAATCGCCTAAATTGCTAAACTCAGACAATCCATTAGACAACCACATCCACAATATCAAATCCACCATAAATTTAAATTCAAGTGGGGATTAGGAGATTCTCGTTTACATATCATTGGGAAGTTCATTAACATAATTGGCAACAATTCCTTCCGACAAAGCCTCACTACCAAAATCCCTACAATGATTATGTAAGGAAAAGGAAATGGTGACATTGAAAAAACATATGAATATGACACAACACACAAAAAGGCAACATCGGATAAAGAACATTAAAGTAAAGATGTAGCATTTTTATTTGTACATAGTTGTGACACAACGCCTAATTAATCCCGGGTGATCACAGATGGTATCAGAGCATCAGGTTCTAGTGTCCTTAGGATCTGTGCGGCTTTCTACGTTTCAGCGTAGCGTTCGGTTGATATAGAGCCCTATTATTAGGACTGTTGATTATATTTTCCGCTTGTGAGATATCGTATTCCTGCTATTAGTTTTTGTATAAACTGTGTACTTATACAATTCGATTTATTTCAGATGCCACCAAAGAGACAGAGAGCGGAGAGGGCTGGGGCTAGAGATGAGGTGAGGGAGGCTCGCCAGGAGCCACAGATACCGCCACCACCACCCCCACCCGAGTTGATTTCTACCACTCAGGTGGCAGTGATAGTGGCCCAAGCAGTCGAGACAGCGATGCGAGCTATGGCAGCTCATTTTCCATAGCCCCAGGCACCGCATCCATTGGCTCCAGCAGTTCAGGCTCCAGTGGGGCCACCATCTTGGCAGCGAGTGAGGGAGACCTTTCAGAAGGGTCACCCACCTGAGTTTTGAGGTAGCACCAATGTGGTCGAGGCTTGTGACTGGAAGAAGAACATTCAGCGCCATCTGCGCATGTTAGAGGGTACAGAGGTGCAGAAACAGATGCTGGCTACCTTTCGTCTGTCGGGGGAAGCCTTACAGTGGTGGGAGTCCGTAACCACCGCTGAGGAGCGGGATTTGATGCCGATTTCTGAATTCTGGGTGCGGTTTGACCGCAAGTACTTCCCTCCAGCAGTAGAGTCTGAGATGAGAAAGAAATTCAGCGAGTTGGTACAGGGTGACAGGTCAGTAGCAGAATATGAGGAGGATTTCACCCATTTGGCAAACTTTGTGCCAAATGAGGTGAGCGATGAGGAGCGGAAGAAGTCAAAGTTCATGGATGGCCTAGCCTGGAGAATCAGGCAGCACTTGATTGGAAATCCGGCGTTAGTGACTTATACAGATGTCGTTAATGCCGCACTTGTACATTGCCAGGATCATCATTTCCATGCTAAGGGGAACAAGAAGGCAGGTGAGCCGAGCCAACAGGGCAAGGCGGTCACTAGTAGTGAGACGAGTGGCACACAGCATCAGGTCATCATTCAGCAAGGGAATCAGGCTAAGAAGTTTAAGCCTGGTGGGTTCCGACCGGGAGGACAGGGGTTCAGGCAGGGGCAACCAGGCCCTAATCAGCAACAGCAGGTTCCTCAGGGCCGTCAGGGCCAAGGGAACAACGGGGGAGGCCAACTGGGCCAGCAACGTCAGGACCAGCAGGGCCAACGGCAGGGTGACGACCAGAAATGCTGTTTCGCCTGTGGCCAGCCAGGACACTTCAAGAGGGAGTGCCCGCAGAGGGGCAGAGGCCAGCAGCAGGGTGCCCAACAGGGTCAGATGCCGCCAGCAGCACCAGCCCCACCCGCCCCACAGCAGCAGGGGCAGATGCACTACGGACGTGTGTACAACATTCGGGATGTTCCCAATCCTCCAGCACAGCAGGCGCCGCCAGCTGTTGAGGGTATATTTTTCATTCATGGTCATGAGGGTAGCATTCTTTTTGACACGGGAGCATCACATTCATTCATTAAATCTAATTTTGCTAAACGGGCTGGGTTATTAGAGACAGCGGGTAGCCTCTGTATGAGTGTAGAGTCACCAGTAGGCAGCGGGGCTTTGATTCGCTCGATTTGTCGAGGAGTAGACATTTTGATTGGGAGGCTTAGTTTAGCAGCAGACCTCTTAGTGTTAGATATGGAGGGGTATGATGTCATCTTGGGCATGGATTGGTTGACAGGTTACCGGGCTACGGTGGATTGTTATGAGAGGACAATCGTGTTCTCCATTCCGGGACAGGAGATGTTCCTAATAGCAATGTCGCTTCCTGAGGGAGGGCCGCGCACTCACTTATACTACATTGAGTAGGAAACCTCACAGGAGGTGGTAGTTCCTTTAGACTCTATTCCTGTAGTGAGGGACTTTGAGGATGTATTCCAGGAGATACCAGGATTACCACCCAGCAGAGAAATCGAATTTGTTATCGATTTGGCACCGGGGACGAGGCCGATTGCTCGGGCACCTTACCGAATGGCCCCTTCAGAAATGAGGGAATTGAGGGAACAGATTCAGCAACTACTGGGTCAGGGTTTTATTCGACGGAGTACATCGCCGTGGGGTGCGCCGGTGTTGTTTGTGAAGAAGCGAGATGGTTCACTCCGCTTGTGCGTGGATTATAGGGAGCTGAACAAGGTGACGATACGGAATAAATATCCGTTGCCTCGGATTAATGATTTATTTGACCAATTGAGAGGGGCGTCTTACTTCTCCAAGGTCGACTTGAGGTCAGGGTATCATCAACTGCGTATCCGAGAGGGGGATGTCCCTAAGACCTCTTTCTTGTCGCGGTATGGATCATATGAGTTCAGGGTGATGCCCTTCGGGCTCACCAATGCACCAGTAGTGTTCATGGACCTCATGAACAGGGTTTTCAGGGAATACTTAGATCAGTTTGTCATCGTGTTCATTGATGACATCCTAATCTACTCGCGCACCAAGGAGGAGCACGCAGAGCATTTGCGCATGGTTTTACAGACACTGAGGGATCATCAGCTCTATGCCAAATTAGGGAAGTGTGGATTCTGGCTATGGGAGGTACAGTTCCTTGGTCACGTCGTGTCAGATCAGGGTATTGTAGTGGATCCGAATAAGGTGTCGGCGGTGAGGGAGTGGGGACAGCCCACGACACCGACCGAGGTGCGCAGTTTTCTGGGTTTGGCCGGTTACTACAGGCGATTCATTAAGGGATTCTCTAAAATTGCAGGACCTTTGACGAATCTGACTCTAAAAGGGGTACCTTTCAAGTGGGATGATAGTTGTCAATTAGCGTTCGACGAGCTAAAGTACAAGTTGACATCTGCACCCGTGCTTGAATTGCCAAAGGGAGGGCTAGAGTATCGGGTTTACACAGACGCATCCTTACGGGGTCTTGGGGGTGTGCTTCAGTAGGAGGAAAGGGCTATAGCTTATGCTTCCAGGAAGCTAAAGCCCCACGAGAGGAATTACCCCACTTACGACCTAGAGTTGGCAGCGGTCATTTTTGCTTTGAGGATATGGAGGCATTATCTTCTAGGAGAGCAGTTTACTCTATTCACGGATCACAAGTCACTTCAGTATCTCTTCACACAGAAGGATCTGAATATGAGGCAGAGGCGGTGGCTAGAATTCGTGAAGGACTACCAGTTTGATATTCAGTATCATCCTGGTAAGGCCAATGTGGTAGCAGACGCATTGAGACGAAGGTCGACTGGGGAGATATCAGAGGTATGGAAAGCAAAGTGGAGAGAGCTTCAATATGAGGATGACGTAGCCAAGGCTTGCATGTCAGCTTTATCCATCACACCCGAGATCATTATGCGAGTGGTGAAGGCTCAGGTAGAGGATCAGATTTGCCGGGATAGGGTGGGCCAGTTATTAGCTGAGGGAGCAGAGAGTTACTCGATTAGCTCAGAAGGAGGCCTACGCTTTAATGGGAGGTTAATGGTGCCAGAGGATGAGGATTTGAGGCACGCTGTTATGACAGAATCCCATGGTTCAAAATTTGTGGTACATCCCGGTGGGGATAAAATGTACCAAGATATGAGGAGGTAGTATTGGTGGGCAGGGATGAAACGGGACATAGCGGAGTTTGTTTCGAAATGTGCCACGTGTCAGCTTGTGAAAGTTGACCACCAGAGACCATCAGGGATGCTACAGCCGTTAGAAATTCCCGTGTGGAAGTGGGAGAGCATCTCCATGGACTTCATCACAGGGTTACCTGTATCGCAGAGGGGTCACGACTCCATATGGGTTATTATGGATCGGTTGACTAAGGTGGCCCACTTTTTACCGGTACGCACAGACTTCGAGATGATGCATTATGCACAGCTATTCATAGCAGAGATTATTAAGCTGCATGGAGTACCTATAAATATTGTATCCGACCGAGACAAAATCTTTGTCGCCCACTTTTGGCAGAGCTTTCAGGAGGCGATGGGCACGGAGTTGCGCTTGAGTACAGCGTATCACCCACAGACTGACGGACAGACTGAGAGAGTTAACCAGATGCTGGAAGACATGCTCAGAATGTGCATTTTGGACTTCGGGGGAGGATGGGAGAAATATCTCCCTTTGGTAGAGTTTGCGTATAACAACTCTTACCAATTCACGATTGGCATGGCACCGTTTGAGGCACTGTACGGGAGACCTTGTCGTTCACCCGTTTGTTGGTTAGAGGTGGGGGACAACAAACTCTTGGGGTCGGAGATTGTTCAGGAGACATCTGCCAAGATAGAGTTGATTCGAGGAAGAATTCGGATAGCTTAGGACAGGCAAAAGAGTTATGCGGATGCTTCTCGAAGACATGTGGAGCTAGAAGTTGGGGACCAGGTTTTAGTCCTGGCATCCCCAATGAAAGGGGTGATGAGGTTCGGTAAGAAGGGTAAGTTAGCACCACGATACGTAGGACCTTTCCTTATTATTGAGAGGGTGGGACCGGTGGCGTATAAGCTTGGGTTACCAGAACATCTTCAGCGGATACATGATGTATTCCATGTGGCATCGCTGAAGAAATATCAAAGGAGCGAGAGAGCCTTTTGGCACATTCCACTCGAGGAGATCGACTTACAGCCAGACATCTCGTATGAGGAGAGGCCGGTAGCAATTCTGGATCATAGTGAGCGGAAATTACGATCCAAGGTTGTTCCATTGGTTAGAGTACAGTGGGGTCATCACAATGTTGACGAGTCTACCTGGGAGCGAGAGGAGGATATTCTGGCACAATATCCAGAACTTTTCAACGCAGGTATGATCTAATTTCGGGGATGAAATTCCTTTATAAGGGGGGGAGTATGTAACACCCCGTATTTTTGGTACATTTAAAATTTAATTAATTCGGATATTCTAAATTACTAGTGTGTTGTAATCTAATGAATTAATTATGATAGAATAATATATAAATATTAATCTGGGATTAAATGGTTAATATTTAGGGAAAATTTATTTACTAAGTGAATAGTAATAATGTAATTACGTCGTCTCAAGTATTAATGACGAGGTATGTACTTAGCACATCCGAAAGTTGGTATAGACTATATTGGGTGGGGGATAAGTATTTTTATAAGATAATTCGGATGCAAATTCTGAGTGTACAGTTGAGTCCGGATGGGTCGAGATAGTCGGAAAAGTGTACCTGGGGGTAGTAAACAGGTCACGGGGCGTTTTTAGACATAGTCGGGCCCACTCGGGGGCATTTAAGTCACTTGGGCTTGGCCCATAAGTCAAAAAACGGGAATTGATTAATTAACTTAATAAAAAGAAATAAGGGCTGGCTGAGCTTAATTTGAGAAAAGAGTTAAAGGGTTAGGAAACCCTAGCAGCAGCAAAAGCCATTTGGGGATCTCAAAAGAGCCAACAAGGTCATCTTCAACCTTGGAATCCATCGCAAATTCAGACACTACGAAACCTAAGGCAAGTGAATAACTTGCAATAGCATTAAATCTGTCTTTCAATTCGTATTTGTGTGATGTAATGAATTAAAATTCGTTTTGGGGTTTCATGGCATAAACATGGGGTTTTGATAATACAAAAGAAAACATGAATCTGATTGCCGGTATTTATAAGGATTTATGTAAAAATCTGATATTGGAATACTGATGTATATCTGTTAGAAGGATATCCGGATAAATTAGAACGAGTTTGATGAAGAAATTTAGAATGAAAATGGGTTTAAAGATAAAGATAGATTTTTCCCCAAAATTATGAATCAGTAGTTTATGGACGAATTGATGATTGTTGTGGACTTTCTGGAGAATCCTAATAAGGTTTCTAATATGTACTGGTGTTAAAAAGGCTTAATATTCATGTTAGAAGAGATTAGGGTTTAAGAAATTCCGTCCATGGCTGCCCTGTCTTCGCGAAGAAGACGAAGACCTGTTCGATCGATCGATCGACGGTCTGGGGTCGATCGATCGACGGTCGCCAGATTTTGGCAGTTTCGCCAGTTAGTTATATAAGAGGGGAAAATCATATAAAAATCTTATGTAATTAATTATTGAGAAATTAAATACATGAGAGTAAATCTAATTAATTGTAGATAAATTAATTAGGGTTTGAGGCTAATAAATTAGAGTCGGAAATTTTGACTCGGGTAAATTTATTTTGGGCTACGAGAGTAAGTCCAAATTTATGGTGAGGGCGACACAAAAAAAAATAACTTAATTAATTAAGGTGCAATTTAATTAATATTTAGAGTTGGACCATAAACTCTTAATAATTTTAATAGGCTTATGTTACGGATTTAGCGAACGGTATAGCCGGGACTTTTATATTTATATATATACGGAGACGATAGTATATATATATGGTGTGCACAATTAATATCAGTGATTAGATATTTTATATTATAGTGCTATAGGGGGAGGTTGCGCGTAGTGGATGAATCCCCTAGCTTGAGGAGTAGGGTGAGTATATTCCTGAGGTCATAGCGTCCGTTATATGGGTGAGGGACATCTCACTTTCAGGGAAGGAATATGACCGCCTCCAATTATTTATTTTTATCAAGTTGGTGTGAAAATTCTGACTTGGGATATCTAGGCTATGTGATTGTACCTAGTGGGATAGCACTTTATAGAATTAACATTCCGGGAGTATTTTGCTCGGGAGGATGCAAGTTGTTATATATATTACAGTATGATTGTGAATGCTAAAATATGATTATAAGTATATAATTAGATAATTAATTATATACGGGTTATTAATGAAAAGTGAGTTATTTCACATGTATAACAAGTGTAAAACTTATATGAATATAAAAAAAAAGGGAAATGATTTAGTTAAGTTGATGTTACTAATAACTTAAAAATCATAATCACTACATACTCAGTTAGAGTAGGGTGGGTATAAAGGAACTTTGTTAATTATCTAGTCATGAGATGAATAACTAGGTAATTTAATTAAAGCATTAGTAGTGTACATTAGAGGAAGGGTAAGGAAGTCCTCAAGAGAGTGCGATACTAACTAAAAATATGAAGAGCGTGCATATTTATTTATTACTGCAAGTTAATCATTTGTTAAATGTTTTTCAAATGTTTTGGGTACTAACCCTTGCTATAAAAACTTTTAAAAACCCTTTTAGGTGTCCAACCACAGGGACGCCAGCCTTGACTATATTCCAGGGATCCGTTGCTGCAGCATATGTGGATGTTGCGGGGTTTTGATAGACGCCTCATTCTTCATTCTTAATGTAGGAGTTCATGATTAGTATTCGAGCATATTGCTCACTTTCCATTTTTTTTGTATTAAACTTGTTGGGAGGTTATTCTTGTCTTTACGGGATTGATTATTTGGACCGATGGTTTATTCGGTTAATTACTCTTACTTGTGGATGATTATTTCAGTTATCTGTGATTGTTATATTGTTTTATTATCCGCATGGGTTTTTCTTTAAATAATGAAAGATAAAAATTGGCACCAGTCTATTTTCTCACTTAGGTGGTTAGTAATTAAATAAGACGACAGTGATGCTAAGAATGGACCAAATGAGAATCTTGTTCTAACTTGATTTAGGACTGATCACCCGGGATTAATTAGGCGGGGTGTCACAATAGTCTTGGAGGTTTATATTGACATTATACAATAAAATAATTTTAATCATATTGCTTGATAATGGTGGACAACATCAACTTATTCCTATTAGAAATAAGTAAACATAAATTACTAAGAACCAAACCAAATGATCTGCACAGCCTTATAAATGATCCTCACCAAGAAGACTATCTAGACTAAGAACCAACTTGATCATATAAGTAAAAAGCAAATACTTTATTAAACATGGAAAACATTGCACTGTAACCTTTTACATGGACTATCGAAGAAAAACAGGGTTTCCATATGATGAATAATAAATTCATAGCTTGAAACTTATCAGATGAGAAGACCGTTTGATAAAATAAGCATCTGAGGATTCCAATCAATCAATTCGAACTCTAGTTTGACATCCTAAACTGAGTGAATGACAATCGACTGAGCATCCGTAGGCGGCTCAACTTGCGTTATTCATTAACGTTTTACTATTTAATTCAAAGTTCAAATACATCAAAGCATGGTGGCACTATCATATTTAAGATAAATTTAGATTATACTGTTATTTTTATAGTAAATAATATGATGAAACTGTGAACTAAATGCTAGAAACCATGTTTAGGGAATTTGAAGCAATATAATAGAAAATTGGATACGTCTTCTCGGGATCATCATCTAATCAAGTGCGTGTTGATCATGTCAGAATATATTAGTACATGTAGGTTAACTTGCTACATGGTATAATTTTACTCATGTTTATTTGTTTTTTTATAGATTAAAAATATTAGTAAGAAAATATTACTATTATTACGGTGGTTGACTGAAACATCATCATAGATTACCCTATTTATCCATTTCCATATTTATCAAAACACTACGATGTAACACCCCGCCTAATTAAATACCGGGTGGCCAGTCCCATACCAAATTAAAACAGAATATATAGTTGGCTCATTCTTAGCATCACTGTCGAAAACATTTACAACTCACCCAATACTCAATTAAGTTGGTGTTAAAAACATTTTAAATTTTAAATTTCAACAAAATCCATTTTTAGTTTAAGAATAGCACAACACATTTTATTCTACAACACTTAACTGAACAGATAACACAAAAGAATTTAAAGGCAATTGGAATAAACATTCCCAAATAATATTAATCCATTACAGTAATCCCATCAATAGCAAAAGTATTAAAATGATACGAATACAATAGTATTTGACTCTGATAGAAAATGATAACTGAAATCCTTTGGGCGACATGCCCTAACTAAGAATACTGTGAATCAAAAGATGATAGGCGTTTAAGCAAAACTCCATAACTCAGTAGCTTGTCGAAATCCGCTAAGGTTGGCGTCCCTGCTGCTGGACACCTGATATAGAAGATACAATAGAAAAGAAAATATGGAAGGAAACGGGTCAGAGCCCGATTGTGAAAATGATTTTTAAAACAGCAAGTATTGAACAAGTGCAATAAAGAATTTATTATGTACATGTTAGATCCAACTCTCACTTTCTATTCTCACCTCTCAACTAGAGTGCACACTTAACGTTTTCTATTAACCTCCTAGTTAATGGTTCCTCTTTAACAATTCCATAATATAATTCGATTCCCATATCATAACCACATATGTCCCATACCATACGTTATAAAATTCTTCTTATACATTTCTCATTTATGAATTGTTTCTCATTAACATGAATCAAGCTTTTCAATTGTTTAAGAATAAACATTCATTAACTTACTTCAATTCTTTTCCTAATTATACCGTATCTACAATTATCACACAGAAGATGATTTAACCACATTATATCCATTCATTCATTTAATCCATTATATATATATATATATATATATATATATATATATATATATATATATATTCATATATAATACGGCACCCCGAGTCATAGCTACGGTGCAATGTATTACTCTGCTATCATGTCCCAATATCGTTGGTCACCGAATAGGAGACAAAAGGTTCGGTAAGGATACCTCGAACCACAAATAACAACACAATCATTGGAGGCGAACATAGTTCTCATACCCATGGGTCACGCACATACCTACGTACCCATAGTCAGCGGACTTATAAACTCCCTGATAAGTCTTTCATAGACCTATGTTCTCGAGCGACAAATCAAAGATCCCATAGATTCATCAGGATATGACTGCCCTCACGCGCAAACCTCCCGTCGATAGCAAGTAAGCTAGGTATGTCATACACATAATCATTAATCAATCAAATAGGTATTATCATACCTATAATATACTATCAACAAGGTACATATATTACCCTTAAATTTTTCCCACACGTAGCATTATATTTCCTTAAATCCCACGTATTACAATATCATAACTTTACTTCTTTAATTTAATTATCCCCGAGCCTCACTCAATATTCAAGGTTCAAATAGGTTTTTCCTCAACATATAATTAGTAAGAAGTCACACATATCCTACTGGTCCATATCATCATATATCTCGAATTACTACAAATTAAACTCTCCCTTTAACTAGGTTTAAAACCGACAGTTTCAAATCTCTTATAAACACATCTTCTTTCACTTAGGATTAAACCCTCTTGTAAACTTAAGGATACCCAGGAATTATGTTCAATCACCCCTACTGGTCCTATCTTCAATCCTCATACATACTAATTAAAATCCAACCATTGAATCTAGCAACCAAAATTCCTTTAATTTAATTATCATAATTCTAATAAATTAAAATCCCAACCAAATTAATTCAAGTCTTAACTAGGGCTTACTGATATTATATAAGTCCCATAATATCCAATTAACAATCACTAAGGATCTACCAAAGTTTTGGGATAAGAATCAACATTAAAAAGGAACAACTATAGAAATTCTGGGGAGGTCGATCGATCGAAGGCAGGGGTCGATCGATCGATCACTCCAGTAATAGCCCAGTTTTCTGCATTTCTGCAACTACGGGTTTCACCATTTTTATTCATTCTATCCTTCATATTAACATCCAAAATGACTTATAATCCTTACTACATGATGTATCAACATATACAAATGATTTATAATGATCTAAACATCCTAGAATCATCAAGAGATTGGATTAAAAAGCATGTTTATATCCTTATTTCCAGAAAATTATCTACATATCATCTTCAAGAACACATCAATGGTTTTCATAATTTCCTCAACAGATTCATGACTATTTCGTGGATTATTATCAACCTACAACATGAGTTTAATTCCTATATCATTTCAGTTTCCAGAAATACTTTTAATAACTCCATTATTTCTTCCAAATATGAATAATCTTCTCTTTTCATAACTATTCTAACATGGACAATATACAAACTTAAATTGCCATTATCAAACACTTGCCTTTACTGAAGGTCTGATCCTTTGGTGTAGTATATCTCAGGTGGTTCTCCCTTTTTCGGTGAGCTTCCGGTGGTGGTTGGTGGTGGTGACTTTGGTCTTTGTTCTTCACCTTCCCAAATAAGCTTTTCCCTTCCCAAGCACCCTTTCACTCTCTCTAGGAAGATGACTGTGACACCCCACCTAATTAAATACCGGGCGATCACTCCTTTATTAAATTAAATCAAGGTAAACAGTTGGTTCATTCTCCGCATCACTTTCGATAAAAATAAATTTTTCCAATTTAACACCCTAAATAATTAAGCTAAGCGTCAAAAATATTTTCATACAAACTTTCTAAATTTTAATTAAAGAAAAAGATTTATTTACTTAATAACAACATTTCTACAATTAAGAATCACACCACAATAAACCAAATAACATAATACATTCGTCAATCGAATGTCAACATATGAAACTAAAATCACAAATCCATCCTGAATGAATCCCATAGAACAATACTGGAAATAACTGAAATATGAATGTCCCAACAACAAATGAAATAATGGAAAGGGCGACACATGCCCAATAAATGAGAATGCTAGAAGTGGAGTAAATGAAGGAAGCCGTCTACGCAGGTGACCTGCAACTCCCACCTAAGCTGCAGCACGTTCCTCTCAAAGGATCCTAAGCAAGACGCCCCTGTGGCTGGGCACCTGAAATATATACATATATATACAAGAGGGACAGATAGAGAAAAAGAAACGGGTCAAAGCCCAAAAGTGTGTTTGATTTAAAATATGTTTAGCAAGTATTTAAATTGATACAGGCCAATGCAACAACATATTAGTGCGTCACTCTCTTGAGAAATACTCACCTCTCTTCTAATGTGCACACCTATCGCACTAATCTTCCCAACGGTTTGTTTTTATTAATTATCGCACTAGTCTTTCTAAAAGGTTTAACATATCTTAGATTACTCGTAAGATTTACAATTCACTATTTCCACTTTAAAAAGATGTTCCAATTTGTAACCAAAGTACCCTATTTTTAACTTTATAAAAACACTAAAGTTTCCAGTGACATATTATACTTTCTCAAAACAAGTATTTAATAATTTTCCAACACCCATGTCCTAATTGTCAAATCTCAGTAGGCAGTTTCAAATATCATAATCTCATATATATATTAACTACTCGTATAATATATATATATATATATATAACAGCACCCCGAATAAAACTATGGTGCGTGCATACTTCCACTATCCAAACCCCATACCACTCAAATCAAGGGGAATACAAATTCGGAATCACTCTCGAATCGTATTAACACATACACAAACAATATCGAGGCGAAGCATAGATTCCAAGTCTCTAAGAGGATGGCACATACTCGCGTCTCTTAGGACCGTCTGAACTATCAATTCGATAGCATGTACCAAGGATATCTATCTTCTAGGGTACAAGTCATTATCCCCCATAAAGGTCCCATCGAGATAAGACTGTCCCAGCGCGGTAACCTCAAGGACAGCAAGTAGCGCGGTATGTTTTTCACATGCATATAATATATGTACGCACAATCATATAAATATACCACTTTATCATATTAATATAGGTTCTTCTCGTCACCCATAATTATACCATTTATCCTTAATTTCACATTTAGAATTACGTATAAGGTTTCATTCCTAACCTTAACTCGAAGGGTTTTCTCACTTATTACCTAACACTCATGGGCTACATCCTCACAAATCTGGATTTCAGTAAGTGTCTTTATTAGGTTCCAACGTAACTCTCTTACGCACCTCACCCTTTAAATTCATAAATCTACTAACCTAAAGTAGATATCCCATAATATCATTTTCGCTAAAGATTAAACGTTCCAACATTTATTCATATACCCTACTGGTCCTCAATGTCTCCCAAATCAATTTCTCAAGAGTGCCCAAGAATTATATCACGACAATTTGAATTTAACGCATTTAAAGAGGGAATTAGGAGTCTGCCAGGAGGGGTCGATCGATCGAAGCTTGGGGCTCGATCGATCGAACCTTCGATCGATCGAAGCTCTAGGCTCGATCGATCGATCAAGCAGGTCTGGGCAAAATGCTACAGAATGCAGTTACGGGTTTCATCAAACTTCTTCATCCAAAACTATGTTTTTTCCATTCTAATCGTCCCAAAAATCCTACTATCATCATTATAACATTATACCAGGTGTTTATAACGTAAAGCATGTGTATAACTATCATTAAACATGGATAATTAACCCAAAATCCATCTAATCATAAAGAACCCTAGAGTTTTCCTTAAATCAAGGTTCTAATCTATTTTTAACAGAAATTCCTTCTAATATATCATCAAAATTTCGTGGTTTATATTCCTCTACATGGAAAGGGTTCCAGAATTTCCATAGAATCAAAACTACATGCATTATCCTAACACAAATTGAGTTTTCTTCCATAATTTCCATCTCTAAACAATCCTAGACTAATATGAAGATTGCACTAACGAAAATACGCAAGCCAAATACTTGCCTGGGATTTTTGGTATGCAGATTCCCGGATGATTTTGGTATGCCTGCATTCCTTGTCTCGCGATCTATGTGGTGGTGGTGGTGGCGGTGAAATCCGGTGGCTTTTTGGCCTTGAATTGCCTTGGAGCTCTCTCCTCTCTTCTCCAATGGTCGTCACTTGATTTGTGAAAGTTCTAACCCTAAGAGGCCAACCTGATGGCTGATATAGGTTGGCTGAAATTCGTGGGTTTAATTACCCAATTATGTAAAATGACTAAAATGCCCTCCCGGGGTACTAATTAGGCCTAAAAACACCCCGAGACCCAAACTAAACCCCCGGGTATACTTTTCTGGTTATCTCGACCCTTCCGGACACGTTGGCACAATCAAAACGACCATAAGAATAACTTATAAAATATTTACTTTTTATTTAACAAAATTAGTCCCGACGTGACACGGGCACATCCCGGCATAAATTTCCGAAATAGTCATTTAATTCACTTATGACATTCAATATAACCAATATAATATATTACTATGCTCATTAGTAATATTCAACAAGTTTCCCATAATTACTAACTCTCGTCACGTTAATAAATATTACATAATTAATTTCTGGATTTTTATTAAATAAACCGTCACATTAAATTTAATAAATCCCCAAATTAATATAGCATAAAATACGGGGTATTACATACTCCCCCCCTAATAACGGAATTTCATCCCGAAATTCGGAAAATAAGGCATACCTGGTAAAAACAACTCAAGTTATCTTTCACGCATATCTGCCTCAGGCTCCCAAGTGGATTCCTCCACATTATGATGCTCCCACTGGACTCGCACAAGTGGAACTACTTTCGACCTCAATCTCCTCTCACTATAGTCTAGAATAGCCACTGGTCTCTCCTCGTAAGAGCTATCAGATTGTAAGTCTATCTCATCTATCGCAATGTGAGTATGGGCCATATCATCCCGAAGATATCGTCTTAATGACGAGATGTGGAATACATCGTGGATACAATGTAAATGTTCTGGCAATCCTAACCTGTATGCAACCGGACCAATCCTCTCGATGATGGGAAATGGTCCCACGTACCTCGGAGCCAACTTCCCCTTCTTCCCGAACCTCATCACTCCCTTTATAGGAGATACACGCAATAACACTTGATCTCCCACATTAAACTCCAGGAAGAATCATTTCTCATCGGCGTAGCTCTTCTGCCTGTCCTGGGCAACCCGAATACGACTCCTGATTATCTCAATCCTCGTGGAGGTCTCCTGAATCACTTCTGGTCCTAGAAACTTGTTGTCCCCCACCTCGAGCCAACAAGTTGGAGAACGACAAGGCCTGCCATACAAAGCCTCAAATGGAGCCATACCAATCGTAAACTGATAAGAGTTATTATAAGCAAACTCTACCAGTGGAAGATGTGGCTCCCAACCTCCTCCAAAATCGAGAACACACATGCGTAGCATATCCTCTAACATTTGATTAGTTCGCTCTGTCTGTCCATCTGTCTGTGGGTGGTAAGCTGAACTCAACCTCAACTCAGTACCCATAGCCTCCTGAAAACTTTCCCAGAAACGTGACACAAAAATCTTGTCTCTATCTGACACAATATTCAGAGGCACCCCGTGTAATCTGACAATCTCAGCAATGAACAATTGGGCATACTGACCCGTAGTATAATCTGTCCGCACTGGCAGAAAATGAGCCACTTTGGTCAAACGGTCTACAATCACCCAGATAGAATCGTGGCCCCGCTGTGATGTAGGCAACCCTGTAATGAAATCCATGGAAATACTCTCCCACTTCCACGCGGGTACTTCCAATGGCTGAAGCAATCCTCACAGTTTCTGATGGTCCACCTTCACCAGCTGGCAGGTAGAACACTTGGACACAAACTCGGCGATGTCCTTCTTCATCCCACTCCACCAGTATTGTCGCCTCATATCTTGGTACATCTTATCGCCTCCCGGATGTACTGCAAATCGGGACCCATGAGAATGAGTCATCACTGCATGACGTAATTCTGCTCCTTCTGGAACCACCAATATCCCATTAAACCGCAAACCTCCATCAGAACTAACAGAATAGGACTCAGCACCCTCGGCTAGGAGTCGCACAATCTGCTCCTGGAAAAACGGGTCTGTAGTCTGTGCCTGTATCACCCTCATAACAATCTCGGGTGTGACTGACATCACGGATATGAAAGAACGTGCCACTGCATCCTGGTGACCCAACTCCTTCCACTTTGCTTTCCAGATGTCTGCTACATCGTCTACCGGTCTATGGCTCAACGCATCAGCAACTACGTTGGCCTTCCCCGGATGGTACTGTATATCGAACTGGTAGTCCTACACAAACTCTAACCACCTGCGCTGACGCATATTCAGCTCTCGCTGAGTGAACAGGTACTGCAGTGATTTATGGTCTGTGAACAAACGGAATTTCTCGCCCAATAGGTAGTGCCTCCAAATCCTCAATGCAAAGACGACCGCTGCTAACTCCAGGTCGTGGGTGGGGTAATTATTCTCATGCAGCTTAAGCTTGCGGGAAGCAAAAGCTATAGCCTTCTCCTCCTGCTGAAGTACACCTCCAAGTCCCCGTAAAGACGCATCGGTATAAACCAGGTACTCCACACCCGGTTTCGGTAAGGCAAGGACTGGTGCTGAAGTAAGCTTGTCCTTCAGCTCGTCGAAAGCCAACTGACAAGCGTCATCCCAAACATATGGTACCCCTTTGCGAGTCAGATTCGTCAATGGACCCGCTATTTTGGAGAATCCCCGAATGAATCTCCTGTAGTATCCGGCTAATCCCAAGAAACTACGCACTTCTGTCGGTGTCGTGGGCTGTCCCCACTCCCGCACCGCTGACACTTTGCTTGGGTCAACTTCTATCCCTTGCTCAGAAACAACATGGCCCAAGAACTGTACCTCTCGCAACCAGAATCCACACTTCTCGTACTTAGCATACAACTGATGCTCTCGTAGAGTCTGAAGAACTTGCCTCAAGTGCTCGGCATGCTCCTCCTCGGAGTGTGAATATATCAAGATATCATCTATGAAGACGATGACAAACTGATCCAAGAACTCTCTGAATACTCGATTCATTAAGTCCATGAAAACGGCTGGAGCATTTGTGAGTCCGAACGGCATTACCCTAAACTCGTAGGACCCATATCTCGACAAGAAGGCAGTCTTTGAAACATCCTGCTCTCTAATACGTAACTGATGGTACCCCGACCTCAGATCTATCTTCGAAAAGAAAGTTTCTCCCCTCAACTGGTCGAACAGATCATCGATTCGAGGCAACGAATACTTATTCCATATCGTGACCTTGTTCAATTCCCGGTAGTCCACACACAATCTCAGTGAACCATCTCTCTTATTCACAAACAAGACTGGAGTGCCCCAATATGAGGTACTCCTATGAATGAAGCCCTGACCTAACAGCTGCTCTATCTAATCTCGTAGCTCTCGCATCTCTACCGGAGCCATACGGTACGGTGCGCGTGCTATAGGTCTCGTATCTGGAAATAAATCTATAACAAAGTCTATCTCACGACAGGGCGGTAGGCCTGGTATCTCCTGAAACACATCGGAATACTCCCTGACGACAGGGATCGAGTTTAAGGAAATCACAACCTCCTTAGAGGTATCCTCCTCTATGTAATACAAATGAGCGGTCGAACCTCCCTCTGGGCGAGGCATCGCCACTACAAACATCTCTTGCCCCGGAATGGCAAAAACAATGCTCCCACCGAAGCAATCAATCATGGCTCTATAAGATGCGAGCCAATCCATACCAATAATCACATCATGCTCGTGCATGTCTAAGACTAACATGTCTGCAGGTAATACCAAGCTACCAATCTCTACCCCTACTCCCGGGTAAATAAAGAATATAAGTGACCCACTCCCCAGTGGTGAGTCGACACACGTCACGGTGCTCTCTGCTGTGGCTAACAATCCTAAGGACTTCGCGAAATGTGTAGCTATAAAATAATGTGTTGCCCCCGTATCAAACAAAACTCGACCCATAGTACCATGGATAGGAAACATACCCTCAATCACGGGTGGTGCCTGTGGAGCTGCTGCCTAGTGGACGTTATAGACACGTCCATACTGCAATTGCCCCTGCTGCACTGGAGCTGCTGGAATAGATGGTAGGGCTGGCACCTGGGCTGGAGCTGGGAGGGCAGGTGGAAAGAGTGGTCTTTGCGGCTCATTACGGGCTCCCTGCTGCTGTGGGTCCCTATCGCCCTCTGGGCAATCCTGGCGCCTATGGCCATGTTTACCGCACCCAAAGCATCGGCCTTTGAAGTTCCCGCCCCTCTGACCCTGCTGTCCATGGCCCTGCTGGCCGTTACCTCCACGCCACTGGCCCTGTTGGCCCTGATGTGCACGCTGTTGGCCTTATTGGCCCTGCTGCTGTCCCTGTGGTCGGTGTTGGCCCTGCTGGCCCTGCTGATTAGGCTGACCCTGCTGGCCCTTCCTGAAACCTCCGAATCCCTGCCTAGAATCACCTGAACAGAATCGCTTAGCAGGGTCCCCTTGATGGGAACTCTGCTCGTGCTGACGAGTCTGTCCATGAGTTGGTACCCCACTGGCACTATTACCCCCGGTCCTTCCCTGCTGGCTGGACTCCCCTGCTCTCTTGCTTCCCTGAAGATGGAAGCGGTGATCCTAGAAATGAAGTAACGCTGCATTGAGTATGTCAGTGAAAGTACTCAGGGATAGATTTCCAATAAGGTGCTGACGGATCCTCCAAGCTAATCCGTCGACAAACAGCAAAAGCTTTTTGCTCTCAGTGGGTGCCTCATCCGGCACAATAGTGAGAAGTCTTGTGAACTCCTCCTCATACTCAGCTACAGTAAGGTTCTCCTGCTTCAGATTTAGTAATTTCCGCCTCATCTCAGTCTGCACTGCGGGTGGAAAGTACTTGCGGTCAAACCGCTCCCAGAATAACTGAATAGGGATCGTGTCCCACTCCTCCAAAGTAGTAGTGGACTCCCACCACTGTAATGCGGCTCCCACCAGATTAAAGGAAGCCAATAACTACTTTTGCACGTTAGTGCACTCATACATACGGAGGTGCCGCTGGATGTCTTTCTTCCATTGGCTGACTGTAACAATATCGGAGCTACCAGAAAACTCAGGGGGATGCGCTTTCTGAAAAGCATCCCGAACCCTCTCCCATGCGGATGGAAGTTGTGCGGGTACTGGCGCCACTGCCTGAACTTGGGGTGGAACCTGCTGAATCACCGCTATCGCGGCATTAACCGCCTGTGCAACAATGTGCCTGGTGCCGGAGTTGCTGGCTGCTCGGCTTGGGCACGCCTATCTTTCGGAGCACGTCTCAGAGGCATCTGAAACGTGAACAAGTTTATTAGTCTACAGTTATTATCACATCTCAAATAGCTGAAGACTTAAACATAAAAGCAAGAATACAACAATCCTAAAAATAGGGCTCTATAGCAATAACGTTAAACTGAAAGCGAAATAAGCCGTACAGATCCTATGGACACTAGAACCTGATGCTCTGATACCACCTGTGACACCCCGCCTAATTAAATACCGGGCGATCACTCCTTTATTAAATTAAATCAAGGTAAACAGTTGGTTCTTCTCAGCATCACTGTCGATAAAAATAAATTTTTCCAATTTAACACCCTAAATAATTAAGCTAAGCGTCAAAAACATTTTCATACAAACTTTCCAAATTTTAATTAAAGAAAAAGATTTATTTACTTAATAACAACATTTCTACAATCAAGAATCACACCACAATAAACCAAATAACATAATGCATTCGTCAATCGAATGTCAACATATGAAACTAAAATCACAAATCCATCCTGAATGAATCCCATAGAACAATACTGGAAATAACTGAAATATGAATGTCCCAACAACAAATGAAATAATGGAAAGGACGACACATGCCCAATAAATGAGAATGCTAGAAGTGGAGTAAATGAAGGAAGCCGTCTACGCAAGTGACCTGCAACTCCCACCTAAGCTGCAGCACGTTCCTCTCAAAAGATCCTAAGCAAGACGCCCCTGTGGCTGGGCACCTGAAATATATACATATATATACAAGAGGGAGAGAGAGAGAAAAAGAAACGGGTCAGAGCCCGAAAGTGTGTTTGATTTAAAATACGTTTAGCAAGTATTTAAATTGATACAGGCCAATGCAACAACATATTAGTGCGTCACTCTCTTGAGAAATACTCACCTCTCTTCTAATGTGCACACCTATCGCACTAATCTTCCCAACGGTTTGTTTTTATTAATTATCGCACTAGTCTTTCTAAAAGGTTTAACATATCTTAGATTACTCGTAAGATTTACAATTCACTATTTCCACTTTAAAAAGATGTTCCAATTTGTAACCAAAGTACCCTATTTTTAACTTTATAAAAACACTAAGGTTTCGAGTGACATATTATACTTTCTCAAAACAAGTATTTAATAATTTTCCAACACCCATGTCCTACTTGTCAAATCTCAGTAGGCAGTTTCAAATATCATAATCTCATATATATATTAACTACTCGTATAATATATATATATATATATAACAGCACCCCGAATAAAACTATGGTGCGTGCATACTTCCACTATCCAAACCCCATACCACTCAAATCAAGGGGAATACAAATTCGGAATCACTCTCGAATCGTTTTAACACATACACAAACAATATCGAGGCGAAGCATAGATTCCAAGTCTCTAAGAGGATGGCACATACTCGCGTCTCTTAGGACCGTCTGAACTATCAATTCGATAGCCAGTACCAAGGATATCTATATTCTAGGGTACAAGTCAATATCACCCATAAAGGTCCCATCGAGATAAGACTGTCCCAGCGCGATAACCTCAAGGATAGCAAGTAGCGCGGTATGTTTTTCACATGCATATAATATATGTACGCACAATCATATAAATATACCACTTTATCATATTAATATAGGTTCTTCTCGTCACCCATAATTATACCATTTATCCTTAATTTCACATTTAGAATTACGTATAAGGTTTCATTCCTAACCTTAACTCGAAGGGTTTTCTCACTTATTACCTAACACTCATGGGCTACATCCTCACAAATCTGGATTTCAGTAAGTGTCTTTATTAGGTTCCAACGTAACTCTCTTACGCACCTCACCCTTTAAATTCATAAATCTACTAACCTAAAGTAGATATCCCATAATACCATTTTCACTCAAGATTAAAGGTTCCAACATTTATTCATATACCCTACTGGTCCTCAATGTCTCCCAAATCAATTTCTCAAGAGTGCCCAAGAATTATATCACGACAATTTGAATTTAACGCATTTAAAGAGGGAATTAGGAGTCTGCCAGGAGGGTTCGATCGATCGAAGCTTGGGGCTCGATCGATCGAACCTTCGATCGATCGAAGCTCTAGGCTCGATCGATCGATCAAGCAGGTCTGGGCAAAATTCTACAGAATGCAGTTACGGGTTTCATCAAACTTCTTCATCCAAAACTATGTTTTTCCATTCTAATCGTCCCAAAAATCCTACTATCATCATTATAACATTATACCAGGTGTTTATAACGTAAAGCATGTGTATAACTATCATTAAACATTGATAATTAACCCAAAATCCATCTAATCATCAAGAACCCTAGAGTTTTCCTTAAATCAAGGTTTTAATCTGTTTTTAACAGAAATTCCTTCTAATATATCATCAAAATTTCGTGGTTTATATTCCTCTACATGGCAAGGGTTCCAGAATTTCCATAGAATCAAAACTACATGCATTATCCTAACACAAATTGAGTTTTCTTCCATAATTTCCATCTCTAAACAATCCTAGACTAATATGAAGATTGCATTAACGAAAATACGCAAGTCAAATACTTGCCTGGGATTTTTGGTATGCAGATTCCCGGATGATTTTGGTATGGCTGCGTTCCTTGTCTCGCGATCTACGCGGTGGTGGTGGTGGCGGTGAAATCCGGTGGCTTTTTGGCCTTGAATTGCCTTGGAGCTCTCTCCTCTCTTCTCCAATGGTCGTCACTTGATTTGTGAAAGTTCTAACCCTAAGAGGCTAACCTAATGGCTGATATAGGTTGGCTGAAATTCGTGGGTTTAATTACCCAATTATGTAAAATGACTAAAATGCCCTCCCGGGGTACTAATTAGGCCTAAAAACGCCCCGAGACCCAAACTAAACCCCCGGGTATACTTTTCTGACTATCTCGACCCTTCCAGATGCGTTGGCTCAATCAAAACGACCATACGAACAACTTATAAAATATTTACTTTTTTATTTAACAAAATTAGTCCCGACGTGACACGGGCACGTCCCGACATAAATTTCCGAAATAGTCATTTAATTCACTTATGACATTCAATATAACCAATATAATATATTACTCTGCTCATTAGTAATATTCAACAAGTTTCCCATAATTACTAACTCTCGTCACGTTAATAATTATTACATAATTAATTTCCGAATTTTTATTAAATAAATCGTCACATTAAATTTAATAAATCCCCAAATTAATATAGCATAAAATACGGGGTATTACAATGACTTCTCTAATTTGAGAAGAGGAGATGTATAAACCACGTACACTTAATCTACCAATACTTATAATAGGACAAAATCCGAAATCACTATTCACCCCTAGAAAATTACCAAAATGCCCTTTTGGGTTGTCTATTCATTTCCAAATGACCCGAGACTCAAAATTAACATCCAAATAGACTTTTCTGACTATTTTGAATTTTCCGGACGCAACGAAGCGGTCAAAATGACTATAAGGTCGATAGAAAATAAATTTCGTTTTTAATTTAACAAATTAGTCCCGACACGTCCCATACCGCGTCTGACTAAAAATCAAAATTACCGAAATTATATCACACCGTCATAACAATGACATCACATTCATATATTACCTAAATATCTTTATGTAATATTAAGAATTATCCATTTTAACATCCAAAATTTGGATAAAACCCAAATGAATTAATTTATAGTAAAATCCAATTAATCCATTAATTTAAAATATAACCCATTTTAAAAGTCATTAAAAAATACGGGGTATTACATACGATAGATGTTATATGTAAATATTATCTCCCCACGTGGATCAATAAAATACAGACACCTGCCATCCTCGGTGGCCTTATATCTTTCTTGATCGGCATCAAAATTCGAACCATCAAGAATATCAAAAGTTACTCGGCTGGAAGGGAGACCAACATTGAATTCCAAGGGTCTTATTTTTTGTACACATGTGTATAATGCCTGTAAATATAAAGGCATTCCATCTAAGATTTTACACCACTATAAATACGGAATACTCCCTCGGATGAAGGGATAATTCATTCATTTTCCATCACACCATACTGAGCTATTGTAATCAAAATAAATAAAACTAACAATGGATGTTGGCTTTCTTCATAGCTGAACCACTTTAAAAATCCCTTTCTCTTGTGTGTTTGATTAAGAATTCTCTTATTATTTATATGTGATTATAATATTAGATCACTCGATTTTTAGACATCAAGAGCTTTGCACTGTATGTGGGAACAATTGGTAGTCATCGTTCTCTACCTCGTAAATTTCATTCATTGGTCTATAGAATGATTAGTATTCTTAAATGAAGCTTGGCGTATTTAGTCAACAATCAAGAAATATTCGCTCCCCCAAGTGAGACAAACCTCCAAAGGATCCTATTCAATTTTGCCAAAGGACATGAGGCTGCGAAAGAGTCACCAGACAATTGGATCGTATAATGAAAAATAAATCCTCCAATTCTAGAAGAGATAATTACCCTAAGATAGTTCCCATATGTAGCATTATATCTCTCAAATCCTACGTATTAAAATATTATGACTTTACTTCTTTAATTCAATTATCCCCGAGCTTCACTCATTACTCAAATTTCAAACAAGTTTTTTCTCAACATTGTGACACCCGGACTAATTAAATACCGGGTAGCTACTCCTTTATTAAATTAATACAAAATGCCAAGTTGGTTCAGTTCATAGCATCACTGTCGAAAACATTTTAATATTAACTAACCACCTAGTGTTTAAAAAGTGATTTGTCCATTTTAATTTTAATCTGATTAACATGAAATAATTGAATTATGAAAAGTTCACATAACCAACACAATAGTCACAATAGAATAACTAACCAATAATAGAGAGTCTGGAGGAAAAACTCCTCACAACAAACCAAATTCCAAAATAATTAAATACAAAGTCCGCATCACTAAAATTAATTACAATCCCCAAAGTCTGAAATAACTAAATAAGTAAAATGTCTCTAAAAGGGATGGGGGACATGCCCTACAAATGATAAAACTGATAAAGGAGTCAAGATCTTAAATGGAGGCGTCTACTGTCAAGGTCCTATAACTTCCACATCAGCTACAGCACGTCACCTGAATAGAATTCCTAAGCATGGTGTCCTTGTGGTTGGGCACCTAAAAAGGTTTTTACAAAAATAGATTTGAAAGCAAACGGGTCAGTGCCCGAATGTGAAAATAATTTAAAAATACGAAAGTGTTTAATATCATTAAACAGTGAATATAAAGTACATGATAGTGTGTGCACTCACATGAGTTCCTCACCTCTCAACTAATTGTGCACTCCTATCGTACCCGTACCCATTTCTAGTTGCTCCCATATCTATCTAGTTCAATGCTAAATCTAACATTTCTATATGATATCTAATTCAAATCTCAACATCTTCTATTTAATAGATTATTGTACTTTATTACACAGTTTCCCAACTTTAGCAATATGATTTATTAGAAATCTTACATTCTCACTTTACAAACTGTAGCCATTATTTATACTCACAATCGTTCACGATAATTCATTTCAAACACGGTATATTATTCTCACCAAAATATACAATACAAGCACCCCGATACTAAGCTGCGGTGCACATATACTCTGCTATCAAATCCCGGTACATCACGTACTTGAGGACCACATATTCCGAATCCCTCAGGAATCGTTTCATTAACAACAATCACAAACAATGGAGGCGAACATAGTTCACATCACATGGGTCACGCACATACCTACGCTCCCATGATCAGCAGACTTATTAACTTCTCAATAAGTGTTTCTCTGACCTATGTCCTCGAGGTACCAATCTAAATCCTCCCCGTAGGCACACAAAGATTAGATGGCCCTAAACGAACGCCAACCTCCCACGATAGCAAGTACGGTAGGTATGTCATACACAGATAATTACATATACTAAGCATTCTCACATCTTAGATATTACAATATTTTTATTAGTGGTATACTTCTCGTTCTTATACCAATTCTTAGTGTTATACAAATCACATATCCCCGGTTTATATGCATTTAAGTCATCAATTATCCTCACTTCGTGATTAGTCACTCGCGTCCTAATCCACAAATGTTATCCGGTTCAAGGCACTATTCTAAATATTACTCCTCAATATACCCCAAATCTCCCAACTATACTCACTAGTTAATAAGGGAAAATTATCTCACCATTTAAATAAGACTACGGGATATTAGAAATCAAATCAGGCCAAAAAGGCCATTCTGTCAACTCGTTAGAAGTCTCGTTCGAACAAGGTCGTTCGAACGAATGGCTTCGAATGAAATACCAACTCGTTAGAAGTCATACTGTCATCTCGTTACAAGTTCATTCGAACGAGGTCGTTCGAACGACCTGGGCAGGTCTTCTAACGAGATGGCAGTTTCAACCCAGAAAATCCTAATTTCGTTTTTCCCAAATCTTCTCTCCTCTAAATCCACCCTAAGATCATCCAAATTGTATTTTAACGTTTATAAATTATTCCTAATCACCCTAGATCATTCCTTAACACATTTAAGGGGTCAATCCATACAAATTATCATGGAACTAATATGAATCTTCAAATTTTTCCCAAAACCCTATGGACATGAACTCCAAATTTTCTTATGCCTAATTACCCATCAAAAATCCATTTTTAAATCATCATATACAACTATTCAAATATTAAATCAGTCCATTATAATACTACATACAAATCCTAACCCAAATTCAAGTTTCTCCAACAAATTTCATGGGTTTTCTTCAAAAATCAAGAAAAGATAATTCCTACACTAAGCATGGAAGACATATTCAATGCATAAAATACTAAATCGCTTGCCTTAAGTTGTTCTTCAGAATTTGATGTTGGTGAATGATGTTGGTTCTCTCCTTTCTCTACAGATTTTCTCCCAAGGTTGAAGATGGTGGTTGAACGTTTCTTTTTGGAACTTCTTCCAACTCTCCTATAACTCCCGTAGACCTCTTACTCTTCTAATGTAGATAATGGGCTTAGTGGGTTCCTAAAAAACATATAATTAACTCCCAAATTCGTAGGTTTTAATCCTCAAAATTTCAAAATTACCAAAATGCCCTTTTAAGTTGCCGGTATGGCCCAAAAATGCCTCGGGACCCAAACTAAACCCCCGACTAGTGTTTTCTGACTATTTCGACCCTTCTGGACTCGTTGGTGCACTCAAAATGACCATTCGGTTGATGAAAATAAAATTCACTTTTTAATTCAAATAATTACATTTCTGACGCGACTAACACGCGCGTCCCAACTAAATTTCTCAAATTGTCGTATTTCAGTCTCGCGATAATTTTAATATTTTCAATATTCATATATTGCCATATATACACAACATAATCAAATACCAACTCACATCTCATTAGTATTTATATCCGGATTAGTTTTCAATTAATTCACATTTAATTTAATTAATCCCTTAAATAAATATCGATAAAATTACGAGGTATTACAAGCATTATATTCAGTAAGAAATCACTAATATCCTACTGGTCCATATCATCATATCTCCCCAATTATCACGAATTAATCTCCCCTTTAATTAGGTTTAAAATCGATAGTTTCAAATCTCTTATAACCATCTCTTCTATCTCTTAGAATTAAACCCTCTTGTAAACTTAAGGCTACCCAGGTGTTATATTCAATCACCCCTACTAGTCATATCTTTAATCCTCATGCATACCAATTAGAATCCAACAAATAAATCTAGCAATCTAAATTCCTTTCAATTTGATTATCATTATTCTAATCAATTAAATCCCACTCAAATTAATTGAAATCTTATCTAGGGCTTACTGATCTTCTCTAAGTCCCATAATATTCAATTAATAATCATAAAATATCTACAAAAGGTTTGGGATAAGAACTAACATTAAAAAGAAACAACTTTAAGGATTCTAGGAAGGTCGATCGATCGATCGCCCAAGTAACAACCCAGTTTTTCTGCATTTCTTCTACTACGGGTTTAACCATTTTTTATCATTCAAACCTTTATATTAACAACCCAAATGACTTATAATCCTTACTACATGATATATCAACATATATTAATTATTTCTAATGATCTAAACATCCTAGAATCATCAAGAGATTGAAGTAAAAGCATGTTTTTATCCTCTTTTTCCAGAAAATTATCAGCATAATATCTTCAAGAACATGTCAATGGTTTTCAGAATTTATTCAACAGATTTATGATTATTTCGTGGATTACTAACTACCTACAACATGAGTTTTATTCCTATACATGTTCAAATTTCCAGAAATCCATTACAACTCCATCTTTATCTTCCAAACATGAAAAATCATCTCTTTTATAACTATTCTAACATGGACAATATACAAACTTAGATTGCAATTATCAAACACTTGACTCTAGTGAAGGTTTGATCCTTTGGGGTGGTGTATCACAGGTGGTTCTCCCCTCTCCAGCCAACTTTCGATGGTGGTTGGTAGTGCTGACCTTCGATATTTGTTCTTCTCCTTCTTAAGTAAGCTTTTCTCTTCCCAAGCAACCTTTCACTCTCTCTAAGAAGATGACTTCTCAATGTTATGTAGAAAAGATGAATGAACCCACGTTCAACTAATCTCCAAATACTTATAATAGAAAAAAAATCCGAAATCACTATTCATTCCCCCTATAAAAATGAATAAAATGCCCTTTTGGGTAGTCTATTCATTTCCAAATGACCCGAGACTCAAAAGCAACATCTAAATAGACTTTTTCGACTATTTCAAACCTTCCGGACGCAACGACGCAGTCGAAATGACTATAAGGTCGATAGAAAATAAGTTTCCTTTTTAATTTAACAAATTAGTCCCGACACGTCCCATACCGCGTCCGACTAAAAATTCAAATTACTGATTTAACAACTCACAGTAATATCAATAGTATCACATTCGTATATTACCTAAATATCTTTAAGTAATATTCAGAATCATCCATTTTAATATCCACAATTCGAATAAAATCCAAATGAATTAATTTATAATAAAATCCAATTAATTCATTAATTTGAAATATAACCCATTTTTAAAAGTCACTAAAATTACGGGGTATTACATACTTCCCCCTTATAACAGAATTTTGTCCCGAAATTCAAAAAAATAAATTATACTGGTAAGGTCAACTCTGAGTATACATCTCACATCGCAAATAATCTATGTCGTACCGCCTATACAATACATTATCAAAAATCCCATTGATGTTATACGCCAAGCCTCACCATATATTTTGAACTGAATCGAATTTAAACTTTACGCAATCTTCCCTATACCATCCTCGTAACAAATTTTGGGAAAAAGTAATCCTTAATCCTCAAGTAAATAAATCCTGAAGTCACAACTACTTACTGTTTAACAATTATGAGAACTACTACAATCCAACCATCCAGGGTGTCCATACACCCTATCGTGCAACTTTCATTATAATATTTATCGCAAAGGTTATAAAATCATATCCTAAAGACCTAACTTATTTTGACTCCCAACGGTTATTAGTTTCATGTGTGGGGTATCTCGCAAGCGAAATCCAAACAAGGAACCCCCCGATACACTATTACCTAAAGTAGTCAGTCATCGAAACTCCTCAGGAACTTAGTCAATAGTATATAACCTCTCTACAGGTTTTATCGATCGTAATTAAAAAGTCTACTCATCTATTGTCTTATTACAGACAAGATGCTGGCTAGTAGTAGTACATACGCTCTCATATACCACAAGTAAATCCATGCCGACAGTCACATCATGTTCGGACATACCCAAAGTAAGTAATCCCATTATAAAAATCAAACCCACGTGATGACATAAAAAAATATAGGTGTCCCACATCCCTCGATGAGTCTACGTAAATAACAATGTTATAGGCTAAGTTTGGCAACCCTTTTGCCCACACAATATTAATAGCTACAAAAATTAGTATACACCTCATAATTCCGTAGATAGAAAACATACCCTCATTCACGGGTGATGGTTATTGAATCGCTGCCTGATGGACGTTATATACACGCCTGTACTGACCCTGTTTCACGGGAGCTGCTGGAATGGGAGGTAGTTCTAGTACTGGAGCTGGAAGAGCAGCTGGTGGAAACACTGGTGTCTGTGGCTCTTGTCGAGCATTTTGTTGCTGAGGGAATTTGTCTTTATTAGGACAATCTTGTCGTTTATGGCCATACTTGACGCACATGAAACATTTTCTTGCAAACTTTCCACCACTTTGCCCCTGTTGGCCCCGTCCCTGCTGGCCATTACCTCCTTTCCCTTGGCCCTGATGAGCCTGTCTCTAGCTCTGATGGCCCTGTTGTCCTTGCCCATTACCTCTATCCTCAAATCGAGAATCTCCAGATTGCAAATGCTTAGCATAATCCCCTTTCTGGGAACCCTGCTCACCCTGACGCTGATGACTCTGTCCTAGCTGAGTCCCACTTGAACTGCCCCCAGTAGTCTTGCCTTGCAGGCTTGACCCAAACCCCCGCTTGACACCCTGAGCATGTAAGCGGTTATCCTGGCAGTGAAGCATTGCAGCATAAAGAATATCTACATACATACGTAGTGAAAGATTTCCTAATAAATATTGGTGAATCTTATAGTTCAACCCATCAGTGAACATTAGAATTCTCCTCTCCTCAGTGGGTACCTCTGTTGGTACCAAATTAGTTAATCTCGTAAATTCTTCCTCATATTCTGCCACCATCTTCTCTCCCTGCTTCAAATCAAGTAGGTTTTGCCTCATCTCTGTCTAGATGGTGAAAGGAAAGTATTTCCCATCAAACCGTATCCAAAAGTCTTGGATAGTCCTTGTGTCTCTCTCCTCCATAGTGGTCGTAGCTTCCCACCATTGTAAACCTGCCCCTACTATCTTGAATGTGGCTAGTATTTGACATTGAACCTCAGTGCATTCGAGCATTCTCAAGTGCCTTTGGATACCTTTCTTCCATTGGTTTGTAGTCATAACATCTGATCCTCCCTGAAACTCAGGTAAGTGTGCCTTTTGAAAAGCATCCCTCGCTCGTTCCCATGCAGTAGGAAACACTTGCCCTTACACAGGTGGCACAACTGGTGCCTGTGCTGGAGCCTACTGAATAGCAGCTAGAGCTGCATTGACAGCCTGAGCGATAATTGTATCAACTTCGATCGTAGTCATCGTGCCCTGAGCTGGGGCGGGCTGAGGTGCACATCGAGGAGGCATCTGAAACGATAGTACACTATCAGTATTTGATATAACAAAATAGCTTAAGATCGTAGGAGTAAATAGAAGAGCAATAATCTTACTCATAGGGCTCTATATCAAAGAATGCTAAGCTGAAAACACAATAAGTCGTACAGATCCTAAAGGACACTAGAACCTGATGCTCTGACCTGCAACACCCCGCCTAATTAAATACCGGGTGGCCAATCCCATACCAAATTAAAACAAAATATACAGTTGGCTCATTCTTAGCATCACTGTCGAAAACATTTACAACTCACCCAATACTCAATTAAGTTGGTGTTAAAAACTTTTCAAATTTTAATTTCAATCAAATCTATTTTTAGTTTACAAATAACACAACACATATTAGTCTACAACACAAATAATTGAACAGATAACACAAAAGAATTTAAATGCCATTGGAATAAACATTCCCACATAATAATCCAATACAGTAATCCTAACAATAGTAAATGTATTAAAACGACACAAACACAAGAGTATATGACTCAGATAGAAAAGAGATAATTAAGTTCCTTTGGGAGACATGCCCTAACTAAAAGAATATTGTGAATCAAATGAAGATAGGCGTCTAAGCAATACTCCATAGCTCGTCATAATCCGCTAAGGTTGGCATCCCTATTGCTGGACACCTGATATAGAAGGTACAATAGAAAAGAAAATATGCAAGGAAACGCGTCAGAGCCCGATGTGAAAATGATTTTGAAAACAGCAAGTATTTAACAATTGCAATAAAGTATTTATTATGTACATATTAGCATCCAGACTCTCACTTGCTATTCTCACCTCTCAACTAGAGTGCACACTTAACGTTTCCTATTAACCTCCTAGCTAATGGTTCCTTTTCACAAATTCCATAATATGATTCCATCCCACATCATAATCCCGTATGTCCCATACCATACGTCATATAATCATTCCTATACATTTCTCATTAACATGATTCGATTCTCATTAATACAAATTAAGATTTTCAATAAATATTCAATAACTTATTTCAATTCTTTTTCTCAATTCACCGCTATCTACAATTATCACACAGTAGATTAATTTAACCACAATATAAAAATTCATTTAATTCATTTTATATATATACATATATAATACGGCACCCCAATTCACAGCTGTGGTGCAATGCATTACTCTGCTATCATGTCCCAATACACTACACCAAAAACAGGAAACTGGCATGGTTTAAAACAGTGCCAGACACAATCTGGCACGGTTCAAAACCGTGCCAGAATCAGGCGTGCCAGATTTTCTGGCGCGGTTTAAAACCGTGCTAGATTTCCCAAACTGGCACGCTTTTGGCACGCTTTTAAACTGTGCCAATTTTTTATCTGGCACGCTTTTGACACGCTTTTAAACCGTGTTAGATGTTAAATCTGGCACGCTTTTGGCACACGTCGAAACCGTGCCAAATTGTCTTTTTTCTAGCACGCTTTTGGCACGGTTTTAAAGCGTGCCAGAATGTTTAATAAGCGTTCTCATTTTTATACATTGGAACGGTTTTGGCACGATTTAAAACCGTGCCAGATTTTTCGGTTGATTAAAAAAAATAATAGGAAACAAATCTGGAAAATCTGCAAATTCCAAATTCGGTAGGAAAAATATTTATTATTTGCAAAAAAAAATCAAGAAAATTCACAAATTATGAATATCGCAGGTTCTTGATAAACTAATGTGCATACAAACTTTAAAAAATTACAAGAGTTAATACCAATATAAAGACGCACATGCCCATAAAAGTCGACAATAACTTCAAAAAATTATAAGAGTTAATAGTTCTCATATCAAAAAAAAATTGGCCAGAGTTTCCCCTATTTTTTTAGCATTCCAAAACCTGCTAAACATAAAATCTGCCCATATAAAGCCTGCACGGCCATAAATGTCAACAATAAAACTACTACAGCGAGCACGGCCATAAAAATAAACCATAAAACTACTGAAGCCTTCTCGGCCATAACACAAAAAATAGAATCCTGAATATTAACGACACTAAATAAACAATCCCCCTGTTGTAAAGCATTGACTTGTTTGTGCGTTCCAAGTGGATAAAAGCTAGCGATTGAATGTCATCCTACAAAAAAAATAAGACACAAAAAAGATACAATATTAGTAACCAAGTCATTTTTAAAAAAATCGTATTCAAGCAGAAAAATTACATATACAAGCAGAAAAATTGCATATACGACTACAAGTTACATTGGTCCTACAAGTTACATTGGTCCCGTGCGAGGTGTTCGTGCCTTCTACGGGGTCGTTTGGGGGCTGGTTTGGGTTTTCACCCTTTAACGGCCTGTTTTCAAGTCTATGTGTGATTTTTTCAAATTATCGTCATACTCTCAAACCGGGAGACCCGGGACTACGGGGTCAGTTCCTACAAGTTACATTGGTCCCGTGCGAGGTGTTCGTGCCTCCTACGGGGTCGTTTGGGGGCTGGTTTGGGTTTTCACCCTTTAACGGCCTGTGTTTCAAGTCTAAGTGTGATTTTTGCAAATTATCGTCATACTCTCAAACCGGGAGACGCGGGACTACGGGGTCAGTTCCTACAAGTTACATTGGTCCCGTGCGAGGTGTTCGTGCCTCCTACGGGGTCGTTTGGGGGCTGGTTTGGGTCTTCACCCTTTAACGGCCTGTGTTTCAAGTCTAAGTGTGATTTTTGCAAATTATCGTCATACTCTCAAACCGGGAGACCCGAGACTACGCGGTCAGTTCCTACAAGTTACATTGGTCCCGTGCGAGGTGTTCGTGCCTCCTACGGGGTCGTTTGGGGGTTGGTTTGGGTTTTCATAATTAACGGCCTGTGTTTCAAGTCTAAGTGTGATTTTTGCAAATTATCGTCATACTCTCAAACCGGGAGACCCGGGACTACGCGGTCAGTTCCTACAAGTTACATTGGTCCCGTGCGAGGTGTTCGTTCCTCCTACGGGGTCGTTTGGAGGCTGGTTTGGGTTTTCACCCTTTAACCGCCTGTTTTCAAGTCTAAGTGTGATTTTTACAAATTATCGTCATACTCTCAAACCGGGAGACCCGGGATTATGCGATCAGTTCCTACAAGTTACATTGGTCCCGTGCGAGGTGATCGTGCCTCCTACGGGGTCGTTTGGGGGCTGGTTTGGGTTTTCACCCTTTAACGGCCTATATTTCAAGTCTAAGTGTGATTTTTGAAAATTATCGTCATACTCTCAAATCGAGAGACCTGGGACTACGCGGTCAGTTCCTACAAGTTACATTGGTCCCGTGCGAGGTGTTCGTGCCTCCTACGGGGTCGTTTGGGGGCTGGTTTGGGTTTTCACCCTTTAACGGCCTATTTTCAAGTCTAAGTGTGATTTTTACAAATTATCGTCATACTCTCAAACCGGGAGACCCGGGACTACGCGGTCAGTTCCTACGAGTTACATTGGTCCCGTGCGAGGTGTTCGTGCCTCCTACGAGGATGTTTGGTGGTTGGTTTAGGTTTTCACCCTCTAACTGTCTGTTTTTAAGTTTAAGTGTTATTTTTGCAAATTATCGTCATGTTCTCAAACCGGGAGACCCGAGACTACGCGGTCAGTTCGTACAAGTTATATTTATCCCGTGCAAGGTGTCCGTGCCTCTAACGGGAACGTTTTGGTGGTTGGTTTAGGTTTTCACCCTTTAACGGCCTATTTTTAAGTCTAAGTGTTGATTTTTGCAAATTATCGTCATATTCTTAACCCGGGACTACGCGGTCAATTCCCACAAGTTACATTGGTCCCGTGCGAGGTGTTCGTGCCTCCTAGGTGGACGTTTGGTGGCTAGTTTAGGTTTTCACCCTTTAACGGCCGATTTTTAAGTCTAAGTGTTATTTTTGCAAATAATCGTCATATTTTCAAACCGAGAGACCCGCGACTATGCGGTCAGCTCGTACAAGTTACATTGGTCCCGTGCGAGGTGTTCGTGTCTCTAACGGGGCTGTTTGGTGGCTGGTTTAGTTTTCCACCCTTTAACGGCTTGTTTTCAAGTCTAAGTGTTGATTTTTATAAATTATCGTTGTATTCTCAAACCGAGAGACCCAAGACTACGTGGTCAGTTCCTAAAAGTTACATTGGTCCCGTGCGAGGTGTTCGTGCCTCTAACGGGGACGTTTTGTGGCTGGTTTAGGTTTTCATCCTTTAACGGCCTGTTTTTAAGTCTAAGTGTTGATTTTTGCAAATTATCGTCATATTCTCAAACCGAGAGACCCGCGACTACACGGTCAGTTCGCACGAGTTACATTGGTCCCGTGTGAGGTGTTCGTGCCTCTAACGGGAACGTTTGGTGGCTGGTTTAGGTTTTCACCCTTTAACGACTTGTTTTGATTTTTGCAAATTATCCTCATATTCTCAAACCGGGAGATCCATGACTACGCGACCAGTTGCTACAAGTTACATTGGTCCCGTGCGAGGTGTTCGTGCCTCTAACGGGGTCGTTTGGTAGCTGGTTTAGGTTTTCACCTTTTAACGACTTGTTTTTAAGTCCAAGTGTTGATTTTTGCAAATTATCGTCGCATTCTCAAACCGGGAGACCCTGGACTATGCGGTCAGTTCCTACAAGTTACATTGGTCCCACGCGAGGTGTTCGTACCTCCTACGGGGACGTTTGGTGGCTGGTTTAGGTTTTCACCCTTTAATAGCCTATTTTTAAGTTAGTGTTGATTTTTGCAAATTATTATCATATTCTCAAACCGGAAGACCCGTGTGACGTGTTCGTGCCTCCTACGGGACCGTTTAGCGGTTGGTTTGGGTTTTCACCCTCAAACGACTTATTTTTAAGCCTAATCTAGATATTTCTAAATTATCGTCATATTCTCAAATTGGGAGACCCACGAATACACGGTTAGTTCCTATAAGTTACATTGGTCCCGTGCGAGGTGTGTGTGTGTCTTACGAGGTCGTTTGAGGACTGGTTTGAGTTTTCACCCTTTAACGGCTTTTTTATGCCTAAATCTAAATATGCTTTCTAATATTTCTAGCCGCTTTAATCAAACAACTATAACCACAAAATGAATCAATCAAACATGAACATAAGAAATTTACAAACCTGTGGAACCGGTGTGTCGATTTCACGAAAGCTTGTAGATTCCATCGTCTTGTGTATCTCCGATACAATCTACACGAAGAAAACATTGATCAACATATGAATAATTTTTTTACTTTCACCGTTACTATTATTTGAACTTTCATATTACTCTCTCTATATAATATTATCATGCACTTTCATACCAAAGAAAACTATATACATACCCTTACTTTGCGTCTAAGGTTTCATTTTTCTTCATCTTCCCATGAGTGATTTTAGCTACAATTTCGAATACAACCTATAGAACATGATTGGAATAACCATATTAGAACAAGAGAGATCATAGAAAAAACTAATGTAGGAGTAGAACAAACATTAGATTAGATTTAAACTTTATTGGTATCGAAGTAATACAAGCTCCAACTATTATTTTAAGAACCCGAGTGAGTCACATTTCAAACCCTCTCAAACAGTGCAAATAACACAATTAATGAAATGCCTTAAACTATGAAAAGAAAGTAGAGACCAGATTTATTAAAACAAAAAAGAAGAGTACAAGCGGCCAAATAAACCCAAAATTAGAAAAGGAAATAAACCTAAAGCCTTATATGCATGACTACAATGATCAACAGTCTCAAAGTGAAAAGTGTCCAACTAATACATGCCATGTTGAGGCTATTCACTATCAGTACAACTTAGAAAATGAATGGATGAAATTCTATACGAAATACAAATTCAAAAAGGCCACACATGTGGTAATACCACCATTATATTTTAGTTAAATGAGGACTCAAGATAGTTCTGGAAGTTGTAGCACTGCTTTAGATTCTCTCTTGGAATAACTCCAAGTGTACATAGCCTAGTCCTAGTTAACCAGCACTATGCTATATGGGGAAGTCGTGACTGTGACAAATTTTTAGTCTTCAAGATGACATTGACTTAATATACTAGGATGTTTAACATAAACTAAGTCATAATATATATTTCTAATGAGAAAATGCTCGTTCCCTGAAGATGAAGAACTCTACTTTTAGTTTACCAAGTGTTTAGGTGTATTCGAGCAATGCCAACATTTAAATGTGTTCACCGCAAGTACGACTCTTTCACACATGTTCAAGCTTCTTAGCACTTTGCCCCATTCCACCCCAACCAAACTTTGGGATGGTTTTCCTTCTTCACGGATCAGATTTAAGAAAAAGTTGCCCATCCGAAACCCAATTTATTGCCATTTCAACTAGAAAATTTGGTCTCCCTGTAAATAATATGCTTACCAGTCAGTCTAAAAAGCCTTGATTCACCATATATTGTCGTGAACACAAAGGTTTCATTTGTTCCCTGTTAGGAAAAAAATAATTTCCAAAGAGTTAAACCTTAGCACAACTGAATATAAAAAACAAAGAAGGATGAGAAATGTGGAGTAATAGGCTTTGCGTGTACCAATTTTCTATACAAATTTCATAATGACAATTGGAGACTTACTTGATACTTTCTCTTGGCAATAGGTTTTAGGGGGCACTCTAACATCCCACCAAATGCAGCACCTTTCATATCTCCTGTGATCTAGGTGTACAATATGGTCCACATTAAAGAGTTAAAGAACACCAAAAATTTTAAAGGAGAAAATCAAAGAACATCCACATAAAAGCTCTTGTCGGAATATATATGTGAACGAGTTCGCACGCGCTTTTCTAACTCAGACATGGATACAATTTCGCTAACGTGTGGTGCCTCGGATTAAAGGTTTAATTGATTACGACGGCAGAGAAGAGCTAACACTGATCCTGGTTTGATCCCAAAATTGGAGACGAATTTTAGGTTAAATGGTAAATGGGGTTGTAATTTGGATTATGAAGTGTTCAACTATTTTAATCCTAATCTGGTTAAGAATAATTTCGATTATAGTGAACGGTCGCAGAAACAGAAAGAGGGCCATAGGATTCTTCCACCCTTACACCAACGACGACGGTGGAGGAGAGAGAGTTCTGTGGTGTGCAGTCAAAGCCATTCAGGAAGAAAGTCCGGATCTCGATTGCGTTGAGTACACAGGTGATCATGACGCTTCCCCTCATAATCTCATGGCTCGAGCACTCGATCGCTTTGGGGTAAACTTAATTTACCCTCCTCAGGTGGTTCATCTATGTAAAAGGAAGTGGGTTAAAGAAACCACTTATCCTCGCTTCACCATGATTGGTCAAAGCCTTGGTTTTGTTTACCTCTCCTGGGAAGCTTTATGCAAGTTTGTTCCTGTATATTATTTTGATACTAGTGGATATGCTTTTACCTATCCTACCCAACAATCAGTTTAGACATGTTATCTTGAGTTCGTTCCCGGAGTTCAATGTACAATAATGATGCATTGATTGCTAAGAGCATTCTGCTCTCCCAGTGCAAAGTCATCTATTATGCATTTTTTAGCTGGATTTATGGGATTGTTGGTTCTTGTGCACACATTGCAATGGTATATTCTTCATGGACACAATCTCATATTGAGATGCTTTGGCGAATTCCAAGTCATACCAAGAGAATCTATCCTCCTTGTGATACTTCAGGACTCCAGGCGCTTCCATTGGAAAGGCCAGCACTACCTCCAAGAATTATTTATGTGGCTCAATTTCGTCCCCAGAAGGCACACAGTCTTCAACTTGAGGCATTTATAGTTTCCATCAAGAAATTAGATGTAGACTTTCCTAGACCGAAACTCCAATTTGTGGGCAGTTGCCGGAATGAGGCAGATGAAAAGAGGTTGCAAAACTTGAAAGAACTAGCTATCAGAATGAAGGTGGAAGAGGATGTGGAGTTCTACAAGAATCTCATGTACAGAGATTTGGTGAGACTTTTGGGTGAAACTGTTGCTGGGATCCATTTCATGATAAATGAACATTTTGGGATAAGTGTTGTAGAGTATATGGCTGCGGGTGCAATACCAATTGGTTGGCATTTCCAATGACCTGTTTTACGTAACGGGCATGCGGCTTTTGTCGTTTCAAAGTTAATGTGAAACATGACTTTCAGCCCCACGATTTTCACTCATAATTCTGCTGGGCCGAAGATGGACATTGTGTTAGCAAAAGATGTAAAGCAAATCGAATTTCTTACCGAAAGCGTCTCATAATACGCAGATGCGATTTTGCAGATTTTAAGGATGCCAGAAAATGAGAGAGTTGAGATGGCTGCAGCTGTAAGGAGATGGGCCAACAGGTTTTTCGAGCAGAGGTTTTATGAAGATTTCAAAGCTGCCATTAGTCCAATTCTGTGCCATCGTCCAAGTTAAATATTATTAGTGTCATTCTTTTGGAAAGAAATATGAAGTTTTTGTAATGGGAATGGTATATGTTTATATTTGATTTAATTTTCATATATAGTATAACAAATCCTTTTTCCCCTTGGAAAAAAAATGTGAACATACCAGCAAACAAGGACCAAGAAGATCTGCACTCTTTCGAATAAGTGTGCGAAATGATATACGGTGTTTCACAGTATTTCCCTTAACATCCAAATGAAAATATACAATAGCTCTAAGTTGGTCACACTCCCAACTTTAAGAAGAAAAATAGTTTTTTTTTAAATGTTGAACATATGAATATAATTATAAACTCTAGTAAGATAAGCATAGATGCAAGCATAAGCCCAAGTGAAGCACATCATGTGAGGAAAACCATGTATATCAATAGTCTTCAACTTAGGTCTGATCAAACTCCAAATACCCCAACAAAACCAAACACTACAATGGAAAGTCCAAGACTTGATGATCATAAGAAGCAGCCCTGTGGCATATGTGTAGAAACCATGACCTTGCAAAATAGGAACAAAGTTGCAACGAGTAGCATATACCAAAGTACAAAGGTGACTGATATGGGAAACATAAAATAAACCATATAACCAAGTTATTTAAATTAAAGGCATCGCTATAACAACAAAAGTATCACCTATCGTTTTCATTGAAGCAACTCGTGATTCCAAAAGAAATAGAGCTTCACTAAAGAGTTAAAGCAGGTTCTTTCAATCATATGTTGTAGCTTCACATTAGCACAGAGTTTTTGGCTTTATTAAACAATGCAACTTCCGTGTCAGGTGTCTTGATAAGCATATAGGTGAGTTTATGCGGTGCTATTTGTTCCATAGCTTACTTGTGCATTAGTAAAGTTCTTGAATAACAAATGTCCATTGGTGTTACATGTGGAAACACTTTCATGCCATCTACTTTATGTTTTGATTAATAGTGTTACATATACGAGTATTTTGAGGGGCCTAGCCTTTAACGTACACTAGATTACTTAATAAAATCATAATATGCTATACACATGATGTTAAGCGGACCTACATTTTTCAAGATATGATATTCCTTTCTTGGAAGAATTCACATGTGATTGGTTTTCTAACACACATACCGATAACATGTCAAGTAAGAATAAAATAATTGCATTTTCATAATAGTGTCACATAACGAAAGTTCTCAGATAGTAATTTTTGTTTTTATCATTATTTTTTTATATTCGGCTAAGGATCACCTCAACAATGTTTAAATGTTCACCCCAACACAGCACCTGTTGAGCATTCATATGAAAGTCAATTGTATTTAATTGCCCAAATTCAACGTGCTTGCATATTTCCATTTTGAAGTTAAAAAAGGCCCCTGATCAATTGCATATGAGAGAGTGGAACATAATAGACTAAGAATCAGTTGCATACATGTGATTGGGCATCTCAATTTGTTGGTGGGTTATTACGAAAATTCATTATTCATGTACTATGCATCCTATATCACGATTCATTCTCAGAAATACATCAGTGTGTATGGTGGGGATGTCAGTAATTCTTACATCAGTGTGTTTTGTGTGGTTTGACAACAAAACACATAAAAACATGATATATTAAAAGGGGAAATGAAAAATTGAAAACAAAATACTGAATATAGCATCTATACAAAAACTCAAAACATAGCGAAGCTATAATTTGTTTTGCTCTAAATTTCTCTGAGTCATTTCAACGAACACTACATATACAACACAACATAAAAAAGGGGAAACTGACCTTTTCAGACCCTAACATATAATATCTCCTTACCCTACACCTCAACTAAACCTTAACCTTAACCCTAATTTTAAATCCAAACCAAAGAAGAAGAAATTCCAAACAATCGAAAGGGTATTAGTAGATACCTATAGTGCTAAGTCTGTCACTATTTTTCCGGTGCTATAAATACCGGAGCAAAGGTCTAGAACAGTAGTTAACGAGCGTGGAACTGTGACAAATCACGTCCCTTCTATTCATCCCCTATATCTCTGGTGTCGTCCATAACTCTGTTGAGCAGAGATCGTCGAAAAATGGTGGAAGACGATTTCTATTCACCGGAACAAATTCCTTTCTGTTCATCCCTGTACCATCATGAGCTTTAGCTTAGGAATCTGTTGAGAAGAGATATATGTTCGTCGAACAATCGAGATTGGGTGAAGAGCGGGAGAGGAGAATTGAGTGAATGGCGCGAGAGTGAGCAGGACCAAATCAAAATGAAAAGTGTTTGACTTTAACAAATTTGTTTATTTTATTTAACCTTATTAAATTTGGGACGATTTTGGCACGCTTTTAAACTGTGCCAAAATTTGGCACAGTTTAAAACTGTGGCAGATTTTTAAGAAACCGTGCCAGATTTTAGCACGGTTTAAAACAATGCCAGATTATCCTTGTCTAAGTGTGCCAGATTGACAGTTTTGGTGTAGTGATATCGTTGGTCGCCGAATAGGAGACAAAAGGTTCGATAAGGATTCCTCGAACCCCAAACATCAACATACAAATTGGAGGCGAACATAGTTCTCGTATCCATGGGTCACGCACATACCTACGTACCCACAGTCAACGGACTTATCAACTCCTCGATAAGTGTTTCATAGACCTATGTTCTTAAGCGACAAAATAAAATCCCATGGATTCATCAGGATATGACTGCCCTCACGCGCAAACCTCCCGTCGATAGCAAGTAAGCTACGTATGTCATACACATAAATTATCAATCAATCAAATAGGCATTATCATACGTATAATATCAACAAGGTACTCACATTACCCTAAGATAGTTCCCATACGTAGCATTATATCTCTCAAATCCTACGTATTAAAATATTATGACTTTACTTCTTTTATTCAATTATCCCCGAGCTTCACTCATTACTCAAGGTTCAAACAAGTTTTTTCTCAACATTATATTCAGTAAGAAATCACTAATATCCTACTGGTCCATATCATCATATCTCCCGAATTACCACAAATTAATCTCCCCTTTAATTAGGTTAAAAACCGATAGTTTCAAATCTCTTATAAACACTTCTTCTATCTCTTAGATTTAAACCCTCTAGTAAATTTAAGGCTACCCATATGTTATATTCGATCACCCCTACTGGTCATATCTTTAATCCTCATGCATACCAATTAGAATCCAACAAATAAATCTAGCAACCGAAATTCCTTTCAATTTGATTATCATTATTCTAATCAATTAAATCCCACTCAAATTAATTCAAATCTTATCTAGGGCTTAATGATCTTCTCTAAGTCCCATAATATTCAATTAATAATCACCAAAGATCTACAAAAGGTTTGGGATAAGAACTAACATTAAAAAGAAATAACTTCAAGGATTTTGGGGAGGTCGATCAATCAAAGGCAGGGGGTCGATCGATCGAAGGCAGGGGGTCAATTGATCGATCGCCCAGGTAATAGCCCAGTTTTTCTGGATTTCTTCTACTACGGGTTAACCATTTTTTATCATTCAAACCTTCATATTAACAACCCAAATGACTTATAATCCTTACTACATGATATATCAACATATATAAATGATTTCTAATGATCTAAACATCCTAGAATCATCAAGAGATTGAATTAAAAGCACGTTTTTATCCTCTTTTTCCAGAAAATTATCAACATAATATCTTCAAGAACACATCAATGGTTTTCATAATTTCTTCTACAGATTTATGATTATTTTGTTGATTACTAACTACCTACAACATGAGTTTGATTCCTATATATGTTTATATTTCCAGAAATCCATTACAACTCCATCTTTATCTTCCAAACATGAAAAATCATCTCTTTTTATAACTATTCTAACATGGACAATATACAAAATTAGATTGCAATTATCAAACACTTGCCTCTAATGAAGGTCTGATCCTTTGGGGTGGTGTATCATAGGTGTTTCTCCCCTCTCCGGCCAACTTCCGGTGGTGGTTGGTAGTAGTGACCTTTGGTCTTTGTTCTTCTCCTTCCCAAGTAAGCTTTTCTCTTCCCAAGCAACCTTTCACTCTCTCTAAGAAGATGACTTCTCAATGTTATGTAGAAGAGATGAATGAACCCACGTTCAACTAATCTCCAAATACTTATAATAGGATAAAATCCGAAATCACTATTCATTCCCTATAAAAATGACTAAAATGCCCTTTTGGGTTGTCTATTCATTTCCAAATGACCCGAGACTCAAAACCAACATCCAAATAGACTTTTCTGACTATTTCAAACCTTCCGGGCACAACAATGCAGTCGAAATGACTATAAGGTCGATAGAAAATAAGTATCCATTTTAATTTAACAAATTAGTCCCGACACGTCCCATACCGCGTCCGACTAAAAATTCAAATTACTGATTTAACAACTCACAGCAATATCAATAGCATCACATTCATATATTACCTAAATATCTTTAAGTAATATTCAGAATCATCCATTTTAATATCCACAATTCGAATAAAACCCAAATGAATTAATTTATAATAAAATCCAATTAATCCATTAATTTAAAATATAACCCATTTTAAAAGTCATTAAAATTACGGGGTATTACACGATCATGATATAATAAGGGAGACAGTAACCTAGATGTTGTAGATTGGTGACATCATCACCGGTAAGATGGATAAAGTCAGTATAGACAAGGGCATTAGGAAATCGCCAACTAGACTGGTTCATGGGTGTCAAGGATGTTGGGGGCAAGGACTTACTTCTAAGGAGGGAAGTATGGAATTTGATGTTACTTTCATCTTGCGAGGATGAATGTTTGTGATTTGGTTCGTCACGATTGGCGACTCAGGCCAGGGTATTTGTCTAGGTTAGTAGCTAGTGATAACGTCTATGAGAAGTTGTAAGACTTCAAGCATGTGGCATAGGTTCGTGTTTTATAAATCATAGCTTGACACATACAGATGGGACTTCCTCTAAACAGTTGTTTGTTCCTTTAGTTCTTGTGTGTGTATCCTTTTTTGTTTCAGTAATCGAGGATTCATATTCCAACGAATGTGGTAGCTCGGATTGATACCATATTATGGTACAGCATGGTTGGGCCTAGTAGAGTGTGAGTGGATCTACCATGGCCAATGTAGCTCGATAACTGGGTATTCCCTTATTTGAGGTATTCTTGCTATTGCACAAAGTTTAGTGTATGGGTGGCTTCACTTTCGACCGCATAGTTTGCTTATGGTAGTTACTTTCCTTAGTATTAGCGACCTTAGGTCTAGCCGGCATAGTAATCAGGGGCTCTGGTTGTATAGAGCCTGACGATGACTTGAGGACATGGTATAGTGTTAGAACTCGAGAAAACTCTTCACGCAGTGTTACTTTTCCACGGTGAAGGAATTGGTGTTATACTCAAGTGAGTTCTCCAAAGTGATATGCCTAGAGTAATACTAGGGTCATTAGAGTGACATAACGGAAGGTCTCAACTGGGTGCACAATGATGATTTGGTCTGTGTGTTGCTCCTCGGGGTGACTAATTAGCAATTTAAGGTTGGCATCAAGCTCGAGAAAAATTGTGTAGCCAGGATGCCCCAAAAATTATGGGGATGCAGGATATATAGTCCAAATAATGGAAATGATTCTTTTTGATGAATTTGATGATTGGTTGTATTACAATTCACTCTTGAGTGAGTATCGATCATTAGAGAGGATTGACTAGTAGAGGCATCGGTATGATTTGGGTATTTGCAAAATTAGTCCTAAGAATTGATTGAGCATGATCATCAAACGAGTGGAGACTCAGGGTCGGTTATGCAACGTTGATGGTTAGCATGATGGTGAGCATTAGATCATGTCGCATATTGAGCTTATGGAGACAATCCTTATGCAAGGGTGTGTGATGTAATCTTAGATATTGAGGACTTCAATGGTTTAGTCAAGAAGGATTCCTATGACTTAGTATAAGAGTTGGTAAACCCCATGGAATTGAGGAATCGATGGATCGATAATTTTAGGGACTAAATTTCCTAAGGAGGGAAATAAAATACCCATGCCTAATATTTTATTATTTTTCCCTGTGTAATTTGTAAACATATGAAACCTTAGAATTTGAATCATTATGATTGGGTCTATATCTATATTTCACTGATTTTGGATTCTTGATGGTAATTGTTGGAAGAATGTGGATGAAAATTTTAAAGTTTGAAGAAATTCAGGAAGATCAATTTGAACGAATTCAAGGTCTTGTTGTTAGATTATAAGAGTATGATGCATTTGAATAAAATGATGAGTTTCAAGTAATTTCGTGTTTAATATTTTTATGGAATAAAAAATGTCACAAAATTGCTATTTTGATCAGGGTAAAATATGAATGAATATTTCAAAGTTTTTTTTAAATAACGTTTGGGATTTTATGGAAATGGTGCATTCCTAAAAGTTTGATGCAAAAAATTTATGAAATAAAATGTTTTGAAAATGGTGTGTATCTTGCAAAAAGGATGATTTTATAAAAGTTGGACATTTGTCGAATTATAAAGAAAATAAAAATGTACTTTAGTCTTGAAAATTATATTTTGCACATATTACGAAATTCTAGAATAAATTATATGTTTAGCCCATTTAATAGGATTTTTAGAGTTAAAGTCCATCTTCTCATGTGTATAAACTTGTAGTGCTTGATGATGACATATAAAAAAGTTTAATGAAGGTTTTATTGGGTTTAAACATGAAATGGAGAAGAAAGAAATTTCATCCCTTAATGTGTGTTAAAAATGTGTTTAAAATGTGATGAATGTAAGGGTTTAAGACTACATATAGTAATAAAGAAAATGGTAATTTTCTTATAAAGTGATCTTGGATATTAATGAAAGGGAATGTAATGAGATGAAAATATTTCCAGCTTGAGAAGAATAATACTCCAAATGCTTAAAAAGTGTTAATGTGTTGCAAGCACTAAATAAGTTAGTGAGGGTAACTTAATGGTATTTAGAAAATTTACACTCGTGAAAATAGAGGAAGAGATAAGTTTGGAAATAAATGAGTAAAATGATAATTTTACATAAAGTGAAATATTTTTATGAAATAAAAATATTGGAAAAGGGTGTTACATAAGATATTCTTAAATAAATAGGATTTTGAAATAAAATCAATGCTAAAGTGTAAAGGATAAGAAAAGGTGATTTTAAAGTGTAACACAAGTTGGCGTGGACCCCAAAATTTTGGCTTCAATCGGATAAAAGGAAAAGTAGAATAATGTGAATATTTGTAAAATATTAAAACACATTAATAAGAACTCGGATGATACTAGAATAATTAAGGAGGTCCCGGAGCCCTAGGGTGAAAGACCCAAAATCACTGGTCAGAGCATATAGTAGCATAGCCTACGCTCTGGAGCTAGTTAAAGTATACATATATTCAAAGATTCCAAGAAAAAGATAATGAAAAATGGAACATGTCAAGATATGAGTTGTGTGGTGAATATATATAAATACAATTTAACTTGAAAGAATTAATATATGTTCTGGTAAAGGGTAAAATGGACAAGTAACAAGAAAATTGATTAATGTCTATAAAGTAAAGGAGTGGTAAAGTAAAGTGTTTAAATAGGTTGTTAAACAACCTAAAGAGTTTTAACCCATAACTAACACAAGGTGATGGTTATGAAAGATTTTTAAAGGAATAATAAGTATTTTCTAACACGGTGGTTGAGTGTATTGAAAGGGTGAATTTCAACAAAAATACTAACGTGAATGAGTATAAATAAAAGGAGAAATTTGGGGGGGGGGGGGAAAGTATTTTCCTTAAAGAAAGTGTATTTGTTATAAGTATTTAACCGGGTATATTAAACCAAGGAATAAATGTCAAGTTAAGTAAAAGGGAATTCTTTTAAATGTGAGATTATGTAAATAAAGATTAATATGACGATTAAAAATTTACTAAATGTGAATAGTAAATTTTGAATGTTGATATGTACGGTCTAGCAATTTTATGGACGTACCTGAGTTATCTCAACCGAGTGCCGCGCGTAAAGAAAAAAAATTGAAGATGAGATGAGAAAAATATTTTAATAGACTCGAAAGGTAATTTAGAGTCCACAGGTGATTCTGAAAGGGTCGAATTAGTCAAAATAGTGTACCCGGGGGTACTAGTTGAGTACCGGGTCATTTTTTAGCTAAACCGGGACCATTCGAGGGTATTTTGGTCTTTTTACATTCATGGGTAAGTAGACCTACGAATTTTGAAACCCTAAATCAGATTATAAGAGTTGAGGCTAGGGTTAGAAAGAAATAAAATACACCATAGCCATTAGAGAAGAGAGACATGTAATTTCCTAAGGCAAAAGAAAGAAGGAAGGGAAATTCTAAGGAGATTTCACCACATATTTGTTGGGAAGAAGGATTGAAGGATCAAAATCATCAACCATCATCAACAACCACGAAATCAAACCCTATAAATCAAAAGGCATGTGGTTATTTGCAAAATAAATTGAGTTATAATACCCATATTTAAGTTTTATGAAGAACATGGTTTTTATGATATTTTTGGGAGAAAAAAAATTGATTATGATCCATGATTGGTAGGGATTGCATGTAGAACGTTTTTGGATCTCCAAATATTCTGATAGCATAGAAAACTAGATGATAGAATCGAACTAAAAATATGGAATTATGATGAAAGATGTAAAGAATGTATTTTTAGGGTTCTTAAATATTATTAAGATTTTTAGTTAATTTGGCCAAGATTTATGATGATTTTGTTGTTGTAAATCATTACGAATCATCCCAGAACATGTAGGAATGATTAGAAATTGTTGGTTGTAAATATGGTGGACTATCATGAAAGATAGATAGATAAAAATGGTGAAACACGCATGAAGAAGACGAACTGGGTCTGTCACTGCTTGATCAATCGATCGACCCTTGAATGTCGATCGATCGAGCAGTCGATCGATCGACCTCATCCCATCGATCAATCGAACCTGCCTCGACTCTAGAGAATTTTGTAAATAAATTTCCTTTTAATTACCATCGCTTAATGGGAACCTTAGTGATGATATTTTACCTATGAGGAGACTTCATAAATACCAGTAGGTGTACCGTGTGATTTCTTCATAAATAATTGAGTGGGAATTTTGGTGAAACGGACCGACGGGAGAAAGATCGATTTAGCCGTATGTTGAGATTCAAAGAATTTAGCTACGGAAAGAGTGAGAGTAAATTCCGGGAAAAATACCAGTAGGTTAAAGTTAACTTAACTACTGAATTAAGGGAGGGGTAACCAGGGCCCTTAGAGTTGCGTGAATACTCAAATAAATACAATAATAAAATAAATTATAAATTAATGAGTACGGTGAATAAAGTAAAATATATTACGTACGGGCATGATATGATAGGTCGAGTGTGTGTACCTACTAAATTATATAAAAGTTTGGGTGAAGAGAATTTTACCTAAATTAATTGTGTTAGGGTTGATGTGACATTCCGAACTAACATAAGGTTATTATATGTTTGGGGTCGATGAAAAATGTCGAACCAAACTTTAAACTGGTGTCGCGATGAAAGAGTCCCGAACCAGAATATGTGTATATATATTCATAGTTTTAAATAGTTGGGGTCGATGGATCATTCCGAACCAACTCTTACTTAGGGTCGATGAATCATTCCGAACCAAGAGTCCTTTATGTGTGGTAAAAGGATATGTTAGTGATAACTGATGTTAAGTACATGATTGTGTGATAAAATGTATTCTATGTGCATAATCTACAGATTGAGAATAGTAGATAATGAAATGTATGGTAAATATCTTAGTAATAATTTATAGCGTGATGTAATTATTACAAGAATAAGGATAACGAGAAGTAAATAAGTTACCTACGCTTATGGGTAGTATAACTAGGTGAACTAAGTGTCCTCGTTAGACATACACTATAGAAGAGAGGTGAGGAAGTTCAAGGGAGTTGTGAGAAACTTTAATATGTGTAATCAATAACTCAATTGTGATAACTGCTTGCAAAATATTTTCAAATGTTTTGAGTACTAACTCTTGCTATGTAAAATCTTTTAAAAACCTTTTAGGTGCCCAGCCACAGGGACACCCAGCATGATTTTATTCCAGGGATTTGGGAGCTCCAGCACGTGTGGATGTTGCAGGGATTGTTTACACGTTTCCTCTTTTTCAGTTCTAGTGCAGGATCTCAGTTTTAGTATTCTTAGTTGGGACATGTTGTCCTATATTTACTTTTACAGTTATTCTGATTCCGGATTTTGATTTGTCTTTTATTGGCCGTGGTTTTCGGCAAGACTTTACCTGCATTTAGTTATTTTTGCAACTATTTTATTATTACTAGAATTGTAATGTTGTATGGATTATTGTTCTACTTAAAGAAGATAAAATTTGGCACTCGCTTAATTTCACTTAGGTGGTTAGTAAATTAAAAAGTTTTCGGCAGTGATGCTAAGAATGAACCATTTAAGAAACCTGTTTTTATTGAATTATGGATTGATCACCCAAGGTTTAATTAGGCGGGGTGTCACATATGGTATCAGAGCATCAGGTTCTAGTGTCCATAGGATCTGTTCGGCTTTCTGCGTTTCAGCGTAACGTGTGGTTGTATTAGAGCCCTACTATTAGGACTGTTGATTCAATATCCACTTTTGCGTTATCGTACATCTTCTCTTAAATTTTGTATAAACTGTGTGCTTATACAATTTGAACCTTATTTCAGATGCCACCAAGGAGACAGCGAGCGGAGAGGGCTGAAGCCAGAGATGAGGTGAGGGAGGCTCATCAGGAGCCACAGGTGCCAATACCACCACCCCCACCGGAGTTAATTTCCACTACTCAGGTTGCAGTGATAGTGGCTCAGGCAGTCGAGACAGCTATGAGGGCCATGGCAGCCCATTTTCCTCAGCACCAGGTACCTCCTCCCATTGCACAGGTAGTTCAGGCTCCAGCAGGACCATCTACTTGACAGCGAGTCAGAGAGACATTTCAGAAAGGACACCCACCCGAGTCTTAGGGTAGTACTGATGTAGTGGAGGCGTGCAACTGGAAGAAAAATATTCAGCGCCACTTACGCATGCTAGAGTGCACCGAGGTACAGAAACAAATGCTAGACACTTTCCGTCTGTACGGAGCGGCCTTACAGTGGTGGGAGTCAGTTACCACCACCGAGGAAAGAGACACTATGGGAATTTCTGAGTTTTGGGTGCGGTTTGACCACAAACATTTCCCTCCAGCAGTAGAGTCACAGATGAGGAAGAAATTCAGCGAAGTGGTTCAGGGTGATCGCTCAGTTGCTGATTATGAGGAAGAGTTTACCCGCTTGTCTAACTTTGTGCCAAATGAGGTGAGTGATGAGGAGAGGAAAAAGTCAAAATTTATGGATGGCCTGACCTGGAGAATCAGACAGCATTTGATCGGTAATCCGGCGTTGGTAACCTACACAGATGTCGTCAATGTCGCTCTACTACACTATCAGGATCACCGCTTTCATGCGAGGGGAAACAAAAGAGGTGAACCTAGCCAACCGGGCAAGGTACGCGGGAGTAGCGACAGCAGCACACCACAACAGCAAACAGTGGGCCAGTTAGGGTAGGATTCTCGACAGGGGAACTCTACCAAGAATTTTAAGCACGGGAGGCTTCGCTTTGATAGACAAGGCCAGCAGGTTCCCCAATAACAAGTTCCTCAGGGCCGACAGGGCCAAGGGAATCAAAACGGAGGACAGCAAGGTCAAGGTCGACAGGGCCAACGTCAGGGCCAAGGGCAGAGACAGTTTCAGGGTCAATGTTTCACTTGTGGCCAGCAAGGTCACAAGAGTAGAAATTGTCCACAGCCAGACAGGGTACAACAATAGGGTGCCCAACAGGGGCAGCAGGCTCCGTTGGCCCCAGCAGTAGCACAGGCCCCACAGCCAGGACAGATGCAGTACGGACGTGTCTTCAATGTCCATGATATCCCGTTTCAACCATCACCTCCAGCTCCGCCGGCAGTTACGGGTATGTTTCCTATTCATGGACTTGAGGGTAGTATTTTGTTTGACACGGGGGTGATGCATTAGTTTATTGCCACTAGATTTGCACGGGCAGTCGGCCTATTAGCAACAGCTGACACTCATCTTGTGTGCGTGGAGTCACCAATGGGTAGTGGGTACCTTATACACTCGATTTGTGAGGGTGTGGACATTATGGTCGATAGATTGAGTCTAGCGGCGGACCTCCTAGTGCTGGATATGGAGGGATATGACATCATCCTGGGTATGGACTGGTTTGAGCAGTATAGGGCAATGGTAGATTGTTATGAGAGGACTATCGTGTTCTCTATCCCAGGACAAGAGATGTTCCTGGTGGCAATGCCACTCCCCGAGGGAGGATCGCGAACTCATTTATATTATATTGAGGAGGAGACCTCACATGGGGTTGTCATTTCTCGGACTCAATCCCAGTGGTGAGGGATTTTGAGGATGTCTTTCAGGAGATACCAAGGTTACCATCCAGCAGGGAGATAGAGTTCGTTATTGACCTAGCACCGGGGACGAGACCGATTTCCAGAGCACCGTATGGCATGGCTCCTTCGGAGATGCGAGAACTGAGAGGACAGATTCAGCAGCTATTAAGACAGGGTTTCATTCGACGGAGTACATCGCCATGGGGTGCGCCGGTGTTATTTGTAAAGAAAAGGGATGGTTCACTTCGTCTCTGTGTAGATTACAGAGAGCTAAACAAAGTGACGATACATAATAAGTATCTGTTGCCGAGGATTGATGATTTGTTTGATCAGTTGAGAGGGGTTGCATACTTCTCAAAGGTCGATTTGAGATCGGGTTACCACCAATTGCGCATTTGTGAAAAGGATGTACCCAAGACCGCTTTCCTGTCGCGGTGCGGGTCATACGAGTTCAGAGTGATGCCATTTGAGCTAACTAATGCGCCAGCAGTATTCATGGATCTCATTAACAGGGTATTCAGGGAGTTTTTGGATCAGTTTGTGATTATATTCATAGATGACATTCTGATTTACCCTCACACGGAGGAAGAACACGCTGAACATTTACGAATGGTTCTACAGACATTGCGGGACCATCAGTTGTACGCCAAATTTGAGAAGTGTAGATTTGGGCTTCGAGAGGTTCAGTTCCTAGGCCACGTTGTATCTAGCAGAGGCATTGTTGTTGACCCGAGTAAGGTATCGGCGGTTAGGGAGTGGGGACAGCCCACGACACCGACCAAAATTCGCAGTTTCTTGGGGTTGGCCGGTTATTATCGTCGCTTCATCAAGGGGTTCTCCAAAATTGTCGGACCTTTGACGAACTTGACTCGGAAGGGAGTTCCCTTCGTATGGAGTGACAGTTGTCAGTTAGCATTTGATGAATTAAAGGACAAGTTGACATCAGCACCCGTTCTTGCCTTGCCTAGGAGCGGAGTGGAGTACCGAGTCTATACTGATGCGGACTTACAAGGGCTTGGGGGTGTGTTACAGAAGGAAGAGAAGGCTATAGCTTATGCGTCCCGAAAGCTTAAGCCACATGAGAAGAATTACCCCACACATGACCTCGAGTTGGCAGTAGTCATTTTTGCATTGAGGATATGGAGACACTATCTTCTGGGCGAGCAGTTCACTCTATTCACGGATCATAAGTCACTGCAGTATCTGTTCACTCAGAAGGATCTGAATATGAGGCAAAGGAGTTGGCTTAAATTCATGAAGGACTACCAGTTTAATATACAGTATAATCTGGCAAGGCTAACGTGGTGGCAGATGCGTTAAGCAGAAGACCTACTGGAGAGTTGGCAGAAATTTGGAAGGCAAAGTGGAGTGAACTTCGACACGAGGATGAGACAGCTAGAGCATGCATGGCAGTTTTATCTATCACTCCCGAGAGTGTTATATAGGTAGTGAGAGCACAGGCCGAGGACCCATTTTGTCAGGACAAAGTACTACAATTACTGGCCGAGGGGGCAGAGTCCTACTCCATCAGCTCGAAGGGCGGACTACGGTTTAATGGTAGGCTGATAGTACCCGAAGATGATGAATTGAGGCATACCGTTATGACGGAGTTACACGGGTCAAAATTTTTGGTACATCCAGGTGGAGACAAAATGTACCAAGATATGCGACGATTATATTGGTGGTCAGGTATGAAACGAGATATTACAGAATTTGCCTCAAGGTGTGCTACATGTCAACTCGTAAAAGTTGACCATCAGAGGCCTTCAGGGATGCTACAACCACTGGAGATTCTCGTGTGGAAGTGGGAGAGTATCTCAATGGATTTTATTACTGGGTTACCAACATCACAGAAGGGTCACGATTCCATATGGGTGATAGTGGATCGGCTGACTAAGGTAGCTCATTTCTTAGCGATTCGTACGGATTATGATACGATGCGGTACGCGCAGTTATTCATTTCAGAGATTATTAAGCTGCACGGAGTTCCTATTAATATTGTGTCGGATCGAGACAAAATATTTGTGTCACATTTCTGGCAGAGCTTTCAGGATGCCATGGGCTCCGACTTACGGTTGAGTACGGCGTATCATCCACAGACGGACGGTCAGACTGAAAGGGTAAACAAGATGTTAGAGGATATGCTAAGGATGTGTGTCCTAGATTTTGGGGAGGTTGGGAGACATACCTTCCTTTGGTAGAGTTTGAAAATAATAACTCTTACCAATTCACTATCGGCATGGCTCCATTCGAGGAACTTTACGGGAGGCCTTGTCGTTCGCCCGCCTGTTGGTTAGAGGTGGGGGATAACAAGCTATTGGGTCCAGAGATGATACAGGAGACTTCCTCTAAAATAGAGTTGATTCGAGGACGTATTCGAATAGCTCAGGATAGACAGAAGAGTTATGTTGACGCCGGTAGGAGACACGTGGAACTAGATGTGGGCGACCAGGTGTTAATTCGAGTTTCTCCTATGAAAGGGATTATGAGGTTCGGCAAAAAAGGGGAAATTAGCACCGAGATATGTGGGGTCGTTTCCTATCATTGAGAGGGTGGGTCCGGTAGCTTACAGATTGGGACTCCCTGAGCATCTTCAGCGAATACATGATGTATTCCATGTGGCATCGCTGAAGAAATACAAGAGGAGTGAGAGAGCCTTCTGGCACATTCCACTGGAGGAGATCGATTTGCAGCTAGATATCTCGTATGAAGAGAGGCACGTGGCTATTCTGGATTATAGTGAGCGCAAACTAAGATCCAAGGTGGTACCCTTAGTACGAGTACAGTGGGGACATCACAATATGGATGAGTCTACTTGGGAATGGGAGGAGGATTTGCGAGAGCAATAGCCAGATTTATTCACACCAGATATTTTCTAATTTCGAGGGAGAAATTCCTTTTGTAAGAGGGGAAGTATGTAATACCCCGTAATTCTTCTTAATTAGGAAAATATGTTTTATTTAAATTACGTGAGTAGAGAAATTTAATATGAGAAAATAAAAATACGTTTTAATTAAATTACGCGAGTCGAGTAATTTAATGTGATAAAATACATTTATTTAAATTACGTGAGTAGAGTAATTTAATGTGACACGTTTTAAATTAAATTACGAGAGTAAAGTAATTTAATGTGAGATTATGTTAATAAAGATTAATATGACGATTAAAAATTTACTAAATATGAATAGTAAATTTTGAATGTTGATATGTACGGTCTAACGATTTTATGGACGTACCTGAGTTATCTCAACCGAGTGTCGCGCGTAAAGAAAAAAAAATTGAAGATGAGATGAGAAAAATATTTTAATAGACTCGAAAGGTAATTTAGAGTCCACAGGTGATTCTGAAAGGGTCGAATTAGTCAAAATAGTGTACCCGGGGGTACTAGTTGAGTACCGGGTCATTTTTTAGCTAAACCGGGACCATTCGAGGGTATTTTGGTCTTTTTACATTTATGGGTAAGTAGACCTACGAATTTTGAAACCCTAAATCAGATTATAAGAGTTGAGGCTAGGGTTAGAAAGAAATAAAATACACCATAGCCATTAGAGAAGAGAGACATGTAATTTCCTAAGGCAAAAGAAAGAAGGAAGGGAAATTCTAAGGAGATTTCACCACATATTTGTTGGGAAGAAGGATTGAAGGATCAAAATCATCAACCATCATCAACAACCACGAAATCAAACCCTATAAATCAAAAGGCATGTGGTTATTTGCAAAATAAATTGAGTTATAATACCCATATTTAAGTTTTATGAAGAACATGGTTTTTGTGATATTTTTGGGAGAAAAACAATTGATTATGATCCATGATTGGTAGGGATTGCATGTAGAACATTTTTGGATCTCCAAATATTCTGATATCATAGAAAACTAGATGATAGAATCGAACTAAAAATATGGAATTATGATGAAAGATGTAAAGAATGTATTTTTAGGGTTCTTAAATATTAGTAAGATTTTTAGTTAATTTGGCCAAGATTTATGATGATTTTGTTGTTGTAAATCATTACTAATCATCCCAGAACATGTAGGAATGATTAGAAATTGTTGGTTGCAAATATGGTGGACTATCATGAAAGATAGATAGATAAAAATGGTGAAACCCGCATGAAGAAGCGAACTGGGTCTGTCACTGCTTGATCGATCGATCGACCCTTGAATGTCGATCGATCGAGCAGTCGATCGATCGACCTCATCCCATCGATCGATCGACCCTGCCTGGACTCTAGAGAATTTTGTAAATAAATTTCCTTTTAACTACCATCGCTTAATGGGAACCTTAGTGATGATATTTTACCTATGAGGACACTTCATAAATACCAGTAGGTGTACCGTGAGATTTCTTCATAAATAATTGAGTGGGAATTTTGGATAAACGGACCGACGGGAGAAAGATCGATTTAGCCGTATGTTGAGATTGAGAGAATTTAGCTACGGAAAGAGTGAGAGTAAATTCCGAGACAAATACCAGTAGGTTAAAGTTAACTTAACTACTGAATTAAGGGAGGGGTAACCAGGGCCCTTAGAGTTGCGTGAATACTCAAATAAATACAATAGTGAAATAAATTGTAAATTAATGAGTACGGTGAATATAAGTAAAATATATTACGTACGGGCATGATATGATAGGTCGGGTGTGTGTACCTACTAAATTATATAAAACTTTGGGTGAAGAGAATTTTACCTAAATTAATTATGTTAGGGTCGATGTGACATTCCGAACTAACATAAGGTTATTATATGTTTGGGGTCGATGAAAAATGTCGAACCAAACTTTAAACTGGTATCGCGATGAAAGAGTCCCGAACCAGAATATGTGTATATATATTCATAGTTTTAAATAGTTGGGGTCGATGGATCATTCCGAACCAACTCTTACTTGGGGTCAATGAATCATTCCGAACCAAGAGTCCTTTATGTGTGGTAAAAGGATATGTTAGTGATAACTGATGTTAACTACATGATTGTGTGATAAAATGTATTCTATGTGCATAATCTACAGATTGAGAATAGTAGATAATGAAATGTATGGTAAATATCTTAGTAATAATTTATAGCGTGATGTAATTATTACAAGAATAAGGATAACGAGCAGTAAATAAGTTACCTACGCTTATGGGTAGTATAACTAGGTGAACTAAGTGTCCTCGTTAGACATACACTATAGAAGAGAGGTGAGGAAGTTCAAGGGAGTTGTGCGAAACTTTAATATGTGTAATCAATAACTCAATTGTGATAACTGCTTGCAAAATATTTTCAAATGTTTTGAGTACTAACTCTTGCTATGTAAAATCTTTTAAAAACCTTTTAGGTGCCCAGCCACAGGGACACCCAGCATGATTTCATTCCAGGGATTTGGGAGCTCCAGCACGTGTGGATGTTGCAGGGATTGTTTAGACGTTTTCTCTTTTTCAGTTCTAGTGCAGGATCTCAGTTTTAGTATTCTTAGTTGGGACATGTTATCCTATATTTACTTTTACAGTTATTCTGATTCTGGATTTTGAGTTGTCTTTTATTGATCGTGGTTTTCGGCAAGACTTTACCTGCATTTAGTTATTTTTTAAACTGTTTTATTATTACTAGAATTGTAATGTGGTATGGATTATTGTTCTGCTTAAAGAAGATAAAATTTGGCACTCGCTTAATTTCACTTAGGTGGTTAGTAAATTAAAAAGTTTTCGGCAGTGATGCTAAGAATGAACCATTTAAGAAACCTATTTTAATTGAATTAAGGCTTGATCACCCAAGGTTTAATTAGGCGGGTGTCATATATATATATATATATATATATATATATATATATATATATATATATATATATATATGTGTGTGTGTGTGTGTGTGTGTGTGTGTGTGTGTGTGTGTGTGTGTGTGTGTGTGTGTGTTTGTTGCATCTGCACGTTGACATAATGTGTTAGAGTCTTGTTTCTTTCGTTCAATTATATACTACATTTTTTATTTTTTTCACGAGCAGTTAGCTCACACCCTCGTATTTTTTGCGACAAGTTGGGTGCGGTTTCGTATTTTGAGAGTCTTATATTGGTAAGTACTCTCTTTTTATTTTATGTTAGTAGCTCTGTATACTTGGATTCCAGGGACGCTTCCCACGGGTCCCTCGTGTAGCTTGATTTTCAATGGAAATTTCATGTTAAATAAGTCAGATGGTAATTCAATAAAACTGGACTAGCAACATTATTTAGGTTGTTTCATTGCACTTCACACCTAACGCTCGGGTCGGACCGGGTTGACCATGAGTGACCCATAAATTCGAGACGGGGTGTTACACTATGTCTTCCATGTGTCCATATTGAGGAACTATCTGAGGGAGGAGTTAGCCTATCATCATATCGATCTCTACGGGATTGAGTTATAGCTTGTCGTCAGCTACGAGGAGGGTCTGTAGTGCATTCTTGATTAAAAAGAGCAGATTATGCGATCAAAGGTCATTTCGCTAATTAGAATCCAGTGGGGATACCATAGTGAGGCTAAGTTTACTTGGAAGAGATAGGACGACATGCGGGGGAGGTATCTAAAGCTCTTCGAGTCAGGTATAAAATTATAAATTTGAGGAAGAAATTCCTTGTTTATGGGGGGAAGAATGTAATGCCCCATATTTTTCATACACTAATTAAATTATGAAATTATCAGTGATATGTGATGTCACTATTTATATTTTTACGTGTGTTATGTGTGTTATATAATTCGTATCTAAAATCGTACATAATATAAGGTAGATCATTAATTATATATTTAAAAGTGGCTTAGTATTATGGGAGACTAAGGAATGTCAGGGATTTTGCATTAAGGATTTCCTTGTTTGGATTATCCCCTCGGTGTTGGGTTCCACCGATCCTAAAGTAGTTTCTTATAATGTCATGTCTCTCTTAACTAATAAATAATTAATATTTGGGCTCGTACCAGAAAAAAGTTAGTTTCAGGATTATTAAATTAATTAGTTTTATCATATTTAAAGTTGATGTTTAGAATGCGTAGAATGTATGTATTTGACTCAAAATAATGGGTTTTAAATCTATTGGGTTAGTATCACATCTTGGTTTCCCGAGTGTGAGATTTATCTTATAAAATACTAAATCACCATGAAAGCCATCATTTCTTTAAAAATACGAAATTGTATTGATATTCCACTGTATTACAATCCATAGTTTCAAGTGTACAATACTATCTTACTCTATGTATATATCTCCCATTGCTTGACTAACAACCATTTTTACATGTCAATTCTCAAACAAAACTATTCTCGATCTTCTTATAATCCTAGCTTGACCTGCTCATTATTTCTTATAGGTACGTGTTTAAAATAAATGGAAGGGGAAAGGATAAGCAAAACTTTGTCAAGTAGATAATTCTACATCTATAACAATTTATGAAAATAAATTTGGAGTATTAGCAGAATAATTGAATATATTTGAAGATAAGAGGAAGTGAAAATTAAAGTATCAATAACCTGAATGAAGAAGTGTAAATAAAGTACTATGATGATATAACTAAAATTATAAATATCAAGTTAGAACGGTTAAGGTTACGGATAGTTTCTAAAATAAGATACCTATTATTATCTATTATAGAGGCTTATGGTTAATAGCAATACATATAATAAGCATCAAATATAAAATTTGAGATAATAGTAATAGTAACCAAAGTAACATTGCTGAGCCCAAACTCCGAAGAGCGGCATCCATATGATAAGCCAAACTAGGCACTCAATACCCTGAGTTCTATCGGCCAATTAACACTGCCATGGGTAAAACAGTAAATTATTCCTTGGTTATAATGTATGCTATAAAAAATGATTCAGTGAAATCAGATTAGGTTGAAATCATTGGTTCAAAATCAACATAGGGTTTTTAAAATCGAATCAAGTTTAATGTATTGTGAACTGCCAAATGATTTCATAAATAAGAACAAGATATCTAAGGAAATCACAAAGTGATATGAACAATTAGCGTAATCAAGGTAAATGAGTGAAATAATATCAAAATAGAAATTATCTACCAATACTCTGCAGGGTTTAGCTTGCTTGATATAAGTTAAATCCAGTATCTCTGGAGGCAATTTAATGTAAAGGTTATTACAAATAGTTTTATAGATACATTCACTAGGTTATGTGAATTTATAATAATCGATGTTTAGTGGTTTATTGGTTTTACTCAATATGTAGTTTGGTTTATAATTACATTTTCGATACGAGAGTTCAAGTAATCTTGATTAATGAGATAAAGTTTACCATTTATGAATGTAGTAATTCAATAATTAAAACTTATAAATAATACACTAAAGTCTTGTATAGGTACCGTAATCTAACTTTTGTAAAATGATAATTTTTATAACAATGATTGTTTATTAAAAAAAAAGTGTATATAATTAATTTTTTATATTGTAATAAAAAAATTAAGTGATATTCCATAATCATCGAATAAGTGTATGATAAAAGTTTAGTATAACTTACGTAGGATAATAACGTTTTTTAACGAGTATAGGGTGACCCTTAATTGACACAAAGACCTAAAATTGACTTCGTTAAAAATTATATCAAATATAGAGAGTTTATTTATCAAAATGATCTATTTGACTCTACGAACCCAACAGTACTTTCCTCACATCTTTTTGAATAACCGTTTACAAGATATGAATTTTTAAAGTTAGAAATGATTTTTAATATATATATATATATATATATATAACTATTGGGGTTTCATTTTTAAAAGAGAGAAACCATCTTCTCAATAACTATATGTGTGTGTGCGTGTGTGTGTGTATGTGTGTGTGTGTGTCTACAATAAGAGTGTGGGGGGGGGGGGAAACTCAGCTAGTTGTCCACCCTCATCCCTCTCCTTAGCTGAAAACCACCTCCCATGGAGGTTTCTACCACCACACCTGTTATAACACATGCACACACACAATATGAGCTAGGTAATGGTTGAGGTGCGCAAGTGTCCCTGCCAGAAATGGGAGAAATAAAATTGCGGATAAATTTGAAAAACTCAAAAAGTTTAGGGGTAGAAAGTAAAAGAAAATTTAACTTAAAACATAATATACCCATTTTAGCTGCCCAAAACCGAAATAGACTTCCCATTTCTCCGAAGAAACCCACTCGAAACCCTTCTTGTTCTGCCTGACGCCCTCGAAGCAAGCTCTGATCTTCGACCATCCACTGACTTCTCCCATTTCAAGGTAATGATCAAACCTCAAACCTATTTATGTAGACTTCTCAAAGCTTCTATGTTGACTTCTCACATTTTTCAAGTTAATAACAATTATGTAATGTAGAGTTTATGGTTTATTGTTGTTTAGTTATAACTTATGTAGAATACTTTGTGTTTTATTGTTGTTTAGTTATGCCCCTGTTTTTAATGTCCCGACTTTTATTGTTGTTTAGTTATGTCAAAGCTGCTATGTCCCTATTTTTAATGTTGAGTTAATTTTTACTTCGTGTTTACTTTGTGAATATTGTGTTGATTTTTAATTATAATTATTTTCAGATATGAAAAAATATCTTAAAAGGATTCATGAAAAAGATTATGTAGAAGTGATGCCTCCACCCCCCGAAAATATTCATGTTTAAGTGGAATGTACATCCAAAAAGATGATACGAGAGCTCATTACGTGTGACCTATCAAATCTTCCTTCAGATCCTACTTTAAGACTTCGAATTTAGAATTATGAACCAAATGATCATGATAACATTAGACGAGCCTATTTACAAATGGGTCCATGTCAACCCTCGATGCAAACATTTCCTCAAACGATGTTTGAAAACAAGGCTCTTCGTTTTAATCCAAATTGGTACACCCATTATGGGAGTTGGGACATCGTAAAAATAGATGTTGCATTTTTCTTGCTATGCTATTTATTTCGACCACAGTCCGTGGACAGAAATAAAAGTGATGTTTTTGTAAGTGCTGGATTTACGAATTGAAAAAAGAGTGGAAGACTCCTATAACATATTGGACCCCATACTAGTTCTCATAATGTTACTTATGTGAAGAGTCATGATTTATAGAAGCAAAATCAACATATTCAAACCCTAATCGATAACAAATCAAAGGAGATTCTAATTGATTATCGTATCCGGTTAAATGCAACCTTTGATGTGATTCGGTTTCTTTTACAACATGGGCTATCTTTTCGTGACAATGATGAATCGGAAGGGTCGTTGAATAAAGTTAATTTTATTGAACTTTTATAATGGCTTGTGGATAGAAATGAAGTTGTTAATAGTGATGTGCTTAAAAATGCTCCTGAAAATCACTCATTGGCATCTCCAGAAATTCAAAAAGATGTTGTAAATGCTATTTTCGATGAGATAACCAAAGAAATTTTAAAACATCTCACTGATGAACCATTTCTGATTTTAATTGATGAAGCACTTGATGCATCAATTATAGAGCAAATGGCCACTATTTTTCAGTATGTGGACCATAGTGGTTTTGTGATCAAAATATTTCTAGGCATGGAACGCGTTTGTGACACTACGGTAATTTCACTTAAACATCACTTGATGCTTTCTTTAACATGCACAAGTTGAGTGTGGAAAACTTACATGGTCAAGGTTATGACGGGGCAAGTATAATTGCCTTAAATCATTGATCCTTAATGAGAACAGGTCGGCATTTAATGTGCATTGTTTTGCATGCCAACTTCAATTAGCACTTGTTCACGTTGCAAAATATCTAACCATGTTGATGAATTCTTCTTCTTCGTTAATAGTATGGTTCAATTAAACAACAAATTTTAATTTCTTTTCAAATTAAAATTAAACAAGTGAAATAAGATTAAAACACACACACAATTTTAATTTCACTTAAACACAATTAATTTGAACCAAGTCCTAGAAATTTACCTAAGTCATATTTTCAATATTATCAAATTAGGCTAAACAAATTTTAACAAATTAAGTGATGACTTGTTTTAAATTAACAAAAACATTACCCAAATTAATTTAGCACCAAATTAAACAAGTAGTGATTTAAACCGATTTTTATCTTTTTAACTAAGCATGCGTTCTAGGTAAGTTTTACGAAAGATAAAAATAAACAATGAATCACTACGCTGCGATGTACGAGGAAAAACCCACAATGGAAAAAAACCTCGGACGGACCTAGCCTTAAGTCCACTAAGTATGGTTTTACAATTACAAGACAGGTGACTTACTTCCTCGACACGACCCCTTTCAAGCCTTGACGCGTCTTCTTGTAAACAACTCCGCCTAGTCGACAACCCCGGAGCTCCACCGAAATCTTGGAATCACCAATGAGACATAGGTACACCGTCGACCACACATGGTCCCTTTCACCATGTGACAATGCCGCAGCAAAAAAAACTTCTTCTTCTTTGAGGGATTTAGAAGTAAACCCAAACTTCTCTTCAATGTGGTAGAGAAAACCCGGTGTCAAACACTCTAAGAAAGATATATATATATATATTGAAACTCGGAATAAACAATATGGGTAAAAACAAAAATGTTTTATGAATTTTTCTTGGAAAAATATACACTTAAACAATGAACTTTTCTTTGGAAAGATGAACACTCAAAAACTCTCTCTAAGAGTTGGAATAGTATGAAAAGTTTGTTTTCCAAAGTTGGTTCCCGTACTTAATTATTCTAGCAAAAAGTTAGTGGGAACAAAAGCGGGAAAGTGGGAAAAACTGCTCAAAACTGCCACAAAAACTGTTCCCGCCAAATCTCATTCGAACGAGATTTTCGTTCGAACGAAGTCTTGTTCGAATGAGCTTTCTAACAAAGTTCCAATGTATTAAAAGTTAAGCTCGTTGGAATTCTCATTCGAAAATCATTCTCATTCAAACGACATTCCAGTGGCCAATGTGGGAACTCGTTGGCAAACTCGTCCAAACGACATTTTCGTACGAACGACAAACTCGTTCGAACGACAATATCGAACGAAAAAACAGAAAGTATAAAACTTCTATTTTTAGCCCAGAAACTTTAGTTTAAAGTTTTGAAGATACTTTCTAAAAATAAACAACAGTTTAAACAAAGTACACCCATATAAAAAATTTTCCAAGCTCCTATATATATATTAAAATGCATTCATACCTTCGGAGAAATGGAACCATGTTGATGATGTAGAAAATGAGGCACTGCAAACACAAATTTTGATGAAGATTTATAATATTGACCGCAACTTCTTCAACTTTAGAATGTCATAGGGTTGAAGGATGGTCAATAACACTATCCTATTACTCAAACGTTTTTGTCCGGAATTGAGCCAAAACTACAAAGGACACAATTGAAAATTTGTGTCCTTGCAAATCTCCCCCTTTGGCTATTCCGGGACAAAAACCAACAAAAATTCTAAAGGGCCGTCAAGTTCTACTAGACTAATAAAAAGTCCCACCCAAAATAAAAATACAATGTTTCACTCAAACAACCCAAGGATCAATATCTTTGCCCGATGATCAACATTGCCATTAAAAAGAATTCATGTACACTTAAGCAAACACATTAAATGCATAGGGAATATCAAAATATTAAATGCAATTAAAATAAGTACTCCCCCTAAATTAATTATCCCCTTTATCAAACAATTGACCTACTTAGACAGACGTCTCCCCCTAAGATAAATCTCCCCCAAACTAAGATACGATTATAATAGGAATAGATACCATTTCTCCCCCTATCATCCTCCACGTTTTTGTTCAGGAATAGACAAAGGATAAAACTAATTTAAGCAAGATGCATAAAGTGATAAGAACATGAAAGCATATAGGCAACAAAAGAAAAACTAATCCATACAAGAATAAAGGGTATCAACTAAGATGCAAAAAATAGATACCAATATGATACATAAGGTATTAAGCATGCGATATCAACAAAGAATGCAATAAGTTAGATACCAATTATGAATTAAAAGCATAGATGGACTAGAAAGCAAGGCAAAGACCAAAAAAATATCATATATACACATACTCTAGATATACCAAAGATGCACACGCACATATATATATATACATATATAAACACACAAATGACACAAAATAAGATAAGCTTTTCACACTCGTATGGCAAAAATGTATCATATGGAAACGAAAGTGTTGGAGTGTGAACTAGCAATAATTAAATTTAGACCCAATCACTTAAAACATGTTCACGGAGTTCTCAATTGATTGAAAACTTCATCACATTTGAATATAACCTCATGTGACAATATAGATTGAACTCAATGAACAAACATACACAATGCATACAAGCCTAGACGTTTGATGATTCTACAAACCAATAGAGTCGTGACATTGAAAGTACAACTAGGATAAATGGACATTGCACAAACCGTTAATATACCATCCAATCTCCCTCAATAAGTATATATATTTGAATGAATATATCAAACAAAAATAGGCCTTGGCAATTATTTTTCTTTTTAATGCCATAATTATATTTTTAGTCCTTTGGACCACGTATTTCTTTTAGGTCCAAACAAATGGTGGCTTACTATTCGCAAAGGATAATAATTCCTTTCGGAGTCCTTCCCCGTGCACATTTATATATAATATTTTTATTTCTCACAAATCTCACGTGCAACGGATTTTGACATGCACTAGTCCTCCTAGATCATAAATATGTAGATGACAAGATTGGTAAGGGAACACCTCATAAAGCTCAAATATAACATGTGATGATTAAATTTCAAAAGAGCTTGTGCATGTATGAAAAGGAGGCATATAAAAATAGAATCCATTTAATCAACACAAAATCCAACTACTCCATGTAAGCATGGTAAAGAACATAATAAGGATTGACAATCTAAACAAGATGGGATTCAAACACAAGTATATGCCACATAGAGTGTGTCAAATTAAAATACACAAAAAAAATCTTTTTGAGTTTTTCAAATTTTTAACCAAAAATGGAAATATTTACTCAAAAGACAAACAAAAATCATTTAAATTTTTCATTAAGCTTAAATTTCCAAGAGATAAAAACCCAACTGATAAACAAAAATCTTTTTGTATTTTTCATTTAATTCAAACAAAAATGAAAGAAATATAATACAAAAATCATTATTCTAGCATGTGATTAAGCATGGAGCATACACTAGAAAATGACTAAAACGAGCATACATTTAGCATGATGATATAGTATGTAGTATAAAAGCTAAAGTATGCAAACAAAACTAACACATTACACCTTAAGATTTTGCAAGGGAGGAAGCATGTGAAAGTAAATGAGAATCAAATACCCTATCTTGTAAAGATACCAAGCCGGATATCCTAACCCAAACTAATGATGAATGACTGTCTCGTGACGTAGGAATCTTGGCTACTTTGATTGCCTTATGTTGGGTTTTTTTAGGACCTCATTTAAGATCAAAACAAAATTTCCTAAGATGACTTTTTCGACCACAATGTGCACAAGTAAAAACAAGTCAAAAATTGGTACCTAAGGATTGATCTCTAAAGGATTTCTTAGGTGATTCTCCTAAAACATGGGTTTTGGATTTATAAGTTGATTCATTACAAGTATCGAAGCCTAAACCACAAGTGTCATTTTTTATTTGGACCGTGCCTAAGATTTTATCTAGCTTTTCGGATCTACACTCCAAATCAAATTTGACGTTACTAGAGTCTTTTAGTTTATTTTCTAATTCTAGGATATTAGACTCTAATAAAAAAAATTCTCTTAAAACTCGAGAAGCTCATTTTTCAAGGATTCCATTAAACCTCTAAGGCTATCTCTCTCGCCTTCTATATACTCAAGCTTCTCTCGAAGAGTCCTCTCACGTGTCCTAAGGTCTTCAACCAACGCACTATCATTAACGACCTTAACACGCTCTTTCAAACTCGCTTCTAACTTCAAATTTGCTCTTTTTAATTTAATAGACTCTTCATGAAGTTCTTAAAAAGCATTTTAAAGTTCACTCACATCAACCTCTTCTTCATTTTCACTCTCTCTTTCTTCATCACTCTCACTACCATCAAAAGCAAGGGAATCATAAACTTTGACCTTGAAAGTGTCATGTGTTTGTATTTTTTCATGAGAAGATTCATTATCTTTGATCACATGACTAGCCATAAAAACCAAAAAGTTGGGCTTAGTGGAGGAATCGGTTCCCTCTTCATAATCACTATCACTAAGGGTTGCATTAAAAGAAATTGGTTGCTTACCCTCTCTCCTTAGTTTAGTGGGACACTCTTTTGCCCTATGGCCATACCCTTCATAACCATAACACCTATTTGACTCGTTCCTATTTAAGGTTTTATTAATAGTTTTAGGGATCTTCTCGGCTTTGTCATGCGGAGATTTTTCAAATTTCTTAAAATCATTTTTAAATTTATATTTGTTAAATTTAAGAAATTTTCTAAACTTTCTAGAAAACATAGCATTATTTTCCAAGTCACTATCACTTTCACTCTCTACTACTTGTTTTTCCTCTTTTCGGGATTTTAAAGCAATGCCCTTTTCTATTTTCTTTTCAGTTTTAGAGGGAAACATGTCTAGTTCATAGGTTTGTAAATCACCTACAAGCTCTTCTAATTTCGTAGAGGCTAAAGTTGGTTAAGAATTTAAAAAGGTCACTTTTGGAATAAATCTATCGGATAGGGACCTTAAAATTTTCTTTGCAACTCATTTGTCACGTATTTTCTCTCCCAAATTAAAAGATGAATTAACAATATCGGAAAGTCTAGCATAAAATTCATCAAAAGTTTCTTTTTCGTTCATTTTGATGGTTTCAAATTGAGTGGTGGGGTTTTGGACTTTCAAAGCTTTTATGACACTTGTACCTTCATGAGTGAGTTATAAAATATCCCAAGCTTCTTTAGCGGTTTCACACGTCATAATGCGACGGAATTCATCTGGTGTGACAGCGCTAAACAAGGCATTTAAACCTCAGGAATTAAAATTTGAAAATTTAAGTTCACTATCACTCCATCTATCGACCGGTTTGGGAACACGTTCATTATCTACTAAATGAGTTAGTGGAGACCACCATTTAACTACACATAACCAAACTCTTTCGTCGATAGATTTAAGTGCCGATTCCATTTGCGCTTTTCAATACACGTAATTAGAACCATAGAAAATATGAAATTTTGAGAATGGAGAAAATTCCATTTTAGCCAAAAATATTTTAAAAGACCTTTAACAAAATAATTTATCATTTTGGATTTGATATCACTTGTTGGAACACGAGGCCCCCAATTTTAAAAGTCTTATTACTTCAAAAAGAGTAATTTCCTTATATGAGATGCGGAAGCGAAAGATGGTTCAATTAAACAACAAATTTTAATTTCTTTCCAAATTAAAATTAAACAAGTGAAATAAGATTAAACACACACACAATTTTAATTTCACTTAAACACAATTAATTTAACCCAAGTCCTAGAAATTTTCCTAAGTCATATTTTCAATATCATCAAATTAAGCGAAACCAATTTTAACAAATTAAGTGATGACTTGCTTTAAATTAACAAAAACATTACCCAAATTAATTTAGCACCAAATTAAACAAGTAGTGATTTAAACCAATTTTTATCTTTTTACCTAAGCATGCGTTCTAGGTGAGTTTTGCAAAAGATTAAAATAAATAATGAATCACTACGACGCGATGTACGAGGAAAAACCCACAACGGGAAAAAACCTCGGACGGCCCTAGACTTAAGTCCACTAAGTATGGTTTTACAATTACAAGACAGATGACTTACTTCCTCAACTCGAACCCTTTCAAGCCTTGAAGTGTCTTCTTGTAAATAACTCCACCTAGTCGACAACTCCGTAGCTCCCCCGGAATCTTGGAATCACTAATGAGACATAGGTACACCGTCAACCACACATGGTGCCTTTCACCATGTGAGAATGCCGCAGCAAAACAATCTTCTTCTTCTTTGAGGGATTTAGAAGTAAACCCAAACTTCTCTTCAATGTGGTAGAGAAAAACCCGGTGCCAAACACTCCAATCAAGATGTATATATATTAAAACTTGGAATAAACAATATGGGTGAAAACAAAAGTGTTTTATGAATTTTTCTTGGAAAAATATACACTTAAATAATGAACTTTTCTTTGGAAAGATGAACACTCAAAAACTCTCTCTAGGAGTTGGAATATTATGAAAAGTTAGTTTTCCAAAGTTGGTTCCCGCACTTAATTATTCTGGAAAAAAGTTAGTGGGAACAAAAGTTGGAAAGTGGGAAAAACTGCTCAAAACTGCCACAAAAACTGTTCCCGCCAAATCTCGTTCGAACGAGCTTTCTATCGAAGTTCCAGTGTATTAAAAGTTGAACTCGTTAGAAATATCATTGGAATTCTCATTCGAACATCATTCTCGTTCGAACGATACTTCGAACGACATTTCAGTGGCCAATGTGGGAACTCGTTGGCAAACTCATTCGAACGACATTCTCGTTCGAACAATAAACTCGTTCCAACGATAATATCAAACGAAAAAGCAGAAAGTATAAACTTTTATTTTTAGCCCAGAAACTTTAGTTTAATGTTTTAAAGATACTTTCTAAAAATAAACAACAGTTTAAAAAAAGTACAGCCATATAAAAATTATTCCAAGCTCCTATATATATATTAAAATGCATTCATACCTTAGGAGCAATGGAACCATGTTGATGATGTAGAAACGAGGCACTACAAACACGGGTTTTGATGAAGCTTTATAATCTTGGTCGTTACATCTTCAACTTTAGAATGTCATAGGCTTGAAGGATGGTCAATAACACTATCCTATGACTCAAACGTTTTTGTCCGGAATTGAGCCAAAACTACAAAGGACTCAATTAGCAATTTGTGTCCTTAGATTGGGGAATCATGCAAGCATCGAGACATTCTTTGAGAAAAGGAAATCGAACGTGTTTTTAAGAAACTAGAGTGTGGTGAATTATCAAGCAGTCGAGGGTTAAAGAAAGAGACTAGTCTCAAGCAACCTAGTGATACACGATAGGGGTCGCACTATGGTACACTAATAAACTTGATTTCTATGTTTGAATCTGTGCTTGATGTCTTTGCGGATTTAGTGGAGGATTCTCTAAACATAAAAGGTGAGGCGTTAAATTTGATAAAAACAATGCAAACTTTTGATTTCATCTTCACTATGCATTTGATTAAGAATATACTTGGATTCACTAATGATCTTTCAAAAGCATTGCAACGGAAAGATCAAGATATTGTGAATGCTATCACTTTGGTTAGACATTCGAATCTACGTTTGCAGAAAATGTAGGAGCTTGGATGGGAAAAACTATTGATGGAAGTTTCTTATTTTTGTACAAAACATGGTATCCCCATTCCTAATATGGATGGTAACTATATTCTTTTAGGAAGATCGAGAAGAGGACCTTTCATAACAAATATACATCATTATCTAGTTGACATGTTCTTCCTTCGTGTGGATACTCAACTTATTGAGCTTAACAACTGTTTTGATGAGGTGAACTCAGAATTGTTTATGTGTATGTCATGCTTAAACCCAATCAATTCATTTGATTCTTTTAATATAACCAAATTGGTTCGTCTATCTGAATTCTATCCCGTTGATTTCACGAAACAACAATGTATTGTCCATGAGAATGAACTAGAGACAAATGAATTTGATATGAAATCTAATGATGACTTTCAGTTATAAGGGATTAATGATTTGGGTAAGAACATGGTTGAGACAAGAAAGCACATTGTGTATGGATTGGTTTATAAGCTTATAAAGTTGTCACTAATTCTTCCTATTTCCACCGCTACAGTTGAGAGGGCATTTTCATCTATGAAAAGAATTAAATCTGACCTTCGAAATCGCATGGGGGATGAATGGTTAAGTGATAGTTGTGTGACATACATTGAAAAGGATGTTTTTGATTCCATCTCCAATAAAGCAATCATGGATCTCTTCCAGAAGGTGAAAACTCGTTGAGTGATATTATTGAATTTTTTACTCCAATATGGTGTATTTCAACTCTACTTTTGTATGAAAAGATATAAATCCTATTTTCTTTTTGAGTAATGAAGTGTGCTTATTTTATTTGTAGAAATCTTGTAATATTACGTGAATATTGATCTTTGTTTAGATATTTGAATAACCCTAAAAAAAATCGGGTCTTGTGCTTTGGTTCGAGTAACCATATTCGCCCTAAGAAGAGATCACCACTTAAGCAGCCTTCCTACTTCTACCTTTTTCCATTATTGGAATCATTTGTACAAACTCTCATCTATTTATAGCTTCTGGGGTCGATTTAATGGAAGGGATAAGGTTGAAGGTGATGAGGCTTGGGTAAAATAAGTGTCTAGATATCTTCCTTAAATTTTGTTATTCTGTATTGGGTACCCTAAAGTTTTAAGATAATTTAAACTTTATACCTCTTCAAATTTGATCTAAAAGTTTTGACACGTAAAATTTTATTTGGGTAGAGATTAAATTTAAGATTTACTTTAAAAGTAAATTTGTTTCTATAAAAAAATTTACCAGTAGAAAGTATAAAATAAATGATATTTAAGCGTGTCATGAATTTTTAGATACAAATATATTTAGTACTAAAGGTTTAATGAGGGTTTGATATAAAAAAAATAATAGAATTTATGGGTCCTTAGTATAACATGTTCCTTTTAATTGTATGATTTGTTTTTAGTAAAAAAAAATACTCTGAGTAATAAGTAACTCAAATTCAATTGTAAACCATTTTTTTAAATGTGGGTTGTTACATTTAGTATATGGCTTGGGTAGAGTTTTGGGCCATTTGTAGGTGTATTTGGGCTCATTTGGTTGAGGTATATATGTAACACCCCGTAATTTTGAGGATTTAATATTTAATTATTTTTTAGAGTTATAAAAATATTTAAATTTGGAGGAACTAAAATTCATGAGTTGGAGAATTTAATTGAGTGAGCCAAATTATTTATAATTGGCGAATTTTAAGTTTAATGGTTCAAAATCTCATGTGCCACATTTTGAGGTCAAAATTTGGAAATTTTGAAAAGTATTTCGGATGGCAATTCTGAGTGCGTGGTTGCGTCCGGATGGGTCGAGATAGTCAGAAAACAGTATCCGGGGATAGTAATTGGATCTCGGGGTATTTTTGGGCATTGTCGGGCCCACACGGGGTGAGTTGGACCTTTTTAATTAGGCCCACATGGGCAAAAACGGGATTGTATGTTTTTAACCTAATTGAGAGATTAGGGAACGACAGTCAACTCAACTCTAAGCCTAGGGCTTGAGAGGGAAATTGGGGGAAAGCAAATCAAGAGACAATTTGGGGATTTCAGAGCCAAATTAAGGGACTACATCAACGGATCAGACACTACGAACAATTCCAGGCAAGTGGTTAACTGTTGTGATTTCTAAATTGATGATAATCAATTCATATCATAGTGATGTGTAAATCAAAATTTGTTTTGGGTGAGTAAACAAAATCAAATTTTTTTTTTTTTGGAAATTAATATACCTTAATGGGATTAAGGGTGAGATTTATTGTGTTTATGATTCTCGAATGTAGAGGAATGAATCGTATGTTAAAACCACTGAGAATAAATGGTTAATCGTTGATAATATGAACGAAATTCGTATTGGGGATTTAAAACCCGGATAATACCCAAATCGGGAAAACCTTGAAATTTATGGATATTGATGATTAATTAAGGTCTGTGGGATGTTTAGACCCTTATCTCATATGGAGGATATGTTATTTGTGTTTGGGTAAGGGCTTAGATTGAGAATCAAAGCTTTAGGTTTCGTCCATGGCGGACAGAGGGCTGGAGGAGACGAACACTGGAACGATCGATCGATCGACCCAGGGGGTTCGATCGATCGAAGCTAGAGGATTCTGGCAGTGCCGCCAGTTTTTAATACATGATAATAATTATTGAGAAAAAGACTTTTGGGAAGATTTTACATGTTGAAAATGGACAAAGCGAGCGAGTCCGGGTATGTTGATAATTATAGGTAAATATAATTGGGGAAATTTATGGAGATGAATGTGTGACACATTGTGGGTGAATATGTGGGTATGAAATTTTGAGATGTAAAATGGATCAAGTGAGCGAGTCCGGGTATGTTGGTTAAGTGACACCAAAGTATTAAATTAATTATTGAGAGAGAGTAATTAATTTGGAGTCGGAACATAGACTCGAGAAATATTAAGTTATGGGCCAAGTAAGTGAGTCCGGGAATAATGGTTGGGTGACACCAAGTTATTAAATTAATGGATGTGATAATTAGTGAAGGTAGAGTTGGAGGGTAGACTCAGAAAAGTATTAAATTAATTGATATTGTAATTTATTAGTTAAGGGTCGGGTTGTAGACCCGGGATTTGGTATAAATTAATTAGTGTGTAAATTAATTAACTGGGAGTCGGACCACATACTCAGTTTGGTATAAATTAATTAATGTGTAAATTAATTATATTAGAGTCGGACCACAGACTCGAATTTGTGTTGATTAATTAATGTGTTAATTAATTAAATAAGAGTCGGATTGTAGACTTGAGTAGGTATTAAATTAATGGGTGTGTTAATTAATTTAATAAGAGTCGGATTGTAGACTCGGGTACGTATTAAATTAAGGGGTGTGTTAATTAATTTAATTAGAGTCGGATTGTAGACTCGGGCGGTATTAAGTTAATAAGTGTGTTAATTAATTTAATTAGAGTCGGACGATAGACTCGGGGAGGTATTAAAATAATAAGTGTGTTAATTAAGTTAATTAGAGTCGGACGATAGACTCGGGGAGGTATTAAATTAATAAGTGTGTTAATTAATTTAATTAGAGTTAGACGATAGACTCGGGGAAAGTATTATATTAATTGAGGCGTGAATTAATTATATTAGAGTCGGACCATAGACTCGGGAAGATGATAAATTATTAAGTGAGAGAATTAATTACGTTGAGTCGGGCCACGGACTCAGGAAATTACAGGCAGTGTACGGGATTTTAAGTACAAAGTAAAGCTGGGGTTTATATTATATATATACGGTGTAGTGATAGTATATATATACGTGTATATATTGTGTGTGATATTAAATATCAGTGATTAGATGTTTATTTAATTTATATACTCTAGTGCTATCAAGGGAGGTTGCGCGATGTGGATGAATCCCCTAGCTTGAGGAGTAGGGCGAGTATATCCCCAGGCCATAGCGTCCGATAATATGGGTGAGGGGATTATCTCACTTTCAAGGAAGGAATATGACCGCCTCCACTACGTTTATAATTTGGGCCAAGTTGGTGAGCGATTCCAACTTGGAAAAACTAGGTTTTGTGAGCACACCTAGTGAGATAGAATTTTAGAGGGAATCATCCGGCGAGGGTATACTTGAAGGGATGGATATACGTATGTTATATGTGTGGATATTGTGGTAAAGGTACGTATATAATGGTAGTAAATATTATATACGGGTAATAATACAGTGTGTGATGTATTTACTTTATATAACTTGTGACACGGTTATATGCTACTATTTAAGAGGAATTAATTAAGTTAATTGTGAGAGAACATATAATTCAAGAATCATTATACTCGGGTTAGAGTAGTATGGCAAGAGATGGTTATACCAGGACTACTTGGACGGGGTAGTACAACTAGGTGGGGTTAAGGTAACCGGTAGGTGTGCACAATAGTGGAGGGGTAAGAATGTCCACAAGGGAGTGCGACACTAACTTAAATATGAAGTGCATTCATGCATTTTAAATTACCGCAGTTAATTCACTTGCTAAATATTTTCAAAATATTTTTGGTTCTAACCCTTGCTATAAAACTATTTTAAAAACCTTTTAGGTGTCCATCCACAGGGACGTCAGGATCGATATTTTATTCTAGGAACACGGAGCTGCGGCATATGTGGATGCTAGCAGGAGTTTGTATTAGACGCATCATTCATTCATTCCTAGAGAAGGAATCTTGTATAGGTTTCAGTTTTATTTAGGGCATGTCGCCCAGACTTTCAGTTCAGTTTTCAAACTTGTTTTACTCCTGTGTTGGATATATGTTTTGGATTATTTCACTTTGGTGGCCGATGGTTTATTCGGCAAATTGTTTAATTAATGATTCAGTTTATTTTCATTCAGTTGTGTGAATGGTTTATATTTAATTCCGCATGTACTGTTTGTTAATTAAAAAGTTAAAATTTGGGACAAACTTTTGGAATACTAGGTGGTTAATAAGTTTTAAAAAAAATTCGATAGTGATGCTAAGGATGATCCAACTCGGATTCTTATTTTAATTTGGTATAGGACTGATCACCCGGTATTTTATTAGGCGGGGTGTCACAGATGGTATCAGAGCATCAAGTTCTAGTGTCCTTAGGATCTGTGCGGCTTTTCATATTTCGGCTTAGCAATCTTTGATATAGATCCCTATTATAGGATTTTTGTATTCTCATACGTAAGTGCATATCATTCTTCTGCCAAATTTATATTTGAGAGTGAACTCATACAAATTCGATTCTCATTCCAGATGACGCCCAGGAGAGAGAGAGCAGCTAGGGCAGCGGGGGTTGATGAGACGATGGAGGCTCTTCAGGAGCAACAGTTACCGCAGCAACTGCCAGAGGTAATTTTGGCAGCATAGGTAACTGAAATAGTGGCACAAGCAGTTGAAATGACGGTGGTGGCAACGGCAGGGTACTTTCCAAGGGATCAGCCACAAGTGTTAGTGGCGCCGGATGTTCAGACTCACACGGGTTCGTCAGGGTGGAAACAAGAAAGAGAGGTTATTTTTAGTGGGAACCCACCAAAGTTGCAAGGGGGTTTAGATGTAATGTTAGTGTGTCAAGGAAGAGAGATATCCAGCGTCACCTACGCATGGGAGATTGCGATGAGGTGAGGAAGCAAATGCTAACCACTTTTAGTTTAGTGGGAGTAGCACTACAGTGGTGGGAGTCGACCACCACAGTTGAGGAAAGGAACACACTAGCTATTGCAAAGTTTTGGGTGCAGTTCGATTGCAAGTATCTTCCTCCAGCGGTTGAGACCGAAACGAGGAGAACATTTTGTGAGGTGACTCAAGGGGACGTTCAGTGGGCGATTACGAGGAAGAATTCACTCGTTAGCAAAATTCTTTACCGGATGAGGTAAGCAAGGAAAAGAGAAAGAAATCAAAGTTTATGGGAGGTTAGTCTGGAGAATCAGACAACCTTTAATTAATAATTCCACATTTGTATATTATACTGATGTCATTAACGCATCACTCCGACACTGTTGGGAATATCGCTTTCACGCGAAAGAAAGAGGGAAGGGAGTGGGAACTAGCCAGTCGGATAAGGCAGGAGGGAACAATACCAGTGGGGTATCCCAGCAGCAGACTGGGGGTAATCAGGGGCAGGATTTTCGGCAGGGAAATCATGCCAAGTGATTTAGAACTGGAGGCTATCGGCAGGATGGCCAGGGATTCCAACAAAGTTGGCATGGAAGGGACCAGTGGCAGGGTGAATGTATTAGAAGGTGTTTAGTTTGTGGGGAAAGTGAGACACATGAAGGGTTATTGCCTTAAGCGACGCAGGGGTCAACTGGAGGACGAGGTCCTGGATGTACAGCCACTAAAGCAAGTCATGGGCGCATTCGGGTAGGGAGAAGATGCTCCGGAACCCGAGGATCAGCCGTTGTAGCTGGGGTATGGAGGTAATTATTTTAACCTATGGGCATGGGTATATTTTGAGTGACAAAGAGGATGTCATAAAATAAGACTTATTTTTCACTAGAATTCGCGGGTGAGTCGAATTTAGGGGGTGCATTGGCTATAGCAGCCATAGTATGTGGATAAACTTTTCGTGGGGGAGCGGAGTTCCTTGGTGTTCTTCACGGGAGGGTGGAGGTGTACACTGAGTGAAGGTTTGAATTATGCGAGGAGTTACTACTTTCAAGAATTATGGAAGTAGGGTTAATAATATTTTCCTAAATATCGGTTGGATAGCGATGGAATTTAACTATTGTGGATAGTGGTGTTAAGTTTTGGTGTTCATGACACCAGGATATGGTTGGTACTGAGTATCACCTGAGAGGGCGTATAGCCTATATATATGAGTGTATACATGTTGTATTGCGTGGTGAGATAGCACATAGTGAGGTTTTGTGTTCTCACATTTTATCCCGGTAAGTGGGGATGTTTACTGAAGTGAATCAGGGTGGTTAGATTTATTTTCGAGCAAAGAGAGATAGCTCGGGGTTTATTTTGCGCAAGGACTAGTGATAGTAAGGGCGCGGTATTTTATGTTGTCTTTGGTAGCATAAGGGTATGCGTATATACTTTTGTGTTGAGAGACAAGTATTTTGTGGGAAGATGTTTGGACGTGAGTACATGGGTTAGGTACCCGGATGTATATATATATATATATATATATATATATGTGTGTGTGTGTGTGTGTGTGTGTGTGTGTGTGTGTGTGTGATATGACTACGGGTTCGAAGTTATATTATGGGTTACGACTAGCATAGTCGGGTAACTTTCGTGCGGTAGAGCGCAGGGATAGGGTGTATGGGAACCCGGGTTAATTAAGGCAAATTTTGTGCGGTTAAGCACGGGTATAGGGTGTATGCGCGCCCTGGGTAATCTAAATGCATACTTGTGTAACGTATGGTTAGAAGCGGATGGGATAGATATAGCGGGCTTGGAGACACATGACTAAAGAGTAATATGCGAAGCTTAGAACATTACGCTCATCATAATTTCGAGGACGAAATTCCTTTGTAAGGAGAGAGTATGTAACATCCCGTAATTTTGAGGATTTAATATTTAATTATTTTTGGGAGTTATAAAAATATTTAAATTTGGAGGACTTAAATTCATGAGTTGGAAAATTTAATTGAGTGAGTCGAATTATTTATAATTGACGAATTTTAAGTTTAATGGTTCAAAATCTCGTGTGTCACATTTTGAGGTCGAAATTTGGAAATTTTGAAAAGTATTTCGGATGGGAATTCTGAATGCGCGGTTGCGTCCGCATGGGTCAAGATAGTCAGAAAAGAGTACCGGGGGGTAGTAATTGGGTCTCGGGGTATTTTTGGGGATTGTCGGGCCCACACGGGGTGAGTTGGGCCTTTTTAATTAGGCCCACATGGCCAAAAACGGGATTGTATATTTTTAACCAAATTTAGAGATTAGGGAATGGCAGTCAACTCAACTCTAAGCCTGGGGCTTGAGAGGGAAATTGGGGGAAAGCAAATCAAGAGCCAATTTGGGAATTTCGGAGCCAAATTAAGGTACTACATCAACGGATCAGACACTACGAACAATTTCAGGCAAGTGGTTAACTGTTGTGATTTCTAAATTGATGATAATCAATTCATATCATAGTGATGTGTAAATCAAAATTTGTTTTGGGTGTGTAACCAAAATCAAAATTGTTTTTTTTTTAAATTAATATACCTTAATGGGATTAAGGGTGAGAATTATTGTGTTTATGATTCTAGAATGTAGAGGAATGAATCGTATGTTAAAACCACTGAGAATAAATGGTTAATCGTTGATAATATGAACGAAATTCGTATTGGGGATTTTAAACCCGTATAATACCCAAATCGGGAAAACCTTGGAATTTATGGATATTGATGATTAATTAAGGTCTGTGGGATGTTTAGACCCTTATCTCATATGGAGGATATGTTATTTGTGTTTGGGTAAGGGCTTAGATTGAGAATCAAAGCTTTAGGTTTCGGCCATGGTTGACAGAGGGCTGGAGGAGACGAACACTGGAAATATCGATCGATCGACCCAGGGTGTTCGATCGATCGAAGCTAGAGGAATTCTGGAAGTGTCGTCAGTTTTTAATACATGATAGTAATTATTAAGAAAAAGACTTTTGGGAAGATTTTACATGTTGAAAATGGACAAAGCGAGTGAGTCCGGGTATGTTGATAATTATAGGTAAATATAATTGGAGAAATTTATGGAGATAAATGTGTGACACATTGTGGGTGAATATGTGGGTATGAAATTTTGAGATGTAAAATGGACGGAGTGAGCGAGTCCGGGTATGTTGGTTAAGTGACACCAAAGTATTAAATTAATTATTGAGAGAGATTAATTAATTTGGAGTCGGAACATAGACTCGAGAAATATTAAGTTACGGGCCAAGTAAGTGAGTCCGGGAATAATGGTTGGGTGACACCAAGTTATTAAATTAAGGGATATGATATTTAGTGAAGGTAGAGTTGGAGGGTAGACTTGGAAAAGTATTAAATTAATTGATATTGTAATTTATTAGTTTAGGGTCGGGTTGTAGACCCGGGATTTGGTATAAATTAATTAGTGTGTTAATTAATTAACTGGGAGTCGGACCACATACTCAGTTTGGTATAAATTAATTAATGTGTAAATTAATTATATTAGAGTCGGACCACAAACTCGGATTTGTGTTGATTAATTAATGTGTTAATTAATTAAATAAGAGTCGGATTGTAGACTCGGGTAGGTATTAAATTAATGAGAGTATTAATTAATTTAATAAGAGTCGGGTTGTAGACTCGGGCAGGTATTAAATTAAGGGGTGTGTTAATTAATTTAATTAGAGTCGGATTGTAGACTCGGGGCGGTATTAAGTTAATAAGTGTGTTAATTAATTTAATTAGAGTCGGACGATAGACTCGGGGCGGTATTAAATTAATAAGTGTGTTAATTAATTTAATTAGAGTCGGACGATAGACTCGGAGACAGTATTATATTAATTGAGGCGTGAATTAATTATATTAGAGTCGGACCATAGACTCGGGAAGATGATAAATTATTAAGTGAGAGAATTAATTACGTTGAGTCGGGCCACGGACTCAGGAAATTACAGGCTGTGTACAGGATTTTGAGTACACGGTAAAGCTGGGGTTTATATTATATATATATATACGGTGTAGTGATAGTATATATATACGTGTATATATTGTGTGTGATATTAAATATCAGTGATTAGATATTTATTTAATTTATATACTCTAGTGCTATCAAGGGAGGTTGCGCGATGTGGGTGAATCCCCTAGCCTGAGGAGTAGGGCGAGTATATCCCCAGGTCATAGCGTCCGGTAATATGGGTGAGGGAATTATCTCACTTTCAGGGAAGGAATATGACCGCCTCCACTACGTTTATAATTTAGGCCAAGTTGGTGAGCGATTCCAACTAGGGAAAACTAGGTTTTGTGAGCACACCTAGTGAGATAGCATTTTAGAGGGAATCATCCGACGAGGGTATACTTGAAGGGATGGATATACGTATGTTATATGTGTTGATATTGTGGTAAAGGTACGTATATAATGGTAGTAAATATTATATATGGGTAATAATATAGTGTGTGATGTATTTACTTTATATAACTTGTGAACGGTTATATGCTACTATTTAAGAGGAATTAATTAAGTTAATTGTGAGATAACATATAATTCAAGAATCATTATACTCGGGTTAGAGTAGTATGGCAAGGGATGGTTATACCAGGACTAGTTGGACGGGGTAGTACAACTATGTGGGGTTAAGGTAACTGGTAGGTGTGCACAATAGTGGAGGGGTAAGAATGTCCACAAGGGAGTGCGATACTAACTTAAATATGAAGCGCATTCATGCATTTTAAATTACTGCAGTTAATTCACTTGCTAAATATTTTCAAAATGTTTTGGATTCTAACCCTTGCTATAAAACTATTTTCAAAACCTTTTAGGTGTCCAGCCACAGGGACGCCAGGATCGATATTCTATTCCAGGGTCACCGAGCTGCGGCATACGTGGATGCTAGCAGGAGTTTGGATTAGACGCATCATTCATTCATTCCTAGAGTAGGAATCTTGTATCAGTTTCAGTTTTATTTAGGGCATGTCGCCCAGACTTTCAGTTCAGTTTTCAGACTTGTTTTATTCCTGTGTTGGATATATGTTTTGGATTATTTCACTTTGGTGGTCGATGGTTTATTCGGCAAAATATTTAATTAATGATTCTGTTTATTTTCATTCAATTGTGTGAATGGTTTATATTTAATTCTGCATGTACTGTTTGTTAATTAAAAAGTTAAAATTTGGCACAAGCTTTTGGAATACTAGGTGGTTAATAAGTTTTAAAAAGTTTTTGACAGTGATGCTAAGGATGATCCAACTGGGATTCCTGTTTTAATTTGGTATAGGACTGAACATCCGGTATTTTATCAGGTGGGGTGTCACAATATACAGGTTACAAGGCTAATTTCATGGGTAATACAATTAGGGAGTCATTAGGCTAAATCTAACTCACATTAGGAGTTTTTTAGAGATACCCTAAGGTTTGGAGAGAAGAGGCACTGTGGAAAAAAGAGGAATTTGTGGGTTTTTTCTTGGATTCAAACTAATATTCTAGGGCAAGTTTACTCGGTGTAGAAATTTAATTGTCTTTGTGTTGCAGTAGTAATTATTCTTGTGAATCTAAACTAAATGATGTTATAATCTTATTATTGAAATCAAATCCTTAATTTTGTAATTAAATTAAAATCTAATTTAAGGTTATTGTTCATGTTAATTTTATACACTGATTTTAGTAGAAAACCCTATGAATCTGAGTTATATTTTGATTATAATTCTTAGGATTAAGTTATATTCTTTAAATCAAACGAAAGCCACTGACTAATTTCATGAAATGGATTAAATATAAGATTAAATGATTAAAAGTCATGACATTAGGGTTCTAAAGATATAATATGAAATTAAAACCTTAATTCTTGGCATTAACAATTAAAACTTATAGATTTAGGTCAGTAATGTTGTTAGACAAATTATATCTAAAGGAGGATAAGTCTGGTTATGATTAGAGGCTAATTTAGGTTTTGGTGTTGACAATGGCGGATTTAGAGTTGTGAAGGAGATGAACTACATTCGAACGATATTGGGGCGTTCGTTCGAACCAGTTTAGAACTTATTAGAACAAGATAGGGTTTCTCGTTCGAATGACTTTAGTAGGTTATTCGAATAACTTTTGAAATCTCATTTGAATGAGATAGGATTTTAATTTAAACGATTTTAGGACTGTTTAGGTGTGCAATTCTTATTTAAAAGAGGTTAATTAATTTAAGAATTATGGAACAAGTCTTATTAATCTTTTTATGATTATAATTGTTATTCTTTGATCTTACGTGTGAACACACCATGTGGTAGTGTGCTCGTGGGATATACTAAGAGGAATTTTGATGGGGGCATGCACAATATCAACCGCTCTAGTATCCTAGTGATATGAAGAGTTCTGCTTTGGTCATTTTTACCCCGATCATACGTGCAAAAAGTACTCGTTTACCCTATGGGGATTAACGGGGGATCATCTTATATCGCCTAGGGTATGGGGCCATATGATTAGTGTGAAGGGTTAGTAATTATCCCTTACTGATGTTGTGAGGTTATAGGTTTGGTATGGCCTTTGTAATACCCCGTATTTTTATGCTATATTAATTTGGAGATTTATTAAATTTAATGTGAGTTAATTATTTAATAAAAATCCAAAAATTAATTATGTTATAATTATTAACGTGACGAGAGTTAGTAATTATGAAAAATTTGTTGAATATTACTAATGAGCAAAGTAATATGTAATATTGGTTATATTGAATGTCACGAGTGAATAAAATGACAATTTTGGAAATTTGACTCGGGACGCGCCCGTGTCGTGTCGGGACTAAATATTGATAAATAAAAGTGAATATTTTATAAGTTATTTGTATGGTCATTTTGAGTGCGTCAACGCGTCCAGAAGGGTCGAGATAGTCAGAAAAGTGTACCCGGGGGTTTAGGTTGGGTCTCGGGGCATTTTTAGGCCTAATTGGTACCCCGGGAGGGCGTTTTGGACATTTCACCTTTTTGGTAATTAAACCCACGAAAATCAGTAATCTATATCAGTCATTTAGGTTAGTCAGCTAGGGTTAGAAAACTCAAACACGAGAATGGCCATAGGAGAGGAAGGAGAGAGCTCTCAAGGCAAATTCAAGGCCCAAAAGTCAACTGTTTGCACCGCCACCACCACCAACGCGTAGATCGCGCAACGGGCTATGCAACCACACCAAAATCATCTACAAATCAGAACACCAAAAATCCCAGGCAAGTGTTTATCTTGTTTATTTCGTTGATGCATCTTTCATTTTAGTGTAGGAATAATTAGGATGAGTTTTATGGAAGAAAATCTAAGATTTGAGATAGGAATCGCATGTAGTTATGGTTTAAATGATAATTCTGGAAACCCTAGCCATGTAGAGGAATTTACCCACGAAATTATGATGTTTATAAGAAGAAATTTCTAAAAAAACAGATTGGAACCATGATTTAGAGATTTCTAGGGTTCTTGAATATTTAAATGAATTATGGCATGATTAATCCATGTTTAGTGACGTAAATTGACATGCTTTACGTAGGAAATATATGATATCATGTTAGGATGTTAGTAGTATAAATTTTGAGACGATTGGGATTCGAAAATATGGAAATTGTTGAAGTTAGGAGATGAAACCCGTAACTGCAGAATTTCAATTTTCGCAGACCTGCTTGATCGATCGATCAAGCCCAGAGCTACGATCGATCGAAGGTTCAATCGATCGAGCCCCAGACCTCGATCGATCGACCCCTCCTAGTAGACTCCTATTTCCCTTTTTAAATGAGTTAAATTCAATTTATCGTGAAATAATTCTTGGACATCCTTAATAAAGTGTTTTGGGAGATAGGGAAGATCAGTAGGACATATGAATAATTTTGGGACTTTCAATATGAGACGAGAATTGTATTTTGGGGGATAATTACTTAAGGGTCGATGAATTTATGTATTAAAGGGGGAGATACATAAGAGGGTTACGTTGGGAACATAAAAAGGACACCTACTGAATTTTATACTTGGGAAGATAGAGTCCATGTGAGTTACGTAATAAGATGGCAGAATCCTTCGAATTAAGGTTAGAGACGAACCCTTATACGCGATACCAATAATGTGAAAATAAGGATAAATGTCGTAACTATGGGATTTGAAATATACCTAATATTGTTATGGTAATATTAGTATAGTTATATGATTGTGTATGCATATATTATTTATGTTTGAAAATCATGCCCACGCTACTTGCTATCCCTGAGGTTACCGCGCTGGGATTGTCTTATCTCGATGGGACCTTTATGGGGGATATTGACTTGTACCCTAGAAGATAGATATCCTTGGTACAGGATATCGATGTGATAGTTCAGACGGTCCTAAGAGACGCAGGCATGTGCCATCCTCTTAGAGACTTGGAATCTATTCTTCGCCTCAATATTGTTTGTGTATGTATGTTAATACAATTCTAGAGTGATTTCGAATGTATTCCCCTTAATAAGAGTGATATGGGGCTTTGGATAGTAGAGTATGCTCGCACCATAGTTATTGTTTGGGGTGCTGTTATGATATATATATTTTACGAGTAGTTAATATATATATGAAATTCGGAAATTTGGAACTACCTATTGTGAATTGATATGTAGGACATGGTTGATGACTCAAATTGTAAATACTTGTTTTGAGAAAGTATAATATGACACTGGAAAACTTTGTTGATTAATAAAGTTAAAATGAGACCTTTGGTTAATAATTGAAATATCCTTTTTAAACAAGTGAATCGTTAAATTTTGAATCCTGCGAATAACCTAAGATAAGTTAAACCATTGGGAAGGGACAACGTGATATATGATGAGATAGACCACTGGGAAGGTTAGTGCGATAGGTGTGCACATTAGAAGAGAGGTGAGAATTTCTCAAGAGAGTGTCGCACTAATATGTTGTTGCATTGGCCTGTATCAATTTAAATACTTGCTAAACAATTTTTAAATCATATAAACTATCGGGCTCTGACTCGTTTCTCTCTCTCTCTCTCTCTTGTATATATATGTATGTACTACAGGTGCCCAGCCACAGGGGCGTCTTACTTAGGATCTCTTGGAAGGAACGTGTTGCAGCTTAGGTGGGAGCTGCAGGCCACTTGCTTAGACGATTTCATTTACTTGATTCCACTCCTATGATTCTCAGTTATTGGGGCATGTGTCGCCCTTTCCACTATTTATCTGTTTTGTTGGGACATTTGTAATTCAGTTATTTCTACTACGGTTACTTTGGGATTTATTCAGCACGTATGATTTACATTAAGTTTTAAATGTTGGGATTTTGGATGTTGAATGTTTAAAGCATTTGGATTATGTTCCAGGTTAATTGTTGTATGATTCTTACTTATTGAAAATGTTGTTACTAATTAAATAAATAATTTTCCTTTAAAAATAAAATTGGTCAGAAATGTTGAAAAATGGTTTTGACACTTAGCTTAATTAATTAAGGTGTTAATTTGAAAAAGTTTATTTTTATGACAGTGATGCTAAAAATGAACCAATTGTTCACCTTGATTTTAATTTAATAAAGGAGTGATCGCCCGGTATTTAATTAGGCGGGGTGTCACAGGTGGTATCAGAGCATCAGGTTCTAGTGTCCTTTAGGATCCGTGCGGCTTATTATGCTTTCAGCGTTGCTTTCTTTGATATAGAGCCCTAAATACTAGGAATGTTGTGTTCATCTCTATACATTGGGAATTCGTGCTTTTACGATTTGTTTATTTGAATGATGAACTCATCCAAATTTATTTAAATTTTCAGATGGACCGTCAAGAAGAACTAGCTAGAATGGTTAAGGGAGTCAACGAGAAGGATCGACTCACACCTCAGGTATCCCCAGAGAGAATATCAACCGCAGAGTTAGCAGGTATCGTAGCACAAGCAGTTACCACTGCGGTCTTGCAGTATCAAGAACACAACACATAGCTCATGGGAGGAAAAAGATCTAGAGAGTACAATCAGTCTGTCATGACTAGAAATAACAAGTGTATGAAGACACAAAAATCGCAGCAACAAGCTCTTCAGGCCCATAAAAGCCACGAGGGTAACAAATTGTGCGGGGAAACCCAAAAGCGTCAGGGTCAACAAAGCCAAGGTCCGAGTGAAGTCACAAAGAGGTGTTTCAGTTGTGGAATGGACGATCACAAACGTAAATCATGTCCGAATCAGACTGGGGATAAACTACAATCCGACCATCGGAGAATTTCGAAACTTTGCTATAAATGTGTACAGCCGGGTCACAAGTGGATGGATTATCCTCACCCTGACATAGTTTTTTTCACAAATTTCCCCTCAAGGCCAGTAAGACCAAGGAAAAAGTGAGTCTAGTCAACAACGTGGTAAAGTGAAGTAGTTTCGAAAGAGGAATAAAGTCCCAAGTCAGCAAGGCCGACATCGACAGCAGCAGGGTCGGAGGGGGAGTAACTTCGGAGGCCGATGTTTTGGGTGTGGTAAGCACGGCCATAGGCACCAGGATTGTCCGGAGGGAGATAGGGCCCCACAACAGCAGGGTGCCTGTAATGATCCACAGGGGCCACTTTTTCCAGTCGCTCTCCCAGCACTAGCTCAGGTACCAGCCGTACCAACCTTTCCAGTAGCTCCAGTGCAGCAGGGGCAGTTACAGTACAGACATATCTATAATTTCCACCAGGCAGCCGCCCCACAGGCACCACCCGCGATTTGGGGTATGTTTTCTATCCATGAGACTTTGGGTCAAATTTTGTTTGTTACTGGGACAACGCATTGTTTTATAGCTACATATTATGCGAAAACCTTAGGGTTGTTATCCACAGCAGAGAGCACAGTGACGTGTGTAGACTCACCACTGGGGAGTGGGTCGCTTATCTTCTTTATATGCCGAGGAGTGGGGGTAGAGATTGGTAGTTTGGTATTACCTGCAGACATGTTAGTCTAGATATGTAAGAGCATGATGTTATTATCGGTATGGATTGGCTCGCAGCTTATAGAGCCATGATTGATTGCTTCGGTGGGAGCATTATTTTTGCCATTCCGGGGCAAGAGATATTTGTAGTGGCGATGCCTCGCCCAGAGGGAGGTTCGACCGCTCATTTGTATTATATAGAGGAGGATACCTCTAAGGAGGTTGTGATTCCGTTAGACTCGATTCCAGTTGTTCGTGAGTATTCCGATGTGTTTAAGGATATACCAGGTCTACCCCCCAAGTCGAGAGATAGACTTTGTTATAGATTTATTTCCAGATACCAGACCTATAGCACGCGCTCCATACCGTATGGCTCCGGCGAAGATGCGAGAGTTACGAGATCAGATAGAGCAGCTGTTAGGTCAGGGCTTCATTCGCAGGAGTACCTCACCTTGGGGCACTCCAGTTCTGTTTGTGAAGAAGAGAGATGGTTCAATGAGGTTGTGTGTGGACTACCGGGAGTTAAACAAGGTCACGATGCGGAATAATTATCCATTGCCTCGAATCGATGATCTGTTCGACCAACTGAGGGGAGCAACTTTATTTTCGAAGATAGATCTGAGGTCGGGGTACAATCAGATACGTATTAGAGAGCAGGATGTTTCAAAGACTGCCTTCTTGACGAGATATGGGTCTTACGAGTTCAGAGTTATGCCATTTGGTCTCACAAATGCTCCAGCCGTATTCATGGAATTAATGAACCGAGTATTCAGAGAGTTCTTGTATCAGTTTGTCATCGTCTTTATAGTTGACATTTTGATATTTTCACACTCCGAGGAGGAGCACGCCGATCATTTGAGGCAGGTTCTTCAGACTCTACGAGATCATCAGTTGTACACTAAGTACGAGAAGTGTGGATTCTGGTTTTCGAGAAGTACAGTTCTTGGGCCATGTTGTTTCTGAGCAGGGGATAGCAGTTGACCCGAGTAAAGAGTCAGCGGTGAGGGAATGGGGACAGCCCACGACAATGACGGAAGTGCGTAGTTTCTTTGGGTTAGCCGGATACTACAGGAGATTCATTCGGGGATTCTCCAAAATAGCGGGTCCATTGACGAATTTGACCCGTAAGGGGGTACCATTTATTTGGGATGATGCTTGTCAGTTGGCTTTCGACGAGCTGAAATACAAGCTTACTTCAGCACCAGTCCTTGCTTTACCAAAGCCGGGTGCGGAGTACCTGGTTTACACCGATGCCTCTTTACGGGGACTTGGGGGAGTACTTCAGCAGGAGAAGAAGGCTATAGCTTTTGCCTCCCGCAAGCTTAAGCCGCATGAGAAGAATTACCCCGCCCACGACCTGGAGTTAGCAGCGGTCGTTTTTGCATTGAGGATATGGAGGCACTACTTATTGGGGGAGAAGTTCTGTTTGTTCACAGACCATAAGTCACTGCAGTACCTATTCACTCAGCGAGAGCTGAATATGCGACAGCGCAGATGGTTAGAGTTTGTGAAGGACTATCAGTTCGACATATAGTATCATCCGGGGAAAGCCAATGTAGTTGCTGATGCGTTGAGCTGTAGACCGGTAAATGAGGTAGCGGACGTCTGGAAAGCAAAGTGGAAGGAGTTAGGCCACCAGGACGCAGTAGCCCATTCCTTCATATCTGTTATGACAGTCACACCCGAGATTGTTATGAGGGTAATACAGGCACAGACCACAGACCCGTTTTGCCAGGAGCAGATTGTACGACTTTTAGCCGAGGGTGCTGAGTCCTATTCTGTTAGTTCTGATGGGGGTTTGAGGTTTAATGGGAGATTGGTGGTTCCAGAAGGAGCAGAATTACGTCATGCAGTGATGACCCAGTCTCACGGGTCCCGATTTGCAGTACATCCTGGAGGAGATAAGATGTACTAAGATATGAAGAGGCAATACTGGTGGAGTGGGATGAAGAAGGACATTGCTAAGTTCGTGTCCAAGTGTTCTACCTACCAGCTGGTAAAGGTGGACCATCAGAAACCGTCAGGATTGCTTCAGCCATTGGAAGTACCCGCGTGGAAGTGGGAGAGTATTTCCATGGATTTTATTACAGGGTTGCCTACATCACAGCGGGGCCACGATTCTATCTGGGTGATTGTAGATCGTTTGACCAAGGTGGCTCATTTTCTCCCGGTGCGTACAGACTATACCACAGGGTCAGTATGCTCAGTTGTTCATTGCTGAGGTTGTCAGATTATATGGGGAGCCCCTAAATATTGTGTCAGATAGAGACAAGATTTTCGTCTCACGTTTCTGGGAAAGCTTTCAGGAGGCTATGGGTACTGAGTTGAGGTTGAGTTCAGCTTATCACCAACAGAAAGATGGACAGATAGAGCGTACTAATCAGATGTTAGAGGATATGCTACGCATGTGTGTTCTTGATTTTGGAGGAGGTTGGGAGCCACATCTTCCACTGGTAGAGTTTGCTTATAATAACTCTTATCAGTTTACGATTGGTATGGCTCCATTTGAGGCTTTCTATGGCAGGCCTTGTCGTTCTCCAACTTGTTGGCTCGAGGTGGGGGATAACAAGTTGCTAGGACCAGAGGTGATTCAGGAAACCTCCATGAGGATTGAGATGATCAGGAGTCGCATTCGAGTAGCCCAGGACAGGCAGAAGAGCTACGCCGATGCAAAACGGTTCTTTCGAAAGTTTAATGTGGGGGACCAAGTGTTACTCCGTGTATCTCCTATGAAAGGAGTGATGAGGTTCGAGAATAAGGGGAAATTGGCCCCGAGGTACATGGGACCATTTCCCATCATCGAGAGGATTGGGCCGGTAGCATACAGATTGGGACTTCCAGAACCTTTGCATCGCATTCACGATGTATTCCACATTTCGTCGTTGAAAGGTACTTTCGGGATGATATGGCCCATACTCACATCGCGATAGATGAGATAGACTTACAGCCTGACAGCTCTTACGAGGAAAGACCGGTGACTATCCTAGACTATAGTGAAAGGAGATTGAGGTCGAAGATAGTTCCACTTGTGCGAGTCCAGTGGGAGCATCATAATATGGAGGAATCCACTTGGGAGCGCGAGGCCGATATGCGCGAGAGATATCCAGATTTGCTCTTACCAGGTATGCCTTGTTTTCCGAATTTCGAGACGAAATTCCGTTATTAGGGGGAAGTATGTAATACCCCGTATTTTTATGCTATATTAATTTGGGGATTTATTAAATTTAATATGATTTAATTATTTAATAAAAATCCGAAAATTAATTATGTTATAATTATTAACGTGACGAGAGTTAGTAATTATGGAAAATTTGTTGAATATTACTAATGAGCAAAGTAATATGTAATATTGGTTATATTGAATGTCACGAGTGAATAAAATGACAATTTTAAAAATTTGAGTCGGAACGCGCCCGTGTCGCGTCGGGACTAAATATTGATAAATAAAAGTGAATATTTAATAAATTGTTCGCATGGTCGTTTTGAGTGCGCCAACGCGTCCGGAAGGGTCGAGATAGTCAGAAAAGTGTACCTGGGGGTTTAGTTTGGGTCTCGGGGCATTTTTAGGCCTAATTGGTACCCCGGGAGGGCGTTTTGGACATTTCTCCTTTTTGGATAATTAAACCCACGAAAATCAGTAATCTATATCAGCCATTTAGGTTAGTCAGCTAGGGTTAGAAAACTCAAACACAAGAACGGCCATAGGAGAGGAAGGAGAGAGCTCTCAAGGCAAATTCAAGGCCCAAAAGTCATCCGTTTGCACCGCCACCACCACCAACGCGTAGATCGCGCAACGGGCTACACAACCACACCAAAATCATCTGCAAATCAGAACACCAAAAATCCCAGGCAAGTGTTTATCTTGCTTATTTCGATGATGCATCTTTCATATTAGTGTAGGAATGATTAGGATGAGTTTTATGGAAGAAAATCTAAGATTTGAGATAGGAATTGCATGTAGTTATGGTTTAAATGATAATTCTGGAAACCCTAGCCATGTAGAGAAATTTACCCACGAAATTATGATGTTTATAAGAAGAAATTTCTGGAAAAATAGATTGGAACCATGATTTAGAGATTTCTAGTGTTCTTAAATATTTGAATGAATTATGGCATGATTAATCCATGTTTAGTGACGTAAATTGACATGCTTTACGTAGGAAATATATGATATCATGTTAGGATGTTAGTAGTACAAATTTTGAGACGATTGGGATTAGAAAATATGGAAATTGTTGAAGTTAGGAGATGAAATCCGTAACTGCAGAATTTCAATTTTCACAGACTTGCTTGATCGATCGATCAAGCCCAGAGCTTCGATCGATCGAAGGTTCGATCGATCGAGCCCCAGACCTCGATCGATCGACCCCTCCTGGCAGACTCCTATTTCCTTTTTTAAATGAGTTAAATTCAATTTATCCTGAAATAATTCTTGGACATCCTTAATAAAGTGTTTTGGGAGATAGGGAAGATCAGTAGGACATATGAATAATTTTGGGACTTTCAATATGAGACGAAAATTGTATTTTTGGGGATAATTACTTAAGGGTCAATGAATTTGTGTATTAAAGGGGGAGATACATAAGAGGGTTACGTTGGGAACATAAAAAGGACACCTACTGAATTTTATACTTGGGAAGATAGAGTCCATGTGAGTTACGTAATAAGATGGCAGAATCCTTCGAATTAAGGTTAGAGACGAACCCTTATACGCGATACCAATAATGTGAAAATAAGGATAAATGTCGTAACTATGGGATTTGAAATATACCTAATATTGTTATGGTAATATTAGTATAGTTATATGATTGTGTATGCATATATTATTTATGTGTGAAAATCATGCCCACGCTACTTGTTATCCCTGAGGTTACCGCGCTGGGACAATCTTATCTCGATGGGACCTTTATAGGGGATATTGACTTGTACCCTAGAAGATAGATATCCTTGGTACAGGCTATCGATGTGATAGTTCAGACGGTCCTAAGAGACGCAGGCATGTGCCATCCTCTTAGAGACTTGGAATCTATTCTTCGCCTCAATATTGTTTGTGTATGTATGTTAATATAATTCGAAAGTGATTCCGAATGTATTCCCCTTAATATGAGTGATATGGGGTTTTGGATAGTTGAGTATGCCCGCACCATAGTTATTATTTGGGGTGCTGTTATGATATATATATTTTACGAGTAGTTAATATATATATATATGAAATTCTGAAATTTGGAACTACCTATTGTGAATTGATATGTAGGACATGGTTGATGACTCAAATTGTATATACTTGTTTTGAGAAAGTATAATATGACACTGGAAAACTTTGTTGATTAATAAAGTTAAAATGATACCTTTGGTTAATAATTGAAATATCCTTTTCAAACAATTGAATCGTTAAATTTTGAATCCTGCGAATAACCTAAGATAAGTTAAACCATTGGGAAGGGATAGTGTGATATATGATGAGATAGACCACTGGGAAGGTTAGTGCGATAGGTGTGTACATTAGAAGAGAGGTGAGAATTTCTCAAGAGAGTGTCGCACTAATATGTTGTTGCATTGGCCTGTATCAATTTAAATACTTGCTAAACAATTTTTAAATCATATACACTATCGGGCTATGACTCGTTCTCTCTCTCTCTCTCTCTCTCTCTCTCTTGTATATATATGTATGTACTACAGGTGCCCAACCACAGGGGCATCTTACTTAGGATCTCTTGGAAAGAACGTGCTGCAGCTTAGGTGGGAGTTGCAGGCCACTTGCTTAGACGATTTCATTTACTTGATTCCACTCCTATGATTCTCAGTTATTGGGGCATGTGTCGCCCTTTCCACTATTTATCTGTTCTGTTGGGACATTTGTAATTCAGTTATTTCTACTACGATTACTTTGGGATTTATTCAGCATGTATGATTTACATTAAGTTTTAAATGTTGGGATTTTGGATGTTGAATGTTTAAAGCATTTGGATTATGTTCCAGGTTAATTATTGTATGATTCTTACTTATTGAAAATGTTGTTATTAATTAAATAAATAATTTTCCTTTAAAAATAAAATTGGTCAGAAATGTTGAAAAATGGTTTTGACACTTAGCTTAATTAATTACGGTGTTATTTTGGAAAAGTTTATTTTTACGACAGTGATGCTAAGAATGAACCAACTGTTCAACTTGATTTTAATTTAATAAAGGAGTGATCGCCCGGTATTTAATTAGGCGGGGTGTCACAGCCTTTAACTATACCTAATACGTACGAGTGATCCCCGAAGGTGATAGATATATGCCTTCGTTATGTGCGGGCTCGTGCGCACCCCATTTACTTATATGTGTTGGTGGTGGTACTTATGTGTATGTTAGACATAGAGGTTGTCTTTCCACGTTGATATTGTACTAGATATATATTAATATGGGTTATGAAACCTTTTAGTTATATTCAATTTAAGAGAATATTCGCTAAACATTGGGTTCCCTCGGGCTTGGATTTAGACGTGTGATATATATAGGGTTATTTGGGGTACTCTAACTTAAAAACAACTAAAATATGAGAGGAGGGTGTGTAGTTATTATTGTATTCCAAATTCCATTAAATTTGTACACTTTGTAGACTTATTGTTCATGTTGTTGTTGATTTTGTTTTTCAGGAACTAGGTGGTCGTTGACACCGCAACCCTAATTCATCTATTTGCATTCTCTTTAAATGTTGATGTTTTAGGTGTAAGTGTCAAATTTTCATGCTCATCCACTTTAATTTCCTTTACATTCATGCCGTGTCAGTTTTTGTATTTAGTTTAATTCGGGTCAGTATTACTATTTCAGTGTGTGTTGAATTTTATTATTAGACAGTTGTAGTTTTCAATGATGGTTCCATTACTATTGGGTATTTCTATCAGAGATTATACGGTTCACTCTAATTGTGTTTTATTTATTTATCTGATGCGCTTTAATTTTATTTCAATCATTCTTTAGAATGGAATTCAATTTTTTTAAATTCTTGTATTATTTTTATTAGAATTGACCAACCTATTACGGATTTTACGGGGTGTCACATCATGCCATGAGAAAAATCAAGCATGCATCATTAATTATAGCATGAGAAAAATCAGATATGCTCCATAGCAAAAGTCAAACCCATCATATCCATAAAATCATTAACCAAATAAGAGCAAAGCCAAAACTTAATCATCATCAATACTCAAGCATTGATCTCAATCCCAAAATGTTCATAATCCAAGAATCCATAAGAAGACCCATGCATTCTCAACCATCAAAAGCACACTCGGTCCATGGCAAGATCAACCTATCAGTATAAGTACAATTCAAACATATATAATCAATGCTAAAAATAACCTCAATTCATTCAATCATAAATCCAAAGATCTTGATCATCATATCCAAATCAAAAGATGCATCATATGTTCCATGCAATCCATATAAATGATCAAATTCTGGAAGAACTTCCCAGAGATTTGAAGAAATTTAGGAATGCTTGTAATAATATAAATAAATTGTATGTCCTTGTATTTTCTAAATCAAACACACTAAAACCTTCTAAAAAGCCTAAATAAAGTCAAAGTAGCCATAACACCGTACCAGGCACTTTAAGTGTAACACCCTCCCCACGACTTTAATCGTACTCGTATGATTTGGTGCTTTAGTATGACCAATTAGGCCCTGGGCTTGTTGAGGTGGATCATAAGTCAAATTTGGGTAACGTAGTGTCCCCGATGCAATCAAATTAGAGTTTTTATTGCCTAAAGTTAATATCAAGATTTTTTGAAGTCGTTCGAATGAAAGTCATTATCATTCGAATGAACTTCTAATGACTGAAAAATTGTCAATTTACCTCGCTCTATGGAATATCGTTGGAAATATACGTTCGAACAAAGTACTTAGTCGTTCAAACGAAGGGGTACTTCTCGTTAGAATGAGGTACTTCTCACAACCCAATTGACCCTATAATTTTGCCTCGTTAGAACTCTCGTTCGAATGAGAGGTATGTCATTACATGGATCGTCGAATCGGATGATGTGTCAAGATCTTAACGGATCAGATCAAAATATGGGATAAAGGCTTAATGGACCATTGGATAAAGGGTTAAGTTTAAAGGCATTTTTAAGATTTAACCCTTAGGGTTTAGGGGGTATTTAAAGGATGTTTTGGCTCATTTAACCCATTCCAATCAGATTTTACCTCTCTCTCAAGCTCTTGGAGTTCTTCCTCCATTAACCACCACCCTATCACCACCATCCCTCAACCCAAAAACACCAAAGATTAACCATTTTCTTCCATATTTAAGTTCATAGAACCCAAATACACCACACGTTCAAGCAAGATGGATTTTTATGGAGATGTTGTTAGGGATTTTTGGAAGAGATAAAGAAGAAATTATGTACTTTGAAGGCAGTTTTCATGGAGCTTTAAAGAAGACAAGGTTATGGAGCTAGGAAACCACTTTAAGGCCACCTTAGGAGGTAAGAGGCTGACATCTTTGTAACAACCCTCGATTCTGGGAGGCTCATTTTATACTAATTATACCGTATAAGGTAATTATATAAAATGTGGGGACTGGAGTAAATATTAATTGAATGAATTAAAAGTTAATATTTACTAGATTGATGCGTATTTACTGTATGTGAAAGTAAATATCATCAGGTTGCATGTTTTAAAGTGTCATGTATTTTAAATGACATTATGGTTTAAATAAAATTGGAACTGGAAATAATTTATAAAATTTGTCGGATACCAGTTTAGAGAGTGTAGTTAGTCTCGGAAGGTGCGAGACAGTCAAAATAAGTGCCATATTGTATTTTTATATTTCGGGCACTTTTACCTGGTTTTAGCTTAAACGCGTATTTGAGAGTCATTTTAATGTGGTATTAAACACTTAAGTTGGATACTTTAGACTTAAGCCCCGATTTTAGTCTTCCAAATCCCCAAATTACCCCATTTTATGTCTTAAACATAGAGAGAAAAGGAGAGAAAGAAAGAAGAAGAGAAAAGTGGAGAAAGAAGAGAGAAAATGAAGATTGAAGATGGGAGATCCCCAAAATTGCAGGTCCGAATCGATTCGGCCCTTTGGACGAATCGATTCGCTAAGGGAAATTTGCAGGTCTGCAGAACCCGAATCGATTCTGGTTAAGGCCGAATCGATTCGGTCAATTGCAAAAATTTGATTTTGCTGTCCGAACCGATTCGCTTTTTGGTCGAATCGATTCGTTTTTCTGTTGTTTTTGAGTTAATTTTATAACTCAATTCCAATTCTTTTCTTTAAATCTAGGGCCTAGGAGCCTTCTTTAATGAAGTAAACTTAGAGTCCTAGAGTGTGAGATGAGTTAGTTATCTACCCTACATTAGGAATGGGTTATGTGGGGACTTTTCCAGGGTTAGGCCTATTGATGATAGGACATTCTTTTCTGCTAGTTATTATTATAAAATTAGGAGATGTAGTGTTATGTTTGGGAGACTTTAGAATCTTAATTAAGCTATACCAATTTTGATGGTTTATATTACCACCCCAAAAGAATGTTGGGAGATTTTAGAAGCTCAATTGAGCTATGTTAACCTTAGTGGTTCATAATAACACCATAAAGGTGAGTTTGGAGAATAAATTGAAAGTTCATTCATTCCTTTGAAAGATGATAATCTTGGGGTTTTAAAATAACACCCTAAAATGCTTGGAGATAATGAAGAGTTTATTTACTCCTTTGAGATTCTAGGGTCGATATAAGCTATTGTATGGCTCCGGATAATAAGTTATATTATTTACAAAAAGTAAATGGTAATGGTTTCAGATAAAATGAAACATATACATGGAAATGGTATTGATTTTAGTAAATGATAATTTACGTAATCATGAAACCGGTAAATGATGATTTACTTGATTTTTAAAATGATAAATAAAATGGTTTAAACACACCTCTCTAAATGACATCATAAGGGAAGTCCGCGCGTGAGGTGAAGCCCCCTGGCTAATGAATGCAGGGTGGATATAGTCCTAGGCCATGTGAGCGTTCGTGTTGTATATTTTCTACGATGGGTAGGAGATTCCGGGTGTGGTCTTGACTATCCCGCAGGCACATGGCCGCTTCTCGACGTCTTGCGTTATAGGTGCCCAGGTTGTCTTATGATAGGCCCTGGAAGATGATGGTTATTTAGGGGAGCGCACAGTGGGAAAACCCGGACGGGCGGTCTTAGAATCGTTATATGTATATAAATATAACTATTCATAATCAAGTGGGACTTGATGGATTATATGCCATAAAGAGCATAAAGAAGTGCCACAAAGAGCACATATAAATGCCACAAAGAGCATTTGAAAATGATTATTTTCCTGATAAGGAAAGGATTTTTACAAAAAGTGAAATTGAGATAAAAATGCCATAAAGAGCATAAGATTGTGAATATATGTATATATTTCCTATTAAGGAAAGGATATATGAAATAATTGGTGCGCATGATGAAGTTTTAGATTAATGTTATTCATTTTATTTTCTTCTTAGCTTATGTTTTAAACTGTGTAGGTAGCTTCTTATTTCTCTTTCTTCATGATTTATCATTCATAACTGTCATACCCTTTATTCATCTGGTAATCATATAGAACCGGGCCCTGGCCCATTTACATTTCTTGTTGCATATGCATCTTGTCTACACTCAGGTACTCCGCCGCAAGGATGCCCGATTTGAATTCCTATTCCGATGTCCTCGGCGAGCCGTGATGCATTGCGGGTATTACGGGATACATTTGATATAAACGTTTTCATTTTTGTATTCTAGCTAAGATCGGGTCTCTTTTACTCGGGCGAGAGGCCCAAGCTTTTGTAATTGATTAATGTAATGTATTATATAAGTTTATTGAAATTGTTTAACAATGTTGTATGTATCAGCAGACCGATAACATATTTGGTCCTCTTATTTGTCACTTGTTGTTATAGTAATGTATATACATCCTTGAGGTTTCCCCTATCTTTTCAGGATTTGGGTTGTTTTTTTTCTTTTATTTATTTTAAAACAAAATTTTTGGCAACCCGTTTTCTGAAATTTTGGGTGGTTATCCTGGATACTCTATATTTTATTGTGATGCTGAGAACAATTCCATCTATGATTCTTGTTATATTGGAGTATTGGGCTGGCCACCCCTTATTTTGGTGAGCGGGTTGTCGCAGATGGTATCAGAGCATCAGGTTCTAGAGTCCTTAGGAATCTGTGTGAACGCCTTAAGTTTTCCGCGTTGCTTTTAACTTGACATAGAGCCTTAGGATTAAGATCGTTGGTTTCTTTAGTGAGGTCTCGTTCTTCTTCCATGATGTAGAACTTATAAAATCTTTTGCGCATTCGTTTGAGAATAGTAGGTCGATTGAAGAAGGGCGTCATGGGAAAGATTTTTTAGGACTATAAATTATGGTCGGGGATGAGGACCGCTTTGGAGGTTACTCCCTTTTTGTAGCACTTCCTTGTCTTACTACTACGACTACTAATTACAGTTGATGTAGTTTCCCAAGTACCGCTAGAAGCGGAAAGTGGTACTAAGCTTGAGATTTCAAGCAATGTTAAATTAAAGTGGAGAAGTGCCGAGAAATAGGATGGAGGGAAACCTTCCTCCCGTAGGAGTAGTGTTGAGAGGATGAAATTGTGGTCACCATATTCGTGGGTGCTAGAAGTTTGGCCCTAGAGAATCCCGGTGGATACTTGCAACAGCAAGTTTCTCTGGGAAAACTGGACTGAGGAGAAGGTGGATTTTCGAATGTTCACACAATGTTCGGTTAAAGGTCGATAGCGAATAAAGTGTTGTACAGTTTGGGAGACCGTGAACCATAAAATGATAGGCTCCAGAATAAGTGTCGTTAACACTTCTGATGGGGTAATGATCATGAAACCCTTTTGGTGGACATCCGCCTGGGGAGGTTTCATTGAACTGAGGAAGAGGACGCCGAGAGCGTGTCCTCTTTTACTGAGAAAGTAAGAGGGACTGCGTGGGAAATTGTTGTCGGCCAGAGTCGAAGTAATGGCTATGATGCGGAGTGTTTAGTAACAATGTTGATGGGAATTCCACCTTAGTTGTGGGTGGTGTATTTCTTAGGATAAGACTTAGTAGTATTATATCTACTGTAGATTCGGGTGTGTATATTGAGCTTATAGTAGTATTGACGCTATTATATAAGGGTAATGATATGACTTCCGTGGTATGGAAGTTCTACCTTTTCTTCACTTGTTATGAAGCGGGTGATAATATTTTAAATGTATATGTGTCATATGTGTCCCTTGGTTTAAGTGCTATATTGCTTGTTTGCATTATATGTGATTGTTATGACTTATCTCCACGGCCAACAAAGTTAAGTAGTAATGCATAGGAGGGGTTCCTTGTTTGGATTCCACTTTTGCGGGACGCTCCACGCGTGAACCTTAACGACGTTGGGAGTGGAGAGATGTTACTTTTCCTTTCTCTTATTTTATGTATATTATGCGAGTAAAGATATTTTGGTCGGTTTGGAGTGATAGCCAGCAAATAAAATTGTAAGGCTATCTTACTTCTAGTTCAAAATGGAACTAGTTTTCTATAATTTCTCTCCTGGATACAGGTTGAGACTTTATAGAGGTGGATCGAGGTAGGTAGGATATTTTGTTATTCGTTTAAGTTATCTTGTGTGAGTGTTTGATTGTTTGTTTGCCTTGTTTGTGTTTGTTACGCTTTATCTCCATAATCAACAAGTTAAGTAGGCATGCGTGTTTGGATTTCGCTTCGGCGAGACACTCCGCCGCATGAACACTTAACGACGTTGTGATTGGAGAGACGCTATCCTTTTCTTTCTCTTTTATTTTATTTATTTTGTTATTAGAAGTGGGATTGGAAGGATTAGTCGAGAATCACGTAGAAGAGTGATTAAGGGCTGTTAAAGTGCGAGATAGAAGCACTGTATATAGTTCTCTCCTCTGATCGATGTTAGGGAGACTGAGATACGAAGTCGAGTTGAGACTTCGGGATTGTGCCTTGATAAGAAGGCCATGTTTATATAAGGGGATACGTATTTGAAAGACTTCACGAAAAGTGAATGTCTGATCAGTTAAAATCTTTAATGATGCTATGGTAAAGCCTAGAAGTAGAATCTTATTAGTAGGGTTGTGAATTTGCATTTTTATTACCGATCCCGATCATGTGTCTTAGATCGTCATATCTCGACGACCGACAATACGAGGTATTAGTGTAACGGGAGGGTTCCTTGTTTGTTTTTCGCTTCGGCGAGACGTCCCACGCATGAACCCGAGCGAATATCGGGAGTTGAGTAAGGTCTTGGGCACTAGGGATATATTTAGTATTATATACCTACGACTTATATAGGACATATATAGATCGACTTTAGTATTATTAGGATGTTAGGTCTTTAGGGTATGGGACGTTAGTTTAGGAAGGCTGTAAGGAGTTGACCACAAATAGGTTGTGGGTTAACTCTAGGAGGGATTAAGTCACTAGGAACGAGATTTATGGGGTCTCGAGAGGTTTGGTAGGTGAGGCCGAAGAAGATAAGGCCTTTCTTGATTAGAATGTTATGTTGATAACTTAACTTCCGGGGAGTTGAATGGATGAATTGACTTCTACTCCCGAGTCCATGTGGTTAAGTTCGGGGGTGGATTTGATGAATAAGTCTCTGCCAGGTTGGGGAGTAATGATACTGGAGCATAGACCCATTGTTTATGCATCTCATAAGCTTAAATTTGTGGGAAGTATTATTTCCTGCTTGAATTAAAATTCATTGTGGTAGTGATCGTCCGAAAGAGATGAGGCATTACTTCCTGGTCAAAAATTGGTCTTTCTCGTGAGCAACGAGTTATTGTAATATGTCGTGGGAGAAATCGAGTTGGTGCTCGGATTTCAGAAGAACTAGTGATTGGATATTTTCTTATTCGCTAAGGGAATGCGATTGGGGTAGTAGGTGCGTCGAGTAGGAAACCCGTTGGACATTTAGTGATGGCATAGGAAGCCAAATGAAACGAGCATAACTAGGGAGACTTTATCGCAAGAACATTTCGGTCTATAATTGACCATTTCATCTACTCGCGTGAAGAAGAGTAGCGATGAAATGAAGAGGGGTATATTCATAGACATTTGCATTAAAGTGTCGGGACCGTTCTGGTCATGATCCTATTTGAGAAAATTCTTGATCGTTTGACCAGACTGTTGCATTTCCAGCCATTATGGATGCATTTTCGGCCATTATGGATGAACTACATGTAGAAGAGTACACCCCATTCTTTATGGAGGAATGGTAGAACCGTGAGAGGTGACTATTAAAATAGGGTGGACCAAGACTAGATATTCGTATCGGAGGTTTGGTAAAAGTTTCCATGAAGTAATGGGAACCTTATGGAAATGGCGTATATCCTACCACCCTAAAGTGGATGGATGAATGGGCGGAAATTGACTTAGGGCCGAAAGGCATATCTCGAGCGGGCGCCTTAGAATGCATAGCAGATGGGAGCATTAAGTATATGGATAGAGATACCCGTACAACCATTAGGCTATTGAATGGCCTCCTGGATCATTTCCTAAGGCATGGCATCGTGAGTGGCCTAGCGTGGTCGGTTGCGTAATTCGCATACTCGTTGGATGGAACCAACGGGTAATATGTTCCTTGGAGTTAGAGTGGTCTCGTGACATTTCTTTAAAGATTTGGCTTTCGAACCATAAGCCATGATGGGATACGTCAATGCGAAGAAAAGTTGATTAGTGTTGGGGTTAAACCAATTAGCATTGGTATAATATCCCCGAGGAGGGAGTAAAGTGGTCTATGCCGAGTTGTGTGGGTATCTCCTTCCGTTTTAAGACGGTAGAATCGATAGTTAGTGAGGAACGCTTTATGCTATGCTAGATCACAAATAATGTAGGCTGAGATTGATAAAGTTGACCTTAGTCCGGGTCCATTTAGGACGATTGCGATAATAAGGGGTTTGTTTAGGATGGTATAATCCTAGTTTAGAGTAGTATACCCTTTATGAGATTTGGGTAGGCCCGAATTTTGGGGGCAAAATTCCCTCATAAGGGGGAGAGTATGTAACAACCCTCAATTCTGGGAGGCTCATTTTATACTAATTATACCGCATAAGGTAATTATATAAAATGTGGGGACTGGAGTAAATATTAATTGAATGAATTGAAAGTTAATATTTACTAGATTGATGCGTATTTACTGTATGTGAAAGTAAATATCATCAGGTTGCATGTTTTATAGTGTCATGTATTTTAAATGACATTATGGTTTAAATAAAATTGGAACTAGAAATAATTTATAAAATTTATCGGATGCCAGTTTAGAGGGTGTAGTTAGTCTCGGAAGGTGCGAGACAGTCAAAATAAGTGCCATATTGTATTTTTGTATTTCAGGCACTTTTACCTGGTTTTAGCTTAAACGCGTAATTGCGAGTCATTTTAATGTGGTATTAACCACTTAAGTTGGAGGCTTTAGACTTAATCCCCGATTTTAGTCTTCCAAATCCCCTAATTACCCCATTTTATGTCTTAAACATAGAGAGAAAAGGAGAGAAAGAAAGAAGAAGAGAAAAGTGGAGAAAGAAGAGAGAAAATGAAGATTGAAGATGGGAGATTGTTTCTACTCAAGGAAATCTGATATTTCCTACATCAAGGCAAGTTTTCTACTTGCTAATATGTGATTTAAGATGAATAATTTGTGTGATATTTATGTTTTGGTATTTGGGTATCAAAAATGGAGATTTTGGTATTTAAAACTAGATTTTGGTTTTGATGATGATATTGTGGGTTTTAATGGTTATAATCCATGTAGGAAAATCTTTGGGTAGATAATATTTGTTGGGTGTGTATAAAGTGGAAGAGATTTGAGGTTTGAAAAAATTAGGGTTTATAACCCTTCGTAGCCATTTTTGGCAAAATTACAGGTCCGAATCGATTCGCTAAGGGAAATTTGCAGGTCTGCAGAACCCGAATCGATTCGGGTTAAGGCCGAATCGATTCGATCAATTGCAGAAATTTGATTTTGCTGTCCGAACCGATTCGCTTTTTGGTCGAATCGATTCGTTTTTCTGTTGTTTTTGAGTTAATTTTATAACTCAATTCCAATTCTTTTCTTTAAATCTAGGGCCTAGGAGCCTTCTTCAATGAAGTAAACTTAGAGTCCTAGAGTGTGAGATGAGTTAGTTGTCTACCCTACATTAGGAATGGGTTATGTGGGGACTTTTCCAGGGTTAGGCCTATTGATGATAAGGCATTCTTTTCTGCTAGTTAATTATTATAAAACTAGGAGATGTAGTGTTATGTTTGGGAGACTTTAGAATCTTAATTAAGCTATACCAGTTTTGATGGTTTATATTACCACCCCAAAAGAATGTTGGGAGATTTTAGAAGCTCAATTGAGCTATGTTAACCTTGGTGGTTCATAATAACACCATAAAGGTGAGTTTGGAGAATAAATTGAAAGTTCATTCATTCCTTTGAAAGATGATAATCTTGGGGTTTTAAAATAACACCCTAAAATGCTTGGAGATAATGAAGAGTTTATTTACTCCTTTGAGGTTCTAGTGTCGATATAAGCTATCGTATGGCTCCGGATAATAAGTTATATTATTTACAAAAAGTAAATGGTAATGGTTTCAGATAAAATGAAACATATACATGGAAATGGTATTGATTTTAGTAAATGATAATTTACGTAATCATGAAACCGGTAAATGATGATTTACTTGATTTTTAAAATGATAAATAAAATGGTTTAAACACACCTCTCTAAATGACATCATAAGGGAAGTCCGCGCGTGAGGTGAAGCCCTCTGGCTAATGAATGCAGGGTGGATATAGTCCTAGGCCATGTGAGCATTCGTGTTGTATATTTTCTACGATGGGTAGGAGATTCCGGGTGTGGTCTTGACTATCCCGCAGGCACATGGCCGCTTCTCGACGTCTTGTGTTATAGGTGCCCAGGTTATCTTATGATAGGCCCTGGAAGATGAAGGTTATTTAGGGGAGCGCACAGTGGGAAAACCCGGACGGGCAGTCTTAGAATCGTTATATGTATATAAATATAACTATTCATAATCAAGTGGGACTTGATGGATTATATGCCATAAAGAGCATAAAGAAGTGCCACAAAGAGCACATATAAATGCCACAAAGTGCATTTGAAAATGATTATTTTCCTGATAAGGAAAGGATTTTTACAAAAAGTGAAATTGAGATAAAAATGCCATAAAGAGCATAAGATTGTGAATATATGTATATGTTTCCTATTAAGGAAAGGATATATGAAATAATTGGTGCGCATGATGAAGTTTTAGATTAATGTTATTCATTTTATTTTCTACTTAGCCTATGTTTTAAACTATGTAGGTAGCTTCTTATTTCTCTTTCTTCACGATTTATCATTCATAACTGTCATACCCTTTATTCATCTGGTAATCATATAGAACTGGGCCCTGACCCGTTTACATTTCTTGTTGCATATGCATCTTGTCTACGCTCAGGTACTCCGCCGCAAGGATGCCCGATTTGAATTCCTATTCCGATGTCCTCGGCGAGCCGTGATGCATTGCGGGTATTACGGGATACATTTGGTATAAACGTTTTCATTTTTGTATTCTAGCTAAGATCGGGTCTCTTTTACTCGGGCGAGAGGCCCAAGCTTTTGTAATTGATTAATGTAATGTATTATATAAGTTTATTGAAATTGTTTAACAATGTTGTATGTATCAGCAGACCGATAACATATTTGGTCCTCTTATTTGGCACTTGTTGTTATAGTAATGTATATACCTCCTTGAGGTTTCCCCTATCTTTTCAGGATTTGGGTTGTTTGTTTTCTTTAAAACAAAATTTTTGGCAACCCGTTTTCTAAAATTTTGGGTGGTTATCCTGGATACTCTATATTTTATTGTGATGCTGAGAACGATTCCATCTATGATTCCTGTTATATTGGAGTATTGGGCTGGCCACCCCTTATTTTGGTGAGCAGGTTGTCACAATCTTCTTCTACACTTCATCCACCATTGTTGGAGCTTCTTTGATGTGGGAAACTCAACTTTTAGCTTAAGAACTATATTTTCCATGGTATTGGTTTTGTAGTTAGAGTTTGTAAGAGTGGGATGGATATATAGTTTAAGAAAGTCGTTTTTTATGGTTTTGTGAAAATGGTTTATAAAAGATTCCAAGAGTTTCGAGAAAATGATCGATTTCAAGAAATCTTGATATCCAAACATTTTATGGAATAAAATGTTTGAAATGATATTTTTCTTCTGGAAAATATTTTCTTAACAAATGTCTTAAGGTTTTCTTGTGAAATTGGGATTGTTATATATAAATAGACATTTACTCAAGTTTTGAGGAAGCAAAAATATCTTTAATATTGAAAATTTTATTTTTTCAAGCACTATGAAATTTCTAGAATTAAGCATATGTTAGACCCATTTAATATGATATTTAGACTTAAAATTCATCTCCTCATGTATATAAATTTGTAATATTTTGATGATGATCATATAAATAAGTTTAATTAAGGTTTTATTAGGTTTCAATGTGAAATAAAGAGAATAGAAATTTCATTCTTTAAAGTGTGTTGAAAAGTGTAGAAAATGTGGTAAGTGAGTATTTGTAGACTGCACGTGAAAAAAAGGGAAAATTAATGTTTTCTTGTAGAGTAGTCTTCAAAATGCCAAAGGGGGTTTTTTAGTAAAGAAAATAATGAAATAAAGAGATTTTTAGCTTGAAAGGGGTGTTAACTCCAAAGTTTTAAGTGAATGGTAATAAGTAAAAACATTTGAGAAGTTGGTATGTATACCTCTATAATGTTTTTGGAAAAATAACACTTGTGAAAATGCAGGAAAATGCAAGTTTCGAAATAAATATGTAAAGTGGTAATTTTACATAAAGTGGTATATTTTTTATGAAATAAAAATGTTTAAAATCGTGTTACACAAATAGTCCCAAAAGAAAGTTATTTTGGGATAAAAAAATCAATGCAAGTGTGTAAAGGAGAAGAAATAATGATTTTTAAAGTGTAACACAAGTTGGGTGAAGTCCCTGGTTTTTAACTTCGATCGGCAAAAAGTGGAATAATGTGTACATTCAATAAATGTTAAAAGACATTAATATGGACTCGTATGACACCGAGAATAATTAATAAGATGGCCCAGAGCCCTGGAATGAAAGAACCCAAAATCACTGGCCATAGCATATGGTAGCATAACTGGCGGTGTGGATCCCATTAAAGTATGCGGATATTTGAAAGATTGCGATAAAAGGATTATGAAAAGTGGAACATATCAATAAATGGGTTATGTGACGAATATAAGAAAAGACATCCAAACTTGAATGAAATTGATAAGTGTTCTGGTTAATTAGATAATGTGGACAAGAAGAGTGAAAATTGACTAATGTCTATGAAATAAAAGGAATGGTAAAGTTAAGTGACTAATTGGGTAATCAAACAACCTAAATAGTTCTAACTCATAATTAATACAAGGGGGTATTTATGAAAGGTTCTCGACCAAAAATAAGTATTTTCAAACACGGTGCTTACGTGTTTTGAAAGGTGATTTTCAAGGAAAGTACTAAGGTAAATTGGTATGAGTAAAAGGATAATTTTTATAAAAAGAAGTGCCTTTTCTAGAAATAAAAGGTATGTGTTCAAAGTATTTGACCGGGAGTATTAAATCAAGATATAAATATCAATTCATGTAAAAGAGGGGTTCTTTTATAAAATTAAGGCGAATCAATCGGAATAAGGAATGTTTTTTAAATAAAAAATGATTTCATTCATTAAAGTATATATATATATATATATATATATATATATATATATATATATATATATATATATATATATATATATATATATATATATATAGAGAGAGAGAGAGAGAGAGAGGCCCCCTCCTGTAAGGACTCCTTATGGTGCAAACTTCGGTACATCCCATTTTTTTTAAATAGTAAAAAAATAAATTTTTTAATGAAACTTTATGGATATCATCTTCATGGTGAGAAGATCATCTCCAATTTTTTTCATTAAAAAACATCAAGAAAAAAATCTTTGAGATAAGGTGATATGTAAAAATGGTATAAATATGTATTTTGGACCGTTGAAATGTTGGTGATCATCTCATTCACTTTTTGACTGAATTTTTTCATGAAACTTAATGGATGTGATCGCGAGAGTGAGAAGATCATATCCATGAAGTTTCATCAGATAATTCAGTCAATAAAGTGGTTGGTGCTGACCCAACATTTCAATGGTCGAAAATGCATATTTATACCATTTTTCTACATATAACCTAATCTCAACGTTTTTTTTATTGAACTTTTTAATGAAAAAAATGGAGATGATCTTCTCACCGTGGAGTTCATATCCGTGAAGTATCATCAAAAAATTTATTTTTTTATTATTTTAAAAAAATGGTATGTTCTGGGATCTGCACCATAAGAAGTCCTTACAAGAGACTTTCTGTATATATATATATATATATATATATATATATATATATATATAAGAGAGAGAGAGAGAGAGAGTTAGGCTCTTCAATATACCTCATTAAACATACCTATTTTTTTAAAATAGTAAAAAATATAATTTTGAGTTGATTTTTTTATATGGGTGCATGATATTTCAATGTGCCTCTACAAAAATATTGAGCTCAAAATAATATGTTTTGTTATTTTTAAAATATGGGTAAAAAAGCTGAGAGTTTTAAAGGGTAAAAACTGTCAGTTTTTTTATTTCAGTTCATTTTTTTATTGGGGAACACTGAAAACCCATATAAAAAATATCATCTCAAAATTACTTTTTTTACTATTTTAAAAAATGGGTATGTTCATAGGTATGTTGCTATGAGGTATGTTGGAGAGCCTGACTGTGTATATATATATATATATATGTGTGTGTGTGTGTGTGTGTGTGTGTGTGTGTGCGTAATATGTTTTGTTATTTTTAAAATATGGGTAAAAAAGCTGAGAGTTTTAAAGGGTAAAAACTGTCAGTTTTTTTATTTCAGTTCATTTTTTTATAGGGGAACACTGAAAACCCATATAAAAAATATCATCTCAAAATTACTTTTTTTACTATTTTAAAAAATGGGTATGTTCATAGGTATGTTGCTATGAGGTATGTTGGAGAGCCTGACTGTGTATATATATATATATGTGTGTGTGTGTGTGTGTGTGTGTGTGTGTGTGCGTGCGTGTGTGTGTGTGTGTGTGTGTGAGAGAGAGAGAGAGAGAGAGGTAGTTGCATGTGCACTTAGACATAATGTGTTAAAGTCTCTTTTCTGCGTTTGATTCTATATTTCATTACTGTATTTTTTCACTGGGCATTCGTCTTATTCCCTCCTCTTTGTTACGGCAGGTTGGGTGCAGTTTCGTATTTTGAGAGCATTGTAGAGGTAAGTATTATTTTATTTGCCTTACTAGTTTTGTATACTTGGATTCCGAAGATGCTTCCCACGGGTCCCTCGCGTAATTTGATTTAAATTTGTTTCATATGATAAACAAGTGAAATTTTAATTAAATAAAATTGGACTAGTAATATTATTTAGGTTATTTCATTGCACTTCACACTTAATGCACAGGTCGGATTGGGTTGACCAAGGGTGACCCATAAATCTGGGTCGGACGTTACAAATAGTATCAGAGCTCTAGGTTCAAGTTACCTTTCGGGAGTGAGGTGGTGAGGTTGGTAGTGGATCTTTTGACGTCGGTGTTGGTTTGGGGCAGGTCACGCTAAATTGGTGATGGTTTCAGTTTGTATTCTCTAAGATAAATTCAAGGAGATTTAGCACGGCGAACAATGTGTGGTTAAGTAGCATATGGACATGTTAGTTTTCATTAATATCTTTCGTGCTTATGATTTAGACATGTTAGTGATTTACGAGTGTCTGTGCGAGCCAATAGTGGTGACACCGCGGTTTTTAGTATAAAGTGTTTTTGTGTCAGCACTTGATGATGTGATAGGCCTAGTAAGGTGTTAACAAAGGTGAATAACATCCATTAAATTAGGGACATGAATTGTGTAAATCCAACTATGGGGGGTATATGACTAAAGTGTCATGTCTTAGTGATATTGAGTTTGTTATAAGGATGCATTAAGTTCCTTTGTTAGGTACTTACAGGTAGTTAATAATGATGATGTGAATAGGGGAATTCGATCATTGGGGTAGTGTCATGTCATAAGCATTTGACAATTCGATGGGCATGTAAACCTATGTTGGTCATCATTCAAGGATGTGTACTCAACCGTAGTTGATAGGGTACTATCATTATAGGTAAGTGCCTTGGTAATTGTTGATTGAAAGTTGCATCTCGCAAGCGATGATGAGAGTTACTAGCCATTTGGTGGTAAGTATGTTACGTCTGTGACAATGATGGGTTGAAGTGACATAGTATTGAACCCTAAATAGTCTTCCATCATATGGTTTTAGCGAATATGATACAACTTTTGAGGAATAAGATCCCTAGTGACGACGGTAGTGTACACTCAGAGACTTTTGAGTTGTGTATGACATCCTATATCCTACCAGAATCCTTAATAATGTCAATTTGTGGTTTGATACGTGATTTATGGCATCAACCATTTAGAAGAAGGTTTTTGGACCTTGATTGGATCTCGAGGAGAGAGCCATAGGTTAGACCTATGCCCGAGTTTCAACAAAAAGGGAATAATTTTCTTATCTAAATGTCATGGCTCATTCTAGCAGCCTAAGTGATGATGGAATGCAAGGCAATTTCAGTGTAGGTATGATTTAAGAAAGTCCTTGGAGTGTCCTTGGTACTGATTGCGTGTGGCGTTAGTGAGGAGTAGAAATTAACTTGCTGTGACGCCTAGAGGAGTTTAATGGTTAAAGTACACCATACATAAAGACTTATAGGTTAGTATCTTTGTGAGTAACTAATGGCCAAGATGAGGATATTTGGAAATCGATAAGGCATACATACGATAAGAGGATCATAGGTGATGAAATCTTGTCAAGTTTTTGATGAATTTTACATTGGGGTGAGCTTGGTATCCTTAAGCAACTAGTCAAATTTGGTGTCTTGGAAAGCTAGTGTTCCAATGATGGTCGTATTGAGGGTCATGTGATGATCTTAGGTTATGGTCTTATTTTAAATATTCAAATAATGTAAATTCTTTTTACTATCGTTAGAATTGGCATAGGTAGGTGACGTAACCTTCTAAGGGAAATTGGAGGCTTGTGTCATGATTGGGCATAATGCTCACTTTTCATAGGATGACTATTGTGGAAAGTGTAGTACTTGATTTTAATGGGTACTACAAAATGTATTTGGGACAAATATTAATGATATCATGATAGATACTTGAAAATAGCACCGCGGAAGGGATATCGAAACATAATTAGGATATTGGCATATATCGATAGTGCAAGTTAGAATAGCCCTAGAAAAATAAGGATTAGTATATGGCATGTCTTACTATACTAGTACGGATTAGTAAGAATATACTTATTTTGTACTTGTTATCCTTATAGTGCTAATGACGACCAATGTGGTCATCTCGTAGATTCAGATTGGGAAGAATTTGAAGATAGGCACAATGACGACCTTGTGATGTGATAGTGGTAATAAGGTAAGTGTTTCACCAAATCAGGCATTACTGAAAGAGACGTTGAAATACTCTCAATGCATGATAAAGTAAACAATAACCTAGGTTTGTTAGGTCAGCCATGAAACCACATCACCAGAAGGGTATACACGGTCAGCATTGGTAAGGGCATTGGGCACCCGCCGACTAGAGCGATTCGTATTAGCTAAAGATGAAAAGGGGAGGCATATTCCCTAAGGAGGGAAGCCCAATATGGACATCTCAAGGGATAATATGTTCGTATATTGCTTTCGTCTCGTGGGGATGAATGGTTCATGATTCAGTTTGTCACAGTTGGTGACTCAATCCAGGGTGCATGATTAAGCAAGGATTCAAGCAGAACATCTAGGAGGAGTTTTAGACTTCAAATCGTGTGGTGAAGGCTCACCTTTCGTAAACCACAATCCCTTGCATATGTATGCAATTTCATTAGAGCGGTTGTTCGTTCTTTCTGATTCATTGTTTCCCTTCAGTTCTGGTAGTCGAGGATTATGTTCCCTTATTTATGGTGGCTGGGGATCATATCATGTTGTAATATGGTGCGGGTTAGCTCAGTAGAGTGCGATTGGACCAAGCATGGTCAAGGCATCTCGGTTGCTGGGTCTAAAGTATCCTTTTGCATTGCACAAAGTTCTGTCTACCTATGGTTGCACGTTCAGACGCACAGTTTGCTCATAGTATCTATTTTCCTTAAGCTTGGCGACATTGTGGGTCGGTCGGCATGGCAATTAACATCTCTAGATGTAAAGATAATGATGATGATTTGAGGACATCGAATAGTGTTATAACTCTAGTAAACATAGCATACAGTGTTGTTTTGCCACAGCGAGTCGATTGGTGTATTAGTCTGGTGAGTGTTCCATAATTAGACCCCTATAATGATCTCGTAGTTCATAGAAGGATCTTGTAGGAGGTGTTAGTCAGACACACAATAAGTGACTTACTTAGCTATAATACCCCGTATTTTTATAGCTTTTAAAATTGGTGATTTATTGAATTTAATTTGAGGTATTAATTTAATATTAATCCAAAAATTATTTTTTTACAGTTACTAGCGTGATGTGAGTTAGAAATTACTGGAAATTTGTTGAATATTACTGGATGAGTAAAGTAATATATGAGATTGATTTTATTAAAATTGTCACGAGTGAATAAAATGGCAATTGTGGAAATTCAATTCGGGATGCGCCTGTGTCGTGTCAGGACTAAATTATTATTATTAAAGTGAATAAATTATAAGTCATCCGTATAGTCATTTTGAGTACGCCAAAGTATTCGGAAGGGTCGAGATAGTCAGAAAAGTGTACTCAGGGGTTTAGTTTGGGTCTCGAGCCTTTTTAGGCCTAATTGACACCACGGGAGGGTATTTTAGACATTTGGTATTTTTGGGTAATTAAACCCACGAATTTTCTTAGTATTTATTAGCCATTTAGAGTTGTCTTTTGGGGTTAACAAACACAAATCCTAAGTCATCCATTAGAGAACAAGGTAAAGTGATTAGAGAAGAAGGTGAAGAGATTTGAGAAGAAGGTGAAGAGTTTTTCAAGCAATCCAAGGCCTAGAACTAACCTGATTGCACTGCCACCACCACCAAAATGTATATCGCATGACGAGGAACGCATCCATATAATTTTCATCAAGAAATCATATCCTTGAATCCCAGTCAAGTATCTATCTTTCTAAATTCCAAGTTAATATACCTTCCATGTTAGTCTAGGAATGAAAATATAAGTTTTAATTGAAGAATTATATATTTTGGAAGAGAATTTATATGTGTTGTAGGGATAACCCATGTAGTCTAAAATCTTGATCATATGTAGAGGATTTTCCATGGATTTATTATAATATTTGGGAATAAAATTTTGATTAAATTAGAGGGTCGTGATTATTCATGCAAAATTTGGTTTTATAAAGAGATTTGAAATTAAACCCCTTTTTTATTGATTCGTTGAGGATTTATTGATGTCGTTACATTAGAACTTGTTTCTGTACATTGCTTATACACTTGGATTACTTTGATGGGAGTTTGGAATGAAATTATATAGGTTTGGAGGGGTTTAAATAGTTGAACCCGTAGGTTGAATATTGCAGAAAACTAGGAAAGAACTGCTTGATCGATCGATCGACCTCCTTTACTCGATCGATCGACCCCTCCTGGAAAACTGCATATTTTTCCCCTTTTTGTTTAGTCGAGTTAAAATGCTTAGGAACCCTTGATTATCATTGATAGATTATAATGGGTTATGAAGATGTCCAGTAGGGTCTAAGTAGACTCAGTTGAGTGAAATTAATATGAGATAAAATTTTGGGTTAACGAGGAGTTATTTATACATTGGGAATTGTGCGTACGTTTACTAAAAGATTGAGACTCGTGAAAGATTTAGACTAGAAGGTAAGTGAGGGTATACCTATTAAAATTTATACTTAGTGAGAAAGTATACTTCAAGAGATGAGAAGTAAGAACGAAGTAAATAATAAATGAGAATAAAATAGACGAATCCGTTATGAGAAATAATTGAGTAAAATTTATGTTGAGAATGGATACTAACAATTATAGGTCGTGGGCGAACCTAATTTGGAACATATGAATATTTATATGTATGACTTTGTGATTGTGCATACATTATGTATCTGTGTATGACATAACTAGCTTACTTGCTATCGATGGGAGGTTTGCGCGTGAGGGCAGTCATATCCTGATAAATCCATAGAATTTTTGATTTGTCGCTCGAGAACATAGGACTATGAAAGACTTATCGCTGAGTTGATAAGTCCACTGACTATGGGAACGTAGGTATGTGCGTGACCCGTGGGTATGAGAACTATGTTCGCCTCCAATTTTTGTGTTGATATTTGTGGTTCGAGGAATCTTTACCGAACCTATAGTCCCCTATACAGCGATGTGATGTATTGGGACAAGATAGCAGAGTAATGCAGCACCACAGCTGTGTCTCGGGGTGTAGAATAGTATATATATAATATAGTGAATATATACATGTAATGATATCTACTATGTAGCTAAAGTAGAAATGTAAGATAGTTATGTATGAAAACACTTAGTTGAATTGAATTAATAAGGGACTTAACCATGTTGAATCTAAATGGATATATATATATATATGTTTATAACATCATTATATGTATTATGAGGTTAATACGTGGGAATAATTTGGGCTATAAAGAATGGATACATGTGAATAATCTAGTTAGCGTGGGAACCATAACTAGGATGTCCTACAGGTACGGTAGGAGTGCACATTATATGAGAGGTGATGATTCTCAAGAGAGTGTCGCATACTAACTTGGTTGTGATATTAACCAGTAAGCATTTTAAATACTTGCTAAACTATTTTAAACTGTTTTACACTCGGGCTCTGACCCGTTTTCTATCATTTCTTTCGCTCTTGTATATATATGTATGTATTACAAGTGCCCAGCCACAGGGGCGTCATTCTTAGGTTCTTTGAATTGGACGTGCTGCAGCTTATGTGGGAGTTGCAGGCCCTTGCTTTAGACGACTTCTCCATTGAATCAGTTCCTACTTTATATCTTCATAGTTAGGGCATGTGTCGCCCGATATCCTGTTCAGTTTAGATCTTGTCAAATATGTATGTTCATTTATATTTTTGGTATTCAATACTCCTTGGGAGTTAACTCTTGTCAGGATAATTTCATTTATGGTTCTTAAACTTGGTTTGGATTATATAGATGGTTAAATTCTTGTGTGTAAATTTCCATCCTTAGTATTTATGTAATTCTTAACTGTTGGGTATTAAAAAGTTTTTAATGTTATTTAATAAAGGAAAAATGAGGTTTTAAATGGTTTTGACACTTAGCTTAATTATTTAGGGTGTTCAAATTGGAAATATTATTTTACGACAGTGATGCTGAGAATGAACCAACCGTTCACCTTGATGTTAATTTAATAAAGGACTGATCACCCGGTATTTAATTAGGCGGGATGTTACATTTAGCATGTCGCTCCTCGAAGAGAGTGACTAGTTATATGATGTTAGTATCAAGTTTAAGTGAATTTCCTTGGTCATGAAGACCCAAGAATTTGAGGAGGCTTAGGATATGTAGTCCTAAGATTTAAAAAAATTTATGAGGATAGACTAAGTGATTAGATGTATGTCATTTGCTCTTGGGTGAGTGTCGATCATTTGAGAGTATTTCTCCAGTAGAGGTGCCGGTATGCTTTGGGTATTAGCAAAGAAGCCTTAGTACTTGATTGAACATGATCATGTAGTACGTGGAGACTCAAGGACTGTTACACGACTTTGATGTCCGACCTAATGGTGAGCATTAGAATATGTTGCGTGTTGAGTTCTTTTGGGACAACCCCTTGTGAAAAGGCATATGATAACTTCTTAGTGATTGAGAACTTTGATGACTTAACCATGAAAGATTCCTATGACATAGAGTAAGGATTCACAACCCCGAGAATTTAAGGAATTGATGGATAAATAATTTCTAGGATAAAATTCCCTAAGGATGGGAGTATGTAACACCCGCCACGTGATTTTAATCGTAATCGGTCATATGATTTGGTGATTTGGTATAATCAATTGGGCCCTGGTATTATTTAGGTAGATCATAAGTCAAAATTGGGAAACGTGGGGGCTCTGATGCAATCGAAATGGAGTTTTTATGGCCTAAAGTTAATATCGAGATTTTCGACATTCGTTCGAATGAAATTTATTATCATTCAAATGAATCATTCGAACGAGGTTTTAAGAACTAAGAAATGGTCTATTTACCTCGCTCTCTGGAATCTCATTGGAAAGCCACATTCGAACGAAGTTGTCAGCCATTCGAAAGAAGGGGCATTCCCCCTTCGATTGAGGTACTTATCACGCCCCATTTAACCCTACGATTTTGCTTCATTTGTACCTCGTTATAACTCCCATTTGAACGAGAGGGGATCTCGTTCAAACGATGTTGAAAGTCATTCGAATGACTAGGAAAAAATCTAGAAAATTGTGTACATTTTCATCTGATGTCACGATGTGAATCGACGGATTAGACGACGTGTCAAGCTCTCAGCGGTTCAAATAAAAATGTGGGATAAAGGCTTGATGGATCATTGGATAAAGGGTTATGTTTAGGGGAATTTGTGGGATTTAACCCTTAGGATTTGGGGGGTATGTAAAGGATGTTTTGGATCAATTAACCCATTTCAATCAGATTTGGCCTCTCTCTCTCTCTCTCTCTGGCTCTTGGAGATCTTCCTCCACTAACCACCAACCACCACCCTAGCACCACCATCACTTCACCTAAAACCACCAAAGATTAACCATCTTCTTCTATATTTAAGCTCATAGAACCTAAATACACCACACGTTCAAGCAAGATGGGTTTTTATGGAGATGTTGTTGGGGATTTTTGGAGGAGATAAAGAAGAAATCATGGAGTTTGAAGGGGTTTTCATGGCTCTTTCCAGAAGACAAAATTGTGGATCTAGGCAACCTCTTTAAGGCCACCTTAGGAGGTGGGAGGTTTCCATATTCTTCTACACTTCATCTACCATTATTGGAGATTCTTTGAGGTAGAAAACTCTACTCTTAGCTTAAGAACTCTATTTTTCCATATGGCATTGATTTTGTAATTAGAGTTTGTAAGAGTAAGATGCATATATAGTTTAAGAAAGTTATTTCTTATGGTTTTATTAAAGATGGTTTATAAAAGATTCCAAGAGCTTTGAAAAAAATGATATATTAAAAGAAATCTTAATATCTAAATATTTTATGGAATAAAATATTTAAAATGATATTTATCTTGTGGAAAATATTTTTTGAACAAATGTCTCAAAGTTTTCTTTTGAAATTCGAATTTATATATATAAATAGACATTTACACAAGTTTTGAAGAAATAAAATTATCTTTGAGCTTGAAAAGCATGTTTTTGTAAATATTATGAAATTTCTAGAATGAACCATGTTTAGACCCATTCAATAGGATTTTTGGATATAAAATCCATCTCCTCATGTATATAAACTTATAATATTTTAATAATGAGCATACAAACAAGTTTAAAGAAGGTTTCATTGGGTTTTAACATGAAATTGTAAGTGAGTATTTCTAGACTAAGCGTGAAAATAAGGGGAAAATGTTATTTTTTTTGCAACCTAGTCGCCAAAATGCCAAACGGGTTTTCTTAGTAAAAAAAAAGCAATGAAATAAATAGATTTTAAATTTGAAAGGGATGTCAACTCCCAAGTGTGAAGTGATATTTGAAAAATAAGTATGTATAACTTAGTAATATTTTTAGGAACATAACACTTGTGAAAATGGAGGAATATATAAGTTTGGAAATAAATGGGTAAAATTTTAATTTTACATAAAGTGGAACATTTTTAAAAAATAAAAATGTTTGAAATTATGTTACACAAATAGTCCTAAAACAAAGTGATTTGGGGACAAAATCAACGCAAGTGTATAAAGAACAAGAAATGGTGATTTTTAAAGTGTAACGTAAGGTGGGTTAAAGTCCCCGGGTTTGGTCTTCGGCCAGTAATAAGTGAAATAATGTGAACATTCGATAAATATTAAAATGCATTAATATAGACTCGAATGACACCGAAAATAATTAATAAGGACTCGGAGCCCTAGTGTGAAAGACCCAAAATCACTGACCAAAGTATATGGTAGTATAGCCAGCGGTGTGGAGCTCGTTCAAGTATGTGGATATATGAAAGATTGCGAGAAAAATATAATGAAAAGTGGAACATGTCAAGAAATGGGTTGCGTGGCGAATATAAGAAAATATAACCTAACTTGAATAAAATTGATAAGTATTCCGGTTGATAGATAATGTAGACAAGTATAGTGAAAATTGACTAATGTCCATGAAATAAAAGAAATGGTAAAGTGAAATGACTAAATGGGTAATTAAACAACCTAAAGATGTCTAACCCATATATAATACAAGAGTGTGTTCATGAAAGGTTCTTGACAAAAAATAAGTATTTTCTAACACGGTGCTTGCGTGTATTGAAAGGTGAGTTTTAAGAAAAATACTAAGATAAATTTGGTACAAGTAAAAAGGGTAATTTCTATGAAAGAAGTGCTTTCCCCGAAATAAAGAGGTATTTGTTCAAAGTATTTGATCGGGTGTGTTAAATCAAGAAATAAATATCAAATCAGGTAAAAGAGGGGTTCTTTTATAAGATTAAGTCTAATTAGTCAGAATAAGTAACATTTTTTAAATAAAAAAACCGTTTCATGCATTAAATTATATATATATATATATTGTTATGACATATTGGGTGTGGTTTCATATTTTGAGAGGGTTGTACAGGTAAGTATTATTTTATTTGCATTAGTAGATATGTATAGTTGGATTCCGGGGATGCTTCCCACGAGTTCCACGCGTAGTTTGATTTAAACTGGAATCATATGCTAAACTAATGAAATGTTAATTAAATAAAACTTGACTAGAAACATTATTTAGCTTGTCTCATCACACTTCACACCTAAAGTTCGGGTCGGACCGGATTGACCACGGGTAGCCCATAAATTCGGGTCGGGACATTACATTTAGTCGACTTAAAGTAGACATTGAGTCGACTTAAACTGAACAAATGGATTGTCCTCAAAACTTATTTTAAAAGAAAAGGATTTTATGAAAATAAACTTTGGGCCTTGATAACTTGACTTTTGTGTGTATTTGTCGTTGTTGAAGCCAAGTTATTCAAAACCTCAATCACCTACAAAAATATATAACTATTAAAGTGTAGAGGTAAGTAAGTGTGTCAATCCAAATCTAAAGGTGAAACATGCAAGAGAGGAAAGATTTAATTCATTTTTATTTCAATTTCTTTTTGGACTTTTTACTTTTTCTATTTTTTTTATTTTTCAATATTAAAATAATTTTTAGGAGTGGTGAAATAAGATTAAACTAAATCCAAATATCTAAATATTAACTAAAAAGTAAGAGAAGAAACTAAATAAATCTAACTAAATAAAAATCTAAAACATGAGATGAGTGAGGAAATAAAAGTGAGGACAAACAAGGGATAGGATGACACCATATATTCTAGCTAATCAAAATTAATTAATTCATTAAAATTAATTATCCCAAGTTAGTATCAAAATCACAAATCAACTTTCGTTGCAAATCTAATTTTAATAATAACATTTTAGAAAATTAAATTCAACACTCCTACAACTCTTGCAAAGTATATTCAAACATCATTTGACAAACCAACCGCTAGGATCGATTTACTAAATTAGTTTAAATCATAAAAATAAGCTTAGAAAATTCAAAAAATTAATTTCACATATTAGAAAAATCTATCTCTAGTTCGATTCCAAAATGAAAACTAAGACTAGAATCTCGATTTTCTCTCGAAAATCATTTACCCTCTCTCGAGGCCTAAATCAAAATGTAAGAGTGCAAAGTTAATCATCAAAGGGACATTTAATTTAAATAAGCTAATTAAAATAGGATTAACATCAAATAATGGGATCACCCCACCCCTTGAAAGGGTTTTTTAGCCTAACATGATGATAAAGTACACAAATGCAATATTATCAACAAACGAAGTAAGAACTAAAAAAAGTAGAAATAAGAGAACAAATCTTCAAACAAGTCTCCTTGATTTGCAAAAATGAACTCTAAAACTTCATTCAACTTGAGCAACATCTATCCAATATGAGCATCCAAATATTTTTAATTCAATACATACACTAAATTGAATCTCTCAACAATTTGATTTCTCACTAATCTCTAAAAAAAATAAAAATAAAAATATTTACAAAATATTTCTCTCTCTAAAATTCTCTCTAAAACCCTAGATAGGGTTTCTATCCTCTTCTCCTCTTTGCAAAATGGTCTTCATCTTCTTTAAATAGTAGGCATGGGGCTAAGGGCATACGTGGAAATAGGCTAGGGGTGAGCATGTGGTTAAGGTGTGTTGGGGGTAAAATAGGAATTGGTTTAAAAGAGGTTAGTTGGGGGGTAATGTGGGAAAAGGGGATAAGTGGGTTAATTGATTTTTGGTTTTTATTGTATGGTTTGTTAACAGATGGAAATCATTTTTTTACTTCGGAGAAATTTTTTTTTGGTTTGTAGGCAGGTTCAAGCAAGAGTCGAAGGGGGCGCGGGTCAGCTCGGGTTATGGGTTTAGACTAAATGGGTTTGAAAACGGGTTGGAATTTGTTGGTTTGGGTCACCTTTTGGGTTTCGAAGATGGGGGTATACCCGGGTTTTGCAGTTGGGCTCGGCGGGTTGGTCGCCCGAGTTGGAGGCGATCCGGGTTTAACCCGATTAGAGGGATCGCACAGGGGGTTTAAAATGGTGGGGACTCGGGTTGGTTTCTGTTGGGTCGTCGAGTTTGGGCGATGGGGTTAGGATTTTAGAGATCTCGGTTTTGTTCTGAGCTGGGTTGAAATGGTTTGTTGGTTTGAATTGGTAAAAGGTGATTGAATTTTGGTTTGGTGTTAATAGTGATGGTTGTTAATGGTGTGAGAGGAGAGAGAAAGAGGATGGTGAGTGGGGATGATGATGAATAGTAGTTCGGTATTATGTGTGGTGAGGGCCTATGGCATAAGGTGAGGGTGAGATGAGTGTGTGGTGTAGGAGATAGGGTGTGTGGGTGTGTTAGTGTAAGGGTTATGTAGTGTGTGTGTTTAATTTGTACCCTAAAAATAAATAAAACTATAAAACTAAAAATGTAAAAATAAAATCCTACTCTAATAAAATAAAGGCTCAATTTGAAATAAAATCAAACTAACTGAAAAAACAAATAATAAGAAAATACTAAATAATAAAAACTCGACACGCAAACTAAAAACACACGGACCCTGTTATATACAACTACGAATAATGACTCAAATAAAACTAATAAAATAAAATAAAAAAATAAGATAACATTAAACTAACTAAAAACAAACAAACAAAAATAAAGGAAAATATAAGAACAACTACTCAAAGTGCAAAAAAATAAAATATAAAAATTCCGAAAATATATACACGACTCGAAAATAAAATGAAAAGACACAAATATATATATCTAAAAAAATAAAATAAATTAATATGGTACAAACCAAACACACACGGGGCTTGGGTGAAGGGTTAGGCTCGGGTAAGGTACGAAAATGGCGAATTAGCTCCATTTATGCGCAATTGCCTTGATATAAGCGTTTGGACTCCGCAAGGCACAATTGACCAACAAAATAAACATTAACGCGCATAAGACCATTTTTATTACGAATGAGCGACTAAAATGCATCTATTCGGGTTATAAAATAGACACTTGTTGGTGCTTATCAGGCCTAGTAATTTACGTCAACTCAAAGTGTCTAGGTGGATAAAAATCAACAGTTAGTTTTCAAAATTTAAATTCTAAGGTCCCAAAAATTACAATACTACCCTCCAACAGCTAGTTTTCAATATGATATAAAAGTACCCTTTGGGTTCCTTTTTCAAAGAACAACAAGCTTACTACAACATATGCATTGGTTAAAGTTCCATTTTCAATCTTGTGGCCCTTTACTTAAGCCTTCACTAGAGAGAAAACAAGTTCCAAAGTTAGAGTTTCAAACCTAAAACTCCATTGAAGCAAAGATCCACCCAAAACCCTTTTGAGCTTCAGGTTTCCTCATTCATCCCTCTTTACCCAAAGATATAAACTCAATACTCTTGTGTGCTAAATATCCAACCCAATACTCACTTGGGCAACATACTTGTTTGTTTTAGAGAGAGTAAACCCATTTCATAATTATTTTTAGTCAAGCCACTTTGCTTTATATTTTGGTTATGAAACTTATTATTGTTACATACGTTAAACTTTAGTGCATCTTCACGGCTGGTAGTGTCGTAATTGCGGGGAGTCAAGGTGTAATAAGACATTGGGCTCTTGTGTGTACCGCTTGGAAAAGAATAGGTATAGTTCTCTTGTTGGTTGCAGTTTCCAAATTGTTATAATTCCTTATAATATATTTTAGTTCCATCGTAGTGAACTGGAGATAGTGAAGTTTATCGAGTACCGTCTCGAGTGTGGATGTAGGCAAAGGCTGAATCACATTAAAACCTCAGTTTGCAAAGTTGTTTTAAACCCTCTCTCTTAACTACTTATGCATGTTGTTGATTAATTATATTTAGTTGAATTGATTAATCATATTGTAATTAATATTTAATGAAACTTAAGAATTTTTTTTAATTGCCAATAATTTTACAAATACCCGATCCCCCCCCCCCCCCTCCCTGGGTATATTTTTAGGCCAACATGTTAGACAAATCTGCCTTTTTTAGTACCTCTTTGAGAGGGTAAGATGTCAGGACGAATATCGTGTGGGGGTCAAAATAATGTCCTAGCTTCCTTGTGGAGGTCATTAGTACCTTAACCATTTTCTCGATAGGTATATATTTTTTTACTTGAGAAGAGTACGACGAACATAGTAAACCGACAACTTCTCTCTGTCATTTAATTGTACCACGCTCCATTAGTTTCATTATTAGAAACATCTAAGTGTAAGTGAAGATTCTCACTAATAGGGGTTGACAGCAAGGTAAGAGATGACAAGTAGTGATGAATCCCTTCCACTGCTTGGTCACAATCCTTGGTTCAGATTGATGTACTCGTCTTCTTCAAAGCTTGGAAAAATGGTCGACATTTATCAGATGATCGATATAAACCAATTAAGGGTAATTAAAATCTCAGCTGGGACTTGTATGTCCCTGATGGTAGTTGGTTTCTTGATATCCTATAGAGCCTCGATCTGATCCAACTTGGGTTTGATCCCTCTTTGTGCCACTAAGTAGCCCAGGAACTTGCTAGAGTTGATTTCGAAGACACACGTAAAGGAATTTAACTTTTATTGTATTCCCTGGGGATCTTGATGGCCTTGATAAGATCTCTGATATTATCTACTACTTGCATGCTCTTGACGAGCATATCATTTATGTAAATTTCCATTGTTGTACAAATATACTTCTTTAAACACCCTAATGACTTGGCACTGATAGGTTGCCCCATTTTTTAGTTCAAATGGTATAACCTTATAGAAGTAAAGTCCCAAATTTGTGATAAATGAGGTCTTCTCCTGGTCAGGGTGGAACAGAGGTATCTGATGATAGTATAAGCAGGCGTCTGTGAAGCTCATCCATTGGTGTATGGTTAATGAGTCTGTATGTTGGTCGATCAGGGGAAGTAGAAAATTATCCTTTGGTCATGACTTGTTAAGATAGGTGAAATCAATGCAAACTCTCTATTTTTGCACTTTTTCTGACCGTGACGGTATTAGGAATCTATTTTGGGAATTGGACTTGTTTAATAGAGTCATCACGGAGTAGGTTCTCAACTTCATTGTCCATTTCTCTCAATTTCTCTAGTGTTGATTATCTCAACTTTTTCTTGACTGGTCGGCATGTGCAGATGATGAGTAATATCTGGATCAATTCATAGAAGTTCATAACATTACAGGTGAAGACGTTCGCATTTGTTCTGAGAAAGTGAATGAGTTGCTCTGCCTCGTCCTTTAGGAACTTGAAATGAATAAGAAAGTTTTTATTTTATTAGGACAAGTCTAGAGGAGCAAAAATGAGTTCCTACATCACCTATTTGGTGGGCGATAGTTTGATCTCCTCAACCCCCAATCGAACTCCATTTGGTTGCTATTTGAGTTGGTCCGACTCTGAATCATGATCGTTATGAATTTTCTTTGAGTGAGTCTTATTTGATTTAAGGGAGGGGATAAAACAACTGTAAGATGTCACCTGATGTCACCTGATCTCTCTTAACTTAGACAACACCCTCATATCTCATAAACTTGAGCTTTTAATTAAGAGAGGAGGGAATCACCCTTATAGTGTGGAGCTAGCCTCTGCTGGGAATGGAATGATGCGGTGACTCTGACTGGATAACATGAAACTTTATCTCATGGTTCGCGGAATGACTTTTACTGACAACTTGGTCTTTCCCAATGGGGTTTCCACATCTATACTAAATTTAATCAATGGACCGACCTTTGTGTCCAAGTCCTGGATGGTATATCCGAGTTTGAATAGAAAATTTAGGTACATGATATCTGAAGTTCTCCCTTCATCGATCAGTATCCTTTTCATGTCAAAATTTGCTACCTATAGGGTGAGAACTAAAGCATCTTTATGAGGTAACTTCACGCCTACCAAATCCACTTGGGCGAACATTACAACCGAGTTAAAATCTACATCTTTACATTCTCGATTGTCCATAACAGGCTTAGATACTTCCACTTAGAAGGCATCCTGGACACAAGTTGAATTATATACCCTTTCTTTGAGTTTCTTATTTGTGCATTGTAAGGGATCGGTATAGAAGTGCATGGCTATAATCCTCTCTGATGGTGGAAGGTCATATTATTTGCTCATCTTTTGTAATGCATTAACCCATCCTAAGTACTTTGTCTTAGTCATGTCAATGCCTTCCTTAATATAATCAGCTCAAGCAAGGTCCTCGAGGTGCCATTTAAACATCTTGCAGTTCTCTGTGAGATGACCATGATCTTAATGAGAATTACATCTCAGGTTGGGTTATTTATTATTCGGGTTATTATTTATCTTTTGTGGCCTCTTGAAAAATGGTGTCATTTATCTACAGGATTAACTTGTAGATCGATTCCTTAAAGAAGGTATATACTGCTTGATAGTTACTCTCATTACCCTACACCTTGGGTCATCCATTGGAGGCATCAACCTTCTCTCCCTTGTTAGCTAGAGTTTATTGATTTCATCCCTTTAATGTTTTCTTTTAATTACTCATATTGGGCTTCTTGGAATTTTGTTTGGTTGGAGCATCGACATTAAGAACTTTATCCTTAACCTTAGCGTACTTTTCAATATGGGCCATGAGGTCCTCTGTAGTCGGCGTTGGCTTCTTGGTCATTGATTGGTAAAGATCATTTCTATTTGGAAAGTCCGAACTTGAAGCATGAGATCACTAATTGCTCATTGAAATTATCAAACTCGTTAAATAGTTTTTAATAGCGTTGAGAGTACTTCCTAAGGGATTCCCCTATATTACTTTTTGGGGGCAATCAGGGAATAGATTTTCTTTACTACCCTACTGCTAGTGATGAAGCGAATTATGAAATTCTCATCCAACTCCCTGGGAGAGGAAATTAATTTAGGGTCTAATTTATCGAACCACATGAGAATGATTCACCCCAAAGTTGAAAGGAAAACACAATACATGAGGGCATCATGGTGAGTCCATAAAGACATTGGTTGCCTATAGTGTCTAATTTAATAAGAAACATATACATTTTCATAATAGATCGTGATCTTTAGGAGGGAAAACTTCGTCGATGGCTTTGACATCTCTATCTCCATGGTAAAAGGACAAGCCGGTCCATTCCCCAATTCCCTCGAAGCAAGATTTTTTACAATTTGTCCCAAATTAGGATTTTGTCATCCCTCTAATTGCTTCTTGATAAAATCCCATGGATAGTTTTTACCGACCTTTTTCGATGGTGGTCTGGGCTTCGTTGACCTGTTACTGTGTGTAAATTCTGCTAGTTAAGCAGGCATGTGAAAACGGCTAACGGAATAATGAGCTGGAAAATGGTTCACACGTTGTTGATTAGACCGCACAACATGCGGACTCCATCTAAAAGATATGCCAGTGCAATTGGATCAATTGTGCCTTGGAGAATGAATCATCCTTCTTCTGTAGCACTTTAGGCTATGAGAACTAGAGCCATGCTTAGAAATGTCCTCATCATGTTTGTCCAGTTATTATTTATAAAGGTTGACCAATCATGACGTTACTTTCTTTACAATTCATTTTATAAAGGGAGTGCAATGTTTTCAACTACTACCACACCTTCTGGGTGTGTATCCCCTTGACCTTATTTCATTAGGAGGTGGAGGGGGCATTGAAGGAGTATGTTCCCTGCTGATGATTCGTATCTCATATTGGATATAACTTTTAGCAAGCGAGCGATGATATTAGTGAGCAATCATATTGTTGTATGGTAATAGTTTTTTATGATGGGGATTTAGAACCTTCCCACATACGATGCTAAATTTTAGGGAATATCAAAGCCACAGTAATTCTCGTATTATTAATTGGCCACAAGATAAGAATGCAACATAAGAAAGGACACAAATAATTACATAGTTCAGACAATCGTCTTGCATACATCCACGGGGAAGGGATGGAGGTGTTTATAACTACTAATAGCAGTTATAAATTTGTCATTACTGTCAATTTTGTAAGTGCTATTAGCAGTCACAAATATTTAATTTGTGACTTCTCTTAGCAGTTACGAATATTTAATTTGTGACTCCTAACAGCAGTCACAAATATTATATTCGTAACTGTTGACAACAGTTACAAATGAGAAGGGGTCATTGCTGTTATAACCCCTTGGGGATTATAAAAATTTGTGACTGTTGTTAAAAGTTATAATTTTTCTTTTGTCACCCTCTAAATTATGACGGTAAATAGCACTTATAAAGATCATTTGTGACTACTAACATCACTCACAAATCTCCCATTTTGGTGTAGTGGTCAATGACCGTGATAAAGCTGACCGGCTGAAAAGTGACAATTTAACCTTTTTGATGTAGTGTAGAGAGGTATATAATTATAGAGTTGGTTTCCAAACTGTAAGTTGTGTCTATATTGAATATTAAAACCTTAGGGTGTCAAAAATTAATTTCATTAAAGAAAAGGAAACAATTTGTTATAAAGACAAGATCTATTGGACACATTAGAAACTTGGAGGCCACTTTGAACTAGACATGCATTAAGGGCCAAATTGAAATTGAATCAATACATTAAGGTTCAAATTGAAACAAACAGAAACAGAATTAAGGATCAAGTTAAATTAAAATCATAGCCATAGGGCCATTAATATAATTATTTGGTAGCATAAATATGTAGATGAAATATTTGCAGATGTTAAGATGTTGTTATAGTGAGGAAGTTGTGACCCGTATTGCATCATATCGGACATTTATTAGTGATCCTACCCTCCACAAATTGTTCTTTTTTTTTTAAACTGAGGTTATGATTCTTTTCCCATTTCTCTTGCTTGTTTTATATTTAGACTGATTTTCCTTTTTGATATTCTTTTGATCTTGCATCCATATGGTACTCTCTGTATATACTCTAATAGCTATTATCTTTTGATCTTGCATTGCATCCATATGGTACTATGAATATACTCTCATAGCTATTTTTGCAACGGTTAACCGGAGAAAGAGACAACTATTTAGGCCAGCGTAAGCATTTTTCATTGCTTATATTTACTTCCTAACTGTACATCAACAAACAATTGCTCCATTCCAGTGGGACACCAACTTGATGAAATCTCGCAGCTGTTCGTCACATCTTCTCTTGCGAACGCTTCAACTCCTGACCAAACAATACCAGTCAAAAAGGGTTATAAGTATCATCCTGTTTTTAGAGGTATCAGTATTATATCAATCTACCCAATGCACATGGTGTTTGCCTGATCCAAACCTCAATCAAGTCAGCAATTAAGGGAAAAATAGTATTCAAATAAAAAAGGAAAGAATTAGATGATCTACCCTGCCATCTAAAAAGAGACCAGTCCAATTCTAATATAGGGAACAACCTCTATGGCATTTAAATTATACAAGTTTTATCAATTTAATCTTTAAATTAATAATTTGGCCTCATCAATTTAATCCTTAAATTAATAATTTGAGGATCATCTTATGTATTTCTTTAACTTAACTGTACCAATAGTTTAAAAACTATAGAAGTAAATAATTTTATAAAAGTTTAAAAATGTTCTTTCTTTTCAAAGTTACAAAATTACTCTTTTTAATAAAAATTAAAACCTCTAAAATGTATCCCAAATAATTTATTTTTTTTTTAAATCTGTGTTTTAAAAAAATATGGGATAAAAAAATCGATTTTTTTTTTAAATTATAACAGTTTTTTAAAAAGTTAAAAAAATACAAACTTGTTTAATAAGAGTTAAACCTTCGAAATGTACCCCCAAATAATTAAAAAAAAAAAGATTTTTTATTTTATTTTAAATTCTGAGTTTTTCTTAAAAAATGGGATAATTTTTTTTAGAACAGTTTGAAACTGTTTTTTTTTTTTCAAATTTGAAGAACTACTCTCTTTTTTAATAAGAGTTAAAACCTCCAAAATGTACCCCCCAAAAAAGTGTTTTTTTAAATGGGATTAAAAAAAACTTTTTTTATATTTGAAAACAGTTTTAAAATATTTTTTTCAAAGTGAAAAATTCTGAGTTTTTTTAAAAAATATGGGATAAAAAAAACTGCCTTTTTTTTTAATTTTAAGTTTTTTTCAAAGTTAAAGAATTTATCTCTTTTTTTATTAAAGTTGAAACCTCCGAAATGGACCCCAAATAAAATAAAAAAAAATAATCTGAGTTTTAAAAAAATGGGATAAAAAACTGTTTTTTTCCCAAATTTTATAATTCCCATTTTATTCTTTTTTTTTTTAGAAAAAGTTTTTTTCAAAGTTGAAGAATTTATCTCTTTTTTTATTAAAGTTGCAACCTCCAAAATGGACCCCCCAAAAAAAACTAAATATTTTTCTAAAAAAATCTGAGTTTTAAAAAACTGGGATAAAAAACTGTTTTTTTTCAAATTTTATAACTCCCATTTTATTGTTTTTTAATAAACAAAACGAAATTGTATATATTCTAGAAATTTTTTAAAATTTTGCTTTCGTTTTCTTTATTCAAAAACAATCAAATGGGTGTTACAAATTTTGAAAAAAATGTGTCCCAAAAAAAAATCACGTTTTTTTAATTATTTGGGATACATTTAAAAGGTTTTAACTCTTGCTAAAAATGAGAGTAATTCTTTAACTTTAACAAAATAAAAAAAGTTTTAAATAGTTTTAAAATTTTAAAAAAATATATTTTTATCCCTTTTTTGCAAAAAAAAAAAAAACTGAATTTGAAATATATAAATAAAATATTTTTTATTATTATTTGGGATACATCTAGGAGGTTTTAACTCTTATTAAAAAATGGAGTAATTTTTCAACTTTGGAAAAAAAATTGTTATAAAAAAAAAAATAGTCTTTCTATCCCGGTTTTTTTTAAAACATAGATTTGAGAAAAAACTCAATTTTTTAAAAATTATTTAGGGTACATTTTGAGTTCTTAAATCTTATTAAAAAAATGTATAATTCTTCAACTGTAAAAAGAAAAAAATTGTCTAAAACTATTTTAAAATTAAAACAAATAACTTATTTATTTTTACCCTTGTAGTCCCTAAATTATTGATGCAGCTATATTTAACGGAAAACTTATCAAAAGGGTTGAATTGGTCGAATTATTAATTTATGTACTAAATTGATCAAACTTGCATAATTTAATGGCCATATGGATTGTTTACTCATTCTAAAATGAAATTATTAATATATAGATAAAATTAATTCGGTAACATAATTTATTTTTGTGTATTATATTGTCGTAACTTCTTAGACATTTATTCCAATAAAATTAGGAACCTTCCCAATTATTGTATGACCAATCCAATTATATATTTTTGCTTTAATCCACTACACTTACACTTGGGACTCTCACCCCTCATATCTTAGGTTATGAAATCAAATGAATTAGAATAAATAAATCATCACTTAAATAATGTTGTGAGTGATGGAAAAGTTGACTAAATATAAAAGTGTAAAAGAGAAAAGAACATGTAACAAATATAGAGTGATGGAATAAGAAAGCGAAGGGATAAACCATGAGTGAGGGAATCACTTTGGTTGCGACTGAGAGGAGAAGCGGGTAAGATGGGCTTGCGAAAGATGAGAATATCCACATGACCAGTGAGCTTATCGCTGGTGCTGCTGAGACCGATATGAGAATCTTCCTCCCTTATTTTCAATATCTGGATATGCATGCAAACATCAACGTCGTTACTAGGAACTCGCTTCATCATACTCATTGCCTTTCAAAAAACTGATCAACTACGCCACCATTGGCATGCATATATAGAGGCTGTATTTGGCTTGACTGAGTAACGCGTGGTCTTATTTTATATTTGAGCTTCTAGTGAGGTGTTTTTTATTTTTATTTTTTTTCTAAATTGAATGACACGTGTTAAACGGTATATGAATGGTCCAAGCCGTTGCCGTTTTGACTGGAAACAAATCCGGGTCTTTGATATTTGGCCACGTATTCTAATCTCAACAGCTGGTATCTGACCCACCAATTGCCAAACCATTCAGGTTTACCAACAGATTAAGAATTTTTCCCAATACGGTACGAGTGTAGATTAATTAGTGGGATTGAAACTATTATTGAATATGAAGTGGGATAAGGGACTTGAAGGGCCTGCGAGACCGTGGCAAAACGCCTAAGCTCGATATACGAGTGGCGTCCAGGTGGCATGGTAAAGGGGACACCTGGTCCAAGTTTAGTAATTCTCTTCCGTCACAAAATGGCCATCTATGCCCATTTCATTTACGGAAATTAAGGCGAACACGTGCCATGCTGTTTAGAAACCAACAATCGTTTTCTAGCCTTTGCCAGGGATTGAGCTCATCGCAATATCAAATGTATTTTTAGTTATTTTAACACACAATTAGTTTAAAATGTAAACAAAATACAAAGTTTTTTTTAATTTTATTCAAGTATTTTTCTCGTAAGTTTGTTAATTTGATTCAAAGTCTTAATCCCCAACGATTAAAAGTATTATCATTGGTCCAACCAAGGACGGATTTGTATAGAACCAAGGAGGGGTGAAGGCTCCTCTTGAGATTTTCGGGAAAAAAAATGCCGAGAAAAAAAGTCCACGAGAGTTTTGCGTGAAAATAGAAAATAAAAAGTGAATTTGTTAAGAGTTTTGAAAGTTAAAAGGGAAAAAACGTAATATGCCACATCAAACATCAAACGCAAAAAACCTAAAATCTTTTTGGCTTTTCAAACATATTTTGACTCAAACAAAAGCAAAATCTTTTTGGATTTTCAAAAGTTCTCTCAAAAACAAAATCTTTTTGTATTTTTTCAATAGGACTCAAACAAATGAAAAATATAACACAAAGAGATAAACACGTCATAACACTAGGAAGAATATATCATGAAGCAAAACTAGCGTATGACAAACATGCAAGCAACTATCCATAAGAAATAGCAAGAGATGAATCATGTGCATGCATGTGAGAATCAACCAACGAAGCATTTAGCATCTCCAAAACGGATTTCCTAACCCAAATCGGTGTATACCTAACAAAACGGATTTTGGGAACCAATGGGACACTACGTTTAATCTTCCTAGGGTCTTTTCTAAGATCAAAACAAAAACTCCTAATGTGACATTTCCTACCACAATGCGAACATGTGAAAACACGACGAGGAACGGGACCTTTAGGTTGACCTTTTCTAATACCCTCGGATGTGGTTGACGCTCTAAAACAAACTATGGTTTGAGCTTTTACATTCGAACCACTAGAACAAGATAAGTCGCTACCATCACTACTCGAGTCATTTAAATCATTTTTTAACTTCAAAACTTTCGACTCAAGAAAACAATTAGACTCTTCAAATTTTCGGGACTCCTTCTTTAAATTTTCAATATCTCGCTCCCCCTCAATATGAGTAAACTTATCCCTAAGAGCCTTTTCTCGTGCCACAAAATCATTAATCGAATTATTTTCCTCAACGGCACAAACCCTAGAATTTCTCAAATCCTCCAACTCTTTTTCTAAAACGAGGACTCTATCATCACTCTCTTTTTTGCCCAATTTTAAGATGTTAAAATCATTAAATAAGGAACCAAACTTCTCACGACAAATATCTCTTTGAATTTGAAACGTTTGCAAATATTCAATCATATTTTAAAACATGAATTTTCTTTTTCCAAAACTTCAATATGTTTTGCAAACTTTAAATTCAAACGATCTAAGTCGTCAAAGCTTAGAGAATCCATCGAGAGAAAACAAACACAGGGGAGATAAACAAACACACGGGATCACAAAATAAATAAATTATGTTTTCTAGCTCTGATACCAATTTGTAAAACGGGGTGGTCCTACTCGTGTGTTTCAAAACAAACCAATTTATTATCAAAAAGTATTCAACTTTTAATGTGCACCAAACCAAGTTGTGAAAACCCAATTCTTACTTTAAACCAATTTTTTCTTGATTAATCCAAAACATGCATCTAGTGATTAAAGCAAGTAAAGTAAAGAATACTCACAACGCCGGATGTACGAGGAAAAAAACCAAAACAGAAAAACAACCTCTGACGGCCCAAGCCAGACAATCACTATGAACAAAGGTTTTACAAAGACAGATTAGCCTTACTCAATGACTCGATTAGGGGTGGGCACGCTCCGGTCCAGTCCGGGTTTTGCCTATTTTTTGGACCGGACCGAATATTCGGTCCTTAATTTTTTTGGACCGAGACCGGACCGATTAATTCGGTTAACCTACTAATTCGGTCCAGGCTTTTTTCGGTCCGGTCCGGGGTAAAATTCGGTCCTGACCCTATTTTATATATATGTACATTTTATGAATGTTTTTATCTATTTTTCTCACAAATATATATACAAAAAAATAATACTCGAAACTCCAAGTGATATTTACATGGTTTTTTTTAACCCAAATAAAAAAATGTCTATACATATATAAAATGTTCCGAATTAAATTCATAAGTTATATACATTAATTCAAAAACTATACATAAGAAACACAATAACATTATTTTTATTATATATATATAGGAATTGGTCCGGTCCGGTCCAAATCGGTCTTTTAATATAGTGGACCGCGAACCGGACCGGTTTAATCGGTTTTTAGTTTTTGTGAACCGATTTTCGGACCGGTTTCAAAATAGCCTTAATTTTCGGTTCAGTCTGGTTCGGTCCATTCGGGTCGGTCTTTTTTTTGTCCACCCCTAGACTCGATCCCCACGGGTCTTGACGCTCCTTCTGATCTTCTACCGTTCTTCAATAGTGCCCACGCAGAAATTCCGTCTTCCACGATTCCTGTCCACAACACTCGACTCCATGAATGTCTCGGTGTCCACCGAATGGCTTTGATTCGTCTACGATGTGGAACAAGAAGTCATTCTCTTTTCTTCACCGCAAAACCATGATGTTCAATTATAGAACAAACCTTCTTGGTGCAGCAAGATCACATAAACATATAATAATGATATCTCGGATTTTTGCAAACTCTAAGGACGTGTTTAAGCTTTTTAAACCTTAGAAAACATGTGCAAAACTAGTACTGGATCGTAAACTGTTTTTCCAGAATGCACACTTGCAAAACTCTGACAAAAACAGGCTTTAAATAAGAATTAAATGTCGCCTCGAAAAGAGTGTCGCTCGAACGAGATTGCCACGTCGTTCGCGCGACATGAGCATCTCGCTCGAATGAAGGACAGATGTCGTTCGAACGACAGTCCTGTCAGTTTGACTTTTTGACTTTTTATTTAAAACGTCTCTTCCAAAAGAGATCCAAATAAGTCAAACTCTTTTTCGAGCTTATCAGAATAAAACGTAATGTAAACCATTTAAAACACTTTAAAACATTTTTCCTTTATAAAATTACATCCTTATTTTTTATAAAAACAATTCCGAGCATCATTAATTATACGCATTCATACATGTATGATCTCGGAATGCAATTAACTTTGAAGACGAATAAACTTGCACCAATTAAACTTCGGCATGATTAATTCTTTGAAGCTTTGCCGCAACGTCTTCAATTTTCTTCAATACGTCATAGACCAAGTGGGATCATGACAAAATAAAATCTCCCTATGACATATTACAAACACAGTTTTGTTCAGGAAATTAAGTTACAAAAATACAGGGACTTAATTAGAAATTTATGTCCTTACACCCTTGCTCATTTTCATTTTCATTTTCTCCTCTCTCACCTCTCTTTTCTTTTTCGGCTATCTCCGACGGCTCTCCTCTTCTCCCTCCGGCTTCTCCTATCCTTTTATTCGTCCCCTGGAAAGATGCGCCTATCTCCTCTCCTCTTCTCCTTCTGACGGCCTGTTATTGTCTCCCTCTGATAGCCTACTAGTGTCTCCGATCCGGTCAGGTGAGTTTCATTTTCATTCCTTTTTTTAAATGTTACATAAGACATAATGTTTGATTAGTTTAGAATTGTTAAATTTAAATGTATCTTATTAACTTATTGTTAATATTTTTAATATTGTTTATGTTAAACGTATGTTATTAAATGATAATTTTTAGGCAGATTTTTAATTTTTATACATAATATGTTAAATGTACTTTTAATTTTTAGGCTGAAATAAATTAATTTTTATTTTTAGCGATAATGCATTAAATTATTTAAACGAACTGTTTAAATTTTAATTTTAGGCAGTCATGGAAAAATATTTTAAACGAGAAAGAATTAATGAAAAATATTCAGAACCCGAAGTTTACTCTTCTCGGAATGTGGGGTTTAATAATGTGGAAATACAAGATCAATTTTTTGAACAATCACCAAATATTACCCCGTCTCTATGTATTGCGATTAATTTAAATGAACTCCCATCTGATCTTGCTTTGAGAAAAAGTATTCATGGTTATGGTAATTCTAAACAAATTGAGAAAGTTCAACGAGCATATCTACAAAGGCGCCCTTGTCAACCTAAAAATCTCATTTTTTTCATGGAAAGAATTTAGAATTGATTAACGTAGATTTATTCCGACGTGATTTAATGGCTTTGGGAGGTTGTTGGAGTATAGAGTAACAACGGAAGACGCATATTATTTCGTTTGGTATTTTTTTCAAATCGAAGAAAGGGAAAAAGGGGTGAAACATTTGTTAGTGAGGGCTTTTCAACTTGGAAAAAAGATGAATTTGAAAGATCATGATCGGGATCATTCAAGTATTCACAATTAATGCTTGTAGTGATCTAATGAATGAAGATCAACACATAGAAATATGTTTGTCTAATCAGTCCGATCAAGCTCGAATTGATTATCATATTCTTTTGAATCCATCATTTGATTGCCTTAAGTATCTTTTAAGGGAAGGATTGGCGATACGTAGGCATGATGAATCCGAAGTATCATCAAATCAGGAAAACTTTCTTGAACTTCTTCAATTCGTTACTGATCAAAATGAAGCTATCAACAAAGTTGTCTTAAAAAATTCTCTCGACAATCACAAAATTAAAGCACCCGCAAATCAGAAAGACGTCATTAATGTTGTTGCTACTTTGACCACCAAAGTCATCATTCTAGATATTGATGATGAGTTATTCTCCATATTAGTTGACGAGTCCCGTGATATATATGTTAAGGAGCAAATGGTTGTAGCTTTACGCTACGTGGACGAAAAAGGGTTTGTTGTTGAATATTTTCTTGGCATTGTACATGCTTGTGACACTACATCTTTATCACTTGAGGCAGGTATTGAGTCACTTCTTTCCAAACATGGGTTGTGTATGTCAAGTATACGTGAACAAGGTTATGATGGGGCTAGGAATATGCAGGGAGATTTTAATGGTCTTAAAAGTTTGATTTTGATGGAAAATGAAACTTCTTTCTATGTTCATTGCTTTGCTCATCAACTACAATTGACAGTAGTAGCTGTTTAAAAAAAATACATGATCATTGGTTCTTTCTTTAATAATGTTGCAATTTTGTCTAATGTTGTTGGCGCCTCCTGAAAACGTAGAGATTTACTTCGAGAGAAACAATTTGAAAATATTATTGAAGAAATTTATAGTGGCGAACGCGAGATGGGTAGGGGTTTAAACCAAGAAACAATATTCAAATGGGCAGAGGACACACGACCTGGCAAAATGAGGCACGACACGAAATTATAAGTTAATGGGTTTAGTCTTATCGGGTTTGGATCATTAACGGGTCAACACGGTAGATCCGTTATCATAACGGGTTGTGTTTGGGTTTGTACTCTTACACGATTAAACCCGTTTATACCCATTATCACCCGTTAGTGGTACCGGGTTTTATTGGGTCGTGTGACCCAAACTAATATTACACCCATTATAACCCATTAGTTTTCATTAGTTTAAAAATAATGGGTTTTAATGGTTATTCTTATCATGGTTGAGATTAACTTAGGGACATGATATATATATATATATATATATATATATATATATATATATATAGAGAGAGAGAGAGAGAGAGGCAGGCTATGGTATATCATACGTTATACATCACGCCGTGTGTTGATGTAAAAAATTAGATTGCTCTAATTATTCAATCACAGATAAATAAAATGAGACAAAGATTTTTAAAGTGGTTCAGCCTTATAAGAATGGCCTACGTCCACTGTTATGTTATTGCTGAGTGTTTGGGAATTCTCGATTACAAGTTCTATCAAGAAATTCCCGTCCTCTTGAATGAGGGTGATACAAGGTATTTATAGCCCTTAGGCTGTACATGAAAGGGGTGATACATTAAATGATATACATATGAAAGGGTAATACATTTAATACAACGTGTGCTTCAAGATAATAAGCATTCAATGAATAGTTGAACTGTTGATTATCTGGCAATCAATGCTGGGGCCGAGGTGCAGCTCGGACCGCCTTAGTTGCTCGTTACTCAAGAGTTCCTCGGAGCGCTGGAGTTCCTCGGAGTGCTAGAGTTCCTCGGTGTATCCTTGTTGCTCGGAGAGAACATGAGTTGGTCGGGGAAATGAACTTCCTCGTTGCTATTGTGCCACGTAGATTGACACGTGTCTTCGTATTATTCGTCCATATCAGCATATTAATTTTGGTATCAACAGAAGCCCCCAATGTTTCATATTTCGAACTTTGAGGAGTATGGAACATTCTTTCTCGGTATATGACAATATTAAATGACCTTCCTGGGTTTTAGAAACTTTTTCTTCGTATTTAAATTTCCTTCCAAATTCGCAGAATTTGCCTTTTTGTATTTTTATAGGCGCTTCGATCTTCGTGCCATTTTTGTCCATTTAGCCGCCGGTAGCGTAATAGTTTCCTTTTTGTAATCATTTCTTTCGCCGTTTCCCAAGGCAAAGTATTTAAGCCTCAGAGGCAATCCCATCGTCTTCTACCTTTTCAATTTCTACTTTCGAGTTTTCTATAGCTTTTCTCTCTCCTGTGCGTCCATCCCTTTCTTCGTTTGTTTGTCAACAGATCTCCTTTTTCCCTGTAAGCTCTTCTTCCTTCTTCTTTTATTCATCATGGTTTACATTATTGAGTCTCTTGAGAAATTTCGTTCTGATTTCTCTATTCCATCTTGGGTAATTTTGGAGGTTCTTTCTGAGCCTTCAAGTTATTTTGATTTGGCTGAGGGACACTGGTTCCCTAGCCTATTTATTGCTGAATGTGGATTTTCTTTTCCACCAAATCCGTTGTGTTTAGAGTTATGTCAGTATTTCGATGTTGTCCCTGCAAAAATAGCCCCCAACACATGGAGAATAGTTAATGGGGTGTATAGGTTAAATCAAACTCATGGAACTCGTATAGGAATTTTTGAGATTATGTAATGTTACAGATGGGCTGTTTTAGACAATGTTTTTTATTTAAAAACTAGGTTTTTGAATAGGGCTTTAGTAGTCAACCTCCCTAATGCAAACAGGGATTATTTTGAACACGGGGTAGTTATAAAAAATTGGCAACATGCCCCTTTGGTTGGAGATGCAGTATATGAGGGTCCCAGATGCCCCCCATATGGCAATGGGATAGGTTATTTTCATCTTATTTTATTTTTGAAATTACGATTTCATTGTGTTTGACAAAATGTATGACTGATATTTCATTATGTATTTGTTTGCAGTTGACAGTAAGAGAAAAACTCCTAAAGAATCAGAAGTTAATATAAAGCATTTGAAGCATATCTGGAATTTGCATCGAAGAGTTGCAGACGAGCATATTAGGTCTGCTTCATATTTTGTGCAGTACAGGAGCTACACATCATCTTTCACTGCTCGTCCTGTGGTCAGCATTAGTGACCCATTGCCAGCTTCTGAGGAATCTTCACCAGAATCTCACATTCCTCTAAGTCAGAAAATGGGCAAGAGAAGAGTTCCTGCTATCTTCGAGGAGTCTTCCTCTGCTGGAGATGGAAAGAGAAACAAGGTTGAGGTCCCAAAGGGGACAAAGAAAGTAAATGGAGCCTCTTCTGCTGCTCCTCAGAAGGCTGCCGAGAAGCCCCCAGTGGCTCTGAGCAAGAAAAATGCACCTGTGGAAGTAGTCCCAACCAAAAGTTCTTTGGTTGAAATTGTTGAAGTACCACTGAGGAGATTGAAGAAATCTTCCTCGGTCACTCTGACTGAAACCATTCCCCAGCTCCAAGCTAGTGGAGCTGGTGTCCCAACAATTATTCCTCCGAGTTCTGCAATGAGCTCGGTAAAGACTTGGACTATTCCTGAAGTCCAAGGAATTGAAGAAAACATGTCTAGGGATATGCTGACCTCCCTAGCTACTCGTCACATCGCTTCAGTAAGTTTATCTTATCCTGAATTTTTCTTTCTTTCATTCAATATATGTATCTCGGTACTGACTTAGTATCACCTTCTTTTTCAGCTGGTGAGTTGTTTCAACACCATAGTGAAGAAAGATGAAGCAATTAAGGCTTCTAGCTCCTCGTCTGGAGTAGAGGATGCTTTAAAGGGCTTGGCCTAATCTCTGAATGAATCCCGTCAAAGATACGACGAGGATAAGGTTGAATGGGAGAAGAAATTGACTGCGTCTGAGGCAGAGAAAGTGCAATTGGGAGAGAAAGTGAAGGACTTGGAGAAAAAGAATAAAAAATATGCCGAGAAGCTCACGAGCTTTGGGGAGCTTGAAAATAAGCTGAAATCAGTTGAAGAAGAGCTGTCCCTCCTGCGAGGAATAAATCGCCAAAAGGAGGAGGTGGAGGCCAAGTTAAAAGCCACCGAGGATCTTCTGTCCGAGAAGCTCTCCTCGGAGAAAATGAAGAGAAAAATAGCTGTGAAGAAATCCTTTCGAACTGGTTGGGACAAAGGATGGGATAGGGGGTAGCAGCAATGATGACCCAGGTGAAATATGGAAGTTTAAAATACTTCCATGATGGTTGGGTTGCTGCCTTGCAGGAATTGAAGGTGAGCGAGGACTCCGAGCTATTTCAACAACATCTCCCTGGTCCTCCTCCAGTTATTGAAGACGAAGATGAAGACGAAGCTGCATCTGAAGAATCTTCAATGATAGTGGGTGATCAAGTCCTTGCTCCTCAACCCAACCAGACATCTGCTGAGGAGATTTCTTCTTTGTCGGCTCCTCCTGAACAAATCACAACTCCAACCGATCAAATCATTATTCCCACCGAGCAACCTAGCTCCTCGTCCCAGCCTCCCGAGAAAGTCTTGGGAGACAAGGAAAAGGTGTGAAGTTGTTCGGTCCTATCTTTCTATTTTTCTTCTTTTTCAAATGTAACTCAGATCTTTGTAACTTCGCATTATGATTTAATAAAATTTTGAGTTCTTTTCTTCCATATGATTGTCTCTTCTTTATCTGCACTCTGCCTTAATCTTCTTTTTGATGATTACTTTTTCTTTCTCTGTTAGTTTCTGGCCAGAATGGATCTGCTGTCTGCTAATGACACAAAGTTGATGCAGCAATGCCATGAATACTATAAAGCTGGTCACACAGACCTAAGTGCATCAGAGGTTGCTGACATCCTTGGCCATGATGCTTCAGAGTAGGCAGTGGAGGCATATCAGCACTTGAAGGATTTACTTGATCGAGCTGTGGCCAATAACGTGGCCTATTACGAGATGATAGAAGATCTTCAATGTACCTTAGAAGAGCTTCAAAATCAGTATAAAGAATCAACTGCCCTGTTGCATGAGGGGTATGAGAAGAGATATCAACAACTTTCTGCCGAGACAGGCCATAAAAAGATCCTTGCTGGGTACGATGTTAGGGAGAGAACCCTAAAGGGTGAAGTTGAAGCTTGTAGACAGATCGCCGAGCTGCTAGAGCAAGAAAACAACAATTTACAGAAAGAGCTGGCACAATATAAGTCTGTAGCATCTTCTTCAACAGCTGTAATCCCAGTGACCGACGAGGGATTTTCCTTTCTACAAGTTGAGAATGCCAAATTAAGGCAAGAGTTGGATACCTTGAGAAGGTCGGGCACTTCTACTGCTGCTAGGGGACGAGGAAGAGGTTCTCGTGGGCGAGGAAGAGCTGTTCAAAATGTTGTCGAGGAGCAAAATTCTCCACCTACTCGATCAACAGTCGTTAGCCGTAATATTGAAGAAGCTCGTACTCAGTCAACTTTGGAAACTCAAGCGTTCCAATTGAATGCAAAAAATCGTGCTTTGTCTGAAATGTCCAAGAAAATTCAAACTCTGGAGGATCAACTTGCTTCGACAAAGTCTGCTCTAGATCATAAGGATGTTTTTGCCAGAAAACTTCATGAGCAGTTAGAGAGACTAACTTTCCAATTCCATAAACAACCTCGTGAGTTCTGGATGGCATGCTACAATGAGGCCCTTTGTCACTTGGATGCTCGTATTGAACACGCCAATAATGAAGGTTATAAGTAGGGATGGTTGAACGCCCTGGGTGTATTAAAACTAGAGCAGGGCCATTATTTATGGGATTATCATGCTCCTGGGCTACTAGAATTTCCCGTGCCACCTTATAAATTGGACATGGAATGGATCCCTGCTTATTCCATTCCTCGGAGCTTAATTTCAAAATACCTTGGTGAATACAATCTTCATTCCCAAATCGAGGTATCTCGTCCCGAGCATCTATTGGACACACCTTCTGTGATGAACATCAGAATGCTCAGAGACATTAACTTTATTAATTCTCCTCTTTGCCTGGAAGATCCTCCTGCTGGCGAGGAGCCTGTTTCAAAATCTAAGGGAAAGAAACCAATAGAGTAGGGATCTCAATGTAATAGTTAGTACACATGTAATTTGTAATTCATTTTGACTTTAATGAACGAATTTCATTTTTGTTTGCAAATTTGTATTGCTATTGTTTTGTGCTTGTCAAACATGTTATATTCACATATCTGTTAAAAAGATAACAATTTCGTGCTGTTCATCAACTAACTTAGTAATAAAAAGTTACCAGTATCAGAAATGTCACTCGATCACTTTAATAATAAAGTAATGAGTATAAAAAAATGTTTAAAATTTCTCCAACCAACCAAGGTTGTCAAATTGTGCTCGTCGACCAATTATAGTTAGTGAGAGTTTTTACCCCCGACCAGCTATACTTGGTAAATTTTTGTCTTTTTCATAAAATATGTCCGACCAACTAAGGTCAATAAATATTCCTCGTCGACCAACTACAATTAGTGGGTTTTTATCACGCTAGTGTACGCCTCCTAACCAAAGGAGTTTATTTTGTTCTCGCTATTTTACCAACCGAAGTTAATCACGCTTGAACTATCATGTCCACTAGTTATTTTACCAACCGGAGTTGATCACGCTAGTGTACGCCTCCTAACCAAAGGAGTTTATTTTGTTCTCGCTATTTTACCAACCGAAGTTGATCACGCTCGAACTATTATGTCCACTAGTTATTTTATCAACCGGAGTTGATCACGCTAGTGTACGCCTCCTAACCAAAGGAGTATAGTTTGTTCTCGCTATTTTACCAATCGAAGTTGATCACGCTCGAACTATCATGTCCACTAGTTATTTTACCAACCGGAGTTGGTCACGCTAGTGTATGCCTCCTAACCAAAGGAGTTTATTTTGTTCTCGCTATTTTACCAACCGAAGTTGATCACGCTCGAACTATTATGTCCACTAGTTATTTTATCAACCGGAGTTGATCACGCTAGTGTACGCCTCCTAACCAAAGGATTATAGTTTTTTCTCGCTATTTTACCAACCGAAGTTGATCACGCTCGAACTATCATGTCCACTAGTTATTTTACCAACCGGAGTTGGTCACGCTAGTGTATGCCTCCTAACCAAAGGAGTTTATTTTGTTCTCGCTATTTTACCAACCGAAGTTGATCACGCTCAAACTATCATGTCCACTAGTTATTTTATCAATCGGAGTTGATCACGCTAGTGTACGCCTCCTAACCAAAGGAGTATAGTTTGTTCTCGCCCTTTTACCAATCGGAGTTGGTCGTGGGTCTGAACTATCATCTTCTTTTTGCTGTCGATTAGTGTAGTGTTGTACACTAGTATTCCCCTAAAAACTTTCAATAAAATGAAAGAAGATGGTGAAACATCATCGTTTTATTCATATTGATAGAACTGCTTTACATTTTACATTACTGATAATACTTGCGTAGGTGTTCAGCATTCCATGCATTCTTGAATTCCTCTCCTTCTAGAGTTGCTATTAGGTAAGTTCTTGGCCGAACAACTTCTGTAACTCGATAAGGTCCATGCCAATTTGCTTCCAATTTATTGTGCTTCTGAATGACCTTCTTTAGCACGTAATCTCCTTCTTTTAAATCGCATTTCTTCACCCTCTTGTTGTAAAACAGAGCTGTTCGTTGTTGATATGCAGCATTCCTAATGGCTGCTTCTTCTCTAACCTCCTCGAGCATGTCCAAATCTAATCTTCTCATCAAGTCACTGACTGGGGAATTGAAATTCAGCACTCTGTGTATTGGTAGACCCAACTCGGCAGGTATTACAGCCTCACTTCCAAATGCCAGCATATATGGGGACTCTCCAGTTGCTGCTCGGGGAGTTGTTCGGTAAGCCCACAATACTAACTGTAGCTCATTAATCCAATTTGCTTTAGCCTCACTTAGCCTCTTCTTCAAACCATTTAGTAATGTTTTGTTCGTCACTTCAGTCTGCCCATTGCTTTGAGGATGGCCTGGTGCTGAATGAACCTTCAAAATGTTTGACTGATGACAATAGGCGGCAAACTCCTCGTTATCAAATTGTGTTCCATGGTCTGTAATGAAGGCATGAGGGAGACCATATCGGCAGATGATATTCTTCCAAACAAATTGGTGCACCTTCTCGTATGTCATATCAATAAGTGGCTCAGCTTCTACCCACTTAGTAAAATAATCCACTGCAACGACGAGGTACTTGAATCTTCCTCGGGTCGTTGGCAGTGGTCCAACCAAATCAATTCCCCACATGGAAAATGGCCAAGGAGAAGTTATGGGTGTCAACAATGCTTGTGGAGTTCGTCGGATGGAGGAAAAACGTTGTCACTTGTCACACTTCTTGGCATATGCTATACAATCAGCTCTCATCGTCGGCCAGAAATATCCCTGCGTCAACACCCTTTGCAAAAGTGTCCGACCTGCTACATGGGCTCCACATGACCCTTCATGGACCTCTTCAATCAATTCTTTTACCTCGGAGGGATGTACACATCTCTGCAAACCTACCATAATTCCTCGTCTATACAAAACACCATTAGTTAGTACAGACCGAGCAGCTTTAAACTTCAATTTCTTTGCAGAGAGCTTATCCTCCGGCAATTTTCCCTCTTCAATATATGCCCTGATGGGATCCATCCAAGATGGTCCTAAATCAAGGGTAATAACATTCATCGTCAGGTCTTCATCTATGCTCCGACTTTCCAGTACTTCTATTGGTATTGTTCTTCGCAGCTCGGTACGAGTAGCTGATGCTAATCGGGCCAATGCGTCTGCTTGTGCATTTTCTATTCTGGGTATTCTGATCAACTGAACGGCATCAAATTCTGCCAACAACTCCATCACCTTTGCATGATACTTGACCATTAATTCTCCTTTAACTGCATATGTTCCCATCATCTGATTCACAATTAATTGAGAATCACTGAATACCACCACTTGTCGTGCTTCCATAACCTTTGCTAAATTGAGACCTGCTATCATGGCCTCGTACTCAGCCTCATTATTGGAAGCTTTGAATTGAAATCGCAAGGCATATTCCATATCAATCTCGTCTGGGGTGTTCAAAACAATCCCTGCTCCACAACCTGTTGTACAAGATGACCCATCTACATACAATCTCCACGTAGGTAACTCGTCTTCAAAATTATTATATGACAGCGTTCCTCGGTGAAATATTTGCTGTTTTGTTTCATCCTCCCCTGGTATTTTTCGCTCCTCGTCGACCATCTCTTCTCGCCCTTTTACCAACCGGAGTTGGTCTGGATTTGAATCTGATGATCTTTCTACATCCACAAGCCCTTTTACCAACCGGAGTTGGTCTGGACTTATGTCTGTTGATCCTGTAACATCCACAGGTTGGTCAGCGAGCAACTTTTCTTCCTCGGGGGTATCAGAATATGTAAATTCTGCTATAAAATCTACTACAGCCTGCCCTTTCAATGATGATCTAGGTTCATACACAATATCATATTCACCGAGCTCTATTGCCCAGTACATCAGTCTCCCAGATTTTTCTGGCTTATGAAGGGCTTGTCTCAATGGCATGTCGGTATAAACGACGATGGTATGGGCCTGGAAATATGGCCTCATTCTTCTACTTGCTTCAATTAATGCCAATGCCAGTTTTTCTAGTTTTGGGTACCTGATCTCTGCACCCCGGAAAGCCTTACTTGTGTAATAAATTGGTTTCTGGACTCCATTCTCCAATCTGATCAATGCCGAGCTGACTGCATGCTCTGATACTGCCAGGTATAAGTATAACTTTTCTCCTTTTACTGGCCTGGACAATAGTGGAGGTGCTCCCAAATATTTTTTCAAGTCTTGAAAGGCTTTTTCACATTCATCATTCCACTCGAAAGTTTTTCGAAGTGTTTTGAAGAATGGTAAGCATCTATCTGTTGCTCGAGATACAAATCTGTTGAGCGCTGCAACTCGTCCTGTAAGACTCTGCACTTCTTTCTTTGTTGTTGGAGATCGTAGCCCTAAAAGAGCTTTGATCTTTTCTGGATTCGCCTCAATGCCTCGCTGGTTGACAATGTACCCGAGGAACATTCCTTCTCGTACTCTAAATGTGCACTTCGTCGGGTTGAGCTTCATTTGGTATTTATCCAGTTGATCAAAGGTCTGACTCAAATCAACTAGATGATCAGCAGCTTTCTTGCTTTTTGTCAGCATATCATCGACATAAACTTCCATATTGCAACTGATTTGTTCGGCAAAAACCTTGTTCATCAGCCGCTGGTATGTCGCTCCTGCATTTTTCAAACCAAAAGGCATAACATTATAACAATAAGTACCCCTAGGGGTAATAAAAGAAGTACTTTCCCTGTCCTCAGGTTTCATTTTGATCTGGTTATAACCAGAGTAAGCATCCATGAAGCTGAGCAGCTCGTGCCCCGAGGTAGCATCCACTAACTGATCAATTCTGGGCAATGGAAAGTGATCCTTTGGGCATGCCTTGTTGAGATCGGTGAAATCAACACACATTCTCCATTTATTATTTTTCTTCTTTACCATCACCACATTTGCTAACCAGTCTGGATATTTTACATCTTCGATGAATTGGGCTTTCTGGAGCTTTTCGACCTCCTCTTGTATAGCTTGATTCTTCTCGGGACTAAATACCCTTCTTCTATGCTTCACAGGCTTGATCTCCTTATTCACATTGAGTTCATGACATAAGAAGTTTGGATCTATTCCTGGCATGTCTTCATGACTCCACGCAAAAGTTTTCTTCATGTTTCTCAAGAAAGTTATCAACTCCTGTTTTATTGAAGCATCCAATGACGAACCTATCTGGGTTACTCGTTCAGGGTGCTTGTCGTCCAGAATAACATTTTCTGTAGATTCCACCACCTGTCCTTTTACAAGTTGGGATTCATCTCTGGGATCGAGAGTGTCAATTTCTGTATCTTCTTCCACCTGGTAGGTAGTAGTCTTTTTCCTTGACTCTTCAAGCTCCTCTTGCTCGGCAGATGAATAATAGCATTCCCGGGCTACTTTTTGATCACCTTTCACAACTCCTACTCCAAAGTTTGTTGGGAATTTTAAGCACTGATGTACTGTAGATGGAACTGCTTCGAACTTCTTCAAACTAACTCTTCCCATGATGATGTTGTAAGCTGACTGTACATTTTTATCCATCACAAAGAAGCGTATCCTTTCTGTTCGGCAAGCAGGCCAAGTTCCAATGAATATATCCAACTTGATCGTCCCAAGTGGAAAAACTTTCTCGCCAGCAAAACCTAGAAGGGGTCTGTGATAAGGTTCCAATTGAGATAATTTTAAATTCAAGCTGTCAAAGCATGAATAGTACATGATGTCTACAGAACTACCATTGTCTACCAACACCCTTGAAATCACTACTTCCTTCATCCTCATTTTGACCACCAAAGGGTCGTCGTGAGGGTAAAGAACACCTGTCAGGTCGTTTTTTGAAAAGCCAATGGCTAGCTTCTCTTTGTTTACCTTCCTCGGACGATCATCCTCGGCCAGATTTATTCGCTGAATATATGAGCAAGCTTGAGCCTCTCCGAGGTAAGCCTTTCTTTCTGCAGTAAGGTCTCCTCCTCCTGCATCTCCTCCTGTAATAACATTACAATCAAATGACCCAAAACGTATGGAAAATACCTCTCGTTCTGGCTGCCTTGGCTTCTTGGGAAGATCGGGGTCTTCATCTGGATCACCTTCATGGTCTCTTTTCTTTTTCTCCTCTGTTCGGCGAGGAGATCTAGAGCTCTCCCTAGCTCGGTCATTATTTCTTTTCTCACCTCCCCGGTCAACATACTTTGCTAGCTTTCCTCTTCGGATGAGTGTTTCAATCTCGTTCTGAAGAGCTATGCAATTTTTGGTCATATGACCATGATCTTTATGGAACTCGCAATATTTATCCCTATTCCTTGAATCAGGGTCTGACCTCAGTTTCTTCGGCCACTTTACTTCCTCGTTATTCTTGATTTCTTCCAAGACATGATTAATACCCATTTTCAAAGGAGTATAATTATCAAATTTTTTCAGAACTTCCCATGACGACCTATTATTCTTTGAATGCTTGTCACCACCATTGCCCTTATGCTCTTTTTTCTTAGATTTGTCGACTTCCACCTTGGTGTCTTTATCCATATTCTTCTTCGCAGCCATAGCCTCCTCGGCATTCATGATTTTGGCCACTTTTGCCATTAACTCTGACATAGTTGCAGGTGGATCTTTGGCCAAAGTGTAATACAACTTATTAGGCAACAACCCACTCATCAAGGCAGTGATTGCTGTCTTTTCTTCATAATCTATGACTTCCAGCTTCTCGTTATTGAAACGAGTTATGTAATCTCTAGTACTCTCACCAGGTTTTTGTCTAACACTTAACAAGTGTGCTACTCGTTTTACTGGCTTTGCTCCAAAACATAAATTGCCAATAAACAACTCGGCCAACTGAAAGAAAGTTGAAAACTTACCTCGAGGAAGATTATTGTACCATATCTGGGCATATCCAGTAAGAGTTCCGGAGAATGCTCTGCATCTCATCTCGTCGGGGACAACATAGATGTCGGCAGCAGCTTGATATTGCTCTATGTGAAGAACAGGATCTGTCTTTCCATCATACTTGGGAGTCACCACGGGTGCTTTAAATTTCGATGGTGTAGAAAAATCCACAATGGCCTGTACAAAAGGTGTCCCTCGAACAAAAGTTCGTTGTAGGGGGTTCTTTGCCTTAGCCATTTCTCCCAATCTATCCTCCAACCGCTGAATGGAGCCTTTCCACGCATCATTTCCTTCCTCGGGCTTGTTAGTTCGAGCAATTGATTGCTCTGAAATGGCCTCATGAGATCTATCTTGACGAGCAACTGGTCGCGATTGTGCTGATCCTTCTCTTAGATATGATGGTCGTCGAAAACTCCTCGACATGGTCTTAGGTGGACTTCTATTCCTCCTAGGGCCTAATCGACTGAAAGGAGACACCTTACTCAGTCTTTCCAAGGCACTGGGTCTTTCTGGAGAGAGAGTGATACGTTGATCTGTATCTGTAGCCCTTATTGACGAAGTTTGCCCAGGTTGATAAGAGAAATCATCAGATTCCTCATTACGATATGACCCAGTACGCCTGGATCGTGAAGAAAGTAAATAGGTTTGCCTCTGACCACTTCGCTGTCCTGAACGTGCAGGTGCATCGCCATGAAGGGTCTGTATGAGTTGTCGCCTTGTTTCTTGCATGGCGGTTTGTCCTTGAGCCAGATTCGTCATAATCCCAACCAGATCTGGAGGTGCAGAGGGATTTGGAGGGTTTCCAGCATTTCCAACGTTTCGATTGTTGGATTCCGGATTATCTGCCATTGATGATGAATGACTTTTGGTGAAAAACGATAATAATAGTCGTTCCCACAGACGGCGCCAATCTGTTGATGTAAAAAATTAGATTGCTCTAATTATTCAATCACAGATAAATAAAATGAGACAAAGATTTTTAAAGTGGTTCAGCCTTATAAGAATGGCCTACGTCCACTGTTATGTTATTGCTGAGTGTTTGGGAATTCTCGATTACAAGTTCTATCAAGAAATTCCCGTCCTCTTGAATGAGGGTGATACAAGATATTTATAGCCCTTAGGCTGTACATGAAAGGGGTGATACATTAAATGATATACATATGAAAGGGTAATACATTTAATGCAACGTGTGCGTCAAGATAATAAGCATTCAATGAATAGTTGAACTGTTGATTATCTGGCAATCAATGCTGGGGCCGAGGTGCAGCTCGGACCGCCTTAGTTGCTCGTTACTCAAGAGTTCCTCGGAGCGCTGGAGTTCCTCGGAGTGCTAGAGTTCCTCGGTGTATCCTTGTTGCTCGGAGAGAACATGAGTTGATCGGGGAAATGAACTTCCTCGTTGCTATTGTGCCACGTAGATTGACACGTGTCTTCGTATTATTCGTCCATATCAGCATATTAATTTTGGTATCAACACCGTGCATCACACCTAATTCTAGGCCCTAGAAAACTTTTTTTCAAATTTTATATTTTTCCCTTGGAATTAACCTTTCAATGAACCCATATGCAAAAAATTAGGTCAAAATACATTTTGTAGCTATTTTTAAAAACTCCACAAAAAACTGTTGGCGCAGACCCTTATAAATAAGGTATTTTGAGCAGTTTTTTGTGGATTTTTTAAAAATAGCTAAAAAATGTATTTTGACCTAATTTTTTGCATATGGGTTCATTGAAAGGTTAATTTCAAGGAAAAAATATAAAATTTGAAAAAAAAAATTCTAGGGCCTAGAATTAGGTGTGATGCATGAGTGATGTATAGAGCATAATGTACCTTAGCCTGCCTCTATATATATATATAATAATGCTCTTCTGCGGACTAGTCTGCATTTTAAGAATGCGGACCGGACATGTGTCACCTGACGGTGAGCCCAGAAGAGAGAGAGAGAGAGTGTGCCTATAATTTAGGCGATAATTATAGGCACACTCTCTCTCTCTTTTGGGCTCACTACCAGGTGACACATGTCCGGTCCGCATTCTTAAAATGCGGACTAGTCCGCACAAGAGCAGGATTGTATATATATATATATATATATATATATATATATATATATATATATATATATATATATATATATATATATATATATATATATATATATATATATATATATATATCATATCCCTAAGTTAATCTCAACCATGATAAGAATAACCATTAAAACCCATTATTTTTAAACTAATGAAGACTAACGGGTATTAACGGGTAATATAGATACACCCAACCCGTTACCCGTTTATACCCGTTAATATTAACGGGTGTTAACGGTTCGGGTCGTGTACCTGTTAATATTAACGGATCGTGTTTGGGTATTATCATTGGACCTGTTACTCTTAACGGGTCGTGTACGGGTTAAGGGTGTTTTCACTCGTTAACCCGTTAACACGACCCGTTAACACGTTAACACGACCCGTTGACAGCTCTAGACACACGTTGGAGTTCACTACGTAACCTAATGGGAGATGATTTTATGAATGATTGTTTTGTAATGTAGATCAAACAAGATGTATTCAAGAATATTGATACGGAAGATGTCCTTCAATATTTTCAAAAAATAAAGCAGCATAGGGGAATATTGTAAACAATCACTTATGTTTGCACTTTTTTGTTGTTTATGAAACATTGCATATGAAAAATTCGCTATTTATTTTGACTTTTTTTGTTGTCAACTTTAATGATTAAATTTTATTTGGTTGTATCTTCAAATTTTATTTTACTTTTGTTTGGCTTCGCCTCAACTAATATCCTGGATTTGCGATCCAGCACTTTTTTTTACTTTCGTTTGCCACTAATTTAGAATATCATAATGTGAAACTAATATATTACAAAAATAGTATTACAATATAAGAAAGTTATATATGAATTTCAATTTTAAAGATAGGTATACTATTATACATTTATCTTTTCCTAACACCATGACAGACCACACATTAAAAAATTTATCGATTTTTTTACTTTAATACATTACTAATTTACAATATTAGACTTTAATACATTTTAATTGAACAATGTATGTGATTTTGTGTTAATTAGCATGGTTTCTTTTTTTGGAACATTTGGGGTTTTAAAAAAAGCAACAGTCGTTGGTCAAATACTTCTCCGGCGACAGGGACAACATAATGGAGAATGAAGATTATTGGATAAATCAGAAGTAATAATGCACAACAATACCCATAAAACTTCAATCTCAGAATGATACCTCTCAAATTTATGTCTAGCGAACCATAACCATAACCTAACCTACTCGAACAATACCCGATTTTGAATAAGAAAAGAAAAGGAGATATATACATACATAAGAACTCGGATCTGACATATTCAATAATTTGGGAAAAACAAGAGTAACCTTGTGCTCTTGGAAGGAGAGAGACGTCTTGGATTGTTGCGTGTGTGGCCGATTTGTTGTGTGAAATAATATACACAAAATTTAGTATGGTAATATGCGATAAGTTTGGTACGGTATTTCGATACGATAAATTCAATAATTTTGGTACAGTAAATTCGGTACGATATGTCGGTATAATAAATTCGATAAATCGATTTTTTATATCTAAAACCAAAATCAACCAAATTTTTGGCGATATTTTTTATTTCGATAAAATCTATTTTCGACATATCATAATATGAAACCAAAACCATTTTTTCGGGACCAAACAAATACGGTACAATAAAAACTCATACCAATTGCGGTCCTATCCCAAACAATCGAGTTAAATTTGCAATTAAACCTATTTTTATTTACTGTTTTCATTTCCATTTTCTATTTATTTTTTCAATTAAAAAAATTGAAAACCAATGAAACAAGTTCATTTGTTACGAGTAACCCATATTTTCAATATGGAATTGATAGAAAGTTCAACGATAAAATTTAATATACAAAAGTTCAGGGGCAAATGTATTATAGACATTCAAAGGACAAAATACAATTTACAAAAAGGTTCAACATATCATTTTTCTTAAAATTTAGATGTAAAATTGTATTATTCTACAATTTTGGGGTCAAAATACATTTTTACAAAAAAGAAGAACCTAAATGTAATTTTTCAAGTTAAATGATGTTTAGAAAGTTGAATAAAAACATCTTAAAAGTTATTTTTCTATTTTCTGGAAATTTGGGGAATCAGAACAACTGCTTTTCAGTTTACTATTTTGTTATGAAGAGCAACTCTTTTTTCCCCCCATATAACAGGCCCTTTTGAGTTTCACCCCCACATTTGGTGAAAGTGTATAGTTTAGCCACAGAAACAAGAATAATTGAATCCAAGGTGCACTTCACGATTGTAATTATATAAATTTGGGGTGTAATCCAAAAGAATAATAAAAAAGAGGTTAAAGTTGAAGTAATCTAAAAATAAGAGGCAACAATTTAATCTGCTGCCCCCCTCCCCTCATTATCACAAAAAAAAAATGCAACCACTCATCCGCCCTAAACACCCGATCATACCAAGGTGACATGATCACGGGCCAAGTTTTTGGGCACAGGCACGTATATCTCATTTATTTGGGAGATCTATCGACTGCATCAATTTCCAGACATTCTTCAATGAATTCGAGTAGTGTCCCCAAAATACGTCATAGTAGAAGAATTAAAATAAATAGCATCTTAAACAGAATTGTCATATTCTAAGCACACAAAAAAAAACCTTGTAACCAAATTCAAGAGAAAATAAAGAGACAAAAATCCCATACAAAACTAATGATTGATGACTGAGAATGCAAGCACTGATAATGTCATATTTGAATGATAGGGGGGATTGGCACTGCTCAATCCTCATCCTCCTCATCTCCATCTCCACCAGCAGCTTTCTTGGCAGCTGCCTTTTGGTTCCTTCGCTTAACTCTTCCTGGACGACCACCTCCAAACGGACTAGTGAGAGAGAAGTCAATGTGCTTTTGTGAGTCTACCCTCACCATGAAAGATGCAACATTCACGACCTGCCTCCCAACCCTAATAACAAAGAAAATGACAAGGCAAATAATAAGTATTTCTAGGGTCCACAAACAATTACGGTGCGGTAATTTTTTTATACAAGTACGGAATGATTATTACCAAAATACATTAAATCTCTGAAATAAACACATACTTGAGGATTATACTTATATTGGATATATATTTATTGAAAGCATTGCACTATAACAGGTACCAAGAGTTCTTAGTTGGAGGCTGGAAAGTGCTTGATGTTTGTTATTAGTTGGGGACTGGAAAGCAAGCTTGATGTTTGTAAATGCATATGTTAAAAGATGCCCTTGTAACTTCTACTATAATTTAATATTTTTCATTCTATATTTTTTAAGAAATATTAATATTTGTGAAAAGTTGTTGATCTTACTGACCCCATTATCTTTTGATAAAACTTATTCATCTTATTCTACAGATATGTTTTTATACAATAGCACTGTTGGCTCGCCCATACAACTGCAAGGGCACTTGTTTCCTTATTTTACTCTCTTAATAGGGCATAGAACGAAAATCGAAATGCCTGAGATATATAAAGAAAAGCGAAAATGGTAGCCCCACACCCTCTTCTCTTTCCAGGAAAAAGGCCAGTGGTGGATCATTGTAACAAATAAAATAGCATTATTTAAAGAGCACATGCACTTGATCAAAGTGCAAGACTGAATTTTACTACTCCCGGCTATTTGAAAATCAAATATCTTTAAAAAATAGTTAAGATACTTGAGCCTAATTGTCCAAACCTCTCCCTTCACTCTCATTTAAAACCAAATCTGGGATGTTATCATATCTCATCTCCTTATCATATAAATCAAACGGGGCCTCATTGTCAAAACCTCTCCCTTCACCTCCTATCTCATCCAAAACCAAATAAGGGATGTTTTCATATCTCAAACCCTCGTTATATGAATCAAACGGGCGTCATGGTCAAAAGCTCTTCCTTCACCTCCTAGAAGCTTATCGCAGCTTCGCCTAGCTGAAACACATTGATGTCTGCTTTACATTATTACAATTACACAATATAAATGCTCCAAAATTTACACTTTTTAAGGCTCTAAAATTAATTGCAACCTTGAAAGAGGAATATTGAATGTCATTCGTACATTAATTACTATCTGAAAAGGCAACTGGAGGTATAGCCCTTATTTCATTCATCAGGAATAGCAAGGCAAGTAATACAAGCAATCACAAAATGGTAAGAAATGCATTTAAAAAAAATGAAATAATAAACAGAACGCATATTCATACAAGGTTCAATTGGTAATTCACAAGTAGATACAAAGTTCGACTCATGATTACTTGTTTGTTTCCAAGCAAAAAAATAGTAAGATTTTGAGCGAAATGCATGGACAACACTCGATGCAAGGGGGCAAAAAAATGTTACAATTTTCAATTAATATACAATATTGACATAATTACCTGATATGCCTCTGCCTAATGAGCACACGAGCATGGTGGATGGACTTTGCCATACCCGTCTTGAACACAAGCGTCTGAAGCCTACGTTCAAGAAAGTTCTCCACAGTCAAAGCCAAGACATAATCAAGCTTGTTCTGACCTTCGTCAAGAAGCCCATATCGGTTCATCCTACGCAGAAGAGCTTCACCCTCAAAGATACGACGGGGGTCTTTCTCGTCGAGCGTTAGAAGCATTCTCGCGGCATTACGGATGCGACTCAACGCATACTGAACTCTCCAGAGCTCCCTCTTACACCGGAGTCCATACTCTCCAACAAGCTTCAATTCAGCGTCCAAACGCTCCTTCTCATACGGACGACGAGGCTTTTTGAAAGTCTTCCCATCTATAACCAATCAACATAATGAATATATATATATATATATAGGGAAAGGTTCAAAAGTGAACCAAAAGAATGAACTTTTTAATGAACCTACTAAGACATAAAAAATTGATCCTCAATTTCTTGTTGTAATTGGTTCACGCCGACGGGTGGGTTGAAAAATTATTCGTTGCCGCTGGCGCGGACCAATTATAACAAGAAATTAAGGATCAATTTTTAATGTCTTAGTAGGTTCATTAAAAAGTTCATTTTTTTGGTTCACTTTTGAACCTCTCCCAATATATATATATATATATATATATATATATATATATATATATATATATATATATATATATATATATATATACATCAAAATCAAAAAATACAAACAACTTAGGTCAAGTGGAACCCTAATCCACAAATAACCAATGACTACAGAAAAAAATTACAGATCAAAGTTATAAAATATCAATTTTTACAACTGTGATCATTACCAAGTTCTAATATAAGTATAAAACTACGGGTTTTGAAATCTTTGGACAGGGACTAAAACATAAGACATAATTTAATAATTTTATTTTTTTCATTTTTTCTAAGATCTCTCTGCCACTAAACAGAATGCTGCAAAACAATAGATTTGCTCATACAGTTACTAAATATAATAATCAGATCAAGGCATGTGTAATGAAAATGCAAATAATCAAAATCTGGGCGATCAAACATGTAGCTATAAACAAAATGGAGATCAGGAAAAACTGAAATCAATCAATCATAAGAGAAGGATACAAATGTATATACACATGTAAATATATGTGTGTATATACATATATATAGAGAGAGAGAGAGAGAGGTCTCACAGTTTCTATAGAAATTGACATGCACCATGGCTAGGGTTTGGTTGCGATCAGTAAACAAGGAAGAGTGATAAAAGAAAGAGTAACAAATAGGCGAGCCTTCGTTATATAGGTAAACCCTAAACCCTAATCCAATGTACAAAAAGCGGGATCCAAGTATATTGGACTGGGCTTTGTCTGATTCACTATGGTTCTAATATGTGGCCCATCAAGTTGGCTTTATTGGGCACAAATCTAAATTATAGTAAATTTGGGTCCAATGTTAGTTAAAGTGCAAATAATGAGGAATGATAGGAAGACTCAATTTTTTTCCTGAGTGATGTGCCTCACTATATTAGGTGGTATGTGTGGATCACATGAGTTCAACTAAACACATCAATCAATGTGGTGATGACACATCAATGAATCTCAAAATTAGGTCAAAAAACTATATCCCTAGCGTTTTCCATATATAATATAGGCTAAAATTTTAAATAGCTTTCTTCATTGTCCGATTTTTTGGTAAATGAATTGAGGTATGATTTAATTAAATTTGGGTTATTTGAGGTTTATGGTACGTTTGTTCTTCTTTATTTTTGGTTTAGTGTTATTTTTTTTTTTTTTGTATTACTCTTTGGGGAACATTTCTCACGAAAGCCATTAGAATCAAAAGGAATAACATTTTACGTGTGGTTTGGAGAAAATTAAATGATCATTTTGCCCCTCTAAACTATTATTACAGTGCTAACTGTGTATGAATTTTAAAATCAACCCTCTCTTTCAATTTGATTTTCGTTAATTCATCTCTTAAGTATTTTATCTTAATAGTTATTTATAACCTTTTTTTCTAAAAATGTTACCAAAAAAACTATTCTGTAAAAAAGTTAAAAAAATGTTAAAAAAAAAATATTTTTAAAAAACGGCTTTGTTATTTAAAATAAATGGACGTTTTTTATATAAAAAATTAGTTGGATATAACTCTTGTATTTTTTATAAAATAATTTTATAAAAATAAAGTTTTATAAAAAATTTATAACATTTTTATTTAAAAAAATAGTTGGACTTTATTTATAACACTTTTTTAAAAATTTGTTTTGTAAAAAAGTTTAAAAAAACTATTTCATTATTTTAAAAAAAACTAAACGTTTTTTAATATAAAAAATAGTTGGATGTAACTTTTTTTAACAAATTCTATTCTTTATAAAATAAAGTGTTATAAAAAAAAGTGTTGGGGTGAAAATTTGAACACACAAAACAACAATAATGAATATTAGTGCAAGTAATTATAAGGAATGTAAGATAAACACAATATATATGTGGTTCGACCTTGATGACCTTTATCTACGAGGCAAAGGGAGAATGAGGATAGCGTTATTGATCTAAGAGTAGTAGTGATTATATGCAACGAGCTAAGTGTCTTCCTTTTATTCTTCCCTCTCTTTATATAATAGCCTTACCTTAAGGGTCCTACAATCTCGTTCCCATAATTTTAGGGAGTGGTTATTCTTGTGGTATACGTGGTCACTTCAAAGTAGATGGTGTGTTACATGTTTCCTATTCATTTGGGTGGTGGTCTGTCATAATAGGGAATGTGCATTATTCTTGAACCAACGGTTAGTTGATCGGGTCTTAGCTTCAATCACACGATCATCATGTGGATGGGGAAAGGGGTGTTCAGTGGAGTTTGCATGCGAACATGCGTTCGTATGCTCCTGTTGAAATCCCCCTCATCAGTTGCCCCTAAGCTCTTTGCATTTATGATGATGGACCGAAGAGGCTTGATTGTTACTGAAAAGAGTTAAATCGACCGCCTCATTTTTTTTCCTATTAGCGGTGCTTGGGTCATGTGCCAAAATGATTGTGCATTTAACGATATGCGTGTTCCCGATGATCATGTGGCTAATAAAAGGGATTACAACGGGGGTGTTTGGGGCGAGGGGTGACCTCCCCGACCCCGACCCTAACTAATATAGAGGGGAAATGAAAGATAAAGATAGTATCATTACTACTAAGAGTACAGTTGAGTAGGTTACCACTCATCTTCTGATCAAGAATGCCAAGTTAAAGAAATGATTAGAGGACAAGGACAATGAACTAGAATAGGTAGTTTAGGCTGAAAGGACCTTGGCACCACTTATCTGACTCAAGTACCTCAAATCCTTTCAGAACTCCCCATACCTAGAGATATTAAAAGTACAAATCATTTTTGAACCAATATAAAAAGCTTCAAAATAGGGTCAAAGTCGATCATCCTGATGTGAGCTTGCCCCATTACGAACCGACCGATTATGAAGGGGCGGTGAGGACCCCATACTTGTTATGTCATTCCTGGATCTGATCGAATTTGAAGAGTACCGAGGGATGATCACTAAGCCTTGTTCACCATCTAAATGATTAAATGTTGAAGACCTCGTGCTCGTCATGCGTGAGGAACTAGGTGGCTTTAAATTGTCTCTTTCTGTCTTGACTCCCTAAACACTTTGCTTGTTTGATTTATTCGAATAATATATTTGTAATATTTTTTAACCATTATAACTTATTTTAAATAATTTGAATGAATAGTTACCTTTTGTCATTTTTGCCTACATTATGTCCATATAAATAAATGGCGTAGTTTCTCTTTTGACATATGTATAAATGAATGATTGTTTATTAGGTGCTGAAGTGAACAGTTGATCGGCCATCAATGAAATAAGTAACCTATGGTTACTTGACTAGGCTAATGCGTTCGGTTAACCAATTATTAGTAAGTTCAGTAATCTTTGAAGGTTAACTAAGGTGAGTCATTCAGTTGACCAGTCATTAGTAAATTTAGTATTTTTGAAAGGATGACTACATTGAGGGGTTCAGTTGACCAATTGTCAGTAATTCAAGTAATTTTTTGAAGGATGAATAGTCTGAGGTGTTTAGTTGACCATTCGTCAGTAAATCAGGTAATTTTTTAAAGGGTGACTAGGCTGAGGCATTTCATTGACTAGTCATTAATATATCAGGTAACCTTTTGGTGTTTTAAATGCTCGATCATCGTCTGATTGGTTTTGTAATTAAAAACCTTTGAGGACTATGATTGTATTATAACCCTCAAAGTCGATTAACTGAGTATTCGGGCATCCCGTTCTTGACTTATGAGTGTGGGATATATCTTCATTGTTCATACATCGGACCGCATTGATTAGATGGATCATATCTGATGGGTTCGAAGAGATAGTTTGGTGCAGTCAATTTTTTCGAGACTTAGGAGTCCGAAAGAAGCATCTAGGATGTTATCAGATGTGTAGCTTTCATCCAATCATATTTTGTTGGTGTTACTATTTAATTAAGCATTTACCGAACAAATTAAATGGGTATGTTTGTGTTACTATTTAATTAAGCATTTACAGAACAAATTAGGTGGGTAAATATATAAACACAACCTTGAAAGGAAATGTGAGATTACATTGTTAGACAAAGAAATAAGTAAATATATAAACACAACCTTGAAAGGAAATGTGAGATTACATTGTTAGACAAAGAAATAAACTAATGTCGAATATTGTTCTTGTTGCTTGACTATTCACAGGTAGTAGATCTTCAGATTCTCCACTTTCTATAAGCGGGGTAGTGTTTGTCCTTCGTAATCTTTCACCTTGTATGTTCCTAGCTGAACTACACGAGTGAGGACATATGGACCTTCCCAATTATCTGCCAATTTTCCATGGATGGGATTCTTTATCGACTGCATCGCCTTCTGGAGTACAATATCTTTTACTTTGAACGTTCAGTTTCTTACCCGCCAATTATAGTATCGGGCAACCTTATATTGTGTGGCAGTTATTATTGTGGCCACTTCATCCCTATTCTCTTTTATGGCGTCTAGACTAGCCTTCAACAGTTCATTATTCTCTTGATATTTGAAATTGTAAACCTTAGGACTAAGCAACTAGAATTCGACTAGTACAACTACTTATGTACTGTTGCCACAGTGGGCCCCAACTGGTCGTTCGGTGTGCCTATAAAACTGAGAGAAATCGATCGACTCACGGTCCCTTTGAATTCTCAAGCTCTATCTTCAGTCCATGCAATACTATGCGGTTAATGAACTCTACTCGCCCATTACACCTAGGGGGATTAGGAGTATAAAAAAGTGTTTAATTTTGAACTGACTCCATAAATTATCAATACAAATACTGTCAAACTGCCTTTCATAATTAGTGACGATGGCATAGGGGATATCATATTGGCTTATGATGAACTTCCATATAAAGGAATGGACCTTTTGATTAATGCTTTGCACTAGTGGTTCAACTTCTAGCCACTTTGTGAAGTAATCTATGGCTATTAAAAGGAACTTGAATTGTATCTTTCTGATTGGGAATGGTTCCTGTGGAGGCAATTATTATGCAACACAAATAAATACGAGAGAAGCAATTATCAAGAAAGAACAAGGAATATAAGATGCCAATTACACAACAAAGGATGTACGTGGTTCAGCAAGGATGTGCCTACGTCCACGGTGGTGCGGTCGATATTATTTCTATATACTCCGGAGAGTAATTACAGAGAATACAACCTGTCTTTTTGCCACGTTTTCCATCTCCCGTATAACTTTCAATTGTGGAAACGTGGGGGAGACCGGATCAATATAAGAGATGAGGGCTCCGGACTTTGGGCAGTCAGGACTGGGCTACTCGTCCGGGCCTATGGTTCTAAATTTCGGGTACCCACAATTGCCCCTAAATTTGTTGGGCCATGTTTATGGGTTCAATGGATTTAAATGGTCAGCCATTATGGATGATTAGTGATTCTTCAAAAACTGTGAAGTTGATTTGGCGGCACCCGTTTCGCTTATTGTGCGCTATGATTAGAATTGAAGGCTTGTTGGGATAGCCATTTTTTCTTTCGTCGCTTCAGCCCTTCCAGTACTCTTCTTTCTTCTGAGAACTCTAGCACCTCGTACCTTCTTCTCTCAATCCCCATTCTCATTGCTTCTTAGTCATCTTGAGCTCGTGCTTCTTCATCACTTGAACCGATCTTCTGTTTTGTAAGTTTCTCGTGCCCTTTCTTTGCACTTTCTCTTTGGTTTGTAGCTTTTCTTGAGTTTTTCAATGGCGAAGATTGGAAATAGGTCAATCTCTGAATTTAGGAAGTTCTACAACATCCCTGAGTGGGTAGATATTGAGTGTTGTGCCTCCCCTCCTAGGAACGTTAGGGATATAGAGGATGCCCACTGGATCCATGTTTTGTTACTTTCCCAGGGGGGACTTACTTTTTCCCCTAATGATCTATTTTTGCACTTTTTTGGCTATTTTAATATTGTTCATACACAATGCTCGCCCAATGTATGGAAAACAGTGAATGGTGTGCACAGGATAAATCAATTGTATGGCACTAAGTTAGGACTTACCGAGGTCTGCTTTTGTTACTCCTTTTCTCGAACTAGTTCAGGTGTCCTGTACCTCAAAGCTAGGAGCCCTGACAGGGTATTGGTAGTAAACCTACCTGATTCCCATAAGGACTACTGGCAAGAAGGTTTCCTTGTTAGAAATTGGCAGTTCTCTCCCCAATTTGAAGGGTCGAGGTCGAAGAGGTTCACTGTTCCTTTTTACGGAGAAGAATATATAGGTAAACATTGTACTTTTGTTTCACCCTTCGCTGATTTGTGACTTTTCTAACCCCACTTTGCTTTTTCTTCCACAGCGAGGTCAAAGAATTTGGAGCCTGCTCTCAGCGAGGTTCGTATCTCGGAGTTGGTAAAAGCTTGGAATATCAGGGAGCCTCTGGGTGACGGCGAGCATCCCAGGTCTGCTGCCTTTTTGCTCGAGTATAAGAACGTTAGCTCCAGCTTCATAGCACGGCCTGTGGATAGTGTACCAGAGTTCGATTCCTTCGAAGAGACTACTGCTGAGCCTATCCAGTTGGACGAAGAGGAGAACAGCTCTAAAAGTGAGCCTGCAAGAGCTGCGAGTAATTTGGGTGAAGGGAGCTTTGACAGTAGCAGTTCCTCTGACTGTGAGGAGGATTCTGAAGCTCGAGGATCGTCGAGCACTTCCAGCAGTTCAGGTGAAGAGATGCCTCCAAGGAAGAACTTAATTAGAGATGGTGATGATGAGGACCACGTGCTTCTTGCACAAAGGTCAAAGAAACGAAAGTCTACTTCTAGGGCCGTGGCTACTGGTTCTCGGTCTTCTACTCAGGAGCAAGAGAGGAAGAGCAGGTGAGAGAGAGGGAGAGAAAAAAGGAGGAGGAAAGAAAGAAGGTGGAGGAAAAGAAGAGGATGGAGGAGAGGAAGAGAATGGAGAAGGAGAAAGAGGAAGAGGAAGAGAGGAGAAATATGGAGTCAAGGATGAAGGTTAGGCAAGCCTTGGTCTCGGTGTCTTCTTTGCCCGAGGGGGCCTCAGTTGCCATTTCTCCTCAGCTGGCTCCTGCGCTGCTCGAGAGGGCAGTTCTCCCTGCAGATCGCCAGAGGGCGCTGGGGTCTGATCAATTGGCCCTACAAGCTAGCCAGAGGCTAGCCTTGGTAAGATCCTATCCATTTTTCAATTCTTTAATAAATTTTAGTTGTTTCTCCTTCTTGATCTCTTCTTTATTTCTGGCAGTTTGTGACTGACTTCGCCGTGCTCTATCGCTCTCGCGACGAGTTGGTGAGAAGTCCACTCTGGAAGTCAGAGGTTCTCAGCTGGAGGTTGATTTAAAGACTGTTGATGGCGCCTGAGCTTCCTCTGATCTGGCCTTCATCAATTCTAATCGAGAGAGGGATGCGGCGGTTAAGGAGCTGAACGAGCTGAGGCAGGCCTATGACCTAGTCTGCTCGAGCAAGCTGGATGTCGTGGAGGAGAATAAGGTTCTGACCTAGCAGTTAAAGGATAAAGAGTCCCAGGTAGCCACCATCAAAGAGGATTCATACAACTCCGGGTGGGCTGCTGCTTATGAAGACGCCGAGGTTCAGATAGGCTACATCAGCCATCTGAACTTTAAGAAGGGCTGGAACAAGGCCCTCTTAGCTGCTGGTGTTGATACTGAGTCTCCTCTGTTTGATGAGCATGACCCGGGTCCGAAGCCAACTGTGGACGAAGAAGCCCCTGCCCCGGCCATCGAGGGTGTTGATCTTGCCTCTCAGACAATTCCTGTCGGTGTTTGTCCTGCCCAGGCGACTGAGGACATCCCTGCAGAGGGGGATGCCTCCGCTGCTGCTGACAAGGGGAAGCAGCCAGCCACCTCTGGGCAGTCTGAGGTTGCTAGTTAATCTACTTTTAGGACTATTCTTGTATTTTTGCCTTTTCTAGTCTGTAAAAAAAAATCTTCAATTTGATGTAACCTCGACCCTTATTAATGAAAAGGCTTCGTTTTTGCTTGTGCTGATCTCTTTCTCTACTCTATCTTTCTTTTATTTGTAGTTAGTTGACGTGGATGATTACATTCCTGCTACTTCCCAATTGGGTAGGACCCTCGTCCCAATGCGAGCCCTGAAGTTCGCCAGGCCTTTGTCAAACTTTGCAAGTCTCTTAGGTCCAGAAATCAGAAATATAAGGAGCAGTCCGAGCTAGTGGCTAAGATGAAGGACAGGCTCCAGGAGATGGAAGACATTGGTGCCTCAGTGCAAGAGGAAGTCAATGTACTGAGAGCTAAGTTACTTGAGGCCACCGAGATCCACCAAGTTGGGGGGTGTCTGCAGCAGGAGAATGAAGACCTGAGGAGGGAAGTCTTACAACTTAGGGAGCATGCGCCGAGCACTGTTTCAGCAGTTCTGTAAGGCTCCTCGTCATCGCGAGCTGGATATACTCCTCCTATGCTGCGAGGTTCCACTCGTCCTCCCCTCCCGCGAGCTGGTAGGAGCACCAGGGGCAGGAGCAGGGAAGTAGAAGAACAGCGTGACAAGGAGATGGAAGAGCTCCACGATGATGTCCGACGAGCATATGTAATTGCTGCTGTGCTTCAAAGGGACGTCACCCGATTGCGGCACTTATTCAAGAAAGGTCCTCGGCAAGCGTGGGCTGATGGTTATGATCAAGGCTGGCTAGATGCTCCAACAAGACTATCTGAGTTCGGGGAACTTTCTTTCATCAAAGGGTGGTTAAGTGCCTTGAAAGAGCTGCAGGTCCCGAGGAACTCGATGTTATGGTATCGTCACGAGATGTCTTCCTCCACTCTGATGACCAACCCATTCAGGAGGGACGATCGATGGATCCCCATCGATGCTATTCCTCGGCAATTATTGGAATTGGACGCAAATGAGGTTGTGGAAGAGCTAGCCCCTGCTCCAGACGACGAACGAAGAGCTAGAGTGGCTGATTATCTTGCTCGGAGGCTTCCACCCCCATGAGTTTTTGCAAGTTGTTATTCTTTTGTACCTTTGATAATGTAAATTCTTTGGGCGAGCTTCGCCGACTAAACATGTATTATCATTGTTGTAAATATAAGGGATTAATGAAAAGTTCGTGTTTTGGGTAATTTTGCTGACTAAACGTGTTCATCCAATCTTTTTATATTCTTGCTGCTTCATAATCCTTTTTGTTTTGTCATGCAAGTGTCCCCCCAGTCCAGTATAATACCAAAATACCATTATGCCCCATTTTACCTTTTAGGTTGTGTCGTCACACTCCCTTAGGCCTAAGTAGGGCAATTGGCGAGGACACACATGGTATTGGATGTCTTCATCCGATCAGAATTTTGCTCAACCAAAGTAGGTTTGATGTCAAGTATAAAATTTGGTTGCATTGCCTAAGAATCCTCTGTAGGGCTTTATATATTGCCAGGGGTAATACTAAGAGGTCTCTCGTGTTTCATGACGATGACCTGAGGAGGGGTATTCCCCTGCTATATTGACCATCGTACCTGTGATTTGGAAAAGATGTGTGATGAAATGCAACTGTTACCGATTGATGATGCTAGAATTAGCACCACCAGATAAGGTGTTTTCAAGCTCAATCTAAGAACAACAATGGCAGCATAGTTATGTAAAAGGTAAGAAAATGAGATGAGGAGAAGAGGAGAGAGCACCAGAATATAAGTGGTTCAGCCTAAATTGGCCTACGTCCACTGTGTGTGTGTGAATAACCTCACTGTAATAAGGCACTGATGGCCATGGATACAATCTCTCAAGCTTTCTCTCTCTTTACTGTGTATTTAGATAGAGTTTCAGCTAGGGTTGTGTTTTTGGATCCCTTGTAAGGGAGGGGATGACCTCTATATATAGTACCTGGGGGGTGTAATGTACCCCCCCCATGCATGTAATGTGCATGTGTGTGATTGCCTCACCAATATGGGAAAGCCATCTGTCACTGTCACATGTAGAGAATGATGATGCAATATTCTCCCCACGTGTGGGGAATAATCTTGTTATAACGGATTTGTGTCCACGTGCCCTTATCCAAATGTCAGCAGATGCTCGGCTATCGCGCCTGGTGTATGACCTCGGCCTGGGAGAGGCCGAGGTTGGTAAGTCTAGGTACTCGTTCAGTCCGAGTATTCCATGGAGGTCTCGGCCTAATCCCAATCGAGACAATGGATAAGGTCGGCCTGAGACGAGGTTGACCTGGAGTGTTTGGAGTATCGACTAATGTCTTGATGAGGTTGCTGGTGGCTTCCTGCGAGCTCGGCTTATGTCTGACCGAGGTTGTCTTTCTAAGGTATACGAGAATGCTACTGATCCTTGTGATGTCCCTTGGAGAGGCTCGTGGTAGTGTCGGCCTGGGCCGACCTTACTATGGCCGAGGGCTGATATCGCGTGTCCAAGACATGTCCAACGTCGGCCATAATCTCGGTCGAGGTTGGTATCTCTGGGCCGAGGTCACACTTGGGGCATATCACTGATTTCATTAGTAATAAGGGAAATGAACCGTCCTTTCACATAACAAATACAAGAAAAAGATTCAACAATAGAATTCCTTGAGAATCTAAAAATAGAATTTCTTGAGATTAGCTGCGTTCCATGCTCGTGGTATCTCTCCGCCCTCCATCGTTTCCAAATGATAGGCACCTTGCAGGTCGTCTTTAGTTATTTTAAAGGGTCATTCCCAGTTTGGGCCTAGCTTGCCATCTGATGACTTCATCTTGTTGACCAGGACTTTTCTTAGAACATAGTCCCCAACTTGGAATCTTCTCGGGTTAACCCTTTTGTGGTAGTGCTTTGCGAGCTGTTGCTGATAGCTCGCAAGCTTCACCAGGGCCAGTTCTCTACGCTCGTCGGCTAGGTCGAGCTCGGCGAGCAATGCTTCTTCATTCAGGCCTTGGTCGACAAGGTTGGATCTTATTGTTGGCAAACCTTCTTCTAATGGGATGACTGCTTCCATGCCATATGTCAGCGAAAATGGGATTTCTCCTGTTGCTCGCCGAGGAGTGGTTCGGTATGCCCATAGAACATGGGGTAGCTCTGTTACCCATGCGCCCTTGGCTCGCTCTAATCGCTTCTTTAATTCGTCGATCACAGTTTTGTTGGAAGCTTCGGCTTGGCCATTGCTCTGAGGGTAGGCTACAGAGCTGAAGTGGTGTCTGATCCCATGTTCGTTACAAAAGTTCTGAAAGGGGCCACTTTCGAACTGCGTTCCATTATCGGTGATGATGGTTCTGGGGATTCCAAACTGAGTGATTATATTTCTCCATATGAACCTTATCATATCAGCATCTCGGATGTTCGCCAGGGATTCAAGCTCGATCCATTTGGTGAAGTAGTCAGCCGCAACCAACAGGTATTTGCGATTACCGACGACGGTAGGCAGTGGTCCCACGATGTCCATTCCCCATTGGGCGAAGGGCCATGGGCTGGACAGGGACTTCAGATCGCTGGCAGGTTGGTGGACCATAGGAGCGTGGAATTGGCATTTCAGGCATTTGCGAACATATACTGCGGAGTCCTTTTGCATGTATGGCCACCAATAGCCTTCCTTCATTGCTCGAAAGGCTATAAACCTTCCTCCGATATGACTTCCACAGATTCCTTCGTAAGGCTCGTGTAGCACTTGCTCGACATCACCTGGGTGGACGCATCTAAGGTAGGGACTGGAGAAGGATTTCTTATACAAGTCGCCTCCTGTGGATAAGTGAAAGCGAGCAGCTTTGACTCTTATCTGGTGGGCAGTTTTCTTATCATCTGGGAGCGTGTCATCCTTTAAATAGTCCCTTAAGGGGTCCATCCAGCTGGGGGCTTATCCCACCTAGAGTACTTGTTCCGCGTTTGGTAACTTGCTGTTGTGGTTAATGCTCGAACAAATGAAGAAATTGATGGGGATGACCCTCTTAAGGTCAGAGTCAACTGCCGAACTCAAGGCTGTTAAGGCATCAGCGTGACTGTTTGGCCCCCTGGGAAACTGCTGGATGTTGATCTCTTCAAAGCTTGACATTAATTCTCTTACTAAGGCGAGGTAGGCTGCCATTCTTTCATCCTTTGCATTGTAATTTCCACTTATCTGATTAGAGACTAACTGAGAGTCGCCGAACACCTGTAAACGTTTTGCTCCTAGAGTTTATGCCTTTTGGAGACCGATTATTAGGGCTTCGTATTCTGCTTCATTGTTGGAGGCTGCAAATCCAAGCCTGATTCCTTGTTCGAGGATTGTGTTTCCTGGAGTGATGAGGACAATGCCTACCTCTGCCCCCTTTGAGTTGGAGGCTCCATCAACAAAGAGTTTCCAGGTTCTTTCTGTTGCTTGGTTCTTCTTTTGCTTTGTCGGTTGAGGTTGGTCGGAGAGTTCCTCGCCCGTGAATTCGGCTATGAAATCAGCAAGGATCTGACCCTTGATAGCTGTCCTTGGTTGAAATTGGATGTCAAACCGACCGAGCTCGATTGACCACTTAGACAGTCTGCCCGACAAGTCTATTTTCCTTAGGACAGACTTAAGGGGATGCGATGTAAGGACGATGACAGTATGGGCTTCGAAATAATGCTTCAGTTTCCTCGAGGATATTACTAGTGCAAATGCGAGCTTCTCCAATGGCAGGTACCTTTGCTCGGCGTCTAATAAGGTCTTGCTCGCGTAGTAAACGGGGTGTTGGATTCCTGCAATCTCGTATATTAACGCAGAGCTGACTGTGTGATTGGATACCGAGAGGTACAAGTACAAAGAATCCGTTTGCTGTGGTATGACAAGCAGCGGTGGGGAGCTTAAGTAGGCCTTGAGCTCGTCCAAAGCTCGCGAGCAGTCTGGGCTCCATTCTATCAGTTTACTCCACTTTAGAAGCTAGAAAAAAGGTTTGCATTTCTCGGAGGATTTGGATATGAAGCGATTTAAGGCGGCGAGCATTCCAGTGAGCTTCTGCACGTCCCAGATTGTTCGAGGGGGTTGTACCCTGTTGATTGCATCGATCTGGTCTGGATTAGCTTCTATGCCTCTCTTACTGACCAAGTATCCAAGAAATTTTCCTGACTGGACACCGAAGGAACACTTACTCGCATTAAGCTTCATTCGGTACTTCTTGAGGATTTCGAAGGTCTTTGACAGGTCTGAGAGGTGATTTTCCTTCTTGCTCTTAACGAGCATGTCATCAATGTAGACCTCCATTGTGTCTCCCTTTTGATCCTTGAACATTTTTGTGACCAGCCGCTGATAGGTTGCCCCCGCGTTCTTGAGCCCAAATGGCATGACCTTGTAGCAATATAACCCAACTGTCGTGATGAATGCCGTTTTGTCCTGGTCTGGGGCATACAAGGGGATCTGGTGATATCCTGAGTATGCGTCCAGGAAACTCATTCGCTCGTGAGCTGCAGTGGCATCTACTAGTTGGTCTATCTTTGGGAGGGGGAAACTATCCTTAGGGCATGCTTTGTTGAGGTCAGTGAAGTCGATGCAAACTCTCCACTTCCCATTATTCTTCGGAACTACTACTGGGTTGGACAACCACTTGGGGAATTGCACTTCCCGTATGGATCCTGCATCCAGCAGTTTTTCGACTTCCTTTTCGACCGCTTTAGCCTTCTCGGGTGCAGTTCTCCATGCCTTCTGCGTGACTGGCTTGAATGTGGGGTCGACGTGCAGTTGATGATAGACCATATCAGGATCGATGCCAGGCAGCTCGTATGGTTCCCATGCGAAAACATCTACGTTGTGTCTTAGCAAGGTCGTCAACTCCTTCTGTTCTTGGTCGGTGAGTGATGCTCCAATCAAGAAGACTCTACTACTGTCACCAACTTCGTCTATAACTTCTACCAGGTCCTCGACGAAACGCTCGGAGGGGAGGAGCCTGGTCTCCTCTACTCCAGGTCTTTCATACTTTAATTGCTATTTAGAAGGTATCACACCCTCTTCAACTTTCTCGCTGGGTTGACCGGCCTTCTTCTCTGGCTTTGGTCGGATGGCTGCTATGAAGCACTTCCTCGCCATCGCTTGGTCGCCATGGATCTCCATTACTCCTCGCTCGGTTACATACTTGAGCTTCTGATGGTAGGTCGAGGAGACCGCCTTCATTGCATGAAGCCATCCTCTGCCGAGGATGGCCTGGTACGGTGATTCGATGTCAACTACCAAAAACTCAATCATCTTGGAGACGTTCCCAGCACGAACTAGCAGCACTATCTTGCCTAGGGGCATGGTTATTTTTCCAGCGAAGCCGACCAAAGGAACAATAGCTTCCTTTAGGTCGGCGACGCTCAACTTCAATTTCCTGAATAGGTCGAGGTACATTACTTCGGATGAACTTCCTTGATCGACGAGCAGCTTGTCGATGTCAAAGTTGGCTATCCTGAGTGTAATGACTAGGGCATCATGATGTGGGGTCATTACTCCCATCAAATCTTCATCCGTGAAAATAATATGCTTGTTATAGTTGACGTCCTCTGCTCGTCGACGCTTTCCTGACTGTGACTTTGCTGGATCGATTTGAAAAGCCTACATTACCGCTGTAAGTTTTTTCATTTCCATTCGAGCTGAGTTCCCTTGTATTTGCTTGACGTCAGATACTCCGTGGATTACTGCGAACTCGTGTCAAGCATCATCCTCCAGCACGTTGTCGGGTCTCGCCTCTCTGTTGGCAGTCACTTTCTCTGCCATTTTTTCCACAAAGTCGTTCAAATGCCCGGACTGGGCTAACTCTTCGAGGTGAGGCTTAAGAGCTTTGCAATGCTCGGTCTTGTGTCCTCCCTCTTTGTGAAAAACGTATCTCAACGCATTGTTCCTCTTCGAGGGATCCCCTCCCATTTTCCTGGGCCACTTGATGAATGGCTCATGCTTGATCTTCGCGAGAATCTTGTAAATTGGTTCTTTGAAGACGGTGTTGACCGCCTGGAATACTTTCGACGCGTCATGGTTCCCTCCGTTCTTGGAGACATTTTTGCCTCCGTTCTTTCCTCCTTTCCTCTGGTTCTTAGTTTTCTCACCTACCTTGGTAGTGAGCTTAGCTCGACCGTTTTCTCCTGTATTAGGGCGGGTGACATCTTCCACCTTTGCGTATTTCTCGATTCGGGCCATTAGGTCGTCAATAGTCATAGCTTCCTTCTTCGTCAGGGACTGGTAGAGGAGGGAAGAACTAGGGAGCCCAATTTTGAAGGAGGCCACTGCCACTTCCTCCGCGCAGTCCTCGATCTCATTGAACAACTCCCAGTACCTTTTCGCGTATTCTCGGAGGGTCTCCTGAGGAATTTTCTTCATTGTTAGTAGAGCATTCATCCTTTTGGGATGGGAGCTACTGGTAATGAATCGGGCCGTAAAAAGTTCGGCTAGGGATTTGAAATTCTTGATCGACCGGTGGGGGAGTCTTTCGAACCACTTCTGTGCTACATCATGAAGGCTCGAGGGAAAAATGCGGCACATCAGGGCATCTCGGTGACTCCAGAGGGTCATGGCCTGTCGGTATTGCCTGACGTGATCGATGGGATCAGTTTTTCCGTCGTAAATCTTGAATCTTGGAATGGCAAATTTCTTGGGAGCTTCCTCCTCTTCGATTTCTCTTGTGAAAGGTGACTTCATCTGGGTTTTGAGAGCTCGCCTCGCGAGTTCTCTGGTTGATCTTGTTCCGTGGTGAGCGGGATGCTGGTCCATCTCCCTGCGGACCATGTTTCGTATGTTCTCGTCGCTGTGAGCAGGGCTCTGGTAGCGGCGAGCTCTTCGCAGCTGTTCGCGGAGGTCGTCGTCTGACTCGCCTCCTTCGTCCCTTTGAGATTCTCGCCTAGGGCTCCTTCCTCGGCTGTGAGATTTGCTCGCCTGAGGGCTAGGAGTGCGATATGGGCGTCTCCTGTTATCAGGACGAAGCTCCCTCTCCAGTCTTTCCAGTCTTCTTTTCAAGCGAGCATTCTCAGCCTCGTATCTGCGAGAAGACTCCCTCTGCTCGTGGAGCCTTGCCTCATACGCATCAATCAACCTGGATATCTGCATGGACCTCGCTGGTCCCTAACTTTCTTCTGAGGCTGGTCTTTACAGGCGAGCTCTCTGATCTGAACGTCGAACTTCAGACCTAATCCTGCGAGGAGCAAGTGGCTCTTGAATATCCCCTGCTTGGGGAGCATTGCTGCTGTGGCCAGACATCTTAAACTCCTTTCTTGACGTGGGCTCTTCTCAGGGAAAGATGAACGTTTCCCACAGACGGTGCCAATTGTGGAGGCAATTATTATGCAACACAAATAAATACGAGAGAAGCAATTATCAAGAAAGAACAAGGAATATAAGATGCCAATCACACAACAAAGGATGTACGTGGTTCAGCAAGGATGTGCCTACGTCCACGGTGGTGCAGTCGATATTATTTCTATATACTCCGGAGAGTAATTACAGAGAATACAACCTATCCTTTTGCCCCGGACCTAGGGTTTAATGTATACATGTGCATGTAGCTAAGTGGAGGTGATGGGTTTCTCCACGTTTTCCATCTCCCGTATAACTTCCAATTGTGGAAACGTGGGGGAGACCGGATCAATATAAGAGATGAGGGCTCTGGACTTTGGGCCGCCAGGACTGGGCTACTCGTCCGGGCCCATGGTTCTAAATTTTGGGTACCCACAGTTCCCGAATGTCCATTCCCTATAAGGAAAATGGCTATGGAGATATGATTGCTGTGAGTTCTTTAGCGGGAAGGTTGATGAAGTATGCAGTTCGTCGGCACTGGGTACACCTCTGCACGTCACTTTTGGCATCTTTGGTTATGGTCGACCAATAATATCCATGAGTCAGTGATCTTTGTGTTAAGATTATTTTCCCAATGTTCCCTCGTATATCCCTTCGTACGAACTCCTTAAGACTTTAGTTACCTCAATTGGGTGAATGCAACGAAGGATCGATCGTGTATACGCTCTTTTATATAAGAATTCGTCGTAGAGTATATATTTGGTCATTTTTGCTCGTATCTTTTTTACCTATGAACGATCTTTCAAATAGACCCATCTCTTATATACTATATGAATTTATCCATATAGCTCGGCCCCTGGTCTGCCGCCTTGACCTCATTGACTTCCTATAGCTGAACGATAAGTCGTTCAAGAAATTTTACCAGGGGATTCATTTCATATCATGATGCTAGTCCAGCTAAGTGATCGACCTTTATGTTCGTCTTTCTTAGTATGCGATAAATCATGAACGCCTTTAGGTGACTTTCTAACTCTTAGAAACTCTTTAGGTAGGCCAAGGGGTTTTTTCCCCTTAACTTCATGTGGCCATCCCGAGATCTTCCCCTCCTCCTCGGGGCGCTTTTTTTGTGTGTGTGTGGGTGGGGGAGGGGGGAGGGGAGGGGGGAAAGAGGGAGAGATAAAGGTCTCGTGCCCTTTGCTACATTGTGGGGTGCTTCGGTCGTCGTCGGTATTAGGGTGATGTAAAGATATAGAGTCACCAACCTATTTGGTAAAAAACAGGTAAGAACATATTGTCGCCTCGAGAGAGCGACATAAAAGACAAACTGATGCTTGCAAAATTAATAGTTTAGAGGTTCGGAGGCTAAGTTACGGAATGGAAAGGTGTTAGGCACCCATCCCGGCCTTTCGGTCTCTCATGAGCTTATGTTACTATTTTTCTCCATTTCTCCGTGAAGTGTATGTGCGTGTATATATAAGTGGAGATCGAAATCGCTCGACTCGCATCATGGAAAGGATAGAATGAATTCATCCATAGGAATGTTCCCAAAATAATAACTAGAAAAATATGATATGCGCACTTATCGAGATATTGATCGTTATGATGAAACGATAATATATGTTTAGATAAGACGTGCAAGTATGAATCACAAGTATGATATATATGAATAATATATGGACAAAATAGGATAAATATGAAAATAGGACTCGAGTTTTGAGTTTTAACTCGAAATGCGTACGTAGCCTATCAAGGCATCAAAGTCCACGTAGTTCACATACGGCACAAGGGTGGGGTTTTATCCCATAAATTCAAATGGGAGTTTATTATATGTGTGTTTGTAGAACAAATATTTTTAGTTTTGAGAAAATGTGATGAAGAATCCTGTCATAATTTATGGGTGTAACCCTCTTTTTCTTTATTTTGGATTTTTTATAAAAAATAAATTATGTGCAATATAATTAATAAAGGGTGAGGTATTAATGTGTATGATCTAAATTAAAAGCTAAATTGAGAATTTATATAACTAAAGCGAAAATAAAGAAATTTAAAGAGAGAAGGATGTTTGGACCTTCTTTGGAGACTTGAAACTTGATCTTGATCCTTGATGAGCTTCCTTGCAAGTTGGGATAAATGAAGGATGAGAGAGAATGAGATTTTTACTAAATTGGTTATGAGAATGATGGGAATGAAAGGTGGCGAAGAATTTCACACAAGGAAACTTCGTTGATTACAGAAGAATGTTGCTGAGATCACTGATATTGATGGATCTAGGTGTGCTTTCGAAGTGAGCTCATGCTCTCCTTATATAGGATAGGGGTACTACCGATTGGAACTGTCCTTCTCCTACCTATCAGCAGGTAACCTTAGACACACTGTCGATAGGCAGGGAAATGGGCCTGCCAATTGACAATCTCGTGCAGATTTTTCAAAAAAATGGACGTAAAACGCAATCCGTAAGTCCAAATCGCGCATAGGGCATACCGTTAGAAAGTAATTCAGAGACCTTTGATAATCCTTAGGCCTCTCCCGAGTCCAAGAGTTGACTATCGGTCAAATGGGGCACAGAGGGGTCATCTATATTTTCAAGAGAAGATCGTTGGACGGCAACCGATTGTTCATCCAAACTGTAAGTCCGAATTGCACACAGGGTAGATCATTGGAAAGCTACTTCGATGTTCTAAAGAGATTTGCTCTGTTCGGAGAGTTGAGTTTGGTCAAATGGGGCCCAAAAGCGCCCAGTGACCTTTCGAAGTAAAACGGATCGTTCGTCCCTACCATAAGGTTAATTCGTGCACGGGACGGACCGTTGGAAAGGGTATTCACTGCTCTTCAAAGATTCATTCAGTCTCGTTCGAGATGAAGAGTTGACTTTTATCAAACGGAGCCCGGGAGCACCCGGTGTCCTTCATATCAGTTTTCAGGGGAAAATAGATCATTTCTCCGAATGGTTATACCGTTTTGCACACGGGGGGGGGGGGGGGGGGGGGGGACCGTTAGAAAGGGGTTTTAGTGCCCTTAGAGTATCCATTGAGCTTTTACTCTGACGATGAAGTTGATTGGTGTCAAATCAGGGGCCAAGAGAGCCCAGTGGCCTTCAAATCGATTTTTAGTAGTAGAATAGTTCGTCCATCCTAACCGTTATGCCGATTCATGCACGAGGTAGACCATTGAAAAGGAGATTCAAAGCCTTTTGAAGATTCATTGAGATTTTTCTCTGACGATGAAGTTGATCAGAGTAAAACGGGGCTCGGGAGCGTCCGATGGCCTCTAGATCAGTGCTCGGAGTATAACCTCGGGCTTGTAGTGAATTGGGGAGGTGCTGAGGACCTAAGGAGATATTTAGAAGAGTCCTAAAATGTGGTTACTACAGATACCCTCGATGGGTGAGCTTAGAAGAGGTGAAAGTCGTCGAGTAGACACCATATGATGCTTTGGGAAGAGGTCAATTATGCTGACCTAAAGGAATGAGGATGATCGTTTCAGTGAGCCGAGGTCGATTCTAGGGACCTGAGGAAATACTAGGGATGATCGATTATGTGGATCAAGGTTAATTCTGAGGACCAAAGGTGGGAGCGACCAATTCTGAGGGTCGATGTCAATTATGAGGACCATAAGTAGGAGCGACCAATTCCGAGGGTCAAGGTCAGTTCTAATGACCTTAAGTTGAAGTGATCAATTTTGAGGGTCGATGTCAATTCTAAGGACCTTAAGTTGGGAGCGATCAATTATAAGGATCGAGGTCAATTCTGAGGACCTTATGTAGGAACGATTAATTCTGAGGGTCGAGGTCCATTTTGAGACCCTTAAGTTGGAGCGACTAATTTTGAGGGTCGAGGTCAATTCTGAAGACCTTAAGTTGGAGCGGCCAATTTTAAGGGTCGAGGTAAATTCCGAGGACCTTAAGAAGGAGCAACTGATTCTGAGGGATGAGGTCAATTCTGAGGACCTTAAGTTGGGAGTGACCAATTTGGAGAGTCGAGGTCAATTCTGAGGACCTTAAGTAGGAGTGACCAATTCTGAAGATCGAGGTCAATTCTGAGGACCTTAAGTTGGAGCGAACAATTTGGAGGGTCGATGTCAATTCTGAGGACCTTAAGTTGGGAGTGACCAATTCTGAGGGTCGAGGTCAATTATGAGGTCTTTAAGTTATGAGCGACCAATTCTGAGGGTCGAGGTCAATTATGAGGTCCTTAAGTTAGGAGCGACCAATTGTGAGGGTCGAGGTCAATTCTGAGGACCTTAAGTCGGGAGAGATCAATTCTGAGGGTCGAGGTCAATTCTGAGGACCTTAAGTTGGGAGCGATCAATTTTGAGGGTCGAGGTCATTTCTGAGGGGCTTAAGTAGGAGAGACCAATCCTGAGGGTCGAGGTCAATTTTAAGGACCTTAAGTTAGGAGTGACCAATTCTGAGGGTCGAGGTCAATTCTGAGAACCCTAAGCGGAGGCGTGGGGAATAACTCTCCTCGGAATTTGAAATTTACTTTTTTTGGAGACTCTATTAGGGAAGAGACATCTGTCTAGGGAATATATTTTTTTAGAAGAGATAGCTTTGCTGGGGGAGCTGCAATTCTTCGTCTGGAAATTTCGATGGGGAAAATAATTGATGACTTTAGGTTTTGGGATTCCGCTAGGGAATGTGTTTCTGAGGAAAGATGTCCGGTTAGTGCTTCTAACTCTGCTTGGATAAATTGGAATTTTTCTGGGAAAAAGTTTAATTCAGGAATTCCTGCTGGGGAACGGGTAGGATAATACGCAACCTTGCTGAGGAAGCTTTTGATTTTTATTGAGGATGAGGTTTTTGGGATTCCGTTGAGGAGTTGTAGTGAGTTTTTGGGATGTGGGTGCACTTATTTTTAGGGTTTAGGCTGGGGATAAAACGTGGTATTAACTCGACTGGGGGTTTAGGAGCTTGAAAAATGATTTTCTTGGTAAAGAAATGTTCCAATATTTATTTAGCAATTTTAGGAATTTTTCGAGAAATTTCTTGTACATTTCCATTTTGATGCTAAGAAAAATATGATAGTTTCTACTGAATCCGACTTATTGAGATGATGCAAAAGAATTTTTGAAGTAGGTCATGTAGCTTTTATCGAAGAAGAGTTGTTGGGGATAGCTCAACTCAGATGCTTCCAACCAAGTGAAAGATGCCTATACTTATCTTCACTGTCTTTTTCATAGGGCTATGGCGATCAACACTGCCTACTATGCAATGATTGAACAGCTGCAGGAAAACCACAAACTTTCTCTAGCATTGCTTCATTCTGATTATGAAGCTAAATACAAAGCCTTGAGTGAGGTGTGGGGGTTTGATAAGAAGGTGTAGAACAACACTTCTGCTTTGAATAAGAAAAAAATTGTGTTGAATAAAGAAGCTGAAACTGCTCGGGAGATTACTGCACTCCTAGAAATGAAAATAATGCTCTGAGGAATGAGCTTGATATCCTGAAAAAGACAGTAGACACGGGGCCAAATGAGTGAGTCTCATTCATATAGATGGAAAATGACAGACTTCTGGAAGAACTAGAGGCTTTGAAGAAGAGAAAAAACAAAGCTGGCCAATCTTCCAAGAAGGTCATGGTTGCTCGACCAATAATAGATAAAGAAATAACTAAGAAAACTTTAGTCGACCAAGCTTCTCTACTACATGAGAAGGATGCGGCCATAAAAAAACTCCAAGACACGGTAGACCAACTAACTTTCCACTTCCATAAACAACCTAGGGCTATGTGGATGGATGGGTATTATGAACCCTTAACTTATTTGGATAAACCCACGGAGCAAGCTAGGTCGGAAGGATATAAATGGGGTTGGTTAAACTTTTTGGGACTGTTAAAGATACCCTAGACAATGAATTATGGTACTGGCATGATCCAGGAATGTTGGATTACCCTGATCCACCCTTTAAGACTGATGTTAATTGGATTCCAACTGATGTCATTCCTTAAATCCTAGTAAGAAAATACATTATAGCTTATAACCCTTAAGGAGAGGAGGAATATGTTCACCCCCCACATCTTCTAGATCAGCTGAGCAATAATAGACGTACGAGATTAAGAGATTTTAGGTCTGTAATATTACCGAGCACCCTTGATGAGCCTCATGCCAAGATAAGAAAAGTTGAAGGAAAGCATCCAGTAGAATAGGCTTGTATATGATATCTTTTGATTTTTATATTGTACTTAGAGGGCTGTAAATCGGGTTGGGTGAGCCGGGCTTGAAGTTGCTCAGACTTGGCCCGAATTACCTTACCCAGGATCAAGCCCGAGCTCGGCCCGAACTAAACTTTTCTACTTAAGCACGAACTCGACTCATAAATATTTCGGGCCCGATTTTGGGCAGGCCCAATTTCATTTTTTTTTTGTAAAAAAAATGTTTGAATTAATGTTTTTTTCCTTGTGTTTCCATTATGGAAAAATGTATACACCAAAATCTAATTGACATTTCATAAAATAAAGTATATAATTAGAAAATGTATTAAACTAAAACAAGGGAAGTAAGAATGAAAACCTACGAAGACTAATTATATTTCATACATATAAAATTAGTTAACATAAATATGTTATATTTTATAAAATAATTTATTTATATATTCATATTTTGGGGTTTGGGCTTAATTCGGGCTTGGCAAAGTTCGGCTCAAGCTCGGCTCGAAATTCATTCGGGCTTAAAATTTTGGCTCAGGCTCGGCTCGGCTCAAACTCAAATAAAGCTCAGTCCGAAAATAGCGTCCCGAACGGGGGGGGGGGGGGGGGGGCTTCGGGCTTGCCCAACTCAATTTACAGGCCAAATTGTACTACAAAATTTTTGGAATAAAATGAAGTTATTTTTATTTATGTATGTTAGTGATATATTCTTGTCTTTATTTAAGCTTGTGATTAACTTTAATCAACTTGCCAAGTAGGTAACCTTTTTTATGATTAGTTAATCAACTGGCCGACTAAGTAATCTGCCTTAAATGATAAGTGCGGTGACAATTATAATCAACACAAATAAATAAGAAAAGCGCAATCACCAAAGGAAATAAAGAACAGAAAATGCCAATCACACAACACAGTATGTACGTGGTTCAGCAAGAATGCCTACGTCCACGGTGGTGCAGTCAGTATTATTTTCATATACTCCGGGGAGCGTTTACAGAGAATACAGTGTGTGTCTTTTGTCCCGGGCTTAGGGTTTGTTATATACATATTTTTTCTCGGGGAGTGGGGGTGTTGGACTCCCTCGCGTCCATCTTCTACTCCTAGAATATCTCTTTACGAGATTTTAAGAGTGGACTAAGTCAGAATTGTATTCAGTTGGGATACGAGGGGCTCAGACTTTGGGCCATTCCTATTGGGCTACTCGTCTGGGCCTATGACGGCAAATTCGGGTACCCATAATTGCCCCTAAAGTTGTTAGGCCACAATTGGGCTCAATAAATTTAAATGATTTATCATCATGGCTCTTTTGTAAATTATGTAACTCTTCCCAAAGTTGAGAACTGATTTAGGTGGCAGTTGTTTCGTGTCCTGTGCACGATGATTGGGAGCATTTAAAAGTTATTTGGAGCATCATTCTGTAGTTTTCGTTTCAAACTTCTTCAAATTTTCTCATCTTTCTCAAGCTTCTGTTGTTGCACATTCCTCCTCGTGTCCTTGTTTACCTTGCCTTCAATCTTCTTCGTCATCCAAGCCTGTGATCTTGTATCGTTCCAGCCAAACCTCCATCTCGTAAGTCCCCTTTGCTCTCTTTTTTTTTTTTCTGTTAAGATTTCTTCGAACTCATAATTAAGGTTTACAAATGGCGAAGATAGGCAATAGGACTGTGTCCGAGTTTAGAGAGTTCTATAATATCCCAAACTGGGAAGATATTGAGTGCGCCCCTTTCCCTAAAAATGTGAGAGAGATAGAGGGGCGCTCACTGGATCCATGTTCTTTTGCTGTCCCAAGGAGGCCTCACTTTCCCTCCGAGCAATTTGTTCTTACACTTCTTCGGCTATTTTAATATCGTTCCTGCGCAGTGCTCGCCAAACGTTTGGAAGATAATTAATGTTGCCCATAGGATAAACTAACTTTATGGCACCAATCTAGGGCTTGCGAAAATATGCTTCTGCTATTCCTTCTCGCGAACGAGCTCGGGTCTTCTTTACCTCAAGGCCAGGAGTCCTAACAAGGTATTGGTAGTAAATCTACCTGATTCCCACAAGGACTATTGGCAAGAGGGTTTTCTTGCTAGAAATTAGCAATTCTCTCCCCATACCGAGGGGTTGAGGTCTGACAGGTTCATGGTCCCCTTTTATGGGGAGGAGTTCATAGGTAGGGCTAATTTCTATTTTTCTCTTTTGATCTTCTTATTAACGTATGATTACTCTGGTATTCTTCTATCTTATTTTCAGCGAGGATAAAGAATTTGGAACCTGCTCTTAGTGAGGTTCGAGTTGCTAAGTTGATCAAGGCTTGGAACATCAGAGAGCCTTTTGCTGAAGGTAAACATCCTAGGTCAGCCGCTTTTCTCCTAGAGTACAAGAACTTTGGATCTAGTTTCATCGCGCAGCCCGTAGACAACATTCATGTTCTAGATATTACTGAAGAAGTTGTTGTTGACCCCATCCAGTTGGACGAGGAAGAGAGCAGTTCTGAAAGTGATATTAGAGAAGGTACTGAAGGTGGTACTGGTGAAGCGAGCTCCAGTAGTGAAAGTTATTCTAGCTCAGAAGAGGTTTCCCAGGCTCAAGATTCTTCAAGTACATCTAGCAGCTCTAGCGAGGAAATAACTCCCTCTAGAAAGAACCTGATCCATGATGATGATGATGAGGATGATGTGTTTCTTGCTCAGCGATCGAAGAAGCAAAAATCCAGTAGTGGGGCTATTGCCACTGGTTCTCAATCTGCTGCTCATGAGCAGGAGAAGAAGAAAAAAATAAGAAGAGTAGTTGAGAGAGAGAGAGAAAAAGAGAGAAGATGAGAGGAAGAAGGCTGAAGTGAAAAAGAAAGTGGAGGAGAGGAAGAGGGTAGAGAGGGGAGAGGAGGAGAGTGGAAGCGAGGACGAAGGCTGGACAATCTTTAGTGCTCGTATCTGCGTTGCATGAGGGGGCCTCGGTTGCCATCTCTCCCTAACTGGCTCCTGCGCTGCTCGAGAGAGAAGTCCTCCTTGCTAATCGCCAAAGGGCAATAGGGACTGACCAGTTAGCCTTGTAAGCGAGTCAGAGGCTAGCCTTGGTAAGTCTATTTTTTTTCTTTAACATTTGTAAAACTCTGTTTGCTGCTTTCTTCTAATGCCTTCTTTTTACTTGCAGTTCGTGACTGAATTTGCCATGCTCTATCGTTCTCGTGACGAGCTGGTGAATAAAAATAATGAGATGAAGAAGCAGAACGCTGCTCTGAAAGGGAAGAGTATCAAGCTCGAGGCCAGTTTGAAGACTGCTGATGCTGCTCGGATGTCTTCTGATCTTGCCCTTGTTGAAGCAATTCGGGAGAGAGAGGCAGCGGTCAAAGATCTGAACGAGTTGCAGCCGGCCTATGATTTAGTCTGCTCGAGAAAGCTAGCGGTGGTGGAGGAGAATAAGGTGCTGGTGGAGAAGCTGAAGGAGAAGGATTCTGAGGCAGCCACTATTAAGGAAGATTCATATAATTTTGGGTGGGCTATCGCATATGAGGATGCTGAGGTTTAGATATGCTACATTAACCGTCTGAACTTCAAGAAGGGCTGGAACAAAGCTCTCTTGGCTGTCGGGGTGGATGTTAATTCTCTCTTGTTCGATGAGCATGATCTAGGCCCAAAGCCTGTCGTAGATGAAGCTCCTGCCCCAGCCGTCGAAGGTATTGACTCTGCCTCCCAGTCAGTTCCTGTTGATGCCCTTCCTGCTCGGGGGACAAAAGTTATCCCTTCTGAGGGAGATGCTCCTACTGCTGCTGATAAGGGGAAGCAGCTAGCTTCTTCTGAACAAACCGAGGTCGCTAGCTAATCTACTCTTGGGGTTTCTCTGTATTTTTACTTTACTTGTACTTTTCTCGAACAAATCGATGTAATTGTACCTTTTTATTTTAATGAAGTGAGAGTTCTTTCCTTTATGTACATTGATTCTTCTACTTTTTTACTGCTTGTATGGATTGTAGTTGATTGATGTAGACGAGTATATACCTACCACCTCTCAACTAGGAAGGACCCTTGGTCCTAACGCGAGTCCTCAAGTTTACCAAGCCTTCGTTAAGATCTGCAAGTCCCTCAGGACGAGGAATTAGAAGTTTAAGGACCAGTCTGAGCTCGTTGCCAAACTGAAGGACAAACTTTAAGAGATGGAAGAAGTCGGTGCCTCAGTCTAGGAAGAAGTGAATACTCTGAGAGGTAGGCTTCTGGATGCCTCTAAGATCAACCAGGTCGGAGAAATTCTTCAACATGAGAACGAGGCTCTGAGGAGGGAGGTTTCACGACTCAAGGAGCATGCACCAAGCATCGCCCCTCGTATACTACGAGGTTCCTCTTCATCAATTATTTCGCGAGTTGGCATAAAGCTGAGCGGTGCTCCTCCAGCCTTGCGAGGCTCTACCTCATCGGCTGCTCCGCGAGCTGGTCCATCTAGGGAAATGGACGAGCTCCTAGAAGATGTCCGTCGAGCATACGTGATTGCTGTTGGGCTTCAAAGGGATGTTACACGACTGAGACATCTATTCAAGAAAGGTCCTCGGTGGGTGTGGGCTGATGGTTACGACCAAGGTTGGGCAGATGTTTCGACGAGGCTGACAAAGTTTGAAGAGTTGTCTTTCATCAGAGGATGGTTGATTGATCTCAGGGAACTACAGGTCCCAAGGAACTTTGTACTCTGGTACCGTCATGAGATCTCTTCCTCAACTTTGAGGCCTAAGCCCTTCAGGAGGGATGATCAGTGGATCCCTATTGATGCCATCCCCCGGCAGCTGTTGGAGTCAGATGCGAATGAGGTCGAGGAGGAATTAGCTCCTCATCCAGATGATGGTCGAAGAGCACAAGTGGCTAATTATCTCGTTCAGAGGCCTCAGCCTCATTAATATTTTTACAATTGTAACTCTGTGTACATATGTAATGAAGTAATGTAATATTGATATTTTGGGTGATCTCGCCGACTAAACACGGGTTGTACATTCTTGTTGTAAATGTGATGAGGTAATATAATATCTATATTTTGGGCGATCTCGCCGACTAAACATGTGTTTTATATTTTTTACGTCATTTATTCTTCGCTTAATAATCTTGGGCCTCTCATGGCCGACTAGATCGGTAAGTTTGCATTGCTGAGTAAGTGTCCCTCCAGTCTAGTATGCTTATGAGATACCATTCTACCTCACTTTACCTTTTAGGTCGTGTCATCACACTCCCTTAAGCCTAAGTGTGGCAATTAGCGAGGACACACCTGGTATTGGATGCTCTATCCGATCATGGTTTTGTTAACCAAATATTATTTGGCGACCAATTTGACTTGGGCAGACTGCCTAAGGATCTCCTGTAGGTCTTCATATATTGCCAGAGGCAATGCTAAGAGGTTGTTCGTGCTTCATAACAAAAACCTGAGGAGGGTGATTTCCCTGCTATCGTGTACTGAGTAGTGTGCCTGTCACTTGGAAAGGGTGTGCAAGTTATAAAGTTCATATACTAGTTAACTGACACTTCATAGAATGCAACTGCCAGACAACTTTTATTAATCACAAGTAAATGAGCTTCTAGTTTCATAAATCTGATAAAAGATGAAAGAAAAAACTAGAAATAGAATTTCTTAAGATTGGATGCATTCCATGCTCGGGGTATCTCTCTGCCTTCCAGCGTTTCTAAGTGATAGGCTCCTTGCAGATCATCTCTTATTATCTTGAATCGTCCTTCCCAGTTTGGCCCCAACTTGTCGTCTGATGGTTTTACTGCGCTGCCAAGGACTTTCCTTAGGACATAGTCCCCAACTCGGAATGCCCTTGGATTGACCTTCTTGTGAATAATATCACTGAAAGAAGGCACTAATGGCCATGGATACAACCTCTCAAGCTCTTTCTCCCTCTACAGTGTAAACTTAGACAGAATTTCAGCTAGGGTTTCAATATCTGGATCCTTTTGCAAGGTAGGGGATGATCCCTTTATATAATGCCTAGGGGGTGTAATGTACCCCCTATGCATGTAATGTGCATGTGTGTAGTTTCCTCACCAATGAGGGTGTGCCAGCTGTCAGGTCCACATGTAAGTAATGATGATGAAATATTCCCCCCACATGTGGGGAATAATCTTGTTATAACTGATCTTGGCCCAGGTGTCCTTATCCAAATGTTTACGGATACTTTGGCAGTCATGCTGGTGAATGGCCTCGGCCTAGGAGTGGCCGAGCTATAAGGGTAGGTCGTCCGATCAATTCGTGATGTGTCATGCGCTGTCTCGGCTTTATGTCAGCCGAGGTATACACCTATGTCGGCCTGGGACGAGCCATTGGCGTGCTGATGATAAGCGGTCCCTGGTAACCTCGGCCTCCTACGAGGTAGGGTTCATGTTGAAGGTGTGTTGAGTTTCTTGTTATCTTGGCCTACTGTTGACAGGGGTTACTATTCCTTGGCACCTGGAGTTGATGTTATTTGTGATATGAGAAGTGTTCCGGGGGAAGTGCATGTTGTAGTGTCGTCCTGGGCTGAGGTAGACTTGGCCGAGGGATGATATCGTGGGCCCCCCTGCACCGGTGGGTCGGCTAACGTCTCGGCTCTCATCTCGGCCGAGGTATGCTCCTCTAGGCCGAGGTCGTACTTGGGCATATCAATCACCCCCCAGCCCTTAGTCATTTGCGAGAGTGGTGGCTAAGGGGTTCTTGCCTCCGAGGTCCATTCACCCCAAAGTCAATACCCGCATGACACTTGTCCATTGCCAAGGCGTGACCACTTGGTTGGCACATGCTGTCAATTGTCCCTTGGGCTTCCCAAGGCAATGATGAGCCTTGGGAATCGTGCCCAAGTATTTAAAGGCTAAAACCTTCCTTTTTCTTCTTCTTCCTCATTTCTCTCCTGTTCAAGCGATTGCTCCCCTATTTTCTGCGAATTTTTCTCTCCGAAGCTAGCCTCTGCTCCAGCAATTGTTCCGCCGAGGGATACCTCATTTCCTGCGCGATACTCTCCACCTTATTCACCAATCTCACCTTCAGGAATCCTCCCTCTCCATCTCCTTCGTTTTTGATATTTTTAATTTTGAACTTTCCGGTTAGTTCTTGAGTTTCCCGGTGAGATCTTGGGGTTTCCGGTTAGATCTTGAGTTTTCCGGTGGGCCAGGCTTCCTGCATAGGTTCTCTAGTTTGATATAAAATTCCCTTAACTTTTCAAGCCATCTTTGTTTGTAGTTTTTAGGATATTCCCAAGTTTAAGGTCTGCAAAATCCTTGGGTCGTCCCCAGATGCTCAGACCCTTGTACCAACTTCTTGAAGACTTTCCATCTCTAAAGGAGAAGACCTTGGATAAAATTAGACAAATAGAGAGAGCTCAGGAAGAAGCTCGTAGGTCGCAAGAGTCCCCCATCAGACCCCTCTTTCCTCCTCCTCTCAAGGTGGTGTACCCTCGTCCTCCTGAAAATTTTTACCAGACAGACGCCTCTGCCAACAATTTGCCGATGTCCGAGTTTGAGTCTTCTACCTCTGATCCAATGTCAGTGGACTCTTTCCAAGAGGCAAATGGACTTCACTACTCAGGCTGACCAGAACCCTGACCATGCCGAGGTCTCTAGTCGTGCCTCGTCCCAGAATGGCACAAGCACCTCTAGTTCTTCTTCAGAGGTTGAACTTGTAGAGCCAAGTGTGGCCGTGCCTGGCATCCTAAATGCTATTCCTCTGTCGGCCGTAACCGAGCCCGAGTTTGCTCAGAGGTTCCCCGGTAACCCGTCTACGTCTGCTCCAGCCGACGTTGAGTCTGACGATGATGAGGATGCCGAAAGTGAAGTTGACACCTCTGAGGCAGACGAGTACGAGAGTACCATTACTGAGGTGGATTTACTGCACTTCAGGTACTTATATTCCATTAGCCCCTCTATCCACTTAAGGAGACCTCTGAGAGAAGAGAGGGCCTACCACTGCAGGGATGGGGAAATCTGCCTGTACGAGCAGATGTTCAAGTTAGGTTTTCGTCTTCCCATCCACCCCGTCATTAGGACCATTCTATCATTCACCAATTTGGCCCCCTCGCAGCTCTCTCCCAATGCCTGGAGGGTTATTATAGGGGCCATCATCTTGTGGAGGGCGGTTCACCACTCTGACCTCCCAGTGCAGGTCTTTGCTGGTTGTTACGTCCCTACCTCGGCCAAGAACCATCCGAGCTATTACCACTTTGTGGCTCGGAGGCCTGAGAAAAAGATGCTCCTGGTCACTCAGACCTCCAACCATAATTGGAAACCCAGGTACTTTTTTGTCTCAGGGCCTTGGGAATTTGGTTCTTCCATTCCCTCGTCCATCTTCGAGCCGAGAATACCCCGGAAATGGGGAAAAGTTACCATGGCTGCTAGGGCCGACCCTGGACTTAGTGTGCAACATGGCAAAAAGGTGAAGGCCCTGCAGGACCAAGGTTCCCATGGGATGTTTGTCAAATTTGAGCATCTGCTGACCCCCCAGTATCTCTCGGGGACGGGCCTTGGCGGAAGTCCCTTAGCTGACTTTGGTAAGGATTTTTATTTTAACCGTGTAGCCTCTTATCATACGTACTTTATTTCTGACTCGTATCTTTTTACTTTTGCAGAGAAACCACCAGACGTTTCGGACGAGTTGTGGGAGATGGCGGCTGCCCCTGGTCCTGAAGGACAAGGACGATGCTTTGCAGAGTAAGGTTGATGCTGCGGTGAAGGCTTCTCTTGCAGACGCCTCGGAGATAATAATTGCTGACTATAAGGTCTCCGAGGAGTTTGTAGGTTTTGGCCTGGAGTACCTTGAAAGGGGTATCAAGGCTACCTCCAAATGGGCCGAGGTAAGGGAGGCCGAGGTTGGCATCATTAAGGCCTCAGATTTTGTGGGCCTCGGCCTTGCCGACGCCCAGTTTGCCCAGGCCTTGCAGGAGATAGAGGATGAAGCTGCTGCCCCTGGTCAAACGGTTACTCTGGAAGGGACTGACCTCGGAGATACTGACCCTGCAAACGAGGTAGCTCAAGTGACCAATACCGAGCAGGCCGACCCAGACGAGCCATCAAACATTCCTCCTTCAGTTGTTTGACTTGTAATCTTTTGTATTTTGCATTTTTTTTTTTTACTTGTAATCTCGTATGTAATTTCTCAAACACGTAAATATTATGCAATTTCTTTCTTTTGTTGAATGCAAATGTCCATCTTTATTTGTGAATGTATATGAATGCTATGCGCTCTCTGAAGTCATTACTGAATGTGATGCCATAACCAACACTTAAGAGTCTGAGGTCCTCACTTAAGGGTCTGAGGTCCTCTAGCCGAGGTGTCCGAGCTCAGACCTCGTCACCACCAAGTGATGTTATAAGGGTCTGAGGTCATCACCTAGGCCGAGGTAACTCATAATGTCACCCAATTAATGATGTTTAAGGCCTGAGGTCCTCACCTAAGAGGTTATCCTCATAATAAATCACCAAATGAATGATGTTAAGGGTCTGAGGTCCTCTAGCCGAGGTGTCCGAGCTCAGACCTCGTCACCACCAAGTGATGTTATGAGGGTCTGAGGTCATCACCTAGGCCGAGGTAACTCATAATGTCACCAAATTAATGATGTTTAAGGTCTGAGGTCCTCACCTAAGAGGTTATCCTCATAATAAATCACCAAATGAATGATGTTAAGGGTCTGAGGTACTCTAGCCGAGGTGTCCGAGCTCAGACCTCGTCACCACCAAGTGATGTTATGAGGGTCTGAGGTCATCACCTAGGCCGAGGTAACTCATAATGTCACAAAATTAATGATGTTTAAGGTCTGAGGTCCTCACCTAAGAGGTTATCCTCATAATAAATCACCAAATGAATGATGTTAAGGGTCTGAGGTCCTCTAGCCGAGGTGTCCGAGCTCAGACCTCGTCACCACCAAGTGATGTTATAAGGGTCTGAGGTCATCACCTAGGCCGAGGTAACTCATAATGTCACCAAATTAATGATGTTTAAGGTTTGAGGTCCTCACCTAAGAGGTTATCCTCATAATAAATCACCAAATGAATGATGTTAAGGGTCTGAGGTCCTCTAGCCGAGGTGTCCGAGCTCAGACCTCGTCACCACCAAGTGATGTTATGAGGGTCTGAGGTCATCACCTAGGCCGAGGTAACTCATAATGTCACCAAATTAATGATGTTTAAGGTCTGAGGTCCTCACCTAAGAGGTTATCCTCATAATAAATCACCAAATGAATGATGTTAAGGGTCTGAGGTACTCTAGCCGAGTTGTCCGAGCTCAGACCTCGTCACCACCAAGTGATGTTATGAGGGTCTGAGGTCATCACCTAGGCCGAGGTAACTCATAATGTCACCAAATTAATGATGTTTAAGGTCTGAGGTCCTCACCTAAGAGGTTATCCTCATAATAAATCACCAAATGAATGATGTTAAGGGTCTGAGGTCCTCTAGCCGAGGTGTCCGAGCTCAGACTTCGTCACCACCAAGTGATGTTATGAGGGTCTGAGGTCATCACCTAGGCCGAGGTAACTCATAATGTCACCAAATTAATGATGTTTAAGGTCTGAGGTCCTCACCTGAGAGGTTATCCTCATAATAAATCACCAAATGAATGATGTTAAGGGTCTGAGGTCCTCTAGCCGAGGTGTCCGAGCTCAGACCTCGTCACCACCAAGTGATGTTATGAGGGTCTGAGGTCATCACCTAGGCCGAGGTAACTCATAATGTCACCAAATTAATGATGTTTAAGGTCTGAGGTCCTCACCTAAGAGGTTATCCTCATAATAAATCACCAAATGAATGATGTTAAAATAAAACAAGAATTTGCCATGGAAACTGATCTTTATTCATAACCTCTTCTCAACAAGATGGTACATTCTTAATTGACAAAATAGATGCAACGTTATACATAATATCTCTTTAGGTGGTCGGCATTCCACGGGTTGGTAAAGGGTTCTCCCTCTAGGTTCTCTAGCCTATACGTGCCCGGCACAACCTCTTCCGTTACTCTGTAGGGGCCATGCCAGTTCGGGTGCAGTTTGTTTGTTTTCTGTAGGGTTTTCTTAAGCACTAGGTCTCCTACCGCAATGGGCCTTGTCTTCACCCTTTGATTGTAGAACTTTGCTGCCCTCTGCTGGTAGGCTGCTTTCCTGACCTCCGCGTCTTCCCTTCTTTCTTCAATGAGGTCCAAGTCTAACCTCCTCCTTTCCCCATTGCTGTCCGGATCATAGGTCTGAATCCGATGAGTTGGTAAGCCTATCTCCGTTGGTATGACGGTCTCTGAACCGTGTGCTAGCATGAATGGGGTTTCTCCTGTGGGTGTCCTTGCTGTGGTCCTGTAAGCCCATAGCACAGCGTAAACCTCTTCCATCCATCTCCCTTTCGCGTCTTCTAACCTCTTTTTGATTCCATCCAAGATTGTCCTATTTGTGACTTCAGTCTGGCCATTAGCTTGGGGTCGTCCAGGAGATGAGAAGAACTGTTTAATCCCCACACTTTGGCAATACTTCTCTAAGGAGGCGTTCTTGAACTGGGTCCCATTATCTGAGATGAGCGTGTTTGGGAGGCCATACCTACATATGATGTTCTTCCAGATGAACTGAAAGGTCTTCTGCTCCGTAATTGTTATCATGGGTTCGGCTTCTACCCATTTTGAAAAGTAATCAATGGCAACTATCAAGAATCTATAGTTGTTGACTGCTCTTGGCAAAGGTCCTACCAAGTCGATTCCCCATACCGCGAACGGCCATGGAGAAGAGATTGATGTCATAAGCGGATGGGGTTGGTGAGGGATAGTGGCGAACCTCTGGCATTTGTCGCACCTCTTCACATAGTCAGCGGCGTCCCTCGACAAGGTTGGCCACCAATATCCCTGAGTGATGATCCTCTTGGCTAGGGGTCTTCCTCCTATATGGCTAGAGCAAGAGCCCTCATGAACCTCCCGCAGGACCCGGGTTACCTCCATGGGATGCACACATCCGAGGAGGGGCAAGAGGAACCCCTTTTTATACAAGACATCCCCTATCAAAGAGAACTTGGCAGCTCTGTACCTCAACTTTCTTCCTTCCAGCTTGGACTCAGGTAGCTCCCCCTCTCTTAAGTATCTGACGAGCGGGTCGATCCAAGAGCCTCCTAGGTTCACGTTGTGACAAGGGCTGCATACCTCGTCCTCCTCGATGCTTGCCCTTCCCAGGATTTCAATTAGGATGGTTCTTCCCAAGTCTATCTTCATTGCCGAGGCCAGCCTTGCCAATGCGTCGGCGTGATTGTTGCTCAATCTCGGCACTCTCTTCAGTTTGACCTCTTCAAAAAATTCGAGCAAACCTCTCACCTTTTTTAGGTATCTGGCCATCCTCTCATCCTTGGCCTCGTACGCTCCCAACACCTGGTTGACAACCAACCTTGAGTCGCTATGGAGTAGAAGCCGCTTTACCCGCAGAGTTGTTGCCAATAAGAGGCCCGCTATCATGGCCTCATACTCAGACTCGTTGTTTGAGGCTTGGAAGTTGAATCTTAAGGCATACTCAATGTTGGCGCCATCTGGAGCTGAGAGTACTAGCCCCGCGCCGCTTCCACCGTCACAGGAGGATCCATCCACGAAGAGGCTCCATACGTCTTCATCTGAAGAGAAAACCCCTTCTTTCATCACTCCTTTTTCGAAGAGGTATCGATCCTCTTCGTTTTCTTCTGTTCTCCTCCGAGCATTGCCTGGGACTACCTATTCTCGGCCTCCGAAGACGTTTGGGTCCATCTCTTTCGAATCTCGGGGGATGCCTCTGCCCTTCTCTTTGCCGCCTTCCAAGCTCTTCTCTGACTCAGTCTCTTCCCAAGTGAACTCTGCGACAAAGTCAGCAAGGGCCTTCCCCTTAATGGTTGTCCTGGGCTGGTAAGTAAGATCATACTCTCCTAGTTCAATGGCCCAGGCCATCAATCTTCCGGACTTCTCAGGCTTGTGCAGGACCTGTCTTAGCGGGGAGTCCGTGAGGACTGTTATAGAGTGAGCTTGAAAGTAGGGTTTCATTTTCCTTGAAGCATGGATAAGAGCATAAGCCAACTTCTCCATCCGGGGATAGTTCTGTTCAGACCCTTGTAGGGCCTTACTGTTAAAGTACACTGGTTTCTGAACTCTACCCTCTTCTCGTATGATGGCCGCGCTAATGGCCGACTCAGAGACTGCTAGATATACAAACAACCTTTCTCCCGCAATGGGCCGGGACAGCAGCAGGGGAGACCCCAAGTAGGACTTGAGCTGATCAAAAGCTTTTTTACACTCTTCATCCCACTGGAAGGCCTTCCTTAGGACCTTGAAGAATGGAAGACACTTATCGGTTGCTCTGGAAACAAACCTGTTCAGGGCTGCCACTCTTCCCGTGAGTCTTTGGACATCCTTGATACTCCTAGGGGTCTTCATGTCGAGCAAGGCCTTGATCTTCTCTGGATTTGCCTCAATCCCCCTTTGATTAACGATGAACCCCAGGAACTTCCCAGCTCCTACCCCGAAGACACATTTGGCTGGGTTGAGCTTCATTCTATACGAGTCCATGACATCGAAGGTCTTCTCAAGGTCTGCCACGTGAGTACATGCCTTCAGGCTCTTCGTTAGCATATCGTCTACGTACACCTCCATGGTCTTACCTATCTGATCCTCAAACATCCTATTGACGAGACGTTGATATGTTGCCCCCGCATTTTTTAGACCAAAGGGCATTACCTTGTAACAGTATGTCCTCTTGTCAGTGATGAAGACTGTCTTCTCAGAGTCTTCGGCGTCCATGAAGATTTGATTATAACCCGAATAAGCATCCATGAAGCTCATGAGCTCGTGCCCTGCTGTTGCGTCCACCATCTGGTCTATCCTAGGTAGGGGGTAGCTGTCCTTTGGGCAAGACCTATTCAGGTCTGTGAAATCTACACACATCCGCCACTTTCCATTGGCCTTAGGCACGATCACTGAATTTGAGAGCCACTCTGGGTAGGTGACCTCTCGTATGAACTCGGCCTCTTCCAACTTCTTCACCTCTTCCCGAATGACCTCATACTTCTCTCTGGAGTAAATTCTCCTCCTCTGCTTGATTGGTCTGGCATCCCTGTTCACGTTGAGTTTGTGGGTCATGACCTCGGGGTCTATACCAGGCATGTTGGTGTGGCTCCAGGCAAAGACACTCTGCCTCTTCCTGAGAAGGCTTACCAGCTCTTCCTTAATCTTTGTTTCTAGGGCCTTGCCGACCTGGATGGTTTTTTCCGGCTCGTCCTCATTGAGGACGATGGATTCTACCTCTTCCGCGGCCTCGCCCTTCTTCAGCTTTGTTTCATCTCTCGGATCAAGAGTGTCTATGCTGTAGGTGGCGGTTGCTCTCTTGTGGGCCTCCCTCTCTTCAGCTGAGTTAAAGTAACACTCCCGTGTCGTGGTCTGATCCCCCTGCACTTCCCCTACCCCGTAAGGGGTCGGGAATTTTAGCATTTGATGGACCGTTGACGGCACGGCTTCAAACTCCTTGAGGGCTACTCTTCCAATGATGAGGTTGTAGGCCGAGTAGACATTCTCATCCATCACAAAAAAGTTTATCTTCTTAGTCAGCCTCTTAGGCCACCTATCCCCCATACGCACATCCATCTCATACATGCCTAACGGGTGCACTTTCTCACCACTAAAGCCTATCAAGGGATGGTGGTATGGCACTAATCTTGATCTGCTAAGACCCAAGCTCTTGAAGCAAGGCCAGAACATTACATCTGCTGAGCTTCCCCCATCTATGAGGATTCTCCCTACGTCGCACCCATGCACCCTTGTAATTATGACCAATGGGTCATCATGGGGGGCCAGGATGCCCTTGAAGTCGAGCCGGGAGAAACCCACCACCAGGGTGTCCATGTCCACCTTTGTTCTCTTCTGCACAGCGTCAGAAGACGTCAGGTTCACAACCTCTGGCTTGACCACCGATTTGGCCTCCGCTACATGTGCCTTTCTATCGGCTACCTCAGATCCACCCCCTGCGAATCCCCCACATATGGTGTTAATACCAAAGGAGACCATTCCTACCCTCTTCACCGGGGTGTTGTCATCCCTAGGTGGGAGATCCGGGGCATCTCCATCATCACCATCTGAATCGTCATGCCTTTCAGTCGGGACATCACCACGGCACTTGTCGTCTCTTCTGTTCCTAGGGTCTTCCCTGCCGCCCTTTGGGGCCTTGCCATCCACATACTTTCTTAGCTTTCCGGATTTCAGCATCTTCTCAATCTCGTCCTTCAGGGCAAAGCATCTGTCTGTGACATGGCCGTGGTCCTGATGAAACTCACACCAGAGGTTTTTATTCCTCTTATGTGGCGGAGCCTTCAACTTCTCTGGCCATCTCAGAGCCCGGTCACTCTTGATCTCATTAAGAATTTGTTCACAGCTCACGGTCAGAGGAGTGTAACGGGCGAACTTGTCATCTGCTGACCGCTTCTTCCCTTCCTTCTTGCCCTGGGACCTCCCAACACTACCGCGGTTCTCCTCCTCGTATTTGGCGGCCATCGCCTCCTCCGCATTCATTACTTTCCCTGCAGTGGATAACAGCTCCGCCATAGACTTGGGGGGGTCCTCCGCCAGCTTCCATAGTAGCTTTCCCTTCTGGAGACCTCCTATAAGGGCGGTCATGGCTATGCTCTCTTCATAGTCCTCCACCTCTAACTTCTCCTTATTGAATCTTGCTATGTAGTCTCTCAGGCTTTCACCCTTAGCCTGTTTGACATATAGGAGGTGGGTAGTCTTCTTCTGAGGTCTTACCCCAAAGCAGAAGTTATGTATGAACTGCTCGGCCAATCCCTTAAAGTTTTCGATTGAATTCTTTGGAAGAGAGGTGAACCAGCTATGCGTGGCCCCCGTTAAGGTCCCTGAAAAGGCCCTGCACTTCATCTCATCAAATATCGAGTAAATATCCGCGGCTGACTGATACATCTCGATATGGTGCACTGGATTAGTGCTGCCATCATATTTAGGAGTCACCGTAGGAGGCTTAAACTTAGCGGGGGTTGGGAACCCCACTATCCTAGCCACGAATGGTGAGCCCTCCGTGTAGCCCCTCTGTAAGGGGTCCCTGCTCTTTATGAGGTCCCCTATCTTCTCCTCGAGACGTTGGATCGAGTCATTCCATGGTCTTCTCTCGTCAACTTGGCCGAGGTTGTCCCCTGCCACCTCTCTGCGGTGGACAGAGGGTTCCCCAGCCACGACCCTCTGACTGTTGACCTCTTCCTGTTCCCTTGCTCTTCCCTCCATGGGTTGGCCTTGATCTGGCCGAGCCCCTCTTTGGGAGCCTGCTGCACTCCTTGACCTCGATAGCCTGTGTCTTAGGTCATTAACTGGTCCCAGCCTCTCGAAGGCCGAGCCTCTGCTCAACCTGTTGAAGGCCGACCCTCTCTGCTGGGCCTCATCTCTTCTTCGGCCGACACATCCTTGGCTTTGCCGAAGAGGTCGTACGGTATTATCGGACACCTCATATGGCTCCCAGCAGTCTTCTGGGGCCTCTTCTACTCCTATGTCATCGTACCTGTCCTCCGGGCAAGGGTTTCCTTGCCTCCCCAGGCGCAAACGCCTAGGGTCAGCAACGTCCCTTTTCCGCTGGGGTGCAGGTTGGTCCTTCATCGGTGCCTGGGGTGGTCCCCTGGCACCCGGTTGGGGTTGAACTGCCGCCGGGGTGATCATGTCCGGTGAGACTCCAGGTGGTCTCATCATCATGGTTTGGCTGAGTTGTGCAAATTGCTCCTTCATCGCTTGTTGTGTTGCAGCCAAAGATTTCAAGGCAGCTGCCACCTCCGCCATTTCGGACTGGGGGGAGCCTGACTGGAGCTAGCTCCCCCACCTCCGGGCGGCGGAAGAGGTGGCGGCATGTCTGGTGCCATGTGTTAAACTGTATAGAGCCTTAGTTGCAGGTGAGCTTAATACCTGAAAGGATCTCTTTCAATGGTGAAACAGCTCCACACAAGGGGTGGACTCTGGTTCACCACCAGAGTCTCCGGTGAGGTAAAGCAGAAAAAGAGGATGAGATAGCCTCTAGATTCCCACAGACGGCGCCAAAATGATGATGCCGAAAATCAGCACCACCAGGTGAGGAGTTTTCAAGCTCAATACAGGTGTAACAATGGCAGCACAGTTGTATGAATAAGGCAGGAATGAGGTGAGGAGAAGAGGAATGAATACAGGAATATAAGTGGTTCAGCCAAACCGGCCTACGTCCACTGTGAGTGTGTGTGAATAATATCACTGAAAGAAGGCACTAATGGCCATGGATACAACCTCTCAAGCTCTTTCTCCCTCTACAGTGTAAACTTAGACAGAATTTCAGCTAGGGTTTCAATATCTGGATCCTTTTGCAAGGTAGGGGATGATCCCTTTATATAATGCCTAGGGGGTGTAATGTACCCCCTATGCATGTAATGTGCATGTGTGTAGTTTCCTCACCAATGAGGGTGTGCCAGCTGTCAGGTCCACATGTAAGTAATGATGATGAAATATTCCCCCCACATGTGGGGAATAATCTTGTTATAACTGATCTTGGCCCAGGTGTCCTTATCCAAATGTTTACGGATACTTTGGCAGTCATGCTGGTGAATGGCCTCGGCCTAGGAGTGGCCGAGCTATAAGGGTAGGTCGTCCGATCAATTCGTGATGTGTCATGCGCTGTCTCGGCTTTATGTCAGCCGAGGTATACACCTATGTCGGCCTGAGACGAGCCATTGGCGTGCTGATGATAAGCGGTCCCTGGTAACCTCGGCCTCCTACGAGGTAGGGTTCATGTTGAAGGTGTGTTTAGTTTCTTGTTATCTTGGCCTACTGTTGACCGGGGTTACTATTCCTTGGCACCTGGAGTTGATGTTATCTGTGATATGAGAAGTGTTCAGGGGGAAGTGCATGTTGTAGTGTCGGCCTGGGCCGAGGTAGACTTGGCCGAGGGATGATATCGTGGGCCCCCCTGCACCGGTGGGTCGGCTAACGTCTCGGCTCTCATCTCGGCCGAGGTATGCTCCTCTAGGCCGAGGTCGTACTTGGGCATATCACATATGTAATGAAGTAATGTAATATTGATATTTTGGGTGATCTCGCCGACTAAACACGGGTTGTACATTCTTGTTGTAAATGTGATGAGGTAATATAATATCTATAATTTGGGCGATCTCGCCGACTAAACATGTGTTTTATATTTTTTACGTCATTTATTCTTCGCTTAATAATCTTGGGCCTCTCATGGCCGACTAGATCGGTAAGTTTGCATTGCTGAGTAAGTGTCCCTCCAGTCTAGTATGCTTATGAGATACCATTCTACCTCACTTTACCTTTTAGGTCGTGTCATCACACTCCCTTAAGCCTAAGTGTGGCAATTAGCGAGGACACACCTGGTATTGGATGCTCTATCCGATCATGGTTTTGTTAACCAAATATTATTTGGCGACCAATTTGACTTGGGCAGACTGCCTAAGGATCTCCTGTAGGTCTTCATATATTGCCAGAGGCAATGCTAAGAGGTTGTTCGTGCTTCATAACAAAAACCTGAGGAGGGTGATTTCCCTGCTATCATGTACTGAGTAGTGTGCCTGTCACTTGGAAAGGGTGTGCAAGTTATAAAGTTCATATACTAGTTAACTAACACTTCATAGAATGCAACTGCCAGATAACTTTTATTAACCACAAGTAAATGAGCTTCTAGTTTCATAAATCTGATAAAAGATGAAAGAAAAAACTAGAAATAGAATTTCTTAAGATTGGATGCATTCCATGCTCGGGGTATCTCTCTGCCTTCCAGCGTTTCTAAGTGATAGGCTCCTTGCAGATCATCTCTTATTATCTTGAATCGTCCTTCCCAGTTTGGCCCCAACTTGTCGTCTGATGGTTTTACTGCGCTGCCAAGGACTTTCCTTAGGACATAGTCCCCAACTCGGAATGCCCTTGGATTGACCTTCTTGTTATAGTGTTTTGCGAGCTGTTGCTGATAGCTATCTTAAGTTCTCTACGTTCGTCAGCTAGGTCGAGTTCAGCGAGCAATGCTGTATCATTCTGGCTTTGGTCGACAAGGGTGGACCTCATAGTTGGTAGGCCTGCTTCCAATAGGATGACCGCTTCCATTCCATACGTTAGTGAGAATGGGGTTTCCCCCATTGCCTGACGTGGCGTAGTGCAGTAGGCCCACAGAATATGCGGTAGTTCGTTCACCCATGCGCCTTTGGCTCGCTCTAATCGTTTCTTTAACCCATCGATCACCATTTTGTTGGAAGCTTCGGCTTGACCGTTGCTCTGAGGATAGGCCACCGAGCTGAAATGGTGCTTGATTCCGTGGTTATTGCAAAAACTCTATAAAGAGCCGCTCTCGAACTATGTTCCATTGTCGGTGATGATAGTTCTGGGAATCCTAAAGTGGGTAATTATATTTTTCCATATAAATCTCATCATATCTGCATCTCAGATGTTCGCCAGTGGTTCTGCCTCGATCCATTTGGTGAAGTAGTCAGTTGCGACCAACAGATATTTACGATTGTCGGCAGCGGTAGGAAGAGGTCCTACGATGTCCATTCCCCATTGGGAGAATGGCCATGGGCTGGAAAGTGATCTTAGGTCCCTGGCAGGTTGATGGACCATGGGAGCATGTAGTTGGCATTTCTCGCATTTACGAGCATATATTGCAGAATCTCTTTGCATATATGGCCACCAGTAGCCTTCCTTTATTGCTCGAAAAGCTAATGACCTTCCTCCAATATGGCCTCTACAGATTCCCTCGTGGAGTTCGCGTAGAATTCGCTCGACATCCTTCGGGTGAACACATTGAAGGTAAGGACCGGAGAATGATCTCTTACACAGCTTGCCCTCAGGAGATAAGTGAAAGAGAACAGCTTTGACTCTTATCTGGTGAGCGGTCTTCTTATCATTTGGAAGTGCGTCATCTTTCAAATAGTCCCTTAAAGGGTCAATCCAACTGGGTGCTGACTCAATCTGGAGCACATGCTCTACGCTTGGCAGCTCATTGCTCTGGTTGATGCTCGGATGGGTGAGGAAGTCGATGGGGATCATTCTTTTTAAGTCGGAATTGATTGCCGAACTCAGGGCTTCCAGGGCATCGGCATGGCTGTTTTGACCTCTGGGAAACTGCTAGACACTGACTTCCTCAAAGCTGGCCATTAGCCTCTTTGCCAAGGCAAGGTAGGTTGCCATTCTTTCATCTTTTGCGTTGTAGTCCCCACTTATCTGATTGGAGACCAATTGTGAGTCCCCGAACACCTGTAACTGCTTCGCCCCCAACGTGTGTGCCTTATGGAGGTCGGCTATCAAAGCCTCATACTCTGCCTCATTTTTGGAGGCTTCAAATCCAAGCCTGATTCCTTGTTCGAGGATTGTATCTTCTGGAGTAACAAGCACAATGCCTACTCCTGCCCCCTTTGAGTTGGAGGCTCCATCAACAAATAATTGCCAAACTCCCTCTGTTGCGCGATTCTCTCTTTGCTTTATGGGTTGAAGTTGGTCGAGAGGATGCTCGCCTGTGAACTCGACTATGAAATCAGCAAGTACTTGTCCTTTGATTGCATTCCTTGGTTAAAATTGGATGTCAAATCGTCCGAGCTCGACCGACCATTTAGTCAGTCTGCCCGATAAATCCGCTTTTCACAGGACTGCTTTAAGGGGGTGTGAGGTAAGAACGATGATAGTGTGAGCTTCAAAGTAGTGTTTCAACTTCCTCGAGGCTACTACGAGTGCAAAGACGAGCTTTTCTAATGGTAGGTACCACTTCTCAGCGTCTAATAAGGTCTTGCTCGCGTAATAAACGGGGTGCTGGATTCCTACTTTCTCGCACACCAGTGCAAAACTGACGGCGTGGCTGGAAACGGCGAGGTATAAGTACAAGGAATATCTTTCTTAAGGTATGACGAGCAGGGGTGGTGAGCTAAGGTAAGCCTTGAGTTCGTCCAATGCTTGCGAGCAATATTGATTCCATTCTACTGTCTTGTTTCCCTTCATGAGCTGGAAGAATGGTTTGCACTTCTCAGAGGACTTTAAGATGAAATGGTTCAAGGCAGCGAGCATGTCGGTGAGCTTATGTACATCCCGTATTATGTGAGGGGGTTGTACTTTGTTGATTACATCGATCTGGTCCGGATTAGCCTCAATGCCTCTCTTACTGACTAAGTACTCAAGAAACTTTCCTGACTCGACATGGAAAGAACACTTGCTCGCGTTGAGCTTCATTCGGTATTTTTTGAGGATTCTGAAGGTTCTTGATAGGTCCGAGAGGTGGTCTTCTTTGTTCCTGCTCTTGACGAGCATATCGTCGATGTAGACTTCCATGGTGTCTCCCATTTGATCTTTGAGCATCTTGGTGACCAGCCGCTGGTAGGTTGCCCCTGCGTTTTTGAGCCCGAAGGGCATGACTTTGTAACAGTATAATTCGATGGTGGTGATGAACGCTGTCTTGTCTTAATCTGGTGCATACATAGGGATCTGATGATACCCCGAATATACGTATAGAAAACTCATTCTTTCGTGAGCTGAAGTGGCGTTCACCAATTGGTCGATTTTTGGGAGAGGGAAACTGTCCTTAGGGCATGCCCTGTTAAGGTCAGTGAAGTTAATACGACTCTCCATTTCCCATTATTTTTCAAAACTACTACTGGGTTAGATAACCATTTAGGGAATTGAACTTCTCGTATGGATCCTGCATCCAGCAGTTTCTCAACTTCTTTTTCTATGGCTTTGGCCTTCTCGGGCGCAGTTCACCATGCCTTCTGCGTGATAGGTTTCAAAGTGGGGTCAACATGCAACCGATGACAAACCACACTGGGATCAATTCCAGGCAGCTCGTATGGTTCCCACGCAAAAATGTCTACGTTGCTTCTCAATAGAATCATCAATTCCTTCTTTTCTTGATCTGTGAGAGAAGCTCCAATCAAGAATACCCTGTCTTTCTCGCTACCACCAGTTATAACTTCCTCCAGGTTTTCGATGACCTGCTTAGAGGGGAGGAGCCTGGTCTCTTTCACTCCGGGTCTTCCGTACTTTAACTGCTATTTCGAAGGTATCAGACCTTCTTATTCCTCGACCTTCTCTTTGGTCTTTTCGGCCTTCTTCTCTGGTCTTGGGTAGATGGCCACTATGAAGCACCTTCTTGCCATCGCTTGATCGCCATGGATATCCATCACTCCTCTCTCGGTCACATATTTGAGTTTCTGATGGTAGGTCGAGGGGACTGCCTTCATCGCATGTAGCCGCCCTCTGCCGAGGATAGCTTGGTATGGCGAGTCAATGTCGACTACCAAAAACTTAATCATCTTGGAGACACTTCCCGCCCTTACTGGCAGCACGATCTTTCCCAATGGAATAGTCACTTTTCCAGCGAAGCCAACTAGAGGGACAGTGGCTTCCTTCAGGTCGACGATGCTCAACTTCAATTTTCTGAACAGGTCGAGATACATTACCTCGGATGAGCTTACTTAGTCGATGAGCAACTTGTCGACATCGTAGTTGGCTATCCTGAGCGTAATGATCAAGGCGTTATGATGTGGGGTTCTCACTTCCACTATATCTTCATCTGTGAACACGATATGTTTGCTATAGTCGATGACATCTACTCGTCGACGCTTTCTTGATTGTGTCTTTATTGGATCGATTTGAAAAGCTTGCATCAATGCTGTAAGCTTTTTTACTTCCATCCGAGCCGAATTTCCTTGAATCTGTTTCATATCAGATGCCCCATGAATTACTGCGAATTCATGTCCAGCATCATCCTCGAGTACGTTATCAGGTCTTGTTTCTCCATTGGCAGCGACTTTCTCTGCCTTCTTCTCCACAAACTCATTCAGGTGCCCAGACTGGGACAGTTCTTCGAGGTGAGACTTAAGAGCTTTGCAGTGCTCAGTCTTATGTCCTCCCTCTTTATGAAAAGTGCATCTCAGTGCGTTGTTTCTCTTCGAGGGATCTCCTCCCATCTTTCTAGGCCACTTTACAAATGGCTCGTCTTTGATCTTTGCCAGGATCTTGTAGATTGGTTCTTTGAAGACAGTGTTTACTGCCTGAAATGCTTTAAAAGCATCATTCTTGCCTTCGTTCTTGGAGCCATTCTTGCCCCCATTCTTGCCTCCTTTCTTCTGGCTCTCAACCTTATCGCTGCCCTTGGCAGCGAGCCTAGTCCGAGCGTTCTCCCCTGTATTGAGGCATATCAAATCCTCCACCTTGGCGTACTTCTCGATACAGGCCATCAGGTCATCAATGGTTGTGGCCTCCTTCTTTGTCAGGGATTGGTGAAGAAGGCAAGAGTTTGGTGGGATGATCTTGAAAGAGGCCACTGCTACTTGCTCCGAGCACTCCTCAACCACGTTGAATAATTCCCAGTACCATTTTACGTAATCCCGGAGGCTCTCCTGTGGCGTCTTCTTCATTATTAGCAAAGCATCCATCCTCTTAGGATGGGAGCTGCTGGTGATGAAGTGAGCCGTGAAGAGTTCGGTAAGGGACTCAAAGCTTCTGATGGACATGTGAAGGAGCCTCTCGAACCACTTCTGCGTCACATCATACAGACTCGAGGGGAAGATCCGGCACATCAGTGCATCCCGGTGGTTCCAGAGAGTCATGGCTTGCCTGTATTGCCTAATGTGATCAATAGGGTCAATTTTTTCGTCATAGATCTTGAATCTCAGAATAACAAATTTCTTGGGGGCTTCCTCTTCTTCTATCTCCGTTGAGAAAGGAGATTTCATCTGTGTCTTCAGAGCTCGTCTAGCGAGCTCCCTGGTCGATCTGGCACCGCGATGTGCTGGGTGTTGGTCCAGCTCCCTTCGGACCAAATTTTGTATGTTCTCATTGCTACGAGTTGGGCTCCTGTAATGGCGAGCTAGTCGCAGTTGCTTGAGCAGATCGTCATTCGACTCGAGTCCCTCAACTCTTTGGGATCCGGGTCTAGGGCTCCTTCCTCGGTTGTGAGACTTGCTCGCCTGAGGGCTAGGAGTGCGGTATGGACGTCTCTTGGTGCTACGATGAAGTTCTCTCTCCATCCTTTCCAATCTTCTTTTGAGGCGAGCATTCTCAGCCTCTTGCTTGCGAGCAGACTCTCCTTGCTCTTAGAGCCTTGCCTCATAGGCATCGATCAATCTGGAGATTTGTGTGGACTTCACTGGTCCCTGACTTTCTTTCGACGCTTATCGCTCTGGGCGAGCCCTCTGATTTGAACGACGAACTTCGGATCTGATCCTGCGAGGAGAAGGCTGCTCTTGAATATCCCCTGCTTGAGGGGCGTTACTGCTGTGATCAGACATTCTGGATTTTTTGTTAGTGAGGGCTTTTTCAAGGAAGACTAACGTTTCCCACAGACGACGCCAATTGTGGTGACAATTATAATCAACACAAATAAATAAGAAAAATGCAATCACCAAAGGAAATAAAGAACAGAAAATGCCAATCACACAACACAGTATGTACGTGGTTCAGCAAGAATGCCTACATCCACGGTGGTGCAGTCAGTATTATTTCTATATACTCAGGAGAGCGTTTACAAAGAATACAGTGCGTGTCTTTTGCCCCAGGCTTAGGATTTGTTATATACATATTTTTTCTCAAGGAGTGGGGGTATTGGACTCCCCCACGTCCATCTTCTACTCCTAGAATATCTCCTTACGAGATTTTAGGAGTGGACTAAGTCGGAACTATATTCAGTTGGGATACGAGGGCCCCAGACTTTGTGCCATTCCTATTGGGCTACTCGTCTGGGCCTATGACGGTAAATTCGGGTACCCACAATAAGTGTTTGGCTCATGGTTGAACCCATTTATAATGCTTTATATTCTACTAATACACTTAGATAAAACTGTAAGTAGTTTTGTTGAACTAAGTGTTTTCATTAGTTATCATTGGTGACCAATTATGTTTGGAATGTATAGTTATTCCGGTGTTTAACACAGTCGGGTAAAACTTCTTGTGTTTATACATAAAGTTTTACTAACTTCTTATTTTTTACTTTTCAATGACGAAATCAGACATGAAGTTTACAAATATTTCCAAGTCAAACTTTTTTGAAGTTGGAAAAGTTTGAATAAAGATACTTCCAATCTAAACTTTTTTGAAGTTTTAAAAGTTTGAATTAAAGAAACTTCCAACTTAAACTTTTTTGAAGTTAGAAAAGTTTGAAAGTAAGTGGTGGGTGCATCATATCACCGTACTTCGAAAAAAACATAAAAATGAAGCATAATCGATAGAAACTTGCAACTTCATTAAATAGAATAACGGATTTCATTAAATCAAAATTACTGATAATATTTGCGAAGGTGATCGGCATTCGAGGGATTCTTAAATTCTTCTCCCTTCAATGTTTTCGGGAGATACGTTCCTAGTCAGATAGCTGTCGAGATACAATATGAACTATGCCAATTCGGCTAACTTTTTGCCATTCTGGATCACCTTTTTTAAGTAAAAGATCTCCCTGTTTTCAAGTTGGTCGGCTTGACCCTCCGATTGTAGAACCTAGTAGTCCTTTGTTGATAGGCAACCATCCAAGTTACAACATCCTCTCTGACTTCCTCAACCATGTCAACATTTAGTCGCCTCATGAGATCACTTTTAGGGGAGTCACAATTCAGTACTTTGTGAGTCGACATACCTATTTCAGCTGGTACCACTACCTTAGTACAAAAAATGAGCATGTATGGAGTCTCCCTTGTTGCTATTCTTGGTGTAGTTCTATAAGCCCAAAGGACACTGTGCAACTCATTTATCCAGTTCCTTTTGGTATCATCCAACCTTTTCTTCGACCCATCTAACAAAGTTTTGTTAGTAATTTATGTCTGACCATTACACTATGTATGTCCAGGTGCTGAATGAAGCTTTTTAATCCATGACCAAATGCAATATTCTTTAAACTCATCATTATCAAACTGGGTACCATGATCGGTGATGAAAGCATACGGCATCCCATATTGGCATATGATATGTTTACATATAAATTGGAAAACCCTCTGATAAAGCATATCAACCAAAGGCTCGGCCTCCACCCATTTGGTGAAGTAGTCCACTGCTACAACCAAGTACTTGAACCTTCCCTTGGTGGTCGATAATGAACCGACCAAGTCTATTCCCCAAATAGCAAACGATCATGGAGAATTGATGGGAATTAGTACAACCCTGGTCTTCTATGGTCCGTAGCGAATTTTTGGCACTTGTCACACTTTTTAGTAAAAGAGACACAATTTTCCTTCATCATCGAATAATAGTAGCCTTGCATGACTATTCTTTGTGTTAATGATCGGTCGGCTAAATGAGCTCCATTTGATCCTTCATACACCTCCTTGATCAAGTCTTGTACTTCGGTTGGATGAACACAACGAAGTAAGGAGACAGTGTATCCATGTCTGTAACAAATTCCTTTTTTCATAACATAATTAGTTGTTTTGTATCTTAACTTTCTAGCTTTTTTTTTTGTCGAATGGCAACAACCCTTTATTAATGTAGTCCTTGATCGGATCTATCCAGGAAGGTCTTAATTCTACAGATATAATGTTGATTGCTTCCATATTAATGCTTCTATGTGTGAGGATATTTACTGGCATGGTTCGTCAGAGTTCTATTTGAGTGGCTGAGGCCAACTGAGCAAGATCATTTGCTCGGACATTTTCCACCCTTGGAATTCGGACCATCTTAACTGCAAGAAATAGAGAGATAACCTCCATAACTTTATTCAAATATCTTACCATAATTTATCCTTTAACTCTTTATATCTAAAGCATCTGATTGACAATGAGTTGAGAATCACTGTATGCTATTACCTGCTCGGCACCCAGTGATAAAGCGAGTTCCAAACATGTAATCAAGGCCTCGTACTCAGCCTCATTGTTTCGAAGATGGAACTTAAATCATAATGCATATTCCACGTCTAAGTTTTCGGGTTTGTTGATGATAAGTCCTGCTCCACTGCCAGTGACACATGAAGATCCATCCATAAATAATTTTTAAACTAGAATGTCATTGTTGAAGTCTTAATCTGATAATACTCCATACCTGAATATCTTCTTTCTTTATTCAGCCAATCGCTGAGCCCTTTCTTGGGCGGTCGATGATTCTAATTGGTCGATAACAATCTTAGTTTGCTTTTGAGATGAGCGCTATTTCGAAAAAGTATGCTCGGTAGGAAAACTAGAATTATTGGTCACTTCTGCATATGTAAATTCTGCAATAAAGTCTTCTAGTGCCTACCTTTTTAATGTAGTCCTCGGTTTATAAATAATCTCATATTCCCTAAGTTCAAACGCTTAAGGCATCAAACTTCCTAACTTTTTCAGTTTGTGCAAAGCTTTCGAACAGGTAAGTCGGTGTATACTACAATAGTGTGGGCTTGGAAATACGGTATCATTCTCCTAGAGGCTCAGTGAGTGCCAATGGCAGCTTCTCTAAGCGTGGATACCTAATTTTTGCTCCTCGGAATGCTTTGCGAGTGTAGTAAACTAGCTTTTGAACTCCTCTTTCTAGTCGAATCAAAGCCGAGCTAATAGCTGACTCTGAAACATCCAAATATAGATATAACTTTTCTCCCAAAACTAGTCGGGAGAGTAATGGTGGAGACCCCAAATACTTATTCAACTCCAAAAATGCTTTCTCGGATTCGTCATTCCACTCAAAGGTTTTTTTTATCACCTTGAAAAATGAAAGACATTTGTCTGTTGCTCGAGACACAAAACGGTTCAGAGTTGCCACTCTTCCAGTTAGTTTTTGCATGTCCTTCTTGCATGTAGGGACTACATCTCCATTAATGCCTTTATCTTGTCAGGATTGGCCTTAATTCCCCTCTGGTTCATGATATATCCTAAGAACATCCTATCTTATACCCTAAATATGCATTTGGTCAGGTTGAGCTTCATCCGGTGTTTCTCTAACTGGTCAAATGTCTGAGCCAAGTCTTTTATGTGGTTGGTAGAATCTTTCCTCTTGGTGAGCATACCATTCACTTACACCTCCATGTTCTTGCCTATTTGTTCTTCAAATACTTTGTTCACCAGCCTTTGGTATGTTTCTCCACTATTTTTCAGCCCAAAGGGCATAATATTATAACAATATGTTCCTCGGTTAGTGATAAAGGAAGTGCTCTCTTTGTCTTCTGGCTTCATTTTAATCTGGTTGTAACCAGAAGAAGCATTCATGAAACTAAGTAACTCGTGACCTGTAGTTGCATCTATTGGCTGATCAAACCTTGGTAAAGGAAAATGATCCTTTGGGCATGACTTATTGAGGTCAGTGAAGTCTACACTCATGTTCCACTTGTCATTCTTTTTACCATCACCACATTAGCCAACCCACTGAGATACTTGACATCTTCTATAAACTGGGATCTATGTAACTTTTTCACTTCCTCCTGGATTGCCATGTTCTTCTCAGGACTAAATACTCTGTGTTTTTATTTGATCGACTTAGAATCTTTGTAGATATTGAGCTCATTGCAGATGAAATTAGGATCAATTCCTGACATATCCTCATAGCTCCAAATGGACACATCTTTCATTCTCTCAATAATGCAATCAGTTCATGTTTAAGGGATGGTGTCAAGCTCGAACCAACTTGAGTTGTCTTTTATGGCTTCTCCTCATCAAACACAATAGTTTTTATTGCCTCCATAACCTGTCCTTTAACTAGATCTTCTTCTTCCTGAGGATCCAAGGTGTCAGTATGGTAGGTGGTAGTACTCTTTTGGACTTCCTATTATTCGACTGAGGTGTAATAACATTCCCTAGCTTCCATTTGGTTGCCATTTACCATGTTGACTCCGTAATTAGTAGGAAATTTCATACACTGATGTAAATTAGACGGTACTGCCTCTAACTACTTCATCCCCACTCTGCAGCTAAAGGAACGTTTTTATCCAACACAAAGAAGTGAATCCTCTCTTTCCTACTCGTTGGCCAAGTGCCGACCAGTACATCTAACTTGATTATTCCTAAGAGATAAACTTTTTCTTCGGAGAATCCTCTAAGAGGCCTGTGATAAGGTTCCAGTTTACCATCTCGTAGCCCAAGGTTGTGGAAATAATTATAAAATATGACATCTTCTAAGCTCCCATTATTTTCCATGACTCTTGCTACAATGTTATGATGAACCCTATAAGTGATGACCAGTGGGTCATAATGGGGGTAAAGCACTCCGTTCAGATCATTCTTGGAGAACCCGATCACCAATCTGTCCTTATTGACCTTTCTAGGTCGACCATCTGTGCCTTCGGATATGTTAATCAATCTAATAGAAGGACAAGATTTGGATTCATTTAGGTAAGCATTTCTCTCGGTAATCTCGTCTCCTCCATCGGCATCTCCTCCTACAATGAAATAACAGCTAAAAGAAATCACCCCACCTCAACTTCAGGCTCCTCATGTTTCTTTAGTAAGTCGGAGTAATCCTTATAATTAGTGTTATATGCCCTTTTTGCATCATTTTTTTCTCGACCAGGCGTCTGGGACCATCTTTTGGTGTCCCGACCACCAGTTCGATAAAAAAATTTGGTTAATTTTCCCCATCGAATAAGATTTTCCACTTCATTCTTCAAGACGATGCAATTATCGGTGGTGTGCCCATGATCTCTATAAAAATCACGATATTATGATTTGTCTCTCCCGCTGGGAGGTGACTTAAGATTTCCAGGACAATTTAAATCCTTGCTACCCCTGATCTCCCCCAATATGTGATGAACACCCTTGGTGAGAGGAGTATACTCATCATACTTCCTGATTTTGTCAACCTTCTTGTCTTTCTGATCTTTTTTGGTTGAATTCTCCTAACTTTCAGTTTTCACGTCTGAAGCTTCTTTAGCATCCATAGCCTCATCGGCGTTCATAATTTTCCTAACCTTACCCATCAGTTCTGTCATAGTTTTGGGAAATTCATTGCTAGCGCATAATAGAGATCCTTGGCGAGCAACCCACTCATTAGTGCTGCAATAGCAGTCTTCTCTTCGCAATCAACCACCTCTAATTTCTCATTGTTGGAGCGAGTGATGTACTCCTGAGTACTTTCTCCCGATTTTTGGTGCACGGTCAAGAGATGAGTAACACTATTGATCGACATATCTGGGTTGGGACTGTGCTGGAACTAGAGAACTGTAATGACCCCACTTTTATATATAGTTTGTTTTTACACTCTTGTGTTACTTATTATCTCATAAATGTTGTATTATTAGATATGTGGTATTATTGGCTATCAATATAACAAACCCCATTTTAATTACGAAGAATCAACTGTAAATTGGATCAAATCGAAGTCTTATGACATATCTTAAGGCAAATAATAAGTTTTGGGCTAGAAAATATAATTTTATGAAACTTTAAGGACTAAAATAAAAATATAAAATGGTCCATTTTGTAAATAAAATATTTTCAAGGACCTCTAATAAATATTCAAAATATATAGTGTGAAATTACAAAAATACCCTTCATGTGTGAAATGACCCTTTACCCTTATCACCTTTCCACCACGTGCTGGTCACTTCCACATGTCATCTGTAGAGAGAGAGCTAAAACACATGTCATCATTTGGTGATATTAACACTGCACGACCACTCTGGATCGCGACACCTCGGTGTTGAATCACCAATCCAAAAAGCCTAGTCATTAGACACGTGTCAACACCGTAATACTTTTGGAAACCTATAAATAGGGCCTTAGGGTTCATTTGAAACTCACACCAATTCCTTGAGAATTATAGTAAGAAAGAGTGATAGAAAGCTTGGGAAATATCTTAAGAAGGAGATCTATAATTTCGAAGAAAGAATTCATTTCGTAGGCATGATTTTATTTAAATGTTATAATGTATTTTTATAGTTTTAATTTTGTGTTTTATAGCTTTACTTAGTAGTTATGCTGGTAAAATACACTAAGGACTTCACTAATCAAAACTTAAAGTTTAGAAGAAATCGAAGTTGATTTTATTTTCATGTAAACTTGTTTGAAATTGTATATATGCTTTTAAAAATGATTTTTTAAAAGTAATTGCTCGTTATTATGGAATCCCATTTAAGTAATTCCAAAGTCAGGCCCGGTGAAATTCTGTCTAGACGAGATGGTATTTAAGTGGTGCCCCTATGACCCTCCATCTCTACTGGGAATGAATCCGAAAATGTTCTGTCTAGAGGAGATGGTATTTAAGCGGTGCCCCTGTGACCCTCCATCTCTACTGGGAACCGACTGATTAGGAAGAACTATGAATTGAATCCTTTAATTACGATCAATAAGTTTTAAAAGTTAAGAAAATGGTTTTTAGTAATCCTTTGAAACAAGTTACTATTAAAATACAATATGTAGACTGGACCTTGTTTAGAACATATACTTAAACCTTTATCGTATTTGTTAGATTAACGTGCGATCGAAGACTCATTATCTATAATTTCGACCTCTATTTTAAGTGAGTACTCTATGCAATTTCTTGCGCATTTTAATTATATTATATTATGCAAACTATGTATATTTTGTGAAATGCTTTTATTCTTAAAATGCTTCTGATACCGATGATTCCTTCGTTTGTTATATGTTTATATCTCTCCATATAAACATCTGATTTGAATTCTAAAATTATTGATTCGGCCTATGGAAACTCTCTTACTATGTTGGCCTTGACTACCGGGTGGAAATATTTGGGTGGTACCTTCCCAGCTGGTTTATCGCTGGTGTGCCCTAAACAAGGCGTTGTTCCAGAAATCATGATTATCTGTCTGTGATGTTATCAGTGGAAACATTTGGTAACACTATCTGTCTGGGTATTAGAGTGTACATGGCCACTAAAACTGAATAATTGACATATGCTCAATTATTTTATCTGCTCTGTTCTGAACTATTTATTCTGAATATATATATATATATATATATATATATATATATATATATATATATATTGTCATCTACTTTATATATATTACTTGAAATTCCTATCTTTATGTATATACTTTCTGTTCTAAATTGAATAGGTATTAATTTTCTGAAAAACCCTGGAATTTCTGGAGATTGAATCTCATTCAGCTTTTAGCTAACGTTGTATAAATAACCATTTTTCAGGAAATAATTAAGTTTGTGGATGGAACGAAAAAGGACTATGTTGAAGATTTAGCTTTTAAAGCTCTTTTTGTTAACTTAAGTAGAAGTTTGTTTAATTAGATAGAGAATGTTTAGCTCTTTGTGTCAAGTTGTAACTCGTTGATATTTTAATATAAATGAAGTTCCCTTTCGAAGCTCTGATGATGTAATTCCTTCACTTTCAGTATTTTACGATTCATAACCATGTGATTATACTTCCGCTACATATATTTTAAAACAAAAATTTTAAGGCCAGAATATTGGATGCCTTGGTGGCATGTCAAGACACTCGTTCCCTACTATTTTCGAGTCGGGGTCGTGACAAGAACACTCTGCAATGCATCTCGTCAGGGACAATATAGATATCAATAGCAGCTTGATATTGCTCAATATGAAGGACTGGATCAGTTTTTCCATCATACTTGGGGGTAACAACTTGTGACTTAAATTTAAAAGGAGTGGGCCCGAATAAAAGGGGGGCCCTTTATAAAACTTCTTTGCAAAGGATTTTTAGTTTTGGTCATTTCCCCCAGCCGATCTTCTAGTCATTGCATGGATCCTTTCCATGAATGTTCATCTGGTTTAGACTTGGCCGAAGCATCTTTGGTGGCTTTACTATGCATATGTGCTGAGCTCACTTCTTGAGAAGTCTGTTCGGCATGCACTGAGCCTATCATGCTAGCCCTAGACCGCATGAATCCCTCTATTTATTTACGGGATCGATCTGGCTCTCTATGATAGCCTCTGGTTGTTTGGGGACCCAAACGAACAAAGGCAGATGCCTTACTCAAATGCTCAAACATACTCGACCACTAGTTGGAGAAAGACCAACCATTATAATAATCCGTAGATCAGATTGACAATGTTACCCTAGGACGGTAAGATCTGTCATGGGAGGACCTGGATCGATAACTTCTATCATTCCTGACTAATGGAGGTGGCATGTCCCTACGGGACGGTTTAACGGTGGACTTATCTTGCAACGTGCGAGCCAATTGCCTAACTGACTCCTGCATGGTTTTCTGTCCCTTATCCAGGTTAAGCAAAATTTCCTGAAGATTTTTCACACTAAGGGGAGCAGATGGATCTGGATTATTACCTTCTACCGCAAGGCTACTCTCAGGAACAATTGTCATTCTTTAGAGAACTTCCAAAATGAACAAAAGGAATAAAAGAGGTAGATAACGATGACAAGCAATCGTTCCCACAGACGGCGCTAATATGTTGATATCTAAAAATAGAGTGTGTACAAATTTATAATCACAGATAAATAGAGGTAAATAAAACAAGCAAACACACAACAAACAAGATTTTTAAAGTGGTTCAGCTATAAGGAAAGCCTACGTTCATTGTTGGTATTATTTCGGATGATTATAATAGCTTAGTGTTGGGTGTGCTTGCGATGGAATCATTAATCCCTTTGAACTAAGGGAGATCATGCATTTATACTGGTTAGGAACCCAAGAGATGGAATACCTTTATATTTCCACGCATTTACATCTGCATACAATAAATAAGACTCTTGATATACAGTGTTGGCCGCCATTTCGCTCGAGTAACCTTTGCAATTCATGACAGTTCACATTCTTTGTGTTGGTTGGTATGCTAACTGACTAAGTGTTTCTAGAGCCGATCAAGATAGCTGGGTAAACATGTAGGAAGACAAGTGTCTGCTTTTCATGGGTCCACGTAGGAGAGTAATTTTCACATACAACATCTTCAATCCCAAATTTCCCTTAGTTACTTGGTGAGAATTTAACATATAATTCCATACCCAACTTCTACATTATAATTAGAAGAGAGAAATCCAAATTTTTATCAAAGAGTAGCCTACAAAATATATTTTCAATTATATGGGAAATGCTAATAAGAATATACAATTATCCAACTCAATTCAATTATACTAATTTAGACTAAAATAATCAAATATATAATGACATGAATTGAGTCCATTGTTTTATTTGTAAAAATCATAATTTTTGTAGTGTGGGCTGATAAGCCCTAATCATTTTACTCAAATTTATAATTTATAAAAATTATTTAGGTCACATTTACTATTTACATCATGAGAGGAGAGAATAGAATTATCTTACCTCAATTGAAGAAACTCAATCAACAAAAGTATTAAAATGGTATAGAGAAAAGCCTTTTTGAATTGGTTTAATTGTGTCTCCAATTCTCCCTCTTAAAATTTACTCAAATGTTATCGCAAAAATTCTTTGAGAAAAATATAATTTTTGGCTAGAATAAAAAAGTATATTATTAGGGTTGGAAATATATTATTCTTGTAGAATTTTGTTGAGGTTTATGGATCATCTTGTGTAATAGGAATGGAGGAGTATGGTTTATTTAGTATTGGCTCTGTGAGAAATGAAAAATGAATTGGCGCTCATTCTTAAGAAGCATCCACCACCAATTTTTTTAATATAAATGCTCCACTTTTAATTTTAAAATTTTCCTTTTTAATATTTTTTTTTATTTTCTCTAGTTATACCTAAATTCCTTTCATTTTCTTTCTTTAATAACCGTAACCCTAAACCTTTCTCCAAGTAACTTCCTTATTACCAAAGTACCATTTATCTTAACCCATAGTTTTTTTGTGCCAAACTTTTCATTTACTTTCTATATTTATAATTAAATCCCACACTTCTATTCATATAAATTATAATAACTTTCATAAATTTTATTTCAACTTCCACTAACAGCAATAAAACTTTATTCTTCACTTAATTAATTATGAAATTCAAGTTTAACTTAAAATAATTATTTAAATTTCTCCTTAAAATCCGAATTTATTAATTATAATAATTAATTAAATTTCTTTAAAATTACGGGGTATTACAATGGCACTGGTGTCTTAATATTTTCTGATTACGAGAATTACATGCATCAACATTCGCCTGGTATAGGGATGGTAACGGGTCAGTTCGAGGTCTGGGAAAGCATCCCCGTCCCCGTCCCCGTCCCCGTTAGAAATATTATTTTTCGTCCCCGCCCCCATTCCCCGTTATAACGGATTCGGGGATCCCCGTCCCCGTTTAAAACGGGTATCGAATTCCCCGTGGGGAACCCGTTTTTTTTTAAATATATATTTTTCTCTTTAAGCACCTAAGTAAAAATTACATTTAAATTACATCTCAAATAGAATATGATTAAACACAACTAAAGTGCAATATTTCAAAATCCAAACTTTGCAACTCCAAAATCTCCAAAATAGTTTATAGTTTTACAACATAACATACAAATCAAACAAAGTGCATTGTTTCAACAAAATAATAAACAAAATGAATTCGCAATATCCTCCTAGCCTTGCTTGCTTCTTCATCCATTGGTATCGTGCTAAACTTTCCCTTCAATCAATCACCTCAACCATTTGTCATACAACTTTCCACCTATACAAGTTACACGACGTATTAGTTTACAACAATATAAACAAACATAACTAAACTAAGAAGTTCAATGCTAATATAATAATTAAATTATTACTTCATCATCGCTATCTTCATTTATGGTACCTCTCTCAAATCGTGTTGTACAATAACCTGAACCTACATAATAATAGAATGATGCAATAATTAATAAAGGTAAAAAGGATAAAAAAAATTAGCATTCAATATGCTAAAGTTATTACCTTGAATCTCGGCCCATAACCAATCTTGAGAATACATGAATGCTTCCAAAGTCTTTGGATGAAGTCTACTTCGATGTGGGCTCACAAATCTACCAATAGTACTAAAAGCCGACTCTGAAGTAACAATTGATATGAGTCGTGAGGGCTTTCTTCTTTTCCTCCTCCTTTTTCTACTCATTTTCCTCCTCCTTTTTCTTCTCTTTGGCGATCAAATTTTTGTCACCAGCCTTAGAGGACTCGCCCTCAGCCTTCTTCTGGGACTAAGCTCTGGCGGGAAGGAGGATATTTTCATCATCATCATCCTTGATCAGGAAGACCCCCCTCTCAGTAGGAGCCATGAAGAAGTGTCCTCGTCATGAAGAGGAAGATCAGGGATATTGTCCACCGGGCGAGCAGTAAAGCTGCCGGTAGTATTGGTATACTCGATAAGGGAGGCTGATTTGGGGTGTTCACTATCTGGAAGGTACTCTTGCACTTTCCAAGCCTTCAGCAGGTCGGCAACCTTGATATCCTGGAGGGAAGGCTCCTTGTTTTTCTCACGAGCTGCACGAAGACAACCAAAAAAGCACAATTAGCAACACTACAGAAAATTTACAAACAAATATAGGTGATTAAAGGATCAAGTGTTAACATATATCACCCCCACAGTCTGGGCACAAAAACCCCGTGTATTCTTCACTATCAGGGAGAGGTGGATGTTGCCAATTTCTGGTGATGAACCCTTGATCCCAATTTGTTTGTTGGAATCAGGGAGGTTTACGACCAACACTCTATTGGCCTTCCTTGCCTTCAAGTAAAGAAGGCCATTTGTTATATGAGACTAGGTGTAAAAAGACCTGATCTCTGGGATGCCCATGTTGGTTCCATAAAGCTCATTTATTCGATTTACCCCGTTGAATATACGCCAAGTATTAGGAAAACCCCAAAGAATTCAAAAAAATTATAAAAACATATATTTGGGGGAAATGTCAATCCCCCCTGCACCACAACAATGGTGTGAATCCAGTGTCCCCCATTGATGGCTATAACATTTTTGGGCATGGGGGCACAGTCGATTGTAACCCAAGATGAAATGGAGTATGTTTTTCTAAATTCATCTACACTTTTACCGTGGAGAGTGTTTGACATTTTTCGGAAGAATTGATCCCTACAACGAAAAACAATGGAAGAACAAGAGGAAAGCCACGAAAATAATAAAATGAGGAAATAGGCGATAGAGACTTACAAATAAAATTGGAGAACGCAAACGAGGAAACTCTGGAGTTTCTGATAACAGAAGACTAGTAGCAAAAATGACAGTTTAGGTATCAAGTAAACCCAGTTTGAAAGACCATGAGTAATCAAAAGGTTCAGGAACCGAGGGGATTTTTGGCGCTTCACTCTTTGCCCGGACGAGCGTGCCCTTGCAACTTCGGCTTATTTACAAGCACGACCCCCCTAGTTCAAATTCATAAAAATGGGTTAATGTGCAACAACAATAAAATCCTCTGGCCCGACGATTTTTGGCCAAAAATTTTAGGGGCAATTGTGGGGATCAAAATATAATTTAGCCCAATTCAAGATTGGGCGACCAAGCCCAACAACATTAGGGTAGGACTGGCATAGCTTACCAATAAAAAGGATTATTGCCTCCATTTATTACGTGAATAAATACAAACATGTTAACACTTACAATCAGCTCTATTGTTTACCCAAAATCTCGAATGAGATATTTAGGGAGTCACCGTGCATGCTTATCTCAAGCCAAGGGAGTTCCTTGACTGATTCAACCACTACGATTTTATACAACTATAAATACAGTCCACACCCCAAGGCCAAGGGGGATGTAAATTCAAAACATTAAAAGAACTTAATAAAAATATAGTAACCTCCCCGTGGACATAGGCAATTTGCCAAACCACGTATATTTGTGCGATTGACATTTTTACATTCATTCTTTAATTGTTTTTTGTAATCTTTTTAATTGTGATTAATTTGCACTCACAATCCCCAAGCTAGTTCAAAAATCATTTTCCTTACAAATATGTACCAACACTACTTTTATTCACTCTCATCAACCTCTTCAATTTCATTCTCAATCTCTCATTTTTTTCTTAATCTCTTTAATGTAGACATCTTTTTAGTCTAACTTATGTATGAGGCCAAGGCTGCATTAGAATAAAGCAAACAGACACTTACATATTCAACTAAACTGGGCTTGAACATATACTGATCTTACAATCCTAAAATCCTTAAAATCAATTGAAACAATATTAATTACAACATGACAAGCTTACACATTGTTGACGCCTTAATACTCTTCCCCACTGCTAGTACTACTACTACTACTACTATTGTTCTGAAAATTTTGATCTGCTTTTGGCTGTTCAGAGAGAATATGAGTCGGCCACAAATCTGAAGATGATGGATATCGAGCATGTGGTCTACTAACATTTGGCTTAAGCTTGGATATAGTGTCTGCAGGCTCGGGGAAAACTTGTGCGTCGTTATGCAAGGGAACAACAAAAACAGGACCCACAATGGATGTTGCCTGTGTTTCAAGATGATCTCCCAACGGTTGTGTAACAGTAGTAGTGTTTTGTAATTGGGAAGGATTAATTCTCCACAAAGAGTTGGAAGAATTCTTGTTTTGTATCTCAGTTTGCAGTTTCTCAACTTGATTGTCTAGGGCAAATTTCTCCTCTTCTAGCTCGTTCTTTTCAACAGTAACCTGTCCATTCATCAGCCCAAATACATAAATTATCAAACAAACCAATGTGGTTGCAATATCAACAATCACGATTTCCGAGCAATTTGACATTTTGAGGATTTATTTTCATCTTTAGTTTAATGCCTTGACGGATGACAATTAGACCCTTTTTTCACTTCCTAGTTCTTACTTTATGTATTGAAACCAAAAGAAACTAGAAGTGTGAAGGGAAAAGAGCAAAAGGTAAAAAGTGAATTATGCAATTTTGCCAGAACAATCATAACACTAATCTGAATGAGAAGAATGGTTTTTTGAGACTTACTCCATTACACGTCCCCCCCCCCCCCCCCCCCCCACAGCCATAACACCCATGCAACAGATGTGCACAAGGTACTATTGGATAGATGCACACGATGCACACGATGCCCCCTTCCGGGTACTTTTTAGCGACGTTTTTTTAGCACCAAACTGGATCTTAAGCATGAAACACATAGTACAATGAAGATTTATGCATTAAAAATAGTCAGGGAAGTTTCTTGGAAAAATTGCATACTACATATTTTTATACTTTAGCATTGTACCCATGCGTGGATCCATTTTTTTTTATAACCCTAAACCTCCACACAAACGAGCCATTTGGATTCCCCCATGGGATCTAAATAAGGGGGAGACGCTATGCCAAAGTCACCCTAGCACACGCCCTGCTTAAAGTCTGGTATCCTTTAGGGGGTTTTGAACTCGAGACCTATGGTCTTTTTCCATTCGCCCCTTACCGCTGGGCTAACTAGGGTGTATCATGTTGGACCATGAACCAAAAGAGAATCATGAAACATAAGTGGTAAAAGGGGGCACAAGTTACCGTAAGTAAACACATTTTTTCTTGAAACATATGTAAGGCCACATTTTAGTAGGGTAAAGAAAATCAATTTCTCATTAATCAGGTTGGATTTTAAGAACTTACATATTGAAATTCAGATAAAAGAGTTGCATTCTCTTTTTTGAGACAATCAATCTGAGCAAGCAGTTCTCGAAGTAGACTAACAGAATCACTCAATGTAGAGGACTTCCCTTTGTTCTGATGAGACGGTTCTGCAGAGAAGATTATACCATGAATAGGCAGCCAAATTAAATTCGTACCGAATCCATGCTAGTAAACAAATGAAATAAAAGGAAAAAAAAACTAAGCAATAAAAAAATTTGGACTGTACCAAGAGTTTTGGCCAGATCTAGAAATAGCACATTCATATTGTCCCGTTTCAGCTTCTCCCTTTCTGCTTTATGAACTCTCCTTGGAACTTTCCCAGGCTTCTTTTTGCCGGGGGAAGACCTACAACATATATATCTATAAACATCAAACACAAATGCTACTATACCAACAATAGTACCTATTGACAATTGGCATTATGAAGTTTTCGAAACATCAGAACATTTCAAAGTTGTACTATCTTCTGTGAGGTTGTTGCCAACAATGGACCCAGGTTGGGATGTTTAAAACTATGCAGAATTCAGCTAAGTACAAAACCCATATTTCTAGAACTTTATTGTGCACTCCCTGCTTTTTCTAAAAAATTCTTCGTGGCTATAGAATATCTGCGTGAGATAGGGACATAGTTGTGGGTTTTCTGCTAAGTAAAGCTTTTTAGTAGAGGGATGACCCTGAGAAGGGACACTAGTCCCCTCAAAAGACACATATGAATATAAGTAGATAACTTCACTTCAAGGACATAGGTACAAACTCCCCTTGAAAGTATCGACGTAAAACAAGCCCTAATATTTCTAAATGGGTAAATAAGAAAAATCATTTAATATAATATTTTGGGATGCTCTCTCCTTAAAGAAAAGTTACATTTATATAAAGGAAGGAATACTAGATGGGGACAATGACTGCAGAGAATAGGAAGTGAGACTGGAATGATAAGTGAACATAATTCCTACTTGTATTTCACGCGAGTATATCATATTGAACCTAAAATGCTGCTCACTCACTAGTCATAGAGTTACAAGCTTTCTTCCTCAATATTAAATTTATAATTTGCAACTTATAATGCATAAATCAACATCTAGTACTGATAGAATTTGTGCACGAGTTCAATTTAATAATTTAAACCCGCTATAAACTTTGTTTCTTCATCCAACCATAGAAGTTATCTGTTTCTATGAAGGAAAATCAGCAAGGGAGATACAGTCAGCAATAAAAACTAGCTGCTCCATCTTGCAACACACAGCTGGAATCAAACATCACGTGATGAATGCTTATATAAAATACATCTTAATATTTAACATTGTAATATCTTTGCAAACTAAACCAGTTGTGTGTGTGTGTGTGTGTGTGTGTGTGTGTGTGTGTGTGTATAAGTCTTTAACATCATTTTTTAAATAAATATTGAATTTTTTTTATATGATAATCAAGGTGCACCCTACAGATAACTAATATCATGATCGATGCCTTCGATAAACTTTATGCTCCAATCGAAGCAAGATTCATAATGTTTAGACCAAAGAACATCTTAAACTTTTAAAATTTCAGAATTTTCAATTCCTTGCCTGTTAATTTAAGTCGCAGAAGAGCAACCCAATTGTTTGCTATGTACTTTGAATCTGTATATTTATTTACAATCAAATACAGTAATGTTGACACAATTTATCATTCAAATTTTTTTCATTGACTATATTATATGATGCTTCACCACACAAACTATACATACCTGCTAACCAATGTATCAACCATTGCATTGGCATCCTCATCCAATTGAACAGGGGTCTCAGACACCATACTCAGCTTTGTATATCACTCCACCAATTTTACTGCTGTATATATATCTACAAAGCAATAAATTGATATAAAGGCGCTTGACTTACTAAAATGCACTCTGCTGCAACTGTCATACATACATGATACCACTTGTAATCTTAGTAATTCAGTATGTTGTATGTTTTAAAGCGCGCGCGCACACACACACACACACGGCATTATATAAATTTTCCCAGCTTTTTGGCTCCAAACACAATATTAATCTAAGGATCCATTTGATTGGTGTTGAATCGTTGATTAGTTTTCCATGAATTATTCTAGTTTTCATTGTTTTACTTTTGTGGTGCTTGAATTCAAATACATTCTATGGAAATAAGTTATAAATATGAAAAGTGCTTCATATTTTTATCATTTTGCATCTAAAACATTTCTTATCCACCCCAATTGATTTCAATTAAAAACTTCAAAGTAAGACCACCACTTCTATCTTTTTTTTTTCTAACTTCTCATAAAAATGAACTATATTTTAATTATTTTCCAACTTTATAAACAAACACGTCCTTATATTTTTTTTCAGGAGTTTGGTTTAACCAATATTATCATATTCTATAGTGGCATGATACACTAAGTGCCTCCAATATATAACTCCAATTGGACCAAAAGTTGAAGTTATATTTTGAGATATAAGTTTGAACCAGTTTTTAACTTTCAATGGACTAAAATAATGGCCGACGGCCGTTTTCACGAATTTATGTGAAAAAATAGATTTGGAAAAGCCCACCACCACACACAAACACACCCCAAAAAATACGTAACCTCCTTTTTTTTTTGTAAAAAAATTACTCTAAATTGTACAAGTAGTACTTTGTAGACACTTTTCAACAAGAAAATATATCATTTTTTTAGCAATATGGGTCTTTGCAACAATTAGGTTTAGGTCCAAAATCATAACTAGCCACCAATATTAACGACTAGCCTAGTGTGGGGTACTATATATGTTGGAAGCTACATATTTCCATCAGGGACAGTTATTTGATAAACACAACATATTTAACGCTCCCCCTTGGATCAAATCCAATTGTGCTACTCAACCTAGACCGAGTACTTGGCGCACCGGACCCGAAGTCTGCCCCAGAGCCACCAATATCGTCACCAACCAGTGTGGGATTTTATCTCAAAAGGGAATAGCTGAGATGTGGGATAATTATTAAACACACAAAAGATGTTTTAACAGCAACATATGCAGATTCTAGGTATATAGGAAAACGGTAAAAAATAAGCACTTCAGTAGCTTGTTGAAAAAATGCATAGTTAGGCGGGTATTGCACTTTTACCCAACAAAATCAAGAAACATGAAGCACTTGAAATTAACAGCTGACCAAAATTTTCTAATACTAAAATAGAAACACTGGTCAATTCAAAACATATAAAAGATCTAAACTTTAAATAGGCAAAACTCAACTCTTACAAACTAAATTCACCCACGATATCTAATCTGTCCTGGAGAGAGGAAATGCCTGTCTCCATTATTAATTTCAAAATATGAAAAGAAAAAAAAAATCATTTTTTACAAATGATAGACAAAACATGAGACCTGATTTGTGGCGGGGAGAACAAAATACATACAATTTCAATAGATGCAGGTGCAGGCGCAGCAACTATAATGAAGCAGTTAGAACAATATACATGTAACATGTACATAAACATGAGATTATTACATATATTAAATGGGCTAACCCAAAGTTCGATTTCAAAACAAAATTTTATACGATAATAATAACTCGTACCTGGGAATTTTCTGGTTTACTTTGAAGAGAGAGAGAGAGGAGAGGCAGTAGTACTAGTAAATAGTACTGTGTAGTGATATAAAGGAGACAAAGTTAGTTTATTCCACGTGAGAGCGTGTGGCAAACACCTGCCCTTAACGGGCAAGTAATCCGACCATGTGAGCACGTCACGAGGTCAAATTGACTTTACTCACGATTCTACCCACGAATATTGTTCGATAAGAGGACTAAATTAAAATGTGAATAAGGATATATTGGTCTAATCCAAAAAGCTGTTGTAGGAAAGGGCGTGTTTGCGCCATGACATGATACCACGTGTCTCTTATAAAAGACTATTATATAATATAATATGGGTTACTTTGGTCAGGCTATATCCTTCTATCCGTCCCCAGCTCGGTTTAGGATCACAAAATTTGACCTTACAATACTTTGATTTGAAAAATGTCATTTTGTGCCATTTGATAGCATTTAAATTTCTCGAAGTGAAAAAAAAGCTGCATTTTTCAACTTTTTATGTTTGATTAGTCAATTTTTCTACGTGGAATGATCATATTTTACAAGTTTTATTATTTGATAGCTTAAATTAGGCAAGAGATTGGAAAAACTTGTCTATGTAAAAAAAATATTTTTTAGAAATTCTTAATTATAATCATTAATTTTTTGGAACATGGTAAAAAAAATTGTGGGAGAATTATCCAAACTATCCGAACAACTCGGATTGAGTGACACCTACTCGACAACTCATGATAAAGGATTACATTTTGGGATAAGAACAAAGGGGAGTCCAATCAGCGACAATCTCGAGGCTAGATCTATTCGATTGTACCACAACTGCATCTAAGAGTCTTAAAGTCCTACACGACTTTCCTCCATCTCTTCTTTATAAATATAACCCCCACCCATAGGAAAAGGAGCGTGTAATTCTTTCTATTGCGAGTTGATCTCCATAAGTACAAGTCCAAATGAATCTGCAAAACAAGTTAGTACAAAGCATAAGAAGAATATATACCGATGTAATAAGTTAAAAGAAGTTATGTCACAACAATATAGAGGGGCTAAAGTGCAAATACTAGATAAATTAATGGTGAACACTTTGATTTTATAAAATGAAAGGTCACACAGATCAAAATCCAATAAACAACCACAAACTACATTTTCATTTCTCATTCCACAAGTTCAATACAAAACAACTTAATACATTACAACCAATTTAAAAGAAAGAAATACAAATAAAATAAAATAAAATATAAAATAATAGGCGTCCCATAAATGTCAAAAAATGACCCACTGCAGCAGTAGCCTAGTAGCCGGAACCACTAGGATCAGAAGGATCCAGAAAGTGAGGAGGTAGCGCTGTGTCCGAATCATGCCTCTGCAAGTAAATGTCTCTCATCATGGCCTGCATCATTCGGTACTCGTGCCTCTGTTGCGCTCTAGCCTGCCTCTGCTCGGCTCTAAACTGTCGGCGCTCATCTCTATCCTGCCGCAGATCAGCCTCCTGCTGGTCTAGGCGGGACTTCCATGTAACCCACCTCAGCTGGGTCTCCTCCCAGCGCTGGTCTTGCACTGCCCTGAATGCCTCAAAGCGTCATCTACATCTGTGGGTGACACGTGAGCACCCTCACCCTGCTCCATCTCTTTGATCTCAGCCTCCTCCGTTGCCATATCAATCGACCATGTCCTGTCTGCCGCCTCTGCCCTCTGTTTTTTGTTCCCTAGTCCCCCCCAAGCATGAGTCAACATATTCGATATATTGTCCTTTGTGAGAAGCCCTAGTGGCTCACGCTTGCGATCAACATCGTACTCAGGGCAACCGTGGGAAGTACAGATCCTCGTGATGAGGGCAGGAAATGGAAGGGAAAATCTCCAGGCAATCTTCTTTGTTGTCGCCAGCATCGTCTTCAAAAATATTTTGGGCAAACTGATATCGCCTAAATCATGAAGCATAGTGTAGATGAATGTTGCGTGCTTGTGACGAACCTCTGACCGGTTGTTTGTCACCATGAATGAGTGGACGTTGATATAGTGTAGAAGTCTCGGTAAGTCTGCCATTGCCGCCGAACGAATTACACCATTCTTTCAAACCTTTCCCGACGCAAGGGCCACTATCAATGTCGCCCAAACATATCCCCATCCATAAAGCTGATCGGATCCGCAGGGAGTGGCACACCCATGTAAGCTGCTAAATCAGAAAGGCGGAAAGGTATCCGCACCCCACGAACCATGGCCTCATACGTAGTCGGCCCCTTCCCCCTCACCTCTACCAATGTCGCATAAAACATACGGACAAGCTCTTCATTAATGCGCCCATTGGTAGTGAGAAAGGGCTCCTATCCCTGTCTGCGTAAAAGTAAACGCGCCTCCCATGGTATAAGATCAAGGGTCCAGGCAAAATGATAACCCAACGATCACTCGGATGTCTGAAAATAGGCCTGATACCAGTCTCGCTCCTGCTCGCAACGAAACCCCTCGAAGCCCTGGTGGGGCATGCACCTAGTAAACTTGTATTTCTTGATGTTTGTCATTTCAACCTACAAAACAGTAATTAAGCAATACAAAAAAATTGTAAGCACAATTAATGGTTAATTAGTGTACGAGTTGAAATAGTGGGTGCACGTGCGCAAAACCGAGGGAAAAAATCAACATTGCGATAAATTTGTCGAAATGCGACAACGAGTGAAAATCACCCAAGTGTGCGCCAAAAAATGGATTGAAAACTGTTTGGGGCATTTTAGCGAACACTTGGTGTGCGCAATGTGCGTCGAGGGTGAAAATACCACTTTGAACTAACAAAATAACCCCATTCATGAACACAACAACAATGCAACAATACACATGTGTTCATGAATGGATGTAAATCCATAATCGCAAGTGAAATCAGTTGGAACAACATAAAACAGGGAGATATCCACACACATTCAAAATATGTCAACAACTGGGGAAAACATGGAAATCATGACAAAAATCATCCAAAATCTACAAATACATGATTAATTAGGATGGATGATACCTTGCAAGTGTAGAAAATGGATGAAGATAAGAAGGAAATGTGGTTGGGGAGTTAGGGCATGAAATTGGGAAGAGAAGAGAGGGAAAGAAATGAGGAGAAAGGGTAAAAATCAGACCTGCCTCGGCTTTTTACTGGTCGATCGATCGATCGACCTTTGGACTTCGATCGATTGATCAAGCAATAAAAAGCCCACTGCCTCTTGTTTTTAAATGTGTGTGTGTGTGGGGGGGGGGGGGGGGTGGAATTTAGAGGAGTATGGGAGGTAGAAATGTAAAAATAAATATATGCATATATATATATATATAAGCATATATATACAGTATATAGAAGTATAAGTATATAAAAATATATAATAAAAAATAAAAATAAAAATAAAATAAAATAACATAGACTTGGACTAAAATATGCAAATACATAGGCCTATGCTAACAAAAAATTAAACAATATGTACAACGAGCGGCACACGAATGTTCACAAAGAAATGAAAAATAAAATAAAATAAAAAAGAAAAACAAATGCAAATGCGTGAGAATGAGTGTATGAAAAATAAAGAAAAATTATTTTTGTGATTTTTTTCATTGTTTTCTTAACAAGTGTGTGCCGGGGCGCATAGTCTCCGCAAATCCAAGTTCGTTGAACCTACAAAAGAGTTAGAACCAAGCATACAAAAAGAAATAAAAAGAGATTAACTAATTACAATTAGACTAAATTAAGATTAAATAAAAAAAATGAAGAAGCTAGTATGTACAACCTACACATAGGGATGCTAATTAACTATACACTAAAAGTTGAAAATTTTGAGGGTCCATCCAAAACACAATTTGACTTTGACGGATCAATGGTGGACCCTCCCGAACATGCATGCCTCCCGAAAAATAGGAATTCCGTTCAAACAACGGAAGGCATGTATAAGGCGGTAAAAGTGAACCAGCCCCAATTGAAACTTTGGGAGGGAGGATGGGGAATTTGGATAGGACGGGCGCCAAATACACATGCGGGCCAAGAAAAATTGAATCATCTCCCAAGGATTTTAAATTTGGAATGGGAGGCGGCGCACATGAGGGCGAAGATGCCGTCATGGAAAGCGGCTCGAGCGAGTACTCCTCGTCGGTGAAAAGGTTTGGAACTGTAAAGTTTTGAACCGATCCATTGGATACTAGAATTGGTGTGACAGTATAAAATAAAGACGGGGATGAAAGAAATTCAATCTCAGGCGATGAGTGATCATCGTCGGAAGATTGAATTTCGGAAGAAATAGGATCGTTTACAATGAAACTTTCTTCCTTGAAAATCAAAGAAGAAACGAGTTCATTGCAAATGGATACTATGCCTCTTTCATCCTCATTTTCATTCTCTACTATACCATGGGCCAAGTCAAGGATGTTTTGATCCAAAGTAGGAGCGAAGTCCTCATTTGGTTCAAAACGGTCCTCGACTTCGGAAGTCACGGAAGAAAAATCGTCGTTGGATTCAAATAATAAATCCAACTCATGTTCCCAACACTGATTTTCTTCCCGATATCGATTTTCAATCCTCTTATTTTCAAGCATGCGCAATCGCTCACTGAAAGTCATAGGGCGATGAGCGGATTCTTGGAATTAAGAGGGTTGGAAATTGTTCTCGAGACTACACTCAAAATCATTAGCATAAGAATTTTGAAAATGATTACAATTTGTTTCAAAATTCTTATCATAAGGATCTTGCGACCCAGAATCAAAATGATCACGCTCAAAATTGAGGTAATCCAAACTTTGACTTCCATAATACTTACCCAATGTCATTTTAGATGTTGCAACTTTTTGGGATTGCAAGTATTGACCAAAAGTCAATGGTTTACCGAAATTTTGAGAATTATCATTAGGATTTCCAGAAAAGTTAGAATAAGGCATGCTTACCCCAATAAAGACTCGAGAGGACAAATTCCACGAAGAAGATGTGCACGTGGAAAATTCAAGCATTTATAGGCACTCAAATGTAGAAGTCCTGAAAAAAAGGTTAAAACAAAGAATACAAATACAAAAGAAAGAATACTATGCGCCCCTAGATAAATAGGGTCGGGATGTCGTTTCGCCATTAACGGGTCCCGAGCTCCAAAAATTAGGTTTTATGCAAAATTGCATTTAATTGAACCCGCGCGAATTAAAGTCGAATTATTATGCGTTTAACTTTCTTTGTCATGTAACGTTAGTGTTTATAGCGATAATCCGAGTTTAATCTGCGTGCGACCATTTTCCATTAATTATTTATTTATGCAACTTTGGCTTAAAGTCCTTACTGTGCGGAGTTTATGATTAATTGATAATGCTCGATTAAATTGCTCTCGAGTCGGAATTCTCACGAAACGACACTCGTTCACTAGGGCAACCTAGGGGTTTAACGGCTTATTGCATATGCTAAATGCAATCATTCGCCCGCGAAAGTGGCCTTATCTTTTTTATTTCTTTCTTACCATACTTTTGTACTATCTCCTGCGTTGGTTTACTTGTTGTTCTTATTGTATCCTATTTCATTGCTAAGGACTAGCAATGTGTAAGTTAGGGGGTGTGATAATACGCATGGGGATGGTGAAGGGAGGGCCCCAATTGGTAGAAAAAAACCCACAACCCCTTGGGGTTATCCTGCACTTGGAATAAGAAGTAGAAAAAGGAATAAATATAGTGATAATTTGATTCTTCGTCGCCGTAGTAAATAGGAGAGAAAATAGAATTTCTTTCTTCGTCTTTACAAAACAAAAGAAAAAAATAGGAGTAAGCTGTGACACGTTCACTAAAAAAAAATCCATTTTCAATTTTCAAGCCAGTGAGACGATGGGGGATAAGCTTCATCGTCGAGAGGGAAACAGCCCGGATCACCAGCTAAGGCCCCTAAATGACCGCTCAGTGATAAAGGAGGTAGGGGTGCAGAGACAGCCAGGAGGTTTGCCTAGAAGCAGCCACCCTTGAAAGAGTGCGTAATAGCTCACTGATCGAGCGCTCTTGCGCCGAAGATGAACGGGGCTAAGCGATCTCTGTCGAACCTACGCATTTTAGCCCATTCGGGTGCCTTAATCTCTATATTTAAGCCCGTTAACCAGAAAACCTCGGTTTATATTATTAACATGCTATATGAGGTATAATTGGACTTTTGTAGGTATTTAGGTACTAAGAATGGAGTTCGGACACATTCTGCTCAAGTCTCGTACGCATTCGCACGCGCAAGGGTATTTCGGTTAATTCATAATTTGGTCACCTGGCCCAACATCTACACGAAAGTTGTAGCCCTCCTCTCAAGCTTCGCTTGACCACAAATGGTGCGCGATTTCGATCCCGAATGAAGAAGTTACGGTGATTCTAGCGAATAAGAAAAGCATGCCAAAACAGGAGGAAAAGCATTCTGCCCTGCTTGATCGATCAATCGATCAAAAGGATCGATCAATCGATCGATCCTTCATAATTTTCCCACGATTTCAACCATCGATCGATCAACCAAAGGGGTCGATCGATCGATCCCCTGTTTTCTGCAGATATTTTTCTTTTCTTTTCTTTTATTCCAACTTACTATATAACCCAATTTTGTTATAATATTCAAGGATTTAGTTTTAATTAGTTTAGCCTAGGGTTTGTGGGTTTTGATAGCTTGGCTTCATTTCTCTTTTGGTTGACAACCATATGGGTTGTGTATGTTGAACTTTCCATCTCATTCTCCATTTATATAGTTGTTCCTGCTTTTCTCTTGCTTTGTAGAGTAATTTCCATGCTTTCTTATTTAGTTTAATTTCTTTATTTCTTGCTTTCCTAGTTTAATTAGTTGTAATTTAGTTTAGTCATCACGCGCCCCTATATAAATAGGGTCGGGATGTCGTTTCGCCATTAACGGGTCCCGAGCTCCGAAAATTAAGTTTTGTGCAAAATTGCGTTTAATTGAACCTGTGCGAATTAAAGTCGGATTATTATGCGTTTAACTTTCTTTGTCGTGTAACATTAGTGTTTATAGCGATAATCCGAGTTTAATCCTCGTGATACCATTTTCCGTTAATTATTTATTCACGCAACTTTGGCTTAAAGTCCTTATTGTGCGAAGTTTATGATTAATTGATAATGCTCGATTAAATTGGTCTCGAGCCGGAATTCTGACTAATAGGTGTTTCGAGCCGTATGGTTGGATGATATCCCGATCCTCGCTTTACTTTTATTTAGATTTAACGTATTCTTTTCTTTTATTCCCTAGCACACATCACCCTTTTACACTTTTATTCCTGAATTAATAATCCGATTACGAGGCATTCCTGTTGAGAATGAAGAAGAAGAGAGATCTTCTTTTGAACGGGGAAATTTGGTCACATAGATCTTCTATTTCGCCGGAATTCACTCCCTGTGGATTCGATACCCGACTTACCGCTGTACTTGTATTGCAAGTAGAGTCGTAACTTAGGTTTTTGTATAGAGTTGGTGAGCTGAATATAAAACGACCGATGCGTAGCTGAGTCTCGCGCCACGGTAAAACCCCGTCTATCACAAAGGCTGTGAAAGAAGAAGTGGGGAAACTTATGGAGGCAAGGTCCATTAAAGAAGTTTAATTCCCCCAATGGCTCTCCAACCCGGAGGTTGTAAAAAAAGTGATGGAGAATGGAGAATTTCAATAGACTTCATTGATCTCAAGAAAGTGATGGAAAGTTGTATCTCTAATTTTTGGGTTTGGTCTCTTCATGTAGGGTGTTTATAATTAAGTGAATATGCTCGATTAATTGTGTTTTCGAACCAAATTCTATTATATGTTTTGTTTACCCACGGTGGGGATACGATTCTAACTCATTCTTGTAATTTAATTTAGTTTACATATCCGCCTAGTGTTAATTGTAGTATAAAATGTTTAAAATCAAAAGATAATATTTTACACTTAGATTTGTGAAGTAATAAATCGGTTAGTATCTAGAACCGTTCATGTGGATTCGATCTCTACTTTTCGCTACACTCCATAGTGTACCAAGTTGAATTTTTTATATAGGCAGTAAACACCCAATGACAAATTCATTTACAAAGTTTACGTCAAATTAGTGAGGGATTGATAGAGGTCAACTAACTTAGCAAAACCGAACCTAAAAGAAGAAATTTCCAACTGCTTAGTGTAATTGTTAATTTCATTAAAAAAAACTCCTAATATCATTGAGTATACTTCCTAAGAGATTCCCATATTTTCCATTTGAGGGCGATTAGGGAGTCAACTTCCTTCACCATTTTGTTGTTAGTGATGAAGCGGGACATAAACTGCTCGTATAATTCCTTAGAGGAAGATATCAACCCAGAGGGTAGCTTATCAAACCACCTAAGACCGATCTCCCCTAAAGTTGAAGGAAAATCACAATACATAGACTATTTACAATGCTTGATGTGATGAGCTGGATCAATTTTTCCATTGTATGTGGTAATCGTGGGAACACATAACTTCTTTGGGGGTTCTGATGACTCTGTGTCAGTAGTTAGAGGAGACGATGATCCATGACCCAAAGAGCTCCTAGCAAGATCCTTTGGAGTACATGCCAGGTTAATGTTTAAACGTCTTTCTAATTATTTCTTGATAAATTCTCGCACATCGTCACTATTAATGTTCTTCACTAGAGGCCTAGTCTTGGTCGAACTGTTACCATGGCTAAATTCTGTCTGTCGAGATGGTGCTAAACCATGACTAACGATTTTATGGATGGAAGCATGATCCAATCGAGGGCGATTATAATGTGATGCTCGTGGACTTATAAATATAGAGGCTCTACCAATATAGTCAACCCATGGGAGTCTAGGAGACCAGACTCTCTATCTTCTATGACGTTTAAGATTGTGAGAACTACACCCACGTCCATCTAACTGTTCGATTAAATGCCACCTTAATCGAGAAATTTCTTCGTCTCATTCATTCAACCACTCCTCATAGATGTTGGTTAGTCGTAACGTTGCATTCCTAGCATGGGCTTCATAGAGGGAATGCTACATCAACGATTGGGACCAAACTTATGAGGTGTACGTCCTTGAGACCTTGCATCATTAGAAGGTGGATGGGACCTAGAAGGAGTTTATTCCTTCCTCACAATTCTAACTTCTGATCGAGTATGGTTCCCATGATGAGAACGATAGGACTACTGAGCACTCAAATCGAACTAGGATATGTATTATCTAGTGGTGGTGATTTAAGTAAGTTCCCATAAACGATGACAAATCATAGGGGACATCAAACATACGACAATGCTAAATTCTAGTTTGATACTAAATATAGGTGCAATATTAAAAAAAGATACATAAATGTACGTGGGTTGGCAGGTGAGTTTGCCTGCATCCATTGGGAAGGAAGAACACAATTTTATTAGGAGGGGTATAAGATGACTTTGAGTGCTAGGGTTTCTAGCTAAGAGTCCAAGTCGTGGATACAATAAAGTGCAATTAGTTTCCCTTGAACATTAGGTTCAAGTTTATTTATAGATACAAAAGTCCCAGACCTCTTATAGTGATCGACCCTTGTTCTTGATCTTATCTTTAAGGTAGTTGAGCTACCTTGAAACTGTATTCGACCATATTTATTGTCATCTCCCTTCATTCGCCTTTAGCCAATTCATGATCTTCGGACGACCTGATTGTTACAGCTCTTTAAATACCACGTGACTCATAGTCCCTTTAGTATGTTTCCAAAATCACAAAATTGAACTACACTAGTTTTGATTTAGGTTTCCGTGCGAACCAAACTAAACCTACCCATGTTCACCCGTAGCTCACCTCATCATGAAGTAACTTTGATTAAACCAACCGAAGGGGTTATATTAACGACATCGAGAAGTTTTGTCTCTATGGATCATGGCACCCACATAACTTATTCATTTTATAAAACAAAAGTCAAACCCACAAGTATTCTTCAAATATAATATTTAACCCCTAATAAAGATTGGATCAGTTACCCAAAAATCCCTCAAAATTTTTTAATACACATTTAGTCCAAGCCTTTTATTTTGTTCCAAAAAGTATCACAAATACCCATCTAACCAATAATATCTTATTTTAAAAGGGTTGCGCTAGCGGCATGCTGCCCAACTCCCCCTCCCCCATCCCGCTCATTGACAGAGTTACGACGACCCTCACTGAAGATCCTTTTTTGAGTGTTTTTATGTGGTAAGAGACTTTTTGGAACAAAATAAAAAAGGCTTGGACTAAACGTGTATTAAAAATGTTCGAGGGACTATTTGGTATATGTCCCATAAAAGTTTCCAGAAAGTTATTTTTAACCCGCAACATCCACCTTACCCCTAACACCACCACCACCACACTATCCCAAAACCCAAACCCAAACCCTAACCAAATGCACAACTTTCACCCCACCATCACGACGACCTCCACCAATATGAAAATCACCACCAATATCTCTCTCTTTCCCACCATTCACTTTAAAAACACTAAACAACCACCAATCCACTACGAAAATAATTGTCTCTCAAAACAATTAATAATATAAACAACTTTGTTTTAGATTTTTGACCCAAAACAAACACAAAATGAAATTATAAGCCCCAAAATAAACTCAAAATCATAAAAACATGTAAAAGATGTCCACCCATGTCATTTGATGACATGTTGCCAAAAATAGCGACAAATCTTGGTGACAGAATTCCGAAAGTGCAATACAATTTTCATTAATTCATCACTGAAATTTGTCATCACTTTCAACAATCTATCCCAAATGACATAGACGAACATTTTGTCCCTTTTTTAATGATTTTAAGTTTATATTGAGAGCATTTAATTTCACTTTGTATTTATTGTAAGTCAAAAATCTTATTAAAACCTAAAATAATATTAGTTATTTAAGAAACAACAAATTTAGGTTTCTTGAACATATTTACGATTCTCGAACAAATTTATTTTTAGGCTGCAGTAGTGTTGTTATTGGCGAGGTGGTTGTGCTATCGTGCAGAGACATTGCGGTGGTGGTGATTAGGGGTGCACATGGTTCGGTTCGGTTCGGTTCGGTTCCACTACGGAACCAGAACCAGAACCAAAACCGAAATTGGTTGGTTCGGTTCGGAATCGAACCATCGGTTCTCGGTTTGGTTTGGTTCGGTTCGGATCGGTTCATGGTTCTGGTTTGCGTTTTTGGTTTGTGGTTCTGGTTCGCGGTTTTCGTTAATGGTTTTGGTTCGCGGGTTGGTTCGCGGGTTGGTTAATGATTCTGGTTCATGGGTCGGTTCTCGGGTTGGTTCTTGGGGTCGGTTTTTCGGTTCGATTCCATGGGTTCGGTTTGGTTCAGGTATAAAACCGAGAACTGAACCGAACACTTTGGTTCTCAATTTTTTGGAACCAGAACCAACCCGTGGAGAAAAAAAATCGAACCAACCCCACTCACGAAGGTCGGTTTGGTTCGGTTCTTCGAGTTGTCAATTTTTTTATACACCCCTAATGGTGATAGCTTAAAGTTAAAGTTAATGTTTATTAGAAGTTTGGATAGAAAATAAGTTTATTGGGAGTAAGAAGAAAGAAAAATGAAATTATATAATCTTTTTAGATTTAAGTACTTTTGGTTACGTGACAACTTGAGATAATTTTTAATATAATGTTGGTTCCAATAAAATGTGTTGATTAACAACAATTACCCTAGCCCCTTTTTGTTGCAGTGACAGGCCGCGTCCTACTTCCTGTGTCAAACTCTCTTTAGGAAGAAGAAGAATAACCCACCATGCTTTCCAACTCATAATCTCAAATCCCCATTTCATCTCCAACCCACAAAATATAACAAGATGTCTGCTAAATGGAGAGCCTTGCAGCATCGCCACCGCTACACTTACAGCGCTGTCATCTTCCCACATCACTACACACAAACACTAACCCACTTCCCCATACACCCATCTTGCTCTAAATTCTACTCAGAATTAAAACAACTCACCTCTCTCAATTCCACATATGCCCAACTCACTCATGTAAAGAAACTAGCTTTATCTTTTGGGGATTTACTCACAAATATAAAACACAACAATTTGGTCTTAGAAGCTGCTACATTTTACTTAGAGATTCTCTTTCTTGAAAATTCTCTGCCTTTACATAAAACCCTTGTTTCAGTTCTTGCCAAAAATATGAATTTTCAGGATATAATTTGTGGTTGTTTTCGAACTCTTTGCGAGGACTATAGTGGGGTGAAGGGGAAGGGGAGGAGGTTTTGCGTGTCGCGTGTGGCGCTGTCGATGATGAGTTCGCCGAAATTGGGGTATTTGGTAGAAATTGTGGAGGAATGTGCTATTTTAGTGGGATTTGACATAATAAATGGTTTGGATAGTGTGGTTGTGGAGACTAATGATTGGTCTCAACCTTCGCCGTTAGTTATGGAACAATGCCAAGAGGCTTTGTCTTGTATGTATTACTTGCTTCAACGCTTTCCGTTGAAGTTTAGTGATTTGGATAGTAGTGGGAATGTTTTGGAGATGATTGTGAAGACCATTTTAAGCATTTTGAAATCGGTCGCATTTTCGAGGGATTGTTATGTGGCTGCTGGCGTGAGCTTCTTTTCGGCTCTACAAGTGTGTCTCAGTCCTGAAGAGCTTGGTTTGGCTATAATGGAAGGTATATTTCAGCGAACTCCTGTTGTTAGTCCCACGAGTGAGTTTATTAATCCTGTTATGAAGGTTCCGCGTAAGAGGGATTTGTTTGCTGAAATTAAGAGTTTGTCTGTGCTTAGTAGGCTATGCTTGATAAGAGGTATACTTACAGCAGTATCGAGAACTGTACTCAATGCTCGTTTTGTTCTAACCAAAGATTGTATCAGTGGTTTTTATGCCAATGGAGGTAATAATAGCTCGGGTGAGACCATAATTTATGACGGGATTATGCCTGAGTTGTGTAATTATTGTGAGAACCCCACTGATAGTCATTTCAACTTTCATGTATTAACTGTGATGCAGATATGTTTGCAACAGATAAAAACCTCAATGCAAGCTAATCTCGATACTCGCACCGAAAACTATGATCCCATCTCCGAGGGCATGGGGACCCGTATATTGAGAATCATATGGAATAATCTGGAAGATCCTTTAAGTCAAACCGTCAAACAAGTTCATCTTATTTTCGATCTTTTCTTGGATATTCAGTCTAGCCTTCATTGGGCAGAGGGTAGTGAGAAAATCAAGCTGTTCCTACAGAAAATTGCAGATGATCTTCTTCGCTTGGGCCCACGTTGCAAAGGAAGATACATTCCTTTGGCTTCCCTCACGAAGAGGTTGGGAGCAAAGACTCTTTTAGACATGTGTCCCGACTTACTGTTTGAAACAGCACATGCTTACATTGATGATGATGTGTGCTGTGCTGCCACAACATTCCTCAAGAGTTTCCTTGAGTGCTTGCGTGATGAGTGTTGGAGTTGTGATGGTGTTGAAAATGGGTTTACAAATTATAGAGGTCACTGCTTGCGTCCCTTTTTGTATGGGCTTGCTTCCGGAGTATCAAAACTCCGCTCGAATTTGAACACTTACGCTTTGCCGGTGTTACTTGAATTGGATGTGGATAGTATATTTCCCATGCTTGCTTTTTTATCAGTTGAGCAAGGTGGAGAGAATGCTGAACTGGTCTTTCCGGAGCTCAATGGTACAGATATGGTTCTCAGAGTTGAACAGCAAGTGGCCATTTTGGTATCGTTGCTTAAGGTTTCGCGCTCGCTTGCTTTGATTGAAGGGGACATTGATTGGTGTGAGAATCTTTCAGTATCTAAGGAAGATATAGTTGTGAAAACGGAAAAAGTTCACCGTTATGCCCTTGTTTGTGTGAAGGGGATAAATGTCAAAGTCCCTGTCAAGTGGTTAATATTGGCACTGACCCATGTTGACGATACCCTCCGTGTAGACGCAGCAGAATCTCTATTTTTAAACCCCAAGACAGCCAGTTTGCCATCCTCTTTGGAACTCAGCTTGATGAAAGAAGCAATGCCTTTAAACATGAGGTGTTGCTCTACCGCTTTTCAGATGAAGTTGACCAGCTTGTTTAGAAAGTTCTTTTCTCGGGTTAGGACAGCCCTAGAGAGGCAAATTAAGCAGGGGAACTGGCATCCTCTTGCATCTAGGGACAATAGAGAAGCGTGCCCCCTCAAAGAATCTAAGGGAACTGTTATCAAAAGAGCAGAGGATCTCTTTAATTTTATGAGGTGGCTGAGTTGCTTTTTGTTTTTCTCATGCTACCCTTCTGCCCCATACGAGAGAAAAATAATGGCTATGGAATTCATATTGATCATGAATAATGCTTGGGCTATTGTACCTTCTTCTGATATCTCTCTGAATCCTTATAGTGAAGGATTTACTTCACCTGATTCGACTTTGTTGTTAGTTGGTTCAATTGTAGACAGTTGGGACCGGCTAAGAGAAAATTCTTTTCGCATTCTTCTGCATTTTCCAACACCGCTTCCGGGCATTTCCTGTCCAAACATGGTCCGTGAAGTAATTATTTGGGCTAAGAAATTAGTTTGCAGTCCTCGTGTTAGAGAGAGTGATGCTGGAGCTCTCACTTTGCGCCTTATATTTAGGAAATATGTCTTGGATCTTGACTGGTTTGTGTCAGTTTCATCTAATGCTGTTTCTTTTCACTCCGAGTCTGAAATGGTTAATGGGGATCATCAGAGTTGTACATATAGCTCTCCTGCGATAGAATATGTAAGTTCATTGATTGATTGGTTGCGTGTTGCTGTGGAAGAGGGAGAGAGGGATCTTTCCGAAGCTTGCAAGAACAGCTTTGTTCATGGTGTCTTGCTTACTCTCCGTTATACGTTTGAGGAATTGGATTGGAATTCCAGTGTAATTTTGTGCAGGGTTTCTGATATGAAACATGCGTTGGAGAAGCTCTTGGAGTTGGTCACGCGAATAACTTCATTGGCCCTTGGGGTGGTATCCGCAGATGCATGGCACTTACCTGAGGACATGGATGACATGGGGGATGATGATGCCTTTTTATTGGAGGTTCCTGACGAAATGGATGACATAGTGGATGGTGGTGACAGGGCGTCTGCATCTGAACACAATATTAAAAATTTAAAAATGGTGCGGGATATCAGACCGTCAGAACAGATTGTAATGGTTGGTTGCTGGCTCGCAATGAAAGAGGTATTTCGTTTCTTTTATTTGTGTGTGTGCTAATAGCTTCTTTTGCTTAGGTCATTTCTAATGTTTTTTTTCCTATAATCATCTTTCTATCCTATGTGTATCTCATGTGATAAGGCCTTTTAGAAATTTTTTGTCGTCGTGACACTTTTTTCTATGTTGAATGTCAACTGCAAAAATGAATTCGAATGTTTTTTTTTTCTTTTTTGTTATCTTGGCATTTTTCTTTAGAGATAGAGAGAAAATGAGGGGCCCCATTTTACTAGATGTTTTTGAGAGTGAGAGACAGAGAATAAAACTCTTTTTTAATATGACTAATCTGCCACATCATATAAAAAGTATACTGAAAGTTCATCAGAGACTTTTTTTCCTTTTTGTGTTTCTCAAATGTAAATTTACCTTGATGTAAATAACCATTGGAGATGGCCTTATAATGAACCGAAACAATGATCCCCGCTTGTTCAGGAAAATGCAGTCTTAGTTCATATTCAAGTAACTAGAATGAAGGAAAATTTTAGAGGATGTATTTATATGCCAAGGCTTATTAGGTTAGATGAATAATAGATGCCAGAAAGTTCATGATTGGATTGTGTGTAAACCTATTTATTTGGCCTTTGCAGGTGAGTCTACTCTTAGGAACCATCATAAGAAAAATTCCTTTGCTTACTTCAGACATATCAAAGTCGGAGGAACCATTTTCCGATTTAACTGATGTTCCAAGCGTTCCATCTGATGTAATGCTTGATTTGAAACAACTCGAGACAATTGGAAACCACTTCTTGGAAGTCCTCCTTAAAATGAAGCATAATGGTGCAATAGATAAGACAAGGGCTGGATTTACTGCGCTTTGCAACCGTTTACTTTGTTCAAACGATCCCAGGTCTATTTAAACAATTCTACTAATTTCCTATCATGCTCTGGTTCATTCGAATCCTATATTTACTTTTGACATCTTAATGCTGAGCGTATAACTTGCATAAATTTGTCTCATTGTCGGATAAAGAATGATTTTAGAAATACGGGGGAAGAGAATCATTATATTGTTCTTGAATATTCATCTGTTTCGGTATTTATGGTATTTCACAATGGAATCACATTCTACCCCTTGCATGACCACGCATTTGGCATTTCTCTAGCTTTCCCTCGTGCATTAGTGAAACTACTTGTTGGAAGCTAAATTCCTTGGAGGGATGTTTTGAGAAGGCTTTCATGGTTGTAAGGGATCCTAGACTACCATATTTATTTTAGTTCTTAGATTTTAATCTCATTGCAATCAATTCTTTTTTTTTTTATAAATTTTCCCGCCCCATTTTTAAAAAAAAAAATTCAAAATTATAAATAATGATGTGTACGAAAGGTCATGAGGGCTTATTTGTATTTTATTTATGTGTTTTTAAAGTTATTTCCTTATTTTAGTTAGCACGTTGGGTTGATGCAGATATTTTTTAAGTTTATTTCCTTATTTTAGTTAGCATGGGACGCGCTTGTTTGATGAGCTATTCTTCAGCGTCGCTTGAGTCCTTGCGCTGTTCTTCAACACCCACCTCCCTGCGCTGTTCTTCAACACCCACCGCTTATCATCATTCTGATCTAGAGAAAGTATACTGAGAACTTGGAGAATATTATCTTCAATCCCTTGTGAAGTTTTTGAAGCAAAAATAAAGCAGTGGGATTATATTCGTCTCTTTGGTCAAATAAGGCACAGAGAGACATGTATAGATCTATCTTGGCTACCCGATACGAAGAGTGTCGTCCGAAGGTGGAAGAGTGAGATGAGGAGGCCTTTATAGGAAATTGGGTATGAAGGTTGTTGACCTCGATTGCAGAGTTCTGTTAGAAGATGGTTGGCCGTGTTCAGTGAGATACCCTCGCAGATTGACTATTATTGTGGGTCGTGTCCAGAAGTTGTTGAAAGAGGGCCTTCCGAACTTTTTTAGGGGCCCGCCAGTTGTGGTATCAGTATGCTGTACTTTCCGGGTGACTTCTTCCTATGTTTGACGAAGAAGTTTGAGTCACTAATACAAAATTTGAAGATGCTGAGATGCTTGTATGATAGTAGTATGGTTTTTCAGCCATATGTTGATCCAGTTTTAAGATGAGTTTGAAGCCCATAGTATCTTTGCAATTCAACGGTTGGAGTGTTAGTTGGAGGTGCTCCAGCCCATGTGGGGTGGTCTTCATTTATATTCCTCATATTGGCAAGTTCTACGAGAGGATTAGATGTGCTTCTGCTATGGTTTGATGGTTTTACACACTGTTTGGTTGTCATCTGATATAAAGGCAAGTTTCGTGGAAGCGTTCCTCTTTAAGGAGGGGCGATTGTACGTGCTGACGACATAGTTGTCAAATCGCGAATCGTTTACACCCGAATCGCGGATCGTGAATCGAATCGGAACTAAATGATAAAAATGTAGTAAAAGATACGTAAATGAGATTTAACACTATAGAATTGATAGTTATGCATAATATGACAAAAAAACTAATTGTAGCACGTTAATATACCAAAATATAGTCCAAAAATTAACCGTAGCACATGTTCTCATTCATTTTAGGCTTAAAAATGTAAAAAACAAAAATATATCATAAAAAGTTATCATCAATGATCATTCTTCTTCATTCATCATCATCATCAAAGCCTAGATTATTATCATCGTCACCAATTTATTTTATAAACAACTCAAACAATAATTATATATATTATAATTTATACATACATAAGCCAAAGTTTAACACAAAAGTAAAACAATATTAATTTAAAACAGCCTGCATATTAATTTAAAACAACAAAACAAATACTAAGATTAATTTAAAACAGCAAACAAATACTTTCAAAGATTTAAAACAGCCTACAAAATTAAAACAATATTAATTTAAAGCAGCCTACAAAATTAAAACAATATTAATTTAAAACAGTAAAACATATTAATTTAAAACAATAAAACAAATACTAAGATTCTATAACAAATACTAAAATTTTTTAACAAAAAAGAAAACAGTAATAAAATGTACTGTTTTTAAACAAAACAGCAAAAAAAACATCAACAACACAATAAAATGTACCGTTTTAAACAAAACAGCAACAATTAACTTCGTTTTGCTGTTTGCGGTTGGATGAGAGGTTCGTTTTTCTGTTTGCGGTTGGATTAGGGTTCGATTTGCTGTTTGCGGTTGGATTACGGCTTCGGTTTTGAGAGAAGCTTGTGGAATAGGGCTTCGATGCTGTTAGAGGTTCGCAAGTTTTTTTTTTTTTGGTTTCAGTACAATATGACTTAAAGAAGTCACGTGCGCCGAACAGAAAACCCATTTTAGTGAATCGTTTTGAGGGGTGATTCCCGATTCCAACTCGAATGGTACGATTCCAAACCGAATCATCTGATTAATTAACCAATTATGATTCACATCAAGATTCGAATATCTTTTTTGATAGTTACCTTATTTAGGGTGTCTTGTTCATCAAAACTCGTATGACCTATAAATAAAGTCCTCTCCTCTTTGTAATTACTTAATTTTAATATTGGTTGAGAATGAGATTAAGAGAACCTGACGTGATAAGGGATAAGGATAGAGGAGAGATAAAGGTAATAGGGAGAGGAGAGAATTAATGGTCCATCTGTTTTGGGTTCGGAGGGGATATGTTTTTATTTTTTATTTCTATTTCCATAATTAACCTTCAGGACATATTTAGATATTTTGAATTATCTTAGGGTATTTTATTTTATTTCATTTCCTTTTTATCTTTTAGCATTTTAATAGGACTCTAGGGGGCTTTGGCCTAGGCTCTTTCGTTGTTAAAAGCACTCTATTATTAATCAATAAATTCAGAATTTTGTGATCTTTGTGTTTTGGCTTTTGTGTACGTTTCCGCATTCACATCATAACCCCTTCGATTTTTTATTTGTTTGTACGTGTGAGTATGTGTTGCAGGCTTCCTCTAATATATGTCTTACTGACTTAGAAACTCCATATACGCAATTGCACACCGAAATGTCAATCCTAGTCACATTTAGACTCTGTAAATCTGGGAGATAAACATTTTTTCATTTCTAAGGATGACCTGCAAAATCAAGTGTAAGAGACGTCAATAGTTCCCTTTTCCTTTCGAGGGCTAATTTTACAATTAGCTAAACCAGATATGAATGTTTTCCCCAGAAATGGGAGTCTTTATATTAAAGAGAGAGAATGTACATGAGGAATCCACAGTCCGCCCCTTGCCACTTCATTAAAAGGCTGAGTATAACCAACAAACCTTAACCAGCCATATCTTCATTTGCCTAGAAGTTGAGGCTAAAATTTCTGCCCAACTCAAATCTAACAGTAACTAAGGATAGTCTCTTAAAGGTTTTCACGGATGAAGCCCAAGAAGAGGCCCTGAAATTAATCCTCTCCCCAAACCACTCCTTTTATTTTCTATAGAAAATTCTATCATTTTACAAGTCCCAGGACATTGTAAAAAATATGCGTCTCCAGAGACATTTAATTTAACTTTAGAAGACTCCAATATTCCCCACTTCCATAACCATCGGATCAGCTCCATTTTTAGGTAGAACCCCAAGATTATTTAACTTTGTAAATACCACCAGATTTGAACTTGAGCTGGGGAGTATATATATAAAATAGTGACCGCCTAGTTTAAAATGGGCTTCTGTAACAAATGTTTTTAAACAAGAAGTGATACCTGCTCGTAAAATTATAGACCTTCTTAATTTCTGTTATGTTCTTCTTTTTACAAGCAACAAAGTAATTAAGATGCCAAAAAGAGGGGTGAAACTTGTACAAAGATTTTATATACAAACGGGAGAAAGAACCAAGAAACTTGGATTTTATATCATTGGAGATGTGTATATATATGTGTGTGTGTGTGTGTGTGTCGTTTACATAAAAATCTGAATCAATACTTGCATTGGTATTTCTTCAAGCGTCAATTACCAAATAGTTCCCAACATAAATACATATTTTTTAAAAAAGACACCTATTTTTAGTTTAACCATTTAGTCCATCAAACATCCATTTACCCAATATTCTCTTATTTTTAAAGGTCTGCGCTAGTGGCACCCCCTCCCCACTCGACCCAAATCCTCCTCTTAACAAAAGCACCCAACCCAAATCCTCCTCTTAACAAAAATAATGGCAGAAAAAACACACGGTGTATCTGTTACTGTTTCTGTTGCTTATGTTGCTTGTATCGGAAATACTTCTGTTCTTTTTTTTTTTTTAGAAAGCACAAGGATATGAAGCTATTTAAGTGATTTTTAAATAAATAATTGGATTGGTGTCACTTTATATTGTAAAATTTAATTTTGATTGAGTTGCAAACTAGATTTTGGATTTCATACAAGAATGTCATGCTTTCAAGTATCTGGAGTTCTCTCATTTTAACCATAACCTGGGTTTCTCTAACCGTAACGTAGATCATATATCCCTTTTGACTAATGCTACATCTCTTTTTCTGTCAGACTCGGTAGGTTGACAGAATCTTGGATGGAGCAGCTAATGGAAAGGACAGTTGCCAAGGGACAAACAGTGGATGACTTACTAAGGAGAAGTGCTGGTATTCCGGCTGCATTCATTGCTTTTTTCCTCTCCGAGCCAGAAGGTACCCCAAAGAGGCTCCTCCCAAGGGCACTACGATGGCTAATAGATGTAGCCAAAGGGTCTTTGATATATCAAACCAACACAACCATCTCAGATAGTGAATCAAACCAAGACACTTATTCTACACAGCCATCTGAGATGGATGAGAATGGAAAGATCTCAAAGATTCGTGATGAGGGTGTTATTCCCACCGTGCATGCATTCAATGTTCTTAAAGCTGCTTTCAATGACACCAACCTATCAACCGATACATCGGGTTTCTCTGCTGAGGCTTTAATTATCTCCATACATTCTTTCTCTTCTTCGTACTGGGAGGTACGGAACAGTGCCTGTCTTGCCTACACTGCCATTATTCGTCGTATGATCGGATTCCTTAATGTACAGAAACGAGAATCTCAAAGGCGTGCATTGACCGGGCTTGAATTTTTTCATAGGTATGCTTTCACATATTTGTTTTTTATTTATTTATTTATTATATTTTTTTTCGTTACTCCCCTGTGGATAATGTGATATTTATTTGAGATACCCCCTGCACACTCTATTCATAATAATTTCACTCACCCCCAATTGCAGGGGTATCTCAAAATATTGCATTATCAACAGGGGTAAAGTAAAAAGAAAATTATAAAAACAATTTGGTAGAACTAATGATTTTGAAAACAGAGGGTAATTTGAATATCACATTATGCTTAGGGAGCCGGTTAAAAAAACCCTTAATTTTTCCAACCTCCTCCATTTTGGATATTTCTTTTATGTACTTTATAACTATGCATTTGGTTGATTTGGTCAAACTTATTTAACATACAAATGAATTTAAATAATAGTAAATTGGGAGAGAAAAGTGAAATAAAGATGGCTTGTTATAATTCCTCTCACTATAACACCATATATGTAATACTCAAGTAGGTTTATATCATAGTGCACTCCAATTTTATACTCTCTAACAGTCCCCCTCAAGTTGTGAAGCATGTTGAAACACATGTTCAACTTGCAACACAAATATCCAAGTTATCATCAACACACGGACACAACACCATGGCCATGTAAGAAATCACCCTGATAAATACAATATAATGGTAGTCAATTACAACTGGAACTGCAAAATCAATCACCATTAAAAGCTTTTAAATCCATGATTAATGGTATGTCATCATCCATGAAGAAAAAAAAACACCACGAGCACAAAGCCGTAACCACTTCACAACCAATACGTCGCCACTATGACAATTTGTGACGTAAATGACATCATATTGGAGCAAGAAGAAAATAACTCTCGTCTAAACTCTCTCAAATCAATATATCTCAAAAGGGAAGAATACCTCAAATGAGACTACAAATGAGTATTTATAGGTGGAAAGTAACTTGGGCTCTAAGCTATAGAACTAATTAGCTATAGAACTAATTACAATTATGTCCCTAGACAACACTTGTCCTTCCCATAACAAAAGAAAAATACAAGAAAAATACAATGCAATACTTAAAAGAATAAAAGACTAAAAAAATGACGAAAAGATCATTATTCACATCGCTCTCCCCCCTTGAAAGAGTTCCTCCTCGAACTAAAAGGGGAAGGTCTTCAGTGTCACCATCCAGAATAGTAATGAGGGCATGCTGGGATGGAGCCTCCTTCGTCTCCTCGAGATACTCAGGGTCACTAGAAGCTAGGAGAGCGCGACTCCGTGGGAGGGAACAAACCGAAGCTCGATGGCCAATCACCCCACAATTATAACATTTGAATGTTACTGGGTGAGAGGGTGCAGGAGGTGGGACAGTGGAGGTCGAAGCGGTTGAAGTAGTAGGGGGCACGGGGGAACTAAAAACAGCAAGGGATGGAGGAGCAACACTGGAGCGGGCGCGAGGTTGAGGCGCAGTCTGATGGAAGGACTCTACTTTGGTGGCGTACTCAACCGCCTTCGCAAATGAGGTGACGTCACGCAAAGACACTAATCCGCTGCTTCTCGCTTTCGCCGAGGCGAGCACGAATAGAAGCTGAAAACGCTCCATGTAGTCCAATACTGTAGTGTCTTGCCTGAGAGATTGGACGTGGAGAAAAAAGTATCGCTCGTAAGTAGCCGGAACAAATGTGGTCATCAGCTGTGCACGGAACTCGACCCAGGATTGGATGGGAGGCTGACCCTCGAGCAATGTTTTAAAAGGCGCGAGGCGTAGTTGAGGCGTTTTGCCTCTGTGAGGCGAGGCGTAAGCCTCGAGGCGAACTAAGGCGTAAGCCTCAACTTTTTCACACAAAAGTCACTAAAAATGATATAAAAATAATTATTAAACGTGGAACAAAATATGTATCACATCTATCATGAAAACAAACGATGTAAACTTGATTCCACAACACAATACAAATAATAACACCATCTTGTCATCATCATAATACATATTATACCGTTAAGACAAAAAAAATCCATAATGTATCACCAAACCATAACAAAAAATAATGTATCACCAAATCATAACCCAAAACAATACAAACAATGTATCATCACCACGGTTCAAAGTCTCGGCTAAGTTGACTTGGAATCGGCAGGGGACGAGACGATACTGGGTCACGATTCGAAAAAATATAAAAAACGAACGATACCTGCTTGGCTCGCCGATATATTGGGCGGTCTGAGATGAGGCGCCGATATATCGGTCGAGATGAAGAAATTAGGGCCGAAGCCTCCTCATCTACCATTTTTTTCCGCTTTCTCGCCGGAAGGGGAAAACCCTAGCTGGTCAGTAGATTTTTCCTCTCTCTCTTTCGTACTGTGCGTGGGTTACATATGCTGTATTGTAACTTTGGCTGAGAACGTTTTTCTTTTTTATGTTGTTAGTTTGTGTATGCGTGGGTTATTTTGTTTTAGTTTTAGTTTTTGCACACACTAAAAAAAAAAGGTTAGCGTAGTGTTTTAGTTTTAACGTTTTTTTTTCATGTTTTTATGTTTTAGTAGAATGTGCTATTAACAATTTTTTGTACTAAAAAAATTGTATTTGTATATTTTTTGTAAAAAAATATCATCTGCATATTTTCTTTAAAAAAAGTAACTCTAAATGTTATTTTTTTACAAGGGTTAACATTTTTAAAAAAGTAACTCTAATAGCACTTTTTTAACAAGAAGAATGTGCTATTAATGTTTACTCCAAACCTTTTTATTTTGTTTCAAAAAGTCCCTCAAACACCCATTAACCAATATTTTTTTATTTTTACAAGAATAAATGTTTTGTAAAAATTGTAAAAAAATCTTAAACACTTGTTCTTTCATTTTTAATAAATTAATACTTAAATGAATATCATATTTTAAATAAGTTATGAGCATTTGCATTTATAATTTCTGAAAAAATATGTTTTTTGTTTTATATAATGGTTCTTACATTAGATATTGGTAACATTTGTAAAATAAATAACATTCGTTACATTTGTACAAAATTAAATTCTATTTTTAGAAAAAAAATGACATTTGTAAAAAAAAATAACATTACAACATTTGTAAAAAAATATAACATTTTTATCCTTTTTATTTTGAAGAATGGTTCCTGAAATAGGTATTGATTGGGAGCATGAAAGTGCTCTTTAGTTTGTTTGCAAATAATTTAGCATTCTTAAAATAAATGATTCCTAACATTCCTTTTTAGTTTGTTTGCAAGTAATTTAGCATTACACTTACTCAAATCCGTACCATAATTAATATTGAAACTACATAGGGAGATGAAAATGATTAAAACCCTATAATCATTTCCGCTACAATTTTTTTTATCAAGTTTTATGTGTCATTAGATTGTTTTTCTAACTTAATATTGATTTATATGAAAAATTAAATATGACAAGTTCGACATGTGTAAGTATAATCAATTAGACAATGGTATGCATATTAAATGATGATTTTGAGCTAATCTAATTGCTCCACATTATTAATCTTATTTTTTTAGAGTTTATTATAATTTTCTCGAAATTTTTTGGGCGCTCTAAATAGCATATCTTTGCGTATTGCCCGATACCGCGACTGATACCGCGATCGAGTTGAAAATCGAGCGTCAGATACCGGGATCAATACCGAGACTTTGAACCATGATCATCACTATAATTTTCCGCAGAAGTCACATTCCGGCAATTCCACCTTCTCGTATTTCCAAGCGGATCCTTCCTATTTGACATAGTGACAACTCACTACAATAATAAAAATTTTGTGTTAGCAAAAAAGTCATATATATATATATATATATTGCAGAAAAAACATAAAAAAAGTCAAATCGGCAGAAATTACCTTTGGTTTAGCGTTTGTGTTTCAAAGGAAATAGGAGCAGCAAACGGCTAGGATTTGGTTGTTTGAGCAAAACCTCAACAACTGTTTGAGCAAACGAGTGGTCTTTGGAAGTAAACGACACATTTTTTATTTTTTTATTTTTTTATTTTTTACCCTTGTTGACCAATTTTACCCTTAATGAGGAGAAACAATAGAGGCTTAAGCCTCAACAGCCTTGAGGCGTAAAGCCTCAAGGCGTACGCCTTAGCAGCAGAAGGCGAAAGCCTGAAAAAAAACCCACAGAGGCGTAAGCCTCAGTCCAACCTCTTATCGCCTCGCCTCGAGGTGCGCCTCACTTTGCCTTTTAAAACATTGCCCTCAAGAACACGGCCCTGCTCCAAATCATTCCACTAGACACTAGCGTAATCGTGAAATTTGGGTGCCGCTAATAGAACACATTGACGACCTTTTAGTTGCTTGTACTAAAAAATCCGCTCCATCGCGGTGAGCCAATCAATAACGGCATCGGATTGAAGGTGGCCATCGAACATCGGAATATCCACCCGAATATCGCCCTGCATGCTCCTCGATAACACCCAGAGGGCTAAGTTTGTGATGGCATCGCCACCCTGTAGGGGCAAATCACCCTCATCTAGCTCATCATCGCCTAGCGGAGGTGCATCAATCTGGAGGGCTTGGTGTCGCTGTCTCCGAGGCGGTGGATGAAGAGGATCAGGAGCTGATGGTGGTGCCTCAAGTGGGACTGGTGAAGGGGGAGGAATACAGGGTGGCACAACCTCCACAGATGAGGGAGGAGGTGGAGCGGTGGCCAGAGGCTGGTGGTAGGGGCAGTGGTCCATCCGGTGCCCTTTCTGGTAGCACAAAAAGCAATGTCTGTCCGTGATAGGTACATATGTGGTGACCTTCGGGCTCAGCAAGTCAAAAGGCGACATAACAATGTGTCAATCAGTGGGTGGTGGAGGCTCGATGTTTGAGAGAGAGTGGGGTCGGGGTGAGGGTGGATCGTCAGGTGGAGGGAAACGAATTCACTCCCGTACCCGCTCAAATGCGTCAACAGGGGTAGAACTGGCGGAGCGCACATCCCACACAGAATGGGGGCGGGGAACATGTCTCGGATGTCCCGTAGGTGGGGAAGTGTGGAGCATAGGTGTGAGCGAAAGCGTGGGAGGATGGGGTCGGTGGCATGGAAGGAAAATGGTGGGATTCGTGTTGTCGCTGAGGTTGGTGGTGAGGGTAAGTTGAAATGTGGTGAAGGATGGAGTCATAATGAGTTTGTGAGGGTAAATGGGATGATACAAAAATGCGAGGTGGTGGGAGGTGAGGGGATGGGAGATAATGGTGGTGTAATGGCAATTTGGGTGGTGGTGGAGGGTTCTTGGGTGAATCTTGGTAATTTTGGAGGGTTTCAAGTGTTGGGATGTGTGTTTGAGTAGTTCCAAACACGAGAGGGTAGGTGGGGAGGCTAAGGTTTGTGTTTGTGGTTTCTTGGGCATTTGATCAAAATCTTTATCAATGACCACTATGGTGTCATTTAGCACCGAAATTATTAAATTTGGACATGTTTGCTGGTTATTTGACTTCTTGACTGCCGGATTGAGTTTGGAACACCTTTGAACACCGTCGGTAGGGCTAGCTGATTTGGATCTGTCCCCTTCGGTCGCCGGAGGCCACGGATGATGTCGGCAATCGTTGGAGAGCAGGTTCTGATCACCGTAGGAGTGGTCTGACCTCGGGACGGAGTGTGCTGCATCGGAGAGGCGTGGGATTGGACGACCGGCCTTAGGCGATCTTCGGCAGCGCTGATCTGACGGTTTTGGCTCCGGATCGGAGCATGATATATCGGCGAGGAGGCAGGAGGATCACACGGTGCTGGGCGACCCTCGTTAGGGCAGATCTGACCCATCTGATTCGTTTCTTGATACTGGTCGCCTTGGAGGAGCTGGGCGACAACTAGCGAGTGGTCACCGACTACTGGTGGAGGGATTCAACTTCTGTTCGGCGGCGCAATGGCAGATCTGCTAGGATCGACAGTGGTTCTTGAAGTATTCTGCTCCGGTGGGTGATTTTCAGGTGCGACCGGTTTATGGTGGGTGGCCGGCGCTGAGGGGCTCTGCCACCCAAGGCTGCCTCGGTGTGGGTGTAATGGGGACTAGGGTTTGCTGAATTTGTTTTTTTTTGTGGTGGAGGTGTGGAATGAGTCGAATTTGGGGAATTAAGGTTAGGGTTTGAGATGGTGCCGGAGCGGTACAAGGGTGGCCGATGGTGGCTCCCGGTGGTGGAAGACGGGCGTCAAAGTCATCCATCTGAGCCATTAACCGATTGAGAACCTCCTTGATATGCGCATTAGAAGTTTCCACGTGGGCATACTTTCTTCGCGGTCCCATTCTTGACGTTGTTTACACGTTTTTGTCTACATAACAACAACAACAACAACAACAACAATAACAACAACGGGTAGAACCAACGAGGCTCTGATACCAATTGACGTAAATGACGTCAAATGGGAGCAAGAAGAAAATAACTCTCGTCTAAACTCTCTTAAATCAATATATCTCGAAAGGGAAGAATACCTCAAATGAGACTACAAAAAGAGTATTTATAAGTGGGAAGTAACTTGTGCTCTAAGCTATAGAACTAAAGGTCGTACTCAGTGCACAAGGCTCTCGCTTCACTGCAGGTTTGGGAGAGGTAGATGTCGGCTCGTCTTACCCCCATATTATTTTATAATATGAAGAGACCGCTCCCAAGTCTCGAACCCGAGACCAACCGTAAATACTAACAAAAGAAAAATACAATGCAATACTAGAAAGAATAAAAGACTAAAAAATGACGGAAAAACCGTTAATTCACATCAATTTGCACAACAACTAAGGGCATTTATCACTTGCAACAAACTGTAAACATCGATTTGAACCTCCAGTAAGGTCCACAGATAGGATCATACGTGTAAACACCTAACAACTAACAAAGGAATGTTCGTTCACTCAACAAACGGACACAACACCATGCCCATGTAAGAAATCACCCCGCTAAATACCATATAATGGTAGTCAATCACAACTGCAACTGCGAAATAAATCACCATTAAAAGCTTTCAAACCCATGATTAATGGTATGTCATCATCCATGAAGAAAAAAACAACACCATGAGCACGAAGCTGTAACCACTTCACGACCAACATGTCGCCACAACAAAGGGAATTTATCACTTACAACAAATGGTAAACATCGATTTAAACCTCCAGTAAGGTCCACAGATAGGATCATGGGTGTAAACACCTAACAACAAACAAAGGAATGTTAGTTCACTCATCAATAAACGAACACACAAAGTACATTGAATCCCCACTAAGGTCCAAGATGAGGTATAATACCTCTCAAGTCTCAACCACATATTGTGTCAAAACTCATCAACAAACAACAAACTCATTGATAAACGATAAATGAACCTAAAGTAGGCTAAATCAATATAAGGTGATAAATCTCTCATCAACTAGGAGAGATGATACGAACCATAGTGATGAACAACTACTATCAACAAAGAGTGAACGAAAACCCTATTTCAACACAGGAGTGATGAAGTACTTGTAGGGATAAAGATGACAACCAATACCAGAGAATAAAAGACTACTATGAACAAAATTGCTATCAAACACCAGCAATGAAAAATGGAGGTCAAACACAAAAAAGAGTAAAAGAGTGAGGAACCAAATAAAACACTGAATATTGTGCGAGGAAACCAGATATACGATCAAAATATGTGTGAGGAAGAGGAATATGTCGTTGAAAAAGGTTGGGGAAACCAAACATCGAATCAAGAATGCTGGGTAGTGCTCGCCAAACAATCAATCAGGAAATAGAAAAAAGTCTTTTGCCACACATAAAACCCATGTGAAGAAAAATTATTATCACAACAGACGCGGTCATTTAAAATGTTCAGATTCTTCTATGCAATATACAACCGTCCCCATCTATGCTCAGTATATCAACACAAAATGCAAGCAAGCAAGAAATCAAACCACTTCATTTTAGCACAAATCTGAATTTCGTCACTGTTGCAACGATGTAAAGAGCCAGATGAATATTTAACTCCAGACATAGATTGATTGAAGACATGGTGTGCCGGCACGAGCAGAAATTGCCGAACAAGAGATAGCGCTGCTGAGGAATGACCGTAAAACCAACAAAGCCGCTGAACAGGGAAAAGAATCGCAGAACAGGTGTCACACAGTCAACAACTGACGAACAAACAACAATATAAACACAGTCAGATTGAGACTGAAAAGGACTGGAGCAGCGATTGGTCAACCCAAAACACGGGCTGCAAAATTGTTATACAGAGAAATAGCTGAATCACATCTGACCTGGGCAATTGGGCATTGAAAGTTGGGCTTCAATATATTAAATACTAAACTGAACCCAAATAAAACAACATAATTGGATCCAAAAATGACCCCCAAACCGGCTCCTACAAATCAAATAAAGAAGTAGGTTTAAAACTGAACATAAATAATTGGACCAAAACAATTCAATTGGCCGAAGAAAATGCTCAAAGTAGACCCGTTCTTTTAATCACTTAAACTGGCCCATATTTGAGGAAGCCCCACGAACTGGTTTAGGCCCAAAAGGAACAAACTAATTGGGTGAAATAATTATTTGAACTCTTGGCCTGGTCCACTCTTCAACAGCATAAATGAGCCTAGCTGATACAAACTAAAACTTGCCCATTAAGCAAACCCTGTTGGCGCATTCTCATTTTCTTCATATACAAAGTGTTCACTGTAAACCCTATTACTGGAAGCGAGTAGGAAAGAATAGAGAACGATGAAGAGAGAGTCAAACTAAGGTAAATCCTATACTAAGATTTAATCAGATCTCCCGTCACAGCAATTAAAGGTGGAAATTTTAGAAACGACCTGAAAACATTACACAAAATGACACGAAATTGACGCGACTTCTTGTGTTTGTGTCGGGTCTTTTTGACACAAAGTCGTGTCATGTCGTGTTCGTGTCAAAATGTGTCGGGTCTTTTGACACGAAGTCGTGTCATGTCGTGTTCGTATCAAAATTATGAGTCATGTCATGTCGTGTCAGTTGTGTCTTCTCGTGTCAATCTTGTTATCGTGTCTTGTCTTGTCAATTGTGTTATCGTGTCTTATTGTGTCAATCATGTTTTTATTTGGATTATTGTGCCTATTTTTGCCTAATTAAACATAAAAGTTGAGCAATCATGTTAGTTGTATCGTGTTCTATATGGGTCGTGTTCATGTCAGGTAAAAAAATCATGAAGTCGTGTCGTGTTGGCCCGAAACCCGACCCAAAAACACGAGTAGCCACCCCTAACAGCAATAACACCCATCAATCAAATCATTAATCCAAACCAAAAAATGTTCCACCGCTATTGATGCTAACAAATATATCAAACCTGCTGTAATAAAATGAGATGATGATAATAATAATAACAGTATTAGTACTAGTTTTAGTAGTAATAATAATAATGAACCACCATAAATAAGAAAATGTGCTCAGATATAATGGCAGTCCGACGGGTGACAAGATGCGTCGCCCTCTGGTGGAAGCACATTCTATTTAAAAGTGTGGAAGCACAATTTATTTAAAAGTTCTCTGGTAAGAAGTTAAATTTCAAGAAATATGAATTGGTAGAGAAAAGAGACAAATAAAGATGGCTTTTTATTGTTCCGCTCACTACAACACCACATATATATATATACCGCTCATGTAGGGTTTACATCATAGTGACACATTGTTTCCATTTAATTTGGAGTAAGCCTAAAGGGCATTTTGGTTGGAGAATTACCAATGAAGTTTCACTCATGAACTTATTATCAGGATATAATTTAATGTTTTCATAGGGTGAAAATTGATTGGATATTTGTTTTGTGAAGGTACCCCACATTGCATCCTTTCTTAATTAACGAGCTGAAAGTTGCAACGGAGTTCCTTATAGAAAGGTCCTCCGAACATATAGGGTCCAATCTAGCAAGTGTCGTGCACCCAAGCTTGTGGCCCATGCTGATTTTCCTGTCCCGTCTTAAGCCTTCAACAATCACAAGTGAAACCGGAGACCCCATTGACCCTTTCCTCTTCATGCCCTTCATCAGGAGGTGCTCAACCCAGAGCAATCTTAGAGTTCGCGTTCTTGCATCAAGAGCTCTGTCGGGCCTGATATCCAATGAGAAACTGCCAAGTGTCCTTCTCAAGATTGCCTCTGAGTTGCCTTGTATAGATAACCACGCTTCTTACAATTCGGTTCATGGAATGCTACTACAGTTGAGCTCTCTTCTTGACATCAATTGTAGAAACCTATCTGATTTCTCTAAGAAAGATCGGATTCTGGATGATTTGATCCAAGTTCTTGTGTCACGCTCGTGGATTGGAAACCCTAGATTGTGTCATTGCCCCATTTTGAATGGCAGTTTTTTAAGGGTTTTAGATAACATGCTCAGTATTGCAAGAACATGCCAGATAAGCAAAAGTATTGGTGCCATTTGGAAACTCCTTTGGGATATCTCGTCGGATTGCTTAGATTTAGAGTCTTCTCATGGACAATCATATTATGATCCAACTATTTCGGAATTTCGCAAACAAGCAGCCATGTCTTATTTCAGTTGTGTATTTCAAGCATCTAAGGAGGTATCAAAAGAAGATTTTTCAATGCCATCAACATGCTCTCCACCTGCATCAAATTTTTTCAGAGCGTCCGAAATGGGTGGTGATTTTTTCCCAAAATTTCAGGAAAGGCTGATACTCACCTTGTCAGATTCGTCATATGAAGTTAGATACGCAACACTGAAGTGGCTTCTTCTGTTTCTGAAGGCAACAGAATCTTGTGTTGACTACAGTGATCAAATTTACACTGAGATTAACATATATCACTGGGCCAATACTAATCTCCAGGCGACGCTGATGAAATTTTTAGATTCAGAGGAGAATTATAGATGCACTTATTATATTCTAAAGATTCTCTTCACTTGGAACTTGCTCAAATTTCAGAAACCAAGTAGTCAACAATGCACAGAAACGATATTTGTTGGGAATATGGATATAGATTTGTTGTTCAAGTTTTGGGATAAGTTAGTTTCCTTGTATAAGATCACTAGACATGCAAAGGCTCGAGAAACCCTCATCTGCTGCATGGGAATATGTGTAAAGCGGTTTGGCAATTTGTTTGCAACCTTTGTTCAATCTGATCAAAGTGAAACACGAGTTCAGTTGTATGATTGCATCTGTTATTATGTGGGTCTAGTTGAGATACACGGTGACCCATCAGAACCCGTCAACATGAGGAAGGCAGCTGCAGAATCAATGATAGCATCTGGTTTGCTGGAACAAGCTGAGCCTATTGGTTCTCTCTTCACTAACCAAATTCTATCTGAAAATAAAAAAAAGGATGTTAATATGTATGCTCGTAAATTACTGGATATATGGTTGACATGCATAAAGCTTCTTGAGGATGAAGATGAGGGGCTTAGAAAGAGGCTGTCTGTTGATGTCCAAAAGTGTTTTACAGCCGAAAAATCTGAAAGAAATTTGCGGGCTGGAGTGGTTCCTAGCCAAGTGGACAAAGTGATTAGATTAAGTTTTGAGCATTTATCTTCAATATTTGGTCACTGGCTATACTATTTTGATTTTCTTGCACAATGGGTTCTTAGTACTGCAAATAAGGTTGTGTCGAGAGGGGATCTCGTGAGACGGGTTTTTGACAAGGAGATCGATAACCATCATGAAGAAAAGCTACTGATTTGTCAGATTTGCTGTTCGCATTTGGTGAAGCTTCCAGTTTCAAAAGCTTGGGCCATTGACTTTGTTGACCAACATGGAGCAAGTGATTTCTTACTCGAATGGAGAACGAGATTTTGCAAACACTTGGTATCGTTTGCCAACGACCAAATCAGCAAACAGGGAAGAGATGATTGGATTGGCGGTGTGGGTAACCACAAGGACGCATTTTTACCGCTATATGCGAATTTGCTAGGGTTTTATGCACTATCAAACTGCATTTTGAATGGGGATTTTAAGCACAGTGAGTCCCTATTATCTGACGTTGTAGAACTCGGGGAGACACTTGATCCTTTTCTCCGAAATCCTTTAATTTCTAACTTGTTTTTGTTGGTAGTTAAATTGCACGAGGAAATGGTTGGTGCAACTGTTGGTTATTCTATCTACAAGTTCAGAGAAGACGAGTCCCTGTGGGGTGATTTCGATCCTTATTTTCTACTTAGGTGAGATAGAATGTTTAAACATTATTGTATGCTAGGTTTGTTATTCATGTTAGAGCGATTGAAGGGTTTTGAATTTTTGGGGAGAATAATGGTGTATATTATCTCCCATAGTTTAGAATGTATACAGCTTTGGTGTAATACATTCAGATAGTCAACAAAGGAAAAGCTTGATATATATATATATATATACAGGGGCGAAGCTAGGAATATATTTTTGGGGGGATCACAAAAATATCGGGGGTTCGGGGGCGGGAGCCCCCGAGATTTTTTTTTTAGGGTTATTTACATTTTATGCAATATTTTTTACCAACAATATAATAATTGCACCACATAAAAGATAACAATCGTAAGCATTTTTTTCCCAACAATATCATATATATTCACCATCAAAATATAATAATTGCACCACATACAATATACAATTATTACCAAAATAGAGGTACGACATTATAAACTAATTGTTGGAATATAATACAAAAATACTAGCAAAATCATAAAGAGATGCATCAAAATTGCACACGACGTTCTTTCAAATTCCGAAATCCATCAATGATTGATTCCGCACTAAACTGTGTCGCAATGTAAGATAATCATTCTCCATCTTGTTTCGAAGCTCGGATTTGACGCTCTAAATTATCAATATCAAACCCCTTAACTTCAATTCTTGGTGATTTTAAAGTTCGGTGAACAAGTGTTTCACGTACCGAATTTTGAACATTAGCATCAGGGGAACTGGAGACTCGTGGACATTTTGACTTTCGGCATGTTTTCTCTTGAAAAATGAATCAAGTGTCTTTGATTTTTCCATATTTCTACAACACAAAAATAAAACAATTGGAATTTGTCATCCCCCCCCTCCCCCCCCACAAAAAAAAAAAAAAAAATCTAATTATCATATATTAAGCATTATCATTGAACACTCCAATAGCATATAAAAAATTAATACTAATAACAGTAAAACCAGTACCTAATATAGGGACCCTAATATCCGTCCTTAATAAAATCAGTCCCTATTGTTTCTTTAAGCATAAGCAAATTAATACTAATATTAATGGAAGAATTAATACTAAATCAATCCCTATTAGTATTAATATAGTAATCAGAATCAGTCCCTAATTAATACTAAATGAGTCCTTAATTAATACTTATAAAAAAGGAGAAAAGGATACCTGATGGTGATGACGGCTGCTGCTGCTGCTGTGTGTCTTGGCTGCTGTGAATATGTTTTGGTTAGTTAGGCTAGAGATAAGTAAATGTAAAAGACTCTTTTTTGGGTATGGTTATGGGCTTATGAACTTGTGGGCTTTATAAAGAAAAAATCAGTATATTTTTTGTTGGGTTTTAAAACTTTGGAGGGGATTGTGGCCCCCCCCTGTCAACCTATAGCTTCGCCACTGTATATATATACACACAGTATTGTTCTTGTGCATATCAGTCCGCATTTTAAGAGTCCGGACTGTTCATGTGTCCCTGGCGGTGAGCTCATAAAAGAGAGATAAAGTTCCTATAATTTAGCCTATAATTTCTAGGGTCACCGCCAGGTGATACATGTCCGATACGAACTCTTAATATGCACAAGAGCAGCAATGTATATATATGTCTGAGTAGTAATGTAGTTGCTCCTTTATATTCGAAAAACTAAAAACACCTTTGATTCAGCTCAATGGTTTTGGAAGAGCATAATCCTCCCATCAGTAGGTCCACACTTACCGTATGCATGAATCCCACCCGATATTTGCTCATATGATAGATGAGGCAACTCTCTCTCTCTCTCTCTCTCTCTCTCTCTCTCTCTCAGTGAGAGAGAGAGAGAGAGAGAGAGAGAGAGAGAGAGAGCCATACAATTTCTTTGGGTGGGGCACTTAAATAGCTCGTAGGTAAATGTTATCGAAAAATGATTAGGATTGGAGGGGCGGAAGTTCTCAAGATGAATTTTTAGGGTTATTTATAAAATTTCCATAATATTCAATAAAATATCGTTACCTCAATTTATATCATAATCAAATTATAATTGAGTCGAAGTGTGGGATCCACTAAAATACCTCTAAAAATCTAGGTAACCACATGTCATGAAATGAAACACTTGTAAAATACAAAACTAATATTATAACATATTCACAAACATATATATGTTCATAAATTATGATATTTACATATTTATCCTAAAGTTATATACAAATATACTAAAAAACCATTAAATTTTAAAAATTAAGAAGGAATTCTATGCTACCCATCACTCAATTTGTATCCACTTTCAATCTACAAGGGTGTTTCTAAAGGCATCACATTTTTTGCTTCAAAATACCACAAGGAAAAAAAAGATTTTTTGCTAATTGGGCTTGTTCGTATTCCCCCGCATGGCTTAATTATTCGAAGGGAACATCTAAATTATTTTTGTTTTTCAAGTTATTTAGAAACTCCCTTACTGCCGCTCGTTGTTCAAGCGAGGTAGTATAATTTATCGGTAAATCGGTAACAAATAATCGTCTGCCATCAGTTACCATGAATTTTAATGTTGATTCCCGACAAAAATATTCTGCATAATTTGAAGTATTGATCAGATTTTGTGACCAATATCTCGTTGTGTCCAACTATATATATATAGAGTCATGGTCATGTGCACACTAAGTTTGCACATCATTTTTTTAAAATAGTAAAAAAAATATTTTTAAGTTGATTTTTTTTGTGTGATATTTAAACATTTCAACATATACATGTAAAAAAAATATACTATTTTTTTTTTGCTATTTTTAAAAAATCGGTTTAAAAATAGCAAAAAAAGTTTTTTTGAGTTGATTTTTTTTACATGTGTCCGTTGAAATGTTAAAATATCACTAAAAAAAAATCAACTCAAAAATATTTTTTTTAATGCTTTAAAAAAATTGGTGTGTGCCAGCACTGTGCAAATTTACTGTGCACAGGAGCCTGCCTCTCTCTCTCTCTTTATATATATATATATTACACACTATTTTCAACACAAAATACTAAACATTTTCTCTCTCTACACTATACTCCAAACTCTCCCTTTATCTTTTTTAACAAATCATCTTCAACCAACCATCTTCAACATTATTAAATAACTAGGGTTTGTTATTTAAATATTCAAATATCAATGAATATTCTCTCAAAAAGCAATGACAACACCTCAAAAGAAAATGAAAACTCTCAAAATCACATTTTTCTTCTAAACTTTGGGTTCCATTATATATATATATATATATATGCTCTTCTGCGGACTAGTCCGCATTTTAAGAATGCGGACCGGATATGTGTCATCTAACGGTGCCCCTAGAAATTATCGCCTAAATTATAGGCACATTCTCTCTCTTTTCTGGGGTCACCGCCAGGTGACACATGTCCGGTCCACATTCTTAAAATGCGGACTAGTCCGCACAAGAGCATGACTGTATATATATATATATATATATATATATATATATATATATATATATATATTTGTTTATACATAGGGATTGAAAACATGAAAAATCGCAAAAATCGTCCAGTGGTTAGGGGCCGAGCCCCCGAAAAAGATGATTTTCAGGGTGATTATCTCGAGCCAAATTAATTTTTTTTTTGAAGAAAATTTTTCATTCGGTATGATAATGCTGAATGGAATACATATATTCAAGGTGATTATGCCGAATTAAATGCATATATTCGGAATGATTATGCCGAATAAAATGTATATATATATATTTTGTGAAGACAAATTTTCATTCGGGATAATTATGCCAAATGGAATGCATATATTCGGGATGATTATGTCGTATTAAATGCATATATTCGGGACAATTATATCGAATGAAGTTTGAATCCAATTTTTCATACCGTATTTGGTTCGGGGAAAACATGACGAATGTTGGGTCTTTATTCAGAATCTTTATACCGAACCACTGGGTTATCAGATAGGGTTTTGAACGCTAGAGTTTATTATTTATGTGGTGTTTTCTCAACATATGAGGAGTATTAAACGTTCTTTGTACAAAAAATTAACAGATTATTATTGTTCAACATGTTTTTAATATGTTTAACATGTTTTTCAAGGATCAAGTAATAAAAATGAAATGCGCATAAAGATGAAATGGGTATAAAGATGAAATGGATATTTTGTTCGTAACTTTAAAAACTTTTGGGGTTCAAATGGGTGTTTTGTTTAATGTACTTTAATCTTTAGTTGAAGTAGAATGAATTTGAAGATGAAAGGTTTGGAAGTTGAAGATGAAAGGTTTGGAGGTTTGAATGTGTAGAGAGATAGAGAGAAAGTGTGTAAGTGAATTTTAAAACTTTAAATATGTGGTAGCCCTCTATGTGGTATTGGGAAGTAACTATTAGATTTAAGTGGTATTTTGTAGTAAAAAAAACCTTGTGGTATTTTAAAGCAAAAAATGTGGCGCCCTTAGAAACACCCATGTACAAAGGTTTGTTAAGATGATAGAGATAAAAGAGAAAAATACGGTTAGTAGAGAGAAATATATCAACAACATTATAAAAAAGAATCACTATCAAATACTATATATCCTTTATGTTCTACTAATCTGATGGACCGCGTAACTACTAGATAAAAATAAGAATAGATTGGTGTATTTATTTCCCCCCTCAAAATCCTGGGTGGGGAAGTTGCCCACCCCAGGTACAATGTGGCGTTGCCACTGCGCCCGCGCGCACATTTTTTTTAAAGGGATTGGGTTCGTTCTAGTTAGTCAGAACTAAATAAGACAATCTCGGGTTGTTTTGTGTTTTTCTTGTCGGGTTGTAAAAAATAAAAAAAATGAATTTCTAGACGTGACAAATTGAGACACCGCACAAATCGATAAGAAGTTATTCCTTAATAGGTAGACGTTTAATGATTTCGAGTCGTATAAGTGTCAACTGAATATGACACAATAGTTAACAAATGAGTTTGATGTTGACACACTTCACCCATTATAAATTATAACGACTCATTAAATTTATTAATTTAAGTAAATAAGAAATTTTACTAGTTTATAAAAAGAATTTGTGTAGTTTAATAGTAATTGATCAAATGATTTGGACGAAATAAGGGTTTAATGATGTTTTAAGTTTATTTATAAAGCAACTAATCGAAAACATACAAGATCTTTAATAATGATATAGATAAAGTCAATTCAACTGGATAAGGATCCTATAGTCACTCTAGTGTAAGAATTTTTTTAAACCATTGATCACATATTCGGATAATAAATTATTGATCCCAATGCACTCCTAATGTAAAATCAACGGTTGTAAAAATCACTTTACCGTAGAGTGACTATAGAGGAGCTGAATCCCATTCACCTTTCTGTAGTTACATGTTGTTCCTCATACATATTGGGATAATAAATTGTTGATTTCAATGCACTCCCAATGTGAGATCAATAGTTGCAAAAATCACTCTACCGTAGAGTGATTCTAGAGGAGCCGGATCCCATTCACCTTTATTTAGTTACATTTGATTGGGATAATAAATTGTTGATTTCAATGCACTCCCAATGTGAGATCAATAATTGCAAAAATCATTCTACCGTAGAGTGACTATAAAGGAGCCGAATCCCATTCACCTTTCTTTAGTTACATTTGTTTCTCATCAATCTAGTAACAGTTCCTAGAGGAGGATTTCAGATTGATTTAAGTTGATTTTGTTTGATGTCAGTTAATATATATAAATACTCGGGAGGGTTGCGAATTGGAAATTTAATTAATAAAAACAAAGCTCTCCCATTAAATGGTTGTGGCACTTCCTATTGAAAAATATTTTATGTGGTACTCCGTCATCAAAATTATTCATGGCTTAAACAACAATAACGTGGCTAGGAGAGGAACATATCGAAGCCCTTGGACTTGTATTTCAAAAGTCAAGCGTTAACTTTGAGGTGAGGGATGCGATGTACATTAGGTTTTTTGAAGACGTGTCGATGCGGGATACTACATCCAATATCCGTTGTTGATGCTATTAGTTTATTAGTGGGTTTAATGAATTTTGGATTTTGGGTTGATTTTTTGAAGACGTGTCGATGCGGGATACTACATCCAATATCCGTTGTTGATGCTACTAGTTTATTAGTGGGTTTAATGAATTTTGGATTTTGGGTTGGGAATGAACAATAATCTTTTTATTTTCCTGGCTTTCATTATCTTGTAATTCATTAACTAGTAAGTTATCATGTGTGTACTACTACTACTACTACTACTACTACTACTACTACTACTACTAGTAGTAGTAGTAGACGTGCTCTGATACCAATATGACGTGAACACGCATGACGTAATAACAAGACCAAAATCCAAATCAAGCTCTCCAGACAATGCTTTAATGAAAATCTCTCAATGTTAGTTAATGAGTTATAAGATAATGAGGGCAGTTGTAAATAATCATTTACAAAACTTAGAGCCAAAGACACCTGACAAAATAAGGAAACAAATAATAGGAAACTATATTACTTACCTAATATGATAATAACTAATTAGCTAATATATGTCCTAATTGATAGCTATTAAACAATAATTATAATAATAATAAATTAAAAGGATTACCTATTATTCCTAATCCTAAATAATAAAACAACATGGAATATTTTCTTTAAGTGGAGATTGATGCTTAATTTCTTCAAGTGGAAATTGAATAAAAATCAATATGGGCTGAAATTGAAACTTACTTTCTTTTTGTATTATTTGTGGATTTCACATGAGCATATGTAATGTTTAATGGAAGCTCATTGTCGAGCGTTTTCGAAAGAGGCGAGAATTATGTATACGAATCCATTGCTAGGGCGAGTTTTAGGTTAGACATGATGTGTAATCTTTTTATTTCAATATTATTATACATTAGTAATTAAATAGGATATGCATTAGGTAAATGGTTATTATCATCTTAGGTAAGTAATTTATTTTTTTATTATTTGTTTCCTTGCTTGGGAATCTTTGGGTCCAAGTTTGTAAATGGAGAGTTGAAGAGACCATCATTATCTTGTAACCCATTAACTTATGTTCAAACTTTTAGTGCTTAATTTTTCTTTTATTATTGCTATTACGCAACCACTGTGTACGTGTTTACGTTAGTCATTTAAAATTATATAGATTTATGGAGACCGACAACAGCTTCTCTTCAACGAAGAGAAGGGGTGTTAAGACAAGGTTTTGTGGGATAATCTTCAACCAACGATGGTGGTGGTTCACATCAGATATGCTAAAATGGGTATTTTAGTGGGGGTATTTTGGGGAGTTTGACACAAATGTGTTGGACCTATAAAATGATCCTTATGGGGGGTTATAACCCCAAGCTTTGTCTGCTCATTTAAGAGCTAGATAGATAGATAGATACTATAACTCTTGTTCCTAAGGTGAGAGTTTAAGTGATAGGTGATGAATTTTTCCTATAATCCATGGGATTTCTCAAAGGTGGAAGAGAGTGGAGAGTGTTAGTGTTTCATGTATACTAGGCGTGATCAATATGTATTGTGTGTTTGTGTGTGGTGGTGGTGGTGGGGTTCTCACCGGGATACATGGCGAGATAAATACACGGGATTGGGTACATGGGAAATATTTGGGAGCATATGAGATTGAGAAGATTCTAGGCTTAAAACTTGAATTCACTTGGGTGTCGGGTTGGCATGTCTATCCAGAATTTGAGTATGAGAGTAGAGGGTATGTGATTTATCCTTGATATATTCTCTATTATACTCGTAATTTCTTCAAATATAGTGGAATAGCGCTTCTCCATGAATGCAGACAAATTGGTGAGCCACGTGTATCTTGGTGTTCTCGTTGTTCTTTATTGATTTACATCTTTATTGTGATTTTTTCATTAACATCATATCTTGATTATATTCGGGTTCTGGTTGATTGGAGGATGCCCCAACAAATTGGATATCGGGTCACAAATATATATTATCTTCAAACATAAATTGATTATCAATTTTTGATCTCAATATCAACTAATTAAATAATATGGAATCTTTTCTTCAAGTGGAACGTAAAAGATAACGAATTGAGCAATTTCCTTGTTTAATGGGCTAGCAGGGTTTAGGATTTCGAAGGGAACAAAAAGGTTTTCTAATAAGTCATATTTCAATCATCTTCGATCTACAATTATTGGTTTGTTTCTACCATTTAAATATATTTGTACTAGTTGTATTCCCTTGATTTGTGGCTTACAAAGTGAATACTTATGCAATGATCCAAAGAAAAAGACTTGATGGTACATTATCTCTAAATTTGCGTGGCTTGTCACAAATTAAGTGAAGATTTTGATTACATGATTATTCATTGTGATTAGCTCCAAATTTTAGCTATTTGGAGGAAGGTTATGCAAGAATTTGGAGTTGTGAGTGTGTATCTAAGATATCTCGATGAGTTGTTCTTTTAGGGAGAGGATTTGCTATGGTATTAAGAACAAACGTGGATAAATATAGAGTTGTATTGTTATGAAACCTTTTTATCTTAAGTGTTTGGATAGGATCCCCAAAACATAATTGATGGTAAAAGGTAAAGGATATGTAACAAAGCTAAACCTATTGCATTGCAAAAAAAATATTGACAACCAAAATTTATACCGAAAACAAAAATTTAAGATCTTATATATGTGTATGCAGGCATGCATGCAAACACATATAAATTGTATATATAATGGTAATTAATAAACCTAATAGATCTCATCTTAGACGACCTGCAAATTGTCATTGGAGTCAATAATCTCACTAAAGTTTGGTTCTAAGTAAATATTTTTTACCAAAATGAAAAGTAAAACAGTGAAATATATTTTCACCCACTTACGTTTAAATTGTGTTTAGAATTTTTGTTCAAAGTTACATAATTACATTGTGTGCGCTTATTCACAATTTAAAATGAACAAAAAAAATAATTTTAAGTATGTGAAAAACCATTTCACCATCACATTTCATCCCGAACCAAACAAACCTTAATAGTGATCCATTTTGACTAATTGTTATAATTGAAATTATGTGTTATTTTATGATCCCAAATCATCTTCTCTGAATTTTTTGTGACTAAAAAACGTAGTCTATGATTCGCACCCCACAAATTGGTGTTTGTACCTTGCCATTAACAACATCCATTATGCAAAGTTACTCCCTTATAAGATTTTATGACTGATCATCATGCCCCTAAAATCCAACAGAATGGCATGAAATATGCTAATGAAGACTCACAAATTTATTACCGTGTTTATGTATGCACCCAAAAATCTCTCTATCCTTTGTGCTCTCTCTCTCTCTCTCTCTCTCTCTCTCTCTCTCTCTCTCTCCCCTTTAATATTTGGTGGTGTAGACGCCCCATTTTAACACCCTCACACTCCTCCATAGATCCCAAACTCTCTCTCTCTCTCTCTCTCTCTCTCTCTCTCTCTCTCTCTTCCCCTTTAATATTTAGTGGTGTAGATGCCCCATTTTAACACCCTCACACTCCTCCATAGAGCCCAAACAAAGTCCTTTCAATCCCGGACACCTGGTCCTCCTTCAAACTCTAACCAGAGAATAACTACGCTTTCTCCGATCCTCATTTGGCCTTAGTCAACTCTCAAACCTGGGAGTCTCCCAACACACAATTGTATATATCTGAACCCTCATTCCAATGGTCTCGTACGTTCACTAATTGCACTTACGGTTCACAATTTATGGCCAAAAATCCATTTTGCCTGCCTATAGGCACTACACCTCACTTGCCTCCTGACAAGTGGGGCTTACTTGGTCAGCAAGTCCAACTACCCTTCCAACATGCAAATTAGGGACCATGCCCATCGACAGGTACCTGGGGTAAACCTTGTCTTTTTATCCATTTAGGGTTACCCTATTTAAGTAAATCATGATCTAATTTGAGAGGGACCTCAACTTCGATTTCAATGCGAAAAATTTCCTCAAAATTAGCTTACATCATTTTTATCACGTTCCCTCCACATTCCCTTACATCACCCTTGCCTCACCTTCAACCACCACTCTACCACCATCATATACTCTCCAAAATCAACCTACCCCCTCCCCCTCCAAAAAAAAAAGTATTCAAAAGATCTTGAAGGTCCAAACCTATTTCCATTTCATTTGAGTAATAAATTCCATTCCATATACTTTAATGTTCTTAGCATATTATTATCTTGTTTTTATTATTTCCACACTAATCCTACTCTTTTTATTATATATACATCTTCAAGTTTATTATTTATAAATAAAAAAACCACAAAAGTGAGTTTACACCATAGTTCCCAATTTAAAGTTATCTCACTTTTTCACCACATCTCACACATTTGTTTTTTATAAACCAAGCGAAATACTCTAGATTCGGATTATGGGTCAGACCCCAACCTTATTCTTATTACGAACTCCATGGACTTTGATAATAATGCATATAAACTTGAATGATAATAATGCATATAATATATTAGAATGGAAAAAGAGATTCCACGTGGTCGACCCCATATGATGAGATTAAGGCAAGGATGATCATGATGATGGGTTTTTATGCCATTTTGGCTACGTAGGCGTCCAAAAGTCATTTTTGGATTCAAGTCCTTCTTTATTTATCTCATTTGTATTTCCGTTCATATATTAGTATTTTATTAATACATTTAGCATGTTTAATGCACGTGGTTAGTTTTCTTGTCCTTATTATCTCTTCAGTGTTCCCATTTATGTGTATTCACTCTTACATAGTGACATTATGATTTTAGGGTGTCGCTAACATTTTAACCATTTTCACACATTTCCTTTATCACTTTATTCATGTTTATTTAATTTATCTCCTCATAATGATTCATTCCTATATTTCCCATGACACGGGTATGATGATTTCACTCCTCACACACACGCATACACATTTATGTACATTTCCACCTTTGCACACTTTGCACACGCGACACATTTTTACATATACACACATGTTCATGCATTTAGGATAAGGCTAACATTTTATAGCCCATGAGAGACCTAAAGGGAGGGATGGGTTTTTGACACCTTCCCATTCTGTAACATAATCTCCGAGCCCATGTCTTGTTTGGCTTCACATGTCCTAGTTGTATTTTATGCTATCTCTTTAGAGTTGTTTACCCCTTTTTCCCGTCTACACATTCACACACCTCACATCGCCGACGATGACTATTTCACAGTCCTTTTTGGATCCCTTGATCCGCGTGAGCTTAGAGATAGGGGTCCAGATGTCCATAATGGCAACTCCGCTAGGAAATTACATTTTGAGGACTAGACTATATTTATATGTTTTTTTGTCTTTCTTCTACATCATTTTCTAGATGTGTATATATTTTCTCACTTTGATACTGATTTTTATTATTCTTACATATTCCATATTCCATGCTCATATTTTGTCATCCATGTATATTTTCTATCCATATCATGTAAATACCTATCACATGCATATCCCTCTTTTTATATCACATGCTTTATATCACTTGTATATATCACATTATTCAAATTACTTGTACATATCTCCATGGTTTGTCCATTTATACATATCTCTATGTTTTACTCCACTTGTACTTATTTTCGTGCTTCACTCCACTTGCCCATGTTCCTATGATCCATTCCACTTGTATATATTCACATGCTTTATGTCACTTGTACATATTCCACATGCTTTACTTCACTTTTGTAGTTAGATCTTTATCACATGCCACTTGTATATATTTCCCCTATTTACTTCATGCTTATTAGTTGTAGATATCGCTCTCAACATACATAATAGTTTTCATGAAGATACTAATAAGACCCATGTATTTGTACACTACATTGCACTAGTATTGAGTATTGACCCTATATGTATCCTATACCGGGGAGTGAGTTTATAATGGGTTATCGGTTCTGCAGGGAGTAATTGACCGAAGCAATAGTCTCCCACCTTCCATTGGCCAAGTGTTGGCGTAGTTTCCGCAGGATCTGTTGATTACACGTATAAATCAAACTACAAAAAAACTTTCACATACATAAAACCCTATAAGGCATAATTAGGGTTTACCTTCAAGATTTCTCTGGATTGATCTTGTGTTAGCACGAGCAGTAAGTGATGATGATTGATCTAGAACCTAGGATTGATGCACCTCACGATATTTTACCGTATTCCCGATATGAATAATCACGAGCAGAGTGTGGGATCTTCCTTCATGACCACCTTCTCTTCTCACTTTTCCTGTTCGTTGCCTTTGATTCTCACAAATCCTAATTAGGGTTTTTGAGTATCAAGAGTGACGACTGTCTTGAGGAGAAAGGATACTTAGATGCATATATATATAGGCTACGATAGGGACCCTAAGGAGAGATAAGGATGTGGCTCCTAATGGGTCTGAGAAAACCTAATCCAACCCGAATTCTAATCCCAATACATTAATTATAATTAATACCACAACATAATTAAAATTGTAACTCCACTCCTTAACTCAAAATTATATTTTGAGCTCCTTATTATTAATTACTTAATTCTCCCCATGTTAAGGTTACAAATATCCTTTAATAAAATAAATACTGATAATTCATTTAATTAGCTTCGGTAAGTCCTTGAGCGGTCCAATGTAACTTATTTGTAGTGTCGTATTAACATAATCCACCTGCAGGGGTTGAAACATACAAAACTTATAATCATCTCACGGGGGTATCACCAGTCTCTATATTGATACGTGGAATTTATCCATAAAATACTTTCACCAAACATTAATCACCATTATCCAATCTATCAAAATTATTGATCCAATAATGAATCTCACCTGATAGTTCAAAGCAATAAATAACTAATGCATGAGTCCATCAAACATATCTGGATTAAGAGCCTTAAGTCAACCTAATAATCATGAGGTATACATTGTCTTATTAGTATAAAGACAATGACCTAAAATTGTTCCTATTCAATACACACAAAGTGTACTAGCATAATACGTTAAAACTATATTGTTTCCCATAATCAAGATAGACCTACTAAATTATTGTGCTACATCCTTACTGATGGTGTGTCCAGTTCCACTAAAGACTTTGAACGATAAAACTTGTATCCTACAAGAATTGGTGATCCGATCCTCTATGCATAAGACGTACTCTACATACCAGAACACCTACTAAGTAGAATAAAAGACACTACTTATATATAAAATAATGCAAACATTATGTTCATACACCATTCTCATTAAAATAGGGAAAACTGATTTTATTTTAACAATAAATCAATAACCAAAACTATTACATAAAGAATGGTTTTAGTTTACTGCTCTAACAATCTCCCACTTAGACTCAAAGCCATGCTCCAATGTATCTCACTCCCATCCCCTCTACGTGACTATTAAAAGTCTTGGCTGGTAAGCTCTTTGTTAAAGGGTCTTCCATGTTGTGCTCTGATGCAATCTTGGTAACTGTGATATCACGTCACTGCATAAATTCTCGAATGAGATAATAATTACGCTCGATGTGTTTACCTCTTGTGGCTACTAAGTTCCTTTGAGTTAAGAACCGCACTGCTATTGTCACAATAAAGTGTAATAGCCAATTACATTAAATGTACCACTCCTAGGTCCACTAGGAAGTTTCTAAGACATATTGCTTCCTTGGCTAGCTCAGAGTCTACAACATATTCAACTTCCATGGTGGAATCAACCATGAATGATTGCTTGATATACCTCCAACTAACGGCTCCACCTCCTAGGATAAACACATACACCGAGGTAGAATTTTTGGAATCTTTATCGGACCGAAAATTCAAGTCGATGTACCCAATAGATACTAGAATCTTTGCCTGGTAAACTAGCATATAATCTTGTGTCCCTTCAGGTACTTGAGTATATGATTTATCCCAGTCTAGTGTTCTTGCCTAGGGTTAGACTGATATCTACTAACCATGTCAACAACAAATCAAATATTGGGTCAAGTGCATAAAATAACATACATAAGGCTCCTAATTTCCAAAGCATAGGGGATGCCTTTCATCTTCTCCATCTCATTATGTGTCTGAGGACACTGATCCTTGGATATAGATATTCCATGTCTGAAAGGGAGGAACCCTTTTTTGAAATCTTGCATGCTAAACCTGGAAAGAATGGAATCGATATAAGTCACTTGTGATAATCCCAACATCCTATTCTTGTGATCTTGAATAAGCCCGACCCCAAGGATGTGACTATATTCTCCCAAGTCCTTCATATCGAATTGGCTGGACAACCACACTCTAATCGAAGACAACACTTCAACACCGTTTCTAATGAGAAAAATTTCATCCATACATAGTACTAAAAAAATCACCATGTTTTAATTGTACTTCTTGTACACACAAGACTCATCCGTATATTGATCAAAATCAAAAGATTTGATTGCCTGATCTAAATAAATGTTCAAAGTTCTAGATGCTTTCTTAAGTCTATAATTGAAATTTTTAATTTATAATCTTAGCCTTGAGCTATAAAACCATCTGGCTGCACCATATATATACACTCATTAAGATTCCCATTAAGAAAGGCATTCTTGACGTCCATTTGCCAAATTTTGTAATCTAAATGAGCCGCAATGGATAAGAGAATTCAGATGGAATTCAGCATAACTATCGGAGAGAAGGTTTTCTCATAATCGACGCCCTCTTTTTGAGTAAATCCTTTCGCAACAAGCCATGCCTTTAAGGTCTCAACCTTTCCGTCCACACCTATCTTCCTCTTATATACCCACTAACATCTTATAGGTTTGATCCCTTATGGTGGATATATAAGATTCCATACCTGATTGTAATACATAGATTCCATCTCAAAACTCATAACATTAAGTTAAAGTTCTGCATCTTTGTCTTGGATAGCCTCGTTGTAGTTACACAGATCGACTTTGAGTTCATTAGGGACATTGTCATAAGACTCTCCTAAGAATATAAACCATTCAGGTTGACGTATAACCCTCCCACTATAACGAGGTAGTCCCTATGCTGGTGCACTAATGTCAATACGTTGTGTTATTTCATCTTGCACTGATGGTGTTGAAGAATCCTGTTGGTTCCCTCTCAACTCTTTAAGAACAAATTTACTTCGGGGTTTATGATCCATCGTATAATCCTCTTCCAATAATCGAGCATTGGTGCTAACGATTGTAGGAGTATCTTCCCCAGGGTCTGTTGATTAGGCGTATAAATCGAACTACAATTTTTTTTCCATAAAACTAAAACTCTACTAGGCGGAATTAGGGTTTACCTTCGATATCTCTCTGGATTTATCTCGTCTCAGCATAAACAATGTGCGATGATGATTGATCGAGAACGTAGGCTTGATGCACCTCATGATCTTCTACCGTATTCCTGAAATGAACAGTCATGAGCAGAGTCTGGGCTCTTCCTTCGTGACCATCTTATTTTCTCACTTTTCCTCTCCATTGGCTCTGATTATTATAAATCCGAATTAGGATTTTTGAGTCTTAAGACTGATGGCTGGTTTGAGGAAAAAGGAGCCTTAGGTGCATATATATAGGCTACTGTAGGAGGGTAGTGAGATTGGAGTCTATGAATAACTGGAAAGGGTGAGGCGTGACCCACTCTAATGGACACTGTCTGCAAGGTTCTCAAGAACTGCTAGAGAAGCTTCTGACGAAGCCTTCTCCTTTTCGTAAAAATGGAACTCAAGATGGAACTCCCTCCCTGCAAGAAGATGAACTTCTACAATAATAATAGTAATTTTCTCAATAAGAGCTCCTGAGAATGATGGCTGTCAGTGAGGAGTGAAAGAACGAGGCACTTAGCACTAGAGAGAGAGCAGGGAGAGAATACTAAGAAGTTCTAGTGTAATTTTGACAGAGTAACAGTGCTATTGAGTTTTTTCTATCTCATGTCTTGACCTTGCCCAGGGGTCCTATTTATACTTGGACATTAGGGCTGAGTTGACACTTTTGGCACCAAAAACTTAGAGGGTTGGTGAGGGACAAGGTCTGTAGTGCACCATTTATCCCTACCTGTGTGCAGCAACCTATCCCCTCAGACAGGTGCCACCTGGTGCAAACTAAAGTCAAAAAGAAAATATGTCTCCTAATGGAGACAAAATATTTGATTTGGTAAACGTCTTTTGAAATGGTAACTTTTGGTACAAACTTTGTAAACTTGAGGGGGGTCTCAAGGACAACCTCCTCTAAAATCTTTGTAACCTTAAGGGGGTCTTGAGGACCCCCTTATAAAATAATTTTTCTTGAGGAGGGCCTAGAGGACCCTCTCTTTTAAAATCATTTTATAAACAAATCTTTTCTTGTGAGTAACCCTTTGGCTACTCACCCTAGTTATGTCTGACTGTGAGGTGTGTGAGGACTAGGCGACCCTAGGGTCTTTCTACTAGTATTCTCTCAATCCTAAAGTGTTAAGTGGTTGAGCTTGCTTAACAAACCTTTTTCCTCAGCCGCCAAACAAAAACTCCCAAGAGATCCCAATTGGCCTATTTGATCCCTACCCGCTTAACTGGGATACTTGTACAATAAAGTAAGTGTTAGTACTTTTGTTCTTCTAAAGAATGACTTTTCACGATGAGGGTTTGCTCATGGTAGCCACTCCCTCATCCTGGCCTTTTTTTCTTGAAGTTAAGGGGGAGGACCTTGACTTCTCCTCTCCCTGATAATTTTTGGAAGTTGAGGGGGAGGACCTTGATTGCTCCTCGCCCGGACATTTTCTGGAGGCTGAGGAGAGGTCCTTGACTACTCCTCGCCCCACCATTTTCTGGAAGCTGAGGGGTAGGACCTTGACTTCTCCTCACCCTGACATTTTTGATAAGTTGAGGGGGAGTACCTTGACTACTCCTCGCTCCGACATTTTCGAAAAGTTGAGGGGGAGGACCTTGACTACTCCTTGCCTCGACATTTTCTGGAAGTTGAGGGACCTTGACGGTTCCTTCTCAATTATGGATTTTTCGCGGTCAGGGGGCTTAGGTTCCCGCATCAATATGAATTCTCTGCGGAGAGGGACTTTGGATTCTCTTTCACCAGTTATGCATTTTCTGCGGTCAGGGGGACTAAGTTCCTGCACCAATATGGATTCTGTGCGGTCGAGGGACCTCGGGTGCACTTTCACCAATTATGCATTTGATGCGGTCAGGGAGCTTAGGTTCCCCCACGAATATGGATTCTCTGCGGTCGAGGGACCTTGGATTTACTTTCACCAATTATGCATTTTCTGCAATCAAAGGGCCTAGGTCTTGCACCAATATGAATTATCTGCGGTCGAGGGACCTTGGGTGCACTTTCACCAATTATGCATTTTCTGCGGTCAGGGGGCCTAGGTTCCCGCACCAATATGAATTGTCTGCGGTCGAGGGACCTTGAGTGCACTTTCAGCAATTATACATTTTTCGCGGTCAGGGGGCCTAGGTTCCCGCACTAATATGGATTCTCTGCGGTCGAGGGACCTTAGGTTCACTTTCACCAATTATACATTTTCTGCGGTCAGGGGGCCTAGGTTCCTGCACCAATATGTTTTCTCTGCTGTCGAGGGACCTTGGGTGCACTTTCACTAAATATGCATTTTCTATCGGGGCCCTGGGTGGGGTTCCTTCTCAATATGAATTTTTGCTGGGACTCTGGGGGATTTCCTTCTCAATATGAGTTTTTGCAGGGACCCTGGGTGGGATTCCTTCTCAATATGAGTTTCCGTCGAGACTCTGGGGGGTGGGGGTTCCTTCTCAATCTGAGTTTTTGTCGGGACCCTGGGTAGGGTTCCTTCTTTATATGAATTTCTGCCGGGACCCTGGGTGGGGTTCCTTCTCATTATGAATTTCTTTCGGGACCCTAGGGAGGTTCCTTCTCGATATGACTTTCTGCCGGGACCCTGTTGTAGACACTCCATTCTAGTACCCCCTAACCTCTCCTTATGTCCTTAGAACCTCCCTTCATCACTTCAAACCTAAGTCATACCCCGAGTACTGACCTAGAGGCCATCTGGCACTCCCGGGCTCCATTTGACCAAAAGTCAAACTCTTCAGCTCGACCGATAATGAATGAATCTTCAAAGGGCACTGAAACCCCTTTCCAACGGTCTGTCCTGCGCGCGATTCTGACTTACAGTGCGGACGAACGACCCGTTTTCGCTCGAAACTTGATCAGGAGGCCACCGGATGCTCTCAGGATCCGTTTGACCAAAGTCAAGTCTTCATCTCGATTGAGACAGAATTAATCTTCGAAGGGCACTGAAACTACTTTCCAACGGTCCGCCCCGTGTGTGATTCTGACTCACGGTACGGCCGAATGATCCGTTTTACTCTGAAAGGTCACCGAACGCTTCCAGGCCCCGATTGACCAAAGTCAACTTCCCAAACCGAGTCAAACTCTTTGGAATGTCAAATCTCCTAACCTTTCCAACAGTTTGCCCCGTGCACAATTCTGACTTACCGTGCGGACGAGCGACCCGGTTGTGTCCGATAATTCTCCGTCCAAAGGACCGACTTTCGAGCCACATTTGACTCAAAGCCAACTCCCGGACCCAGGATCAGTCGAAATCCTTTTGAAGGTCTATGAAGTACCTTTCTTACGGTTTGCCCCGTGCGTGATTCGGATTAACGGTTTGCGCTCTATGATCGATTTTCCAAAGAAACCTGAAAGAGACTGCCAAATGGTAGGTTCTAAACCCCGCCTATCGGTAGTGTGCCTAAAAACACCTGCCAATTGGTAGGATCAGGACTATGCCAATAGGCAATACCCTGGGCCTATAAAAAGGAGGGTCTGACCTCATTGCAAAGGGGGGAGAAGATCTGAAATCCATCACTCTCAGCGAGCTGACAAAACCTCTCCCGAAGTCAGCGTGATTTGTCCATCCAAATCCCTTTCCAACCGTAACCTTTCATCAACTTTTTCATTAAACTTGGTGAATTAACTACCATCCATCATCACTCAAGTGCAAGGGATGCTTTCCAACATCCAAGATCCAGCTCAAGATCATCAAGAAGGTCCAACTTTCTGAACTCTCTCTTCAAATTCTCCTAAATTAGCATTAACTTCTTTTATTACTTAGCACTTTTATTCTCTCATATCATATCCTAATATACTTTTTATCTAGTATTATTGCACATCTCTTATTTTCATGTAAATAAAACCCAAAAAACAAGAAAAAAAGGGTTTGCTCATAAATTTCAAACGAGATTCTCACACTTTTCTCACAACTAAAACACTCTTTTAAACACACACACACACACACACACACACACACACACACACACACACACACACACACACACACACACATATATAAGAGAAGTCCCCGGTTGGATTTATGGGATAAATCACACCCCTTGATAAGCAGCCAAAACTGTACAATTTATACCCCGCCCCGCGCTATCATAGATCTTATCTTTAGGGTGAGAATAGTTCGGTCTGGCTGAAGACATTAAACTTAGCGCTACCGGGATGCAGCCCGCGTTTCTTGTATGAGTCTCATCCTGTTTGGGGGTGGTGTTTCACATCACCCCATGCTTTATCATGTTTATAGACTTGTACACTATTTTCTCCTTTTTTCCTCCGGTTTATTCTTGGCTACCTCTATCCATTTCATTAGCGATTGTTTATGGTAATCACTTTCCACCTTATGCTATCAATTTTAAAAATCATTTTACTTAACATTGAGGACGATGCTCCTTTTTGTTTGGGGTTGGGGAATTTTATCAAAATCGTACCTCTTTTGAAAAATTTTGGTTTTTAAACCTGATTTTTTAAAATTTCGTGCAGTTTCTTTCATCTCATTTATTGATGTGAATTTTCAATCATCCATCTTTTTAAGTCTAGGAATCAAGCTAGAGATTTTTTTCTTTCTAAATAGCTTATGTAATACATAACAAGGCATGTTGTGCCATGAATTTCTAGACTCAACAAAAATTTGTGCACTTATCACGTCACTACGGTTTAGAGTTGAGGAGTACTACAATTCTAAAGAAAACCTTAAGGATCACTAGTAGAGACTTTTTCTTGTGAGATTCGTTCCTTTCACCCTTCAGAGCGTTTTACGCAATCTCCGAGTCACAAGTTGATTCAACTTCATTTGGGTCCGCACTTTAATTGTTGTATGATCTTATTATTCTTCATTTTTGGCTTGATCACTGAGAATGACATATTTTTCAAGTTGTAAGAAAAGCGTGTCTTGAAATTTGTCCCGAATACTAGATTTTCATCCATACACCTATCACTTTTCCATATCAAATTTCCATCCACTCACCCATTACCTTACCTTATTCTCACATATTTCCCCACACCATCACCTATCATCTCTATATCATCTTTCATTTTCAAATAAAAGAGTGTGATTTCAAATGTAAATGTCTTCAGTGTTGGTTTGAAAAGTGAGAGAAAAAGAAAAAAGAAAAAAAAGAAAAAAGAGAAAAACATAAAAATAGCAAAAAAATAATAATAAAAAAAAATTAAAAAAATAGAGAAAAAGAAAAGAAAACAAAGAGAGTTTTTAGTTAGTTTTATGTAATAAAGAAATTTGTGCCTAAAGTGTATACACTCTTCTATCGCATCCATCTTTTACCCATCACATATCCATCACTTATCCATCATCCATCCTATCCTACCTATCTCATACCATCCTTCCCATCTCATTTCCCCTCACCCATATATATCAATGTTCTCCCCTAGGTGTTCGGGTAAATGAAAGTCAATGTGGTGAATAACTTGACGTTCTCACTATAGTGAGTAACATTCTTTCATGAGATTAATTTTCTTTCTTATTGTTCATTCTTTCTTATGTGTGTGTGAGACGTTTGAACTTGCTTACATTTACTCAACTCCTCACACACAAGAGCGATACACTAACCCTAATCTCGAGAGTTCATTTGAGAGAGATATATCTGTGAGATTTTGAAGTTGAAGCGTTGATTCCAAAAAGGCAATCTAGGAATTACTCTTATGATACTTGGCCGGTTTTGACTGGTTCACACTACACACGTTGAGTTCTAGGATGGATGTGCCTTGAGTATTTACTTAGCTTAATCTTTTTACACATTCTAACTTGTATTTTTGAAATCATTTATCTAATGATGGATTGTGCGATTAGTCTATGTCTAATAAGAGATTGACTGCATTTCAATAAATCATTTTAAATAAAGAATTTTGTGGGTATATTCCCTGCAAACCCTCACGAGATACAACTCGTCCTGTAGGGCAACCTATAGGTTTAAAGGGTTGTTACACATGCTAAGAGCAATTGCAAGTGCTAGCGAAAGTGGTACACTTTTGGTTACTTATCTTTCTCTTTCTCTCTATCTTATTGCTCGAGGACTAACAACTCTCTGTTTGGGGGTGGTGTGATAAGCACCCAAAACTGTACAATTTATACCCCGAATAGATGTATTTTAGTTGCTAATTCTCTGCAATTTGGGTCTTATGCGCTTAATTGTTCAATATGCAGGCTTAATTGCAGTTGTGGTGTCAAAAGTTATATTTCCGGCAATTTGCAATTAAAATGGAGTTAATTCCCTTATCCCTTAACCCAAACCTACCCTAAACCTAGCCCCAACCCTGTGTGTGTTTAGTTTGCGTCTTTTTAATATTTTTTAGATTTTTAGTTCGAGTCATTTCTTATTTTAGGATTTATTTTTGATATATTTAGGATTTCTAGTTTTTATTTTCTATTTTATTTTGATTTTTATTAGCTTTTAGTTTAGTCTTATTTTATTAGGATTAATTTTAAGAGTTTATTTTTAGTTTATTAGATTTTATATTTTAGCACTTTTGTTTTCATATTTTATAAGATTTTTCATTTTTTATTTCTTTTGTTTTATTCTTTTAGTTTTTAATAGCTTAGGATTTTATTTTTTAGTTTTAATATTTTTATTTTCTAGTTTGTTTTATTTTTAGTTCGATTTTATTTTTAGTATTAGTTTTATTAATTTTAATTTGAGTCTTTATTTTATTAGTAGAATTTTTATTTTTTAGATTTTTATTTTTATTATTTTTTATGTTATTTTTAGGTCTACAAATAAAACACACATAAATTCCCCTACACCTAAACCCACTAACCTCCATTAACCAAACCGACAAACCCCCACATCTCTGACCCACCTCCCTCGCTCATCTCCGGGAGGAGCCATCTCCTGCTAGCCCCTTACCCGCACGCGACAGACATAGTCGCCGCCACTTCTGGCGACCCTGCCCCCCCTCACCTCCCTCCGGTCGATCTAAACCCCGGGCAGCCGTCACATCCTACTCAGCCACAACCCTCACCCCATCTCCGGTAGAACTCACCTAACCCGCCCACATGACCTCTTACCCCCGTCGTCCACCTCCGACGACAGCGATCTCACTCCGGCCTCTCTCTCTCTCTCTTCGCCTAAAACCGGCAACTCAAACCCGCCGGCATCATGCTCCGACCCTCGTTCACCCTTGCCCCCTTAACTCGCCGGCACTAACCTCCAGCCCATCGCCGACCACCTGCTATCGATCCAACCGTCGCAGACCCTCACCACCGGAACCAACCCGTGGACCCCTACCCCCGCTCTGGGCGGCGACCCAAACTCCATCCGACCTGAACTGTGACCCGCTGACAACGAGCCTCACCCACCAACGATACCCGGATATCCCCATTTTTTCCAACCCATACCCACTTTCAAAGCAAGACCCATTTCCCATTTACCTTTATTCCCAAGTCTTACACGATTCTCCCCTGCCAATAAAACCAAAGCCAAATAAAATGCACATGTGTTTTTAGCCATATAAACCTGCTTAAAATCATTTTACCCAATTACCCCCAACTACCAACTTTTAACCATTGCCCAAAGTACCCCTTTTACCATATCAGATTTTATTCACAAATCCCCTCACCCACATGACCTCACACTCCTCTCACCATTTCCATGCACATTCAAGCCTATTCCCAAAAATACCCCCATGCTCCATGACACCTACTATTTAAAGAGAGTTGAAGACCATTTTGAAGGGATCATAGAATAAAGAGTAGATAAACCCTAGAGAGAGAATTTGATAGAGAAACACCATTTTTATTTTTTTTAGTAGTTTATTTTTTTTAGATTAGAAAAAAAGTCAATAAATTGAGTGTTGTAATTAATTGAGATGATGGAAGAATTGAAGAATTAATGCAATTGAAGGCAATTTTGGTTTGATTACTCCTCTCTAATTTTTATTTATGCTCTTATTTGATTCTAATTTTTATTGGATGATGATTATAGAGGGTTAATCACACCATTCAAGGGATGAATTGAAACCCTCATGAATCCAATTTGATTTAATTGTAAATTCTAATTTTGTTAGTTTTCTTTGATTAGTAAATTTAATCCCTATTTATTTTCACATTGAGAAATGGAAAATCATCCTTGAGAAAGGAATGAAAATTGTATTGTCATTTGATCATTTGATTCAAATTAGAGATAGGCTTATCACTTGATTTGAATGCTAGTATAATTTTCATCTACTCTTGTTTTTACTTTGTCTAATTAAAATTAGTTTGGTAAATAGATCCTAGCAGGTGATTTATTTAATTGATTTTAATTCATTTAGAGTAGTGCTTGTGGGGATTAAACTTACTTATCTAAAACAATATTCAATTAATTCATTAGTGTAATGAGAATTAGCTTTTGAATTATATGAATATTTTGGAAATTGATGATATTAAAATAGTGCAAGTTAGATAAATTTGTGTGAATTGAGGGTGGATTTTCCATCCTTTGAATATTTTCTCTCATTTAGTTACATCTCACTCACTAGTTTATATTTTTCGTAATTTTATTTTAGTTTGATTACCCCTTTTCATTTAGTTATTAGTTAACTCATCCTTAACCACCCAAATTGTTCTAATATTGAAAAAGCTAAAAAAAAATAGATAAGTAAAAATCTAAAAAAAGAAAATAAAAGTGAATTACAATTGTTTTCCCCTCGCTTTACCCCCTTGAATTGGATTGATACCCTTACTTACCGCTACACTTGAGTTGTTATATTTTGTAGGTATTTGAGGTTTTGACTAACTTGGCTTTCAAACGACATACAAAAAATGAAGTTATCAAATGGCGCCGTTGCCGGGGAGATAAAAAGTTAAAGTTATCAAATGGCGCCGTTGCCATTTTTGGGAGCGTGAATCTCAGAGCGGATTTCAACTTGTAGTTCTTTTATTTTTTTCACTTTATTATTTTTTTGTACCATTTCTATATTTTTAGAAGGCTTGTTTTAGGAATTTTATCATTGCTTGTATTACGGTGCTTAGAGACACCTTTATTTTGTTTTTCATTATTAAAAATTGTAATAATCGAAGACAAGCGTGATAGGAAAACCGGACAAGGTAGAGAGAAGGTGTCCATTGGCGAGGATTTAGAAGCCTCTCTACCTTGGGTCGGTAGGACTCCCGGGGACGACTGAGATAAGCGTAATCTCCGCCCGATCGACTCAAATTTTTCGGCACCCCACGGCCTAAAAACCGTGGGAGGTACATTTCATACACCCTCGCGCCTCTCCTGTTAGCGAGTAAATTCTTTTGTGTGCTCTTGTGTGCTCTTATTTGATTTTATTCTCGCATTTATTTTTTGAATGGTGTGATGAATTAAATTACTAAGACCTACACTCGGTCACTCACGAGAAGGGATTTCATCACCCGACTCACTCTCTTACCATTGTGTGCTACCCTAGCCATCACTAATTTAAAAATCTATTAGGTAGCCCACTAGGAGAAAATTTTGCAAAGGCGATCATTAAGATAATTCTGTGATTTTTTATCTCCCGCGAACTTAATTAAAATTTGACTACCCTTTCACTAAATGTAAAGATAAAAATTGGTTATGCGTTAGTTAGGTATTATCCTTGACTTGCGTGTGTCCAGTTCATTTTTCGGTAGTCGGTTTTAGCGAGTTCGTGCAAATTCAAAGAGTCCATATTTTTTCCCCACCTTTTCTTCCAAAAAAAAAAAATCCAAAAATATCTTCTTGCTTTCATTTTAGAAAAATCCAAAAATATTTTCTTCCATTATTTTTAGAAAATTCCAAAAATATTTTCTTTCCCTTTGAACAAAAAATTAAAAACTCCAAAAAATTATTTCTCTCCACATGGCCGAAGAACATCCTTTACGGGACTACTTTGGTCATTTCCCATTGACACGCGCACGTGTGAGAGTGATCCCGAACCGTCTCTTTATGATATTTTTAATGGTTTCACCTCTCTCATGAGTGCCCTTGAAACTCTTGACCCATCAATGTATACACTTCATATTCCATCACCCTCGGTGTCAAGTGTCGACGTGTCTCATCCTTTGTTGTGCACCCATTGTTATTATGCCGATCACATGTCCCATGAGTGCCCTTACATTCTATATCCATCCGAACCCACCATGGAACATATGTATCCATATGACACTGTTTCGAAACCCACCTCGGCCTATTATCCCGATATACCTAATACCGAGTTGTGTGAGTACCCGATCTATTCGTGGAGGCCTGATCAACCTTCCACAAAATACGAATCCCAACCCGATGTTGTGGATCCTCACACGTTCCAACAGTCGTCATGGCAACCTTGTGCACCTGTTCACGATCAGTTACCTCACTATGCACCCCATGAGCATCAACCAATTGTCCATCACGAAAGCGATCCTTCCGTGTATGATGAACTTGGCCCCACTTCACGCACTTCATTTGAGTATTCTCCGTATAGTCCTGACCATAGCGAGTTGTGTCCACCTCCACCACCACCACCACCCCTCACTCCACCACAACATCCATCCACATCCACTCTCGAAAGCCTCTTGCAAAAGTTTATACTTGAGCAAGAGCAAGCCACTCAAATTCAAAATCAAGCCGTCCAAAGGATTGAACAACGATTAAATAAATTAGAGTGTGCGAGAGAGTCAGACATTCCCATGGATCCACCAATTGTTGCACCCGAGTGTGCTGATGATGTGTCCTCTTGTGACACTGACTTTGAGTGTGACTAACCCTACCATCCCAAGAATCTTGAAGTTGAGACCATCCTATGGTCCGGGTCCCAAGTCGATAATTGTTTTGACTTACCTTTCGATAGTGAGCCTGATCCAATCCCACCATATCCACATGAACCCCACTTTGAGATTCCCACTCCCGAGATATCCAAAAATATTCCCGAGCTTTTACCTTATGCCCCAATTGCCTATGTCTCTGACATGACCATATCTTTTAGGTTCGCTCCGGCTACGAGTGCTCACCATTGTACCGAGATAGCATCGGAGATGGTTCCCACCTCTCTTGATATGGATCCTACCCTGTCATATTTGGCTCCTCTTGAGCGGAATATTGATGTTGATTCATCTATCTCGAATCTTAATGCCTCGTCAGACCCTTTTACCAATTTGAATGGCGACATAATGGTGGATAAGTTGATCACTCACTCGTTTATTTCCATACTTCCTCCTGTGAGTTCCCTTGTGGATCACTCCGCGCCTAATGAGGAGTGTGTGTTTCCCACTATTGAGTTGGATCATCTTCCTCCACCATTTATCTCACCCGATCCACCATTTATCCCACCCTTTACCCCACCTATTGTCCTTTCCACCCCACCGCCTGGTTTGGATCTTGATTTTATGCATTTCAACTTTCCATCAACATTTCTAGATCCTCACCTGAAACCCTCCTCCACTTTCCACAAGAGTATTTTTGATGCTACTCTCCACCGTGACACCGAGCTTGTTCCTCCATACCCGCCACTCTCTTGTGGTGTTGATTTTTCTCAATAGCTCCCTGGCGTGTCACGACGCGACCAATACCATCTCCCAATTATAGAATGGCCGTGTGATTTATATGATCCCCACCCCATAACTATTTCCAAACCCTTTTGCCTTCCCATCCAACTTGAGCACCATTCTTATAGGGCCCTAGTTGCCCTTATATTACGGCTCAATAAGGCCCGCGATCGATGCTTAATCACCCATGCCTTTCTCACTTTTACCCTGATCCCCACCCACCCATGGTCCACAGATGCTTTGCATCGCGTGATGCAATTTTTCATACAGGTGCATTGACCACTTTAGCCTGTTTCTAGCAAGATTGACGCTTCAGTCTTATTTGGGGGTGATTCTCATCACCCATTTTTCTGCCGGCCCGTACTATCATAGATCTTATCTTTAGGGTGAGAATAGTTCGGTCTGGCAGCAGACATTAAACTTAGCTCTACCGGGAGGCAGCCCACGTTTCTTATATGATTCTCATCCTGTTTGGGGGTGGTGTTTCACATCACCCTATGATTTATCATGTTTATAGACTTGTACACATTTTTTCTCCTTTTTCCCTCAGGTTTATTCTTGGCTACCTCTATCCATTTCATTAGCGGTTGTTTCTGGTAATATCTTTCCACCTTATGCTATCAATTTTAAAAATCATTTTACTTAACATTGAGGACGATGTTCCTTTTTGTTTAGGGGTGGGGAATTTTATCAAAATCGTACCTCTTTTGAAAAATTTTGATTTTTAAACCTGATTTTTTAAAATGTCGTGCAGTTTCTTTCATCTCATCTATTGATGTGAATTTTCAATCATCCATCTTTTTAAGTCTAGGAATCAAGCTAGAGATTTTTTTCTTTCTAAATAGCTTATGTAATACATAACAAGGCATGTTGTGCCATGAATTTCTAGACTCAACAAAAATTTGCGCACTTATCACGTCACTACGATTTAGAGTTGAGGAGTACTACAATTCTAAAGAAAACCTTAAGGATCACAAGTAGAGACTTTTGCTTGTGAGATTCGTGCCTTTCACCCTTCAGAGTGTTTTACGTAATCTCCGAGTCACAAGTTGATTCAACTTCATTTGGGTACGCACTTTAATTGTTGTATGATCTCATTATTCTTCATTTTTGTCTTGATCACTGAGAATGTCATATTTTTCGAGTTGTAAGAAACGCGTGTCTTGAAATTTGTCCCGAATACTAGATTTTAATCCATACACCTACCACTTTTCCATATCAAATTTCCATTCACTCACTCATTACCTTACCTTATTCTCACATATTTCCCCACACCATCACCTATCATCTCTATATCATCTTTCATTTTCAAATAAAAGAGTGTGATTTCAAATGTAAATATCTTCAGTGTTGGTTTGAAAAGTGAGAGAAAAAGAAAAAAGAAAAAAAAGAAAAAAGAGAAAAACATAAAAATAGCAAAAAAATAATAATAAAAAAAATTAAAAAAATAGAGAAAAAGAAAAGAAAACAAAGAGAGTTTGTAGTTAGTTTTATGTAATAAAGAAATTTGTGCCTAAAGTGTATACACTCTTCTATCGCATCCATCTTTTACCCATCACATATCCATCACTTATCCATCATCCATCCTATCCTACCTATCTCATACCATCCTTCCCATCTCATTTCCCCTCACCCATATATATCAATGTTCTCCCCTAGGTGTTCGGGCAAATGAAAGTCAACGTGGTGAATAACTCAACGTTCTCACTATTTTGATTAACATTCTTTCATGACATCAATTTTCTTTCTTATTGTTCTTTCTTTCTTATGTGTGTGTGAGACGTTTGAACTTGCTTACATTTACTCACCTCCTCACACACAGGAGCGCTACACTAACCCTAATCTCGAGAGTTCATTTGAGAGAGATATATCTGTGAGATTTTGAAGTTGAAGCGTTGATTTCGAAAAGGCAATCTAGGAATTACTCTTATGATACTTGACTCATTTTGACTGATTCACACTACACACGTTGAGTTCTAGGAAGGATGTGCCTTGAGTATTTACTTAGCTTAATCTTTTTACACATTCTAACTTGTATTTCTGAAATCATTTATCTCATGATGGATTGTGCGATTATTCTATGTCTAATAAGAGATAAACTGCATTTCAATAAATCATTTTAAATAAAGAATTTTGTGGGTATATTATTTGCAAACCCTCACGAGATACAACTCGTCCTGTTTGTTGCACATGCTAAGTGCAATTGTAAGTGTCCACGAAAGTGGTACACTTTTGGTTACATATCTTTCTCTTTCTCTCTATCTTATTGCTCGAGGACTAGCAACGCTCTATTTGGGGGTGGTGTGATAAGCACCCAAAACTGTATAATTTATACCCTGAATAGATGTATTTTAGTTGCTAATTCTCGACAATTTGGATCTTATGCGCTTAATTGTTCAATATGCAGGCTTAATTGTAGTTGCCGTGTCAAAAGCTATATTTCCAAGCAATTTGCAGTTAAAATGGAGTTAATTCCCTTATCCCGTAACCCTAACCTACCCTAAAGCTAGCCCCAACCCTGTGTGTGTTTAGTTTGCGTCTTTTTAATATTTTTTAGATTTTTAGTTTGAGTCATTTCTATTTTTAGAATTTATTTTTGATATATTTAGGATTTCTAGTTTTTATTTTCTATTTTTCTATTTTATTTTTATTTTATTTTGATTTTGATTAGCTTTCAGTTTAGTCTTATTTTATTAGGATTAATTTTAGGAGTTTATTTTTAGTTTATTAGATTTTATATTTTAGGACTTTTGTTTCCATATTTTATTAGATTTTTCATTTTTGATTTCTTTTGTTTCATTATTTTAGTTTTTAATAGTTTAGGAATTTATTTTTTAGTTTTAATATTTTTAATTTTTTAGTTTCTTTCATTTTTAGTTAGATTTTATTTTTTTAGTTTTAATTTTATTAATTTTAATTGTGTCTTTATTTTATTAGTAGAATTTTTATTTTTCAGATTCTTATTTTTATTAATTTTTTATGTTATTTTTAGGTGTCCAAATAAAACACACACATAAACTCCCTTACACCTAAACCCAATAACCTCCATTAACCAAACCAACAAACCCCCACATCTCTGACCCACCTCCCTCGCTCAGCTCCGAGCGGAGCCATCTCCTGCCAGCCCCTTACCCGCCTGCGACCGACCCAGTCGCTGCCACTTCCGGCGACCCTGACCCCCTCACCTCCCTCCGGTCGATCTAAACCCCAGTCTGCCCTCATATCCTACTCAACTACAACCCTCACCCCCTCTCCGGTGGAACTCACCTAACCCGTCCACATGACCTCTAACCCCCGCCGTCCAGCTCCGGCGACAACGATCTCACTCCGGTCTCTCTCTCTCTCTCTTCGCCTAAAACCGACAACTCAAACCCGCCGGCGTCATGCTACGACCCTCGTTCACCCTTTCCACCTTAACTCGCCGGCACTAACCTCCAGCCCATCGCCGACCACCTGCTACCGATCCAACCGTCGTAGACCCTCACCACCGAAACCAACCCGTGAACCCCTACCACCGCTCCGGGCGGCGACCCAAACTCCATCCGACCTGAACCGTGACCCGCTGACAACCAGCCTCACCCACCAACGATACCCGGAGATCCCATTTTTTCCAACCCATACCCACTTTCAAAGCAAGACTCATTTCCCATTTACCTTTATTCCCAAGCCTTACACGATTCTCCCCTGCCAATAAAACCAAAGCCAAATAAAATGCACATGTGTTTTTAGCCATATAAACCCACTTAAAACCATTTTGCCCAATTACCCCCCAACTACCGACTTTTAACCATTGCCCAAAGTACCGCTTTTACCATATCAGATTTTATTCACAAATCCCCTCACCCACATGACCTCACACTCCTCTCACCATTTCCATGGACACTCAAGCCAATTCCCAAAAATATCCCCATGCTCCATGACACCTACTATTTAAAGAGAGTTGAAGACCATTTTGAAGGGATCATGGAATAAAGAGTAGAGAAACCCTAGAGAGAGAATTAGATAGAGAAACACCATTTTTATTTTTTGTAGTAGTTTAGTTTTTTTTTAGATTAGAAAAAAAAGTCAATAAATTGAGTGTTGTAATTAATTGAGATGATGTAAGAATTGAAGAATTAATGCAATTGAAGGCAATTTTGGTTTGATTACTCCTCTCTAATTTTCATTTATGCTCTTATTTGATTCTAATTTTTATTGGATGATGATTATGGAGGGTTAATCACACCATTCAAGGGATGAATTGAAACCCTCATGAATCCAATTTGATTTAATTGTAAATTCTAATTTTGTTAGTTTCTTTTGATTAGTAAATTTAATTCCTACTTATTTTCACATTGAGAAATGGAAAATCATCATTGAGAAAGGAATGAAAATTGTATAGTCATTTGATCATTTGATTCAACTTAGAGATAGTCTTATCACTTGATTTAAATGTTAGTATAATTTTCATCTACTCTTGTTTTTACTTTGTCTAATTAAAATTAGTTTGGTGAATCGATCCTAGTGGGTGATTTATTTAATTGATTTTAATTCATTTAGAGTAGTGCTTGTGGGGATTAAACTTAATTTTCTAAAATAATATTCAATTAATTCATTTGTGTAATGAGAATTAGCTTTTGAATTATATGAATATTTTGGAAATTGATGAAATTAAAATAGTGCAAGTTAGATAAATTTGTGTGAATTGAGGGTGGATTTTCCATCCTTTGAATATTTTCTCTTATTTAGTTACATCTCACTCTCTAGTTTATATTTTTTATACTTTTATTTTAGTTTGATTACCCCTTTTTATTTAGTTATTAGTTAACTCATCCTTAACCATCCAAATTGTTCTAATATTGAAAAAGCTAAAAAAAAATAGAAAAAGTAAAAATCCAAAAAAATAAAATAAAAGTGAATTATAATTGTTTTCCCCTCGCTTTACCCCCTTGAATTGGATTGATACCCTTACTTACTGCTACACTTGAGTTATTGTATTTTGTAGGTATTTGAGGTTTTGACTAACTTGGCTTTCAAACAACGACATAGAAAAAACGAAGTTATCACCCCTCGTTTTGCATACGAACTAATTGAACTTTGACGCCTCTATAGGCTATGTAGGCGTCTTGGGGTAAAACCCGAGACTTGAGTCCTATTCCTACTTTTCTCTCATTTTCTATTTTTCTATATTCTTTAAACTTAACTCTTTTTGAATCTATATATTTACATATACTTATATTTATTCTTAGTGACATATTATTCCATAGGTGTTATCGTTCCATTATAACGATCAACACAAGGATAATCGCATAAATCCTATTTTCTAATATTATTTTTTAGGAATATTCCTACGGATGACTTGCTTTATCTTTTCCATGATACAAGTCGATGATTCCGATCTCCACTATATATTCACATGCACACATATCACGGGGAAATAAAGGAAAATAGCAATAACCCATGAGAGACCGTAAGGGCGAAATGGGTGCCTAACACCTTACCATTTCGTAATTTAGCCTCCGGACTCTTTTCGAATCATTTTGGTTTCGTATGTATCAGTATGTCTTTGGATGCTGTCCTTCAGGATGGCTCCCTTTTCTTTTGTCTGTTTTGAGTAAAATAGACTGGCGACTCTATCTCTCTACATTTTTCACCTCATTACCGACGCGGCCAAAGCGTGACCGAGAGGGATGCGCTGGACCAAGATCCTCTCGAGATAAAGACACCCATTTTCTTCGTCTCTCCCGCCGTGAGGATCGGGGATGGCCATAGTGGTGACTCCACCGGGGATTTGTCATTTTGAGGGCTAGACTCTATTTACATGGGTATTATATTTGCTTATATTTTCCTCTATTTTTCATGCCCCCTTTATTATTCATGTGTACCTCTTGCTTATGCTTCTATTCACACACTTGTAGAAGATTCTCCATGTACACTTCACACCATGTGCACCTAGGATCACATATGTCCACATGTTGCAGCCATCACCCATCCATACTTGGTATACCATTGGTACTTGTACTTTGCTCCTTGTTGGGCATGATCAAGAAAGATACTAATAAGAGAATCATGCATGATTCACACGACATCACCAAAGATCATTGTGATTTACCAAATTTTGTCCAGTAACTGGAGGGTCACTTCGTGATGGGCGCTGGTCCGACAGGGCGCAGTTAGCCTAAGCGTTATGATTCTCACCTTCCATTGCCCAAGTACCTTCGACGTATATCAAATGGTTCCCCCGCATCGTACCGCTTGATAGAAATCATGATGAGAGGAATATCGCAGGGAACTCGTTCATGTACGCCGAGTATATCGAATTCCCTCTCACATGTACCGTCCCCATGGGGTATATAGTGAGGCAATTCACGTACACCCAGGTATAACAAATGGCTTTTCCACATGTACCGATTTCCCTCAAAAGAAAGATGTATATCGTGGAAGCCACGCCAAAGGGGGAAACCTTTTTGATTCACCCAAACCAACTGCATACCCACATATAAGTGTCAAGCCTAGGACACACAATTAGATTGCCGGTTTCGACTCGAAACTCTGTCGAAATTTCGGGTCGGCCTGCTGCCCAAAATTTTGCACATTTTTAAAACGGGACCCTGCTCGTGAGCCTGGTTACAAGTCCAGCCATAGCTTTTGCACATGTTACAAACCCAACTTTTCCAGGCTCGGGTCCCGTCCGTCATTTCATTTTTCATTTAGGAGAATTTAATAGAAGTGAGAACATAATAATTATAATAATCATGCTGAGACCCGTCTCCAAAAATATTTCTCTTTCCTTTATCAAAAATCCAAAAAATATTTCTCCTTTCTTAATAAAAAATCCAAAAACATTTTTCCTTTCTTTATCAAAAATCCAAAAAAAACATTTTTCCTTTCTTTATCAAAAATCCAAAAAATAACATTTCTCATTTATTTATCAAAAATCCAAAAACATTTCTCCTTTCAAAAAGAAAGAAAAAAATGTTAAAAATATTTTCCTTCTTTCTTTTAAAAAATAAATCCCATTTTACGCCTTCTCAGGTCAATCGCACTCCCTTGGCCTGGATCCTTATTGACTTCGATCTTCAGTCAAATCACCCCGGAGCTCTGTCCATTCTCCTGCTACCTCTTTTGAGTTCGATATCTATGCACTTTCTATGGAGAACACAGATCAAGTACCAGTTGTGCAGCCAGATCTGACGGCAATTTTGGCTCAGCTCGTGTCCAAGATTGACAACCTTCAGACTGAGGTCCGAGAGATGTAACGAAACTAGGTTCCTGTTCCTCAAGAACTCGAGGCCATATTCCCTCGCGCTATGGGTCCACCCGAGCCTATTTGGGTATCCAAAGAGTATCAGCAGGCTCCACGTGCCCCTCCTGCTAATGGGCCGCCGCCTGCCCAACTTCCTATGCCGAACCTTGCCCAACATTGGGCTAACTTGCCTATAATCATTGATCCAAAAGAGGAAGAATTGAACAAGGTCGAATAAGATCTCAAGATGCTAACTAAGAAGTTCGACCAAGTCAGAATCTCTGGGAATTACATGGACTACACCCACATGTCTCCTTATCCTAAGGCAAGATTACCCGAGAAGTTCAAGTGCCAAATATCGAGAAATTCGGAGGAAGTGGACCCCGATTGTTCATCTTTGCAGTTATCACCGTTCTATAACTCTCCTAGGGGCTTCTGAAGAAGTGATGGCCCAATTATTTCAGCAAACTTTGAAGGATAGCTCCCTCCGATGGTTTTTGTCTCTCGAGGAGTCCAGAGTCCATAGCTGGGAGGATGTAGCCCGAGAATTCATGTCGCAGTACAAATACAATGAGGAGCTTGAGGTCACCCATCGTGATTTGAAGATGCTCAAACAGAACTCTGGGGAATTAGTTAGTAATTTCATAGCCCGATGGAGGGAAAAATCATCCACTATGACCAATCGACCATCCGAGGATGAACAAGTCAACATAGTGAAATAGAACTTCTTTCCCCATGTCCGAGCAATAATGGGAGGACAATACTATCCCCACTTCTCAGAGAAGCAGGAGTAGAAATCGAGGAAGGTCTTGCTAAAGCCGAAGTTGAACTAAAGAAAGTGTCTGGACCGTTCACCCCCAGAAAATATGACAAATCTGCTAGTGCTGCAGTCTCAACCATCAACATCTCTCAACCAACCACTTCGTGGGCACCAGAAATTCGCCCTGTCCCAGTTCGAAAGGAATACATCGAACTCCATGCTTCCCTCTCTAAAGTTTATCAGGACCTGTTAAGCCAAAATCTTGTCAAACCCTTGGATCCCCGTCTATTTCCAAATCCACTTCCAAGAAACTTCAAGGAAGATGCCCATTGAGCCTTTCACCAAACTGCTAGCCATGCCACCGACCAATGCTTTCACCTCCGAAATATAATCCAAGGTCTAATTGACCAGGGTACCATTGCCCCACCATCCAATCTTAAGTTAAACACTACTCATAACCCACTCCCAAATCATACCAATTCTATCTTCCTAAAAATGAACCCAGAATTTGATCCCTCAACTCAAATCACACCCATATACTCTCCCAAACCTCTCCAAACTTGCCCATATTTCCTCCTACACCCACTTAGCCCCACTGATCAGGCACTATCACTCCTTACCAGAGCATGCATCGTTGTCCGTACCCGTTCTGAAAATGGAAGTATGGAATTATCAGAAGTGTTAAACCAAATCTTAGAGTTCGGGCTGAAATTGCCCTCACAGATGATCATTGATTGCCAGAGGTTCAGTACACTATTCTTAGAAGCACAAAAATGGGCCCGAGAGTCAGACAATTGGGTAGTACCAATCGATGAAGTCAGCCTAAATGACATTGTCCAGATCATCATTCAGGCAAACCAATGATATTTGCAGTATGACTGAGTTACTTGATACTCTGAAGCTACAAGGACGCCTCGTTCCTTCACCCTTACTTATCCCCACCGAATGGGAAGAACTGTATAAAGAAGCCATTGAAGTTGTGGAATGCATTGACTTTATATGGAAATACGGAATTTTTTACATCGGATGGGGGGAAGAATTTGAAAATTTAAGTCAAGGGAAAGCTTCAGAGAAAACTGGCCCGGTAGCCAACATATGTGGGATGATATCATTTCAAGAACTCCTCGGAGAAATAAATAAGATGGAAGAACAACCCGAGATTGACGAAGGAATAGGGTTCATGTTCTTCCCTTCTTCAGTAAATCACATGACTAGATCAGGGAAGCATTACCAGATCCCAAGCTCACTACCAACCAATGACAAAGGGAAGGGCATTGAAAACCTTCTTATGCCATAAATGACCCTCGAGGAAAGCAAGATCGTCGATTAACTAAAGAAAACTCAAGCTAACATCACTCTATAGGGGATTTTCATATCTTCCCAGCTGCACAGAAATGCTTTGATCAAATTGCTCACTGGACCCGCAGTTCCTCCCTCTACCACACCAGAAGAGGCGGTAAATTTAGTCGGATCCTTGACCTCTACCCGAATGCTATCCTTTTTCGAAGAAGAAATTCCCAGAATTGGGCCAAACCACAATCATGCACTCAAAATCTCCGTCGAAGTTATGGGTAAGATCGTACCACTCTTTCTTATTGATAATGGATCTGCCTTGAATGTCTGCCCATTAGAACCTTCAAATGCTTAGGACTGAAGGAAAGTGACCTCGCTCTGACCTCCGCTGTTGTACGTGCCTATGATAATACTCATCGAGAAGTGATGGGATCCATAAAACTTGTAATAGGGGCTGGCCCTATAAACCCTGTTGTTGAATTCCAAGTTATTGACATCCCATCTTGTTTCAAACTGTTGCTCGGATGACCTTGGCTCCAAAGTATCAACGGTGTGTCTTCCTCAATCCATCAGAAATTGAAATTCTTTACTGACGGATGAGTCATCACCATTTTAGGCGACGACGACAATACCGAGGGTGCAAGTACCAGTAATCCAATCCTTGAGATACAACATGGGTAAAATGATATGATCCTATCAAGATTCTGAGTTGAACCACTTCTATTCCCGACAGGGGACGATTTTAAAGAAAGGGTTTGTCCGAAATACAACCCTCATGGCAATGTCAATGTAATTCAGATGTTCAAAAACATGCATTTCATGCCCAGAATGGGGCTAGGACAAAGAAAAAAAGGGATAATTGATCCCATTGAACTGAAAAAAGCTTTCCCTCCTTGTGGTTTGGGGTATCAACCATCAGAACAAGAGCTCAGAATGATCCTCCAATTTTGACCAAAGAGAAGATTAGATTGCATCCAGACAATTCCCGGTGATTCCTTGAATGGACGATTCATCAAATAGGGTGAAGACTTACCCTTTTGTGGCTTTCCGAAATCGTGGTATAACCATACAGGTAAGAAGATAAAGCCTGGAATGGAGATCTTTTTCCAAGATAGCTACCCATGGGCCAAAAATTCCCGACACCATGTACAACTACTCATCAAAGATACCACAGATTCCAAGGGAAGTGATTATGAGGATTCGTTTGTCTTGCAGACACTGGGGCTGATACTCTGCATGGTTCATTCAAGCACTACATCACTGGATCCATCCCACCTGATTAAAGCTGCTGATACACCTCTCCTCAACTTGCATGCTGCACCAGTTCTACCTGTTGAAATCCCACCTAACCCCAATGTTTACCCCATTTCTTCTCCTGTTGTATATCCTTGATCAAATGTAATCAAGACCTCCTTTGATAAGGTTCTCAATGCTGTTTTTCCTATTAATGAAATAAACAAAGATTTTGAGTATCTTGCTGTCCCTTACATTAATTGTTTAGATTCTAATCAAACTTTTGATGATGATGATTTTGCAAATTAACAATTCTTAACTAATCTAAATAAGGTTAATAACAAACAACATAACCGCATTCATGTTAATGAAGAAGAAACTGTTATTGTTAACCTCGATTCTAGTAGCCAACTGTGCGAGATTAGGATAGGGGCTACCCTTGACGAGCATGAGCGCGCACAACTCGAAGAATTACTGAAGGAATTCGTGGATGTCTTCGCATGGTCCTATGACGATATACCCGACATTGATCCTAAAATAGCTCAATATGAGATCCCCACTCTTCCATATTACAAGTCGGTTAAATAAAAGTTGAGAAAGCTCCACACCGAATGGTCGCTCAAGGTCAAAGAAGAAGTGGTCCAACAGCTGAACGCGGGTTTCATTCGTGTGATCGAATACCCAACATGGCTAGCTAACTTAGTGCCTGTGCCTAAATCAGGAAGGAAAGTTCGGATGTATGTAGACTACCGGGGCTTGAACAAAGCCTCTCCAAAAGATGATTATTCGCTACCCAATATCGACATGATCATGGACAACACAACCAGTCATGGTCTCAAGTCATTTGTTGACAGGTTTACCGGATACAACCAAATCGAAATGCACCCAAATCACCAAGAAAAAACCACGTTCATCACCCCATGGGGAACCTTTTGCTACACTGTTATGCCATTTGGTCTCAAGAATGCTGGGGCTACCTACCAGAGGTATGCCACAACCATCCTGCATGATCTGATTCACAAAGAAGTCGAAGTTTATGTGTATGATATGATTATCAAATCCAAAACTAGAGAAGGTCATGTTCCCTCTCTCCGAAAGTTCTTCGAATGATTGTGAAAATATCAAATGAGACTCAATCCACAAAAATGTGTCTTCGATGTTACAAAGGGGAAACTCTTGGGATTCATCGTCAGTGAGAAGGGGATAGAAGCAGATCCTGCCAAGCTGAAAGCCATACTTGAGATGCCACCTCCCCAAATGAAGAAAGATGTCCGTGGATTCCTTTGAAAATTACAATACATCAACTGGTTCATCATCCAACTAACCTCCATCTGCGAACCTATTTTCGTACTCCTCCAAAAGGATTCAACCAAGGTTTGGAACGAGGCATGCCAAGAAGCTTTTGATCGAATCAAATAATATCTAACCCAACCTCAGGTACTCATGCCACCACAACCTGGTCTCCCCTTGCTCTTATACCTGACCATAATTAACACTGCAGATGGGGCTTTGTTATCCCAATACCTTGAAGATTCCCACAAAGAAAGAGCCATCTATTACACCAGTCACAAATTGGCTGGGTACGAAGTTAACTATATTGCTTTGGAAAAGGCATGCGTCGCGCTTGTTCGGTTCACCCAAAAGTTACAACACTACATGCTCGCCTTCCTCATCGAACTTATATCCCGAATGGATCCCATCAAGTACCTGCTTGAGAAACCCACCTTATCTAGCCGAATGGCTCGATGGTTGATGCTTCTAGCTGAGTTTGATATCGTGTACGTCACACAAAAAGACATGAAAGGAAGAGCCATCTCTGACTACCTCGCTGACTACCCCATGGAAGAAGCTGATGATCGGATCTCTGAATTCCCAGATGAAAACATCCTCCGTACTGCTCGAGACGAGCTTCGATGGCAAATGTTCTTTGACGGCGCTGCCAATAAAAGGGATATGGAATTGGTAAACTTCTGATCACCCCAGATGACTCCTACACTCCCATATCTATCAAATTGGATTTTCCTTGCACCAACAACATGACTGAATACGAGGGGTGTACGGTAGGCCTCAAAGTTGCTCTCAAGAAAGGAATTCAATGCCTAGATGTCTATGGGGATTCTGCCCTCATCATCAGTCAAGTGCTCAGAAAATGGAAAGTCAAGGACGAGAAACTCCAACCCTTCCATGCCCACTTAGAAGAACTAGTCTCCCAATTCCAAGATATCACCTTCCATTACCTACCTCGAGCAAAGAATAACCTAGACGATGCCCTTGCTACCATAGCCTCCATGGTCGACATACCCGAAGGAATAACAATGGACCCCTTCCTAGTTCAAAACTAAGATAAACCAACCCATTGCAACCACATTGAGCTCATCACCACAAAAGATCTCGAGCTAGTCAATTACTGGTACTATGATATCTAGCACCTCCTCAAGCATGGTAGGTATCTCGAGTTTTCTAATAAGAAAGACCGAGCAACCCTCCAAAGACTGGCCGCCCAGTACATTATCTGTCACAAAGCACTGTTCAAGAGAAATTTCGATGGAACCCATCTAAACTGCATCACAGGGGTTGACATTGAAGAGATAATGTAAAAAAAACACAGTGAGGAATGAGGGTCCCGCATGAATGGTCACATGCTTGCCAAGAAGATCATACGACAAGGCTACTACTGGACCACCATGATTTAGGATTGAACCGACTATGTTCGGATATGCCTCAAATGGCAACAGTTTTCTAACCTTCAACACTTGCCTTCGCGAGAATTATACAACATGACTTCTCCCTGGCCGTTCTCCACCTGGGGTCTCGACATCACAGGGAAAGTTACACCCAAGGCCTCCAACAGGCATGAGTTCATCCTAGTTGCCATTGATTACTTCACCAAATGGGTCGAAGTCGAGTTATACGTAGTCCTGAATGCTAAGAAAGTGGCCAACTTCATCAAGAAAAATATCATCTGCCGATATGGGGTCCCGCACAAACTAGTGTCAGATAACGGGTTGCATTTTGAGGCAGAAGTCACATAAGTGGTCAACGAGTATGGGATTCAGAGACACAATCCTTCTCCCTACTGACCTTAAACCAATGGTGAAGTCGAGGCCGCTAACAAGAACCTCAAAGCCATCATCAGTAAGATGACCGAAAGTTATCGAAATTGGGTCGACCGAATCCCTTACGCCCTATGAGGATATCTAACCTCAATCCGAACCTCTACTGGGTCTACCCCTTAATCTCTAGTCTACGGCATGGAATCAGTCCTACCCGTGGAGCTAGAAATCCCTTCACTTCTTGTCATGCTCAAAAGTCAAGTCAGTGAGGAGGACTGGCATCAAAGCCATCTCGACGAGCTGTCACTCTTGGACGAAAGAAGATTGAAAGCTCTATACCACATACAAGGGTACCATCGCCGTATAGCGCGGTCATTTAATAAGAGAGTCAAGGACCGCAGTGTCCGAGAGAGGGATCTATCCCTCAAAGAAATAGTAGAGGCCATCTGAGACTCGAGAGGGAAATTCAAGCCTAATTTGACTGGCCCATACGTTGTGAAGAAGATCTTGTCCGGCGGTGCCACCATGCTCACCGACCTAGATGGAGAAGAGATGGCTCGTCCAGTCATGGACCGTCTCAAGAAATTTTACCCCTAGTCCAAAATCTTGGCGCGCTACGACTCTTCTCATCTCCATCTATTGCAAAAAAAAAAAAAATCTCTTCATTTCCCTCTACCCAGAACTACGTGGGCCTGATCCTCTGCAAAAACCATTTTCAAACAAACAAAATTTTCTTAAAACCCCCCAGAGGTATGTAGGCAGATCATACATCTTACATGAGCACGACCCTTTCTTTTTCACAAAAAACTATTATTTTCTTATCTCCGAGAATGACAGTTCATTCTAGCATATATTTGAACAAAAGGATTATGCATGACTTAGCGATCGATATAGATAATTCAAAATACAAAATTCATCAAAAGGCACAGCTGGATGATCAAAAACTTGTTTATTTCACTAATAAGAGATTACAGTGCAATTACATAAGAAAAAGAACGATTGACTCCCTTCCCACTACCTTCTTAAAAAGTCATTTCCCAAATTTATTCCCCATTAAAAAAAAAAAAACTCTCCAAGAGCCCTACCCACAGCTACCAGAGGAGTCCGCTCCGTCATCATCTACATCCTAGGGTCCCCAAGTTTCCCCTGCCTGAATAGAGTGCCGCAGATGCTCCATGGACCGATAATCTCGAACCAGCCTCCGAAAAACTACCACACCTCCCTCCATGGTATCAGATAAAATAAGACACCTTTGTCCAGTGTCCACTTCCAATATCTTGCTAACTACTCTTCTCCAAAACCACTTCATATAATCCCCAGGGATGTTCCAAACTCTCTCAATAGACTGATAGGGACGGGTCGATGGACGCCGACTCTCCCACAAAGAGCCAAGCAGCACGCGCAAATGCTCTGTCAAATCTTCTATCGGAAAGAAATCCAGTGTACGAGGTGGCACAATCTGCTCCCATCCAAATTGGCCCAGAAACCGCCAAGGGAAATAGAAAGAGGTCTGTCTGAGACCAACCAACCGAACGTACGGGTATTCTCCCAGTTCCAGAATACGCAACAACTGTTCCCACCAAGGCACTGACCAGTATAGATTTAGAGCCCCATGATCCACAAACCAGTTCTCCCAACTCTTAATATCCTGGCCAACGCTGATGAAATTACGCGAAAAGAAGTTGGGTACAACCGACAAAGGTTATTCTGGAGGAGTCACCAGGCGGAATCTCTCAGACAACCTCATGAACAGCATCATAGGGCTACCACTCAGAAAGCCAGAATGACCTTCTCGCTAGGCATTCAGGCCATTCAGAGTCTCCGCTAGTATCACCACCGTCGGATGACGATGGTAGGACATCCATGAAGTAATATCTGCAAGTTTTAGGTCCACCAGCAGTTCCCCAATCACCAGCAGCAATTTCGACTAAGCCCAGGACGACAGCTCTGGCATATCCAGCATCACCAACCCCCTGCAAATGCACAGATCGCAGCACCGTCAGAAGGGAAGTCATTCCTACAGTAACCAAGGATCTACCCACCGAGGGCGAGACACGGAGAAGTCCAACCAATAACTCCCGAGGAGATCGAGAAAACTCAGCCATAACAGCCGCCACAATAGGATTTACTCCCAACATGGCAAAAAATTCCTCATAAGTCGGACATACTTCTTCCAAGCCAAAGAGGAATACATGGTCTTCGGGGTACCAAAATTGTACCTCCACCATCAGCATGTTCCACTCTATGGGTCGATTACGCCATAAAGAGACTCGATGTATGTTGAAATCATCATAGTCGACGTTGTAGGAGCACATCGCCTCCAAAGTCTTGAGGTAGTTAGCAAACTCAACACTACCAGGGAGAGCCATCTCACAGAATAAGAAAGTTAAAATGTGAATGTGTGATGAAAACACTCCACCCTTACCCCTCTTTTATACTTGAAAACCCTCATAAAAGACATAATCCCTGTAGAATCAGAGGAAATCCTATTCCACAAGGTACCAAAGGCTGAAGTGGGTTCCAATCAAAGCTTTGAATTGATGGGACTGGGCTGACCTGTTGATGGGCAAGATAAGGGGCATGCCGATCGATAACCCCTTATTTTTAAAAATTTACCTTTTTCCTTTTTTGTCAAAATTCGAGAACTCAATAAAAATAAATTGATATTCTCAATAGAATTTCAAAATCCCCTTTCATCTTTATAAATAAAACTTTCCTTCAAAATCCCAAAAATATTTCTTTTTACGGTCTCAGCAGTAAAGTAAAAAGCGTAAGTGCATGCATTCATTCATTTACTAACAGAAGATAATAAAAAACACCATGGCATTGCATATATATAATTTTCTGCGTCACATCTATTTTGCAGGAAATAAAAAAAGAAAAAACAATGAGACTCAGCCCGAACCCACATTCTCTCTCTCACTTCCCCTTCCCCTATCTCTCCTAAGAGCTTCCATCCCCGCGACACGCTCTCTTTCCCCTGCAGCGAGATGACGCACCATCGCTACCTAAACCAGACTCCTCCCCAGATGAGGCAGACAACACCAAGCAAGAAAGAACAGGAACCGCATCCCGAATATGGGCAGTCGTCGAAGATATCCTGTCCCTAATATCCCTCAACCAAGTGGTGGACACCCGAACTTGTTGCAACAAAATGGCAAAATTAGTATCAAGCATAAAAGATCAAAAGAAAACAAAAAGAAGGAAAAGAGAAGAACAAAAGTATACCACAGGACGAAGAACCTCCTCTATCAAGCCCAACTCCTCCGGATCCATCGTATGAGGACGATGCAATATAGGCACCATCCCTCCATCAGCCCGCCGGATGTTGTATGAAGGGGTATGCAAATGCACAAAGGGAACCTCCGAAGTCACCGCCCCCGCAAATGTTGACGGACCACCACCACTGTGGTAAGAACACATTGGACGAGTCGAACCCGCAGGAGGGAAGGGCAGTGCATCATATATGCTGGGCACCATCAGCCAACTCGTCATAAAGTCCAAATAATCATATGGCACAGCCGTATCGGTGTACAGCAGATAGGACTCGTCAATCATCGCTGTAATCCTCGCATCCTTTGGCAGCATCCGCTCCCGCCTCATAGACATAGGGGGCCTCACAGGTAGCACCACCACCTCCTCCTCAGCAATCTTTCGGACCATCGTCTCCCCAAGATACCAAGAGTGGACAAACTTATGCATCAGTAAATGCCTCATCTGCTCATTCACTCCAGTAAATCCCGTGTCCTGAACAACCGTCCCCTAAGGGTAATAAGTCACCTGAAAAATCCCCAGCAAAATATAAGGAAATATGAAATCAGAGCACACAAAGGTCTTAGACTGAAGAAAGGAAAAGTGTTAGCTTATCATTGGTTAGGCCATTCAAGACCTGACGCACCGCCTCCAGAGAAAGAGACTTCCTCGACTGCTTATTGGCCTTCCGCCACCGATACAATCGACAAAAATCCCTAACGGTCTCATCCTTCAGAGAAATTAGCTGGGTATTACACCCAATCACCTCATAGAATCACGTCTTCCAAAGACAAGAATACACAATCAAAAGAGACGCATAAGGAAAAAGCGAATGCATGAAAGGAAAATGCGCAAACTAAAGAATACCTCAAGAAGATACGTGGCTCCAGTGAAAGTCTGCCGGAAGCACCGGCGCATCCAGAGAAAAATAAAGGGTTGCCAAAGTCAGGCTCCCCCAGTCATAGAGAGGGATGTTCGAAAACATCCTCAAGTATGGTAAAAACCATAAGTGGACAACATCGCTGCTCGAAGCCACTAAAAATCCCCCCAGCACTTGCAAAATGAACAACCGGGCCATCTGTCTCACCTGCTGCCCGTCCTTCACATCAATCACCCTACCCAGCAAAACATCCCTCAGCAGCGACAAATGGATATAATCCCTAGATACTATCCTCCCCACATCACTGAGCGCCGCCTGCACTTCCTTCAGCCTCACCCGTAAAGAGCAATCCACCTATATCTGCTCTCCATCGTAATCCAGCCCCAGTAGCTGCTATACATCTATGGAAGTCACAGTCATCTCCCCAAAGCCGAAGTGAAAGGTGTGGGTAGTGTCCCACCACCTCTCCCCCAGAGCGCATAAGACCGCCGTCGAACGAGGCGTCCTATTCAATACAGATGCCAACCACTCAAAGCCTGCTGACGATACTACCCAGCACACTACAGGTGGAAGGTTCTCCCAGACATTCTTAATCCCCTTCGTCCTGCGGGCACGCATGGTCAACAAAGAAACATCCGACTGTCAAAGAAAAACGTTGTCAGAATCCAATAAAAAAGGAAAATCACCAAAAAAAGAATGCCAAAAGTCATTTTATTTACATAACGGCCAGGGTTCACCACCCTCAAAGAGTGATGATGCGACGGCTCCCACAGCAAAGTCCGCTCATCCGCAACTGACCCAAATGCACCAAAAGAGTTCTCACTCCCCAAAGCAAGATGCGCCCTAGCCCTCCACTCCACATTCGCCCAGTCGTCAATAGCCAACCACTCCCTGTGTACCACGGTGCTCATAAAAGTGACCATTTTTCAGATTACGGAATGTTAGAATAATTCGCAGAAAAAAATTGCAGAAAGAGAGAAGGTAGGAAGCTGTGAAAAATGAGGGGAAACCGCCCCTTTTTATAGGAAGCCAAGGGTCATGCCGATCGGAACTGACCCCAAACCTACCAATCGGAACTGCCCCTTTATCTTCTCAAGGCAGTCCAAAAGTCCATGCCACTACGGAATGGCACCCTCCACACTATGCCGACTCCCCCTTAAATTTTCATACAAAAATTCCCAAAATATACCAGAAAACCCTAAAAAATTCCTAAAAATCATGAGGAGGATTTATAACATTTTCACCAAGAAAATTTAACACTCCCTCAAGCGTAACCTCCTTTTCCCCAGCGGAACTCTCAAAAGCCAAGTGAATCTCCTCCTGATAACGTCCCCAGAGGACCCCTGAAGTATCCCCGAGAAAAGCATCCTAACTACGAACCACCTAATCATGTCCCCAGTGGAGTTTACAGCATCAAATTGGCTATTACATGTTAAAATCTCCAAAAGGTATGAGGATTTCCCCAGCAATCGGCTCCCCAGCTCAAATAAAATTCACGAGGTGATTTCCCCGACAGAATTCCCCAAGAACATCTCAACTTAAGCCCTCAGAATTGGCTTTGACCCGCAGAATTGGTCATCTCAACTTAAGCCCTTAGAATTGGTTTCGACTTGCAGAATTGGTCATCTCAACTTAAGCCCTCAGAATTGGCTTCGACTTGCATAATTGGTCATCTCAACTTAAGCCCTCAGAATTGGCTTTGACCCGCAGAATTGGTCATCCCAACTTCGGCCCTCAGAATTGGCTTCGACCCGCAGAATTGGTCACTTCAACTTGAGCCCAATGAATTGGCTTCGATCCGTAAAATTGGTCATCTCAATTTAAGCCCTTAAAATTGGCTTTGACCTGCAGAATTGGTCATCCTCATTATTGATATGAAAATTAGGCAGCTGACATGGACCAATTATATAAAGACACGTGGCATCTTACGTGTCTAATACTTATGCCCACCGAGCTACACAGCGTGATGAGCTACACAGTGTACCGACCTTCTCAGCGTGCAGAGCACCTGGCTGGGAAGATCAAGCGACAATTGCACATTCAATGAATAGAGGATTTCGTGAACATTATTATTGTACAGATGTATGTGCCTATTAAACAACAACATATTATCTATTCATACTGATGGTCCCAAGGCTATAAATACATTGTAACACCCTCCATAAGGGGGTAATTGATCTTTTGTAATCATCATCGAGATTAAGGCAAACATCAGCAATACAAGAACAATGGATGTATGCCATTTATCATTGGGCTGAACCACTTAAAAAATCTATTATCTTATTTTCTTTAATCCTTTTTATCTGTGATTAATTAATTGGATCGAATCTAGTTTTTTACATCAACAGATTGGCGCCGTCTGTGGGAAATGATTATACGTAGCATTTTTCTCCAAAAACTTACTACTAATGGCTGAGATACCATAATCTAGCACCCGGAATAATATCGGGGGCCCTCCAAATATCTCTGCTCCCCCAACTATCGATCAACTTACAAGAATATTAGCTAACTTAGCCCAACGGCAAACAGATATGCAAGAAACTATGCGACAACTCATTCAGACTGTTCGCAATGGGTCACCTGCCCAGTCCGGTCAATAAAGCGTTCAGAGGAATAACCATCTGCCATCCTCAAGAACTAGACATACACTATTCTCGGATGTTTCTTAGCCCAAGCGCGGTGATTTTTATCATACTGAAAGGTCCAATGATCCTTCATATCAACCTGGGCGGACGTCATCTATAAGAGCTTTAAATTTTAGACAAAATGTTACTTTAACCCCTGAGCGAACAAGCGCTTTGGAAAGGTTGAGGAGAGTCTCCCCTTTTGACCATTTGGGCCCTAGCAGGAATCGAAATCCCCTTAGGATTGCGTCGATGAATTCTCAACGACCAACCGATCTAAGGGAAGGTTCTGCCCAATCACACCCAGTAACCCGTAACGAAAGATCCCAAGAGGAGAATTCAGCGCGCACTGTTGCTAGGGAAAATAGGCTTGAGGTTGGAAATGATGCATAGAAGGTCTCCATTCAAAGATTGGAGGATCGATTATGGAAAATGGCTAAGGCCAAGAATCTTCTCTAAAGAAATTTTATTTAAGGATCACCTTTTGTGTAAACAATAGTGGATTTCCCACACCATCAAAGTTTAAAGCTCCGGTAGTGATGCCCAAGTATGATGAAAAAACTGATCCCGTCCTCCACATAGAGCAGTACCAGGCAACTGCGAATATCTACGCAGTTCCCAATGAGATGAGGTGCAGGGCATTCTCAGGAACCATCACTCGGTCAGCCCAAATATGGTACAATAATCTTACTCGGGGGAAGATTGTTACTTTCCATCAACTGGCAGAGCTATTCATAGGGAACTTCTGCTTTGGAGCAAAGCCAGTTAAGAGAGTAGCACACCTACTGAGTGTGAGGCAGAAAGCAGGAGAAAGTACCAGGGATTACATCACTCGTTTTAATAACGAGAAATTGGAGGTGATTGACTATGAGGAGAAAATGGCAATAACAGCTCTGATGAGTGGTCTGTTACCTGACAAGTTATATTATACATTGGCCAAAGATCCCCCTAAATCCATGGCAGAACTGATGGCAAAAGCATCTAAGATCATGAACGCCGAAGAGGCCATGGCTGCGAAGAAGAACCCTGACACTAAAGCAGAGACCAAGGATGAAGGTACAACAGAGAAGAAGATCAAAAGCGTAATGGGAACGACAAGAGGCCAAGGAGGCGTTCGAGAAATTAAAGAAGTATGGGAATCATACTCCTTTAAAGGTGGACATAAATCATATTCTGGAAGAGATCAAGAACATTGAGGAGCTAACGTGGCCGGAGAAAATGAGGACAAACCCCGATAGGAGGGATAAGTCCAAATATTACAAGTTCTATAGAGATCACAGTCACACAACCAAACGCCGCATAGCTCTCCAGAATGAGATCGAAGCACTCATTAGGTGAGGAAAACTGAGTAAGTTCGTTGATCACCAGAACGGTGGGAAGACTAATGAAAGAGGAAGACAAAGGTCCAAATCTCCTCTCCAACCAAGAGATGATAAAAAGAGAAACCACGAAGACGATCCAAAGGATGACCCCGACCTCCCCAAAAGGCCAAGGCAACCCGAACGTGAGGTATTTTCAATCCATTTTGGATCATTTGAATGTAATGTGATTACATGTGGAGATGCAGGGGGAGGGGATCACACTGCTGAAAGGAAATCTTACCTTAATGAGGCCCAAGCTTGTTCTTATATACAATGCATAAATCTGACTGAAGAAGATCGCCCGAGGAAGGTGAACAAGGATAAACTAGTCATTGGTTTTTCTAAAATGACTTGGAAGGTGTTTTATATCCTCATGATGACCCCTTAGTCGTCAAGATGAGGATGGAGGATGTGGTAATCTCGCGAGTATTGGTAGATAATGTTAGCTCTATAGACATCATATTCTACCTGTGCTTTGATAGTTAGAGTTTGAAGTTAGCCCAATTGAAGCCTTATCACAGTCCCCTCATTGGTTTCACGGGCGAGAAAGTCTTTCCACATGGGACGATCAAGTTGGACATGCTAATTGGTACCTGGCTTGCTTGCCGAGCTAAAAAAGTATGCTTTTTCATAATGGACAAGAACGTCTAATCAGCCTACAACATAATCATGGGGAGAGTAGGATTGAAGAAGTTTGAGGCCGTGCCATCGACGGTACACCAGTGCTTGAAGTTCTCGACTAATTTTGGGGTTGGAATTGTGAAAGGCGACCAGAAAGTAGCTCGAGAATACTACTATTCATCTACTAAACAGGAAGAACTGGAGGAGGCCAGGAAGAAAACCACCACCTACCAGGCGGACGAGTTTAAAGATGCAGACATCGAGACTTTGGACCCTAGGGATGAGTCCCAGCTTATGAAGGGCCAAGTCGTCGAAGCTATAGAGAACATTATTCTAAACGGTGAGTGACCAGAACGGACAACTCAAATCAGTGCTTCCCCAGATCCGTCCATAAAGCAGGAGCTAGTGGAATTTTTACAACATAGAAAGCAAGTTTTCTCATGGAGTCATAAAGACATGCCAGGGATAGACCCGACCTTCCTGTGCCATGAGATTAATGTTAATAAGAAGGTTATGCCAGTAAAGCAGCGAAGAAGGGTATTTATCCCAGAGAAGAACCAAGCTATCCAGTAGGAAGTCGAGAATCTACAAAAGGCCTCTTTCATTGAAGATGTCAAATATCCTACTTCGCTAGACAATGTTGTGATGGTGAAGAAGAATAATAATAAGTGGATGATGTGTGTAGATTTCATAGATTTTAATAAAGCTTGCCCGAAAGATTATTTTCCTTTGCCCCGAATTGATCAGCTGGTGGACGCTACTGCGGGGCATGAATTATTGAGCTTCATAGACGCCTATTCCGACTACAACTAGATTATGATGAAATCGGAGGACAGGGAGAACAACTCTTTTATTACCCCAAGGGGAACGTACTTCTATAATGTTATGCCTTTTGGATATAAAAATGCAGGTGCTACGTACCAGAGTTTGATGAATAAAGTTTTTGAAGACCAAATTGGCAAAAATATGGAGGTGTACGTCGACGATATGCTAACTATGAGCGAGAAAGCCATCGACCACCTAGCTGACCTCAGTCAAACATTTGATCAATTGGAAAAATATCAGATGAAGCTAAACCTGATGAAATGCATATTCGGTGTGCGAGAGGGCATGTTCCTCGGGTATATTATGAATCAGCGAGGCATTGAGGCGAATCCGAAGAAGATTAAAGTTTTACTGGAATTACGATCTCCAGCTATGAAGAAGGAAGTGAAAAGCTTTATAGGTCGTATTTCAGCTCTTAATAGTTTTGTATCGAGAGTAACAGACAGATGTCTCCCATTCTTCAAGATCCTCAGAATAACTTTTGAGTGGAATGATGAGTGCGAGCAAGCCTTTCAACAATTGAAGAAATATTTGGGGACACCACCATTATTGTTCAAGCCGATAATAGGTGAAAGATTATACTTGTATCTGTCTGTCTCGAAGAGCACAGTCAGTTCAGCTTTGATAAGAGTGGAGGATGGCATATAAAAACCAGTGTATTACACTAGCAAAGCATTCGGAGGAGCAGAGATTAGGTATCCGAAGTTGGAAAAGCTGGCAATTGCTCTAATAGAGGCAAGTAGGAGAATGAAACCTTACTTCCAGGCCCATACGGTAGTGGTGTATACTGATACGCCACTTAGACAGGCCTTACACAAGTCTAAAGAGCCCGATAGACTGATGTATTGGGCAGTAGAACTGGGCAAGTATGATATTGTTTATGAGCCAAGGTCATCACTCAAAGGGAAAGCAATGGAAGATTTCATTACGGAGTTAACTTACCCAGATACACCTGACCAATAGGAGGCTAATGCAGAACAACCCAAGGATGTTACAGGATCATCAGGGACAATCCCCGATCAACTCCCCATATTAGATCTACTAGAAGGGACGAACAACGAGGAACAAACACCATAAAATACTAGCCCAATAATGAAAGATGATAAGAGGAAGCACCAAATATTTCGTCATGAAACCTTATCATATCAAGAGTTTGATAATGATATACCTGTGTGGAATTTTTATATAGATGTCTCCTCATGTGCAATAGGGAGTAGAGCCGGGATAATACTTAATAGCCTCGATGGACTAGACGTCGAATACGCTATGCGCTTTCAATGCAAAGATTCCAATAATGAGGCCAAATATGAAGCTATGATCGTGGGTCTCAGTTTAGCAAAAATAGTGCATGCAAAGAAAATCACCGTGTTTAGTGATTCATAATTAATTATACATCAGATTCTGGGGTTATACGCAGTGAAGGGAGACTTGATGTCAAGATATCATGCCAATGCTATGGAGATTGTATCCACCTTTATAGCAGTGAAATTGATCAGAATATTGAGATTGGAAAATGCTAGAGCTGATGTACTAGCTCAGTTAGCTTCCGCTACTTGTATCGAGCTACAAATAACGATCCCTATCGAGATACTAGCAGAACAGAGCATAGATGAAGATTTGATGGTGAAAGTCATTACCCTTGATATGGGACCATCCTATATGGAACCCATTAGGGCATACATCAAGGAAGGGGTTGTGCCAACTGACCAACTTGAAGCCAAGAGGCTGAAGTTTAAAGCTGCTCGATTTGTACTGAATAATGGCATTTTATATAGAAGGGGTATCATCGCGGGACTACAGAGATGTGTGCATCCCTCAGAAGTTAAAGACCTGATTGAAGAGGTTCACGAAGGATCTTATGGAGCTCATGTGGCAGGTTGGACCCTCCTACAGAGGTTAATGATGTAGGGATATTATTGGACGACAATGAGAGCTGACTACACGGCTTATGTGAAGAAGTGTGATAAGTGCCAACATTTTTCTACAGTCCAAAGAACTCCATAGGCATTGTTAACACTCATTAATTCCCCATGGCCATTTACTATGTGGGGCATGGAATTGGTCGGACCCCTGCCAATCACCAAAGGGAGGTTCAAATATCTGGTAGTTGCGGTCGATTATTTCACCAAGTGGGTTGAGGCTGAGCCTCTTATTGACATGTCGTACGAAAGGGTTTACCAGTTTATCTGGAAGAATACTATTTACAGGTATGGACTACCACATACCTTTATTATAGACCATGGAACCCAATTTGATAATGAGGAATTCGTTGCATATTGTCATCAATCCAATGTTCAGAAGATCCATTCTGCACCAGGTCATCCCCAGAGCAATGGCAAACTGAAGTGACAAACAGGACTTTACTGAGTGACTTGAAAAAATTCCCGGATGAAGCCAAAGGAAATTAGATTAACGAGCTGCATTCCGTGCTATGGGCATATCGCACAACACCCCGAACAGCCACTGGAGAATCACCCTACATGCTAGCCTTTGGAAGCGAAGCAGTTTTTTCAGTTGAATTGGGCCTACATACACATAGGGTACTCAATTTCAACTCTCCAATAAGCAATTTGATGAGACGCTTAAACCTGGACATGCTCGAGGAAGTTAGAGAAGATGCAACAAGCAGGAACGCAGCCTACCAACAAAGAATAACCATATTTTACAACAAAAGAGTGAAGAAATGTGAACTCAAAGAGGGGGGTTATGTACTCAAGATGGCCAACTGGCATGGTCCTTATTGAGTAACTACAGTTGTTCGCCCTAGAACATATAGGATAAAAATTGTAAAGGGAGAAGAATTCAAAAATGCATGAAATGCAGAGCATCTGTGCAAGTATTATCAGTAATACAGACCTACATGTACACATTTCTCTTTACATGAATAAAAGTGTTGATTTTTCCATATTCCTCTTTGGTTTAATTTGTGTTAGAGTACTAGTGCTACACACTACATCCATTCTGATTGATCAACATCAACAACCACCAACTCCGGTTGGCCGGCGCCAATAAATTTGGCAATTTGGCCAACAGAGTTGGCATAACAATCATACAAGGCAAAGCCTGTTTGATCACGGATGATCTCAAGGGACATCTCAAACTGGACAAGAAGATGGGTGACCTCACGAGGCATCCACTGTCTAGGAAATAAGGTAATCCCGACGTGATTACTACAACTAAGCAAGAACATGGGATGAAAATCACTCCATTGCTTAGGCACTAATGGGTGATAAGTCAGCGAATGGGGCAAGCTCCATTGTCTAGGAAAAACAGGACAAATTATCTCTCTCTCTCTCTCTCTATATATATATATATATACATCAGATAAAATGAGAAACGCATTTCACAAAGTATTTCCAAGGAAATAAACCTTCCACAAAGACCAATTTTTCTTCATTAAATACAAGCATATTACGTAAATATGAATTTCTGATTCATTAAGTACAAATTTCCCATTCTATGGGTTTCTTTCCCTTTGATTTTGATACAGGTTCCATCCCAGCTGGTGGGTCATCTAATGCATAGGGTGAATTGATAAAATTCAAATCTTGCAGCATTCTGATGTTGCTTGTACATAGACGATCAAGTAAATGTTGAGGACGAGCTATCCCAAAATCTAAATGAAGCTGGTAATCACCAAGGTACCTGGAGATCAAACATCGAGGAATGGCACGAGCTGGAATCCAGTTGACATCCAGTTTGAAGGGAGGAAAAGGTAAATAAAGTAATCTAGACTCACACCAATCCCACAAGGATAGTCCTTGATCAACTTTCATCACACATAAGGCATTCAACCATCCCTGTTTGTATCCCTCATTGTTTGATTGTTGCAAGCAAGCATCGATATGGCATAAAGCTTCATTGTATCATGCCATCCATAATTCTCTAGGCTTCTTGTGAAATTGATAAGCCAATCTCTCAAGCTGCTCGTGGAGTTTCTTCACCAAAATCTCTTTACTTTCCAGTGCAGAGCTCTAATTACAGAGTTGGTCGGTAAGACTCTGAATTTTTCAAGACATTTCAACCAATGCTTGATTCTTTACCGTCAATTGAACGAATTGATTTTCTAAGGCCAATTGGATCCTCGTCTCCTCAATATTCATCCGACCAGCCCTTGCTCGCCCACGGGAAGAAGGCCTTGCTCTGCCACGAGCAAATGTGGTAGGTCCGGTTCATTTCAAAATCTGCAACTCTTCCCTTAATGCAGCATTTTCAATTTCTAAAAAGAAAAAACTTTCATCATTAACTGGGATCAAGGCTCTCAAAGAAGAGGAGGCAGCGGATTTGAGTTGCTTCACTTCCTCTTGCAACGCAATACTCTCTTGCTCCAATAGCTTGACAATATTCCTATGCTCTTTAATCTCGAGTTTCATCACACTTTCCTTTTTCTCATGGGACGAGATGTACTTGTCATAACCCTTGTCAGCACTCAATTGTTGGTACATTTTCTCATAACCTTCGTGTAAGAGTGTAGTGGTTTCTTTGTGTTGAAGTTGGAGTTCCTCGATTATCCCTTGAAGGTTTTCAATCATTTTGTAATAAGCCACATTATTGGCTACAACACGATCAAGCAAACACTTCAAGTATTGGTATGCATCAACTTCTTACTCAAAAGCATCGGATCCAAGGATATCAATTATTTGGGCTTCGGTAAAATCTTCATGACCCGCTTTGAAATAATCATTACATTTTTCATCAACTCTGTGTCATGAGCTGATAAAAGTTCCATCCTGGCAATAAACTAGCAAGGCAAAATAAAAGCACATCAATAATGATACAGACAAGAGAAAATCAAGGAGAAATTCAGATTAGACAACAACAACCCATTTTATTGATCATAAAAGGAGAAAGTACAACCAAAGTTACAAGAAGGAAAGGAAAAAGCAGAAGAACAACATAAATAAAGAGCCGAGCAATGCTACACCTTATCCTTATTTCCTATAACATCATCATCATGTTTGTACGAAGAAGTCGGTTGCTCGAGAGGCATTTGATATTGCTCGGTAGACGTTGATGCTTGCTGAACCAGCTCGGAGGGCTGAGGATTAGTAGTAACAGGGACTTGTTCTACTATTATCAAGGAAGACTCATCAGATGCAACTTCATCTTCTTCTTCCTCGTCAATAGTAGGAGGAGGGCCATGAGTGTGTTTTTGAAACAACTAAAAATCATCCACAACATTCAACTCTTTTAATGTTACGACCCATCCTCCCTGAAGTACTTCAGACTTGCATACTCCATCTGGCAAGTAATAGCGGTTAAGGCTTTATTATATCCCTTGTCCCAACCAGAGCTGAAAGATTTCTTCACTGCAGCCTTTCTCTTCGTCTTCTCAGAAGAAGCACGCTCCTCAGCAAGCCTTACCTTTTCCTCGAGGTCTTTCTTACACCTTTTAACCTCTTCAAGCTTATCATCAGCCTCTTTCTTGCTGGAAACGATGATCTTTAATTTTTCCTCCAACTCCTTGGAGGCACTTGTGACCTGGTCACGATTTGACTCTGTAGATTGAAGTTTCTTCTCCCAAGCAGCCTTGTCTTCCTTGTATGTCTTCTGGGAGTCCTTCAAGGATTGAGACAACCCAACAAAATCTTTTTCAATCCCGCTAGACGAAGTTGAAGCCTTGATAGCCTCATCCCTCTCCAGGATATTATACAAGCACGTCATAAACTGAAAAAAAGAAAAGAAGCTCAAATTAGAATATGAATACAGTAGGTGGAAATGAAGAGGTAGGGATGATGATACTTACTGACATGATATGTTGGGCTGCTAAATCAACGACCTTCTCCCGAGAAAGGGGACCCCTAGCAGCTCGATACTCTGGAATGGTCTAAGACTTGATCAAACCCTTGGCCGAACTCGGGGCGATAAAAGTTGGAGAAATAGTTCCCAAGGAAGTACCCCCAATATTAAGAGGTCGAACAGTAATTTCTATAGGTCTTTCTGCAAGACCTCTCCTCAATCTTCGTAAAGGAGCACTTTCAATTAAAGGTACTGCCTCTTATTGCATAATAGCAACACCTTCAATCAAAGGTGCTGCCTCTTTTAGCACATCAAGTGGTTTCCTCCTGACCTCCTTGATAGGGTAAATTATCCCTTTCGATGGAGTATTATCCATTTTCTTCGTCCCTTCAGCTGGGACATCCCCTTTGTTCTTCTTTTCCCCATCACCACCAGGAGCATCTTTGACATAGAACGCAGTATTCTCCTCTTCTTCGTCATTAAATCAATAATAGAGGTATTCAAATCAGAAGAAGGTTCTTCGGCACTTGCTCGAGATGCTGGTACTTGATCAAGATCAATTACCACAGGAGGGGCAAGAGGACGAGCAATGAAAGAAGAGGTGGTGTTTTTGTATCGTAATAAATAAGAAGAAGATCTCAGCAATTGATTGATGCAAAATCCAGATAAGTTTCAAATCCTTTATATTGATGTTGCTCTCTTTTGAGGGTTTTATTTTGTTATCAACTGCAAAAAGTGAAATCAATATCAGTGACTCATTTCGTCAAATATAAAGAAAGCTAAATTGAGTAAAGTAAAAACAACCTATCCTATTGCCATAAAGTGGACATCTGGGACCTTTATACACATCATTTCCATTTAGTGGGGGGTGTTGCCAATTTTTTAGCACGAACCCATGGTCAAAATATTCCCTATTGACATCGGGAAGATTGACCACGAAAGTTCTATTGGAAAACCTAGTTTTTAAATAAAATGTGGTTTCACTGGTAACCCATTTATAACAAAACATAATTTCAGGGATTCCTAAGTGAGTCCTATAAATTTGGTTTAACCTATGTACGCCATTAACTACCCTCCATGTATTTGGAGCTCCCCTTGCAGGGAAAATATCGAAATATTGGCAAAACTCCAAACACGGGATTAGGCGAAAAAGAAAAGACACATTCAACTATGAAAAGTGAGGGAAACTAGTGTCCCTCAGCTAGAGAAAATAAATCAGATGGAGAAGGAGGTTTTTCTAGTATAACCTAAGAGGGAATTACAAAATCAGCTCGAAATTTATCCAGAGATTCGACAAGATAAACCATGATGACTAAAGCAAAGAAAGAAGAAGGAAGAAATTCTTACAGAAAATTGAAAAATTTGCTAAAGCGGACGATGGAGAGAACGATAGTATAAAAATAAACTAAGATAACACAAAGTGTAGAAATCTGGAATGAAAAAGTAGATGACGATTCTTTTCCTATCGCTTTTAAATGTATTGCAATGGGAAGTAGGAAAATTAATGATTACTAGAAAAGACGATTGCATTTCTGGCGGTTAAATGATGAAAAAGATGCAAATACCCAAGCGACTGGCGCAAATTCAAAATATTTACAAATTTGCCATTTCGCGCTTAAATGCCGAGACTAGAGGTAAAAATCCTAAGTGTTGGAGATTTGTAAGTAATCAAGATGTACAAAGGTGCTCGAGCAAATTTTGAGTAAAATATTCCACACTCTCATATCAAAACTCAACTGTGAAACATTCAGGACTTCTGTTGATACGAAAATTAGGCAGCTGACATGGACCAATTATACAAAGACACGTGGCATCTTATGTGTCTAATACTTATGACCATCGAGCTACACAGCGTGCCGAGCTACACAGCGTACTGACCTTCTTAGCGTGCAGAGCACCTGGCTGGGAAGATCAAGCGACGATTGCACATTCAATGAATAGCGGATTCAGTAAACATTATTATTGTACAGATCTATGTGCCTATTAAACAACGACATATCGTCTATTCATACTGATGGCCCCAAGGCTATAAATACATTGTAACATCCTCCACAAGGGGGTAATTGATCTCTTGTAATCATCATCAAGATTAAGTTAAACATCAGTAATACAAGAACAGTGGACATAGGCCATTTATCATTGGGCTGAACCACCTTAAAAATCAATTGTCTTATTTTCTTTAATCCTTTTTATCCATGATTAATTAATTAGACCGAGTCTAGTTTTTTACATCAACACTCATCTTTAGGTCCTTAGAATCGGCCTCGACCCTCTGAATCGATCATCCTCATCCTTAGGTCCTCAGAATTGGCCTCGACCCTCTGAATATGTCATACTCTTTCAAAGTCATTATGCGGTGTTTATTTTATGGCTATCGCTTGTTCCAAACTCACCCATAGAGGGGCTCTGTAGACACCTCATTCTAGTACCCCCTAACCTCTCCTTAGGTCCCTAGCACCTCCCTTCATCACTTCAAACCTAAGCCATACCCCGAGCACTGACCTAGAGGCCATCAGGCACTCCCAGTCTCCATTTGACCAAAATTCAAACTCTTCAGCTCGACCGATACTAAATGAATCTTTAAAGGGCACTAAAGCCCTTTCCAACGGTCCATCCCGTGAGCGATTCTGACTTACGGTGCGGACGAACGACTCATTTTCCCCTGAAGCTTGATCAGGAGGCCACCGGATGCTCTCAGGCTCTATTTGACCAAAGTTAACTCTTCATCTCGATCGAGACTAAATGAATCTTCAAAGGGCACTGAAACCCCTTTCCAATGGTCCACTCCGTGCGCGATTCTGACTCACTGTACGGACGAAGGATCCGTTTTACTCTAAAAGGTCACCGAACGCTTCCAGGTCCCAGTTGACCAAAGTTAACTTCCCAAACTGATTCAAACTCTTTGGAATGTCAAAGTACATCTCCTAACCTTTCCAATGGTTTGCCCCGTGCCCGATTCTGACTAACCGTGCGGACGAACGATCCGTTTGTGTCCAATAATTCCCCGTCCAAAGGACCGACTTTCGAGCCACATTTGACCCAAAGTAAACTAATGAACCTGGGAGTAGTCCAAATACTTTCGAAGATCTCTGAAGTACCTTTCCAACGGTTCACCCCATGCCATATTTGGATCAACGGTTTGCGCTCTACGACCAATTTTCCAAAGAAACCTGAAAGAGACTCCCAAACGGCAGGTTCCAAACCCTGCCTATCGGCAGTGTGCCTAAAAACACCTGCCAATTGGTAGGACCAAGACTATGATAATCGACAATGCCCCGTGCCTATAAAAAGTAGGGCCTGACCTCATTGCAAAGGGGGTAGAAGATCTGAAATCCATCACTCTCAGCGAGCTCACAAAACCTCTCCCGAAGTCAGCGTGATTTCTCCATCCAAATACCTTTCCAACCGTAACCTTTCATCATCCTTTTCATCAAACTTGGTGAATTAACTACCCTCCATCATCACTCAAGTGCAAGGGCTGCTCTCCAACATCCAAGATCTAGCTCAAGATCTTCAAGAAGGTCCAACTTTCTCAACTCTCTCTTCAAATTCTCCTAAATTAGCATTAACTTCTTTTATTCCTTAACACTTTTATTCTCTCATATCATATATCCTAACATACTTTTTATCTTGTATTATTTCACATCTCTTATTTACATATAAATAAAACCCAAAAAATAAGAAAAAGAGGGTTTGCTCATAAATTCCAAACGGGAATTCTCACACTTTTCTCACAACTAAAACACTCTTTTACACACACACGCATATAGGAGAAGTCCCTAGTTGGATTTATGGGATAAATCCCACCCCTCGTTTTGCATACGAACTATGTGGACTTTTATGCCTCTATAGGCTACGTAGGCGTCTCGGGATAAAACCCGAGACTCGACTCCTATTCCTACTTTTCTCTCATTTTCTATTTTTTTATATTCTTTAAACTTAACTGTTTTAGAATCTATATATTTACATATACCTATATTTGTTCTTAGTGGCGTATTGTTCCATATGTGTTATCGTTCCATTATAACGATCAATGCAAGGATAATCGCATAAATGCTACTTTCTAATATTATTTTTTAGGAATATTCCTATGGATGACTCGCTTTATCTTTTCCATGATACAAGTAGATGACTCCTATCTCCATTACATATACATATGCACACATATCACTGGGAAATAACTGAAAATAGCAATAACCCATGAGAGGCCGTAAGGACGTAATGGGTACCTAACACCTTCCCATTTCGTTACTTAGCCTACAGACCCTTTTCGAATCATTTTGCTTTCGTATGTATCAGCATGTCTTTGGATTCTATCCTTCGGGATGGCTCCCTTTTCTTTTGTATGTTTTGAGTAAAATAGACTGGCGACTCCATCTCTCTACATTTTTCACCTCATCACCGACGCCGGTTGAAGCGCTCACGAGAGGGATGTGCGGGACCAAGATCTTTTCAAGATGAAAACACCCCTCTTCTTTGTCTCTCCTGCTGGGAGGATCAGGGATGGCCACACCTGGGGTTCCTTCTTAATATGAATTTTCTGTTATTGAGGGACCCTGGGGGTTCCTCAGCCTTATATTTCCTGGAGACTATGGAGGGGGTATTTGAGGGACCCTCACCCCAAAATATAGTGCTCAATCTTGAAACACACTTCTACATTATCCCCTCGTGTAAAGTCTTTTGTGTTGGGTAGACCAAAAGGCTTTGTACGCTATAAATTCAATTTTTAATTTTGAGGGACCCTAAGGTTTCTTCGTCATTCCCCCTAGGGTCATTAAATTCTCTATCACTTCATCGTAGGTTTTGTAGATGAGGCCACTTATAGTGGACCTCCTTATTTGGGTATCAACTTAGGAAGAGGGGTTGCTCGCGGTGATCCCTTCATCCTTGGCCTTTTTCTGTGGCCTTCCATGTTGTTTAGAGGGGTTACTCATAGTGAGCCCCTCCTCCTTGGCCTTCTTCTTTGGCCTTCTATCCTGTTTAGAGGGGTTGTTAATGATGAGCCCCTCCTCCTTGGCCTTTTTCTGCGACCTTCTATTTTGGATAGAGGGATTGCTCAAAGTGACCCCCCTCATCCTTGGCCTTTGTTCTATGGCCTTCTATCTTAAGTAGAGGGGTTGCTCGCGGTGAGCCCCTTATCCTTGGCCTTTTTCTGTGGCCTTCTATCTTGGGTAAAAGGGTTGTTCATGGTGAACCCCTCATCCTTGGCCTTTTTTTGTGGCCTTCCATCTTGAATAGAGGGGTTGCTCGTGGTGAGCCCCTCATCATTATCCTCTTTCTGTGGCCTTCCATCTTGGGTAGAGGGATTGATCAAAGTGAGCCCCTCATCCTTGTCCTTTATCTGTGGCCTTCTATCTTGAGTAGAGGGGTTGCTCGCGGTGAGCCCCTCGTCCTTGGCCTCTTTTTATGGCCTTCTATCTTGGGTAGAGGGGTTTCTCACTGTGAGTACCCTCGTCTAGGTTTTATACCTAGTCATATGGCCACTCAATATGGACACCCTTATTCTAAATATTATCTTGCTAACTTGGGCAATAGGAGCCCGTCTAGGTGGGCTCACTCACCCTTGGCTATTCTAGAATAACAGCTGGACACCCCTTTTACATTACTCCCCTCGTACAAAAATCTTTGGGTTGGGTAGATCAAAGGGTTTTGTACGAAACAATCACTTAATCTTGGAATGAAAAAGTTTCATGCCTTTACATCATTACACTATCCGATTTGGAGTGACTGAGAGGTCCCTAGTGGTGGACTTCCTCATCCTTAGTCATTCTCTTTTCTGCGCTGATTTTTTGGGCAGAGGGGTCACTCAAGGTGAGTCCCCTCACCCTAAATCATTTTACGTTATTTTCGGCTTATGAAGTAAGGGGGGAGACTTTGGGGGTAAACCCTCTCGTTTTTATGTTTGTCTTTGGCAGATGGGTCACTTTTCTTGGACTATCTTGCCCTGGGTTTTCCTCTTCGTATTTGCCCTTTGGCAAAGGTGGTCACTCAAAGCAAACTCCCTCACCATAAACTGTTTGTCCCTTTGATTAGTATAGGGGCCACTTGTGGTGGGCCCCTTCACCACCAGCTATTTTGTAACATTGCTCTTGGTCGAGGGGCCACTCGTGGTGAACTCCCTCTGCATAAACTATTGCTTGTTGTAATCTTAATCGAGGGCCCATTTGTGGTGGATTCCCTCATCCTCAAACTATTACTTGTGTTGGTCTTGGAAAAGGGGTCACTCGAAGTGGATCCCCTCGCCATAAGTTATTTCCTGTATTGATCTTGGCATAGGGTACCACTCATGGTGGACCCCTCGTCGTGAGTCATTTTCTATAGCATCAAGTTTGGGAAGAGGTGCCACTCTAGGTGGATCCCCTCGACCTAGGCTATTTTCAGTCAAACTTGTAATCTTGGGCAGGTGGAGCCACTCTAAGTGGATCCCCACGCTTCATGCTATTTCACTCTTTGTTCACTGGCCTGAGGACTTCTTAATATTAGCCCCTCGTGCAAAAGTGTCTTGTAATGTTGAGAAACTTGTGCACGAAATATCATAGTCAAGATTTCACTCTTTGTTCACTGGCTTGAGGACTTCTCGACATTATCCCCCTCGTGCATTAGTGTCTTATAGTTTCAAGAGTCTTGTGCACGGAATATCATAATCAAGATTTTAATCTTTTTTTATTGGCTTGAGGACTTCTCAGGGTTATCCCCCTCTCAAGCAAGAAACATGTTAATAGTATGGGCACTCTAATGCCCTTGGAGCCCCAGGCACTAAACTGTCATACCTTTTATTTATACTTGACATTTGCTCAAGACTGTGAGTGCTCCTATGCCCTTGGAGCCTGGGGTACTAAACTGTTGTACCTTTTATTTATACTTGGCACTTGCTTTATACTATGAGCGCTTCAGTGCCCTTGGAGCCTTAGGTACTAAACTGTTGTACCTTAATTTATATTTGACACTTACTATATACTTTGATCACTCTGGTTCCCTTGGATACTTAGGTACTAAATTGTCATACCTTATATTTATACTTGGCACTTGCCCTATACTATGAGCGCTTCGGTGCCCTCGGAGCCTTAGGTACTAAACTGTTCTACCTTATATTTATATTTGGCACTTGATCTATACTGTGAGAGCTCTGGTGCCCTTGGAGCCTTAGGTACTAAATTGTTATACCTTATATTTATACTTGACACTTGATTTATACTTTGAGCGCTCTGGTGCCCTTGGAGCCTTAGGTACTAAATTGTTGTACCATATATTTATACTTTGCACTTGCTCGCTCTGGTGCCCTTGGAGTCTTAGGTACTAAACTTTTGTACCTTATATTTATACTTGGCACTTGCTCTATACTTTGAGCGCTCCCATGCCCTTGGAGCCTTAGGTACTAAACTGTCATACCTTATACTTAGCTCTTGCTCTATACTGTGATGTCTCCGGTTCCCTTAGAGCCTTAGGTACTAAACTGTCGTACCTTATATTTATACTTGCAGTTGCTCAATACTCTAAGTTTCTCTATTTTCTGGGAGAACTTCGAGATTGAACTTCCCCGTGGTCTATGGGGTACTTGCATATAGCCGAGCAGGTTGAAATTTTGGAGCTACTCCTCTAGCTGCGGGGTACTCGCATACAACTGAGCAAGTTAAAATTTTGAAATTACCCATCTAACTGCGGGTTGCTTGCATATGAGCTGGGCAAGTTATTATTTCTGAAGCTACCCCTCTAATTGTAGGGTACTTGCATATGAGTTGAGCAAGTTGTTATTTCTGAAGCTTCCCTTCTAACTGCGGGGTACTTGCATATAATTGAGCAAATTAAAATCTAGAAGCCGCCCCTAGCTATAGGGTACTTGCATATAATTGAGAAAGTTAAAATTTGGAATCTTCCGTTCTAGTTGTGGGGTACTTGCATATAACTGAGCAAGTTAAAATTTTGAAGCTTCCCCTCTAACTGCAGGGTAATTGCATATTACTGAGCAAGTTAAAATTTGGAAGTTGCCCCTCTAGTTGTGGGGTACTTGCATATAACCGAGCAAGTAAAAATTTTGAAGCTGACTCTCTAACTACGGGGTACTTGCATATAACTGAGCAAGTTAAAATTTGGAAGCTACCCCTATAACTATTGGGTAGTTGCCTATAACTGATCAAGTTAAAATTTTGAATTTATCCCTCTAACTGTGGGGTACTTGCATATAATTGAGCAAGTTAAATTTGGAAGCTACCCCTCTAACTGTGGGGTACTTGCATATAATTGAGAAAGTTAAAAGTTTGAAGTTGGCCCTCTAACTGTGGGGTACTTGCATATAACTGAGCAAGTTAAAATTTTGAAGTTACCCCTCTAACTGCGGGGTACTTGCATATAACTGAGAAAGTTAAAATCTGGAAGCTGCCCCTCTAACTGCGGGGTACTTGTATATATCTGAGCAATTCATATTTCTGAATCTACCCCTCTAACTGCGGGATAGTTGCATATATCTGAGCAAGTTAAAATTTGGAGGCTGCCAACTGTGGGGTACTTGCATATGAGATGAGCAAGTTATTATTTTTTTAAGTGCAACCCCGTGTGACTTTGGGGTATTTTTTTTAGAGCAACCCCAAGTGATTGTGGGGTATTTTTTTTATGCACATTCATTTCTTAGGGAGGAACTAGGAGATAGGGTTAGCCCTTATCCTTCCCATAAACTTTGAATAAAATTGCACATATATCATAAGTAAAGAAATAATTATTTCTTTATACTGAAAATTTCCCTTGTTCTGTAGGGTCCTTGTTCCAAACTTTTTTTCAGGATCCTTTTTGTCTTAGAAAAATAACAAGTTTTTTTTTTTTTTTGGGGGGGGGGGTAGACCCGCTTCTCCCTATTTTCTGAAAATTGGTCAAGTTAATTTTTTCTTGAGAACAGAGTTTAGGACTTATTCTCTCTAGGCTATAAATTTGTGTGGAATATTAAAAAAATTGTAGTGGATTTTTTTTTAATTATTACTAGGAGGATAACCTCCTGCTGGTCCTGTCGTGACTATAAGGACTTTACTCACTATACTTTTACTTTTGGATTGGATATACCCCCTAGTATAATGAGGAAAGTTACTTATATCATGGTCCCTCTTCTAATCTAGTAGAGGTTCTACCCTCCTTTTAAGAAAAGAACACATAAATCTTGTGTACGCACCGCACAATGTAGGTAAATGAGTCATGCACAAAATTTCAAGTGCCAGCAAAAATAACTAGTATTCATTTCTGCACTGTAGTCACTCTTTGTATTTCTTACGAAGACTGTGCTCATAAAATTGCTTTTAAAAAAAAAAACTGTTTTGTACTTAGAGAAGGTCGTTCAACTTTTAAGAAAATGAAACTTGGTAAGATTTAGGCATAATACCTCTTCAACTGTAGTGTTAAGCTGGAAGGGGGTTCTCATTAGCCTTTACCGGTGGAATCTGCAAAGTGCCATTGGCTACCTGCTCGCCAATTATCCTTCGCAAATGAAAACAATCTTTGGTGGCCTGCTGCACTCTCTAGTGGAGCTCACAAAAATTTGCATCCTCCTTGTCTGTTATTGTTGGGATTTCCCCATTTGAATGAGGGTGTCCTATTACCCCCCCTCGTACTAGTTTTTAGAAGTTTGTTCGGTAGGAGATCTGTTGTCGGTGGATTGAACTTTGGGGCGAGGACCTCTGGGGTTCCCTCGTCGCTTTCTTTGGTAGAAAAGGGTTCCTCGTCCAAGGCCTTAAATTTGGGGGATACCTCGTCCGCCACATTGAATTCGAGGGATTCCTCACCTATTGCTTCTAATATGAAGGGTTCCTCGACCACGGGTATCTCATCTGGAGAAGTGAATTTTTTACCCCAACCCTACACGGGCTGCTTCTGGTGGGGCAAGTTATTTTAAAGCGCCGACTGGCACCAGCAAGTGATTTTAAAGCACCAACTGGTATGGATTCCTCGTCGAGGGTTGTGATGGGCGAGGGTTTCTCGTAGGAGGCTGCTACTGGTGCCAATATGGGTTCCTTGAAATTTGTGACTTCTTTGTTTATGGGTTCTTCGATCGGGGGTGTGACTGGCGAGGGTCCCTCGCCTAGGGGTTCCTTGCTTGAAGTTTTTATTTGGGGTCCTTTACTTGAGGGTTACTCATCGCTATCGTTGAGCACGGGGTTCCTCGTCCGCTTTTCCAACAATCAGGGGTTCCTCGCTTATTGCACCATTAATGACGGGTTCTTCACCTGTTATCGTGACAACGAAGGGTTCCTCATTGGGGTTGTCAACCCCTTTGGGTTTCTCGACTGACTTTTCGCCTAATGTAATTCTGTCAGACCCTTATTTTTTAACAAGTTCTTTGTCGGTAGATTTTGTGTTCGATAATTTAGGACTTATTGTAAATGAGGGTTCCTCGCTTGCTATCGAGGTCATGAGGGGTTCCTCACGATCGCCCTTTACAGACCATGGTTTCGTCAGTGGAGTGTTTGGAACCTAGGGGTTCCTCGTCGAAAAGAATTTAAAACAGGGGGTCCTCGCACGCTGCATCTTCATTTGGCCTTAGGTTGGGTTCCTCGCATGAGGTTTTGAATATGGGGGATCCCTTATGAAAGGTTTTCGCTGCCAGGGGTTCCTCTTCGGGGATGAGTATTGCCGGTGGTCCCTCGTTGAGAGGTGAATCCACCGGGGGTTCCTCCCCTGTGTCTCGAATTGGGAGTCATTCCTCGCCCATTTTTTCTGTCGAGGGTTTGGAACCTATGGGTTCCTCATCGAAAATAATATTTTATGAGGGGTCCTCGTGTGCCGTCATTGGTGTGGAGTTCAATTTTTGGAGTATGGGTTTCTCGCCAGCTATGGGTTCCTAGCGTCATCAAAGAAATGGCGAGGGTTCCTTGCCTGGGGTGTTAGATGTGAGGGGGTATTTGCCTGATCCCTCTTTGACAGTGGGTTACTCACTTGAACCCATAGCCATTGGTAGTTCTTTAACTACTTCAACTTATTTTTAGGCTTGGGAAGATTATATACGCTCCCATCAGGGGAGGTAGTTTAGCCTCTACCGCAGTGCACCCCTCCCTTTTCGACCAACTGATAACTTCATGGCTTCTCTTAGGTTTTACCATTTTCCATTGAACTTGATAAACTTGGGCTGAGTATACCCCTCCTGGTATGGTTTCACATTTACACTTTATGGATAGGGGTTCTCCAACTCATCATAAAAATGAGAGGCCTCCTTCTTGGAAAGGGGAGAGTATCTTCTTCACCTCTTCTATAGTAAGATCCTTGGATATTAGCAGTGTTATGACTTGTTTCGGTACCACCTTCCGCGATGGAGCCACTTCCACCGGAAGTGTGGTTGCAGTGGCTACCCCTTCAGAGGGGGCCGCTGCTGGTGTTACACAACCTTGACCTAAACTTACAAGGTCTACAATGTTTTGTTTAAAAACTCAAAAAAATATGCTCTTAAGGTTGCTACCGGTGAACTGGCCTGCCCTCCTTGAGGAGCAGGTACTCGCTTCGGTCACTACCACATCCTCCTGAGTGGTTTGACCATTTTGAGCTCCATCCCTAGATGGAATGTCTTCAAAACTAGTTGCTTAGAAACATTAAAGCCTTCTTTGTCAATGGAAGAAAGGATAGCACCCCAGCGGAGTCACCAAATGTAGGAGGGTAGTGAGACTAGGGTCTATGAATAACTAAAAAGGGTGAGGTGAGACCCACTCCAATAGATGCTTCCTACAAGGTTCTCAAGAACTCCTAGATCAGCTTTTGATGAAACCTTCTCCTTTTGGTAAAAATGGAGCTCAATATGGAACTCCCTCCCTGCAAGAAGATGAACTTACACAAAAATAATAGTAATTTTCTCAATAAGATCTCCTGAGAATGAAGGCTGTCAGTGAGGAGTGAAAGAACGAGGCACTTAGCACTACAGAGAGCAGGGAGAGAATACTAGGAGGTTCTAGTGTCATTTTGACAGAGTGACAGTGCTATTGTGTTTTTTTTATCTCATGTCTTGAGCTTGCCCAGGGGTCCTATTTTATACTTGGGAATTAGGGATGAGTTGGCACCTTTGGCGCCAAAAACTTAGAGGGTTGGTGAGGGACAAGGTCTGCAGTGCACCATTTGTCCCTACCTGTGTGCAGCATCCTGTCCCCTCAGACAGGTGCCACCTGGTGCAAACTAAAGTCAAAAAGCAAATATGTCTCCTAATGGAGACAAAATATATGATTTGGTAAACATATTTTGAAACGATAACTTTTGGTACAAACTTTGTAAACTTGAGGGGGGTCTCAAGGACCACATCCTCTAAAATGTTTGTAAGCTTAAGGGGGGTCTTGAGGACCCCTTCAAAAATCATTTTTCTTGAGAAGGGCCTAGAGGACCCTCTCCTTTAAAATCATTTTATAAACAAATATTTTCTTGTGAGTAACTCTTTGGCTACTCACCCTGGTTGTGTCTGACTGTGAGGTGTGTGAGGACTGGGCAACCCTAGGGTCTTTCTACTAGTATTCTCTCAATCCTAAAGTTCTAAGTGGTTGAGCTTGCTTAACAAACCTTGTTCCTCAGCCGCCAAATCAAAACTCCCAAGAGATCCCAACTGGCCTATTTGAGCCTTGCCTACTCAACTAGGATACTTGTACAATAAAGTAAGTGTTAGTACTTTTGTTCTTTTAAAGAATGACTTTTCATAATGAGGGGTTTCTCATGGTAGCCACTCCCTTATCCTGGCCTTTTTTTCTTTCTAAAAGTTGAGGGGGGAGGACCTTGACTTCTCCTCGCCCCGGCATTTTCTGGAAGTTGAGTGGGAGGACCCTGACTGCTCCTCTCCCCGACATTTTCTGGAGGCTGAGGGGGAGGACCTTGACTACTCCTCGCCCCACCATTTTCTGGAAGCTTAGGGGGAGGACCTTGACTGCTCCTCCCCCCGACATTTTTGGGAAGTTAAGGGGGAGGACCTTGACTGCTCCTCGCCCCGACATTTTCTAGAAGTTGAGGGACCTTGAGGGTTCCTTCTCAATTATGCATTTTCTGCAGTCAGGGGGCCTATGTTCCCTCACCAATATGAATTATCTGTGGAGAGGGACCTTGGATGCTCTTTCACCAGTTATCCATTTTTTGCGATCAGGGGGGCCTAGGTTCCTGCACCAATATGGATTCTGTGTGGTCGAGGGACCTTGGGTTCACTTTCACCAATTATGCATTTTTCGCGGTCAGGGGGCCTAGGTTCCCTCACCGATATGAATTGTCTGTGGTCGTGGGACCTTGGATGCACTTTCACCAATTATGCATTTTTTTCGATCAGGGGGCCTAGGTTCCCGCACCAATATGGATTCTCTGCGATCGAGGGACCTTGGGTGCACTTTCTCTAATTATTCATTTTCTACGATCAGGGGGCCTAGGTTCCCACACCAATATTGATTCTCTGCGGTCGAGGGACCTTGGGTGCACTTTCACCAAATATGCATTTTCTGTCGGGACCCTGGGTGGGGTTCATTCTCAATATGAGTTTTTACCGGAACCCTGGGAGGGTTCCTTTTCAATACGTGTTTCTGTCGGGATCCTGGGTGGGGTTCCTTCTCAATATGAATTTCTATCGAGACCCTAGGTGGGGTTCCTTCTCAATATGAATTTCTATCAGGACCTTGGGGAGGTTCCTTCTCGATATGAGTTTCTTCTGGGACCCTGGGGTTCCTTCTCAATATGAATTTTCTGCTGTTAAGGGACTCTAGGGGTTCCTTAACCTTATATTTTCTGGAGACTGCGGAGGGGGTATTTTAGGGACCCTCACCCCAAAATATAGTGGTCAATCTTGAAACACCATTTTACAGCTACCACTACGATAGGGACCCTAAGGAGATAGAAGGATGTGACTCCTGAGGGCCTGAGAAAACCTAATCCAACTCGAATTCTTACCATCCTATTTTATAATCTTTTGTCCATTTTTAAAACAAGACCCTGTTCGTGAATTTGAAAACAAGTTAAATCATGCCTTGCATTATGCACCTTACTCTCTCCCAAACTCAGGTCCTATTTGACATTTCACTTGTACCTTAGGTGGGACATAATACAAGTGCAATCTAATGATAATAACTACACTGAGAGGATTTTTCTACCTTTTCTCCTTTTTCAAAATACCAAAAACTTTTTTTTTGTTTAAAACATAACAATAATAAATAATACACATTTTTTTCTAAAAAAAGAACCGCCTCCTTCTCAGGTGCATTCGTATTACCCCTAGCTTGACCCGACTCCCTACTAGTTGTGATCCTCCATTTGACCACCCAGGATTTCTACTTCATCCTCCTTCTCACCATCTTTAGAAGGAACAAATAAGTCTTACCATAATTACCTTATAGAAAACCCTAACCAAGAGGCCAACATTTAGCCAAATTTGATAACCGTGCTAGCTCAACTCACCGCCAAAATGGACAACCTGGAGTCAGATGCCCATGAGTTACAGATGAGCAAGTATTAGATTTAAAAAATTCCTAAACTAAAAGTTATGCCAAACTAGAATGCCTATATTCCTTTAATTATGGGCCATGGGATGCCCGAGCCTATGTGGGTCCCTAAAGAATACTAACATTCTTCACACATCTGAATGCCTCCGTGCATCCCACCTGTTAGCAGGCCGCCCCTTTCCCATTTGTCGGTGTTGAATCTTCCTCAACCATGGGCTGCCTTATCCATGACCAATATAATAGATCCCAAAGAAGAAGAATTTAGTAGGGTTAAAGAAGATCTCAAGATTCTCTCTCATAAATTTGACCAAGTAAAACTCTCCGCGAAATTTATGGGTTACACTCATATGTCCCCTACCCTAAAGCTCGTCTGCCCTAGAAGTTAAAAATGCTAGATATTAAAAAGTTTATAGGAAGTGGACCTCTCATTGTGCATCTGCACAACTATCAATGAACTATGAGTCTGCAAGGGGCTATGAAAGAAAATATGATGCAGATGTTTCAATAAACCCTCAAAGAAATATCTCGCCCTTAGTTTCCATCTCTAGAAGAATCTTGAATGAGAAGTTATGGATAAATAACAATATAATGAAGAGTTGGAAGTAACCCTCCATGACCTTGAGATACTCAGACAAAGTTGAGGATAATCTATCAACAATTTCATAAACAGGTGGAGAGAGAAATCTGCCACTGTGACTAATCGCCCCGAAGAAGAAGAACAAGTCAGTATTATGAAGAATTTTTTTTTGCCGCATATAAAAAACACCACGGGTAGCCAATAATATTCTCATTTCAGAGCCATTCGATAAGTTGGGGTAGAGATAAAAGACAATGCCTCTAGTTAGAATATGAAGGCAAAGTGAGAAACAAAGAAATTAGTTAGTTTATTACGTAGAAGTGTGAGAAACCCGCTGCCACTATTATCAACAACATTTCTACCCATCCTACCACTTCATGAGCCCCAGAATCCCCCTATGCTACCTTCAAGAAAGAATACACTGAGCTCCATTCTCCCCTTTCTAAAGTATATCATGACATTATCTCCTACAACCTTATCAAACCCTTGGACCTCGTCTATTACCTGATCCTCTTCCCAGATACTGCAAACATGATTCCCACTAGTTCTTTTACTACACTATAGGTCATACCACTAATCAATGCAATCAAATCAATACCGTTGTACAAGAACTCATTGATAAAGGCATCATCTCCCCTCCTATAGGCCCAAAACCAAACACCACCTAAAATCCTTTACCTCTCCTCTACATCAAGCCAATGTGCACGCTATACTCATCGATGGAGATTATCCCCTTAACCAAAATCAAACCCATAAATAGTCCCACCTCATCTACCGACCTAGAACAATACCTAACTCCTTTTCAAATATGCCTAGCCTATCTATTTAATACTGAAAATGCTCATGAAAGATCCCTCGCCCTGATTACAAGATATTGTATAGTCGTCTGTACCAAATCATAAACACATAGAATGGATTTTTCAGTCGTCCTTAAATAGTTGAAAGAATTCAAAATGACATTTCCTCTAAGATTGACCCTCGAAGAGGAAGAATGTGCAAGAATAAGTGACCTTTACATGGAAGCTCAAAAATGGGCTCGTCAGTCCCATGACTATTTTGTGCCTCCCGAAGAATTTAACTTAAATAATAATGTTCAAGTACTAACAAAGGAAAGTCTAAACAAAGGAAGGATTTGTGAAGTTTTCGATCCATTCATCACCATGAAACTTAAATGATAATTTTTCCCTTATCAGAATTATTTCTCTCTGATGTGGAAAGATTTATACTTTGAAGCGCTTGAAGTGGTGGAATTCATAGACTTCTCATGGTATAACCAGACGACCACCATATGATGAGGTGATGACTCCGATAACTTAAATAATTCAGACAATGAACTTGTCAATGAAACTACCAATATTCTCCCCCTTTATGTGGTGTAATCTATTTTGAAGAACTCTTGTAAAAAATTAATGAATTCTTGAGTATCCTGGAAGTAGATGAAGAAACTGCATTTCTCTTTTATCGATCATCAGTGAATCACATGATCCGATCTGGACAATACTATAAATATCCAATTCCCACTGTAGATAGTACAACCGAAGATAAAGATAAGAGAGTTGTGAAGACCCGTCATTGCTTGAAATAACCATTGAGGAAAGCAAAATTCTCGAGCAACTGAATAAGATACAAGGAAACGTCACCCTCTACGGGCTATTCATGTCCTCTCCGCTACACATGAATCTCCTCATCAAGTTTCTTATATAAGTAATAGTTCATAATTCTACCTCTCTTGATGAGGCCATCCATATAGTTGACACTTTGACTGTAAGAGGAACCTTTCCTTTGCTGACGAAAAATTCCATAAGTTCGACCCTAATTACAATTATGCTCTCAATATCTTAGTTAAGGTTTTGAAAAAAAAATTCCTATTGGTACTTATTTATAATAGTTCCATCGTTGACTAAAAAAATATTTTTGAGTTTTCAATTTTATTAAACAAAATCTAATCCTAAATCTCTCTAAAACTGAGCCAATTTCTCTTTCGCCAACCCTAACCCTAGATAGGGTTTGCATGGCTTCTTAACCTTCTCCTATTGTAGGAGAAGGCATGCAACCCCTCCATCATCCTGCTTCTTCTTCTTCCCTTGCAAAAGCCTCTCCTAATATACAATCCCACGTTTATCTTGATCCAAAACCAAAGTCTTTTGCAGATGTTGTTTGTTCACAAAAGACTCCGAAAACCACTCTTCAACCCATAACTTCCTACAAAGGTGAACAACTATTATGTATGAGGATTCCAGGATTCAAGACATGGATGCACCATTCAAATACACTTTGATTGGAAAGTTCTCCCATGGTAGACCTTCAGTGGATGATATTAAAAAATTCTTATGTTCACTTAATCTTAAAGTATCTGCTCATATAGGGTTAATGGATCACAAACATGTTTTGATCCATCTTGATCATGAAGAAGATTTCCATCGCATATGGCTTAACGAAACTTTGTTCATTCATAGTTACCCCATGAGATCTTTCAAATGGGATACAAATTTTCATCCAAATAAGGAATCATCCATTGTTCCTGCTTGGATTCTACTTGTCATGACCCCGTCCTAAAATAGTAGTGGGGAACGAGTGTCTTGACATGCCACCAAGGCAATAATTATTCTGACTTAAATTGTTTCCTTAATTAAATGCAACGGAAGTACAATTACAAGGTTATGAATTGTAAAATACTGAAATTAAAGGAATTACGTCATCAGATCTTTATAAAAGGAAACTTCATTTATATTACAAGTAATAACGAGTTACAACATAAAATGAAATTTAAAACTTATTAAAAAAGAGCCAAACATGCTCTATAAGATATAACAAACTTTTTACTTAAAATAACAAAAAGAGATCTAAAAGATGAATCTTCCATATAGTCCTTTTTTGTTCCCTCCAAGCCTACTTATTTCCTTAAAAATGGTTAGTCATACAACATCAGCTAAAAGCCGAGTGAGGTTAAATCTCTAGACATTCCAAGGTTTTGTTCAGAAAATTGATACCTATTCAAATCAAAAGAGTAGACATATACATATATGGATAGGGATTTGTTGTATAAAATTTGAGATGACAGTATATAAAATTAAATAGCACAGAATAAAACAGATACGACAAATCAATTTTCAATATCTTTTTCTTTCAATCATATCATTTTAATGGCCAAGTACACTCTAATACCGTATTCTTCTACCGTATTATTCCCCGGTAGTTGAGGGTCGATCGAACTTATTCTCCACAACGCCTTATTTAGGGCACACCAATGATAACCCAGCTGGGAAGGCCAGTCAGTAAGAGAGTTCCCTTAGACCGAATCTTATTTCCAATATTCAATATCATTTTCAAAACTCTTTTTAATCGGTATGTCTATATGGACAAATATAAACATATCACAAGGAATCAATCATCGGTATCAGATGTATTTTGAGAATAAAATAATTTCACAAAATATAAATAGTTTGCATAATATCATATAATTAAAATGCACAAGGAATGTCAGAGTACTCACCTAGAACAGAAGTACGAAGTTACAAATATCGAGTCTTGGATCACTAAGACGAAACTTCTTCTTAAATTTTCCCGTACTTTTTCTCGCTATTTCTCTCTGATATTTGGAATGAATTTCATGTAATAAATTATCCTAAGGCCTCTATTTATAGTTTTCCAAATATATTAGGGTATTGCCACGTGTCTGGGTGACCAAGCATTTATTTTGGTGACTCGTCGTTGACGTGTCGCGTAACGGAGTTGTATTGTAGTTTTTATTCAGCAAACGATGACGCGTGTTTTAGCCTTTTCTAAATTCATGACATGTTTTTTGGCTTTTCATTTAAAGAAGACATGTGTACGGTGTAGGTGTCCAAAACCAAGCACGAGTTGGAAAGTTATTAAGGGTATAAGGGAAATTTTGCATATGAAGGGTATTTTAGTAATTTTACCCCATACATTTTCAATATTTCATAGAGATCCTTGACAATATTTTATTTACAAAATGGTACTTTATTTATTTTCATTTTAGTTCTATAAACGTTCTTTATTTAAAATGAAGTCCCTAAAGTTTCATAAAATTACATTTTCTACCCCAAAAATTATCTTTTAACTTAGGATATGCTATTAGACTTTGATTTGATCCATTTTTCTGAAGAAAAGGGTCATTTAAAGGTGTTTAAGTTGATCTAACTAGACTCCCCTTCTAACCCATCAAAATATAACACATGGTGTGGTAATAAGATAAAATACGACTTAAAGGATGGACAAATTTGCCCTTATTTCGTAATTTCGATATAACTTCTTGCTCGGATCTCCGTTTAACACACCGTTTGTTGTGTTACAAACCTAATTCATAAATCTACGAATTTTTAGTTTTTACCTCAAGTCAATTGTTATATTATAATGGTTAAATCTAGTCTCTCATATGAACATTCCTATCGAAAACTTTAAAATTTTATGTTTATAACTAATTTGACATTTCATGATTTATGAAGGGAGGATTAGACTAAAAATAATAAATTAACATTATCCATATCACATATGAATTAATATAACATTTAAAACTATATATGAACACGTAAAAGTGCGGTCATTACATCCTACCCTCCTTATAAAAAGTTTGGTCCCCGAATTTACTTACCTTAATTTCAAAACAAGTATTGATATTTATCCTTTATTTCATCTTCCCGATACCATGTTTCTTCTTGAATGGAATGATTATGCCATAACACTTTGACCACTGGAATTACCTTGGTTCATAATATTTGATCTTTATGGTCCAAAATTTATATTCGATGCTCAATGTATGACAAATCTTCACTAACTTGAAGGGGTTCGTGACTTAGGATATGCATTGGATCTGGGACGTATTTATTCATCATTGATACATGGAACACATTATGCACGATAGAGAGTTCAGGGGGTAACGCTATTCAATATGAAACAGCTCCTATCCTTTCAAGGATTTCAAAAGGCCCTATGTATCTTGGACTCAATTTCCCTTTCTTTCCAAAATCCGATTACTCCCTTTGTTGGTGATACTTGTAAGAACACATAATCTCCTCTATGGAATTCCACCGTCATCGACGATTGTCAACATAACTATTTTGACGGATTTGAGCGATTTGAAGTCATTATTGTATTAATTTCACTATCTTTGTGGTGATCTGGATCAATTTTGGTTCCAATAATTTTCCTTCTGCAACTTCTACCAACATGTAGGGGAACGACACCTTCTACCATAGAGTGACTCATACGTTGGCATTTGAATACTTGCTTGATAACTGTTATTATACGCAAATTCCACTAATGGTAAATGATCATCCCAATTACCTTTCAAATCAAGTACACATGTCCTAACATATCCTCTAAGGTTTGAATGGTTCTCTCAGATTGTCCATCCGTTTGAGGATGAAATGTAGTGCTGAAATTCAATTTTGTTCCCATTGCTGCTTGTAGGCTTTTTCAGAAGCGAGACACAAATCTAGGGTCACGATAAAAAAACAATTGAAACTGAGGTTCCAGGAAGCCTAATAATTTTCTGCATGTATAACTTAGCTAACTTTTCTAAAGAATGGGTAATCTTAATGGAAAGTAAATGAGAAGATTTTCTTAAACTATCAATAATTACCAAAATAGAATCATTACCATTTGACTTTCTTGGAAAACCTGCCACAAAATCCAAAATAATATGTCCCAATTTCTACTCAGGGATAGGTAGAGGTTGTAGTAATTCTGATGGTTTCTGATGTTCATCTTCTACATATTGACAAACCAAATACTGAGATATAAATTCGACTATCTCCCTTTTCAAGTTATCCCACCAAAACACTTCTCGAAGATCCATATACATCTTTGTACATACGGGATGATATGTAAATCTCGAGTAATGACTTTCCTCCAAAATTTGCCACTTTAGTTGGGCATCACATGGCACACACACTCTATTTACAAACCTCAATATATCATCTCGTATTGCATATTCAATTCTCTTACCCTCGATGACTTATTCTCTAATCTTCTTCAGTTGTGGGTCATTAACTTGTACAATTTTGATCCTTTCCATCAACATGGGTTGGACTTGTATGTTTGCGATTATTCCTCCTTTGTTATAATTATGTACATCTATTTCCATACTTATCAAATCCCTTAATAAATTTTCCTCATTTGTAATGAGACATGCTAAATTTGTTGTAGACTTCCTACTTAAAGCGTCGGCTTGTACATGAGCTTTCCCTGGGTGATAATGAATATTTAAATCACAATCCTTCATTAATTCTAACCACATCCTTTGTCTCATGTTCAATTCTTTCTGAGTAAATATATACTTAAAACCCTTATAATCGGTATAAATCTCACGAGTCTCACCATACAAATAGTGTCTCCAAATCTTAAGAGCAAAAATTACAGTTGCTAATTCAAGGTCATGGGTTAGATAATTCTTCTCATGGGTTTTTAACTGTCTCGAGGCATAAGCTACTATTTTTTCACTTTGAATTAGGACACATCCCAAACCATTTTTAGAAGCATCACTGTAAATCACAAATCCCACAGTCCTGAAAGGAATAGTCAAAATTGGGGTAGTTACTAATCGATTCTTAAGTTCTCGAAAACTATTTTCAACTTCCTCAGACCATTCATATTTCACCTTCTTTTGTGTTAACCTATATAGAGGTTTGCAAATAAAGGAAAATCCATCAAAAAATCTTCTATAATAACCGACTAATCCAAGAAAATTACGAATCTCCATCACATTAGTTGGTCTAGGCCAATCTAGTGTAGCATTGATCTTTTGAGGGTCAACCGAAACTCCCTCCTTAGAAATGACATGTCCTAGAAAAGAGACACTAGGCAACCGAAACTCACACTTCTTTAATTTCGCATATAATTTTTCATTCCTAAGGATTTGCAACCCTATCTCGAAATGCTTTTTGTGTTTTTCAATACTTTTGGAATAAATAAGAATGTCATCAATGAAAACAACCAGACATTGATCCAAATATTTCCTTAACACTATATTCATCATATCCATAAAAGCGGTTGCTGCATTAGTTAGTCCAAATGGCATCACAAGAAATTCATAGTGACCATATCTAGTATGAAAATCTGATTTTGAAATATCCTCCTCCTTAATCTTCAATTGGTGATAGCCTGACCTAAGGTCAATCTTAGAAAATACTTGCGCACCTTGCAGTTGGTCAAATAAATCATCTATACGAGGTAAAGGGTATTTATTCTTAATGGTCATCTTATTTAGTTCATGATAATCTATACATAACCTCATCGTCCCATCCTTTTTTTTAACAAATAACACTGGAGCACCCCAAGGGGATACTCTTGGTCTAATAAAACCCTTATCTAACAGATCTTGTAGTTGAACTATTAATTCCCTTAATTGTAAAGGTGCCATATGATATGGGGGGTTTTGAGATTGGCATAGTTTCAGGAATAAGTTCAATTGTAAACTCTTTTTCTTTGTTAGAAGGAAGACTGGGGAAATCATCAGGAAAGACATCTGGAAAATGTTTAGCTATAGGAATATCTTCTAACCTAGGATCTTTTGTTTGCAAATCAATAACACTTGCAAGGAATCCTTGAAATCCCTTCTTAAGAAAATAAGAAGCTTGCATTGCAGAGATATTATGTATGGGAGATAGGATGCCAGTTCCTTCAAAACTAAATTCTTGATGGTTAGGAATTTGGAAAGTAACTCTCTTCTCAAAACAATCGACCTTAGCATGGTACGATGCTAACCAATCCATCCCCAAAATGACTTCAAAATCTCTTATGTCTAAAATTATCAAATCGACAAATAGTTTATGACTACTAACATCTATAGGGCAAGACTTATATACTAATGTTCCCGTCAATAACTAACCCGAAGGAGTAGAAACGTGTATGCTATGAGTCAAGGGTTCGGGAATATTAGGAAAGCGATTAACAAAACGTACAGACACAAATTAATGGGCAGAATCAGGATTAATTAAAAATTGAAGAGGTTGTGCACATATAGAAAGTGTACCTGACACTACTGCATTAGAAGCCTTTGCATCAGAAATATTAAAAACACTACCTTGTCTTCCGTGATCCTTGTTGTCATTAAAGGTCTTTGTTGGCGCCTTCCCCTTGTTAGGGCAATCTTTCATTTTATGTCCCTTTTGGCCACACCCAAAGCAATTTCCCGTCTCGAAGTAACATGCTCATCCTCTATGAATATTACCACATCGTTGGCATCTATCACCAATAAAGGGTTTGTTTACTAAAGGTTGTCCTATATTAATTAATTTTTATTGGGGTTCCTTCCTCTTTGTTCTCCAAACTTCCTCTTCCCATCTCCAACCTAATTATATTCTTCACTATCCTTCTTAGCTATTGTTTCCCTAGCCACCATGTCATTATATGATGTCAACTTCAAGATGGAAATTCGACTACGAATATTCAACCTCAACCCACGTTCAAACTTCTTGGCTTTTAAAACATCGGTTATCACAACATGAGGTGCAAAACGGGATAACTCAGTAAACTTTGCCTCATACTGACTAACCCTCATATTTCCTTGAACCAGACTCATGAAGTCAGCTTCTTTTTGGCCTTGCACCGTTTTGGAAAGTATTTCTCATAGAATATCTCCAAGAAGTCATTCCAACCTATAGGATTATTCATTTCCCCATGTATTCTCTTAGTCATTCTCCACCAATATTCGGCTTCACCTTCTAACATGAACGTTCCAAATGAAACCCTTTTTTCATCTGTACACTTAAGAACATCGAACATCTTTTCCATTTGCATCACCTAATTTTCTACTTCAATGGGGTTAGGAGTACATTTAAAAGATGGCGGGTTCAATTTTTTAAACAGTTCAATAGTATAGCTACTTAGTTCAAGATTACTTGGCGCTCCATTATTCACTTGGTGCTCAACAATCCTTGCTAAACTTTCAATTGCCTTGTATGTACCTTCTAGTCCTTCCAAATTTAAACCACTAGTTCCTGCAGTTGATCTCGTCTTAGTCATTTTCTACAGTCATAGCCAAACATTAGACGTATTATACTATCTCAAGATTGCAAATTATAAGAACAATTAAATATAAACAATTATATATTGACTGTAAGACATATGGAGGGTAATCACATAAGTCGGATATTTAATCCTATATCCTATGTATGGAAACTTAAAATCTATCACTTTTGAAACTTATGTTCAGTAGTCTTCGGGTTCATAACCTATGCTCCGATACCACCTCTATCATGACCCCGTCCAAAAATAGTAGTGGGGAGCGAGAGTCTTGACATGCCACCAAGACAACAATTATTCGGACTTAAATTGTTTCCTTAATTAAATGCAACGAAAATACAATTACATGGTTATGAATCGTAAAATACTGAAATTAAAGGAATTACATCATCAGAGCTTTCTAAAAGGAAACTTCATTTATATTATAAGTAACAACGAGTTACAACAAAAAACGAAATTTAAAACTCATTACAAAAGAGCCAAACATGCTCTATATGACATAACAAACTTTTTACTTAAAATAACAAAAAGAGCTCTAAAAGATGAATCTTCCATATAGTCCTTTTTTGTTCCCTCTAATCCTTCTTATTCACTGAAAAATGGTTAGTTATACAACATCAGCTAAAAGCCGAGTGAGGTTAAATCTCTAGACATTCCAAGGTTTTGTTCAGAAAATTGATACCAATTCAAATCCAAAGAGTAGACATATACATATATGGATAGGGATTTGCTGTATAAAATTTGAGATGACAGTATATAAAAATGAATAGCACAAAATATAGCAGATACGACAAATCAATTTTCAATATCTTTTTCTTTCAATCATATTATTTTAATGGCCAAGTACATTATAATACTGTATTCTTCTACCGTATTATTCCCTGATAGTGGAGGGTCAATCGAACTTGTTCGTCACAATGCCTTATTTAGGGCACATCAGCAATAACCCAGCTGGGAAGGTCAGTCAGTAAGCGAGGTCCCTTAGGCCCAATCGTATTTCCAATATTCAATATCATTTTCAAAACTCTTTTTTTATTAGTATGTCCATATGGACAGATATAAACATATCACAAGGAATAAATCATCGGTATCAGATGTATTTTGAGAATAAAGCATTTCACAAAATATATATAGTTTTAATAATATCATATAATTAAAATTCACAAGGAGTGACAAAGTAATTACCTAGAACAAAAGTACGAAGTTACAAATATCGAGTCTTGGATCACTAAGACGAAACTCCTTCTTAAATTTTCCCGTACTTCCTCTCGCTATTTCTCTCTGATATTTGGAATTAATTTCATGTAATAACTGACCCAAGGCCTCTATTTATAGTTTTCCAAAGATATTAGGGTATTGACACGTGTCTGGGTGACCAATCACTCATTTTGGTGAGTCGTCGTTGACGTGTCACGTAACGGAGTTATATTGCTGTCTTTATTCACCAAACGACGACATGTGTTTTAGCATTTTATAAATTCATGACATGTTTTTTGGCATTTCATTTAAACAAGACACGTGTACAGTGGAGGTGTCCAAAACCAAGCACGAGATGGAAAGTTATTAAGGGTATAAGGGTCATTTTGCACATAAAGGGTATTTTAGTAATTTTACCCCATACATTTTCAATATTTCTTAGAGATCCTTGAAAATATTTTTTTTTCAAAATGGTCCTTTATATATTTTCATTTTAGTACTTGAAACTTTCTTTATTTAAAATTAAGTCCCTAAAGTTTCATAAAATTACATTTTCTACCCCAAAATTTATCTTTTAACTTAGGATATGCTATTAGACTTTGATTTGATCCATTTTGCTGAATAAAAAGGTCATTCCAAGGTGTTTAAGTCGACCTAACTAGCCTCCCCTTCTAACCCATCATAATATAACACATGGTGTGGTAATAAGATAAAATACGACTTAAAGGATGGACAAATTTGCCCTTATTTCGTAATTTCGATATAAAGTCTTGCTCGGATCTCCGTTTAACACAACGTTTGTTGTGTTACAAACCTAATTCATATATCTCAACTTTTTAGTTTTTACCTCAAGTCAATTGTTATATTATAATGGTCAAAGCTAGTCTCTCATATGAACATTCCTACCGAAAACTTTAAAATTTTATGTTTATAACGAATTTGATATTTCATGATTTATGAAGGGAGGATTAGACTAAAAATAATAAATTAACATTATTCGTATCACATATGAATTAATACAACATTTAAAACTATATATGAACTTATAAAAGTGGGGTCATTACATCCTACCCTCCTTATAAAAAGTTTGGTGCCCAAACTTTGCTTACCTTAATTTCCAAACTAGTATGGATATTTCTCCTTTATTTCATCTTCCCGCTATCATGTTGCTTCTTGAATAGAATGATTATGCCACAACACTTTGACTACTGGAATTACCTTGGTTCGTAATATTTGATCTTTATGGTCCAAAATTTCTATCGGGTGCTCAATGTATGACAAATATTCACTAACTTGAAGGGGTTCGTGACTTAGGATATGCATTGGATCTGGGACGTATTTATTCATCATTGATACGTGGAACACATTATGCACGCTAGAGATTTCAAGGGGTAACGCTATTCTATATGCAACAGCTCCTATCCTTTCAAGGATTTCAAAAGGTCTTACGTATCTTGGACTCAATTTCTATTTCTTTCCAAATCTGATTACTCCTTTTGCTGGTGATACTCATAAGAACACATAATCTACTCTTTAGAATTCTAACTCTTGTCGGCTATTGTCAACATAACTCTTTTGACGGCTTTGAGCGATTCGAAGTCAGTCTTGTATTAAATTCACTTTCTCTATTGTGATCTGGATCAATTTTGGTTCCAATAATTTTCCTTCTCCAACTTCTACCCAACATATAGGGGAACGACACCTTCTACCATAGTGTGCCTCATACGTTGGCATTTGAATACTTGCTTGATAACTGTTATTAGACGCAAATTCCACTAACGATAAATGATCATCCCAATTACCTTTCAAATCAAGTACATATTCCCTAAGCATATCCTCTAAGGTTTGAATGGATCTCTCAGATCGTCCATCCGTTTAAGGATGAAAAGCGGTGCTAAGATTCAATTTTGTTCCCATGGCTACTTGTAGAGTTTTCCAGAAGCGAGACACAAATCCAGGGCCACGATCAGAAACAATTAAAATCGGGTTTCATGAAGCCTAATAATTTCTCGCACGTATAACTTAGCTAATTTTTTGAAAGAATGGGTAATCTTAATGGCAAGGAAATGAGCAGATTTAGTTAAACTATCAATAATTACCCAAATAGAATCATTGCCATTTGAACTCCTTGGTAAACCTGTCACAAAATCCATAATAATATGTTCCCATTTCCACTTAGGGATAGGTAGAGGTTGTAGTAATCCTGATGGTTTTTGATGTTTAGCTTTACATGTTGACAAACCAAACACTGAGATACAAATTCGACTATCTCCCTGTTCATGTTATCCCACTAAAATACTTCTCGAAGATCCCTATACATCTTTGTTCATCCGGGATGAAATGTGAATCTCGAGTAATGACTTTCCTCCAAAATTTGCCTCTTTAGTTGGGCATCACATGGAACACACACTCTATTTACAAACCTCAATATATCATCTCATATTGCAAATTCAATTCTCTTACCCTCGATGAATTATTCTCTAATATTCTTCAGTTGTGGGTCATTTACTTGTACAATTTTGATCCTTTCCATCAACATGGGTTGGACTTGTATGTTTGCAATTATTACCCCGTTGCTATAATTACGTACATCTATTTCCATACTTCTTAAATCCCATAATAAAGGTTCCTGATTTATAATGAGACATGATAAATTTGTTGTAGACTTCCTACTTAAAGCGTCGGCTAGTATATGAGCTTTCCCTGGGTGATAATGAATATTTAAATCACAATACTTCATTAATTCTAACCACATCCTTTGTCTCATGTTCAATTCTTTCTGAGTAAATATATACTTCAAACTCTTATGATCGGTATAAATCTCACAAGTCTCACCACATAAATAGTGTCTCCAAATCTTAAGAGCAAATATTACAACTGCTAATTCAAGGTCATGGGTTGGATAATTCTGCTCATGGTTTTGTAACTGTCTCGAGGCATAAGCTACTACTTTTCCACTTTGCATTAGGACACATCCCAAACCATTTTTAGAAGCATCACTATAAATCACAAATCCCCCTGTCCTGAAAGGAATAGTCAAAATTGGGGTAGTTACTAATCTATTCTTAAGTTCTCGAAAACTATTCTCAACTTCCTGACACCATTCATATTTCACCTTATTTTGTGTTAACCTAGATAGAGGTTTGGCACTAATGGAAAATCCTTCAACAAATCTTCTATAATAACCGGCTAATCCAAGGAAACTATGAATCTCTGTCACGTTAGTTAGTCTAGGCCAATCTAGTATAGCCTCGATCTTTTGAGGGTCAATTGACACTCCCTCCTTGGAAATGACATGTCCTAGAAAAGATACACTAGGAAATCAAAACTCACACTTCTTTAATTTTGCATATAATTTCTCCTTCCCAGGGATTTGCAATACTATCTCTAAATTCTTTTTCTGTTCTCCAATACTTTTGAAATAAATAAGGATGTCATCATTGAAAACAACCACACATTGATCCAAATATTTCCTAAAAACTATATTCATCATATCCATAAAAGCGGCTGCTGCATTAGTTAGTCCAAATGGCATCACAAGAAATTCATAGTGACCATATCTAGAATGAAAATCTGATTTTGAAATATCCTCCTCCTTAATTTTCAATTGGTGATAGCCTGACCTAAGGTCAATCTTAGAAAATACTTGCGCACCTTGCAGTTGGTCAAACAATCATCTATACGAGGTAAAGGGTATTTATTCTTAATGGTCATCTTATTTAGTTCACGCTAATCTATACATAACCTCATCGTCCCATCCTTCTTTTTAACAAATAACTCTGGAGCACCCCAAGGGGATACACTTGGTATAATAAAACCCTTATCAAACAGGTATTGTAGTTAAACTTTTAATTCCCTTAATTATAAAGGTGCCATACGATATCAGGGTTTTGAGATTGGAATAGTTTCGGGAATAAGGTCAATTGTAAACTCTATTTCTCTGCTAGGAGGAAGACTGGGTAAATCATCAGGAAAAACATCTGGAAAATGTTTAGCTATAGGAATATCTTCTAACCTAGGCTCTTTTGTTTGCAAATCAATAACACTTGCAAGGAATCCTTGAAATCCCTTTTTAAGAAAACTAGAAGCTTGCATTGCAGAGATATTATGTATGGGAGATAGGATGCCAGTTCCTTCAAAACTAAATTCTCGATGGTTAGGAATTTGGAAAGTAACTCTCTTCTCAAAACAATCGACCTTAGCATGGTACGATGCCTACCAATCCATCCCCAAAATGACTTCAAAATCTTTTATGTCTAAAATTATCAAATCGAAAAATAGTTTATGACTACTAACATCTATAGGGCAATACTTATGTACTAATGTTCCCATCAATAACTCACCCGAAGGAGTAGAAACGTGTGTGCTATGAGTCAAGGGTTCGGGAATATTAGGAAAGCGATTAACAAAATGTACATACACAAATGAATGGGTAGAACCAGGATCAATTAAAACTTAAAAAGGTTGTGCACATATAAAAAGTGTACCTGACACTACTGCATTAGAAGCCTTTTCTTCGAAAAGATTAAAAACTCTACCTTGTCTTTCGTGATACTTGTTGTCATTAAAGGTCTTTGTTGGCGCCTTCCCTTTATTAGGGAAATCTTTCATTTTATGTCCCTTTTTGCCACACCCAAAGCAACTTCCCATCTGCAGGTAACATGGTTGACCTCTATGAATATTACCACATCGTTGGCATCTATCACCATTAAAGGGTTTGTTTACTAAAGGTTGTCCTATATTAAGTATTTTTTATCGGGGTTCCTTCCTCTTTGTTCTCCAAACTTCCTCTTCCCCTCTCTAACCTGATTATATTCTTCACTATCCTTATTAGCTATTGTTGCCCTAGCCACCATGTCATTATATGATGTCAACTTCAAGATGGAAATTCGATTACGAATATTCAACCTCAACCCACGTTCAAACTTCTTGGCTTTTAAAACATCGGTTATCACAACATGAGGTGCAAAACAGGATAACTCAGTAAACTTTGCCTCATACTGACTAACCGTCATAATTCCTTGAACCAGACTCATGAAGTCAACTGCTTTTTGGTCTTGCATCATTTCGGGAAAGTATTTCTCATAGAAGATCACTAAGAAGTCATTCCAACCTATGGGATTATTCATTTCCTTGTGTATTCTCTTAGTCATTCTCCACCAATGTTAGGCTTCACCTTCTAACATGAACGTTCCAAACGAAACCCTTTGTTCATCTGTACACTTAAGAACATAGAACATCTTTTTCATTTGCATCACCCAATTTTCTGCTTCAATGGGGTTAAGAGTACTTTTAAAAGATAACGGGTTCAATTTCTTGAACTGTTCAATATTATAGATACTTAGTTTAAGATTCCTTGGTGATCTATTATTCACTCGATGCTCCACAATCCTTGCTAAACTTTCAATTGCCTTGTATATACCTTCCAGTCCTTCCATATTTGAACCACTAGTTCCTTCATTTGATCTCGTCTTGGTCATTTTCTACAGTCATAGACAAACATAAGACGTATTATACTATCTCAAGATTGCAAATTAGAAGAATAATTATACATAAACAATTATATGTTGACTGTAAGACATATGGAGGGTTATCACATAAGTCGGATATTTCATCCTATATCCTATGTATGGAAACTTAAAATTTATCACGTTTGAAACTTATGTTCAGTAGTCTACGGGTTGATAACCTATGATCTGATACCACCTCTGTCATGATCCCGTCCTAAAATAGTAGTGGGGAACGAGTGTCTTGACATGCCACCAAGGCAACAATTATTCTGACTTAAATTGTTTCCTTAATTAAATGCAACGGAAATACAATTACATGGTTATGAATCGTAAAATACTGAAATTAAAGGAATTACGTCATCAGTGCATTCTAAAAGGAAACTTCATTTATATTACAAGTAACAACGAGTTACAACATAAAACAAAATTTAAAACTTATTACAAATGAGACAAACATGCTCTATATGATATAACAAACTTTTTACTTAAAATTACAAAAAGAGCTCTAAAAGTTGAATCTTCCATATAGTCCTTTTTCATTCCCTCTAAGCCTACTTATTTCCTGAAAAATGGTTAGTTATACAACATCGGCTAAAAGTCGAGTGAGGTTAAATCTCTAGACATTCCAAGGTTTTGTTCAGAAAATTGATACCTTTTCAAATCCAAAGAGTAGACATATACATATATGGATAGGGATTTTCTGTATAAAATTTGAGACGAAAGTACATAAAAATGAATAGCACAGAATATAACATATACGACAAATCAATTTTCAATATCTTTTTCTTTCTATCATATCATTTTAATGGCCAAGTACACTATAATACCATATTCTTCAACCATATTATTCCCCGGTAGTTGAGGGTCAATCGAACTTGTTCGTCACAACGTCTTATTTAGGGCACACCAGCGATAACCCAGCTGGCAAGGTCAGTCAGTAAGAGAGGTCCCTTAGGATGAATCTTATTTCCAATATTCCATATCATTTTCAAAACTCTTTTTAATTGGTATGTCTATATGGACAAATATAAACATATCACAAGGAATCAATCATCGGTATCAGATGTATTTTGAGAATAAAAGAATTTCACAAAATATATATAGTTTGCATAATATCATATAATTAAAATGCACAAGGAATGTCAGAGTACTCACCTAGAACATAAGTATGAAGTTACAAGTATCGAGTCTTGGATCACTAAGAGGAAACTTCTTCTTAAATTTTAACGTACTTTCTCTCGCTATTTCTCTCCGATATTTGGAATGAATTTCATGTCATAACTGATCCTAAGGCCTCTATTTATATTTTTCCATAGATATTAGGGTATTGACACGTGTCTGGGTCAAAGCATTCATTTTGGTGAGTCGTCGTTGACGTGTCGCGTAACGGAGTTGTATTGCAGTCTTTATTCACCAAACGACGACGCGTGTTTTAGCCTTTTATAAATTCATGACCCGTTTTTTGGCTTTTCATTTAAACAAGAAACGTGTACGGTGGAGGTGTCCAAAACAAAGCACGAGGTGGAAAGTTATTAAGGTTATAAGTGTCATTTTGCACAGAAGGGTATTTTAGTAATTTTACCCCATACATTTTCAATATTTCTTAGAGATCCTTGAAAGTATTTTGTTTACAAAATGGTCCTTTATATATTTTCATTTTAGTTCTAGAAACTTTCTTTATTTAAAATTTAAGTGCCTAAAGTTTCATAAAATTACATTTTCTACCCCAAAATTTATCTTTTAACTTAGGATATGCTATTAGACTTTGATTTGATCCATTTTGCTGAATAAAAAGGTCATTCCAAGGTGTTTAAGTCGACCTAACAAGCCTCCCCTTCTAACCCATCATAATATAACACATGGTGTGGTAATAAGATAAAATACGACTTAAAGGATGGACAAATTTGCCCTTATTTCGTAATTCGGTATAACGTCTTGCTCGGATCTCCGTTTAACACACCGTTTGTTGTGTTACAAACCTAATTCATATATCTCAACTTTTTAGTTTTTACCTCAAGTCAATTGTTATATTATAATGGTCAAAGCTAGTCTCTCATATGAACATTCCTACCGAAAACTTTAAAATTTTACGTTTATAACTAATTTGATATTTCATGATTTATGAAGGGAGGATTAGACTAAAAATAATAAATTAACATTATTCGTATCACATATGAATTAATACAATATTTAAAACTATATATGAACATATAAAAGTGGGGTCATTACACTACTACCACTCATTCCTATTCATTTGTACAATAAGAGCGCTATGTTTTCTATTGGGCAAGTAGTAGGGAGGCCTCTTAAGATTGATGGTGCGACTTATTCAATCGCTAGACCAAGTGTAGCTAGGATGTGTGTTGAAGTTGATCTAAAAAAACATTGCCTTCTTGGGTATGGATTGGCAATAAGGATAAAGCTACTGGGTTTTGTCAATCTATAGTTTACGAAGATTTACCCCCCTTTTGCTTTTTCTGTGGCAAGAAAGGGCATGATAAAAAAAATGTCATCTCAAGAAGGAGGTAGAAGGACAGAAGAATATGCACAGTAAAAAAGATAGCCAAAGAGGGAAGCATATACATAAAGAATCTATAAAAGAATGGGTAGTTAGATCTTTTCATAAAGTTACATTTGAAGAACCAATTGAAGGTGCAACAGAATTGGAGGAAGAAAAAGGTGTGATAATTGAGAGAACACATAGAAACCCCACAAAAATAAGACAAACCTTGATATCAAACTTTTTTAATAAATCTGAAATGCTGGAGAAAGATGTTTAGGCTTTGGATATGAGGCCTAGCTTAGAAGACCAAACAAATGTGCAAACCCCTAGAAAGGAGAAACCTAATAATGTTCCAGAAGTAGAAGTTGCATACAACAAAGGACATAACTACTGTATAGCTGTTCCAAAGCAAGAAGAGGATGAAGAGAACAACTGTCATTAGCCTATTTTAGAAGCAGTAAACAAGACATGTAACTCAGGGGCAACCAACCAAGCAGATCATGAAGAATGGAATCAAAATCAGATTGGGGAATATACTCCAACTGTAGCCAAAGATCAGTTGGATGGTTTTACCACAGTTGTAAGGAAGATAAAGTCTCCAAATTTGAATGGGTTAAACTATATTAGAATATTAAGGTCTAGCTCAAACACCAAAAAGTCTAACTATTCCAAACGATTGAAGCTCTAATCTTGAATGTTTGGGGAATTTCAAAAAAGGTACAATGAGAAGAATAAGAAAACTCAATAACATTTATAGGCTGCAAGTGCTGGTCATTCTAGAGCCTAAGCAGGAGTTGGCAAAAATTCAAAGATTTATGATAAAATTCGGTTTTTCTTCTAGTAAATCTAATATGAATAGTAAAATTTGGTGCTTTTTCAAAGAAGGGGCGGAATGGGATATAATCTCAGATATGCCTCAGTGTATTTCTATGAAGGTTAAGCTCAATGGCAGTGGTGAGTCTGTTCAGTGTAATTTTGTTTATGCTAGTTGTATCAGACTTGAAAGAAGAATTCTGTGGGAGCATTTGTCAGATATTTCTACTGATGCAGCCTGGATGATATGTGGGGATTTCAACACTATTACCTATCAGTCATAAAAGGCAGGTGGGAATGATATAAATATAAGAGGTATTTATGAATTCATTGAGTGTATAGAAGATAATGGGTAGTAGACTTAGATTATCAAGGAAATAAATTCACATGGAATAACAAAAGAAGTACAGAGGGAAGCATTTGGGGTCGGCTTGATAGGGTTCTAATGAATCAAAATTGTTTAGATTTTGGCATTAAATGGGAAGTAAACCACCTAAATCGTAGTATGACTGATCACAACCCCATCTTACTATCAGGTAAATCAGTTAATCATCAGATTCCAAAAAGCTTTATTTTCCTTAAATTCTGAATAGAGAAAGAATCTTGAATTAAAATTGTGCAAGATACTTGGAGAGAAGTGGAGTGTTCTAACCCTATAATAGCTATATCCTTGAAGCTCAAAGCTGTCAGAGGAAAACTTAGCAGGTGGAGTAGATCCTATTATGGGGATATCTTTTAAGCTGTAAGGAATGATGAAGACTTATTGCTGTAAGCAGAAATTACCTATGATAAAAACCCCTCTGAGTTCAACAGAGAGGCACTCTCTCAGGCCACAACTTCCCACAATCATCTTCTCAAAACAGAACATGAATTCTGGTCTCAAAAAGCAAATGAGAGGTGGGTTCAATATGGGGATAGGAATAGTGCTTATTTCCATAAGGGTGTTAAGAATAAACAAATAAGATTAGCTATTGATAAGATAAAGAAGGCTGATGGATCTTGGATTCATACAAAAGAGGAGATAAAATCTGGAGCAATTGATCATTTTTCTGCAGTTTTTGAAATAGAAGAGGTTATGAGTCCTAAAGGGGAACATGAATTGCTTAGGCATGTTCCAAAATCCATAAGTGAGGACATGAACAAAGAATTGATAGTGTGTCCAGAATTGGAGGAGGTGGAACAAGCTATAAATGGTCTAAATGCTTATAGTAGTCCAGGTGTTGATGGTTTCACTAGTTTCTTCTTTAATTTTTTTAGGATGTTATCAAATTTGATGTGTTGAAGGCAGTTCATAGTTTCTTTGCAGGCTCTATCCTTCCAAAAATTTTAACAACTACAAAAATTGCCTTGATCCCAAAGACTGTGAACCCTCAATCTTTTAATGAGTTCAGACCTATAAGTATGCAAAACTTTGTCAATAAAATCTTTTCAAAAATTTTAAATGACAGAGTTTAAGAGTTTTTGAATAAAGTCATCTATCCAGTTCAATCAGGCTTCATCAAAGGCAGGTCCATTACAGAAAATGTTTTGTTAGCTCAAGAATGTCTCTCTAGAATCCATCACAAGAATTTTGGAGGTAATATCATCCTTAAGTTGGACATGACTAAGGCCTATGATAGGGTCTCTGGGTTGTTCCTTATAAAGGTTATGAGAAGAATGGGTTTCTGTGAGATACGGTTGGATTATATCTGGAGGATTATTTCTAATCCATGGTTTACAATAATGATCAATGGAGAGAATTCAAAATTTTCCAAATATTCTAGAGGCTAAAGGCAAGTGGACCCTTTAACCCCTAGCCTATTAATCATGATGGCAGATGTTCTCTCCAAAAACCTTGAATATTTGCTTTCTAATTCAAATTACGTGGGGTATAAAATGCCAATTGACAGCCCTAGATTTAACTATTTGTCTTTTGAAGATAACATTATCATTTTTAGCTCGAGCTCTTTGAAGGAAGTAAAGAAGATTATGAGGGTGTTAAGTCTCTATAAACAGGTGTCTGGCCAGTTAATCAATACAAGTAAGAGCAATGTAATGACCTCGAAGAATATTGGTCTCAGAGCTATCAATAAAATTAGGGAAGTTACTGGAATGCAATTGAAGTCAGATCCTATAAAGTACCTAGGCTTCCCTATATATAGTGGAAGGAAGAAGATTATATATTTTATTGAGATGGTGCAGAATATAAAGAATAGAATTCGAGGTTAGAAGGCTAAATGTCTGAGTCTTAGAGGTAAGATTATTCTCATTAATTCAGTGCTCTCTTCCATGTATTTGTACATTTTATCTGCCTTGAATATTCCTAAAACTATTCTCAACAAAATTTTTGCTCTTATTGCAATTTTTTTTGGAGTAATAGCTTTGGGGAGTCTAGGCATCATTGGTGTGGCTGGGGGAAAATTGCCAAGCCCATTAATGAAGGTGGTTTGGGTCTCAGACATATATATGATGTGAATTTTGCCCTTAGTATGAAGTTATGGTGGAATTTTAGACAACAATCCTCTATTTGGGCAAAATTCACGATGGCAGCTTATTGTAGAAATCAACATCCTTGTTCTGCTCCTATGAGAGGGTCAACTCAGACTTGGAATCGTATGTGTTCTGCAAGAAACAAAGCTGAAGATCACATGATTTGGGCTATTGGAAAGGGAAATATTAATATTGTCAAGGATAACTGGGGTGTTTCTGAATGTAAGTTATCAACTGAGGCAGTAGTAGGCAGGTAAAAGAGTTATGGAAACAAGGCCAAACATGGAACAAGGAAAAGTTAGAGCAGGTCTTCAATTCTTCTATGACTTATAAAGTGTTGCAATTCAAAGAGATTATGCCAAATTCCACTAATACTCTGATTTGTAAACCTTCAAGCACAGGTTCCTTCTCTATTACTTCTGCTTGGAATATTTGCAGACAATCCAGTTATTCAAGGTTGAGCTCGAAATTTATCTGGCATAAATAACTTCCCATTAAGATGTCTATTTTTATGTGGAAGCTGTTGAACAATATTCTTGCTACAGATGACAAGATAAAAGCTATTGGATTCAGAGGTCCTTCAAAATGTTACTGCTGTCAAAAGCCTAAAGAAGAAGATGTTGACCATATATTTGAGGGTGGAGAAGTTCCTTCTGCAATTTGGGATCAAATAACTATGGAATATGGGATTAAAAGAATAAAAGGTGGAGGTGTGCGAAGCCATCTCTTTTAATGGTGAATTCATGGGGATAAGATATATAACTTTGCAGCAGAGTTATGCCATCAATTGTATGTCTGTATGTATGGTGCTATAGGAACAAATGTAGATATGATGATGGCTCTCCTAGTGTGGTTTTAATCTTGATTCACATTAAGCATGAAGTTTCCCTCAATATAGTTCCTTTTATAGCTCATGGGCCTAAAGAGATAATGTTTATAAAGTGGTATCCTCTTATAAATGGCACTCTAAAGTTAAATGTTGATGGGAGTTCTATAAGGAATTCTGGAAAGGGAGGTGGAGGTGGAATGCTTAGGAACCATTCAGGAGAAGTGGTATAGGCCTTTCAGGCTCATTTTAGAGTGGTGTCTAATATAGAAGCTGAAGAATTAGCCTTACTTAAAGTCCTTGAACTCCTCTTGGACCTAATTGGATATGATCTGTTAATAGAAAGTGATTCAAAGGCTGTAATGGACATAATCAACTCCAATAGAAAGTCTCCATGGAAGATCAATTGGGTTATACACAAAATCAGGAGCTTAATGAAGATGATGAAGATCAAAATTGTTCATGTTTATAGATAGACAAATCAAGTGGTTGACTTTCTTGCAAAGCTAGGTGCAACTGAGAATAATCACTATTTTTCTCTTGCCTTAAATGACTTCCCAAAGCGTCTCGAAGGTCTACTCATAGTGGATAAATGGAGTCTTCCATCCATCATACTTGTCTAGCGGTCATTGGTGTTCTATTATGTCATTAGGGGGTCTAAGTCTCTTTTTTCTTTACTCCCTATATAATGGCTCTGTAAGGGATCTATTATATAAAGATCCTCATTTAAGTTTTCTTTTCTTCTCTCAAATTGAATTCTCATCTGATGTAAGCCATTTAGAAGAGGCATGATCTTCTAAAAATTAATAATAAACATTCTCATTTAGAAAAACAAATAAAATATAATAGTTCCATCGTGAATGTATTCCCTCTCTGAATGTTTCGATGCCTGAGGCTATAAGTCAGTGATATCAAACCTATGTCAGTTGGTTTACATGCCTATGACAACACCCGCTAAGAGGTCATGGGATCTATTTTTCTCACACTTCGGGCTGGTTTGATTTGCCCTCAAGAATATTTCCATGTGATTGACATCCCATAATGTTTCAATCTACTTATTGGTCACTTATGGCTTCACAATATTAGAGGATTTTCTTCTTCTCATCATTAAAAACTCAAGTTCTTCATAAATAATCAAGTCATCACTATCATTGGGGACGATAATTCGGATGGCGTTGACACTAATAACCTAATTTTAAAAATCCCGCGCAATTCCAATGACATGTTCCTCTCAGGCTTGAAGCTTGATCCAATCCCTCTCCCAACAGGGGACGATTTAAAAAAAAGGGTAAGCCTAGAGCATAGCCCACATGGTAATGTTAATATGATTCAAATGTTTAAAAATATGTACTTTATGCCTGTAATGGGGGCTCGACCACAGACAACAGGGGATCCTTGAGCCGATTGTTCTAAAAATTACTTATCTACCACATGGTCTAGGGTATTAGCAATCCCTATACGAACATGACTATCTATTAACCATATAAAAATAGGGTTTGCTAGAGAATGGAAGTCATATCTAGAGACCCCCTAAATGTTCACTTCACCAAAACGGGTGAAGATTTTCCCTACTATGGGTTCTATAAGCCATGGTATGATGCATTTGGAAAAAATGAAACCAAGTTTTGAAATATTCTTCGAGGAAAAGATGGCCATCATGTTTTCTAATTCTAGTTCCTCTGATATTGAAAGTATCGAAAGAACAAACAATGATGAATCTTTTGACCTCGCTGAACTGGGGATGGATATCTGCATGCTCAAGAACATCTTTCATTTTTTACTACCTCGAGACCAAACCTAATTCTTTTTTTTTTTCATATTTCTGATCTCAATGTAAAGCAGGTCTCTTTAAGGATGTCATTACTTCTGTTTTTTCCTAAAAATGGTATCAATGAAATGAATAAAGATTTTGAATATCTTAATGTGGATTATATTAATTGTATTGATTCCATTAATCAAACAATCGATGAAGATGATTGAATGAATGAACAATTTTTAAACGATCTCAATAAGGAAAAAGTAAAACAACATTACCGCATTCAAACTAATGATGAGGAAACTATTGTCATTAATCTTGGTTGTAGTAAGAATTCGTGCGAGATTAGGATAGGATCAACCCCTAACGATCAAGAGCGATCTCAATTTGAATAGCTTCTAAAGTAGTTCGTATACATCTTAATATGGTCTTATAATGACATGCTTGACATTAACCCATAAATTTTGCAACATGGTATCCCTACGTACCTTGATTGCAAACCTGTAACGCAAAAGCTAAGGATGCTCTAACTAAATTTTGCCTCAAAGTGAAAGATGAAGTGGTTAAAAATCTGAACGTAAGTTTCATCTGTGTACTCGAGTATTCGAATTGATTTGACAACATAGTCCCTATTAGAAATTAGGAGGGAAAGTCCGAATGTGCATTGACTATCGGGATCCAAACAAAGCTTCTCCAAAAGATGACTTTTCACTACCTAATATTGATATGAATATTAATAATAATACAAATCACGCCCTAAATTTATTCCTTGATGGATTCATCTAGTATAACTAGATTAAGACGCATCCCGATCACCAAGAAAATACTTCTTTCTCTACCTTGTGGGGAACTTTTTGCTATATCGACATGCGTTTCCTTAAGAATGCTAGATCTATATACCAAAGAGCAACCACAACCATCCTACATGATCTCATACATAAGTAATTCGAAGTGTACATTTACGATATGATCATCAAGTCCAAAATTTAGGAAGGTCACATCCCTACCTTGAGGAAATTCTTCGAATGACTGGGATAATACCAAAAGTGCTTGAATCCACAAAAATCCGTCTTCGGTGTCACAAAAGGGGAAATCCTAGGTTTCATGGTCAACGAGAAGGGATTTGAAGAAGACCTTTCCAAACTTAGAAATCATCGACATGCCACCACCTTAGACTGAGAAGGAGGTACGAGGATTCTTGGGAGATCTTTAGTACATCAGCGGATTCATGGTCCTTGATTGTGACAATGGCGAGGCAATTTTTTTTGTCATGGACCTTGTCCGTGATAAGGTATGTGTAAAAAAATGTCAGATTATATCCATTAAAATCCACTTCCCCTCCTCTTTCTCATCAACCCAATTCCCTCTCTCTCCTAGGTAAGAAATATACTATTTTCCTAGAAATCTACCATTTTCTTTCACCCAAAGGTATGATTTACACACACACACACACATATACACACATATACATACATACATACATACATATATATATATATATATATGTAGTTGTCGTTTTTGAATATATATGTTTGTTTGTTGTAAAATAGTTATATTCACATGTCTGACCATGCAAACCAATCTTTATTACAATGTGAATATTTGACCTTGATATTTGTTTGGACTTGAACATATGTGTTTGTTTGTTGTAAAATGGTTGTATTTACATGAATGACTTTGATATTGTTAGAAACAGTTTATGAAAAACCTATGTTTGAACATTCATACCAATATTTATTACAGAGTGAATATTTGACTTTGATATTTGTCTGGGTTTGAATGAATGTGTTTAGTTTTTGTAAATGTAATCATTTTGATTAATAAATAATTTGTGGCTTTATTTAAAAATGTAACGAATTTTGGGTAAAAATGGCAAAGAACACAATGAATGCTCTACCATAATTTCTAATTTGGTATGTATACGCGGCTTAGGGGTTTCAACCATAGTTGTCAAATCAGGATACATATCATGTATCGAACACCCTATGCATCACGTATTGTGAATCGTATCGGGATGGGGATCGTAATATATAGTGCAAAAAATAGGAAAAAATATAAAGACTAAATAAATTCGTTGAAAACACTTTACAAACAATTACACAACATAGTATGCTTTTGAACCAATTTTATAACTTGATTAAATTGTATCATGGTAAAAAAATTCTTTTCATGGTAATGATTCAAAAAAGTGAGAAAGGGTGGGAGTGGGGGTGGGGAGGTTTCATACAAGGTGGTTTTGAAAATTGGATTCGTATCGTATCGGGATACGTATCGCATATCGTAAGATAATAACAATAGAGGTTTCAACATAGTTTTTTAAAAATTGTATTTGATAAGGTTATAAAGTATAATTAAAATCAATTTGGTATATACATAGATTTTGAAAATTGGATTAGATTAGGTTATAATGTATAATTAAAACTAAGTTGGTATGTATACATGACTTAGCATTTTAACATTATTATATAAACATGATAGGCTGCTAATTGGATTATGCTTTTTTCTGAGTTAACTAATGATTTAACTACCCCACGGGAATAAACTAACGTGTAGAAACACCATGAGTCACACAACTGCACCGGTTATTTGTACATGTTAGTTTACTCCCGTGGGATATATGACTATTATCACCCCATTTGTTCACACATGGTAGGTAACGATTCCTACAAGCTATTATGGGGTCTCCTCAATACAAATAGTGGATGGTTGAGATAAATAGACTCGGGTATGTATACCATAAAAGTTCTAACATGTTTATATAATTCAAAAAGAGACATATCAATGATGAAGAGTTCTCCTGTCCTTGTTCACGTTATGGAAATGGTAAAGTATTTGATTGGTAAATAGTTTAATTACACCTACTTAGATGGGGTGTGCAAGACGATTACTAAGTGTGATTTTTTCACTAGAAAATACATTGTCCCCTTGTCCTCGAAAACCACCACTACAATCGTCAATTATGACTTCGGTGGAAGGGTGGGAGGATTTCGTAGGGCATAATATGTTATATGATCTAATAAATGAGGTTTACAGATTCATTAGGCGGAAGACAATGAGGATCTTGATAAGGAAGATAATGAATCTCATGGTGGAGGTTCTAGTGCTCATAACGGTGTTGGAATAAACCTTGGCGATAGATAAAGAAGTTCGAAAGTCAAATCGGCCCCACTGTTGTACCCTAACTATGACAAAAATCAAACAATGTTACATTCCATGGCTAGTTTGCATATCGTGAAGAGTCATTTTGATTTATCTAGCAATAACGTGACTGGAACTCTGAATTGGGTGAAGGGTTTGTTGCCCAGACATAATACGCTTCCAAATATCTGTCCGAGTGTGAAGAAAAAATTGAAAGGTTTGGGAATGAGGTATAAATAAGTTCGTGATTGCAGGTACGATTTTATACTATTCCAGAAGGAGTACGAAAATCTTGATCATTGTCTAGTATGCGGGAACTTAGATATGTACTAGGACATGGTTCTAATGATAAGAGATATGCACTTTCAAAAGTGCTTAAAAAAGTATTAAAAGATTTTCGAGTTGGTCACATGTTGAAGAGATTTTTCATAATACCATGGATAACAAAGGCAATGACTTGGCACACTAGGGCAAAAGTAGGGGATAATCCCATGCGTCATCCTATGGACTCAATCATTTGGAAAAAAGCATAAATTTTAATTACCCATATTTTGCTAATGAATAACGTAATATTCATTTGGCAATATCAATAAATGGATTCAATCCATTTGGAAATTAAGCATAAATCAAAGTGTATGGCCGTTGATCTTAGCACCCATAAATCCCCTCCTTCGTTGTGCATGTGACCAGAATTTTCGATGTTGTATTTGTTGATTCTTGGGCTAAAGGCACCAAGTGATGACATTAATGTCTACTTGGCACCGTTGGTAGAATAATTAAAGGACTTATGGTATAGGGTATGAAATCATTTTACTCTAGTAAACATAAAGAGTTCACGTTAAAAGCTATGTTGATATGGGAAATTTATGATTTCCTAGCCTATGGGACTTTATCGGGAATTAATGTTCACGGTAACTTTGGGTGTCCCATTTGTGGAGAGGAATTTTGATCTCAACATATCAAGGATAGTGAAAAAATTCTATATATTCCCATAGGATATTATTTCTTCTCATTCACAAGTTTAGATTTGATATGGGTTCTAATTTTTTGCTGGGTGGGGTCGAACATAGGCTTTTTTCAAGAAAGATTTCAAGTTTAGAAATTAAAAGGAGGTCTTTTAAATTGGGAGCTAATGTGCCGGGGAAGAACCCTAAATTAAAGAATGTCAAGCATAAAAAGACCCCTGCTAAGAATGAAGCCAAGAAAATGAAGGCATGGTCTGGGAGGTCTATATTATCTGACTTTTAGTAGCCGACGGGTTACCCTGTGCACCATGAATTAGATAGGATGCATGTCGATAAGAACATCATCAAACATATTGTGAGCACACGCTTATGTGAAATTCATTCGAAGGATGGTGAAAAAGAACGGGATGATCTCAATGTGTTGAAAATTAAGCCACAATTATGGTCGAAACAAGACAGTAGCAGAAGGAATAATTCCCCAATAGGGCATATACTTTGACGAGAAAAGAAATAAAGGTGCTTTTAGACACACTTTATAATTTGAAAGTTCCTTCTAATTTTTCATCAAATTTGTAGAGGATTGTGAGCTATGCCACACATGATCCATAAAAGTTCAAGTCTCACAATTGGTATGTGATAATGAAACTAGTCCCTTTGTTGTTTAAGCATTATTTCTCTGAGGATAAAGATTTTTGGAGGGCCATTATGGACATTAGAATTTGTTTCATACTCTTATGCGCAGAGATAGTCAACCGAAAGCACATCGTGGATGCAGAAGCAACCCTAGCCGAAGCAACTTGTGTGTTGGAGAAGTACTTCCCCCAATATTCTTTTACATACACTTATGAGATGAGTCGCTTCTTTGTGGTCCATTAAGATATCAATGGATGTACCTGTTTGAAAGGGTGATGAAAGTTTTCAAAGATTATGCTAAGAATATGAGGTACATTGAAGGACCCAACATGGATGAATGCATGACTGTGGAGGAATCCATGTTCATTAAGGATTGTATGCCCGACCCTAACATTCACACAATGAATTTAGACTTTGGGTGTCATAGGAGGTAATCATTACATCAAACGTCCCTTATTAAATGATAAATAATTGCAATATCTAAAACCTATCCAATTAACTTATGTAATCCATAATTTCAGTTGTTGATGATGGGTGATACCACGCCAAGGCTTGTTCGTCTCGCCATTGGACCCAATTTCATGGCACACGAGTATAAGAAGTATTGGATGGACGTTTATGTATTCTCGTCAAGGTTGTATGAGAAATATAATTTGTTACAAAACAATGACATTTTATATAAGGCAATTGCATATTTTATGGCGAGTGCTAAAGATAACTTCATTGAAGCAGAAAAGACTTATTATGGTGTAATTGAATAAATTTTTGAATTAGATTATATATATTTCAATTAGGTCTTGTTTTACTGTGATTGGGTAATATTTGAGAACAAAGAAATTATAAAATCGATTTGGATACCAATTTGATAATGGTAGACTTTCTTAAATGAAGAGCAAGCAACATATGAAGGATGAGCCGTTTGTTTTGTGCACATGAAAAGCTCAAACAAGGGTTTTAATCAAAGTATATCAACAACGAACCGTGGTCAGTCATATTATACTCGCCAAAATGTCTAACCATTTGCATGGACGACCTGGATACTCCGACCAAGTATCAATCCATTTTGGATGACATCCCAAACTTGAAATAATTTCTAGATAATTTACACGACCAAAGTTATCTGGATTGTAAAATGTAATAAGGATTCCAATTCGTAATTTGTAATGTGAGGTTTCTTGAAATTAATGCGGATCTCAAACATTAATTTATTATTCGTTAACTCTAATACTGGCTGTTGTTTTAAAAGTGCTCGAAAACACAAAGTAGCAAAAAAATTGCCCGAAAAAAGGCACGAACATGTCACATGGCATTAAACTAATTTTTAGAAACAACCGACGTAGTCGTTTGAGTATTTGCATTTTATTCTTATATCTCGATTGATTATTTCCCTTTGATTCACTAATGAAAACAAGTGGGTGGAATATTTTTGTGTTGTTCAAATTGATATATGCCGAACTTAAGTATTTCCATTTGATTTATGTTATATATAATGCTACTAGTGCTTATGTTTTTCAGAATATGTCTACATCAGGCCACATAAACCTGAGAAAGAGCACGGGTGATGAGGTATTGTCTAACAATAAGCTCATCAAGTTCAAAAAGTATGGGAGTGTAGTTGAAAACATGACTGGTTGACAGATGAGGGCTTTAGGGTTGTTAAAATAAGTAATTGGTCCCGAGCATGATAATTGGAGGAACGTGCCCGTGGAACTGAAAATGGCCTTAGAGGTTTGAAAATATCAATATTTATAAAACATTTGACTTTCGTATAAGATTTTATTATTATATTTTTAATTTTAATTCACTAACTTTCTTATGTTATATGTTTGTTGGACAACAACAATTCAACTTTCCCCCAGAATCGCGAGACAGTGTACTGGCCAGTGTATGCGGGCGATGGAAGACATGAAAAAATCTATACGCGCTCGCTATTTTGAGAAGGATCGAGAATCCATTCTGCAGTGTAGGGACACTATTCCGGAGAAGGATACAATCACTTTGGCCAAATGATACAGGTTTATGGATAACGAGGTGTTCGAGAGACAGTTGTCCACCCGTGGCTCGATGAGGATTAACTAATCAAAAAAGGTGCATATGCACTACTCCAGATGGACATCTTACACGCAGGTGGATCTTAGGTTGGTAAGCAAATTGTTTTAAGTTACATTTTGTTTAGTGGTAAATAAATTAATTTAATTTGATCACATTTTGCTTTAATTTGGTCACATTTTGCAGGAGTTTGGGAGTGTCCCAGGGGGAAAGCCATATAGTATTGACTCCTATATAAAAATTCAGATGAAGAAGGGTGAGGATGCTAATCCATAGGTCGATGAGACCATCGTAAGTTATAATTGAAATTATACTGTCAATTTTATACTCTATATTAATATTTATTTTCAAAGTTAATAACATGTTTTTATACTATTTTAGGAGAGGCGAAAGGTGGTGCACAATAACCAGAGTGATGCTGACAAGGCATCTCTGATTACGGATGCACTGAACCAAGTTCTGGGCTAAGATAGCAATGGCCACACTCGAGGTGTTAGCTCCCGTATAGAAAAATTGATGGCGATTGGCATTGCTTGCAGTAAGAGTGGGTTCTCCTTTAAGTTTGACATGTACAAAACAGACAAACTCAAATTTAAAAAATCTCTAACAAAGAATGAACCACACGTTTGAATGGGTCAAATGCACAGTCATGGATATAGGGAAGGGGAAGGCGAATGATAAATCTAAGGGTAAGAAAAAGGATGGTGAGAGAACCACTACTTTATCCCCCTTATCGATTCTGGAGGACTCATCATCGCCGTACAACATGTAATTTACCCCCAATCCAACTGTCTTGACTCCATTTGAGATAGGTGGGGAGATAGTTCATATTCGTGATGTAACAACTCACCAATTATAGGAAATTAATCCCTTAAATAACCAAAAATTCCTAGCTAACTCTAAGACTTTTGTCAAATGATAAAATTACCCCAAAACAACATCATGCTAGTATTCACACCTTATACCAACAATTGATCCAAACTTGAACCCAAAGTTTCATCCAATTTCATATACTTAATAGTAACATTATGAACCAATCCTCTAATGTAAAAAGTGCGCTATAGGGATCTTAATGGAATATTTATATAATTAATTGTCCACCAAACACAAATTCAAAATTTTTATCTTTTTACCCTAAGACATACATCTAGTTGATAAAGATGATAAAATAAATCACGCAATCAAACCAAGGAAAAGTTTGAGGAAAAATTGCTTGAGGGCAAAATTTTTTGTTTTCAGCACTTTTGAAATATTACAAGACAGTCGACTTACAGACTACTTAATACTAGCCACAAGTATAATGCGCTATTCTTCGCAAATATCTAATGAATACCACTTGTCTCCAAGCAGTCCAAAAGAAGCCTTCCACCCTCGGTATCCACCGATCAACCTTTTTCTTCAATAATGATCCCCTCGAGAATCAAAATGGTTAGCAATGAAGATGATCACTCCACAAGAATAGTGTATGCAAGGATACAAACTATCTAGGCCTTAAATAGATTCACATAAATATATTTTGGGAATGAATCTTGTGAATCAAAACGATTTTCTAAACTCAAAAGGTTGAAATTTTTTGCAAAAGATACGCAGAAATAATTCTGGCAAAAGTCTTAAAAAAGTTAAAACAGGTATTTATAAGGCAAACACAAATTTTGAGGTGGCAATTCGTTCGAACAAAAATGAGGATCCTTCGAATGAGAATAGCAGTTCATTCTAATAAAAATGGATCTCGTTCAAATGACTTTTCCATCTCGTTTTAACCAGCTTCAAACGGCATTCAAACGAAGCCAAATAATACGCCACTACTCCCTCATTCAATGCTCATTAGATAAAGATATTGAATGACCTTCAAACGACTTAGAATTATTGTTCAAATTAGAATGACTTCTCATTTGAATGAGGCAGACGAATTTTGAAAAATAATTTTAAAATAAAATGTCTCAATTTTTTGAAATAAACAATCCTGTTTCAGTTTTAATAAAAATAAAACATCACAAAATAAATTTAATGAATAAATTTAAACTATTAATAGCATTATACCTTCATAATGTGGACATACTTGAAAGTTGTAGATGTTGGATATCCGATCTTTCTGATGGTTCGAGTCAAATGGTAATGGGATACACAAAAATATATGTAAGCCTAAGCTATGAACAAATGACATAAATTATACTATTACAAATCTCTCCCTTTGGCTATTCCGGTACAAACATAAAACCGAAATCCAAATTATAGTAAATTCCCCCAAGGGATTGACAATATACCAATACCCTCCCAAACCCTAGAAAACAGATAGGTATACGATAATGATGTCTTCTTAAATGATTTCTTCAAATCTCGACTTCTTCTTGTTCTTCTCTTTAGCACTTTGTCTTCTTGAGTGTAAAGTGAATATGATCTTCCAAAAGTATCTACACACATGAAACAAAGAAAATACCCATGATGCATCGAGTCTCACATATGAAATAAAATGCATAAAAATTCTCCCCCATAAATCAAACTCATGTAACATCCCTCGTAATTTGTACCCCCCCTTTTATTTTGTCCATAATAGACAAGGAGTAGAAACTAAAGCATGAATTTGAATGATAAACATGCAATGATAATCTCAAAGGTTCCAAAAACTATTTTAAAAATTTTTCAATTTCTCAAGAACAAAATTTTAACAAATACAACACACCATGGAAAAACACAAAAATATTTGAATCATGAAAACGAAATGTAAGGGTGTGATCATATCCTATAGATTAATAAACATAGACAAACATAACACATGTGTATGAAGGATTGAGACACCACTAAAGAAAGATCTCCAAGTCTACCTTAGGTATAAAAATGGTGAACTCAAGTAAAATTGAGTTAACGTAATCAACAAATCAAGACCGTAAATGATTTTCACACCAATAATGCCCAAAACTATGTAATACTTTTTGATATTTTTATAGTACGTGCAAATCCATTGATGTTCGACTTAACTCCACCAAAATCTCACATATTGCAATTATACTCTCAAATTTTTTTGTAGAAATTAATGCTAATTTGTATCGAAGCATCAATGTTCTAGAAATTGGTTTGGCACTTTTATTTTCATGCGTCTTTAATATTTTTGGCCATTTTCATTGCATATAGTGGCTTTTCACGCAAAGTCAACATGTCTTTAGCAACCCGAATTCATTGATTAATATATAATAATTTTACCAGAAAAATGATTTTTCATTTTTTTCAATCCGGACAATAGTTCTAACATGCACAACTTTTATTGTCCAAACTCTCTATGTCACATTCCTCATCAGAGTCATAATTGGGAATGTTAAGCTCAGACTTACTCAGCTTAGAAGAAAAACTCAGATTGCAACTAGTCTGTTTCCTATGGGACTGGGTCAATTGTTTCTTAAATTCTAATTCCATTTACACAGTTCTTAGTTTACTACTGAGTAATTCAGGAGTGAGATTTTGGTCACACATTTCCTCAATAGCATATCTGTTATTGTCAAATTTTTGTGGTAATGATCTTAGAATTTTAGAAACAATTTCATGTCTGTCATATGTTATCCCATTAGCCTGCAGTTTGGTTACAATGTCAATAAAATTCATATAAAAGTCATCAAATGACTCAGAGTCAGACATAATTAAAGAGTTATACTGTTGAGTGAGCATTTGAGTTTTAGAAGCCTTAACTCTAGTGTCACTTTTAGGAGCAGTAACCAAAGTGTCCCAAGCTTCCTTAGAAGTGGCACAAGATGACATACTTTTGAACTCATGTTCATTTATAGATATAAATATGGCATTCTTTCCTTTGTTATTGTTGCGAGAAACTTGCTTCTCTTCTTGTGTGAACTCACTTAACACTTTCTTAATCCTCTCATTACTTCCTTCAATGGCTGGTTTAGTAGGATAAATGTAACAATTTTCAACAATGTCCCAGACATCATCTCCCAAGGTTCCTTGAATGAAAGCAATCATCCTTACTTTCCAGTAAGAAAAATTGGTTCCATCAAAGAGAGGAGGTCTGGTCAAGTTACCAAATCTTTCATTTTTCTCGTCTTTGTTTGATTTTCAGAAAATAATTTCAGAAACACAGGATCTTTTAAAAGAAGTTTGCAAAGCTCTGATACCAATTGAAATACTGTTACTAAAGCCATTTAATACAATATTAAACTATTTAAGTAACTCCGAACTATTTTTTGAAGAAACTCTTTTCTTAAAATCAAATCAAATTAATCACAAGATGTGTTTAACAAAATATTTACGAGATCTGTTCAAGATTGGTTAACAAGTTTAGCAAATCAGTTTAAAAAACTTAAACTCAGCACAACCATAATAATTAGATGAGGAGATGTAGAAAGATTAATGACAATCTATTTTTAACGTTGTAAAACCTCAACCAACTGAGGAAACATCCACGACTCCCTCTACGGAGTAAACAAAAAAAATTCTACTAAAACAAATTATAACAGTCACAAACTATATAACACGCATGCACACAATCAGAGCTATACGAGTTTAGGAATGTACCCACTGGCGTCCTTCTAACATTTCTGCAGTTCCGTTTGTTGATGTTGTTCTCCAGTTTGCTAACATCCAATTTGGTCCAATTCTTTACGTCGACTCTTGTTCTTGAGATCTTATTACCAACACTTTTGGTGTGGTAGAGTGATAGTGTTTGTGAAGGTGCTTTCTAACACATGCATGCACACACTCTTGTTGATTTATACAAACAGTCCTATCAAATTACATATAAGATCTATATGCTGTGATTTTCTATTTCTCTCTTCTTAGGAGAATTAAACCTTATTTGACCTTTATTATAATCCCAGAATCCACGACTATCTTGCTCGAAAGATGTTTCAAGATCTTAATCAATCTCAGGTTTTGAAAGTATTTTTGAGATTGAAAATCACCAAGTGCGATTCCAACTAGGTCAAAGGTTTTGTTTCAAGAGAACTAGAAACATAAATTGATTTTGTTGATTTTGAATACGAAAACATTTACAGAAACTAATCAACAAATGTTTTCTCAGGATGAGACAATATAAGATGCAGATCTATGTGTAATATAACATGCAACGACTAGATCTAAGATTTATATAAAAGAAGAAACACAGATCTAAACAAACGTTTAAGTTGCAAACAAGATTTGAGGACGAAGAGGTTACAGCATCAAACAAATAACAACCCAACACTCAAAACTCTCAAACACTCAAGGTTGTGTTTGGTATAAACTGGTTTTTGAAAGAGGTTATGGTTTGAAAAAAATGTTTAGGACGATTTAGGGTTAGGGTTTCCTAACTCTGGTTTCTCTCTCTTCTCTCTTCTCTCACTCGAATAACACTAAGTGGTCAAAGTCTCATTTGGCTTAAGGGAAGGCTCCTTATATAGGAGGCTGAGAAGATTCGAGAACGAGATTTAAAAATAATGGCTACGATTTAGTCTAGGCAGATTGACTTTGATCCAAGGGCTTAAAAGAAGCTCTGGATTAACCGAGTGAGATTGGCTTGAGAGAGGCTCAAATGGATTGTATAAGGACGCATGCAGATCGTCGATTGAAGACAATCCAAGGGCTGGAACTAAGCATGGATAATGTCTCACATAGAAGACAAAAAATGGTTCGATGACAGCCTGACAGGTATAGGGCTATGACCGGATACCACACGTGCGTCCAAAAGAAATTACAAACGCACCCTGATGTCTCTAGCGCTTTTAGATTCTACCCAAGTGAACTTTCAGCCAGTAAAACCAATAATCCAAAATAGCAGAATGAACCCAACACTTTATAAAACCAATTTTTATTATAAAAAAATGTTTTAAAAGTTATTAAAATTTCAATTTAAAAAAAAAAAACAATTTGAGGGAAATTAATACACACACATTATATACAGTCAATTTATGCAATAAATGACCCATGTATGTAATCCTAATTGTGTGTGAGTGATTGCTGAATATACCTTGATCAATCAAACAAGAGGAATTAATTGTAAACAATTCTCTGAGGCTCTTTGGATTCTAGGATAGGACACAATTTTGTCACTATTTCTAAACTAGATGAGCACTTATACAATATAGACTCAAGTGAGACAAGAGTATAAGGTGCTTCAATCTCCCCCTTTGGAAATATGAGACAAAATCTCCTTTGAGTCATCTAGGACTCGTAGGGCAAAAAAAAATAAGAAAAACCTATTCCTATAAAAATTCTATCTACCCATTTCCTAGAAAAGAAAAGTACAGAACTCAACTAATTACAATTAAACACCCTATTACAACTATTGAGAAAAACAGTACAAAATCCTGCTAATAAGCACTAAGATCAAGCTCTTTAGAAATATGTAATAAAAGAGAACTTATAAAGACTCAAATTTCTCCCCCATTTTGTCTCAAATGGACAAAGGGAAAAAATTATGTAGGCCAAAGAGTTTAATCAGCACAAACCATACCTATTGATTTACGTAAAGAAATAAATCTATTGTAATCCAAAGGTTTGGTAAACATATTTGCGAGTTGCAAATCAGTAGGAAGATAATTAATTTCTAATTCCTTAGCTTCAACCAATTCGCGTATAAAGTGATGTTTTATTTTTATGTGTTTTGTTCGCGAGTGTTGAATAGGATTTTGAGAGATATTGATCGCACTTTGATTATCGCAATAGAGATGCAATTGTTTTTCTTGAATACCATAATCACTTAGCATTTGTTTAAGCCAAAGTAATTGGGCATAGCAGCTTCCAGCGGCTATGTATTCAGATTTAACTGTTGATAGAGATGTGCAGTTTTGTTTCTTGCTACTCCAACCTACCAAATTATTACCTATATAGTAACATGCTCCTGATGTGCTGTTACTATCATCAGTACACCCAACCCAATCAACATTAGTGTATCCAATTATAGTGCTAGGTGTATCACTAGTGTACCAAATTCCTAGATTCAGAGTGCCTTTTATGTATTTAATAATTTTTTTAACAGAAGTTAGATGGCTCTCTTTAGGATTATTTTGATAACGAGCACATAAACAAACAACATACATTATATCAGGACGCGAGGTAGTAAGGTATATCGAGGTTCCTATCATACTATGATGTAGAGTTGGATCTACAGATTTTCCAGTTTCATCTTTAGATAGTTTTACCATAGTACTCTTGGGAGTTTTAGCATCTTTATCACTCGCAAGGCCGAATTTTTTGACAATCTCTAATGCGTATTTAGATTGCAAAACAAATAATCCTTCTGAATTTTGTTTGACATGAAGACCCAAGAAAAATTGCAACTCCCCCATAAGAGACATTTGAAATTCTTTATGCATAATTTCAGAAAAAGATTTAACTTCTGAGGGAGAAGTTGATCCAAAAATGATATCGTCAACATAAACTTGAGCTATAATGATGTGTTTGTCAAAATGTTTGAAAAATAGGGTTTGATCATTTCCACCTCTCTTAAAACCTTTATCTAAGGATAATTGGAAAGGCGCTCATACCAGGCTCTAGGCGCTTGTTTTAGGCCATACAAAGCCTTTTTAAGACGAAACACATGATTCGGATATAGAGGGTCAATGAACCCTTTTGTTGTTCTACATAGGTCTCCTCAGTCAATATTCCATTAAGGAATGTAGATTTTACATCCATTTGGTAAAGTGTAAAGTGCAAGTAGCAAGCTATGGCAAAGAGAAGACGAACATATTCTAAACGAGTAACATGAGCAAAAGTCTCGTTAAAATCTATTCCTTCAATTTGAGTACATGGTTGAGCAACTAATCTGGCTTTGTTTCTAATGATTATCCCACTTTCATCAGATTTATTTTTAAATATCCAACGTGTGCCAATAACCTTTTTGTGATTAGGCCTAGGTACAAGATACCAAACATCATGAATGACATATTGAAGAAGTTCTTCCTGCATGGCAGAAATCTAGTGAGAGTCATTCAATGCCTCATTTACATTCTTTGGTTCCACAAGGGAGACAAAGCATGCATAATGCGCATAATTTCTTAATTGAGATCTTGTACGTACATGCTCACTAGGATTACCAATAATGTTGTCTATGGGGTGGTCTTTAGAAACCCAGTTAGGTACTTCAGGTGTCTCGATTGGTAAGGAATCAACTACTTCTAAAGAGTAATTTTCTAAAGCATTTGTAGGCTCTTCCACAATAGTTAATTCCCCAGTCTTACTCTCTACAGTAGTGTCACTTACAATTACATTAATGGATTCCATTATGGATTTAGTGTGAAGATTATAAACACGGTAGGCTCTACTGTTTGACGAGTATCCTAAAAAAATAGCTCTATCTCCACGACTCTCAAATTTGGATAAGTGTTCTTTGTCTTTGCAGACATAACATGTACTACTAAAAGTTCTAAGGTACTTAAGATTGGGTTTTTTCCTATACCAAAGTTCGTAAGGAGTTTGTTTTGAGTTCTTTCTAAGATAGACCCTATTGATAATGTGACACGCAGTACGAATAGATTCTACCCAAAAATATTTAGGTAAACATTTGGCATGTAACATAACACGTGCCATCTCTTGAAGAGTACGATTCTTTCTCTCAGCGATACCATTTGGTTGAGGAGTCTTAGGGGAACTAAACTCATGTTTGTAACCATTATAGTCACAATACTCTATTATACCGGTGTCTTTGAATTCTCCACCTCTATCACTACGAATTCTATTTACTTGAGTGACCTTCTCATTTTCAATTCGAAGAAGTATTTTTAAAAGTTTGAAAAGTGTCAGACTTTTATTTTTAGAAGGCTACCCAAGTAAATATAGTGAAGTCATCAACCATAACAAGAATGTAACCGTGTCCACAGAGACTAACAGTTTGAGAGGGACCCATTAGGTCCATATGGATGAGCTCCAAAGGGTTAGAGGTAAGGATATCTTTTACTTTCTTATGAGGTGCCTTAACAATTTTTCCTTCCTGACAAGATCCACAAACAATATTAGAAATAGTTTGGATTTTTGGAATAACTCTAACTATTTCTTGAGAAGACAATCTACTAAGATTATCGTAATTTATGTGACCCATCCTGTTATGCCATATCTCATTGTCATCCATTTTGACAACATTACAGATTTCAGAACTATTCATGACAGTATAGCAATTGTCAGGAGTCCTGAATCCTGTAATTATGCATTCAACCTTTTCATTTAAAATTTTGCAATTGTTCTTTGAAAAGGTAACAGTATGATGTGAGTCACAAAATTGCGAGATACTAAGTAGATTAGCCTTAAGCCCTTTGAATAGAAGAACATTTTTAAGAACAGGTAGTCCTTTTTCTTGGATAGTTCCTTTACCTATGATTTGGGATGATACTCCATCACCAAAAATAACTTTTCCTCCAGCAAAGCTGGTTTTTTATAAAAGTTTTGTATCATCAACAGTTATGTGTTTTGAACATCCAGAATCTAAATACCAACCAGAAGATGTGTGTTCAGCTTTTAAAGCAGTAATAACAATGTTACACTTTATCTGGGGTAATAGATCATCTTTTCTAACCCAAATTGCTCTTGTTTTCATTTTGCGCTTATTTGCTCTCCTTTGATAAAATTTGCGAGCATTCAATTTTTGTTGAAAAATGTTTTTGGCATGATTTTGAATTTTATGAAACACATGAGCATTTGGCTTAGGAAAGTGTTTAGGAATACTTCTAGGAAATGTTCTTTTAGGTTTGGTCTTTCTTTTACTATAATTAGAGTTTTTGTCTGGTTGTCTAGGCAGAACATAATTATTACGGCTTCTCCTAGAATAGTTAAAATTTTGATAAACAGGAGGGTTACAGACTGGTTTAACTAGCCTTATAGCATAACATCCATCAAAAGAATGATCGTATGTATCGCAGTAGGAGCAATAAAGATTGCTTGAAGTGGGTATATCCTTAAGAAAGTCTCTAAACATAGGCTTTAAGGAATTTTGGGGTTGAACCCTATTCCTAGGTAGAACAGTTTTGAAGGTAGAGTCACTCTTCCTAATTGGGGGGCAGGCATATTTACTCTTAGGTGAAATTTCATGCTTAGAGTAACTTGGTTGCCCAATATCAAACTTTTGATGTTGTGTATCAAACTCAGTTTTTAGAGAATGAAAATCTGGGCAAGTTTCTATAGGTCTTATGCCTCCTGACACAAACTTGATAGATTCAAAAGATTTTGTTTGTGTCTTTAAATTGTGACAAAACCCTATTCCAGTTCGATTATCAGAACTGGTTTTAGGAATCAGCAACAAAACCATCAAAGGAGTTTGAGTTATTTTCAAATTTTGTAAATTTTTTGAAAACTGTTGTTGTCTTCTCTTTTGTTTGTTCCAATTCTAATAATGTCCCTTTGTATTTTTTCTAAAGAGTTTCATTTATTTCAGTAAAATCTTTCAGTTTTTGATCAAACCTTTTGATTTCATTTTCATGAGTAAGACATTGGGTAGTATACTCTTCAGCATTAAGTTTGACAATCAGGCTTAGATCTTCTAGTTTCTTAGTGAGATCTTTCACTATTTCTCTAGTCTAGTGCTTTTCTTGAGAGTTTTCGCATAAAGTGTGTGAATATTAGGGAGGTCTTCAGTGTCCGAGTCAATAAGTGTGGTATGTGAAGTGACTCCTAAGGATTCATTTCTTGAACTCACGCACCCATGGACATCGTCATTATCGTATTACCTTTGACTCACACACCCCGTGGTTGAACTAACATTATTCTCAGAAAGAAAAGCATCTAAACCAGTAGCAACATGATTCACAACAGTAGGAGTAGAGATACTATCATCATTCTCATACATAGGCATATCATCATGGTATATTATCTTAGCAAAAAAAGATATGGAAGGATCAAAATCATCAGATGACTCAGGTTTCTCATTTTCAAAGTCGCTTGAATCATCCCATGTCTTGCAAATGTTGGCCCTAGTATCTTATTGTGAGTGTTCGGTTTCACTATACAGTCTTGTGCTATGTGTCCTAGTTTTCCACATCTAAAGCATTCAATCTTCTTAAGGTCTTTGTTAGGTCTAGTATGAATGTCCTTGTGATGTTTGTCTTGACCTTTCTCAAGAGGTTTGTGATTAAAGTGAGTTGGATAATTGGACTTGCCTTGTTTGTTTGCCATGTTATTTCTAAACTTTACAATTTTCTTAAACTATTTTGACATCAAGGCAATCTAATTGTCCAAACTCTCTATGTCACATTCCTCATCAGAGTCATAATTGGGAATGCTAAGCTCAGGCCTAATCAGCTTAGAAGAAAAATTCAGATTGGAACTAGTCTGTTTCCTATGGGACTGGGTCAATTGTTTCTTAAATTCTAATTCCATTTCCACAGTTCTTCGTTTACTACTGAGTAATTCAGGAGTGAGATTTTGGTTACACATTTCCTCAATAGCTTATCTTTTGTTGTCAAATTTCTGTGGCAATGATCTTAGAATTTTAGATACAATTTCATGTCTGTCATATGTTATCCCATTAGCATGCAGTTTGGTCACAATATCAGTCAAATTCATATAAAAGTCATCAAATGACTTAGAGTCAAACATAATTAAAGAGTTATACTGTTGAATGAGCATTTGTGTTTTAGCAGCCTTAACTCTAGTGTCACCTTTAGGAGCAGTAACCAAAGTCTCCCAAGCTTCCTTAGAAGTGGCACAAGATGACATACTTTTGAACTCATGTTCATTTATAGACATAAATATGGCATTCTTTCCTTTGTTATTGTTGCGAGAAACTTGCTTCTCTTCTTGTGTGAACTCACTTAACACTTTCTTAATCCTCTCATTACTTCCTTCAGTGGATGGTTTAGTAGGATAAATGTAACCATTTTCAACAATGTCCCAGACATCATCTCCCAAGGTTCCTTGAATGAAATCAATCATCCTTACTTTCTAGTAAGCAAAATTGGTTCCATCAAAGATAAGAGGTCTGGTCAAGTTACCAAATCTTTCATTTTTCTCGTCCTTGTTTGATTTTCAGAAAACAATTTCAGAAACACAGAATCTTTTAAAAGAAGTTTGCAAAGCTCTGACACCAATTGAAATACTGTTACTAAAGCCGTTTAATACAAGATTAAACTATTTAAGTAACTCCGAACTATTTTTTGAAGAAACTCTTTTCTTAAAATCAAATCAAATTAATCACAAGATGTGTTTAACAAAATATGTACAAGATTTGTTCAAGATTGGTTAACAAGTTTAGCAAATCAGTTTAAAAAACTTAAACTCAGCACAACCATAATAATTAGATGAGGAGATGTAGAAAGATTAATGACAATCTATTTTTAACTTGGTAAAACCTCAACCAGCTGAGGAAACATCCATGACTCCCTCTACGGAGTAAACAAAAAAAAATCCACTAAAACAAATTATAACAGTTACAAACTATATAACACACATGCACACAAATCAGACCTATACAAGTTTAGGAATGTACCCACTGACGTCCTTCTAACTTTTCTATAGTTTTGTTTGTTGATGTTGTTCTCCAGTTTGCTAACATTCAATTTGTTCCAGTTCTTTACGTTGACTTTTCTTCTTGAGATCTTATTACCAACACTTTTAGTGTGGTAGAGTGATAGTGTTTGTGAAGGTGCTTTCTAACACATGCATGCACACACTCACGCTGATTGATACAAATAGTCCTATCAAATTACATAAAATATCTATATGCTGTAATTTTCTATTTCTCTCTTCTCAGGAAACTTAAACCTTATTTGACCTTTATTATAATCCCAGAATCCACGGCTATCTTGCTCGGACGACGTTTCAAGATCTTAATCAATCTTAGGTTTTAAAAATATTTTTGAGATTGAAAATCACCAAATGCGATTCCAACTAGGTCAAAGGTTTTATTTCAAAAGAACTAGAAACAGAAAATGGTTTTGTTGATTTTGAATATGAAAACATTTACTGACACACCCCAACCCAGTTACTTATAATTAAGTCTGAAAGTCAAAGTGAGTCAAACCATAATTAATTTAACCAAACCATAAACAAGAGTTTTAATTTCAGAGTCACCATTGTAAATCCATATAACTGAAAACCTTTTTACAACATCATAGTAATCATGTCCATAAAAACTTTCTTGAATGATAAGATAACTTAATTACATCGTTTACATTTAAACAAAATCCTTGTTTCTCCCATTCCTGGCTAACCCAACCCGACTTCCTAGATTTGGCAGTGACATCGTATTACCTGAAAAATGTGGACATAGGAACCATGAGAAAAAATAGCCCAGTGAATGCATCACTACTAAACTACTGCATGAATTTAAATGCAATAAATTATGTTCATATACTTATGTATTAACTTATCCGGCTCATTCATAATGAATGACCAAATTTTCCGAATCATGGTTCACATATCCTGTCTAAATAGACAATTCTCCCCCATTCCTGGTCGAGGAGTAACCCCTTGTCATTAATAGACAAATCTCCCCCATTCCTGGTCGAGGAGTAACCCCTCATTTCGGTAAACCGAAATGAACAATTTTATATGCATAACATTATGATCACACCAACAACACAATACAAATATCTCTTTCCAGTGAGTACACTCACCTTGGTTAGCAACTACGTATTCAGGTTTCCTTCTGGTGGAGCTGAACTGGGTTGATTAGACCTTACACCTATCAATCCAACTAGATCAGTACTGAACCTCAATCATAAATATTATTCAAACATAATTATGTAACTTTCCATGACTATACATCAACAATATAATTCCAATTAAGTCACATTCCATAAAACATAGGTAAAGACAAAACAATGGTATATATGTTGATAAAGTTACGGACATTCAACCGTAGGATATACCTTATGGGGAATTTATAACCAAAGTCAAATAAACATGAAATTATACTCCTCAATGTATATAAACATGAAACATGTACTCAAAGTACCCTTTGTAAGGACGAAATACAAACATTCATTCAAAGGGTACCAAGTATGGCCTGAAATTATGGTCTTGCATACTTAACCATCCTATATTCCTAAATTGTACAAATACAGGGGTCCAACCTCATCAATATGAAAACATATATGAATATATTATCCAGTACAAGTGACGGTGTAATTTTTAAAGCTTCCTAGGGCAAGTTATGACCATTTCTCTACAACACCAGAAATCTGCCCTACAAGCTCCTCTATTGTTCCTTCGAATTCCCAGAATTTTCATAATTTTTCTACAGCATAACTTTCCATGATTTTCAACAAACTTTCAGTATACATACTTAATAGTACAGAATTAAAGTTTCATAATATTTGGACTTCATTTGCTATCTCAAAATCTGGACCAAACTCAAGGCATACCGAAATCAAGTATACAAACAGCAACTATGTACCAACTTGAAATCATTATTACGGCCTAACCACAAGGAGATAAATTATAATTCTCAGATATGATATGAATATATGAGTCTACTTTCATATCCAATTGGAATTTCTCAATTCCAGTAATCACACAAAGAGATATGCAAGTTTGAATACAAGGGGTTTCAATACAAAGCAATTTTAAGGGTTTCTACATTCAACTTAACATAAACTTACATCTAACCATACATACATATAAAGGGCTGAAACTTTCGTAAACCTATGATGATTTATATCATATAAATCAGTAATATAAGATAAATAACAAGAATTTCTATTAGGATTACCTTCAGGGCTTTTTACGTAATTTCCACGGATTTTTCTACACTTTTTCTCCTCACTTTTCTTCCTAAACTTCTACCTTCTCTTTCCTTAAGCTCAAAACCCTTTCATGGCTGGTTTTTTGCTGAAGAAATATGTTAGAGGGAGGGTTTTAAGTCGGCCAAGGCTGCCTCCCAAGCCAACCAATCAATTTAAAACATTTGGTTTAATAAAAGACAAAATACCACTTAAGGGAATTGACATATTTGCCCCTTCTCGTAATTTCGACCTAACTTCTTCCTCGAGCATCCATTTGATGCACCGTTTGTTGTGTTGCGATCCTAACTCACATGTCTACAACTATGTAGTTTTCACCTCAAGTCATTTATAATGTTATAAAGGTCAAAACTAGTCTTAAACAGGGACATTTCTATCGAAAATAACCAAATCTTGTGTTCGTACATAACTCGACATTTCATGATTTATGACAGTAGGATTAGACTAAACATATTCACTTAACATTAGATATACTAATATCACATTATTCATATCACATAATATAAGCATGATTTAAATATAATTTATCATAATTATATTCGGGTTGTCACAACCTCCCCCCCTTAGAAAATTTCGTCCCCGAAATTTAATATAAAGGTCACTTACCAAACAAATGGGGATACTGTTTCTTCATGCTATCCTCCGTTTCCCAAGTTGCTTCTTTAACTCCATGGCTCATCCACATAACTTTAACTAAGTGAATAACTTTATTCCTCAACACCTGCTCCTTACGATCAATAATTTCCAATGGTTCCTCGATGTACGACAAGTCTTCCTTCAGTTCAATTGGTTGAGTTTTCAACTGATGAGATGGATCCGCCAAATACTTACGAAGCATCGATACATGAAACACATCATGTAAACGGGATAAATCTGGAGGTAATGCTAATCTATAAGCCAGGGGCCCAATTCTTTCCAACACTTCATATGGTCCAATGTATCTTGGACTTAGTTTCCCCTTTTTGCCAAATCTCATAACGCCTTTCCACGGTGAAATACGCAGGAATACAAAATCTCCCTTATGAAATTCCAATGGATGCTTCCTCTTATCTGCATAAAATTTCTGCCTGCTTTGCGCTATCTTTATCCGTTCCCGAATCATTTTGATCTTTTCAGTTGTCATATCTATCAATTCCGGACCCAAAATTTTTCTTTCACCTACTTCATCCCAACACAAAGGCGTCCTACATCTCCTCCCATATAAAGCTTCATAAGGAGCCATACCAATGGTGGACTGATAACTATTATTATACGAAAATTCCATCAATGGCAAATGATCATCCCAACTACCTTTGAAGTCAAATACACAAGCCCGTAACATGTCTTCTAAGATTTGAATCGTCCTTTCAGATTGCCCATCAGTTTGTGGATGAAACGCAGTGCTGAACTTCAAACTTGTGCCCATGGCATTCTGGAGACGAGGCCAAAACTTAGAAGTGAACGTTGGATCTCTATCTGATACTATTGACACTGGTGCCCCATGTAAACGAATAATCTCATCAACGTACATACGTGCATACTTGTCAACATTGTAGGTGGTCTTAACTGGGAGAAAATGAGCTGACTTCGTCAGTCGGTCTACAATCACCCAAATAGAATCATGCCCCTTTGGTGACCGGGGTAATCCTGTAACAAAGTCCATCGTTATATGCTCCCACTTCCATTCCGGAATAGGCAAAGACTGCAATAATCCTGCCGGCTTCTGATGCTCTGCTTTCACTTGCTGGCATACTAAACATTTAGCTACGAACTCTGCAATCTCACGTTTCATATTGTTCCACCAGTAATATTCTTTCAAATCTCTGTACATTTTGGTACCTCCCGGATGCATAGAGTAAATAGAACTATGTGCCTCTTCTAATATATCTTTCTTTAAGGGTGGATCATTAGGTACACAAATCCTATTTTTATAACACAACGATTCATCATTCTTAATTTCAAACTCACTCTCTTTACCATCCAGGACATCTTGTTTCTTCTTCTCAAGGAATGGATCACTGGTCTGCAAATTTCGTATGCGTTCGGCCAATAAAGGTCTCACTGTGACATGTGCTAATAATCCTCCACTTTTTGAAAACTTCAATTCAATCCCCATCAATGCCAAGTCAAGAATATTTCCAACACGAGCACACCGTATGCAACCGAGAATCCCTGATGATTTTCGACTCAAAGCATCTGCTACTACATTGGCCTTTCCAGGGTGATGATGAATGGTACAGTCATAGTCTTTAATCAGCTCTATCCAACGCCTCTGTCTCAAATTCATTTCTTTCTGTGTAAACAAGTATTTCAAACTTTGATGATCTGTAAATATCTCACAAGTTTCTCCATACAAGTAATGTCTCCACAACTTTAAAGCAAAAACAATGGCTGCTAGCTCCAGATCGTGTATAGGATAGTTTCGTTCATGCGTCTTTAATTGTCTGGAAGCATATGCTATTACCTTCCCATTCTGCATAAGAACACATCCTAACCCCTGAAATGAAGCGTCTGTATAGATCACAAAAGACTCATTCCCACATGGAATAGCAAGTATAGGGGCTGAAACCAACCGCTTCTTTAATTCTTTAAAACTCCTTTCGCATTCTTCATCCCACACAAATTTCACTTCTTTACGGGTCAACTTTGTCAATGGTAATGCTATTGCTGAAAATCCCTTAATGAATCTGCGATAGTAACCTGCCAATCCTAGGAAACTCCTAATTTCTGTCACATTCTTAGGACTCTCCCATTCAACAATTGCTTCCACCTTCCTTGGATCAACATATATCCCATCTCCTGAGACAACGTGCCCTAAAAACACAATTTCATTCAACCAAAACTCACACTTGCTGAATTTAGCAAATAATTTCTTCTCTCTCAAAATCTGCAATACGAGTCTCAAATGCTTCTCATGTTCCTCCATGCTACGCGAGTAAACCAACACATCGTCTATGAATACAATCACAAATGAATCAATGAAAGGGTGGAATACCCGATTCATCAAATCCATAAAAACTGCCGGAGCATTAGTCAATCCAAATGGCATCACCAAAAACTCATAGTGCCCATATCGAGTCCGAAAAGCTGTTTTGGAAATATCACTATCCTTCACTTTCAGTTGGTGGTAACCCGATCTCAAATCAATCTTTGAAAATACTGTGGCCCCCTGTAATTGGTCAAACAAGTCATCGATACGAGGTAGAGGGTACTTATTTCTAATGGTCACCTTATTCAACTGCCGATAATCAATACATAATCGCATTGTCTCATCTTTCTTTTTCACAAATAACACTGGTGCTCCCCATGGCGAAACACTAGGCCGAATGAAACCTCTGCTTATCAGATCTTGTAATTGCACTTTTAATTCTTTCAACTCCGCTGGTGCCATTCTATATGGAGCAAGGGAAATTGGACCAGTACCTGGAATTAATTCAATAGAAAACTCTACTTCCCTATCGGGTGGCAATCCTGGCAATTCTTCTGGGAAGACATCAGAAAATTCTCTAACAACTGGTATATCTTCAACTTTAAGTGCTTCCTTACTAACATCAACCACATACGCTAAATACCCCGTACAACCCTTACTCAATAACTTTCTGCTCTTTATTGCTGAGATGAGACAATTAGGAATAACATTCCTTTCCCCTGTAAACTGGAAATCGGGTTCACCAGGAAGATGAAATGTAACTTCTTTTCGAAAACAATCAATGGAAGCATGGTATGATGATAACCAATCCATCCCCAATATAATATCAAAATCTCGAATGGCCAACGGTATTAAATCAACATAGAAATCTCGTCCCCCCATTCGTAAGATACAATCTTTATAAACGTGCTCAACCAGAATCACATTTTCCATCGGCGTAGAAATATATAAGGCACAATTGAGAAATGAACATGGTCTACCCAAACATGAAACAATATCTAATGCCACAAATGAATGCGTAGATCCAGGATCAATGAGTGCATATAAATCTTTGTTCGCTATAGAGAGTTTACCTGTAACCACTTCAGGTGTAGCATGGGCATCTTGCAGCGTCATTGCAAACACTCTTCCTCCTTCCTTCGATCCACTTGCTTGTCCTGTACCTCTTCCCCTGGTGGCACTGCCTGGAGAAGATCCTTTATGAGGCCCCACACTAGTGACTGAAACTGTTCTTGCCAACATAGGACAATTCTTTCTCAAATGACCCTTCTGGTGGCAGTTAAAACATTCTATATTCAGTAACTTTGGGCAATTTCTCTTTATATGACCTGATGCCCCACAAAAGAAACAAACATTTTGATCTTCTTGCGATGAACCTCTTGAAACTCTTCCACCATTTGCTTCACCCCTTTGAAAACTACTTCCCATGCCTCTACCATGCTGGAATTTCTGCCCTCCAAGTCTCGAATATTCTGTATCACCACCCTTTTGATAACTTGGATCGAATCTGCTTCTCTTTACACCTCGTTCTCGATTCCCTCTAGCTTCATTCACGTCCCTTTCTACCAACATGGCTTTGTTCACCAAGGCTGAATAATTAACAGTCTCTAAAGCCGACAACCGTGATTTAATGACTAACTCAAGCCCATCGAGAAATCGACTGCACATGTCTTCCTCATTCCGTATAAACCTCGAAGCAAACCGAGATAAAGCTGTAAGTTTAGCTTCGTATTCTCTAACTGTCATACTCCCCTGATTCAACAGAAAATATTCTTTCTCCTTTTGTTTTTGATACATCGGAGGAAAATACTTATCATACAAAGCTTTGACAAAAGAATTCCATGAGATCACATTCCCACCTTCTGGAGTAATCAACAAATGTTTTGTGGCATCCCACCAATATTTAGCTTCTCCTTTCAGCATATACGTCGCCAAGGTCACTCGTTGATTTTCAGGCATCTTCATCACCCCAAAGATAAGTTCAATCTCTTTAACCCAGACTTCTGCCTCTGCGGGATCAACTGCTCCTTCGAACGATGGTGGGTTCATCTTAATAAATTTCTCATGTGAAGTACTTCTTTCTTCCCGGTGTATCACCTCCTCAGCCCTAGCCAAGGCTTGTGCCTCCAGTTGCCTGGTCTGTTGTTCTTCCACATGAGCCATAAACCTAGCTTGTTGCTCTGCCATTAGAGTCATAGCACGTGCCATTTTTTGCATATCTGTCAGTTGTTCTTGCTCGGGTTCCACATTTATCTGAACAGGTTGCTCAACCTCCGCTTCTGCTGGAATATTTGAAGCCTCATCATCTATTCCCACATTCAAATTCCCTCGTTCCATTCTCTTATATCTGTAATGAATCAAAGATATAACAACATGCAGATATACATATCTTTCCTAACATAATCGTTAGTATCAAATAAAATATATTTCTAACATTCACTGCCAAATCTAGACTCTTCTCACTCCAGAACCTCTAAAACCTAGGCTCTGATACCAAAAGCTGACACACCCCAACCCAGTTACTTATAATTAAGTCTGAAAGTCAAAGTGAGTCAAACCATAATTAATTTAACCAAACCATAAACAAGAGTTTTAATTTCAGAGTCACCATTGTAAATCCATATAACTGAAAACCTTTTTACAACATCATAGTAATCATGTCCATAAAAACTTTCTTGAATGATAAGATAACTTAATTACATCGTTTACATTTAAACAAAATCCTTGTTTCTCCCATTCCTGGCTAACCCAACCCGACTTCCTAGATTTGGCAGTGACATCGTATTACCTGAAAAATGTGGACATAGGAACCATGAGAAAAAATAGCCCAGTGAATGCATCACTACTAAACTACTGCATGAATTTAAATGCAATAAATTATGTTCATATACTTATGTATTAACTTATCCGGCTCATTCATAATGAATGACCAAATTTTCCGAATCATGGTTCACATATCCTGTCTAAATAGACAATTCTCCCCCATTCCTGGTCGAGGAGTAACCCCTTGTCATTAATAGACAAATCTCCCCCATTCCTGGTCGAGGAGTAACCCCTCATTTCGGTAAACCGAAATGAACAATTTTATATGCATAACATTATGATCACACCAACAACACAATACAAATATCTCTTTCCAGTGAGTACACTCACCTTGGTTAGCAACTACGTATTCAGGTTTCCTTCTGGTGGAGCTGAACTGGGTTGATTAGACCTTACACCTATCAATCCAACTAGATCAGTACTGAACCTCAATCATAAATATTATTCAAACATAATTATGTAACTTTCCATGACTATACATCAACAATATAATTCCAATTAAGTCACATTCCATAAAACATAGGTAAAGACAAAACAATGGTATATATGTTGATAAAGTTACGGACATTCAACCGTAGGATATACCTTATGGGGAATTTATAACCAAAGTCAAATAAACATGAAATTATACTCCTCAATGTATATAAACATGAAACATGTACTCAAAGTACCCTTTGTAAGGACGAAATACAAACATTCATTCAAAGGGTACCAAGTATGGCCTGAAATTATGGTCTTGCATACTTAACCATCCTATATTCCTAAATTGTACAAATACAGGGGTCCAACCTCATCAATATGAAAACATATATGAATATATTATCCAGTACAAGTGACGGTGTAATTTTTAAAGCTTCCTAGGGCAAGTTATGACCATTTCTCTACAACACCAGAAATCTGCCCTACAAGCTCCTCTATTGTTCCTTCGAATTCCCAGAATTTTCATAATTTTTCTACAGCATAACTTTCCATGATTTTCAACACACTTTCAGTATACATACTTAATAGTACAGAATTAAAGTTTCATAATATTTGGACTTCATTTGCTATCTCAAAATCTGGACCAAACTCAAGGCATACCGAAATCAAGTATACAAACAGCAACTATGTACCAACTTGAAATCATTATTACGGCCTAACCACAAGGAGATAAATTATAATTCTCAGATATGATATGAATATATGAGTCTACTTTCATATCCAATTGGAATTTCTCAATTCCAGTAATCACACAAAGAGATATGCAAGTTTGAATACAAGGGGTTTCAATACAAAGCAATTTTAAGGGTTTCTACATTCAACTTAACATAAACTTACATCTAACCATACATACATATAAAGGGCTGAAACTTTCGTAAACCTATGATGATTTATATCATATAAATCAGTAATATAAGATAAATAACAAGAATTTCTATTAGGATTACCTTCAGGGCTTTTTACGTAATTTCCACGGATTTTTCTACACTTTTTCTCCTCACTTTTCTTCCTAAACTTCTACCTTCTCTTTCCTTAAGCTCAAAACCCTTTCATGGCTGGTTTTTTGCTGAAGAAATATGTTAGAGGGAGGGTTTTAAGTCGGCCAAGGCTGCCTCCCAAGCCAACCAATCAATTTAAAACATTTGGTTTAATAAAAGACAAAATACCACTTAAGGGAATTGACATATTTGCCCCTTCTCGTAATTTCGACCTAACTTCTTCCTCGAGCATCCATTTGATGCACCGTTTGTTGTGTTGCGATCCTAACTCACATGTCTACAACTATGTAGTTTTCACCTCAAGTCATTTATAATGTTATAAAGGTCAAAACTAGTCTTAAACAGGGACATTTCTATCGAAAATAACCAAATCTTGTGTTCGTACATAACTCGACATTTCATGATTTATGACAGTAGGATTAGACTAAACATATTCACTTAACATTAGATATACTAATATCACATTATTCATATCACATAATATAAGCATGATTTAAATATAATTTATCATAATTATATTCGGGTTGTCACATTTACAGAAAAAAATCAACAAAAGTTTTCTCAGGATGAGAAAATATAGATGCTGATATATGTATAATATAACATGCAATGACTCGATCTAAGATTTCTATAAAAGAAGAAACACAGATCTAATCAAATGTTTAAGTTGCAAACAAGATCTGAGAACGAAGAGGTTACAACATCAAACAAATAACAACCCAACACTAAAAACTCTCAAACACTCAAGGTTGTGTTTGGTATAAACAAGTTTTTGAAGGAGGTTATGGTTTGAAAAAAATGTTTAAGATGATTTAGGGTTAGGGTTTCCTAACTTTGGTTTCTCTCTCTCTCTCTCTTCTCTCTCTCTTCTCTCACTCGAATAACACAAAGTGGCAAAAGTCTCATTTGGCTAAGGGGAAGGCTCCGTATATAGGAGGCTGAGAAGATTCGAGAACGAGGTTTAAAAACAATGTCTACGATTTAATTTAGGCAGATTGACTTTGATCCAAGGGATTAAAAGAAGCGGTGGATTAACCGATTGTGATTGGCTTGATAGATGTTCACATGGATTGTATAAAGATGCATGCAGATCGTCGATTGAAGACAATCCAAGGGCTGGAACTAAGCACGGCTAATGTCTCACATAGAAAACACAAAATGGTTCGATGACAGCCTGACAAGTATAGGGCTATGACTGGATACCACATGCGCGTCCAAAAGAAATTACAAACGTACCCTGATGTCTCTAGCGCTTTTAGATTCTACCCAAGTTAAATTTCAGCCAATAAAACCAATAATCCAAAATAGCATAATGACCCCAACACTTTATGAAACCAATTTTTATTATAAAAAAATGTTTTTAAAGTTATTAAAATTCCGAAAAAAATATTAAAAAAATAATTTGAGTGAAATTAATACACACACTATATACAATCAATTTATGCAATAAAAGACCCACGTATGTAGTCCTAATTGTGTGTGAGTGATTGGTGAATATACCTTGATCAATCAAACAAGAGGAATTAATTGTAAACAATTCTCTGAGGCTCTTTGGATTCTAGGATAGGACACAATTTTGTCACTATTTCCAAACAAGATGAGCACTTATACAATATAGACTCAAGTGAGTCAAGAGTATAAGGTGCTCCATTTTTCACATCTCTTTTCTTTACTTAGCACACTCTCATATGCCTAAACTGCAACTGACATCACAACAACACCATTCAATCCCAAGTAGCATTCCAAACAAAGGTATGTAAAGTGTATGTATGGGCTAAAACTCCAATTTAGAGTTGGTTATGGGATTTGGGTTATAAAACGAAAGGCTGATATTTAGGCTCAAAAGGGGTTAACGAGGGAAAACATTTAAGGGTGAGGTCAAGGCGGGTGATATAATAAAGGAGGCCTATGATCATTTCACAAAGTTTACGCGATTCTCGAGTCAAAATAATATATGAAAATCATGATCAAGTAACACATTTCAAGTATGAACTCAATTAATGAACGATCAAATGAAAGAATAGTGAGATTACCAAAGAATTCAACGTTTTCAAAGATTAAAAAATAGTGTATACACTCACAAACAACTAAATGTACAAAGCATACTCGGTGTAAGTATATACAATGCAACAAAAGATTATCGAGTTATAAAAATCTTAAACCAAATCAATAGAATGATAAAAAGTGCATGTGCTTATGGGATTAAAGTTTAATTCATGAAGTTATTCATAATATCAATAAGTGAGACTAAAGTCTAATAACTTCTAAAATCGAGAACATGCATCGTTGAGCTGTCCATTGGATCGGTCAATTATTGAAATTTATCATCGGAAACAAAGGCAAAATGCCCAAAAAGGAGAAAAAAGAAAGAAAATCTTTTTGAAATTTTTAATTTTTCTAAGAAAAGCATACTAAGTAACTAACATGTGAGCAAAAACATGGACACTACCAATGAATGGATAGAATATCCCTCACCCCTAACTTAAAACCTGACATTGTCCTCCATGTTAATTAAGAACCAAGTCAAAGAGAGGAAAATAACGATATTACCCAAAACTGGAGCTATCCCCATAAGAACAAGTCCAAAGAATCTACAAAACAATTTAGTACCGAGCATAGAAAAAACAAATAACAAAAAGTTAACTAATTACACTAGACTAAATAAAAAAGGAAATAAAAAATAAAAAGAAAGAAAGAATAAAAAGCTAACTATATACAACCTACTATTTAGGCTTCACACTAACTGTACACTAGAAGTCCAAATAGCTGAGGGTCCATCGCAAAAATGATTTGACTTTGGAGGATAACCGATGTACCCTCACACTCAAGCATGCCCTCCGAAAAATTTAAATTCCGTTTGAAAAACGGAAGGAATGTGTAAGGTGGAAGAAATGAACCATTGTCAATTAAAAGTTTTGGAGGGACGATGGGGGGTTTGGATTGAACGAGTGACAAAAACATGTGGTTACCGAGAAAAGACGAATATCCTCCCAAGGATTTTGAAATTGGAATGGGAGGTGACACACACGAAGGCAAATATGCGATCATAGAAGGCGACTTGAGCAAGTAATCCTTATCGGCGAAAAGGTTTAAAACATTAAATGTTGAAACCGAATCATCGAGTTCTTGTGACCTTGTGATAATAGAGAATGAAAATGGGGATGAAAGAAATTCAAACTCATGAGATGAATCATCATCACATGAAGATTGAGTTTCTAAGGAAATAAGATCATTTTCAATGAAAAGTTCTTCTTTGGGGGCCAAAGAAGAAATAATTTCATTGCAAATAGATATTACATCATTTTCATTCTCACTTTCAATATCTATTACGCAATGGTCTAAGTCAACAATGGTTTGTTCCAAAGTAGGCACAAAGTACTCATTTGGTTCAAAACATTCGTCGACTTCAAAATTCTTGGAAACAAAATTGTCATCGGATTCAAATAATAAATCCAATTCATGTTCCCACAGACGATTTTCTTCCCGATAATGATTTTCAATTTTTTCATCCTCAAGCATACGTAAGCCCTCACCAAATGTCATAGGTCGAGGGGCAGATCCTTGAAAATGGGAACTTTGAAAATTACCATCGGACTTAAACGAAAACTCATTATTATAGGAATTTTGAAAACTATTGCACTTCGTTTCAAAATTCATATTATAAGGAGGTAAAGGCCCAAAATCATTATCATCATCATCGAAATTCCAATAACCCAAATTTTGACTTTCGTTATACTCGCCCAAAGTCATATTTGAATTTGTAATTTTTTGGGACTTTAAGTATTGGCCAAAAGTCAAAGGAGCACGAGAATTTTGATAATTATAACAATGATTACCGAAAGAATTGGAATAAGACATGCTTACCCCCAAAATGGCTTGAAATGGCGAATTCCACAAAGATATGCGCGCACGCGAGAAATTCGAGCGATTCTAAGTGCTCAAATGTGGAAGTCCTGCAAAAAGATTAGCAAATAATACAAATAGAAAGAAAATACTATGAAATACTAAATCAAATAAAGTCTACAACAAACTCATCCCCGACAACGACTCCATTTTGATCAAGGGTGAAAAGTAGCGCGTGTTAAACGCTGATCGTTGTTTTCTCTTCACCTCCTCAATACAAAAACCTAAATTACGACTACACTCAACTAGTGAGTATAGCGGTAAGTCGGGTATGGAAAATATCCACTGAGATGAGTTGCTAGAATTTATAGGATTTAATACTCCTAAATAAAAGTGTAAAAGGTGAATTACAAACTAAAAGGAAAAAGATGCATAAAAGGGAAATGATTAATATAGGCGAGTGTATTGAAACTAGATTAACAAAGATGTAAAAACTATAGGTTGCGTCGAATATCCCTCACTCGAGTTAATTAGTATAAAATGGATACATGGGTCGACGAGTTATTACGAATGAGTCTCGTTTCAACAGTTAATTGAATCAAGCGTTGTCACGCCCCCAAATCCCCATAAAATCCTAATAAGATTTTGGCGTCAACAAATACCCCAGAAATTACGCATGAAGGTCGTAAGCACGGGACATACATGATATACCCCGTCAAATCTCCTAGGCGCAATAACTAGGACAACACACCTAAAATAGACCCGTAAATACCATCACCAAAGCAAAGTAATGCGTCAATCCGAGTGAGTTCTATTCAAACACAACCTAGACTAAATTAGCTAGAAAGCATGTTAAAAACACAGTAAATGAAAGCGGTAAATAAACGCGATAAATCTACACTAGAAAGCAATTAAATCAAAGCATGTAAACCTAATTAGAAAGCATGTAAATTACACTACAAAGCAAGAAATAATGAAATACAACTATATTAATGGAGATGGAAGATGATAGCACAAATTACAAGCCCCAATGGGTGTCAATCCAAGAAGAAATGAAGAAATGAGCTCTCAAACCTCCAAAACCCTAACCTAATCTATCTAAAAATGAATTATATCTCTTAATAAAATCTAACTATATCTGATATTTACACAAAATTGCTTTATATAGTAAGTTACAAAAGAAATAAAGGAAAAAGAAAATAAAAGAAAAGGAACGAATTATAAAATATCTGGTATGATCGATCAAAGACCATTGATCGATCGATGGGCATCGATCGATTGATCAAAACCATCGATCGATTGATCGAACAGGTCCCAGACCATTATCTCAATTTGTAGGCTTAATTCGAAACTGCAGTCGATCGGGGGCCCAAGCCCGGTCGACCGACACTATGTTTTTGGCCGCCCTTGGTCCATGGAGAGGGGGAAAATGCAGTTGCAAACGAAAATGGCCATATCTTCTTCGTTCGAACTACAAATGACGCACCGTTTGTGGCCACGCGATGCTAACTCAACAAACTTTGCATCTGTGGAGTTTCCATGAGTCGTAAAAGAAATATGAATTGACTAAAATACCCTTGAAGTAGCGTCTAGGGACGTAACTTCTTCGAAATGCAACGGATCCTCACTTTTAGCGTTCCAATACCTGTAAAATCACAATTAACCCCTGTAAAGCATGTATATATCCAAATATGAGATTGTCTAGTTAATGAGCATAAATATAGGCATTAAGGACCGTAAAAGCGCTAGAATGCATAAAGATAACGGGTGGAAATATGCAATATTTGATACAAATCAACTAGCCAAGGTGTTGGTCAAATCGTTCTTTTCCCAGCCTAAAATTGTCAACTATTCACATAAAGAAACCTTTACCTTGTCGCGTTAACTCACTGACGCCTCACACTCCCTCAAAACTTTCACCCCTATCTCTAAATCTAACACCCTAAGAGAGAAATACTTATTAATCTTTTTCATCTTCAACATCTCGATGTAAAGATCACTAAATTCCTTTTGGAGATCCCCTTCTCCCTCTCTCAAAATCTCATGTTCATAATCTTTATCTCCCCAATGACTCGAAACATCATCAAGTCTCTCATGTTTAGATATGTCCTCATCGGCGTGAGATAAACTAGAAGTGCTCACGTGACTAGCCATGAACGGAATGCACGATTCATGTGGTGATTTTCCCCCTGAATCAATCCACTCGAGCTATCGCTAAAAGTGGCTTTATTCGTAACCACTTTGCCCTTTCTCTTTAGCCTTGTGGGACAATCATGTGCCTTGTGCCCTTTTCTTGCACACTCATAACACCTTATATATATTCCTCTTTCTCACCACCACTCTTGACCTCATTCTTATTTTTCTTTTTCTCCAAAATCTTTTTATTGGAAGAATTTTCTTTGGAAAATTTGAGAAACTTTTTAAATTTTTTTACAAAGAAGGCTAAGTCATCAAAATCACAATAACCCTTCAGATTCATATTCATAAACGGTTTCTTTCTTCTTTTTCTTAGTTTGATATTTAAAGCAATCCCTTCCTCCTTAGGTTTAATGGTTTTAGGTAACATATCCATCTCATAAGTATGAAGGTATCCTACGAGTTGTTCTAACCTAAGAGTGTCTAAAATACCTAATGACTTAAGTAAGGTGACCTTAGGAATAAATCGGTGGTAGTGAGTGACCTTAAAATCTTTTTCAAAACTCTCGTCTCTAGAATTTTGTCACCCAAATTAAAACTCGAATTAACAATGTCTGATAAATGCACATAAAACTTGTCAAATGACTCGGACTCTAGCATAATGATGGTCTTAAATTGGGTGGTTAAATTTTGAAGCTTTAACGCTTTTACACCGTTAGTATCCTCGTGAGTGAGTTGGAGGGTATCCCATGATTCCTTGTATGTAGTGCACTTCATGATGTGACAAAACTCGTTAGGGGTAACGAATCCAGAAATAGGACTAAGTCCATGAGAGTTAAAATTACTCCATTTAAATTTCTCATCAGTCTAGGAAGAAATAGGTTTAGGGCCAATAACATAATCAACAATGATAGTGGGAGGAGTCCACCCTCTTTCAAAAACTAACCAAACTCCTTCATCTATGTATTTTAAGACAGCCCTCATCCTAGCCTTCAAGTAATCATAATTGGTACCATCAAATATGGGAATCGTCTATATAAATTTTCCATTAAAATCTAGCTTTTCAAAGATAAATAATTTTCCAAAAAAATTGATATTAAGGAAAAAGTTCTGTGAAAAAGAATCACACAGTATTTTTGTGTAACCGACTCTGATACCAATTTGAGAGTGGGTTTCACGATCTTAATTGAATATTTATATAATTATTTATCCACCAAACACAAACCTAACCACAAATCCAAATTTTTATTTTTTACCCTAAGATATACATCTAGGTGATAAAATAGATAAAATAAATAATACAATCACACCAAGGTAAAGTTTGAGGAAAAATCCCTTGCGAGCAAAACCTTTTATTTTTTAGCACTTTAGAAATATTACAAGACAATTGGCTTACAGACTACTTGATACCGGCCCCATATATAATGCACTACTCTTCAGAAATCTCTAAAGAATACCACTTGTTTCCAAGAAGTTCACAGACGACCTTCCACCCTCAATATCCACCGATCATCCTTTGTCTTCAGCAATGATCCCTTTGCAAATCACAACGGTCAGGAGTGAAAATAATCTCTCCACAAGAGCAGTGTATGCAAGGATACAAACTATCTAGGGCTTAAAAAAATTCTCACAAATATATTTTGGGTTTGAATCTTGTGAATAAAAAAGGTTTTCTAAACTCAAAAGGTTCAAAACTTTTACAAAAGATATGCATAAATAGTTCTATCAAAAGTCTTAGAAAAGTTAAACACGAAACATGTATTTATAAGGGGAGCACAAATTTCAAGACGACGATCCATTCGAACAAAAATGAGGATCATTCGAACGAGAATAGTAGTTCGTTCAAACGAAAATGGATCTCATTCGAATGGCTTTGCCATATCGTTTGAACTAGCTTCAAACGACATTCAAACGAAGCTAAATAGTATGCTAGTATGCCCTCGTTAGATGCACGTTGGATAAAGATATCGAACGACTTAGACTTCTCGTTCGAACGAGAATGCCTTCTCATTTTAATGAGGCAAGCAAATTTTGAAAAATAATTTTAAAATAAAATGCCTCAATTTTTTAAAACAAAAATCATGTTTATGTTTTAATAAAAATAAAACATCCCAAAATAAATTTAAAGTCTTAATAGAATTATACCTTCATAGTGTGGAGATACTTGAAAGTTGGAGATGCTGGATATTCGATCTTCGTGATTGCTCGAGTGAAATGGTAATGGGATATGCCAAAATCTATGTAACTCTAAGCTATGAGCAAATGACATAAATTATGCTTTTATACCTAAGTTTGAGAAATTACACTCACGCTCATAAAATTTTAAAAGTTAGCTAAACTTAAAACAAAACTTATCCCACTTTAACTCCTACTGACGTGGACCAGCTGACAACCATTATTGAAGTGTACCACACAGAGTACCAATGGTACCTATTTACCCTCACATGGTACTTGGTTGAAACTTGCACCAACCAAAGTTAAAAACCACCTCCTCCACGAATGCTATATAAACCCCTAGTTACCACTGTGAAAACTCACCCCATCACAACGATATTTCGACATAAACTTTTGAGTTTTTTTTGTTTCTTTATCAGTTTATGTGTGTATTTTGATTCTTAGCATTTTGTTATGTCTCTGAACTTCCTTGGGGTAAAATTATGCATTTACATGAAAGTTATAATGTGAGAATGGCACTGAACTAGCTTGAATACGAAAAAATCCATTAAAGCTTAAGCTTTAATGGTGGATTCTTTACTCTTGACTTTCAACCAGTTTCAAAGTGAGAGAACTCAAGCTCTGGGACTAAGAATCCTAAGTTCAATGCTTGATTGGAACAAAAATTAGTCTTAATGCCCCAAATCAAAGTTTTAAAATTGTGTCTATGAAATTTTCAGAACTTAAATTCAAAGGCTATGGTGAATCGTAGTCATTGAAACCACACCCATTAGATTGCCTTTTGAGCATAGAACATGAAAATAACCATGCCGTAAACCAAATCATAGAATTTAACCACAAAACTTAAGGTCAAACTTTCACCATTTTTACTGAAATTCAATAGCTCGAACTAGTCCACTAATCCTGAAAACCAATATTGATGATACCAGAAATGGTATCACCAAATCAATATGATAAGTAGGATCAAACCAGTGCAACAACGGAGTAAGATGGATATATTTAAATACATAAAGAGATAAGGAAAAGAGGAAGATATACCAAATGTAAGTGGTTCAGCCTTTATAGGGCCTATATCCACCGTGTGAGTGTATGTGATCCCCTAAATAAGGGCTCTAATGGCCTTGGGATACAAACATTCAAGATTCTCTCTCTACTGTGTTTTTAATAGAGTTTCAACTAGGGTTTATAATAAGTTATCCTTTACAATGATGTAGAAGACAAGTATTTATATGGATGGGGGGTTGTCATACGCACCCCAGGCATGCAGGAGGCATGCACAATATCAAGCGTCCAATACTATGGTGCCATCTGTTGATTGTGCATGTAAGTAATAATTGAGAGATATTTTCTACATGTGGGGATGGTGATGTTATAACGGTTTTGTCCATGTGGGGCTCGCAAACCACGCGCGCTCTCCTATGTGTGATCCATTCCACGTTCCCTTTCAGATGGAAAGCATCTCCGACTTTGTTGAGGTGTCGGCCTAGCCAAGTATGAGGCCATTGAGGTTTTTCTATATTGCATGTTTGTAATATCCAAGTGTAGTCTTGACTGACCTCAGTCAGGCCTAGACGAGAGTATAGGCTAACTAATGAGGTCTCGTCTTCTTAAGGTAAACGAGGTGAGATGTAGGCTCTCCAAGGTTGCATATGGTCTCGTCTTGAAACATAGACGAGATGTACTAGCCAAGACTGGAGGAACCAATTATATAGGATTTCTCATGAGAGCATACTTTGTAAAGTTGGCTTGAGCTGAGCCGAGGTCTCATATTGGCATTTCAATCACCCCTAGCTCTTAGTATTATGTGTTGATAGAAGACAGAGAGGTAAAAATGTTAAGTTTCACCTAATGAAGGTACGTCTTTGACTTATCAAATGCTGGTGTACTAGTGTGTACGAGAGAGTGGCACTTGTCATCTGTTCCTTGGCCTAGAGTATTCCCCAAGTAGTTCCGGCAACGTGTGTATGCTTTAGTAGTTATGCCCTAACGATGGGCACATTAAAAGTTGAACCCCATTATTATTGGGGTTTAAAATTATTTAACTAAAAAACTTCTTCTTCTCTCTCCACATTTACGCGCCCTTATTTCTCTCTCTATTTCTCAGTTCTAGAGCACTCTATCTTTCCTCCACTACCCAAGAATTTTTTAGCGAATTTTTTAAGTCTCTAGTGGTTATCATCCCAGTTTATCCTTCCAGGTATTCCCCTTCTTCTCTCTTTGTTAGCTTTTAATCGCTTTTGGCCATTTAAGTACTAGTTTTGTTTTTTTGACTATTTTGGGTATTTTTCGGTGACTGTATTAGCCAGTTATAGGGTTATTTTAGGGCTTAGAGAGGTTGTTCTAGGTCTTGTAGGTGGTTTGAGGGGTTCCTCATCATGTTTACCCCCATTTGGTTACTCCGATGAATCACCGGTCATCTTCTCCGATAAAGTCTTCAAACTATTCTTGAGTTTTTTCTTGGATTCAACTGTTCATATTCCAAGCTTTGATCCTTTAGTCAAACCCCAGTCCACAATGTCATTGTTTGCCCTTTTCATTATTTTCACCATCCAAGTTGAAGGTCATCCCTTGAATGTTGAGGAGGTTGTATGAGCTAACAGAGGATTTCCCCACTCTCAGAGAGAGGTGATTTAGGGAGATCAAAAAGTACGAGGTCGAGGAAGCTGCCAAGCGTAAGGCTACGGCCTTTCACCTTCATCCTATTTATCCCATTCCTCTTGCAACCATTCATCCTCCTATCCTAGAGCATAATAACTCCATATCTGAGTCACCTGCTGAGAGTGTCAATTCTTTTAAAATGGCCATAGAGTTCCCTCATGATGGGTCTGAGAAGGCTGAAGGTTCTTTAAGAGCCTCGTCTTCAAATTAGGTAGAGTCACCAGACCATATCGTGTCATCAAATCATGCTGAGCCTTCTCAGGGGTCAGATTGCTCCATATAAGTACTTTCGTATCACGAGGAGCTGAGAGTGGATGTTGTAAATCCACTATTTATAGATTCTATTCATCTCTTCGCTCTTCTAGGGCAACACTTCATAGTAACTACTCATGCCCAAGGTGTTGTCCCTCCTGGTGTCGTCCGGGCTAAAAATGAAGACGATGATGAAGATACAGTCGAGGGCACACTTGATACATACTGTGCTGGATCCTATGTCAGTAAAGATACTGAAATTGACCTCCTATTATGGAGACATCAATATGGCATTGGACCTTCCATTACTATGAGAGCACCCTCAGTGGACGAGAGAGCATTCCAAGGCTAAGAGGGTGGGGTTTGCGTATGTGGAAAATTGTTTAGGGTCGACTTTAGGCTACTTGTATATCCTATTGTATGAGCTATTTTAGACAGTCTTGGTCTCGCCCCTACCCAACTTTCACCTAATTCCTGGAGAGTTATCCTCGACTTTGTTGCCTTGTGGAAGGTAGTTTAACATACAGACCTTCCAGTTAGTGTCTTCAGAGGATTCTACATTGTCTCTTCCCCCAAGACTCAGCCTGGCTACTCTCATCTCGTAACCATGAAGTCTGAAAAGAAAGCTCTAATGGTTACCCAGACTTCCAACCATAACTGGAAACCTCATTACTTCTTTATTTTTGGTGCTTGGGAATTCGACCCTGATGTCCCTTGCACTACCTCTGAGCCTCGAGTTCCTCAACTATGGGAAAAATCTCCCATGTTGGCTAAAGCTAATCTAGGCTTAAGAATTGAAGCCACAAAAGGAAACAAAGAAAGGAAGGGGGTCTTGTACAATTCAAGCAGTTTATGACCCCATACTTCTTAGAGCATATGGGTATGGGGGTGGACCCCTTATTTAGGCTATGTAAGTGTTAACATAATTTTTCTAACTGTTGTGACGTATTTCATATATTGGACCTTATCATCTCATTTTCTTCACTGTAGATCAACCACTAAACACTTTTGAGGCCGCGTGGAAGATGGCAGCTCCAAGCTTACCCAATTTACTCAAATAAGTAGTCAAGAAGGTGGCCCCTGTGCCTCAAACTAGGAAATCCACAATTACCAACCCCATCTAGGCCGAGGGGTCCAGGAAATGAAAAGAGGGCTAGGAAAATCTCCCCATAACCCATCGGAGAAAGAAGAGTAAGGACATCCTATCCAAGATCGGGATGAGTCAAGCCATCCCTATCTCCTCTGAGGATGCCTTACTGCACGCCTGGAGAATCTAAAAAGTAGCCCCGACTCTACCTTGGGGAGTAAAGAAAAAGCCATTGAATTCCTCACTTCTAACACCTCAAAGTCTGATAGAAGGTTTTTGGAGCCCACTAACATCTCCCTGATGAATGACTTCGTCCTTCACAAACCTATCCAAGCAAGTCATCGTGTTCTTTTCACATTTTGTCACAACTATAAGTTCATCTCATGTTGACATATCTTGTCTTATGTATACAACTATCTGCATTCAAAAACTCCACTACTGGATCGATAAGAAGGTCCCTAAGATTTATCAGGGTTGCTAGCCATCAGAAACGATGAGACTCAGAGGAGTCACATTTCAGAACTGGAAACTGAGGTTGAGAACCTAAAGAAATAACACTCTGAGGCTATCACCAACCTAAACACCAGCCAAATGAAGCTATCAAGTCTCTGAACAACAAGAATACAAATGAGATTGCTGGGAAGGTAAAAGAGATCGTCGACAGTAAGATCTCGGAGCCCAAAAAGCAGGCTGTATAGGTCTTCAAATCTTATGAGGAGTTATTGGGATACAGTGTGCAGTACCTTGAAAGAGTATATCACACTGGTTACCTCTGGGAAATAATGAAGTTCCATAAGATCGCTCATCTATCGGAGAAGCTGAAGACCTTCAGTTTGGAGGACTCGCTAGATATGATAGCCTTAAGTCAGGTTAAGGGGTCGAAGAAACAGGAGCCTACAACTCAAACTATAAACCTGTTGGATGAGATGGATCCCTTCGATGATGTTGAAGCTGATAGAATTGTCGCTCGGGATGTGTCAGCTTCTGAGGAAACCCAGAACTTGAACGTTGAAGAGACGAACCCCCAAGCTTAAATTTTTCTCAGTCTTTTAATTTTCTTGGCGACCGCCTGTGGCCTAATGCCCCTCATGGTTGAAAATACTTCTGAACACTTGATATGTTTTTGTAATTTATGGAAGCATCAACTCTTCTCTTGAACACTTATGATCTTGAACTTGAATGAAAAAAATGCTCTTGTTATTTATTGTCATATTCTGAATGAATGAATTGTATTTCTTCCCATATTTATGAGTTGTCCTTATTTGCTTATATGTATGCCGTCTTCTGATGTTTAATCAAGTACCCATAATTAAAATGTCTTATAATCTTGATATCACCAACTAATTAAATAATGCACACATAGTCCCATATTTAGACAAGATGAGTATAAGTGATAGATTCGGTAGTATGAGCATTGTCTCATTTTAAGACGAGATAAATATAATAATGTTTAACATGAATTTTAATTCACCACCAAATTATGTAAGTCCCCTCCAGTTATTTTGAGAGTGTATGGACGAGAGTCATCTCGTCCATGCACTTTCGTTTCAGTCGAGAGAGTATATCCACCAAATTAATGATGTTTAATATAAACCACAACTAAGTGAGTTTTAAATTTGAATTCACCAAATTATGGTGTTTGCATCACTAGTCCCCTCTCTCCGTTTTGAGAGTGTATGGACGAGAGCAATCTCGTCCATGCACTGTCGTCTCGGCCGGGAGAGTATATCCACCAAATTAATGATGTTTACCATGAACCAAAACTAAGTGATTTTTAAATTTGAATTCACTAAATTATGGTGTTTGCATCACAACTAAGTGATTCCCCCCTCTCGGTGTTATCGAGAGTCCATGGATGAGGATAGAAAGTTAAATAAACTTCACCACAAATGATGTTTTATAGTTTAATATGAATTAATACATACAATCTAAAATTACTTATACAACAGAATAGGATAGAACACTTGAGAAATTTTCCATTGATTTTACATTCATAATCTTCTTCTCATATATATATATATACAAATGAAATGTATACAAAATTCCAACAATAAGTGGTTTTTGAGATGATCGCCATTCCATGGATAGGAGAATGGCTCTCCATCTAAGTTCTCCAGTCGGTACATTCCTGGAACCACTTCTTCAACCACTCAATCGGGAGCATGCCAGTCAGGATGAAGTTTAATGGGCTTCTGTCAAGTCTTCTTTAGAACTAGGTCTCCTACTGCCAACAGCCAGGCCTCACTCTCTTATTATATAATTTTGATGTCCTTTGTTGGTAGGCAGCTTGCCTAACCTCAGCGTCCTCTCTTCTCTCTTCCACTAGGTCCAGATCCAATCTGTGTTCTGCAACATTCACCTCTGGGTCATATATCTAGACCCTGTGGGTTGGGAGAAAATTCTCTGTTGGCACTACGGCCTCTGAGACATAGGATAACATGGACGGGGTTTCCCCTATTGGTGTCCTCTTTATCATCTTATAGGCCCAAAGGATGACGTGCACCTCTTCAGTCCATCTTCCCTCGGCATCTTCCAACATTTTCTTGAACCCATCAAGGATTGTTCTATCACCCCATAACCCCATCAGGATATAATTAACAAAACAGTTTACAAACCACACTTGTTATTTATTTATTTTGTAATACACATTAAAACAACTTCAAGGTTAAAATGCAGAATACTAAAAATCCAATCGTTTTAAGGAGAAATAATTTATGCAAAACTCCCATACCATTTAACTTAATTACAACTAGTAGAATGTATAAAACAAAACTAACAAGACCCTACTACTATTTACTCAACCTCCTAGACCCGGCAGTGGCAGCTTCAGAACCTGAAAATGTAAACATATAAAACCATGAGTTTAAAAACTCAGTGAATGTACTACATATCTATATAGTAAAATTAGTATTTTAACATCTCAAAATCTCAATATATATCCATCTCTATGCCAAATTAGTCCACATACATATCCGGAGTTAATAAACCCCACATCTCCTGCCCGTAGGCAATAATCATATCCATAGGTTTTAATAACCAAGCATCTCCTGAATTGCATAGCAACTCAACATATCTTGACTTTTATAAAGCCATATCATCTCAACATCTCTTAAATTTTAATAATCCATAACATCTCAACATATCATCTTGATATATAATACATACACATCATATCCAAAATAAACTCAGTAAGTACACTCACATTGGGTTGTCAACTAGCTATTCACGTTTCCCTCGAGTGGAGCTGGACTGGGTTGATTTGACCTTACACCTATTAATACAACTAAATCAGTACTGAATCTCAATAATAAGTATTATCTTAACATATTTATGTAACTTTCAATGACTATACAACAACAATATAATTCTACGCAAGTCACATTCCATGAAACATGTGTAAAGACAAAACCATGGTATACATGTTGATAAAGTTATGGACATTCAACCGTAGGAAATACTTCATAAGGAATTTATAACTAAACCCAAGTAAATATGAAAGAATACTTCTCAATGTATAGGCACATGAAACATGTACTCAAAATACTCCGTGGAAAGAGGAGATAACAATATTCTTTTATGGGTTATCCAGTATGACCTCAAATTATTGTCCTCTATACTCAACCATCCTATATTCACAAATTGTATAAATACAGGTGTCCAACCTTATCAATATGAAAACATATATGAATATACTTTCCATTACAAGTGACGGTGTAATTTTTCAACCTTCCTAGGGTAAGTTATGACCATTTCTTTACCACACAAGAAATCTTCCCTACAAGCTCCTCTATTGTTCCTTCAACTTCCAAGAATTTTCATGATTTTTATCCATCATAAATTTTCTTGATTTTCAACCCATTTTCATTACACGTACTGAGTAGTACAGAATTAAAGTTTCATAGTTTTTTGACTTCATTTACTATCTCAAAAGCTTGAGCAAACTCAGGGCATACCGAAATGAAATACACAAACAACAACTATATACCAACTTGCAACCATCACTAAGGCCTAAACACAAGGATTTAAATTTTAATTCTCGTTTATGATATGAATATATGAGTCTAATTTCATATCCAATTGGAATTTCTCAATTCCAGTAAGCACACAAAGAGATATACAAGTTTGAATACAAGGGTTTCAATACAAAGCAATATGACCTATAAACACCACTTATCTCACATAGGAACCAATACATATTATCACAAAGTATGATGGAATTTTTATCAATAATTAACGATTTATATACTTTGAAATAAGTATAATACAAGATTAAAACAATATTAACACATAATTTTACCTTGGAAACACTTTAAGGATTTTCTTGGAATTTTTCTAGCTTTTCTTGAAATCTTTTCTTCCTTAAACTTCAACTTTCTCTTTCCTCAAGCAAAAACTCTCCAAAACTCAACCTAGGGTTTTATTTGCCGAAGAAATAGCTTATAAGAAGAGTTTTAAGTATTCCAAGGAATGCCTCCTTTCCATCCAATCAAATTAAACCACTTGGTGTACTAAAAGACAATTTTCCACTTAAAGGGAATGGACAGATTTGCCCATTGTTCATAAATTCGGCTTAACTTCTTACTCGGACATCCATTTGATGCACCGTTTGTTGTGTTACAACCCTAACTCACATGTCTACAACTATCGATTGTTCAACTAAAGTCATTTGTAATTTTTAAGGGTAAAAACTAGTCTTAAACAAGAACATTTGTATCGAAAATAACAAAATTTTGTGATTGTACATAACTCGACATTTCACGATTTATTAAAGTAGTATTAGACTAAACATAATCACTTAACATTAGATATAATAATAAAACATTATTCATATCACATAATATAATCATGATTTAAATATAATTTATCATATTTATATTTGGGTTGTCACAACTTCCCCCCTTAGAAAATTTCATCCCCGAAATTTAATATAAAGGCCACTTACCAAACAAATGAGGATATTGTTTCTTCATGCTGTCCTCCATTTCCCAAGTTTCTTATTTAATTACATGGACCGTCCACATAAATTTCACTAAGGGAATAACTTTATTTCTCAATACTTTCTCCTTACGATCAATAATTTCCATCGGTTCCTCGATGTACGACAAGTCTTCCTTCAGTTCAGTAGGTTATGTTTTCAATTGATGAGATGGATCTGCCAAATACTTATGAAGCATCGATACGTGAAACACATCATGTAAATGGGATAAATCTAGAGGTAAAGTTAATCTATATGCCAGGGTCCCAATTCTTTCTAGCACTTCATATGGTCCAATGTATTTTGGACTTAGTTTCCCCTTTTTCCCAAATCTCATGACGCCTTTCCATGGTGAAATACGTAGGAATACAAAATCTCCCTTCTAAAATTCCAATGGACACTTCCTTTTATCTGCATAAATTTTTTACCTGCTTTGCGCTATCTTTATCTGTTCCCGAATTATTTTAATCTTTTCTGTTGTCATATCTATCAATTCAGGACCCAAAAGTTTCTTTTCACCTACTTCATCCCAACACAAAGGCATTCTACATATCCTCCCATATAAAGCTTCATATGGAGCCATACTAATGGTGGACTGATAACTATTATTATACGAAAATTCCATCAATGGTAAATGATGATCCCAACTACCCTTGTAGTCGAATACACAAGCTCGTAACATGTCTTTTAATATTTGAATCATTCTTTCAGATTGCCCATCGGTTTGTGGATGAAATGCAGTGCTGAACTTCAAACTTGTGCCCATGGCATTCTATAAACGAGGCCAAAACTCAAAAGTGAACGTTGGATCTCAATCTGATACAATTGACACTGGTGCCCCATGTAAACGGATAATCTCATCAACGTACATACATGCATACTTGTCAACAATGTAGGTGGTCTTAACTGGAAGAAAATGGTCCGACTTTATCAATCGGTATACTATCACCCAAATAGAATCATTCCCTTTTGGTGACCGTGGTAATCCTGTAAAAAAATCCATCATTATATGCTCCCACTTCCATTCCGGAATAGGCAATGATTGCAATAATCCTGCCGGCTTCTAATGCTCCGCTTTCACTTGCTGACATACTAAACATTTAGCTATAAATTCTGCAATCTCATGTTTCATATTATTCCACCAGTAATACCCTTTCAAATCTCTATACATTTTGGTACCTCCCGGATGCATAGAGTAAATAGAACTATGGGCCTCTTATAATATATCCTTCTTTAAGGGTGGATCATTCGGTACACAAATCCTGTTTTTATAACACAATGATTCATCATTCTTAATTTCAAAGTCACTCTCTTTACCATCCAGGATATTTTGTTTCTTCTTCTCAAAGAATGAATCATTGACCTGCAAATTTCTTATGCGTTATGCCAATAAAGGTCTCACTATAACATGTGCTAATAAGCCTCCCCTTTTTGAAAAACTTATTTCAATGCCCATCGATGCCAAGTCAAGGATATTTCCCACACATGCACACTGTATGCAACCTATAATCCCCAATGATTTTTGACTCGAAGCATCTCCTACGATATTGGCCTTACTAGGATGATGATGAATGGCACAGTCATAGTCTTTAATCGGCTCTATCCAATGCCTCTGCCTCAAATTCAAGTCTCTCTGTGTAAATAAATACTTCAAACTTTGATGGTGAGTGAAAATTTCACACGTCTCTCCATATAAATGATGTCTCCATAATTTCAGGGCAAAAACAATAGCCACAAGTTCTAAATCGTGGGTAGGATAATTATGTTCATTCATCTTCAACTGTATAGATGCATAAGAAATTACCTTTCCATGTTGCATGAAAACACAACCCAGACCCTGATGTGAAGCGTCATTATAAATCACAAAACCTTCTCCACTAGATGGAACAATGAGAAGTGGAGCTAATACTAGTCTATTTTTAAACTTTTCAAAGCTGTACTGACATTCATCACTACACACAAATTTCACTTCCTTTCGGGTTAATTTAGTCAACGGTAAGGCTATAGATGAAAACCCTTTATGAATCTTATATAATATCCAGCCAATCCTAGGAAACTCCTTATCTCCGTTACATTTCTTGGTCTTTCCCATTGCACAATTGGCTCTACCTTCTTATGGTCAACATAAATTCCATCTCCCGAAACAACATGCCCCAGAATTACTACCTGATTCAACCAAAACTCACATTTGCCAAACTTAGCAAACAATTGACTATCTCGCAAAACTTGCAATACAACTCTTAGATGCTTCTCATGTTCCTCTTGTCTAGGTGAGTATATCAAAACATCATCGATAAAGACAATCATAAATGAATCTATGAAAGGATGAAATACCCGATTCATTAAATCCATAAACAATGCAGGAGCATTTGTTAACCCAAATGACGATACCAAAAATTCATAATGACCATAGCGAGAACGAAAAGCTGTCTTAGAAATGTCACAATCTCTCACCCTTAATTGATGACAACCCAATCTCAAATCAATTTTTGAAAACACTTTAGCACCCTGCAATTGATCAAACAAATCATCAATACGAGGCAATGGATATTTATTTCAAATTGTTACCTTGTTCAACTGCCGATAATCAATGTGAAGTCGCATGGTTCCATCTTTCTTTTTCACAAATAATAGCGGAGCACCCCATGGTGATACACTGGGTCGAATAAAACCTCTGTCTAGCAAATCTTGTAGTTGAAACTTTAACTCCTTTAGTTCCACAGGTGCCATTCTATATGGAGAAATAGAAACTGGAGCTGTTCCAGGCACTAAATCGATAGTAAACTCTACCTCTTTGCTAGGTGGCAATCCTGGTAATTCATCTGGGAACACATCTGCAAAATCCTTAACTACTGGGATATCTTCTAATTTTTTCAATTCCCTGTTTGTATCCACAATATATGCTAAAAAGCCTTGACAACCCTTATTTAATAATTTCCTCGCCCGAAGGGCCGAAATAAGATAGTTTGGAACCACATTTCTTTCCCCAATAAATTTGAATTCTTCCTCCCCCAGCATATTAAATGTAACCTCCTTAAGAAAACAGTCAATCGATGCATGGTAGGAAGATAACCAGTCCATACCCAAGATAATATCAAAATCTCGAATATCTAGTGGAATTAAATCAATGGTTAACTCCCTCTCCCCCACATACAATACATAATTTTTATACACAAGATCCATTAACATCACATCCCCCACAGTTGTAGAAATATATAAACCATAATCTAGATAAGAACATGGTCTACCCAAATGCATGGTAACTGATAGTGCTACCAATGAATGAGTAGAACCTGGATCAATAAGTACGTAAGCATGTTTGTTCATGACAAAAAATGTACCTGTCACCACCTCTGGAGTAGCCTGAGCATCCTGTAAAGTCATAGAAAATATTCTTCCCGGAGCTCTGGAACCACTAGCCTGTCCTCTACCTCCTCCTCTCCCTATGCCTCCAGGTGATGAACCTCGACTAGTAGTAGCTAATTGAATCCCTCCCAGTAGCATAGGACAGTTATTTTTGGTATGACCAATTTGATGACAGTGATAACACTCTACCCCCTTTAACTTGGGATAATCTGGACTGATATGGCCCTCAGCTTTGCAAAAATAGCATGTAACAGGCTTAAACTGCCCATTATCATTCTCCTGTTCTCTATTCTGTTGGCCCATCGATCCTGCACCCTTAAAACTGCTTCGTGTCGTATTCTGAACAAAATTTCCAGACCCTCTACCACGCTGAAATCTTTGACTCCCCTGTTTCGAGTATTCTATGTTGCCTTCTTTTTGCTGAGATGGATCAAATCTACCCCTCTTTCACCTTTGTTCCCTATTCTTTATTGCATCATTAACATCTCCTTCAACCATCATAGCTTTGTTAACTAAAGAAGTATAATCGACCATTTCAAGTGCAGTGAGTCTAGACTTGATAACCAAATTCAACCCATCCTGAAATCTGGTGCATTTGTCCTCCTTATTGTGTAAGAAACGTAATGAAAATCGAGACAAAGATATAAATTTAATTTCATACTCCCTGACCGACATATTCCCCCGAGTCAATGATAAAAATTATCTCTCTTTTTTCTTTTGATACATGCGAGGAAAATCCCTTTCATATAAGACTTTAATAAAGGAATCCTAAGTAATGACCTCACCTCCCTCCGCAGTAAGCAATAAATGTTTGGAAAACTCCCACCAATATTTAGTTGCGCCCTTTAACATGAAAGTAGCCAAAATTACCTTCTGCGCGCCAGGTACATTCATCTCCCCGAAGATAGTTTCCGTGTCTCTAACCCAGACCTTAACTTCTAAAGGATCTATAGAACCTGAGAATGATGGGGGGTTCAATTTGACAAACTTCTTGTACAGATAATTCTTCTCCTCTCGTTGTATTTATCTTTCTCTTCTGGCCAAAGTCTTCTCCTCCAAGTATTCGGCATGCTGTTATGCTATTTGCGTCATAAACATGTTTTGTTGTTCTGCCATTAAAGTCATGGCACGAGCCATTTTCTGCATATCTGTAAGCTGTTCAGGAGCCCCCTCTACATTATTTGGATTTTATTGGTTTGCTGTATTTGAAGACTCCTCATCCACCCTCTCATGAACATTTCCTCCTTCCATATCTTACTATCTGTCATAAACCACAATTACAGAAACAAGAATACAACATTTATTTCTAACATAATGGTTAGTATTTCTCACAAGTTAAAATAAATGACCCACACCACGCTATTTCTGCCACTGCCACATCTAGACACTCTAACCCCAGAATATAAAAACCTAAATCTCTGATACAAAGTTTTCACTCCCTAACCCCATTAAGATATAATTAACTAAATAGTTCACAAACCACACTTGTTATTTATTTATTTATTTATTTATTTTGTAATACACATTAAAACAACTTCAAGGTTAAAATGCAGAATACTAAAAATCCAATCGTTTTGAGGAGACATAATTTATAAAAAAACTCCCAAACCATTTAACTTAACTACAACTAGTAGAATGTATAAAACAAAACTAACAAGACCCTACTACTATTTACTCAACCTCCTAGACCTGGCAGTGGCAGCTTCAGAACCTGAAAATGTAAACATATAAAACTATGAGTTTAAAAACTCAGTGAATGTACTACATCTCTATATAGTAAAATTAGTATTTTAACATCTCAACATATCAATATATATCCATCTCTGTGCCAAATTAGGCCACATACATATCCGGAGTTAATAAACCCCACATCTCCTGCCCGTAGGCAATAATCATATCCATAGGTTTTAATAACCAAGCATCTCCTGAATTGCATAGCAACTCAACATATCTTGACTTTCATAAAGCCATATCATCTCAACATCTCTTAAATTTTAATAATCCATAACATCTCAACATATCATGACTTTTAATAAGCCATATCATCTCGATATATAATACATACACATCATATCCAAAAAAAACTCAGTAAGTACACTCACATTGGGTTGTCAACTAGCTATTCACGTTTCACTCGAGTGGAGTTGAATTGGGTTGATTTGACCTTACACCCATTAATACAACTAAATCAGTACTGAATCTCAATCATAAGTATTATCTTAACATATCTATGTAACTTTCAATGACTATACAACAACAATATAATTCTACTCAAGTCACATTCCATGAAACATGTGTAACGACAAAACCATGGTATACATGTTGATAAAGTTATGGACATTCAACCGTAGGAAATGCTTCATAAGGAATTTATAACTAAACCCAAGTAAATATGAAAGCATACTTCTCAATGTATATGCACATGAAACATGTACTCAAAATACTCCGTGGAAAGAGGAGATAACAATATTCTTTTATTGGTTATCCAGTATGGCCTCAAATTATTGTCCTCTATACTCAACCATCCTATATTCTTAAATTGTATAAATACAGGTGTCCAAACTTATCAATATGAAAACATATATGAATATACTTTCCATTACAAGTGACGGTGTAATTTTTCAACCTTCCTAGGGTAAGTTATGACCATTTCTTTACCACACAAGAAATCTTCCCTACAAGCTCCTCTATTGTTCCTTCAACTTCCAAGAATTTTCATGAGTTTTATCCGCCATAAATTTGCATGATTTTCAACTCGTTTTCATTACACGTACTGAATAGTACAGAATTAAAGTTTCATAATTTTTTGACTTCATTTGCTATCATAAAAGCTTGACCAAACTCAGGGCATACCGAAATGAAATATACAAACAACAACTATATACCAACTTGCAACCATCACTAAGGCCTAACCACAAGGATTTAAATTCTAATTCTCGTTTATGATATGAATATATGAGTCTAATTTCATATCCAATTGGAATTTCTCAATTCCAGTAAGCATACAAAGAGATATACAAGTTTGAATACAAGGGTTTCAATACAAAGCAATATGACCTATAAACACCACTTATCTCACATAGGAACCAATACATATTATCACAAAGTATGATGGAATTTTTATCAATAATTCACGATTTATATACTTTGAAATAAGTATAATACAAGATTAAAGCAATATTAACACATAATTTTACCTTGGAAACACTTTAAGGATTTTCTTGGAATTTTCCTAGATTTTCTTGAAATCTTTTCTTCCTTAAACTTCAACTTTCTCTTTCCTCAAGCAAAAACTCTCCAAAACTTAACCTAGGGTTTTATTTGCTGAAGAAATAGCTTATAAGAAGAGTTTTAAGTATTCCAAGGAATGACTCCTTTCCATCCAATCAAATTAAACCACTTGGTGTACTAAAAGATAATTTTCCACTTAAAGGGAATGGACATATTTGCACTTGGTGATCGTACAATTTTGGTGTACTAAATAATTTTTTTTTGTGATCGTACATAACTAGACATTTCAAGATTTATTAAAGTAGGATTAGACTAAACATAATCACTTAACGTTAGATATACTAATAACACATTTATTCATATCACATAATATAATCATGATTTAAATATAATTTATCATAATTATATCCGGGTTGTCACAGTTTCTGTTCGTTTCCTCTATCTGACCATTGGCCCGGGTTCATCCTGGAGTTAAAAAGAAATAATTAATGCCGACCCGCTCACAGTACTTCTTGAGGTTCTTAAATTGCTTCCAATTATTTGAAATCAAATTGTTTGGCCGGCCTTATCTACAGATAGTGTTTTTCCAAATAAATTGGAAGGCTTTCTTCTCTGTTATCATGATCATCACCTCGGCCTCCACCTACTGCAAAAAATAATTGATAGCTACAGTCAAATATCAACAATTTTTCACATCCCTTGGCAATGGTCCTACTAAATAAATCTCCCAAACTGCAAATGGCCAAAAGGAAGTGATAAAAGTCAGAGGCTAGTGAGGCTGATGAGGAATGGTTTCAAACCGTTGTCACATTTCGTCACGTATGAAACCGCATCCTTGGCTAATGATGACCACCAATATCCCCGATTGATGATTCTGCTCGCTAATGATCTTCCTCCTATATGACTGGAGCAAGACTCCTCGTGCACATATTTCAAAATATACTTTACCTCAGACGGATGAACACATATGAGTAGAGGGAGTATGAATCCTTTCTTGTACATGATATCTCCTATGGTGGATAACTTTTCCTCTTTGTACCTTAACTTCTTCTTCTCGGCCTTTAAATCGGGCAATTCCCCATCCCTGATTATCGGATGATAGGATCCATCCAAGAATCTCCCATGTTCATGTAATGACCCCACTTTTATGTTCATATATAGTTGTAGATGTTTTATTATTTCATATGTGATATCGATAATGTTATTGTATTATTTTTAGTCTAATCCTCCCTTCATAAATCATGAAATATCAAATTAGTTACAAACATAAAATTTTAAAGTTTTCAGTAGGAATGTTCATATTAGAGACTAGTTTTGACCATTATGATATAACAATTGACTTGAGGTAAAATCTAAAAAGTTGTATATATATGAATTATGTTTGTAATACAACAAACGATGTGCTAAACAGAGGTCCGAGAAAGAAGTTATACCAAAATTACAAAATAAGGGTAAATCTGTCCATCTTTTAAGTCGTATTTTGTCTTATTATCACACCATGTGTTATATTTTGATTGGTTGGAAGGGGTGGACGATTTGGCCGAACTAAACACTTTGAAATAACTTCCTTCTTCATCAAAATGGATTAAATCAAAGTCTTATAGCATATCCTAAGTTAAAAGATAAGTTTTGGAGTAGAAAATGTAATTTTATGGACTTAATTTTGAAATAATGAAAGTTTCAAGGACTAAAATGAAATATATAAAGTACCATTTTATAAATAAAATATTTTCAAGGACCTCTAAGAAATATTGAAAATGTATGGTGTAATACTACTAAAATACCCTTCATGTGTAAAATGACACTTATACCCTTTATAACTTTACACCTCGCGCTTGACACCTCGTGTTGTATCTTGCCACCACACCTTACATGTGTCATCCATATAAACAAAGATAAAACTCATGTCGTCCATATAGATTAAGCTAAAACAAGTGTCTCCATTAGGTGAATAAAGACTTCAAGACAGCTCTGTTACATGATGCATCAATGCCGACTCACCATAATGAAAGCTTAGTCACCCAGACACGTGTCAACACCCAAATACCTTTGAAAAATGATAAATATAGCCCTTAGAATCAGTTCTTACACGAAATTACTCCAAAATATTATAAAGAAATAGTGGGAGAAAGTGCGGAAAAATTTAAGAAGAAGTTTCGTCGTAGTAATCCAAGACTCAATATCATAATTTCGAACTTCTGCTTTAGGTGAGTACTCTGACATTCCTTGTGCATTTTTAATTATATGATATTATGAAAACTATGTATATTTTGTGAACTTATTTTGATTCTCAAAATTCATCTAATACCGATAATTGATTCCTTGTGATATTTTATATTTGTCCATATAGACATATCGATTAAAATGAATATTGAAAATAAGATTCGGCTTAAGGGACCTCTTTTGCCGACTGACCTTCCCAGCTGGGTTATCGTTGGTGTGCCCTAAATTAGGCATTGTGACGAACAAGTTCGATTGACCCTAAACTACCGGGGAATAATACGATAGAAGAATAAATTATTGGAGTGTACTTGGCCATTAAAATGATATGATTGAAAGAAAAAGTTATTGCCTTTGATTTGTTGCATCCGGTCTATTATGAGCTATTCTCTTCTATATACTGTCATTCCAAATTATATACTGCAAGTTCCTATCCATATACGTATATGCCTTCTCTTTTGATTTGAATAGGCATCAATTTTCTGAAAAACATTAGAATGTCTGGAGATTGAATCACACTCGGCTTTTAGCTGACGTTGTAATAATTTTTCAGGATATAAGTAGGCTCGCGGAGGGAACATAAAAGGACTATGTTGAAGATTCAGCTTTTAGAGCTCTTTTTGTTATTTGAAATAAAATGTTTGTTTTATCATATAGAGCATGTTTGGCTCTTTTGTAATAAAAGTTTGTTTTACGTTGTAACTCTTTACTTTTAATATAAATTAAGTTTCCTTGTAGAAAGCTATGATGACGTAATTCCTTCACTTTCTATATTTTACGATTCATAACCATGTGATTGTATTTCCGTTGCAATTATTTTAAGAAATATTTTTAAATCCAGAATATTTGTTGCCTTGGTGGCATGTCAAGACACTCGTTCCCCACTACTATTTTGGGAAGGGCTCATGATAGAGGTGGTATCAGAGCATAGGTTATGAAACCATAGACTACCAAACATAAGTTTCGAACGTTAAAGATTTTAAGTTTCCATACATAGGATATAGGATGAAATATCCAACTTATGTTATGAGCCTCCATATGCCATATATATATATATATATATATATATATATATATATATATATATATATATATATATATATATATATATATATATATATATATATATATATATATATGATTGTTTATAATTAATTATTCTTCTAAATTGCAATCTTGGAAAAGTATAATGCATCTTACGTTTGGCCATGACTGTAGAAAATGACCAAGACAAAATTAACTCTGGGAACTAGTGGTTTAATTATGGAAGGACTGGAAGATGCAAACAAGGTGATTGAGAGTCTAGTAAAGATTGTGGAGCATCATGTGAATAATGGAGAAAGAAGGAATCCTGACCTAAGTAGATATACTATTGAATAGTTCAAGAAGTTAAATTCGCCATCTTTTAAAGGTACTCCTAACCCCACTGAAGTAGAAAGTTGGGTGATGCAGATGGAAAACATTCTCGATGTTCTTAAGTGTATCAATGAACAAAGAGTTTCATTTGCAACGTTCATGTTAGAAGGTGAAGCCGAACATTGGTGGAGAATGACTAAGATAATACACGAGGAAAGGAATAACCCTATAGGTTGTAATGACTTCTTAGTGATCTTCTACGAGAAATACTTTCCCGAAATGGTGCAAGACCAAAAAGCCGCTAACTTCATGAGTCTGGTTCAAGGAAATATGACGATTAGTCAATATGAGGCAAAGTTTACTCAGTTATCCCATTTTGCACCTCATGTTGTGAAAAATGATGTTTTAAAAGCCAAGAAGTTTGAACGTGGGTTGAGGTTGAATATTCGTAGTCGAATTTCCATCCTGAAATTGACCTCGTATAATGACGTGGTGACTAGGGCAACAATAGCCGAGAAGGATAGTGAAAATTATAATCAAGTTAGAGAGGTAAAGAGGAAGTTTAGAGAACAAATAACCCCAATAACAAACCCTTTAGGACTATACCTAACATAGGGCAACCTTTGGTAAACAAACCCTTTAATGTTGATAGATGGCAACGATGCGCTAATATTCACAGGGGCTACCATGATATTTGGAGAGTGCAAGTTGCTTTGGTTGTGGACAAAAGGGACATAAAATGAGAGATTTCGTTAATAAAGGGAAGGCGCCAATAAAGAATTTTAATGACAACAAGGATCATGGTAGACAAGGTAGAGTTTTAATCTTTTCGATGCAAAGGCTTCTAATAATAGTGTCAGGTACACTTTCTATATGTGCACAACCTTTTCAAGTTTTAATTGATCCTAGTTCAACCCATTCATTTATGTCTATACGTTTTGTTAATCTCTTTCCTAATATTCCTGAACCCTTAAATCATAGCATACACGTTTCTACTCCTTCGAGTGAGTTATTGACATGAACATTAGTATATAAGTCTTGCCTTATAGATGTTAGTAGTCATAAACTATTCGTCAATTTGATAATTTTAGACATAAGATATTTTGAAGTCATTTTGGGGATGGATTGGTTAGCATCGTATCATGACAAGGTAGATTATTTTGAGAATAGAGTTACTTTCCAAATCCCTATCCAACCAGAATTTAGTTTTGAAGGAATTGGCATCCTATCTCCATGCGTATTATCTCTGCAATGCAAGCTTGTAGTTTTCTTAAGAAGGGATGTCAAGGATTCCTTGCAAGTGTTATTGATTTGCAAACAAAAGATCATAGTTTAGAAGATATTCCTACAGCTAAATTTTTTCTAGATGATTTACCCAGTCTTCCTCCTAGTAGAGAAACAGAGTTTACGATTGACCTTATTCATGTCACTATACCAATATCGAAACCACCTTATCGTAAGGAACCTTTAGAATTAAGGGAATTAAAAGTTCAATTACAAGATCTGTTAGATAAGGGTTTTATTAGACCAAGTGTATCCCTTTGGGGTGCTCCAGTGTTATTTGTTAAAAAGAAGGATGGGGCGATGAGGTTAAATATAGATTATTGTGAACTAAATAAGGTGACCATTAAGAATAAATACCCCTTACCACATATAGATGATTTGTTTGACCAACTGCATGGTGCATAAGTATTTTATAAGATTGACCTTAGATCAGGCTATCACCAATTGAAGGTTAAGGAAGATGATATTTCGAAATCAGCTTTTCCTAGAAGATATGGTCACTATGAATTTTTTGTGATGCCATTTTGACTAACTAGTGCACCAGCCGCTTTTATGGATGTGATGAATAGAGTGTTTAGGAAATATTTGGATCAATGTGGGATTATTTTCATTGATGACATCCTTATTTATTCCAAAAGTCTTGAAGAACGCAAAAATCATTTAGAGACGGTGTTACAAATCCTTAGGAGAGAGAAATTATATGAAAAATTAAAGAAGTTTGAGTTTTGGTTGCTTAGCATCTCTTTTCTAGGACATGTCATATCCAAGGAGGGAGTGTTGATTGACACTCAAAAGATCAAGGCTATACTAGATTGGCCTAGACCAACTAATGTGACGGAGATTCGTAGTTTCCTTGGATTAACCGGTTAATATAGAAGATTTGTTGAAGGATTTCCCAGTATTGCCAAACCTCTATCTAGGTTAACACAAAATAAGGTGAAATATGAATGGTCTGAGGAAGTTGAGAATAGTTTTCAAGAACTTAAGAATCAATTAGTAACTGCCCCAATTTTGACTATTCTTTTAGAGACAGGGGGATTTGTGATTTATAGTGATGCTTCAAAAAATGGTTTGGGATGTGTGCTAATGAAAAATGGAAAAGTAGTAGCTTATGCCTCACTACAGTTAAAAACCCACGAGCAGAAATATCCAACCCATGACCTTGCATTAGCAGCTGTAATTTTTGCTCTTAAGATTTGGTGACATTGTTTGTATGGTGAGACTTGTGAGATTTATACCGATCATAAGAGTTTAAAATATACCTTTACCCAAAAAGAATTGAATATGAGACAAAGGAGGTGGTTAGAATTGATGAGGGATTATGATTTAAATATTCATTATCACCCACGAAAAGCTAATGTAGTAGCCAACGGTTTAAGTAGGAAGTCTACAACAAATTTAGAATATCTCATTACAAATAGGGAACCTTTGTTATGGGATTTGAGAAGTATAGAAATAGATGTATGTATTTATAGCAAAGGAGGAATAATAAAAAACTTACAAGTACAACCCATGTTGATGGAAATGATCAAAATTGCACAAGTAAATGACCCACAACTGAAGAAGATTTGAGAAGAAGTCATCGAGGGTAAGATAATTGAATTTGTGATACAAGGTGATATATTGAGGTTTGGAAATAGAGTGTGTGTGCCATGTGATGCCCAACTAAAGAGGAAATTTTTGGAGGAAAGTCATTACTCAAGATTAACATTTCATCTCGGATGTACAAAAATGTATAGGGATCTTCGAGAAGTATTTTGTTGGAATAACATGAAGAGGGAGATAGCATAATTTATATCTCAGTGTTTGGTTTGTCAATAAGTAAAGGCTGAACATAAAAAACCATCAGGATTACTGCAACCCTTACCTATCCCTGAGTGAAAATGGGAACATATTACTATGGATTTTCCAACAGGTTTACCAAGCAGTTCAATTGGTAATGATTCTATTTGGTTAATTATTGATAGGTTAACTAAATCTGCTCATTTTCTTGCCATTAATATTACCCATTCTTTAGAAAAGCTAGCTAAGTTGCACGTGCGGGAAATTATTAGGCTTCATGGAACCCCAATTTCAATTGTTTCTGATCGTGACCCTAGATTCGTGTATTGGTTCTGGAAAATCCTACAAGAAGCCATGGGAAAAAAATTTAATTTCATCACCGCTTTTCACCCTCAAACGGATGGACAATTAGAGAGAACCATTCAAACCTTAGAGGATATGCTTAGGGCATGTGTACTTGATTTGAAAGGGAATTGGGATGATCATTTACCATTAGTGGAATTTGAGTATAATATTAGTTACCAAGCCAGTATTCAAATGGCTCCATATGTGGCACTTAATGGTATAAGGTGTCGTCCCCCTGCATGTTGGGCAGGAGTTGGAGAAAGAAATTTTTTGGGACCAGAATTGATCCAGATCACAATAGAGAAGGTAAAATTGATACAAGATCGACTTCGAATCGCTCAAAGACATCAAAAGAGTTAAGTTGATAATTGACACCACCAAATAGAATTCCAAAGAGGAGATCATATGTTCTTACGAGTATCACCAGCAAAGGGAGTAATCCGATTTGGAAAGAAAGGGAAATTGAGTCCAAGATACACAGGACCTTTTGAAATCCTTGAAAGGATAGGAGTTGTTACGTATAAAATAGCCTTACCCCTTGAAATCTCTAGTGTGCATAATGTGTTTCACGTGTCAATGCTGAAGAAATACATCCCAGATCCAACACATATCTTAAGTCATGAACCTCTTCAAATTAGATAAGATTTAACCTACATTGAGCATGCAGTAGAAATTTTGGACCATAAAGAGCAAATATTAAGAACCAAGGTAATTCCACTGGTCAAAGTATTATGGCATAATCATATTGTTGAATAAGCAACATGGGAGCGGGAAGATTAAATAAAGGAGCGATATCCATACCTGTTTGAAAATTAATGTAAGTAAAGTTTGGGGACCAAACTTTTTAAAAAGAGGGTAGGCTGTAATGACCCCACTTTTATGTTCATATATAGTTGTAGATGTTGTATTATTTCATACGTGATATGGATAATGTTAATTTATTATTTTTAGTCTAATCGTCCCTTCATAAATCATGAAATATCAAATTAGTTACAAATATATAATTTTAAAGTTTTCGGTAGGAATGTTCATATTAAAGACTAGTTTTGACCATTATGATATAAAAATTCACTTGAGGTAAAAACTAAAAAGTTTTATATACAAGAATTAGGTTTGTAACACAATAAACGGTGTGTTAAGCGGAGGTCCGAGCAAGAACTTATACCGAAATTACGAAATAAGGGCAAATCTGTCCATACTTTATGTCGTATTTTATCTTATTACCACACCATGTTTTATATTTTGATTGGTTGGAAGGGGAGGATGGTTTGCCCGACTTAAACACTTTGAAATAACCTCATTCTTCATCAAAATGGATTAAATCAAAGTCTTATAGCATATCCTAAGTTAAAAGATAAGTTTTGGGGTAAAAAAATAATTTTATGAAATTTTAGGGACTTAATTCTGAAATAATGAAAGTTTCAAGGACTAAAATGAAATATGTAAAGGACCATTTTATTAATAAATTTTTTTCAAGGACCTCTAAGAAATATTGAAAATGTATGGTGTAATAGTACTAAAATACCCTTTATGTATAAAATGACCCTTATACCCTTAATAACTTTACACCTCGCGCTTTACACCTCGTGTTGTATCTTGCCACCACACCTTACATGTGTCATCCATATAAATAAATATAAAACACATGTCGTCCATGTAGAAGAATCTAAAACACGTGTCACCATTAGGTGAATAAAGACTGCAAGACAGCTCCATTACACGGCACATCAACACCGACTCACTAAAATGAAAGCTTAGTCACCTAGACACGTGTCAACACCCAAATACCTTTGAAAAATGATAAATATAGCCCTTAGGATCAGTTGTTACACGAAATTACTCTAAAAGATTATAAAGAAATAGTGAGAGAAAGTGAAGAAAAATTTAAGAAGAAGTTTCGTCGTAGTAATCCAAGACTCAATATCATAACTTCGAACTTCTGTTTTAGGTGAGTATTTTAACATTCCCTGTGCATTTTAATTATATGACATTATGAAAACTATGTTTATTTTGTGAACTTCTTTTATTCTCAAAATTCATCTGATATCGATAATTGATTCCTTGTGATATGTTTATATTTGTCCATATAGACATACCGATTAAAATGAATATTGAAAATGATATTGAACATTGAAATTAAGATTCGGCCTAAGGGATCTCTTTTACTGGTTGACCTTCCCGACTGGGTTATCGCTGGTGTGCCCTAAATAAGGAATTGTGACGAACAAGTTCAATTGACCCTCAACTACCGAGGAATAATACGGTATTAGAGTGTACTTGGCCATTAAAATGATATGATTGACATAAAAAGTTATTGCCTTTGATTTGTTGCATCCGTTCTATTCTGGGCTATTCCCTTCTATATACTGTCATTTGAAATTATATACTGCAAGTTCCTATCCATATATGTATATGCCTTCTCTTTTGATTTGAATAGGTATCAATTTTCTGAAAAACCTTGGAATGTCTGGAGATTGAATCTCACTCGGCTTTTAGCTGTCGTTGTAATAATTTTAAAGGAAATAAGTAGGCTCACAGAGGGAACATAAAAGGACTATGTTGAAGATTCAGCTTTTAGAGCTCTTTTTGTTATTTTAAATAAAATATTTGTTTTATCATATAAAGCATGTTTGGCTCTTTTGTAATAAAAGATTGTTTTACGTTGTAACTCTTTACATTTAACATAAATGAAGTTTCCTTTTAGAAAGCTCTGATGATGTAATTCCTTCACTTCCAGTATTTTACGATTCATAATCATGTGGTTGTATTTCCGTTGCATTTATTTTAAGAAATATTTTTAAATCAAGAATATTTGTTGCCTTGGTGGCATGGCAAGACATTTGTTCCCCACTACTATTTTCGGACGGGGTCGTGACAGTTCAAGTTCAAGAGAAATTCCGTAGTGATAAATTCCTCTTCAATGGTCGGTTGATGTAAGATCTCTATCGGTACCAACCTTCTAATTTTTGTTCTTGTAGCGGAAGCTAGTCTTGCCAAAGCATCGACTCGATTGTTATCTAGTCTAGGTATCCTCTTCAACTTCACCTCCCTGGAATGCTTTAATGTTTCCTTTTCCCTTCCAAGTTATTTGACCATTCTACCACCCTTGGCCTCATATACTCCCAAAATTTGATTCACCCCTACTCTGGAGTCACTATGAACCAAGAACTGGCCGACATTCAATGCTCTTGCAAGGGAAAGTCCTTTCAGAAGGGACACTTACTCTGACTCGTTATTAGAGGCTTTAAAATTGAACCTCAGAGCATATTTAATGTCAGTCCCATCTGAGGCCGACATAAAAAAACCTACTCCCCTTTTGACCTCGCACGAAGAGACATCAATAAACAAGTTCCACACAATACCTTCTTTAGAAAATTACCCTCTTATAGGATACCCCTCTTGAAAAGGTATCTTTATTCCTCATTCTCTGAAACCTTACGCCTTTCTATACTCGTCTCAACCTTATCTAGGGGGAGGCATATTCTTTTTTCTGGCTCATAAGATGAAGCCTCAATTTTATCTGCGTTGGCCTCATCCCATGTGAAGTCGACTACAAAATTAGCTTGGGCCTACGCCTTGATGGCCATTCTTGGCTGGTAGATGATATCAAATTCTCCCAACTATATTGCCGAGGACATCAACCTACCCGATTGCTCAGATTTATGGATGACCTGTCTAAGAGGAGAGTTAGTGAGGATGACCATAGTATGTGCTTGGAAGTATGAATTCATTTTCCTTGAGTCATGGATTAAAGCATAGGCCAACGTCTCCATTTTGGGATATCTCTACTCGGCCCCTTGAAGGGCCTTATTGTTGAAGTACACTGGCTTTTGCACACCATCTTTATCTCTAAAAATAGCAGTGCTAATGGCCGACTCCGACACAATGAGGTATAAATACAACTTTTCTCCCTAAACTGGTCTTGACAGCATGAGTGGAGAGATGAGGTAGGTCTTCAATTCTTAAAAGGCCTTATCACACTCCTCATTCTACTCAAAATCTTTCTTCAGCACCTTGAAAAAATGAAGACACTTATCGTTAGCTCTGAATACGAACTTGTTCAATGTTGCCACCCGCCTAGTTAACTTCTGAACATCTTTTATCGTCATTGGAGTCTTCATCTCTGTCAGATCTTTGATCTTTTCGGGGTTGGCCTCAATTCCCCTTTTATTCATAATAAAGCCCAAGAACTTACATGCCTCTACACCGAAGACACACTTGGAAGGGTTGAGTTTCACCATATACTCATCCATAGTATCAAAAGTTCGCTCAAGGTAGGCCACATGAGTGTCGGCATTGAGACTCTTTATCAACATGTCATCGATATACACCTCCATTGTCTTCCCGGTCTTCTCATTGAATATCTTGTTTACCAATCTTAGATATGATGCCTCGACGTTCTTTATGTCGAAAGGCATGACCTTGTAAAAATAGGTTCTCTTGTTAGTTATGAAATATATATTCTCAGCATCGGTCGGGTCCATAAATATCTGATTATAACCTGAGTAAGCATCCATAAAAGTCATTAATTCGTGGTCGGTCGTGGCGTCAATCATCTGGTCTATCCTTGGCAGGGGAAAGCTGTCCTTGGGGCATGCTTTGTTCAAGTTCATAAAATCAACACACATCTTGTACTTGCCATTGGCCTTGGGGACAATGACAACATTTTCTAACCACTGAGGGTAGATTACTTCCCTGATGAAGTCGGCTTTCTTTAACTTCTTCTCCTTTTCTCTGATGATATTGTATTTCTCTCTAGAGTATACTCTCCTATGTCTGATCGGCTTTTCATCCTCAGCCACATTGACTTATGGCAGAGGACCTTTGGATCGATGCCGAGCATATCCTCATGGATCCAAGAAAAAATGCTTTGCCTCTTCTTGAAAAGTTTGACCAACTCCTCATTGATCTCCTTCTTCAGGGCTTTACCGATTTGGATGATTTTTTTTGACTCGTCCTTATTAAGGACGATGAATTCTACCTTTTCAGTAAATTTTCCCTTATTTAGCTTAGTCTCATCTCCGAGGTCAAGAGTATCAATGTTTTAAGTTTTAGTATCCCTTTTGTATGCCTCCCTCTCCTCAGCCGAGTTGAATTAGCATTCGTGTGCCTTAACTTAGTCACCCTGAACTTCCCTTAATCCATACGAACTCATGAATTTAATCATCTGGTGAACTGTTGAGGGCATGACCTCAAACTACTTGAGGGATACTCTTCCTAGGATTATAACGTAGGTTGAGTAGACGTTTTCATCCATAATAAAGAAATTGATCTTCTGCCTGAGGCATTTTGGGCAACTGCTCCCCATTCTAACTTCCATCTCATAAATTACAAAAGGATGCACCTTCTCTCCACTAAAAATGATGAGATTCTAGTGATACAGGATCAACCTTTTCTTGCTCAGCCCCATACCCTTGTAGCAATCCCAAAACATCACATCGACCGAGATGCCACCATCGACCAATATTCTGGGTACCTCATTGTAACAACCCATGATTTTTAAATCGGTTTTAATTATATTAACTCAGATTTCAAAAATAAAATAAAATTTTGGGATCTATTTAATTTTGGTATGTAAAAATGTTGGTTTTTATATATAAAAAGATGGTTTTAAGTGGAATTTAAATTGGGATTAAAATTTGAAAATTATAACTTTTTGTATAAAAATCGAGGGAGGATCCGATTCAAGGAGGAAAAAAACTAAATTAAAATATTAGATTGTACGATCGAGCTTAATTTATTTATGCAACTTCCTCTCGCCTTCAGCTATTACACCTCCAAATTTCAGCCAATTCCAGCAGTCCGTTTGTTCAAAATATTTTTTTAGTGCTTGTATCTGATTAAGACTCTAATTCTTTTTGGTATGTAAACATAAAGTGAGGAGTTTAGGACTTTTAAAACACATTTTAGCTTTCTCATAAATTAATAGCCTCCTATATTTTCATCTTCTTCCATCTAGAAAATCCTAGCCCCATTTAAACAAAGATTCAACCCATGATTTGAAAGCTTATTTGGTGTTTTCTCGAGTTTGGGCTAGAATGAGTTTTTATTATTTTCGCGAGAGGAAAGTAGTGGTATGATCAGAATTTTGAGGCAGAATATTATGAGTTTCTTGTGATGATTTTATTTTACGGGGTTTACGCAACATGTTTCTTGCTTCTCTCAAGAATAGTCATTTTGTTCCTTATTTATTTGTACTCATATTGTTGATATCATGACGTTTATTAGAATCTAAAATATTGATTTGATTTGAGATATTATAAATGTTGATGGGCACGGTGTCATGAAATTTTTATATGGCATGAAGAATGGTCACTCGACAATAGTCCAATAGTCCAATAACCAAAATGTGGTTTTACAAAACTTAGGTGCGGTGAGGTGTGGCCTGGTGACGTATTGATATGTTATTGAGAAATTAAATTGGTATAATGCTCGTATGTTGCATTGGACCTGAATTCAGATTCGTATTCTTGCATTTTATTCACCGTTAATTTTTTGAGCATCTATTCTTGTCATATTATGTACTTCCCCATATTTTTCTTTTAGTGGAAGGTTAGCGTGGATTTGGACGCTATGGATTTTTGGTAGATTTTAGAGCACAAAGTTTGGAGGATTTTATTTTTGTATAGCTTGGCAGTGTAATTTATTTAGAGAGATTAGTATTATTTTTGAGTAAAATAAATGTAATTATCTTGGAAACGTAAATTTTGGATTCATTATATTTATTTTGTGGAATATAGATGCTCTATACTAATTATTGAGGATTTAGTTTAGTTTTAATCTTAGTAGTGCCTCGAGTTTTTGCGCGGGGTATTACACTCATACCCATGAATAAGGATGGTAATCACTAATGGATCATCATATGGGGGCTAAGATCCTTTTAAAATCCAGCCTTGAGAAACCAAAAATAAGCTTATTCATATCAACTTTATTTCTTTTTACCTTCTTCGGCTCAATCGCTGCCGAATGCACTTATTTGGGTTTTGGAGAAAGAGCTTTGGCCTCTGCCACATGAGCCTTTCTGTCAGTAATTTCCTTTCCCCCTCTAGCAAGTCCTCCATAAATTATTTTGACTCCAAGGGAAATCATATTCAGCCGACCCTTAGGATCAATGATGGGAGGTGGCAGGTCAGGGTCTGTTTCATCATCATTATCGTCTGGGTCATCATTGTTTCGATTGGCTGGAGCATCAGGCTTTCACTTTTCATTACTCCTCTTTAGGGTCTCATTTCGGATACCCTTTGAACTGTTCTTGTGAACATACTTTCTTAACTTGCCAATTTTTAGCATTTTCTCAATCTCATCCCGAGAACGAAACATCTATCGGTCGTAAGGCCATGATCTTGGTGAAATTAATAGGCCATCTTAAAGATTCTTATTCCTCTTGTGAGGAGGAGCTCTCAACTTATCAGGCCATCTTAGAGATCGATCATTCTTTATCTCATTCAGGATATGCTCACAACCGATTGTCAGAGGGCTATAGTCAGCGAACTTATCATCCGTCGTCCTCTTCTTTCCATCCTTATTATTTTTCTATAACTTACCTCTGATGCTTATTCCCTTCTCATCTTCACCCTTAGTAGCCATCACCTCCTCCACATTCATCATTTTCCCGACCGTAGCCAAGAGTTCGACCACGGATTTAGGAGGATCTTCGAAAAGCTTCCAAAGGAGATTTCCATTCTGCAATCCTCCCATTAGGGAGATCATAATAATGCTCTCTTCATAATCTTCAACCATTAATTTCTCCTTATTGAACCTCAATATGTACTCCCTCATAATTTCATTCTTTCTATGCTTTATGTATATCAGGTGTGTCGTCTTCTTTTGGGGCCTCACACCAAAGCAAAAGTTGTGTATAAACCTCTCTGCTTACCGATTGAAATTATCTATTGAGTTTTTTAGGGAGAGAGGCGAACCATACATGAGAAGCTCCGGTAAGTATGCTAAAAAAGTCCCGACACCTCATCTCGTCTGAGACTGAGTAGATATCAACAACTGATTGGTATATCTCCACATAGTGGATGGGATAAGTGTTCCCATCATACTTAGGCATGGCCATCAGAGGCTTAAACTTTATCGGGGTTGTATAAATCACGATCTTTTCAACAAAGGGGGAGACTTCAGTGTAACCCCTATACAAGGGGTTTCGGGTCTTTAGAATATCCCCTATGTTGTCCTCCAATCGTTGTATATAATCATTCCAAGGCTTCTCGATCGCAGCTATAACCTCGACCTGGGCCACATTTTCTCCATCCCCCTCTCTGTCAGCTAGACAAACTGAGGGATCTCTGGTAACTATCCTCTGTCGTCTATTCACCTATCATTGTTCATCATCTCGACCTCAAGGAGGTCGATGGTCATCACATCTGTCATTCCTTCTAGAACTAATGATCAACCTTTGAGGTCATCACATCTGTCGGCCATGTCCCTGTGCTTATGCCGAGGAGGAAGATCTTTGAGTGGGGCCTGGGGTGGTGCCTTGGCCACTAGATCTGGAACACCTTACCTGGCAGTTGTCATTATAATCTCATCTCCGACACCAGTAGGTCTAACACCATGTTCTGGCTAAATGCAACAAGAGTAGCCTGCATCTGCTATTGGCTGTCCACTAAGGAGCGTAGGGCTGCCGCCACCTCAACCCTTTCTGATTGAGGAGGGGCCTGATTGGAACTCGGGCCTATGCCCGGAGGAAAATCAGAGGCCATACTCCTGTGAACTTGATGAGCTGAAAATATGAAGAAAAGCTTGAGAGGCTCAAGAAGATCTTTTTCAATGGTGATATAGGAGCACCTGAGCGGAGCTAGATCACCACCAGAAAATTTGGTGAGTACAAGCTAAGTAAAAATGAGGAAGAAGTTGTACTTCATTCCCACAGACGGCACCAGATTGATTGTACCAGAAATGTTATCACCAAGTCAATATGATAAGTAGGCTCAAACCAGTGCAACAATGGAGTATGATGGATATATGTAAATATAGAAAGAGATGAGGCAAAAAGGAAAATAATATAAAATATAAGTGGTTCAGCCTTTATAGGGTCTACGTTCACTGTGTGAGTGTTTACGATCCATAAATAAGGGCTGTAATTATCCTGGTATTCAAGAACTCAAGATTTCTCTCTCTACCTTTTAACATAGTTTCAGCTAGGGTTTACCATAAGCGATCCTTTACAATGATGTAGAAGACAAGTATTTGTATGGCTAGGGTGGTGTCATACGCACCCCATGCATGCAGGAGGCATGCACAATATCAAGCATCCAATACTATGGTGTCATCTATCGATTGTGCAAGTAAGTAATGATTGAAAGATATTCTCCACGTGTGGGGATGATGCTGTTATAACGATTTCCCCCACATAGGGCTCACAGCCAACGCGGGCTCCATTCCACGCGCCTAGTCAGATGGCAAGCGTCTCCGACTGGGTAGAGGTGTCGGCCTAGCCGAGTATGAGGCCACCTAGGTGTCACTAAATTGCGTGTTAGTAATCACCAAGTGCAGTCTCGACTGACCTGCGTTAGGTCGAGATGAGAGTATAGGCTAACTAATGAGGTCTCGACTTTTTGAGGGAGACGAGGCGAGACGTTAGGCTTGCCAAGGTTGCATATGGTCTCACCTTAAAATAGAGATGGGATGCACTAGCCGAGACTAGATGAGCTAGTTGTACAGGATGGCTCATGAGAGCATACTTTGTGAATTCATCTTGAGCCGAGCTTGACTTGAGCCGAGACGAGGTCTCATATTGGCATATCAAATATAGTTGGATTCCTCATTAAAATTACACCAACTTTTATTCAGGAACCAACTTAAATGGTATTCTAAAACGGTTCAAATATAAGGTAAAAGGTTATAAACCTTAAAGTCAACAAAATGAAGGTAGGAGATGATGTGGGCTACACGCGCGAGATTGAAGTCAACATCATGCGCACCTGGGATTTCACCCAGTGCGTGTGGGCGCGTCCCCAACCAAAGAATTCTGATTTTTTTTTCCAAAAATTCTATTTTTTAATTCTGAATAATTTGCTATATGACATCACCCTTTTTGGATTCCTAGAAAGCAAAATCTCGAGAAATCGATGTAAAAATTAAACTTTTCATTTACACTTAACCCCCTAATAGTTTTCCAAGTATTTCAAAACAACCCCAAATTTTTTATTTAACTTCCTTAAGTTAAATAAAGCCAATTTTACTCTTTTCACCAAACCCGAATCCAAATGAAAAGTGAAGAAAAAAGTGAAGAAAAAATTTCAACTTTAATGTTTCTAAAACTATACATTTGATCCCAATAATTATTTCTACACGGAAAATTTCATTAAATTACACTAACCTAAATATTATAACTGTACTTCTAAACCTATACAACCTACTTTTGTTATCTATGGTTTCAGAATATCCGGCTCACTCCCAAGAAATTGATGATTAAACCCCTACATACTGAATTTAAAAGTAGGTGACTCTATTTCACTATTAAATTTGAGCTTATGCCTTTGAAGTTACTGTATTGTTTATATCACTATGTGATAGCCCCTGAACTTATGTTTTCATTTATGAAATCTTTTGTTTACTTCACCATTTATAGTGAATATTGAGTCAATCTTTATCCAAGTTATTTTCTTAAACCCTATAAACCTTTACAACTTATTATTCTAGTAAAACCACTGAATTCAATTAAACCCTTAAATGGGTATAACCCTGCATCATATTAAACTCGAATTGCATTAAACCCCTGCAAATTTTAAGTCTTATTAGTGAAAACCTAAGTGTCATATGTTACGATTCTGGGATTAGACTCTAATTTACACCGAAAATTCTCTTTGGCCTATGGACTCAAATGTTGAGTGCCAAGTTTTTATACGTATGAGTGCCACTCTAGCTAAGTGTCTCAAGCCATTTAATTATTCCATAATTATTTGGGTCGACTGTCTAAAGATTTATGGAGATATTATAACGGCATTGCTAAGCATTTGAAGCCCCTATAACTGATAAATTATGGGTTATCCTGTTATAGTCTGAACCTATACCTCTTAACTGGACAAACAACATGTCGAGTTATGAATCACCATAAATTTCATTTAAATATCATCAGACTCTAGTATACCCCTGTCCGTACTATGATATTTTATTTTGCTTTAGTTTATTATACATTGTGTTACAATAACTTCATTGTCTTTCTCTAAATTATTCCATCACAATAAATTCCAGCATACACCCCCCTTATAGAAATAAAATTATCAACTTGGCATATTTTTACTTAATTGTTCCCCTTCCAGACGGACGATGAGCTAGAAGAGGTAGAGACACCTATGGGTTTTAATTCAGTCTTACCAAGAAAAATATCTTCAGTAACATAGGTGTGAGCGTTAGGGGACAAAGATGGTAGTTACCAATGGAACACTTTTACTATGATATATCAACTTCTGTGATCTTTTTTGAGTCCCTGTCATTCTATGTTATAATCATCCATACGAGTGTCTGATATTCAGTTATGAATACTCCCTAGATGTAATAAAGTTGCTATGCATCTACAATAATAAAATTTACTTTTCTTCCGATCATTTATTTCATGTTATTACTATTATGTCTTGGTACCATTAAGCATAGAACTATGGACGCGAAATGTGACATGCATGGAGATGATCGAATTGCCAAGGGAGTGAAGGACACGAGCATCATTCCAGTTATCATGGTGAACAACAGTCCACTATAATATTTTGAGTCCCAAATCCTGGTTACTAAGATTTTGTCGATGAAAGATGATGAGGCATTATAGTTGGATGAGCAAGCTGGTGTTCGGTATATTGACTTCACATTGGGAGCATACATCGTTTGATTGAATTTTCTCCTCAAGCCTTACTGAGATTTTGTAGGATTTTACATTTGATAAAACTTACTTGATGTAGCTAAACTTGTGATGTTTTGATTTAATTAACTTGAAACATATTTAATTTGGTTTGATATATGGAATTCGTGTTATTTGATTTTGATTTTATTTTTATATTGTATTATATTATAGATTGTGTTAATATTAGTTTAAACAAAAGGAGAAATTTTTTAAAACAGGTTTACTACTGAGCAGTAGGTATTGCCTAGGAATAATTTGTTTTTCATGTTCTAAAGTTTTATCAGGATGACAAAGACATGAAAATTAAAAGCTTGTCACGATCTAAAGTCGTGAAAAAAGATTGACAAAAATAAGGAAGCGTTCACACAACCATAATTTGGACCGTGCGCGTGAACCCATACATTTCACCAGTGACTAAAATCGTGCTCACGAAAAAAATGACCTATGAGCACGACAAAGTTTTCACTTGACGGTCATGGATTGTGACAAGACCGTGACAAATGAAGGGTTATCACGATCCTTAACCGTGATAAGGATTGGTCACCCCACCTTTTTTCCTAATAACTTAATGTAAAACAAAATTAACAAAAATTAATCGTGATAAAGATTTAAACATTTTTGCCATTAAAGTATTTGGGAGTGCCTCTTTTTATCGATAGAATAAACAAAAATCTCTTTAACAATCTGGTGGAGAAAATCAATCGAAAAATTAACAATTGGCAGGGTCTTTTTTTATCAGCAGTTAGCCGTATCATGCTCATCAGAAGCATTCATTATTCCACAACTTTCTACCTATTTACGGAATTACAACCCCTAGCTAGGACGATGATCAACTGTAATAACCCCCATTTTCTCACATAAAGACTGGCCAGGCACGATACGCCGAAGATGGGGCTTCTCGATCAATTAATACCATTATCAGTACAACGTAATATAAACACTGTTATTTAAAAATGCCGATAGTGTAAACTTTATGAATATCTAACTGCCAATAATTAAACTCAAATCAACAGCAACTAAATAATAAAATCAATAAGGGAAAATCACCACTCCAGCATAATGTAAATAAATAAATAAATAAATCTTGGGCTTATGCCCTTATAATGTTTCTTAATAATAGTAACTAAACTCTGACAAAAAAGCACCTATACTAGAGTAAATAATCTGAAACACTGCTAAGCACCGAGACATTGTAAGGCTGGTACATCAACAGTCATGCTATCCATGTTTAGAAATAACCTGGGGGGGGGGGGGGGGGGCATTTATAATTTGGGCCAGAGCCCGAAGTGTGCAAGAATTAACTATAATGCAATAATACAGTCAATGAACAATAACTAATCCCCCTTCGTCACTTACATGCATATAACACCTTAGCCCTCATCTAAGTGTCATATGTTTCACATCCCAAAAGACCCCAAATAATAACTACGACTACATGTCAATTTAATAAAATAGTTCAATGCCTTAAGTGTACCGACTACATTTAATTATCAATTTCCATAATTTCCCAGTCTCATAATTTTCACATAAGAAGCATAAACATCTATTATGCAATAAAGGATCACAAATTATAATTTATGTCCACATTCTTAGACAATTTAATTTATCTCATATAAAGCTTATATATATATATATATATATATATATATATATATATATATATATATATATATATATATATATATATATATATATATATATATATGACACACAAGGGCATCTACCATTAATTTTTGATTCGTGCTTTATCGGCAAGTCCAGAGGAATCCCTTATTCTAAGCGGACATCACAAAACACACACAAGTTGGGGGCGGTCCCTACGCATGACACCTGTATACGGCCCATACCCATCGGTAATACAGGAATTGTTAGTGCCAACACCTACCTCTCATGGGTGGAGCCTCCACGTAGTACCTATATGGCCTACACATCGTCAAGCCCACCTGTGCTAACGTGTAAAGGGGCATATCCCTGAGCTGATAGGACGGTCCACTCGTATGGCCACACAAATGATACTAAATATTATTATACCATATAATATGTATAAGTAATTACACCTTAGTTATTTTAAAATTCCAACTGAAATTCGCAACATTTTCATATAATTAATCATCAAATAAATTATTAATCCTCCTCCCATTAGATAATTTCTTAACCAATTAGTAAATTGTAATTTTCTCTGTTTAATATGGACACAATTGTATTTTTAATAAATTCTTTATTTTGCCAAACTCAGATCCACTCACTCACTTGGAATCATAAAAATACTCGCAACAGAAATCTTAGTCTCAATACCCTTGTTAATGTCTATATTCCTCAATACCCTAAAAATTACCATCTACAAAATTATAAATTCCATTCCGTAATTGATTACTTAATCAGTTAATTAGTGGTAATTATTCTCAATTAAATATGGCTCTAACATTATTTAACCCTTAATTAGAATTTACTTTCCTTTAATATATTTACCATTCCCAACAGTACAAAACCAAAATGAGGAAAGACACCAACCCAGGCAGCTTCGTAAGAAGGGAACAAAATGCCAAATTCCACGTGGCGTCGCTCGAACGAGTGTCATGGTCATTCAAACGACCTAACATGTCGCTCGAATGACATGTTACGTTGTTACAACGGCGTCTTCTCCTTCCCCACACTTCTTATTCTTTGTGTTTTCATAGATTCATTTCCAACTAAAAAACCTTTACAAGAATCCCATTACTGTTATTCAACAACAAAAAAAAAATCCCAGAACCAGTATATATCCAAACCCAAAATTCATTATGTTCAAAATCAAAGGTTTAAGCCCATGATTAATATTCTAAATCCCCAAAAAGAACAGTATCTGTACAGAAATTTACTAATCGAAATTTCTCCCAATCTGAGTCCTAAAAAATTCATTTTATGGGGATCCTATCACGTGGTTATTATCCAAATTTCAGTCCACATATATCAACATTAATATCCCCTACAGTAATTAGTCAAAGATCCCATCTTTAATTATAGCAACCCTAATAATACTATCATAAATTTCAAATTTACAATGCCTAATTTCTGGGACAAATCCTTAATAAAAATAAGTCCTTTACATGTATTGTTCATCATCAAATCAATCAATTTAAACCTAATTCCTAGAAATTAAAGGGGGTCATTACATGCATCAAGAAATAAATTGAAAACATAAATTAAGTAAGAAAATTCTTTCCTTTAATTTGTAGAGGAGAAGCCCTTTGAAAACTCCCTTGAATTCCCCTTTGTTCTTGACCTTTTTTCCTTTTTTGGTATTTCTTCCTTTTCTCTCTGGTGGCTGCCAATCTAGGTTTCTCTAATGATAGTGGGGGAGTGGTTTACCCCCACTTAAACATTTAATTACTGGGTAATCCCGAGTTGGGCCTATAACCCAAGTTTTAGACCCTCAAACGGACTTGAATCCATAACCTAACTAGCCCAAAAGCTCCCTAACTTATATACCTATGACCCGATATCAATTCTAAATATTTAAAATATTAAACCGAGTCTCTAACGCTTTCCAAAATTTTCCCAATTATTTTTATTTCACTTAGACATTTGTTATATTAAAACGACGCGCGTCCATAAATTTATTTGTGTTATTTATTTTGCACTCGCAAGCCCATTATATCCTGTTGAGTTCTATCTTTATATTATCAAGAATAATTGTTTATTTAAAAATTAAATTTTTCACTCATCTAAATTTAAATTCATTTGATTTAATTTATTCCCAAATTAATCTCAAATTATTAAATTTAAATTAGTCAAAATATTTTATTCTAAAATTATGGGATATTACATTTCCTTCCCTTATAATAGAATTCCATCCTCGCAATTTGCTAAAGTCCAACCTTATATTTTTAGCCCACATTATTAACCCAAGTTTTACACTCAATTAGTCCATAACCTATCCCATGAGTTGAAAGGAAAGGCTCACCCACAACCTATCATAACATCACTGGGGTGTTCATATATGTTCCACAATATATGTACACACACATAACACTAACAAATATGGATGGCACAGATGCATCTAATTTGTACCATTCATACCAAGCATATCCACAAACAAAGTATACCACATATATGTACATGAAAAATTAGATAATGATCTTAGTATTCGTATTCCCTCAACTCCCAACTTTTGCCAATTTCGTGCGTGGGACATCTCGCAAGCGAAATCCAAACAAGGAACCCTCCCGATACTCTACTGTACAACTCAATCACTTATTGAGATCCATCGGCCCAAGATTAAAAGAAAAAGAAATAAACATGAATGTGTGCAGTAATAATATAAATTTTAACTTTTGCCCAATGCCAATTTCAGTCTCATATCGCAAATGGAATACCCTAAATCCTAATAAATTTACCCATTTAATTATACTAATAATAATACCCCAAAAATGTCCTAGGGTCTAACATCTCTCAGCTCTCGACCTGTGCTACTTTCATGCCTGGGATGTCTCGCAAGCGAAATCCAAACAAGGAACCCTCCCAATAAACTACTATATAGCATTATCGGACACTGAGATTCGTCAATACGGGACCCATATCTATAATGTACTCGATTAATTTTAAAAGGCTCTCCAGGCCTTATAGTCTCCATTTTAACCATATTTAAAACTCAAAGTGTAACAATTTCCTTAGTATTTTCTGCCATGAAAATAAACATTAACGCCAACTAGTCACACCACATTCGACTATTAAATTTAATTATTCCTGTAAAGATCAATGCAAACCCTAAGGTTTAAGTTCTCCTGAAGTGAATTCCCATACCCTTACATACGAGGCATTTTAGGTGCCTATCCCTCAACTCGCGGGTGAAAAAATTCCAAGCGTTTAAATAAAACGGAGTTTACCCTCCCTAATGTGGAAACGAGATATCCTCTACTAAGGAGTACTGTGAACTAGTACTAAACTAAGCATGTCCTGCAAAATAAAAGAATTAGGGATCATACCATCAATATCTATGCTGGCGTTGGCCCCTCTCCTAATGTGAGGTGATACCCACGCTCGTACTGCAGCTGCGGCTGCTGGACCCGAGGTGGAGCGGGTAGCGCTGACACGACTGGAACTACCGCCATCGACTGTACCCGCAGTGGTCAGCCCTCCTCCTGGGTTGCCTGATGTCCACACTATCCTCTTAACTCTTGTGACGCTCGATTCCCTTAAGTGCACCTCTTGATGAAGTGGCCCTTCTCACCACAAACATAGAAATTTCCCCAGAACTAATGCCTGTCTAGATGCGGCCCTATTGGCCCTGATTTTGATGCCCTTGGCCCTGTTGGCCTCTCTGCTATTAGCCCCGGCCTTATCTGTTCCCATTATTGAAACCCCTAGATTTCTTTTGCGGATCTTAAGGTTGTTGGCCCCTCAAGATTGCCGAGCCTCCTGACTGTTACTCTCATTTGCCCTATTCTGTTGGTTGGACGTCTCGGAGTAGTGTCTCTTCTCCCCTTATCTTTTTGAAATGCCCGATAATCCTGGTAATACAGTAACGCATCATTCACTACCTCATTATATGTAGTGAACACCAGATTCCTCAACAGTGACTGTCTGATGTGGCAGGCTGTCCTTGATACGAACTTCTTTATCTTTCTTTGCAATGTACTCACATCCTCTGTGACACCCCGCTTAATAAAATATTGAGTGATCAGTCCTATACCAAATTAAACATGAATCTCATCTGGTTCATTCTTAACATCACTGTCGAAAAACCTTTTAATTACTAATCACCTAGTCTTAAATTAAGCCGATGTCAAATTTTATCTTATGAATTAAATCAAACCCAACCAACATACTACGAAAACAAATTAATTATTACAAGAAAGAAACTAACCATGCCACAAAATAAGTACAAGAGTTTATCGAGCAACATCGACTACAAGCAATCCATAAAGTGCAAGTATAAAAGAACACCGATACATGCTAAAACTGAATATAGAAGTACAAACTCAATAGTATAACTGAAAAAAGTCCCTATATAAAGATAGAATGATACAAGCGTCTAAACAAAGATCCCGCAGCAATCCACATAAGCTGCAGCTACGCACCCTGTAGGAAGGATCAAGTCTGGCGCCACTGTGGTAGGACACCTAGAAGGTTTTTGAAAATGTTTTATAGCATGGGTTAGAACCCAAAACATTTGAAAATATTTAGCAAGTGTATTTAATTGCAAGAAATTGAAATGCAAATGCTCTTCATATTTAAGTTAGTGCCGCACACTCCCTTGAGTACACCTCATCCCTCAACTTATGTGCACGCCTAACGAAACTCTATATGACCCATTTAGCTAATTCTCCGTAACTAGTCTTGTCTCATATATCTCACTATTTCCCACTATTCCAACCCGAGTGAGTATAGTATACATTTTATTGGTTATTACTCACTTTAACTTATTTAAATCATTTTCCATTTAATGCCATATAACATTCTCACGAGTTATATCCCTATTACAATTCACATCATGTATACGAGTTATAAGTTATATTTCACACCAACTTATTTATATCAATAACCAACTTGATACCATATAACCATTTCACAAATTATATTATTTATACATTCCACACCATGTATATATCCGTATATAATTCTGCACTATATATACGTATTTATATCTCAACATTCATACGCATGCCAGATATAAATGCTATCACCGAACGCATAGGAGGTGACCATAGTTCCCCCCGAAAGTGTCCTCTCCATACCATAACGGTCTCACCCCTAAATACGGACGCTATGGCCTAAGGAATATACTCACCCTGCATTCTCTAGTCAGGGGAGTCTCCCACATTGCACAACCTCCTATGATAATATTAATATTGGTATGGCTTTACTATATATATTATTCACACAATATATATATATATATATATATATATAAATCATATATGTACCACACCTCAACATATATATAGAAATCCAGGCTACCAGAGTATTATGCCCATACCCAAGCCTAAAACATTTAAGTCTATGGTTCGACTTCATTTTAATTAATTACGCATTAATTAATTCTCATTATTTTGGTGTAACCCTTTCAAGTATACCCTAAATTCAATAATTACATGCATGTCATATACAATATTCTAAATCATGATTTACATCTTCAATTTCATGCAATCAAGTCTAATTAATTTCAAGGTTAGGTATTCCCAACTTAAACCCTAAATCAATACTCAATTTCATAATTCAGTTAGGGCAGGAACTGTAAATCTCCAAGACAACAGGTCTGAGTCAGGGGAATTTTAGAAATCTGGCAGACATCATAGTTGGTTCAAATGAAGAGCCATGTCGTTCGAACGACAGTGGATCTCATTCGAAAAAAATACCAGGTCATTCGAATGACCCTGTTATTTCTACTCTCTCTCTCTTCTGCTAAAAAAACTCAGTCCGCCATTAACAAGTTTTCAACCTTCATTCTGAACATATTTCTGCATTAAAACGTCCCCATATTCATCCTAGATCCATTCTTTTATTATAACAAATCTATCCCTAATAATTTCATCAATTCAATCATCAATTCTCGAAACCCCTACAAATTTATAACTCGCATTAAAAAGGAAATCCCCAATTTGCTCAAGAACAAACACTATAATTTAATTGAATTCCACCTCTTTTAATATGAAAAGATAGATGCAATTTAATAATCACAATTTAAACCACTTGACTTAAAATGAAAATCTAAGGCTTTGAATGAAGGTGTTGAATTGCAATTGAAATAATCTCTCTAAGATTGCCAAGTTCCTTTTCTCTTTGGCCTTCCCTTTAAGCTTTTTCCCTTTTCAGTCTTCTAATGTGATTTAAGTTGCCTAACCCTTACACATTTGGGGTTAAAACCCTATTCACTTTTTTGAACCTACGTGCCTTATAAAAAGGGTCCATACTCTCCATATGGTGCTCAAATATGTCTAATTAGGCCCCGATACCCAATATATGCATACAACCACTCATTTCGGACTATTTCAACCCTAACGGACTCAACCCCGCACTCAAAATCACCATTCGGAATAAATTTCTAAAATTAACTCTCACTCGTTAACTTATTTAAATATATTCACTTTTAAATATTCCCATTACTTAATTCTCATTAATTTACGATACAAGTGAATTATTAATTACCGAATTAATTAATTAAAAAATAATGACCCAGAAATTACGAGGTGTTACATACTTCCCCCTTTACAAGGGAATTTCATCCCCAAAATTCGGATAAGCCTAGTACTTCTAGTATCGACTAGCTCTCAAGTCACCTACCCTAGATCCTACACCCATATCTCCCACTTCCAATTGCGAATTTTTTGTAACAATCGAAACAATTAATCAGGGCACCCATACACCCTGTACCCGTGCTTAACCGCCCGAAATGGAAATTGGTTTTTACCAACACTTAAACCGTTATATAATTTCAATCCCAAAGTTATAACATTCCAAATACCCCTCTCTTGGCATAAAATTATACATATTCGCTCTTATGAAAAAACAACAACACCTACTACCGCACCCTTACTATCATTAGTTTTCATGCGCAAAAGTATAACCCAAGCTATATCTTCTCGCTTGACAATAAGTCCAACCACTCGGAATCACATCAGAAATGTCCTTACTTCTCGGGATTTCAATTTTAATAATATTAGTACATTAGCATGCAACACATTTGATCATACATTGCTGTATATATACGCTAGACCCTATCTTAGGTGATACCTAACAACGATAATTCATACCCTAGTACCGCTAACACCCAGTCTTACCATAGCTATCCACTATAGCCTCAACTATTACTACACAGTTAAAACTTGGAAAAACATCCACACTACTCCCATAATCCTCGAAAGTAGAAATCTCTCGTATAATGCAACCATCCTCTGCGTGTAACCCCTACCCTCACGTGGTTAACACCAAAGAATACCCGCTATCCCACCGTACTTATATATATATATATATATATATATATATATATATATATATATGAATCCTAGTGATAGCACACCATCGGTTGTAATGCACTCACTGTCACTTTCAAACACACCTATGCTTAATCATTCCATAATTCGGGGGACCACTTATTCCCATTCCTCTGGAATATAGCCAACATCATTGCCTTTGCGTCTTCTCCCCGAATCTGCTAAGTATCTGCACAGTAAGGGCTCTGTCTCCTCTTAGGGTGCCCATACACCCTGTATTAAGTGCATAATTACAAAAACCACCGATCATCACTTACGTAACCATATTTGTCTCAATTTCTCCCCCCGCATTTCTCGGCGTGGCTATATCCTTCAAATACTTTCGATGACTTTACTCATCACTATTCAATTCTCCCCAGCATTATCCCACCTTTATTGCCGATGTGAAATCCTCAAAATATTCCCCCTTATTCCCATACCTAAGGATCCCTGCGATGGCAAAAGCGTGTAAAATAAATCACACAAAACAGATCTCAATATGCATAACATAAAAACTTGTGGTGCCAAAACTTTATTGTGTTTCTTTCGCAATACCTTCAGGCTCCACCATTTATGGTGATATTGTCCCTCTTGGAAAACGTCTTAATCACTTCCCACCATTGGAGTGAGTCCCCCACCAATAGAAATGACACTAACATCTTCTTCTGCACGGGTGTGAACTCTACCATCCGTAAGTGTATCTCAATATCTTTTTTCCACCTACTCACCACTAGAATATCTGAACTACTTGCAAACTTCGGTGGTTGGCCTTTAATGAAGGCCTCCATAGCTCTGTCCCATATTAATCCAGGTGTCTGGATGGGGATCACCGTCTGTTGTGGGTGTGGTGGCTTCTTTTAAGGTTGCGGTGGTGGAAAATGCCTTAACATAGCAGCCATAATGGTGGACATTGCCTCGGCCACAATAGTGGCAATCTCTACCGATCCTACCACCGGTGGTGCTGGAGGTCGCTGTTGCTGCGGATCCTACTAGGCCCCCTCCTTTGCAGCTGGGGCGGTGACACACCTCGGTCTGCCTCTCCTACCATTTTCCATCTGAAAGCAAATGAGGTTGTGTTAGTAACTGATCACAAAAATTACATGGATTCCTAAACATATGGCTCTACAAAAAAAATGCAACACAGAATGTAGCAAGCACAAACACAGATCCTAAGGACACTAGAACCGTGCTCTGATACCAACTGTAACAACCCCATTTTCTCACATAAAGGTTGGCCAGGCACGATACGTCGAAGATGGGGATTGTCGATCAACTAATACCATTCTTAGCACAACGTAATATAATTAAACTCAAATCAATACCAACTAAATAATAAAATCAGCAGCAAGTAAAAATCACCATTCCAGAATAATGTAAATAAATAAATAAATCTTAGGCTTATGCCCTTGCAATGTTTCTCAATAATAGTAACTAAACTGTGAAAAAAAGTACCTAGACTAGAGTCAATAATCTGGAACACTGCTAAGCACTGAGAGATCGCAAGACTGGTACAAAAACAGTCCTGCTATCCCTGTCTAGAAATAACCGGGGGGGGGGGGCATTTATAATTTGGGTCAGAGCCCAAGGTGTGGAAGAATTAAATTATTTAATTTATGATGCAATAATACAATCAATGCACAATAACTATTCCCCCTTCGTCCCTCACATGCATATAACACCTCACCCCTCATCTAAGTGTCATATGTTTCGCATCCCAAAAGACCCCAAATAATAACTACGACTACGTGTCAATTTAATTAAATGGTTAAATGCCTTAAGGTGTACCGACTACATTTAATTATCAATTTCCATAAGTTTCCAGCCTCATAATTTTCACATAAGAAGCATAAGCATGTATTATGCAATAAAGGATAACAAATTTTAATTTATGTCGACATTCTTAGACAATTTAATTTATCTCATATAAAGATCGGATATATATATATATATATATGATACACAAGGGCATCTACCATTGGTGTATGATTCATGCTCTATCGGAAAGTCCGGAGGAATCCCTTATTTTAAGCGGACATCAAAAAATACACACAAGTTGGGGGCGGTCCCTACGCAGGACACCTGTATATGGCCCATACGTAGCGGTAATACAGGGACGGTCAGCGCCAATACCTACCTCTCGTGGGTGGAGCCTCCACGTAGTACCTATATGGCCTACACATTGTCAACCCACGTGTGCTGACGTGTGGTTCGTGAACCGAACGTCCGAACCCCCGAGCCGATAGGATGGTCTACTGGTATGTCCACACAAATAATAGTACATATTATTATCCCATATAATATGTATAGGTAATTACTCCATAATTACCATTAAATTCCAACTAAAATCCCCAACATTTTCATTTATTAATAATTCATCATCAAATAAATTATTAATCCTCCTACCCTAAGATAATTACTTAACCATCTAGTAAATTATAATTTTCTCTGTTCAATGTGGGCACAATTGTTTTTTAATAAATTCTTTATTTTCCCAAACCCAGTTCCACTCACTCACTTGGACTCATAAAAGTACTCACAACAGAAGTCTCAGGCCCAATACCCTTGTTAAACTCTATATTCCTTAATACACCCAAAATTACAATCTAAAATATTATAAATTCCATTCCATAATTAATTACTTAACCGGCCAATTAGTGATAATTACTCTCAATTAAATGTGGCTCTAACATTATTTAACCCTTCATTAGAATTTCCTTTCCTTTAATTTATTTACCATTCCCAACAGTACCAAACCAAAATGAGTAAAGACACTAACCCATGCAGCCAAATTCCACAGGACGTCGCTCGAACGAGCGTCATGGTCGTTCAAGCCACCTAACATGTCGTTCAAATAACATGTTACCTCATTTCAACGATGTCTTCTCCTTCTATATGTTTTCCCAGATTCATTCCCACTCAAAAACCTTTACACGGATCCCATTACTGTTATACAAAAAAATAAAACCCAGAACCAGTATATATCCAAACCCAAAATTCATTATGTTCAAAACCAAATGTTTAAGCCCATGATTAGTATTCCAAATCCCCAAAAGGTCAGCATCCATACATTAATTTACATATCAAAATTTCTGCCATTCTCATTCCTAAACATTTATTCTCTGGGGCTCCTATCACGTGGTTATTATCCAAATTTTAGTCCACATATATCAATATTAATATCCCCTACATTAATTATTCAAAGATCCCAACTTTAATTATCAAAACCTTACGAATTCTATCATAATTCAGATTTACAATACCTAAATATTTGTGACAAATCCTACATATAAATAAGTCCCCTACATGTATTCTTCATCATCAAATCAATCAATTTAAACCTAATTCCTAGAAATTAAAGGGGGTCATTACATGCATCAAGAAATAAATTGGAAACAAAAATTAATCAAGAAAATTCTTGCCTTTAGTTTGTAGAGGAGAAGCCCTTTGAAAACTCCCTTGAATTGCCCTTTGTTCTTGCCTTTTTCTTCCTTCTTTGATATTTCTCCCTTTTCTCTCCTGTGGCTGCCAATCTAGGTTTCTCTAATGATAGTGGGGGAGTGGTTCACCCCCACTTAAACACTTAATTAGTGGGTATTCCCGAGTTGGGCATATAACCTAACTTTTGGACCCCAAACAGACCTGAATCCATAACCCAACTAGCCCAAAATCTCTCCAACTTATATACCTATGACCTGAGACCAATTCTAAATATTTAAAACATTAAACCGAGTCTAAAATTATTTTTATTTCACTTAGACATTTATTATATTAAAACAACACGCACCCATAAATTTATTTGTGTTGTTTATTTTTCACTCGTAAGCCCATTATGTTGAGTTGAGTTTTATATTTATGTTATAAAAAATAATTGTTTATTTAAACATTAAATATTTTACTAATCTAAATTTAAATTCATTCGATTTATTTTATTCCTAAATTAATATCAAATTATTAAATTTAAATTAGTCAAAATATTTTATTTTAAAATTACGGGGTATTACATCAACCTAGAAAAATCGATGGCCAATTTCTTTTGGGGAAGCATCACAAATAACAGGAAATGACATTGGTTTGCTTGGGAGCAGGTCTGTCTTCCAACTAGTGAATATGGTCTGGGTTTGCGGCACATCAATGACAGCTGTGATGCCTTGACATGCAAGATATGGTGGAGCTTCTACACATCGAACGGATTATGGGCGAGATTTCCAAAAGATAAATATGCTATGCTCGCTCCTTTGAATTATCGAGACCTCTCTTCTGGCCCTTCTCATACTTGGAGACGTATGTAACATGTTTGGTCTATCATTCATGACAACCTTACCATGTGAGATGATATTTTATGATCGCCAAAGCCTCTTGGATTTTCCATTAAATCATCTTGGAATGTGGTTCGTAATTCGGAATGCACTACTCTTTCTCTCTCTAGCATATGGGATAAACGTCACCAACCAAAAATTTCCATGTTTATGTGCAAATTACTTCGTAAAGGAATCCCTGTAGATGATTATCTCAAAAAAATTCACCTCAGGATTCCTTCTATGTGTAGGTGTTGCTCCATTCATCAAAAAGAAACTCGTGATCATTTATTTTATTCCAGCGAGCTTGCTAACAATATTTGGGAGCACTTTAAATCTTTGATGGGGATTTCCTTTCGAGCTTCGACACTGAAAGGCAATTTAATGATTTGGTGGGTTCATTCCAGAGGAAATTCTATTCGGAGATTACTTTGAAAAATCATTCCTACACTCATTTTTTGACATATTTGGAAAGCAAGAAATTCAAAATTTTTTAACAGTATCCCGATAAACACACAACTGACAACCAAGAGAATTAAAGATGATATCTTTTTAACGTTTCATGTTAAGCCATATGAAGGATCCATGACTAGACTTTCACTCTTTTATTTTAGACTTTAATGTTAAATGTGTTTGATTCTATGTATCTTCCACCTTGAGAGGGATTTTCTCTCATATATATAAATAAATTGATTTCTAAAACAAAATAAACTTAATGTAAAAAAGACCATGACAAAAGGGAGTTATCATGGTCAAGGACCATGACAAAATGTAGTTATTACGGTTAACTTAACCTAGGTTTGGAATGAGGCATGACGAGAAGCTTTAGAAAAAACCAAACGATACCTTACCCAACCATCGGTGATCATGCCACCATAACCTGGTATACCTCTCCTCATTTATTTAACTGTCAATGATACTACTGTTGGGGCTATTCTAGCCGAAGACATTGAAGAATTGAGTAAAAAGAGATACATTTACTACATCAACAAAAGACTGGCAATACATTAAGTGAACTACATTGCATTCAAAAACTCACGTGTCGCCTTAGTTTGGGTCACCCAGAAACTACGACACTACATACTCACATTCCCTATCAAATCAGTGTTCTGAGTCGACCCTATAAAACATTTTCTTAATAAATGTACCTTGTTAAGTCACATAGATTGATGGTTACATAGCCTGACTGAGTTCGACATTACCTACGTCACACAAAAGGCCATCAAAGAAAGGGCCATTTTTGATTACTTGGAAAATTACCCTATGGAAGAAGTCGATGTGTGGATATTTGAATTCCTGAACAAAAATATTAGCTGCATTACCCTTGTGAAATATCGGTGGAAGATATTCTTTGACAGAGTTACGAATAAGAAGGTATATGGTATTGGGATACTTTTAATTGCGCCTAATAACTCACATACCCCATCGCAATCAAGATAGACTTCATTTTCACTAACAAATTGATAGAATAAGAGGCATGAACTGTGGGCCTTAAGATTTCTCTCGAGAAGGAAATTCGATATCTTAATGTTTATGGATAATTAACCCTCATCATTGGATAGGTCCTTCACAAGTGGAGAGTCAAAGAGAGAAACTCTTACTCTTCTATGCTCATCAAGAAGAGATCGCCTCCAAATTCAATATGTCACTTTCCATTACCTCTCACATTCTAGGAATAGCTTCGCTGATGCATTGGCAACACTCGCTTTTATGGTCGACATGGCTAAGGGAATAATGATTTGCCCCCTTACAAGTTCAAAAGCAGTCTAAGACAAATAACGACCACCATATTGAGCTCATGACCGAAGAAAATATGTACAAAGTCAAATTGTGATATTATGATATTTGGTGCCTCCTCAATAATGGTCAATACCCTAACGGAGCTGATAAGAAAGACTGCAAGACTTTACAAAAACTTACAACCCAGTACATTATTTATGACAAAGCTTTATTTAAGATAAATTTTGATGGTACCCATTTAAAATAAATACCAAGGTCTAGCAACAGGGAATGCAAACCTCACATGAATGGGCACATGCTTGCAAAAAACATCGTCTGACAAGGGTTCTATTGGACTATACGGTCTAAGATTTCACTACATACGTAAAGAGGTACCTAAAATGCTAGCAATTTGGAAATTTCCAACATTTACCTCCACGAGAGTTGTACAACATGACCTCTCCGTGGCCCTTCTCGACTTGGGTCATCGACATCATTAGGAAAGTCACTCCCAAAGCATCTAATGGGCACAAATATCTGGTCACTATTGATTATTTTATTAAATGGGTTGAAGCCGAGTCTTAGGCCATTTTGAGTGCCAAGAAAATGGCCAAGTTCATCTGAAAGAATATCATCCGCTGTGGGGTTCCTTATGAGCTCGTATCAGATTATGGCCTCAGTTTTGAAACTGAAGTCATATAAGTGGTAGAGGAATATGGGATTCACTAACACAAGTATTCACCTTGCAGAACACAGACTAATGAAGCTGTCAAAGTTGAAAATAAAATTCTAAAATCCCTAATCAGTAAGATGATCAAAAGTTGCATAGATTAGGCTGCTAGAATCCCTTAGGCTCTTTAGGGCTTGCACACGTCAATCAAAATTCCCACTGGGGATACCCTATATTCCTTAGTCTATAGCATGGAGGCAGTCTTACCAGTTGAAATTGAAATACCTTACCCGTAATTCATGCTTAAAATCCAAATAAGATAAGTGGATTGGCACCAAAATTGTTATGACGAGTTAGAACTCTTGGACGAAATGAGACAAAAAGCTTTATATCACATACAAGGCTATCATGGCCGTATTTCATGATTGGTCAAGAAGAAAGTCAAAGATTGTTGTGTTCGAGAAGGAGACCTCACTTTTAAAGAAATTATATAACTTATATGGGATCCTATAAGGAAATTAAAGCCCAATTCTAGGGGTCTATACCTTGTAAAGAAAATCTTATTAGGAGGTGCATTTATACTCACTGATCTCGAAAGATAAGAAATGGAACTTCCAGTCAGCCTTGATCACCTCAAGAAATTATACCTTTAAGCGGACTCTCGCCGTGCAAAGAAATTCTCATTTCTCTTTTATTCTAAACAAAAAGTCTTCCATTCTTCCTCTACAAGAACAATGTAGGACCCGATCATATCAAAATATATTCTAAAAACATTGCAAAAATCTTTTAACCAACAGAGGTACGTAGGCAACCCATAAAGTGACTTTGGGTACGGTCCTCTCTTTTTCACAAAATGCTTTTATTTTCTCACAAAAATAGACACAAGCCTCTCTTAATGTTTTAATTGAACATAAGATTATGTATGCCTTAGCGATTGGTATAAAAAATTCCAATATAAATTACTCTTCCATAAAGGCACAACAAAATATAATAAAATTAACACATATTTCAATACTTTTTATTCAAATTACAAATTTACGTAACATATCAGAAATAATATTTTCCCAAAACACCTACAGTATCCAATGCCTACACCAATACCAAAATCTACATTTGACTCAAACCTACACTGAAGGGCTAATAGACAAACAAATCAGTTATTATCCAAAGACCTTCACAAAAAACCTTCCTCATTTACTGGAGATACCAACCTCATCATTGTGACCATCGCCACCTTCTGAAGGTAACTACTAGTCTCATTTTTGGGTTTGTATCTTCATACGTTACAATATATTTATAAAAGATCGGTCAGGAATACTATGCCCACTTCCACAACCTAAGCTGTCATGATCCATTTCTTCCCGAACTACTTTGCCTATACCTTCCAAACCAAATCATTCTATAACCTTTTCAAGTAATCATTCAAAACCACCAAACTCTCTCTTACAGAAAGGGTTGAATGATGAGCTTGCCTGCAATGTAGCCACATAATCCCTAGTGATATCATCAAAGACTCAGTCAAGGCTTATACGGGGAAGAAATTACTTATGCACGGTGGAATGATTTTCTCCCAACCTACCTGGCACAAAAGTCTCCATGAGAGATAAAAAGAGGTCCAACAAAGGCCCATAAGACAGATGTATCGATAATTGTCTGGATATAGGATGGGATGCACAACCATGAGTAACCTCTGTACTATCCAATGTGAACAACATTATGAGGATTCCTTGCAAAAAGGTTGAGGGGTCCTCTTTCTAGTCAACGAGGCCGTTTAACATCTCTGCTAATATAATAACAACCAGTTAGCAGTGGTAACACATCCACATAACTATAACAATGACTTGGGTGGGTGCACTCATACCACCCATCACAAGGATAAATTCAGCACTCATGCCTATTGCCATAACTCCGTCATACCCAACAGACTGAACACACTGATAGAGTACTAACTCTAGCACCGAAGGGAGGCTGATTGCTACCCCACACACTAGTGGTTGAGCAATAAAGGGAGAAATGTGCAACGACTCACCCAATACTCCCCTTGGAGAACAAGAAATTTTAGGCATTGTGGTATGAATTTGAGGGTAAATACCCACATAACAGAGAACCCTTAGTAGGTTGGATATAACTCATCTAGCCCGAAACGGAAAATGTGTTTCTCAGGGAATTAAAACTATAGAGTCGCTTCTACAGGACTCCAATTGATCGAATAGGTTGTGCCATAAAGTGACTAGGCGCTAGTTGAATGTAGCGTAGTCAACATTATATATATACATAGATTCTAAGACATCGTGGTAGGAATACTATGCTTTGGACATGGGAATATCCATTGGAAGAAATGAAGATGAATACAAAGAGAGAAGAGGAAAAGAGGATTGTGATTAAAAATCCATCCTTAAGCCCCTTTTTATAGACAAATATCTCTTACAAAAAAATGTTTGGGCAACTGAGATACTACCACTAATATAGGAGTCAAAAGACCAAAGTTGTAGTAAGAGGGTACCAAAGGCTGAAAAGCCAAGTACCTACACTGACATGCCGGTAGGCTGGTTAGGGCCTATACCGATCGATAACCCCTATTTAGGGAAAAATTCCCCTTTCCATTTATATCCCCCATTTCACTAATAAGCCCCAAATAATTATTTTTTACTAAAAACATCCTAGACATTTCTTTACCCAAAAATATTTAATATTCAAAATACATTACATACTTTTTCAAAATCTCACAAAACCCTTAGTGGAAAATTAAAAAGTGAATGTAGAAAAACCATTAAATCAAGATAATCAAATAAAATGCAACATTTATAATTGGTTTTTAAAGCTTTCCTGGTACACAACAGACAAAAAGAGCAAAAAGAAAGAACAAAAATAAAATTATCGGGAAGCAGCCCAAACTTTTTCCTAATCCTAAGAAAACTAACAGAAGCATCAATGACCACAATGGGGGATCTTCACATGATGGTAAGAGGTGTAAGCTAGACTCCTAGATCTCTAAGAAGGGAAAAAATAATAAGAAACCACTTAAGGAGCAACACAAGTACGAGCCAACACTCAGATTTTCTTAGATGCTGAAGCCATCCAATCTCGGATATCTCATACCCATGAAGATTACATGAATATGGTATGCAAAGAAAAAGCAAAGATGAAATATCAAAATTAGTGATGCAAAAAGAAGAAATTAAAATGCATAAATCAAAGAACATGGTGAGTACACTTACCACCAAACTATTGTCCTTCTCTGACATAGGAGGACGACCCTCTAACACTGTTCAAAGGTGATGAGGAATCTCAATCATGTCTCCCCCTCCAACTAAAGATACTAGGAGGACAACCCATACTCACATAGTGAGGGAACATCCGCTACCCCAACATCACTCCCTAAAGCTTGACCTGACGACCCCGACACACCACTGCCTCCTATTCTCATCGGCGAAAGTGGAGCTCCCTCCATATCATAAATAGATGGAGGAATCATCTAACTTGTCATGAAGTCCAAGTAGTCCTAGATATCCATTATGTTCGTATAGGTAGAGTAGTACTCCCTTATCATGGCCGCCGCTCTCACCTCCTTTTTCATCCACTCTAGATCCTGCATATAAAATGGGGGATTCACCCGAGGAACCTCAATCTCCCCCACCATGATCTTCGTCGTACTCGAACACGTGCAACAGTAGCCGACGTATGTGAGCGTAAAAGATAGTGACCCCCATATCATCCACCGAATGACTCCATGGAAATAACGTCAACTGTCCAAAGAAATTCAATCATCAAAATACAATTTAATAAATAACAAGAAAAAAAATACAAAAATAGGCAATCAAAGATATCCTGATCACTCGTGAGGGTATTCAGAACCCCCTCACATCCTTGAAGGATGATAAGGTCTTGGAGACCCTGTTCTCTTTCCTCTACCTTTCCATCCTAGGCCAAGCATCGACCTCCACCTACTTCAAACGCATCAGTAGGGTTTTACACCCGATCACCTCATAGAACCATACTCAAAAAATTCAAAAAACTATGATAAAATTACAAACAATGCAAGAATAAATTCGAAAATAAATTTACCTCCAATAGGAATGGGGCCTTAGTAAAAGTTGATCGACAGTAGTGGTTGAAGGCATCTAAAGGGGCGTACAACATCGCCAATGTCACACTCCCCCAATCATAATTGCAAATCAATGTGAAGTCCCACAAGAATGGAAGAAACCATAGATGGACTTCATCATTGCTATTTGCCAACATCGTACTCCCCATGAGGAAAATAGTGAATAGATGCACATTCTGTGGCACCTACCATGCATCCACTACATTCAACACCCAACTCATCAAGGCCTCCTTTAGATAACCCGAAACCACCGACTCCCCTAGTCCGACTTTCTTTGTCTGCACCAACGCTGCCACGACTTCCGCAGTTGCCAAGAGGAGGGATCGATCAACCACTATTTGTATCCCCTCACACGATAACCTGAGAATGATTGGAGTTCATTGATGTCACCGTCATCTCTCCCACACCAAAATGGACGGTGTGGGTGGTGTCTAACCATCTATCCCTTCAGAAATATTGATTAGCCATAAATTCTTCCCAATTTATCCCTTTAATTTAGTTACTTTTAGCACCTCGTTCAGCGTAATCGATTTTATTTTATCTCATAATCTTGATACTAACTTATTCTAATGAGTACCCCGAGTTTATGGTATTTTGTATTGATTTTATAGGTATTTGATGTCAATTAAAGAAAGAAAGAAACCGGAAGAATCGAGAAAGAAAAGAAGGAAAAGTCAAAAGGGCAAAGTTGTAATTTTTACTCGAAATTCGGATGAGGCATATAAAGAGAAGTTGAAGATCCTTCAATTACGAGTGTATAGGAAGAAATGACACCTCAATCAGAGTCCCGATGTGAAAGTTATGAGCAGTCAAAGTTTGAAGAAAAAATCAAAGGAAGCCCGGACCGATCCGCACCGGACCAGTCCGTAATGCCAATTTGCAGAGAACCCCGGATCGAAGACGGATCAAAGTTGAAAGAAAACAAATGAACCGATCCACACTGGATCAATTCGCACCGGATCGATCCACACCGGATCGATCCGCCTAAGAAATAAATGAATCGATCCGGATTCCAGCCAGACCGAACTGTAGGAGGACCGGACCGGTCCGACTGTCGAATTTTAATTTTATAAACATCCTCTAATGGAGAGTCCTATTGAAGCTAAAATTCTTAGAGTTTTGTAAGGTATTTAAACCCGGTAACTTATAATCTTAGTACGGAGAATTTATCTAATTTTCCATTCTTTTCAGAAAAAACCTAGTTTGGAGATAACTTATAATTTTAATATCAAGATTGAAGATTGTTCAGAGTTTTGTGATTACCAGTAATTGTAGTTAATGCTTTGAGTGCTTTGGTAAGATTAGTGAGTAATATCCTCTATTTAATTTCTCATTTACTTCATTCTAAAAATTTTCCTTAGTTTAATCATGACTTCCTGCAATTCCAAAATCGTTTTCATTAATTTCATCATGATAGGCTAGACTTTTAAGGGTCGGGATGCATGAACCCAACCCGATGTGGTAGTTTTATGTGCATAAAATTAATCCTCTAAATTTAATGGTTTGATTATGACCGTATTGCGTAGAAACACAGCAATTGTAGATCTTTGGATCTTGTTTGCTTCCGGGTAACCGGGATGCTTTAGAGTACAATTTTAGTGTAACTATTGAAATACCGATTTACTCGTCCTCTGATTAAGTATGGTGAGGGCTTGAACCTCATATACGTAATGCTTGGGAGTACTAAATTCTGGGTCTGATTAATCATTTAAATTTACGATTTGTATTATACCATTAATACACTAGGGTTGGGGGATTGTATTCCTGTCGTGTTTTTCTAATCATATAGTTTAAAGTTTTAAATCATTTTTCATCAGCATTTTAGGTAATTTAGAATAGTTGCATTTTCCCATAATTTCATAATTACATCTAGTGTAGTTATTCCACAAATCAAATCATCTTTTCCTTTTCTTTAGAGTCATAGTTAAGATTCCTTCATCTGTTCAACGTCATCACAACCCTATTGTCCTATTTCTCTGAGGATCGATACCCGATTTATCGGGTTTATTACTAACGCGACAGGCTTGTACTTGAGCCTAGAGAGTATGCACTTCTGAGACACATTCTTAATCGCGTCAAGTTTTTGGCGTCGTTGCCGGGGAATTAGGTAGACTGAGGATTAGATCGAGTCAATCTAAAAATTTGACCAAAAATCCAAAAACATATAAAAAATTTGAAAAAGTACAAAAAGATTCATCATCATCTATCATAAGCTATTAATCCAAAATTCTAAACTCACTCCAACTCCCCAGAATACTTCAACACACATTCACGAAAATCCAATCGTTGAGTACGACCCTAATAGCCCCCACACTCCTAACGCTCCACAGTTCTGGGTTCCGCCTCCCACACCATCACACTCAATCTCAAATAATACACCATTTTCCTTCTTAGGACACATTTTAGAGCACACTCCTAGTATACCAAGTGAGGATACTGAATCTTTGAAAGAGAGAGATATGTCACGACACGGTAGTGCAGCTGCTGACGAGGGAGAGGCCCCATATCGCCCTTTGAGAGACGTCTTATATCCCGAGTGCAATGCCACTCCGGGATACATTTTACTCCCGTACAATGCGGGACAATTTTGCTTTAGGAATGGGATGATCCAGATACTTCCCACTTACCATGGAATGGATTCAGAAAAGCCATATGCCCATATCATGAAATTTGAGGAGGCGTGCGAGACTCTTAGCGATCAAATTTGCACAAAAGATGTGCTCCGCCTTAAACTCTTCCCATTCTTGCTAATGGATAAGGCTAAGACCTGGCTATGGTCTTTACCTCCAAATTTGATTTCATCATGGAACAAATTACTATCTAAATTTCACAAAAAGTTCTTTCCGCCACATCGAACGAATTTTATCAAGGATCAAATTCAAACTTTTCGACAATAAGAATATGAGTCATTCGAACGATGCTACGAGCATCTCAATGAGTTAATTGCTTCATGTCCCCATCATGGTTTTGATAAAATGCAAATCATTTCCTTTATCCACAATGGGCTGAACATTAATTCCAACCAACTCGTTGAAACCATGGGTAGTGGTCCGTTTATTGACTTAGATGCCCACGATAATGAGCTTCACTTGAGGTATGTCGTCGAGACTACTCAATCCTGGGATACATCTGACCGTAATGATCGAAATCGAAATCGTCAAGTGACCACCACTCCATCGACGTCTGACCTATTTCATGTAGAAAAGAATTATATAGAGGACAGTCGACTCGATATGCTTGAGAAAGGACTACGAGACCTATGTGAGGAATATGGAAGAGGACCAACTAGATCCATCCCAAACCCCGTCGAGAAGGTGTGTGCAATTTGTGGGGCAGGTCATTCAACTGAGGAATGCCCGACTATACTCGCCTACAAAGTGATCTTCAAGAGAAAGTCAGTGGCATAGGAGGATTTAAGGGTAATATCGGCGCGCCGCACGGGAATTCTTACAACCCTTCATGGAAAAACCACTCTGGTTTTATCTATGGGCAACAACATGCTGCGATGAATCCTAGTTCACATGTTTCCCCTCCTCCACCACCTCATTTCAACAAGCTCCACATATGTAAGGACATGTGCAAAAACCACCACCTCAAGGAGCTTACATCCCTACACCGCGAAGAAGTCTCGAGGATACGATCAACCACTTTATCGATACCTAGACTACAACTAATGCTAGGCATGAGCTCATGATGAACGACATGAATGTGAACATTTCACAGTTTCAATCATCGTTGAGTATCCAAGAGAAGGGCAAGTGTCCTGCCCAGGGCCAATGACCGCCCCAAGGTTAAACTAGTGTTAGCTCCACCTCGACAGAACATCAGGAGTAATGTCAAGCTGTGAACACTCTTCATAATGGGAGAGTCATTGATTTATCACCTCCTCCACACGATGAAACCAAAAACAAGGAGATTTTTTCCGGCACAAAATAGGCCGAATATGTCCCCTTGAATGAGAGTGAGAAAGAAGATACTAGTGGGCCCGAGGTAGTAGTGAAACCATCCACCGCGGTACTGTTTCCTCAAATGTTGATTCCTTACCATAAAGGAAACCCCCATGATGAAGTGCTAGACGTGCTAAAGAAAGTAAAGATGAATTTACCTTTCCTCGATGCCATTAAGAAAATTCCAGCTTATGCGAAAGTCATCAAAGACTTGTTGACAGTAAAAAGGAGGATGAAGGTAAAGAAAAATGTCTTCCTAGCACAGAACGTGAGTTCCATTCTACTCAATGATCTCCCACCCAAGTTCAAAGATCCCAGTGCACCCACCTTCTCCTGCATCATTGGAGAAAATAAAATTGAAAAAGCCTTACTTGATTTGGGAGCAAGTGTCAATATCCTCCCTTACGCCATCTATAGGCAACTTTATTTGGGCGACCTCAAGCCCACAAAGGTCACTCTCCAATTAATGGATCGAACCGTGAAGATACCAAGAGGAATAGTTGAGGACGTGATCGTCCAAGTTGACACTTTCTACTTCTCGATAGACTTTGTCATTTGGGACACGGATCCCTCCTTCACCTCGAGCAACCATGTTCCCATCATTCTTGGGTGCCCGTTCTTAGCTACAGCTAACGCAATCATCAATACTCATAATGGGCGAATGCAACTCATTTTTAGGAACATGACTTTAGAGACTAACATCTTCCATATCGCCCAACAGACGGGGGAAGAAGATGATCTTCACACGGTGAGCCTAATAGATGAGATCGTAGAGGATTATTTCAAGGAAAATTTTTATGGAGAAGCATTAGGGACTATTTAGTGTCAAGCCACGGGAGTAAGGGGACGTACACCGCATTCGAGAGGGAGGTTGAGGAGTTAATAGAGTTAGTTGATCAGAGAGCGTCGGACGAGGACGCGAGAGATGTAAGTTGGGTTTCTAGATTCGAGGAATTACCACCGAGGGATACACGCATGGTTACCTCCAATGAAAAATTTCCAACCCTCGAATTGAAGAAACTCCCCTCCCATATTAAATATGCATACCTAGGAGAGAATGAAACATTTCCTGTTGTTGTCTCCTCTAGCCTAGACGAAGCACTTGAGGGTAAACTACTAAAGATTCTGAGGAAGCACCAAAGTGCTTTTAGTTGGTGCATTGCTAATTTGAAAGGGATAAGTCCTTTGATTTTCACCCACAAAATCCATCTCGGAGAGGATGTCAAGCCCTCGAGAGAAATGCAAAGAAGGCTAAACCCTAATATGAAAGAAGTGGTGAGGATTGAAATAATTAAGCTATTGGATGCGGGGATTATCTACCCAATCTCAGATAGCAAGTGGGTGAGCCCTATTTAAGTTGTCCCAAAGAATTCGGGCATGGCAGTGATTGAGAGTGCTAAGGGAGAGCTAGTTCCCGAATGTACCACCATCGGGTGGCGCGTTTGCATTGATTACCAGAAACTCAATGCGGGAACTAGTAAAGACCATTTCCCTTTGCCATTTATTGATCAGATGCTTAAAAGAGTAGCGGGACACCCTTACTATTGCTTCCTTGATGGTTATTCCGGATATAACCAAATTGAGGTAGATGTACTTGACCAGGAGAAAACAACTTTCACTTGCCCTTTTGGTACGTTTGCCTACAAATGTATGCCATTTAGCTTGTGTAATGCACCCGTGACCTCTCAAAGGTTCATGTCGAGCCTATTTAGCGACATGGTTGAGAGAGTACTTGAAGTGTTCATGGATGATTTTAGCGTTTTTGGCACCTCTTTTGATCTTTGTCTTGAAAAACTGGAAAAGGTACTTGCCCGATGTGTGGAAAAGAACTTAGTACTGAATTGGGAGAAATGCCACTTCATGGTCACCTAAGGAATAGTTCTTGGCCATATAGTTTCATCCAAGGGGATAGAAGTTGATAGAGCTAAGATAGATGTCATAGCCGATCTACCCCCACCAAAAATGCTCAAAGACATGCGCTCCTTCTTGGGCCACGTGAGGTTTTATCGAAGGTTCATTAAGGACTTTAGCACCATCGCTAGACCCTTAAGCAACCTACTTATGAATGACAACCCATTTGAGTGGACAGAAGACTGCCAAAGCACTTTAGAAAAACTGAAAACCATGCTTGTGTCTGCTCCCATCATGCAAGTTCCAGATTGGTCTTTACCATTCGAACTTATGTGTGATGCTAGCGATTATGCGATAGGGGATGTTTTGGGCCAAAGGAAAGACAATAAGGCTCATGTCATCTACTACGCTAGCCGGACTCTTACCGAACCACAACTCAATTACTCCTCTACCGAGAAAGAGTTTCTAGTGGTAGTCTTTGATCTTGACAAATTTCGATCCTATCTTATCTGTTCTCCCATTACTTGCTTCACCGACCACACGACATTTAAATACCTACTTGCAAAGAAAGATGCAAAGCCACAGCTCATAAGGTGGATCCTACTCCTACAAGAGTTTAATATCTCCATTAAAGATAAGAAAGGAGTATAAAACGTCATTGCCAACCACTTATCACGGCTTTCGTCCGACTTACCTAGTGATCCAATACCTATAGACCGATTCTTGTTTGGTTTCCAAGAGGACTTGTATCGACGCCAAGGGGATCCCAATGAGCCATTTCCATCCTACTTCTATGACCCCTATGGCCCCGACGCGCCCAGATCTTCCCAACCACCGCCCCAGTGAAGCCTTGGTTGTTTGTGACAGTTTTTAGTTGTTTCCCTTGGCCACATGTTGTATGCGTTTCCCTGTTATTGTACCACAGTCCTGTTTTATAAAAATCTGCATTTTCTCCATTTGTTTATTTTATTTATCGCACTTCTTATTTTGCCTTGTTTTGATTTTAGTCCTTTTTGCTTGAGGACAATGCAAAAGTCTAAGTTAGGGGGGTCACAAGTGCATATTTCTAAAACTTCACAAATTTTCAAAAATTCCCAAAAATTTTAAAAATTTCGTAAAACTGTGAAATATCCAAAAATATTTTTGTTCAAAATAAATAGAAATTGGAATTCAAATTTTTCAAAAATATCATTAAAAGTCGGATTGAAGTCTCAAGTTGTAAAATTCAACATACACAAAGCCGAAATTGACCAAAGATGGATATTGTGCAAAAATTGACGACTTAACGAATAAGTGTGGAGATTAACAAACCCAGTGAGATTCGAGCCTTCATCTTTGTGAAATTTATAAATCAATCCGAGTTAATTGTTAACTCAAAGTTCTTTCAGCGCCAAAAAAGTTGTCATGGATCTCAATCCTTTCATTTTGATCGGTTTTGATAAATATGTGTGATATTGCCGTACAAAGCGCACTACAAATCTCTAAATTAAATTAATCTCGAGACGCAAGTGGTAATGCAATTAGTATTTTGGACAGTGAAGTAGGCCCTCGTTTGTCACCCAAAAGTATTGGCCATAAAATGTAGAGAAAAATTATCCCTTTTGTAACCCAAATTGAGCCGAATAATTTTTCCTTTTGTTTGACACCCCGAAAAACCCAAAAAGCCCGGAATTGTGAAAATCGAATAAAGTCCGAAAAGTGCATAAAAAGGGGCAAGAAAAAAAATAGATATGCTAAAAAAAACAGCAAGAAAAGAAAAGAAGTGAAAAATAGAAAATAATAGAAGGAAAAAAAAATGAGCAATAGCCCGACAAAAGCACAAATAGACATCGTAAATGACTTTTCCAATTCCAACCTTCCCTACTATTTTCATTTTACCCAATATACCGTAAAACCCGAAAAAGTCCTAACCGAGTCCGAATTGCAAAAATTAGTTACCGTGTGGAGAGATAATACACCAAAAGATAATAAAAGAGATTGAATACGTGAATAAGAGGCAATGTTCCCATTTTTAAAATCGTATTTCGTTGATGAGATCCTATCACTATAAATTTTCCATCTTTCTACTTATGTGCATGACTTTGCGTCCATTATATTTACTCTTTACATCACGCATATCGAGAGAATATCCACATTTCGAGTGATTCGTTTGAGAGATCATTCTGTGAGAAATTGAATCAAAATGAATTTTTGGATAAGTAACGTAATGGTTAATCGATGGAAATCCACGGTTAAACTTTTAGCTTCACACACACGCACTATGATTTGAGACTTGTAAATCTGACTTGATGATGACTATTTTCTGGGAAAGTATGAATTATTCAATTTTTTCGTATTTTGAATTTTCCTTGAGTCGAATTTTGTGGGTAGATTCTCTACAAACCCTCACGAGACACAACTCGTCCTACTAGGGTGACCTAGGGGTTTTAAGTCTTGTTACATACGCTAAATGCAATCGCTTGCCCGCGAAAAAAGTATTCTATCCCAATAAAATGATTTTCAAGAGTTAAGCCTTACTAGGATTCTTTTACATTGCCCGGGACGCGCAAAGTTCGAAGTAAGGGGGATTTGATTAGGCATAAATTCTTCCCAATTTATCCCTTTAATTTAGTTACTTTTAGCACCTCGATCAGCGTAATCGATTTGATTTTATCTCATAATCTTACTACTGACTTATTCTAATGAGTACCCAGAGTTTTTGGTATTTCGTATGGATTTTACAGGTATTTGATGTCAATTAAATAAAGAAAGAAATCAGAAGAATCGAGAAAGAAAAGAAGGAAAAATCAAAAAGGAAAAGTTATCATTTTTTACTCAGAATTCGGATGAGGCATCTAAAGAGAAGTTGAAGAGCCTTCAATTACAAGTACATAGGAAGAAACGACACCTTAATTGGAGTCCCGATGTGAAAGTTATGAGCAGTCAAAGTTTGAAGAAAAAGTCAAAGGAAGCAGGATTGATCCACACCGGACCGGTCCGCAATGCCAATTACTAGAGAACCCCGGACCGAAGACGAATCGAAGCTGAAAGAAAACAAACGAACCGATCCACACCGGATCGATTCGCCTAAGAAATAAAAGAACCGATCCAGATTCCAGCCAGACCAAACCGTAGGAGGACCGGACCGATCCGACTGTCGAATTTTAATTTTCTAAACTTCCTCTAATGGAGAGTCCTAGCGCAAATAAAATTCTTAGAGTTTTGTAGGGTATTTAAACCCGTTTTATTATCATTCTTGGTACGGAGAATTTATCTAATTTTCCATTCTTTTAAGAAAAACCCTAATTTGGAGATATCTTATAATTTTAATATCAAGATTGTTCAGAGTTTTGTGATTACCAGTAATTGTAGTTAATGCTTTGAGTGCTTTGGTAAGATTAGTGAGTAATCTCCTCTGTTTAATTTTCCGTTTAATTCACTCTACAAATTTTCCTTAGTTTAATCATGACTTCTTGCCATTCCAAAATCGTTTTCATTAATTTCATCATGATATGCTAGACTTTTAAGGGTCGAGATGCATGAACCCAACCCGATTTTTGTAGTTGTATGTGCATAAAATTAATCCTCTAAATTTAATGGTTTGATTATGATCGTATTGTGTAGAAACACAAAAATTGTAGATCTTTGGATCTCGTTTGCTTCCGGGTAACCAAGATGCTTTAGAATACAATTCGAGTGTAACTATTGCAATACCGATTTACTCATCCTCTGATTAAGTATGGTGCGGGCTTGAACCTCATATATGTAATGCTTGGGAGTACTAAATTCTGGGTGTGATTAATCATTTAAATTTACGATTAGTATTATACCATCAATACACTAGGGTTAGGGGATTGTATTCCTGCCCTGTTTTTCTCATCATATAGTTTAAAGTTTTAAATCATTTTTCATCAGCATTTTAGGTAATTTATAATAGTTACATTTTTCCATAATTTCATAATTGCATGTAGTGTAGTTATTCCACAAATAAAATCATCTTTTACTTTTCTTTAGAGTCAGATTTAGGATTCCTTCATCTGTCCAACGTCGTCACAACCCTGTTATCCTATTTCCCTGAGGATCCATACCCGACTTACCGGGTTTATTACTAACACGATAGGCTTGCACTTGAGCCTAGAGAGTATGCACTTCTGAGACACATTCTTAGTCGCGTCAAATACAACACCGCCAAAGGCCATGTAGAAGATGGGCCAAAACAACCTTCACTCCAGTTAATCCTCGAGCATGGATGGACGCCGAAGTTACCACCACCTACTAAATGCACGTCCCAAATAATTTAAAGAAAAAATATAAATATTCAAAAAGAAATAAAAAAATCTAATCCGAAATAAAAAAAATTGAAAAAAAAGAAGAAAGAAATAACACTTACATAACCGCTAGGGTTCCCCACAGAAGCAAAATGGTGTGTATAAGGATTTCTCAAAAGAACTCGCTAATCTGCCATCAGTTTGGCTCCATGGTAAACGTTCTTTGGATAGATCCCATAAAAACGGCTGCCATCTATATTTTTCTAGAGAGAGATAATTTAAGAGTGAGGAGTGAAGAATGAGGGATGCCCTCACCCTCTTTATATAGGGGTAAGGGCCCAACCAGCAGAAACCCCCTTGGGCCTGCCTACTGGAAAATCCCCCTTGGGAACCCAAGAGACTCTCAGAATTCATGACTTTGTCGGTAGGCATGGCTAGGACATGCACACACCCCCTCCAATTTCATTACAAAATTCTTCAAAAATTCCAAAAATGCTTAAAAAATCTAAATCCCCCCCCCCCCCCCCAAAAAAAAAATATAAAATCCAAAAAAATCATAAAAACAAAAAATCAACATACAGATGAACATTTATCATAAAAATTGAAAGTTACACAAACATCCAAAAATAATGAAAAAAACAAAATTTCACGAAAAAATCTGGAAATTTCCAAAAAGTTCTAGTATCCCCATACATGATTTCCAAGCCCATTCCACACTTATTAGATCCTCAGATTGGATCTTGGCCCTTAGAATTAGGTTGTGATCCCTGTATTGGTCGCACTCACTCATTAAGTCTTCAAAATTGACCTTGGCCTTAAGATTTAGGCTACGATCCCCCTATTGATCGCACACACTCATTAGGTCCTCAGAATTGACCTTGGCCCTCAGAATTAGGTCGAGATCCTTGTATTCATAGAAAACACTCCTAAGATCTTCAGAATAGACATTGGCCCTTAGAATTGGGTTGTGATCCTCGTATTGGTCATATACACTCTTTAGGTGCTCAGAATTAGACCTTGACCCTCAAAATTATACCGCGACACCCGAATTGGTCGCATAAGCTCCTCAGAATTAGACATTGGCCCTAAGAATTAGGTCGTGATTAATGTATTTGTCTAAAAAACTCCTAATAATTAGACACTTGGATTTATAATTAGGCCTTATTCCTTGTATTAGTCATATACATTCCTTATAATTGACCTAAAATTAGGACGGGGTCCCCATATTAGCTGCATACAGTCTTTAGGTACTCAAAATTGATCTTCGTCCTCAAAATTAGACCACGATCCCTGTATTAGTCGCATACACTCTTTAGGTCCTCATAATTGACTTTGGCTCTCAGAATTAGGCCGCGTTCCCCATATTATTTACACACTCTTATGTTATTGGAATGGACATATGATCTCATAATTAGGCCACGATCCCTGTTTAGGTTGAATACACTCCTTAAGTCCTCAATCATAACACCTTTGAAGCCCTCAGAATCAAGCTTCATTCTTCCTATATATTTCATGTCCCCCAAAATAGGCTTCATTCCTCTTATACTTTCAATCCCTTAAAATTTATCTTTACCCCCTTACCTTTCATCCTTCAAAATTATGCTTCATTCCTCCTATACCTTTTAGCCCTTAGAATTAGGATCCATTTATCCTACACCTTTCAATGCCTAAAAATTATCCTATATTCCTCTTATACCTTTCAATCCATCAAAATCAGGCTTGATTCATCCTATGAATTTTAGCACTCAGAGTTAGGCTTCATTCCACCTTACTTTCCAACCCTCAAAATCACACTTCATTCCTCCTATACATTTTAGACCTTAGAATAAGTCTCCATTCCCCCTATAACTTTAAATTCCTCAGAAATAGGATTCATTCCACCTATACCTTTCAAGCCCTAATAATTCGGCTTCATTCACCCTTACCTTCCATCCCTCGGAATCAAGCATCATTCCTCCTATACCCTAAGTCCTCAGAATCAGGATATAACCCTCATAAACATCCTAAGCCCTCAAAATTCACGCCACAACCCTCACATATAATAACTAGGTCCACAAAATTAGGCCTCTAACCTCAGCATGGTCACAACTCAGCATGGGCTCTCTATAAAGCCCCAACTTCCACTAATCACTAGTGTTCCTATGTATAGGTACTCAAACACTCAAAATTTCTTTTATGTTTCTTTTTTTCAATGACCTTTATCTTATCATAATTTCTTCCATTGAGGGGCTCTGTAGACGCCCATTATCACACTCCCGCACTCCTCTATAGGGTCCAAGGAAAGTGTCTTTAATTCTGGACCCCCAGTCCTTCTTCAAACCCTAAATGGATAAAATAATGCATTCTCTTCTGGCCTTGTTTGACCTTGGTAAAATATAAAACCTAGGAGTCTCCCAATACAAATTGCAAATATTTGAATTCTCTTTCTAACGGTCCCAGCCATGCACGAATCGTACTTATAGTTCATATTTTATGTTGAAAAAATCATTTATGTCTGCCTATAGGCAGAACACCTCACATGCCTGCTTATAGGTAGGGGCTTACTTGGCTAACAAGTCTGATTACAATGCCAAAAGGTAGGGAAAGGCAGGTACTAAGCCCGTCGACTAGTCGTTGGGTTCAACTTTGCCTTTTTATCCATTTGGGGTTCCCCTATTTAAGGAAACCCTAACCTCATTTGATAGGGACCCCTACTTCGATTTTAATGTGACAACTTTTCTCAAAATTAGCTTACATCATTTTTACGAGATTTCCTCAACATTCCTTTACATTACCCTTCCCTTAACATTCCTTTACATTACCCTTGCCTACCTTTGTCCACTACTTCATCACCATCATATACACTTTAAAATCAGCCTATAAGAATCCTCTCCCCCCCAAAAAAATAAAAATAAAAATAAAAATAAAAATAAATTCAAAAAAGCTTGAATGTTCAAACCTATTTCCATTTCACTAGCTTAATAAATGCCATTCCATAGACTCTAGTGTTCTTAGCAGATTCTTAGCTTTTTATTTTTATTTTTGAAATAATGCTACACTTTTTATTACATACACATCTTCAAGTATAGTTTTATAAATAAAAAACCCTAAAAGGGGGGTTTACACCATTATCTCCAATTTAGAGTCATTTAACTTTTTCTCACACTTTCACCACATTTACATATTTTTGTATAAACCAAGAGAAATACACTAAATTTGGATTATGGGTTCTGGAAGTCATTTTGGGATTTGAGTCCTCTTTTATTTATCTCATTTTTATTTTCCTTTAATTTAGTTATATATTTAGCATGTTCTATCCACGTGGTTAGTTTTCTTGTCCTTATTATCTCTTTAGCGGTCCCATATATGCATATTCACTCTTACATATTGACATTACGATTTTGTGGCGTCGCTCACATTTGAACCATTTTCACACATTTCCTTTATCACTTTATTCATGTTTAGTTAATTTATCTCCTTAGATAGATCCATTCAAATTTTTTCCATGATGCAGGTACGATGAGTTTCCTCCTCACACACACACACTTGCGTATTTATGCATATTTCCACTTTTGCACACTTAACACACACAAAATATTATTTACACATGTAAAAATGTTCATAAATTTAGGAGAAGGAGAATATTTTATAGCCCATGAGAGACAAAAAATGTGGGGTGGGTGACCAACACCTTCCTATTTCATAACATAGTCTTTGAGCCCATATCTTGTTTGGTTTTGGATGTACTTGTTGTATTTTATGTTCTCTCTTTGGAGGTGGATAACCCTTTGCCTATTATGAGTAAAATAGGATAACCCCTTTTCCTATTATGAGTAAAATAGGCTAACTTCTTTGAACTACACCACAATCCGAGAATGGTCATAGCTAGTGGGTCACGGACCTGGACCGTGACCATACGCATATTTTGTGTGATCATGTCCATGATAAAGGAATAGTGTGACATCCAATGGATAGGATCACGACCATAGTCCGTGATCATGCCTGCGACAAAAAGGGTGCCAAAACTCCCGCCAAATATTGTCACAGATCATGATTGTGACCACAACTGTGACAGATACAATTGGATCAGTTAAATGGGATTACGATCCAAGTTCGTGACCATATGAAATTATCACAGGGGCTAGTCACAACCTAAATTCGTAACCAGATGGTGATATGCAAAAAAATTGTATGGTCACATCCATTGGTCATAGACCAAGTCCGTGACCAGGTGGTGATGTGTGAAAAAATTATATAGACACGTCCATTAGCCACGAACTTGGACCGTGACCAACCACGATATATAAAATCTCACTCGGGGTAGATTTATCATTTCACACAAACACACACACACACACACACACACTCTCTCCATCTCTCTCTCTCTCTCTCTCTCTCCCTCTGCTACCTCTGTCCCTCAACTGTCTCTATCTTCGGCCACCGCCACCACCACCACTGCCTCTCTTCCTCTCAGGTACACTCCTTCTCTACCAATATCTTTATGTAGGCGTGTATGTTTATGTATCATGTGTTCGTGTATGTGTACTGTGAGTGTTTATGTATGTGTATGTATTATGTTTGTTTATTTGTATGTATGTGTGGGGTTAAAATACCCAAATGAGACTGAAAATGTGTAAACACCCAAATAAAATCAACCCTAAGAAATATGAAAATACCAAAATTAAGCAAACTCAAATGTGAAAATAATGAAATGTTGTAATTGGGTTTTTAACCCTAAGGTTTTAAAGGATTATGGAGAGATTGAGGATATGGGATTCAATTTGTATCGCTCTAATCTAGTTTTACTTTGATTAAGAAATAAATTAAGTTTGTGTTAAAATAATATTAGTTTATTAGAATGGCAAAAGTGGAAAAGAAGACTTCTGCAGAAGAGAGCTCATCCTCATAGCAGAACAAGAAGACTTCTTATAAAGAAAGCTCACCAGTTCAACCAGACGAGTAGAATCCTTAGGGAGATAACTCATTTTTCAACCCGATCGATTATATTACTGACAAACCAGAGTTATCGACCAAGTAAGAAGAAATTGCACGCAACTTAGAGAAAATGAAAAAGTTATTCAAATATAGAAACTTGATCGAAGGATATTTTGAAAAGGAGGCTCCTATATGGAAACAGTTCATTGATGGATCATCCCGTGACACTAGCAGTGGAGCGATATTAATAGTTATGATGACAAATGACATAGATTTGGAATATACCCTCAAATTCTAATTTGAGGCCTCCAAAAACTAGGACGAGTACAAGGTGCTTATAGAAGGATTTAGGCTGGCATTATCTCTTGGCGCCGAACCTATACCGCCACACAGTGACTCTAAACTGATAAACCAAGTGCTAGGCATATATGAAGTGAGATAAAAGTCTATGGAGAAGAACTTGGCCAAATACAAGGAGTTATTATCAAATTTCCCGCACTCAGGATGGTCAGAATTCTAAGGGTAGAGAATTCCGGAGTAGATGTGCTCTCCCGGCTAACATCCACGACAAGTACACAGTTGAGAAGAGCCATTTTAATGGATATCCGCATGCATTATAGTACGGATGAGGAGAATTTTAATGTGATGGAGTTAGATTTGGGTGCATCTTGGATAGATCTAATACGATCATATTAAGAGAGCGATGTAGTTTTAGAAGATTCTAAAGAAGTAAGGAGACTTTGGTATAAAGTGACTAGATAGGTACTAAAATAAGGAATCCTATTCATAAGAGGGTTCTTCATTTCATTACTCTGATGTGTCCACCCAGCTGAGGTCAATGATTTGATAAAAAAGGGGTATGAAGGATCTCATGGAGCATATTTGGCAGGTAAATCACTAGTGAAGTGAGGGGCTACGCAAGGTCATTACCGACCCACCATGCAGGAAGATTTCATAGATTATGGAAGTAAATGTGACAAGTGTTAGAAATATGTTTCAATCCACAGGACTCTAGGGGAATCAGTCAAACTGATCACATCCCCTTGGCCTTTTACTCTGTGGAAAGTAGACCTGGTTGACCCTTTACCAAAGACTAAAGGCATGTTCAAATATCTAGTGGTAACAGTGGATTACTTCATCAAATGGGTGGAGGAAGAGCCCTTGGTGAAAATGCCATATGAGAAAGTCTTTCACTTTATCCGGAAGAACATTATTTGCTGGCACATGATTTCATACTCCTTCATCACTGACCACAGTGCTCAATTAGATAATCAAGAATTCAAAGACTACCGCATAGGCTCTAAGATCCAGAAACAACACTCAACACTGGGTCACCCACAGTGTAATGGACAGATAGAGGTGACCAATAAGACCTTTCTAGATGAAATGAAGAAAATGTTGGACAACGCAGAGGGGAACTAGATCAATGAGATCCTAATTGTACTTTGGGTGTACAGAATAATTCCGTGAATAACAACAAGAGAGCCACCTTATATGATAGCTTTTGGAATAAAGTAGTAGTCCCAACATAATATGATCTTCCTCTACTAGACACCTTATTTGAGTGGGAAGAATTATTTATATTTGGCAACTTTAAGTTAAATTGTTCGAATTAATGTGTGTCGCATTTTTTAGGCCAAAATTGGAGAATGTTATAAAGTATTTCAGATGACAATTTTGAGTGCGCGGTTGAGTCCGAATGGGTCGAGATAGTTAGAAAAGAGTACTCGAGAGTAGTAATCGGGTCTCGGGGCATTTTTAGGCATAATCGGGCCCACACGGGGTGATTCGGGCCATTTTAATTAGGACCATGTTGCTAAAAACGGGATTTGTGGTTTAAACCTAATTGGGGAAGTGTTGAACGACAGTTAACACAAATTCTAAACCTAGGGCTTGAGAGGGAATTTGGGGAAAGCAAATTAAGAGCCAATTGGGGATTTTTGGAGCCAAGTTAAGGGACAAAAGTGAGTGTTCTTCATCAACACCTTAACTACATCAACGGATCAGACTCTACGAGCAATTCTAGGCAAGTGGTGACTCGCTGTGATTTTAAGTTTGATATCCAATTCATATTATAGCACGTGTATCAACATATGTTTTGGGGATAAATTTTGGATGAAATGGGTTTTGGGGAAATCAGTTTGAGAATGAATTTTAGGCAAGATTTGATGTTAGTATATGATTTGATAGTGATAAATCTGGATGCTATTTCAGTCCCATTAACTGTTGCTAAGTAAAAATGAGTTCGAGGTGGTAATCGTAAGAAACTAATATACAAAACCATAACATTTTCGAGTTAGAAATTGTTGATTGTTGATGAATTACGTGGATGAATCTAAATCGGTAAGGGAATTTAAAAATCATGTTAGGAAAGATTATATGAGAAAGGTAATTGATTGAGGTTTGAATTTTGGGATAAATACCTTGAAAGGTTAACAATGGAGAAACAAGACAGCAACGAGGAAGAGAACTGATCGATCGATCGATCGATCAATTTGGTCGATCGATCGACGATCCAAAATCGCTGGCAGTTCCGCTTGTTTAGGTAAATAAGGGGTGGATTTTGTTGGATTTGTAATTAGGTTGAATTATTTAGTGAATAATAATTATGAGGTACTTTCTATCAATTATAGACGAATATAATTGGGTTTTGAAAAGAAAAGATTTGTGACACCCTATAGATAAATTTGGGGAATTAGATTCCAAATTAATTATATACGGATTGAATGAGCAAGTCCAAGAATATTGGTTGAGTGATGCCAAGGTGTTAAATTAATTATGGAGATAAACAAATTAATTTAGAGTCGGAATATAAACTCGGGAAATATTAAGTTATGGGCTAAGTGAGCGAGTCCGGTAAGTTATTTGAGTGACACAAGGTAATAAATTAATTAATGTGTAAATTAATTAAATTAGAGTCGAATCATAGACTCAAGTAAATATTATATAAATAAATGTGAAAAGTATTTATATTAGAGTCGGACCATAGACTCGGGGGAAATACTATATTAATTGACGTGTGAATTAAATAAATTAGAGTCGGACTATAGATTCGGGAAGGTGATAAATTAATAAGTGAGAAAATTAATAAAGTTGAGTCAGGCCAGAGACTCGGGAAATTTCAGGCTAATGTTACGGGTTTTGAGTACACGGTAAAGCTGAGGTCTATATTATATATATACGATATAGTGATAGCATATATATGTGTATATACGGTGTGTGCTATTAAATATCAGTGACTATATATTTATTTAATTTATATACTCTAGTGCTATCTAGGGAGGTTTCACGATGTGGGTGAATCCCCTAGCTTGAGGAGTAGGGTGAGTATATACTCAGGTCATAGCGTCCGGTATATGGAAGAGGGGTTTTATCTCACTTTTAGGGAAAGAATATGACTGCCTCCATTACGTTTATATTTTGGGCCAAGTTGGTGAGCGATTCCAACTTGGGTAACTAGGTTATGTGAGCAGACCTAGTGAGATAGCACTTTAGAGGGAATCATCCGGTGAGGGTATACTCGGAGGGATGGATATGAGTACGATATATGTGTGTATGTTCGTAGTAAAGGTGCGTATATAATGGTAGTAAATATTATATGCGGGTAATAATACAGTGTGCGATGTATTTACTTTATATAACATGTGTCACAGTTATATGATATTATTTAAAAATGAATTAATTAAGTTAATTGGTGGAATAACTTATAACCCATTAATCAATTATTATACTCGGGTTAGAGTAGTATGGCAAGGGGAGATTACCCTAGGACTAGTTGGACGGGGTAGTACAACTAAGTGGGGTTAAGTTAATCGTTAGGTGTGAACAATAGTGAAAGGGTGAGAATGTCCTCAAGAGAGTGCGACACTAACTTAAATATGAAGCGCATTCATGCATTTTAAATTACTGCAGTTAATTCACTTGCTAAATATTTTCAAAATGTTTTGGGTTCTAACCCTTGCAATAAAACTATTTTCAAAACCTTTTAGGTGTCCAGCCACAGGGTCGCCAGGGTTGATATTCTATTCCAGGGACACGGAGCTGTGACATATGTGGATGCTAGCAGGATTTTGGATTAGACGCATCATTCATTCATTCCTGGAGTAGGAATCATTTATCAGTTTCAGTTTTATTTAGGGTATGTCGCCCAGACTTTTCAGTTGTAGTTTTCAGATTTATTTATTCAGGTGTTGGATGTTTGTATTGGACTATTCACTTAGGTGATCAATAGTTTATTCATCATGTAGTTTATTATTTATTCAGTTGATTTAATTATGTTGTGTGAATTGTTTATATTTATTTCCGCATGTACTGATTGGTTTAATTAAAAAGTTAAAATTTGGCACCAGCTTTTGGGAATAATAGGTGGTTAGTAAGTTTTGGAAAGGTTTTCGAGAGTGATGCTAAGGATGAAGCAACTGGGATTCCTGTTTTAACTTGGTATATGACTGATCACCCGGTATTTTACTAGGCGAGGTGTCACAGTTATCCAAAAAAGGAAACAAGTTAGAGCCTAACTAGCATGGTCTGTAGAAACTATCTACTGTTGTCTGACTACGAACTTACAAAATCGAAACCTTGAAAGGAGAGCAGTTTAAGAACCTGTAAAATTCTGATCACCTAAGGAAGTACTATTAGTAATTACAAAAATGTAAAGTTTTTTCGTTCCTTGTAATCTAGTTCAGTAATAAATAAAATCTTCAATTCTACCCTGAATACTATGAGTTTAAATTATTATAAATTTTTTGTGGGAGTGGGAAATGTGCTAAAAACCAGAGCCAAAGACATCTTAATAAGCATGACCAAAAACAACTTACAAAATTCATGTATGATCTCATCCTTAGACAAGGTCATGAATGAGAAGTTTAATTTCATGTATGATTTCGCCTTAGGGGAGATCAAGAACATTTTTTTACCAAATTTAGGAAATCCATTAAAGTCATATGGACGATAAGATCCGACCATAGCTGGCTAACACATGTATAGATCATAACTCATTGGGTCATCTCTGGTAACTAACGCTAACACTTGGTCAGGACAAAGAGATATGTCCATATAGCCAGTAAGTTGAAATAACCATAAGTAGAACCTAGGACATGATAATCTAGGTTGCCCAGGTTTGTCCAAAATTGATAGCTAGTAAGGAAGATCAGTTAGGTAGTGTCCGACTATATGATCATACGATTAAACTACTAGTAGACACATTTCAAATATCTAGTAGTTAGTAAGTTGACATGGCCAGTGGACTTAATGATACGGTTAGTTTATAAGACTAGAACTAACTAGATCTAAGGCATCCGATCATAATCACTTGTAAAAAGTATTCTGAAAAAAACACTAGTCAAAAGCACATGCGTTTATATATCCAGTTAACCAAAAAATATTGACATCAAATTCAGAATAATAAGCATAAGCATGCAAGGAAGGCAACAGATATGCAAAGGACTGTTCACTATAATAACGAGTAAATAAATTTGGTCATCACATATCAAGAAGTTAATATGTTTATAGAAAAAAGAGGAGATAAATATCTAGGTTTCAGGGCCATGACTTACTTTAGCCTCAGCTGTTTGTTTAACAGTGGTTTCAACAATTTGGACATCCTTTAGCGTAGGAGGAATAACATTGGTGGAATTAGTTTGATCAATAGGAGCTTCAATATTATGGGGAACATCTTCATCCTCTACTAATGCTTCGTTAAAAGCTTCATATTTGATGGCTAGGGCTTTAGCTTCTTTATTATTATTATCCTTCAAAGCCTGAACTATTTCTGAAATTTCTAGAAAATGCTTAGCGACTCTCCTTTCGTGAAGAAGGTGACTAAGTTGATGTTATATTATCCAAAACTTTTGAATATTTTGACACCCTCCTCCTCAACTTGAGTAAGAGAAAGTTTAGCCTTATCTAAAGCCTTCGTAGATTAATTGAGGGCATTAATAGTCTTCCTCAAATCCTCATATCCTTTTGTAATTTACTTTGTCGGAGGACTTGAGTTTAAGCACTGTTGTCTTAGCCTGTTCTTTCAGCTCCTTAATCTCCTCCTTAGCCTAGATTAAGGACCCCATGTTGTCTACTAACTAGTCTTCCTTCTCCTTCAGCTGTAAAGTCTATCCGCTTATCCTCAGGAAGAGCACCTCCAGGGGAAATATATTACCCCAACTCAATGAAATTTTGGATAGAGAAGATATTCTTGAACTCAATGAGAATTTTATCTGATCAGTTCCCTTAGAACAGAGGGAAGCTTGGGGTCTCTCTTCTTTGTAAAGAAGCCAAGTATAAAAGAGGTCAGTACACAAGCATAAAGGAGAAATAGAAAAAATAAAGCATAAGATGTTTACCAATGCATTGTGGACAATAGCAATCGCATGGGATACAATAAGATCTATCCCTCTCATCAAATTGGAATTCCCATTCGCCTTTTATGAATATGAACTATTTTTTCCAGTTGTGCTTACTTATTTGCATGGTCTTCACCATCTTCTGGTTACACTTTTGGGGGGATAAATAGTAATAGCCATTAGCTTGGGTGTAATCCTTCACTCAATAGACGAACCTGAAAATGTCCCTGATTAGGTTAAAATTGGAATGGAGCTACCAGTACACCATAGATCCACCCCATAACCTCTGAGAATGGATTTGATGATAGGATGAAGGGGAAGCTAAACTCCTACTTATAATGCCCAAATGGGAAAACAGATTTCATTGACATTATACCGATCATAAACCTTTTTATCACAATTTGGCAGCCATATAGAGATGCTTATGGGGATACTATACCTATCCCTTAGATCATATAAATCATATTTTAGGATATCACAACCATGGTTTAAAGCTTCCGTGGTGGCAGGATCCCAAGAGTCAGAGGCCTTATAAGTGCCCTCATCAGTAAGGGGTATCACAATAGGAGATGTGGAGGCTATCTAGTCGGCAAGCACAATATGAGGAGGGGAAGAGTCCAAGTCAATGACATACATGGATATAGTGTACAAATTTTCTCACCACCAATTAAATGAACCACCACAGTGGTATATGCAATAGTGGGAGACTAAATTCTAATAGCTGGGGGCTATGTGGTAGACCCTATAGTTAAAGAAGTAGTAGGGGTGAATCTAAGGTGTCTTGGTTCATCCTCAGGTCAGATAACCTGAAGAGGTCTAGGGAACCTCCTTTCTATTATACCTGAGCAAGATTATTCTAAGTTGGCCAATTAATCTAACCACCTCCTGATATGGGATTCGTAACTCATCAATTGGAGAAGATCAAAGAGAATAGGAAATGATGACTTGGGGAAATGACGCTAACTTCACTGACTGGAACTCGAAAAAGATGAAAACCCTAATAAGTTTGGAACACTAGGCTAACCAACTTAATGGACACCTGAATACCAATCCTACTCCAATAAATCAATAATTACCAACTAACAAAGTAACCATGGCGAAAACAAAAAGGCAAAATGGCTGAGGCTGAAGCAATTAATAAAAAACCCTAACATGTAGTAAAGCAAGAAAAGTGTACCTAAAAACCCTATTAAAGGACTGAAGTTAGACCAATAGCACCTTAGCTTTGAAAGGGAACGAGAAAAGCCGCGGAAGACTGCTGACAATGGCAGAAACAGGGAGTTTTTTAGGAATGGAGATGAAAGGCTGGATAAAGTTTTGGTTTCTCTCTTTAAAACATTTGCATTGGATGAAAATGACTGGGAAAAAGGTAAAGGGTTAGACTAAAATCGTATTTATACTTTTAAAGTGGAGGTAATCACTTCTTTCAAAAGGGGTGGTGTATGAATTCATGCTTGGAGAACATAAGTGATGCTTGGGGGATGACACACACCACCCCAAGAAAGCGCATCATCATAACTCATGGCACATTTATCTAATCTTTACATGCATCCAAGAATCTAGTCGAGAAGAGATTTGGCTACGATCAGAATTCCAAAGACAATGATATTATCGTATTTAACATTTCACTCATTCAAGTCACATATAAAATGCTCAAAAGATCCAACACTTCGAAGAATCTTGTATAAGTTCCACCCATGAGTAAAGTATTAGAGTATTTTATTTTACCATTGATGTGAGATATTAAATTGACCAATAATATCGTGGCACCTATCATCAGAAGGTTCTCAACTTACTTAATAAACCTTTTCGGTGATATTAATCTAATCGGTTCAGTGATAATTCTGCTCGGCTCGACAACTGCCCATCATTAGTTAGTTATGGCAAGGTACATGTGAATCATGTGAGGGAATGTAAATACTCCCACTGACACCACTACACACGTGGGGTATCATATACGATATCCCACCTTTTTGTAGGTTGTAGCCAACTCATGATGACTGATAATATGGAATGTAAAAAGTGTAACTGCCTCACCTATTAAGGCACTCCACCTGTCCCAATACACACTTTCTTTAATACCTACCTATAAATAGCACTCAATCCCTTAGAACAAGTAATCCAAAAATATTTCATTTAACAACCATTGGCAAAACCCTAGAAAAACTTTGAGAGCTTGTAATCATCCTTTTCATGACGATTGATCATTTAAATATATATAATCAAAACTTCACCTGTAAATATAGGTACCACATTGGGCGGAGCCACGTTAATATTTGAGTTCCTTCTTTATCCCCCATCTCTCTATAATTATCCTAAATTAGAAAGTTAGCAGTGGTAGTTTTTTTATTTGTTATTGTTTATTATTAGTATATTATAGTTAAGGGCCAAAATTTATATACTAGTTTTAGACGATAGAATTAGTTTAAAGTAAAATTTAATTGGAATGGTGGTTTTAGAAAAGGCAATTAAAATCCATGTTGGAGGGAAAGAAGGTTGGGGGAAGGTAATAGCGTGTATTTTTTTGTATTAATGGTTTAAAAAATAGACTAAAAAGAAAATTACTGGAATGTAAAATAGGAAGAAGGAGATAAAATCAAGATACATTGGAATTTTTTTTATTTAGGGGAGAGATAACTCACATCTTATGTCTCATAGGAATGGAGAGAGAAAGCTTGAGACATTTTGTTTTGTGGATGAAGTCGAAGAAACATATGGTTTTTGGTGCCCCTTTTAACACTTATAAAAGTGGAATTCATTTATGTTTTTAATGAGACACCTCGAGAACTTGTTATAGTTAACAAAATAAATTTATAAAAATATTATCATGTAAACAAGTTAATGAAAAAAATTAGAGTAACTGCAATTATTTATGAACACAAAACAAGAAAATATATTAGTACGTGTTACCATAACACTATTATTGTATACTCATACATTAGATGTTAATTTTTTTTATTTCTTCCCTTCCCCCATCTCTTCATCTATGTCTCTCTGCAACCACCTCTCCTCATTCTTATTTATGTTAGTGTTAGTGCCGGCCCAACCATGGGATAACTAAGGAAACTACTTAGGGCTCCCATGGTTGGTAAGGTCCCAAAACTTGTATACATATTTTCAAATGATAGAACCAATAGCCTATTAAATATTGAAAACTAACCTAATAGCTGGTATAAAATATACAAAAGGTACATACACCTTATAGACTTTATTTTTTATCCGACTAAAGAGGAACAAAATAAAATGGGGAAGACAAAATTATTATTTCCTACTTTATAGACTTTATAGGTAATAATTCACCCAACTCTTTCTCTTACATTTCTCTTCTCCTCCCTTCAACGACTCTTCTCCTCATTCAACTCCTCATAGTACCTTTTTATCTCTCCTCAAACCTCGAATGAGCTATCAGACTATCTCAAGCCAATCTTCCTCGTACACTTACATACATTAACGACCACACATCGCCGAAGCCGAGATTTCTCACACACTTACATTCATTTTAATGGCCACCCATTATACATGAATAAAGCCATACGCCAGCACCCTTGTGTACCTTCATCAGTTAAATGACATTCATACATCTCTCACTGATACCATTTTCCTACCTAAGCACCTATTTACATTTTAAGGGATTCTCAAACTAAGGCCTCTAAGCAATGTTTAAAACAAACTAATAAGTAATTAAATAATTTTAGGAGCGATAGTAAGCATATAATCAAGGAAGCATAAAGAACAAATGGGGTGCTTAACACCTTCTCCACTCGTAACCCCGTTATCGAACCCACACTGGACCAACCGCAAACTTAAGCCTACTTTAGGATTAGCCAAATGGCTAATCCGAACCTTTAGTTTGTTTGTATATAAAATAGATTGGCATCTCTGAAAAACCTACAAACCCCCTTATCGCATGAGAACCACACTTAGGTTCTAAGCCTAAAAAACATGTGCGTGCACCAAAACGAGATATGGTGTCAAACAACTTCCGGGGGAAAGTTATCGTCCTATGTCGAATCGATAACACCTCGTGAGGCCCTTAGACCACATAAGCTTGATTTTTGTAGATATCATCTCCGAAAACTCCACGAGGAAAAATGTGTTCCTTTATGCATATGCCAAATGCAACCGTATTCCTCGTAAAATTGACTTCATTTTTTTTATTTCATTCATAATTGTGTATGTGTAATATTCATATAGGTCATTGATCTTTCACTCCATTGACAAAGACCATAAAGTGTGGTCTAAGGGGTGTGATTACCATATTTATTAGATCTTTTACCCCCATTATTTAACACACTATTGCAATCCCAATACTGTGTACCCTACCAATTATGCTCGTATATTATATGAACCCCCCTTTTTTACTGTGTGTATATATATAATACTAGGATTTTTTGAGATTTTATAGGTGCGTGGGATGCAAACTTTAAAGTTTGGATGCATTTCGAGAAAGATTCAGTGAATGTTACAACTCGAGGGGAATTTTAGGCAATCAATACCTTCGAATTTGGACAAAGTCAAAATATAAATGTTGTATATCATCGAGTATCTTTGAATGTACACAAACCATGGGTTAGTTTGAGTTTAGAGTGAAAATTAACGCCTATTAAAAATAGTGCGCAAAAATAATAAATGTTTGGGTCCACCTCCATCAGTCTGATGGAGCCATCCATTAAAATGGCGCAAATCTATAAGAAACACATATTTTTTTCTTTCTCATTTTCTTTGGAACTACAAATACAATTTTTGAGTCATTTTATACATTCTCATCTTTTTCCTAGACATCTATCTTCCCCTTTGGGTTTAATTATTTTTCTTCTTCTCTTTGTCAACCAATATATATTAACTTTCATAGTGAGTGAAGATTTTGTTTTGTGGATTTTGATTTTTTTCCCACTAAAGTATTGGAATTTTCATTCTATAATTTCTTTTGTGAATTATTTTACTATGGGTTGGTTTCTTTACACTCACTGGACTTTTATTGTTTTTGTTTTACTTATAATGATTAGCTAAATTTATAGGATCCCATGTTTCTTGTATATCTTATAAGGTTGAATTTTTAAAACTCTTCGATTGGTATATATGTGTTAAGTTTGTAGTTTTCCAGCTTGTCATGCGATAATAGTCTTTGTATCTTTGTTACTATCTAACTCCATGACTAATTGAAACTTAATACTTCATTATAGTGTTTCCACTCCCCATGCTTGATTTTTGGTCTCAATGAGTTTTCATAAGTTAAATGTGTTTTCAACATTATAACCTCATCTATTGTGTTGATTCAGATTGCGGTAATGATCTATAATCCATTTCTGATACATTTAGTAACCATTTGAGTTAATCTTCATTATATATAAAGGTGTTAAATTTCTCATTCAATTTTTACTTAATGTTAATTGTAGATATAAGTCTCAAAATAACCAAAAACATATCGGCTTATAATTATTTTAAAGTGATAAATTAATTAAGTTATAAGTCACGTTCCCTATTGATTCGAATTTTACTTGCCTTTATATTATAGTATGGTGAGATATGACTTATTATTCGGTGATGAAAATTAAATGACATATATATTTCATGATTTACCGCACATCACCTTTATACTTTTTAATGCATTTAAGTCCTTAAAGTATAATAAGTTTAATCCAATGGACCATTTTTCAACTTTTTCGTCGAGTCAGGAAAAATTAGTTCATTATTAAAATAAAAAGGACTTAGATAAAACATTTTACTACCTTACAAATAACAAGTTTATGTATTGTGTGAAGTTATTTTTGTTATGGATTTGGGTATGGGTACGAGGGTGATAAAAGACATTTTTGCCTTTATTTATACTTGTCACACAAATGAATTTAGTTAGATTTAAGAGAAAGGTTGACAAAGGCTCCACTGGTCAAAACGCAACCTACTTTAGAGGTTTCAATGTTCTAAAAAATATAGGCTCAAAACATTACAAGACACAAAGTTAACCATAAGTGTAACGTACCGTCATATGTATATATACATATGACTATTGGTTATATTAGCCATGATTTAACTCTGTGTGTGTGTGTGTGTGTGTGTGAGAGAGAGAGAGAGAGAGAGAGAGAGAGTTGTTAGATTTATATTTTTCAACCATACAAATCCCCCATCTCTTTTATGCAAGTGATTCCTAAATCCCATCTTAACTGTGTAAATTTTAGGTATAGTTGAAGTCAAATTTGTATGAATCCCAACATAAATATTATAAAGTAAGACCCTATATTATTATTATTATTATTATTATTATTATTATTATTATTATTATTATCATCGTTGTTGTTGTTGTTGTTGTTGAGTTATTTGGAAGTTCTAAACCTCTATAGGTTGTGCTAAAGGCAACCCTATTTTCCCCCCGGCATCACACTATGTTTAAAAGTGATTGTGCATTGTGTTTTAGAAAATATTGCTCCGATGTCAGGGAAAAAACTGAGGGTATGTTTATACCTAAACTTCATATAAACTGAAAATCACATGCATCCTACACTATTCATTAGTCACTACTAAGGTCACAACCTAGATAATCCCTCTCTTATAATTTCTTGCCTATAAAACTACAAAAGCTGCTCCCCAAATCTTCTTCAGAAGACTTTTTCAAATTTAGTCTCTGACCCCCGATCATCTAAAAGCTTCTCAAACTACTTGTAATGCAAAAACTCATTGTAAAATTGGGATTTTGTTGTAAATATTTTCTTTGAGAGAGTTTTGTAGTGACACTAAAAAGCGGTTTACAACAAAGTGAACATTTTAAAAGTTTTTTTACATCAAAAGAGTAGAAAATGTCAACGCTTTCTTATTATTCCACATTCTCTAAAAATAATATCCACCTCCAAAACAAAATTACCAAATCAATACAAAATATCTAAAAATATCTCAAATCATTTGTCTATCTAAGATTCCTTTGAAAATTTTGACTCTTTTAAAAGTGGTCCTCGCTAGAGTCAAGGATCTTATGTAAGATTTTTGAAATGGATCCAATAATTTTGTTCGATTAGGTAAGTAAATTCGAGTGTAATTATTTTTAAAGATATGTTGTAGATGGATCGTTTGACATTAGTCTTAAAAGTAATTCAACAAACTTCTTAGGAGAAATTGCATAATTAAGTTATAACTATACTTACCCGAATTCCCATTTCATATTGAGTTGAGTTGCATTTGTTATCCAAAATGATTTTCCATAATTACATAATATACATAATATATATATATATATATATATATATATATATATATATATATATATATATATATATATATATATATATATATATATATATATATATATATATATATATATATATAAAGATGGAATTTGTTTGATCTCACATTTATAGATAAGGTAATGCTATGGTTGATAAGTTTTCCAACATGGGGCTTGCATATGATGAAGTTGAATGGTGGTGGAATGCTCCCAAGGAAATAGTTCCCCTAATAGGTAAAGATCCCTCTTTTAATTCCTCACTTCAGATTTTTTTAATTTATGATTTCGTATTGATTTTCTTTTATGGTTGGTTTGGAGATATGTTCCATAGCCTTTGTTTGTAAGCCCGTGATATATCATAAAGATCTCTATGGGAATGGTTTTTATGCTTTCTCTTACAGGAAGGTAATGTTTCTATATCCCCCATTCTTTATGTGAGCCACGTGGAAGGTTTTTTTCCATTTTATTCTTTTAATAAAACTTGTGGGGGTACTCTCCCTCTTCTTTTAAAAAATAATACACACACACACACACACACACACACACACACATATATATATATATATATATATATATATATATATATATATATATATATGTGTGTGTGTGTGTGTGTGTGTGTGTGTGTGTGTGTGTAATAAATCTGTATAGACACAAACTTACAGTGACAAGATGAAGATAAATCTGATTAGGACAATTGCTTTACACTTTGTCCTTAAGACGAGATTTTTCCCACAACAGTGCTTCACAGGCTCAATGACAATCGTCTCCTAGCATACAAAAATCAATACTTGCAATACTAGCACTCTAAATTGCAAGTAATAGATGAACCAATAATGGAAGAAATATCTTTATTTGTGGATACGAAATGTACTGACTAAGATAAACAATATTATTTAAAAAAACCAACTTTTAAAACTTGAATCCAAAACCACCAATTTATACAAACTGTAATGGTAGTTAGAATAGTTAAAATCGCTCATAATTCTCACACAAGTTGTAAAAAACATAATTATAACTGGGATAGAAATAAATAAAATACACACCAAAAACTTGGACGTTGAAAAATATAAAAGGGACAATTAAATTTGTCCCCAAAGTTAATACTTAGGCCAAGATAAAGCCCATGACAAGTGCCCATGCCGAGCTGAGCCGGACCAGACTAGGCTGGCGACGACGAGACGGACATGTAGACTTGAAAGTTAATCCATCTGCATGTAGGTCCTTCCTCTTTTAGAGAGTTGGAATACTGTAAGGGCACTGAGCCCAAAATCCAAAATGGATTATAGTCAGTAATGGCAAATGGGCGGGTAAAAAATGGATACGGATAAATTTGGGTAGGTCAAAAGAGGGTTGGACAGAATAATTTGGACGGGCTAGGTTGGGTCAAATCTGGGTCGGATCGGGTTGACCCGCTTTTTTTTTGGAAAAACAATTATTATACCATATATGGATAAATATGGTATAATAATTTTGAAAAAAAATATACAAGTAAGTACTTAAATAAAAAAAATCTTTAAACTCTTTAGTAATTTGTGTTTTATTTTTGAAAGGTTTCAAAACCATTTTGACCCGCTAATGACCTGCCAACAAACCGTCTTATTGGATCGCTCAAACCATTTTGACCCACAAATATAATTAATGGGCTCCAAACACATTATTTTGGGTGGATTATGGACGGTTTCATCCTCAAGAGCCCATATTGCCGGGCCTATTATAATATACTACACCCATTTCTCATATTTTATCTATGTTGAACTTTAACTTTACACTACACTTTAATTAAATTCCATATTCCAGGTGGTTACTTTGAAGAATAATATATTATTCATTAATTCATGGTTTTGCACATGTGGGTTTACCATATTTTACTCCTTGCGAAGGTGAATGCGTTACAACTTTAAACTTTCTCGAAAGACACGTGGGTCCTATATTAAATTGACTTCAAAGTTAACCAAAATAATATTTTGTCAACCCAATAAAAACCATGAATTCTAACAGGATTTCCATGTCTATCTAATGTCTGATTTATTGATGATGGTAACAAGTTTGTCAACGAACTCGAGAATGTTATTTAAGAGTTAATTAATCTAATCACTTGTAATCTTTTATTACTTTATCTATTTAATTCTAACGTTTTGATTTATTTTTTCAATATGATAAGACAACATACAACATGATTTCAACAAACCTTAATTAAGCACCAAGGTTGACTAGCTCCAATTACATACACATATAAAACCATTCTTAAGAACATATTAATATTAATCAAGAATACATTAATTTTACTGAACTTTAGCCTACAAGTGTTCTTAATAAAAGGATCTTGTATCTCACAAAATATGCCTAGACGATTGAAAAGAAGACTTACCTTAATCCAATGCTTTGATCAAGTTTGTTGTAGAAATCCTTTGAGTCATCTGAATAATTGCTCCAACTTAACCTTCATCAATTTGACTAAAAAATAATAATGTTGGAATCACAAATTTTTCTCCCCTTGCCCAATGTAGTGTGTACTATTGATGGATTACAATCAATTATATATAAGGTAAGAGAGAGGACCCGATTTTCTAGTTAGACTAGAATTCTACCATCCATCACAATATAGTTTGATTAGGAAACTAACCCACCATCATTATCCTTAATATTTAGACGACTTATCTAAAAGAATTCTAAATCAAAATTCTTACGTGGATCCAATTAAATAGGACACTTATATTTAATTAAATAAATAATTTTGAATTATCTCAATTTTCAAATAAATTATTATTAAATATTTTTAATAATCTCCCACTTGGTCCATATAATAATTTCACTCAATTCCTTCCATGTACTACACTACAAATGTCATATTCAATTAGGCCTAAAATGTGGGTTGCCAACAATGGTCTCATAATGTCTTGATAAAAGTACTATTTTTGTTACATTCATTTATTCACATGCATTTATACAATAAAGACATAAATAATGAATTCTGAAACACTTTATTGATATCATAATATAAGCTAAAAAAAAATAAGCACTAGTAATCCACATCATCAATATTGTATTGGTTACACCTAAGACTCATATTTAAGAATGCTTTATAAATGTCTTTTTGTGAAAGCCAATTTATATGGATTTTCTATGTTAATACTTGTACTAATATGTTCAAGTGGCACTCATTGTTTCAGAATTTCTCTTCAATTGAATGTATTTACATTCAATGTGCTTATTTACTTTTAGAATACCTAAAACTTCTTCATAAAGAAGATTGCACCGACATTATCAAAATGTTTCAGTAGCATAGTAATAGTGTCGACAACTCCAAATCCTAAAATAAAGTTACAATGCCATAATTAATAAGTCGTAGCATCAAATTATGCTACAAATTCAATTTTTATAATAGTTAATGGATTATGTTTCCCACCTTCATTATGTTGGCCGTTAAACTAAAACAAATATACTTAAGCAAGAGTGAACTTCATACTAGCCATACAACCAGTAAATCCAAGTCGTAATAAGTGATCATCTTTAAATGAACGGTTATCCAAAACGTGAGCATATAATCTTTTAAGTATCTCATTACTTCATACATAAATCTTAAAACCCATGTAAATTGTTTCTCTACATTTTAATTCATTGCTAGTATATAAAGAAATTAAGTATATAAACTTACTACCACTAATCATAAGATGTACACAAATATACGTCTGAAAATGACCTAAGGGTCACTTAAAAGGACCAAAGGGTACTCGCTAATGCATATTAGGTTATTTAAAAACTCTTTTAACTCTTTGATATAAAATCTATTATAAATTATAAATTAAAATACACTCACGCACACTAGTAAGTAAAAGTGGTGATGCTAGATATAAAAATAATTGCATTTAAGAATGAGATGAGGAAAAGTGGAAGGTGACATAATATTTGTTCTCGAGGAACCCACCGTGGTGGTAAACCCCGTGTTCCTAGTCCCAGGACAACTCACACACCTAAGTCCACTATTACCAATTATAAGTTACAGATTATAGTCCACTAGTTTATAATGATTTAAACTAAGCAAATACGACCCTGTACACCTAGCCTAGTCTAAATACAACCCAACTTGAATGAGAATCAGTCAAATAGATAACACACAGGTAATAGTGACTACACACGCACAATCACACACTCAAACCCGAGACCCTATGTAGATGTACACAACACAAATAAATATAATAAGATTATATTGAATTAATCTGTAAAAAAAGAATGATTAAATATTAAGTCACAAGACACAAGCCAAATCTTCTTTAATAAGTAATATTCAAGTAAAGATTAACCCTAAAATAACTTAGTTGGGGCAAACGACAACAAATAAATAGGAAATAAAATCCCAACAATTGTGTCACGCAACTAAAATATAAATTACCTTAACACAAAAAGAGAATGAATCAATTGAAACCGGTGTTATGTTGAAATATTAAGTGCAAGTAAAATGAGAAAAAGATAAATATGTGTAGCACTTAGCTCATACAAATTAAGACTTAATTAAAGTCAACACAAGATAGTTACAAATATTTTAGTTAAGTCCAAATAGCAAAATTTTGTAATACAAAAATTAATCACAAAGATTAAAGTCTAATTTTAGTTCAAACCAATACTATAACAAGATTTGGATATAAAAATCATACACACACTAACACCACCTAAGTATAAAAGAATACAACAAAAAGTATTCAACTTAGACAATAAAAAGTGTATGCGTCAAATGATTCAATCCAAGTCAAATGAGTACGAGATAAAGAGTGTAGCACTCGACTCAATAAAATAGGATGGGATTAAGAAAAATAAAATTAAATAAATAAAGATTATGATTTAAAGTCCACACACTAATTAAACCCAACTAAATAAAGTGAACACAAAAAAGTTAAACTTAGAGGATGTAACTAGTTAGAGGTAAAAATCAATTAATTTTAATCCCAAATTAATTTAAATTAAATCAGATTTAAAATAAAAATTATTTTAACAAAAAATATGTGTAAAACAAAACAGCTTTACCCAAATTGTTAGGACTAGATAACAAGTGAACACATATACTGAATAAAGTGTAAATGACATCTTAGTAACAAACACCCAAAAATTCAAACTTACCACATAAAATTTTAGTAAAAAAGGTCCAAATAATTTTAGTCCAAAGATTAAGTGTGAAAATAAATTGATTGAACATGTCTAAAGGTAATTTGTTTAAAACACAAATCTAGTTTAATATATTAAAAAAACTAGATCAACAAATTATAAACTTAAAGCAAATTAGGTAATAAGTACAAACAACACAAGTTCTGAACCAATCTTAACACCAACAGGCATAGACAAAAAAATCAACAAATAAAATTATTTTTGCTCTACCAAATGGTTCTCACTTATAGATCTGAAAAGGTCCAATAATCAGTAAAGCAAGGTGTCAAAATTTTCAGTTTAAAAAAAATACATTCTAACATAAACGAAATGGGAATATGTTTCTGCAAAAACGGATCTAAAGAAAAATGGTACAACTCTTAACCATAAACCAATGCAGCACAACCCACAACTTAATAAAGAATTTTTTTGTTTTAGCTCTATTTTTAATCAACCGACCAACGCAACAGAGTATATAAATCAGATCCGTGTATGTATATAACAGTATGTATATAAACTATATATATATATGATAATATAAACTATATATATCAAAGTGTATATGTAAGTATATATATGGAGAGGAAGGGAAATAGATATGATACCCACAAGCAGATGCCCAAAAAAAGGATTCACCAGAAGAAAACACCGGAACAACGAAATCGAAAAAAAATGATCTCAAATCGGAACAAACATCCACAATAAAAAAAACGCCGGACCGAAAAATGAACTCCACCGGAGAAGAAATTCCAAAACTCAAATGGGTTCAAATCGTATGAGACGATTCCAAACATGAATAACCCAAAACAATCTCTCAAACAAAGGTATATATTGCACTTGAGTATTTGGAGAGATAAACTGGAAAAAAATTTGAGAGAAATGTTGGCAGCTCCTCCTTTTTTTAGAGAGAGAAAATAAAACCCTTAACCCAAAAAAAACCAATATCCAACTATAACGTGTCGACCAAAAAATGGCATGGGCATAACCGTAATCATCCAAGTCCAATTGAGGCCAGAATGGTCAAAATGCATGGAGACAAATTGGACATAACTTGAACGCCAAAAATCTCGAGCAGACCTAAATTAACATGCTATCAGAGAAAACTGTTACTGACCAGTCCAGCTGGAAAAACACATGAACCAACACATCTCAATTGCTAAAGCTAAACGACACCAAGAAATAAAGGAGAGAGGCATTTTTAATGTGTGTGTTAAAATGTTTAATTAAACAAACATTAATGTTTAATCAAAATATATTTTAACACATATAAAATCAAGAAAGTAGTAGATAAAAAGAATTCACAGTTTTGACAAAAAAAGGAGCAAATACAGAAAAAAATGCATTCTGCAAATATCAAAAAATATTTTATACATCAAGTCAAATCAAATTTAGACTTGCGGCGTAAAATAAAATACTAAAGCATATTAAACACATAACTCCGAATATAAAAATATTTAATTTAAATAATACCCTCCCAAAAAATATTTTATATATTAAATCAATATAGGAAAATATGATTTAAGGTATAAAAATAGATTTTAATAATAATAAATAAATACAAAAGCTTATAAAAGAATGTTTGTCTCAAAATTGAGCCAACACGAAGAAATGAGATTTTCAATCTTCACTTTGGCTAATTTTGGACAAACAAAACTGGAACTAAAAAAAAATGACACAAATTACATAACTCAAGTAAACACAAGAGTCCTAGCAAAATAGAAAAGTACATAACTCAACTAACAACAAGAGTCCTAACAAAATAGAAGAGTACATAACTCAACTAATAAAAATCATTCCTAAAAGACTAAAATAATTATAAATATAATACAACACAGAGTCTCAAATCCTCCCTGTTTGTCTCAAAGGGACAAAGGGTAGGGAAGAATCCTACAAAATAAAGTTAGTACAATATAAATATGTAAAATAAAGAGTACTAACAAACAAACAAACTAAAATAAAATTAGTTTGAAAGAGTGGAACCATCCATTTGACAACCTAATTCATTTTTCTTAATCCACTTAGATTTTACAATAGGAACGAAAGTCTTAAAAGGGGCAGTGCCAAATTTAAATTGGGGATGATTCTTAACAAACCCAGTTTTCAAAGGTATCCTGGGCATATTATTAACACTACTTTGTTGATTACTTAAACGCATATGACAAAATCGTCCTAAATGACTCGTTTTAAGACAAAAGTTACACTTATACACATGCATATCGTAGGATTTAGCATTAAAAGGAATCTGATTCGGTTTTGTAGTTTCATTTTTCGTAGTTGAATTCAAACTCTTAAAATAGAATTGTCTAAAATGGTCAGGTTTTGAACAAAAGTTACACCGAAAAGTCATGTTATCATCACATATAACATTTTAACAAGACTTGGTGTGCAGTTTTCTATTATCAAAATTTCAACTTAAGTTTAAATTTAATCTTTCATAACAAAACTGCACTAATTGACCCTTTTAGAACAAAACCCACACTGAAAAACATGTTTAGCAGCATGTTTATGTGACAACCCGCTCACCGAAATAAGGGGTGGCCAGCCCGATACTCAATTAAAAAATGGAATCATAGATGGATCATTCTCAGCATGACAATAATATACTAAGTATACGGGATAACATCCCAATATTACAGAAAACGGGTTGCCAAAAATTTAATTTTATAAGTTAAAGAAAGCATTTAAACAACCCCATATGAAAAGAAAGTGGAAACCCAAAAGAACTTATATTACATCCGCATCAAGCACACAATAAGGGGACCGGATATGCTATCGATCAACAGTCACTTACAACGTATTACAACAGTTTAATTAAGTTACGTAATACATTACAATAAGCAAATACAAAATCTTGGGCCATACGCCCGAGTAAATGACCCGATCATAACTAGAATATGAAAATGAAGGCGTCTATATCAAAACAACCTGCAACATCTGCAAAGTGTTGTAGCTCCAAGACCCGGGGAAAGGGAACTGAGTACAGGTGTCCTTGCGGCGGAGCACCTGAACGAATATATAATTCATGCACAACAAGAAACATAGACGAGTCAGGGCCCGATTTTATATGATCACAAGATGAATACAAAATATGACATTTATGAACAGTTAATCATGATGGATATAAATAAGAATCTACCTACACGATTTTAAAGCATGAACTAAGGCAATTTAAATGATCATGAGTTTAAATCAATTAAGCAAGAGGATATAAATGATTAGCATTAATTAAAAGCCTTCATCATTTTACACTATTTTATTCCATCGTTCTATTCCTCATCAGGAAACATAATCACAATTATATGCTCTTTATGTCATTTATCATAAATCAAGTCCAACTTGAATAAGAATAGTTATATTCATATACATATAACGATTCTAAGACCGCCCGTCCGGGTTTTCCCACTGTGTGCGCCCCTAAATGACTATCATCTTCCAGGGCCTATCAACCAAGACAACCTGGTCACCTAACGCAATGTCGGGAAGTGGCCATATGCCTGGGAATGAGTCATAACCACACCCGGAATTACCTCACTGGCGTAGAATAAATACATAACAACCGATCATATGGACGAGGACTATATTCACCCTGCATTCACTAGCCAGGGGACTTCACCTCACGCGCGAACTTCCCTTATGATAGCATTTAGAGAGGTGTGTTTAAGAAAATTATTATTTACCATGTTCATGTTAAGTAATTATCATTTACCATTTTCATTTCTGATTCCATTTTAATAGATACATCACATTTTATCTGGAGCCATACGTAATTCATATCATCATTACAACCTCAAAGAATGAATAAACTCTCAATTTATTCTTCAAATATTTTAGGGAGTTATTATAAACCCTCAAGACTATCATAACTCAATTGATCTTCTAAAGTCTCCCAATATGACCTTACAACTCCTAGGCTCATAATAGTTAACTAAAGGAAAAGAATGCTCTAATATCAATTTGTACACCCTCGAAATAAACCCCAGTTAAGTCATTTCTAATGTAGTGTAGTTAACTAACTCATCTAGGACTCTAGGAATCTAAGTTTACTTCATACAAGAAGGTTCCTAAGTCCTAAGCCTGAAGAAAAAGGGTGAAAATTGAGTTATAAAAGTAATTCAAAATAGCAGGATTTCCGAATCGATTCGCCCTAGGGCCGAATCGATTAGCCCTAGGGACGAATCGATTCGCCTCAGGCATCGAATCGATTTACCCAAAAGCGAATCGATTCGAATGGAGAATTCAAGTTTCTGCATCAGTCGAATCGATTCGGCCTCAACCCGAATTGATTCGGGTTTGCAGACCTGTAGGATGACCCTTTAGCGAATCGATTCTCCCGAGGGCCGAATCGATTCGCCCATACGAATTGGCTAAGAATGGACTACGGGTTATGAACCCTTGATTTCCCCCAAAACTAATTTCTCCTCCATCTTTACACACATCCACCAACATTAATCTACCCAAAATCATCCTACATGATTTCCAGCTACTATACTCCACATAATCATCAATTTAATCTATGATTAGGGCTAAAACACCATAAAATCTATATTTGTTCCATAAATTCCAACACATAACTATCAATACAAATTATTCATCTTCAACCACATATTAGCAAGTAGAAAACTTGCCTTGAGGTTGAAATCTCAGATTTTCTTATGGTAGTAACAATCCCAAATCTTCAATCTCTTCCTTTTCTTCTCTTTTCTCCACAATTTCTCTTCCTCTCTCTTTCTTTCTAGGTTAGCAAATACACACATAAGAGAATAAATGAGGTGAAAGACTTAAATCGGGGATTTTAGTCTAAATTCCCAACTTAAATGGTTAATACCACATTAAAATGTCTCACAATTACACATTTAAGCTATAACCAGTCAAAAGTGTCCGAAACATAAAAATACAATATGGCACTTATTTTGACTATCTCGCATATTTCGGGACTAACTATGCCCTCTAAATTATCATTTGGAAATTTTATAAATCATTTCAAATTTCGGTTTCATTTATACTATAAATGTCATTTTGAAGCACGCGACACTATAAAACGCACACGATGGTATTTACATACACATACAGTAAATATGCAACCATCTAGTAAATATTAACCTTCAACTCATTCAATTAGTATTTACTCCATTTTCCAACATTTTATATAATTACTTCACACCAAATATTAATATAAAATAAGTTCTCAAAAGCGAGGGTTGTTACATACTCCCCCCCTTATGAGGGAATTTTTCCCTCAAAATTCAAGCGTACCTTGCAAGAAGAGATGCAGATACTTCTCCCTCATATCATCCTCACGCTCCCTGTCAATTCCTCTATGCTGTGATGACCCCATTGAACTCGCACCATGGGCACCACTCGAGATCTCAATCTACGCTCTCCGTGCTCTAAGATTTCAACTGGTTGTTCCTCATACGAAATATAGGGTTGTAATTCGATATCGTCCAAAGGAATGTGCCAATGAGATCCTTCACACCTCTTATACTTTTTCAAAGAGGAAACAAGAAACACATCATGGATTTGTTGTAGGTGTTCCGGTAAGGCAAGTTGATACGCCACCGGGCCTACCTTGGAAATAATGGGAAAAGGTTCAACATAGCGCGGCGCAAGTTTTCCTTTCTTCCCAAAACGTTTTATACCTTTAATTAGCGATACTCGCACCAAGACTTGGTCTCTAACCTCCATCTATACATGCCTTTTATTCGTATCTGCATAACTCTTTTGGCAATCTTGAGCTATTTGGATGCGATTTCGAATGAGATCAATCTTGGAAGAAGTATCCTGGATCATTTCGAGTCCAAGAAACTTATCATCCCCCACCTCCAACCAACAAATGGGTGATCTACACGGCTTACCATACAAGGCTTCATAGGGTGCCATCCCAATAGTAAATTGGTACAAATTATTATAAGCAAATTCGACCAATGGGAGATATTGTTCCCAACCACCTTTGAAATCAAGAACACACATTCGGAGCATATCCTCCAACATTTGGTTAACTCTTTCTGTTTGTCCATCTGTTTGAGGGTGATAAAAAGTACTCAATTTCAACTCGGTTCTCATAGCTTCTTGAAAGCTTCGCCAAAAGTGGGAAACAAATATCTTATCTTTGTCAGAGACTATATTTATTGGCACCCCGTGGAGTCTAACGACCTTCGTAATAAACAATCGGGTATAATGAGCAGTATTGTAATCGGTGCGTACCGGTAGGAAGTGTGCCGACTTAGTCAAACGATCAATGATAACCCAAATAGAATTGTGACCATTTTGCGACGTTGGCAAGCCCGTGATAAAATCCATCGATATACTCTCCCACTTCCACACCGGTATCTCCAAGGGTTACAACAAACCCGTTGGTCGCTGATTATCTATCTTGACCAATTGACAAGTAGTACATTGGGAAACGAACTCAAAAATATCCCGCTTCATGCCCGCCCACTAGTACTGATGGCGGATGTCTTAGTACATCTTGTCCCCACCAGGATGCACTAAAAATTTAGACCCATGAGATTCTGTCATTACGGCCCATCTTAACTCCCCTTCATCCGGGACAAGCAGTCTCCCGTGGAAACGTAATCCACCCTCTGAACTTATAAAGTAGGATTCCGCTCCCTCGGTTAATAATTGGCGTATACGGTCCTGACAACCTTTATCCCTTCCTTGAGCTTCTACAATCCTTTCCACCATAGTAGGCGTAACGGTTAACACCGACATAAATGCCCTAGCAACCTCATCCTCCTGGCTAAGCTCCTTCCATTTAGCCCTCCATACCGAGGCTAACTCCCCCTCGAGTTTTCTACTCAAAGCATCCGCCACCACATTCTCCTTGCTCGGGTGATAGCGGATGTCAAATTAGTAGTCTTTCATAAATTCTAACCATCGATGTTGTCGCATATTTAAATCTTTTTGGGAAAATAAATACTACAACGATTTGTGGTCCATGAATAGACTAAATTTCTCCATTAGGAGATAATTCCTCCAAATCTTCAAGGCAAAGACAACTGCGAAAAGTTTCAAATCATGCACCGGATAATTCTTTTCATGAGGCTTTAGCTTGCGAGAAGCATAAACAATAGCCCGTCGCTCTTGTTGAAGTACACCTCCCAATCCTTGGAGAGATGCATCGGTAAAGACTAAATATTCCAATCCTGGCCTTGGTAACGCAAGGACTGGAGCAGAAGTCAACCTATCCTTAAGCTCATCAAAAGTAGACTGACAAGAGTCATCCCAAACAAATCTCACCCCTTTCCGGGATAAATTTATCAAAGGACTATCAATTTTAGAAAAACCCTTGATAAACCGACGGTAATAACCGCCAAACCCAGAAAATTACGAATCTTGGTAAGTGTCGTGGGCTGACTACACTTCCTCACCGCAACAACTTTACTTGGATCCACTGAAATACCCTGGGATGTCACAATATGGCCCAGAAACTGTACTTCCTTCAACAAAAAACCGCACTTCTCAAACTTGGCATACAACTGATGATCCCTCAACATCTGTAGGACCAACCGTAAGTGAGTATCATGATTAGCTTCTGTTTGCGAGTACACTAGAATATCATCAATGAACACGATGACAAACTGGTCCAGGAAGTCTCAAAACACCCTATTCATAAGGTCCATAAACACGACGGGGGAATTGGTTAGTCCAAAGGGCACAACCAAAAATTCATATGACCCATATCTCGTTAGGAAAGCGGTTTTGGACACATCTTGCTCTCGTATCTTCAACTGGTGATACTTCGTTCTCAAATCGATCTTAGAGAAGTATGATGCTCCTCTAAGTTGATCAAACAAATCATCAATTCGAGGTAATGGGTATTTATTTCGGATGGTGACTTTATTTAACTCTCTGTAGTCAACACACAACCGGAGAGAACCGTCCCTCTTCTTCACAAATAACACCGGAGCGCCCCACGATGACGTACTTTGCCTAATGAACCCTTATTCTAATAAGTTCTGAATCTGATCCCTTAACTCCCTCATTTTAACAGGAGCCATATGATACGGAGCTCTCGCAATCGATCGCGTTCTTGGCGCTAAATCAATTACAAACCCGATCTCCCTACTAGGAGGCAAACCCGGTATTTCTCGAAAAACATCTTGGAAATCTCTAACAACCGGAATTGAATCCAAGGGAATAACTACATCCCGAGAAGTCTCCTCCGTGATACAATACAAGAAAGTGATAGTACCTCCTTCCGAACGAGGCATAACCACTAAAAACATTTCTTGCCCCAGAATGGAAAAAACTATACTTTTCCCATAGCAATTAACTATCGTATGATACTTCACTAGCCAATCCAAAACCAAAATTACATCATACCCGACCATATCAAGGACGAGCAAATCGGCCTCCAAACATAAATTACCAAAATTAATTCCTACTTGTTTACAAATAAAGAAAATGAGTGAACCATCACCCATAGAAGATTCAACACTAGTGAAGGTACTCTCCGCAGATTTAATCAACTTTGTAGACTGAGCAAATCTCCTAGAAATGAAAGAGCGTGTCACACCCGTGTCATACAAAATACGACCCATATGCCCCTGAATGAAAAACTTACCCTCAATAGCTGGAGGCGCTGGAGGGGACGGAGGAAGCATAGCATCCTGAATGTAGTAAACATGAACCATACTGTAGCTATCCTTGTTATGGAGGGACAACTGGATTAGGTACCTGCGACGGTAATTGAGCCTGTGGCTGCTGTGGGATTCTAGGAAGCTGTCCCCCAATCAAGTGAGGACACATCAGCTCTCCACATTGAAAGCATTGATTCGATAGATTCTCTTGGTTTCGTCCCCGATTGTTTCTAAATTGGTCGAATCCTTGGCCCGGATGGCCTCTACTTCCATTACCACCCCGACTTGCTGGTCGCTGTTGCGGGGCACCTTGACCCTGCCTAATATTACCACCACCCACATTAAACCCATTAAAACGTTGCCTTTTTTTACAAGCCCCCTTACTGGGGATCCCTTTCTTTATGCTTACTTCCCGAAGATTGGGACGAGGGAAATGCTCATCCTCATATCCCATTGCCTCCGGGTTTTCTTGCTTGTCCCACCATTGTAGCCTTCTTACTACTTTGGACATACAACCGATGTTCTTGGCAATAAATCAATTCCTCATTCATCACATCCCCAAAAGTCTACAAAACTGGATTACCCAGCAAATGTTGCCGTATCCTCCAGTGCAAACCTCCCATGAACTTCGATATTTTCCTCTCTTCCGGAGTCACCTCATCCGGTACAAAACTTGCTAACCGGGTGAACTCTTCTTCATATTCTTCTACTGAACGCTCCCCTTGTACCACATCTTGAAGTTTCCTTCTCATCTCCCTTTGAACTACGGGAGGGAAATACTTCCGATTAAACAAAACCCAAAAATCATTAATAATCATGGTATCCCTCTGCTCCGGCGTAGTCATCGATTCCCACCAAGGCAGTGCAGCTCCAACAAGTTTGAAAGCAGCAAGGATTTGTTTCGTTTCCTCACTACATTCCACCATACACAGATGGCGCTGCATATCCTTCTTCCACTTATTAGCTACTATGACATCAGAACCTCTTTGGAATTCCGGGGTATGCCCCTTTAAAAAGGACTCTCTAACTCTCTCCCACGGAGAAGGTCCCGTAGGAGCTTGTACCTCTTGAGCTCATTGCTGTTGAGATTATGGCATTTGCTGAACCATATCAGTTATCTCTGAGTTAACCGCTTGGGCCACAATATTTGCTACTTCAGCAGCATTTATAGTTCCTTGTGGCAGTGGTGGAGGACCAACATCTTCTTCTACAACTCTATTTCTTCTAACTGGGCGACCTCTCTTAGGAGGCATCTGAGATGAAGAAATAACAGAATTAGAATACTATATAAAATAATCTAATTTGCAGAAGGTCCCAAACATAGGTAGCAAAACAGTCCTAACATTAAGCTCTATATCAAAGAACGCTACGGTAGAACATGACAAGTCCGCATAGATCCTAATGACTCTAGAACCTGATGCTCTGATACCATATGTGACAACCCGCTCACCGAAATAAGGGGTGTCTAGCGCGATACTCAATTAAAAATAGGAATCATAGATGGATCATTCTCAGCATCACAATAATATACTAAGTATACGGGATAACCTCCCAATATTATAGAAAATGGGTTGCTAAAAATTTAATTTTATAAGTTAAAGAAAGCATTTAAACAACCCCATATGAAAAGAAAGTGGAAACCCAAAAGAACTTATATTACATCCGCATCAAGCACACAATAAGGGGATCGAATATGCTTTCGGTCAACAGTCACTTACAACGTATTACAACAATTTAATTAAGTTTCATAATACATTACAATAAGCAAATACAAAATCTTGGGCCATACGCCCAAGTAAATGACCCGATCATAACTAGAATATTAAAATGAAGGCGTCTATATCAAAACAACCTGCAATATCTGCAAAGTGTTGCAGCTCCAAGACCCGGGAAAAGGGAAGTCAGTATGTGTGTCCTTGCGACGGAGCACCTGAACGAATATATAATTCATGCACACCAAGAAACATAGACGGGTCAGGGCCCGATTTTATATGATCACCAGATGAATAAAAAGTATGGCATTTATGAACAATTAATCGTGATGGATATAAATAAGAATCTACCTACACGATTTTAAAGCATGAACTAAAATGATCATGAGTTTAAATCAATTAAGCGAGAGGATATGAATGATTAGCATTAATTAAAAGCCTTCATCATTTTACATTATTTTATTCCATCATTTCGTTCCTTATCAGGAAACATAATCACAGTTATATGCTCTTTATGGCATTTATCATAAAGCAAGTCCAACTTGAATAAGAATAGTTATATTCATATACATATAACGATTCTAAGACCTCCTGTCCGGGTTTCCTCACTGTGCGCGCCCCTAAATGACTCTCATCTTCCAGGGCCTATCAACCAAGAGAACTTGAGCACCTAACGCAATGTCAGGAAGTGGCCATATGCCTACGAGTGAGTCATAACCACACCCGAAATTACCTCACTAGCTCAGAATAAATACATAACGAATGATCATATGGCAGAGGACTATATTCACCCTGCATTCACTAGCCAAGGGGCTTCACCTCACGCGCGAACTTCCCTTATGATATCATTTAGAGAGGTGTGTTTAAGAAAATTATTATTTACCATGTGCATGTTAAGTAAATTATCATTTACCATTTTCATTTCTAATTCCATTTTAATGGATACATCACATTTTATCCGGAGCCATACGTAATTCATATCATCATTACAACCTCAAAGAATGAATAAACTCTCAATTTATTCTCCAAACATTTTAGGGTGTTATTATAAACCCTCAAGACTATCATAACTCAATTGAGCTTTCAAAGTCTCCCGATATAACCTTACAACTCCTAGGCTCATAATAGTTAACTAAAGGAAAAGAATGCTCTAACATCAATTTGTATACCCCCGGAACCATTTAAGCCATTTCTAATGTAGTGTAGTTAACTAACTCATCTAGGACTCTAAGTTTACTTCATACAAGAAGGTTCCTAAGTCCTAAGCCTAAAGAAAAAGGGTTAAAATTGAGTTAGAAAAATAACTCAAAATAACAGGATTTCTGAATCGATTCGCCCTAGGGCCGAATCGATTTGCCCCAAGCATCAAATCGATTCACCCAAAAGAGAACCGATTAGGATGGAGAATTTAAGTTTCAGCATCAGCCGAATTGATTCGGCCTAAACCCGAATTGATTCGGGTTTGCAGACCTGTAGGGTTACCCTTTAGCGAATCGATTCACCCGAGGGCCGAATCGATTCGCCCCGTGAATTGGTTAAGAATGGACTACGGGTTATGAACCCCAGATTTCTCCCAAAACTAATTTATCCTCCATCTTTACACACATCCACCAACATTAATCTTCCCAAAATCATCCTACATGATTTCTAACTACTATACCCCACATAATCATCAATTTAAACTATGATTAGGGCTAAAACACCATAAAATCTATATTTGTTCCATAAATTCCAACACACTACTATCAATACAAATTATTCATCTTAAACCACATATTAGCAAGTAGAAAACTTGCCTTGAGGTTGAAATCTCATATTTCCTTATGGTAGCAACAATCCCAAATCTTCAATCTTCAATCTCTTCTTTTTCTTCTCTTTTCTCCACAATTTCTCTTCCTCTCTCTTTCTCTCTAGGTTAGCAAATACACACATAAGAGAATAAATGAGGTGCAAGACTTAAATCGGGGCTTTTAGTCTAAATTCCCAACTTAAATGGTTAATACCACATTAAAATGACTCACAATTACACATTTAAGCTATAACCAATCAAAAGTGTCTGAAACATAAAAATAAAATATGGCACTTATTTTGACTATCTCGCACATTTCGGGACTAACTACGCCCTCTAAATTATCATTTGGCAATTTTATAAATCATTTCAAGTTTCGGTTTTATTTATACCATAAATGTCATTTTGAAGCATGCGACACTATAAAACGCACATGATGGTATTTACATACACATACAGTAAATATGCAACCATCTACTAAATATTAACTTTCAACTCATTCAATTAGTATTTACTCTATTTTCCGACAATTTATATAATTACTTCACACCGAATATTAATATAAAATAAGTTCTCAAAAGCGAGGGTTGTTACAGTTTATTTTCTAACATTTCTAGTTTTCCTAAATTTGCATACATTTGCTTTATGCTGTCCCAATCTCTTACAGCAGAATTTTCCTAAATGTCCAATTTTAGAACAAAAATAACGTTTAAGGATAGGCCTAGTTGTTTTGAAATTCCCAACATTTTGAATTTTCCTAAATTTGGTTTATTCTTCCCTAATTTTTTAAAGCAAAATTTTTCTACACGAGCTTTCTTAGAGCAAAAAGTACATTGAGAATCAAGTTTAACGTGTTGAACATTCCCAACAGTTTGAGTTTGCCTAAATTTTCCTAAATCAGAATTATTTTGTCCTAACTTTGTAAAACAAAATTTTTCAAGATGTCCAGATTTATGGCAAAAACTGCATACAAATACAGGCTTAACAAATGCGGTATCACAATCCTCAAATTCAACATGTTTATATCTTAGTTTAATTTCAATCGAATCAGGACATTGTTCGCTACAACTAACAAAATTAGTTTCGTCAAAAGTTTCGCCTTTAAAAATAATCCCGTTTAAAGGAATAAATTCATAAACATACTTATTATGGGATTCGACAATTAAACGAGATTTATAAAAACCATCAACCTTTTTAGATGCAATCTTAAGTTCTCTTTAGCATTCATCATACTTATCTAAAACAGCCTTTAGTTTAACTTGGGATTCATCAAATTTGAACAAAAAATCCTTATTTTTAGTTTCAAGAGAGTAATTAAGATCCATTAACAAAATAATTCTTTTGTCTAATAAAGAAACATCATTTTCAAGTTCATATATATGAAATTCAGATTCTTCGGACATTAACTTGATTTGATTGTTTAAAACGTCAATTTTAGCCATCAGCCTAGAATTAATTTGGCATAAATCAGTGCAGTCCTAAATAGTGTTCTCAAAAGATTTATTACTCACACAATCTTTTAAGTTAGAACTAACGAACCCTTCTAAAATGATAGAATCGTCTACATTTCTAGATTCATCAATATCTTCAACATCATCAAAAATATTATCAATATTAGATGTAGAAGATGTGAAAGTACGGTGATATTGAGCAGGTGAGATACAAGATGAGTTCACATAATATAATTCAGAATTATCTACACATAAATCAGAATTATCAGAACTAGTAGATAAGCAGTAAAAAATATTCTCGGACTTGAAGACACATTGAGAAGTAAAGGCAACTAAATTATTACAACTAGTATCGCAATCACAAATAGAAATATCATCGCATACACTAGATAAATGGGTAGGAAATTGTCAAATGTCCCAAGCATCTAAAGATGTGGTGCAAGCTGAAATATGTTTAACTTCGGTTGCACCCAGCGCTTGACAAAAGACCTTATGGTTTTTAATGTCATCTTGTGAGTAAAGCTTTGCCTCTTTAAAACATTCATGAAGGTATTTTCAAGAAGAAAAATCATCATCACCATATAAATTTCCCATATTTAAAAAATAGATTTAAAAAAATATAAAATATATATTTTAAAAGGAATTCAAGATCTTTGCTGAATAAAAACTTTTATAAAGTGAATCCTGAAGCTCTAATACCACTTGAAAACGACCTAAGGGTCGCTTGAAAGGACCAAAGAGTACTCAATAATGCATATTAGGTTATTTAAAAACTCTTTCAACTATTTGATATAAAATCTATTATAAATTATAAATTAAAATACAACCACACACACTAGTAAATAAAAATGGTGATGCTAGATATAAAAATAATTCCCTTTAAGAATGAGATGAGAAAAAGTGGAAGAAGACACAATATTTGTTCTCGAGGAACCCACCATGGTGGTAAACCCCGTGTCCCTAGCCCAGGACAACTCACACAATCAAGTCCACTATTACAAATTATGAGTTACAGATTACAACCCATCAGTTTACAATGATTTTAACTAAAAAAATATGACCCCGTACACCTAGGTAATAGGGACTACACACGCACAACCACACACTCAAACTCGTGACCCCGTGTAGATGTACACAACACAAATAAATATAATAAGATGATATTGAATTAATCTGTAAAAAAAGAATGATTAAATATTAAGTCACAAGACACAAGTCAAGTCTTCCTTAATAATTAATATTCAAGTAAAGATTAATCCTAAAACAATTTAGTTGGGGCAAATGACCACAAATAAAATAGAAAATAAAATTTCAACAATTGTGTCGCGCAACTAAAATATAAATTAACTCAACAAAAAATAGAGAATGGATCAATTTAAACCGATGTTATGTTAAAATATTAAGTACAAGTAAAATGAGCCAAAGATAAATATGTGTAGCACTTAGTTCATAGAAATTAGGACTTAATTAACTCAACACAAGATAGTTACATATAATTTAGTTAAGTCCAAATAGCAAAATTTTGTAACACAAAAATTAATCACAAAGATTAAAGTCTAATTTTAGTTCAAACCAACATGATAATAAGGTTTGGATAAAAAAATCATACACACACTAACACCAAATAAGTATAAAAGAATATAACAAAAAGTATTCAACTTGGACAATAAAGAGTGTATGAGTTAATTGACTCAATGCAAGTCAAATGAGTACGTGTTTAACTAAAATAAAATTCAATAAATAAAGATTATGATTTAAAGTCCACACACTAATTAAACCAAACTAAATAAAGTAAACACACAAAAGTTAAACTTAGAGGATGTAACTAGTTGAGTTAAAAATCAAATTAACTTTAATCCCAAATTAATTTAAATTAAATCAGATTTAAAATAAAAATTATTTTTACAAAAAATATGTTTGACACAAAATTAACTTTACCCAAATTGTTAGGACTAAATAACAAGTGCACACATATACCGAATAAGGTGTAAATGAAAGCTCAACAAAAAGCTTCCAAAAATTCAAACTTAAGAAATAAAATTTCGATAAAAAAGGGTCTAAATAATTTTAGTCCAAAGATTAATTGCGAAATTAAATTGATTGAACAGGTCTAAAGGTAATTTGTTTAAAACACAAATCTAGTTTAATATATAAAAAAAACTAGATCAACAAATCATAAACTTAAAGCAAATTAGGTAATAAGTACAAACAACACAAGTTCTGAACTAATCTTAACACCAGTAGGTATAGACAAAAAAAATCAACAAACAAAATTATATTTGTTCTACCAAATGGTTCTCACATATAGATCTAAAAAGGTCCAATAATCAGTAAAGCAAGGTGTCAAAATTTTCAGTTTAAAAAAAATAAATTCTAACATAAACGAAATGGGAACATGTTTCTATAAAAACGGATCTAAAGAAAAATGGTACAACTCTACACCATAAACCAGTACAGCACAACCCACTAATTAATAAAGCAAAATTTTGTTCCAACTCTGTTTTTAATCAACCAACTAATGCAATAGAGTATATAAGGCAGATCCGTGTATGTATATAAGAGTATGTATATAACCTACATACATATATATATATATATATATGGAGAGAGAGGGAGAAAGAAATGATACCCACAAGTGAACGCCCAGAAAAAGGGTTCACTAGAAGAAAACACCGGAACAAAGAAATCGAAAAAAATGATCTCAAACCGAAACTAATAGCCACAATAAAAAAAATGCTGGACCGTAAAACGAACTCCACCGAAAAAGAAATTCCAAAACTCAAATGGGTTCAAATCGTATGAGATGATTTAAAAGAGGAACAACCCCAAAAAATCCCTCAAACAAAGGTATATATATGCACTAGAGTATTTGGAGAGATAATTAGGAAAAAAAATTGATAGAAATGTTGGCAGCTTCTTCTTTTTGAGAGAGAGAAAATAAAACCCCTAACCCAAAAAAACACCAATCTCCAACTATAACGTGTCGAACAAAAAATGGCATGGGCATAACCGTAATCATCCAAGTTCAATTGAGGTCAGAATGGTCAAAATGCATGGAGACAAGTTGGACATAACTTGCACGCCAAAAATCTCGAGCAGACCTAAATCAACACGCTATCAGAGATAGCTGTTACTGACCAGTCTAGCTGGAAAAACACACGAACCAACACATCTCAATTGCCAAAGAAAAACGACACCCAACAATAAAGGAGAGCGTCCTTTTTAATGTGTGTATTAAAATGTTGAATTAAATAAACATGGATGTTTAATCAAAATATATTTTAACATAAATAAAATCCAGAGAAGTAGATAAAAAGAATTCACAATTCTTACAAAAAAATGGAGCAGATTCAGAAACAAGAAAAATGCATTCTGCAAATATTAAAAAATATTTTATACATAAAGTCAAATCAAATTTAGACTTGAGGCATAAAATTAAATACTAAAGCATATTAAACACATAACTCAGAATATAAAATATTTAATTTAAACAATACCCTCCAAAAAAATATTTTATATATTAAATCAATATAGGAAAATATGATTAAAGGTATAAAAATATATTTTAATAATAGTTAAAAAAATGCAAAAGCACATGAAAGAATGTTTGCCTCAAAATTGAGTCAACACGAAGAAATGAGATTTTCAACAATGATTAAAGACACAATGCTATTGTTAGTTAAAAATACCGTAGGTGGGAAACTTACTTAATTTTATACAATGATTGGTATACATAAATATTGTCTCGTCCGAAGGACCAACTAAGAAAGAGTATTATTCCGATCATGTATTCAAACAGAGCCATTATCCACCAAAAGCCCTCACCCCCAGTCTCGTACTAAGTGGCCTCTGCCTCAGAGACCACTCTAGATGACCCGTTAGAGAAGTTGACTCAGTAATCGATAAACGATTTTGACCGTTGTCATTGTCGACCTCAAACAACACCACCCGTACCAGTCTCAAACGGTTAGTCAGCCTCATCTTGGACTAACCATAGTGGTATAAAACTCTAGTAGATTCAACTAGACGAGACCCTCTACCTAAGACATCTCGTGCACGAATAAAAATTATGACAGGGGTATTGTTGACATATCCAACTAAAATCGTTATGGAAGATCAAATAACACGTAGGGAGAATATTTTTTAAATATAACTTTTATACCCGTACCTATAGGTATCACATTCTTGTTAGACCCTATTTTATTCACACTTGGAGTGCATGCTTGGGGTGACATTGCACACCCCAAGCCTATAAAAGGCACCTTATGTCTTCTACCTGAAGGACCAAAGTTTAGAACCCTACTATTACTGTGTGCATTTGTAGAGATAAAGAATCTTGTACACTTAATCCATGTCTATTTGCCCCTCTTTATAGTGGAATCATTCCCATACTTTACACAGTGGACATAGGCTAAGGACGGACCACTTAAATACTTGTGTTTACCTATTTTCTCTCGTCTCTTCCGCCACTCTACTTGTTTATTATTTCCTCCATTGTTGTGCAAGTTATAAACTAGGTTGAACCCTAAATGATGATTTCCAGCATAATTATTTTTGACCCTATTTGTGGGAAGAGATTGTGTTTTCTTCCTCAACTCAGCTTGAAGTCTCTATTTCTCATCCTTGGTGGTGATCCAGGTCCACCATTGTTGGAGTTGAATCACTAATGAAGGATCTTGGATTGAGATGCTCATCAACTTCTTTAGTTCATCCTATTTTTGTGGTTTTTACTTTCTTCTTCACCTTTTACTAGTTGATTGTGTTTTGTCGAAGATGGACACCGACCCACCGTGAAACACCAGGTATGGTTCCATCCAATCACCTCGATTCGATAGTATGAAATGTTTGATATGGAGGTGGCGATCGAATCCCTTGTGACTGACCAGTAGTAGATGTAATAACAGTTCTTGGCTTTCTTCTAAGATATTATGAGCCGAATCTTGGAGGATCCCATTGTTAATCTCATTACTCTAGTCGCTAGATAGGCTGTGCATCCAATAATCGGGGGACCACCCCGAGCTACCGCTAAAGAAGTCCAACATAACCTTAGGAGTAGAGAAATCACTGACCTATGACTTCTCTGTCTCAACACGGGGATTCAAAAGTACCCAGAGAACTTATTATGTGAAGAGGAGAAATATCGAGAGAGGTAAAAGACCTGAGATACTTCATATTAGCTGGGAGCCACCCTAGAACCAACTTATCAAGGGATGGGTGTTCAACATACTCCTCAAAGTCATGAGAAAGGAAGTGCATTTGACAAGATAAGCCGGGACAGTTAGTTCAGATCTAATTCTGAATGAGATAAAGGATGATAAAGATCTCAGGTGGCCAGAGAAATTGACATCTCCCCCTCACAAGAGGGACAAGAGAAAATGGTATGAGTTCCATTAGATCATGGCTACACAACAGACAAATGCGTCTGTTTGAAATATGAGATTGGGAATTTATTAAAATAGGGAAAGCTACGAAAGTACCTTGACAAGAAAGGAGGCTAAGACATCAACAAAAAGAGATATTCTTCATCAAAGGACACTAGACCCAAAAGAAAGGAGATATAAATATATATAAATGACCTAGAGTAAAATAATTGTGATGAAGACTACCCATATGTTCTTACCGAACCTCATATATTTAAAGGTAACCTTAATATGATTTCTTTTGATGTAAAGATAATTTTTAAAGGAATGGTAGGTGGAAGGACTGAGCCAATCGATAGTAAGGCTCATGTGATTAAGGCTAAGGTAGGGCTAGAGAGAGCTGAAGTTAATTTGGCCGAGACCGAGAGTAAGCCTTGTAAATTAAAAAAAGTAGATATGGAGAGTTTCATAGTTGGATTTTATAGGCATGAATTAAAGATGATTTTATCCCCATACGATGACCCATCTCTTCATTAACACACGAGTACATGACTACAACGTGGCTCATATTTTGGTGTATGGGGAAAGCTCGACTAATGTCATGTTATGGGATTAGTTCAAAGGTCTAAAAAAAGTAAGAGGAGACTCATTTTATATCACCACCCACTAATTGGGTTTAGTGGAGAGAAATTCCACCCGCGGGGAGTATTTGAAATTGATGTTTCCATGGAAATTGGGTCGAGATGCTTGATCAAGAAGATCAACTTCTTGTGATGGATGAGAACATCTTCTCGACCTACAACATAATTCTGGGGAGGGTAGCACTCAAGGAGTTTAAAGTCGTGCCTTCATCGTACACTAAATAATGAAATTCTCGACTCATCATGGATCAAGGGAAGTGAATGGTGATTAGGTGAAAGCATGCGAATGTTATTTCACCTCGGTGGAAGAAAAGTAAGCCCACAAGAGAAAGACATACTTGCACAACATTGACACTCTTGACCCAAGAGATGAGAATAATCTTAAAAAGGGAGAGAATATGAAAGAGGTAGAATCCATTGTCCTCAATGAGGATGGACTGTAAAAAACCATCAAAATACGCTCGACCCTCGAATAAAAAATAAAGAAGGTGTTGATTGAGTTGTTAAAAAGGAGGCAACATATATTTGCATGGAGCTATAATGATATGCCGAGGATTGACCCTGAGGTTATTTGTCATTGACTTAACATAGACGAGATAGTGAAACCAATAAAACTTCAAAGACGAACCTTTTCCAGAGATAGTTATATATATGAGAAAATGAAGAAGCTGCAAACTGAAGACTTTATCAGAGAAGTGCAATACCCCGAATGGATATCCAATGTTGTCATTGTGCCTAAGCAAAATGGGAAGTGGAGGGTCTGTACATTTCACCGACCTCAATAAAGCATACCCAAAAGATAGATTTCCTTTATTGAGAATTGACCAGATGGTGGGTGCCAAGGCCGTCTATGAACTCATGAGTTTCATAGATACTTATTCTCGGTATAATAATATCTTCATGTATGAAGGGGATATCGAGAATATGTATTTCATCATAAACAAAGGAACATACTGGTATAAAGTAATTCCATTAGGCCAAAAGAATTCAGGTCTACCTATTAAAGGTTAGTCAATAAAATGATCAAGGACGAGATTAGAAAGAAGATGGAGGTCTACGTGGACAATATGCCCACAAAGAGTTTGAAGGATGGGAGTCACGTGGCCAGCAACATTCGATACAAGTGATAAGTACAAAATAAAATTGAATCCGACAAAGTGTGTGTTAGGCGTAGGAGATGAAAGGTTCTTGGGATTCATCATCAATTATCGGGGTATTAAAGAAAATCCTTCTTAGATAAAGGAATTGGTTGAAATGAAGATGTCAAAGACGATCAAAGATATTCAGAGACTGACATTCCGAGTCGTATCGTTGAAAAATTTTGTGTTAAGGTCAACATACTAGTGTTTTACTTTGTTTTTTAATGTTCTAAGGAAAGTATTTGTTTGGGATGAGGAGTGTGGAAAAGAACTTTATGAGTTGAAGGCCTATCTCGGCTCTCCCATGATCCTCTCTCGACATATCTAAGGAGAAAATTTATACATGTACCTGGCCATCTCGAAGTTATCCATTAGTGCGTCCATTATCTAAGACAACAATGGAGTGCATAAACTTATTTAATTTAATAGGAAGGTGCTCCAAGGAACAAAGTTAAGGTATTCGAAGATGGAAAATCTTGCATATTCTTTGATACATTCCTCTAAAAAAAAGAAGGCCTACATTCAAGATCACATGATAGTAGTTCTCACCAATACACCCCTATGACAAGTCATTCATAAACCTAAGCAATCGGGTAGGTTAATGGATTAGTCGGTTGAGCTAGGTGAGTTTAATATCATCTATCAGCTGAGAAATGGGATTAAAGGGTAGGAATTGGAAGATTTTATGGTCGAGTTCACATGGGAATCCACAGACGATATGGAAAGATGAGTACTGGTTGAAGTCTTGGAAGACATCCAAAAGGAAAAGGAACTTATAGACAAAGGAACGTCTGATGACACCACAGTTGGTGCACTGAAGTGAATTTTTTATTAAAAAATGGTGCCTTGCCCAAAGGCCCCTTTACACCAGGGTCACCGATATGGAGTTTATCTGTTGACGGTTCATCTTGCTCAAATGGTAGTGGTGCATGATGGATATTATCGGTGCCATACGGGATTGATGTTGAATACACCTTGCGGTTCAACTTTGAAGAATCAAATAACGACTTAAAGTATGAAGTCTAACTACCAAGACTCTCACTTGCAAAAGCATTAAATTTTTACTAAATAGTTTCCCATAGTGACTCCCAGTTAATTGTTAACCAAATTTTTGGGATTTATGAAGCAAAGGGAGAGAAAATGGCTAAGTATTTAGCTAGGGTCAAGAAGATGCTAAAGAGCTTTGGAGAAGTCAAGATCAAAAGAATCCCCAGAGTGGAAAATTGAAGCTTAGATGCACTAACAAGGTTCTCATCGACTACAAAACGTAGACTCTCTAATCGATGCCTGTAGAGATCATTCTAAAACCGAGTATAGAGACTGATGAAGCTGACATTCAAGTTTATATGAATTTGAATTTGGGACCATATTGGATGGACCCAGTCGTAGATTATCTAAGAGATGGAAAGCTGTCAGAAGCTAAAGCCGAGCATAAAAAACACGATACCGAGCAACTCAGTTCACCATAATTGTATATGTATTGTATAAAAAAGGTTTTCTTCTTCCCCTTTTAAGATGTGTGCATGCGTCTGCGGTAAATTATGTACTCAAAGACATACACGAGGGTACTTATGCAAGCCATATTGGTGGATGATCCTTAGCTAGATGGATCATCACTCAAGGTTATTATTGACCGAATATTGCTAAGGACTCGATCGAATATGTTCTCAAGTGTGACAAATACCACCATTTTTCTAACATCCCTTATCAACCCACCAACCTTTCTCTCTAATATTGTCTTTTTGGCATTTTATAACGTGGGTAATTAGCTTAGCCGGTCCCCACCCAGAGCAAAGGGGAATTTTTTATTTTTTATTGTTGCAATAAACTAGTTTTCTAAATGGGTGGAAGTCAAAGATATGGTTACTATCCCTGAGGGGAAATGCTTTAGGTTTATTAGGAGGAATTTATTTTTCATAATGACTCCCAAATACCTTATTACTTGATAATGGAAAGCAGTTAAAGAATAAGTCTTTGGAATCCTACTGTAGATGGGTCGGCATTAAATAGTTCTTTTCTACACTGGGTTGACCATAAGATAATGGGAAGACAAAGGTAACAAATAGGACAATATTTGATGGAATAAAGAAAAAATTAGATGATGCTAAGGTTAAATTCGACAAATGGGTTGAATAACATTTGATGGGCATACAAGACGACCGAAAAAAACCCAATAAGAGAAACACCATTCATGCTACCCTATGGGTAAGAAGTAATAATTTTGTTAAAATTGGGTTGCCGAGCCACAGTGTTCAAACCTCCAACTCTGATGTTAATATAGAGGAAAAGAGTCTAGACTTATACCTTATCGAAGAAGTAAAAGCATATGTGGCCATTATACAGTCAATCAATTAGTAAAGAGTCACTAGATTCGACAACAAAAGGGTAAAGTCTCAGCCTATTGCGTTGGGGGATCTCATATTCAAAAAGGTCATTCAGAAGACCAACAAGCTTCATCCGCACTAGCATAGGCCCGATAGAGTCATAGAAGAGGTCATCCCAGGGACATATTAACTAGAAAACCTTGAGGGGGAGTCGTTTTCCACCCCTGGAATGAGGATCATTTAAAAAGTACTACTAATAGTTAGTTTGTATGTTGCAGCCGAAAGGCAATTTCTGTGTTATCTTCAAACGTTGTATGAAAAAAAGATGATGAGAGAAATTAAATGAAGTGTGTCCTCCTATACTTGGAAATTTCATTTTTGAGAATCACACAATTATTAACATCATTTTATGGTAAATAACTAAATCTCTCTCTTGGCGATATGAGAGTCCCTTTCTAGTCTCGGCTTCGAGGAAACACTCTGCATAAACCATGAGAGGTGGGAATTCCTTAACATAATTTTATTATTGTGAGACCCTTAACATCATTTAAGTATGAGAGTGCATTTGGAGTCTCGGATCTAATGAAGCGCTCTACATAGACCCCAAGAGGTGGAAAGTCCTTAACATCACTTGAGTATGGTGAGAACCTTAACATCATTTAAGTATGGTGAAATTATTAAACAACATTTTGTGGTGAACAAATAAAACTTTCCCTCAGTGGTACGAGAATGCCTTTGGAATCTTGGCTCCAAGACATCACTTTGTATAAATCCTGAGAGGTGGAAAGTACTTAAAATCTTTTAAGTATGGTGATACCCTTAATATCATTTAAGTATGGTGACATTATTAAAAAAACATTTTATGGTGAATAACTAATTCCCTCTCTCTCGACAATATGAAAATGCATTTTGAGTCTTGGCTCCAAGGCACCACTCTACATAAATCCAGAGAGGTGGGAAGTCCTTAAAATCATTCGAGTACGGTGAGACCCTTAACATCATTTGAGTATGGTGAGACTGTTAACATCATTTAAATATGGTTAAATTATGAAACATCATATTATAATGAATAATTAACTCTCTCTCTCTCGTTGGTCTAAGAATGCATTTGGAGTCTCGTCTCCAAGGCATAACTCTGGATAAACACTGAGAGTTGGGAAATATTTAACATCATTTTAGTTTGGTGAACATTGTAACACCACTTTATCATGATGAATTTTTTGAAACATCGTTTTAATATGGTGAAATTCATTAAAGGGGAAACGACGTACACTATGAATGGTTTAGGGAAAATAATGAATCAAACACTACACTTCAAAATAATGAGTGGCAAAAGATCAACTTCCATCCATTTGATATTTATTAAAAAATAATGTTAGACGATATTACAGAAGTTCAAAAAAAATATGAGACAAATTACAAATATATGGGCCTCAAAGACCACATATAGATGCCTAGAGAAGCCTATTGACTTAAGTATCGACTTTTACTAACTCAGTTTCTCCCTGCTCAAGAGTCATGTTCCCCTTAAGGTTGATGGTGGTTCCATAAATGTTGACAGCGGTGACTTATTGGTCATCATCAACTTTCGTTCCCTTTTCTTCATCCATAACCGTTGTCTCATCCTTGGCTATAACATGACCAACATCATCAGGCTCTGCTTGAACATCCTGCAGAGCAGTGATACTATCAGGATAAAAAAAAAGTTGAAGGATTTAACAATCTCAGCCAAGGTTGGGTTACTGATGATAAGATCATCACATTGGTTGGCCACCTGTCGACGAACAGTGCTAACCCCCTTCTCCATATACTAAATAGTGTACTCATAAAATTCTTCAATCTCCTTAAATTCAACAATGACCTTCTCAGTGGCTGCCTTTATTCTCTCATCCTCGACATAGTTTTGAGCCTTTATCTTCTCTTCAAGTTTATCCACTGTCGCTTTATAGCTCTACCTAACTATAGCAATACGCTCCTTTTATCGATCCTTGAGCTTCTAGACTCGAGCTTTAAAATTAACCTTCTGTTCTGCCAGTTTTTATTTCAGCTCAGATAATAAGGATTTGGCCTCATCGGTCACTTTGGCTTTTGAATCAGCCTCTACCACCCACTATTGGATGTTCTGAAGGGAAAAGACAGACTACAATCATAAGATAAATAGTTAGTATATGCAAGGCAAAGAAAAGGTGAATAGTTAATCCAGATATCGCCTTTACCTAAGTCTCCTTATGAAGGGAGAAATTAAAGACCCTTGAAGGATCATGGGAATCAAAATATCGATTATCCCAATTTAGGAGAACTGAACTGATCACTTATATATATTTTAACTAGTTCCTAAGAAGAGAGTCATCATTATCCCCAAATTGGGCTAAGCGAGAGGCAGTCGACATGTCATCGGTGATTACAAGAAGAGGCTAAGAGGTATGTCAAGAGTGACCCTCCCTTATCTTCTTCTATTTATGAGGGAGACGAGGGTCCCGTAACAGTTTCTTTCCTTTTCTTTCGCTCTCGACAACATGAGGGCCAATGATAGTGGACTTTTGATTGTCCTGGGTAGGTGGTGCAACCTTCCCTTAGAGATGAGCAAGAAAGTTGGAAGATATATGTGCAGCCATTTCCCAAGTATGATCAGAAATACTCACTGGATAGTCTGCAAAGAACAAAAATAAGTCTCAGTTTCAGCCATATTTTAGTCACATAAGTTTGAAGACATTAGCAAAGTTCAAAAAGGAAAGAATTGGCTTACAGAGTGTCTGTAGGGATCCATCCCCATGCTTGAGTAATGGAGGAGTTCGGGTTTCATCATTTCCTCAAATACTATCTAACATCCCCCCTCAAATTGTTAATATTCTATCTCATCTCGACGTTAAGACCAGAGTCAACTCTAGCTGAGACCACGACATGATCCCGCTGACAAATAACTCTTGGCACATCGGGACTAATCGAAACACACTCATATAACTCCTAATTACCAGAAACAAAGAGATAATAAGACTTCTAGTCATAGTTGGAAGTCTGATTGATGTGGAGAAGTTTACAGTCGGGGTGACGGGCCATGAAGTGGTAATAGCAAGGATAGGTTTTTGCAGTAACAACCGTAAAACAAGACTAAAAAAATATCAGTAAAAATATCCTCATCTAGATGACCTTTAAAAGACGAGATGACCCAAAAAGACTCCTCTAAGCATTCGGAGTTAGTTGGACTTTAACATACTTTCATTTGACTCATTAGATGTTTAGACCCAACACAACTTTTCTTAAACTTGCTCATATGTTTATATCGAAATACTACAAGTTTACACGCACAAGAAAGTGGACTTTAATTACTAAAATCCTACCAAGTGGATTATACCTACATTCATTTTAGAAATTATACCTTTTGCAAAAACACGCATTTGTCTTTTATTCTAAAGAAGAAGAATAATTCCTTACATTTTTATTCTATAAAAAATGTCCATTACTTTCTTTTACTAGAAAAGCATTACCTTCATTTTTATTCCATAAAAATGTCTATTATTTTCTTTTACTAGAAGATATACTAGAAAAACATTACTTACATTTTTATTCCATAAAAATGTCCATTATTTTCTTTTACTAGAAAATATGCTATAATAACATTTTCTACATTTTTATTCCATAAACGTTTATTATTTCTTTTTCACCAGAAATATACCAAATGGCATTTCTTACATTTTTATCTTATAAAATTGTTTATTTCAATGTACTAAGAAAATACACGACAATAATATTTTCTTACATTTTTTCCCATAAAAATGTCTATTTTCAGTTTTATTAGAATTATACACAACCAATACTTTCTACACATTTTTATTCCATAAAAATGTCTACTTTCAGATTATTATGAACACCTCATAATATCATCACAAGACTACTCTTAATTAACAACAATATGGCTACACTATTCATCAAATAGAGTCTCAATACAATAGAATTAGTTTACCCAACTAAATGGTCTCAAGGATAGTGGTGGTGATGGTGAAGATGGGTGACTACCCCACCTCCAAAGGTGGCCCTAAAAGGGAGTCACAAAAGCTCCACCAACCAGGCCTCCATGGAAGATCCAACACACTCCAAGAAATCTCCCTTAAAAATCCCCTCTAAATACTTCCCACAACACACACATCTTCTTCTGATAAGGTCTCCTCAAATACCCTAACATTAACTTCAGTATTTTAATAACGGTGGAGGGATTAGGTATCCGTGGTGTGAGTATTCTCATTAAGCTAAGGGAATCGAATTTCTACTCATTTGGAGGGACATAACATTGTGAGAGACGCAAAGAAGATAACAAAGGAAGTGGAGTTTTTCTTTCTCACCCCACGCCTCTCTCTCCACCTCATTGCAAACCCTATCATATATAACATATATTCTGCTAATCTCATCTCACGATCAAGCTCTAAGAGCTGGCAAGAAGTTTGATCTTACGACCCCAAATTTGACTGCCTAAACTTATAGAACTGAAACGTCCAGGCCGTCGTTCGAACGACGCAACCCGTCGTTCGATCAAAAAGAGAGATTTTCTTCGAGAGATGTCCGATATCGCTTGAAGCTTTCAACTTCTAGTTATTTTTTCCAGATTAACCCAACAGTCTTTCTAAACTCATAGAAGACACACATTTTATTTTTTTAATTTATGACAATTTATTCTATAATCTACATAAAATCCACGATCCCTACAAACTCCAAAATTCACAATTTATCTCAATTACAATTGATTTTCCTCTTATATAATCCATATATAATTTAATTAGGGATATAATTCTGTCACAATCATCCGAATTTCAATTTTTCTTTCGTGTGGTTGCCACATTACGTGAGGATTAATTAAATTATTTAGGGCAGGGTATTATAAGGACGTCCCTTATTGCTAGATTCGGAACAATCAGTCGCCTTGCCTTCGCCAGGACAAGCGTTGGTAATATTTATGTCCTCATCAAAGTAATCGACCTCTAAACTCACTTGGTCATCTTGAAGACCTAAGCGCTCAGAAGGGCTATAGCCCTCAGAAGAGGACATAGTTAACTACTTACGAAAATTATCTCAGGACGATTCTTAACTGTGGTCTCGGATAAATAAGGGTAAGTCAAGAGTAACAAATGTTTATTTAAAGCTAAAGGGGTGGGAGTCAATGTTATCTGAGGCTTACGTTGGCATTACCCGGCCTCGAACTTTCTTATCTCTCATTTTACGCATTTGCGTAGATAAGGAAACACTTCACCAAGCTCGTATAACCTACGGTACATGAATAAACACGAAGAAAACCTAGGTGGAAATTGCTAAGGGTAAAACTAAGGTAATTGAATGGTTTTTGAATAATTTTCCTCAAGAACCCAAAGAACACCTCAAGAAACTCTCACCGGAGAAGACATTGGAAAATGCATACGATAATCCTAAAAACTCTAAGAACCTTGCCAATTGAACCTAAAATCAACTTCTAGTTTCCTATCACCCAAAACCATTGAAAAATATATACAAACCACCATAATTAGTGGTCAGGGCAAACATAAAAGTACACCGGGAAAAATTAAAGTTTAAAAAAACTTGAGTAAGCCAAGGGAAACGATGAGAAAGGATGAAGAGAGTACGTAAAAATGAACGAAAGGGCTAGGAATGAAGGAAAAATGCCAAAAAGACGGAATACGAGTGATCCAAAAATCTAGAGACAGAAGACAAGAGTTTTTCTTTGGAAATAAGATTTGGCAGAAATGAAGATAAAGGAAAATCCAAGGGTAATTTGCTGCCTAAAATACATGTGCACGCTTTCCAAAAAGGTCCATCACGAGGGCACACACTAATGAGACGCTTAGTTGCACATATTTCTTAAATGGTTGTGCCAACACTGATCAATCCACTTGATGAACGACATATGTATTAGTTCTCATAAGTGAGAAGTTACATCTCTGCCAAAACCCAATACGACTGTTGTACTCCCACTAGTTATGGGATATCCTTAAACGCAGATTAAAAAACACATGGACTTGATGAGACTAAATACCTAAAGTGTTTAAACCTCAGCCTCCCACTGCATTGAAGACTAAGGTCTAGGAGGTGATTGATATAAATAAGTGTGATCTCATCTCAAAGACTCACCGAGGAAGAGTCTTCCTCCGATCTTATCTTCAAATAGAGCCACCATCCTCCAGAATCCCTATCCCCCAGTCTTATCCTAAGTGTCCTCGACCTCGGAGACCACTCTAAATGACCATTCAGAGAGTTGCTTCAGTAAGTAATAATCGGTCTTGGCTATTGTCAGTGTAGGCCTCAGACAACACCAGAAGGCCAACTCATCAGCACCATCCATATTAGTCTCAGATGGTTAACCAGTTTCCTTTAAGATGCACTGGATTAGTATAAAACTTGAACAGATTTGTCTAGTCGAGACCCTCTACCTGAGACATCTCGTGTACGAATGGAAATCATGATAAGGGTTTTATTGATATATCCAACTAAAACCGTTATGGAAGATAAACTAACATGTGGTGAGCATATTCTTCAATTATGATTTCTACCTCCTTCTCTATAGGTGTCACACGATCGTTGGACCCTCTCTCATTCATAAATGGAGTGGATACTTGACATCTCACACCCCAGAACTTCCTCAAGGATCAAATTTTAGAAACCCTATTATTACTCTGTGCATTTGTAGAGAGAGAGAGAATCTTGTATACTTCACCCATGGCTATTTTCCCATTTTTATAGTGGAATCACTCCCATACTTTGCATAGTGGACGTAGGCTAAGGCTGAGCCACTTAAATACTTGTGTTCATCTATTTTCTCTCATCTCTTTTGCTACACTACTTCTATTTATTATTTCCCTATTGTAAGTTCTAAACCAGGTTGAACCCTAAAGGATGATTTTTAGCATCATCATTGATCTCTTAAACATATACACAACTTTTATTAAAATCCCATCAGAAAACTAGTTTTCATGTGCACTGAATGTACCTCTCATTCAAAATGAGCTATTAATGACATAAGAATTTCATGTCCTTAGATATAATTGAGAAGGTTCATTTATAACCTTTTACTCATCAATGGTGAAATATTTGATAACATATTTATATTTATATCATTTAATTACCACTACCATCGCGTTTGATCTTAATGACCCACTCATGTCGAACTTTAGTGTATCAAGTAGGTAATTCAATAAGATTCTAAACTTAATTGTATTCCATTAGTTTCACTTCTTCTTATGACTTGTGAAAACAAAACAAGATCATTACTTATCCCCGTGACAAATTCATGTTCATGTAGATACACTAAATAATCATTTAGGATAGTACACTCCTTTTATGATCTTCTTAATACGTATTCCTTATGATTTGATATAAATTTGACTCACAGTGACAATACCGTAATTTACTGTCAAATAATTTATTTGTTCTTTGTTGTTAAACGATGCAAAAACTAAAAGAACAATCATTCAAAGAAGATAATGGGTAATGATACTAATACACTAACTTCCTTTATATCCATATTTATCGATTTGCTACTCCCACTAATTTCACAATTCATACGGAATTCGACATTTTAGCTTTGCTTAATATAATAAGTATGTGTTATTGACATTTATATGATCTATATAGGTTCACTTTAAGGAAAATTTCTCATAATCTCTCACTTGGGACACACATGTCATTATGATAATAGACATAGTATCATCTTAAAAGCAAACATCATCTATCAAGATTTATAAGAGATATAACAAAACAACCTTGTCCACAAAAATCATAAAAGGGAGTCTAGAATAAATTTTGATGCAAGATTAATGAGTTTCATCAATAAGGATACGATTATGATGAAAGATCAAAACATTCTTTGAAATATCAATGTCCAAACATCAAAAGGAATATCATATATCTGTCAAAGAATACACTAAAAACACCCTTTTCCCGCGAAAAGGAATACCACCACCTTAAAAGGGTATTTCTATATATAAACATCAAAAGGAATACCATTATCTTTAAAAGGGTATTCTTATATATTAAAATATTCTTTTAACAACTTGAACTAAAATCCCTCACAATCAAGTCTAGAAAAACATTTCCAAGAAAATTTCAATCATTGAGAGTTTATGACAAACCAAAATGGGGACTCGATTCCAGAGAACATAAAAAAGTTAAATTTGCAGTTACAGTTTGTTTTGTAAAGAGTCCTTGCATCAAGTTTAAACATTTTATGTAGCACCCTAAGTTTAGTCTTAAACATACTCAAGTCAAATAATTAAAATTCTTTTGGAACTATACATTATGTTTCATATAACCTACCAAAACATACTTGGATATGTTACATAATAGGCACATACTAGTGTGAAAATGATAGCTCATATATACACTTAACCTCTAACATTAATAGTGTGAGTGTGCAATAATCATTTGCCACTACAATAAAAGACAAAAAAAGTCACCTTTTTCATCCAACCTTTATCACGGTCCTTGACCGTGATAAAAAAACACATGCTTATTGCCACGGTCATTAACTATGACAAAACCATGACGAAGGATATCACGGTTAATAACTGTTACAACAGCCTTATCATTTTCTTTATCAAGGTTTTGTAACTATCCTTGACGGAGACAATGCCTTTTATAAAAAATACGGATTTCAGCTACTAAAAATACCATTTTCCTACCAAAACACTACACTTTCCCTCCTCTCTCTCATCAACTCGGATTCCTCTTTTGCCTAGAAAAAATCCAACATTTTTCACCCAAAGGTATGATTTACACACACACACATACACACACACACACACACACACACACACACACACACACATATATATATATATATATATATATATAATTTGGCTATAATTTAAACATTTTTACCATTTTTTTATGTTTTGTTGTATATATATATATATATGAAATGGTTTGTATATATGTATATGTGTATAAATCTAGTTGTAGTTCTTAAATATATGTGTTTGTTTGTTGTAAAATAGTTGTATTTACATGTATAGATTGATATTGTTAGAAAATAACCCGTGCAATACCTAGGTTTGGATAATTTCACTTTAATATTGTATACGCTGATTAAGGTTTCAACATGATAGTGTTTCAACATTTTTATTTAAACATGGTAGGTTTTTAATTATATTGCGGTTGTGTCTTGAGTTAAATAACGATTAAACTACCCACGAGGATTAGCTAACTTGTAAAAACACCCCATTTGTTCACACAAAGTAGGTAATGATTCTTACAAACTGTTATGGGGTATCCTCTATTCAAAGAGTGGATGGGTAAGACAAATAAACTCGGAGATGTGTATCGTGGATGTGCTAACGATCTTGTAAATTAGGAAATAGGGTTCTCAATGATTAAGCGGTCTCTTATCCTTGCGCATGATGTAAAAATGGAAAAATGTTTGAGTGGACAAAAAATGAATAACATCTTCTTAGATGGGGTATGCAAGACGATTACCGAATGTGGATTTTTCACGAGAAAATACATCGTCCATTTGCCCCTGAACAACCTCCAATATAACCATCAAGTAGAACATCAGTGGAAGGACATGAGGATCCCCCATGGATCATAATATGTTAGATGATCTAATAAACGGTGTGTAATACTCGCGCCTAATATTTTATTATTTTTCCGTGGAATTTGTGACGATATAAAATTCTTAAGATTTAGATCATTATACATTGAATTTTATCTCTATTTAATCATTGTTTTGACCTTTATGGTGATTATAGGAAGTTGTTGGGAAGAAATTGGAGATTTAAGGAATTTTGTAGATCGAACGCACTTGAAGGTCATTTGAACGAAATCATTGTCTCGTTCAAACGAGAATAATAATGGTTCAAATGAAAAGTCCATTTCTTTGAAAGTGAACATCTAACGACGATCCAACGACCCTCATCTGTATAAGGTTTTAACCTCATTAAAAGGTCATTCGACAGGAGATCAAACGATATCTTAATCTTGTTTGAACGAGGTACCATTCTCATTCGAACGACCAACTCATAAATCTTTTAAATAGGTTTTTTCTTTATGTGCTATCACATTTTGGACCGTTAGATCGATGACATGTTAACTCCTGGTGAACCCAGATGACTAAAATCGGGATTTTGTGTTTGGGGCTTGGTTTTTAAGTGAGTTTGTGGGTTTATTTGGGTGAGAAGATGAGAGAGGTGGGGGGGTTCTTCCCCTACCAAAGCCGATCAAATTTCCTCCCTCTCTCTCTCTCTCTCTCTCTCTCTCTCTCTCTCTCTCTCATTTCAAGATGTTTCATCTTCACCAAGATCCTCCCACCATTGATACACCATTCCACCATCATATTTTACAAGTATTCCACCATATATGAGCCTTATACACCCATTTACTCCATTTTTGAGTAGAGATACGAATTTATAGAGGTATTGTTGGAGGTTTTGAAGAAGAAGTGGAACTTTATGGAGTTTTGAAGGGGTGTTTGATTGGTTCTTTCATGAAGCATGTTTGTGGTACTAGGCAGCCTATTTAAAGCCACCATAGGAGGTGGGAGGTTGAAATCCTCTTTTACCTTCATCCTACCATATTTAGAGTTTCTATAGCGGTGGAAAAAACTTTACTCTTAAGTTTAAGACTCTATGTTATTAGTATTTGATCTTGCATATAGAGTTTATTAATAGGATGCATGTATGATTCAAGAATTCTATTTCTTATAATTTGTGAAAATAGGTTTATTAAAGGGTCTCATTGGTTTTGAGAACAATGATATATTTTAAGAAAACTTGGTGTTTAAAAATTTTGTATGGAATAAAATGTTGGAAGAATGTTTATTTTGTTAAGAATATTTTATGAATAATTATTTCAAAGTTTTCTTGTGAAAAATTGGAATTTGATATAAATGGACATTTTATTCAAGTTTTGAAGAAACAAAAATGTCCTTGGTCTTGAAAAGTATGTTTGTGCAAACTTTATAAAATTTCTAGAATAAATTATATGTTTGACCCTTTTAATTGGATTTTTGACCTCAAATCCATCTTGTCATGCATATAAACTTGTAGTATTTTGATGATCAATATGTGAACGAGTTTGATGAAAGTTTATTGGGTTTAAACATGAAATAAAGACAAAAAAAATTAGTCTTTAAAGTGTGTGAAAAAGGTGTTGTAAATGTGATCAGTGTATGGTTGCAAGACTACATGTATTAATAAAAAAATGGTGTTTTCTTGTAAAGTAGTGTCTAAATGTTCAATGATTTCTTAGAGAAAGAAAATGAAGAAATAAAGAAGTTTCAAACTTGAGAAATATATAACTCCAAAGGGTTAACAAGTGTTAATGAGTAAAGACATTTAAGAAGTTAGTGCCGATAACTTAATAATGTTTTGGGAAATAACACCTGTGAAAATGGAGGAAAAGATAAGTTTGAAAACAAATGGGTAAAATGATAATTTTACGTAAATTAAAAATAAAAATGTTAAAAAAGGTGTTACACAAAATGGTCCTAAGTGAACATGATTTTTGAAATAAAAGCAATTTAAGGGTATAAAGAAAAGGAGATGACTGTTTTAAAGTAACAAATTGGGGTGAAAGCCCAAATTTTGGGTTCGACTTGTAAAAGAAAATGGAATAATGTGGACATTTATAAAATAATAAAACACATTAATACGAACTCGGGTGACATTGGGATAGTTAAGGATGGCTGGGAGCCCTTGGGTGAAAGACCCAAAATCACTAGCCAGAGCATATGGTAGCATAACCGGTGACATGGAGCCGGTTAAAGTATGCGGATATTGAAAGATTTTGAAAAAAAGATAATGAAAAGTGGAACATGTGAAGAAACGGGTTGTAGGATGAATATGACAAAAGGAAACCTAATTTGAATGAATTAATAAATGTTCCGGTAAAGGATAAATGGACAAGTAAATGTGAAATTTAATTAATGTCCATAAAGTAAGAAGTGGTAAAGTGAAGTGACTAAGTGGGTAGTTAAGCAACCTAAAGAGGTTTAACCCATAATTAATATAATTTTTTTTTCATTAAAGGTTTTCAAGGAAAAATAAGTACTTTCTAACACGGTGCTTGCACGTGTTGAAAGGTGATTTTCAATGAAAATGCTAACATGAATTGTTATGAATAAATGGGTAATTTCGGTGACAGAAATGATTTTCCTTACACATAGGGTATTGTTTTAAGTATTTAACCGGTGTGTGTTAAATCAAGTGTGACACCACACATAATTAAATACCGGGGCATCAGGCCTTCATTAAATTAAAACAGGATTCCCATTTGGTTCATTCCTAGCATCACTATCGAGAACATTTTAAAACATTTACTAACCACTTTGTATTCAAAAAGTCGGTGCCAAATTTTTTCTTTTTATTAAACAAAAAAATATGCGAAAACAAATATAATAACTAACAATCCATGTAATAAATGAATAAGATGAACAATAATCTGATGAGCAACGAATATAAAATAATACCGAATAAACCATCGGTTCCCAAATCCAAATAAAAGTCCAATATAAATAAAATTCAAATACATAGTCTGGCTGACATAAAGAAATAACTGAGGGCCAACACGCCCAAATGAAATACTGAACTGCACCCTACACTAGAAATGAAGTAACTGAAATATCTAATTCCAAATTCTGCAAGCATCCACAAGTATTGTAGCTACGCATCCATGGAACAGATCATCTTGCTTCCCTGTGGTTGGACACCTAAAAGGTTTCAGAAAAAGATTTTTGTAAGTACGGGTCAGAGCCCAAGTAAAACTCATGTGAAAATATTTAACAGGCATTTAAATATCAATTTAATTGAACAATTATTAGATAAACATGTTAGGCTGCAGACACTCCATTGAGTTTCCTCACCTCTCATCTATAGTGCACACCTAACATCCCACCTAGTCAAGCTACCCAATTTAACTAGGTCTCAAGTATCTAATAAGCCTCAAATCAGTCTAGCTCACCCATACCGCCCATATAGTACGTTATCGAATACCTTGAACTACCATTTAATCATAGTTATGATTCTCCTTAACTTACTCGTACTGCCCATACAATAAGCTACCAAATACCCTTAATAACTAACGTCTCTCCTCTGTTATCATTAAACCCACATTACCATTTCACATATTTTATGGTTCAAGCCTTAAAATTTTAGTTTCTCTACTTAAACTTTATTTTAGATATTCACCATCCATCTTCCTACTATTTACACCTTAGTAGGTTCATCATTAATTAGATTTACACTATCTAATCACCCTAATATATACTCTTTAGTAGATTAATTGTTCTTTAGATACATACTATATCGTTTCACTATTATCCCAGATAAGTAGATAAATCTTTGTTTATATAGAAACTATCTAGCCTCACTAGTGTCACACATAAGTAGGAGACAACGTCCAAGCATATATAGCATCCATCGATCTGGCCACCGTGATACACATTCGCGTACTTTGCTATCAGTCCAAGTACATCTCGTACTATATCAAGGACAAATGGTTCAGCATGTCTCATTGAACCCAAAATACAAATCACACATATTGGAGGCGAACATTGTCCCCAGCCAAATGGGTCACGCACATACCTACGCTCTCATTCAAGCATCAAAACTATCACACTCTCAGATAGTAAGTATCCAAGGTCCTATGTTCTAGGTACAAATCTAAAATCCCCTAATGGGATCATCAGGATAAGATAGTCCACGACGCGAAACATCCCCTCGATAGCAAGCAGCGTAGGTATGTCATACACATAATAATACATACTAGGCATACACATAAGCTATCCATATGTATATTCAATATAGGTACACAAACAACCTATAATAATAAAACCGTATAGGTATACACTCAACGTATAAAAATCAATCCATATAGGTATACACTCAACCTATGATTCACACCCGTACGTAGTATTTTTCTCTCGAATGCTCACTGCATAATTTTATTTTATATATATTCTCTATTGTATATTCCCGAGTATTATTCTCTACCCGAAGGGCCTATTGTTACCCCCTAAGTTAATTTAGTAGTTAATCCATAATTTTTCTACTCGTCTACCTCATAATTTCCCTTATCCTCTCCATGATCCATTCTCATTCTCTCGAATTATTACATTAATAATTAAGCCCATCTAGCCTTAGCCTTAATGCTCGCATACATGACTAAGTATCAAACCTATCAAGGCCTACTGTCATACAATATATCCCTCATTATATTGTAAATATGTTCCAAAATTCCCCCGATAGTTATCCGCAAGTTATGGGCTTAAAAAGAAAAAAATGTCAAAGTCTGGTAAACCAAATCGAGTCATAAATTTTCTGGCAGATTAAACACCGTGTGGTAAAATGTTGATTACTCCCTCTACAAAACTCTGATTGACCTGATTCAAATCTCATTAGAAAGGTAAGACATAGAGATTTCCATACATGTATGGATCACACTCTAATTCTAAGGAAAATAGAAATGGCATATGTTTAAAGTTACATTAAGAAGTCTGGAAGATTACTATGCTGGCAGATCAAACACGCTATAGTAAAACATCAATTAATCTCTTTACGGAACTCCAATTGACCTGATTCAAATCTCATTAGAAATCTAAGACATAGAGCTTTCTAGGAATTTTTTGCTCTCACTCTAACTCTAAGTATGATTGAAATGGCATACGTTTAAAATTACATCCAAAATTCTGGAAGATTGACATCTTAGTTCCATCAATTAAACCCTATGACATTCAAGATTCATGTTCTTCAACAAAGAACCCATCAAGATTCAATATTAATCATTAAATAGATTCAAATATCATTTTATCTTCACATAGGGATGATTTTCGATGAAAATTTTACACAAATAACTTCAAAGATTCAATCCAAAAATTAAATTCTCCTTTAATAAACATAAAACCCTAGTTTTCTCATGTTCATCATCTTTATTAATCAAGAACTCAGATTTATCTCTTATTAACTAACCCAAATACAATGATTTCATAGTATCATCATTAAGGAACATCTCTACATACATTCCTTCTTTAGTTTATGAATTAAATCCTCCCAAATTCATATAAAACGTTCGAAAGCATGAAATCATACCCTAATCTACATGGATATTTTAACATACTTAATATAAATTGCCATTTAAATAATTGCCTCTTAATAGCAGGTCTGAAATTCGATGATAAGATGGTGTGGTGGTTCTCTCTTCACTCTAATCTTGATTCCGTTGCGTTCGGAGCGAAAAATTGTGTAGGAACCTTTGGATTTCTTCTCCTCTTCCTCTTCTCTTGCCTCTCTTATATTATGATTGTACTAACCCTAGTTCCTCTCTCAAACATCAGATATAAGACTTAGTATTTTCCGAGTTCTCTAAACGAAAAACTCTTGAATGATTGAAAAGCCCTTAAATAGTGTCGGGTTGGCCTAAAATCGTCCCGGGACCCAAACTATACCCTCGGGTACACTTTTTTTACTATTTCGATCCTTTAGGAATCAACCGTGACCTAAAAGTCACCATCCAAGTCACTTTATAAAATCACCTTATTTTCACCTCAAATTACGGCACGCGTGAAATTAACTTAAACTGAATTAATTAAATCTAAATCATTCGCATTAAATAATTTCTCCAAATTAAATAAATTCCTAAATCACCAATATAATTAATTTCCATATTCTCCAAAATACAGGGTGTTACATACTTCTCCCATTACAAAGAAATTTCTTCCTCGAAATTTGGATAAGGCTAGTACTCCGAGGTTTTTACGCTATCTAAATCATCCATTTAGGACCACTATATACTTTTCTTCTATCCCTTAATCCCGAAAAATATTAACATAATTTAACTACCGAGAGCATCCATACACCCTATACTCGTGCATAACTGCACATACGATACGTGGCTCCACTAGCCTCAAATATCACATAGTTATTATCCCTCAGATATAATCGTAAAAATGAACAATACCCACGGTACTAAACCCATGTGCTAAAGACCAAACATATCCCCTCTTCCAACGTTGCGCTAAGTTTCATGTGTGGGATGTCTCGCAAAGCAAAATCTAAACAAGGAACCCCCCGATACACGACAACCTAACATTGTCGGTCGTTGAGATTCGTAGGCCTTTAGTCCATAGTACGTACCCCCAAAAATTACCTTCTCTTGATATAAAGGTATACTCTTCCACTCCCATGTTACAAAAGACAATATATAATGTGACACTCTTACTATGACTAGTTTCTTAGCGCGAATAAATCACGATCTATATCTCTCAGTTCTGTAATGAGCTATTCTATCCTGAATCACGTCAGTAACCATCCCTACCCATAGGGATTACAAATAATAATACAAATATCTTCATTTGTGTCTATTATGCAACACACTATCATATATATATATATATATATATATACACTATAACATATATACTCATCCACGGACCCTCTATTTTTAATACCTCTCAGTTTAAAGTGTTTACTCTACATGTTCAATAATAAACATTTAAAATCGATGCATTAGCATCCAACTACGTCTCATCACTCCAAACGTTAATTAAGGTTACTACATGTAACATCCCGTAACTAAGTTCAATGAATTTTCTGAATGCATTATTTCTTAGCATTATTAACAAAATCCGTAGGTACAAAGAAAATGACTAAGATATCACGAATCCGGTCTCTCGACACATAAATCAAATCGTCTATGCCCATGTCTCCCAAGGCATCACATAATACGGTGTTCTAGTTATCACTAAGTTCTAGCGTATAAACAACAATGAGCTAAATCTCTTCGATCAACGGTATACCCGATATACCTTAGATCACATCAGTGAAATCCCCTACTTACTAGGATAAAACGTAATGATAAAAATATACTCACTGAAGTTTATGATATAATACACTATATATGCAGGTTTGACCCTCTTTCAGGTGAAGTCTCATGAAACTAAATATCTTATCCTGGCATATCGAGCATAATAGTCTTACCATACAGTCTACTACTGCTCCAACCCTCGATATCCAGTCACTATGCAAGATAATAATATGTTCTCTTCTTATAACACTCATAAGGAGCAAAAACTACCATAATGTAAAGCATCCTCTTAGTGTCCACACCTTCCCTTCCCTGCGGATGTAACCAAAGAGAGCCCCACTACTCAACGGTATACATATACACGTTATATTAAAATTAACGACACCTTTACTAATTTCATTTCACAGGTGAATTTAGTATTAACAACTTTCTATGACTCGCTCGTGTCACAAAACAGACTCCTATCGCCCCCGGATAAAACTTATACTTTCAATTGTCACTAGTATCGGCGGTTCAAATGGTTCCTGGATATAATACCCTCATCACAACTGAACTAAGACTTCTTATAACCGTTGCCCCCATTGGGCATCCCGTTCTAAACCCCCAATTCGTTGTAGACAAGATCTACACATGTTTTCCTACTCATCACACATAAGATAACTCCCTTTGTTATCTGCCTCGCCCAATAATTGGGTCTACGAATGTAACTCTAGTGTCGAGGCTGACTCATGATTTGTTGTAATGGTCGTACATCCAGGATTTCATCCTAAAGTTTTCCCCTGCTTCGCTTCGACAATACTTATTCCTATGTCCCATATCTTCACAATTGAGATACTACCAGAGAACTCCCTTGTCTGTGGTCCTGGCCCTATTGTCCATATCGAGGTGTCCTTTTATCAGACATGGTATTCTTATCCCCGATTACACCCCTTTTGTCCTTTTGGCTCCGCTGGCCATATGGAACACATTATTGGACTCAATGGTCCTGACTGAATCCACCGTCACTTGGAATAAATTCACTTGATTTGAATAATTTAAATGGGTACCTATTGGTATACCCTCCCGTGGTGCTTCTCTAAGATTGTTAAATCCATTCTTGCTCTTTGGTTCGATTTTCTAACCCATAGGCTCCTTTATCATGGAAGCGTTAATATAAACTTGTAAACGTACGACATTGATAATGTTGACACTAGTCATCCTATCCGGATTTTACACTCACACTTGTGCATTCTACTCATGAGTCCCTTATCAACTTACGAACCCTTTTATTCTCCATATCCCCTTTGTTGAGTATGAAGTTCACTAAACAAGTCAACCTTTGCCTTACGCTCGGTCTCTATCTCGCTCACTTGTGATAAGTTTTGAAACTCCATCTGCATCTCTGTCCGAACAGAACAAGGAAGATCTTATGATCAAATTTTACTCAAATTCCTCGTTCTATTCCATATACTTCTTATATGTGGTGACTGACTCTTATCGTGGTATGCTTCTCATATGAGTTTAAAATTTTGCTCGAAATTTTTAATCATGGGTATCGTTGCACTCCATCCTACATAGTTTTCGTTGGATTACCTCCTTTCATTAGCTTATCGCGCTTCCCCTTTTTCCCGAGTCCTTATATATGGCTCCTCATAAGAGTCCTTCTGACTTTCCCCACCCCTGACCGACTACACTGGGTGAGTGTAAGATTGCACCACCATCATCTATAACAGTTCTTGGGGAAATTACTGTCCCCGTGATAATGCTATCTTCACATTCCTGAACAATAATTATGGTGAATTTTATTGCGATCAACATTTCCAGAATAACCCTTAGATTCTGCTAAGCCTCTCCCCCTACAGTCCTTTTAACGACCCTCGATGGTCATCCTATAATCTTCGGTGTTCGAAACCTAAACGAACTCGCACAAGAGTCTCATCGACTATACTTAATAGCAGGAGAATGTATGTCTCATATGTAGGGGAATTCAATAATCCTATCATAAGGCTCTATATCAAAAAATGCTACACTGAAACATAAAAAGCTATAAAAATCCTAAGGACACTAGAACCTGATGATCTGATACCATCTGTGACACCCCACCTAATAAAATACCAGGTGATCATGCCTTCAGTAAATTAAAACAGGATTCCCATTTGGTTCATTCTTAGCATCACTATAGAAAACTTTTTAAAATATTTACTAACCACTTAGTATTCAAAAAGTTGGTGCCAAATTTTTGTCTTTTTATTAAACAAAATAATAGGCAGAAACAAATACAATAACTAACCATACACGTAATAAATGAATAAGCTGAACAATTATCTAATAAGCAACGAATATAAAATAATACCGAATAAACCATCGGTTCCCAAATCCAAAAAAAAGTCCAATATAAATAAAATTCAAATACGTAGTCTGACGGACATAAAGAAATAACTGAGGGCTAACACGCCCGAATGAAATACTGAACTGCACCCTACACTAGAAGTGAAGTAACTGAAGCGTCTAATTCCAAATCCTGCAAGCATCCACAAGTATTGCAGCTACGAATCCCTGGATAAGATCATCCTGCTTAGCATCCCTGTGGCTGGACACCTAAAAGGTTTTGGAAAAACAGTTTTGCAAGTACGGGTCAGATCCCAAGTAAAAATCATTTGAAAATATTTAGCATGAATTTAAATATCAATTTAAATGAACAGTTATTAGATACACATGTTAGGCTGCGGACACTCCCTTGAGTCTCCTTACCTCTCATCTACAGTGCACACCTAACATCCCACCTAGTCAAGGTACCCAATATAACTAGGTATCAAGTATCTAATAAGCCTCAAATTAGCCTAGCTCACCCGTACCACCCATACAGTACATTACCGAATACCCTGAACTACCATTTAATCATAGTTAAGATTCTCCTTAACTTACTCGTACTGCCCATACAATAAGCTACCAAATACCCTTAATAACTAACATCTCTCCTTTGTTATTATTAAACCCACGTTACCATTTCACATATTTTATGGTTCAAGCCTTACCATTTAAGTTTCTGTACTTAAACTTTATTTTGATATTCACCATCCATCTTCCTACTATTTACACCATAGGAGGTTCATCATTAATTAGATTTACACTATCTAATCTCGCTATTATTTACTCTTTAGTAGATTAATCATTCTTTAGATACATACTATATCGTCTCACTATTATCCCACATAAGTAGATAAATCTTTGTTTAGATACACACTATCTAGCCTCACTACTGTCACACATAAGTAGGAGACCACATCCAAGCATATATATATATATATATATATATATATATATATATATATATATATATATATATATATATATATATATATATTATAGCATCCTCCGGTCTGGCCACCGTGATACACATTCGCGTACTCTGCTATCAGTCAATGTACCCCCCGTACTATATCAAGGACAAATAGTTTGGCATGTCTCTAAATCCAAAATACAAATCACACAGATTAGAGGCGAACATAGTCCCCTGCTAAATGGATCACACACATACCTACGCTCCCATTCAACCGTCGAAACTATCACACTCTCAGATATTATGTATTCAAGGTCCTATGTTCTGGGTACAATTCTAAAATCCCCCCAATGGGCTCATCAGGATAAGACTGTCCACGATGCAGAACCTCCCCCCGATAGCAAGCAGCGTAGGTATGTCATACACATAAGAATACATACTAGGCATACACATAACCTATCCATATGTATATTCAATATAGGTACACACACGACCTATAATAAAAAAACTGTATATGTATACACTCAACCTATAAAACTCAATCCACATAGGTATACACTCAAACTATGATTATCACTCGTACATAGTATTTTTTTCTCGAATGCTCACTCTACAATTTTATTTGATATGTACTCTCTATCGTATATTCCCTAGTATTATTCTCTACCCAAAGGGCCTATTGTTACCCCCTAAGTTAATTTAGCAGTTCATCCCCAATTGTCCTACTGGTTTACCGCATAATTTCCCTTATCCTCTCCACAAACCATTCTCATTCTCTCGAATTATTACATTAATAATTTAGGACATCTACCCTTAGCCTTAACTCTCACATACATGACTAAGTAGTAAACTTATCAAGGCCTACTATCATACAGTATATCCCTCATTATATTCTAAATATGTTCCAAAAATGTCCCTAATAGTTATCCCCAAGTTCTGGGCTTAAAAAGGGGAAATTGTCAAAGTCTGGTAAATCGAATCGAGTTGTAAATTTTCCGACAGATTAAACACCCTATGGTAAAATGTTGATTACTCCATCTACTTAACTCCGATTGAACTGATTCAATTTTCATTAGAAAGGCAAGACATAGAGATTTCTAGACATGTATTGATCACCCTCTAATTATAAGGAAAATGGAAATGGCATTCGTTTAAAATTATGTCAAAAAGTCTGGCAGATTACTATGCTGGAAGATCAAACAACTTATAGTATAACATTGATTACTCCATCTACATAACTCCAATTGACCTGATTCAAATCTCATGAGAAAGTTAAGACATAGAGCGTTCTTGGAATTTTTGGCTCTCACTCTAACTCTAAGCACAATTGAAATGGCATACATTTAAAATTACATCAAAAATTCTGGAAGATTAACATCTTGTTTTCATCAATTAAACCATAAGTCATTCAAGATTCATGTTCTTCAACCAAGAACCCATAAAGATTCAATATTAATCATCAAATATATTCAAATATTATTTTATCTTCACATATGGATAATTTTCAATGAAAAGTTTACACAAATAAGTTCAAAGATTCAATCCAATAATCAAATTATCCTTTAATAAACGTAAAACCCTAGTTTTCTCATGTTCATCATATTTATTAATCAAGAACTTAGATTTATCTCTTATTAAACAACCTAAATCCAATGATTTCATATTATCATCATTAAAGAACATCTCTACATACATTCCTTCTTTAGTTTATGAATTAAATCCTCCCAAATTCATATAAAACTTTCAAAAGCATGAAATTAAACCCTAATCTACATAGTTATTATAGCATGATTAATAAAAATTTTCATTTATATACTTGCCTCTCAATAGCAGGTTTGAAATTCGTAGATAAGATGGTGTGGTGCTTCCCCCCTCACTCCGATCTCGATTCCGTTGCATTCGGGGTGAAAAAATGTATAGGAACCTTTGGATTTCTTCTCCTCTTCCTCTCCTCTTGCCTCTCTTCTATTATGATTGTGCCAACCCTAGTTCGTCTCTCAAATATTAGATATAAAAATTAGCATTTTCGGAATTCTCTAAACCAAAAACTCTCGAATGATCGAAAATCCCTTAAATAGTATCGGGTTGACCTAAAATCGTCTCGGGACCCAAACTATACCCCCCGGGTACACTTTTTTTTGACTATTTTGACCATTTTGGAATCAACTGTGACATCAAAATCACCATCCAAGTCACTTTATAAAATCACCTTATTTTCACATCAAATTATGGCATGTGTGAAATTAACTTATACTGAATTAATTAAATCTAAATCATTCGAATTAAATAATTTCTCCAAACTAAATAAATTCCTAAATCACCAATATAATTAATTTCCATATTCTCCCAAATACGGGGTGTTACATCAAGAAATAAATATCAAGTCAAGAAAAAGGAAGTTCTTTTTTAGATTAAGGTGAATTAATTGTGATAAGTAACGTTTTGGAATACAAACAGTTTCATGTATTGAAGTGTAATATATATAGTGTAGTTGCATGTGCACGTAGATATAACATGTTAGAGTCTCCTTTCTTCCATTTGATTCTATATTGCATCGTTGAAATTTTCCACTAGGCTTTCGGCTCATTCCCTTATTTTAGATACGGTAGGTTGGTTGCGGTTCCATATTTTGAGAGCGTTATACATGCAAGTATTCTTTTTATTTAACGTTTGTAGCTTTGTATGCTTGGATTCCAAGGACGCTTCCCATGGGTCCCTCACGTGTTTTGATTTAAATGGAAATTTCATGCTAAATTTGTGAAATGTTAATTAAATAAAAATGGATTAGCAACATTATGTGGGTTATTTCATTACACTTCACACCTAACGCTCTGGTCAGATCAGGTTGACCACGGGTAACCCATAAATTCGGGTCGGGGCATTACATATGGAGTTCATGTGAGGAGAAATAATGAGGATTATTATAGGGAAGACAATGGATCTCGTGGTGGAGGTTCTATTGCTCATGAAAGTGTTAAACATTGACAATTATTACCACAATTTAAGTCAAATTGACCCAACATTTGTACCCTAACCGTGGAAAATATCAAACAAATTTACATGTCATGTTTTGTTTGCAAAGTTTGAAGAGCCATTTTAATTTGTATAACAATAATATGACTAGAATTCTAAATTGGGTGAAGGGTTTACTCCCCAAAGAAAATATGCTTCCAAATAACTATCCAAGTATGAAGAACAATTTTAAAGGTTTGTTAATTGACAATTTACACTTGCAAGTATGATTGCATACTATATCGGAAGGAGTACAAAAATCTTAATCATTTTTCAGTATGCAATGAACTTATATTTATACCAGAGCATGGTTATAATGATAAGAGAGACACAAGTTCAAAAGTGCCTAGAAATTATTGAAATATTTCCCCATTGGTAACATGTTGAAGAGATTTTTCACAATGTCATAGATAGCGGAGGCAATGACTTAGTGCGTTAGGGCAGAAGTAGGGGATAATATCATGCCTAATCCTATAGACTCAGTTATTTGGAAAAGCATAAATTATAATTACCTAGAACAACGTAACCCCCTCCTTTGTTGTGCATGAGATCAACATTTTTGGTGTTGTCTTTGTTGATACCTGAGCCAAAAGCACCAAGTGTGGAAATTGATGTTTAGTTGGCACCGTTAGTAGAAGAATTGAATGAGTTATGGGTAGCGGGTGTGAAAGAATTTGACTCTAGAAAACATGAAGAGTTCACTCAAAAACATATGTTGATATGGGTGATTCATGTTTTCCCTTCTTATGGGACACTATCGGGCTGTAATCTTCATGGTTACTTTGGCTGTCCCATTATTAGATCTCAACATCTCAATGATAGTGGACAAATTATATATAATTCTCATATGAGATTCTTGCCTCCCAATCATAGGTTTATATTTGATAAAGGTTCAAATTTTTTACAGGGTAGGGGCGAACATAGGCTTGCTCCGAGAAAGATTTCAGGTTCAGAAATTAATAAGAGGTCTTCTAAATATGGATATAATGTGTTGGGGAATAATCCTAAATTCAAGAATGTCAAGTATAAAATTACCCTTGCTAATATTATTTGACTTTTCGTATAGGAAGGGTAACCCCATGTGCCATGTATTAGATATGATGCATGTCGAGAAGAACATCATCGAACATCTTATGAGCACATGCCTAGGTGAAAGTCATTTAAAGGATAGAGAAAAGAATCGAGATGATCTTAAACTGTTGAAAATTAATCCGCATTTATGATTGAAAGAAGATAGTGGCACCGGGGGGGGGGGGGGGGGATAATTCCCCTTAGATCATATAGTTTGATGAGCGAAGAAATAAATGTTCTTTTAAACACACAACATAATTTAAGTTCCATTAAATTTTTCATCAAATTTGCACAAGATTGTGAGCTATGACACACATGATCAACAAAAGTGCAAGTCTCACGGTTGTCATGTGATCATGCAACTGGTACCTTTGTTGTTTAAGAAGCGTTTCTCTAATAATAAGGATTTGGGGAGGACCATTATGCATATTAACCTTTATTTCACATTTTTATGTGCAAAAATAATCAATCGAAAGAACATCATGGCTGCAAACACAACTCTAACTGAACTAACTTGGTGTTGGAAAGTACTTCCCCAGTAATTCCACAACATAAGTATTCACTTATTGGTTCACTTATGCAATGAGGCACTTCTTTGTGGCCCAATAATATATTGACGGATGTACTCGTTTGAAAAGTTGATGAAAGTTTTCAAAAAGTATGTTAAGAATATGAGGTGCACTGAAGGATCCACCGTGGTGGAATCTATTACTATGGAGGCATTCATGTTCTCTAGGGAATATATGCTCGACTCTAACATTCAGAAAATGAATTTAGACCTTGGGTATTACAGGAGGTAATTATTAAATCAAAAGACCCTTATTAATTGATAAATAATTGCAAGATTTAAAACTTATGTAATTAACTTATATAACCCATAATTTCAATTATTGAAGATGGGTGATTCCACATTAAAGATTTCTTGTCTCGCCACTAGACCAAATTTCATGACACACACAAGTATAAGAAGTATCGGCTGAACGGTTATGTATTCTCGTCGAGTTTGTATGAGAAAATAATTTGTTACAAAATAATAACATTTCATATAAGGCTCTTACATATTTTATGGTGAGTGCCAAAGACAAAAATCTCGTTAAAGCAAAAAAGGCTTTCTATAGTGTAATTCAAAACATGTTTGAATTAGATTATATATATTTAAAAGAGGTTGTGTCTTAGTGTGATTGGGTAAGAGTTAAAGACAAAATACTTGTATAGTCGATTTCGGTACCAACTTGATAATGGTAGACTTGTTCAAGATGAAAAACAAGGAGGATATGAATGATGAGTTATTTTTTTGTGCATGTGAAAAGATTAAGCATGTGTTTTACTCAGAGTATATCATCAATGAACCATGGACATTTATCTAACATGCGCCAAAACGTCTAACCAATAGCGTGGATGACCTGGCTACCCCTACATAATATTAATCCATTTTTGATGTAGATACTTTACATGAGTATAGTTATTTGGGTGGCAAAATGTATTCATGACTTCAATTTTTAATATGCAATATGAAGTTTGTTGAAATTAGTGCGGACCTCAAACATTAGTTTATAGTTTGCTAACTCTAATGTTGGTTGTTCTATTAAAACTACCTGAAAACATAAATTAACAATAAAACTGTTCGAAAAGTGGTACAAACACGTCACACGATGTTATATTAACTTGTAGAAATAACCGACGCAGTCGTTTTAGTATTTCCATTTGATTCTTATATCTTGATTGAGTATTTACCTTTGATTCACTAATAAACAAATGTGGGTGGAATATTTTTGTGTTATTTAAATTCTTATATATCGAACTTGTTTATTTTCATTTGATTTATGTTATATATTATGCTATTAAAGCCTATGTTGTTTTCCATGAGAATGATCCTCCAATATTCATACCATGGATCAATTAATGATTTCAATAATATCTCCATTCCCATTATAATAAAATATGCGTGCCTATTATTTTGGGAAGGATCGAGAGCCCGTGCTTGCATGTAAGGACACCGTCCCGAAGAAGGAACTAATCACATTAGTCAACTGGTAGAGGTTTGTTGATAATAAGGTATTCGTGAGATAGTTGTCCTCCCGTGGATCGAGGAGGATTAACCGACCAAAGAAGGTGGATATTCACTACTCTAGGTGAACATCTTACGTGGAGGTGGAGCCTAAGATGGTAAGTAAATTAATATAAATTACATTTTGTTTAGTGGTAAGTAAATTACTTTAATTTGGTTGCATTTTACAAGAGTCTGGGAGTGGCATGGGGGGAAGACATATAGGATCGACTCCTATATAAATATTTAGAAGGAGAAGGGCGATTCTATAATACGTAAGTCACCGAGACCATCGTAAGTTATTATTTAAATTCTATTGTCAATATTTAGACTATTTATCAATATTTTTTTCAATGTTAATAATATATTTTTATATTGTTTGAGGAGAGGATAAAGGTGGTGACCAACACCCATAGTGATGCTGACAAGTCATCTATGAGTACGAATGCACAGAGCCAAGTACTGGGACCTGATAGAAATGGTCATACTCGAGTGTCAACTCTCGAATAGGATAGTTAAAATTGATGGCATCGCTTGCACTAATAGTAATCTACCCCTAGCTCAACTATCCTGAATCAATTTAGCCAATCGGGGAGAAAATATTAATATCCTTGACATGCGTGGAGGTATTGGAATTGCTAAGGGAATGAATAACATTAGCATCACTCCAGGTACCATAATGCACAACCGTCCACTGTCAGATTTTGAGTCTCGGGTCTGGGTCACTAAGATTATGGAGGTCAAATGACGAGGTATTATGGTTATATGAGCAAGTCGAAGTCAGATATATTGACGACACGTTGGGGCCGTACGCCATTTAGTCAACTTTTATCCTCAAGCTTTATTAAGTTTTTGTAGGATGTTATATTTGATAAACTTAGTTGATTTTATTAAAATTGTGATGTATTGATGTAATTAACTTGAAAAATTAATTTGGTTTGATATTTGATGTTGGTACATTATTGTTTTTATTCATTGCTATGTCGTATTACATTGTTGATTGAATTGATGTTGGTTTCAACAAAAACATCACTTTTTTGAAATAGGTATACTGCTGGGTAGTAGCTACTGGCCAGCATTATTTTCATTTCCTACAGTTTTGTCATGGTCCTTGTTCGTGACAAAACATAGTTTTCATGATCAAGGATCGTGATAAAACTGTAGAAAAATAAGGGCCATTCATACGACCTTTATTTGTTCACATGCGCATGGCTTGACATACATTTCCGCATACCTACAGTCGTGTGCATGTGTAAGTTTGGCCTCTGACAAGACTTGGTAACCCAAATTTATTAGTGATATCCTCAGTGTAAAAAGTACCGTGACAAAGGGCTTTATCACCCCTATAATTATCACGGTCCTTGACCGTGACAACTCTCTTTTGTCAGAGTCCTTACCACAACAAAAGGGACCAGATTGTGTAGTGTGCATTAATATAATATTCAATCAGTTTAGCCTCTTTAAACATTATATGGAGGGTTCAACATAACTTTCATTATCAATAGTGGCTTCGAAATTCAAAGTTACATATAATGATCCAACAGAATAACTGAAACTTAACTTATCTACAAGCTTCTAATATGTTAGTCTCGAGAGAATTTAAACAAACTACATGTGAAATTTTAGAGAAACAAAATGAGGTACAATAATATGATAAAATAACGAGATAAATTGATCTCTGCATTAATTCATTGATTTAACAACAAACACATTAATAACTTTATAATACACAAAGCGCAAAACCGTGGGTTTTTACCAATAGTAATCTTAAAATATCAATTATATGATGCTTGTGGATTATATTATTAGGTATAATGTTATTTAATTAGATATACATGATATTTATGGACAACTTATTTTCACATACTTTGATAATGTACGTGATATTTTATGTTCATTCAATAACTTAAAATCAATTAAGTGTAAGGAACAATCTCACTTGAATAAATAAATCAAATATACCCCATTAATATCTTTACTCTTATAAGTATCATGAGTTACTACTACCATCTCCTTGTCGTACTCATAGTTTAACAAAATTACAAGTATACACAAGTTTTAGGTTACAAATGGATGTTAAAGGGAAAAAAATTCAAATCAACAATCAAGTGGGTTGGATCAAGGCATGAAAACCTCTAAAAGGACCAAAGTAACTTGGTAGAAGTGATCGTGTCCTTATCGGACTTATGGTTTAAGGAAAATGCAACCATACACCCGATTTATATTAAAAATGGGGTGTTAAAGGGAGAAATCTCAAAACAATGATCAAATGCCTTAAAAAGAGGCACAAACACCTCCAGATATACTAAAGAAGCTCACGGGATTTGGCCGAGTCCTTACCGGTCTCACCATTTATAAAACTAAGAATCATATGCAAGTTTTAGGTTAAAAAATTAGTTTTAAATGGCAAAAACTCAAAACATCGACAAACTGACTTAGAAAGATTCACGAAAACCTTGATAGGCACGAATAAAATATGTAAGAACTGATTATGACATCACTGAACTCGATATTCAACTAAAATTGGATGCTAATTAATTTTAAAATTGTCATGAATCTTCATTGTTGTATACAATTTGTTTGTCATTATCTGATTGCTGATATCTACTCTATTTGACAAGTATTACATTATAACATTTAAAGTTATACACATGGTTTATTCGATGTACGTAGTACTCAAAGTCCTAATTTCGGGTGTAAACACTTTGTAGCATGCCACACATGAATAAGTTAATGGACAGTGAGGATCCACGTATCAAGCTACTCGGATACTTATATTTGATAATGTTTAAGAATTCATTTTGTACTTTGAAGCACGTGGAGGATTTATTTGATGTTTTATTATGGATGCCCCGATTATGCTCGAGTTGAGAAATTGACTCATGCGATATTAGAGTTAGATGTTCAATTTAAATTTAAACATATTCCAAATAAATAGGTTATTGGGCCCAAGTTGATAAATTGAATCGTGCAATATTAGTGTTAGATGTTAAATTTAAATTGAAGCATATTCCAAATAAATATGTTATTTAGAATCTCCAAAAATTGGAGGAATATTTCTTGATTTTATTAAAATATTAAGCCTAATATTACTTTGATATGCACATTATAATTTATTTTATTCAAAAAAATTTAGTATATTCATATGCTGTGATTGAAATTGAGGTGCAATTGATATTTAATTTGAATTATTTTGTAAATTATCACGTTTTTCATGACCCATGTTCGTGCCAAAATATTTATTTGATTGTTTTATCTTCAAAATTGTCATTGCCATTTTGAGATGACAAAAGATTAACACACAAATACTTGTCACCGTTGTGAGCAGTGCAAATGAAAAATTCATCATCGTTGTGAGAAATAGCAATGGGAAAGTTTGTCACTATCACCAATCTTAATCACCCTTAGGGAATGCCATTCGAAAAATTTTCACCGCTAATGGTAGTAAAAAAGTAATTTGTCACCCCTTGAATCGCAACTGTAAATAGTACTGACAAAGATAATCTGTGTATTGGTGTAGTGCTAAACTTTATCAAAGTAAATTTTTTCATGGTAAATAAGGAGTCATTTGGATTTTCTATCTTTTGGCATTTTTGATAGACTACATTTAACATGAAATAATTTTCCCACTATAAAGTACTACACACTAATGCACATTTTAATGATTTGTCATTGCAAATTTTTCTTTGGGGGAAAGGTAAGCAAAATTTGTTATTGTAATTTTGCACCCTATACAATTAAACAAACCCTTAGAATATCTTGCTTATCACCAATCGACAAAATTCGCCCCCCAAGCCTTCTTGACAAGACTTATTCAAATTTAGTCTCTAACCCTTGGACAACCGAAAGCTTCTCAAATTACTTTTAATGCTAAAAACTCATCGTAAAATTTGGATTTTGTTGTATAGATTTTCATTTTAGAGACTTTTTAACGACACTAAAAAGGGATTTATAACAAAGTGGACAACTTAAAAGTTTTTTTTACATTAAAAGAGTAGAAAATGTCAAAACAATCTTATTCTACGAATTAAGAAAAATAATACCTATCTCCAAAATAAATTCCCAAACCAATGAATATATGATCGTTTTGACATTAGTACTAAAAATAATTCATCATACGTTTTGGGATAAATTGCTTTATTAAGTTTAAAATAATTACACTTTTATAGTAAACTATTTGTTAAACATATAATGTGTTTTATAGTTTACACATAAAAAATGACTTAGGGGACTTTGAATGCAATCTATATACACCATGTTGACGTCGTGAAGTTAGAAGTAAAAAAATCTCATAAAAACTTAAAGAGAATTGCTATATGTATTAAGTTATTTTTACGAAGTCCATGTTTCAAGTGCATTAATTGATTGCACTTATATTTGGGTACAATATTTTAATGTACTTGGATCTTACATCACTAACAAATGAAATAAATTTAAACGTGCATGTGTATATATAAGCATAATTTTATATGATAATTTAATCAGTTGATCATGGTGATGAATTTTTTCCTCAAACACCAAGTAGAAACAGAAGCACTCACTTCTCTCTGAAAATTCCTCAACAAATTTGCCTTTTCTCTCTCCTAAAATAATTCAGTCATGAATTCTTTAACATCAAAATTTTCGTATGCAAGTGCTGTTACAAATGCTAAACAGGTTTCAACCAAGAACATAGGATCATTAGGGATAAAAGGTTCCGAATCCAAAGCCTTGGAAAATACAGTTCCATATTTCTCTAATCTCCCACAACCTTCTTTTAGAGAAGACACTCCATACATCAAACTCTCTTCCGATATTTACAAGAAATCTCTACAATCTTGAAATCAAGGTTATTAGGGAGGCTAATTCTATCAAAGGGACACCATTAAATAATAGCTGAAAAAGTAAAGGAGGTCCTTATAGAGTCATGGCATCCCTGTCATTCATGGAGGATTACACTGAAAGGCAGAGGATTTTTTAAACTCTTTTTTATTCAATGGAATATTTGAATAAAGCATGGATGTTGGTATCTTTTCAGGTTGGTTACTTTAAACTAATGCAATGGGTTCCTAATTTCTCCCCATCTACTTTTGTATCTTCTACTTTGTAAGTATGGGTTAGGTTCATGGGTCTTCCCGATGAATTTTGGCATCCTCATTTGCAGTTGGAAATTTCTAGAGGGGTAGGTATACCCATTCGAATAGGCCCATCAATATTAGAACAAAATTTTGGATTGTATGCTAGAGTTCTTATTGAAGTGGATTTTTCATACACAGTTCTAAAAATGTTATCCTTGAGGGAGATGAGCTTAATATTTCCATTAATATTGCTTTACAAAATTATCCAACATTTTGTGATTTCTGTGGGTGTGTTGGTCACCCAATTTCCAAATGTAAGTTTGTTAACATGAGTGTCAGAATTCGTATGAATGATGTTGGGAATAGAAAGATTGTTGCATCAAAGGTTGAACATCCACGTCCAATAATAAGTGTAGAGAAAGAATCCACTGTTCGTCCAAAAAATCAAAATATTAATGTTGCTAAGAATCACTGTCATTCTTTTAGTGGCTTAGACATTGTCAACAAAGACCCACCCTTAATTTCAGCTAGGTTTGGCAACGTGGATAATGAACAACTGGTAGTAACTAAAAAGCCAACTTTGGCTTAGCTTGTGCCGAAGTTTTGGCAAGGAATGAGTTATTTTTGGTCAGTTCCAAGTCAACGGGTAATGACATTGAAAACATGGAGTCAAAGAAATCAAGTTCTCCTATTTCTCCGGACCATTTCAATAGCCTATCTGTACACCCTCAAATTTCGGATGATAGAGATTTGAATTTGAATCGTTATTCTGGATCGTTGGATAATGACAAAAAGGAATCAGATGGAAATTATACGGCTGGTAGAAATATGAATCTAAGTTATTCGAAAAACAATGAAAAAGAATTGAATGTGGAAATAATTTATGGGAAATTGGATTTAATGAACACGAATATTCGGAGAAAATTCAAAAATCTTAGGATTAAGACACTTATGATATTGAAGGTTCACAATCAGAAGATGAAATGCCCCCTCTTTAGGACATTCAAAATTTAATTGAGGATTCATTGGGTGTTGAATAAGAAGGTACTAGTCCTAGATTTAATCTATATGTTGAAATTCCCAAATATAATTTAGGAATGAGTGCAAAATCTGCCCAGGATTTTATTGAAAGCTCCGTTGGTAAAAAAGGTGAAAAAATTCAACTTCAAAAAATCAATACTCAAGTAAGCAATTCTTTCGATGTCTTAGGCAACATTGAAAATAATTTAAAACTAAATTCTTTCGATGTCAGCAGTTCCTCGAGTGGATTCTTTTCCGTACCTAATAAAGGAGGAGAAATCGTCTCTTAAATATAATTTAAGGCCTTCTTCTCGCTCAAGTCGTCGAAATTTTTTGAAGTTTATTTTAATTAATTAGCGCTTGTAAGAGCCATTAGGAGAGACTTTTTGACAAATAAGGAATCTTTTGAATTTACCTTATTTTTGACATTTTTGATTGACTACAATTGACATGACAAAATCTTCCAACTATAAAGCACTAAATACTAATACACATTTTAATGATTTGTCATTAAAAAAATTTATTTGGGGGAAAGGTAAGCAAAATTTGCCATTGCTAATATTTGCACCCTATGCAATCAAACAGACCCTTAGAATATCTTGCTTATCATCAATCTATAAAATTCTTTCCAAAATCTTCTTGACAAGACTTTTTCAAATTTATACTCTAACCCCTTGATATTGTAAGCTTCTCAAAGTATTTTAAGTTTTTTTTTATATGGACCATGATTTTCTTTTAGGAGCCCCCTATTTTTTTAGCCCCCTTATTTGGGCAGACATCCTTTTAACTCTCCCACAATCGGGCTTTGACCAGAAAAGGGTAAAAAGCGCATACCAAAATCACTTTCAGATAATACCCAAATTTTCCAACAAAAACCTCATTTTTGTCCTTCTCTCTTTTCAAAGAAAAACCATATCCAGCCATTGAAGTATGTCAATCTCTCTCTTTTCGATTAGATTTCTGATTCTCCTGTATACTCTCTCTCTCTCTCTCTCTCTCTCTATATATATATATATATATATATATATATATATATATATATATATATATATATTGACGCGACTAAGAATGTGTCTCTAAAGTGTGTACTCCCTAGGCTCAAATGCAAGCCTCTCGGATTAGCAATAAACTCGGTAAGTCGGGATTGTCTCCACAGGGAAATAGGAAGAGAAAATCGTGACGACAGAAGGACAGACGGTTAACCTAAATTCAAATCTAAAAAAAATGAAAAGATGATTGATTTTCGAATAATTCGAATAAGTAAAAGGAAACTAGATTAAAACTATAGAACTAACGAATTAAGCAAGGATTAATAAATAAGAATGAAGTAATAAATATGAAGATAAAACAGGCCGAGAATGCAATCCCCCAACCCCTAGTGTATTGCTAGTATAAAATTAATCATAAATTTAAGTGATTAATCAGACCTAGACTTTATTACTCCCAAGCATTACATATACGAGGTTCAAGCCCGCACCATACGTAATAAGAGGACGAGTAAAGCGGTATCGCGATAGATACACTTGCATTGCATTCTGAAGCATCCCGATTACCCCGAAGCAAACGAGATCCAATGATCTACAATGGTTGTGCTCGCTATGCAACACGGTCTAATAAACCCTTAAGTTTAGATGATTAGTTTTATACACATGCAACTCTCACATCGGGTTGAGTTCATGCATCCCAACCCTAAAAAATCTACCTGGACATATTGAACCTAATTATGCATAAATTAACTACGTTGCATGTGAAAGAAATCATGATGAAAGTATACTGAAACACACAAGGAAATATTATAAACCTAGAAACTGTCTAAATTATGGAAGAAAAATAAACATGCAAGATCAATAATAGAGAGAATGAAAATTGAATTCAAACTTGCAATCAAACCAGAAAATAATTGATCTTGAAGCACCAAATCAAAGCTAAGTTCCTAGGGTATACTCATCCTTTTCTCTCTAGAAAAAACTATTCAGAACTATATTTTCTAAGTCAATACAAAGATACAAATACGTTTTAGAAGAGTTTGAAACCTATTAGAACTCTTTGGACCAATTAGCATTTAAGAAGAAATTCGCGTCCAAGGCACCTCGAACCGTTTCGCCATGTACCCATAATCGGTTCGCCCCAGAATCGATTCACCACGTGGTTTGGGAAAACGCACTGGTTTGGGCCTTCCTTCCTTCATTTCCAATACTTAGAATATTTTCATGTTTTCTTCCTTTCTTTTGTGGATTTTTCTTAAACTTCAAGGGGTCATAACTCTTTTACCGTAGATCAGATTTGGGTATCGTTTTTTTCCAGTATTCTCATTGTTCCATGATCTTCAAATTTCCAGTTGGATCCTCCTCCAGGATCAGGTTGCAGAATTACCAAATTTCCCTTGAACTTGCCTTCCAAGCCTTTCTTTCATTGTTTCGATTTTTCTTTCGCACTGCTTGCATAATTTACCTGTAAAACACATAAGAGAAATAAAAAACACGAACTACTTGGTAACGAAGGTTAGTAGCATAATTACGAGTTAAATCCATATCAATTGCACCACTCGGGTTCACAAAGGTACCAAAATTAAGGGGATAAATATACATATTTTATGCCCGATCACACACACACACACACACACACACACACACACACACACACACACACACACACACACACACACACACACACACACACACACACACACACACATATATATATATATATATATATTCATGTTTATGTTCAATTGTTATTAGTTTTGAAAGATATTTAACTGTTATTTCTACTATTTAATTATCAAATAGTAAAAAATCATTAATAAAAAAAATAATTACAGAATTAAAATGAAATTACAGAAATGAGAATAACTTACTTGATATTGTAGAATTAATAACAAAATTTTTAGAAGATAAATTCGAGCCCTGTTTAGAACAGTCTCCTTAAGACAAATTTATTCCCTCCACAACGTGCTAAAGGTAATTAATAATTATCTCCCAAGATAGAACGGATTTTCAAATTAATTAAGTAGCACAACTATGATTAATTTCTGCGAACACAATTCTTTATTTTTTACTCAACTAGACCAAAGAAATAATATGTATGAGATGTATGCAGTAGCAGTAATAAAGGGATTATTTTCTGGGAAAAGATGTTGGATAATTTCAGAATTTTCAGTAGTCAAAATTTGGAGGGAGACAAGAATATATGTAGCCAAGTGACTGACTGTTGGGATTAACTGCTTGACAGTTAATTTCGTTTTTAACGGCTGACTGTTGGCAATAACTGTCAATATTTTATTCATTAATTTTTGTAATTAATGAATTCCAGCCCAGAAATTTAATTAATTTTTGGCCCAAAATTTAAGGATTTTTTATAAGCCCGAGCCCAAGCCCGAGCTCGAGTCGAGCCGAGCTGGCCGGACGCGTGCGCGTGGACCTTTGACCAAAAGTTAACCCAAGCATAGCTTAGGTCATCTCCCCTTCAAAGAGTTGGGATACCCCAAGGCATCCAAGCCTTAGTCCATCATTTGGGTTTTATTAACTCATCATTTTTTCACAACTCTTCCATTGTGGGACAAGAGTTAAAACATAGCCAATTCATTATCTTTCATTGCTTTGTGAGTCACTTTGTAGATATATTTATCATTTATAACTTATTAAAATTGGACATGTTAATATACTACATTAATCTCCTTGCTAAGGAGAATGCGTTCGTATATGGCCCCGCTATTATCGAGATGTGGGTCTCACTTAAAATTGAGCTCAAAGCTACCAAAAAATCTGTCCAGAAAATTTGGACAGCCTTATGTCTAATTTTTCCAACAATCCCCCACATGAATGATATATCGCAATAGATAAACATAGCAGATGCATATATAAGTTGAGTAAAACAAAAGATTTATTGCATCGGGCGAAGTAGCCTAGTGACCTTGAACTTTTCTTAGTGATATACCATCAGATTTACTTGGTTAATCAGTAGACTTTACGTCTTTGAATAGTCAATCGTTTTGGTAAACATAGACAACAGTATTCACACAACAATTCTTCAACACAGTTGGTTCTCATGTTTGTGTTCGTTTTGACCATGAACAACACTTGGTTCCGTGAGTATTTTAGAGAATTTGCCTTTCATTATTCTCATAGAAGTGGCCCCCTTCTTACTCACATAGGTGACTTCCATAAAGAGTATCCTGCAATACCCCACTTAGACATTCTAAGATATGAATGTCATTAAAAGCATAACTTATCCTTATTTCGCGACAGATGTGCACTGTCTCATCTTTGGAGTGGATAGGATTAAATATCCTCCAGTGCTTACTGAATACAATGTAGTTCGGTTTGCCCATTGAACCTAGATCTTGGAATCTCCAGTCAACTAGGTTGAGTTGCCACTATATTGATTCTTATTTATTTATAGGCTTTAGACCCATTCCTCTCCATGATCTTTCAACTTGCTCTTGGTTTAAACCTTTAGTTAGTGGATCCACAATATTATCTTTTGCCTTTACATAGTCAATTGAAATAATTCCAATTGAGAGAAGTTGTCTAACAGTATTGTGTCGACGATGAATATGTCATGACTTTCTGTTATACATGTGATTCTGTTCCCTCCAATTACCGATTGACTATGGCAATGTATACATATTGCGGACACAGGTTTTGACCAAGGGGATAAATATACAATATTTATGCCCAATCAAATCCTCCTCACTTAGAACTTTGCACGTCCCGAGCAATGTAAAATAAAAGGAGTAACGTCACAACTCTTCTAAAAACTTTATGAGGATATAATACCTTTTTCACGACCAAGCGATTGCATTTAGCGTATGCAACAAAACGTTAAACCCCTAGGTTACCCTACTAGGACGAGTATTGTCTCGTGAGGGTTTGCAGTGGATATACCCACAAAATTTGACTTAGACTCAATGAAAAATCAAAATACTTAAAAATTGTACAATATAAACTTTTCGAAAAATAATCACCATAAATTCATATTCAAAAGAGTCTCAATTTGTCATGTGTGTGCGAAGCCGAAAATTAACCTCAAATTTCGACCGATTGATCATTACGTTGCTTTTCGAAAATTCCTTTTGATTCAAATGCTCATGGGATGCTCTTATAAACGAATCACTCGAATTGTGATTGTTCTCTCGATATGCATGTCATAAAGAGTAAATGCATTGAAACACAAATTGATGCATACTATTTTGAAAGGACGAAAATATATGGTGAAATTATCTCTTCATCGGAATAAGATTTTTGAAAAACGGAAATATTGCCTCTTATACACACCATTCAATCTTTCTTATTTATCTTTTAGTGTCTTAGCTCTCCACGCGATAATTAATTTAGCATTCCGGACTCGGTAGGACATCCCATGTTAAAGGCATATTGGGAAACATGGAAATGGTTGGGAACTTCGAAATCGTAAATTTTTACTTATGATTTCCCTTAGTGCTTTTTTGGGATTTTGCTAATTTTCTATTCTTTTTCTCTATTTTTTAATTTTATTTTTCACTTGTTTTCTTTTCTTATGATTTTTGTTGAGCATTTTTCTATTATTTTTTTTCTTTTTCTTGCCCCTTTTTATTGCACTATTTGGACTTACTTGATGACATTACAAATTTTCACAATTTCGGGCTACTTGGGTTTTTTGGGTTACCAAACGAAAATGAAATTTTTTATTCGGCTCAATTGGGTTATCAAAAGGATAATTTTTTACATCTTTTTATGGCTAATGTTTTTGGGTAACAAATGATGACCTACTTCATTGTCCGAATTACTTATTAATTTAGCATATGCGTCTCGAGAATAATTTAATTTAGAGATTTATAGAGTGCTTTTCGAGGCAACATCACACATGTTTCCCGTAACCGATCAAAACAAAGAATTGAGATTATCAACGACTTATTTAAAGCACCGAATCCGAACTTTGAGTTAACCATTAACTCGAATTGATTTAAAAACTCAAAAAGACCGACAGGCTCAAAATCTCACCGGGGTTTGTTAATCTCCACACTTATTCATTAAGTCGTCAATTTTCGCATAATTTCCATCTTTGGTCAATTTCGGCTTAGTGCAATTGAGATTTAACTATTTGAGACTTCAAATAGAATAAAGGTGATATTTTTGAAAAAAAATTATTCCAATTTTTATTTATTTTGAAGAAATATATATATATATATATATTATTTTATTTTTTTTTACTTTTTCAAATTTTCAATTTTTAAAGTAAATATTTTTGGGCATTTTGAAAAATTTGCAAAGTTTTAGAAAAACGCACTTATCACACCCCCTAACTTAGACTTTTTCATTGTCCTCAATCAAAAGGACTAAAATCTAAAGAAGATGAAATAATGAGTGCAAGAAGTAAAACAAGCAAATAAAGAAAAATGCAAATTTGTCATTATATGTAATACCCCGTATTTTTATTGATATTTATAAAAGGGATTAATTAAATTAAATGTGAATTAATTGAGAATTAATCCGGATATAAATACTAACGAGATGTGAGTGGTATTTGATTATGTTGTGTATATATGGCAATATATGAATATTGAAAATATTAAAATTGTCGCGAGACTGAAATACGACAATTTGAGAAATTTAGTTGGGACGCGCGTGTCAGTCGCGTCAGGAATGTAATTATTTGAATTAAAAAGTGAATTTTATTTTTATCAACCGAATGGTCATTTTGAGTGTGCCAACGAGTCCAGAAGGGTCGAAATAGTCAGATAACACTAGCCGGGGGTTTACTTTGGGTCCCGGGGCATTTTTGGGCCATACCGGCAACTTAAAAGGGTATTTTGGTAATTTTAAAATTTTGGGAATTAAAGTCTACGAATTTTAAGAGTTAATTATACATTATTAGTAACCCACTAAGCCCATTACCAGCATTTGACAAGTTAGAGGGCTACGGGAGTTATAGGAAGAGTTGGAAGAGGTTCCCAAAAAGAAAACCCATAACCACCATCTTCAACCTTGGGAGAAATCTGTAGAGAAAGGGGAGAGATCAATCTTCAACCTTCGACATCAAATTCTGAAGAACAATCTAAGGCAAGTGATTTAGTATTTTTAATGCATTGAATATGTCTTCCATGCTTAGTGTAGGAATTACCTCATATTGATCTTTGTGAAGAAAACCCATGAAATTTGTTGGCGAAACTTTGAAATTGGGTTAGGATTTGCATGTAGTGAGATAATGGACGAGTTAATACTTGAAAAATTGTATAGGATGAATTAAAAACAGATTTATGATGAATAATTAGGCATAAGAAAATTGGGAGTTCTTGTTCATAGGGTTTGGAAAAATATTTGAAGATTCATGTCAATCCCATGATAATTTGTAAGAATTGACCCCTTAAATGTGTTGAGGAATGATCTAGGGTGATTAGAAATGGTTTATATATGTTAAAATACAATTTGGATGGTCTTAGGGTGGATTTAGAGGAGAGAAGAATTGAGAAAAACGGAATTGGAATTTTCTGGGTTGAAACTGTCATCTCGTTAGAAGACCTGCCCAGGTCGTTCGAACAAACTTCTAACGATATGACAGTATGACTCCTAACGAGTTGGTATTTCGTTCAAAGCCCTTCGTTCGAACGAGTTGACAGAATGGCCTTTTTGGCCTGATTTGATTTCTAATATCCCGTAGTCTTATTTAAATGGTGAGATAACTTTCTCTTATTAACTAGTGGGTGTAGTTGGGAGATTTGGGGTATATTGAGGAGTAAAATTTGGAATAGTGCCTTGAACCGGATAACATTTGTGGATTAGGACACGAGTGACTAATCACGAAGTGAGGATTATTGATGACTTAAATGCATATAAACTGGGGATATGTGATTTGTATAACACTAAGAATTGGTTATAAGAACGAGAAGTATACCACTAATAAAAATATTGTAATATCTAAGATGGGAGAATGCTTAGTATATGTAATTATCTGTGTATGACATACCTACCGTAATTGCTATCGCGGGAGGTTGGCGTTCGTTTAGGGCCATCTAATCTTTGTGTGCCTACGGGGGGATTTAGATTGGTACCTCGAGGACATAGGTTAGAGAAAGACTTATTGAGAAGTTAATAAGTCTGCTGATCATGGGAGCGTAGGTATGTGCGTGACCCATGTGATGTGAACTATGTTCGCCTCCATTGTTTGTGATTGTTGTTAATGAAACGATTCCTAAGAGATTCGGAATACGTGATCCTCATGTACGTGATGTATCGGGATTCGATAGTAGAGTATGTGTGCACTGCAGCTTAGTCTCGGGGTGCTAGTATTGTATATTTATAGTGAGAATAGTATACTGTCGATTGAAATGAATTGTCGTGAACATTTATGAGTATAAATAATAGCAACGGTTTGTAAAGTGAAAATGTAAGATTTCTAATAAATTGTATTGCTAAAGTGGGGAAACTGTGTAATAAGGTACAATACTCTATTAAATAGAAGATGTTGGAGTTTGAATTGATTATCATATAGAAATGTTAGATTTAGCATTGAACTATATAGATATGGGAGCAACTAGAAATGGGTACGGGTACGATAGGAGTGCACAATTAGTTGAGAGGTGAGGAACTCATGTGAGTGCACACACTATCATGTACTTTATATTCACTGTTTAATGATATTAAACACTTGCATATTTTTAAATTATTTTCACATTCGGGCTCTGACCCGTTTGCTTTCAAATCTATTTTTGTAAAAACATTTTTAGGTGCCCAGCCACAAGGACACCATGCATAGGAATTCTATTCAAGTGACGTGCTGTAGCTGCTGTGGAAGTTACAGGACCTTGATAGTAGACGCCTCCATTTCTGATCTTGACTCCATTATCAGTTTTTATCATCTGTTGGTCATGTCGCCCATTCCTCTTAGAGACACTTTACTTATTCAGTTATTTTATACTTTGGGTTGTAATTAATTTTAGGGATGCAAAATTTGTATTTATTTATTTTGGAATTCGGTTTGTTGTGAGGAGTTTTCCTCCAGATGCATTATTATTGTATGGTTATTCTATTGTGACTATATTGTTGGTTACGTTAACTTTTCATAATTCATTTATGGCATGTTAATCGGATTTAATTAAAATGGACAACTCACTTTTTAAATACTAGGTGATTAGTAACTATTAAAAATATTTTCGACAGTGATGCTATGAACTGAACCAACTAGACATTTAGTATTAATTTAATAAAGTAGTAGCTACCCGGTATTTAATTAGTCTGGGTGTCACATTATATAGGCACTGATTACAACGAGGAAACAAAGAAAGAGATGCACACATATAATCATGCGAAAAACAAGATCTTTACATCATGGGCTTAAGGTGCTGGAGGTGGGTACGAGCTACTGGGCGCATTGGAATCATAGGGGTCATAGAAATATGTAGGGAGAGGAGCGTTCAGACCCACTTGAAGGTGGTAGAGGTTGGCTTGTAGATGCGCCATCATGCTAGTGACGCACTGGTACTCGCCCCTATCCTCTCTGTACTCATTCATGAACCCATTAACATTGGACTCCAGGGAGGTAATACTATTTGCAAGGTCGTCATTTCCGACATGTAGTCGGAATCCTCATCTTCATTATACTCTTCTTCGTCCCCCACATCCATCATTGGGGCATCACTTCCCTCCTCCCCCGCACCCTCATTGGAATAATCATCGAGAATGGGACGGTCGGGGTGGGACACCCTCATTTGGTGTTCACTATGGGTGGTGAAAGCACCTCCAATTGGGCGGGGGAGTTTGACTTGCTTCACCGGATCTTCCACCCCAGCATCAATCATAATTTCAGTGATAAGGCAGGCGTAGGGGAGCATTGGTTTTCCCCACTCGTCATAGGCTTCATGGAGGATGTCCGCGTAGAAAAGGTGGGAAAGATTAATAGTTCTCTCGGGGTCGAGGAAATGATACAAAAATTTGGCGTGACACAGACTGACCACCAAATTGTTGGTGGTTTGGTGGATTGCTCCACATGCAATGAGGTGCGTGAATCGCACCCTGTCCGAAAGACTTCCTACCGGAAATGAATCACGTATCCATTCCTCCCCAGGTGACAATCGGGCGACACATTCAGCTTTGGTACGGGGGGCACCATTGGTGGGATACATGAAAGGCACAGGGAGGACAACCCCCTTTTCCAGCATTTTTCGCGCAATGATGGCGACGGATAAAGGAATCTGAATGCCGTTAACATATGCCTCATGGAGAGTGGAGGATTTGCGCACGAGCATCGCGTAGAACTGGCAAATTTTGGATTCAAAGACATTGTTGGTCATAGGGGAGAGAAATGAACACCACCCTCGGTGGTGGAAAAGGGCGGTGACTTCACCGGGCAGCTGCTCGCAATTAATAGATCGCTCAATATGAATGGTGCGAGTGGCCGAGAAATAACGTTCAGCCCAATGACATTCTTGGATGGATAAAAATTCTCTCGCACCCTCGTCATTGAGTATGGTTGTGTCATCATATTTTAGAGGGCAGAGGTTTTCTTGGCGGGGGCGCGACATGGTGAGAGAGATATAGATAGATATAGAGGTGATATGGTGTTGAAAAGAGAGAGTGAAATGGAGTGGTGAAAGTGTGAGAGATGGAGGGAATTGAGGGTGAATTTATAGGTGTGTGGGGATGAATTTTGGTGGGAAATGGGAATAGGTATGGAGGGAGATGAAGGTGGGAATGAATTTGGAATTGAAAGTGGCTGGGGGAAGTTTTTAGAGGGTAAAAAATCATGGGAAAAATGAATGGAGGGAAAGAGGAGAAGGGAATGGATTTGGAAAAAAGAGGGGAAGAACCTGCCAGGCACCTCGAACTGGTTCGCCATGTACCCCAAAATGGTTCACCCCCAAACCGGTTCACTCTGTGGTTCGGGGGATCTTTCTGTCTTGGAAACCTTGTTTCTCTCATCTCTAAAAATCTAAGTGCTCACCCATGCCTCAAAACTTGTGTACGGCCCCTTAAGATATCCTAGACCCTCGGGTTCCTGGAAGATCCTCTTCCATGCCCTCAAAATGCGTGCAAACTCTCCCAAATAGTGTGCTACCTCGATCTTTATCATTATTTGTGCCTCTTGACTCGTAAATATACAAAATCATACACTACTGTACACAAGAATTCACCCCATACTCATCGGGGGTGAGACGACCTCTCATTTTAGCTCAATCTACCCTGTAAACGGGGTCCGACAACTAAATGGTGTCAACTTCTTCCAGACACGCCCCTAGATATGGCTTTAGGCATTGTCCATTCACCATGAACGTATTTCCCCCTTTTAAATCTTCTAACTCCACAACTCCGTGAGGGAATACATTCTTCACAACAAACAAGCTAGTCTATCGAGACGATCACTTTCTCGAAAATAGATGAAGTCGAGAGTTATAAATAAGTACTTTTTGCCCGGGAAGAAACTCGTTGTGTCGAATAATCTTATTGTGGGCGAGTTTTATCTTTTTTTGGAAATTTTTGTATTCTCATACGTGTCATTGCGTATCTCTTCTAACTCATTTAATTGAAGCTTGCGAGCTTCATCGGCTTTATCCATGTCATAATTCACCTTCTTAATTGCCCAATACCCCTTGTTCTCTAATTCGATGGGAAGATGGCAAGGTTTTATATACACAAAGTGGAATGGGGACATACCGAGTGTATTTTTATATGCGGTACGATAGGCCCATAAGGAATCATTCAATCGAAGTGACCAATCTTTTATGTTGGAATTGACGGTCTTATCGAGGATATGCTTGATTTCTCGATTTCCTATTTTGGCCTGCCCATTCGTCTGTGGGTGATAGGTCGTTCTAACCTTGTGAACAACGCCATACTCTCTCATGAGCTTCTCGAATTACCTGTTGCAAAAGTGCGTGTCATTATCACTAATTATCGCTTTCGGAGCACCGAAGCGGGAAAGTATGTGTTACTATAGGAACATAATCACCACTTTGTTGTTATTTATCTTGGTAGCTATGGCTTCCATACATTTAGAAATGTAGTCTACCGCGACAAGGATGTATAGGAAACCAAACGATGGGGGAAAAGGGCCCATGAAGTCAATACCCCATCACTCAAAGATCTTAATAATGAGTATAGAGGTTAATGACATCATGTATCATCGGGTAATCGCTCCCATCCTTTGACACCTATCGCAAGATTTGCAAGAATTACTCACATCTCGAAATATTGTGGGCCAATAGAGGCCGCTTTGAAGAATCGGGCGAAAGCCGAGATAGATGATTGGTGATGAAATTTTCTACTCCTTTTTTTTTTTATCTCTAATGGAGAGATTAAATTCTTATAGGAGTAGGATCCACCTAATGAGGCGCGACTTTGCGTCTTTTTTTGTAAGGAGGTATTTTAAAGCCATATGGTCGGTGAAACAATTGATGGGTGACCCAATGAGATATGATCAAAATTTGTCTAAAGCAAGTACTATAGCGAGTAATTCCTTCTTTATAGTGGATTAATTGAGTTGTGGTTCGGTAAGAGTCCGGCTAGCGTAGTAGATGACATGAGCCTTATTATCCTTCTGTTGGCCCAAAACAACCCCTATTCCAAAATCACTTGTATCACACATGAGCTCGAATTGTAAGGACTAATCCGATGCTTGTATGATGGGAGCGAAAGCAAGCATGCTTTTTAACTTTTCAAAAGCACTTTGGCATACTTTATTCCACTCGAATGGGGTATACTTCATAAGGAGGTTGCTTAAGGGCCTAGCGATGGCGCTAAAGTCCTTAATGAACCTTCGATAAAACCCCGCATGTCTTTGAGCAATTTTGGTGTGGGTAAATCTGCTATGACACCAATTTTAGATCTATCAACTTCAATCCCTTTGGATGAAACTATGAGGCCAAGAACTATTCCTTCAGTGACCATAAATTGGTATTTCTCCCAATTTAGCACTAAGTTCTTCTCCACACACTGGGTAAGTACTTTTTCTAGATTTTTCAGATAAAGATCGAAAGAGGTGGCAAAAATTCTAATATCTTCTATGAACACTTCAAGTCCTCTCTCAATCATGTCTCTAAATAGACTGAACATGCACCTTTGAAAGGTCTCGGGTGCATTACACAAGCCGAATGGCATACGTTTGTAGGCAAACGTACCATGGGGCAAGTGAAGGTCATTTTTTCCTGGTCAAGCATATCTTCCTCAATTTGGTTATATCCGGAGTAACCATCAAGGAAGTAGTAGTAAGGGTGGCCCTCTCTCAAGCATTTGATCAATAAATGGCAAGGGGAAGTGGTTGTTCCTAGTTCCTGCATTAAATTTCTGGTAATCAATGCAAACGCACCACCCGATGGTGGTACTTGGGGAACTAGCTCTCCCTTAGCAGTTTCAATCACTGTCATGCCCGACTTCTTCGGGACAACTTGAATAGGGCTCACCCACTTGCGATCCGAGATTGGGTAGATAATCCCGATTACAATAACTTAATGATTTCGGTCCTCACCACCTTTTTTATATTGGGGTTTAGCCTTCTTTGTATTTCTCTCGAGGGCTTTAAATCCTCCTTGAGTTGGATCTTGTGGGTGCAAATCAAAGGAGTTATCCGCTTTAAATCAGCAATTCACCAACCAAAAGCACTTTGGTGCTTCCTCAGAATCTTTAATAGCTTACCCTCCTGCTCTTCGTCTAGGCTAGCGGAGACAACAACAGCAAAATGTCACATCCTTTCCTAGATATGCATATTTAACATGAGAGGGTAGTTTTTTCAATTTAAGGGTTGGAATTTTGTCACTTGAGGGAACCATGTGTGTCTCCCTTGGCGATAACTCCTCGAATCGAGGATCCCAACTTACATCTCTCGCGTCCTCATCCGACGCTCTCTCATCAAATAATTCTCTTAACTCCTCATATTCCTTCTCAAATTCAGTATACGCCCCCTCACTCTCGTGGATCGACACTAAGCAGGTCCTAAGGCATCTTCACATTAGTTTTCCTTAAAATACTCCTCCACGATCTCGTCGATTAAGCTCACCACATGAAGACCATTTTCTTCCCCTATTTGTTGGGCTATATGGAAGATGTTAGTTTTTAAGTTCATATTCCCAAAGGTGAGTTGCATCTGCCCATTTCGAGTATTGATTATTACGTTAGCCGTAGCTAAGAATGGGCTCCCGATAATGATGGGAACATAATTTCTCGAGGTGAAGGAGGGCTCCGTGTCCCAAATGACAAAGTCTACCGAAAAGTAGAAAGTGTCAACTTGGACGATCACGTCCTCAATTATACCTTTCGGGATCTTCACGGTTTGATCCACCAATTGGAGAGTGATCTTTGTGGGCTTGAGGTCACCCAGATCAAGTTGCCTATAGATGGCGTAAGGGAGGATATTTACACTTGCTCTTAAGTCAAGTAAGGCTTTTTCAATTTTATTTTCTCCAATGATGTAGAAAATAGTGGGTGAATTTTGGCGTGCGATCATTAAGTAGAATGGAGCTCACTTTTTGTGCTAGAATATGTTTTTCTTTACCTTCATCCTCCTCTTCACTGTTAACAAGTCCTTGATGACTTTTGCATAAGCTGGAATCTGCTTAATGGCATCGAGGAAAGGTAAATTTAACTTTACTTACTTTAGCACGTCTAGTACTTCATCACTGATGTTTCCTTTGTGGAAAGGAACTAGACTCTGAGGAAATAGTGCCGCGAAGGGTGGTTTCACTACTACCTTGGTCTCACTAGTGTCTTCTTTATCATTGTCTTTCAAGGGGACATCTTCGGCCTCTTTCGTGCCGGGTGAAATATCCTTGTCTTTGGTTGCGTTGTGTGGAGGAGGTGATAAATCAACGACTCTCCCACTACGAAGAATGGTCACAGCTTGACATTGCTCCTAATGTTCTGTAGAGGTGGAGCTAACACTAGTTTGACCGTAGGGAGGTCTTTGGCCCTGGGAAGTAAACTTGCCCTTCTCTTGGATACTCAACGATGATTGCATCTTTGAAATAGTCGCATTTATGTCGTTGATCAAGCGCTCAAGTCTAGCTGTGGTTGCATTCTGGGCAGTGATGAATTGGTTTATTGTATCCTCGAGATTTCTCCACGGTGGAGTGATATATGGCCCTGGAGGTAGTAGTGCTTGCATGTGTGGTGCTTGTTGAAAGTGTGATGGTGGGGGAGGGGCAACATGTGAATTAGGATTCATCGCAGCATTTTATTGTCCATAGCTAAATCCAGGATGGTTTTTCCATGAAGGGTTGTAAGAATTCCCGTGCGGTGCATCGAAATTAGCCTTAAATCCTCCTACATCATTCACTTTCTCTTGAAGCATAACTTTGTAGGAAGGTATCATCGGGCATTCCCCTTTGAATGTCCCACCTGACAAATAGAATACACCTTATCAATGGGGTTCGGGATGGAGCCGGTTGATCCGCTTACACATATCTCAAATACTTCTCGCATTCCTTTCTCAAGTAGATTGATTCGACTGTCCATCATTGTATCCTTTTTTATATGAAATAGGTCGGCCACCGATGGAGTGGTGGTCATTTGGCGAGTTCGATTATGAGCACTAGGGTCAGATGTATCCCATGCTTGGGTAGTCTCGGCGACATACCTGAGGTGAAGCTGAACATTATTGGCGTCTAGGTCGACAAAGTAACCATCACACATGGTTTCAATGAATTATTTGGAATTTATATTCTTCCCATTATGGAGGAAGGAAATGATTTGCAATTTATCAAGTCGAAGATGAGGGAACAAAGTGATTAAGTCGTTAAAATGCTCGTAACATCGACCAAACGACTCATTTTCTAATTATCGGAAGGTCTGAATTTGAGCCTTGATGGAGTTCGTTCGATGTGGGGAAAAGAATTTATTGAGGAATTTAGATTGCAACTCGTTCCATGATGCAATCAAGTTTGGAAGTAAAGATCATAGCCAGGTCTTAGCCTTGTCCTTTAGCGATAATGGGAAAAGTTTGAGGCGGATCACATGTTTTGTGCAAGTTTGATCGCTGAGGGTCTCACAGGCCTCCTCAAATTCCCGAATGTGGAGATATGTCTTTTTTTACTCCATTCCATGGTAGTTGGGAAGTATTTGGATCATCCCATTCGTAAAGAGAAATTGCCCTGCATTATACGGGAGTAAAATGCATCCTGGAGTGACAGTCCACTCGGGATATAAGATTTCTCTCAAAGGGCGGTCCAGGGCCTCTTCCTCACATGCGGCTACACTACCGTGTTGTGACATGTCTCTCTTACTTGATGACTCTGTATCCTTACTTAGTATGCTCGTAGCGTGCTCTGAAGAGTGTTCTATGAGGGATGTCAGAGTGTTACTTACAATTGAGTGTGGAGGTGTGGGAGGTGGAACCCATAATTATGGAGCGTTTGGAGTGTGAGGGCTATCGGGATCGTACTCAACTATTTGGTTTTCGTGAATGTTGGATGGAGTATTTTGGGGAGTTAAAATGAGTTCAGGATTTTGCATTAACAGGCTTTTGAGAGAAGAAGTATCTTTTTGTGCTTATATATATATATATATTTATTTTTTCGGTCGAAGTTTTATATTAACAGAATCTAACCTACGTCTACCTAAGTCCCCGGCAATGGCGCCAAAAAATGGACGCGACTAAGAATGTGTGTCTAAAGTGCGTACTCTCTAGGCTTAAGTGCAAGTCTGTCGCATTAGCAATAAACTCGGTAAGTCGGGATCGTTTCCACCGGGAAATAGGACGAGAAAATCGTGACGATGGAAGGATAAACGGTTAACTTAAATTCAACTCTAAAACAAAAAAGATGATTGATTTGCGAATAATCCTATTAAGTAAAAGGAAATTAGATTAAAGCTATGGAACTAACGAATTAAGTAAAGATTAATAACTAAGAATGAAGTAATAAATATGAAGAGAAAAATAGGCCGGGAATACAATCCCCCAACCCCTAGTGTGTTGCTAGTATAAAATTAATTGTAAATTTAAGTGATTAATCAGACCCAGACTTTAGTACTCCCAAGCATTACATATATGAGGTTCAAGCCCGCACCATACGTAATCAGAGGACGAGTAAAGAGGTATTGCGATAGCTTTCATTGCATTCTGAAGAATCCCCATTACCCCAAAGCAAATGAGATCCAAAGATCTACAATGGTTGTGCTCGCTACGCAACACGGTCTAATAAACCCTTAAGTTTAGAGGATTTATTTTATACACATGCAACTCTCACACTGGGTTGAGTTCATGCATCCCAACCCTAAAAAATCTAGTTAGACATATTGAACCTAACTATGCGTAAATTAACTGCATTGCATGTGAAAGAAATCATGATGAAAGTATACTGAAACATGCAAGGAAATATTATAAACCTAGAAATTGTTTGAATTATGCAAGAAAAATAAACATACAAGAACAATAATAGAGAGAATGAAAATTGAATTAAAACTTGCAATCAAACCCGAAAATAATTGATTTTGAAGCATCAAATCAAAGTTATGTTCCTAGGGTATTCTCCTACTTTTCTCTCTATAAAAAACTATTCAAACCTATATTTTCTAAGTCAATACAAAGATACAAATACGTTTTAGAAGAGTTTGTAATCTACTAGAACTCTTTGGACCAATCAGCATTTAAGAAGAAATTCGCGTCCCAGGCACCTTGAATCGGTTCCCATGTACCCAGAATCGGTTTTTACCAGAACCGGTTCACCATGTGGTTCAGGGAAACGTGCTGGTTTGGGCCTTCCTTCCTTCATTTCCAACACTTAGAATATTTTCATGTTTTCTTCCTTTCTTTTGTGTATTTTTCTTCAATTTCAAGGGGTAATAACTCTTTCATCGTAGCTCGGGTTTGGGTGCCATTTTTTCCAATATTCTCATTGTTCCATGATCTTCAAATTTCCAGTTGAGTCCTCCTCCGGGATTAGGTTGCAAAATTACCAAATTTCCCTTGAACTTGCCTTCCTAACCTTTCTTTCATTGTTTCAATTTCTCTTTGGCACTGCTCGCATAATTTACCTGTAAAACACATAAGAGAAACAAAAAATGTGAACTACTTGCTAACGAAGGTTAGTATCATAATTACGAGTTGAATCCATATCAATTGCACCACTCGGGTTCACAAATGTACCGAAATTAAGGGGATAAATATACAATATTTATGCCCGATCATATATATATATATATATATATATATTCATGTTTATGTTTAATTATTATTACTTTTGAAAGATATTCAACGTTATTTCTACTATTTAATTATCAAATAGTACGAAATTATTAATAAAATAATAATTGTAGAATTAAAACGAAATTACAGAAATGAGAATAACTTACTTGATATTGTAGAATTAATAACAGAATTTTTAGAAGATAAATTCGAGCCCTGTTTAGAGCACTCTTCTTAACACAAATTTATTTCCTCCACAACGTGCTAAAGTTAATTAATAATTATTTCTCAAGATAGAATGGATTTTAAAATTAATCAAGTAGCATAACTATGATTTAATTTCTGCGAACACAATTCTTTATTTTTTACTCAACCAAACTAAAGAAACAATATGTATGAGATGTATGCAGTAGTAGTAATAGAGGGATTATTTTCTCGAAAAAGATGTTGAATAATTTTGGAATTTTCAGTAGTCAAAATTTGGAGGGAGACAATAATATATATAGCTAAGTGACTGACTTTGGGGATTAACTGCTTGATAGTTAATTTCGTTTTTAACGGCTGACTGTTGGCAATAACTGTCAACAGTTTATTAATCTAATTTCGTAATTAATTAATTCCAACCCTGAAAGTTAATTTAATTTTTGGCCCAAAATTTAAGAATTTTTTATACGCCCGAGCCCGATTTGAGCCGAGCCGGCCGGACGCGCGCGCATGGACCTTTGATCGAAAGTTAACCCAATCATAGCTTAGGTCATCTCCCCTTCAAAGAGTTGGGATACCCCAAGGCATCCAAGCCTTAGTCCATCATTTGGGTTTTATTAACTCATCATTTTCCCACTACTCTTCCAATATGGGACAAGAGTTAAAACATACCCAATTCATTAACTTTCATTGCATTGTGAGTCACTTTGGGGACATATTTATCATTTATAACTTATTAAAAGTGGACAAGTGAATATACTATGTTAATATCCTTGGTAAGGAGAACACATACGTATATGGTCTAACTATTATCGGGATACGGGTCCCACATAAAATTGAGCTCAAAGATGCTCAAAAATCTATCCAGAAAATCTGGACAGCTTTATGTCCAATTTTTTCAACAATCCCCCACATGAATGATATATCTCTATAGATAAACATAGCAGATACAGATACAGGTTGAGTAAAACAAAAGATTTATTGCATCGGGAGAAGTAGCCTAGTGGCTTTGAACTTTCCTTAGTGATATACCATCGGATTTACTTGGTTAATCAGTAGACTTCATGTCTTTGAACCGTCAAGCGTTTTTGTAAACCTAGACAACAGTATTCAAACAATGATTCTTCAACACAGTTGGTTCTCACGTTTGTGTTCGTTTGGTCCATGAACATCACTTGGTTCCGTGATTAATTTAGAGAATTTTCCTTTCATTATTCTCATAGAAGTGGCCCCCTTCTTACTCACGTAGGTGACTTCCATAAAGAGTATCCTGCAATACCCCACTTAAACATACTAAGATATGAATGTCATTAAAAGAATAACTTATCCTTATTTCACGACAGATGTGTAATGTCTCATCTTTGGAATGGATAGGATTAAATATCTTTCACTGCTTACTGAATACAATGTAGTTCGGTTTACCCATTGAACCTAGATCTTGGAATTTCTAGTCAGCTAGGTTGGGTTTCCACTATATTGATTCTTATTTATTTATAGGCTTTAGACCCATTCCTCTCGATGATCTTTCAACTTCCTCTCAGTTTAAACCTTTAGTTAGTGGATCCACTATATTATATTTTGACTTTACATAGTCAATTGAGATAATTTCATTTGATAGAAGTTGTATAACGGTATTGTGTCGAAGATAAATGTCATGACTTTACGTTATACATGTGATTTTGTTCCCTTCCAATTACCGATTGACTATCGCAATGTCTACATATTACGGGCACAGGTTTCGACCAATTTAGAACATCCTCTAAGAAATTTTGAAGCCATTCAGCTTCTTCACTAGCTTTGTCTAGTGCAATGAATTTGGATTCCATTGTCGATCTAGCGATGCATGTTTGTTTTGAGGATTTCCAAAATACGGATGCACCTCCAAGGGTAAACACATACCGACTCATAGACTTAGAGTCTTTTTTATCGGATATCCAATTTGCATCACAATGTCCTTAAAGAACAGCTGAATATTTTGAGTAGTGGAGTCCATAGTTTTGAGTATATTTCAAATAATCTAAAACTCTCAATATTTCCTTCTAGTAATCTCTCCCTGGATTACTCGTAAATCATCTTAGCTTACTTATTGAGTATGCTATGTCTGACCGTGTACAATTCATGATATATATTAAACTGCCGATAATACGAGAGTACTCTAGTTGAGATATGATTTCACCATTATTTCTTTCTAGATGTAAATTTACATCTAAGGTTGTTGTAGACATCCCCGATCCTTGTCGCGCTGGGGCAGGCGCGCGAAGGGAGAGGATCCTTTGGGTCCCGCGCATCCCTCTCGGGGGGCGCTTCGGCCGGCGTCATTTTGAGATGAGGTGTAAAAATGTAGAAAGATTAAGAGTCGCCAGTCTATTTTACTCAAAACAGACAAAAAATAAAATGGAAGCCATCCCGAAGGATGGCATCCAAAGATATACCGGTGTATGAGAAACCAAACTGATTTGAGAAGGGTTCGGAGGCTTAGTTACGAAATGGGAAGGTGTTAGGCACCCATTTCGTCCTTTCGATCTCTCATGGATATTTGCTATTTTCCTTTATATTTCCCCCCTGATATGTGTGCATGTGTATATATAGAATGGAGGTAGGAATCCTTGACTTGTATCATGGAAAAGATAAAGTGAGTCATCCGTAGGAAGATATAAGAATAGTATTAGAAAAATAAGATTTACGCGATTACCCTTACATGGATCGTTATAATGGAACGATAACGTATATGGAGTAATACGTCACTAAGGGCAAGTATATATAATATAAGAAGATTAGGTTTAGAGAAAATATAAAATAAGAGGAAAAGTAAGAAAAGGTGTGAGAGAGGACTCGAGTCTCAGGTTTTACCCCGAGATGCCTATGTAGCCTATAAAGGCATCAAAGTCCACGTAGTTTGCATACAGAACGAGAGGTGGGGTTTATCCCATAAATCCAAATGGGGGATCTCTTATTTATAAGTGTGTGTGTGTGTGGAAAAAGTGTGAGAATCCCTATTTGGAATTTATGAGCAAACCCTCTTTTTCTTATTTTTTTAGGGTTTTTTTTGTATGAAAGTAGGAGATGTGCAATAATACTAAATAAAAAGTATATTAGGATGTGTGGGATGAGATAATAAGAGTGCTAAGTAATGAAAACAAGTTATTGAGAATTTAAGAGGATTTAAGAGAGATTTTGAGAAAGTTGGACCTTCTTGAAGATCTTGAGCTTGATCTTGAGTGTTGGGGAGCAGCCATTGCACTTAGATGATGATGGAGAGTGGATAATTCATCAAGTTTGATGAAAAGGATGATGAAAAGTGGAAGTAAAAGAGGGATTTGGAAGTTGAAATCACGCTGCCTTCGAGAGAGGTTTCTGGGATTCATTGAGAATGAATTTTATCAGATCTGGGCTCCCCTTGAAAATGAGGTGAAGGCCTCCTTTTATAGGTTTAGGTCACTTTCGATCGGCACAGACCCGTTCCTTCCTATCGGCACCTGCCGATAGGCAGGGTCTGGAACCTGCCATTTGGTAGTGTGCGTCAGGCTTTTTTAAAAAATCGACTACAGAGGGCAAACCATTGGTCAGAGTTGCGCACGGGGCATACCATTGGAAGGGTAATTCAGAGACCTTTGAAAGTCCTTTGGACTGCTCCCGGGTTTGGGAGTTGACTTTGGGTCAAATATGGCTCGAAAGCGTTTGTCGGTCCATTGGACAGGGAATCGTTCAGACACAAATGGATCTTTCATCCTCATGGTAAGTCTGAATCGCACACGGGGAAGACCGTTGGAAAGGTTAGGAGATATAATTCGACATTCCAAAGAGTTTGACCTAGTTTGGAGAGTTGTCTTTGGTCAATCGGGCCCGGTAAGCATTCAGTGACCTCTCGGAGTCAAATGGATCGTTCGTCCGCATGGAAAGTCAGAATTACGCACGGGATGGACTGTTGGAAAGGGTATTTAGTGCCCTTCGAAGATTCATTCAGCCTTGGTTGAGATGAAGAGTTGACTTAGGTCAAACAGAGCCCGGGAGCACCCGGTGGCCTTTAGGTCAAGTTTCGGACGCAAACGGATCATTCGTCCGCATGGTAAGTCAGAATTGTGCATGGGATGGACCATTGGAAAGGGTATTCAGTGCCCTTCGAGGATTCATTCAGTCTCAGTCGAGATGAAGAGTTTGACTTTTTGATCAAACTGAGCCAGGGAGTGCCCGATGGCTTCTAGGTCAGTACTCGAGACATGACCTAGGTTTGTAGTGATGAAAGGAGGTGCTAGGGACCTACGGAGAGTTGGGGGTAAAGAAATGGGGTGTCTACAGAGCCCCTCGACAGGTGAGTTTGGAACAAATGATAGCCGTCGAATAGACACCACATGATGCTTTTGAGGGAGTATGACTGATTCAGAGGGTCGAGGTCGATTCTGAGGACCTAAGGGGCGTGTGGGGGATGGAATGGAGATTGAAGGTTTAGGTCGATTATGAGGATCTGAAGTGATGTTGGGGGATGACCAATTATGTGGGTTATAGCCAAACCTGCGGGCTTAGAGTGAAGATCTAATAACCGAGGTCAATTCTGACCTGAGAGTGGTGACGACCAAAGACTGGGATCAATTCTGACCTAAGAGTGGTGATGATCGAGGACCGAGGTCAATTCTGACCTAACTCAGGTGATGATCCAAGATCGGGGTCAATTCTGACCCAAGAGTGGTGACGACCGAGGGCCGAGGTCAATTTTGACCTAACTCAGGTGACGATCCAAGACCGGGGTCAATTCTGAGCCAAGAATGGTGACGATCGAGGGCTGAGGTCAATTATGACCTAACTCAGGTGACGATCCAAGATCGAGGTCAATTATGACCTGAAGAGTGGTGACGACCGAGGACCGGGATCAATTCTGACCCAACTCAGGTGACGATCCAAGATCGAGTTCAATTCTGACCTAAAGAGTGGTGACGACCGAGGACCGGGGTTAATTCTGACCCAACTCAGGTGATGATCCTAGACCGAGGTCAATTTTGACCTAAATAGTGGTGACGACCGAGGACCGGGGTCACTTCTGACCCAACTCAGGTGATGATCTAAGACCGAGGTCATTTCTGACCTAGAGAGTGGTGACGACCGAGGACCGGGATCAATTCTGACCTAACTCAGGTGACGATCCAAGACCGAGGTCAATCTGACCTAAGAGTGGATGAAGATTGGATTTTGATTTTGCTGGGGAAAGTGCTTTTGTGATTTTGATTTAAGCTGGGGAGCTGATAGCTGGGGAAGCTGTTGTTTCATTAGGAGACCTTGCGTGGGGGGGGGGGGGGGAACCTATTTTGTGTGCTGTAGGAGAATTCCGCTGGGGAAGTGATCATGTGATCCTTAGAGATCCTCCGGAGCTTTGTCGGGAGGATTTTCCACTTGGTTTTTGAGGATTTTGCTTAGAAAGAGGGGTTACGCTCGAGGGAATGCGAAGTTTTCTTGGTAAAAAGGCTTTAAATCCTTCCTGGGATTTTTAGGGATTTTTTGAGGATTTTTCGAGGCTTTCCGGTATTTTTTGGGAATTTCTGTACAAAATTTAATGGGGGTGCCAGTCGGCATAGTATGAAGTGTGCCATTCGATAGTGGCACGGACTTTTGCACTACCTCGGGAAGGCAAGGGGTCAGTGCCGATCGGTATGGTAGGGGGAGGTGCCGATCGGCATGGCACTTGTCATCCTATATAAAGGGGGCGAATCGCCCCATTTTTTTCATAGATTCTTTGCTTTCTCTCTGTGTGTGATTTTTCTACAAATTGTTCTAGCATTCCGATCTTCAATAAATGGTCGCTTTTGTGAGCACTGCAGTCCACCGGGAATGGTTGATCGTTGATGACTGGGCGAACGTGGAGTGGAGGGTTAGGGCGCCTCCTTCTTTGGGGAGTGAGAACTCCTTTGATGCGTTTGAGCCTGTTGCGGATAAGCGGACCTTGCTGTGGGAGCCATTGCGTCATCTCTCTTCGAGAGTGAGTCCTGGTGGTTATGTAAGTAACCCGACCTTTGGCATTCTTCTCTTTTCGGTGATTTTTCTTTATTGACTCTTAATGAGACTTTTCTTTTTTCCAGTCTAATATTTCTTTGAAGAACATGCGTGCCCATGGGACAACGGGGCTCAGGGATTTATGGGAGCATCTCCCACCTGTGGTGTGTTGGATAGTATCATATGCGAGTTTTGGACGGTTGTCATCTGTGCTGGATGAGACGCCTCGTTCGACAACGATCTTGTACGTTTTAGGAGAGAGGTGGTGGGATACTACCCACACCTTCCATTTTGGCTTCGGGGAGATGGCTGTGACTCCCATAGACGTGCAACAGCTGTTGGGGCTGGATTATAATGGAGAGCAGATATAGGTGGATCACTCTTTACGGGTGAGACCAGAGGTAGTGCGTGTGGCACTTGGTGATGTAGGGAGGATAGTTTTTGGGAATTCTATCTGGTTGTCCCTACTGAAGGATGCTTTGCTGAGCATGGTGATTTATGTGGAGGACGGACTGCAAGTAAGGCAGATGGCCCGATTATTTATTCTGCTGGTATTGGGAGGTTTCATGGTGGCATCGAGCGGCGACGTCATCCATTTATGGTTTCTACCGCACTTGAGGATATTTTCGAACATCCCTTTCTATGATTGGGGGAGTATGACCTTGGCGACCCTTTACTCCTCTCTGGATGCATTCAGCTGGTGCTGCCAGCAGACATTTATTGGTTCCACGTACCTTCTTGAGGTATTCTTTATTTTGCGCATTTCTTTTCATGCACTCTCATTTTCCTTTCATGCATTCGCATTTTTCCTTATGCGTCATCTTTTTGTTTATGAATTCAGACGTGGTTCTACGAGGTGATTGGGTGCAATACCCCGCTGATCGCTTTGAAGGATGACACTGTTGGGGACTTCTGTCGATTGTATCGATGGCGTAAGGCTAATCGGCAGTCGAAGGGATCTCTCTCCCTAGAGGCGGTGCGTCAGGTCTTGAATGACCTGACCAGTGGTAGGGTAAGACTCTTTCCATTTCAGTCTTGGTTTTTTCACCTTCTGATCTTGTATTGATTTATGCTTGCTTGGAGATTTTCAGGTGACCTTTTATCCATGGGGGACAGCCATTTAGGATGCGGGGGCGACCGGGGTGAACGCGCGGATGAGGTGTTTGCTGGCGCATGAGTTCGGCCATTCTTGGTATCTCGGGGAGAGGGTGGTTCGTCAGATTGTCGAGGAGGAAGTGGTGGTGCCACCTACGAAGCCTCCTACGTCTATGAGGCGGGAGCGACTACTGTCAGAGGATGAAAGGATCACGACGATGATTGGCGAGTGCTACTTGTTGTACACCGATACGGCTGCACCATATGATTATATGGACTTTATGACGAGCTGGTTGATGGCGCCCAGCATATATGATGCATTGCCTTTCCCTCCGGCGGGTTCGAGTCGGGCGGTGGGATCCTCCCACATCAGCGGTGGTCCGTCGGCATCTGCGAAGGTGGCGACTTCAGAGGTTTCTTTTGTGTAGCTGCATACCCCTTCATACAATATTTGGCGGGCTGATGGAGGGACGGTGCCTATACTGCACCGTCCTCTTGCGATGGATCCAGAAGAGTTGGGTTTGATAGAGGAGGTCCTTCGACCTACGGTATACCTTTATGTTCCTCTCTTTCTTTCTTTTCTATTTTGTTCATCCCTGCCTTGATACTGATTTCACCTTTTCTTGCAGCAAGTTCAGGTGTCGACCCCTTGGCTCAGGGACATCAGAGACTGGATATCTTCGGTGACTGCCCATATTCGGGACGCAATTCCCGTTCCTTCTTGCTTGGTACCGTCTGCCTCGTCTGGAGAGGACTCTGGCTCGGGTAGTGGTGGTGCATCATCTCGCTGTAGGGGGAAGATAGCACGCCGCAGGGATGGAGGCTCTTAGTAAGAGAGAGAGAGAAAGAATGTGGGTTCGGGCTGAGTCCCGTTGTTTTTACTTTTTATTTTTATTTCCTGCAAAATTGATGTTACACAAAACACAAATTGATGCAATGCAATGGAGGTTTTTGATTATCTTTTATTTAATGATGAATGCATGCACACGCGCTTTTTACTTTGCTCCTCAGACCGTAAAAAGGAATATTTTTGGATTTTTTTTTGAAGTAAAGTTTTTGATTAAAAAAGGGGAAATTTTATAAGGAGAAAATGGGATTTTGAAAATATGTTGAGAATATCAATTTATTTTTATTGAGTTTTCTGATTTGAAAAAAGAGGAAAATTACCAAAAATGGGGGGTTGCCGATCGACAAGCACCCTGACCTGCCTATCGGCAGTTCAGTCCAGTCCCATCAATTGAAAGCTTTTAGTGGTACCCTCTTCAGCCTTTAGTACCTTATGGGGTAGGATTCCCTCCAATTTCTGCAGGGATTATGTCTCTTGTGAGGGTTTTCAAGTATAAAAAGGGGTAAGGGCGGAGTGTTTTCATCACACCTTTGCATTTTCACTTACTTGCCCACTATCTCTTAGCCTTGCAAGATGGATCTCCCTCGTATCATTGAGTTTATCAACTACCTCAAAACTTTGGAAGCAATGTCCTCTTATAATGTCGACTATGATGCTTTCAACATGCGCCGAGTCTCCTTGTGGTGCAATCGGCCTCTTGAGTGGAATGTGTTGACGATGGCGGTATAATTCTGGTACCCCGAAGACCATGTATTTCGCTTTAGGTTGGAAGAAGTCTGTCCTACCTACGAGGAATTTTTCGCCATACTGGGTGTAAATCCTAGTGTTGCTACGGCTTTGCCCAAATTTTCCCTCCCTCCCAGGGATTTGTTGGTCGGGCTTCTTCATATTTTACCTTCGGCGGCTAGATCATTGGTTACTGGAGGAATGATCTCCCTCCCGACGATGCTGCAGTCCGTGCATTTGCGGGAAATAGGTGATGCCGGCTATGCTGGAGACGTTATTCTGGGCCTGGTTTCCAATTGCTGCTGGTGATTGGGGAGGTGCAAGTGGACCCACAACTTACAGCCATTACTTCATGGATGTCATATCGTCGTAATCCTGCGGCGGTGATACTGGCGGAGACCCTGAATGGCTTGGATGCCTGGAGAGAAGGTCATTCTGACTTTTTGAGGGGTAGCCCCATGATGTTGTTCATGTTGTTGTCTGAAAGATTCCGCTTGGCGACTCCTCCAGAGTATCCCTTGTCGGCCGTACCCAACTTCATCAGCGTTGGCCTATATTTTGAGAACTAGGAGCATTGGCTTGTGGAGCATGGGGCTCTTGGGCTATATTGGTCAGTGCCTTGGTGGGGATAGTTGCAGCCTGTTCTGGAGCTAGGAGAGTATTCATATGTGAGTTTGGTTGGTCTCAGACAGACCTCTTTTTATTTCCCTTGGCGGCTTTTGCGCCAATTCGGCTGGGCGCAGGTCGTGCCCCCTCGGACCTCAAATTTTTTTCCGGTAGAACATTTGACTGAGCGCCTGTGTCTGTTGCTTGGGTCTCTGTGGGAAAATTGGCTTCCGTCGACCCATCCCTATTAGTCTGTCGGGAAGGTTTGGCATGTCCCCAAAGATTATATGAAGTGGTTGTGGAGGAAAGTAGTCAACAAGATGTTGGCAATGGAGACTGGACAAAGATGGTTTATTTTACCTAACACCATAGAAGGGGGTGTTGTGGTCTTTTCGAAGATGGTTAAGGCTCATCGATCCATGGAATGTTTACGGCACTCTATTCAGGCAGGGGAAACTTGGGGACCTCCGAATGTAGATGATGAGGGTGCAACCTCCTCTGGTTATTGTGGGTAGGACTCCTGGGGAATTTATTTGTGTAATAGATGTGGGGATTTTATTTGGCTTTTTATGGCAGTAAGGGGAAGGGAGTTATCCGTTCCTTTTTCTTATGTAATCCGTGCTGAATTTTCTTATTAATGAAATAAACAAGTTTTTGATCATCTAGCTGTGCCTTTCGATGAATTTTGTATTTTGAATTATCTATACTGATCGCTAAGGCATACATAATCCTTTTGTTCAAGTATTTTTAGAATGAACCGCCATTCTCAGAGGTAAGAAAGGAATAGTATTTTGTAAAAAAGAAAGGGTCGCACTCATGTGAGGTGTATGCGTTGCCTACATACCTCTGGGGTTTTTGAAAATGTTTTTATCTATTTGCAAATAGTTTTTGCAGAGGATTAGGCCCACGTAGTTCTGGGTAGAGGAAATGAAGAGAGTTTTTGTTTAGAATAGAAGGGGGATGAGAAGAGTCGTAGCGCGCCGAGATTTCGGACTAGGGGTAGAATTTCTTGAGATGATTTAGATTGGCTGGATGAGCCATCTCTTCCCCATCTAGGTCAGTGAGCATGGAGGCACCGCCGGATAAGATTTTCTTCACAATGAAGGGGCCACTCCAATTGGGCTTGAATTTCCCTCTGGTGTCCCAGTTGAGTTCTATTATCTCTTTGAGGGATAAATTCCTCTCTTGGACACCGCTATCCTCGACTCTTTTGTTGAATATATACATATAGATACAAGGGAGAAAGGAAAATAAAAGCGGGTCAGAGCCCGATAGTGTAAATGATTTAAAATTTGTTTAGCAAGTAATTAAAATGTTTACAGGCCAATGCAACCACATATTAGTGCGACACTCTCTTGAGAAATTCTCACCTCTCTTTTAAAGTGCACGCCTATCGCACTAATCTTCCCAACGGATTATCTTACCTCATATCGCACTGAACTTCCCAATGCTTTAACTTATCTTAGGTTACTCATAAGATTTAAAACTGAACAATATAATTGTTTTAATAGAGTTCCGTGTCATATTATACTTCTCAAAACAAGTATTTCCAATTTGAGTCATTATACTTGTCTTACTTACCATAACACAGTAGGCATTTCCAAATTTCAGAATTTCATATATATATATATATATATATATATATTAAACACTCGTATAATATATATATTCTAACAACACCCCACATAAAAACTATGGTGCGGGCATACTCTGCTATCCAATCCCCGTATCTCTCGTACTAAGGGAAATACAAGTTCAGAATCACTCTCGAACTGTATTAACACATACACAAATAATATTGAGACAAAGCATAGAATCCAAGTCTCTAAGAGGATAGCATATGACCCCACGTCTCTTAGGACCGTCTGAACTATCGATTCGATAGCCTGTACCAAGGATTTTTATCTTCTAGGGTACGAGTCAATATCCCCCATAAAGGTCCCATCGAGATAAGACTGTCCCAGCGCGGTAACCTCGGGGATAGCAAGTAGCGCGGGCACGATTTTCACACATAGATACTATATGCATAAACACAGTCATATAACTATACTAATATTACCATATCAAATTAGGTACATCTCTAATCCCATAATTACGACATTTGTCCTTATTTGTCATTATTTAGTTCTCACGTACAACCGTTCATTTCTTACTTAAATTTGAGGGATCATTCCAACTTATTACGTAACACTCATGGTCTCTATCATCCCAAGTGTAGAATTCAGTAGGTACTCATTTATTTTCCAACGTAACTATCATACGCGTCTCTCCCCTTAATACATAATTTCATCGTCTCATATATGTAAATATCCCAAAAATACAACTCTTGTCTTACATTAAAGGCCCCATAATTATTTATAAGTCCTACTGGTCTTCTTTATCTCCTAAAACCTTTTAATAAGGGTGTCCAAGGATTATTTCTCAAGTCCTTAGACCTTTTAATAAGGCCCCATAATTATTCATTGAGTGTAAGTTCCTTTCCAGAAGTCATTTTAGATCAATATTTCCTTGTCCCGCCACCTTAGAAGTGGAAGAATTCACGATAAAGAGGTTCTCCTCATTTTTCAAAGGCTTATAGGTTGAGAACATCAATTTGTTTGCACAAATGTGTCATGTGGCTCCATTGTCTACCCATCATTCCTTGGTGTTTCCAGCCAAGTTACATTCAAAGACCACCGCAGAAAGGTTCATATCCACCAAGTCATTGGTGATGTTTTCACCCTCACTTACATTTTCTTGAGGATTATTCCGATCTTTGTTCTTAGGCTTACGACACTTGCTTAAGTGGTGTCCAGGTTTACCACAGTTGTAGCATTTGCCTTTGAACTTATTTTTGTTATGTTTGGAAGTGCCTTCCCCATCATGCTTTTACTTGTTCTTCTTAAAACCTTCAACAACATGGACCTTCATTTCCATTAGATTCTTCCCACTTTTCTTTTGAGACGCACGATTATCTTCTTTAATTCTCAGCCTAACCACCAACTCCTCCAGATTCATCTCCTTTCGTTTGTGCGTGAGATAATTTTTGAATAAAGTCCAAGATGGTGGCAATTTTGCAACAATTGCAACAACTTGGAAGGTTTCACTAAGGGACATTCCTTCAGTATGAATGTCGTGGAGGATCACTTGGAGTTCTTGTACTTGCGAGATCACTTGTTTAGAGTCAACCATTTTAAAGTCCAGAAAATGCCCGACGATAAATTTCTTAATCCCAGCATCTTATATTTTGTACTTCTTTTCCGAATAATTCCACAATTCCTTAGATGTCTTGATCGTGCAGTAGACATGATATAATGTTTTGTCCAAGTAGTCCATAATATAATTCCGGCACAGATATTTAGAGTGATTCCAAGCATCAACATCATCAACCTTTTTCGAATCATCTCCTTCTTGAATAGAGTGACAATCTTTATATACAAACCTACCCAGTTGGTAGGTAATGAGATATAAATACATTTGTCCTTGCCAACATTTGAAGTCAGCCCCGTTGAACTTTTTCGATTTCTCCCTGTGTGGCATAGATGCGAGTGCAGTCACATTTGTGTTAGTGACAGTCACATTTGTAGGAATAATGTTCATACTATGCGATTCCATTTCTGTTACAAAAATAAAATTTTTATCAATGATAATATTCAGATATAAATGAATTAATTAAAACGGAATACACAATTCTATTATACGAATTTCCTCAATTATAATTAATAACAAATGGATTCCAAAAGAATTCTAAAAAATATTCAGAATTAAGCTAAAATATAAACACAAGTTTATACTAGTCTAAGATAAAAAAAAAACCTGTCACACTGTTTTTAATAAAAAAAATTCCGTACAAAACAAAATTATAATTTCAAAGTAAAATTTTATATAACCAGATTTAAGAAAACAAAAACAAATTACAAATAAATTTTTATTTTCTAACCATAATATATAAACAATGTAGAAATTAATTTTCTATAACACTAACTATTTAATTAAATTTCTGTAATAAAACAATATTTTAATTCAAATTTTTTGTAAAACAGATTTATATTATACAAATAAAATTCAGTAATTTTTTTTTATACACTATAAACAATAGAATAAAATTAATTTTTTCTTGAGATTGTTATTTCTACTATTTAATTATCAAATAGTACAGAATTATTGAAGAACGTGTGTGCTCGCGTTCAAATGATCAAATTATATTTAAAATACCTTTTAACCCAAACAAACCCTAAACATGCAACTAGGTGTGAATGAAACAATATGAAATCATGCACGAGTTATTCAAACACACATAATTGAGGAAAAATCCCCCACAGCGGCAAAACCATTTATTTTCACTATAATTTGTAAGAAAACGGCTTACAATCGGATTACAATGAAAATACAAGTTGACTAAGAATTACCCTCAGGTATCGGATTCTGTAGTCGCGGCTGGAATTATCCCTTTCCAGTAGGGCTGCAATGAAGAGGAAGAAGCGGTCCACTTCACAAGGGTTGAACAACAGCAATGGTGTTCTTGGGTTACCAAACTTGATTCACATAGATATGGAAGATGTGTGAATCTAAAAACCTAGAATTATAGGACTCAATAGGTGAAGACTTTAGGGTTGATATGCTCTGAAAAACGTGGGAAAGTCTTATAGAAACCAACTACTGATCGTGGTTTAAATAAGGAGTCAAAATCCTAAAAAATCTGCTACACGATCTGGCAGAGTTTATCCAGGGCGGATCGGTCCGGGCCTCAGGCGGATCGGTCCGATGGCGGATCGGTTCTTTTAATTTGAAGCCGATTCGATTTGCAATCGGTTCGGTGCTCTCTGGACTCTTTTTGTAAGGCGGTCCGATCCGGTCCTGGGCGGATCGGTCCGCAGTCGGATCGGTTCTTTTTATTTTGGGGCGGACCGGTCCGGATGACTGTTTCCAGATTCCTTCTTCTTTTGATCTTCGGATTTCGGATTTCGTTGATGACGATGTGATCTTTTCAACCATCAATCTTGTAACGGCGTATGACATAACATATACATAAAGATGGACAAATTGTCCTTACAAATCTCCCCCTATGTCTATGCCGGAACAAACATAAAAAATCCGAATTATCAAGTATGAACAATGCCTATACAAATCTACCCTTCCATGAACCCAAAACTGAAAGAGGTACATATGACTAAGGCTGCATCGTTTGTTCTTCAATTCTTCAGGAATCTTCACGCTTTTCTCATCAGGGTGTGTATCATGGGATTATCAAGGATGTACCTACACACATGAGATAAAGCAAATACCAAGTGACGTATCGAGTTTGAAATGAGATAAAAAACATATGCATATATACATATATACCAGATTTATGATGAACCTCAAATTTCAAAACTCCCCCCATAATCAGATAATTCATTCTAATCAGATAATTCATTCTCCCCCTTTTTATGATGTCCCCAAATAGACAAAATAAGAGAAATGAAATAAACAAGTAAAACCGGGGTGACACAAGGTATAAATCACACCATTAATGAACATAAAACAACCAAGTCGGTGGAAGCGTAAATGAATTGGAGTGATCAAAATTCGATAGGAAAATCAATGCATACAAACATGACATATGTGCACGATGAATATTGGATATTCCTAACGAATGAACTCAAATGCTTCATTTGGTGTAAAATAATGACAATATAAGATATTGACTCAATCAAATCAACAAATAAGAGCTCAAAATGATTTTCACACCAATAACGTCCAAAATGATTTTATGCTTTTTCAGGACTTTTAAGGAAGTGCAATCCCGTTTATATGCTCCAACCAAACTCCCTCAGATATAATTTTGAATAGAGGCATTCTAAATTCTCAAACTTTGGAGAATTGATGGTGAAACCTAAGTGGCCCATATTTGGCATGAATTGCTTTTTATTGCCTGTAAATTTTTTCGGGCTCTTTTAACCTCTTAGGACCCCGGATATTAAAATTCCTTCATTTTTTAGGTCCTTTTTTAACGGTGGATTTTGCGCAAAGGATATATGATTACCTTTCGCAGCCCCTCCCCGTTATACAAAAACACACAGTCTCACCAAAACGGTTTTTACATGCATTCCAATCTTGTCAAGTTTTATCGCATATTTTACATTGTATAGACAGGATTGAGATGAAAACACGCAAGCCAACATGAGATAGATTAGTGCAATAATCAAATATAGCCGTGCATATGTGCATTAAAGGATATAGGAGTCAAACATGTAGGAAGATATCACTAATTACATCTCAAGGACTCCAATCAATGTTAAGCACATGGATTAAATGATGTAGCGTCTCAAATCTCTACCAAATAGTCACATGGATATATGAAATGAAGTTGTGACTTGGCTATCTTAAATGCTCATCCATAAAAGGTGCAAAACAAAAGAAAAAATCTTTTTGGATTTTCCAAATTTTTTTTTATCAAAATAAAATCTTTTTGTGCTTTTCTAATTTTTTTTTTTTAAAACAGAAAATCTTTTTATAATTTTTAAAATAAGAAGCAAAAAGCAAAAATACAGCAGACTAATAATACAATCTAGCAATAGGCATCAGATGATATGTAAATGGCAATGCAACCTATGCTAGACATGGATCAACCCCTCAGTCAACTGTACAAATCCCCAAAGACTTCCTAAGACTCTCAAATCTAAGGGCATCTAAAGGTTTCATGAAAATATCGGCTAACTGACGGTCGGTGGGAACAAAACTCAGGGATACGATTTTTTCTTCAACTAACTGACGTATAAAGTGCTCGCGTATCCTGATGTGTTTTGTGCGCGAATGCTGAACTGGATTGCGAGATATGTGTATCGCGCTCGTGTTATCACATGAAATGGTCATGATGTCCTGTGATATCCCATAATCCTCCAGCATTTGCTTCATCCATAAGAGTTGTGTGCAACAACTCCCGGCGGCTATGTACTCAGCCTCCGCAGTGGACAAAGAGATGGAATTTTGCTTCTTGCTCAGCCAGGAGACAAGAGCAGAACCAAAATAGAAACACCCACCAGAAGTGCTCCTACATCCATCTACATCCCCAGCCCAATCGGCATCCGAATAGGCGGACAAACGGTCATCGGTATCAAAGGAATACCAAATACCGTATGAGAGAGTCCCACTCACGTATTTAATAATACGTTTTAGAGCAAGTAAATGAGATTCTTTTGGGGATGCCTGATATCGCGCACAGACTCCAACACTAAAGGCGATGTCGGGACGACTGGCAGTCAAGTAGAGAAGACTACCTATCATACTCCGATATAAGGTTTGCTCTACGTCCTTGCCTGAAGTGTCCTTACTAAGCTTGGTAGTGGTACTCATAGGTGTACGTGCATGCTTAGAGGAGTCTAAACCAAATTTCTTCACTAGGTCTCTAGCATACTTGGATTGGGAGATGAACATCCCATCCTCTAGCTGACGAACCTGGAGACCAAGGAAGAATGTAATCTCACCAACCATGCTCATCTCAAACTCACTTTTCATCTCCTCCTCAAAGTGGTGAGCATGTTGGGAGCATGTGGATCGAAAGACTATGTCGTCCACATAGACCTGGGCAACCAAAATAGCACCGTCATCTCTCCTGACGAACAACGTCATATCTACTCCCCCTCTCTTGAAGCCACGAGCTAAGAGATAGGAAGTAAGCCTCTCATACCAAGCACGGGGTGCTTGCTTCAAAACATACAAGGCTTTCCTCAGATAGTAGACGTGCTCAGGGTGCTGAGGGTCTTCAAACCCTTTTGGTTGTTCCACATAAACCTCCTCCTGTAGAATGCCATTCAAAAAGGCACTCTTGACAGCCATCTGATACACCTTGAAGCGCAGATGACATGCGATGGCGAGCAGAAGACGGGCGGACTCAAGCCTCGCAACAGGAGCAAATGTCTCCCCAAAGTCTACACCCTCTATCTGTATGTAGCCTTGAGCGACCAACCTAGCCTTATTTATGATTATGGTACCATATTCATCCATTTTGTTCTTGAAAATCCACCGGGTACCTATCATATTATTCTCACTAGGTCGGGGGACTAATTCCCAGAAATTATTCTTTTTAAATTGAAGCAACTCATCCTGCATAGAAGATATCCAGTGTTCATCCTTGAGTGCTTCTTTATGGTTTTTGGGCTCGACTTTGGACGTGTAGCAAAGATGGCTAACAACGTTCTCTAGCTGAGCACGAGTCTTGACCCCTAGAGTGGGATCACCAACAATGGCAGAAGGGTCATGACTCTTGCGAACCCAAGCAGGTGTGTCCCCTAACTCAGGAGTAGGGTCCACAGAGTGTGAGAGAGGAACAGGTAAATCACTGTCAGAACAATCCTCATCCTCACACTGAAGGTTAGGATCAATAACCGTCAAAGGTTCGTCATCTTGCACGGTAACTTTTATTGATTCCATAACCCTAGAGCTCTTCAGGTTAAATACCCGGTATGCTCTACTATTCGATGAATATCCTAGAAATATTCCCTCGTCGCTCCGGGAGTCGAACTTTCCTAATTGCTCTCTATCCCGTAGGATGTAACATTTACTCCCAAAAACACAGAAATACGCCAGGTTGGGCTTCTTGCCGGTCCACAACTCATAAGGTGTCAGTAGTGTGTGTGGAAGCAAATAGACCCTATTCACCGTGTGGCATGCAGTAGACACTGCCTCTGCCCAAAATCTCCTAGAAACTTTACGACCTAGAAGCATAGATCTAGCCATCTCTTGGATCGTTCTATTCTTTCTCTCAACAATCCCATTTTGCTGAGGAGTTCTCACAGCAGAAAACTCATGTTTGATCCCAAGGCTATCACAGTACAAATCCACCTTTGCTTCCTTTAATTCAGTGCCGTTGTCACTACGTATTCTGTTAATAGTGACACCGTGTTGATTTTGCAGGACACGACACTTGGTCGTTAAAAATTCTACAGCATCGAATTTCTCTCTCAGAAAACCTACAATGGAGTACCTGGAGAAATCATCTACCATCACGAGGATGTACCTCTTACCACCTAGACTCTCAGTACGAGTGGGACCCATAATATCCATGTGAATCAACTCCAGAACACGAGAGGTGGTAATGGAATGTAACTTCCTTTGAGGACTACGAATTTATTTTCCCAACTGACAGGGTCCACAAACGGTCGAAGTAGACTTTCCAAGAGATGGTAAGCCACGTACTAGGTCCTTTTTAGCTAAACGATTAAGATCTCTAACTATCACATGACCTAGACGTTGGTGCCACAGATCCATAGGAGTGATCGTGGCGCTGTTGCAGACAAGTGAGGATGTGGGCTCAGTCCCATAGCAATTATCCTCGGTCCTCACCCCTTGCATCAAAAGTTTACCGGCTTGATTGTAGACTTTACACGCGTCCCAGTCAAACCTTACTGCAAAGTCAGTGTCGCACAGCTGGCTAATGCTGAGAAGGTTTGCTTTCAAACCTTTGACGTACAAAACATTTTCTAGCTTAGGAAAACCAGGTAACTCCATAGTACCTCGTCCTATAATACTAGACTTACTCCCATCTCCAAAGGTGACTCTGCCATCTTGATAATCCTCAAGAGTAGTAAAAAATGAGGCATCACCTGTCATGTGTCTGGAGCACCCACTATCAAAATACCACTGAGAGGTATTATGTGCTTTGAGAGAAACATGAACAACAAAACCCTTTTTATCTTTCTTAGGAACCCAAGTCGAGATGACCTTTTGTTTGCCTTTGTTGTTGTTGATTTTAGCTGGAATGTGAGAAGCATTCACTAACGGCAAAGAGATCCGTCGAAATTCTTCCATTAAACTTTGAGTCGTGGCAGCTAAGAACTCAACTCGCTCTCTCAGACTAGAAAACTCATGCTATAGCAAGTTTTCCTAAGGTGGCCTTTTCTTTTGCAATAAGTACAAAAGAGCACAGTCAAAGGCGGACCTTGGTTTGCTTTTCTTGGTCGAACTCTCCTTCGAGGTTTTTTACGGTGACCATAAGGAGTTGTAGTAAATTCAGGAACTGGTCCAGGTGCAATTTGGGACGTGGAGGCACCATCATAACCAATTCCTTGTCGATCACCAAAACCTAAAGCGGGGCCGAGGAGCATCTTTCCCATCTTCCCAGATCTGTCCTCGATTTGTACCTTGACTTCCGGTGCTTTCTCAAGATCATGAGTCAGCTGAGCAACAAGGGCTTCAAGTTTCTTTCGAATCTCCACAGAGGAACGGAGCTGACTCGTAAGACTAGCCACTTGTTTAGTCAAGTCCCCTCTCTCTTTCTCTAAAACACTCTCTCTCTCTCTAAACAAATTCACATTCTCGACACATGTAGATTCTTTCTCTCTCAGGGCGGTGCAGGTGGAGAACTCTCTTTCTCTCGCTTTCTTTAAATCTTCCTTAAAGCAGGTGATCTTAAGAACTAACGCTTTGTTACGCTTTTCAGTTTTAAAGGACTCAAAATATAACTCAGCGTAGGCGCGTTGTATATAACTCTCGCTCTCACTTGTGTCATCCTCCCCCTCACTCACATCGATCTCACTGTCGAGGTGTCCCTATGAAGCATCATCCTCAACGTCGTGAGGAGAACTAGGAGTGCTCACTTGGCTGGCCATGAATCCGGTGAAGTTACACTCATGCGGTGACTTATCTCCAGAATCCACCGTCTCGACCTCACTGTCGTCACTAAGGGTAGCATTAAGGACAGCTTTCCCTTTCTCTCTATTCAGACGATTGGCACACTCAAAAGCTCTATGACCCCTACCATCGCACTCAAAACATCTCTCACTTTCTTTCAGAGGAGGATTTTTGGAATCTTTTCAATTTTTCTTTTCAAACTTATTTTTCTCAAATTTCTTTTTATCTTTAAAATTGCCATTTTTCTTAAATTTGAGAATCCTCTTGAATTTTTTTGCGAAAAGAGCCAAATCATCTAAGTCAAAATCGCACTCAGGATCTGACGTGTCAGTCTCTCTCTTTCTAGATGACTCTACCCTCTTTCTAGCTGACCCCTCACTCCTTCTCTCTTGGGCTTTAAGAGCAATTCCCTTATCTTTAGATTTAGAATTTTTAGGGAACATATCAATTTCATAAGTTTGCAAATCTCCTACAAGTTCTTCCAATTTTAGCGTATTTAAATTACCCATAGAATTTAGCACAGTGACTTTAGGGATAAAACGCTTAGGCAAAGAACGAAGAATCTTTTTAACAACTCTAGCATTAGGAATATGTTCACCAAGATTAAAACTAGTATTCACAATGTCATAAAGTCTAGCATAAAATTCATCAAAGCATTCAGAATCATGCATGGTGATAGTTTCAAATTGAGTTGTCAAGTTTTGCAACTTAGACACTTTCACAGCATTAGTTCCTTCATGGGTGAGTTGTAAAACATCCCATGCCTCTTTTGACGTGGTACACGTCATTATGCGTTTGAACTCATCAGGTGTGACAGACCCAGAAATAGCACTTAGACCCTTAGAATTAAAAGATGACCATTTAATTTCTTCATCAGACCAAGAAATGTCAGCTTTCAAGTTGGTCACATTATCAACAGTCACGGTGGGAGGAGTCCACCCTCGTTCAACCAAAATCCAGACACGTTCATCAATGGCTTTTAAAGCCGACCTCATACGGGCTTTCCAATAAGCATAATTTGTCCCGTCAAAAATAGGCATTTTATAATATGATTTCTCCATTTGAACACGCACTTTTTCAAAAATCAATTTTTTCAGAAAATTGATATCTTATAAAAATTTTGCCGAAAAAGGAATACGCGATAGATTAGCGTAACCTGCTCTGATACCAATTTGAAGAACGTGTGTGCTCGCGTTCAAATGATCAAAATATATTTAAAACACCTTTTAACCCAAACAAACCCTAAACATGCAACTAGGTGTGAATGAAACAATATGAAATCATGCACGAGTTATTCAAACACACATAATTGAGGAAAAAATCCCCCACAGGGGCAAAACTATTTATTTTCACTATAATTTGTAAGAAAACGGCTTACAATCGGATTACAATGAAAATACAAGTTGACTAAGAATTACCCTCAGGTATCGGATTCTGTAGTCGCGGCTGGAATTATCCCTTTCCAGTAGGGCTGCAATGAAGAGGAAGAAGCTGTCCACTTCACAAGGGTTGAACAACAGCAATGGTGTTCTTGGGTTACCAAACTTGATTCACATAGATATGGAAGATGTGTGAATCTAAAAACCTAGAATCATAGGACTCAATAGGTGAAGACTTTAGGGTTGATATGCTCTGAAAAACGTGGGAAATTCTTATAGAAACCAACTACTGACCGTGGTTTAAATAAGGAGTCAAAACCCTAAAAAATCTGCTACACGATCTGGCAGAGTTTATCCAGGGCGGATCGGTCCGGGCCTCAGGCGGATCGGTCCGATGGCGGATCGGTTCTTTTAATTTGAAGCCGATTCGGTTCGCAATCGGTTCGGTGCTCTCTGGACTCTTTTTGCAAGGCGGTCCGGTCCGGTCCTGGGCGAATCGGTCCGCAGTCGGATCGGTTCTTTTTATTTTGGGGCGGACCGGTCCGGATGACTGTTTCCAGATTCCTTCTTCTTTTGATCTTCGGATTTCGGATTTCGTTGATGACGATGTGATCTTTTCAACCATCAATCTTGTAACGGCTTATGACATAACATATACATAAAGATGGACAAATTTTCCTTACAGAATTTTTCTTGAGATTGTTATTTCTACTATTTAATTATCAAATAGTACAGAATTATTAATAAATTAATAATTATAGAATTAAAATGAAATGACAATAACTTACTTGATATTGCAGAATTAACAACAAAATTTTTAAAAGATAAATTCGAGCCCTATTTAGAAGATCCTCCTTAAGAAAAATTTATTCCCTCCACAAATAAATCAAGTAGCACAACTACAATTAATTTCTGCGAACACAATTCTGTGTTTTTTACTCAACCAGACCAAAGAAATAATATGTATGATCGGCACAAAATTTAAGAATTTTTTATAAGCCCAACCCGAGCCATCCGGCCGGATGCGCATGTGGACGTTTGACCGAAAGTCAAGCCAAGCATAACTTAGGTCATCTCTCCTTCAAAGAGTTGGGATTCCCCAAGGCATCCAAAACTTATGTGACAACCCGGTATCCGAAATAAGGGGTGGCTAGCCCGATACTCCAATCATACAGGAATCATGGATGGAATCATTCTCAGCACCGTAATAACATAAAGAGTATACGAGATAACCACACAATATTTCAGAAAACGGGTTGTCAAAAATTTTGTTTTGTAATATAAAGAAAGCATTGTCAGCAACCCATAATTGAAAACAAGTGGAAACTCCGAAAGTATATATATTACAACTACGACAATATAAAATAAAGGACCGAATATAATGTCGGTCAACAGAATTACATACAATGTACAAGAAGTTCAACTGATTACATAATACATCCATTATACATTTACAACAGTTTGTATTATGCTCTTTATGGCTATCCGCAACTGATTACATAATACAACAGAATATAATGCCTCTTTCATCTTTCATACTTTTCATTTTATCTTTCCATTCCTTATCAGGAATACAAGTTTTATCATGTGCTCTTTGTGGCAAGTATCTCAATTGTATGCTCTTTGTGGCATGTATTATGCTCTTTATGGCATTTCGTCATGCTCTTTATGGCATTAATATCCATCAAGTCCCACTTGATGTTAGAATAGTTATAATTATACATATATAATGATTCTAAGACCGCCCGTCCGGGTTTCCCCACTGTGCGCGCCCCTATATAACCATCATCTTCCAGGGCCTATTATCAAGACAACCTGGGATCCTATCGTAACGTCGGGAAGCGGACATATGCCTGCGGGGTATTCATAACCACACTCGGAATTACCTACCCATCGCAGAAAATATAAAACAAGCGCTCATATGGCCTAGGACTATATCCACCCGTCATTCATTAGCCAGGGGGCTTCACCTTACGCATGGACTTCCCTTAAGATGATATTTAGAGAGGGTGTGTTCCAACCATTTTATTAATTTCCATTACATGATTTAGTAAATTATCATTTACTTTATCCATTTACATTTTATCAAATGCATTATGGTTATCCGCAACTATACGTGCTTCAGATCATCATTATAACCTCGAGGAATATTTAAACTCCCAAGTTATTTCCCAAGTCTCCTTTTGGATCTATAATATAATAGCATACCTCAAATTAACTTCTAAAGTCTCCAAACATAACTTAGAAATCTCCTAGACTCCTACTAATTAAAGAAAGAAAGTAATGTCTGAACATCACTTTGCACACCCTTGAAATAATTCCCATATAACCCAATTCTAATATAGAGTAGTAAACTAACTCACCTAGAACTCTAGGACTCTAAGTTTACTTCATACAAGAAGGTTCCCAGGCCCAGACCCTAAAGAAAATGAGTTATAATTGAGTTTTAAAAATAACTCAAAACAGCAGGAAAATGAATCGATTCGCCCTAAAAGAGAATCGATTCGGACAAGGGAAACTAACATTCTTTAAACTGCCAAATCGATTCGGCCAAGCCGAATCGATCCGGTTCAGGCAGACCTGGAAACTGGTCCTAAGAGAATCGATTCGCCCAAGGGCCGAATCGATTCGGTCTTGCGATTTTGCCTAGAATGGATATGGAGTCTTGGACTCCAATTTTAATCCCAAATCAAAACCTTCCAAATCAAAATCATTTATTTCCACCCATACACCATAAATACTACTAACTACTACTACAATCATCAATAATCATCCAAATCATTCTTTAATGATTCAAGACCCACCAATACCCAAAAACCCGAAGCTAGTTAAACCATGATCAATACATCATTATCACAACTAATCATTTATCTTAAACCACATATAGCAAGTAGAAAACTTACCTCAATCTAGCAAATGCAGATTTTCCTTGTGTAGTAGCAAGAATCCTTCCTCAATCTTCAATCTCTTCTCTTTTCTCTACTTTTTCTCTTCCTCTCTCTAGTTCTCTCTAGGTTTAGGAATGAAATTAGGGAAAATAGAAGGCTTAACAAGACTAAACCGCGCCTTTAGTCAACAATTCCAACTTAAATGATCAATACCGCGAGAAAATAACACGCAACTGCATATTTAAGGTATAATCAGTCAAAAGTGCCAAAAACCTCAAAATACAATATAGCACATATTTTGACTGTCTCGCACGTTCCGGAAACAACTACGGCCTCCAAATTATCATTTGGATATTTTATAATCCATTTTAAGTTCCGGTTCCATTTTAAGTCATAGGGTCATTTTAAATCTTATGACACTATAAAACTCAACATGAGGATATTTACATACTCATACAGTAAATATACAACAAGTTGGTAAATATTAACTTTTCTTCATTAAATTAATACTCACTTCATATTCCAACATTTTATATGTAATTACTTCACATAGTAAGTAAATATAAAATTGGCTCTCATAAGCGAGGGTTGTTACATACTCCCCCTCTTATGAGGGAATTTTGTCCCCAAAATTCAAGCGTACCTGGTAAGAAGAGATGCGAATATTTTTCCCGCATGTCATCCTTACGTTCCCACGTCGATTCTTTAGCATTGTGATGACTCCATTGGACCCTCACCAAGGGTACCACACGAGACCTCAATTTATGCTTCCCATGCTCAAGAATAGCAACCGGTTGTTCTTCATATGAAATGTCGGGTTGCAAGTCAATATCCTCAAAAGGGATATGCCAAAGGGCACCTTCACATCTCTTATACTTCTTCAGAGAGAAAACATGGAATACATCCTGAATTTGTTGCAAAGGTTCCGGTAAGGCAAGCTGGTATGCCACTGGACCGACTTTTGTAATAACTGGAAAAGGTCCAACAAAGCGTAGCGCAAGCTTTCCTTTCTTCCCAAAACGCTTAATGCCCTTCATTGGTGACACTCGCACCAAGACTTGGTCCCCAATCTCCAACTCCATGTGTATTCTACCCGCATCGGCATAGCTCTTTTGGCGGTCTTGAGCTATCCGAATACGATTTCAAATGAGTTTAATTTTAGAAGAAGTATCTTGGATCATCTCAGGTCCAAGGAATTTATTATCACCCACTTCCAACCAATAAGCGGACAATCTACATGGCCGGACATAAAGAGCCTCATAGGGCGCCATTCCAATAGTAAATTGGTATGAGTTGTTATAAGCAAACTCAACCAATGGGAGGTATTGTTCCCAACCACCCTTAAATTAAATATGCACATACGGAGCATATCCTCCAACATTTGGTTTACTCTTTCAGTCTGACCATCTGTTTGAGGATGATAAGAAGTACTTAACCTCAATTTAGCCCCCATGGCCGCTCGGAAACTTTGCCAAAAGTGAGAGACAAATATCTTATCCCGGTCAAAAACTATAGTTAAAGGTACCCCATGAAGTCTAACGACCTCCTCGATGAACAATCGGGCATAGCGAGTACTGTCATAATCAGCACGCACGGGTAGGAAGTGTGCCGACTTAGTCAAGCGGTCGACAATCACCCAAATAGAATCATTACCCTTCTGTGACCTTGGTAAGCCCGTAATAAAGTCAATCGATATTCTTTCCCATTTCCATACTGGAATCTCCAATGGTTGCAACAAACCTATCGGTCGCTGATGATCGATCTTGACCAATTGACAAGTAGTGCATTGGGACACAAATTCAGAAATATCCCGCTTCATGTCGGGCCACCAATACTGGCGACGCATGTCTTGATACATCTTGTCCCCACTAGGATGTACCGTAAATTTTTACCGATGAGATTCTGCCATCACCGCCCGTCTCAAATCCCCCTCATCTGGAACAATAAGTCTTCCATGGAAGCGTAATCCACCCTCGGAACTTATCGAGTACGATTCCGCTCCCTCGGACAGTAATCGGTGTGTATGATCCTGGCAGCCCTTACCACTTCCTTGGGCTTCCACAACCCTTGCCACGATGGTAGGAGTAACGGTCATCACTGACATGAACGCTCTCACCACCGCATCCTCCTGACTGAGCTCTTTCCACTTAGCTTTCCATACCTCAGCTAACTCTCCCTCGGGCCTCCTACTCAAGGCATCCGCCACTACGTTCGCCTTGCCCGGATGATAATTGATATCAAATTGATAATCTTTCACGAACTCCAACCATCGGCGCTGACGCATATTCAAATCTTTCTGTGAGAATAAATATTGCAGCGATTTATGGTTCGTGAAAAGACTGAATTTCTCCCTCAAGAGATAATGCCTCCAAATCTTCAAGGCAAAAACAACCGCTGCGAGTTCTAAGTTATGCACCGAATAATTCCTTTCGTGAGGCTTTAACTTACGAGAAGCATAAGCAATAGCCCGTCTCTCTTGTTGAAGCACACCTCCTAATCCTTGCAGAGATGCATCGATGAAGTCTAGATATTCCAATCCCGGTTTTGGCAAAGTGAGGACTGGAGCCGAAGTTAATCTATCTTTGAGCTCATCAAAAGCAGCCTGACAAGAGTTATCCCAAACAAATCTCACCCCTTTTGGGTCAAATTTATCAAAGGGCTTGCGATTTTAGAGGAACCCTTGATAAACCGACGGTAATAACCCGCCAAACCCAGAAAACTACGAATTTCGATAGGTTTCGTGGGCTGACCCCACTCCCTCACCACAATCACCTTGCTTGGATCCACCGATATACCTTGGGATGACACCACATGACCCAAAAATGGAACCACCTTCAACCAAAAGCCACACTTTTCGAACTTTGCATACAATTGGTGATCCCTCAATCTTTGCAGGACCAACCGTAAGTGAGTAGCATGGTCAGATTCCGTTTGAGAATAAACTAAGATGTCATCTATGAATACAATAACAAATTGGTCAAGGAAGTCCCGAAATACTCTATTCATGAGATCCATAAATGCAGCGGGGCATTGGTTAGTCCAAAGGGCATAACCAAAAATTCATAGGATCCATATCTGGTCAGAAATGTTGTCTTGGATACATCCTGCTCCCGTATCCGTAACTGATGATACCCTGTCCTCAAATCGATCTTAGAGAAGTACGACGCTCCCCTAAGTTGGTCAAATAGATCATCAATATGAGGAAAAGGGTACTTATTTCGGATGGTGACTTTATTCAACTCTCTATAGTCCACACATAACCGGAGAGAACTGTCTCTTTTCTTTATAAATAATACCGGAGCACCCCATGGCGACATACTGCGCTTAATAAATCCCTGCTCCAACAACTTATGGATTTGATCCCTTAACTCCCTCATTTCCATAAGAGCCATGCGATATCGAGCTTTCGCAATAGGTCGAGTTCCTGGCGCTAAATCTATCACAAACTCAATCTCCCGGCTCGGAGGTAATCCCGGTATTTCCCAGAAAACATCTTCAAAATCTCTAACAATCGAAAGAGAATTCAGGGAAACAACTACATTCCTAGAAGTATCCTCTGCAATGCAATATAAATAGGTACTCGTACCCCCTTCCATACAAGGAATAACAACCAAGAACATTTCTTGTCCCGAAAGGCGAAGACTATACTCTTCCCGTAATAATTCACTATCGCGTGATATTTCATTAACCAATCCATACCCAATATCACATCGTACCCAACCATGTCAAGGATGAGTAAATCGGCCTCAAAGCACAAATTTCCAAGATTAATCCCTATGTTTTAACAAACAAAGAAAATTAATGAACCATCACCCATCGAGGATTCAACGCTAGTGAATGTATTCTCAGCAGACTTTATCAATTCTGTGGTCTGAGCAAAACTCCTAGAAATGAAAGAGTGTATCGCACTCGTATCAAATAATACCCGACCCATGTGCCCTTGGATGAGAAACTTACCCTCAATCGCTGGTGGTGCCGGAGGGGCTGGAGGAAGCGTAGCCTCCTGAATATGATAGACCCGTCCATACTGCAGTTGCCCTTGCAGTGGAGGAACAACCGAATTAGGTGGCTGGGGCCGAAACTGTACATATAATGGCCGAACTCTTCGCACTGAAAACATTTATTCGTTACATTCTCCTGGTTACGTCCCTGATTGTTTCGAAATTTCCCAAAACCTCGACCCTGCTGGCCTCTACCTCCATTCCCACCTTTACCTTCTTGCTGTTGTGGCGGTCCACCTTGACCCGGCCTATTGTTGTTACCACCCGCATTAAATCCACCAAAGCGTTGGTGTTTAGATAAATCCCCTTGCTGGGGGTCCCTCTCTCTTTGCTTACTCCCTGAATATTGGGATGAAGGAGATGCTCCTCCCCCAATCCCATTCCCTCCAGATTTTCCCACTTGCCCCATTGCGGTAGCCTTCTTGCTACTTTGCACAAATAATCTATGCTTTTGTCAATGAAGTAGTGCCGCATTCATCACATCCTCAAAGGTTTATAAAGCCGAATTTCCCAACAAGTGTTGTTTTATCCGCCAATGCTAACCTCCCACAAACTTGGAGATTATCCTCTCTTCTGGAATCACTTCATCCGGTACAAAACTTGCCAACCGGGTGAACTCCTCTTCATACGCTGCAACAGATCTCTCTCCCTGAACTACATCTTGAAGCTTCCTTCGCATCTCTCTTTGAACTGCGGGAGGGAAGTACTTTCGATCAAACAAGGCCCAAAAATCAGTGATTGTCATCGTATCCCTCTGTTCTGGTGTAGTCATCAACTCTCACCAATGTAATGCCGATCCGACAAGCTTGAAAGTAACAATGATTTTCTTTTTCTCCTCACTACATTCTACCATTCGAAGATGGCATTGCATGTCTTTCTTCCACTGATTTGACCTTATAACATCCGAGCCTCCATAGAATTCCGGGGATGGCCCTTTAGAAAAGACTCCCTAACTCTCTCCCACGGAGAAGGTGCCGTAGGAGCTTGTACCTCTTGCGCTCGTGGTTGAGCTTGTGGCATTTGTTGTACCACTGTAGTCATCGCTGCATTGACTACTTATGCCACTATGTTTGCTACATCGGCAGCATTTATACTCCCCGGTGGCGGCGGTGGAGGACCAACCTCTTCTTCCACAACTCTATTACGTCGAGCAAGACGTCCTCTCTTAGGCGGCATCTGAGATGGAGAAACAATAGAGTTAGGATACTATATAAAATAATCTATCTTGCAGAAGATCGCAAACATAAACAATAAAGCAGTCCTAACATTAGGCTCTATATCAAAGAACGCTATGGTAGAACGTGATAAGTCCGCATAGATCCTAAAGACTCTAGAATCTGATGCTCTGATACCATCTGTGATAACCCGGTATCCGAAATAAGGGGTGGCCAGCCCAATACTCCAATCATACAGGAATCATGGATGGAATCATTCTAAGCACCGTAATAACATAAAGAGTATACGAGATAACCACACAATATTTGAGAAAACGGGTTGTCAAAATTTTTGTTTTGTAATATAAAGAAATCATTGTCAACAACCCATAATTGAAAACAAGTGGAAACGTTGAAAGTATATATATTACAACTACGACAATATAAAATAAAGGACCGAATATAATGTCGGTCAACAGAATTACATACAATGTACAAGAAGTTCAACTGATTACATAATACATCCATTATACATTTACAACAGTTTGGGCTACACGCCCGAATAAAGACCCGAACATAGCTAGAAGACAACAATGAATGCGCCTACACAAAATATCCCGTGAAATCCGTAAAATGTCACGGCTCCTCAAAATACACTGGAATGGGGAGGTCAATACGGGCGTCCTTGCGGTGGAGCACCTGAGCGGTTACAATAGATATATGCACAACAAGAAAGAAGAACGGGTCAGGGCCCGGTTTTATGTGATCACCAGATAAATGACAAGTATGATAATAATGAATAGTTAATCACGGATGATAATCTAATATGAGGACATCATGAAATACACTAATACAATTAAATGATTATCAATCGAAATCAATTATACAAGAGAATATGAATAATCGTAAGCCTCTTTCATCTTTCATACTTTTCATTTTATCTTTCCATTCCTTATCAGGAATACAAGTTTTATCATGTGCTCTTTGTGGCAAGTATCTCAATTGTATGCTCTTTGTGGCATGTATTATGCTCTTTATGGCATTTCGTCATGCTCTTTATGGCATTAATATCCATCAAGTCCCACTTGATGTTAGAATAGTTATAATTATACATATATAACGATTCTAAGACCGCCCGTCCGAGTTTCCCCACTGTGCGCGCCCCTATATAACCATCATCTTCCAGGGCTTATTATCAAGACAACCTGGGATCCTATCGTAACATCGGGAAGCGGACATATGCCTGCGGGGTATTCATAACCACACTCGGAATTACCTACCCATCGCAGAAAATATAAAACAAGCGCTCATATGGCCTAGGACTATATCCACCCGGCATTCATTAGCCAGGGGGCTTCACCTTACGCACGGACTTCCCTTAAGATGGTATTTAAAGAGGGTGTGTTCCAACCATTTTATTAATTTCCATGACATGATTTAGTAAATTATCATTTACTTTATCCATTTACATTTTATCAAATGCATTATGGTTATCCGCAACTATACGTGCTTTAGATCATCATTATAACCTCGAGGAATATTTAAACTCCCAAGTTATTTCCCAAGTCTCCTTTTGGATCTATAATATAATAGCAGCATACCTCAAATTAACTTCTAAAGTCTCCAAACATAACTTAGAAATCTCCTAGACTCCTACTAATTAAAGAAAGAAAGTAATGCCTGAACATCACTTCGCACACCCTCGAAATAATTCCCATATAACCCAATTCTAATATAGGGTAGTAAACTAACTCACCTAAAACTCTAGGACTCTAATTTTACTTCATACAAGAAGGTTCCTAGGCCCAGACCCAAAAGAAAATGAGTTAGAATTGGGTTTCAAAAATAACTCAAAACAGCAGGAAAACGAATCGATTCGCCCTAGCGAATCGATTCGCCCTAAAAGAGAATCGATTCGGAAAAGGGAAACTGACATTCTGTAAACTTCCGAATCGATTCGGCCAAGCCAAATCGATTCGGTTCAGGCAAACTTGGAAACTGGTCCTAAGCGAATTGATTCGCCCAAGGGCCGAATCGATTATGTCTTGCGATTTTGCCAAGAATGGCTATGGAGTCTTGGACTCTAATTTTACCCCCAAATTAAAACCTTCCAAACCAAAATCATTTATTTCCACCCATACACCATAAATACTACTAACTACTACTACAATCATTAATAATCATCCAAATCATTCTTTAATGATTCAAGACCCACCAATACCCAAAAACCCTAAACTAGTTAAACCATGATCAATACATCATTATCACAACTAATCATTTATCTTAAACCACATATAGCAAGTAGAAAACTTGCCTCAATCTAGCAAATGCAGATTTTCCTTGTGTAGTAGCAAGAATCCTTCCTCAATCTTCAATCTCTTCTCTTTTCTCTACTTTTTCTCTTCCTCTCTCTAGTTCTCTCTAGGTTTAGGAATGAAATTAGGGAAAATAGAAGGCTTAACAAGACTAAACCGTGCCTTTAGTCAACAATTCCAACTTAAATGATCAATACCGCGATAAAATAACACGCAACTGCATATTTACGGTATAATCAGTCAAAAGTGCCAAAAACCTCAAAATACAATATAGCACATATTTTGACTATCTCGCACGTTCCGGAAACAACTACAGCCTCCAAATTATCATTTGGATATTTTATAATCCATTTTAAGTTCCGGTTCCATTTTAAATCATATGGTCATTTTAAATCTTATGACACTATAAAACTCAACATGAGGATATTTACATACTCATACAGTAAATATACAACAAGTTGGTAAATATTAACTTTTCTTCATTAAATTAATACTTACTCCCTATTCCAACATTTTATATGTAATTACTTCACATAGTACGTAAATATAAAATAGGCTCTCATAAGCGAAGGTTGTTACACCTTAGTCCATCATTTGGGTTTTATTAACTCACCATTTTCCCACTACTCTTCCAATGTGGGACAAGAGTTAAAATATACCCAATTCATTAACTTTCATTGCTTTGTGAGTCACTTTTGGGACATATTTATCATTCATAACTTAATAAAATTGAACATGTCAATATACTACATTAATCTCCTTGCTAAGGAGAACGTGTTCGTATATGGTCCCACTATTATCAGTGTGTGGGTTCCACTTAAAATTGAGCTCAAATTTGCTAAAAAATATGTCCAGAAAATCTAGACAGCTTTATGTCCAAGTTTTCCAATAATTCTACAAAATCCAATCCACCCTAACAAAGTTTGAGAACGGATTGACAAGCATTTCAAATGTAGTTGGGTATGAGCCATGAACAAGAATAAATTATATGGCATGTCCGAGTTCTCAAGTGGAGGCAACTAGGAACCAAAACTTGATTCTCCTTAAGAGGAAGCTTCAAAAGACCCTCATGAACATGATTGTTCTCTAACAGTGTGAAAAAAATCCCATCTAAACTAAACTTTCTTGCCACACCAGATATCACATCAGACTTCAAATTTTTTCGTATTACACGAAGAGTCCAACTTTTTAATTTTACAATTGATTGGGGCTGTTAACAGGGGTATTCATTGAGTTTTACATGTTTTTTATTTTAATAACTGAAACAGATTTGTGGGGTACGTTGAAAGGAATCGTGGGTCTATAAATGAACACCCATTTTTAATGCTAAATACTCATTGTAAACTTTGGATTTTGTTGTAAAGCTTTTCATTCCAGAGACTTATTTAACGACACTAAAAAGGGCTTTATAACAAAGTGGACAACTTAAAAGTTTATTTTTTTACATTAAAAGAGTAGATAATGTCAAAACAATCCTATTCTACGGTTTAAAAAATATAATATCCATCTCCAAAATTAAATTCCCAAATCAATGAATATACGATTGTTTTGACATTAGTACTAAAAATAATTCAGCATACTTTTTAGGAAAAACTGCAATAATAAGTTTAAAATAATTACACTTTTATAATAAACTATTTGTTAAACCAATAATGTGGTCAATAATTTACACACAAAAAATGACTTCGGGGACTTTGAATGCAATCTAGATACACCACGTTGAGGTCGTGAATTTAGAAGTAAAGAATTTTCATCTTAACTTATTGAACAATTTTATATGCATGAAAGTTTTTTTTTACTAAGTTCATGTTCCAAGTGCATTTAAATGATTGCATTATACTTGGGTACAGCATTTTAATGCACTTAGAATAGAAACTAGAATTTTCCAAACTTATAACACTGACAAATGCAATAGTTTTATATGATTTAATTTAATCCGTTGATCATGCTGATGATTTAAACATGAAAGTCATGCTTCTATATAAGCGTGAATATATCACACAAGGAGGAAGCCTTTGTTAAAATTGAAAAGAAGGTATTGCAAAAACAGTCAATGAAAAAACTGAAAATACACATGGGGGATGGGGCTTAATCAACTCTTCTAACTATCAAAGAACTGTCACAGTAACACACATATGAAACTTCAAGGGCCGTAAGCTAAATCTTTATTGAGTTTTGGTTTGAAAGAACTGAAATTTAGATTGGTGAGAGAGATTGAAAGAGAAATTTATCTCTTTTTATTCAACATGGTAAGCCAACATACAAAATGAGTTAAACCAACCCCGGTAAAGAACCAAGGTTGACTAGCTCCTATTACATACATATGGTAGTTGACTAAGCTTCCTCTCTTATTATTTCTTGTCACCCACGTAACACCCATCTTAACTTAAGGAATGCTGCACCACCAAGTAAAGAAAATAAAATTAGCATCAACAAATGTTACAAGCACAAACATATCAAATTAGAATACACAAACAGTTTAAACAAGACTTACCTCTGGCAGTTGGTGGAAGGAGAGATGGGGATATTGACTACAACACCACACTTCCTTGGTAGATCAGAGGCAGCATCTGGCTTAAGGTTGGGGTACTTAGCAGCCGCGGCCTTCACACATTCACACGCCGCTTGTCGGTCCGGTTGAGCCGGAGTCATGGACTTCAAATTTCTCACTCCTCCACAGCAAGAATCAGTGGGGGTTCCACCTGCGGTCAGGTACGATATGCACGGGGCAAGTGCCGCGTCCACCTGACCGCAGTTGACCGCTGCCAACCCTGGCCTAGCCATAAACTGAACCACAGCTAAAGCAACCAACAAAGATATAACAGTGCCCTTCATCTTTTCTAGCTAGTTTTTTTTTTTTTTGGGTGATTGTTTGTAGCTGATCTCTTGCTTTTGTAGTACTACAATGCTCAAGATGGGAGGACATAAATCAAAATGATATATTAGACATGAATATTTTTTTTTATTACTACAATGCTCATGAATATTTTTTTTTTTTGGGTGATTGTTCTAATTTAGACATTATGAAAATAACATTTTTATTCTAATAATATGATATATTCATGTTGTAATTTAGACATTATGATTTTGTAAAATTATAAAAATAATATTAATTTTCATACATATGCACTCATGGGAATTAGAATAATCTTACTGCATAGGGTGCTTTAAGATTTATAGTTTTTTATTAACACAAGTGGAAATTAATACGAATCCCTAGCTTATAGTTTGTAATTTTTCAAGTTAAATGTATGTGCACTTATATGTACATGTTGAGAGTGCGCAATGATCCAAATGGTGTTAACTTATAAAATTCAGATGACAACCCATGCTAATTTTTTATTCTTTTTATGTCAGAACATGAAACAAGGTGATTATTGTGTAAAACTATAAATATGCATTCAAACCACAAAAGACAGTTTTTCAGGAATAATCACTTTCGGGCAAAACCTTTTATTCACTTTATGAAATTTACAAATCACAAATCACAACTTACAAATGTTATAAATGAATCTACACTGTTTTGACGAATCTCACGCAGGTGACCTTCATCTTCGGCAACTATGATCCTCGCAAGAATCACACAACTGCAGTCTTCATTCAATAATGATTCCCAAAAGAATTACCAGATCAACAGTGGTTATGCTTTCCCCACAAGATGTAATTCCGGTATGAAATTACGTGAGGGTGTCAAAGTGTACTCACAACTATATATGGAAGGTGATGTCCAGGAATCAAAAGTTGATTTCTCTTTATAAAATATGAGACTTTTTGCAGCAGGTCTACAGAAATTGAAAGTGTAAACATATTTTGAAAACCATACACGAAGCAGGTATTTGTAGAAGACATGAAAATCAAGGCAGCGCCAGTCGTTCGAACGAGTTTGATCACCTCTTCATTAGAATGAAAACAAGTTTCATTCGAACGACAAGCCTTTCTCGTTGAAACGTACTTTAAACGACCTTCTAACAACTTGAAACAGTATGCCCTCGATCGACGTTCGTTTGAAGTTGACTTCTAACGACCTTTTTAACGAGAATGCTCTTTCGTTCGAACGAGATTCTCATCTTATTTGAACGACTGTGACGAAAAACTAAAATATTTTGATGTCCAAAAATGCTTCATTTGTAAATCAAATTAAATAAAAACAACTCCTTATAATTAAACTACGAACTCCAAACATAAATTATACCATCATTAGGTGGAGTAGTGGAGCACGATGAAGATGTGTGTGCATGTTGAAGATGTGGTGGTGCACGTAGAGGATGCACGTTGGAGTTGCTGGATATTCGGATTTTTGACACTTCGTGATGATTGTGATAAGATGATGCAGAGTAACGGGATATGCCATAAAGTATGTAACCTAGATACCAGGGGCAATGTCTGAAATGTTACCTTGACAAATCTCCCCTTATGGCTATTCCGATACAAACATAAAAAATACGAATTGCCAACACAAATCTAAGACAAAAATTATTCTAATACCCTCCCAAAACCCACAAATGGAATGATATCAAAATACATAAATCTTTGAAATCTTGAACATCTTCAAATCCTCAATTCTCTCACTTTCTCTCAATATTTTTTTTGGGAACTTTGTCATAAGTGTACTTTGCATATACTCACCAGAGTGTACCTGCACACAATAGACAAAAAAATACATGTGATGTAACAAAGAGTTTGAAATATAAAATGATAATTAGAACTTATGTCTCCCCCATAAATCAAACTCCCGCTCCCCCATAATTCGTTCTCCACCTTTTATGTTGTCCGAAATAGAGAAAAAAGGAAAAAATAAAATAATAAATCGGAGTGTGTCACAAAAATCGAAGAATATTATCACAAATATAAGGCAATAAGTATTGTTAACTGATAAACTAATAAACATCCAAGCAACTATTTTTGATTTTTGAATTTTTAAATTTTTATAAAGTATAAAAATATACAAATACACCATGAACTAACATTCAGATAACCAAGTCGTGAAAGCGAAAGGAATGGGTGTAAACAAATTCGATAGGTAAATGAACTCAAAAAATCAAAACATATGTGTACGATGGATTTAAGATACTACTAACGAGTGTACTCAAAATCTTCCTTAGGTAGAAATAAATGAATTAATGTGATATTGACTCAATCTAATCAACAAATCAAAGTCTAAAATAATTTTCACACCAATAACGCCCAAAACTTGTTAATGTTTTTAGAGATTATATGGTATCTGCAAACCCATTGATCTTTAACTCCCTTAAAATCCTCTCATAATATAGAAATTCACTCAAAAGAATTTGAAGAAATTAATGCTCATGTGTAATGAAGCATCAATGTTCAAATCTAAATTTGGCCTCGCACTTATGTTCTTATGTGCTCTTAATCCTTTACGCTCTTTTATTTGCAAATGATGGATTTTCATTCAAAGTCAACATGTCTTTCGTAGCTTCTTTCCATTGCATAAAATTATACCAAATTTCCCCAAAAGTTGATTTTCAATTTTCCCAATCCGGGCAATGGTTCTTATATCCACTACCTTTATCTCATATGATATATTTTTCATTTTAGGCAAAATTGAGATAAGAACACCTTGACCAACATGTGATCGACAAGTGCAAAAATCACATAAATCCATGTACATGTGAATTAGAGACAATGAGCCAACATTTGGAAGGTAATCGTCCAATCACATCTCAATGAGTCCAACACATTATAAAGCACGTGGATGAAATGATGTCAAGTCTCAGAATACTATCAAAAATCACGTGGATAATGGAATGATATTGCGACTCGGCTATCTTAGATGTACATCCATGCAAGGTGTAAACAAACTACAAAAATCTTTTTATGTCTTTCAAAAATTTTATAAAAAGAAAATCTTTTACCTTTTTTATTTTTATTAAAAATCAAAAATATTTTTGTATTTTTCATTTTTCTTAAAAAGAAACTGAAAATATTTTTATACTTTTCATAAAATATGGAAAAGGAAAAACATCAATACAATGATAGTACACACTAGCAATAAGGATATATGTATGAGCATGAAAAACACCATATTCAAGCAAACAAGTTTTAACCTCAATCATTAGGCCCGAAGGAGCTCTTAAAAGAAAATGACATCCTATGAAATTCCTTCATCAAAACTTGTGAATTTTTGAGTAAATACTCTACTTGATCTAAAAAACTCTCAAAATTTCTCATGTGATGTGTGGAAGCATGCAGAGCAATATGTACGGGAGTGCGTACGGGGACTCGTGTAGTACCATATCGTGTAAGATACTTATGAGACACTCTCCCTAGGTTAAAGAAAAACTCCCTGAGACTACCCCTTTCCTTGAAATTGGAATAAACATACACGAGCTTAGCTCCACCTCTCTCAAAATGTCTAGGACGAGGTCTCCTATGTGGATTCAGATGCTTTGGTGTGTTAGGGCGAGGGTTATATGGATCTAACACAAACTCGAAAATGGGTTCGAGTGCTACATGGGAAGTGGACGTACCGTCATATGCTATTCCTAGCCTTTTAATATTACCCAAAGCGGGACCGAGGATCATCTTGACTACCTTTTTAGATGTGTCCTCTAAAGTGACTTTGACTTTCCAGTCAGGTTCAAAATCTCTCTCGAGTTGGATACACAGACGTCAAGTTTCTCACGAGTATCCAATGAAGATTGAAGATCTCCCGAAAGACTAGCTACGGTGTTGGTAAAATCACTATTTTCTCGGCCTAAGATGATCAACCGATCCCTCAAATATATCTTAACCTTCTTGAGTTGACTCACCGATGCCTCACACGCCCTCAAAACTTCCACCTCTCTATCCAAATCTAACACTCTAAGATACATATCTTTATTTAACTTTTTGGTTTTCATCACCTTGGTGTAAAAATTACTGAATGCTTTTTGGAGATCCCCTTCTCCCTCACTTTCCATCTCACCCTCACTATCACTAGAGTGTCTCGAAACATCATCAAGGATCTCACATTTACTTGTGTCCTTATTGTCGTGGGATAAACTAAAAGTACTCATGTGACTAGCCATGAAGTCGACATACGGTTCATGTGGTGATTCTTGCCCTGAATCAACTGACTCCATGTCACTATCAGTTAAAGTGGCTTTATTTAAAATCTCCTTTCCCTTTATCTTTCGTATAGTGATACACTCATATGAATTGTGCTCTTTACCTTCGCACTCAAAATAACTTATCTTTTCCCATTTCTCACCGCTACCCTTGACCTCATTATTATTTTTGTTTGTCTTAAAAATCTTTTTATTCGAAGAATTTTCTTTGGAAAATTTGAGAAACTTTTTTAAAAAAATTTGTAAACAATGCCAAGTCATCAACATTAAAATCACCCTCAGATATAGACTCAAAAACTCTCTCCTTTTTCTTCTTCTTAGCTTGAGTCTTTAAGGCTACCCGTATATCCTTAGGTTTAATGGTATTAGGAAACATATTTATCTCATAAGTCTGAAGGTATCCTAAGAGTTCTTTTAACCTAAAAGTGTCTAAAATCCCTTTAGAGTTAAGAACCATAACCGTGGGAATAAATCGGGAAGGGAATGACCTTAGAATCTTTTTAATGACCCTAGACTCAGAAATTTTCTCACCCAAATTAAAACTAGTCTTTACAATGTTCGACAACCTAGCATAAAATTCATCAAAACGCTAGAAATCTAACATGGTGATGGTCTCAAATTTTGTGGTCATGTTTTGATGCTTAGACGCCTTGACAACTTTGGTACCCTCATGTGTCAGGTAGAGGATATCGCATGCTTCCTTCGACGCAGTGCACGTCATGATGCGCCAGAACTCGTTAGGGGTGATGGCTCTAGAAATAGCACTAAGGCCGCGGGAGTTGAAGGTACTCTACTTAAGATCATCATTAGTATAAGAGGCGACATGTTTAGGAGTCTTAACATTACTGATTGTGGGTGGGGCCCACTCTCTTTCACATAATAACCAAAACCTCTCATCTTTGGCTTTTAAAGCGGATCTCATTCGGGATTTTTAATAGACATAGTTCGATCCATAAAAAATTATCATCCTATTATATAAGTTATCCATTAGAAAATTTATGATTTTTCAAAAAATAAATATCATAAAAAAATTTGCGAAAAATCAGGATATCACGATAATTTGGTGCAACATACTCTGATACCAATTTAAGAGTGTGTAATGATCAAATGGCGTTAAATTATTAAATTCAAATGACAACTCACACCAATTTTTAATTCTTTTTACGCTAGAACATGAAACTAGGTGATTATTGAGAAAAAATTTAAAATATGCATTCAAACCTCAAAAAGTAGCTTTCAGGAAAAATTCCTTTTGGGCAAAACCTTCTATTCACTTTATAAAATTTACAAATCACAACTTACAAATTTTATTAATGAATCTACACTGTTTTGATGAATCTCTCGTAGGTGACCTTCGTCTTCAACAAATATGATCTTCACAAGAATCACACAACCGCAATTTTCCTTCAGCAATGATTCTTGCAAGAATCACAAGATCAGTAGTGGAGATGCTTTCTCCACAAGATATTATTCCATTGTGAAATTACATGAGGGTTTCAAAGTGGATTCACAACTATATATTGCGGGTGATGTGTGTGAAACAAAAGATGTTTTTACTTTATAAAATATGAGACTTTTTGCAATTAGTTCTGTAAAAATTAAAATTGTAAAAGTCTTCTAAAAATCCTACACAAAGCAGGAATTTATAGTAAAACACGAAAATCAAGGCGGCCCCAATCATTCGTATGAGTTTGATGCTCGTTCGAACGAGATCAACTCTTTGTTAGAATGAAAGTAAGTTTCGTTTGAACGACAAAGCCTTCTCGTTTATATGTGAACCTTCTAATGACTTGAAACAGTACGCCCTTGATCGATGTTAAAAGTATACTTTTGACGACCCTTCAAACGAAAACTCCCTTTCGTTCGAACAAGACTACCATTTCGTTTGAACGACTCTGGTGAAAAACTAAAATATTTTTAAGTCCAAAAATGCCTCATTTACAAATCAAATAAAATAAAAACAACTCCCAATATAATTATAAATAAACTATGAACTCCAAACATAAATTATACCATCATTAAGTGGAGTACTAGATCACAATGAATATGCGCGTGACGCAAGTTGATGATGTAGTGGTGCACGTAGAGGATTCATGTTGGAGTTACGGTTCGAATCTTTGACACTTCATAATGATCGTGATGACATGATGGAGAGTAACAGGAGATGCCATAAAGTATGTAACCTGGATACTAGGGTAATGTCTGAAATGTTGTCCTACATATTTTCCTTCTTTTTATATGCATCGTCAATCCATGAAGTACGTTCCAAATTCCAATATACGTTGTTAAGATGTATGTTGGAGAGCCTCATTGTCATACTAACATGTACACTCTCCTAGGCATGTAAATGGGTTAGGTTTAGTAATATTTCCATATAATATTTATTTACTATAACATTGTTATACTAAAGTCATATTTTCATATCATATTGATATGAACTTCAACAATTTTAGTGCATTACTTTTGTTTATACATCTGAAATGGAGACAAAAAATATGATTAGAATAAAAATGTTTTTTGTTTTCTATTTTGATTGCTTTTGTTTATTCTTTTCTCTATGGTTTTATTGAACTTTGAATGTACTTAAAAGGTGTATTAGTAAATGACTTATAGATATTATTTCTAGGGTGTATATATAAATTGGCTAAAGTTTATATATATTATTTGAGTTCTTTTATAATCATGTTTCTCGCATTAGATCAATATGTTTTGAGTACTATGCATATACGGAAAATTCAATGGATTGTGCTCTTCTAATTTTATTGACCAGTTAATTTTCTTCATTTTATCCAATTTCGCTGTAGTTCATATTTTTTTTTAAGTTATAGTGTTGAGTTTTTAGGATTGCTTATGTTAGAGATCTAGAGTTAAACACAATAGAATTGCGAACATTACCATTGAAGTACATGCTCAATTTTAAATGAATATAACTTTCTCATCTTGACCTCTTCAATAACTTTGAGATTTAAAAAGAATTTTCAGATTTAGGGGTAAACCTTTTCATATTAAGAATTCCTCGGATTAGCAATTTGAATTTGGAATATTGATTTCACATGTGTGGTTTTATGAAATAAAGTTTATGGTTAACATATTGATAGCGCATGTTCTTATGGGATCGATTTGTGTTGTCGTTGGAACATAAGATTTTCATTAGGTATTTTGTTCTAAAACAAGTCGGGTGTGATATAAATTTTATTTTCGTATGTAAAACATATGACGAGATATCATTTGGGATTCCATGTTTCGATTATTAAATGGGTTTCAAATAAAGTTATTGGTAGTGCATTATTGTCATCTTCTTAGGGTTTTTTCTTCGTATTAATTGCGAGATTACTTTGCCTTTATGTTATTATAATCTCAATTTAATTTTGTTATTTCGATTAGTTATGTTTTTGATAAAGTAATAGGTATGAAAAAATATTTTTACATCTCTGGCTCTCTAAACTTGTATAAAATAATTGTTGTTAATATTTTTATTTTCTATGTCACATTTGGTGGATGAATATGGGCACACAGTTTAGTGTATATATATTATCTTTTAATAACAGGGATTATGGCAAAACTATCTCCAATTTATCTCACTATTAGTTAGGTTAAAGGAATCTCTTATAATAAAATTACTTTTTGTGTAGTGATATTTTTATGTCCAATAACTAATTAAATATATATGTATGCCCGTATATATGATTGCATAATTCGTTCTCTATATTTATGCACTTTATTTTTAGGTAATATATGATTAAATGATTTGGTGTCATGGTTTTCTACTCTAATTGTAATTAAACTATGTTGGACGTTATCGGTTTAGCTTTAATTATAAAAATAAATGAATATAATTTTAGTTGAGATGATAATATGTCAGGAATCCTTTTTATAATCCAAATACAACGATGATTATACATAGAGACCGTGAATCACACGAGTTTTCATCTTGTATAACTCTATTTTGATATATATACAATTGCAATTAAACCCACTTCATATAAATACATCAACAATTGATAAACTAGCCTATTTATATAGATAAACAATCTACACAACCAAATGGGCCCAATCTTAAAACTTAAAAGGCATATATATGTTTCAAATTAGGTTAAGATCAACGATACAACTCGAAATACAAATCATGAGTTTAAACCTTCTTTCACCAGGTAACATTATGAACAAATCCTTAAACTTTGAAAACTCATTAAAAAAAATCAATAGAGAAACTAAAATGAATTGGAAAGCCCTAAAGGTAATAACTTCCTTAAGGAGTGAAAATGTAGGTAGAAGAGAGTCACGAGAGAGATAACAAACTGATAAAATGGGAAAGCCCTAATTCGTCGATCGTGGTACATCTAGGGCATATAAACGAAGTTAACGATTTAATATCAAAATCAATATTTACTCATATTCAAAAACAACAATAGTTAGAAAGATATTACGAAAACAAACGACACTTTAGAGATGTAAAATGAGAGATATATTGAGGGTAAATAGAGCATGGGTATTTCTTCTTGGAGTGGTGAAATGGTGGAGCGGTGAAGGACGATCAATTTTTTATCGAAATCTAGATACATCCCACGATTGAGGAAAATGATTAGCCTAAGGATTTTTTTTTCTTTTTTAGAGTGAATGGACCCCACATTTCTCTCGTTTCCCCCAATTTTCGCGTGCGTTTCCCAAGTAAAAGCCACATAAAAACTCTACATATCTTTTATTGCGATTATAAAAAAAATCAATGACATCGCAAGACTGAGAAAAAAGCCTTAATCAATTGTTAACCGAAATTAATATGGACAAGTGTGAAGCATATATCTCATTCTCTAATTAAATGACATATATATTTTTTAAACTATCATTGAAATTATCTTTTCTTGTGGTGTTTATTGGAAATTTTGGGTACTATATTACGGATGGATGTAATATTTAGTGTTTGTGAAATTCATGCCGATCCAAAACGTTAGTTTACACCTCATGTGTTTTTATGTTAATGTTTAATAGAGATATGTAATGGAGACATCATTTCAATAAAATACTAATGCATGAATGATAGGAAATAATTAACTTATCAACATAAAAATCCATGCAACTTGTAATACCCATGCCCAATGTTTAATTATTTTCCCCACGTAAGTTATAGTAATATGAAAACCCTTGGGAAATAGATCATTATAATTGGGTTTGTGCCTCTAATTGACAGTTCTTCAAGTAGTGGTGGTAACTGTGGAAGTTTTGGAATGAAAATTAGAAAATTGAGGATTGAACGAGCCGAGGGTTGTTCAAACAAAATTGTTGTTTCGTTCAAACGAAGATAGGTGTTTTGAACGAGAAGTCCAAGTTATTCGAAGGTCGTTTGAAGTGAAGATCGAACGAGGGTAAAATGAGACCCCACTGTTAGATTTAGGGTTGTGTTTCGGCCGGATCGGATCGAAAAATGACCTTTCGAAAAAAATTCTAATTTTTTCGAAAATAAAATATTTGTTCCAATTTCCTATCCAATTTTTTCGAAAAATCAAAAAAGTTTCCGAATTCGAAAAAATCGGAAAATCAGAAAAATTCAGAAATTCAAAACATATACTATAAATTCAGAAATTTTGGAAATTCGAAAATTTCAAGAAAATTAATATAGGATTTTCGTTTACTCGAAATTCTCATTTTAAAGAAATCGAATTTTTTTTTAACCTAACATTTAAATATGTAAGGATTTAACCATTTTTTTCATTTGTGAGGATATAACGATATTCTCCTTTTATAGAGGACTTTTTTGGCCCTTTCTTCCTCTCCTAGCCGATGTGGGACACATGAGAATGTTTTAAAAATTTAGAAAAATTGGAAATCGGAAAATATTTCGGAAAAAATCTAAAATAATTAAGAAAAATCGGATCGGCATAGTTTTGCAAAAATCGAATCTGAAAAATCGAAAAATTCAAAAATTTAGAATTATTTCCACTTTTCGATCCGATTTTTTTTGGAAAAATCGAAAATCGGAAAATCAAAAATCGAAAACCTTATATACGTTCCAAAATCGGAAAATATCGGATCGGATATCGAAAAAATCAGAACGTTCGGAAAAAACACAACCCTAGTTAGAATTCATTATAAGGTTGTTCGATGGCCGTTCAAATGAGGTCCCTTTCTTATTTGAATGAGGAATCTTTTTCGTTCGAACGAGGTTGCCTAGAAATTTTAAATCGGGTTATCCTTGTGTGTTGTTATATTTTGGATTGTTGGATCGATGACGTGTCGAGTTCTGATGAACCCAAATTGGGAAAAATGGGATTTTAAACTTTGTAGGTGTTTTATAAGGTTTTGTTTGGGTTATTTGTGGGTCATTTGGATTGTGAAGAAGAGAGAGAGTGGGGGATGGGTCTTCCACCATTTTTCGCATTTCCCCTTCTTTCACCACCACAAACCACCATGCCACCACCAAGTATCCACCTTATACCACTATATTTTACATGTAGTTCACCATATTTAATCCCAATACACCCATTTCCGCCATTGTGGGACAAATCTACGAATTTTGGAGGTGTTCTTGGGGGGTTTTAGAGAAGACAAAGATGGAAGATTTATGGAGATTGAAGGGGGTTTTGCTTAGAGTTTTTATGGAGGTAAGCTTTATGGAGCTTGGCAACCTCCTTAAGGCCACCTTAGGAGGTGGGGGTTTCCATCATCTTCTTCCTCATCGACAATTTTTGGAGCTACTTTTGAGGTGGGATAACTCTACTCTTATTTTAAGACTCTATTTTGCGTATTAGTAGTCTTGTAGGTAGAATTGAAGAGTAGGATGCATTATGATATAAGAATGACATTTCTTCTTCTTTGTAAAAAATAGTTTTACAAAATGGGTTTCAATGGTTTTAAGTAAATTGATACATTTTATGAAAACTTGGCATCAAACATTATTATGGAATAAAAATGTTGAAAAAATGCTCATTTTATGGGAAACAATTTGTGAATAAATGTTACAAAGTTTTCTTGTAAAAAATTGAGATTTTATAAAATTGGACAGTTGTTGCAGTATTAAAGAATAATAAAGTCCTTTAGTCTTGAAAAATGTATTTTGCTATTATTATGAAATTGCTAGAGTAAATTGCATGTTAGACCCATTTGATAGGATTTTTGGACTTAAAATCCATCTTCTCATACTTATAAACTTGTAGTATTTTAAGGTTGAACATATAAATAAGTCTAATGGGGGTTTTATTGTGTTTAAACATGAAATATAATGAAGTAAAATTTTCGGCTCTTAAGGTGTGTGAAAAGGGTGTTAAAAATGTGAGAAGTGTAAGATTTCAAAACTACATGAATTCATAAAGAAAATTGTATTTTTCTTATAAAGTAGTCTTAGATGTTCAATGAATTATTGAAAAAGAATTTGATGAAATAAATAAGTTTCCAACTTGATAAAAATGTTACTCCAAAATTTTAAGAAAGTGTTAATATATTAAAAAACACTCAAGAAGTTAGTGTGGGTAACTTAATGGTGTTTTGGAAAATAGGACTTATGAAAAATAGAGGAAAAGACAAGTTTGAAAACAAATGGGTAAAATAATAATTTTACGCATAGCGAAGAATTTTTTATCAAATAAAAATATTGGAAAATGTGATTCACAAAATGGACCTAAATGAACATGATTTTGGAATAAAATCACTATTAGAGTAAAAATGACAACAATGATGATTTTTAAAGTGTAACACAAGTATGGGTGAAGCCTGAGCTCTTGGCTTCGGTCGGAAAAGGAAAAAGAGGAAATAATGTGGCACTTACAAAATTTTAAAAACATTAATAAGGATTCGGATGATACCGGGAATAACTGAGAAGGGTCAGAGCCTTGGGGTGAAAGATCCAAAATCACTGACCAGAGAATATGATAACATAGCCAACGTTGTGGAGCCCGTTAAAGTATGCGTATATTAAAAGATTTCAAAGAAAAAATAATGAAAATGGAATATATCAAGAAATGGGTTGTGTCGTGAATATATAAAAATCGAACCTAACTAGAATGAGTTAATAAATATTTCAGATTAGGGTAAAATGGACAAGTAATGTGAAAATTGATTAATGTGCATAAGGTAAAGGAATGGTAAAGTGAAGTGATTAAATGAGTGGTTAACCTAAGGAGGTTTGACAGATAATTAATACAATGGTGTGTTGAAGAAAAGTTTTCAAAGGAAAAATAAGTATTTTCCGACAAAATAATTACGTATGCTGAAAGAGTGATTTTTAGTAAAAATATTAACGTGGATTGGTACAAATAAAGTGGGTAATTTCGATGAGAGAAATGATTTTCTTTAAACAAAGTGTATTTGTTCAAAGTATTTAATCGGGTATGTTAAACCATAAAATGCATGTTAAGTTAAGAAAAATGGAACTATTTATAAGATTAAGGTGAATTAATCGGGCTAAACAACATTTTTGGAATAAAACGGTTTCATGCAAATAAGTGTATATATATAAGGTAGTTGCATGTGCACGTAAATATTAGGTGTTAGAGTCTTCTTTCTGTCGTTCGATTCTATACTGCATTCTTGTATTTTGTAGGGCTCATTTGATCATCTTTGTTATGACAGGCTGGGTGCAATTCCTTATTTTGAGAGCGTTATATAAGTAAGTATTCTTCTTATTTTACGTTACTAGCTCTGCATGATTGAATTCCGGGGATGCTGCCCATGGGTTCCTCACGTATTTTGATTTAAAATGGAAATCTCATGCTAAACAAGTGAAATATTAATTAAATAAAACTGGACTAGCAATATTATATGGGTTGTATCACTATACTTCACACCTAACGCCCGGGTTGACCACGGGTAACCCATAAATATGGGTCAGGGCATTACAAATGGTATCATTGCTTTAGGTTAAAGGTTCCTTTTGAAAGTGACGTGGTGAGGTCGGTATTGGATCTTTTAACGTCGATGTTGATTTTGGACTGGTCACGCTAGATTGGTGATGGTTTGAGTTCGTACTCTCGACGGTAAGGATAAAGAGATGTGTTCGTTGTTGAATGGCATGAGACCACGTTAGTTATCGTTAATTGCTTATGCACTTCCGATTAGAAATGTTAGTGATTTGTGAGCGTTTGTGAAAACCAAAAGATGCGCACCACAATTTTAGTGTGAGGTGATGGTGTGTCAACCATTGATGACGTGAGAGGCCAAATAAGATGCTAAAAATGAATGAAGACGTCCATTGAACTAAAAACATGAATTTTATAAAGCCAATGGCTGAGATTAAGTGACTACAATTTCATTACTAAGAAGTTTTAGTTGTGATATAGATGTATTGAGTTCCAAGGTGCAGTACTTTCAGATAGATAATGATGATGATATAATTAGATGAACTCGATCCTTAGGGATGTGTACTCGGTCGAGTTGGTAGATTAATACTATGGTAAGTAAGTATATTGGTGACTGTTTATCAGAATTTGTACCTCATAAGGTATGATGAGAGTTAGGGTAAATTGTGGAAATTATGTTATGTATGCAATAATGATGATTGAGGAGACTCGGGAGTAAACTTTAGATAGTCTTCCATGCTGGGGTTTTAGAAACTATGACGCAACTTTGAGGAATATGATCATTAGTGATGTCGGTGATACTGACTTAGAGGTTTATAGGTTATAGGCAACGTCATGTATCTGACCAGAACCCTTATTAGTGTTAGTCCATGATTTGGTACGTGGCTTATGGCCACAACCGTTTGGTACGTGTCAAGGTTTATTTTAGTAGCTTAATTAATGGCTAGATGCGAGATAATCCTAGCATAAATGTGGTTTATGGGTATCTTTGAGTGTCTGTGGGATTAATTATGTGTGAGGTCTTAAGGTGTTAGATGGTTAACTTGTGACATATATAGAAGATCTTAGACTGATGTCTTTTCAAGCACCTAGTAATGACGATGTGCGTATTGAGAAATTTATAAAGCGCACTTTTGTTGAGATGATGAGATTTTATTCGATTTTGAGGAATTTTATGTGGAGTATGTTTGGTGTCCTTAGAAAAACCAGTTCAGTTTGGCATGAAGGAGTACCAGAGTCCTGGTGATGATCATAGTGAGGATCAGGTAATGACCTTAGGTTATTGGTAAACATTTAAAAGATTCGAATAATTTAAATGTCGGGTACTGTCATCCGAATTAGCATAGATGGGTTATGTAACCTTCTAAGAGAAATTGGGAGCTTTTTTTGTGAGTGGGTATGATGCTCAGGTATCATAGAATGACTAATTATAAGTGGTGTGACAACTTGATTTTGAGAAGTACTTGGAAATGTATACGGGACTTAGATTGATGATGTCATATGGAGACTTTAAAATAGCACCCCTAAAAGGGGGATATCAAAGCATGATAAAATATTGGTATATGTCGAAAGTTTAAGTTAGGATAGCCCTATCAATATAGGGAGTAGTTCTTGGCATGTCTTACCAATTCGGTACGGATTAGAGGATGTAGCCTTGTGTGGTACTTACAACCCTTGGAATGCCGAGGACGACCGGTGTAGCCGTCACATAGATTCAATTTAGGTAGGACTTGGAGATAATCTTAATGACAACCTTGTGTAGTTGAAGGTTAATTATAAGGTGAATGTTTCTCTTAACGGGGTTCCTCCTAAGGATACGTTGGGATGCGATCACGGTATTACAATGACCTAAGTATGTTAGGTTGGTCACGATGTCACTAAAGATGTTGATAAGGTCGGCTCGACAAAGGCGTTAGGCATTTGACACCTGGAGTGATTTGTGTGTGTCGAGGATGTAAGGGGGACAACCTTATTCCTAAGAAGGTAAATCTAGAGTTTGTTGTAATACCCCATGATTTTTGGGTTGATAATTTAATTATTTTTGGGAGAAATAATATTGATTTAAATTCAAGAATTTTAAATTTGGCAATTGAGGTCAAAATTTGAGGATGTTAGAAAGTATTTCGAATGATGATTCTGACTGTGCGGTTGATTCCGGATGGGTCGAGATAGTCGAAATGACTGTACTTGGGTCTTATTTGGGTTCAGAAAAATTTTAAGTGTGTTTCACTCAAACTAAAGTAACCGAGTCATTTAAAGTGTGTATTGTCATTTAAAGTTGGGTATTTTGGAGTTAAAGTTTATTAAGCCTATGTGAGAAGCCAATCTCATTTAGAGAAAAGAGAAAACACTAAAGAGAGAGAGAAGAAGAAGAAAGGAATAAGAGAAAGAGAAGAAAAGCTTGGGAATTCCGGCTATTACGCTATTTTAAGGGAGATTCAACCTTTACGACTTTGAGGCAAGTGATTAAACTTGCTAAATAATTCATGTGAGTAATTTATTTCATGATTTGTGGATAAATTTATGGATTATTGGTTATAAATGTTAAAACCTAGATTTTGGTTAAATCTTGCATTTGGGGTGTTTATATATGGATTTCAGATTGTAAATTAATGTGGTTAAGTTATTTGATAAGTGTTAATATTAGGAATATAATTGGGTTGAAGATTGGAGGTTAGAAGTTTGTATTTTGAGGTTTTTGGAATGTTGGAGTTCTTTCAAAATGAGGGATGGCCGAGATACCTGCTATGGCCGATCGACCTCGCCTAGGGGGCCGGTCGATCAAGCCTCACGGGAAAATCTTACTGCCTTCTTTTTTAGGCAAAATTGGAAACCGCGGTCGATTGGGGGTCAGAGGCCGGCCGACCGATCCTCTATTTTTGGTCCAAGTTTGGGATTTCAATTGTACCCTCTTTCTTTTCGATTTATATTTATGGACCTTCTTAGTTATTGTATCATAGAGGGTTAGGTGATTATATCAAGGGATTGATGACCTTAGAATGGTGAGAAGATGTTTGGGGGTCTAATGTTGATGGAATTGAGTGTGTAGTGCCTCTCTTATTAAGGAAATGAGAGAGAACCAGTAGATAATTAGATGATGTGTTGGGGTCGTATTGAGTTATTACGAGAGAGTACGAGTTTGAGTTATCGTATCGATTTAGTGGGGAATCCTCTTAGCATCGAGGTTTCCATTTGGGGATAATTCTGGTTTATTGGTGTGTATTTGGATATAGATAGTATCCTTAATGTAGATAGAATTGGGAGACTATTCTTACGAATAGGTGGAATGGATGAGTAAGTTTCAAGTGATGGGTCATCTTATGAAATAAAAATGCGAAGGTATGCGAGTTAGCAACGGTTAGTATAACGAGGGTATTATACTTATAAATGAGTTTACTTTTTTTTTATACACACGAACGTAAAAGAGAATGTATACCTATATGACGTGATGTAAATACCTTGTGTGATGGTTTGCATTTATATGAAGTTGTTGTATATATATATCTAGTGTGAATGATATATATATTTATTGTTTGAGCATACCCTCCAGTGCTATCATTGGAAGTTGCGCGATGTGGGTGAGGCTCCTGGCTTGAGGAGCAGGGTGTGCATAGTTCCCAGGTCATAGTCGTCCTTTATTTATTGTGTTGTTTTATTCCGGGTGAGAAGTCTCGGGTATGATTCGTTCTCACCTTCAGGTTCGAAGCTATGACTGCTTCCTATACATTGTGATTGGTTTTATTACCATGGTAGTGTGATAATAATCCGATATATGGTAACCCGGGATAAAAGCGAGTGATTACTGGAAGATGATAGCCTTGTGAAGTATTTTATATCCATAACTAATCGGTTTTGGATATTTATACGTACGCTAAGCGTGTTATGTATACTTAATTCTTGGGATTAAATGATTGTTCTTTGTAACTAGAGTAATGTTACAGACCCAAAATGGTTTAAAGCATTATCTTATTTATGTGATTAGAGATTATTTGCTCCCCATATGTATTTGTAGTTTTGTGTTGGGTATCGAGGGCGTAATGGATCTCGATGACCAACATTGTCAGGGAGTAGTGTATCGGGGGGTTCGTTGTTTAGATTTTGCTTTACGAGACATCCCATGCACGAAACGCAGTGCAATGTTGGGAGTGGGAAAAAGTTTAGTCCTTAGTACTGAGATTTATATGTTATAGGGAAACAGTGATTTATGAGAATAACTAGAGGAATATTTTAAATAAGTAGTTGATGTTATATGCGTCGTGCATTGAGGGCATAATGAATCTCGATGATCAACAGTGCCAAGGAGTAATGTATCGGGGGGTTCCATGTTTGTATTTCGCTTTGCAAGACGTCCCACTTACGAAACACAGTGAAATGTTGAGAGTTGGGAGAAGTTTAGTCCTTAGCATTTTGATGCTAATAACTCGTGTAAGTTAATAATTAGAATCCGCTAATTCTAGTAAGAATTATGTATATCTATAATTATATGATAAATAAGTTTAGATGCATATTTAGGTTAGGGTAGAATCGGAAGTTTGTGGTTATGTTTTAGATGATAGGTTAAGCAAGTGTGGATTAGGTACAGGTTGGATTAAATTGTCCCTAGAAAGTGTTGGGAAATTATTTGAGGACCATGTGCATACGTTTAGGGGCGCGCTCTGGTTGAGGGGTGAGTTGAATTTTCAGGAGAGTGCGACTCCACTTTAATCATGTTATAGTGTATTTATAATTATTATGCATTTTAATTCACTTGCTAAAATATTTTCACACCTCGGGCTCTGACCCGTTTATATTTTTCTCCTTCTATATATATTGTATTATTTTAGGTGTTCCTCCCCAAGGACGCTGTAATACCCCGTAATTTTAAATGACTTTTAAAATGGTTTATATTTTAAATTAATGGATTAATTGGATTTTATTATTAATTAATTCATTCGGGTTTTATCCGGACGGTGGATATTAAAATGGATGATTCTGAATATTACTTAAAGATATTTAGGTAATATATGAATGTGATGTCATTGATATGACTGTATGATATAAATTCGGTAATTTATATTTTTAGTCAGACGCGGTATGGGACGTGTCGGGACTAGTTTATTAAATTAAAAAGGAAATTTATTTTCTATCGACCTTATAGTCATTTCGACTGCGCCGTTGCGTCCGGAAGGTTCGAAATAGTCAGAAAAGTCTATTTGGATGTTAATTTTGAGTCTCGGATCATTTGGAAATGAATAGACAACCCGAAAGGGAATTTTGGTCATTTTTCTAAAGGGGATGAATAGTGATTTCGGATTTGGTACTATTATAAGTATTGGTAGATTAAGTGTATGGGGGTTATTCATTTCCTCTACACAAAATAGAGAAGTCATCTTCCTAGAGAGAGTGAAAGAGTGCTTGGGAAGGGAAAAGCCTACTTGGGAAGGAGAAGAACAAGAACCAAGGTTCACCACCACCAACAACCACCGGAGTTTGACCGGAGAAGGGACAACAAACTGAAATATACTACACCAAAGGATCAGACCTTCAGTAAAGGCAAGTGTTTGATAATTACAACTTAAGTTCGTATATTGTCCATGTTAGAATAATTATGAAAAGAGATGATTTTCTTGTTTGGAAGACATAATGGAGTTGTTATATGGTTTTATAGAAACTGAAATAATATAGGAAGTAAACTTATATTATAGGATGATATTAATCCACGAAATGATCATGAATATGTTGAAGAAAAATCTGAAAAACCATCGTAGTGTTCTTGAAGTTAATATGTTGATGATTTTCTGGAAATAAGGAGAGAAACATGCTTTTAGTCCAATCCCTTGATGATTCTAGGATGTTTAGAGTATTGGAAATCATTCATATATGTTGATATATCATGTAGAAATAATTATAACTCAATTTGGAGGTTAATATGAAGGTTTGAATGAGTAAAAATGGTGAAACCCGTAGTTGCAGAAAATGCAGAAAACCAGGCTTGGACCTGAGGGATCGATCAATCGACCCCTGCCTTCGATCGATCGACCTCCCCAGAATATGTAAAGTTGTTTCTTTTAAATGTTGATTCAAATCCCAAAAATTTTGTGGATCTTTGGTGATTATTATTTGGATATTATGAGACTTTGAAAATATCAGTAAACCCTTGATAATATTTGAATTAATTTGATTTGGATTCAAGTGATTAAAATGATGAAAATTATATCGAATGGAATTTCGGTTGCTAGATTCATTTGTTAAATTCTAAATGGAGATGTATGAGGATTAAAAATAGGACCAGTAGGGGTGATTGAATGTAACACCTGGGTATCCTTAAGTTTATAAGAGGGTTTAATCTTAAGTGAAAGAAGATGTGTTTATAAGAGATTCGAAACTATCAGTTTTAACCTTAATTAAAAGGAGAACTAAACTCGTAGTAATTCGGGAGAAATGATGTTATGGACCAGTAGGATATTAGTGACTTATTACTGAATATATGTTGAGAAAAAACCTATTTGAATCATGTGTTTGAAGTGAGGGTAGCCTTAGGGTTACAATTTGAACATCAAGGACTGAGTTTAAGCTCAATGGTGATTTCGTAAGGATGAAGTGTAATACAAGAGCGTAGTGGTGTGTCTCCTGGATAGAGATGGGAGTTTAAAACACATTTGGTTGAAAGAGGGTATGAGGTTATCTCGATCGCATAGTTGAAGTTGTCATACCTCCTCGATCGACAAAGTTAAGTAGTAGTGTATTGGAGGGGTTCCTTGTTTGGATTTCGCTTTGCGAGACGCTCCACGCATGAACCTTAACGACGTCGGGAGTGGAGAGATGTTATAGGATGCGAGGATAATTAAATTATGAAGTAACGATATGATACGTGGAATTTAAAAGAGATATAATGCTACGTATGGGAAATATCTTAGGGTAGTGATAATTACCTTATTGATATTATATTATAGGTATGATAATACCTATTTGATTGATTGATGATTTATGTGTATGACATACCTATCTTACTTGCTATCGGTGGGAGGTTTGCGCGTGAGGGTAGTCATATCTCGATGAATCCATGGGATCTTTGATTTGTCGCTCGAGAACATAGGTCTATGAAAGACTTATCGGGGAGTTGATAAGTCCGCTGACTGTGGGTACGTAGGTATGTGCGTGACCCATGGATACGAGAACTATGTTCGCCTCCAATTTGTTTGTTGTTTATCGTGGTTCGTGGAATCTTACCGAACCTGTAGTCCCCTATTCGGCGACCTGCGATGATGGGACATGATAGCAGAGTAATGCATTGCACCGCAGCTGTGACTCGGGGTGCTGTATTATATATGAATATATATATATAATGGATTAAATGATTGAATGGATATTGTGGTTAAATCTATCTACGGTGATAATTGTAGATAACGGTGAATAGAGAAAGATAATGGAATTAAGTTAACGAATGTTTATGCTTATAGAATTGAAAAGCTTAACTTATGTTAATGGGAAAAGATTCATATTAATGAGTAATGACTCATGTTAATGAGAAACGATTCATATTAATGAGTAATGATTCATGTTAATGAGAAACTGATCATATGAAGGAGAAATATAAATGAATAATAATGTGACGTATGGTATGGGACATACGGGGATTATGATATGGGAATGGAATTATAATATGGAGACTAGAAAAGAGGAACCATTAACTAGGAGGTTAATAAGAAACGTTAAGTGTGCACTCTAGTTGAGAGGTGAGAATAGCAAGTGAGAGTTGGATCTAACATGTACATAATAAATGCTTTATTGCACTTGTTAAATACTTGTTGTTTTAAAAATCATCTACACATTCGGGCTCTGACCCGTTTCCTTGCATATTTTCTCTTCTATTGTATCTCTATATCAGGTGTCCATCAACAGGGACGCCAACCTTAGTTGATTATGACGAGCTATGGAGCTATGGAGTTTTGCTTAGAATCCTATCACCTTTTTGATTCACAGTATTCTTAGTTAGGGCATGTCGCCCAAAGGATTCAGTTATCTTTTCTATCAAGGTCAAATAATATTGTATTCGGAACGTTTTAATACATTTAACATTGTTGGGATTATTGTAAAGGATTTATATTATTTGGGAATGTTTATTCCAATTGCATTTAAATTATTTTGTGTTATTTATTGTGTTATCAGTGTTGTGGAATAAAATGTGTAGTGTTATTCTTAAACTGGAAATGGATTTTGTTAAATTAAAATTTGGAAAGTTTTTAACACCAGCTTAATTGAGTATTGGGTGAGTTGTAAATGTTTTCGACAGTGATGCTAAGAATGAGCCAACTGTATATTCTATTTTAATTTGGTATGGGACTGGCCACCCGGTATTTAATTAGGCGGGGTGTTACAGGTGGTATCAGAGCATCAGGTTCTAGTGTCCTTTAGGATCTGTACGGCTTACTGTGTTTTCAGCTTAGCGTTCTTTGATGTAGATCCCTATGAGTAGGATTATTTCTTTTCTATTTACGCCTACAAAGGTACGATGACTGCGGCCGAAGTTACTGCAATTGTCGCTCAGGCAGTCAATGCAGTTTTAGCTGCTGTTCAGCAGGCTCCAGCACCGGCACCGGTTGTGCCACCCGCGCAAGGGAAAGTGTTTCCTACTGTATGGGAACGAGCGAGGGATGCCTTTCAGAAAGCGCACCCACCTGAGTTTCAGGGAGGATCAGATGTTGTGACTGCTAGCTAATGGACGAAAGATATCCAACGACACTTGAGAATGATTGAATGCACTGAGGTTCAACGTCAAATACTAGCCACATTCAAGCTAGTAGGGGCGGCTTTGCAATGGTGGGAAGCTACGACCACTATGGAGGAGAGGGACACAATGACTATCCAAAATTTTTGGATACGGTTTGATGGGAAGTATTTTCCTTCTGCCATCCAGACAGAGATGAGGCGGAAGCTACTTGATTTGAAACAGGAAGAGAAAACGGTGGCGGAATATGAGGAAGAGTTTACGAGATTAACTAATTTCGTACCAGCTGAAGTACCTACTGAGGAGAGGAGAGTCCTAATGTTCACTGATGGGTTGAACTATAAAATTCGCCAACATTTATTGGGGAATATTTCATTACGTACGTATGGCAGATGAGGGCCATTGGACAGATAGCGGAGATCGTACTTAGGAGGTTATGAAGTATGGCCGAGTATGATGACCGTAGTCGAGGTCACCCCTATTATGGAAAAATTGAGGAGAGTCATCAGTAGAAGTTCTTGAAATGCGTAAATTGTGTAAGTTCCCTCACGAAGGCAATATATTGAAAGGCTTGGGTATATAGTGGAGTGTGGTTAACTAGAACTGAAAATTTGGGGTAAAGTTTTTCTTGATTCATCGGAGCAAATTTATAATATTGAGATTCAACAACCACCACCCGCGAATGAGGGTATGTTTTCTATCTAAGGATTATGAAGCGTATATTGATTTTGTTACGATTAATGTTGTGTGGGCAAAAGGGTTGCTAAACTTAGCCTATAACACTGTTATTTACGTAGACTCACTGAGGGGTGTGGGACACCTTTATATTACATGTTATCACGTGGGTTTGATTTTTATCATGGGATTACTTACCTGGGGCATGTCCGAGCGTGAAATGACTATCGGCATGCATTGACTTGTGGTATATGAGAGCATATGTCTGCATCTTGTCTTCTATAAGAGAGTAGATGCGTAGACCCTATTTGAAATCGATAAAACCTAATTTTTGTTTTAAATCGATAAACCTGATTTTTTTTTTATAAACCAAATTTTTATATATTATTGACTAAGGACCTTAGGAGTTTCGATGACCGACTACTTTAGGAAGTAGTGTATCGGGGTGGTTCCTTGTTTGGATTTCGCTTGAGAGACACCCCACGCATGAAACTAATAACCGTTGGGAGTCGAAATAAGTTAGGTCTTTGGGAAACGAGTTTATAACCTTTGCGAAACTTTTAATATTGAAAGCGGTACGAGAGGGTGTATGGGCGCCCTGGATGATTGGATTGTTGTATTTTTCATAATTGTGAAAAAGGTAAGTAGTTGAAACTATATGGTGAGGCTTGGTGTGTAACATCGATGGGGATTTTTGTTAATGTACTGTATGGGCGGTACATCTTGGATTTCTTGCGATGTGAGATTTATACTCGGAGTTGACCTTACCGTTATGACTTATATTCTTGAATTTCGGGACGAAATTCTGTTATAAGGGGGGAAGTATGTAATACCTCGTAATTTTAAATGACTTTTAAGATGGGTTATATTTTAAATTAATGGATTAGTTGGAATTTATTATTAATTAATTTATTCGGGTTTTATCCGGACGGTGGATATTAAAATGTATGATTCTTAATATTACTTAAAGATATTGAGGTAATATATGAATGTGATGTCATTGATATGACTGTTTCGGTAATTTATATTTTTAGTCAGAGGCGGTATGGGACGTGTAGGGACTAGTTTATTAAATTAAAAAGAAAATTTATTTTCTATCGACCTTATAGTCATTTCGACTGCGCCGTTGCGTCCGAAAGGTTCGAAATAGTCAAAAAAGTCTATTTGGATGTTAATTTTGAGTCTCGGGTCATTTGGAAATGAATAGACAACCCGAAAGGGAATTTTGGTCATTTTTCTAAGGGGGATGAATAGTGATTTCGGATTTGGTACTATTATAAGTATTGGTAGATTAAGTGTATGGGGGTTATTCATCTCCTCTACACAAAATAGAGAAGTCATCTTCCTAGAGAGAGTGAAAGAGTGCTTGGAAAGGGAAAAGCCTACTTGGGAAGGAGAAGAACAAGAACCAAGGTTCACCACCACCAACCACCATCGGAGTTTGACCAGAGAAGGGACAACCAACTGAGATATACTACACTAAAGGATCAGACCTTCAGTAAAGGCAAGTGTTTGATAATTGTAACTTATGTTCGAATATTGTCCATGTTAGAATAATTATGAAAAGAGATGGTTTTCTTATTTGGAAGACATAATGGAGTTGTTATATGGTTTTATAGAAACTGAAATAATATAGGAAGTAAACTTAAATTGTAGGATGATATTAATCCACGCAATGATCATGAATATGTTGAAGAAAAATCTGAAAAACCATTGTAGTGTTCTTGAAGTTAATATGTTGATGATTTTCTGGAAATAAGGAGAGAAACATGCTTTTAATCCAATCCCTTGATGATTCTAGGATGTTTAGAGTATTGGAAATCGTTTATATATGTTGATATATCATGTAGAAATAATTATAACTCATTTTGGAGGTTAATATGAAGGTTTGAATGAGTAAAAATGGTGAAACCCATTGTTGCAAAAAATGCAGAAAACTAGGCTTGGACCTGAGGGATCGATCGATCGACCCCTGCCTTCGATCGATCGACCTCCCCAGAATATGTAAAGTTGTTTCTTTTAAATGTTGATTCAAATCCCAAAACTTTTGTGGATCTTTGGTGATTATTATTTGGATATTATGAGATTAGAAAATATCAGTAAACCCTTGATACTATTTGAAATAATTTGATTTGGATTCAAGTGATTAAAATGATGAAAATTATATCGAATGGAATTTCTGTTGCTAGATTCATTTGTTAAATTCTAAATGGAGATGTATGAGGATTAAAGATAGGACCAGTAGGGGTGATTGAATGCAACACCTGGGTATCCTTAAGTTTATAATAGGGTTTAATCTTAAGTGAAAGAAGATGTGTTTATAAGAGATTCGAAACTATCGATTTTAACCTTAATTAAAAGGAGAACTAAACTCGTAGTAATTCGGGAGAAATGATGTTATGGACCAGTAGATATTAGTGACTTATTACTGAATATATGTTGAGAAAAAACCTATTTGAATCATGTATTTTAAGTGAAGGTAGCCTTAGGGTTACAATTTGAACATGAAGGACTGAGTTTAAGCTCAATGGTGATTTCGTAAGGATGAAGTGTAATACAAGAGCGTAGTGGTGTGTCTCCTGGATAGAGATGGGAGTTTAAAACACATTTGGTTGAAAGAGGGTATGAGGTTATCCCGATCTCATAGTTGAAGTTGTCAGACCTCCTCGATCGACAAAGTTAAGTAGTAGTGTATTGGAGGGGTTCCTTGTTTGGATTTCGCTTTGCGAGACGCTCCGCGCATGAACCTTAACGATGTCGAGAGTGAAGAGATGTTATAAGATGCGAGGATAATTAAATTATGAAGTAACGATATGATACGTGGAATTTAAAAGAGATATAATGCTACGTATGGGAAATATCTTAGGGTAGTGATAATTACCTATTTGATATTATATTATAGGTATGATAATACCTCATTGATTGATTGATGATTTATGTGTATGACATACCTATCTTAATTGCTATCGGTGGGAGGTTTGCGCGTGAGGGCAGTCATATCCTGATGAATCCATGGGATCTTTGAGTTTTCGCTCGAGAACATAGGTCTATAAAAGACTTATCGGGGAGTTGATAAGTCCGCTGACTGTGGGTACGTAGGTATGTGCGTGACCCATGGATACGAGAATTATGTTCGCCTCCAATTTGTTTGTTGTTGATTGTGGTTCGTGGAATCTTACCGAACCTGTAGTCCCCTATTCGGCGACCTGCGATGATGGGACATGATAGCAGAGTAATGCATTGCACCGCAGCTGTGACTCGGGTGTAACACCCCGCCCACCCGGGGAGAGCGAACGGAGCGCTACTGTCGATAAACTAAATTCAAATCCACAAATAACAAGGTATAGAGCATCTAAATCCCATAATAAAACAAGAAACCACTATTCTCATCTTCAAATTAATACAACAAATCTCTCGAAATAATTACAACAATCCAACTATCTCGAAAATAAAATAAATCTCCAAATGCTCTATACATCAAAATAAATACAAGTCTTCTCATCTCTTGTATTAAAAAATTTCCCAAATAATCCTCGCTAAAATCATCCCAATTGGTCCATAGCACTCAAATCCGTTCTGACTTGCCAACTAAGAAAAAGATGGGGAAGTACACAATACGACAGGAATATGCTCAACAAAGATGTTAGCGATGAACAAAGCGTAACAATACGACTACGAATACTCAAATCAAATAATGCAAATCTCAATAGCATTTTATCAATAAATTTCTCAACAACACATTAACCGGAGTCACCAGGCCTCACCATGCTGCGCCATACTTTATCAAGTAGCCGAAAAAGGAGTCTTGGCGGGTGCCCAACATCAGTGCCATATTAAAATCTCATGACAGCGTGCTCAAAACAACATGAATAATACCTCATGAATGAAAATAATTCCAACAATTATTTTTCCAGATTTCCAAGAATTTAACAATTCAAAATATGAGTTCAATTAACAAGAATTGAACGGAATAAACACTCGCGAGATTTCAGGAGCATATTGTGTAAAACCCCATAACTCAAAATCATCAAATGAATCATAGCATAATTCAGCCTCAAAATCTAATCACACCATCACGTTCCTCTCGCGAAAATAATCAAATCTCGTTCTAGCCCAAACTCGAGAAAACACCAAATAAGCTTTCTAATCTAAGGTTGAAATCTTGAATAGGTTTGGGGCTATGGTTTGGATATGAAAGGGAGTAATTTTGGAGAGGTCTTATGGTTGAAAAGTTTGAGAAAAAGTGATTTGAAAAGCTAAGCCACGAATTAGTTGATATATAAAGGATTAAGAGTTTGATTAAGAAAAGAGTTCTAATGAAATACAAGTACTAAAAAAGACATTTCGGACGATCGGATCGTTGGAATCGCTTGAAATTTTAGTATGCTGTAGCGAACGGCGAGACAGGACTGCTGACAAAAATTCAGCTTGATCGGACGGTCGAATATCTAAAAATATTATTTTTACTAGAGAGTTTTATGTTCCGAGGACTCTTAGAGAGTTTTATATTTTGAGGACTCTTCTAAATAATAAAAATTCAATTAAAACTCCATTTTAATTCCGATTTCGAAACCGTTTGAAATTCCCGCTTTTAAAAATAAAATCCAACATTTTTGAGCAATAAAAATAATTTTATCTCAAAATTTATTTTTCCTCTTTATTTCGAAAATACCCCAAAAATTACGCGGGTTGTTACACTTCCCCACTAACAACGAAATTTCGCCCTCGAAATTCGCCGAATACCTAACTCTCAAAAATCAGGCCAACAATCTTCAAAAATAATCTCGTCTCCAAAATAATTTCCTTACATCTAATCTAGATGCTTAATACGAAACGATACTCTAAAATTTCTATCTCCAAAATACGCGCCACAAAAACGCAACAGACCCAAAAACCCAAGACCCGAGGGTGGTCATATACCTAAGCTCTGATACCATTCTGTAACACCCCGCCCGCCCGGGGAGAGCGAACGGAGCGCCACTGTCGATAAACTAAATTCAAATCCACAAATAACAAGGTATAGAGCATCTAAATCCCACAATAAAACAAGAAACCACTATTCTCATCTTCAAATTAATACAACAAATCTCTCGAAATAATTACAACAATCCAACTATCTCGAAAATAAAATAAATCTCCAAATGCTCTATACATCAAAATAAATACAAGTCTTCTCATCTCTTGTATTAAAAAATTTCCCAAACAATCCTCGCTAAAATCATCCCAATTGGTCAATAGCACTCAAATCTGTTCTCACCTGCCAACTAAGAAAAAGATGGGGAAGTACACAATACGACAGGAATATGCTCAACAAAGATGTTAGCGATGAACAAAGCGCAACAATTCGACTACGAATACTCAAATCAAATAATGCAAATCTCAATAGCATTTTATCAATAAATTTCTCAACAACACATTAACCGGAGTCACCAGGCCTCACCATGCTGCGCCATACTTTATCAAGTAGCCGAAAAAGGAGTCTTGGCGGGTGCCCAACATCAGTGCCATATTAAAATCTCATGACATCGTGCTCAAAACAACATGAATAATACCTCATGAATGAAAATAATTCCAACAATTATTTTTCCAGATTTCCAAGAATTTAACAATTCAAAATATGAGTTCAATTAACAAGAATTGAACGGAATAAACACTCGCGAGATTTCAGGAGCATATTGTGTAAAACCCCATAACTCAAAATCATCAAATGAATCATAGCATAATTCAGCCTCAAAATCTAATCACACCATCACGTTCCTCTCGCGAAAATAATCAAATCTCGTTCTAGCCCAAACTCGAGAAAACACCAAATAAGCTTTCTAATCTAAGGTTGAAATCTTGAATAGGTTTGGGGCTATGGTTTGGATATGAAAGGGAGTAATTTTGGAGAGGTCTTATGGTTGAAAAGTTTGAGAAAAAGTGATTTGAAAAGCCAAGCCACGAATTAGTTGATATATAAAGGATTAAGAGTTTGATTAAGAAAAGAGTTCTAATGAAATACAAGTACTAAAAAAGACATTTCGGACGATCGGACCGATGGAATCGCTTGAAATTTTAGTATGTTGTAGCGAACGGCGAGACAGGACTGCTGACAAAAATTTAGCTTGATCGGACGGTCGAATATCTAAAAATATTATTTTTACTAGAGAGTTTTATGTTCCGAAGACTCTTAGAGAGTTTTATATTTTGAGGACTCTTCTAAATAATAAAAATTCAATTAAAACTCCATTTTAATTCCGATTTCGAAACCGTTTGAAATTCTCGCCTTTAAAAATAATCCAACATTTTTAAGCAATAAAAATAATTTTATCTCAAAATTTAGTTTTCCTCTTTATTTCGAAAATACCCCCAAAATTACGCGGGTTGTTACATCGGGGTGCTGTATTATATATGAATATATATATATATATATATAATGGATTAAATGATTGAATGAATATTGTGGTTAAATCTATCTTCCGTGATAATTGTAGATAACGGTGAATAGAGAAAGATAATGGAATTAATTTAATGAATGTTTATGCTTATAGAATTGAAAAGTTTAACTTATGTTAATGGGAAAAGATTCGTATTAATGAGTAATGACTCATGTTAATGAGAAACGATTCATATTAATGAGTAATGATTCATGTTAATGAGAAACTAATCATATAAAGGAGAAATGTAAATGAATAATAATGTGACGTATGGTATGGGACATACGGGGATTATGATATGGGAATGGAATTATAATATGGAGACTAGAAAAGAGGAACCATTAACTAGGAGGTTAATAGGAAACGTTAAGTGTGCACTCTAGTTGAGAGGTGAGAATAGCAAGTGAGAGTTGGATCTAACATATACATAATAATTGCTTTATTGCACTTGCTAAATACTTGCTGTTTTAAAAATCATCTACACATTCGGGCTCTGACCCGTTTCCTTGCATATTTTCTCTTCTATTGTATCTCTATATCAGGTGTCCAGCAATAGGGACGCCAACCTTAGTTGATTATGACGAGCTATGGAACTATGGAGTTTTGCTTAGACGCCTATCATCTTTTTGATTCACAGTATTCTTAGTTAGGGCATGTCGTCCAAAGGATTAAGTTATCTTTTCTATCAAGGTCAAATAATATTGTATTCGGAACGTTTTAATACATTTAACATTGTTGGGATTATTGTAAAGGGTTTATATTATTTGGGAATGTTTATTCCAATTGCATTTAAATTCTTTTGTGTTATTTATTGTGTTATCAGTGTTGTAGAATAAAATGTGTAGTGTTATTCTTAAACTGGAAATGGATTTTGTTAAATTAAAATTTGGAAAGTTTTTAACACCAGCTTAATTGAGTATTGGATGAGTTGTAAATGTTTTCGACAGTGATTCTAAAAATGAGCCAACTATATATTCTCTTTTAATTTGGTATGGGACTGGCCACCCGGTATTTAATTAGGTGGGGTGTTACAGACGCCAATGATGTTTTATATCCAGTGTATTCGTGGAGCTGTAGCAGTTGCGAACTGTTGTGGGATTTTGATATAGCCATTTCCTATCTTTTGTAAATATAGTTTAGGAATCAGTTTGTATATCGAGTTTACACCTAGAGTAGTGGTTATAGTACTTTTACATTTCTTTTCTCAGATTGTTGTATTGTCTATGACCCGACAGCATATTCGGGTATTCCTTTTTGTGTATTTTGGTGTACTATAGAACTATTCTCTTTTTTATCATAGCATGTGTGTGTTCATTATCATGTTTAGTATTTATTATGTTGTTGGTTGGTTATTGCATTGTATGTTTTAAATTTTTTTGGCACCCTCTTTTTTTAATAGTGGGTAGTTAGCTATGTTTATTTTGGTATCGTCAGTAGATGCTGAGAATGATCCACTTGAGATTCCTAATTAATTATAGTATAGGGTTTGCCACCCGTTATTATTTTAAGCAAGGTGTCACAGATTATATCAGAGCATCAGTTCTAGAGTATTTAGGATCTATGTGGGTTTTTTGTGTTCTTCCGTAAGCGTTCTTGATGTAGAGCCCTATTATTAGGACTTTTGTGTTCACACGTATATATTTTCTTCTGCAATGAGTAATCACTTGAACGGCGTTTTGATACAATTGTTATTATTTCAGATGCCACTGAAGAGAGGTTGTCCAGGCAGGGCAAACAGAGGGGTTGAGAATATGGAACCCCAAATACCTCCAGGGACTATGACCACAGCCGAAGTTGCCAATATTGTGGCATAAGCAGTAACTGCTACCATTTCTATGATGGCACATCAACCTGCAGTTCAAGCAGCCCAAGCCCACATAGGATAGTCTACGTGGGAAAAAGTACAAGAAGCTTTTAGGAAGGGACATCCTCCAGAATTTTCAAGGGGAGCTGATGCGATGGTTGTAAGTCGTTGGAAGAAGAGTATGCAAAGGGACCTTTGAATGGTTGAATGAAGTGAGGTGCAGAAGCAATTTCTCATCACATTTGAGTTAACGGGAGAAGCTGTCCATTGGTGGGAATCAATCACCACCTCGGAGCAGAGAGCTACGATGACCATAGAAGATTTTTGGGAACGCTTTGATCGAAAGTATTTTCCTTCCGCGATCCAGACGAAAATGAGGAGGAGATTACTGGATGTGTTTCAAGGTGATCGAATGGTGGCCGAGTATGAAGAAGAATTTACTCGATTGACGAATTTAGTGCCCGATGAGGTAAATATAGAGGATAAGTGAATAGCGAAGTTCATGGGAGGTTTAGAATGACGTATTCGACAGCATTTATTAGGAAATCCAACATTAGTGACTTATACCGAGGTAGTGAATGCGACATTATTACAGTGTCAGTAATATCGTCTTCGTTCGTAAGGGGGTAAGAAATTTAGAGACTCGGGTTCATCAATTAAGTCAGGAGAAGAGAATGCCGGTGGAGCAAGATGGTATAAACAGGGTTATCGAGGGTCGAAAAACAATATTTTCTTTCCTAGGATGAGAAAGGGGAATTACTGGTAGACGTTTCTTTTGTAAAGAAATAGGCCATATGAAGAGTGATTGTCCCGAAAGAGGTATAGGGCCACTTTTTGAGGAATTTTTAGATGTGCAACCCCTACAACAAATCGTAAGCCAGTTTGGGCCGGAGGACTTTGAGCAGGAACCCATCGATGACGGGATGCAGTCGGATTAGAGAAGTAATCGGTAAATTATTATCATTTTTCTTTGTGGTTAGGATTATGCTTTGAGGAGAATTTGGAGTATCGCTTGTAAGATTTTGATGAGTGGTTAGTTCTAAAACCCTATTTATGTATGGAATGACCCGGAAGGGAGGAGTGAGCAAGTGAGGCTCTCAGACGATATATTTTGGGAGAATAGATTGTCTTGTGATGTTCTACTAGAGAGTTACGACTTTGTTTTGATTGTAGGAATCGTTGAAATGCGTTGAGTAGTAATGATAAAGCTATCATTTTGTAACCGTGCTAGACTTATGTATTCATAATGTTTCAGCTATGGAAGAGCCTAGTGTATGGCAATGTTTTGTTATGAGGTAAAGGATTCTTGCTACTAAAGAGATTCAGGGTTTAGTGAGTTATTTGAGCCAGTAATTTTAGCTCCAAGTTGTCCTAGTTTTGAGAACTAATGGTTGGTAAGAGTATTGTTTTTGTTGGAACCTTGTGTCTTGGGCATAAGGTATTTGATTTGGATGTCGAAAGTCATAAACTATTTTTTTTAAATAAAATTATTTTATAGGCTTTCGGGCAACATCAAAATGATTTCAAAATTATTTTTTAAACCTTATACCGATCTAACTGATCTCAATTCACGAAATAGCTACATTGTAGTGTATCAAAAGGGTTCCTTGTTTGGATTTCGCTTGCGAGACCTCCCCCGCATGAAAGTAGCAAATGTCAGGAATTGAGAGGAGTTAAATATTTGGACCTTTAAATTTTTATTATAAAATTAGTATGTTCTTTTGGATTAATTTGTTTCGAATTATTGCACGATTTGAGGCTAAGTGAGATCGGGTTATATTTATACGAGTTGAGCTTGGGTACATGGTGTATGGACGCCCTGGTTAGCAGATTTGGTTTTTAATTAAAATCATTCACCGTGAGAAGTGGGAAGAATGAATATAGAAATCGTTAGGATATGTGTTGTGGGCACTAGTTGAGATTTGGAGTACTAGGCTTAACTTAATTTTGAGGACGAAATTCTTGTAAGGGGGAAGTCCGTAATATCCCGTGATTTTTGGGCTGATAATTTAATTATTTTGGGGAGAAATAATACTTATTTAAATTGGAGATTTTTAAATTTGGCTATTGAGGTCAAAATTTGAGGATGTTAGAAAGTATTTTGAATGACGATTCTGAGTGTGAAGTTGATTTCAAATGGGTCGAGAAAGTCCAAATGATTGTACTTGGGTCTTATTTGGGTTCCGAAAATTTTTAAGTTCGTTTCACTCGAATTAAAGTAAACGAGTCATTTAAAGTGTGTATTGTCATTTAAAGTTGGGTATTTTGGAGTTAAGGCTTATAAAGCCTACGTGAGAAGTCAATCTCATTTAGAGAAAAGAGAAATCCCTAGTGAGAGAGAGAAGAAAAAGAAGGGAAGAAGAGAAAGAGAAGAAAAGCTTGGGAATTCCGGCTATTACGCGATTTTGAGGGAGATTCAACCTCTACGACTTTGAGGCAAGTGATTAGACTTGCTAAATAATTCATGTGTGTAATTTATTTCATGATTTGTGGATAAATTTAAGGATTATGGGTTATAAATGTTAAAACCTAGATTTTGGGTAAATCTTGCATTTGAGGTGTTTTAATATGGATTTGAGATTGTAAATTAGTGGGGTTAAGTTATTTGATTAGTATTAATGTTAGGAATATGATTGGGTTGAAGATTGGGGGTTAAAAGTTTGTATTTTGAGGTTTTTGGAATGCTGAAGTTCTTCCAAAATGAGGGATGGCAGAGATACCAGCTATGGCCGGTCGATCGTGGCTAGGGGGGAGGTCGATCGCGCCTCAAGGGGAAAGCTTACTGCCTTCTTTTTTAGGCAAAATTGGAAACCACGGTCGACTGGGGGTCAGGGGTCGATCGACCGGTCCTGTGTTTTTGGTCCAAGTTTAGGATTTCAATTGTACCCTCTTTCTTTTAGGTTTATATCTATGGACCTTCTTAGTTATTGTATTGTAGAGGGTTAGGTGATTATATCAATGGATTGATGACCTTAGGATGGTGAGGATATGGTTAGGGGTTTAATGTTGATGGAATTAAGTGTGTAGTGCCTCTCTCATTAAGGAAATGATACCAGAACTAGTAGATAATTATATGATATGTTGGGGTCGTATTGAGTTATTGGGAGAGAGTATGAGTTTGAGTTATCGTATCGATTTAGTGGGGAATCCTCCTAGCATCGAGGTTTCCATTTGGGGATAATTCTGGTTGATTGGTGTGTATTCGAATTTAGATAGTATCCTCAATGTAGATGGAATTGGGAGACTATTCTTACAAATAGGTGGGATGGATGAGTAAGTTTCAAGTGAGGGGTCGTCTTATGAAATAAAAATGGGAAGGTATGCGAGTTAGCAATGGTTAGTATAACGAGAGTATTATATTTATAAATGAGTTTACTTTTTTTTATACACACGAACATAAAAGAGAATGTATACCTATATGACGTGATGTAAATACCTTGTGTGATGGTTTGCATTTATATGAAGTGATTGCATATATATCTAGTGTGAATGATATATATTGTTTGAGCATAGCCTCCAGTGCTATCATGGGAAGTTGCGCGATGTGGGGGAGGCTCTTGGCTTGAGGAGCAGGGTGTGCATAGTTCCCAGGTCATAGTCGTCCTTTATTTATTGTGTGGTTTTATTCCGTGTGAGAAGTCTCCGGTATGATTCGTTCTCACCTTCAGGTTCGAAGCTATGACTGCTTCCTATACATTATGATTTGTTTTATTACCATGGTAGTGTGATATTAATCCAATATATGGTAACCCGGAATAAAGCGAGTGATTCTTGGAAGATGATAGCCTTGTGAAGTATTTTATATCCATAACTGATCGATTTTGGATATTTATGCATACGCTAAGCGTGTTATGTATACTTAATTATTGGGATTAAATGATTGTTCTTTGTAACTAGAGTAATGTTACAGTCCCTAAATGGTTTGGAGCATTATCTTATTTATGTGATTTGAGATTATTTGCTCCCCATATGTATTTGTAGTTTTGTGTTGGGTACCGAGGGCGTAATGGATCCCGATGACCAACATTGTCAAGGAGTAGTGTATTGGGGGGTTCGTTGTTTAGATTTTTCTTTACGATACGTCCCATGCACGAAATGCAGTGCAATGTTGGGAGTTGGAAAAAGTTAAGTCCTTAGTCCTGAGATTTATATGTTATAGGGAAACAGTGATTTATGAGAATACCTAGAGGAATATTTTAAATAAGTAGTTGATGTTATATGCATCATGAATTGAGGGTATAATTAATATCGACAATCAATAGTGCCTAGTAGTAGTGTATCGGGGGGTTCCCTGTTTGGATTTCGCTTTGCGAGACGTCCCACGTATTAAACGCGGCGAAATGTTGAGAGTAGGGAGAAGTTTAGTCCTTAGCATTTTGATGTTAATAACTCGTGTAAGTTAATAATTAGAATCCGCTAATTTCTAGTAAGAGTTATGTATATGATAATTATCAGATAAATAAGTTTAGATGCATATTTGGGTTACGGTATAATCGAAAGTTTATGGTTATGTTTTAGATGATGGGTTACAAAAGTGTGGATTAGTAATCGGTTGGATTAAATTGTCCCTAGAAAGTGTTGAGAAATTATTTGAGGACTATGTGCATACGTTTACGTGCGCGCTCTAGTTGAGGGGTGAGTTGGATTTTCAGGAGCGTGCGACTCCACTTTAATCATGTTACAGTGCATTTATAATTATTATGCATTTTAATGCACTTGCTAAAATGTTTTCAAACCTCATGATCTGATCTGTTTATATTTTTCTCTTATTATATATATTGTATTATTTTAGGTGTTCCTCCGCAAGGATGCCAATGATGTTTTATATCCAGTGTATTCGTGGAGCTGTAGCAGTTACAAACTGTTGCGGGATTTTGATATAGCCATTTCCTATCTTTTGTAAATCTAGTTTAGGAATCAGTTTGTATATCGGGTTTACACCCTAGAGTAGTTGTTGTGGTACTTTTATATTTCTTTTCTTAGATTGTTGTATTGTCTGTGACCTGACAGCATATTTCGGTATTCCCTTTTGTGTATTTTGGGGTACTATAGAATTATTCTCTTTTTATTTAGCATGTGTGTGTTCATTATCATGTTTAGTATTTATTATGTTATTGGTTGGTTATTGTATTTTATGTTTTAATTTTTTTTGAAACCCTCTTTTTTTAGTAGTGGCTAGTTAGATATGTTTATTTTGGTATCGTTAGTAGATGTTGAGAATGATCCACTTGCGATTCCTGATTAATTATAGTATAGGGTTGGCCACCCATTATTATTTTAAGAGGGGTGTCACATTTGTCTTCCTAGAGGACAATAGATTCTTATGTCACTTTCGTCTCATAAGGACGAATGTTTGTGATTCGATTCATCACTGTTAGTGACTCGAGCCACGGCGTGCGGCTAGGTCGGTGCCGGTGAAAATTTTTGGAAGGAGTCGTAAACTTCAAAGCAGGCAGCATAGGTTTTATGTTCCTAAATCATAGTCTGATGCTTACGGATGGGATTTTCTCGGAATGGTTTTTTGTTCCTTTGATTCTTGTGTGTGTCCCATTCAGTTCCGGTAGTCGAGGATTGGTAGTCCCAAGATTGTGGTAGATCAAAATTTTACCATATTAGGGTACGGTGTGGCTGGGCCAGGTAGAGTGCGGTTGGACCTGACATGGTCAATGCAACTTAGTAAATGGGTGCGTCCCTATCCGAGGTATCCTTTATGTTGCAAAAAGTTAGGTGTATGGGTGGCTGCGCTTTCGATGGTACGATTTTCTCATAGTATTCGCTTTCCCTAGAATTAATGACCTTAGAATTGGTCGGTATGGCAGTTAGTGGCATTGGTTGTAAAGAGAGGGATGGTGACTCAAGAACATTATATAGTCTTAGAACTCGAGGAAACTTAACACATAGTGTTACTTTGACACGATGAGTGAATTGGTGCAATACTTAAGTGAGAGTTACAAAGTTAGATGCCTAGAGTAATACTAGGGTCATCATAGTGATGCAACGGAAGGTGTCAGCTGAATGCGTGATGATGATTTAGTTGGTGTATCACTCCTCAGAGTGAGTAATTAGCGATGTAAAATTAGTATCGAGCTCGGGAAAAACTGTGTAGTCAGGATGACCCAATAATTAGGTGGACGTAGTATATGTAGTCCATAAGATTGGAATTGGTTCCTGGTAATGAATCTGATTATTGGTTGTATTATGATTAATACTTGTGAGAGTGTTAATCAGTACAGAGGATTATAGCATATCGCATGTTGATCTTTTGGTGACAACCCCTGTGTAAGAATGTTTGATATGATCTTAGCTATTGAGGACCTCAATGATTTCTATGACTTAGAATGAGAATTCGTAAATACCATGAACTTGAGAATTTGGAAGATCATAAATTTCAGGAACAAAATTTTCTAAGGGAAGAATGTAATACCCTACCCAATATTTTATTATTTTTCACGCATAAGTTGTAGTGATATGAAAACCCCTTGGAAGTGGATCATTATAATTGGGTTTATGTCTGTAATTGAATGTTCTTGGAGTCGTGGTGGTAGTTGGGGAAGTTTTAAGGTGAAAATTAGTTTATTGAGGATCGAACGAGTCGAGGGTCATTAGGATGAAATTGTTGTTTCATTCGAATGAAGATAGATCATTTGAACGAGAAGTCCAAGTCGTTCGAAGGTCATTCAAAGTGGGAGCTGGCAATTTTTGACCCGATAACCCGTTTACGATAATAACCTGAAATGACCCGAGCATGACCCGTTTAGCTTGTATCGATTTCAGAGTACCTAAAACTTATACTAAAATAAAAATCAACGCGACCCAAAAATGACCCGAATAACCCGAATTGCCACCCCTACAAACGAGACCCCACTGTTATAATCCATTAGAAGGTCGTTCGATGGTCGTTCAAACAAGGTCCCCTTCTCGTCGAATAAGGTCCCTTTTTTATTCGAAGGAGTTTGCCCATAAATTTTAAATCGGGTTGTCCTTGTGTGTTGTCACATTTTAGGATGTTGGGTTGATGATGTGTGGAGTTTTGGTGAACCCCGATTGGGAAAAAATAGGATTTTAATGTTTGGGAGTATTTTATAAGGGTTTGTTTGGTTTATTTGTGGGTTATTTGGATTTGAAGAAGAGAGAGAGAGAGAGAGAGAGAGATGGGTATTAAAAATTTTAATGGATTAAAAATGTTGGAAAAATGCTCATTTTGTGGGAAACAATTTATGAATAAATGTTTCAAAGTTTTCTTTTGAACAATTGAGATTCTATAAAATTGGACATTTGTTGAAGTGTTGAAAAACATAAATGTCCTTTAGTCTTGAAAATTGTATTTTTCAAGTATTATAAAATTTCTAAAGTAAATCACATGTTAGACCCATTTAATAGGATTTTTGGACTTAAAATCCATCTTCTCATACTTATAAACTTGTGGTATTTTGAGGTTGAATATATAAATAAGTTTCATTAGTGTTTTATTGGGTTTAAACATGAAATAAAGAAAGTAAAAATTTTAGCTCTTAAGGTGTGTGAAAAGGGTGTTGAAAATCTGAAAAGTGTAACGTTTCAAGACTATATGAATTAATAAAGAAAACCGTATTTTTCTTACAAAATATTCTTAGATGTTCAATGAATTCTTGGAAAAGCAAGTAATGAAATTAAAAGATTTCCAACTTGAGAAGAATGTTACTCCAAAATGCTAAGAAAGTGTTAATGTGTTAAAACACTTAAGAAGTTAGTGTGAGTAACTTAATGGAATTTTAGGAAATAACACTTGTGAAAATAGAGTAAAAGACAAGTTTGGAAACAAATAGGTAAAATGATAATTTTACATAAAGCAAAATATTTTTTATGGAATAAAAATGTTGGAAAATTGTTACACAAAATGAACCTAAATGACCTTGATTTTGGGATAAAATCAATGTTAGAGTAAAAAGGACATGAATGATGATTTTTAAGGTGTAATACAAGTTGGGGTGAAGTCTCGAGTTTTTAGCTTCGGCCGAAAAAAAGGAAAAAAGGAAATAATGTGGACATTTGCAAAATCTTAAATCACATTAATAAGGATTCGGATGATACCGAGAATAATTGAGGAGGGCCGGAGCACTGGGGTGAAAGATCCAAAATCACTTGCCAGAGCATATAGAAGCATAGCCGACGATGTGAGCCCATTAAAATATGTGGATATTGGAAGATTTTTAGAAAAAATGTAATAAAAATGGAATATGTCAAGAAATGGGTCATGTGTTCAATATATATGGAAATCCAGCCGAACTTGAATGAATTAATAAATGTTCCGACAAAGGGTAAAATGGATAAGTAATGTGAAAATTGATTAATGTCCATAAGGTAAAGGAATGGTAAAGTGGGGTGATTAAATGGGTGGTTGAGTAACCTAAGTAGGTTTAACCAATAATTAACACAAGGTTTGTCTAAGAAATGTTTTCAAAGGAAAAATAAGCATTTTTTAACATGGTAATTGCATGTGTTGAAAGGGGGATTTTCAATGAAAATATTAACGTGGATTGGTACGAATAAAGTGGGTAATTTCGATGAGAAAAATTAGTTTCCTTAAACAAAGTGTATTTGTTTAAGGTCTTTAACTGGGTCTGTTAAATCATGGAATGAATGTTATAAAAAATGGAATTATTTATAAGATTAAGGTGAATTCATCAGGGTAAACAACGTTTTTGGAATAAAAATAGTTTCATGTACATAAGTGTGTGTGTGTGTGTGTGTGTGTGTGTGTATTAGCTAGTTGCATGTGCACGAAGATATAACGTGTTAGTACTTTCTTTTCGCCGTTCGATTATATACTGCACTCTTGTATTTCCCACTAGGCATTTGGCTTATTCCCTCATCTTTTTTATGACAAGTTGGTTGCGGTTCCTTATTTTGATAGCACTATACATGTCAATATTCTTTTTATTTTATGTTAGTAGCTCTGTATGCTTGAATTTTGGTGATGCTTCCCATGGATCACTCACGTAGTTTAATTTAAAATATAAATCGAATGTTAAACAAGTGAAATGATAATTAAATAAAACTAGACTTGTAACAATATATAGGTTGTTTTGTTGCACTTCACACCTAATGCTCGGGTCGGGCTGGTGTGACACCCTGCTAAAAATAATAACGAGTGGCCATCCCTATACTACATTTATTCAGGAATCTCAGATGGCTCATTCTCAGCATCTACTGACTATACTAAAATAGATAAGGCTAACTACCCAAAACTATAAAAGCGGATGCCAAAATTTAATAAAAACATACAATGGACATCATCCCAACATTATACAATTACTAATAAAGGCAAAACGTACACAAGTACCATGATAAAAGAAGTGCTAAATATTAAATTAAAAAGAGTACATAAAAGGAAATATACCCGAATAAGCTGTCGGGTCACAAACAGTACAACAACCATAATGAAGAAATATAAACATCTACAAATAACCCTTGGGTGTAAAACCGATATGCAAAGTGAATCCTATCTAGATGTACAAAGGAATAGAAATCGACTACAATCTAAATCCCGCAACAGTCCGCAACTGCTACGGCTCCTAAGACACTCGATAGAAAAGCATTCATGGTATCCTTGCAATGGGACACCTGTAGTAAACAGTATATATATATATATATATATATATATATATATATATATATATATATATATATATATATATATATATAGCAAAAGAGAAATAAAAACGGGTCAGGGCTCGAGGTGTAAAATATTTGCAGCAAGTGTATTAATCATGCATAATAAATATAAATGCACTATTTCATAATTAAAGTGGAGATGCACTCTCGTGAAATCCCAAACTCACCTCTCGTTTACCGCGCGCACCTATTCATGTCCCAGAACCGTAATTAAGCTACCCGACACAATTAAGGACAACCTACCTAACTATAAGCATGGCCTATACCCGCATAACCCACCATCCCAACATATCCCAAAAATATTCTCCATTATAATCCCACATAAACACACACACACACACACACACACACACACACACACACACACACATATATATATATATATATATGCCTTACCGGGCTTTATTGGTTCTAGTTATTAGCTTAAACAAATTGTTAGTCTTAGCACAACACATATTAACATAAGTTTTAGCATAATTAATTTATTCTCCAAATAACATACATCCGATTACTAAGGACAAAACTTCTCTCCACTCCCAACATTGCACAACGTTTCGTGCCTGGGGCGTCTCGCAAAGCGAAATCCAAACAAGGAACCCCCCCTGATACACTATTCCTTGACAATATTGCTCGTAGGGATCAATTATATCCCACACACAAATCCTACTACTGCAACTACTTAAGTGTTGAGTACCATCTCTAAGAACGTAATTTGGACCTCTATATAACTCCTTGGGGTTGATATATCCACAATGGCCTCTAAGTACGATCTTTCGACCCTAATAAACTAGTACACCGAAATCACCCAAGATGTACATACTAGAAAATTCATATCACCTTCACCTATAGGATATATATCTATATTACTCTAAATATATAAGCAATCAATCATTCATATAACCACGCATACATAACACAAAAAATATACACTTTGCAATACACATAACATAAATGGTTATAGGATACAAAAATACTGCACTATGCTATCATCTTCAAGGAATTACTCACTTTCTCCAGGGTTACCACCTATCAGACTACTATCAGACCGCCATGGTAACAAAATCAATCCTAACGTATGGGAAGCGGTCATAGCTCCTAACCAAAAAGTGAGACGACTCATACCCACTACTTCTCACCCCCAAAAATAAAATCACACAAATAATAATGGAAGACTATGACCTGGGGACTATACGCACCCTTCTCCTCAAGCTAGGAGCCTCACCCACATCACGAAACTTCCCATGATAGCATGTGTCGGGTATGCTCACACAATAAGTATATATATCATTCACCCCATATACATATACCTACATATGATTACATCATATATACAAACCATCACACACGGTATAGATATTCACGCCATATATACACACATATAGACATATATATATATACACACACACACACACACACACACACACACACACATCTATACATACTATCTCTCGTCCGTATGTATGAAATTTATAAACTCGACTATAAGTGTACATAATCCTCATTATACTGGTCGTCGTTCCAAGCGTACTACTCTATTTCGTTATATCAATACGATCCCTCACTTGAAGTATATTCATCCATTGCCCCTATGATATGAGTAGTCTTCCAATATATCCAACATTAAAGTTACTAACCCACTGTTTAACGTATGTAACAATCACTATACATCCCTTCTATATCCGAAAGCACATCAATACACTATACTTATCTCGATCATATGTACTCACCTAACTAATAGTCGGTAAGCCTCAAGCTCAATCCTAAATTCATTTTATGATCCCATCATATTTTGGGATAGCCATCGTTAATCATGCATAGATATGTAGTAACTACCCCGACTACCATTTGACACAATCCTATTCTAGTCAATAGAACAATCCAATCACTCTCAAATTAGCCTACTATTAAATTTCTGCTATGAATCCTTAATCTTATTGAGTTTGCGATTTATTCCTTAAGTTGAACATTACTAAGGATACGCGACCATTCTCTCTCGTTGACCCCCAATCATAACTCAATAGAATCCACTTGATATAAGGATTCAACACAAACGTCGGCATAACGCCTTCACACCATGCCTTTACAACTCCCTCGAATAGTCCTCAACCTTACGTCATATTTTAATTCACTTATAATCTCAAAATAGGATTCCCATCTCTAATGAGATATCTCCCACAACATCAATGCAATAAACTCCAATACATATGTATATACATTTCCCAAAATAGCTCAATACTTCCCCACGATCCTATTATGAGAAAAACTCCCAATAAATCTCCAAAACGTATCCCTAGAATCAAATAAGAATATTCTAAATCGAGAATGACAATCGAAATAGAGGAAAACTCATTCTAGAAAAGTTTCTCAAAACAGCCCTGTTTTTTAATCAATTCGGCCCCTCCGAGTCGATTCAGTCCTAATAGTGAATCGATTCGGCCCAACTGGACCTGTAAGTCTGATACATACTGAATCGATTCCCAAGGGACGAATCGATTTGGCCCTAAAGACATATAGGCTCTGTAACATGGCAAATCGATTCGGAAGGGGCGAATCGATTCGCAAGGTTCAGCAAGCCACGAAAAGGGGTTAATTTCTCCAAAACCCAAAATTTTCAAAATCCAATTTATACAACTTCCAACCATAAATCTCTAACCTAATCAACTTCCCAACACCAAAACCGATCCCATATCTAGTCTCATCAAGTTATACACCCTTAAACCCAAGTATGAACAACAAATATAAGATTTAAAAACCCAAATCTAGGTTTTGATATATATAACCAAAATCCAATTCTTTTACCCACAAATTATGAAATAAGATACACAAATGAATTATTTAGCAAGATTAAATACTTTTCTCAAAGTTGTAAAGGTTGAATCTTCCTCGAGATCGCGTATGGACCGAAAATCTCCAAGCTTTCTCCTCTCTCTCTCCCTTTCTTCTTCTTCTTCTCTCTTTCTTTCTCTTTATCTCTTTCTCACAAATGAGAGAGACTGATTCGTAAGCCTCTTAAGACTTTTAAACCTGAATTCCAAATTTTAAATGATAATACACACTTTAAATGACTCGTTTACTCTAATTCAAATCAAACTAACTTAAAAATATTCTGGAACTGAAATAAAACCCAAGGACAATCATTTCAACTATCCCGACCCATCAGGAATCGATAGTGTTGATGTAAAAAATTAAATTATATCTAATTGTTTAATCACAGATAAAATAAAATGAGACAAATAAATTTTAAAGTGGTTCAGCCTTATAAGAATGACCTACGTCCACTGTTTCTGTTATTGCTGTCTGTTTGAGAATTCTCGATTACAAGTTTTATCAAGAAATTCCGGTCCCCTTATAATAAGGATGATACAATGTATTTATAGCCCTCAGGCTGTTCATGTGAAAGGGTAGTACATATCCGTTCATTAGGCGTATACATCTGTATGATAATAATGAACATTTAATGCGCAGTTAATCTGTTGGTTATCCTGCAATTAATGTTATGTTCGAGGTGCAGCTCGGACCGCCTAAGTAGCTCGGTACTCTTAAGTTGCTCGGTGTATTAAAGTTCCTCGAAGAAATCTTGTTGGTCGGAGCGTTTGAGTTGATCGGGAAAGCAGAGTTCCTCGTCGCAATATGGCTCCTCGGATGGTATCTATTGCTAGGAGTATCTGAGTGGGTCAAGGTGTTGCTCGGAAGTGTTTATTATTGCCACGCAGATTGCCACGTGTCTTCACTCAATTGGGCCATGTTAGCAGACTAAGTTTGGTATCAACAGAAGCCCCCAATGTTTCACAGTTTGAAATTTGAGGAGTGTGGAACATTCTTTCTCGATATATGGCGGTTTTAAATGGTCATCCTGAAATTTTGGAGTATTTTCTTTTGAATTTATTTCTCCTTCCAAATTCGTAGAGTCGGACTTTTTGAATTTTTATGACCGCTTCGATTCCCCCGTCCGTTTTATCTTTTTAGCCGCCGGTAATGTAACCGTCTCTTTTTGTAATCATTATCTTTACCCATTCCCAAGACAGGGTATTTAAGCATTGCAGAAAATCCCCTCATCTTCTACTTTTTTAAATTTGTCTCTTTGAGTTTTCCATTATTTCTCTCTCCTCTGCGTTCATCTCTTTCATCATTTGCTGTCAACAGACTCATCCCTTTCCTGTAAGATTTTCTTCTTTCACTTTGATTTCCTTCTTTCATCATGGTCTATTCTATAGAATCGATTGATAAGTTTCGCTCTGATTTCTCTATTCCCTCATGTGTTATTTTGGAAGAGCTTTCTGAGCCTTTAGACTATTTTCGTTTGGCTGTTCCCCAATCTCTTTGTCGCTGAATGTGGCTTTTCTTTTCCCCCAAACCCTTTATGTCTTGAATTCTGTCAATAGTTTGACATGGTTCCTACAAGAATAGCCCCCAATACATGGAGAATAGTTAATGGAGTTTATAGATTAAATCAAATTCATGGAACTCGTATAGGAATTCCTGAGATTATGTTTTGTTATAGATGGGCTGTGGGTGATAATACTTTTTATTTAAAAACTAGGTTTTTAAATAGAGCTTTAGTGGTCAATCTCCCAGATGCCAATAGGGACTACTTTGAGCACGGGGTTGTTATGAAAAATTGGCAACACCCTCCATTAACTGGAGCTAATGTTTACCAGGGTCCCAGATGTCCTCCCTATGGCAATGGGATAGGTTGTTTTTATTTTATTTTCAAGATTATGCTTCTTTTGTGTTTGATAAAATGTGTCACTGATATTTTAATTTTGATTTATTTGCAGTTGACAACAAAAGAAAATCTCAAAAAGAGACAGACGTTACCATAAGGCATTTAAAACTTATCTGGAGTTTGCATCAGACTGTTGCCGACGAGCATATTAGGTCAGCTTCATATTTGCTGCAGTACAAGAGTTACACCTCCTCTTTTACTGCTCGTCCGGTGATAAGCGATGGAGAACCAATACCAGCCTCTACAAGTTCTTCACCTGAGTCACATATTCCCTTGAGTGAAAGGATGAAGAAAAGAAGACCTCCTACCCTTTTTGAGAAATCTGCCTCTGGTGCTGGAGAGGCAAAGAAAAGTAAGCTTGATGTCCCAGGAGAGGGGATAAAGAAAATTGATGCACCTCCTTCGACTGCTCGTGTGAAGGTTATCGAGAAGCCCCCAGTGGCCCCGAGCAAGGCTGCTGCTCCAAGCGAGGTAATTGTCATTTCTCTGACTAAGACTACATCGTTAGTCGAGAACGTTGATGCTCCTCTGAGGAGGCTGAAGAAAAGCTCCTCTATCAATTTGGCTGAATCCATCTCTCAGCCCCCGACTAGTGGTTTTCCCACTTTTGTTGCCCCGAGCTCTGTTATGAAATCGGTGAAGACTTGGATCATTCTCGAGATCCAAGGTATTGAAGAAAACCTTTCTCGGGACATGGTTACCACATTAGCAGCTCGTCATATTTCTTTTGTAAGTCCTATAGTCTTAAATTTTCATTCTTTCCTTTTTGTATCTGTGCACTGACTTGCTTTTATTTTCCCAGTTGGTGACCTGTTTTAATACAATTCTGAAGAAAGATGAAGCTATTAAAGCTTCAAGATCCTCATCAGGTGTAGAGGAAGCCTTGGTAGGTCAGACGCAATCCCTGAAGGATTCTCGTCAGAAGTATGCTGATGACAAGGTGATTTGGGAGAAGAGGCTCACTTCGACCGAGAAGGAGAAGGCTCAGGTTATTGAGGTCTCCAAGGGGTTGGAGAAAAAATAAATGATTTGTAGGAGAAGAATAAAGAGCTCGAAGGGAAGCTCAAAAATGTTGGGGAGCTTGAAAATAAGCTCAAGACTGCTGAGGAGGAGTTGGGTCAACTTCAGGAAGTAAGTCGTCAGAAGGAGGAAGTTGAGAATAAATTGAAGGCTGCTGATGATCTTCTTTCCGAGAAGCTTTCCTCGGAGAAGACAAAAAGGAAATTGGTTGTCAAAAAATCCTTCAGCGTCGGCTGGGATAAAGGGTGGAATAAAGGTTTGGCTGCCATGATGTCGCAAGTGGAATATGACAGCCTCAAATACTTTAGAGATGAATGGGTCGCTGCTCTGCAAGAGATGAAAGTTGGTGAAAATTCTGAACTATTTCACCGACACATCCCGGGCCCACCTCCAACTCCTGAAGAAGAAGAAGAAGAAGAGTACGAAGCTGCCTCTGAGGAATCTTTCATGGTGATGGGAGATCAAATTTCTCATCCCCCAGCTATCCAGCCCACTGGCGAGGAACTTCGACTACCCGTTACTTCATCCGAGCAACCTCCATCACTTCCCAAGCAAACCTCTGTTCCATCCGAGCAACCTACCTCCTCGTCCCAGCCTCCCGAGAAAGTTTTGGGAGACAAGGAAAAGGTGTAAAGTTGTTCGGATTTCTCTCTATTTTAGTTTTCTTTGTCAAATGTAACTCTGAACTTTGTACTTCTCCTTTATGATGTAATAAAATTTGAACTTTTTCTTATGCATACTGTTGATTCTCTTCTTCATGCTCTGTTTGTACTCTTATTGATTCTTGCTTCCTTTACTAGTTTCTGGCTAGGATGGACTTATTATCTTCTCACGATACAAAACTGTTAAGGCAATGCAATGAGTATTTCAAAGCTGGTCATTCAGACATGAGTGCAGCTCAAATCATTGACATCCTCGGTCAAGGTGCTTCAGAGCAAGCAATTGAAGCCTATCAGTATTTGAAGTGCCTGTTCGGCCGTGCAGTGGCTAACAACGTAGCATACTATGATATGATTGAAGATCTCCAGGGCACTCTTGAAGAACTTCAGCAATAATATAAGGAATCTATATCCCTTTTACACGAAGGATATGAGAAGAAGTATCAGAAACTCATTGTCGATATGGGATATGACAAACTGTTTGCTGCTTATGATGTGAGGGAGAGAACTTTGAAGGCTGAGGTCGAAGAGCACAGATAGATAGCTGAGTTGTTAGAGCAGGAAAAAATGACCTGCAAAGAGAGGTGTCTCAGTTGAAGTCTGCAGCTTCCACCTCAAACACTTTGGTCCCTGTGAACGACGAGGGATTCTCATTTTTGGTGGTCGAAAATGCCAACCTGAGGGATGAATTAGAAACCTTGAAGAGAACTGGCCCTTCGACATCTACTCGGGGATGAGCAACAGCTCCTCGGGGACGAGCAAGAGCTGCTCAGATTACTGTCAAGGAACAAAGAACTCAATCTGCTCTGGAGAACCAGGCCTTCCAACTGATGGCAAAGAACCAGGCATTGGTTGAAATGTCTAAGAAGATCAGGAATCTGGACGAGAAGCTTTCTGCGCAGAAGTCTGCCTTGGAGAATAAAGAACTCTTTATAAAAAATCTCCACGAGCAACTGGAAAGATTAACATATCAATTCCACAAGTAGCCCAGAGAATTCTGGATGGCTGGCTACAATGAGGCTCTCTACCATTTGGATGATCGTATCCAAAATGCAAATAATGAGGGTTACAAACAGGGATGGTTGAATGCCTTAGGTGTACTGCAACTGGAACAGGGTCATTACCTGTGGGATTACCATAACCCTGGGCTGCTCGACCTACCAATGCCACCATTCAAGCTTGACATGAGTTGAATCCCTGCTCGAGCCATCCCTCGGTGTTTGATTTCCAAATACCTTGGCGATTACAATCTCCATTCCAATGTTTAGATATCTCGTCCCGAGCACCTACTCGATCGACCATCTGTGATGAACATCAGGATTCTTAAAGATCTTAACTTCATAAATTCCCCTTATGCTTTGAATGATCCACCTGCTAGCGAGGAACCTGTTTCAAAAGCAGAGGGGAAGAAACCAATAGAATAGGAATCTTGATGTAATAAATTTGTATTTCATTCTTGATATATTTTGTTCTACATTTAATGAAATAATTTTATTTGCAAATCTTGACTGCCATTGTCTTGTAATTATAAAACACTTTACATCTGTGCATGTATATCTGTTAAAAAGATAACAACATTGTGTTATTTGTCGATCAACTTAGAGTTGATTAAAACTTATTGTCGACTAGTTTGGATTTGTGGTAATCATTTGTCAACTAACCAAACTTAATGATGTTTTGTTTTCCGACCAACTTGGTAGTAATTTAAAAAGTCACGAGTATCAGAAATTTTACTCGATCACTTTCTCGTACTCATAAAATGTTTCCGACCAACTAAGGTCGGTAAATTTTTCTTCTCGACCAACTACGGTTAGTGGGTTTTTATTCCCGATCAACATAGTTAGTGGATTTTTCTTACCGACCAACTTTGGCACTTTTAGGAATAGTTTTACTTCCTAACCAACCTTAGTTTGCATTTTTAGGAATAGATTTACTTCCTGACCAACCGTAGTTGGCGTTTTCGGGAATAGATTTACTTCCTAACCAACCTTAGTTGGCATTTTTAGGAATAAATTTACTTCCCGACCAACCTTAGTTGGCGTTTTCGGTAATAGATTTACTTCCTAACCAACCTTAGTTGGCATTTTTAGGAATAGATTTACTTCCTAACCAACCTTAGTTAGCATTTTTAGGAATATATTTACTTCCCGACCAACCTTAGTTGGCATTTTCGGGAATAGATTTACTTCCTAACCAACCTTAGTTGGCATTTTTAGGAATAGATTTACTTCCTAACCAACCTTAGCTGGAATTTTTAGGAATAGATTTACTTCCTAACCAACCTTAGTTGGCATTTTTAGGAATAGATTTCCTTCCCGACCAACCTTAGTTGGCATTTTCGGGAATAGATTTACTTCCTAACCAACCTTAGTTGGCATTTTAGGAATAGATTTACTTCCCGACCAACCTTAGTTGGCATTTTCGGGAATAGATTTACTTCCTAACCAACCTTAGTTGGCATTTTTAGGAATAGATTTCTAAGTAGTTTGAGTTTTGCTGAGTAGTGTGTAGCACTAGTATTCCGCAAAAAAATTCCAAAAAAAAGAGAGAACTAGGCAGAACACTGTCACTTTATTCATACTGACGAAAATGTATTACATGAGAGCTTACATCACTGATAATACTTGCGCAAGTTTTCTACATTCCATGCATTCTTAAACTCCTGCCCTTCTAAAGTTGCTATTCTATAGGTTCCTGGTCAAACAACTTCTGTAACTCGGTAAGGTCCATGCCAGTTTGCTTCCAATTTGTTGTGCTTTTGAATCACTTTCTTTAGCACATAGTCTCCTTCTTTCAGGTTGCACTTCTTTACTCTCTTGTTGTAGAACAAAGTTGTTCGTTGTTGGTAAGTAGCATTCCTGATGGCTGCTTCTTCTCTAACTTCCTCGAGCATGTCTAAATTCAATCTTCTCATTAAGTCGCTGACAGGGAAATTGAAATTCAGTACTCTGTGTGTTGGAAGACCCAACTCGGCAGGTATAACGGATTCACTTCCAAATGCCAGCATATATGGAGATTCCCCTGTTGCTGCTTGGGGAGTAGTTCGGTAAGCCCATATACTGATTGTAGCTCGTTGATCCAATTTGCTTTCGCGTCATTCAGTATTTTCTTCAACCCATTCTGTAGCGTTCTGTTTATTACTTCAGTTTGTCCATTGCTTTGGGGATGGCCTGGTGCTGAGTGGATTTTCAAGATATTTGACTGATGACAATAGGCTACGAACTCCTCGTTGTCAAATTATATTCCATGGTCGGTAATGAATGCATAGGGAAGACCATATTTACAGATGACATTTTTCTAAATAAATTGATACACCTTCTCGTACATTATGTCGACAAGAGGCTCAGCTTCTGCCCACTTAGTAAAATAATCCACTGCGACGACGAGATATTTAAATCTTCCTCTGATCGTTGAAAGTGGTCCGACCAAGTCAATTCCCCACATAGCAAATGGCCAAGGGGAGGTAATGGGTGTCAACAAAGATTGGGGAGTTCTTCGGATAGTGGAGAAGCGTTGACACTTGTCACATTTCTTAGCGTAGGCTATACAATCAGCCCTGAATGTTGGCCAGTAGTATCCTTGCGTCATAACTCTTTGCAAAAGTGTCTGACCTACTACATAGTCTCCACAGGACCCTTCATGGATTTCTTCAATCAAGTCTTTCACCTCGGTGGGATGCACACATCTTTGCAAACCTGCTATAATTCCTCGTCTGTACAGAATACCATTATTCAGTACATAACGAGCAACTTTAAACTTCAGTTTTTTGGCTGTAAGTTTGTTAGTTGGTAATTCCCCCTCCTCAATATATGCCCTAATGGAATCCATCCAAGATGGTCCTAAATTAAGGGTAATAAAATTCATCGTCAAATCTTCATCTATACTCCGACCAGCTAAAACTTCAATTGGGATTGCTCTTCGTAGCTCGGTACGAGTAGCTGATGCTAATCGAGCTAAGGCGTCGACCCTTTCATTCTCCATTCTTGGTATTCTGACCAGCTGAATAGCAGAAAATTCTGATACCAATTCCCTTTCCTTTGCATGATACCTGATCATTAATTCTCCCTTGGCTTCATATACTCCCATCATTTGATTTATGATCAATTGCGAGTCACTGAAGACAATAACCTGTTCTGCCCCCATGGTTTTTGCCAAACTAAGACCTGCAATCATGGCTTCATATTCAACTTCATTATTCGTAGCTTCGAATTGGAAACGTAGGGCAAATTCCATGTCGACCTCATCTCGACTATTAAAGAATAATCCCTGCGCCACAGCCTGTTGTGCAAGATGAGCCATCCACATATAAACTCCATATAGGTAAATTGTCTTCAAATTTCGGATCTGACAGAGTTCCTCGGTGGAAAATTTATTGCTTCCTTTCACCCTCTCCTAATATTACTTACTGTCCGTCGATCATCACTTCTTTCCCTTTTACCAACCTAAGTTGGTCTGGGCTTGAGTTTGGTGATTCTGTAACATCCACAGGTTGATCGGTGAGCAGCTTTTGCTCCTCGGTGGTATCAGGATAGGTGAACTCTGCTATAAAATCTGCTACTGCTTGCCCTTTAAGAGATGATCTGGGCTCATAAAGTATGTCATATTCATCGAGCTCTATTGCCCAATACATCAATCTTCCAGATTTTTCTGGTTTATGAAGAGCTTGCCTCAATGTCATATCGGTATATACGACTATAGTGTGAGCCTGGAAGTATGACCTCATTCTTCGACTTGCATCGATCAATGCTAGTGCCAATTTTTCCAACTTTGGATATCTGATCTCTACTCCTCGAAAAACCTTACTTGTGTAGTAGATCGGTTTTTATAATCCATTCTCCATTCTTATTAATGTCGAGCTAACTGCATTCTCGGATACGGCCAGATACAAGTACAATTTTTCTCCCATCACTGGCCTGGACAATAGTGGAGGTGCTCCCAGATATTTCTTCAAGTCTTGAAAAGCCTTCTCACATTCATCATTCCACTCAAAAGTCTTTCAGAGTGTTTTGAAGAATGGGAGACATCTATCAGTTGCTCGCGATACAAATCTGTTGAGTGCTGCTACTCGTCCTGTAAGACTTTGCACTTCTTTCTTCGTCGTTGGGTATCGCAGCCCTAACAGAGCTTTGATCTTTTTAGGGTTAGCTTCAATGCCTCGCTGATTGACAATATACCCGAGAAACATGCCTTCTCGTACTCCAAATATGCACTTCGTCGGGTTCAACTTCATTTGATATTTATCTAGTTGATCAAAGGTATGGACTAAGTTAACTAGATGATCAGCAGCTTTCTTTCTCTTTGTCAGCATATCGTCAACATAGACTTCCATATTGCAACTGATTTATTCTGCAAACACTTTGTTCATCAGCCGTTGATATGTTGCACCTGCATTTTTCAAACCAAAAGGCATAACATTATAACAATAAGTTCCCCTAGGGGTAATGAAAGAAGTACTCTCCCTGTCGTCAGGTTTCATTTTAATCTGATTATAACCAGAATAAGCATCCATGAAGCTCAGCAGCTCGTATCCTGAGGTAGCATCCACTAGTTGATCAATTCGGGGCAGCGAAAAGTGATCCTTTGGGCATGCTTTGTTGAGGTCGGTGAAGTCTACACACATCCTCCATTTGTTTTTCTTCTTTTTCACCATTACCACATTTGCTAACCAGTCTGGATATTTAACATCTTTAATAAAGCAAGCTTTCTGGATCTTCTCGACTTCCTCCTGTATAGATTGATTCTTCTCGGGACTGAATACTCTTCTTCTCTGCATCACAGGCTTGCTCTCCTTATTCACATTGAGCTCGTGACATAAGAAATTTGGGTCTATCCCGGGCGTATCCTCATGACTCCACGCAGAAGTTTTCTTTCTGCTTCTTAAGAAAGTTATCAATTTCTGCTTTAGTGAGGCTTCCAACGACGAACCTATTTGAGTAGTTCGTTCAGGGTGCTAGTCGTCCCGAATGATGTTTTCAGTAGCTTCCACCACTTGACCCTTCACGAGTTGCGACTCATCTCTAGGATCCAATGTTTCAATTTCTGCACCTTCATCCACTTGATATGTAGTAGTCTTTTTCCTTGATTCCTCCAGTTCCTCTTGCTCGGTGGATGAGTAATAGCATTCCCGAGCTACTTTCTGATCACCTTTCACAACTCATACTCCAAAATTTGTTAGAAATTTTAGGCATTGATGTACCGTAGATGGTACAACCTCAAACTTCTTCAATCCTACTCTTCCCATGATGATATTGTATGCTGATTAAACATTCTTATCCATCACGAAGAAACGTATTCTTTCTGTTCGACAAGAAGGCCATGTACCAATGAATATATCCAACTTGATCGTCCAAAGTGGAAAAACTTTCTCACCAGAAAAACCCAGGAGGGGTCTGTGATAAGGCTCCAGTTGAGATAGTTTTAGATTTAAACTGTCGAAGCACGAGTAGAACATGATGTTTGCCAAGCTAACATTATCTACCAGTACTCATGAAATCATCACTTCCTTCATCCTCATTTTGATCACCAATGGGTCATCATGAGGATATAGAACACCTGCGAGGTCGTTCTTTGAGAAACTAATGACTAGTTTCTCTTTGTTTACCTTTCTAGGGCGATCCTCCTCAGCTAGATTTATTCGTTGAATGTATGAGCAAGCTTGAGCCTCACAGAGGTAAGCTTTTCTCTCTGCAGTAAGGTCTTCTCGTCCTGCATCTCCACCTGTAATAACATTACAATCAAATGTCCCAAAGCGTATCGAAAATACCTCACGTTCTGGCTGCCTTGGTCTCTTGGGAAGATCGGGGTCATCTTCTGGATCAACTTCATGGTCTCTTTTCTTGTTCTCCTCTTCTCAACGAGGAGATCTAGACCTCTCTCTTGTTTGATTGCTGTTTTTTCTTTCATTTCTATGATCAACATACTTTGCCAGTTTTCCTTATCTGATGAGTGTTTCAATCTCATTCTGAAGAGCTATGCAATTTTTGGTCATATGGCCATGATCTTTATGAAACTCACAATATTTTGCCTTATTCCTCTTGTCAGTGTCTGCCTTCATTTTCTCTGGCCAGTTTAATTCCTCGTTGTTCTTGATTTCTTCTAGAACATGGTTGATGTCTTTCTTCAAAGGAGTATAATTATCAAATTTCTTCCATACTTCCCATGACGACCTTGTTTTTTATTGTTTGTCACTACCATTGTTCTTATGCTCTTTCTTCTTAGCTTTATCACTTTCCACCTTGGATTCTTTGGCATCCATATTCTTCTTCGCAGCCATAGCCTCCTCGGTATTCATGATCTTTGTCGCTTTTCCCATCAGTTCTGACATGGTTCTAGGTGTATCTTTGGCCAGAGTGTAGTACAACTTGTTGGGCAGTAGTCCATTCATCAAGGCGGTAATCGCTGTCTTTTCCTCATAATCAATGACTTCAAGATTCTCGTTATTAAAACGAGTTATATAATCTCTGGTACTCTCACCATATTTTTATCTAACACTTAACAAGTGCGCTACTCGTTTAACTTTCTTTGCCCCAAAATAAAAATTCCCAATGAATAACTCGGTCAGTTGAAAGAAAGTTGAGATCTTTCCCCGAGGATAATTATTATACCATATTTGAGAAGATCCGATAAGAGTTCCCGATAATGCTCTGCATCTCATCTCATCTCATCTGGAACAGCATAGATGTCGGCTGCAGCTTGGTATTATTCTATATGAAGGACAGGGTCGGTCTTTCCATCATATTTGGGGGTTAGAACAGGTGCTTTGAACTTTGATGGTGTGGGAAAATCTACAATGGCCTGGACAAAAGGTGTTCATTGAACAAAAGTTTGTTGTAGAGGGTTCTTGGCTTTAGCCATTTCCCCTAATCTATCCTCCAGACTCTGAATAGAGCCTTTCCACGCATCGTTTCCTTCCTCGGGCCTGTTGGTTCGAGCAACTGATCGCGTTGATGTGGCTTCCTGGGATCTATCTTGACGAGCAGCTGGTTGCGATTAGGAAGACCCTTCCCTTAAGTCTGATGGTCGTAGAAAGCTTCTCGACGTAGCCTTAGGAGGACTTTTGTTCCTCCTAGGACCTAATCGATCAAAAGGAGATACCCTGCTTAACCTTTCTAACGCTTTAGTCCTTTATGGAGAGAGAGTGATACGTTGTTCAGTATTTGTGGCTCGTACTGACGTAGTTGGTCCAGGTTGATAAGAAAAATCTTCAAACTCCTCAGTACGATATGAATCGATACGCCTAGTACACGAAGAAAGTAAACGAGTAATTCTTTGAACACTTCGATGTCCTGAATGGGTCGATACTCCACCATGAAGGGTTTGTATGAGTTATCGCATAGTTTCTTGCATGGCTGTCTGGCCCTGGGCCAGATTTGTCATTATTCCAGCCAAATCTGGAACGTTTGGCGGAGCAGATGGATTTGGAGGGCGTCCAACGTTTCGATTGCTGGGTTCTGGATTATCAGCCATTTTTAATGAATTATTTTTGATGAAAAATGATATTACCAGTTGTTCCCACAGACGGCGCCAATATGTTGATGTAAAAAATTAGATTATATCTAATTATTTAATCATAGAAAAAATAAAATGAGACAAAGAAATTTTAAAGTGGTTCAGCCTTATAAGAATGGCCTACGTCCACTGTTTCTGTTATTGCTGACTGTTTGGGAATTCTTGATTACAAGTTTTATCAAGAAATTCCGGTCCCCTTACAATGAGGATGACACAATGTATTTATAGCCCTCGGGCTATTCATATGAAAGGGTAGTACATAGCCGTTCATTAGGCGTATACATCTGTATAATAATTATGAACATTTAATGCGCAGTTAATCTGTTAGTTATCCTGCAATTAATGCTCTGTTCGAGGTGCAGCTCGGACCGCCTAAGCTGCTCGGACCGCCTAAGTAGCTCGGCACTCATAAGTTGCTCGGTGTATTAAGGATCCTCAGAGAACTCTTGTTGGTCGGAGCCTTTGAGTTGATCGGGGAAGCAGAGTTCCTCGTCGCAGTATGGCTCCTCGGATGGTATCTATTGTTCGGAGTATCTGAGTGGGTCAAGGTGTTGCTCGGAAGTGTTTGTTATTGCCACGCATATTGCCACGTGTCTTCACTCAATTGGTCCATGTCAGCAGACTAAATTTGGTATGAACAGATAGCGTACTCTAAATCATCATTTGGAATACTTTATAACGTCCTCAATTTTTGGACCTCAATTTCCAAAATTTAAAATTCTCCAATTTAAATAACTTTCATTTCTCCTAAGAATTTAATTTCTCAGTGCCCAAATCATGGGGTGTTACATTGGGGTTGACCACAGGTAACCCATAAATAAGGGCCGGGGTGGTACACAACTACTTGTAAATTATTTCCTAAAAAATAATTCATAACTCAATGTCACATGTGCAATGCAAGTGTGCGCAACTAGTAAGTTAATGTATAAAGGATACCTTTTGAAGCAAATCACTATGTTTTTTGGAAAAGCGTTTTGCAATTTAGTGAACAAGAAAAAAAATAACAAAATTTCAATATAAGTAAATACTCTTTCCATCCTAAATTAATAGCCATTATTTAAAAACGATAATTTTTTAAGACATACTCAATCAACAACCCAAATCTAGACATCTCCATTATAGTAGGATTTGGTTCATTGGTTACATCTAAAGAATTTGAATTCTTCAATTTTGATGTCCCAAAATGAAAAAGTATGATTATTAATTTAGGACTGAGAGATTATTAATGCTATTGGCAATGGGAACCCATTATCAAGGTATGATTATTAAAAGAACTTGAGCAACACTTAAAATGCCATAGGTTTTTTTTCTCTTATCTTCTCTTTCTTTTAAGACTTTTTTTTCCTAATCGCTAAAACATCATGCTAAAATGTATTAAGATTGTATTATATATGAGGCCATCTTTAGAGCTTTATGGCATTTTCTAATCACAATGCTTTATAATCTCTCACTTGTGCCACATAGGTCATTATGATATTAGACATCATAATGTCTTAAGAGAAAGAATTGAGTATCAAGATTTGTAAGATATATATCGTCCACTAAAATCATAAAAAGGGAGTTTAATCAATTTTGATACAATATTAATGAGTTTTGTCCATAAATTTATGATTATGATGCAAGATCAAAATATTATTTGAAAGAAATATGTCCAATCATCAAAATGAATACCATATATCATTCAAAGGATACCTTAAAACACCCTTTTCCAACCAAAGGGAATATTATTACCTTTAAGAGGGTATTCTTATATACTAAATATCAAAAGGAATACAATTACCTTTTAAAGGTTATTATTATGTATTGAAAGGTTATTTAACCAACTTAAACTAAAATCCCTCACAATCAAGTTTAGATACATATTTGCAAGAAAATTGAAATCATTGAGGAAAAACTAAAATGGTGAATCAATTCCTAAGAACATAAAAAATATATTATTTTCAATTCTAGTTTTTTTTTAAGAATTCTTGAATCAAATTTAAATATTTTTCGTAGCACCCTAAGTTTAATTATAAGCATATTCAACTTAAATATGAAAAACTTTTTTTGAACCATACATTACTTTTCACACAGTCTACCTTAACACCTTACTATTCTTGGATATGTTACATAATAGGCACATACTAGTGTGAAAATAATAGATCATAAATACACTTAAGCTCTAATATTATTAGTGTCAATGTGTAAAATCATTTGCCATTACACCAAAAGACCAAAAAAGTCACCATTTTTCAACCAACCTTCTCTCTCTTATCATCTCGGCTTCATCTCTCTGATTTATGCATACGTATATATATAAATAGAGATAGAGATGTATTTCTTGAATATATGCGTTTGTTTGTTGTAAAATAACTGTATTTACATGTATAAATTGATATTATTAGAAAATAACTTGTGCAAAACCTAGGTTTAGACAATTTGACTCTGACATTTTATACGTGGATTTCTACATGATATTGTTTCAACATTGTTATTAAACGTGATACGTTGTTAAGTAGATAGTTCTTGTGTTCGAGTTAACTAATGAATCCACTACTCACTGGGATAAACTAACTTTCGGAAACACCCCTTTTGTTCACACATAGTAGTAACGAATCATACAAGTTGTTATGGGGTATACTCTATAAAAAAGAGTGGATACATGAGAGAAATATACTCAAGGATGTGTACCGTAAAGGTGCTACTGAGTTTGTAATGTTAGCAAAGAGGTATCTCAATAATGAAGAGTTTTCCTGTCCTTATGCATAATATAAAAATGGGAAAATATTTAAGTAGAAAAAGTTTATTAACATCTTCTTATATGGGGTATACAAGATGATTTTTAGGCGTGGGTTTTTTGTGGGAAAATACCTTTTCCATTTGTCCCCGAACAACCTCCACTACAACCATAATGCAGGATAGTAGTGGAAGGCTAGGAGGATCCCCCCGTAGAGCATAATATGTTAGATGATCTAATATATAGTTCTTATGGAGTTCATGTGGTGGAAGATAATGAGGATTCTTATAAGGAAAATAGTTAATCTTGTGATTGAGGTTCTAGTGCTCATGATGGTGTTGCGATAAACCTTGATGATGACCACCAAAGTTGGAAGTGAAATCGATCAAACCATCCTACTACAAAAAATATCAAACAACTTTGCATGCCATGGTTGGTTTACATAATTTGGGTAAATAGTTTTCTACCCAAAGAAAATACGCTTTTAAAATAACTACTCGAGTATGAAGGACGATTTGAAAGGTTTGGGAATTAATTATAAATCAATTCAGACTTGGAAGTATGATTGAATACTATACAAAAAGGAGTATGAAAATCTTGATCCTTGTTCGGTATGTGGAGAACCAAAATATGTACCAGAGCATGGTTCTAATGATAAGAGAGACATGCTTTCAAAAGTGCCTAATATTTCCCCATTGGTCACATATTAAAGATATTTTTCACAATACCATGGATAGTAGAGGCATTGGCTTGGAACACTAGGGAGAAGTAAGGGATAATCTCATGAGTCATCCTATAGACTCAACCGTTTGGAAAAGCATAAATTTTAACTATCTAGATTTTTCTAATGAACAACATGATATTCATTTGGCAATATCAACATATGGGATCAATCCATTTGGAAATCTAAGTACCAATCAAAGTGTATGGATATCACCCAAAAAGAACCCCCATTGTGCATGAGACTGTAACAACCCACGATTTTTGGGATTGAGAAATTAAATTTTTGGGAGAAATAAATTTATTTAAATTGAAGAATTTTAAAATTTGGGAATTGAAGTCCAAAAATTGATAACATTTTTAAAGTATTCCGAATGATAATTTTGAGTGAGGCATTGGTTCCGGATGGGTCGAGATAGTCAAAATGACTGTCATTGGGTTTTATTTCGGTTCCGAATTATTTTTTTTAGTATGTTTGACTTGAATTGGAGTAAACGAGTCATTTAAAGTGTGTATTAACATTTAAAACGGGGACTTATATTTTAAGGGATTTAAGAGGCTTACGGATCAAGCCTTCTCATTTAGAGAAAGAAAGAAAGAGAAAAGAAAAGATAAAGAAGAAGGAATGGAGAGAGAGAGAGAGAGAGAGGGAAAATCTTGGAGATTCCGGCCCAAACGGGACCGCGAGGACGAATCAACCTCTATAATTTCGAGGCAAGTGTTTAATCTTGCTAAATATATCATTTGTACAATTCATTTCATAATTTGTGGATAAAAGACATCGGATTTTGGGTATTAATATCAAAACCTAGATTTTGGGTACTAAAATGGGAATTTGATGTTTATACATGGGTTTGATGATATATAAATTGTTGGGATGAGATGTAGGATGAGTTGTATTGTTAAGAGCATGATTGAATTCAATATTTGGGGTTTGATGATGATATTTGGGTGTTTGGGGGTTTAGGGTTTGTTGAAAAAAAATGGAAAAGGGCCAAGAGATCTGGTATGGCCAGTCGACCGCGGCCAGGGGGCTGGTCAACCGCGCCCTAAGGGAAAAGCGTACTGCTTTCTTCGTAGGTAAGAATTTGGACCTGCGATCGATCGGGGGTCTGGGACCGGTCGACCGGTTCCCTGTTTTAGCCCAAGATTTGGATTTATTTCTTCCCCTTTTCTTTTGGGGTTTTATTCTTAGGGGCTTTCGTAATGGGCTTATTATGGAGGGTTATGATATTAGATTAAGGAAATAGGTCCCTAGGTCAAATATGGGCTTGCGTGCATATGATAAATTGATTTAGGAGGGTGGGATGCCTCTTTTAGTAATGAAATGAATATGGAAATAAAGTGATTGGCGGGTTATTTTATTATGATAGAGGTCGGTTATCAGGAAATGGTTATAAATGGTGGAGATAGTACCTTTTTGCTTACGTGCGCGTTAATAATGGACATTCCGAGGTAGTGGGGGATCTCAGTGAGGACGGGAGTTCTAGCTTGAGGTCATAAGTGAGTTTAGATATAATTTAAGGTTTAGGACTCTTTGGGAGAGAGTGGTGAGGGTATTGTGTGACATTGTAGGTCGATAAGTTGTTTCGAATCCATATAGTGATAGGAGTCTATTTAAGATATTATTGAGGATCGATGAGAGAGAGTGGTCGCGCATTCTTAGTAATGTTTAACTTAAGGAATAGATTGCAAGCGCAATAAGATTTAGGGGTTCATAGGAGTAATTGAACCGTCGTTGGGATATTGATTATATATCAGAATGTTATTCCCCTAAGTGATGATATCATGAGATGAATTTTAAGTTAAGCTTGAGGTTTGTAGACTATTAGTCATGTTCATACCAATAGTCTAAATTTGTATTGGAGATATTGATGTACTTTCGGATACAGATGTGATGTGTAGTGATTGTTACCTACACCAAACTTTAGGTGATAACCTTAATGTTGGAGATATATCTATGTTGGAAGATTATTTATATCATAGGAGGAATATATGAATATGTTTCAAGTGAAAGATCATTTTCATATAATGAATTCATCTATTATGTTTGGAGTTATGGCTATTATATAGAGGATTTTTGGATGCTAATAGTCGAGTTCATAAATAGTGCACACGAAAATGGGAGGTAGTGTGTATATATATATATGTGGATATGTGGATATATATCTGTATAGAGATGAATAAATGGGTATATTTTTATGTTGTGAATAACTAAACCGTATATGAAGGCTTAGATATATGATATAATTATATAGATGTGTATATATATTGTGCATGTGAATGATATATATACTTATATGGTTAAGCATACGCCGCACATGCTATCATTGGGAATTTGCGCGATGCGGGTGAGCACCCTGGCTCGATGAGCAGAGTGTGGATATTCCCATGGTTATAGTCGTCCATTGTGTTATTATGTGATTTACATTTCTTTTGGGGTGAGACGTGGTGGGTATGTTTCGTCTCATTGACCGATTAGGAGCTAAGACCTCTTCCCAGACGTCGTGTGTGTGTGTTGATCACGAAGTAGGTGTCGTTTAGTCCTACTGGTGGCCCCAGTCGTGAGCCGGGCATTGGAAGATGATAGTATGGTGCAGTATATCAGCGATATATATAGCCGGTTATATTATGTGTATGGCCATTGTACATCATATGTAGTATGTACACTCGGCTATGGGAATGAATGGTAGTATATATATATGTTTAGAGTAAATATATATATATATTTATTATATCCTATAGGTGAAAGGATATGGAAGTCCTATGGTGTACATCTTGGGAGATTATGATGTACTTCATTGTTGGGGGTTGATGTATCGAATTTAAGGAAGATTTTAGTTACATTATCCCAAGGATATTTATTGGAGATATTGAGGTCACTCTTAGAGAGTAATCTAATATTAGTAGTTACAGAAATAGAAATTGTGTAAATGACATAATGGATCTATACAATCAACATTTTCAAGTTATAGTGTATTGGGGGGGTTCCTTGTTTAAATTTCGCTTTGCGAGACGCCCCATGCACGAAACATAGTGCCATGTTGAGTGTAAAGAGAAGTTTTTTCCTTTGTATTTTTAGGTAGTTGAAGTAGTAGAATTGTATAAGACATAATGGATCCCTACGATCAGAATTGTCATGGAGTAGGGTGTTGGGGGGTTCCTCGTTTGGATTTCGATTTGCGAAACGCCCCACGCACGAAACGCAGTGCAATGTTGAGAGTAGTGAGAAGTTTTGTCTTTTGAACTTATGTATTAGTAGTATGATGATGTGGATAACATGTTGGATCCCTGCGATTGACATTGTCAAGGAGTAGTGTATTGGGGGGGTTCCTTATTTGGATTTCGCTTTGCAAGGCGCCCCACGCACGAAACGCAGTACAATGTTGAAAGTGGAGAGAAGTTTTGTCCTTATTAATTTGTATGCATGTTATTTAGAGATTAAATCATACGATTCAAACCTAATGTAAGTGGGTAACGTTTTAAGAATTATAACTGATTAAATTATAAACTGGAATCAACTAAGCCTAATATGGCATTTATGTGTAAAACTAATTAAGTGGGATTAGAATGGGAAGGATTCCAGGGTAATGTTAAAAGATAGGTTGTCCTTATGGGTGGGATAACTTAAGTAAGATTCCAGGACGCGAATAGGTATGCGCTGTTAGATGAGCGGTGAGTTGAGGTTTCACGAGAGTGCGACTTAACTTTAATTATGAAATAAGTGCATTTATAATTATTATGCACGGTTAACACACTTGCCAAACATTTTTACAACTCGGGCACTGACCCTTTTATATTTCTCTCCCTATATATATATATATATATATATATATATATATATATATATATATATATATATATATATATATACAGGTGTCCTATCGCAGGGATGCCGGATGCCCTTCTATTCAGAGTTGTGGGAGCCGTAATAGGTTCGGACTGTTGCGGGACTTAGATTGTAGTCGCTCTCTATTTCTTTATAAATCTACATAGGACTCATTGTGTACATCAGGATTATACATTAGAGTTATTTATATTTATTTATATTTCTTCCCCATGGATGTTGTACTGTTTGTGACCTGACAGCTTATTCGGGTATATTCATTTGTATATACGCATTTCTCGTTATACTAGCACTTTCTTTCATTATCATACTTGTGCCTTCTACCTTTGTTAGTAGGTGTACATAGTTAGTTTGATTTCCATGGTATGTTTTATTTAGTTTTTTTTTGGCATCCGTTTTTAATTGTTTCGAGTAGTTAGCCTTATATTATTTAGTAGTGTCAGTTGATTTTGAGACTGAGCTATCTGAGATACCTGATTTACGTAGTATAGGGATGTCCACCCGTTATTATTTTAAGCGGGTTGTCACAGATGCTATCAGAGCATTAGGTTCTGGAGTCTTTAGGATTTGTGCGGGTTTTCTGTGTTCTTCCGTTGACGTTATTGATATAGAACCCGACTATCAGGATTGTTGTATTCCGTACGTTTATCTTCTTCTTTGAGGTATACTCATTTGAACTACGTCTCGACACAGTTTCTCTCGTCTCAGACATCGCCAAGAATAAGTTGGTTAGGAAGGGGCAAGATGAGAGATGTAATACCCATAACAGACTTTGGGTACACTTTGATTTGAGGTATTTCTTTCCTCCATTTAGGCAGAGATAAGAAGGAGAATTTCATGATCGATAAGGTATGTACTGATGAGGAGAGAATAGAAAATCGGGTGTTGGTGACTTTTACCGATGTGAGGTGTGTGGAGTTGTCCCAATATCGGGAGTATTGCCTTCTGGGAAGAGGGAGTGAGCAAGTGTGGTCTTTGTGTGACATCTTTCGTGATATTAAACCGTCTTGTGATGAGCTAATAGAAAGTTACCCAATTGATTTTCGGGAGGGTGGATCGTTAAGATTATTGGTTTATGTATGGGATAGGGCACATAATTCTTGTGTTCCGTCGAGAGAAGAACTTATCTTGTGGAAAGGTGTTGATGTAATGTAAAGGAATTGTATAACTGAGAGGTTTAGAATTTAGTATATTTATCTTGAGCATAGAATTTTGCCCATATTTATGCTAGTTTTGATAACTAGGTATTGGTTAGAGTATTGTATTTGTTGAGGCCTTGTGTCCTAAACATAAGGTGTTTGTTTGGCATGTCGAAAGACATTGAATTGTTTTATATTATATTGTTACATAGGCCTTCGGGAAACATCTAAAATACGAAAGTCTTTTATTGAACCTTAACCCTGGTTCAACTAATCTCAATCCCCGACATAGCTCACCAGTAGTGTATTGGGAGGGTTCCTTATTTGGATTGCGCTTGCGAGACCTCCCCCGCATGAAGGTAGCTAGTGTCCGAAATTGAGAAGAGTTCAACCATTGGGAATTTCAAACTGTTATATATTTAATATGTTGCTATAGATTATATTATTAATAGTTATATTATGATTTTGGAGGCTAGTGTAGCCTGATTATTGTTTTACGAGTGGAGCTCGAGTACGGGGTGTATGGGCACCCTGGGTAGCTAGTTTGATTTTTAAAATCTATACGGTTCGATGTGAGAACTGGGAATAGTTATCTAGAGGGTAGATGTAAGTACTAGATGAGATTGAAGTCCTAGGCGTATCATAAATTTTGCGGGAGAAATTCTTGTAAGGGGGCAAGAGTGTGACACCCCAAGATTTTTGGGATTGAGAAATTAAATTTTTAGGAGAAATAATTTATTTAAATTGCAGAATTTTAAAATTTGGGAATTGAAGTCCAAAAATTGAGGGATGGTATGATGGATCCCCGCGATCGGCATTGTCAAGGAGTAGTGTATTGGGGGGGGGGGGGGTTCCTTGTTTGGATTTCACTTAGCACAATGTTGAGAGTGGAGAGAAGTTTTGTCCTTATTAATTTGTATGCATGTTATTTAGAGATTAAATCATAGGATTCAAACCTAATGTAAGTGGGTAACGTATTAAGAATTATAACTAATTAAATTTTAAAACGGAATCAACTAAGCCTAATATTGCATTTATGTGTAAAAATAATTAAGTGGGATTAGAATGGGAAGGATTCCAGGGTATTGTTAAAATATAGGTTGTCCTTATGGGTGCGGTAACTTAAGTAAGATTCCAGGATGGGAATAGGTGCGCGCTGTTAGATGAGAGGTGAGTTGAGGTTTCACGAGAGTGCGACTCCACTTTAATTATGAAATAAGTGCATTTATATTTATTATGCATGGTTAACACACTTGCTAAACATATTTACAACTCGGGCTCCGACCCGTTTATATTTCTCTCCTTATATATATATATATATATACATATATTTACAGGTGTCCTACCGCTAGGATGCCGGATGCCCTTGTATCCAGAGTTGTGGGAGCCGTAACAGGTTCGGACTGTTGCGAGACTTAGATTGTAGTCGATCTCTATTTCTTTATAAATCTAGATATGACTCATTGTGTACATCAGGATTATACTATAGAGTTATTTATATTTGTTTATATTTATTCCCTATGGATGTTGTACTGTCTGTGACCGTCAGCTTATTCGGGTATATTCATTTGTATATACGCATTTCACATTACACTGGAACTTTCTTTCGTCATCGTACTTGTGCCTTCTGCCTTTGTTAGTAGATGTACATAGTTAGTTTGATTTCCATGGTGCGTTTTATTTAGTTTTTTTTGCATCTGTTTTTAATTGTTTCGAGTAGTTAGCCTTATATTATTTAGTAGTGTCAGTTGATGTTGAGACTGAGCCATCTGAGATACCTGATTTATGTAGTATAGGGCTAGCCACCCGTTATTATTTTAAGCGGGTTGTCACTGATGGTATCAGAGCATCAGGTTCTAGAGTCTTTAGGATCTGTGCGGGTTTTCTGTATTCTTCCGTTGACGTTCTTAATATAGAAACCTACTATCAGGATTGTTGTATTCCATACGTTTATCTTCTTCTTCTAGGTCTAATCATTTGAACGATGTCTCGACACAGTTGCTCTCGTCTCAGACATCGCTGAGAATAAGTTGGTTAGGAAGGGCAAGATGAGAGATGTAATACCCATAACAGACTTTGGGTGCAATTTGATTTGAGGGATTTCTTTACGCCATTTATGTAGAGATAAGAAGGAGAATTTTGTTATCGATAAGGTATGCACTGATGAGGAGAGAATAGGAAACCCGGTGTTGGTGACTTTTACCGATGTGAGGTGTGTGGAGTTGTCCCAATATCAGGAGTATTTCCTTATGGGAAGAGGGAGTGAGCAAGTGTGGTCTTTGTGTGACATCTTTCGGGATATTAAATCGCCTTGTGATGAGCTAGTAGAAAGTTACCCTATTGATTTTTGGGAGTGTGAATCGCTAAGCTTATTGGTTTATGGATGGGCCAGGGAAGGTTATTCTAGAGTTCCATCGAGAGAAGAACTTATCTTGTGGAAAGGTGCTGATGTAATGTAGAGGAATTGTATAACTGAGAGGTTCAGAGTTTAGTAGATTTATCTTGAGCGGAGAATTTAGCCCATAGTTATACTAGTTTTCCATAACTAGGTATTGGTTAGAGTATTGTATTTGTTGAGGCCTTGTGTCCTAAACATAAGGTGTTTGTTTGGCGTGTCGAAAGACATAGAATTGTTTTATATTATATCGTTACATAGGCCTTCGGGCAATATCTAAAATATGAAAGTCTTTTATGAACCTTAACCCTGGTTCAACTAATATCTATCCTCGACATAGCTACCCAGTAGTGTATTGGGAGGGTTCCTAGTTTGGATTTCACTTGCGAGACCTCACCCGCATGAAGGTAGCTAGTGTCAGGAATTGAGAAGAGTTCAACCATTAGGAATCTCAAACTTTTATATATTTAGTATGTTGCTATAGATTACATTATTAAGAGTTAAGTTATGATTTTGGAGGCTAGTGGAGCCTGATTATTTCTTTACGAGTGGAGCTCGAGTACGGGGTGTATGGACGCCCTGGGTAGCTAGTTTGAGTTTTAAAATTTATGCGGTTCGATGTGAGAACTGGGAGAGATGGGAATAGTGATCTAGAGGGTAGATGTAAGGACTACATGAGATTGAAGTCCTAGGCGTATCTTAAATTTCGCGGGAAAAATTCTTGTGTGTGTGTGTGGGGGGGGGGGGGGGGGGGGGAGTGTAACACCCCACGATTTTTGGGATTGAGAAATTTAATTTTTGGGAGAAATAAATTTATTTAAATCGGAGAATTTTAAAATTTGGGAATTGAAGTCCAAAAATTGAGGGATGACATGATGGATCCCCCAATCGACATTGTCAAGGAGTAGCGTATTGGGGGGTTCCTTATTTGGATTTCGCTTTGGGAGACGCCCCGCGCATGAAATGTAGTACAATGTTGAGAGTGGAGAGAAGTTTTTTCCTTATTCGTTTGTATGCATGTTATTTAGAGATTAAATCATATGATTCAAACCTAATGTAAGTGGGTAACGTATTAAGAATTATAACTGATTAAATTATAAAACGGAATCAACTAAGCCTAATATGGCTTTTATGTGTAAAAATAATTAAGTGGGATTAGAATGGGAAGGATTCCAGGGTATTGTTAAAAGATAGGTTGTCCTTATGGGTGGGTTAACTCAAGCTGTTAGATGAGAGGTGAGTTGAGGTTTCACGAGAGTGAGACTCCACTTTAATTATGAAATAAGTGAAATTATATTTATTATGCACGATTAACACACTTGCAAAACATATTTACAACTCGGGCTCTGACCCGTTTATATTTCTCTCCTGATCTCTCTCTCTCTCTCTCTCTCTCTCTCTCTCTCTCTCTATATATATATATATATATATATATATATATATATATATATATATATATATATATATATATATATATATATATATATATATATATATATGTATATATATTACTATAGGTGTCCTACCGCAGGGATGCCGGATGCCCTTATATCCAGAGTTGTGGGAGTCGTAACCGGTGAGGACTGTCGCGGGACTTAGATTGTAGTCGCTCTCTATTTCTTTGTAAATATAGATAGGACTCATTGTGTACATCGGGATTATACTTTAGAGTTATTTATATTTGTTTATATTTCTTCCCCATGGATGTTAAACTATCTCTGACGGGCAGCTTATTCGGGTATATTCATTTGTATATACGCATTTCTCATTACACTAGCACTTTCTTTCATTATCATACTTGTGCCTTCTACCATTGTTAGTAGCTGTACATAGTTAGTTTGATTTCCATGGTTTGTTTTATTTAGTTTTTTTTTGGCATCCGTTTTTAATAGTTTCGGGTAGTTATCCTTATATTATTTAGTAGTGTCAGTTGATGTTGAGACTGAGCCATCTTAGATACCTGATTTATGTAGTATAGGGCTGGACACCTGTTATTATTTTAAGCGCGTTGTCACAGATGGTATAAGAGCATCAGGTTCTAGAGTTTTAGGATCTGTGCGGGTTTTTGTGTTCTTCCATTGATGTTATTGATATAGAACCCTACTATCAGGATTGTTGTATTCCCTACGTTTATCTAATTCTTTGAGGTGTACTCATTTGAACGACGTCTCGACACAGTTGCTCTCATCTCAGACGTCGCCGAGAATAAGTTGGTTAGGAAGGGATAAGATGAGAGATGTAATACCCATAACAGACTTTGGGTGCACTTTGATTTGAGGTGTTTATTTACGCCTTTTAGGCAGAGATAAGAAGGAGAATTTCAAGATCTATAAGGTATGCACTGATGAGGAAAGAACAGGAAACCCGGTGTTGGTGACTTTTACCAATGTGAGGTGTGTGGAGTTGTCCCAATATCAGGAGTATTGCCTTATGGGAAGAGGGAGTGAGCAAGTGTGGTCTTTGTGTGACATCTTTCGGGATATTAAACCGCCTTGTGATGAGCTAGTAGAAAGTTACCCTATTGATTTTTGGGAGTGTGAATCATTAAGCTTATTGGTTTATGGATGGGTCAGGGCAGGTAATTCTAGAGTTCCATCGAGAGAAGAACTTATCTTGTGGAAAGGTGCTGATGTAATGTAGAGGAATTGTATAACTGAGAGGTTCAGAGTTTAGTAGATTTATCTTGAGCGGAGAATTTTGCTCATAGTTATACTAGTTTTTCATAACTGGGTATTGGTTAGACTATTGTATTTGTTGAGGCCTTGTGTCCTAAACATAAGGTGTTTGTTTGGCGTTTTGAAAGAAATAGAATTGTTTTATATTATATCGTTACATAGGCCTTCGGGCAATATCTAAAATATGAAAGTCTTTTATGAACCTTAACCCTGGTTCAACTAATATCGATCCCCGACATAGCTACCCAGTAGTGTATTGGGAGGGTTCCTAGTTTGGATTTCACTTGCGAGACCTCACCCGCATGAAGGTAGCTAGTGTCAGGAATTGAGAAGAGTTCAACCATTAGGAATCTCAAACTTTTATATATTTAGTATGTTGCTATAGATTATATTATTAAGAGTTAAGTTATGATTTTGGAGGCTAGTGGAGCCTGATTATTGTTTTATGAGTGGAGCTCGAGTACGGGGTGTATGGACGCCCTGGGTAGCTAGTTTGAGTTTTAAAATTTATGCGGTTCGATGTGAGAACTAGGAGAGATGGGAATAGTGATCTAGAGGGTAGATGTAAGGACTACATGAGATTGAAGTCCTAAGCGTATCTTAAATTTCGCGGGAAAAATTCTTGTGTGTGTGTGTGGGGTGGGGGGGGGGGGGGGGGGGGGGGGGGGAGTGTAACACCCCACGATTTTTGGGATTGAGAAATTTAATTTTTGGGAGAAATAAATTTATGCAAATTGGAGAATTTTAAAATTTGCGAATTGAATTCCAAAAATTGAGGGATGACATGATGGATCCCCGCGATCGACATTGTCAAGGAGAAGCGTATTGGGGGGGGGGTCCTTGTTTGGATTTCGCTTTGGGAGACGCCTCGCGCATGAAATGTAGTACAATGTTGAGAGTGGAGAGAAGTTTTTTCCTTATTAGTTTGTATGCATGTTATTTAGAGATTAAATCATATGATTCAAACCTAATGTAAGTGGGTAACGTATTAAGAATTATAACTGATTAAATTATAAAACGGAATCAACTAAGCCTAATATGGCTTTTATGTGTAAAAATAATTAAGTGGGATTAGAATGGGAAGGATTCCAGGGTATTGTTAAAAGATAGGTTGTCCTTATGGGTAGGGTAACTCAAGTAAGATTCCAGGATGCGAATAGGTGCACGTTGTTAGATGAGAGGTGAGTTGAGGTTTCACGAGAGTGAGACTCCACTTTAATTATGAAATAAGTGCATTTATATTTATTATGCACGGTTAAAACACATGATAAATATTTTTACAACTCGGGCTCTGACCTGTTTATATTTCTCACCTGATCTCTCTCTCTCTCTCTCTCTCTCTCTCTCTCTATATATATATATATATATATATATATATATATGTGTCCTACCGCAGGGATGCCGGATGCCCTTATATCCAGAGTTGTGGGAGTCGTAACCGGTGAGGACTGTTGCGGGACTTAGATTGTAGTCACTCTCTATTTCTTTGTAAATCTCGATAGGACTCGTTGTGTACATCGGGACTATACTTTAGAGTTATTTATATTTGTTTATATTTCTTCCCCATGGATGTTAAACTATCTCTGACGGGCAACTTATTCGGGTATATTCATTTGTATATACGCATTTCTCATTACACTAGCACTTTCTTTCATTATCATACTTGTGCCTTCTACCATTGTTAGTAGCTGTACATAGTTAGTTTGATTTCCATGGTTTCTTTTATTTAGTTTTGTTTGGCATCCGTTTTTAATAGTTTCGGGTAGTTATCCTTATATTATTTAGTAGTGTCAGTTGATGTTGAGATTGAGCCATCTTAGATACCTGATTTCTGTAGTATAGGGCTGGACACCTATTATTATTTTAAGCGCGTTGTCACAGATGGTATCAGAGCATCAGGTTCTAGAGTCTTTAGGATCTGTGCGGGTTTTCTGTGTTCTTCCATTGACGTTCTTGATATAGAACCCTACTATCAGGATTGTTGTATTCCCTACGTTTATCTTATTCTTTTGAGGTGTACTCATTTGAACGAAGTCTCGACACAATTGCTCTCATCTCAGACGTCGCCGAGAATAAGTTGGTTAGGAAGGGGCAAGATGAGAGATGTAATACCCATAACAGACTTTGGGTGCACTTTGATTTGAGGTGTTTATTTACGCCTTTTAGGCAGAGATAAGAAGGAGAATTTCGTGATCGATAAGGTATGCACTGATGAGGAGAGAATAGGAAACCCGGTGTTAGTGACTTTTACCGATGTGAGGTGTGTGGAGTTGTCCCAATATCAGGAGTATTGCCTTATGGGAAGAGGGAGTGAGCAAGTGTGGTCTTTGTGGGACATCTTTCGGGATATTAAATCGTCTTGTGATGAGCTAGTAGAAAGTTACCCTATTGATTTTCAAGAGTGTGAGTCGTTAAGGTTATTGGTTTATGGATGGGCTAGGACAGGTAATTGTAGCATTCCATCAAGAGAAGAACATATCTTGTTGAAAGGTGTTGATGTAATGTAAAGGAATTGTATAACTGAGAGGTTCAGAGTTTAGTAGATTTATCTTGAGCGGAGAATTTAGCCCATAGTCATGCTAGTTTTGATAACTAGGTATTCGTTAGAGTATTGTATTTGTTGAGGCCTTGTGTCCTAAACATAAGGTGTTTGTTTGGCGTGTCGAAAGACATAGACTTGTTTTATATTATATCGTTACATAGGCCTGAGGGAAATATCGAAAATATGAAAGTATTTTATGAACCTTAACCCTGGTTCAACTAATCTCGATCCTCGACATAGCTACCCAGTAGTGTATTGGGAGGGTTCCTTATTTGGATTTTGCTTGCGAGACCTCCCCCGCATGAAGGTAGCTAGTGTCAGGAATTGAGAAGAGTTCAACCATTGGGAATTTCAAACTTTTATTTATTTAATATCTTGCTATAGATTATATTGTTAAGAGTTATATTATGATTTTGGAGGCTAGGGGATCCTGATTATTGTTTTATGAGTGGAGCTCGAGTACTGGGTGTATGGGCGCCCTGGGTAGCTAGTTTGATTTTTAAAATTTAAAGGGTTTGATGTGAGAACTGAGAGAGATGGGAATAGTGATCTAAAGGGTAGATGTAAGGGCTAAATGAGATTGAAGTCCTAGGCGTATCTTAAATTTCGCGGGCGAAATTCTTGTGAAGGGGGAGAGTGTAACACCCCACGATTTTTGGGATTGAGAAATTAAATTTTTGGGAGAAATAAATTTATTTAAATTGGAGAATTTTAAAATTTGGGAATTGAAGTCCAAAATTGAGGACTCATTTAAAGTAGTTCGAATGATAATTTTGAGTGCGCCATTGGTTCCGGATGGTTCAAGATAGTCAAAATGAGTGTCATTGGGTTTTATTTCGGTTCCGGATTATTTTTTTTAGTATGTTTGACTCGAATTGGAGTAAACGAGTCATTTAAATTATGTATTAACATTTGAAACTGGGACTTATGTTTTAAGGGATTTAAGAGGCTTACGGATCAAGCCTTCTCATTTAGAGAAAGAGATAAAGAGAAAAAAAAAAGAAGAAGGAAGGAAGAGAGAGAGAGGGAAAAGCTTGGAGATTCCAGCCCAAACGAGACCACGAGGACGAATCAACCTCTACAGTTTTGAGGCAAGTCTTTAATCTTGGTAAATATTTTATTTGTGCAATTCATTTCATAATTTGTGGATAAAAGAAATTGGATTTTGGGTATTAATATCAAAACCTAGATTTTGGGTACTAAAATCGGAATTTGATGTTTATACATGGGTTTGATGATATATAAATTGTTGGGATGAGATGTAGGATGATTTGTACTGTTAAGAGCGTGATTGAATTCAATATTTTGGGTTTGATGATGTTATTTGGGTGTTTGGGGGTTTAGGGTTTGTTGAAAAAAAATGGAAAAGGGCCAAGAGATCTGGAATGGCCAGTCGACCGCGGCCAGGGGGCTGGTCAATCGCGCCCTAAGGGAAAAGCGTACTGCTTTCTTCGTAGGTAAGAATTTGGACCTGCGGTCGATCGGGGGTCTGGGACCGGTCGATCGGTCCCCTATTTTAGCCCAAGATTTGGATTTATTTCTTCCCCTTTTCTTTTGGGGTTTTATTCTTAGGGGCTTTCGTAATGGGCTTATTATGGAGGGTTATGATATTAGATTAAGGAAATAGGTCCCTAGGTCGAATATGGGCTTGCGTGCCTATGATAAATTGATTTAGGAGGGTGGGATGCCTCTTTTACTAATGAAATGAATATGGAACTAAAGTGATTGGCGAGTTATTTTATTATGATAGAGGTGGGTTATCATGAAATGGTTATAAATGGTGGAGATAGTCCCTTTTTGCTTACGTGCGTGTTAATAATGGACAGTCCGAGGTAGTGGGGGATCTCAGTGAGGACGGGAGTTCTAGCTTCAGGTCATAAGTGAGTTTAGATATAATTTATGGTTTAGGACTCTTTGGGAGAGATTGGTGAGGGTATTGTATGACATTGTAGGTCGATAAGTTGTGTCGAATCCTTATAGTGATCGGATTCTATTTAAGATATGATTGAGGACCGATGAGAGAGAGTGGTCTCGTATTCTTAGTAATGTTTAACTTAAGGAATAGATTGCAAGCGCAATAAGATTTAAGGGTTCATAGGAGTAATTGAACCGTCGGTGGGATAGTCATTATATATCAGAATGGTATTCCCCTAAGTGGTGATATCATGAGATGAATTTTAAGTTAAGCTTAAGGTTTGTAGACTATTAGTCATGTTCATACCAATAGTTGAAATTTGTATTGGAGATATTGATGTACTTTCGGATACAGATGTGATGTGTAGTGATTGTTACCTACACTAAACTTTGGGTGATAACCTTAATGTTGGAGATATATCTATGTTGGAAGATTATTTATATCATAGGAGGTATAGATGAATATGCTTCAAGTGAGAGATCGTATTCGTATAATGAATTCAGCAATTATGTTTTGAGTTATGGCTATTATATAGAGGATTTAGGGATTCTAATAGTCGAGTTCAAAAATATTGTACATGCAAACGAGAGGTAGTTTGTATATATATATATATATATATATATATATATATATATATATATATATATATATATATGTGGATATTTGGATATATATCTGTATTGAGATGAGTATATGGGTATATTTTTATCTTGTGAATATGTAAACCGTATATGAAGGCTTAGATATATGATGTAATTATATAGATGTGTATATATATTGTGCATGTGAATGATATATATACTTGTATGGTTAAGCATACCCCGCACATGCTATCATTGGGAAGTTGAGCGATGAGGGTGAGCACCCTGGCTCGATCAGAAGAGTTTGGATATTCCCCAAGTCATAGTCGTCCATTGTGTTATTATGTGATTTACATTTCTTTTGGGGTGAGATGTGGTGGGTAAGTTTCATCTCATTGACCGGTTAGGATTTATGACCGCTTCGAGGATGTCGTATGTGTGTGTGTGTGTTGATCACGAGGTAGGTGTCGTTTAGTCCTACTGGTGGCCCCAGTATGCTACGTGAGCCGGGCACTAGAAGATGATAGCATGGTGCAGTATATCGGCGATATATATAGCCGGTTATATTATGTGTATGGCCATTGTACATCATATGTAATATGTACACTCGGCTATGGGAATGAATGGTAGTATATATATATATATATATATATATATATATATATATATATCCTATAGTTGAAAGGATATGGAAGTCCTATGGTGTACATCTTGGGAGATTACGGTGTACTTAATTGTTGGGGGTTGATGTATCGCATTTAAGAAAGATTTCAGTTACATCATCCCAAGGATATTTATTGGAGATATTGAGGTCACTCTTAGACAGTAATGTAATTTCAGTTGTTGCAGAAATAGAAATTGTGTAAATGACATAATGGAACCCTACAATCAACATTGTCAAGGAGTAGTGTATTGGGGGGTTTCCTTGTTTGGATTTCGCTTTGCGAGACGCCCCACGCACGAAACATAGTGCCATATTGAGTGTAGAGAGAATTTATGTCCTTTGTATTTGCAGGTGGTTGTAGTACTAGAATTGTATGTGACATAATGGATCCCGACGATCGACATTGTCATGGAGTCGTGTATTGGGGGGTTCCTTATTTGGATTTCGCTTTGCGAGACGCCCCACGCATGAAACACAGTGCAATGTTGAGAGTATGGAGAAGTTTTACCTTTTTTTACTTATGTATTAGTAGTATGTGGTGTGGATGACATGATGGATCCCCGCGATCGACATTGTCAAGAAGTAATGTATTGGGGGGTTCCTTGTTTGGATTTCGCTTTGCGAGACGCACCACGCACGAAACGTAGTACAATGTTGAGAGTGGAGAGAAGTTTTTCCCTTATTAATTTGTATGCATGTTATTTAGAGATTAAATCATATGATTCAAACATAATGTAAGTGGGTAACGTATTAAGAATTATAACTGATCAAATTATAAATCGGAATCAACTAAGAATAATATGGCATTTATGTGTAAAAATAATTAAGTGGGATTAGAATGGGAAGGATTCCAGGGTATTGTTAAAAGATAGGTTGTCCTTATGGGAGGGGTAACTCAAGTAAAATTCCAGGATGCGAATAGGTGCGCGCTGTTAGATGAGAGGTGAGTTGAGGTTTCACGAGAGTGCGACTCCACTTTAATTATGAAATAAGTGCATTTATATTTATTATGCACGGTTAACACGCTAAACATTTTTACAACCCGGGCTCTGACCCATTTATATTTCTCTCCTGCTATATATATATATATTACTATAGGTGTCCTACCGCAGGGATGCCGGATACCTTTCTATCCAGAGTTGTGGGAGCCATAACAGGTGCGGGCTGTTGCGGGACTTAGATTGTAGTCGCTCTCTATTTCTTTGTAAATCTAGATATGACTCATTATATACATTGGGATTATACTTTAGAGTTATTTATATTTGTTTATATTTCTTCCCCATGGATGTTGTACTGTCTGTGACCCAACAGCTTATTCGAGTATATTCATTTGTATATACACATTTCTCGTTACACTTGAACTTTCTTTCATTATCATACTTGTGCCTTCTACCTTTGTTAGTAGCTGTACATAGTTAGTTTGATTTCCATGGTTTGTTTTATTTAGTTTTTTTTTGCATCCGTTTTTAATATTTTTGGGTAGTTAGCCTTATATTATTTAGTAGTGTTAGTTGATGTTGAGACTGAGCCATCTAAGATACTTGATTTATGTAGTATAGGGCTTGCCACCCGTTATTATTATAAGCGAGTTGTCATAGAGACCAGAATTTTTGATGTTGTCTTTGTCGATGCCCGGGCCAAAGGTACCAAATGTGGAAATTAATGTCTACTTGGAACTATTGGTAGAAGGATTGAATAAGTTATGTGTAGTGGGTGTGAAAGTAGTTGACTTTAGCAAACATGAAGAGTTCACACTAAAATTGAGAGTGAGCAATAGTCGAATATCTTTAACTTACTTAATTCAGATGACAACCCACACCAATTTTAATTCTTTTAGCCCTAGAACATGCAACTATATGATTCGAAGCATAAAGTAGTAAAACATGCATTCAAAAAAGGTAAAGTTTAAAAAAAATTCCTTTAGGGAAAAACCTTTAATTTACTTTATAAAATTTACAATTCGCAACTTAAAATTTTTATAAATAAATCTATTATAATCCTCACAAGAACTAAAAAAATCACAGTCTTCCTTCAACAATGATCCTCATAAGAATCACAAGAATCACAGTCCTTCTTCAGCTTCAACCTCAGTCTTCGTCTTTAGCAGTTATGCTCTGGGGTTTCACAAGTTAGCCATGGATATGCCTTCTCCACAAAGGCATATGCAAGATACTAAAATAGTTTAGTTTTTAAATGAATTTGCAACAACAATTTTTAGGATGTACGTTGTGAATTAAAAGTGTTTTAGAATAATAAACAAAGAAGAACTTTTGTAAAAGATAGTTAGAAAATGATATGAAAAAATTCTTAAGAAAAATAAACACGAAACAAGTAAGATGAACACAAATTTCGAGGAGACGGATCAGTCGAATGAATTTTGAAGCTTGTTCGAATGAGAATGGAACATCATTTGAACGAAATTGATCCCGTTCGAACAACTGAACAATCTCGTTTGAACTTTGTTCAAACGACGTTCAAACAATCTAAAACAGTAAGCCCTCGTTTGATGTTTGATCAAAGTAAACTCCAAACCACCCTTCTAATGAAAATGGAAACTAGTTTGAACTGTAATCCTATCTCGTTTGAACAAAATGCGTGCATTTTGAAAAAAAATAAGAAAACTGCCTTGATTTTTAAGAAAAAAATCTCGTTTCTAGTTTCAATAAATATAAACATGCCAAAATAAATTAAAGGAATAAATTTAAATTTAGTAACATTATACCTTCCTACTATAATGATTCTTGAACTTTGGAGATGTTAATGTAACACCCCGTAATTTTATGCATATAACATTTAATAAATTCGGGAACTCTAAATTACTTGTGTGTCGTAATTTTGATTGAATTAATTGTAATAACCCGCGTAATTTTTAGGGTATTTTCAAAATAAAGGGGAAAAATAAATTTTGAGATAAAATTATTTTTATTGCTCAAACTTGTTGGTTATTATTTTTAAAGGCGAGAATTTCAAACAGTTTCGAAAACAAAGTTAAAACGGATTTTATATTAATATTATAATATTTTGCTTTATAGGCATTTTTTAGGCGAACTGCCAGTTTTCCTGGGCGATCGATCGATCGACGCTTGTGGGTCGATCGTTCAACCCCAGCAGAAAACGTGCGCAGCAAGCAAGTTTTAGATTTTGATTTGTTTACAACTCTTTTGGTTTTGCCTGATAAAATAAGGTCGTGGGTGACCCTTTTTGGTACAACTTTTTGGCAGAAAACATATTTTTAATTCCTCTCTTTTATACACAAACAAGCTCTTTGATTTATGCATTCAACCTTAGGTTTTTGGAGGTGTCCTTGGGTCTGTTTTGAGGTTGTTCTTGGAGGAACTTTTGGTGATCTTTGCAGCATATTTTTGGTGGTTTTTCTGCGTTTCTGGGCAGAATTATTGATGGTATCTTTTAGCGGTTTGAAGTATGGGGTTTTACACAATATGCTCCTTAATCTCGCCAGTATTATTCTCGTTGTTTTCTTGTGATTATTGACTCATATTTGAATTGCTAAATTCATTGGAATTTGGAAATTTTTGTTGAAATCTAATTATGATTCATGTGGTATTATTATTATGTTGAGCATGTTGTCATGAAGATTTTAATATGGCACGGAGGTTGGGCACCCGCCAATATTTTTTTTCGGATATGCTAAAAATGTATAGGTGCGGTACTGTGGTGAGGCTTGGTGACCCGGTTAATGTGTTGTTGAGAAATTATAGTGATATAATTGCTTATGATATTTGCATTTGATTTGAATATTTGTATTCGTATTGTGACGTTTTATTCATCGCCAACATATTTGTTGATCATTTTTCCTGTCGTATTGTGTACTTCCCCATCTTTTCTTTTAATGGCAGGTTAGCACGGATTTTGGGGCGCTATGGAGACTAATTTTTAGCGAGGATTCTTTTGGGAAGATTTTTAATACAAGAGAGAATACTTGTATTTATTTATTTTGATGTATAGAGCATTGGCGATTGATTTTAGTATCGAGATAGATAGTTATTTTAATTCAAGAGACTTGTTGTTTTAATTGATTAGATTTTAGTACAAATGTTAGGTATCGTATGTATCGAGTTTTGATGTTAAGAATTAATTTGAGGACGTTAGCATTTTGATGACTTTCGGATATAGGATCGAGAGGGGGATTTGTGAGAGCGTGTGGTACGCTGTTATTTTCATAGTTATGCGTATGCATATAGGCAATATATCTATTATTTTGTTGTTCGTGGGATAGGTGCGCGTCGGACTGGGTGTATGGGCGCCCAATTATGGGATTCTACAGGTAGGCATATAAGAGCCTTATTTTCTTTTGCGAGATTTGCGCGTTGATGTGTATGCTTCGTCCAATTTCTAGGACGAAATTATTTGCTAGTGGGGAAGTATGTAACACCCTGTGTTTTTAATTATTATTTTTACTTAATTAATTGGAATATTCGTGAAAAATATATTTTTGAATTTAATAATTTTTATTAGCTAAATATGTTGGTTATGATTTTAGAAGAATAAAACTTCAAGATGAATTAAAATCGGAGTTAAAATGGATTTTATATGATTTTTTGAAATAATTGTCCCTTATAATTTTTAGGCAAAACTGTGAGTTTTTGGAGGCGATCGATCGATCGACGCCTGGGGGTCGATCGATCGACCCTCCCAGAAAACGTGTACAACAAGCCTGTTTCGGGTATTTGTGTAGGATTAGGACTCTTAATCACTTTATAACCTTGTTAATCCGTAGGGGGACTTATCATAATCACTTTTTCTCCAGTTTTTCACCAGAGAACACTTGCAAATATTTCTCCTGTCACTCATATTCATCAACTTTCTTCATAATCAAGTTTTTTGTCACATGTTCTGGGAGGCTTAAGTGGGGCTTAATCAAGTTTGTTCAAGAACACTTCTTTGCTAATTTTTCGAGAGGAATCCATATTTCTAATCAGATTTTCAACCCAATCTTCATAGGCATGAGTACTCTATTCTTTTTCTTTAGTATTATACGTTTTAAGTTTCACGTAAATATTTAATTATATATTTTCTTATAATAAAGTAGTGACTTAATTAGGAAAAGTGGAAACTAATTATGGGGTTGTTTTTATTAAATCTTTTAATCCGAATAATATTCGTAACCCTTGGGTATGTAGGATTGATGAGTGGATTTTCGGTTTTATTGGTGTAGGTTGCATGTAGAAAAACCCTAATTTTAAAATAAATAATTTTTGGGTGCGTATAACTCATGTAATACATGTAGAGATAATAAAATTTAGTTTTTGATGAATATACGATGAAAACTTGGTATATGTAATTTAAAATAATTAAATGAGATTAGTTGGGTATTGTTGATGAGGTGATAATTAAATTAAGATTCAATTGAATTGGACTATCATGCGTAGTTTTATACATTGATTAATTATGCGTGGTTGTGTGACTTTTTGGTATTATTATATTGCCTTGTGGCGACGGGTTGTTGGGTAATTTTTCTCTCCCTATACTTTAGGATGGCTTCTAGGTATGGGACTAGTGAGGGTAGATTATTGTGTTTTTATCATCTTGAGGGTGGGCGGATTTTTATTACTGTATCGTCGTTATGCTAGTCTAGGTACGAGACTAGGTCAAAATTTATGTTAGAAAATCCTCCTATACATAGGTTAGAACGTATTGATAACTTGGGGACCCTTAGGTATGGGACTAAGGGGTATTTTGAGGATCTGACATCGATAAAAAGGGTGGGGTAATTTATAAATTATGAAATTAAGAAATTGAGAATTAATGCCTAAGATAAAAATGGGTATTAAAAATTTATGGCGACATAATGTGTCGGGGACGACAGTTTAAACGGGTCAGAGGACGATTGACAAGGGGAAGTGTGGAACTTTAATAAAAAGTGAGAAGAATAATAAAAGTTGGTTAATTTAATTAAATTAACATCGTGGGATTTGAGAATTTAAAACTATAGTGGTGTGCCATTATAAATGGGGATTTCTGTGGGTAGTTAGTGATTTATATTTATCGCGTTTAATTATCGCGCGTGTTTAATTATCTCGTTTCATTTAAAATATTCTGTTGTGATATTGATTGTGTATAATGCTACTGTCTGGATTCAAGGATCCTATTTGAGGGGAGTAGTGTGTATTCTTGCTCGGGACTTTGGCTCTCACCCATACGTTGACTAATCTTTTGCAGGATTAAAATTGGAAAAGCTGCATAAGTTTATCGGAGCTATCATTTGGAGGTGTAGCTGGAGTTATTTATTTTATGGCATAGTTTAGTTAGACTTTCTTTTCCAATCGTATTTAATTATGAGACATAATTGGAGTTGTATTGGGCCATTCGGTTCCAAAGTTGTTTAGAGGATTTATGTTGGATTATTTAGATCTTTATTATTCAGGTTTTTTTAATCATTTTTGGAGATTGAATTTATTCGGAGTTTGCATATGATGGATCTTTTATCGCTTAGTGGTTTATGATCATTTGAGATTGATTCAATTATTTATCTTATGGACTGATTATTTATGTCTCATATATGTCTCATGCTAAGAATGGTATTTATTTAGTTCACCCCCGACATAGTTCGGTGGCGGTGGCTTGTCACCCCGTCTGTCGAATTTTGCGGGGTGTGACATTAATTATGGTAATATTTATTTAAATATTAGTCGGGAAGTGAATGGTTAATATTTAGGGAAATTTAATTACTAAGTGAATAGTAATAATTTATTTATGTCATTTTGGGTATTAGTGACGGGGTATGTACTTATCTCAGCCGAGAGTCGGTATAGACTAATTTGGGTGTGAGATAAGATTTTTTATAAATTAATTTGGATGCCTATTCTGAGTATAAAATTGAGTCCGGATGGGCCGAGATAGTCGGAAAAGTGTATCCGGGGGGTAGTAAACGGGTCACGGGACGTTTTTAGGCATAGTCGGACCCACACGGGGGTATTTGGGTCACTTGGGCTTGGCCCATTAGGCAAAAACGGGATTAAACCTAATTAACTAATTAAAAAAAAAGGGAACGACTGATGGGAGATTAGAAAACACTTATTGCGAGAGGAAACCCTAAGAAGAAGTTAAAGGCAATTTGGGGGACCAAGGAAAGAGCAAAAAGGGGGATTCCATCTTCAACCTTGAGATTCACAACTTCAAATCAGACCCTACGAAACCTTAAGACAAGTGGTTAACTTGCTGTAACATTTAATTTACATTATGATTAATATTTATGCGATGTGAGAAATCAAAATTCATTTTTGCGATTAAGTGGGTACAAAAATGAGATTTTTGTAAATCAATCTCCTGATTTTGAAATTTTGTAGGAATTTATGTATAATCTAAGATTTGTATATATCTGGTAAGATGTGTAAACCCATACGAGTTAGGAAAGAATTTGAGATAAAGATTTGATGATGAGATAGGTTAACAAATAACATGGGTTTTTCCCCAATTTAGAAAAACAGTAGAGAACGAAAATTAAACTATGTTTAGGGACTTTATGGGGGTTCCTTATGAGGTTCTTGGTGTATTATATTGATGAGAGGACTTGGGTTAGCCTGTAGAAGAAGTTAGGGATTTCAGTTTTTCTTCCATGGCTGAAACAGAGACTTGGGGAAAACAAAGACCTGATCGATCGATGGCTGGGGATCGATCGATCGATGGTCGAGGATTTTTGGCAGTTCAGCCAGTTTATATATATAAGGTGAATTTAATTAAAAATTTCTTTCCATAACTTATTTAATGAGAAATAAATATAGGACATACAATCTAATTAATCATGAGGGAAAAATAATTGGGATTAGAGGGAATTGATATGTGACACACTATGGTTAAATTTTGGGAATAATATTTTGAAATAATTAAATACGGATAATGTGGGCGAGTCCGGGTATATTGGTTGGAGAGATACCAAAAGTAATTTAATTAATTAATGTGCAATTAATTAACAATCAGAGTTGGGCCATAAACTCATGATATATTATATAGGCTTGTGTTACAGACTTAGTACACGGTATAGCCAAGGTGTTTTATTTTTATATATATATGGTGTGCGATTGTATATATATATATATATATATATATATATATATATGGTGTGTGCATTATTATCAGTGGCTAGATATTATTATTATATGTACTCTAGTGCTATAAGGGGAAGTTGCGCGTAGAGGATGAATCCCCTAGCTTGAGGAGTAGGGCGAGTATATTCCCAGGTCATAACGTCCATTATATAGGTGATGGGCATCTCACTTTTAGGAAAGGAACATAACCGCCTCCAATATTTATGTATTAACCAAGTTAGAGAGCGATTCTGACTTGGGGTAACTAGGTTATGTGAATATACCTAGTGGTATAGAACGTTAGAGAATATACATCCGGTGAGTTATTACTCGGGAGGATGTTGATTATTAATTATTATTTCAGCATATTTGTGAATGTTGTAATATGACTATACGTATATAATGAGGTAAATAATTATATACGGGTTAATTAGTATAGGCTATGAGTTGTATCATATATCGTGGATGTGAAAGTTATATGAATATAAAAAGGGAAATGCTTAATTAAGTTAATGTTGACAATAACTTAAAAATCATAATTTTGACATACTCGGTTAGAGTAGGGTGGTTGCAAGGGGTATTTCGATTATCTAGTCATGGGAGAAATAACTAAGAAAATTAATTAATGCGTTAGTAGTGCACATTATAAGAGGGGTGAGGATATTCCCAAGGGAGTGGGACACTAACTAAAATATGAAGATCATGCATACATATTTATTACTGCAAGTCAATCAATTGCTAAATGTTTTCCAAAGGTTTTGGGTACTAACCCTTGCTATAAATTTTTTTTAAAAACCTTTTAGATGTCCAGCCACAGGGACGCCAGAATTGACTCATTCCAGGGATCCGTTGTTGCAGCATATGTGGATGTTGCGAGAATTTGATTAGGCGCTTCGTTCCTTCCATTTCTAGTGTAGAAATTTCCTATAAGTTACTCAAGCATATCGTTCACTGTTTTATTCAGTACTTATGTCAGACTTGTTGAGATTTATTACATGTCTTTACTTTTGTTTAATTTGAGCCGATTGTTTATTCGGTCAGTTATTTAGATGTGAATGGTGGATTTTAGTTAATTGTGATTGTTTAAATTATTTTATTTCCAGAACAGTATTTTATTAAATTAATGAAAGATAAAACTTGGCACCAGTCTAATTTTCTCACTTAGGTGGCTAGTAATAAAAAAAGTGACAGTGATGCTAAGAATGAACCAACTGAGAAACCTATTCTAATTTAATTTAGGACTGATCACTTGGGGTTAATTAGGCGAGGTGTCATAGTTAAATCTTCAGACTTCGTGTCGTCTCAAATCAAACGGTAGCGGGATATGAAAAAAAAGCTATACTAGCCTAATCTATGAGAAAATTATTCTCTTACAAATATCCTCCTCTTTGGCTATTCCGGTACAAACATTAAACCAAAATCTAAATTATAATTAAATCCCCTAAGATAAATACAATGTCCCAATACCCTCCCAAATCCTGAAATGGATAGGTACAACATAAAGATGTCTTCAATAATGTCTTCAAATCTCCACTTCTACTTTAACTTCTCTTGGCCACTTTTTCTTCATCGAGTGTTATATGAATATAATCTTTCAAAAGTACCTACACGTATGAAGCAAAGAAAATACCCCCTAATACATCGAGTTTGACATTTCAAATAAAAGGCATAATAATAAAATCCCCCCCATAAACCAAACTCATGTAATCCCCCCCCCCCCCCCCCCCCCCCCCCCCCGGTAATTTGTTCTCTCCCTTTAATTTTTCCTAAGTAGACAAAGAGTAGAAACTAATCATTGGAAATAGGGAACATCACCAAAAATAATAAGATATCATCACAAAAACATATCAAATAATCGCATGAAATGATAATCTCAAAGGCTCCACAAAGTTATTTTAAACATTTTTAATTTTTTCGAGTATAAAATTTTACAACAACAACACACCATAGAGGAACACGAAAATACCCAAGTCATGGAAACATAATGTAGCAGTGTGAACTTATACTATAAGTTAAGTAGAAAAACATAACATATATGCATAATGGAATAAGACACCACTAACGAAAGATCTTAAAGTCTACCTTAGGTGTAAAAATGGTTAACTATGTGAAATTGACTTAAGATATTCAAATAATTAGGAGCGTGAGAGATTTTCACACCAATAATGCCCAAAACTATGTAATGCTTTACGATATTTTTAAGGATGTGCAAACCCATTGATCTTCGACTTAACTCCCACAAAACTCACATATTGGACTTTTTTCTCTCAAATATTTTTTAAGAAATTAATGCTCATATGTAGCAAAGCATCAATGTTCAAATAAATGGCCTGGAACTTCTATTTTTATGTGACTTTAATATTTTAGGATCTTTTCATTTTTCAAATGGTGGCTTTTTGCACAAATTCAACATGTCTTTCACATCCCAATTCCATTGCTACAAATATTCCAAATTTACTAGATAAATGATTTTCAGTTTTTTTCAATCTGGGCAATGGTTCTTACATCACTACTTTTATTGTCTTATTTTTCACATTTGGTTCATTTTAAAAATAGGATTGAGATGAAAACACTACTACTTGATTCAAAGAATAAAACAGTAAAACATGCATTCAATAAAGGCAAAGTTTTAGGAAAAAAATCTCTTTCAGGAAAAACCTTTTGTTCACTTTATAAAATTTACAAATCGCAACTTACAAATTTTATAAATGAATTTATTATGATCCTCACAAGAACAATAAAAATCGCAGTCTTCCTTCAGCAATGATTCTCGTAAGAATCACAAGAATCGCACTCCTCCTTCAGCCTCAGCCTTGATCTTTAGCAGTTATCCCCTCAGGTTTTAGAAGTTAGTGATGGAGATGCCTTATCCACAAAGGTGTATGGAAGATACAAAAATAGTCTAGGGTTTGAACGAATTCGCACAAATAATTTTCAGGATGTATGTTGTGAACTAAAAGTGTTTCGGAACACCAAACAAAGAAGAACTTTTGTAAAATATATTTAGAAAACGATCGGGAAAAAGTCTTAACAAAAATAAACATGAAATAGGTATTTATAAGGTGAACAAAAATTTTGAGGCAGCGACTCGTTCGAACGAATTTTGAAGATCATTCGAATGAGAATGGAATATCGTGAATGAAATTGATCTCAATCGAACGACTGAACCATCTCGTTTAAAAGAAGTTCAAACACCCTAAAACAGTAGAGCCTAATTCAATGTTCGATCGAAGTAAAATTCAAGTGACCCTTCTAATAAAAATAGAAACTCGTTTGAACGAGAATCCTATATCATTTGAATGAGATACGGGCATTTTGAAAAAAAAAAATATATAAAGAATACTGCCTCAATTTTTAAAGAAAAAATCTTTTTTCCATTTTTAATAAAAATAAACATCCCAAATTAAATTCAGGGAATAAACTTAAAGTTAATATCACTATACCTTAGTAGTATGGAGATGCTTGAACTTTGGATATGTTGGATCTTCAGACTTCATTTCGACTTGAATCAAACTATAGTGGGATACGCCAAAAGCTATGCTAGCCTAAGCTATGAGCAAATTAAGCTCTCTATGTTGATTTGGGCAATTCATGATTTTCCAGCTTGTGGGATGCTATCGGGATGTAATATTGACGGTTACTTTTGGTGTCCTATTTATGGAGAGAAAACTAGATGTAAACATGTCAATGATAGTGGGAAAATTATATATCATTCTCGTAGGAGATTATTGCCTCCCATTCACAGGTTTAGATTTTATAAAGGTTCTAATTTTTTGTAGGGTGGGTTCTAACATAGGCTTCCTTCGAGAATGCTTTTAGGTTTGAAAATTGAATGGAGGTCTTCTAAATGTGAAGCTAATGATCTTTAGAAGAATACTAAATTCAAGAATGTTACGTATAAAAAGTACCCTACTAAGAATAAAGACGAGAAAAGAAGGCATGGTCTAGGAGGTCAATGTTATTCAACTTTTTGTATTAGAAGGGTAACCCTGTATACTGTGTATTATATATGATGCATTCCAAGAATAACATCATCAAATATCTTGTGATAACATGCCTAGGTAAAAATCATTCGAAGGGTGGAGAAAGTCACAAGATGATCTTGAAGCGTTAAAAATTGAAGTGCAATTATGGTTGAAAAAATATAGTAGGGGGATTAATAATTCCCCTTAAAACATATAACTTGACGAGCGAATAAAGATAAGTGATTTTAGACCCACTACAAAATTTGAAAGTTTCCTCTAATTTTTCATCAAATTTGTTGAGGATTATGAGATATGTTATACATCATTTATAAATGTGCAAGTATCATGATTATCATGTGATAATGTAATTCGTCCCTATATTGTTTAAGCATTATTTCTTTAAACATATGGATGTGTGGAGGGAGATAATGAAGATTAGCCATTGTTTCACACTTATATTTATAAAAGTAGTCAATCAAAAGCACGTCATGGATGAAAAAGAAACTCTAGCTGAAGCAACTGATGCGTTGGAGAAGTACTTCCCCCCGATATTCTCGGTATAAGTATTCACTTATCGGTGAACTTATGAGATGAGGTGCTTGTTTATGTCCCAATAAGATATCTATGGATGTACCCATTTGAAAGGTTGATCAAAGTTTTCAAAGAGTATGTTAAGAGTATGAGGTACATTGAAGGATCCACTGAGGAGGAACACATTACTATGTATGCATCTACGTTCTCTAGGGAATATATATCCGACCCTAACATACAAACATTGAATTTAGACTTTGGGTGTCATATGAGGTAATTATTATGTCAAACTACCCTTATTAAATGAAAATAATTTCAATATTGAAAACTTATCTAATAAACTTATGTAATCCATAATTTCAGTTGTCGAAGATGGGTGATGCCACATTAAGGCTTGATCGTCTAGCCACTGGATCCAATTTCAATACCCATAATTATAAGAAGTATAGGATGAATGGTTATGTATTCTCATAGAAGTTGTAGGAGAAAAATAATTTATTACAAAATAACAACATTTAATATAGGGCTCTTACATATTTCATGGCGAGTGCCAAAGACAAAAACCTCCTTGAAGCAAAAAAGGCTTACTATGGTGTGATTCGAAACATTTTTTAATTAGACCATATATATTTCAAAGAGGTTGTGTTTTACTATGATGGACTAAGAGTTAAGGACAAAATTCTTGTAAAGTGGATTTATGTACCGACTTGATAATAGTAAATTTAACCAACATGAAGAACATGGAGAATATGAAATGGGGGCCTATTTGTTTCTGCACGTGAAAATCTTAAACAAGTGTTTTACTGAGAGTATATCAATAACGAATCGTGGAAAACCATGTTACACTCTCCAAGCATTTAACCAATAGCTTGGATGACCTGACTGCCCCTACCGAATATCAATCCATGTTGGATAATAACATGAACTTGAAATAATTTTTAGATACTTTATTAGAGTAAAATTATTAGGGTTGTAAAATGTATTAAGGACTCAACTATGTAATTTATAATAAAATATTTGTTGAAATTAATTCGAATCTCAAACATTAATTTAAAGTTCGTTAACTATAATGTTGGTTGTTATATTAAAACTTCCCAAAAACATAAATCAATAACAAAACTACCCGAAAAGAGGGACAGTCACATCATACGACACTAAACTAACTTGTAGAAATAATCGACGCAATTCATGTAAGTATTTCCATTTTATTTTTATATCATGACTAAGTATTTCAATTTGATTTACTAATGAAAACAAGTGCGTGGACTATTTTTGTGCTATTTAAATTATTATATCCCAAACTTAAGTATTTCCAGTTTATTTATGTTATATATTAATATATTAAAGCCTATGTTATTGTCGACAAGAACGATGCTCTAGTCTTAAAGCCTGGGACCAATTACTAATTTCAACGTTTATAATAAAATCTCAATGCCCATTTTTTTGGAAAGGTTCGACAGTACGTGATTGTGTTGGGGCACCATCCCGAAGAAGGAGCCAATTACATTGCTCAACTATCAGAGGATTATAGATAATGAGGGGTCTAAGATATAGTTGCCTTCCCATGGCTCGAGGATGATTAACCAGTTAAAGAGGCGGACATCTTACGTGAAAATGGAAGATAAAATGGTAAGTAAATTGATATAAATTACATTTTATTTAGTGGTAAATAAATTACTTTAAGTTGGTCACACTGAGTTTTAATTTGGGCGCAGTTTATAGGAGTCTGGGAGTGACTCGTGGGGAAAGCCACATAAGATCGACTCCTATATAAAGATTCAAAATAATAATGTCGAGTCTTCTAATTCGTAGGTTACTGAGACCATCTTAAGTTACAATTGAAATTATATTGTCGATTTCACACTATTACTTAATATTTTTTTTCAAAGTTAATAACGTGATTTTATATTATTTCAGGAGAGGATAAATGTGATGCACAACACCTAGAGAAATGATGACTAGTCATCTCTGAGTACGAATGTACTGAGCTAAGTGTTCGCCCATATATAAAAGGTGGTACTTGGGGTGAAATCTCCCCGATAGGAAAGTCAAAACTGATGGGTGTTGCTTGGAGTAACAATGGGTTCTCCTACAAGTTCGACATGTACAAATTAGGCACATATTCAAAATTTAAAATTCTTCAATAAAAGATGTGTAACAACCCTCACTTTTAAGAGCCTATTTTATATTTATTTACTATGTGTAGTAATTAATTATAAAATGATGAATGTTGAGTAAATATTAATTTAATATGGAAAAGGTTAATATTTACTGAAATGTTGTATGATTTCCTGATGAGTAGGTAAAAATATCCATGTGGTGACTTGTTGTGTCATAAGAATTAAAATGACATTTTGGGTTAATGAGAAACCGGAACTAAAAATGAGTTATAAAATTTCCAAATAATAATTTGGATAGTGTAGTTAGTCCCGGTAGATGCGAGACAGTCAAAATAAGTGCCATATTGTGTTTTGGTATTTTGGGCACTTTTGACTGGTTATAGCTTAAATGTGTAGTTTCGATTTAGTATATCACGTATTGGTCATTTAAGTGGGCTTCTTAGACTTAAGACACATTTTATTTTCCCAACCCCATTTCTATTCTTCCATTTTACACAATTGAGCCCTAGAGAGAGTAGAGAGAGGAAGAGAACTTTGGGAGAAAATGAGAGATTTGGAGATTCAAGCTTGGATCATTGCCTACACCAAATCAAATATGCATTTGCATGATCAAGGCAAGTTATCTACTTGATATTATATGATTTAAGGAGAATAATTAGTTGTGATAGTTATGAATTTGTTGTGTTTAATCATTTTAGGGTTTTGTTGGATTTTTGGGTATTAACCCTTGGAAATTGATTTGGATGATAAATATTACAAATGATGGTAGTTAGGTGTATTTATGGAGTTTGAGTTCCATTAAATGATTTTGGTTTAGTTGGTTTTAGGTTTGGGAAAAATTTGGAGTTCAAGACTCCATAGCCATTCTTGGTATTTTCGCAGGGGCGAATCGATTCGGCCCCTTGGGCGAATCGATTCACATAGATGCAGTTTACCAGGTCTGTGTACCCGAATCAATTCGGGTTAAGGTCAAATCGATTCGGCAAATGCAGAATGTTGGTTTTATCTTCCGAATCGATTCGCTTTCAGGGCGAATCAATTCGGCAGGGTGAATCGATTTGGCCCTTAGGGCGAATCGATTCGGCTCCTGCAGTTTTGAGTTATTTTCTTGTTAAATTTTTTATCTTTTTCTTTAGGCTTAGGACTTAGGAATCTTCTTGAATGAAGTAAACTTAGAGTCCTAGAGTAGTAATTGAGTTTGGTCGCCACCCTAGACTAGAATTGGGTCATTTGGGGTTTATTCCGGGGAGGTTTAAAGTAATGCTAAGGCATTACTTCTTTTATTGTATTTTTTTGAAGTTAGGAAGTTAAATGCCCATGCTTGGACACTTAGGGGCTTATCAAAGTTGTATGAACTTTGGGAATTGTAGGATCATAATGATCATTTGGAGATTTAGTCGGGACTTGTAATTTGAGGAATATCAAGGATAATATTCGATGGGAATAGGTTCGCATAAAATGAACCCAAATTGTTTAAAGATGATAGGTTCAACTAAAATGAACCCAAACTATGTTAAAGATGATTGGTTCAACTAAAATGAACCCAGTTATTTAATAATGATAGGTTCGAAGAAAAAAGAACCAAACACATGGATAATGGAAATGGAATTTGGTAATGAAGTATGGTAAATGAAAATGAGATTTAAAATGGTAAATGTTAATTTACTTAAACACATCTCTCTAAATGATATCATAAGGGAAGTTCGCGCGCTTGGTGATGCCCCCTGACTAATGAATACAGGGTGGATATAGTCCTAGGCCATATGCGAGGTTTTTATATGTTTTCTGCGCTGGTGAGGGGATTTCGGGTGTGGTCCTGACTCTCCCGAGGACATATGGCCGCTTCCCGAGATTGCGTTATGATCCCAGACTGCCTTGTTTGATAGGCCCTTGGAAGATGATGGTCATTTAGGGGCGCGCCCAATGGGGAAACTCGGAGGGGCGGTCCTAGAATCGTTATATGTATATGAATATAACTTTTCTGCATCAAGTGGGACTTGATGGATATATGCCATAAAGATCATGGATACATGCCATAAAGAGCACGGGATTGAGATATGTGCCATAAAGAGCACTTGATACTAATGGTATTCCTACTAAGGAATGGAAAGATAAAATGGAAAGTTAATTAACTATGGAAGTTAATAAATGAAGGGAAATTATATCTTCTTGATTAACCAAATAAATGGTTTTATTTCTATTAAGGAATGTAAAGGGATATGGTAATTGGATCAATGAGCAAAGGTTTTAAATTCAAGTTATTTACTTTTAAATTCTCTTTTGCAATTGTGTTACATTTCATAATTGTAGTTTAACATGCTAGATAACATGCCATATTATCATCCTTATCATTCATGCATAACTGTTCATTTCTATCATGCTTTTTATTTCTTCTGGTTATCATATAGAACCCGGCCCTGACCGGTTTACTTTCCTTGTTGTGCATATGATTGTATCCGCTCAGGTGCTCCTCCACAAGGACGCCCATTTTGATGTTTCCATTCCAGTTATCTTTGACGGGCTGTAAGATTTTGTGGATATTATAGGACCTTGAAGTAGACGTTTTCTTCTTGGAATTCTAGATATGATCGGGTCTTTTCATTGGGCGTATGGCCCAAACTTTTGTACTTGTTTAATGAATGTATTAAGTAAGTTATTAAACTGTTGTACTGTGTTCTATGTAGCCGTGGATCGACAGCCTATTCGGTCCTTTTGTATACATTCGTCTTAGTTGTATTATATATATTCTTGTGGAATTCCACTTGCTTATCAGATTGGGTTGTTTAAATTTAATTTTCTTAACTTCTTTTAAATTTCTAAACTTTTTGGCAACCCGTTTTCTGACTTATTGGGTGGTTTTCCCGTATACTCAGTTTATTTTTGTTGATGCTGAGGATGATATCCATCCATGATTCCTGTCACATTTGAGTATCGGGATGGCCACCCCTTATCTCAGAACGCAGGTTATCACAAGATGAACCACATGATCAAATTGGTCAAATGCGCAGTCACGTATGAAGTAAAGGGAAAGACGAAGGCGAAGTCTAAAGGAAAGAGTAAGGATAAGGTGGGTGAGTGGAGAACAAATTCATCCCCCTCACTGACTTCAGGCGACTCATCATCCCTATACGAAATGTACTCCACCCTCAACCCAACTATCCTGACTCAATTTCATCCAACTGAGGAGAAAGTATATATCTTTAACACGCATGGAGGTGAGGTAATTGCTAAGTAGGCGACGGACATTAACATCACTTCGGTAACTGTAGTGAAGAATCATCCACTATAGGATTTTGAGTCCCGGGTCCGGGTCACTGAGATTATGGTGGGGAAAGAGGATGAGGTATAATGGTTGGACGACCAAGACGGTGTCTGACATATTGATGGCATGTTGGGGGCATACATTGTTTGATCGACTTTTCTCAGCAAGCATTATTAAGTTTTTGTAGGATGTTACATTTGATAAAACTTGGTTGATTTAATTAAACTTGTGATGTATTGATGTAACTAACTTAAAGCATTTATTTGGTTTGATATGTGAATGTGATGTTAGAACATTTTGGTTTTATTAATTCTATGTCTATTATATTATTGATTGAATTAATGTTCGTTTGAACAAAAACATTACTTTTTTTAAACAAGTCTACTATTGGTATTAGCTACTGCCCAATATTTATTTTTTCATTTTCTACATTTTTGTCACGATCCTTAACTATGACAAAATAGAGTTATCGCAGTCCTTGATCGTGAAAAATTTGTAGAAAAGAAAAGGACCATTCGTACGACCTTAATTTGTTCCCATGTGCACGCTTGGCATACATTTCAGCACTCCCTATAATGTGCACATAGACAAAGCTAATTGTGCTCACGGTTAAGTTTGGACTTGTTAATGCAAATATATTAGTGATATGCCTAGTGTGAAAAGAACCGTGACAAAGGGAAATTGTCATGGTAAAGGACCATGGCAAAAGGCGTTATCACCCTTATAAGTATCTCTATCCTTGATTGTGATAACTCTCTTTTGTCAATGTCCTTAATGTGACAAAACGGAAAAAATGGTGTAGTGTGCATTAATATAATATTCAATCCATTTAGTCTCTTTAAACATTATACGGAGGGTTCCACAAAAATATCATTATCAATAGTGGTTTCGAAATTCAAAGTTACATATAAAGATCTTACATAATAATTAAAACTTATCTACAACATTATAATATGCTAGTCTCAAAAGAATTAAAATAGATAAAACATGCGATTTTAAAGAAACAAAATGAAATAAAATTATATGATTAATAATGTGATAAACTTCTCACTACATTAATTCTTTGATTTAATGCCACACACATTAATCACTTTATAATACACAAAGTGCATAACCGTAGTTTTGCATCATTAGTTCCCTTAAAACATCAATTACGTGATGCTTGTCGATTATATTATTATGTATAATGTTATTCTGTTAGATATACATGATATTTGTGGACAACTTGTTTTGATACACTTTGATAATGTACTTGATATTTGATATTAGATATTTGAAGAAATAAACTCAATAAACCCCATTAATATCCTTACCATTATAAGCGTTAGGAGTTAATACTACCATGCCATTGTCACACTCCTAGTTTGACAAAATTACAAGTATACATAAGTTTTAGGTATAAAATGGATGCTAAATGGAAAAAATTAAAAAACAACAATCAAGTGGCTCAAATAGAGGAACGAAAACCTCTAAAAGGACGAAAGTAACTTTTTTAAAGTGGTCGTGGCCTTATTGGACTTACAGTTTAAGGAAATGTCAATCGTACACATGTTTTATTTTATAAATGGGGTGCTAACGGAGAAATTTCAAAATAATAACCAAGTGACTCGAAAAGAGGCACAAACACCTCGATATGGATAAAAGAAACTCATCGGAGTTGGTCATGTCCTTATCGGTCTCACCACTTAAAAAAATGAAAGTATACCACTACGCCATATATCATACATGGTCACGGACCTAGGTCGTGACCAGGGCCTCGGGATATGATCGAGGTCTGTGATCATTTTCACTATGACTACCAAACATGGTCACGGACTCTATCCGTGACCCATTATGAGGGTCACGGTATCCTCCGCGATGTATTATTTGGCTTTATGGTCATGGGCTATGACTCGATGGTCACGAACCTAGGTTGTGACCATGTGTGGATTGATGTTCAAAGTGGGTCGCAAACCCGCGCCGTGACCATTTATGGGAATGTTGAGATTATTTCATGATCCAAATCCGTGACCCCCAATTAAAAAATATATATAAACATGGTCATAATCTTCTATTTTACATTACGCTTCCCGATACACATAATTCTTCTAGAACATAAGGTACATTATTTTCATTATGATATGTCCATATCTTATAGTCTTTCCAAATTCCTCACCTTAGCAAATGCAACCAAACGTCTTGTAAAGACTTATACTTTTCGTTTATACAACGGGTGCACATACATATAATCTTTTAACTTTTAAGATTTTGATATGTGTATTTAATAAATTTTTTAATGCCCTTTAAATGATTATCAGATATTTGGGTACTCTCTCCCATCCACTCTTTTTATTGTGGGAAATCCCTTAAATAATCTTCAAAATTCAATTCATATGTATTAAAATGTTAGAACAAAGGTTTGCATACAAGAACGCACAAGTCATAATTCATTCAAATTATTTAACACATCTTAAACTTAAATTAAACAGCTTAAACTTGTCGCATACACAAAAATTATCAATAAATGACCCACAAACTTAAAATAATTTAAATAAACAAAATTACAGCTTATTCTCAAATATTACGAATTGTTAAAAATAATTGATGGCTTAGGCTTGACCAAAAAATAAACTGGCCAAGTGATAATGCAATTTTAATAGTTTTCAGTGTGTTTCCTTTTTCGTTGTCAATGTGCACAGGCATTTCTCCACAACCATTGTATATTTCATCAATTTGTATTTTAGCCTGACCCGTATGCAAAGGGTGATATGAATAGGAGTTTCAAGAATTAAGGAAACGAGTCTGTGCGCGCCAATTATACTGCTATTTGTCAAGTCCCTGTAATAGTATTTCACACCATAGTCACCGTGAGTGGATGACGGTGATCTAAGGACTGTGGCCGGTGGAACTGTGGAGGGGAATGTTCAAGGAGGCATAAATTAGGAGTGGAAACATTGAAATTGAGGATAGGGGAAACCTTGAGAATGAGTATAGGAAAAACCTTGAGGAGGCATCGGGGGCCTAAAACCTTGAGTAAATAAGGACACAAGGCACCTTTTTTCGCTTGTCGACACTCCCACATGACTATTAATCTCCTAGACACTCCCATTTGTCTTGGACTGATTTTCCTCTTGCCTCAAGATGCGACTCTTGACCAAAGAGATCTCGTCCATGATAGGTGTAGTGTGTTTTAATTTGGTTTTTGGCATATGTTGTCCAACACCTTTTCTCCTCCCACTTTTATCAGTTCCAAAGGTCTGGGTTAGGGCATCATTTTTAATGTCATCATAAGGGCTCAAACCGGACTAACTGTTAATGGTTTTGATCGATTATAACGTGTGTATAAATATTTAAATAACTAGTCATCTTCACCATATTCTGAACCAATTGTTGTGGGAATTTATTATCTTTTTCCCGTTGGGCATGCGTATACAAGTTGACATGATTAGATTTTTTTTCCAGCATCTGGACCTCCCTTTGTCCTATTTGACCATTCACTCTTCAAATATTCATACAATTTAGACCCCATCTTATGGATATTAACTTTCTTCACTCTGTTTTGTTTATTTTTCTCCATCTGGACCATCTTTTTTTCCATCACCTAAATTTTCAAAAAGTTGTTCATTGATCAACCAACATTTTAATATTCTGAGGGATTGTCTTTCAGAACCAAAATATCGAAACTAGATGCCCCCTTCAGGAAATGTCTCTTCTAAAGATTTCACTAATATGTTCTCATATGTTTAGTAACCTGGGAAAGAATCTTTAGCTTTGAACAAATGGAGAATGAAAAATTCTTACAAAGTTGGTCATAAAGATCATCCATGATAACATAATTAACTAAGTTCCAGTTATCTGCTCTCCCGACCTCCATATTCATTTTTCCAAGCGATAAACACTAGGATTTAAAGACCTAGAGGTCATTTTTATTACGAGTGGGATTTTTCTCGAAAAGGGAGCACTCAATGGGATTGTTTTCATTTTAGCGAGAGGTGTCAGGAGCGGGGGGTGGGGGTGTTGGAGTAATAGGCATATGTTGCCTACTCGTAGACAAAGTGGTAAAGTAATCCAATTAAGGAGAAGAGAATATTTCACCATGTGGTGATGAGAATCCTTTTTGGGGTGCTGGAGATGAGAATTCTTATTGGGGTGTCACGTCATCACTTGGTACGTTTTGTCCATTGCCGCTTGACATTATGTAAAAAAAAATAATAGGTGACCAAATTATTATACTAACATGTTTACTACTATATATATGCATATACCTTCTCATAATAAGACTTTAAAATATGTTCAATGTGTTTGATCTCCATCTATTCAGTATTACTTTTTAAAAATCTATGGAGTTTTACATGTGGACATCTCACAGAAAGCATATCTATGATTGATGTATAAATGTCTGTGACATGAAGTCAATATCCTTTCTTCTTCAAATTACTGACAAGACTCAATTTAACATGCATATTTCATGAGACATCACAATCTTGGCCAATGACCTCTTTACGTACTTATATCTATAACGGGTGAATATTTTTCCTGCCTTCTCTAATAGCATAAGAAACGTTAGGACTACGTTCGGATTATGTACGTGAAATATTTTTTCTACAGCCTTATCCCTGCTTTTTGGCAGGGAAAATAGAATATGATCGAGCAAGTACTCTTGGTGGAGATGAACTCCACAATTTTCAATGTAGTTAAATTGTTGGATCTTCTTACTCGTGTACATGTAAATAGGAGTACCCTCTAAATGGTATGTGCTAATAAAATAGGTATAAGTGTGGTCCAATTACAACCTCTCGTACTTTTGTTGCTAATGATTATCACTGTGCCTCATTTTTCCTAAGAAAAATATATGAGGGTGTGAATATGAATCCAATAGATAATTTCTCCAATTAATCATTAAGAAATTATTGTTTTTCAACAAATCCAATCTAATTTTATCTTATTTTAACCTTAGGGTTTAAAATCCAATTTATGTAAAGGTTAAAAATCTAATTACAAAATTTTAGTAGTTTTATAATTGGGTTTATTTGCTTGGAGTTTTTTCACATCTAGGTTTGTCTATTTTGGCTATTTTCACATTTTAATCCAATTATATATAATATTTGAAAATTCTGACTATGCCAGGTGCACAATTATAAAATCCCTACGTGCGCACAGTTTTGACTAGAACCAATATAGGCAAAAAAATGTGACACATCTATGACAATGGACATAAATTAGAATCGTTCTTATGAATGTGCACAAAACCAACGTAAAAAACAATCAAGTTTTGAAATACATAGAATTGTTCTCAATTAGAGGCTGCACACAACTTAGAAATGGATTTTCTGTTATGTCCATAAAAATAGTTTTTCAAGTAAAGGAACCTTGCATGTTTGCATAGCCATAAATTACATTCAGAATCCATTGACGCTGAAAGATATGCATGTTAATCTATGAGAATCAAGTCATTCCTTTACCGATCATATCCACATGAATATCAAGCTACATGCTTAACTATGCAATACTTAAATGTGTTGATGTAGGAAATAGACAAATCTTTGTATAACTGAAATCAAATACATGGTTATGCTCTATAATGATGCCAACAGATATATCAATCTCAGTACCATAAACATAGGTTGTGAAAGACATAAATCGAGAGTCAGTTAATATTGCATTTGCATTAAATTCTATCAATATATTGAAAATATGACATCTTTGTTAGAGTCGTGCTAACATGCAATCAACTAATGATTGTGGTGGAATTAATCACACAGTGGGGGATTATTTATTTTTCTTAAGTCCTAATTAATAGACCCCCAAAAAACACATTCTTTTAAAAAATACCCAAGTTTAATTGGGTATTTCAAAAATTGATGGTGGTGGAATTCATCATACTGTGTGAACTTATTTATTTTTCTCGAGGCCCGATTAATGGACCTCCCAAAAAACACATTCCTTTAAAAACTACCCTAGTTCATTTGGGTATTTTACCCATTGATAGTGGTGGAATTCATTATATAATAGGGAATTATTTATTTTTCTTGAGTCCAACTAACGGACCTCCCAAACAATAAATTCCTTTAAAAATTCCTTTAGTTCATTTAGGTATTTTAACCCCACACATACATACATACATATACATATACATACATGCACACACACACATACTTATATACATACACACACTGTACATATATAGTGAACACACACACACACACAATAAAAACACATAATTTCATTAGAAAAAAGCCACAAGAAAGAGGATATCTGAACTAGGGTAGTCGTCGGAGATAAATAGGGACGCCGAAAGAGAGGGGGTCGCTAAAAAGAGAGAGAGAGAACAGTGTATACATACATATATATATATATATATATATATATATATATATATATATATATATATATATATATATATATATAGAGAGAGAGAGAGAGAGAGAGAGAGAGTAGTAGTGTGTAGAGAGAGGGAGAGTTCGCGTGAAATGAATTCTTGACCACGGTTGATTATATCCACAGGATGTGGTCACAACCCCAGTCCATGACCCACTTGTTGTGATCATTTATTTTTTACACATCAGCAACATGGTCTCGATCATGGATCGTAACCATGTTTTGTATCATGTAAAAAAATAAATGGTCCCGACAGGTTGGTCACGGCCTAGGGCCACAACCACCACCGTGACTATTTTAAAATGGTCAAGGTTCATGGACGTGAGCAAACTTAACTGAAACCCCTTAAATATGTCATGTACCTTACGATCCAGGGTCGTGACCCACTTTAGCGGTATATTTGCCTAGAGTTTGGCTCCCATTTGGTCATGGGTTAATCACGAATCATGGCAGTGACCCTCATCATCCCGGTCAAAGTCTATGACCATATCCATTGGATGTTATCCTTTGGCTTGGTCACGTCCTGTGTTACACGAGGTTTGACTATGGTCACGATCTTAGGCCTTGACCCATCTTCCATGAGTATTCTGAGTTTGTGGTGTAGTGTATGCAAGATTTAGGTAAAAAATTGGTATTAAATGGCCAAAACTTAAAACATCAACTAAATGACTTAGAAAGATGCACTAAAACCTCTATATGGATGAATAAAATATGTAACATCATCGAACTCGATATTCAACTAAAATTAAACGAGTAAAACATGTCAAAATAATCTTTTCTGCGATTTATGAAAAATAATACCCATGTCTAAAATAAATACCCAAATCAATGAATATATGATCGTTTTGACATTACTAGTAAAAATAATTCATCATAATTTTTATGAAAAATTGCATTATTAAGATTAAAATAATTAAACTTTTATAGTATACTATTTGTTAAACAAATAATATGTTTTATATTTTACACACAAAAAAAGACTAAGGGGACTATGGATGCAATCTATATACACCATGTTGACGTCGTGAAGTTAGGAGTAAAACATTTTTATCGTTACTTATAAAACAATTCTATACGTATCTATCTTTGTTTTAGCAAGTTCATGGTCCAAGTGCATTAAATGATTGCACTTATCCTTAGGGTATAACATTTTAATGCACTTGGGATAGAAACTTGGTAAAAAGCTTGGTACATATATCCTTGACATGCATGGAGGCGAGAGACCCAGGGGAGTGAAGGACATTAGCATCACTCTGGGTACGATAGTGTGCAACCGTCCATTATAGGACTTTTAGTCCCGGGTCCAGGTCACTAATATTATGGTGGGGAAATTGGACTAGGTATTATGACTGGACGAGTAAGCCAGTGTCCGACATATTGGCGACACGTTGAGGGCGTGCATCATTTGTCCAACTTTTCTATTTAAACCTTATTAAGTTTTTGTGCGATACAACATTTGATAAAACTTGGTTGATGTAATTAAACTTGTGATGTATTTATGTAATTAACTTAAGAAATTAATTTGGTTTGATATATGATGTTGATGCATTTTTATTTTTATTCATTGCTATATCTTATTACATTGTTGATTGAGTTGATGTTGGTTTGAACAAATACAGGGACTTTTTTAAAATTGCTCTTCTACTGGGCAGTAGCTACTACCCAATTTTTTTTTCTTTTCTAAAATTTTGTCACGGCCCTTGACCATGATGAAACAAAGTTGTCATGATCAAGGATCATGATAAACACCTCGAGATGGACCAAAGAAACTCACAGGACTTGGTCATTCCTTACCAGTTTCACCATTTAAAAAGTTCAGAAGTATATGCAAGTTTTGGATTACAAAGTTGGTGTTAAATGGTCAAAATTCTAAACATCAACCAAATGAATTAGAAAGAAGCACAAAAACCTCGATAGGGCCAAATAAAATATGTAATAAGATTATGTATTGTTATAACCCTTGGACTTGTAATGGTTCTTGCCCTTACCATTTCCAAGTGAGGAACAAGTCCTATAACTGGATGGAATGGATGCTCAGGTCCTAAAAGGTAGATAATACAGACGTATTATTATTCTATGGTCAAATAAATTGTGAGGACTATGCAGATCTTCCCGTGCCTGTTAAAATAGGGTATCTTGGTAGACCCCATACAATTTTTTTTAATTTCTTAGTTAGTATAGTTTTGTTTGCTATTAATCTACCGCTTTTCTTTGATGCAGATACTCACTACAAGAGAAAGCTAAGACATTGAAGTCAGTACTGTTTAACACAAAAAAAGCTGTAGTCATCAAACTACTTATAGAGTAGCATTTCATTGGAGGTCACCTCACATACTTCTTAGCTAAGAACTTATAGTTTCATTAAGCATGAATTTCACAGTTGTCCCCTCTATGATTGGGGTTGATTATATCGTGGTCAAAAATTTATCCATACAGTTGCTACTCCCATCCCCAGTTCAGAAGCTAGGGGAGTGAACATAGGTGAGGCTTTCTCACCGACTTACATTATATCCGCTTATTTCGAGTGTTCCAAATTGGTTCATCACCACGAAGACCTCCAGAATGATGACGAACTTGTCCCCCTCTTGTCATAGGAGGTAACATGTCCTTAAAGGAATCTATGGGAGAAAGAAGAAGAATTCACATTTCCTCCCCTCTTCAAAAACTTTTGATTGGTGAATGATGCTTCGAATATTTTAGTTAATATGGGCGAGAAAGGCATTTCTCCGAATGTTGTTACGTATACTTCTATGATTCACGTTTGTGTAGTTTCGGACGGTGGAAAAAAGTTACAAGATTATTGAATGAAATGGGGGATTGTAAATTATGTTCGAATGATCATACTTTTAATATAGTGGTGGATGGGCTTTGCAAAGAAGGGATGATAACAGAAGTGGAAGGTGTTGTCAAAACTATGATTCAAAGAGGTGAGGTACCTACCTTCGTCATGTATAATGAGTTGATACATGGTTATTATTTATGAGGGGATATGAAAAAAGAGAGAAAGGTGTTTGATTTGATAGGAAGTAGGGGACTTGAGTCTGACATTATTAGCTATAACACTTTGATAAATGTATATTGTAAGAAGAATCAAATAGACGAGGCCATGCATCTCTTTCGTGAAATAATTCGTCGAGGAATAAATGAAACCATTGTTACATATAACACCATGTTATAAGTTTTGTTTCAGAATGGTAAATGTGATGATGCGCGAGAACTATTTAATGAGATGGTAGCCGTGGGATAAAGCCCAAACTTTTGCACTTATAGAATCTTGCTAGATGTCTTGTACAAGAATCACAAGGTTGTCGAGGCATTTTCGCTCTTCTGTGCGATGCAAAATAAGGATTTAGACTCTGATATTGCTTGCTACAATATTCTCAATGATGGTGTTGTTAAGAATGGACAGTTTGATACTGCCAAAGAACTTTCGTTTTCACACATATACTGTAATGATTGATGAACTTTGTCGTCAAGGGTTGTTGGATGAAGCGAAAGAGTTTCTCATTAAAATGGAAGACAATGGTTACTTGCTTGATGCTATTGCGTACAATGTTATTTCAAAAGGGTTCTTTAAGAAAAAACAATGCTCTGAAGCAATTTTACTTGTAGAGAAAATGGTTGGAATAGGTTTCACAGCCGATTCTTCTACTCTTTCAATGCTAGTGAATCTACTCCAAACAAAATTACAAGATCCCACTCTCCTTAGTATGATTAAGAAGTTTGTGCCAAAGGATAAGTCAAGTTTCAGGTAATGAGTGAAAAATGATTGCCAGTGTATTTGATTTATTTTTTATCTGAAAGGGATATGCTATGCAATAGTCAAAGCATCTACATGAATTTCATAGTTGTTCCCTCTGTGATTGTGGGTGATTATATCTTGGTTCAAAATTTATCCATACCAGTTGCCACTCCCATCCCCAGTTCAGAAGCTAGGGGAGTGAACATATGTGAGTCTTTCTCCCTGACTTATATTATATCCACTTATTCGGAGGGGACCAAATTGGTTCATCACCATGAAGACCTCCATAATCATGACGAACGTGTCCCCCTTTTTTCATACGAGGTAACAGGTCCTTCTAGGCATCTATGGGAGAAAGAAGAAGAATTCACATTTCCTCCCCTCTTCCAAAACTTATAATATAAGAAGAATTCACATTGCCCAAGTTATGTTGTTGATCTTAATGCCACTAGGGAGAATTTAAAGGACAGTGGCGTTACCTTAACGAAAAGAATATTATGATCTTGGGAGAAAAAGAACAAATAGATACAGAGATTAAAAAAGAGAGACGACGAGAAGTCTAAGAAGCAGAGAACGAATAAGACCACCCCCAACACACTATTTAGTGGGAACAATCTACCAGTGGTGATTATGACTAAGAAGGCAAAATAATCACCCCTTCCTCATCATCCAAGGCCCAACCATGGATGATCAATTTTTCAAAGGGCAACGAGCCCATTACCACCGATGATTCTTCATATCAAAACGTCGACGTCAACTTTTCTGTCTCTCGGGATGCTATGTTACCTAAAGACATGTCGACCTCGAGCAATTTTAATATGGAGCACCTTCACAAGGAAAGGGATCCGCCATATGGCGCTGGTACGTTTTTTTAGCTCTCATTTTTATAAGTTTGTTGGATCATTCATGTATGATAATGATATGTGCTCCTCGGATTTGTATAGAGAAACACCAAGTTTTAATTTTTCATAATTTTAGTACACTTTGCACCAAATAAAATCGCAAATTTTATGTTAAAAAGTTTTACCAATTTTAGTCTTGACTTAAGCATGTATCTAACTCACTATAAGCAAGAATAAAATAATAAAACATCAACATGGCGATGTACGAGGAAAACCTACAATGGAAGGAACCTCGGATGACCCAGTCACACAAGTCTACTACGATATAGGCAGTTTTACAAGACAAATTTTGACGTACTCACAGAACTGACGCCTTGAAACCTTAACGCTCTTCTTTGATCCTTGTAATATTCTTCGCATTCACTATTGGATTATTTCCAATAGCCACATAACACGGGCGCTTTACTAATTAATTTTAGAATTTTCTTGAATCTTCATTCTTTTATGCAATTTGTTTGTCATTATTTGATTAATGATGTCATCTCTATTTGACAAGTACTACATTATAACGTTTAAAGTTATACACGTGGTTTATCCAACGTACGTGGTATTCAAATGCCTAATTTCAGGTGTATACACTTTGTAGCATTGCACACATCAATAAATTAATGGATATCGAGGAGCCACATATCATGCTACTCCAATACTTATATTAGTTTATGTTTCGAAATTAATTTTGTATTTTGAAGCTCATGGTATAATTGTACTTTGAAGATCATGCTACTCTAATACTTATATTAGCATTGCACACATCAAAATTCATTTTGTACTTTGAAGCTCATTTTGTACTTATATTAGTTTACGTTAAATTTGAATTAAGCATATTCTAAATAAATAGGTAATTTATAATCTCCAAAAAATGGAGGAATATTTGCTTCTTTTTTTTAAATATTAAGACTAATATAACTTTGACATGCACATTACAATTTTGTTTATTCCAAATAATTTAGTATATTCATATTCTGTAACTGTAATTGAAACACAATTGATATTTAAATTGAATTATTTTTTAAATTACTAGTTTTTTCATGACCCATGATCATGCGAAAATATTTTTTATTTGTTTTATCTTCAAAATTTTCATTGCCATTTTGAGGTGATAAAAGATCGACACTTGAATACTTATCACCATTGTGAGCAGTGCAAATGAAAAATTTGTCACCGTTGTTAGAAATAACAAAGGGAAATTTGTCACCACCACCAACCATAATCATCCTTAGGGAGGGACATTCGAAATTTGTCATTGCTAATCGTAGTGACAAAAGTGATTTATCACCCCTTGAATCGTGACTCTAAATAGTACTAACAAATATAATATGTATATGGGTGTAGTGCTAAAATTCATCAAATCAAATTTTGCATGAAAAATAAGGAATCTTTTGGATTTGCCCTTTTTTTGGCATTTTTGATAGACTACATTTGATCTGGCAAAAACATTCACCTATAAAGTACACACTAATGCAGATTTTAATGATTTGACATTGCAATATTTTCTTTGGGGCAAAGGTAAGAAAAAATTTCCATTACAAATTTTTGCATCTTATGTAATCAAATAGGCCCTTAGAATATCTTGCTTATCATCAATTTACAAAATTCGCTCCCCAAATCTTCTTGACAAGACATCTTCAAATTTAGTAAAAAACCAAGGACATCTGAAAGCTACTCAAACCACTTTTACTGCTAAAAACAATAGTAAATTTTGGATTTTGTTGTAAAGATTTTCATTTTAGACACTTTTTTAATGACACTAAAAAAGGCTTTAAAACAAAGTGAACAACTTAAAAGTGTTTTTTTTACATTAAAAGAGTAGAAAATCTCAAAACAATCTTAATCTATGATTTTTAAAAAAATAATATCCATCTCCAAAATAAATTTCGAATTAAATGAATATATGATCATTTTGACATTAGTATTAAAAATAATTCATCGTACTTTTTAGGGAAAATCGCATTATTAAGTTTAAAATAATTACACTTTTATAGTAAACTATTTGTTAAACACATAATGAGTTTTATACTTTACAGCATGCTTCGGTAGTGAAGTTATTTTAAAAAAATCTCATCAAAATTTTTCATACGTATTAAGTATTTTTTACCAAGTTCATGTATCTAATGCATTAAATAATTGCACCTATGGTGTGAGTACAACATTTAAATGCACTTAAAATAGCCACTTGGTGCAAGTAGCATTTTCAAAACATATAACACTAACAAATGCAATAATTTTAAACGTCCATGTGTCTAATATATATGCATAAATTTATATGATTTCATTTAAGGTTTTTTTTATATATAAGACCTATATGAAGAATATTTTTCTAAATAAATCCTTCTGATTTTTTAACCATTAAATAGGTCTCATAAATAATTTTTTGGAACTTTCTTTGACAATTTTACTCTTTTGTAACCAGCCATTTGTAACTTCTTAAGGGGAGTTTACATAAGTGGTTTTAACTTTTTTTCTTCCTATTTTTAATCTTCAAATGATCATAAAGTTTGATTTACAAATCCATTTTTTGCAAAATTACTGTTTTTGAAATTTACTCACCGAGATATATCAAACAAGATGCATGAAGCCCATTGTTGATGTAAAAAAATTAGATTATCTCTAATTTATCAATCACAGATAAAATAAATAAGACAAAAGATTTTTAAAGTGGTTCAGCCTTATAAGAATGGCCTACGTCCACTGTTTTTGTATTGGTTACTGTTTGACTGGAATTCTCGATAAGAGGTTTACCAAGAGATCCAGACTCCCCTTCTAATGAGGAGGTTACAATGTATTTATAACCTTGAGGCTGTACATGTGAAAGGACAATCGATGTTATCTAGTAGACATATACATCTGTACGATAATATATAGCATTTAATGCGTAGTCGTCTTTTTTATTCTCCTTATTTGGATTCTCTGTACGTTGAGTTGCTCGAACCGCCTGAGTTACTTGGTATGCTTAAGTTGCTCGGAGCCTTAAGCTCCTCGGGGCTCCCTAAGCTGCTCGGTATGATTGAGTAGCTTGGTGACAGTATGTTGTTCGTTAAAAGTGTTTGTAATTTTCACGTAGGTTAACACGTGTCTTCAAGTGAATGGTCCACGTCAGCAGACTAAATTTGGTATCAACAGAAGCCCCCAATGTTTCACACTTTGAGGTTGAAGAAAAATGTGGAATATTCTACTCGAAAACTGTTCAGATTATTGGTTTTTATGGTTTTTAGGAAAATGTTCATTGTATATAACTCCTTTTTGAGCTCATAGTATCACGCCTCATAAATATTTTTAATTTTCATGACCGCTTCGATATTTATGCCCCTTTTCTGCTTGTAGCCGTCGAAAACGCAAATGTCCTCCCTTGTAATCATTGCCTTTTTATATTCTCGAGGTAAAGTATTTAAGCGCGGCAGAAATCCTATCGTCTTTCACTTTTCAAATCTGTATCTTTTAACTCTTTGTTTTCTTTCTATCTTGTGCCTCGTTCTTTCCATCATTCATTGCCAACTGATCTCTCTTTTTCGGTAAGATTTCTTCCTTCTCTTTTATTTACTTTGTTCATCATGGTTTACCTAGTTGAATCGCTTGACAAATTTCGGTTTGAATTTTCAATCCCTTCGTGGGTTATTTTGGAAGAACTTTCTGAACCTTCTGATTATTTTTCTTTGGCTGAGGGACATTGGTTCCCCAGTCTTTTTGTAGCCGAATGTGGCTTTTCTTTCCCGTCAAATCCCATGTGTTTGGATTTTTTTCCCATATTTTGATGTTATACTTGCAAGAATAGCTCCAAATACATGGAGGATAGTTAATGGCGTACACAGGTTAAATCAACTTCGTGGAACCCGTTTAGGGATTCCATAGATTATGTATTGCTACAGATGGGTTATCAGCGATAGTACTTTCTATTTAAAAACTAGGTTTTTGAATAGAGCGTTAGTTGTCAATCTTCCTGATGCCAATAGGGATTACTTTGATCATGAAGTGGTGATGAAAAATTGGTAACACCCTCCATTAAATGGAGATGATGTATACCAAGGTCCCAGATGTCCACCTTATGGAAATGGGATAGGTTGTTTTTATTTTTTAAAATCTTGTTTTCTGTATGTTTGATAAAATGCATCACTGATATTTGTTTTTGTTTGTTACAGTTGACAGTAAAAGAAAACCACCAAAAGAGGCTGATGTTAATTTAAAGCATTTGAAACTTATCTGGGATTTGCATCAATCTGTTGCTGATGAGCATATTAGATCTGCTTCTTACTTGTTGCAGTACAAAAGTTATACTTCATCTTTCACTACTCGTCCTCGTACCATAATAGTTAATCTTGACCAAGTGCCAGCCTCCGAGACTAATGTGGAAAGTTCTTCCTCTGAGTCGAGTATTCCTATCAGTGATCTGATGTAGAAGAGAAGAGCTCCTTCCTCTTTTGACAATTCTGCCTCTGCCACTGTGGGGGCAAAGAAAAGCAAACAAGATGTCCCAGAAGAAGGGACAAAAACTACTGATGTACCCCCTCCTGCTGTTGCCAAGAAGACTGGCGAGAAGCCCCTTATGGCTCCGAGCAAAACTGTCGTTATCTCTCCTCCAAGCGAGGTTATTCTCATATCACCAATAAAGACAACATCTTTTGTTGAAAATAGTCATGCTCCTCTGAGAAGGTTAAAGTAAATCTCTTCTGAGAGACCTGTTGAAGCTATCTCTCAACCTTTAAATGTTGAAGGTAGTGTCCCAACTTTTGTTCCTTCGAGCTCTGCTATGAGATTGGTAAAATCCTGGACTATCCCAGAAGTCCAAGGCCTTGAAGATACTCTTTATTGTGAGAGAATCACTACCCTCGTTGCTCAACACATTACCTCAGTAAGTATCTTTAGCTCGACCCCTTTATTTTTTTAATATTATGTTCATGTATTGACTTTAGATGATCTCTTTTTTCAGTTGGTGACGTGTCTCAACAGCATTTTGAAGAAGGATGAAGCTATCAAGGCTTCAAGCTCCTCGGGAGGAGGAGAGGAAGGTTTTATTGGGATGACCCAATCTTTAAAAGACTCTCATCAAAAGTACGAGGAGGATAAAGTTGCTTGGGAGAAGAAACTCAAGTCCATTGAGCTGGACAAAAATCAAGCATTGAATGCCTCCAAGGAATTGGAGAAGAAGTTGAAGGAGTTTGAGTAGAGAAACAAAAAGTTTGAACAGAGCAACAAAGAGCTTGAAGTTAAGCTCAAGCCTGCTGAAGAGGAAGTTGTTAAACTTCAAGATGTTGAGCGAGAGAAAACGGAGGTGGAAGAGAAGTTGAAGGTTGCCGAGGAGCTCCTTAGGGAAAGGACCTCCTCGGAGAAGGTAAAAAGGAAAAATGCAGTTAAAAATCATTCAGTGCTAGTTGGGACAAAGGCTAGAACAAGGGCCTGGCTTCCATGTCCTCTCAAATGGAGTATGCCAGCCTCAAATATTTTAGGGATGGATGGGTTGCAACCTTGCAGGAACTAAAAATTAGTGAGAACTCTGAGTTATTCCAACAACACACTCATGACCCTCCTCCCTCTCCTGGAGAAAAAGAAGAGGATGAAGTTGCTTTAGATGAATCTTCCATGATGATTGGAGATCAGGTCCCTGTTGTTCAACCTTGCTCTGAGCAACTCCAACTAACCAGCACTTCTGCCGAGTAGCTACCCTTATCCTCTGAATAACTAGTAACTTCCTCCAAACCTTCTGAGGAAGTCATAGGAAACAAGGAGAAGGTGTAAAGTTATTTGGGATTTTTTATTTTGTTGCTTGAATGTAACCTTGGACTATGTATCTCTTCTTATGATGAATAAAAATTCAAACTTTAGTTGTTCGTCTTGTCTTTATCTTCTACTTGTCCTGTTTGCATCATTATTGATTCTTTTTATTTCTTATCTTTATCATTTTATGGCAAGGATAGAGCTCTTATCAGCTCATGACATAGAATTGATGAAGAAATGCAATAACTATTTTAAAGCTGGTCATGCAGATCTTAATAAGGCTCAAATAATTGTTATCCTTGGTTCAGATGCTTCTGAATGAGCAGTTGAAGCTTATCAATACTTAAAGTGTTTGCTCGATCGTGCTGTTGCCAACAATGTGGCCTACTACGAGATGATTGAAGATCTCCAAGGAACTATCGAGGAGCTCCAACAAAAATATAAAGAATCTTCTACCCTTTTGCACCAAGGATACGAGAAAAGATATCAACAATTGAGTGCTGATAAAGGGTATGACAAGTTTATCTCTGCTTATGAGAAGAAAGAGAGTGTTCTAAAGCTTGAAGTTGAAGAGCACATGCATATCACCAAGTTGTTGGAGCAGGAGAACATTGCTTTGCAAGAAGAGATAAAACAACTCAAATCTGCTTCATCCTCTTCGGGAGCCTTGGTCCCTGTTAATGATGAAGGCTTTTCTTTCTTAGAGGTAGAAAATTCTAACTTACAATATGAGTTGGAAACTTTGAAAAGAGCTGAACCCTCCACATCTCCTCGTGGACGAGCAAGATCTTCTTCTCTTGGACGAGCAAGGGCTAGTCGAGTTTCTATTGAAGACGCGAGAACTCAATCGTCCTTGGAGAATCAGGCATTTCAGTTGATGGCGAAGAATCAAGCTTTGGCAGAAATGTCCAAGAAAATTCTGAATTTTACTGACCAACTCTCTTCCTAGAGTTATGCTTTGGAAAATAAGGAAATTATGGCGAAGAGTCTCCATGAGCAACTAGAGAGGTTAACTTATCAGTTCCATAAATAACTCAGAGAGTTTTGGATGGCTGGGTATAATGAAGCTCTTTACCATCGTGATGCTCGGATCCAGCAGTCAAATAACGAGGGGTACAAGCAAGGGTGGTTGAATGCACTGTGTGCGCTAAAATTGGAGCAGGGCCATTACTTATGGGATTATTATGACCCTGGAGTGTTGATTTGCCCGTACCTCCTTTTAATCTTGACATCAGTTGGATTCCTGCTCGGGATATTCCTCAATGCTTAATCTCCAAGTATCTCGGTGATTACAGTCTTCATGCAAACTTTGAGATATCTCGCCCAGAGCATTTTCTTGATCGTCCCTCCGTGATGAATGTTCGAATGCTACGAGATCTAAACTTTATAAATTCCCTTTATGCATTAGATGATACTCCTGTGGGGGTAGAACCTGTTTCAAAGGCAGAAGGTAAAAACCAATAAAATAGGGTTTTTATGTAATGAAGTATGTTTTTCACATCATATTTAATTCTACTTGATTTGAATGAAGAAATTTTTAGTCTTTTGCCATTTTATTTTCTTCTAAATAATTTGTAGAATGTCGTTGTTTGTTTGTTTGTGAATATATGTACATTATGTTTTGTTTTTGGATAATGGAACTTATCCTATTTATTGTTTGATACTAACCAACTGGAGTTGATTGTAATTGATTTGCCGACCAATCGGAGTTGGTGGTAATTGATTTGCCCACCAATCGGAGTTGGTGGTAATTGATTTGTCGACCAACCGGAGTTGGTGGTAATTGATTTTCCGATTAACCGGAGTTGGTGGTAATTGATTTTTCGACCAAGCGGAGTTGGTGGTAATTAGTTCCCGACCAACCGGAGTTGGTGGTAATTGATTTGTCGACCAATTGGAGTTGGTGGTAATTGATTTGCCGACCAACCGTAGTTGGTGGTAATTGATTTACCGACCAACCAGAGTTGGTGGTAATTGATTTTCCGACCAATCGTAGTGGGTGGTAATTAGTTCCCGACCAACCGGAGTTGGTGGTAATTGATTTGTCGACCAACCGGAGTTGGTGGTAATTGATTAGCCGACCAGCCGGAGTTGGTGGTAATATGTGTAGTGTGTAGCACTAATATTCCGAAAAAAAAATCAACAAAGAGAGAAACTGGGTGAAGCATCACTTTATTCATAATGAAGAAATTGTATTACATAGGAATTTCAATTACTGATAATATTTGCGCAAATGCTCTGCATTCCATGCTTTCTTGAATTCTTCTCCTTCTAAGGTTTCAATCCTATATGTCCCTAGACGAACAACTTCTGTTACTCTGTAGGGTTGATGTAAGTTGGCTTCCATTTTGTTATTCTTCTGGATCACTTTCTTCAGCACATAATCCCTTTCCTTCAAATCACACTTCTTCACTCTTTTGTTATAGAACAAAGCTGTTTGTTGTTGATACGTTGCATTCTTGATTGCTGCTTCTACCCTAACTTCTTAAAGCATATCCAGGTCTAATCTTCTCATCAAATCACAGACAGGAGACTTGAAATTAAACACCCTATGCGTGGGTAAACCCAATTCAGCAGGTATGACAGCCTCACTCCCAAATGCCAGCATGTATGGAGACTCTCCAGTTGTTGTTCGTGGTGTGGTACGATAAGCCCACATCATAGAATGTATCCCGTTAATCCAATTTCCTTTTGCATTATCTAGTCGTTTCTTCAAACCATTTAACAGTTTTCTGTTTGTTACCTCAGTTTACCCATTGCTTTGGGGATGGCCTGGAGCAAAATGGGTCTTCAGTACATTAGATTGATGACAATACACTGCAAACTCCTCGTAATCAAAATGGGTTCCATGGTCAGTAATGAATGCATGTGGCAGACCATATCTGCAAATAATATTCTTCCAAATAAATTGATACACTTTTTCATATGTCATATCAATGAGAAGCTCATCTTCCACCCATTTGGTAAAGTAATCCACAGCAACCACGAAGTATTTAGATCTTCCCCTGGTCGTTGGAAGTGGCCTGACCAAGTCTATTCCCCACATAGCGAATGGCGAATGGACAAGGAGACGTGATGGTTGTTTACAATGCTTGGGGAGTTCTTCGAATAGAAGAGAAGAGTTGACATTTATCACACTTCTTAGCATAAGCTACACAATCAGCTCTCATCGTCGACCAGTAATACACCTGCGTTGTTATTCTTTGCAAAAGCATCCTACCTGTCACATGAGCTCCACAATACCCTTCATGAACCTCTTCGATCAAATCTTTCACTTCGGAGGGGTGAACACATCTTTGGAGCCCTACTATAATTCCTCGTCTAAATAAAATGCCATTGGTCAATACATAACGAGCAGCTTTAAACTTTAATTTCTTGGCTGCGAGTTTATCAGTTGGTAAAGCCCCCTCTTCAATATAGGCCCTGATGGGGTCCATCCAAGATGGTCCCAAGTCAAGGGCGATGAAGTTTATCGTAAGGTCTTTATCGATGCTCCGACCAGCTAGGATTTCTATTGGGATTGTTCTTCGTAGCTCGGTGCGTATGGCTGATGCTAATCGAGCTAGGGCGTATGCTCTTGCATTCTTCAATCTTGGTATTCTAATCAACTGAATTACAGTAAAACTTGATACAACCTCTATCGCTTTTGCATGATACCTGACCATTAATTCTCCTTTTGCTGCATACACCCCCAGAATTTGATTTATGATTAACTGGGAGTCACTAAACACAACGACTTGCTCTACCTTTATGGTTTTAGACAGGCTTAGACCCACAATCATTGCTTTATATTCGGCCCCATTATTAGAAGCCTTAAATTGAAAGCACAAAGCATATTCCACATCAATCTCATCTGGACTGTTTAAAATAATCCTGCTCCACTGCCTGTACAGCACGAAGAGCCATCTACATACAGATTCCACACAGATACCTCATTATCAAACTCTTGGTCAGACAGAGTTCCTCGATGGAATATTTGATGCTTCCTTTTTTCCTCCTCCAGTACTTCTCACTACTCGTCCACCGACGTAAGTTGGTCGGGGTTTAAATTTGATGATCATGTAACATCCACAGGTTGGTCTGTATTCAACTCCTGCTCGTCTGAGGAATCCTCCTCAGTAAATTCTACGATAAAATCCGCTACTGCCTGCCCTTTGAGTGACGATCTAGGTTCATAAATTATATCATATTCACCAAGTTCTACTACCTAGTATATCAATCTTCCTGATTTCTACGGTTTATGCAGAGCTTGTCGTAATGGCATATCAATGTACACCACTATAGTATGGGCTTGGAAGTATGGCCTCATCCTTCTGCTTGCTTCAATCAATGCTAGCACCAACTTATCCAGCCTTGGATATCTAATTTCTGCTCCTCGAAAAGCTTTGCTGGTGTAATAGACTGTTTTTTGTACTCCGTCCTCCACTCTTATCAACGCCGAGCTCACTGCATTTTCTGAAACTGCCAGGTACAAGTTTAGTCTTTCTCCCATCACTGATCTAGATAATAGTAGAAGTGTCCCCAGATATTTCTTCAACTCTTGAAAGGCCTCCTCGAATTCATCATTCCACTCAAAAGTTTTCAGAGTGTTTTGAAGAATGGGAGACATCTTTCTGTTGCTCGTGACACAAATCTATTAAGTGTTACAACTCGCCCTGTGAGGCTTTGCACTTCCTTCTTTGTGGTTGGAGATCGCCGCTCCAATAGACCCTTGATCTTTTTAGGACTCGCCTCAATCCCTCGTTGGTTAAAAATATATCCGAGAAACATACCTTCTCGTACTCCGAATATGCATAGGATTCAATTTCATTTGATATTTCTCTAGTTGATCAAAGGTCTAACCTAAGTTAACGAGATGATCAACAACTTTCTTACTCTTCGTCAACATATCGTCAATATAAACCTCCATGTTATGACTGATTTGCTCCGCAAACACCTTGTTCATCAGCCGTTGATATATTGCACCTACATTTTTAAGTCCAAAAGGCATAACATTATAACAATAAGTTCCCCTTGGGGTGATAAAAAAGGTACTCTCCCTGTCCTCAGGCTTCATCTTAATCTGGTTGTAACCAGAATAGGCATCCATGAAACTCAACAATTCATGCCCCGAGGTAGCATCCACCAGTTGATCGATTCGGGGTAAAGAAAATGATCCTTTGGGCATGACTTATTGAGATGAGTGAAGTCTACACACATCCTCCACTTGTTATTTTTCTTCTTCACCATCACCATATTTGCTAGCCAATCAGGATATTTGACATCTTCAATAAAAGAGGCTTTTTTTAGTTTCTCTACTTCTTCCTGTATAGCTTGGTTCTTCTCAGGACTAAACACTCTTCTTCGCTGCTTCATTGGCTTGACTTCCTTGTTCACGTTGAGCTCGTGACACATGAAACCCGGGTCTATCCCTGGCATGTCTTCATGACTCAATGCAAAAGTATGCTTTCTACGTCTTAGAAATGCTATTAATTTCTGTTTTATCGATATATCCAGTGATGAACCAATTTGAGTTGTTCGTTCTGGATGCTCGTCGTCCAGAATGATATTTTCGATAGCCTCCATGACCTGGACCTTCACGAGCTGAGACTCATCTCTAGGGTCTAATGTTTCAATCTCTGCATCTTCTATTTCATCCACATGATAGGTAATAGTCTTCTTCCTGGAATCTTCACGCTCCTCCTGTTCGGCAGATGAATAGTAGCATTCCCGAGATACTTTTTGGTCGCCTTTCACAACTACCACTCCAAAATTAGTTAGGAATTTTAAACATTGATGTACAGTAGATGGTACCGCCTCGAACTTCTACAGACCTACCCTTCCCATGATGATATTGTAAGGTGATTGGATATTTTTATCCATTACGAAAAAGCGTATTCTTTCAGTTCGACAAGCAGGCCATGTACCAATAAGCATATCCAACTTCATCGTCCTAAGTGGAAAAACCTTCTCACCAATAAAACTTAGGAGGGGCCTATGATATGGCTCCAACTGGGCTAGCTTCAGATTCAAACTGTCAAAGCATGGATAGAACATGATATCTGCCGAGCTACCATTATCTACCAGTACTTTTGAAATCACCACTTCTTTCATTCTCATCTTGATCACTAATGGGTCATCATGAGGATATAGTACACCTGCTAGGTCATTTTTAGAGAAACCAATGACCAATTTGTCTTTACTCACCTTTCTCGGGCGATCATCTTCAGCCAGATTTATTCGCTGAATGTACGAGCAAGCTTGAGCCTCATTGAGGTAAGCTTTCCTCTCTGCAGTCATATCCCCATCTCCTGCATCTTCACCTGTAATAACATTACATTCAAATGATCCAAAATGGATTGAAAATACCTCATGTTCTGGCTGCCTTGGTCTTTTGGGGAGATCGGGGTCATCTTGGTCATTTTCTGGATCTTCTTCATGACTTCTCTTCATGTCTTCTTTTGCTCGACGAGGAGATTTAGATCTTTGCCTTCTTCGGTCGTTGGTATTTTCACCATTTCGGCGATCAACATACTTGGTCAATTTTCTCCGTCTGATGAGTGCTTTAATTTCATTTCTAGAGAGTTATGCAATGCTTGGTAGTGTGACCATGGTCTTTATGTGTTGATGTAAAAAACTAGATTGCTCTAATTATTCAATCACAGATAAATAAATAAGACAAAGATTTTTAAAGTGGTTCGGCTAGGAATAAAGCCTATGTCCACTGTTATGTTATTGCTGAGTATTTGCAGAATTCTTGATTACAAGTTCTCTCAAGAAATTCCCGTCCCCCTTGAATGAGGATGATACAAGGTATTTATAGCCTTGAGGCTGTACATGAAAGGTTCGATACATTAAATGGTATACATGTGAAAGGGTAATATATTTAATGCAGCGTGCGCGTCAAGAATATAAGCATTCAATGAATATTTGAGCTGTTGATTTTCTGGCAATTAACGATACGACCGAGGTGCAGCTCGGACCACCATAGTTGCTCGTTGATCAGGAGTTCCTCGGAGCATTAGAGTACCTCGGAGCGCTAGAGTTCCTCGGTGCACTAGAGTTCCTCGGTGTATCCTCGTTGCTCGGAAAGAAGCATGGTTGGTCGGGAAATGGACTTCCTCGCTGCTATCGTGCCATGTAGATTGACACGTGTCTTCGTATTATTCGTCCACATCAGCATATTAATTTTGGTATCAACAGAAGCCCCCAATGTTTCATATTTCGAACTTTGAGGAGTATGGAACATTCTTTCTCGGTATATGGCAATATTAAATGACTTTTCCTGGGTTTCAGGAACATTGTGTTCAAATTTCTTTCTCATTTCGCAGCTTCCGCCCTTTTTTTTTTTGAATTTTTTATAAGCGCTTCGATCTCCGTGCAGTTTTTGTCCTTTTAGCCACCGGAAGTTTAGTAGTTTCTTTTTGGTAATCATTTCTTTCGCCGCTTCCCAATGCAAAGTATTTAAACTTCTTGGGTAATCATACCGTCTTCTACGTTTTCCAATTTTCTGCATTCAAGCTTTCTATTCTCTCCTTCTCTCTTGTGCGTTCATCCTTGTTTTCGTTCGTTGTCAACATTCCTCCTTTCTTCCTGTAAGATCTTCTTCCTTTCTTCTGTATCTCTTTTATTCAATATGGTTTATATTGTGGAGTCTGTTGAGAAATTTCGTTCTGATTTTTCCATTCCTTCGTGGGTAACTCTAGAGGTTCTTTCTGAGCCTTTAGATTACTTTCGATTGCCTGAGGGACATTGGTTTCCCAGTCTTTTTATTGCTGAATGTGGTTTTTCCTTTCCACCAAATCCATTGTGTCTTGAGTTTTGTCAATATTTTGATCTTGTCCCTGCAAAAATAGCCCCCAATTCATGGAGAATAATTAATGGGGTGCACAAATTAAATCTAACTCATGGGACTCGTATTGGGATCCCTGAGATTATGTACTGCTATAAGTGGGCCACTCTAGATAATATTTATTACTTAAAAACTAGGTTTCTGAATAGGGCTCTTGTAGTTAACCTCCCTGACTCAAATAGAGATTATTTTGAACATGGGTTGGTTATAAAAAATTGGCAATATGCCCCTTTAACTGGAGATGAAGTATACAACGGTCCCAGATGCCCCCCATATGGCAATGGGATATGTTTATTTTTCATTTTATTTTATTTATGAAATTATGCTTTCATCATGTTTGATAAAATGTATGATTGATATCTCGTTATGTATTTATTTGCAGTTGATAGCAAAAGAAGAACTCCAAAAGAATCAGAGGTTAATATCAAGCATCTGAAACTTATCTGGGGTTTGCACAAGAACATTGCAGACGAACTCATCAGGTCTGCCTCATATCTGCTACAGTATAAGAGTTACACAACCTCTTATACTGCTCGCCCTGTTGAACCAGCTTCAACTCCAGAAGGTTCATCTTCAGATTCTCATCTTCCTTTAAGTCAAAGGATGGGTAAGAAAAGAGCTCCTCCTGCTCTCTTTGATGATGTTACTTCTGTTGCTGGGGCCAAGAAAAGCAAAACTGATGCCCCAGAGGGGACTGAAAAAGTGGATGCTGGGTCTTCTAAAGCTACCGAGAAGCCCCCAATGGTTCCGAGCAAGAAAAATGCTCCTGTAGATGTAATTACAATCTCTCTGACCAAGACCTCTTTGGTTGAAGGTTCTGACCGCCCGTTGAAGAGATTGAGGAAATCATCCTTAGTTACTCCGGCTGAAACTGCCTCCTCCCTACCTGCTGGTGGTACTGATGTTCCAAACATCATTCTTCCAAGTTCTGCAATGAGCTCGGTCGTACCCGAGGTCCATGGTATTGATGAAAGAATTCCTAGGGATATGCTGACATCCTTAGCTACTCGTCACCTTGCTTCAGTAAATTTCTTATACTTCTGGTTTTTCTTTCTTTCTCTGAAAGCTTGCATTTTGTATTGACTTTGCTATTTTTCTCATCTTTCAGTTGGTGAACTGTTTTAATAATATTGTGAAGAAGGATGAAGCTATTAAAGCTTCAAGCTCCTCGTCAGGTGTAGAGGATGCTTTGTTGGGTTTGACCCAGTCTTTAAAGGAATCTCGTCAACAGTATGTTGACGAAAAAACTGTTTAGGAGAAGAAATTAGCTGTGGCTGAAGCTGAGAAGGTGAAAATGGCCGAAACCTCCAAGAATTTAGCGGAGAAAGTAAAAGGTTTAGAGGTTAAACATCAGGAATATGATGGCCAGCTGAAAAAGGCAGAGGAAGAGTTATCTACCCTGCGAGATATCAAGGTCAAAAAAGAGGAATTAGATGTGAAGCTCTCCTCGGAGAAGTTGAGGAGAAAGGTCGCAATCAAGAAACATTTCAGTGCTGGTTGGGAGAAAGGATGGGATAAAGGGATTGCTGCAATGACATACCAAGTCCAATATGGGAAGTTGAAATACTTCCACGATGGCTGGGTAGCTGCTCTGCAAGAGTTGAAGGTCCAAGACGATTCTGAGCTATTCCAACAACACCTCCCTGGTCCTCCTCCAGCAATTGTGGAAGAAGAAGAAGATGAGCCTGTCTCAGATGAATCTTCTATAGCTACGGGTGACCCAGTCTCTGCTTCTCAACCCTCTGTCAACGAGAACATTTCTTCCATGCCTCCTCCTGCCGAGAAGATTCCTGCTGATCAAACCGTTGTTATCACCGAGCAACCGAGCTCCTCGTCCCAGCCTCCCGAGAAAGTCTTGGGGGACAAGGAAAAGGTGTGAAGTTGTTCGGTATCATTTCTTTCATTACTTGTAATCGAACAATGTAACTTTTTGATGATCTAATAAAACACATCTTTGCTTCTCTTCATTGTTGATCCTCTATTTGCTTTTATTTAACTGCTGCTTTCTCTTCGTTATTAGTTTTTGGCCAGAATGGAATTGATATCTGCTCCCGATACTGAGTTGATGCGACAATGCAATGGATATTATAAAGCTGGTCATACAGACCTAAGTGTATCAGAGATTGTTGACATTCTTGGTCACGATGCCTCAGAACAAGGAGTTGAGGCTTACCGGTACCTGAAAGATTTACTTGATAGATCTGTGGCCAACAATGTGGCATACTACGAGTTGATCGAGGAACTTCATGGTTCCATAGAGGATCTCCAAGGTCAGCACAATGAATCAATGGCTTTGTTACACAAAGATTATGAAAATAGATACCAACAACTTTCTTCTGAAACAGGCCATAAGAAGATCATTGCTGGATATGATATTAGGGAAAGGACCCTAAAAGGTGAAGTTGAAGCTTGCAGGCAGATTGCCGAGATCCTGGAACAAGAAAATAATAATTTACAGAAAAAATTGGCTCAATATGAATCTGCAGCGTCATCTTCCGCTGCTCTAGTGCCCGTTACTGATGAAAGTTTCTCTTTCTTAGAGGTCGAAAATGCCAAATTAAGGCAAGAAATGGATGATTTAAGAAGATCTGCTGTTTCTGGGACTGCTCGTGGACGAGGAAGAGGTTCTCGGGGGCGAGGAAGAGATGCTCAAAATGTTGCCGAGGAGCAAAGTTCTCCAGTCGCTTCTCGGAGCCGATCAAGAGTTCTTAGTCGCAATGTTGAAGAGGCTCGTACCCAATCTACTTTGGAAACTCAAGCATTCCAATTAAACGTCAAAGATCGAGCTCTATCAGAAATGTCCAAGAAAAATCTATCCTTGGAGGATCAACTTACTGCAACGAAGTCTGCTCTACATACTAAGGATCTCTTTGCCAAAAACCTTCTCGAACAGTTGGATAGATTAACCTTTCAATTTCACAAGCAGCCCAGGGAATTCTGGATGGCAGGTTATAATGAAGCTCTTGTTCACTTGGACGCTCGCATTGAACATGCCAACAATAAAGGTTATAAGCAAGGGTGGTTGAACGCACTGGGCGTGTTAAAATTAGAGCGAGGGCATTTTTTATGGGATTATCATGCTCCAGGATTACTAGACTTTCCTGTGCCACCTTTCAAATTGGATATGGCTTGGATCCCAGCTCGTTCCATTCCTCGTAGCCTAATTTCAAAATACCTCGGTGATTATAGCCTTCACTCCCAAATCAAAGTATCTCGTCCAGAGCATCTAATGGATACACCTTCAATAATGAATGTCAGAATGCTGAAGGACTTGAACTTTATTAATTCTCCTCTTTGCTTGGAATATCCTCCTGCTGGCGAAGAGCCTGTCTCAAAAGCAAAGGGCAAGAAACTAATAGAATAGGAATCTTAATTTAATAGTTAGCACATACATGTAATATGTAACTTATTTTGAATTTTCAATGAAAGACTTCATTTTTGTTTGTAAATCTGTATTGGTATTATCTCATGTTTATCAAACACTTTACACTTATGCATATGTATCTGTTAAAAAGATAACAATAATATTGTTCATTGAGCAACTTAATAAAAAGTTACAAGTATCAAGGTTGTCCAATCACTTAATAATACAGTAATGAGTATAAATTGTTCAAACTGTTTCCAACCAACCAAGGTGGATAAATAATGTTTGTCGACCAACTACAGTTGATGGATTTTCATCCCTGACCAGCCATACTTGGTTCAATTTCAAATATAAAAATGTGTCCGACCAACTAAGGTCAATAATTTGTCCTCGTCGACCAACTACAATTAGTGGGTCTTTATCCCTGACCAACTATACTTGGTGTATTTTGGAATATTTTGTTTTTCCTAACCAAAGGAGTATTTTTTGGCTCCTTAGAGCTTTTGGCTCCTTAGAGCGCCTCCTAACCAAAGGAGTATTTTTTGGCTCCTTAGAGCTTTTGGCTCCTTAGAGCGCTTTATGGCTCCTTAGAGCTTTTGGCTCCTTAGAGCACTTTTTGGCTCCTTAGAGCTTTTGGCTCCTTAGAGAACTTTTTGGCTCCTTAGAGCACTTTTTGGCTCCTTAGAGCATTTTTTGTGCGTAGTGTATTACACTAGTATTCCTCGAAAAACTTTCAACAGAAAGAAAATGGTGAAACATCCTCGTTTTATTCATACTGAAGGAAAAGCTTTACATTTTACATTACTGATAATACTTGCGTAGGTGTTCAGCATTCCACGCATTCTTAAATTCTTCTCCTTCTAGAGTTGCTATTCTGTAAGTTCCTGGACGAACAACCTCTGTAACTCGGTAAGGTCCATGCCAGTTTGCTTCCAATTTATTTTGCTTCTGAATGACTTTCTTTAGCACATAATCCCCTTCTTTTAAGTCACATTTCTTCACCTTTTTGTTGTAGAACAGAGCTGTACGTTGTTGGTAAGCAGCATTCCTAATGGCTGCCTCTTCTCTAACCTCCTAGAGCATATCCAAATCTAATCTTCTCATCAAATCGCTGACTGGGGAGTTGAAATTCAGCACTCTATGAGTTAGGAGACCCAACTCGGCAGGTATCACAGCTTCACTTCCAAATGCTAACATATATGGTGATTCTCCAGTTGTTGCTCGGGGAGTTGTTTGGTAAGCCCATAGTACTGATTAGAGCTCATTGATCCAATTTGCTTTAGCTTCACTTAACCTCTTCTTCAAACCATTTAGTAATGTTCTGTTTGTCACCTCAGTCTGTCTATTGCTTTGGGGATGGCCTGGTGCTGAATGATACTTCAAAATGTTCGACTGATGACAATAGGCAGCAAATTCTTCATTATCGAATTGTGTTCCATGGTCTGTGATGAAAGCATGGGGGAGACCATATCGACAAATGATGTTCTTCCAAATGAACTGATATACCTTCCCATACGTCATATCAATTAGTGGTTCAGCTTCCACTCACTTAGTAAAATAATCTACTGCCACGACGAGATACTTGAACCTTCCCCGGGTCATCGGCAGTGGTCCAACCAGATCAACCCCCCACATGGAAAATGGCCAAGGTGAAGTTATGGGTGTCAACAATGCTTGTGGAGTTCTTCGGATGGGGGAAAAACGTTGGCACTTGTCACACTTCTTAGCATAGGCTATACAATCAGCCCTCATCGTCGGCCAGTAATATCCCTGTGTCATTACCCTTTGCAAAAGTGTCCGACCTGCTACATGAGCTCCACAAGATCCTTCATGGATTTCTTCAATCAATTCTTTGACTTCTGATGGATGCACACATCTTTGGAAACCTGCCATAATTCCTCGTCTATACAAAACACCATTAGTTAACACATATCGAGCAACTTTATACTTCAATTTCTTGGCAGCTAGTTTGTCCTCCGGTAATTCTCCTTCTTCAATGTATGCCCTGATAGGATCCATCCAAGATGGTCCCAAATCAAGGGTAATTATATTTACCATCAGATCTTCCTCTATACTTCAATTTTCTAATACTTCAATTGATATCGTTCTTCGCAGCTCGGTGCGCGTAGCTGACGCTAATCGGGCCAATGCGTCTGCTCTAGCATTCTCCATCCTCGGTATTCTCACCAATTGAATAGCATCAAATTCTGCCAATAACTCCATCGCCTTTGCATGGTACTTCACCATTAATTCTCCCTTAACTGCATATACTCCCATCATTTGATTCACAATTAATTGAGAATCACTGAAAACAATTATTTGCCGTGCCTCCATAACTTTCGCCAAATGAAAACCTGCTATCATAGCCTCATACTCAGCCTCATTATTGGAGGCTTTGAATTAGAATCTCAAGGCATACTCCATGTCAATATCATCTGGGGTGTTTAAAACAATTCCTGCTCCACAACCAGCTGTACACGATGATCCATCTACATATAATTTCCATGTAGGTACCTCGTCTTCAAATTTCTTGTCCGTCAGAGTTCCTCGGTAAAATATCTGTTGTTTTGTTTCATCATCCCCGGGTATCCTTCGTTCCTCGTCGGTCAGCTGTTCGCGCCCTTTTACCAACCGTAGTTGGTCTGGTTATGATGATTTTTCTACATCCACAAGTCCTTTTACCAACCTTGGTTGGTCTGGATCTGTGTCTGTTGATCATGTATCGTCCACAGGTAGGTCAGCAAGTATCTTTTGTTCCTCGGGGGTATCAGGGTATGTGAACTCTGCTATAAAATTTGCTACAGCTTGCCCTTTTAAGGATGACCTGGGTTCATACACAATATCATATTCACCAAGTTCTATCGCCCAATACATCAGTTTTCCTGATTTTTCCGGCTTATGGAGGACTTGTCTTAGCGGCATGTCGGTGTACACAATGATGGTATGGGCCTGGAAATATGGCCTCATTCTTCTACTTGCTTCGATTAGTGCCAATGCCAATTTTTCTAGCTTTGGGTACCTGATTTCGGCACCTCGGAAAGCTTTACTTGTGTAATAGATAGGTTTCTGGACTCCATTCTCCAATCTGATCAATGCTGAACTAACTGCATTTTCTGATACTGCCAAATACAAGTACAGCTTCTCTCCAGTTATTGGCCTAGACAACAATGGCGGTGCTCCCAAATATTTCTTCAAGTCTTGAAAAGCCTTTTCACATTCGTCAGTCCACTCAAAACTTTTTCGCAGTGTTTTGAAAAATGGGAGGCATTTATCAGTTGCTCGGGATACAAATCTGTTGAGCGCTGCAACTCGTCCTGTAAGACTCTGTACTTCTTTCATCGTCGTTGGGGATCGCAGCCCTAAAAGAGCTTTGATCTTTTCTGGATTTGCCTCAATACCTCGTTGATTGACGATGTATCCGAGAAACATTCCTTCTCGTACTCCAAAGGTACACTTCGTCGGGTTGAGCTTCATTTGGTATTTATCCAGTTGATCAAAGGTCTGGCCTAAGTCAACTAGATGATCAGTAGCTCTCTTGCTTTTGGTGAGCATATCGTCGACATAGACTTCCATATTGCAACTGATTTGTTCGGCAAAAACCTTGTTCATCAGCCGCTGATATGTTGCACCTGCATTTTTTAAACCAAAAGGCATAACATTATAACAATAAGTTTCCCTTGGGGTAATAAAAGAAGTACTTTCCCTGTCTTCAGGCTTCATTTTGATCTGATTGTAGCCAGAATATGCGTCCATAAAGCTGAGTAGCTCATGTCCCGAGGTAGCATCCACTAGTTGATCAATTCTGGGCAATGGAAAATGATCTTTCGGGCATGCCTTGTTAAGATCAGTGAAATCAACACACATTCTCCATTTGTTGTTCTTCTTCTTTACCATCACCACATTCGCCAACCAATCTGGATATTTCACGTCTTCATTGAATTGGGCTTTCTGGAGTTTCTCGACTTCCTCTTGTATGGCCTGGTTCTTCTCGGGACTAAACACTCTTCTTCTCTGCTTCACAGGCTTGATCTCCTTATTCACATTGAGCTCATGACATAAGAAGTTTGGATCTATTCCTGGCATGTCTTCATGACTCCAAGCAAAAGTATTCTTCCTGTTTCTCAAGAAAGTTATCAACTCCTGTTTTATTGAAACATCCAACGACGATCCTATCTGGGTTACTCGTTCAGGATGCTCGTCGTCCAGAATAACATTTTCTGTAGATTCCACCACCTGCCCTTTTACGAGTTGAGATTCATCTCTAGGGTCAAGAGTTTCAATTTCTGTACCTTCCTCCACTTGGTAAGTAGTAGTCTTTTTACTTGACTCTTCAAGTTCCTCTTGCTCGGCAGACGAATAATATCATTCCCGAGCTACTTTTTGATCACCTTTCATAATTCTGACTCCAAAATTCGTTGGGAATTTCAAACACTGATGTACTGTAGATGGAACTGCCTCGAACTTCTTCAATCCAACTCTTCCCATGATGATGTTGTAGGTTGACTGCACATTCTTATCCATCACAAAGAAGCGTATTCTTTCTGTTCGACAAGCAGGCCAAGTTCTGATGAGTATATCCAACTTGATCGTCCCAAGTGGAAAAACTTTCTCGCCAGCAAAACCCAAAAGGGGTCTATGATAAGGTTCCAATTGGGATAATTTTAAATTCAAGTTATCAAAGCATGAATAGTACATGATGTCTGCCGAACTACCATTGTCTACTAACACCCTTGAAATGACCACATCCTTCATCCTCATTTTGATCACCAAAGGATCATCATGAGGGTAAAGAACACCTGCCAGGTCGTTTTTTGAAAAACCAATCACTAGCTTCTCTTTGTTTACCTTCCTCGGACGCTCATCCTCGGCCAGGTTTATTCGCTGAATATATGAACAAGCTTGAGCCTCTGCGAGGTAAGCTTTTCTTTCTGCAGTAAGGTCTCCTCCTCCTGCATCTCCTCCTGTAATAACATTACAATCAAATGACCCAAAACGAATGGAAAATACCTCTCGTTCAAGCTGCCTTGGCTTCTTGGGAAGATCAGGGTCATCATCTGGATCATCTTCATGATCCCTCTTCTTTTTCTCCTCTGCACGACGAGGAGATCTAGATCTCTCTCTAGTTCTGTCATCATTCTTCCTTTCACCTCTACGATCTACATACTTTGACAACTTTCCTCTTCGGATGAGTGTTTCAATCTCGTTCTGAAGGGCTATGCAATTTTTAGTCATATGGCCATGATCTTTGTGAAACTCGCAATATTTGGCCTTATTCCTCAAATCGGGATTTGTCTTCAGTTTCTCTGGCCACTTGATTTCCTCGCTATTCTTGATTTCTTCCAAAACATGATTAATACCCATTTTCAATGGGGTATAATTATCGTACTTCTTTAGGACTTCCAACGTTGTCCTATTATTCCTGTAATGCTTGTCACCACCATTACCTTTCTGATCTTTCTTCTTAGACTTGTCGACCTCCACTTTTACTTCTTTATCCATATTCTTCTTCGCAGCCATAGCCTCCTCGGCATTCATAATTTTGGCTGCTTTTGCCATCAACTCAGACATAGTTTTAGGTGGATCTTTGGCCAAGGTGTTGTACAGCTTATTAGGCAGCAAACCACTCATCAAAGCAGTGATTGCTGTCTTTTCTTCGTAATCTATGACTTCCAACTTCTCGTTATTAAAACGAGTTATGTAGTCTCTAGTACTTTCACCTGATTTTTGTCTAACACTTAACAAATGTGCTACTCGCTTTATCGGCTTCGCCCCAAAACAAAAATTCCCAATGAATAACTCGGCTAATTGAATAAAAGTTGAAATCTTACCCCGAGGAAGATTGTTATACCATATCTGTGCAGATCCGGTAAGAGTTCCCGAGAATGCTCTACACCTCATCTCGTCGGGGACGGCATATATGTCGGCAGCAGCTTGGTATTGTTCTATATGAAGTACAGGATCTGTCTTTCCATCATACTTGGGGGTCACCACAGGTGCTTTGAATTTCGATGGTGTAGGAAAATCCACAATGGCTTGCACAAAAGGTGTCCCTTGAACAAAAGTTCTCTGTAAGGGGTTTCTTGCCTTAGCCATTTCGCCCAGTCTATCCTCCAACCGCTGAATGGAACCTTTCCATGCTTCATTTCCTTCCTCAGGCCGCTTAGTCCGAGCAACTGATTGTTCTGACGTAGCTTCCTGAGATTTATCTCGACGAGTAGCTGGTCGTGATTGTGCTGATCCTTCTCTCAAACCTGATGGTGGCCGAAAACTTCTCGATGGAGCTCTAGGTGGACTCTTATTCCTCCTTGGTCCTAATCGACTGAAAGGAGATGCCCTGCTTAATCTTTCCAAAGCGCTGGTTCTCTCCGGAGAGAGAGATATAGGTTGATTTGTATCCGTAGCCCGTATCGATGAAGTTCGCCCAGGTTGATAAGAAGAATCATTAGATTCCCCATTGCGATATGACGCAGTACGTCTGGATTGTGATTGCCCACGATCACTCCGTTGTCCTGAATAGGTAGGTGCACCGCCTTGAAGAGTTTGAATGAGTTGCTTCATGGATTCTTGCATGGCGGTTTGTCCTTGAGCCAGATTTGTCATAATTCCAGCCAGATCTGGAGTTGCAGATGGATTTGGAGGATTTCCAGCATTTCCAGCATTTCGATTACTGGATTCTGGATTATCTGCCATTGATAACAAATGATTTTTGGTGAAAAACGATTGCAACAGTCGATTCCCACAGACGGCGCCAATCTGTTGATGTAAAAAACTAGATTGCTCTAATTATTCAATCACAGATAAATAAATAAGACAAAGATTTTTAAAGTGGTTCGGCTAGGAATAAAGCCTACGTCCACTGTTATGTTATTGCTGAGTATTTGCAGAATTCTTGATTACAAGTTCTCTCAAGAAATTCCCGTCCCCCTTGAATGAGGATGATACAAGGTATTTATAGCCTTGAGGCTGTACATGAAAGGTTCGATACATTAAATGGTATACATGTGAAAGGGTAATACATTTAATGCAGCGTGCGCGTCAAGAATATAAGCATTCAATGAATATTTGAGCTGTTGATTATCTGGCAATTAACGATACGACCGAGGTGCATCTCGGACCGCCATAGTTGCTCGTTGATCAGGAGTTCCTCGGAGCATTAGAGTACCTCGGAGAGCTAGAGTTCCTCGGTGCGCTAGAGTTCCTCGGTGTATCCTCATTGCTCGGAAAGAAGCATGGTTGGTCGGGAAATGGACTTCCTTGCTGCTATCGTGCCATGTAGATTGACACGTGTCTTCGTATTATTCGTCCACATCAGCATATTAATTTTGGTATCAACATTATGGAACTCGCAATATTTGGACGTATTCCTCTTTTCAGGATCTGTCTTCATTTTTTCTGGCCAGTTTATCTCCCTGCTGTTCTTTATCTCTTCCAGAATGTGGTTTATATCTACCTTCAAAGGAGTATAATTTTTAAATTTCTTCAACTGTTCCAGTGCTTGCTTTGCTTTTGACTGTTTGTTGCCACCATTATTCTTCTGATCCTTCTTCTCAATCTTGTCAGCCTCGACCTTGGTTTCCTTAGTATCTTCATTCTTCTTCGCAGCCATGGCCTCCTCGGCATTCATGATTTTGGCTGGTTTTGCCATCAGTTCATCCATGGTCCTAGGATGATCCTTGGCTAAAGTGTAGTACAATTTATCCGTCAATAGTCCACTCATCAGAGCAGTAATTATTGTTTTCTCCTCGTAATCAATTACCTCAAGTTTCTCGTTATTGAAACGAGTAATATAGTCCATGGTGCTTTCACCTGTCTTTTGTCTAACACTCAACAAGTGTTCTACTCGTTTGACTATTTTCGCTCCAAAACAGAAGTTCCCAACAAAGAGCTCTGCTAGTTAAAAAAAAGTCGCAATTTTCCCCCGAGGAAGGTTATTGTACCATATGTGAGCAGATCCGGTAAGAGTTCCTGAAAATGCCCTGCATCTCATCTCATCTGGAACTGCATAGATATCGACAGCAGCTTGGTATTGTTCTATAGGAAGGACAAGGTCATTTTTTCCATCATATTTAGGCTTCACCATAGGAGCTTTGAATTTTGATGGTTTGGGAAAATCCACAATTTCCTGTACAAATGGTGTCCCTTGGACAAATGTTCTTTGTAGAGGATTCTTGGCCTTAGCTATTTCCCCTAATCTGTCTTCCAACCTCTGAATAGATCCCTTCCATGCATCATTTCCCTCCTCGGGCCTATTGGTTCGAGCAACTGATCGCGTTGAATTTGCCTCTTGGGATCTTTCATTACGAGCAATTGGTCGTGATTGGGCAGAGCCTTCCCTTAGACCGGATGGTCGTTGAGAGTTCCTCGACACAATCCTAGGGGGACTTCTATTCCTCCTAGGGCCCAAACGATCAAAAGGAGAGACTCTACTCAACCTTTCAAGAACACTGGTCCTTTCTGGAGATAAAGTGACGTTTTGTTGAGAGTCTATAGCTCGTACTGAGGAAGTCCGACCAGGCTGATAAGAAGGATCATTAGATTTTTCAGTACGATATGAGTCGGTGCGTCTAGAATGAGATTCCTCTGGGAATAGCGTTCGCCTAGTTCTCAAAGAGGGTAAACGGGTATTTCTCTGAACACTTCGTTGTCGTGATTGAGCTGACACTCCGCCTTGAACAGTTTGTATAAGTTGTCGCATGGTTTCTTGCATAGTCGTCTGGCCTTGGGCCAGATTAGCTGTTATACCAGCCAGATCTTGAACATTTGGGGGGTAGAAGGGTTCGGAGGGACCCCAATGTTTCGATTACTGGATTCCGCATTATCGGCCATTGGTAATGAATTATTTTTGTGAAAAATGCTAATTACAGTCGTTTTCCACAGACGACGCCAATCTGTTGATGTAAAAAATTAGATTATCTCTAATTTATCAATCATAGATAAAATAAATAAGACAAAAGATTTTTAAAGTGGTTCAGCCTTATAAGAATGGCTTACGTCCACTGTTTTTGTATTGGTTACTATTTGAGTGGAATTATCGATAAGAGGTTTACCAAGAGATCAAGACTCCCCTTCTAATGAGGAGGTTACAATGTATTTATAGCCTTGAGGCTGTACATGTGAAAGGACAATCCGCTGTTATTTAGTAGACACATACATCTGTACGATAATAATGATCATTTAATGCGCAGTCATCTTTTTTATTCTCCTGATTTGGATGCTCTGTACGTTGAGTTGCTCGGACCTCCTGAGTTACTCGGTACGCTTAAGTTGCTCGGAACCTTAAGCTCCTCAGGGAGCCTAAGCTGCTCGGTATGATTGAGTAGCTCGGTGACAGTATGTTGTTTGTTGAAAGTGTTTGTAATTATCACGTAGGTTGACACGTGTCTTCAAGTGAATGGTCCACGTCAGCAGACTAAATTTGGTATCAACACCCATAATTTTTTAAAGAATTTTTTTTATAAAAACAGTAACATTACTATGGGCATTGAAAAATGAAGAAGTTTTATATCCGCGACAATTTCACAAACAATCATATTTATTGTGTTAATATTTACACAGATAGTAAAATATAGTGTATTTATCGAAAAATAAAATCCATAAATTTACCAAACAAGATTCATAGAGCTAATAATATTCCAATGAAAAAATTACACAGATAGTACTATTTATCGTATGCACCTTTAAAAACAGAACTTCATTAATGGCTGACTAGTCAATAGAGCTTAATTTTATAAAAAAAAAAACTCTCACAGTAGGACTTACATATAATAATAATTATTCGATGGGTTGTCATATTTCTTTTTAGGATTAAAGAACAATATAAACAAATTGTTTAAAAAATAGGTTAACTAATGTATAATCACCAACATAAATATAGATTCGGTAAAAAAGACACTTATTTTTAGTTTACCCATTTAGTCCCTCAAACACCCATTTACCCAATATTCTTTTATTTTTAAAGGTCCTCATCAGTGTCACTCAATGCCACCCCTACCCATCCCACATCGACCATCACCCCCACCCCCATCCCCACCTACCCCACTACCAGAGCTCCGGTAGATCCAAACAACCATTTACCTAATATTCACTTATTTTTAAAGGTTCACGCTAGAGGGACCCAACTTTCACCCCCACCCACACACCCCACTGTCAAAGCTCCGGGAGGCTCAAACACCCATTTGCCTAATATTCTCATATTTTTAAAGGTCCGCGCTAGAGGCACCCAATCTCCACCTCCACCCCAACCCCAACCCCACCCACCCTATTGTCGGAGATCCAATTACTCCCATTAGAGCTCTGACAATGTAGTGAGTAAGAGTGGGGTGCTGGACCTTTAAAAATAAGATAATGTTGGATAAATGGGTGTTTAAGTCAACTGGAGTTTCGACAATGGGGTGGGGGCAGGTAGGGGTACCACTGGCGCGTACCTTTAAAAATAACAGAATATTAGATAAAAAGATGTTTGAGAGACTAAATGAGTTAGACTAAAAATAGGTGTGTTTTTTATAAAATATATAATTATGTTGGGGTTATACATTAATGGACACAATTATTTAAACAATTGGTTTGTATTATTGTTTAATTCTAACAACTAATATGAGAACCCAATTAATAGGTATTATTATATGTAAGTCATATTTTGAGATTTTTTTAATTAAGCCCTAGTGACTAGTCAACTATTAATTAAGTTTTATTTTTAAAGGTGCACACATTAAATATTATAGTCTGTGTAATTTTTTAATTGAAATATTATGGACTATGTGGATCTTGTTTGATAAATTTATGAATTTCATTTTCTCATGAACACAGAAAATTTCAATATCTGTGTAATATTAACACAGTAAATGTTACTGTTTGTGCAAATGTCTCAAATATAAAATTGCTTCATTTTTCGGTGGACACAGTACATGTTATTGTCTGTATAAAAAACTTTCTTAAAAATATTACGGGCTACATAGATCTTGTTTGGTAGATCTCGATGAATACATTTCAAAAATAGTAATTTTGGAAAAAATTGATTTGTAAATCAAAAGTTATGATCATTTAAAGAATAAAAAGAAAGAGAAAAAAAAAGTTCAACCATTTGTGTAACTTCCCCCAAGAAGTTACGGATGGTTGGTTACAAAATGGATAAAATTGTCAAAGAAAGTTCCAAAAAATTAGGAATAGGACCTGTTTGATGGTTGAAAAATCAATAGAACTTATTTAGGAACTCTTCTTCATATAGGACATATATGTAAAAGAAAATCTTAATTTAGTCTGTTAATCCTCATACCCGGGACCAATTATTGATTTTAATAAAATCTGCATGCCCATTATTTCGAGAAGGATCGAGAGTATGCACCTGAGTGTAAGGACACCGTCCTAAAGAAGGAGCCAATGACATTGGTCAACTGGCAGAGATTTGTGGATAACAGGGCGTCCGAGAGATAGTTGTTGTCCCATTGTTTAAGGAGGATTAACTGATCAAAGAAGGTGGATGTATACTACTCCAAGCGGACATCTTACACGTAGGTGAAGCATAGGATGGTAAGTAAATTGATATAAATTACATTTTTGTTCAGTGGTAAGTAAATTACTTTAATTTGATCACACTTTGTTTTAATTTGGTCGCATTTTGTAGGAGTTAGGAGTGGTCTGCGTAAAATCTACATATGATCGACTCGTATATAAAGAAGAAGAAGAAGAAGAAGAAGAAGAAGAAGAAGAAGAAGAAGAAGAAGAAGAAGAAGAAGAAGAAGGGTGAATCTTCTAATCTATAGGTTACTAAGACCATCATAATTTATAATTCAAATTATATAATTAATTTTATATTGTTTATTAATATTATTTTTTTTAAGTTAATAAAGTATTTTTATATTATTTCGTGAGAGTCTATACGAGGTGCTCAACACCCAGAGCGATGTTGATAAGTCATCTCTGAATACGGATACAGTGAGCTAAGTGTTGGGCCTGATAGAAAAGGTCGGCTCGGGCTGTTAACTCTCGGATAGAAAATTTGAAACTGATGAGTGTTTCTTGCAGTAAGAGTGGGTTGTCCTTCAAGTTAAACACATACAAATCATATACAAACTCGAAATTGGAATGTCTCCAACAAACGATGGACCACATACTCGAATTGGTCAAACGTGTAGTCACGGATAAAGGGAAGGCTAAGAAAAAAGAGAATGATACAGGAAAGAGAAAGGAGAAGGTGGGTGAGCGGACCAGTACTCCATCCCCCTCGCCGACTCCAATCTATTCATTATCCCCCTAAGATATGTACTCTACCCCCAAATCAACTCTCCCGACTCGATTTCAGCCAACTAGGGAGAAAGTATGTATCCTTGACATGCGTGTCGATGAGAGAATTAACAAGGGAGTGAAGGACATTAGCATCGGTCCGAGTACCATAGTGCACAACCATCCACTATAGGATTTTGAGTCTCAGGTCCGGTTACTGAGATTACGATGGCGAAAGAGGATGATGTATTATGGTTGGATGAGAAAGACAATGTTCGGCATATTCACGAAACTTTGGGGGCATACATCATTTCGTCGACTTTTCTTTTCAAACCTTATTAAGTTTTTTGTAGGATGTTACATTTGATTAAACTTGGTTGATGTAATTAAACTTGTGATGTATTGATGTAATTAACTTGAAATATTAATTTGGTTCCACACATGATGTTTGTATATTTTGGTTTTGATTCATTCATATACCTTATTATATTGTTGATTGAGTTGAAGTTAGTTTGAACAAAAACACGACTTTTTTGAGCAAGTTTATGGTTGGGCAGTAACTATCGTCCAACATTTTTTTCTTTCATTTTATATAGTTTTGTCACGGTTCTTGATCGTAACAAAATTGAGTTGTCACGGTCAAGGACCGTAACAAAACTGTTAGAAAAATAAGGGTCTCTCATATGACCTTAATTTGATCTCGTGCGCATGGCATGGAATATATTTCAAAACTTCCTACAATCGTGCGCACGAACAGGTTAATTGCATGTACGGGTAAGTTTGGACTTGTCACTATGAAGGACCGTGATAAGACTTGATAACCCAAATTTATTAGTGATATCCTCGGTGTAAATAGGACTGTAACGAAGGGAAATTATCGCAGTCAAATATCGTGATACATGGCATTGTCACCCCCACTCTTTTATTCAAGTCCTAACTTTGACAAAAGGGGCCAAGTCGTGTAGTGTTTAGTAATATAATATTCAACCTGTTTAATCTATTTAAATATTATACAGAGGATTCCACACAACTTTCTTTATCAATAGTGGCTTCGAAATACAAAGTTACCTATAAATATCTAACATAATAATTGAAACTTAACTTAACTAACATATTCTAATATGTTAATCTTGAGAGATTTAAAACAAATGAGATATACAATTTTAGAAAAACAACATGAGATACAATAATATATTAAAATAATGAGATAAATTGTTCACTGTATTAATGCTTTGATTCAGCACAAACATTAATAACTTTATAATACACAAAGCACAAAACCATGGGTTTTCAACAATCGAAACCTAAAATATCAATTATATGATTTTTGTGGGTTATATTATTGGGTATAATATTTTTCAGTTAGATGTACATTCTATTTGTGGACAACTTGTTTTCACATACTTTGATAATGATACTTGATGTTCATTAAATCACTTAAAATTAATTCGGTGTAAGGAATAATCTCACTTGAAAAAATAAAATCGATATGCCCATTAATATCTTTACCATTATAAGCATCATGAGTTGCTACTACCACCTCCTTGTCACACTCCTAGTTTAACAGAATTACAAGTATACATAACTTTTAGGTTTAAAATGGAAGTTAAACGGGCAAAAATTCCAAGCAATAATCAAGTGGCACGGATATAGCATGAAAACCTCTAAAGGGACCAAAGTAACTTGCTATAAATGATCGTGTCCTTACCAGTTTTTGGAAATGGCAACCATACACATGATTTAATTTAGAAATGGGGTGTTAAAGGGAGAAAGCTCGAAACAATAACCAAATTGTTCGAAATGAGGTACAAACACCTTGAGATGACCAAACAAACTCACGGGATTTGGCCGTGTCCTTACTAGTCTTACCATCTAAAAAATTGAGAAGTATACGCAAGTTTTAGGTTACAAAATTGGTGTTAAATGGCTAAACCTCAAAAAATCAACCAAATGAGTTATAAAGATGCACGAAAACATCGCAAGGGACGAATAAAATATGTAGGAACTGATCAAAACATCACTGAACTCGATATTTAACTATAACTGGATCCTAATAAATTTGTAAATTTTCTTGATTCTTCATTCTTGTATAAAGTTTATTTGTCATTATCTGATTACTGATATCTTCTCTATTTGTCATGTATTACATTATAGCGTTTAAAGTTATCCACATGATTTATCCGAGGTACTTAGTATTCAAGGCCTAATTTTGGGTGTATACACTTTATAGCATGCCACACATGAATAATTTCGGGCATACATCGTTTTATTGTGGATGCCACGATTGGGCACGAGTTGAGAAATTGACTTGTGCGATATTTGCTGATTTTTTTAAAAATACTAAGACTAATATTACTTTGATATGCACATTATAATTTAGTTTATTCCAAATAATTTAGTATATTGGCTGAAATTGAAAGGCAAATGATATTAAAAGCGAATTATTTTTTCAATTGCCAGGTTTTTCATGACTCCTCATCGGGACAAAATATTTTTTATTTATTTTATCTTTAAAATTGTCATTACCATTTTAAGGTGAGAAAAGATCGACACACGAATACTTGTCACTGTTGTGTAGCGCAAATGGAAAATTCGTCATCATTAATAGAAATGACAAAGGGAAAGTTGGTCACCATCACCAACCTTGATCACCCTTAAGGAGTGACATTTAAAAAAAAAAAAAAATCACCGACAATGGTAGTGACAAAAGTGTAATCTCACCCTTTGAATTGTGACTTTAAATAATATTGACAAAGATAATATGTATATTGGTGTAGTGCTAAACTTTATATTAACCGAAATATGTACTTTATCACCCGTATATAACAATCAGGCAAATTTGGAAGAGCTAAACTGTATATCAACCGAAATGCCCTAACATCATATGATACTCATTAGTAATATCAAAGAATCTGTTTTTGGGTCCCTTCGATAGTAATATCAAAGAACTGTCACAGTAACACACATATGAAACTTCAAGGCCCGTAAGCTAAATCTGGATCTGTTGTACTTTATATCATACTTTCAAAATCTTTGAGTTTATTTATTCAGTTTTGGTTTGAAAGAACTGAAATTTAGATTGGTGAGAGAGATTGAGAGAGAAATTTATCTCTTTTTATTCAACATGGTAAGCCAACATACAAAATGAGTTAAACCAACCCCGGTAAAGAACCAAGGTTGACTAGCTCCTATTACATACATATGGTAGTTGACTAAGCTTCCTCTCTTATTATTTCTTGTCACCCACGTAACACCCATCTTAACTTAAGGAATGCTGCACCACCAAGTAAAGAAAATAAAATTAGCATCAACAAATGTTACAAGCACAAACATATCAAATTAGAATACACAAACAGTTTAAACAAGACTTACCTCTGGCAGTTGGTGGAAGGAGAGATGGGGATATTGACTACAACACCACACTTCCTTGGTAGATCAGAGGCAGCATCTGGCTTAAGGTTGGGGTACTTAGCAGCCGCGGCCTTCACACATTCACACGCCGCTTGTCGGTCCGGTTGAGCCGGAGTCATGGACTTCAAATTTCTCACTCCTCCACAGCAAGAATCAGTGGGGGTTCCACCTGCGGTCAGGTACGATATGCACGGGGCAAGTGCCGCGTCCACCTGACCGCAGTTGACCGCTGCCAGCCCTGGCCTAGCCATAAACTGAACCACAGCTAAAACAACCAACAAAGATATAACAGTGCCCTTCATCTTTTCTAGCTAGTTTTTTTTTTTTTTTTGGGTGATTGTTTGTAGCTGATCTCTTGCTTTTCTAGTACTACAATGCTAAAGATGGGAGGACATAAGGGTTTATATAGTGGGTTTTATGGGTGGTGACATCAGAGGTGGTTGTTGAATTTTGGCGTGTTCTTTTACTTTTATTTTGGGTCTTGCAGTTTTGCGTGGCATCTGTAACAAATCCTATCGGTTTCTGGAAAAGGAGCGCATGATGATGCCAAATTTTGTAAACACATGAAGAGTGTGTTCAGGTGTCATGAGTTTTTGTGTAATCCTTCCTTTAATTGTAGAATGGAAATTTTATTACTTACCATATGTTAATCACTATGTTCCTGTTTGATTGTACAAATTATTTGATTATGTAAATTGGTTCATTATGAATTAGTGAATTGTAAATGAGTTAAATTCAATTTTATACGATGTTTGATAATTTGAAATTGATGTTAATGTTATATGAGAAAAATGTAAAAATATATAGAGAGAGGGGGAGGGAAAATAGAGAGGGGGAGAGGGAGAGCGGACATGCACTTTTATCTGACTCCTAAATTAAATGGATTTATTTCACGTTTTTTGTGAAATGATCAAATTTCAGATTTTGCACATGAGCTAAAATGGAGCAATTAATGAATCATTTCATTAATGAAACCAAACACAATTAATGGGTCAATTTATAAATGGATCAATTTATTAATGATCCAATTTACAATTTTGGGACAACCAAACGGGCCCTATATAAATGTGATTTCACGAAGTGCAGATCTAAAAGCTCTTGATTGATTTACAATTTCAGACCTAACAAACATATCACCAGCGAGAGCGTGGGGTTTGATCCTAATATGGAACAGTTAACTCAAATATGTAGGCGAGAAATAGGCAATTTAGTGTAGGTTGAGATGTGCTATTATGGTTGGTGTATTTAGAAAAAAATGAATTTGATTTAATATTATTCTTCACATGTATTAGATAACATTTAGGTTCATATGTGGTAGTTTTTTTCTCTCCACTCTTCTGTGTAAAACTAAGAGGATTCCCGTTTCGAAATTTGTTACTTTACACTTGGAATATTTTTTATTTATTAAACTCTCCATCGATATAAAAGCCATAAAAAATGAAATTGATCAAATGAGATATTGTCTTAATAATTATGAAAGAAAACAATTTAAAATTTATTATATGAATAGAACGTGTTTGACAAAATTTCCACCCAACATTTTAATTTGGTTGCTTCCCACTTAAGGTTGTTTGGTTAGTTTCACGTGATTTGATTGTGTGTAATTTTAGTCACTAATTTAGACATTATGATTTTGTAAAATTATAAAAATAATATTAATTTTCATACATATGCACTCATGGGAATTAGAATAATCTTACTGCATAGGGTGCTTTAAGATTTATAGTTTTTGATTAACACAAGTGGAAATTAATACGAATCCCTAGCTTATAGTTAGTAATTTTTCAAGCTAAATGTATGTGCACTTATATGTACATGTTGAGAGTGCACAATGATCCAAATGGTGTTAACTTATAAAATTCATATGACAACCCACGCTAATTTTTTATTCTTTTTATGCCAGAACACGCAACAAGGTGATTATTGCGTAAAACTATAAATATGCATTCAAACCACAAAAGACAGTTTTTCAGGAAAAATCACTTTTGGGCAAAACATTTTATTCACTATATAAAATTTACAAATCACAACTTACAAATGTTATAAATGAATCTACACTGTTTTGACGAATCTCACGCAGGTGACCTTCATCTTCAGCAACTATGATCCTCGTAAGAATCAGACAACTGCAGTCTTCATTCAATAATGATTCCCGAAAGAATTACCAGATCAACAGTGGATATGCTTTCCCCACAAGATGTAATTCCGGTATGAAATTACGTGAGGGTGTCAAATTGTACTCACAAATATATATGCAAGGTGATGTCCAGGAATCAAAAGTTGATTTCTCTTTATAAAATATGAGACTTTTTGCAGCAGGTCTACAGAAATTGAAAGTGTAAACATATTTTGAAAACCGTACACGAAGCAGGTATTTGTAGAAAACACGAAAATCAAGGCAGCGCCAGTCGTTCGAACGAGTTTGATCACCTATTCATTAGAATGAAAACAAGTTTCGTTCGAACGACAAGCCTTTCTCGTTGAAACGTGCTTTAAACGACCTTCTAACAACTCGAAACAGTATGCCCTCGATCGACGTTTGTTTCAAGTTGACTTCTAACGACCCTTTGAACGAGAATGCTCTTTCGTTCGAACGAGATTCTCATCTTATTTGAACGACTGTGGCGAAAAACTAAAATATTTTTAACTCCAAAAATGCCTCATTTGTAAATCAAATTAAATAAAAACAACTCCTTAAAAATAAACTACGAACTCCAAACATAAATTATACCATCATTAGGTGGAGTAGTGGAGCATGATGAAAATGTGTGTACACGTTGAAGATGTGGTGATGCACGTAGAGGATGCACGTTGGAGTTGCTGGATATTCGGATTTTTGACACTTCATGATGGTTATGATAAGATGATGCAGAGTAACATGATATGCCATAAAGTATGTAACCTAGATACTAAGGGAAATGTCTGAAATATTACCCTGAAAAATCTCCCCTTATGGCTATTCCAATACAAACATAAAAAATAAGAATTACCAAAACAAATCTAAGACAAACAATATTCTAATACCCTCCCGAAACCCACAAATGGAATGATATCAAAATACATAAATTTTTGAAATCTTGAACATCTTCAAATTCGAAAATCTTCAATTCTCTCACTTTCTCTTGATATTTGTTTTGGGAACTTTGTCATAAGTGTACTTTGCATATACTCACCAGAGTGTACCTGCACACAATAGACAAAAAAATACATGTGATGTAACAAAGAGTTTGAAATATAAAATTATAATTAGAACTTATGTCTCCCCCATAAATCAAACTCCCTCTCCCCATAATTCGTTCTCCCCCTTTTATGTTTTCCGAAATAGAGAAAAAAGGAAAAACAAAATAATAAATCGGAGTGTGTCACAAAAATAAAAGAATATTGACTTAATCTTTTGATTCAAAAAATCATAACATATGTGTACGATGGATTTGAGATACTATTAATGAATGTACTCAAAATCTTCCTTAGGTAGAAATAAATGAATCAATGTGATATTGACTTAATCTAATCAACAAATCAAAGTCTAAAATAATTTTCACACCAATATCGCCCAAAACTAGTTAATGTTTTTAGAGATTATATGGTATGTGTAAACCCATTGATCTTTAACTCCCTCAAAATCCTCTCATAATATAGAAATTCACTCAAAATAATTTGAAGAAATTAATGCTAATGTGTAATGAGGCATCAATGCTCAAATCTAAATTTGGCATGGCACTTATGTTTTTATGTTCTCTTAATCCTTTAGGCTCTTTTATTTGCAAATGATGGCTTTTCACAAAGCCAACATGTCTTCGTAGCTCCTTTCCATTGCATAAAATTATACCAAATTTATCGAAAAGATGATTTTTAATTTTTTCAATCCGGGCAATGGTTCTTACATCCACTACCTTTATCTCATATGATATATTTTTCATTTTAGGAAAAATTGAGATAAAAACACCTTGACCAGCATGTGATCGACAAGTGCAAAAATCACATAAATTCATGTACATGTGCATTAAAGGAGGCAACAAGTCAACATTTAGAAGGCAATCTTCCAATCACAACTCAATGAGTCCAACACATATAAAGCACATGGATGAAATGATGTCAGGTCTCAGAATAGTATCAAAAAGTTACATGGACAATGGAATGATATTGTGACTCGTCTATCTTAGATTTACATCCATACAAGGTGTAAACAAACTACAAAAATCTTTTTGTGTCTTTCAAAAATTTTATCAAAAGAAAATCTTTTGCCTTTTTTTATTTTTATTAAAAATAAAAAATATTTTTGTATTTTTCATTTTTCTTAAAAAGAAACTGAAAATATTTTTCTACTTTTCATAAAATATGGGAAAGGAAAAACATCAATACAATGATAGTACACACTAGCAATAAGGATATATGTATGAGCATGAAAAATACCCTATTCTAGGAAACAAGTTTTAACCCTAATCATTAGGCTCGGAGGAGCTCTCAAAAGCAAATGACATCTTATGAAATTCCTCCACCAAAATTTGTGAAGTTTTGAATAATACTCTACTTGATCTCAAAAACTCTCAAAATTTCTAATGGGATGTGCGGGAGCATGTCGAGCAATATGTGCGGTAGTGATTACGGGGACTCATGTAGTAGCATATCGTGGAAGATACTTATGAGACACTCTCCCTAGCTTAAAGAAAAACTCCATGAGATTACCCCTTTGCTTGAAATTGGAATAAACATACACGAGCTTAGGCCGACCTCTCTCAAAGCGTCTAGGACTGGGTCTACTACGTGGATTCAAATGCTTAGGTGGGTTAGGGCGAGGGTTATATGAATCTAACACAAACTTGAAAATGGGGAAACGGGCTCGGGTGCTACGTGAGAAGTGGACGCACCGTCATAGGCTATTCCTAGCCTTTTAATATTACACAAAGTGGGACCGAGGAGCATCTTGACTACCGTTTTAGATGTGTCCTCTAAAGTGACTTTGACTTCCCAGGCACGTTCAAGATCTCTCTCGAGTTGGATACATATACTTCAAGTTTCTCATGAGTATCCAATGAAGATTGAAGATCTCCCGAAAGACTAGCTACGGTGTTGGTAAAATCACTCTTCTCTCGGCCTAAGACGATCAACTGATCCCTCAAATATATCTTAACCTTCTCAAGTTGACTCATCGATGCCTCACACACCCTCAAAACTTCCACCTCTCTATCCAAATATAACACTCTAAGCGACATATCTTTATTTAACTTTTTGGTTTTCATCATCTTAGTGTACAAACCACTGAAAGATTTTTGGAGATCCCCTTCTCCCTCACTTGCCAACTCACCCTCACTCTCATTAGAGTATCTCGAAACGTCATCAAGGCTCTCACATTTACATGTGTCCTCGTCACCGTGGGATAAACTAAAAGTACTCACGTGACTAGCCATGAACTCGACATACGGTTCATCTGGTGATTCTTCCCCTGAATCAACCGACTCGATGTCACTATCACTTAAAGTGGCTTTATTTACAATCTCCTATCCCTTTATCATTCGTATAGTGAGACACTCATATGAATTTTGCTCTTTACCTTCGCACTCAAAATAACTTATCTCTTCCCATTTCTCACCTCTACCCTTGACCTCATTCTTATTTTTGTTTTTCTTAAAACTCTTTTTATTCGAAGAATTTTCTTTTGAAAATTTGAGAAACTTTTAAAAAAAAATCGTAAACAAGGTCAACTCCACAACATCAAAATCACCCTCAGATTCAGATTCACAAACTCTCTCCTTTTTCTTCTTCTTAGCTTGAGCCTTTAAGGCTACCCGTATATCCTTAGGTTTAATGGTTTTAGGAAACATATTTATCTCATAAGTCTGAAGGTATCCTACGAGTTCTTCTAACCTAAAAGTGTCTAAAATCCCTCTAGAGTTAAGAACCATAACCGTGAGAATAAATCGGGAAGGGAGTGACCTTAGAATATTTTTAATGACCCTAGTCTCAGGAATTTTCTCACTGAAATTAAAACTAGTCTTTACAATATCCGACAACCTAGCATAAAATTCATCAAAACTCTAGGACTCTAACATGGTGATTGTCTCAAATTGGGTGGTCAAGTTTTGAAGCTTAGACGCCTTGACAACTTTGGTACCCTCATGTGTCAGCTAGAGGATATAGCATGCTTCCTTAGAATAGTGCACGTCATGATGTGTCAAAACTCGTTAGGGGTGATGGCTCCAGAAATAGCACTAAGGTCGCTGGAGTTAAAGGTACACCACTTAATCTCATCATTAGTACAAGAGGCGACATGTTTAGGAATCTCAACATTATCCATACTGATTGCGGGTGGGCCCACTCTCTATCACATAATAACCAACACCTCTCATCTTTGGCTTTTAAAGAGGATCTCATTCGGGATTTCTAATAGACATAGTTCGATCCATCAAAAATTACCATCCTATTATATAAGTTATCTATCAGAAAATTTGCGATTTTTCAAAAAACATATATCACAAAAAAAATATGCGAAAAATCAGGATCTCACGATAATTTGGTGAAACCCACTCTGGTGCAATGATCCAATGGCATTAACTTATTAAATTTAAATGACAACTCACACCAATTTTTAATTTTTTTTTACGCTAGAACATGCAACTAGGTGATTATTGAGAAAAATAGTAAAATATGCATTCAAACCACAAAAAGAAGCTTTCAGAAAAAATCCATTTTGCGCAAAACCTTTTATTCACTTTATAAAATTTACACGTCACAACTTACAAATTTTATTAATGATTATACACCGTTTCAACGAATCTCCCGTAGGTGACCTTCATCTTCAGCAAATATGATCCTCACAAGAATCACCCAACCGCAGTTTTCCTTCAGTAATGATTCTCGCAAGAATCACAAGATCAGCAGTGGAGATGCTTTCTCCATAAGATATAATTCCATTATGAAATTACATGAGGGTTTCAAAGTGGATTGACAACTATATATTGGGGGTGATGTGTGTGAAAAAAAGATGTTTTTACTTTATAAAATATGAGACTTTTTGCAATAGTTCTGTAAAAATTAAAATTGTAAAAGTCTTCTAAAAATCATTCACGAAGAAGGTATTTATAGTAAAACATGAAAATCAAGGCGGTGCCGGTCGTTTGAACGAGTTTGATGCTCGTTCGAACGAGATTAACTCTTTGTTAGAATGAAAATAAGTTTCGTTTGAATGACAAGTCCTTCTTTCTTATATGTGAACCTTCTAACGACTTGAAATAGTACGCCCTTGAACGATGTTCTTTTGAAGTAGACTTCTAATGACCCTTCAAACGAGAATGCCCCTTTCGTTCAAACAAGACTAACATTTTGTTTGAACGACTCTGGTGAAAAATTGAAATATTTTTAAGTCCAAAAATGCCTCATTTATAAATCAAATAAAATAAAAACAACCCCCAATAAAATTATAAATAAACTGCGAACTCCAAAGAGAAATGATACCATTATTAAGTGAAGTAGAGGATCACAATGAAAATGTGTGTGACACGAGTTGAAGATGTAGTAGTACACATAGAGGATTCACGTTGAAGTTACTGTTCGAATCTTCAACACTTCATAATGATCGTGATGACATGATGCAGAGTAACGGGAGATGCCATAACGTATGTAACCTGGATACTAGGGGTAATGTCTGAAATGTTGTCCTCCACATGTTCCTTCTTTTAATATGAATCGTCAATCCATGAAGTACTTTTCAAATTCTAATATACGCCGTTAAGATGTATGTTAGAGAGCCTCATTGTCATACTAACATTTACACTCTCCTAGGCCTTTAAATGGGCTAGGTTTAGTAATATTTCCATACAATATTTATTCAATATAACATTGTTATACTAAAGTCATATTTTCATATCGTATTGATATGAACTTCAATAATTTTAGTGCATTACTTTTTTTTATACATCGAAAATGGAGAAAAAAAATATAATTAGAATAAGAATGTTTTTTATTTTTTATTTTTATTGCTTTTGTTTCTTCTTTTCTCTATGGTTTTATTGAACTTTGAATGGACTTAAAAGGTGTACTAGTAAATGACTTTTAGATATTATTTCCAGGGTTTCTTTGGGTGTGGAGGTTAGGTTAATATGCTACTTTCTTTTATAATATATTTTATTATTAGAGTTATAGAATTGTTAAAGTGTATATATGTAAATTGGCTAAAGTTTATATATATTATTTGAGTTCTTTTATAATCCCCATTTAAGGAATGCTTCTCTCATTAGATCAATATGTTTTGAGTACTATGCATATACGGAAAATTCAATGGATTGTGATCTTCTAATTTTACTGACCGATTAATTTTCTTCATTTTATCCAATTTCGTTGTAGTTCATTTTTTTTTAAGTTCTAGTGTTGAGTTTTTGGGATTGCTTATGTTGGAGATCTAGGGTTAAACACAAATGGAATTGCGAAGATTACCATTGAAGTCCATTCTCAATTTTAAATGAATATGACTTTCTCATCTTGACCGCTTCAATAACTTTGAGATTTAAAAAGCATTTTCAGAGTTAGGGGTAAACCTTTTCATATTAAGAATTCCTCGGATTAGCAATTTGAATTTGGAATATTTATTTCACATGAGTGGTTTTATGAAATAAAGTTTATCGTTAACATATTGATAGCGCATGATCTTATGGGATCGATTTGTGTTGTCATTGGAACATAAGATTTTCATTAGGTATTCTGTTCTAAAACAAGTCGAGTGTTAAATAAATTTTATTTTCTTATGTAAAACATATGACGAGATATCATTTGGGATTCCATGTTTCAATTATTAAATGGGTTTCAAATAAAGTTATTGGTAGTGTATTATTGTTATCTTTTTAGGGTTTTTTCTTCGTATTAATTGCGAGATTACTTTTTCTTTATGTTATTATATAATCTCAATTCAATTTTGCTGTTTTGATTAGTTATGTTTTTAATGAGGCAATAGGTATGAAACAATATTTTTACATCTCTGGCTCTATAAACTTGTATAAAATAATTGTTGTTAATATTTTCATTTTGTATGTCACACTTGGTAGATGAATATGGGCACACAATTTAGTGTATATATATTTGCTTTTAATAACAAGGATTATGGCAAAACTATCTCCAATTTAGCTCACTATTAGTTAGGTAAAAGGCATCTCTTATAATAAAATTACCTTTTGTGTTGTGATATTTTTGTGTCCAATAACTAATTAAATATGTATGTATGCCCATTTATATGATTACATAATTGGTTCTCTATATTTATGCACTTTATTTTTAGGTAATATATGACTAAATGATTTGGTGTCGTGGTTTTCTACTTTAATTGTAATTAAACTATGTTGGACATTATCGGTTTAGCTTTAATTATAAAAATAAACGAATATAATTTTTGTTGAGATGATAATATGTCAGGAATCCTTTTTATAAACCAAATACAACGATGATTATGCATAGAGACCATGCATCACGTGAGTTTACATTTAGTATAACTCTATTTTGATATATATACAATTGCAATTAAACCCACTTCATATATATACATCCACAATTGATAAACTAACATATTTCTATAGCTAAACAATCTACACAACCAAATGTGCCCAATCTTAAAACTTAAAAGGCATATATATGTTTCAAATTAGGTCAACATCAACCATAGAACTCGAAATACAAATCATGAGTCTAAACCTTCTTTCACCAGGTAACATTATGAACACATCCTTAAACTTTGAAAAATCATTAAAAAAACACAAAATTAAATAGAGAAACTAAAATGAATTGGAAAACCCTAAACTTAATAACTTCCTTGAGGAGTGAAAATGTAGGTAGAAGAGAGTCACGAGAGAGATAAAAAAACTGATAAAATGGGAAAGCCCTAATTCCTCGATCGTGGTGTATCCAAGGCATATAAACAAAGTTAGCGATTTAAAATCAAAATCAATATTTACTCATATTCAGAAGCAACAATAGTTAAAAAGATATTACGAAAAAAACATCACTTTAGAGAGGTAAAAAGAGATATATTTTCAGGGTAAATAGAGCATGGGTATTTATTCTTGGAGTGGTGAAATGGTGGAGTGGTGGAGGACGATCGATTTTATATCGAAATCTAGATACATCCCACGATTGAGGAAAATGATTAGCCTAAGGATTTTTTTTTTCTTTTTTTGAGTGAATGGACCCCACTTTCCTCCCGTTCCCGCTCATTTTCGCACGCTTTTACCAAATAAAAGCCACATAAAAACTCTAAATATCTTTTATTGCGATTATAAAAAAAATCAATGACATCGCAAAATTGAGAAAAAAAGCCTTATCAATTATTAACCAAGATAAATATGGACAAGTGTGGAGCATATATCTCATTCTCTAATTAAGTGACATAAATATTTTTTAAACTATAATTGAAATTATGTTTTCTTGTAGTGTTTATTGGAAATTTTGGGGATTATCTTACAGATGGATGTAATATTTAGTGTTTGTGAAATTCATGCCGATTCAAAACATTAGTTTACTCCTGATATGTTTTTATGTTAATGTTTAATAGAGACATGTAATGGAGACATCATTTCAATAAAATACTAATGCATGAATGATAGGAAATAATTAACTTATCAACATAAAAAAATCCACACAACTTGTAATACCCGTGCCCAATATTTAATTATTTTTCCCACGTCAGTTATAGTAATATGGAAACCTTTGGGAACTAGATCATTATTATTGTGTTTGTGTTTGTAATTGACTGTTCTTAGAGTATTTGTGGTAGCTGTGGAATTTTGGGATTAAAATTAGAAAATTGAGGATCAAACGAGCTAAGGGTCGTTCAAACAAAATTGTTGTTTCGTTCAAACGAAGATAGGTGATTTGAACGAGAAGTCCAAGATATTCGAAGGTCGTTCGAAGTGGATATCGAACGAGGGTCAAACGAGACCCCACTGTTAGAATTCATTATAAGGTCGTTCGATGGTCGTTCGAATGAGATCCCTTTCTTGTTTGAATGAGGAATCTATTTCGTTCGAACGAGGTTGCCCAGAAATTTCAAATTGGGTTGTCCTTGTGTGTTGTCATATTTTGGATCGTTGGATCGATGATGTGTCGAGTTCTGATGAACCCAAATTGGGAAAAATGGGATTTTAAAATTTTGAGGTGTTTTATAAGGGTTTATTTGGGTTATTTGTGGGTCATTTTGAGTGTGAAGAAGAGAGAGAGTGGGGGATGGGTCTTCCACCACTTTTTGCATTTCCCCTTCTTCCACTACCATAAATCACCATGCCACCAACATGTATCCACCTTATACCACTATATTTTAGATGTAGTTCACCATATTTAATCCCAATACACCCATTTCCACCATTGTTGGACAAATTTACTAATTTTGGAGGTGTTGTTGGGGGGGGGGGGGGGGGGTAGAGAAGACAAAGATGGAAGATTTATTGAGATTGAAGGGGGTATTGCTTAAAGTTTTTATGGAGGCAAGCTTTATGGAGATGGGCAACCTCCTTAAGGCCACCTTAGGAGGTGGGGGTTTCCATCATCTTCTTCCTCATCCACAATTTTTTGAGCTACTTTTGAGGTGGGATAACTCTACTCTTATTTTAAGACTCTATTTTGCATATTAGTAGTCTTGTAGGTTGAATTGAAGAGTAGGATGCATTATGATATAAGAATGACATTTCTTTTGGTTTGTAAAAAATAGTTTTACAAAATGGGTTTCAATAGTTTTAAGTAAATTGATACATTTTAAGAAAACTTGGCATTAAACATTATTATAGAATAAAAATGTTGAAAAAATGCTCATTTTATGGGAAACAATTTGTGAATAAATGTTTCAAAGTTTTCTTGTGAAAAATTGAGATTTTATAAAATTAGACAATTGTTGCGGTATTGAAGAATAATAAAGCCCTTTAGTCTTGAAAAATGTATTTTGCAAGTATTTTTTAATTCCTAGAGAAAATTGCATGTTAGACCCATTTGATAGGATTTTTGGACTTAAAATCCATCTTCTCATGCTTATAAACTTGTAGTATTTTAAAGTTGAACATATAAATAAGTCTAATGGGGGTTTTATTGCGTTTAAACATGAAATATAATGAAAGTAAAATTTTAAGCTCTTAAGGTGTGTGAAAATGGTGTTGAAAATGTGAGAAGTGTAAGATTTCAAGACTACATGAATTAATAAAGAAAATTGTATTTTTCTTATAGAGTAGTCTTAGATGTTCAATGAATTATTGAAAAAAAAATTAATGAAATAAATAAGTTTCCAACTTGATAAAAATGTTACTCCAAAATGCTAAGAATGTGTTAATATGTTAAAAAAAACACTTAAGAAGTTAGTGTGGGTAACTTAATGGTGTTTTGGAAAACAAGACTTATGAAAAATGGAGGAAAAGACCAGTTTGGAAACAAATGAGTAAAATGATATTTTTACGTATAGCGAAGAGTTTTTATGAAATAAAATATTGGAAAATGTGATTCACAAAATGGACCTAAATGAACATGATTTTGGAATAAAATCACTGTTAGGGTAAAAAGGAGAAGAATGATGATTTTTAAAGTGTAACGCAAGTATGGGTGAAGCCCGAGTTCTTGACTTCGGTCGGAAAAAGAAAAAGAGGAAATAATGTGGCACTTACAAAATTTTCAAATAACATTAATAAGGATTCGGATGATACCAGTAATAATTGAGAAGGGTCGGAGCCCTGGGGTGAAAGATCCAAAATCGCTGACCAGAGAATATGGTAACATAGCCAACGTTGTGGAGCCCGTTAAAGTATGCGAATATTAAAAGATTTCGAAGAAAAAAGATAATGAAAATGGAATATATCAAGAAATGGGTTGTGTCGTGAATATATAAAAATCCAACCTAACTAAAATGAATTAATAAATATTCCAGAAAAAGGTAAAATGGACAAGTAATGTGAAAATTGATTAATGTGCATATGGTAAAGGAATGGTAAAGTGAAGTGATTATATGGGTGGTTAATTAACCTAAGGAGGTTTGACACATAATTAATACAATGGTGTATTTAAGAAAGGTTTTCAAAGGAAAAATAAGTATTTCCCAACACAATAATTGCATGTGCTGAAAGGGTGATTTTTAATAAAAATATTAACGTCGATTGGTACAAATAAAGTGGGTAATTTCGATGAGAGAAATGATTTTCCTTAAACAAAGTGTATTTGTTTAAAGTATTTAACCGGGTATGTTAAATTATGGAATGCATGTTAAGTTAAGAAAAATGGAACAATTTATAAGATTAAGGTGATATAATCGAGGTAAACAACATTTTTGGAATAAAACGGTTTCATGCACATAAGTGTATATATATAAGGTAGTTGCATGTGCACGTAAATATTAGGTGTTAGAGTCTTCTTTCTGTCGTTCGATTCTATACTGCATTCTTGTATTTTGCAGGTCTCATTCCTTCATCTTTGTTACGACAGGTTGGGTGCAGTTCCGTATTTTGAGAGCGTTATATAAGTAAGTATTCTTCTTATTTTATATTAGTAGCTCTGTATGCTTGAATTTCGAGGATGCTGCCCATGGGTTCCTCGCGTATTTTGATTTAAAATGGAAATCACATCCTCAACAAGTGAAATGTTAATTAAATAAAAATGTACTAGTAATATTATATGTGTTGTTTCACTGCACTTCACACCTAATGCACGGGTTGACCACGGGACCCATAAATATGGGTCAGGGCATTAAAAATGGTATCAGGGCTCTACGTTGAAGGTTCCTTTCGGAAGTAATGTGGTGAGGTTGGTATTGGATCTTTTGACGTCAATGTTAATTTTGGGCTGGTCACGCTAGATTGGTGATGGTTTGAGTTCGTATTCTCGGCGGTAAAGTCAAAGAGATGTGTTTGTTGTCGAATGGAATGAGACCAAGTTAGTTATCGTTAATTGCTTTTGCACTTTTGATTAGACATGTTAGTGATTTGTGAGTGTCTGTGAAAACCAAAAGAGGTACACCACAGATTTTGTGTGAGGTGATGGCGTATCAACCATTGATGACTTGAGAGGCCAAATAAGATGCTAAAAATGATTGAAGACGTCCATTGAACTAAAAACATGAATTTTATAAAGCCAATGGAGGAGATTAGGTGACTACAATTTTATTACTAAGAATTTTTTGTTGTGATATAGATGTATTAAGTTCCAAGGTGTGGTACTTTCAGATAGATAATGATGATGATGATGATGATGATATAATTAGATGAACTCGATCCTTAGGTATTTGTACTCGGTCTGGGTTGGTAGATTCATACTATGGTAAGTAAGTATCTTGGTGATCGTTGACCGAAATTTCTACCTCACAATGTATGATGAAAGTTAGGGAAAATTGTGGAAAGTATGTTATGTATGCAATAATAATGATCGAGGAGACTTAGGAGTAAAATTTAGATAGTCTTCCATGTCGGGGTTTTAGAAACTATGACGCAATTGAGGAATATGATCATTAGTGATGTCGGTGATACTGACCTGGAGGTTTATAGGTTATAGGCAACGCCATGTATCCTTTCAGAACCCTTATTAGTGTCAGTCCATGATTTGGTGCGTGGCTTATGGCCACAACCGTTTGTAAGAAGGATAGGATTTTTATTTAAGTGTCAGGGCTTATTTTAGTAGCTTAATTATTGTCTAGATGCGAGCTAATGCTAGCATAAATGTGGTTTATAGGTATCTTGGAGTGTTCGTAGGATAAATTATGTTTGACGTCTTAAGGTGTTAGATGGTTAAGTTGTGCCATATATAGAAGCTCTTAGACTGATGTATTTGCAAGAACCTAGTAATCACGATGTGCGTATTGAGAAATATATAGAGCGCACATTTGGTGACAATTATGTTCAATACAAATGAATAAGAAAAGGCAATCACCAAAGAAAATAAAGAATGTAAAGAACGTGAATCACACGACACAATATTTACGTGGTTCAGCAAGAATGCCTACGTCCATGGTGGTGCTCTCAATATTATTTCTCTTTACTCCGGAGAGTGTTTTATAGGAAATACAATATGTGCCTTTTGCCCCGGGCTTAGGGATTGTTAAATACAGGTTTGTTTTCGGGGAGTGTGGGTGTTGGACTCCCCCACGCTAATCCACAATTCCTAGAACATCTCCTTACGATATTTTAGGAATAGACTAAGTCATAACTGAGTGTTTTGAGATGGTGGGCTCCCAGACTTTGGGCCGTTCTTGATGGGCTACTCATCTTAGGACAGAATAACAAATTGAGGTACCCACAATTGCCCCTAAAGTTGTTGGGCCACAATTGCCCCTAAAGTTGTTGGGCTCAATAATTTTAAATGATTTGTCATAATGGCATTTTTGTAAATTGTGCAACACTTTCCAAGATTGAAACGCTTCTTGTGAACTGATTTAGGCGGCAACCCGCTTCGTTTCTTGTGCGCTATGATTGAAAACGTTTAAAAATCCTTCGAAGCAATATTTCCTTGCTGTCTTTTTAATTTTCTTCATATTTTCTAACCTTCTCCAAGCTCCCGCTGTTGCACTTCTCATTCTCAAGTTTTCATCTTTCAACTTCACTGTTCTTCATCGTCTTTGCGTGTTACTTTACATCGTCCCAAGATAAGTTTTCACTTCGTAAGTCCCTCTTGCTCTTCTCTTTGCTTTTTCTGTTGACAATTCTTCGCATTTGTAGTTAGGGTTTGTAAATGGCGAAAATAGGCAATAGATCGGTAACTGAATTTAGGAAGTATTATAGCATCCCAGATTAGGTAGACATTGAGTGTGCCCCTGTCCCTAAAAATGTTAGAGAAATAAAGGATTCTCACTATATTCACGTTCTCTTATTGTCCCAAGGGGGCCTTACTTTCCCTCCAAGCAATTTATTTTTGCACTTCTTTGGTTATTTCAATATTATCCCTGCACAGTGTTCGCCAAATGTCTGGAAGATTGTTAATGATGTCCATAGAATAAATGGACTCTATGGCACCACTCTAGGGCTTGCTGAGATTTTCTTTTGTTATTATTTCTCGCGAAGAAGTTTTGGTCTTCTTTACCTCAAGGCCAGGAGTCCTAATAGGGTATTGGTAGTAAATCTACCTGATTCCTACAAGGATTACTGGCAAGAGGTTTTTTTTTGCTAGAAATTAGCAATTTCCTCCCCATACTAAGGGGTCGAGGTCAGGTTCATGGTTCCCTTTTATGGGGAGGAGTTCATTGGTAGGATTAATTTTTGCTACGCTATTCGATCTTCTTGTTAATGTATGATTTCTCTGATATTCTTTTCTCTTTCCTTTTCAGTGAGGACAAATAAGTTGGAACCTTCTATTAGCGAGGTTCGAGCTGCTGAGTTGGTCAAGGACTGGAATATCAGGGATCTCTCGGCTGACAGTGAACATCCTCAATCAATGACTTTCATCTTGGAGTATAAGAATGTTAGGTCTAGATTTATTACGTGACCTATAGACAACATCCCTGAGTTAGACACACTGAAGAAGTTGCTGCAAATCCTATCCAATTGGACGAGGAAGAGAGCAGCTCTGGTGAGGATAACAGAGGTACTAACGGGGATGGTGCTGAAGGTGGTTCCAGTAAGGAGAGCTCTAGTGGTGAAGAATCTTCCATCTCGGAAGAGGTTTCAGAAGCTCGAGAGTCTTCAAGTGAATCTAACAGTTCCAGCGAAGAGGATATGGCTCCTCCCAGGAAGAATCTAATTCGGGATAATGATGATGATGATGTGATTCTTTCTCGGCGATCGAAGAAGCAGAAGTCTGGTAGTGGGGAAGTTTCCACTGGTTCTAAGCCTGCTGCTAACGAGCAGGAAAAGAAGAGGAGGTAGTAAGAGCAGTTGAGAGAGAGAGAGAGAGAGAGAGAGAGAGAGAGAGAGAGAGAGAAGGAAGAGGAGAATAAGAAGGTGGAAGAGTGGAAGAAGATGGAGGAGAAAGGCTGAGAGGGAGAAGAATGAGAGGGAAGAGGAGATAAGGAGATAGAAGATGAGGACGAAGGTAGGCAAGCTCTATTACTTGTGTCTGCATTGCCCGAGGGGGCCTCTGTTGCCATCTCTCCTCAGTTGGCTCCTGCATTGCTCGAGAGAGCAATTTTGCCAGCAGATCGTCAGAAAGCAATGGGAACCGACCAGTTAGCCCTGCAGGCGAGTCAGAGGCTAGCCTTGGTAAGTATATTTTCGCTTCCAATGCTTGTGATATTATATTCAATGCTTCTCTTTCTCAATGTTCTCACTTTTTTTACAGTCCGTGACTGACTTCGTCGTCCTCTACCCCACCTGCGACGAGCTAGTGAAGAGGAATGTTGATTTAGAGAAGAAGAATACTAAGATAAAGGGGAAAGGTGTCGAACTGTAGGCCAGTTTGAAGACTGCTAATGACGCTCAGCGGTCTTTCGATCTTGCCCTCTTCAAAGCTAATTGGGTGAAGGAGGCGGTGGTCAAAGAGCTCAGAGAGCTGGGGCAGTCTTATGAACTGGTCTGTACGAGAAAGTTAGCAGTGGTGGAGGAGAATAGGGTGCTGTCAGAGAAGGTGAAGAAGGAGGAGGAGAGATCGTACAATGCTGGGTGGGCTACTGCGTATGAGGATGCTGAGGTTCGGATAGGCTACATCAGTCAACTGAACTTCAAGAAGGGATAGAACAAGGCTCTTTTGGCTACTGGAGTGGATATTAACTCTCCACTATTCGATGAGCATGATCTAGGCCCGAAGCCTACTGTGGATGAGGTACTTGCCCCAGCCATTGATGGTTGTGTCCCTGTGTCTCATACCATTCCCATTGATACTCCTGTTTAGGGAACAGTAGTTTCTTCATTTGAGGGAGGTGCTCCTACTACATTTAACAAGGGGAAGCAACCAACGACCTCAGAACCAACTGAGGTTGTTAGCTAGCCTATTCTGAGGACTTCTTTTGTATTTTTTCTTTGTTTGTACTTGTTCTTTTTTTTATCACTGATGTACTTGGAAATTTCTATTTTCATGAAATTAAATCCTTTCCCTTTCTGCCTGCTGATTTCTATGCTCTTTAATTCTTTTTATGGCTTATAGTTGATTGATGTGGATGGATATATACCTGCTACCTCTCATTTAGGAAGGATCCTCGGTCCTAATCCAAGCACTCAAGTTTTCCAAGCCTTTGTAAGGATTTTTAAGTCTCCCAGGTCGAGGAATAAGAGCTTCAAAGACCAGTTTGAGCTCATCACCAAACTGAAGGATAGACTTCGGGAGATAGTAGAAGTTGGTGCCTCTGTCCAAGAAGAAGTGAACACTCTGAGAGCTAAACTTGTGGATGCCTACGAAATTAATCAAGTTGGAGAAGTTCTTCAACAGGAGAATGAGACTATGAGGAGGGAGGTGTCGCGACTCAGGGATCATGCACCGAGCATCACACCTCAAGTTTTGTGAGGTTCCTCTTCATCGGCTGGTCCACGGGATGGCATATGGTCGAGCGCCACCCCTCAAGTTTTACGAGGTTCTACCTCATCGGCTGTTCCACGAGATGGAAGAGATGTAAGGGGTCCATCTAGGGAGATGGATGAGCTTCGAGAAGATGTTCATCAATCGTACGTGATTGCTGCTGGGCTTTAAAGAGATGTCACGCGGTTGAGGCATCGGTTCAAGAAAGGACCTCGGCGAGTGTAGGCTGATGGTTATGACCAGGGTTGAACAGATGCTCAGACGAGGTTGATAGAGTTTGAAGAGATATCCTTTATTAGGGGATGGTTGAGCACCCTTAGGGAGCTGCAGGTCCCCAGAAACTCAGTACTCTGGTATCCTCACGAGATCTCTCCTTCAACTCTGAGGCCTAATACTTTCAGGAGGGACGACCAGTGGGTCCCTATAGATGCTATCCCCAGACAGCTATTAGAGTAATATGCGAATGAAGTTGAGGAAGAGTTAGCTCCTCATCCAGACGACGGCCGAAGATCGCAACTGGCTGATTATCTTACTCAGAGGCCTAATCCTTATTAAGATTTTCTGAATTCAATGTAAATTTTTGTAAATGTAACGAAGTAATAAAATATTTATGTTTTGGGAATTTTTCCGACTAAACATGTATTGTGTTATTTTTACTTCATTAATTTCTCGTTTGATTATCTTGGGCTCTTCGTAGCCGACTAGATTTGATATGGGTAGAGTTGTTTTTTTCGTGTGAGTATCCCACCAGTCCAGTACGCTTATGAGATACCATTCTGCCACACTTTACCTTTTAGGTCATGTCGTCACACTCCCTTAGGCTTAAGTGTGGAAATGGTAAGGACACACCTGGTGTTGGATGTTCTATCCGATCAGGGTTTCTGAGCCAAACAATAATTGGTGACCAATTCAATTTGTTCGAACTGCCTAAGGGTCCCCAGTAGGGCTTCATATATTGTCAGGGGCAATGTGATAACGAGACTTTTGCGTATGTGTCGTTGTTGTTGAAATCCAAGTTAGTCAAAAATCCTCAAATACCTATAAAATTAATAAACTCAAATGTCGAGTGGTAAGTAAGGATGTCAATCCACTTTCTAGGGGGTAAAGCAAATGGAACAAATTCAATTGTAATTCACTTTTTATTTTATTTTTGTGCTTTTTCACTTTTCTATTTTTTTTTTTTATCTTTTTCAATATTAAAACAATAGGGTGAGATGAGGTCTAAACTGAACTAAACTAAAGTGTGAGATGAAAACTAACTAGAAATTGACTAAAATAAAAATTAAGGTCTAAACTAAAAATAAGAGATAAAGTGAGGCAAATAATTGTGAGAACAATCAAGGACTGGAATTACACCACAAATTTTAGTTATTCTAATTAATCAATTTAATTATTTGAATTCTCCTAAATTAATATCAAAATTACAAACCAACTCTCGTTGCAAATGTAATTATAATAGTAATCTTTTAGAAAGTTAATTTTAACACCCCACAACTCTAGAAAAATAGATCCATACTCCTTTTAATTAATCACCCGCTAGGATCGATCAATTAGAATTTATGTCAATCTTATAAAATAAATTTAGAGTTGAAATTCAAGTTATAATACCCCACTTAAAAAACCCCTATCTCTAGTTCGAATCTAAAATTGGTATTATCACTAGAATTTCGATTTTCTCTCGAAAATCATTTACTCTCTCTCGAGGCGTAAATCTAAGGGTGAGGGATCAAAATTAACATTCAAAGGGACTTTTCAAGTAATTAAACTAATTAAAATAAAATAACATCAAATAAGGGTTTTACCCCACCCCTTGAAAAGGGATTTAGCCTTACATGATATGAAACATGACAAATTAATAATAAAAGGCATAAACAAATAAAATAGAAGGATAAGAGGGCAAATCTTCAAACAAGTCTCCTTGATTTGCAAAATTGAACTCTAATTCTCCATTGAAATTGAGAAATATCCATTCCAAATGAGTTTTCCACAATATTCAATTACATACAAACACTCATTTGAATCACTCAACAATTAATTTCTCACAAATATCCAAAAAAATAAAAATATTTACAAACGATAATTTTCTCTACAATTCTCTCTCTAGAATTTTCCTATCTCTAAGCTTAGATGACTTCAAATGGCCTTGAGGTCTTATTTTATATGCAATTGGAGTTAAGGGGTTAAATTTGTAAAATAAGGATGTGCACATGAGGGGTGTGAGGTATGAGGATATATGGGTGAGGGTAAATTTATGAATTTAATGGAGGGTGCATGTGGATGGTGAGGTTATGAGAAAGTGAGGATAAGGGAATAAAATCTGATATTGTTATGGGGGTATTTTTGGGTATTGGGTAAAAGAGTAGGTTGGAGGGTAATAAGGGAAAAATGGTTTAAGTGGGTTATTTGGCTTTGGTTTCTTTTGGTTTTTGACAGCACACGATTTTGGCATATATGTTGAAATGGGTTTTGGGTTTTGATTGAAAAGGGGGTTGGATTGAAATGGGTGTTTGGGTTTTTGAATTGGGTTTGGGGGTTGGATAAATGGTGGTAGCAGGTAGGAGAGGTGGCAAAGCCGGACAGAGGTTGGAGGTTGCCGGCGGGTCGCCGGAGGGAGAGGGGACGCGTCGGGGCAGCGCTGGCAGGTGGCGCCGATAGGTGAGAGAGAGGAGAGTGCGCTGCGGTTAGTCTGCCGGGGAGAGTATTGCCGGAGATGGGTCTGTCCGGTGACTGGGGTCGCAGGTGGCGGGTCGGAACGCCGCCGGTGGCAGCGGGTTCAGGCGAGGTCTACGCCGCCGGAGGTAGGGCTGACAGGCGAGGGGGAAATCGGATTTGGGCACTGGAGGGCTCGGGTTGGATATCAGCCCGGGTAGGTTGAGATGGGGGTGAGGCAGGTGGGTGGTTTGATGGTTAACGTGATGGGGGTAGGGTTTGTGATGGTTGGTGTTTGGATGGTGTGAGTGGAGGTGTGTAGCTATGGAGGAAAGAAAGGAGAGAGAAAGTGGTTGGGTGAAAGGAAGAAGATGGGTTGGGTAAGGGTTGGTTGAGTGTGAGGTGTATGGTGTTAAGGTGTAGATGAGGAGGTGTTTATGTGTATTAGGGTGTGTTTGGAAGTTAGTGTGTGGTGTGTGTGTGTATATAATTAGGACCCCCTAAAAAATATAAACTAAAACTAAAATTAAAATTAATTTAATTTAAAAATTAAATTAAACTAAAAATAAAAAGTAAAATAAAATAGGCACGACACACTAAACAAACTCTGAAAAAAACTAAACACAATTAAAATAAAAATTAAGAATAAAAACTAATAACTAAAAAAAATTAATTAATAACTACTTAAAAATATAAAATCCTACAAAATAAAAGACACAAAAATAAAAAAGATAAATTTAAAAATAAATAAAAATAAAAATAGAAATCTATAAGACTAAAAATTAAAAGCCCAAAAATATAAAATCTAATAAATCTAAAATAAATGAAATCTTAAAAAAAAAACTAATTCTAATAAAATAAAACTAATAAAATAATAAGGATAAAATAAAATATAAAAATAGTAAATAAAACCTAACATTCTTAATAATTCTAAAATAAAATCTAAAAAATAAAACGACACTAAATAAAAATCTAAAAAAATTAAAATAAAATAAAAAGGGATCAAACCAACACACACGGGGCTTGGGTGACGGTTTAGGGATAAGTTTAGGGTAGGCTAGGGTACGGGACAAGGGTATTAGCTCCATTCTAACTGCAATTGGCCTCTAAATGTAGTTTTTGATACCTCAACTGCAGTTAAGCCTGCATGACAAATATTTAAGTACATAAGACCCATATTATCGAGAATTAGTAACTAAAATACATCTATTCGGGGTATAAATTGTATAGTTTTGGGTGCTTATCACACCACCCCCAAACAGAGCGTTGCTAGTCCTCAAGCAATAAGATAGAGAGAAAGAGAATGATAAGAAACCAAAAGTGTACCACTTTCGCGGGCACTTGCGATTGCACTTAGCATGTGCAACAAGCCTTTAAACCTATAGGTTGCCCTACAGGACAAGTTGTGTCTCGTGAGGGTTTACAGGGAATATACCCACAAAATTCTTTATTTGCAAAAATTTATTGAAAGGCAGTCAATCTCTTATTAGGCATACAATAATCGCACAATCCATCACATGAGAAAATATTTTCAGAAATACAAGCTAGAATGTGTAAAAATTTTAGCTAAGTAAATACTCAAGGCACATCTTTCCTAGAACTCAACGTGTGTACAGTGAATCAGTCAAAACGGGTCGAGCATCACAAAAGTAATTCATAGATTGCCTTTTTGAAATCGACGCTTCAACTTCAAATCTCACGAATATAACGCTCTCAAACGAACTCTCGAGATTTGGGTTAGTGTATCGCTCTTATGTGTGAGGAGGTGAGTAAATGTAAGCAAGTTCAAACGTCTCACACACGTATTAGAAAGAAAGAACAATTAGAAAGAAAATTGATCTCATGAAAGAATGCTAATCACTATAGTGAGAACGTCGAGTTATTCACCACGTCGACTTTCATTTGCCCGAACACCTAGGGGAAATATGGATGTATATGGGTGAGGGGAAATGAAATGGGATGAGAAGGATATGATTTGTAGGATGGATGGGATGAGGTAGGTAGGATAGTGATGTAGAATGGGATTGATGTGTGAAATGATGGATATATGATGGATGAGTGAGAAGAGTGTACTATACTTTAGGCACAAATGTCTTTATTTAAAAATTAACTACAAACTCTCTTTCTTTTCTTTTCTCTCTTTTTTTTCTTTTTTCTTTTTTCTTTTATAATTTTCTATTTTTCTATTTTTTTTCTTTTTTCTTTTTTTTTTATCTTTTTCTCTCACTTTTCAAACCAACACTGAAGACATTTAATATTTGGAATCAACACTCTTTTATTTGAAAATGAAAGATGATAGGTGATGGTGTGGAGAAATATGTGGGAATATGGAAGAGCATGGGAATATAATGGGTGAAGTGAATGGTAAATGGTATATGGAAAAGTGGTGAGTGTATGGATGAAAATCAAGTATTCGGGACAAATTTCAAGACACGTGTTTCTTACAACTCGAAAGAGATGTCATTCTCAGTGATCAACCAAAATTTGAAGAATAATGAGATCATATAACAATTTAAGTGCGGACCCAAAAGAAGTTGAATCAACTTGTGACTCGGAGATTGCATAAAACTCTCTGAAAGGGTGAAAGGCACGAATCTCACAAGCTAAAGTCTCTACTAGTGATCCTTAAGGTTCTCTTTAGAATTGTAGTACTCCTCAACTCTAAACGTAATGACGTGATAAGTTCGCAAATTTTGTTGAGTCTAGAAATTCATGATGCAACATGCCTTGTTATGTATTACATAAGCTATTTAGAAAAAATATTCTCTAGCTTGATTCCTAGACTTTAAAAGATGGATGATTGAAAATTCACATCAATGAGTGAGATGAAAGAAACTACACGAAATTTTAAAAATAAGGTTCAAAAATTAAAAAAATTCAAAAGAGGTACAATTTTGATAAAATTCCCCACCCCCAAACAAAAAGGAACATCGTCCTCGATTTTAGGTAAAATAATTTTTAAGATTGAGAGCATAAGGTAGGAAAGAGATTACCAGAATGAACCGCTAATGAAGTGGACAGATGAAGCTAAGAAGAAACCTAAATAAGTGATAAGAGAAAAAAATAAAAAATAAAATGTACAAGTCTATAAGCATGATAAAGTGGAGGGTGATGTGAAACACCACCCCCAAACAGGATGAGACTAGTACAAGAAACGCGGGCTGCCTTCCGGTAGCGATAAGTTTAATGCCTTCAGCCAGACCGAACCATTCTCACCCTAAAGATAAGATCTATGATGGCCCATGGCGGCAGAAAAATAGGTGATGAGAATCACCCCCAAACAAGACTGAAGCGTCAGTCTTGCTGAAAACAGGCTAAAGTGGTCAATGCACTTGTATAGCAAATTGCATCACGCGATGCAAAGCATCGGTGGACCATGGGCGGGTGGGTATTAGGGTATGGGTGAGGGTGAATATGGTGAAGAGGTATCGGTCACGGGCTTTATTGAGCCGGAAGGTGAGGGCAACTAGGGCCCTATAAGCATGGTGCTCCAAGTGGTGAGGGATGCGAAATGGTGTGGACATAGGAATGGGGTGGGCCTTATAGAAATTACACGATCATTCTATAAACGGGTGATGATAATGGTCGCGCCGTGACACGCCGGGGAGCTGTTAAGAAAAATCAATACCACAAAGAAGTGGTGGGCATGGAGGAACAAGCTCGGTGTCACGAAAGTGGAGAGTATCACCATAACTCTCGTGGATGGAGGATGGTTTCGGGTTAGGATCTAAATATATAGATGGAAACTTGAAATGTGCAAAATCAAGATCCAAACCAGGTGGTGGGGTGGAAGGAACAATGGGTGGGTCGGGTGGGATAAATGGTGTATCGGGTGGGATAAATGGTGGAGGAAGATGATCCAACTCAAGAGTGGGAGACAAACACTCATTGGGAGGAGTAAAGGAACACTCACAAGAGAGTGTGGTTTCTAAAGATGGAGTTGTCAACTTCTCCATAAGAGTAGAATCGACGGATGTGGTGGGTGGGTGAGACGAGGCACCAATCTCAGAGATAGAGGAATCACTAGAAATATGAGGCTCAAAGGGAGCCATGCATAGTGGGATATCATCCATATCCGGATACGGAGAAACTATCACGGTATCTATCTCAGGAAAATGGTGAACACTCGTAGTCGGAGCTAACCTAGGATAAATTGGTTCCTCGGGAACACAAGGGTGAAGCTCAATAGGTGTAGACTCGGGCATTATTTTGGATTTGACGGGAAAGTGAGTGGGAATAGGAACCTCAAAGTGGGGCTCATATGGACAGGGTGGGAATTGATCATGCTCACTATATAAAGGTAAGTCAACACAATTGTCGACTTGGGACCCGGACCATGGAATGGTCTCAACTTCGAGATTCTCGGGGTGGTAGGATTGGTCACACTCAAAATCCGTGTCACAAGGGGACACATCATCATCACACTCGGTTGTAATGATGGGTGGATGCATGTTCGACTCTCGCTCACACTCCAATTCATTTAAACGCTGTTCAAGCCTTTAGAGAGCTTGAGTTTGAATTTGAGTGGCTCGCTCTTGCTCAAGGATGAACTTTTGCAAGAGGGTTTCGAGAGAGAATGTGGATGAAGGTGTTGGTGGAATGATGGGTGGTGGTGGTTGGGGAGGTGGACACAACTCGCTGCTATCATGATTATACGGAGAATACTCAAAGGAAGTGTGTGGAGTGGGGTCAAGTTCATCATACACAAAAGGATCGCTTTCGTGATGGACAATTGGTTGAAATTCAGTGGGTGCATAATGAGGGGACTGATCGAAAATGGGTGTGCAAGGATGCGACACGCCGACACATGACACCGAGGGTGATGGAATAGGAGGTGCGGGCAAGGACGGGTCAAGAGTATCAAGGGTACTCGTGAGAGAGCCAAAACCATGAAAAATCTCATAAAAAGATGGCTCAGGATCACTCTCACACGTGTCGCGTGTCAATGAAAAATGACCAAAGTAGTCCCGTAAAGGACGTTCTTCGGCCATAAGGAAAGAAATATATTTTTTTGGAGTTTTTAAATTTTTAAAAGGAAAGAAAATATTTTTGAATTTTTTTTGAAAAATGAGAAAAAGAAAATATTTTTGGATTTTTCTAAAAATAATGGAAGAAAATATTTTTGAATTTTTGTGGAAAATAAAGGAAGAAAATATTTTTGGATTTTTCTAAAATGAAAGAAATAAAATATATTTGGATTTTTCTAAAATGAAAGAAAGAAAATATTTTTAGATTTTTTTTTTATAAAAATAAAGGAAGAAAAATATTTATTTGAGTTTTTTATTTTTTGGAAGAAAAGGGTGGGGAAAGATATGGACTCTTTGAATTTTGAACGAACTCAATAAAATCGACTACCAAAAAATGGAATTGGACACACACACACAAGTCAAGAAAAATTCCTAATTAGCACATAGCCAATTTTTATCTTTGAATTTAGTGAAAGGGGCAGTCAAATTTTAATTAAGTCCGCGGACGATAAAAAATCACGGAATTATCTGAGTGACCGCCTTTGCAAAAATATTCTCCTAGTGGGCTACCTAGTTGATTAATTTTAAATTTAGTGATGGCTAGGGTAGCACACAATGGTAAGCGAGTGAGTCGGGTGATGAAATCCCTTCTCGTGAGTGACCGGGTGTAGGTCTTAATTTATTAATTCATCACACCATTCGAAAATAAATGCGAGAATAAAATCACACAAGAGCACACAAAAGAATTAACTCGCCAACAGGAGAGGCGCGAGTGTGTAGAAATGTACAACCCACGGTTTTTAGGCCGTGGGGTGCCGAAAATTTTGAGTCGACCGGGGGGAGATCACGCCTATCTCAATCGTCCCAGGGACTCCACCGACCCAAGGTAGAGAGGCTTTAAAATCCTCGCCAATGGACGCCCTCTCTCTACCTTGTCCGGTTTCCCTATCACGCTTGTCTTCGATTATTACAATTTTAAATAAAAAATAAATGGTGTCCTATGCACCGCAACACAAGCCAAGAATAGAATAATCCTAAATACAAGCCTTCTAAAAATATAAAAATGGTACAAAAAATAATAAAGTGCAAAAAATAAAAATGAACTACCATATGAAATCCGCTCCGAGCTTCAGAATCCCAAGAACGGCAACGACGCCATTTGATAACGAGACTTATGCGTATGTGTTGTTGTTGTTGAAAGTCAAGTTAGCCAAAAATCCTCAAATACCTACAAAATTAATAAACTCAAATGTAGAGTGGTAAGTAAGGATGTCAATCCACTTTCTAGGGGGTAAAGCAAATGGAACAAATTCAATTGTAATTCACTTGTTATTTTCTTTTTGTGTTTTTTCACTTTTCTATTTTTTTTAGCTTTTTCAATATTAAAACAATAGGGTGAGATGAGGTCTAAACTGAACTAAACTAAAGTGTGAGATGAAAACTAATTAGAAATTGACTAAAATAAAAATTAAGGTCTAAACTAAAAATAAGAGATAAAGTGAGGCAAATAATTGTGAGAATAATCAAGGACTGGGATTACACCACAAATTTTAGTTATTCTAATTAATTAATTTAATTATTTGAATTCTCCTAAATTAATATCAAAATTACAAACTAACTCTCGTTGCAAGTGTAATTATAATAGTAATCTTTTAGAAAGTTAATTCTAACACCCCACAACTCTAGAAAAATAGATCCATACTCCTTTAAATTAATCACCCGTTAGGATCGATCAATTAGAATTTATGTCAATCTTATAAAATAAATTTAGAGTTGAAATTCAAGTTATAATACCCCACTTAAAAAACCCCTATCTCTAGTTCGAATCTAAAATGGGTATCATCACTAGAATTTCGATTTTCTCTCGAAAATCATTTACTCTCTCTCGAGGCGTAAATCTAAGGGTGAGGGATCAAAATTAACATTCAAAGGGACTTTTCAAGTAATTAAACTAATTAAAATAAAATAACATCAAATAAGGGTTTTACCCCACCCCTTGAAAGGGGATTTAGCCTTACATGATATGAAACATGACAAATTAATAATCAAAGGCATAAACAAATAAAATAGAAGGATAAGAGGGAAAATCTTCAAACAAGTCTCCTTGATTTGCAAAATTGAACTCTAATTCTCCATTGAAATTGAGCAATATCCATTCCAAATGAGTTTTCCACAATATTCAATTACATACAAACACTCATTTGAATCACTCAACAATTAATTTCTCACAAATATCCAAAAAAATAAAAATATTTACAAACGATAATTTTCTCTACAATTCTCTCTCTAGAATTCTCCTATCTCTAAGCTTAGATGACTTCAAATGGCCTTGAGGTCTTATTTTATATGCAATTGGAGTTAAGGGGTTAAATTGGTAAAATAAGGATGTGCACATGAGGGGTGTGAGGTATGAGGATATATGGGTGAGGGTAAATTTATGAATTTAATGGAGGGTGCATGTGGATGGTGAGGTTATGAGAAAGTGAGGATAAGGGAATAAAATCTGATATTGTTATGGGGGTATCTTTGGGTATTGGGTAAAAGAGTAGGTTGGAGGGTAATAAGGGAAAAATGGTTTAAGTGGGTTATTTGGCTTTGGTTTCTTTTGGTTTTTGACAGCACACGATTTTGGCATGTATGTTGAAATGGGTTTTGGGTTTTGATTGAAAAGGGGGTTGGATTGAAATGGGTATTTGGGTTTTTGAATTGGGTTTGGGGGTTGGATAAATGGTTGTAGCAGGTAGGAGAGGTGGAAAAGCCGGACAGAGGTTGGAGGTTGCCGGCGAGTCGCCGGAGGGAGAGGGGACGCGCCGGGGCAGCGCTGGCAGGTGGCGCCGGTAGGTGAGAGAGAGGAGAGTGCGCTGCGGTTAGTCTGCCGGGGAGAGTATTGTCGGAGATGGGTCTGTCCGGTGACTGGGGTCGTAGGTGGCGGGTCGGAACGCCGCCGGTGGCAGCGGGTTCAGGCGAGGTCGACGGCGCCGGAGGTAGGGCTGACAGGCGAGGGGGAAATCGGATTTGGGCGCTAGAGGGCTCGAGTTGGATATCATCCCGGGTAGGTTGAGATGGGGGTGAGGCAGGTGGGTGGTTTGATGGTTAACGTGATGAGGGTAGGGTTTGGGATGGTTGGTGTTTGGATGGTGTGAGTGGAGGTGTGTAGCTATGGAGGAAAGAAAGGAGAGAAAAAGTGGTTGGGTGAAAGGAAGAAGATGGGTTGGGTAAGGGTTGGGTGAGTGTGAGGTGTATGGTGTTAATGTGTAGATGAGGAGGTGTTTATGTGTATTAGGGTGTGTTTGGAAGTTAGTGTGTGGTGTGTGTGTGTATATAATTAGGACCCCCTAAAAAATATAAACTAAAATTAAAATTAATTTAATTTAAAAATTAAATTAAACTAAAAATAAAAAGTAAAATAAAATAGACACGACACACTAAACAAACTCTAAAAAAAACTAAACACAACTAAAATAAAAACTAAGAATAAAAACTAATAACTAAAAAAACTAATTAATAACTATTTAAAAATATAAAATCCTTTAAAATAAAAGACACAAAAATAAAAAAGATAAATTTAAAAAGAAATAAAAATAAAAATTGAAACCTATAAGACTAAAAACTAAAAGCCTAAAAAAAATCTAAAAAATCTAAAAAATAAATGAAATCTTAAAAAAAAAATAATTCTAATAAAATAAAATTAATAAAAAAAGAAAGATAAAATATAAAAATAGTAAATAAAACCTAAAATTCTAAATAATTCTAAAATAAAATCTAAAAAATAAAACGACACTAAATAAAAATCTAAAAAAATTAAAATAAAATAAAAAGGGATCAAATCAACACACACGGGGCTTGGGTGACGGTTTAGGGATAAGTTTAGGATAGGCTAGGGTACGAGACAAGGGTATTAGCTCCATTCTAACTGCAATTGTCCTCTAAATGTAGCTTTTGATACCGCAACTGCAGTTAAGCCTGCATGACAAACATTTAAGCACATAAGACCCATATTGTCGAGAATTAGCAACTAAAATACATCTATTCGGGGTATAAATTGTACAGTTTTGGGTACTTATCACAATGCAAAGAGGTTGCTCGTGTTTCATAATGAAAACTTGAGGAGGGTGACTCCCTGATTTTATATATTGAGCAATGTGCATGTCTCTTGGAAAAGGTGTGCAAGTTATAAAGTCCACAAAACAAAATTAATACTTCATAGAATGCCGCTGTCGAACAATATTTTATTAAAAATAAAACAAATGAGTTGCTAATTCCAATAATGTGATAAAAGATGAATGAATAAAATAGAAGTAGAATTTTTCCAGGTTGGCTGTGTTCTAAGCCCGAGGTATCCCCCTACCCTCCAGCGTTTCTAAATGATAGGCTCCTTGTAGGTCGTCTCTCATCACCTTGAATGGTCCCTCCCAGTTTGGACCTAACTTGCCATCAGATGGTTTTACTGCACTGTTAAGGACTTAGTCTCCAACCTAGAATGCTCTTGGATTGCCCTCCTTGTTATAGTGCCTTGCGAGCTATTGCTGATAGCTCGCTAGTCTTACTAGGGCTAGCTCTCTGCATTCGTCAGCTAGGTTAAGTCTAGCGAGTAATACTGCATCATTCTGGCCCTGGTCGACCAGGGTGGACTTCATGGTTGGGAGGCCAACCCCTAAAGGGATGATCGCTTCCATGCTATATGTTAGTGCGAATGGGGTTTGCTCACCGTGGGGTAGTGCGGTAGGCCCACAGGATAAGTGGAAGCTCGCTCACACATGTGCTTTTGGCTCGCTCTAATCGTTTCTTCAATCCATCGATCACTATTTTGTTGGAAGCTTCAGCTTGGCCGTTGTTCTAGGGGTAGGCTACCGAGAAAAAATGGTGCCTAATCCCGTGGTCGTTTCAAAAACTCTGGAAGGGGCTTCTCTCGAACTGCGGTCCGTTGTTAGTGATGATGGTTCTGGGGATCCCAAAGCGGGTAATTATGTTCTTCCATACGAATCTCGTCATATCTGCATCTCAGATGTTTACCAGCGGCTCTGACTCAGTCCATTTGGTGAAGTAGTCTGTCGCGACCAACAGATACTTGTGATTGTCGGTAGCGGTAGGAAGAGGGCCCACGATATCCATTCCCCATTGGGCAAAAGGCCAATGGCTGGTAAGTGATCTTAGGTCGCTGGCAGGTTGGTGGACAATAGGAGCATGTAGTTGACATTTTTCGCACTTGCGAGCATATACTCCAGAATCTCTCTGCACGTATGGACACCAGTAGTCTTCCTTCATTGAACGAAAATCTAGCGATCTCCCTCCAATATGGCTCTCGCAGATTCCGTCGTGGAGCTCGCGCAGCACTTGCTCGACGTCCTTTGGGTGAACACATTGGAGGTAAGGTTCAGTGAATGATCTCTTATACTGCTTGCCCTTAGGAGATAAGTGAAAGTGGGCAGATTTGACTCTTATCTGATGAGTGACCTTCTTATCGTCTGGTAGTGCGCCATATTTCAAATAGTTCCTCAGGGGGTCCATTCAACTGGGTGTTGATTCAATCTGGAGAATCTGGCCCATGTTTGGCATCTCTTCGCTCTGGATGATGTTCGGCTGGGAGAGGAAATCTATAGGGATTGTTCTCTTTAAGTCAGAGTCGATTGCTAAACTCAAGGCTGCTAGGGCATCGGCATGACTATTTTGTCCTTTGGGAAACTGTTGGACACTAACTTCCTTAAAGTTGGACATTAATTCTTTTGCTATAGTGAGGTAGGCCGCCATTCTTTTGTCCCTCACGTTGAAGTCCCCACTTATCTGATTGGATACCAATTGTGAGTCGCCAAACACCTATAGCCATTTTGCACCCAATGCTTTTGCCTTCTACAGGCCTGCTATTAAAGCCTCGTATTCCACCTCGTTGTTGGAGGCTTCAAATCCAAGTCTGATACCCTGCTTGAGAATTGTGCCCTCTGGGGTAACGAGCATAATGCCTACTCCTGCCCCCTTTGAGTTGGAGGCTCCATCAATAAATAGTCGCCAGACACCTCTTATTGAGTGATATTCCCTCTGATCCATGGACTGAGGTTGGTCGCACTTCTGTTCGCTTGTGAACTCTGTGATGAAGTCAGCGAGGACCTGCCCCTTGATTTCATTCCTTGGTTAAAATTGGATGTCAAATCGTTCGAGCTCGACTGACCATTTTGATAGTCTGCCGAACAAATCCGCTTTTCGCAGTACTACTTTAAGGGGGTGTGACGTGAGGACAATGATAGAATGAGCTTCGAAGTAGTGCTTCAGTTTCCTCGATGCTACCACTAGTGCGAAGGTGAGCTTCTACAGTGGTAGGTATTGTTTCTCGGCGTCCAATAGGTCCTTGCTCGCATAGTACACTGGGTGCTGGATTCCTATTTTTTCGCATACCGGTGAAGAGCTGACAACGTGGATGGAAATAGCAAGGTATAGGTACAGGGAATCGTCTCTTGAGCTATCACAAGCAAAGGTGGTGTGCTGAGATAAGATTTGAGCTCATCTAATGCTTTCGATTAATCTTGATTCCATTCCACTATTTTGCTCTTCTTTAATAGCTGGAAGAATGGCTGGAACTTTTCGAATGACTTCGAGATGAATCGATTTAAGGCGGCGAGCATGCCCGTGAGTTTTTGTACATCTCTTATTGTGTGGGGAGGCTGTACCTTGTTGATTGCATCAATACGGTCCGGGTTCGCTTCAATGACTCTCTTGCTAACCAAGTACCTGAGAAATTTTCCTGACTGGACACCGAAGGAACATTTGCTCGCTTTGAGTTTCATTCGGTATTTTCTAAGGATTTCGAAGGTCCTTGACAAGTATGAGAGGTGGTCTTCTTTGCGCCTGCTCTTGATGAGCATATCGTCGATGTAGACTTCCATAGTATCTCCTATTTGGTCTTTAAGCATCTTGGTGACCAGCCGCTGGTAGGTTGCTCCTACATTTTTTAGCTCAAAGGGCATAACTTTGTAACAGTATAACCCGACGGTGGTGATGAACGCTGTCTTGTCTTGGTTTGGTGCATACGGGGGAATATGGTGATACCCCGAGTACGCGTCCAAGAAACTCATTCTTTCATGATCTGTTGTGGCATCCACCAGCTGATCGATCTTAGGGAGGGGTAAACTGTCCTTAGGGCATGCCCTATTAAGGTCAATTAAGTCGATACACACTCTCCATTTTCCATTGTTATTTGGAACCACTACTGGGTTGGACAAACATTTAGGGAACTAAACTTCCCGTATGGATCCTGCATCTAACAGCTTCTCTACAGCCTTGGCCTTCTCGAGTGCAGTTCCCCGTGCCTTCTGCACGATAGCCCTGAAGGTGGGGTCGACGTGAAATCGATGACAAACCACACTGGGGTTAATTCCAAGCGGCTCGTATGGTTCCCATGTGAAAACATCTAGATTTCTCTTTGATAGCACCGTCAATTCTTTCTTTTCTTTATCTGCGAGCGAGGTCCCTATTAAGAAACTTCTGTCTTTTTTGCTATCACCGACTGCGACTTCTTACAGGTTCTCAAGGACCCTCTCATAGGGGAGGAGCCTGGTCTCCTCCACTCCAGGTCTTCCATACTTTAGTTGCTATTTTGAAGGTATCAAACCTTCTTGTTCTTCAACCTTCTCTTTAGCCTTCTCGACCTTCTTCTCTAGTTTTGGGCGGATGGCTGCTATGAATCACCTTCTTTCCATCACTTGGTCCCCATAGATCTCCATTACTCCTGGCTCAGTCACGTACTTGAGTTTCTGATGGTAGGTCGAGTGGACTGCCTTCATTGCATGTAACCACCATCTGCCGAGGATAGCTTGGTATGGTGAGTCTATGTCGACTACCAGAAACTCGATCATCTTAGAGACACTTACTGCCCTCACTGGCAGCACGATCTTTCCCAATGGGATAATTACTTTTCCATCGAAGCCAACTAGAGGGACAGTGGCTTCCTTCAAGTCGGCAACGCTCAACTTCAATGTCCTGAACAAGTTAAGATACATTACCTAGGATGAGCTTCCCTGGTCGACGAGCAACTTGTCGACATCATAGGTGGCTATCCTAAGGGTAATGATCAAGGCGTCATGATGTGGGGTTCTTACTCCCACTAGATCTTCATTTATGAACACGATGTATTTGCTGTAGTCAACGTCATCTGCTCATCGATGCTTTCCTGGTTGTGTATTCGCTGGATCGATCTGAAAATCTTGCATTACTGCTGTAAGCTTTTTTACTTCCATTTGGGCTGAATTACCTAGAATCTTCTTTAGATCAGATGCTCTATGAATCACTGCAAATTCATGGCCAATATCATCCTCGAGTACGTTATCGGGCATTTTGTCTCTGTTGGCAGCGACCTTCTTTGCCTTTTTCTCCACAAACTCGTTTAGGTGCCCGATCTGGGCCAACTCTTCTAGGTGAGACTTAAGAGCCTTGCAATGCTCAGTCATGTGCCCATCTTCCTTGTGAAAAGCGCATCTCAATGCGTTGTTTCTTTTTAAGGTATCTCCTCCCATCTTTCTGGGCCACTTGACAAATGTCTCGTCCTTGATCTTCTCTAGGATTTTGTAGATTAGTTCCTTGAAGATAGTGTTTACTGCATGGAATTCTTTCGAAGCATCGCTCTTGTTTTCATTCTTGGATCCACCCTTGCCTCTATTTTTCCCCCTTTCTTTTAGTTTTTATCCTTGTCGCTGCTCTTGGCAGCGAGCTTGGATTGACCATTTTCTCCTGCACTAAGGCAAGTCACATCTTCAACCTTGACGTACTTCTCGATGTAAGCCATCAGGTCATCAATGGTTGTGGCCTCCTTCTTAGTGAGTGATTAGTGCAGGAGGCAAGAGCTGGGTAGGCCAATCTTTAAAGAGTCCACTGCTACCTGGTCCGAGCAGTCCTCGACTTTGTTGAACAACTCCAAGTACCTTTTTGCATAGTCCCAAAGGCTATCCTGGGGAATCTTCTTCATTTTTAGCAAGGCGTCCATCCTCTTTGGATGGGAGCTGCTGGTAATAAAGTGAGCCGTAAAGAGCTCTGCCAGGGACTCAAAGCTCCTAATGGATCCGTGAGGGAGTCTCTCGAACCATTTCTGGTCCACATCATGCAAACTTAAGGTAAAGATCTAACACATTAGTTCATTCCTATGGTTACAGAGAGTCATGGTCTGCCTGTACTACCTAACGTGATCGATAGGGTCAGCTTTCCGTCATAGATCTTGAATATAGGAATCAAAAACTTATTGGGGCTTATTCTTCTATCTCCCTTGAGAAAGGGGATTTCATCTGGGTCCTGAGAGCTCGCCGGACCAGCTCCCTGGTCGATCTGGCACCCCGATGCGCTGGGTGATGGTCCATTTCTCTTTTGACCAAATTTCATATGTCATCATTTCCTCGAGTCGAGATCCTGTAATGGTGAGTTGGTCACTGTTGCTCGAGCAAGTCATCTTCTGACGAGCGTTCCTCGATCCTTTGGGATCTGTGTCTAGGGATCCTTCCTTGGCTACAAGACTTGCTCGCCTGAGGGCTAGGAGTGCGATATTGACGTCTCCTTGTGATACGATGGAGCTCTTTTTCCATCCTGTCCAGTCTCCTTTTGAGGCGACCATTCTCATATTCTTGCTTGCGAGCGTCCCCTCCTTGCTCCTGGAGCCTTTCCTCATAGGCATCGATCAACCTGCAGATTTATGTAGACATGACAGGTCCCTGACTTTCCTCTGAGGCTTTCCGCTCTGGGCGAGCCCTTTGACCTGTACGCCGAACTTCTAATTTGATCCTGCGAGGGGCAGGTTGTTCTTGGATATCCCCTGCTTGAGGGGCATTGCTACTATGACCAGACATTCCAAATTCTTTGTTGGTGAGGGATTTTTAAAAGGAATACAAATGTTTCCCAGAGATGGTGCCAACTGTGGTGACAATTATCTTCAACACAAATGAATAAGAAAAGGCAATCACTAAAGTAAATAAAGAATGTAAAGAACGTCAATCACATGAAAAAATATTTACGTGGTTCAGCAAGAATGCCTACATCCATGGTGGTGCTCTCAATATTATTTCTCTTTACTCCAGGGAGTGTTTTACAGGAAATACAATACGTGCCTTTTGCCCCAGGTCTAGGGGTTGTTTTCGGGGAGTGGGGCTGTTGGATTCCCCAACGCCAATCCATAATTCCTAGAATATCTCCTTACGAGATTTTAGGAATATACTAAGTCGTAACTGAGTGTTTTGAGATGGTGGGATCCCAGACTTTGGGTCGTTCTTATTAGGCTACTCGTCTTGGGCCAGAATAACAAATCGAGGTACCCATTACACCTATGTTGAGATGACGAGATCTTATCCGGTTTTGAGGGATTTTATGTGGAGTATATTTGGTGTCGTTAGAAAAACTAGTTAAGTCTGGCATGAAGGAGTATTAGATTCCTGGTGATAATCATAGTGAGGGTCAGGTAATGACCTTAGGTTATTGTTCAAGGTTTAAAAGATTCGAATAATTTACATGTCGGGTACTGTCATCCGAATTAGTATAGATGGGTTGTGTAACCTTCTAAGAGAAATTGTGATCTTTCTTTGTGAGTGGGTATGATGCTCATGTGTCATAGAATGAATAAATATAGGCGGTGTGACAACTTGATTTTGATGAGTACTAACAAATGTGTACGGGACTTAGATTGATGATGTCATATGGAGACTTGAAAATGTCACCCCCAAAAGGGGGATATCAAAGCATGATAAAATATTGGTATGTGTCGAAAGTATAAGTTAGGATAGCCCTAGAAATATAGGGACTAGTTCTTAGCACATCTTAATAAGGCGGTACAGATTAGAGGATGTAGCCATGTGTGGTACTTACAACCCTTGGGATGCCGATGACGACCGGTGTGGCCGTCACGTAGATTCAATTTAGGTAGGACTTGGAGATAATCTTAGTGATAACCTTGTGTAGTCGAAAGGTTAATTATAAGGTGAATTTTTCTCTTAATGGGGTTCCTCCTAAGGAGACGTTGGGATGCGATCACGGTATGACAATGTCCTAAGTGTGTTAGGTTGGTCACGATGTCACTAAAAATGTTGACAAGGTCGGCTTGTCAAAGGCGTTAGGAATTTGCCAGCCGGAGTGATTTGTGTGTGTCAAGGATGTAAGGGGGATAACCTTATTCCTAAGGAGGTAAATCTAGAGTTTGTCTTCCCAAAGGACAATAGATTCTTATGTCACTTTCGTATGGTAAGGACAAATGGTTGTGATTCGAATCATCACGGTTAGTGACTCGAGCCAGGGTGTGTGGCTAGGTCGATGTCGATGAAAATGTTTGGAAGGAGTATTAAACATCAAAGCAGGCAATATAGGTTTGATGTTCCGAAATCATAGTCTGATGCTTACGGATGGGATTTTCTCGAATTGGTTTTTGTTCCTTTGATTATTGTGTGTCACATTCGGTTCCGGTAATCAAGGATTGGATTTCCCATGATTGTGGTAGCTTGAATTTTTACCATATCAGGGTACGGTGTGGCTGGTCCTAGTAGAGTGCAGTTGAACCTGGCATGGTCAAATCAACTCGATAAATGGGTGCATCCCTATCTGAGGTATCCTGTATGTTGCACAAAGTTCAATGTATGGGTGGTTGTGCTTTCGATCGTACGAATTTCTCATAGTATTCGCTTTCCCTAGAATTAACGACTTTAGAATTGATCGGTATGGCAGTTAGTGGCATTGGTTGTAAAGAGAGGGACGGTGACTCAAGGACATTATATAGTGTTAAAACTCGAGAAAACTTAACACATAGTGTTACTTTTCCACGATGAGTGGATTGGTGTGATACTCAACTGAGTGTTCCAAAGTTATATGCCGAGAGTAATACTAGGGTCGTCACAGTGATGCAATGAAAGGTGTCAGTTGAATGCGTGATGATGATTTAGTTGGGGTATCACTCCTCAGAGTGAGTAATTAATGATGTAAGATTAGTATCGAGCTCGGGCAAAACTGTGTAGTCAGGATGACTCGAGAATTAATGAGGACGTAGGATATGTAGTCCTAATATTAGAAATGGTTCTTGGTAATTAATCTGAGTATTGGTTGTATTACGATTAATACTTGGGAGAGTGTTAATCAGTATAGAGGATTAGAGCATATCGTATGTTGATCTTTTGGTGAGAACCCTTATGTAAGAATATGTGATATGATCTGAGCTATTTAGGACCTCAATGATTTTATTTAGGAGGATTTCTATGACTTAGAATGAGATTTCGTAAATACCATTAACTTAAGGATTTGGAAGATCAAAAATTTCGGGAACAAAATTTCCTAAGGAGGGAAGAATGTAATACCCTACCCAATATTTTATTATTTTTCCCGCATAAGTTGTAGTGATATAAAAACCCTTCGAAAGTGGATCATTATAATTGGGTTTATGTTTGTAATTGAATGTTCTTGGAGTCTTGGTGGTAGTTGTGGAAGTTTTAAGGTGAAAATTGGTATATTGAGGATCGAACGAGTCGAGGGTCGTTCGAACAAAATTGTTGTTTCGTTCGAATGAAGATAGATCATTTGAACGAGAAGTTCAAGTCGTTTGAAGGTCATTCAAAGTGGAGATCAAATGATGGTCAAACGAGAGCCACTGTTAGAATCCGTTAGAAGGTCGTTCGATGGTCATTCAAACAAGGTCCCCTTCTCGTTCGAACGAGGTCCCTTTTTCATTCGAAGGAGGTTGGCCATAAATTTTAAATTGGGTTGTCCTTGTGTGTTGTCACGTTTTAGGATATTAGGTTGATGATGTGTCGAGTTTTGGTGAACCCCGATCGGGCAAAGATAGGATTTTAAAGTTTGGGAGTATTTTATAAGGGGTTGTTTGGGTTATTTGTGGGTTATTTTGATTTGAAGAAGAGATAGAGAGTAGGGGATGGGCATTAAACATTTTAATGGATTAAAAATGTTGGAAAATGCTCATTTTGTGGTAAATAATTTGTAAGAGGGTAGTTTAGATAAGATGGAGGCGTAACCCCTTTTAAGTATGGTGATGACAAGGTTAGTTAGAAACGCACTAGTGATTTAGCCACAAGACACAAAGAGCAGTTTGGAATGTATGGAACCCGTCTTATACTCATAAATCTCTCGTTTATAACTCACAATATAATAAAGAACTTCAGAAATAACTTAGCTAGAGGGAGAGAGAAGTAAGCATCTTAGATACACCTTGGTAGGCAGGCAAAAAATACTAAAACTCTCAAGGATCTCTGTTATGTATTAAAAGCTTCGTAATAAATGACAAAAAATGGTGGGTGGCAGAACTCTCTGGTTCTTTTTAATGAAATCTCTCTCTCTAGTAAATAAATTTCTCTAGTAATAACTTTTGAGCTCTCAAAAGATCATGCCCTCCTCAAAGGTGGTTGGGGTCCTTAAATAGCCCCCCATACCAACCCCGAGGCAACTCAGTCATTAAAGACTATGAAAGACATCCCTCATACTTTATGTCACAACATTAAATGCCTGATGCACTAGTTGTCTCCTACGTCATAAACATTAAATGCCAAGACATGCCTTTTGCCTAACCACTGTATGTCAGGGGGTTGTTGTTGAAGAGGTGGCTCACCAACTATCTGACAACCCCAAATACCACGGTGGTTTACTCAAGTGCATGTCTGACATTTTTTAGAAGGCTAGTGACATCACCCACAGTAGATGTGACTTTTAAGTAGAGGGTTGTTTGGTTCATAACTTAATGCCCGATGGAACTCCAAGCTGCTCCGCTTGAGGTTCCACGGTCAGGGTCCTTCGGTGTTTTACCAGGTGTATCTAGGATGGTCAGGACAAGCCCCAACGGTGCCCCACTTCTCAATCCTCCAAACCAAATCCCTCTAAAGTTCCCACGGTGAGGTTGTTCGATAGAGCATGAAAGCTCTCCCAGGCCCTGCCAAGCCTGGTCTCTCGCGAGTACCGTTCGACCTCACGCCCATTCATTATTCTCGTTACAACATTACAGTCGTTACAACTCGTAGTAAATATAAACAAAGCTATAATATGGCAAAGTAACAATAAGCTAAAGTACGAGTTGCCACGCCAAGCTGCCTCACCAAGATGCCACGCTTGAGTTGCCACGCTGAGCTGCCTCACCAAGATGCCACGATTGAGTTGCCACGCTGATCTGCCTCCCCAAGCTGCCACGCTTGGCTGCCTCACCAAGATGCCACGCTTGAGTTGCCACGCTGATCTGCCTTCCCAAGCTGCCACGCTTGAGTTGCCACGCTGAACTTATCCTCAGAACACTGTTGCTAATCGGTGGATTATCCCTAATCCCAGGATTACCTTCAGGCCCCCTCTACATTTGCCCCTTCGTGGAGGGATTTGTTGTGGGAACAAGAAGTGCCTCCACGAAAACTTCTTAATCCGATGAACCTTCTCTGTCTGGCCTGCAGCTTTTTCTAATGCTGAGTCTCAACCGTTCCAGCTTGAATATCTGAAAGTCTCCCGAAGGACCTGCTAATATTCTCCCAGTAATGTTCGAAAAAGCGAAAAATTCTCCCCGATGTAACTGAGTCATAACTAAACAACGTTTGAGCTTCTGTCGAGGGGACATCGTGGCTTTTTTAAACCGTTGGGACACATTCTTCGTTGGGGGGGGGGGGGGGGGGGTTATTGGATATGTCAGAGAAAATCTTGGCGCCCAAAACTGAATCTTGCTTAGGAAGGTAACGGTGGCTGTTCCCTAGGTGTCACGTCATTAATTGATGGCAGTTCCCCAGGTGTCATGTCATTGAATGACGTAGCGTTGTCTTTTCCATGTCAGAACACTTCCCGAAGTGCCACGTGTACATTTGAAATGATTGCAGGCGGCCACACACGTGCAATGGTGGGAAACTTAAATGACGAACTTTAAAAATTAAACGGGCAAATCACTTAAAACCATTCTTTTTCTTGCTTTCCCACTACTTGCTTCAAATTTCCTTCGTTTTTTTTTTTTTAGAGAGAGAGAGAAAGAGCTTCCATTGTTGATCGTCTGAAACCTCCATTGCTGTTCGACCTTGTGCCGTCTTGTTCTTGCTCTCATCTTCTTCGCCACCTCCTGTGGTTGTTCTTCCACCATTGTCGTGCTCAGGCTCCTCTGACTCAAGGTTGTTTTTTGTTTGCTGTAACACTCTATCATGGCGTCTCAAAGTTACCCCACCATCTCTTCAACCAGTGCGCCACCTCCTACTACTGTTGCTACCACTACTGGTGCCTCTGCCTTGGACGCTGTCCGTCGTGAACAGTTAAGGTTTTATCGTCGTTCTCCCATTTTTGGCGAAGGTGATTGCTTTGCTGCTGCTTGCAAGACTGTCAATTTTGAATGCAAGTTTGAGTCCTTAGTGCTGGGTGACGAGGACGAAGAACCCTCGAAGTGGGGCTTTCTTCCTCCAGAGGGGACTCTCCGGTTTCGTCTGGAGCGAGGGGACTTCCAATGGTCCCAAATTGACTTCGAAGCACCAGGTGGTTCTCCTGCCCATTTTGCTGCTTGGAACTCTCACATGGTGAGTTCCTATGGTGATATTTTGAGTAAGATTGGCCTTCAACGGGCCAAATGGTTTGGTGAGTTTACTCTCTCCAAAAATAATGCTGCTCTCCCCATTCTTGTTTCTCGTTGGAACGTGACGACTCACACATTTATTGCTGCGTGGGGCGAGTTCACGATAACCCTAGAAGATGTCTGCGAACTTCTGGGGCTCGAAGCAACAGGTCATGAGCCTTATACCGATGAGCCTCTCGACGCCGAAGAGACTGCTGACCGTTTGGCGTTGGACCGAATATGCCGAAGTTGCATCGGTTCTTCAAACAAATCTACCTTCACTCCGTTGATTAACTATTTTTTCAAGGGTTCTAGTGAAGGTAGTTCTTCAATTTCAACGGATGCCCCTGGCCAAGGTACTTCGTTAGAGCTCCCCGCTTACATCCATGTGATTCTGTCCCGTTTTCTTTTGACGGGAAAACCAAACGATCAGCCCCGAAGGGACCTTATCAACATATCCCTTCGTTTGGCCCGGGGCATCAAACTTCCTTTGGCTGCAATTTCCCTAGGGTCCCTCTACACCTGGCTTGACAGAACGTTGTTCGATATGGAACGATCACTTGGCCGTTATAACCTGGCCAATTTTGCTAACAGCGTCCTTCTAACCAGCTTTCTTTACGTGCGCTTTCCTGTTGTGGCGGCCAAGGCCAACCGTCCTCCTTCTGGGGAAACCATTCTGCCCCCACGCTCTTATATTTATCACAAGAGGCAGAGCTGAAAAGAGCTAATCGCCTCAATTGATCGTTTTGAGGACTTTGTTATGAGGCCTTACGGAGAGGATGCCTTTGTTCATACTTGTGATTTCTTTCAGCACGAATCCAGGGTGGTACAGGTGGGGGTAGACATTGAAGATCCTCAGTTAGCCGTGGTGCTTCTCCTTTCTCCGGGGTATCTGCCTTCCTACACCGAGTGGGGATATTCCAGCGAACATTATAACCCCAATCGGTGTAGTCGTCAATTTGGGTTTGATCAGGGGGCTCCTCGCTCAGTTTTCCAATCCTCAAACCCGAAGGTTAGCTTTAGTGAGGCATGTTCCTTATTTTCCTCCACTGCTGCGTGGGGGATAAGTGAATCAATGGCTGGGAGAGTCACCATTCCCTCCAACAAGAGTCAAGGGAATGTGACTAGTCTATTTACCACGAAGTTCTGGCCGGGACAACTGGCTAAGATTTCTGAATTCATAGATGGCGAGCCTGTGTACCCTCCAGTTCTTTCATTTTCTGCGTTGGAGCTGGGACTCAAAGGCAACTCCGTTCTGGGGATTGAGTTCCCTCTAAGCAAAACCCCCAAGAGGCCTTCCGAAGAGCTACCTCCGTTATGCCCTATGACTCCCACTGCCATATCCAAAGCGAAAAGTGTTGGGGTATCCAGGAAGACTGCTCCTTCGACTGGAGCTACTGCTGATGAAGGGTCTTCGCAGCCGTCGACCAAGAAGGCCAAGAGTGGGGTGGTTTCCACGAAAAAGACAAAGTCCAAATCGTAGACTCCTGTGTCAGCCCTTCCCATAGCCTCCGTTCCTCCTCCCATGTCTCCTGAAAGGGCCGAGAGGTTAAGGAGGGAGGCGCAGGCCGAGGTAGATCGGGTGAATGCAGAGTTTCAACGGCGCGCTGTCGTCGTTCCTCCCTCAGTTGCCTTCCCCACGATCGTCGTTGATCCCACTGAGCCAGCTGCAAGGAGGAGAAAAAGTTCGAAGGTTCCTCAAGCCACTGGCAGTGACGTGACAAGGCTGAGGAGGAAGACTTTAGGTACCAAGTCCCAGCGGAAGCAAGTTTCCCCGGTGCAAGCTTCTCATTCTTCTTCCCAATCTGAGGTATGTACACTTATCTTGTTCTCTTTTCTTCTTTGGTTAGAGCAAGCCGGATTTGCTTATATATATTGTTCTTAACTACTTTGGTGCAGGGACTTAAAGAAACGGGGCCTCGTTCTCCTAGCCCCCCAAGTCCCCCCATTAGCCGTTTCGTGGGCGGTCGCTGTGGGGCCATCTCATCCGATACGACCCCATCCCGTTCGCCAATGACCGGGCTTACTTACGCCCGTCGTTCAATCTTACGACGGGCGAGGGAGGCAGTTGGGGAGGGTGAGGTTATAGAGCCCATGGATGTCTCTTTGCTACCAGAGACAACACAATCTGAGATGCCTACTCCAGTCCCCTCTGGCTCACTGGCTTCCTCTGAGACTGTTCTTCCCATCGTTCTGGTTGCTGCAGGTGATCCCGAGGTAATTGTTTGATATTTAAATTTGTCTGGTCTGGCGTTCCTTCTCTTTCACCCCGTTCTGTGCGCTGAATTTAGGATGTTGGTTGCCCTAGGTCGAAGTATCCTCGCTGCTAGCAGACATTCTTCGTCCAACGGTGCTGGCGAGACCTCTGACCACAGTGCCCATTTTCAACGTTCTGACTGAGGTAAGTTATTCTTGGATACATTTCGCCCTTTTTTCTGTATTTGTTCCTCTTTACTAACATTGGCTTTTATATTTCAGCTTTCTCCTGATCTTTCACCATCCTCATCTATTCCCGATGAACCCCTTGCTCTTGCTTTGGTACCTTATGTGGGCGAGGGAACTATGCCGATGGTTGAGGTTTCTGGGGCCAGAGACCCCGTTGAGGCTGATGAGGTAACAAGTCCCCTCCTAACAATTCCTGCCACTTTAACCTCCGTGATAACTCCCACTCCTTCCCCTGTTATGATTCAGGTACTTTCTAAATTCTTTATATAATCTCCACCTTATAACGGTGATTTAACAATGAAAACACTTGTTAAGATTTTTATATAATCTCCACCTTACAACGGTGACTTAACAATGAAAACACTTGTTAAGATTTTTATATAATCTCCACCTTATAACGGTGACTTAACAACGAAAACGTTTGTTAAGATTTTTATATAATCTCCACCTTATAACGGTGACTTAACAAATGAAAACACTTGTTAAGATTTTTATATAATCTCCACCTTATAACGATGACTTAACAATGAAAGCACTTGTTAAGATTTTTTTATATAATCTCCACCTTATAACGGTGACTTAACAATGAAAACACTTGTTAAGATTTTTATATAATCTCCACCTTATAACGGTGACTTAACAATGAAAACACTTGTTAAGATTTTTATATAATCTCCACCTTATAACGGTGACTTAACAACGAAAACGTTACAATCTCACTGTTTCTTATATCTCTTCTCAGGTTGCTCAGGATGATTCCTCACCAGCTCTTTCACTTATAGGCGCACCACGTCAGGAACCTGCTGTTTCGGAAGAATCTGACCAGGCTGACCAAGGTTCCACGACTGGTGTTGAGGCCGAAAGTGAGTCTGGGTGCGAATTGCCTCTCCCTGACTTAACTCCTCCTGCCTTTTGCCTAATGGTGCTTCACAATTCTCCCCAAATGCCTGTGAGCCATCACTTGGTGATTGAGCAGTTGGTGAACCATCACCCCGAGATGAGTTATCGACTGCAAGGCATGGCGATCGTTGTTGCTGAGATTGCCAATACTCCCACTTCCCGTGTAACCCGAACCCTCATTAATCAGTTTCTGGGTTTTCTGAAGGAATTGGGCCGTGACGGTTTCCGTTTCGACTGGCTTATGGCGTATTTGAAAACTTTGAAGAGCCAGCAGCTGATCGGTCAGAGGGAACTGTTGAGGAAGCATCAGGAGGACCAACGGGCTGAGGAAGTTAAGTTAGCTGAGCTGGCACCTCTTTTGGAATCGGCGGATGAAGAAATAAAGAATGCCAAAGAGGCTCTTCGTTTGGCCAAACTGAAACGGGAGAGACTTCTTATTGAACGCGCCCAGGTGCAAATCAGGCTAGAGGTTGCTGTCAACGCTCAAAGCTCGTTTGCGTCAGCTTCTTTGGGCCTTCCTGGGGATTTTTTCTCTTCCCCAGACCTATGGTTCCTTTTAGGGTAGCAAGCTCTTGTATATATTTTCCTTCTTCGTCCATTTATGTAATTCTTGGGCAATAGTTCCCAATTTTTTTGTAATGCTCTCTTGTTTATTGAATGAAAGAAAGTATATTTTCCCGTTTTATCTTTGAGTTGTGACTGCTTTCATATCGGTGTCTATACTTCACGTCATCAATAAAACTTGTATATTCATAATCAAAGACTAGATACATCGATGGTACAAACTTAATTGTTTACACATGATAGACTTTCGACCATTTATTATTAATTTTGAATGGCTTGTCTTCCTCCAACTTAGAAATTAGGCAATAACCTGAATCATGAGCTTCCTTTACGACGAAAGGTCCCTCCCAATTGGCTGCGAATTTTGGCAAGGGAAGTCCCCTAATGTGTTTCACCGCTGCTTTCAAAACGAGATCCCCCTCTACGAACCTCCTTGGTCTTACCAGGTTGTCATATGCCCTAGAGAGCTGCCTCGTATACATTTGAAAATGTTGCATTGCGTTGTCTCTGTGTTCATCCAATGCCTCGAGCTGCACATGCCTGTTCTGAGGGAGCATGCTACTCCGCAAGGCGTATCGAGCAGAGGGAACCTCCAACTCCACTGGAAGGATTGCCTCAGCCCCGTAGACAAGGGAGAACGGAGTGTACCCTGTGGGCTTCCTCTTTGTCATTCGATAGGCCCACAACGCTGCTGGTATCTTGTCATCCCACGATCCTGGAAAGTCCTCCATTGTTTTAGCCAGGATATTAACCAGAGTTTTGTTAGTTGCCTCGGCCTGACCGTTCCCCTTCGGGTATGCCACCGTTGAAGTGTGATGAACGATGGAATACGTGTCTGTAAGGATCGTTACTTCTGAGTTGACAAAGGGAGTCCCATTATCTGAGAGAATGACCTTTGGGATCCCAAAACGGCAAATGATATACTCTCTGATGAAGCTACTCACTACCCCAGCCGTTGCCCTTCTGAGTGGTATTGCCTCAGCCCATTTTGTAAAGCACTCTGTTGCTACCAGTATCCATATCTTGCCCCTTGACAAAGGGTGTATCGCCCCCACGAGGTCGAACGCCCAAGTGTGGAAAGGATAAGGCGTTGCCAAAGAATGTAAGTCCACCGATGGGGCATGGATCATATTCCCATGAAGTTGGCAAGCTTTGCATTTTTGAACAAATTTGGCTGAGTCTTTCTCCATCGTTGGCCAATAATATCCCAACGTCATCAGCTGATCATATAACTTGGCCCCTCCTATGTGAGCTGGGTCATGGGCTTGTTTGAGGACCTCAGTTGCCTCTTCTTTCGTGATACAACGCAATGGCTTGTTGAAGTACCCCCTTCGATAAAGCTGCCCTTCTTGGATATAGAACCTTGGGGCCCTTCGCTTCAGTCCCATCGCATCCACTTTCTCCGTTGGGGCAGTTCCATCTTGAATAAAGTCGATATAGGGCTGCCTCCAGTCTGTTTGGGCTTCTATGAAATGGCACTCAGCTGCTTCGAAAAATAGCTGATACTTATCACAATTCCGTTGTAGTTCTGCCGCATCCTGTTTCATTCTAGGCCAGAAATATCCCCCTCTTTGAATTCTTTTATAGAGGGGTATCTCAGTCGTTTCGCAATGCTCCTCATGTGTTCTCTTCAACCTCCGCTCTGCTTCCTCTGGCCCAATGCATCTTGATAACCATCCCCCTGCATTTCTGTAGTAAAGATTTCCCTGGTTTGTAAAGTATTGGGCTAACTCTCTTAGTCCCCTAGCTCCTTCGCCAGACTCCAGTTGCTTCCTGATCTCTCCTCTCCAATCCGCGTCTCCCTCCATCGGTAGTATTGACTGCACCACCGAAGGAGCTATTCTTCGTTGGATCGTAACGATAGTCGTATCGCTCCTCATGACCATCTTTTGAGCAATAGTGGCATAAGCGTCTGGATGACGGTTCATTGTTCTGGGGTGTCTTCTGATTTTGGTCCGATGGAACTGGCTGAGGAGCCTTTGAATGATCGTTCTGTACGGTGCCAAACTCATGTGTTTCAACGCATATTCTCCATTAACTTGCTGAATTACCAAGTTCGAGTCACCTTTGATGCAGAGAGAACGAACTCCCCTTCGAAGAGCCTCCAGCAACCCTAGCACTAACGCTTCGTATTCTGCTTCGTTATTGGAGCAAGGGAAATCTAGTTTGTAGGAAAGGAAAATTTCCTCCGTTCCTTTAGAAAGGATGACCCCTGCCCCTCCTTTTTTCTCTGCCGAAGACCCATCAAACTGCATCGTCCATTCCTCATCGGTTGCATCAAGATAGTTGGCCTGCAAGTCGTCTCCCGAAATGTCTTCTTTAGGTGGTTCAAATGCTCCAGATGGAAAGATTGCCAACAGATCAGCATACGCCTGGCTCTTGATGGCACGAGGAATCACACACTTTAAATCATATTCGGAGAGAATAAGGAACCACCTAGCTGCCCTGCCAATCAAGATAGTTCTAGCCAACAAATACTTAATAGGATCACATCTAGTTACAATATGAATTGTAAAAGACAGCATATAATGTCTAAGTTTTTGTGCTACAAAGACTAAGGCAAAACAATGCCTTTCTAGGCTGCTATATCTAATCTCTGGCCCATGTATGATCCTGCTGAGGTAATACACCGACCGTTCTTGCCCGTCAATCTCTTGTGCCAGCAAGGCTCCAACGGACCTTGTAGTTGAGGTGAGGTACAGCTGCAACGGTACTCCTGCCTGCGGAGGAACCATGATTTGTGGTGAAACGAGAAACTTCTTCAACTCATCGAGAGACTCCAGGTGGTCCTTTTCCCATCTGAACTTTGTGTTCTTTCGCAGCAACTGCATCAACAGGTGTGTTACCTCGGCCAATCCTAGTACAAATCTTCTGAGGTAGGAGACTTTTCCGAGGAAGCTTTTTAGCTCCTTCGCCGTTCTTGGGCACGACATTTCTAAGATCGCGCGTTGTTTATCCTGGTCCATCTGAACCCCTTGTCGATCAACCACAAAGCCTAGAAACTTCCCGCATGTTACTCCAAAGACGCACTTCAATGGGTTCATCCTTAATTTATACTTCCTACATTGAGTAAACACCTTCTTTAAGTCGTTTAGGTGGAACTCCTCCTTCTTCGATTTGATGACCAAATCGTCCACATAGAATTCTACAAATTTGTGGAAGAAATCGTGAAAAATGGCCATCATTGTTCTTTGATAAGTAGCCCCCGCGTTCTTAAGTCCAAACGCATTACTTTGTACATGAAATTGCCCAACGGGGTTCTGAATGCCGTTTTTTCTGCGTCTGCGGGGTCCATCTTGATCTGGTTGTACCCTACGTACCCATCCATGAAGCTATACATCTCATGCCCAGCCGTGGCATCTATCAAGCTATCAATGGAGGGTAGAGGGAACTCATCTTTGGGGCAAGCCCTGTTCAAATCTCTAAAATCCACACAGAGCCTTATTTGATTCTTGTCCTTCTTTCCTACTGGCACAATGCTAGATAGCCAAAGGGGATGCTGTATTGGTTTGATGAATCCTGCTGCCAACAAACGTTGAACCTCTTCCTTAATCTTTAAGTCCAACTCAGGTTTGTAAGTCCTTGTTGCCTGCTTCACCGGGATGGCTGAAGGCATCACATTTAGCTTGTGGCAGCTCACTTCCTCATCTAGCCCTTCCATTTCGGTATACTTCCATGCAAAGACATCTATGAACTCCCGGATTAGCCCAACCAAGGCTTCTCGTTTCTCCTTACCGAGATCCTTCGCGATGAAGATGGGCCTTGGGTCTTCCCCTTCTCCTTCCAGGTTCAACTGCTTCAACTCTTGTGCCTGGGGCTTTGGTTGATTTGCCATGTAATCTGGTTCTTCGGTGACCTCCTCCACGAACTCCTGTATGTTGGAGTTATCTATCACCATACACTGTCCCTGTTGATCCACCAAGAAACACTCATATAACGGGTCAGCCCCATCCTCGGTCTCTCCGGCCGCCCGCTCACATCGTTATAAACGGTATACCACCTTCCCCTCTTCAGTGACCACCTTCTTATATTTCCTGTTGGTAGTTGTTGCCACGGCCTTCCTCTTCCTCTCTCTCGAAGCTTCAGCGATTCTTCCCCCTGAAAAGCGACTCAGCACGCTTTGCCGTTGGACCTCATGCTCCACAGGATCCACTCTAAGCCTTACTTTGTTTTTGAGCTGCTTCGTGGTACTTTGGGGTCGAGGGATCACCTGATGGGTTTCTTCGGCCCTCACCCCTTCGTTACCCGCGGCTTCTTTACTTTGCTCGTTCAGAGGACCCATTCTATCTCTGATCGAAGGAACCCATTTCCCCTCCATTCTTCTCGTTAGGACTCGAGCATCCTCCTCCAACTCTGTATAAAAGGCCGCATCTACAAAGTGAGCTTCCTCGATAGCAAAAGACCTTTTTGTAGCCCTAATGGTCACTTTTGTTCCTTTGACATTTGCCTTGGCGCATTGATGATATGTTGAAGGAACTAAACCTTGATTGTGCATCCACACTCTTCCTATTAGTAAATGATAGGAAGTTGCACTTTCTATTACATGGAACTTGATGTGGGAACTCAGATTTCCCATTACAATTCCCACATTCACATACCCAATGGATTTGGAAGATTGGTTGTCATACCCTGAGATTACCAGAGGCATGGGGACCAACCTTTCTTCTGGGATATCAGTTACGTGGAAGGAGTTGATCGGCATAATGTTGATGGAAGCGCCCCCATCCATAAGCGTTCTTGCAAAACTAACCCCATTGATACTGGCCGTCACATACAAGGGCCTGTTATGAGGGAACCTTACAGCTCTATCTGCGTCGCTGAAGGTCACCTCTGATAGGAACTTTTTTACCAGCCTCGCCATGGGTCCCCTCCATTTCAACGAGGGAACCGCGTCCTTCTTCGTGATGTCTAGGATCGCCTGAGTTATTTTCAGTCTGCTCTCCTTTGGTATCCCCACTTGATCGAAGAACCAAGCGAATTTTGGGGATTTTGAAACTGCGCTGTATTCAACGACTGCCTCCATTTCCTCGCCTTCAACGCTGTATATGTCTTCCACGTCTTTAGCGCTTGCTTCATCGTAAGCTAAAATTACGTTAGCCATTCCTGTGGTGCAATACTCCAGAGTTTCTTCGAATTCTCTTTGCCTCATTGTTGACCTTCCTTCCCCTCTTTCCGCCTCATCGTCGTAGGCCGTCACCAAGTTGGCTCCATGCGCTGGAAGCGGGTTGTTGTTAACGTTCTGTGGGGGGATCTGCAGCGTCCCTGCCTTCATGTACTTGTCAATGATTCTTCTCAGTGTGAAGCAGCTCTCTGTCGGGTGCTGGATTTTTCGATGAACCTGACAATACCTAGGATCTGCCCTTGTTGTGTCATCGGGTTCTTCCGAAGGAACGCCTTTTGGTAGGTAGACCGTTCCACCTTGGACCATGGCGTTGTAACAACTCACCGCCTCTTCTATCGTGCATGGTAATGGTGGTGGGTCTTCCCTATCCCTTCCGAACTTCCTTTTGTTGTCCTTCTTCGCCGCCTTACCCCCATCCGTTCCTTCGGTGTATCCCACTCGTGGGGGTTGAGGCCTTCCTCCCCCAGGTTGTATCGGTTGCCTGAATATCATAGGCACCGCCACCGGGTTTGGTCGTACGACCAATGAGATGTTCCTTGCAGATTTTAAGAACGCCGAAAAAGTTCCCTCGCGCGTCTCATTGATAAGATGGCAGATGTATTCCGGGAGTAGTCCTTCGGCACAGATTTGTAATAGTTTGGACTCCTTGGCCTCCTCTCTCACATCCAGAGACCTTTCCCTGAACCTCCGAACGTATGCCACCACGTCTTCTCCTGGTCGTTGCTTCTCTCTCCCTAGTTGGGTCAGAGTGAATTCATCCTCTGCTAGAAAGAACTTTTGGACAAACAGCACGTGCATCTCTTCCCACGTGAAAACACTTTTACGGGCCAAATGAGAATACCACGTGTATGCTTTATCGGTTAGGGATTTGGAAAACTCCCTCAACCTGAGCTTCTTGTTGTTGCAATGCGCCCCCAGGTGCTCAACAAAACGTTTAATGTGCTCTTTCGGATTCCCACCCTTCCCTGTGTATTTTTCAAAGATGGGGGGAATATAATCCCTAGGGTAAGGCTCATCGTTGTATTCCTGAGGATAAGGTGTCCTAAAGTCGTCATAGACTGAAGCTACGTCGCCTATAGACTGTGAGGAAGCCTGCACAAATTTTAACATCTCCTTTTGCATTTCTCTCCTTATTTCCTCCATGGGCGATGGGGCAACGACCAATGGGGGTGTTGGCTGAATGACCGTTATAGTTGTAGCCATCGTTACAGCTGGTGCCGTTGATACTCCGGAGATTCCCACCGCCGGATTCACGACGGAGGGTATGCTTACCGGAGCTGCTCCCGTTGTACCTGCGCCTGGTGGAACCGTTGGAGCTGCCCCTGGTGTTACGAAGGAGTTGGCTTCGAGTCCTCCCAGCACCGTTGAAGCTGCAGGCGTTTGCAAAAACTCATAGAACTTGCTCATAAGGAGGGTCATTTGGGCAGATCCCAGCCCAGCGCTCGTGGAAGCCTGCGTCACTCCCGGAACGCCTGTTGTTGCCTGAACTGGGGGCACTTCTATTCGAGGAGCTCCGCTCCTTAAAGCCTCCAATTCTACCGCTGCTTGCTCTTCACTGTGTTAGATATCATCAAAGTTGAGCCTTCGATTAACGTTATCTTGCGCCATACCTCTCCCTTAGAAGAATGCCTCCCCAGCGGAGTCGCCAAATGTAAGAGGGTAGTTTAGATAAGATGGAGGCGTAACCCCTTTTAAGTATGGTGATGACAAGGTTAGTTAGAAACGCACTAGTGATTTAGCCACAAGACACAAAGAGCAGTTTGGAATGTATGGAACCCGTCTTATACTCACAAATCTCTCGTGTATAACTCACAATATAATAAAGAACTTCAGAAATAACTTAGCTAGAGGGAGAGAGAAGTAAGCATCTTAGATACACCTTGGTAGGCAGGCAAAAAATACTAAAACTCTCAAGGATCTCTGTTATGTATTAAAAGCTTCGTAATAAATGACAAAAAATGGTGGGTGGCAGAACTCTCTGGTTCTTTTTAATGAAATCTCTCTCTCTAGTAAATAAATTTCTCTAGTAATAACTTTTGAGCTCTCAAAAGATCATGCCCTCCTCAAAGGTGGTTGGGGTCCTTAAATAGCCCCCCATACCAACCTCGAGGCAACTCAGTCATTAAAGACTATGAAAGACATCCCTCATACTTTATGTCACAACATTAAATGCCTGATGCACTAGTTGTCTCCTACATCATAAACATTAAATGCCAAGACATGCCTTTTGCCTAACCACTGTATGTCAGGGGGTTGTTGTTGCAGAGGTGGCTCACCAACTATCTGACAACCCCAAATACCACGGTGGTTTACTCAAGTGCATGTCTGACATTGTTTATAAGGCTAGTGACATCACCCACAGTAGATGTGACTTTTAAGTAGAGGGTTGTTTGGTTCATAACTTAATGCCCGATGGAACTCCAAGCTGCTCCGCTTGAGGTTCCACGGTCAGGGTCCTTCGGTGTTTTACCAGGTGTATCTAGGATGGTCAGGACAAGCCCCAACGGTGCCCCACTTCTCAATCCTCCAAACCAAATCCCTCTAAAGTTCCCACGGTGAGGTTGTTCGATAGAGCATGAAAGCTCTCCCAGGCCCTGCCAAGCCTGGTCTCTTGCGAGTACCGTTCGACCTCACGCCCATTCATTATTCTCGTTACAACATTACAGTCGTTACAACTCGTAGTAAATATAAACAAAGCTATAATAGGGCAAAGTAACAATAAGCTAAAGTACGAGTTGCCACGCCAAGCTGCCTCACCAAGATGCCACGCTTGAGTTGCCACGCTGAGCTGCCTCACCAAGATGCCACGATTGAGTTGCCACGCTGATCTGCCTCCCCAAGCTGCCACGCTTGGCTGCCTCACCAAGATGCCACGCTTGAGTTGCCACGCTGATCTGCCTTCCCAAGCTGCCACGCTTGAGTTGCGACGTTGAGCTTATCCTCAGAACACTGTTGCTAATTGGTGGATTATCCCTAATCCCAGGATTACCTTCAGGCCCCCTCTACATAATTTATGAATAAATGTTTCAAAGTTTTCTTGTGAACAATTGAGATTCTATAAAATTGGACATTTGTTGAAGTGTTGAAAAACATAAATGTCCTTTAGTCTTGAAAATTGTATTTTTCAAGTATCATAAAATTTCTAAAGTAAATCATATGTTAGACCCATTTAATAGGATTCTTGGACTTAAAATCCATCTTCTCATACTTATAAACTTGTGGTATTTTGAGGTTGAATATATAAATAAGTTTCATTAGTGTTTTATTGGGTTTAAACATGAAATAAAGAAAGTACAAATTTTAGCTCTTAAGGTGTGTGAAAAGGGTGTTGAAAATCTGAAAAGTGTAACGTTTCAAGACTATATGAATTAATAAAGAAAACTGTATTTTTCTTACAAAATATTCTTAGATGTTCAATGAATTCTTGGAAAAGCAAGTAATGAAATTAAAAGGTTTCCAACTTGAGAAGAATGTTACTCCAAAATGCTAAGAAAGTGTTAATGTGTTAAAACACTTAAGAAGTTAGTGTGAATAACTTAATGGAATTTTAGGAAATAACACTTGTGAAAATAGAGTAAAAGACAAGTTTGGAAACAAATAGGTAAAATGATAATTTTACATAAAGCGGAATATTTTTTATGGAATAAAAATGTTGGAAAATTGTTACACAAAATGAACCTAAATGAACTTGATTTTGGGATAAAATCAATGTTAGAGTAAAAAGGACATGAATAATGATTTTTAAGGTGTAATACAAGTTGGGGTGAAGTCTCGAGTTTTTAGCTTTAACCGAAAGAAAGGAAAAGAGGAAATAATGTGGACATTTGCAAAATCTTAAAACACATTAATAAGGATTCGGATGATACCAAAAATAATTGAGGAGGGCCGGAGCTCTTGGGTGAAAGACCCAAAATCACTGGCCCGAGCATATAGCAGCATAGCCGACGATGTGGAGCCCATTAAAATATGTGGATATTGGAAGATTTTTAGAAAAAAGATAATAAAAATGGAATTTGTCAAGAAATGGGTCATGTGTTGAATATATGGAAATCCAGCCTAACTTGAATGTATTAATAAATGTTCCGACAAAGGGTAAAATGGATAAGTAATGTGAAAATTTATTAATGTCCATAAGGTAAAGTAATGGTAAAGTGGGGTGATTAAATGGGTGGTTGAGTAACTTAAGTAGGTTTAACCAATAATTAACACAAGGGTTGTCTAAGAAAGGTTTTCAAAGGAAAAATAAGCACTTTTTAACATGATAATTGCTTGCGTTGAAAGGGTGATTTCCGATGAAAATATTTATGTGGATTGTTACGAATAAAGTGGGTAATTTCTATGAGAAAAATATTTTTTCTTAAACAAAGTGTATTTGTTTAAAGTCTTTAACTGGGTGTGTTAAATCATGGAATGAATGTTAAGAAAAATGGAACTATTTATAAGATTAAGGTGAATTCATCGAGGTAAACAACGTTTTTGGAATACAAATAGTTTCATGCACATAAGTGTGTGTGTGTGTGTGTGTGTGTGTGTGTGTGTGTATAAGATAGTTGTATGTGCACGTAGATATAATGTGTTAGTATTTTATTTCCGCCGTTCGATTCTATACTGCATTCTTGTATTTCCCACTGGGAATTTGGCTCATTCCCTCATCTTTATTATGACAAGTTGCTTGCGGTTACTTATTTTGATAGCGTTATACATGTTAGTATTCTTTTTATTTTACGTTAGTAGCTTTGTATGCTTGAATTTCGGGGACGCTTCCCATAAATCCCTCACGTAGTTTCATTTAAAATAGAAATCGAATGTTAAACAAGTGTAATGATAATTAAATAAAACTAGACTAGCAACATTATATAGTTTGTTTCATTGAACTTCACACCTAATGCTCGGGTCGGGTCGGGTTGACCACAGGTAACCCATAAATAAGGGTTGGGGGTGTTACACAACTACTACTAAATTATTTCTTAAAAATTATTTTTCATAACTCAATGTCACATGTGCAATGCAAGTGTGCTCAACTAGTAAGTTAAAGCATAAATAATACCTTTTGAAGCAAATCACTATGTATTTTGGAAAAGTGTTTTGGATTTTAGTGAACAAGCAAAAAAATTAACAAAATTGCAATATAAGTAAATACTCTTTCCATCCTAAATTAATAGTCTTTATTTAAAAATGATAATTTTTTAAGACATACTCAATCAACAACCCAAATCTAGACATCTCCATTATAGTAGAATTTGGTTCATTGGTTACATCTAAAAAAATTGAGTTATTCAATTTAGATGTCCCAAAATGAAAAAGTATGATTATTAATTTAGGACTGAGAGATTATTAATGTTATTGGCAGTGGGAACCCATTATCAAGGTATGATTATTAAAATAACTTGAGAAACACCTGAAATGCCATAGGGTTTTTTTCTCTTATCTTCTTTTCTTTCTTTTAAGACTTTTTTATTTCCTAATCGCTAAAACATCATGCTAAAATGTATTAAGATTATATTACATATGAGGACATCTTTAGATATTTATGGCATGTTCTAATCACAATGCTTCATAATCTCTCACTTGTGCCATATAGGTCATTATGATATTAGACATCATAATGTCTTAAGAGAAAGAATTGACTATTAAGATTTGTAAGATATATATTGTCCACTAAAATCATAAAAAGGGAGTTTAATAAATTTTGATACAATATTAATGAGTTTTGTCAATAAATTTATGATTATGATGAGAGATCAAAATATTATTTGAAAGAAATATGTCCAATCATAAAAAGGAATATCATATATCATTTAAAAAAAACACCCTTTTCCCACCAAAGGGAATATTATTACCTTTAAGAGGATATTCTAATATACTAAATATCGAAAGGAATACAAATACCTTTTAAAGGTGATTATTATATATTGAAAGGTTATTTAACCAACTTAAACTAAAATCTCTCACGATCATGTTTAGATACATATTTGCAAGAAAATTGAAATCATTGAGGAAAAACTAAAATGGTGACTCGATTCCTAAGAACATAAAAAAATATTATTTTCAATTCTATTTTGTTTTGTAAAGAATCCTTGAATCAAATTTAAATATTTTTCGTAGCACCCTAAGTTTAATTATAAACATATTCAACTCAAATACGAAAAATTCTTTTCGAACCATACATTACTTTTCACACAGTCTACCTTAACACCATAATATTCTTGAATATGTTACATAATATGCACATACTAGTGTGAAAATAATAGCTCATATATAAAATTAAGCTCTAACATCATTAGTGTCAATGTGGAAAATCATTTGCCATTACACCAAAAGACAAAAAAAGTCACCTTTTTTTAACCAGCCTTCTCTCTCTTATCGTCTCAACATCCTCTCTCTGATTTATGCATATATATATATATATATATATATATATATATATATAGAGAGAGAGAGAGAGAGAGAGAGAGAGAGAGATGTATTTCTTGAATATGTGTTTGTTTGTTGTAAAATAACTGTATTTACATATATAAATTGATATTATTAGAACATAACTTGTGCAAAACCTAGGTTTAGACAATTTGACTTTGATATTGTATACGTTGATTAGGCTTTCTACATGATAATGTTTCAATATTTTTATTAAACATGATATGTTGTTAAGTATATTGCGCTTGTGTTCGAGTTAACTAATGATTCAACTACTCACGGGGATAAACTAACTTTTGGAAACAACCCTTTTGTTCACACATAGTAGTAACGAATCATACAAGTTGTTATGGGGTATACTCTATAAAAAAAAGAGTGGGTATATGAGAGAAATATACTCAAGGATGTGTACCGTAGAAGTGCTACTGAGTTTGTAAAGTTAGCAAAGAGGTATCTCAATGATGAACATTTTCTCTGTCCTTATGCATAATATAAAAATGGGAAAATGTTTAAGTAGAAAACGTTGAATAACATATTCTTATATGGGGTATACAAGATGATTATTAGGCGTGGGTTTTTCGTGGGAAAATACATTTTCCATTTGTCCCCGAATAACCTCCACTACAACCGTTATGTAGGATAGTAGCGGAAGGGTAGGAGGATCCCCCCGTAGAGCATAATATGTTAGATGATCTAATATATAGTTCTTATGGAGTTCATATGGTGGAAGAAAATGAGGATTCTTATAAGTAAGACAATGAATCTTATGGTTGAGGTTCTAGTGCTCATGACGGTGTTGGGATAAACCTTGATGATTGATGATGCTAAGAATCAGCACCACCAGGTAAGGTGTCTTCAAGCTCAATATAGGAATAACAATGGCGGCACAGTTATATAGAGAGATAAGAGAATGAGATGAGGATAAGAGGAATTAACACCGGAATATAAGTGGTTCAGCCAATCCGGCCTATGTCCACTGTGAGTGTGTGAGCAATATCACTGAATGAAGGCACTAATGTCCATGGATACAATCTCTCAGGCTTTCTCTCTCTACTGTATATTTAGACAAAGTTTTAGCTAGGGTTGAATAATTGGATCCTTTTGCAAGGTAGGGGATGATCCCTATATATAGTGCCTAGGGGGTGTAGTGTACCCCCCATGCATGTAATGAGCATGTGTGTAGTTGCCTCACCAATGTGGGAGTTCCATCTGTCACTGTCACATGTAAGTAATAATGATGAAATATTCTCCCCACATGTGGAGGATAATCTTGTTACAACTGATTTGTGCCCAGGTGTCCTTATCCAAATGTCAACAGATGCTCGGCCACCATATTGGTGCATGACCTCGGCATGGGAGAGGCCGAGCTGTAAAGGTTTGATGTTCATTCAATCCGAGATGTGTCATAGTGAGTCTCGGCCTGATCTCAGCCGAGACATTATGCTAGGGTCGGCCCCAGCCGAGGTTGGACATATAGCGCTCTGATGATTACTAATGCTTCTTGTCACCTCGGCCCAAGCCGAGGTAGGACTGGTTCCATGTTGAAGGTTACCAAGGCTCCTTGTCACCTCAGTCTATTCTCGGTCGAGGTTGCTATACCCAGGTATATGAGGGTGTTGTTGATGCCTGCGATGCGCGTAGTGTCCCTTGGAAATGTAGGTGATAGTGTCGGCCTGGGCCGACCCTGGTCCGTCCGAGGGGTGATATCATGGGCCCATGGCCTACATAGGGTCGATCAATGTCTCGGCCATCATCTCGGTCGAGGTTGGTGTCTCTGGGCCGAGGTTACACTTGGGGCATATCAATCACCCCCCAGCCCTTAGTCATATGCGAGAGCGAGTGGCTAGGGGATTACTTGCACCTCCGAGGCCTGTCCGTCCCAAGCTAGTACCGTCATGACACCTATCCCCTAGCACATGGCCAGGGGATTACTTGGCTGGCGTGCACTGTCCTTTGGGATTCCCAAGGCAATGATGGGCCTTGGGAATCGTGGACATGTACTTAAGGGTTTGAACCCTTCCTTTTCTCTTTCTTCTCCATTTTCCCTCGTGCACACAACTGTTCTTGCGATTTCTTGCTGCGACTCTCTCTCTATACAACTTCTTCAATCAGCGCTCTTCTGTAGAGTTTTCTTGCGAGTTTTCTTCGTTTCATCCATCGATTCATCTTCAGGTACTTCTTTCTTTCCATTTCCATTGTTTTTGGCTTTCGGTTTGCATTTTCCGGCGAAGTTCTAAGTGTTCCGGTGAGCTCCATTGTCTCAGGCGAACTGGGTTTTCTTTAGATTTCCAAGTTTGATCTTTAAACTCCTTTATTTTATAAGTCAATCGTGTTTATAGTTTTAGGAGTTTTTCCCAAGTTTAGGGTCGTCCTTTGATGCTCAGACCATTATACCAGCTTCTTGAGGATTTCCCCTCTCTTAGAGAGAAGACTCTAGAAAAAATTAGGCAAATAGAGAGATCTCAAGAGGAAGCTCGTAGGTCACAAGAGTTTCCTATTAGACCCTTGTTTCCACCACCTCTGAGCGTTATATATCCTGACCCCTCGGAGAATTTCTATTATACAGGGGTGCCTGCTGATCCAACTCCTATGTCTGAGTCTGAAGCTTCTACCTCAGACCCCATGTCAGTGGACTCCTTCCAGGAAGCTATGGATTTCACACATCGGCCTGATCAGGCCCCCGATCAGGCCGAGGTATCCAGCCGAGCTTCATCCCATATTGGGTCCAGCACCTCAGCCTCTTCTTCAGAGGAGAAGGTAATTGAGCCGAGTGTGGCTGTTCCACCCATTCTTGATGCCATCCCCCTGTTGTCCGTCACAGAGGAAGAGTTCGCTCAGAGATTCCCTAGTAACCCATCTACATCAGCTCCGGCCAACGTTGAGCTTGATGATGATGATGAAGATGCCGAAAGCGATGTTGATACCTCTGAGGCGGCCGAGTTCGAGAGCACAGTCACTGAGGTTGATCTTCTGTGCTTCAAATACTTGTACTCCATCAGTCCTTCCATCAAATTAAGGAGACCTATGAGGGAAGAGAGGGCCTATCATGGCCGAGATGGGGAAATCTGCTTGTACGAGCAGATGTTTAAGTTAGGGTTTCGCCTACCCATTCATCCCATTATCAAATCCATTCTCTCTTACATCAACTTGGCCCCCTCACAGCTATCTCCCAATGCTTGGAGAGTCATCATAGGGGCTATTATTCTATGGAGGGCAGTTCACCACTCTGACCTCCCAGTTCAGGTCTTTATTGGTTGTTATGTCCCAACCTCGGCCAAAAATCATCCGAGCTACTATCATTTTGTGGCTCGGAGGCCTGAGAAGAAAATGCTCCAGGTGACTCAGACCTCTAATCATAACTGGAAGCCCCGTTATTTTTTCGCCTCAGGGCCATGGGAATTTAGCCCATGTGTTCCCTCATCCACACTGGAGCCGAGGATTCCCCTCAAATGGGGTAAGGTCTCAATGTCTTCCAGGGCCGACCCTGGTCTAAGTCTTCAGAATATGCAGAAGGTGAAGGCCCTGCAAGACCTAGGGGCACATGGTCTGTTTGTAAAGTTCGAACATTTGCTGACCCCCCAATATCTCTCGGGGACGAGCCTTGGTGGAAGTCCCCTTGTTGATTTTGGTAAGAATTTTTATTTTAAGTCTAATCTCTGAACTCATTCATATCTGATTTTTGACCCATATCTTCTAACTTTTGCAGAGCGACCGCAAGACATCCCAGACGACCTGTGGGAGATGGAAGCTCCGAGATTGGCGAGGCTTGCAAAAAAGGCTGGTCTGAACGCTCCTCCCTCGGCTCCCACAACATACAAATCTCAGGCCTCAAAGAAGAGGGACCCTGAAGACCATCCCTCTGAGGATCAGAGGCCGACAGTGAGGCAAAAGAAGGCTTCAGATGCTGCACTTCCAATTTCTTCGGCCGACATCCAGACGGCTCGTTTGGAGCAGCTGAAGTTAACGGATAGTGTGGTCGGCCACAGCAGGCAGGCCATGGACGCACTCGCCTATGTAATGACTGAGGCCGACAAGCGTTTCTATAGAGCCATGGACACCTCCCTGCTGGTTGAGTTCGGCCTTCATAGAGCCGTCCAGGTATGATTTGTTCCTTTGTCAAATTTTTATAAGTGCAACATCTGACTTTTCTCCTGCTTAAACTCTTAATTAAATGTGCAGGGAGTGACTGCCATGTATCAGCTATCAAACTAGGCTATGAGGAAACTGCCCCTCATCCAGAGGGGGCAGGAGTCCGAGAAGGTTGAGAGTGCCCTGAATGCTAAGGTTGACCGCCTGAAGTCAGAGCTGCAGAACTCTGAAAATAAGGCTAAGGGGTTGGAAAAGGACATGTCTGTGCTCGTCAAGGACCATGCAAGAGCCCTGAAGGCAAAAGATGATGCCCTTCAGCAGAAGGTCAGCGCGGCTGTCAAAGCTGCCCTTGAAGATGCCACTCCCAAAATAATTTCTGAGTATAAAGGCTCAGACGAGTTCATTGGTTTTGGCTTTGAATATCTTGAAAGAGGTATCAAGGCCACTACCAGATGGGCTGAAGTCCGAGAGAAGGAGGTTGGCACTCTAAAGGCCTCTGACTTTGTGGGTCTCGGCTTTGCCGACTCTCAGTTCGCACATGCTCTTCAAGAGGTAGAAGACGAGGCTCCTACCCCTGTTGAGACTGCTACCCTAGGAGGAACTGAGGTCGGAGGGGTAGACCCTACTGATGACGTGGCCGAGGTGACTAATGCTGATCAAGTCAACCCAGCCGAGACTGTTAATGTTCCCCCCTCAGACCTTTAGTCTTTTTTTTAACTTGTAATTTGTAATACCTCGGTACTTTATAAGGAATATTTGATGGTCAGCCTCTGAATGCTATATGATCTTTTCCTTTTTTTGAATGTCAATCTCTTCTATTATTTTGTTGTGTTCTTGTTTATACTCAATAATTATGGCCTCAGGTTTCTTCACCACTGAATTGTAATTAAGCTCTGAGGTCATCACCTAAGACGTTAGCCTCATAATAAATTTCACCAAATTAATGATGTTAAGGGTCTGAGGTCATCTGTTAGGGTGTTTGAGCTCAGACCTCGTCACCATCGAGTGATGTTATGAAGGTCTGAGGTCATCACCTAAGACGTTATCCCCATATTAAACTTCACCAAATTAATGATGTTAAGAGTCTGAGGTCCTCTGTTAAGGTGTCGAGCTCAGACCTCGTCACCACCGAGTGATGTTATGGGGGTCTGAGGTCATCACCTAAGAGGTTATCCCCATATTAAACTTCACCAAATTAATGATGTTAAGAGTCTGAGGTCCTCTGCTAAGGTGTCTGAGCTCAGACCTCGTCACCACCGAGTGATGTTATGGAGGTCTGAGGTCATCACCTAAGAGGTTATCCCCATATTAAACTTCACCAAATTAATGATGTTAAGAGTCTAAGGTCCTCTGCTAAGGTGTCTGAGCTCAGACCTCGTCACCACCGAGTGATGTTATGAGGGTCTGAGGTCATCACCTAAGAGGTTATCCCCATAATAAACTTCACCAAATTAATGATGTTAAGAGTCTGAGGTCCTCTGCTAAGGTGTCTGAGCTCAGACCTCGTCACCACCGAGTGATGTTATGAAGGTCTGAGGTCATCACCTAAGACGTTATCCCCATATTAAACTTCACCAAATTAATGATGTTAAGAGTCTGAGGTCCTCTGCTAAGGTGTATGAGCTCAGACCTCGTCACCACCGAGTGATGTTATGAGGGTCTGAGGTCATCGCCTAAGAGGTTATCCCCATAATAAATTTCACCAAATTAATGATGTTAAGAGTCTGAGGTCCTCTGCTAAGGTGTATGAGCTCAGACCTCGCCACTACCGAGTGATGTTATGAGGGTCTGAGGTCATCACCTAAGAGGTTATCCCCATAAGAATAAAGAAAGAACTGTCATGGAAACTGATCTTTATTAATAACCTCTTCTCAATAAGATGGTACATTTACATAAAATTCTAGGCAACATCATATGTAATATTTCTTGAGATGGTCAGCATTCCATGGGTTAGTAAAAGGTTCTCCTTCTAGGTTTTTTAGCATGTAAGTGCCAGGCACAATCTCTTTCGTTACTTTGTAGGGGCCATGCCAGTTTGGGTGTAGCTTGTTTGCCTTCTGTAGGGTCTTCTTTAGCACTAGGTCTCCCACTGCAATGGGTCTTGACTTCACCCTCTGGTTGTAGAATTTCGCTGCCCTCTGCTGGTAGGCCGCTTTTCTGACCTCTGCGTCTTCCCTTCTTTCTTCGATAAGATCCAGGTCTAGCCTCCTCTTTTTCCCATTGCTGTCAGGGTCGTAGGTCTGAATCCGATGAGTTGGCAGTCCTACTTCCGTTGGTATGATGACCTCTGAGCCATGTGCCAGCATGAATGGGGTTTCTCCTGTTGGTGTCCTTGCCGTGGTTCTGTAGGCCCATAGCACTGCGTAGACCTCTTCTGTCCATCTCCCCTTCGCATCTTCTAACCTCTTCTTGATTCCGTCCAAGATGGTTCTGTTTGTGACCTCGGTCTGGCCGTTTGCCTGAGGTCGACCAGGAGATGAGAAGAATTGCTTAATCCCCACTCTTAGGCAATACTTTTCTAAGGACGAGTTCTTAAACTGGGTCCCATTATCTGAGATGAGAGTGTTTGGGAGGCCATATCTGCATATGATATTCTTTCAAATAAACTGGAAGGTCTTCTGCTCTGTAATTGTTATCATCGATTCTGCCTCCACCCACTTTAAAAAGTAGTCAATGGCAACTATCAAGAATCTATAGTTGTTGACAGCTCTTGGCAAAGGTCCTACTAAGTCAATTCCCCATACCGCAAATGGCCATGGAGAAGAGATTGACGTCATAGGCTGATGGGGCTGATGAGGGATAGTGGCGAACCTTTGACATTTGTCGCACTTCTTCACATAGTCTGCAGCGTCCTTAGACAAGGTAGGCCACTAGTATCCCTGAGTGATGATCCTCTTGGCTAAGGGCCTTCCCCCTATGTGGATAGAACAAGAACCCTCATGAACCTCCTGTAAGACCTGGGGTACTTCGATAGGATGGACTCATCTGAGGAGAGGCAATAGAAACCCCTTTTTGTACAAGACGTCTCCTACTATTGAAAACTTGGCAGCCCTGTACCTTAAATTTCTCCTTTCCATCTTGAACTCGGGTAGCTCCCCGTCTCTTAGGTACCTGACGAGCGGGTCGATCCATGAGTCTCCCAGGTTCACATTGTGACAAGGGCTACATACCTCATCCTCCTCGATGCTTGCTTTTCCTAAGACCTCGATTGGAATGGTCCTTCCCAAATCTGTCTTCATTGCCGATGCCAGCCTTGCCAATGCATCAGCGTGGTTGTTGATCAGCCGAGGCACTCTCTTCATCTTTGCTTCTTCAAAATACTCTAACAACCTTCTTAACTTCTTCAAGTACTTGGCCATCCTTTTGTCTTTGGCTTTGTATACCCCCAACACTTGATTGACAACCAACCTTGAGTCGCTATGGAGTAGGAGTCGCTTTACTCGAAGAGTTGTTGCCAATAAGAGACCTGCTATCATGGCCTCATACTCAGACTCGTTGTTTGAGGCCTGGAAGTTGAATCTCAAGGTGTATTCAATGTTGGCGCTATCTGGAGCCGAGAGTATTAGCCCCACGCCGCTTCCACTGTCACAAGAAGAGCCATCAACGAAGAGACTTCATACGTCTGCATCTGATGAGAAGACCCCTTCTCTTATAACCCCCTTTTTGAAGAGGTATCGATCCTCTTCGTTCTCTTCTACTCTGCTCCGGGTTTTGCCTGGGATGACCTCTTCTCGGCCTCGGAAGATGTTTGGTGCAGTTTCTTCCGAATCTCGGAAGACACTACGGTTCGTCTCTTCGCCGTCATCTAAGCCTTTCGCTGTCTCGACCTCTTCCAAACCTCTATCGACATCTTCCCAGGTGAACAATGCGACAAAGTCTGCGAGGGCCTTCCCCTTGATGGCTGTCCTAGGGTGGTAGGTAAGATCATATTCTCCTAGCTCGATGGCCCAGGTCATCAATCTTCCAGACTTCTCAGGTTTGTGCAGAACCTGCCTTAGTGGGGAGTCAGTGAGGACTGCCATGGAGTGATCTTGGAAGTAAGGCTTCATCTTCCTTGAGGCATGTATCAGGGCATAATCCAACTTCTCCATCCGGGGATAATTATGTTCAGACCCTTGAAGAGCCTTACTGTTAAAGTACACGGGCCTCTGTATTCCATCCTCTTCCCGTATGATGGCCGCGCTGATGGCCGATTCAGAGACTGCTAGATACACAAATAACCTTTCCCCCGTGATGGGCCGAGACATCAATAAGGGAGACCCTAAGTAGGACTTGAGTTGGTTGAAGGATTTTTCACACTCTTCGTCCCATTGGAAGTCCTTTCTTAGAACTTTAAAGAATGGAAGACACTTATCCGTCGCCCTAGAAACAAACTTGTTAAGGGCAACCACTCTTCCCGTGAGTCTCTGGACATCCTTGATACTCCTAGGAGTCTTCATGTCGAGTAAGGCCTTGATTTTCTCAGGGTTTGCTTCAATCCCTCTCTGATTAATGATGAACCCCAGGAACTTCCCGGCTCCTACCTCGAAGACACACTTCGCTGGGTTGAGCTTCATTCTGTACGAGTCCATAACATCGAAGGTCTTCTCAAGGTCAACTATGTGAGTGCAGGCTTTCAGGCTCTTCGTTAGCATATCGTCCACATACACCTCCATGGTCTTACATATTTGCTCCTCGAACATCTTATTGATAAGACGTTGATATGTTTCCCCCGCATTTTTCAGACCGAAGGGCATCACCTTATAGCAGTACGTCCCTTTGTCAGTAATGAAGGCTGTCTTCTCAGAGTCTTCAGCATCCATGAAGATTTGGTTGTAGCCTGAATAAGCGTCCATGAAGCTCATGAGCTCTTGCCCTGCCGTTGCGTCCACCATCTGGTCTATCCTAGGTATGGGATAGCTGTCTTTTGGGCAAGACCTGTTCAGGTCAGTGAAATTTACGCACATTCGCCACTTCCCATTGGCCTTAGGCACGATAACTGCATTTGAGAGCCACTCCGGGTAAGTAACCTCTCTTATGAACTCAGCCTCTTCCAACTTTTTCACCTCTTCCCGGATGACATCATACTTCTCACCAGAGTACACTCTTCGCCTCTGTTTGATCATCCTGGCATCTCTGTCCATGTTGAGCTTGTGGCTCATGACCTCAGGGTCGATGCCAGGCATGTCTGCGTGACTCCATGCGAAGATACTCTGTCTCCTCCTGAGGAAGTTTATCAGTTCTTCCTTGATTCCTGGTTCTAGGGCCTTACCGACCTGGACGGTTTTTTCTGGCTCGTCCTCATTGAGGACGATGGATTCTACCTCTTCCGCGGCCTCACCCTTCTTCAGTTTTGTTTCGTATCTTGGGTCAAGAGTGTCAATGCTGTAAGTGGCGGTTGCTCTCTTATGGGCCTCTCTCTCTTCTACCGAGTTGAAGTAACACTCCCGTGCCGTGGTCTGGTCCCCTTGCACTTCCCCTACTCCATAAGGAGTCGGGAAATTTAGCATCTGATGGACCGTCGACGGCACGGCTTCAAACTCTTTGAGGGCCACCCTTCCAACGATGATGTTGTAAGCCGAGAAAACGTTTTCGTCCATGACGAAAAAGTTTATCTTCTTGGTCAGCCTCTTAGGCCACTCATCCCCCATCCGTACATCCATTTCATACATGCCTAAGGGGTGTACCTTATCACCACTGAAGCCTATCAAAGGGTGATGGTAGGGCACCAGCCTTGCCCTGCTAAGACCCAGGCTCTTGAAGCACGGCCAGAACATCACGTCTGCTGAGCTTCCCCCGTCTATGAGGATCCTTCCAACCTCGTACCCATGCACCCTTGTTGTTATGACCAAAGGGTCATCATGGGGGGCTAAGATACCCTTGAAGTCGAGTCTGGAGAACCCCACTACGAGGGTGTCCATGTCTACCTTCTTCCTCTTCTGCACGGTATCGAAAGACGTTGGATTCACAACCTCAGGCTTGGCCACTGACCTGGCCTCTGCTACATGAGCCTTCCTATCGGCTACCTCAGAGCCACCTCCTGCAAATCCCCCACAAATGGTGTTAACACCAAAGGCGATCATACCAACCCTCTTCACTGGGGTGTTGTCATCCTTTGGCGGAAGATCCGGGTCATCTTCATCATCTCCCTCTGAATCATCGTTCCTTCTGGTCGGGACATCGCCACGGCATCTGTCATTTCTTCTCTTCTTAGGGCTTTCTCTTCCACCCTTCGGAGCCTTGCCATCCACATACTTCCTCAGCTTTCCAGATTTCAGCATCTTCTCAATCTCATCCTTTAGAGCGAAGCATCTATCTATGACATGGTCGTGATCCTGATGGAACTCACACCATAGGTTTTTGTTCCTCTTATGTGGCGGGGCCTTCAATTTCTCCGGCCACCTCAGAGTCCGGTCAGTCTTAATCTCATTAAGTATGTGCTCACAGCTCACAGTCAGAGGAGTGTAATGAGAGAACTTATCATCTCCTGAGCTCTTCTTCCCCTCTTTCTTACTTTGGGACTTTCCCGCACTACCGCGGTTCTCCTTTTCATACTTGGCGGTCATTTCCTCTTCCGCGTTAATAACTTTGCCTGCGGTGGCCAGCAGCTCCGCCATAGACCTGGGGGGGTCTTCCGCCAATTTCCACAGTAGCTTTCCCTTCTGGAGGCCTCCTATAAGGGCGGTCATGGCTATGCTCTCTTCATAATCTTCCACCTCCAACTTCTCTTTGTTGAATCTTGCTATGTAGTCTTTTAGGATTTCACCCTTAGCCTGCTTGACCTATAGCAGGTGGGTAGTCTTCTTTTGGGGTCTTACCCCAAAGCAGAAGTTGTGGATGAACTGCTCAGCCAAGCCTTTGAAGTTCTCAATTGAGTTCTTCGGAAGGGAGGTAAACCAACTATGAGCTACCCCTGTCAAGGTCCCTGAGAAGGACCTACACTTCATCTCATCAGGGATCGAGTAAATGTCTGCTTCCGACTGATACATCTTGATATGGTGCACAAGGTTAGTGCTACCATCATACTTGGGAGTCACTGTAGGAGGCTTGAACTTGGCTGGGGTTGGGAACCCCACTATCCTAGCCACAAATGGGGAGCCCTCCGAGTAACCCCTCTGCAATGGGTCCCTACTCTTAATGAGGTCTCCTATCTTCTCCTCAAGGCGTTGGATAGAATCATTCCAGGGTCTTCCGTCATCAACTTGGCCGAGGTTGTCCCCTGCCACCTCCCTACGATGGACAGAGGGTTCCCCAGCCACAATACGTTGACTGTTGACCTCTTCCTATTCCCTGGCTCTTCCTTCACAGGGTCGGCCTTGGTCTGGCCGACCTTGCATACCCCCTCTCTGAGAGCCTGCTGCGCTCCTCGACCTTGATAGCCTGTGTCTTAGGTCATTCACCGGGCCCAGCCTCTCGAAGGCCGACCCTCTGCTCAACCTGTCAAAGGACGACCCTCTTCGTTGGGCCACTTCTTTTCTTCGGCCGACACATCCTTGACTCTGCCTAAGAGGTCGTACAGTGTTATCTGACACCTCATACGGCTCCCAGCAGTCTTCTGGGGCCTCTTCAGCTTCTAGGTCATCATACCTGTCTTCTGGGCAAGGGTTTACCTGCCTCCCCAGGCGCAAGCGCCTAGGGTCAGCAACGTCTCTTCTCCGCTGAGGTGCAGGCTGGTCCTTCATTGATGCCTGGGGTGGTCCCCTAGCGTCAGGATGAGGCTGAACTTCCGCCGGAGTTATCATGTCCGGTGAGACTCCAGGTGGCCTCATCATCATGGTTTGGCTGGGCTGGGCAAATTGCTCCTTCATGGCTTGTTGTGTTGCCGCTAAAGATTTCAAGGCTGCTGCTACCTCCGCCATTTCGGACTGGGGAGGAGCCTGACTGGAGCTAGCCCCTCCACCTCCGGGCGACGGAAGAGGCGGTGGTAATTCTGGTGCCATGTGTTAACAATAAAATGCTTGAGCAGCAAGTGAGCTTAATACCTTAAAGACCTCTTTCAATGGTGAAACAGCTCCACACAAGGGGTAGTTCCTGGTTCACCACTAGAGTCTCCGGTGAGGTTAAGCAGAAAAAGAGGAAGAGATAGCTTCTTTCTTCCCACAGACGGTGCCAATATGATGATGCTAAGAATCAGCACCACCAGGTAAGGTGTTTTCAAGCTCAATATAGGAATAACAATGGCGGCACAGTTATATAGAGAGATAAGAGAATGAGATGAGGATAAGAGTAATTAACACCGGAATATAAGTGGTTCAGCAAATCCGGCCTACGTCCACTGTGAGTGTGTGAGCAATATCACTGAATGAAGGCACTAATGGCCATGGATACAATCTCTCAGGCTTTCTCTCTCTACTGTATATTTAGAAAGAGTTTTAGCTAGGGTTGAATAATTGGATCCTTTTGCAAGGTAGGGGATGATCCCTATATATAGTGCCTAGGGGGTGTAGTGTACCCCCCATGCATGTAATGAGCATGTGTGTAGTAGCCTCACCAATGTGGGAGTGCCATCTGTCACTGTCACATGTGAGGAATGATGATGAAATATTCTCCCCACATGTGGAGGATAATCTTGTTACAACTGATTTGTACCCAGGTGTCCTTATCCAAATGTCAACAGATGCTCGGCCGCCATATTGGTGCATGACCTCGGCCTGGGAGAGGTCGAGCTGTAAAGGCTTGATGATCGTTCAATCCGAGATGTGTCATAGGGAGTCTCGGCCTGATCTCAGCCCAGACATTATGCTGGGGTCGGCCCCAGCCGAGGTTGGACATATAGCGCACTGATGATTACTAATGCTTCTTGTCACCTCGGCCCAAGCCGAGGTAGGACTGGTTCCATGTTGAAGGTTACCAAGGCTCCTTGTCACCTCGGCCTATTCTCGGCCAAGGTTGCTATACCCAGGTATATGAGGGTGATGTTGATGCCTGCGATGCGCGTAGTGTCCCTTAGAAATGTAGGTAATAGTGTCGGCCTGGGCCGACCCTGGTCCGGCCGAGGGATGATATCGTGGGCCCATGGCCTACATAGGGTCGATCAATGTCTCGGCCATCATCTCGGCCGAGGTTGGTGTCTCTGGGCCGAGGTTACACTTGGGTCATATCAATGATGACCACCAAAGTTTAAAAGTGAAATCCATCAAACCATTGTATTGGAAAAAAAATATCAAACAACTTTGCATGCCATGGTTGGTTTACATAGTTTGGGTAAAGAGTTTTCTACCCAAAGAAAATACGCTTTCAAATAGCTACTCGAGTATGAAGAACGGTTTGGAAGGTTTGGGAATGAAGTATAAATCAATTCAGACTTGGAAGTATGATTGAATACTATACCAAAAGGAGTTCAAAAATATTGATCCTTGTCCGGTATGTGGAGAACCTAAATATGTACCAGAGCATGGTTCTAATGATAAGAGAGACACGCTTTCAAATGTGCCTAATATTTTCCCGTTTGTCACATATTAAAGGTATCTTTCACAATACCATGGATAGCAGAGGCATTGGCTTGGCACACTAGGGACAAGTAAGGGATAATCTAATGCGTCATCCTATAGACTCCACCGTTTGGAAAAGTATAAATTTTAAGTACCTAGATTTTTCTAATGAACAACATAATATTCATTTGGCAATATCAACATATGGGTTCAATCCATTTGGAAATCTAAGCACCAATCAAATTGTATGGATATCACCCATAAATCCCCTCCATTGTGCATGAGACCAGAATTTTTGATGTTGTCTTTGTCGATGCATGGGCCAAAGGTACCAAATATGGAAACTAATGTCTACTTGGCACTATTGGTAGAAGGATTGAATGAGTTATGTGTAGTGGGTGTGAAAGTAGTTGACTCTAGCAAACATGAAGAGTTCACACTAAAATTAAGAGTGCGCAATAGTCGAATATCTTTAACTTATTTAATTCAGATATTAACCCACGCCAATTTTAATTCCTTTAGCCCTAGAACATGCAACTATATGATTCAAAGCATAAAATAGTAAAACATGCATTCAACAAAGGTGAAGTTTAAAAAAAAATCCCTTTAGGGAAAAACCTTTTATTTACTTTATAAAATTTAAAAATCGCAACTTACAATTTTATAAATGAATATACTATAATCCTCGCAAGAACTAAAAAAATCACAGTCTTCCTTCAACAATGATCCTCGTAAGAATCACAAGAATCGCAGTCCTCTTTTAGCTTCAGTTTCAGCCTTCATCTTCAGCAGTTATCCTCTTGAGTTACATAAGTTATCCATGGAGATGCCTTCTCCACAAAGGCATATGCAAGATACTAAAATAGTTTAGGGTTTAAATGAATGTGCAAGAACAATTTTCAGGGTGTGTGTTGTGAAATAAAAGTGTTTTAGAACAACAAACAAAGAAGAACTTTTGTAAAAGATATTTAGAAAATGATCTGAAAAAAGTCTTAAGAAAAATAAACACGAAACAGGTATTTACAAGGTGAACACAAATTTTGAGGCGACGGCTCATTCGAATGAATTTTGAAGCTCGTTTGAATGAGAATGGAACATCATTTGAATGAAACTGATCTCGTTTGAACAACTGAACAATCTCATTTGAACTTTGTTCAAACGACCTTCAAACAATCTAAAACAGTAAGCCCTCGTTTGATGTTCGATCAAAGTAAACTCCAAACCACCCTTTTAACGAAAATGCAAAATTCGTTTGAACTAGAATCCTATCTCGTTTGAATGAGATACGCGCATTTTGAAAAAAAAAAAAAAACTGCCTCGATTTTTAAGAAAAAATCCCTTTTTTAGTTTTGATAAATATAAACATGCCAAAATAAATTTAAACTTAATAACATTATACCTTCCTACTATAATGATGCTTGAACTTTGGAGATGTTAAATCTTCGGACTTCGTGTCAGCTCAAATCAAACGGTAGCGGGATATGCAAAAAGCTATACTAGCCTAATCTATGAGCAAATTATGCTCTTACAAATCTCCTCCTCTTTGGTTATTCCTGTACAAACATTAAACCGAAATCCAAATTTTAATTAAATCCCCTAAGATAAATACAATGTCCCAATACCCTCCCAAACCCTAAAATGGATAGGTATAAGATAAAGATGCCTTTAATAACGTCTTCAAATCTCCACTTCTTCTTTAACTTCTCTTGGCCACTTTGTCTTCATCGAGTTTTATATGAATATAATCTTTCAAAAGTACCTACACACATGAAGCAAAGAAAATACTCCCTAATACATCGAGTTTGACATTTCAAATAAAAGGCATAATGATAAAATCACCCCCATAAACCAAACTCTTGTAATATCCCCCGTAATTTGTTCTCCCCCTTTAATTTGTCCTAAATAGACAATGAGTAGAAACTAATCATAGGAAATAGGGAACATCACCAAAAATAATAAGATATCATCATAAAAATATATCAAATAATCGCATGCAATGACAATCTCAAAGGCTCCACAAAATTATTTTTAAACATTTATAATTTTTTCAAGTATAAAATTTTACAACAACAACACACCATAGAGGAACAGAAAAATACCCAAGTCATGGAAACAGAATGTAGTAGTGTGAACTTATTCTATAATTTAAGTAGACAAACATAGCATATATTCATAATGGAATAAGACACCACTAACGAAAGAACTCAAAGTCTACCTTAGGTGTAAAAAAGGTTAACTAGGTGAAATTAACTTAAGATATTCAAATAATCAGGACCGTGAGTGATTTTCACACCAATAATTCCCAAAATTATGTAATGCTTTACGATATTTTTAAGGATGTGCAAACCCATTTATCTTCGACTTAACTCCCTTAAAACTCACATATTGGATTTTTTGTCACAAATGTTTTCGAAGAAATTAATGCTCATATGTAGTGAAGCATCAATGTTCAAATAAATGGCTTGGAACTTCTATTTTTATGTGAATTTAATGTTTTAGGCTCTTTTTATTTTGCAAATGGTGGCTTTTCACACAAAGTCAACATGTCTTTCACAACCCAATTCTATTGCTGAAAATATTCCAAATTTACTAGATAAATGATTTTCAATTTTTTTCAAATTGGGCAATGGTTCTTACAACACTACTTTTATTATCTTGTTTTTCACATTTGGTTCATTTTTAAAATAGGATTGAGATGAATACACTACTACTTGATTCAAAGAATAAAATAGTAAAACATGCATTCAATAAAGGCAAAATTTTAGGAAAAAATCTCTTTCCATGCAAGAACCATAAAAATCGCAATCTTCCTTCAGCAATGATCCTCGTAAGAATCACAAGAATCGCAGTCCTCCTTCAGCCTCAGCCCTAATCTTTAGCAGCTATCCCCTCAGGTTTTATAAGTCAGTGATGGAGATGCCTTCTCCACAAAGGTGTATGGTATATACTAAAATAGTCTAGGGTTTAAACGAATTCACAAGAATAATTTTCAGGATGTACGTTGTGAACTAAAAGTGTTTGGGAACACTAAACAACGAAGAACTTTTGTAAAAGATATTCAGAAAATGATCTGGAAAAAGTCTTAACAAAAATAAACATTAAATAGGTATTTATAAGGCGAACACCAATTTTTAGGCAGCGGCTTGTTCGAACGAATTTTGAAGATCATTCGAATGAGAATGGAATATCGTGAACGAAATTGATCTCAATCGAACGACTGAACCATATCATTAAAACGAAGTTCAAATGACCTAAAATAGTACAACCTCGTTCAATGTTCGATCGAAGTAAACTTCATTCTAACAAAAATCGAAACTAGTTTGAACGAGAATCCTATCTCATTTGAACGAGAAACGGGTATTTTGAAAAAAAAATTAGATAAAGAAAACTACTTCAATTTTTAAAGGAAAAATCTTGTTTCCAGTTTTAATAAAAATAAGCATCCCAAATTAAATTCAGGGAATAAACTTAAACTTAATATCATTATGCCTTCTTAGCATGGAGATTTTTGAACTTTGGAGATGTTTCATCTTCAGATTTCATTTCGACTCTAATCAAATGATAGCGGGATATGCCAAAAGCTATACAAGCCAAAGCTATGAGAAAATTATGCTCTATATGTTGATTTGGGCAATTCATGATTTTCCAGCTTATGGGACTCTATCGGGATGTACTATTTACGGTTACTTTTGGTGTCCTATTTGTGGAGAGAAAACTAGATCTCAACATCTTAATGATAGTGGGAAAATTATATATCATTCTCGTAGGAGATTATTCCCTCCCAATCACAGGTTTAGATTTTATAAAGGTTCTAATTTTTTACAAGGTGGGGTCTAACATAGGCTTTCTTTGAGAAAGCTTTTAGGTTTGAAAATTGAATGGAGGTGTTCTAAATGTTGAGCTAATGTTCTGTAGAAGAATCCTAAATTAAAGAATGTTACGTATAAAAAGAACCCTACTAAGAATAAAGATGAGAAAATAAGGCATGGTCTAGGAGGTCAATGTTATTCAAATTTTTGTATTAGAAGGGTAACCCCATATACTGTGTATTAGATATGATGAATTCCAAGAATAACATCATCAAATATATTGTGATAACATGCCTAGGTAAAAGTCATTCGAAGGATGGAGAAAATTCACGAGATGATCTTGAAGCGTTAAAAATTGAGCTGCAATTATGGTTGAAAAAATATAGCAGGGGAATTCATAATTCCCCTTAAAACATATAACTTGACAAGCGAATAAAGATAAGTGATTTTAGACACACTTCAAAATTTGAAAGTTCCCTCTAATTTTTCATTAAATTTGTAGAGGATTATGAGATATGTTCAACATCATTTATAAAAGTACAAGTATCATGATTGTCATGTGATCATGTAACTGGTCCCTATATTGTTTAAGCATTGTTTCTTTAAACATATGGATGTGTGGAGGGCGGTAATGAAGATTATCCATTGTTTGACACTTCCATTTATAAAAGTAGTCAATCAAAAGCACATCATGGATGAAAAAGAAACTCTAGCTGAAGAAACTGATGCGTTGGAGAAGTACTTCCCCCCGACATTCTCGGTATAAGTATTCACTTATCAAGGCACTTATTCGATGAGGTGCTTGTTTGTGTCCCAATAAGATATCGATGGATGTACCCATTTGAAAGGTTGATCAAAGTTTCCAAAGATTATGTTAAGAGTATGAGGTATATTGAAGGATCCACTGAGGAGGAACACATTACTATGTATGCATCCACGTTCTCTAGGGAATATTTATCCGACCCGTATATGCAAACATTGAATTTAGACTTTGGGTGTCATATGAGGTAATTATTATGTCAAACTACCCTTAGTAAATGATAAATAATTTTAATATTTAAAACTTATCTAATAAACTTATGTAATCCATAATTTCAGTTGTTGAAGATGGGTGATGCCACATCAAGGCTTGATCGTCCAGCCACAAGACCTAATTTCAATGCACGCAATTATAAGAAATATAGGATGAATGGTTATGTATTCTCATAGAAGTTGTAGGAGAAAAATAATTTATTAAAAAATAACAACATTTAATATAGGGCTCTTACATATTTCATGGCAAGTGCCAAAGACAAAAACCTCCTTGAAGCAAAAAAGACTTACTATGGTGTAATTCCAATTTTTTTGGAATTAGACCATTTATATTTCAAAGAGGTTGTGTTTTACTATGATTGACTATGAGTTAAGGACAAAATTCTTGTAAAGTGGATTTATGTACCGACTTGATAATAGTAGATTTAACCAACATGAAGAACATCGATAATATGAAATAGGGTGCTATTTGTTTGTGCACGTTAAAAGCTTAGACAAGTGTTTTACTCAGAGTATATCAACAACAAATCGTGGACAGTCGTGTTACACTCTCCAAGCATCTAACCAGTAGCTCGGATGACCTGACTTCCCCTACCGAATATCAATCCATGTTGGATAATAACATGAACTTGAAATGATTTTTAGATACTTTATAAGAGTAAATTTATTTGGGTTGGAAAACGTATTAAGGACTCAACTATGTAATTTATAATATGAAGTTTGTTGAAATTAATGTGAATCTCAAACATTAATTTATAGTTCGTTAACTATAATGTTGGTTGTTATATTAAAACTTCCCAAAAACATAAATCAACAACAAAACTGCCCGAAAAGAGGGACAATCACATCATACGACAATAAACTAACTTGTAGAAATAATCGACGCAATTCATGTGAGTATTTACATTTGATTTTTATATCACCACTGAGTATTTCGATTTGATTTACTAATGAAAATAAGTTTGTAGACTAGTTTTGTGTTATTTAAATTCCTTTATCCCAAACTTAAGTATTTCCATTTGATTTATATTATATATTAATATATTAAAGCCTATGTTGTTTTCGACAGGAACGATCCTCCAATCTTCACACCTGGGACCAATTACTAATTTCAATAACATCTGTATTTATAATAAAATCTCAATGCCCATTTTTTTGGAACGGTTCGACAATACGTAATTGTGTTGGGACATCATCCCGAAGAAGGAGCCATTCACATTGCACAACTATCAGAGGTTTATGGATAAAAAGGCGTCTGAGATATAGTTGCCTTCCCATGGCTTGAGGATGATTAAGTAGTTAAAGCGACGGGCATCTTACGCGAAAATGGAACATAGGAAGGTAAGTAAATTGATATAAATTAAATTTTATTTAGTGGTAAATAAATTACTTTAAGTTGGTCATACTGAGTTTTAATTTGGTCGCAGTTTGCAGGAGTCTGGGAGTGACTCGTGGGGAAAGCCACATAAGATCGACTCCTATATAAAGATTCAAAATAATAACGGCGAGTCTTCTAATTCGTAGGTTACCGAGACCATCTTAAGTTACCATTGAAATTATATTGTGAATTTAAACTATTACTTAATACTTTTTTCAAAGTTAATAACGTGATTTTATATTATTTCAGGAGAGGATAAATGTGATGCACAACACCCAGAGAAATGATGACTAGTCATTTCTGAGTACGAATGTACTGAGCTAAGTGTTGGCCCTGATATAAAAGGTCGTATTATGGGTGACATCTCCCCGATAGAAAAGTCAAAACTGATGGATGTTGCTTGGATTAATAATGGGTTCTCCTACAAATTTGACATGTTCAAATTAGACACATATTCAAAATTTAAAAGTCTCAAATAAAAGATGAACCACGTGATCAAATGGGTCAAACACGCAGTCACGGATAAAGTAAAGGGAAAGACGAAGGCGAAGTGTAACTAAAAGAGTAAGGAGAAGGTGAGTGAGTGGAGCAAAAATTCATCCCCCTCACTGAATTTAGCCAACTCATCATCCCCGTACGAAATGTACTCTACCCTCAACCCAACTATCCTGACTCAATTTCTTCCAACTAAGGAGAAAGTATATATCTTTAACACACATGGAGGTGAGGTAATTGCTAAGCAAGCGACAGACATTAGCATCACTCCAGTAACTGTAGTGCAGAACCATCCACTATAGGATTTTGAGCCCGGGTCTGGGTCACAGAGATTATGGTGGGGAAAGAGGATTAGGTATCATGGTTGGACGACCAAGACGGTGTCCGACATATTGACGGCATGTTGGGGCCATACATGGTTTGATCGATTTTTCTCCGCAAGCATTATTAAGTTTTTGTAGGATGTTACATATGATAAAACTTGGTTGTTGTAATTAAACTCGTGATGTATTGATGTAACTAACTTAAAACATTTATTTGGTTTGATATATGATGTTGGAACATTTTGGTTTTGATTAATTTCTATGTCGATTATATTATTGATTAAATTAATGTTGGTTTGAATAAAAATATTACTTCTTTTAAACAGGTCTACAGTTGGGCAGTAGCTACTGCCCAATATTTATTTTTTCATTTTCTACAGTTTTGTCACGATCCTTAACTATGACAAAATAGAGTTATCTCAGTCCTTAACTGTGAAAAAATTGTAGTAAAGAAAAGGACCATTCGTACGACCTTAATTTGTTCCCATGTGCACGCTTGGCATACATTTCATCACTCCCTATAGTCGTGCGCATAGACAAAGTTAATTGTGCTCACGGTTAAGTTTGGACTTGTTAAAGCAAATTTATTAGTGATATTTCTAGTAAAAAAATAAATGTGACAAAGGGTAATTTTCATGGTAAAGGACCATGACACAAGGCGTTATCACCCCCATAAGTATCTCACTCCTTGATTGTGATAACTCTCTTTTGTCAATATCCTTAACATGACAAAACGGAAAAAAATGGTGTAGTGTGCATTAATATAATATTCAATCCGTTTAGTCTCTTTAAACATTATATGGAGGGTTCCACAAAAATTTCATTATCAATACTGGTTTCGAAATTCGAAGTTACATATAAAGATCTAACATAATAATTGAAACTTATATACAACATTATAATATGTTAGTCTAAAAAGAATTAAAATAAATAAAACATGCAATTTTAGAGAAACAAAATGTAATACAATTATATGATAAATAATGTGATAAACTTCTCACTACAATAATTCTTTGATTTAACGCCACACACATTAATCACTTTATAATACGAAAAGTTCATAACCGTAGTTTTTCATAATTAGTTCCCTTAAAATATTAATTATGTGATGCTTGTCGATTATATTATTATGTATAATGTTATTCCGTTAGATGTACATGATATTTGTGGACAACTTGTTTTGACACACTTTGATATTGTACTTGATATTTGATATTTGAAGAAATAAACTCAATATACCCCATTAATATCTTTACCATTATAAGCGTTAGGAGTTACTACTACCATCTCATTGCCGTACTCCTAGTTTGACAAAATTACAAGTATACACAAGTTTTAGGTTAAAAATGGATGCTAAATGGCAAAAATTAAAAACAACAATCAAGTGGATCAAATAGAGGAACGAAAACCTCTAAAAGGACCAAAGTAACTTTTTTAAAGTGGTCGTGTCCTTATTGGACTTACAGTTTAAGGAAATGTCAACCGTACACATGTTTTATTTTATAAATGGGGTGCTAAGGGAGAAATCTCAAAATAATAACCAAATGACTCTAAAAGAGGCACAAATACCTTGATATGGACCAAAAAAACTCATGGGAGTTTGTCATGACCTTATCGGTCTCACCATTTAAAAAATTGAAAAGTACACCACTACGCCATATATCATACATGGTCATAGACCTAGGTCGTGACCACGGCCTCGGGATATGATCGAGGTCTGTGATAATTTTCACTATAACTACAAAACATGGTCACGGACTCTATCTGTGACCCAAGATAAGGGTCACAGTATCCTCTGCGATATATTATTTAGCCTTATGGTCATGGTCCTGGGCTATGACTCGATGGTCACGAACCTAGGATGTGACCATGCGTGGATTGATGTTAAAAGTGGGTTGCAAACCCGCATCGAGACCATTTGTGGGAATGCTGAGAATATTTCACGATCCAAATCTGTGACCCCCAATTTAATAAAAACTATATAAACATGGTCACAATCTTGTATTTTCCATTACGCTTCCAGGTACCGATAATTCTTCTGGAACATAAGGTATATTATTTTCATTATGATATGTCCATATCTTATAGTCTTTCCGAATTCCTCACCTTAACAAGTGCAACCCAGCGTCTTGTAAGGACTTATACTTTTCGTTTATACAGCGGGTGCACATACATAGAATCTTTTAACTTTTAAGATTTTTATATCTATATTTAATAAATTTTTGAATGCCCTTTAAATAATTATCAGATATTTGGTTACTCTCTACCATCCACTCTTTTTATTATGGGAAATCCCTTAAATAATCTTCAAAATTCAATTCATATGTATGAATATGTTGGAACAAAGGTTTGCATATAAGAACTCACAAGTCATAATTCATTCAAATTATTGAACACATTTTAAACTCAAATTAACCAGCTTAAACTTGTCGGATACACAAAAATTATCAACAAATGACCCACAAACTTAAAATAATCTAAATAAACAAAATTACAACTTATTCTCAAATATTACAAATTGTTAAAAATTGTTGATGGCTTAGGCTTGACCAACAAATAAACTGGCCAAGTGATAATGAAATTTTGATAGTTTTCAGTGTGTTCCTTTCTTCGTTGTCAATGTGCATAGGCATTTCTCCACAATTGTTTGGGTGATATGATTAGGAGTTCCGAGAATCAAGGAAACGAGTCTGCACGTGCCAATAATAATGCTATTTGTCAAGTCCCTATAATAGTATTTCACACCATAGTCACCCTGAGTGGATGACGATTATCAAGGGACTGCGGCCGGTGGAAATGTGGAGGGGAATGTTCAAGGAGGCATAAATTGGGAGTGGAAACATTGAGATTGAGGATAGGGGAAACCTTGAGAATGAGGATAGGGAAAACCTTGAGGAGGCATCGGGGGCCTAAAACCTTGAGTAAATAAGGACACAAGGAACCTTATTTCATTTATGACACTCCCACATTACTATTAATATCCTAGACATTCCCATTTTCTTAGACCGACTTTCCTCTTGCCTCAAGATGCAACTCTTGACCGAAGAGAGCTCGTCCATGAGAGGTGTAGCGTGTTTTAATTTTGTTTTTGTCATATGTGATCCGACACCTCTTGTCCTCCCACTTTTATCAGTTTTGAAGGTCTGGGTTAGGGAATCATTTTTAATGTCATCACAAGGTCTCACAATGGACTAACTGTTAATGGGCTTGATAGATTATAACGTGTATATAAATAATTAAATAACTAATCATCTTCACCATATTTCGAGCCAATTATGGTGGGAAATTATTATCTTTTTCTCATTGGTCATGCACGTACAAGTTGCCACCATTAGATTTTTTTCCAACATTTGGACTGCTCTTTGTCCTATTTGACCATTCACTCATCAAATATTCATACAATTTATACCCCGTCTTATGGATATTAACTTTCTTCACTATATTTTTTCCTCCATCTAGTCCATCTTTTTGTCCATCACCTAATTCTTCACTAGAAATGTCTTTGCTAAAGATTTCACTAATATGTTCTTAGAGGTTTAGTAACATAGGAAATAACCTTTATATTTGAACGGATGGGGAATAAAAAATTCTTACAAAGTTGGTCATAAAGATCATCCATGATAGCTTGATTAACTAATTTCAAGTTATCTGTTGTCCCGACCCCCATATTCATTTTTTCAAGCAATAAACACTAGGATTAAAAGATCTCGAGGTCATTTTTATTACGAGTGGGATTATTCTCGAAATGGGAGAATTCAATGAGATTGTTCTCATTTTATCGATAGGTGTCAGGAGCGGGGGAAAGGGGTGTTGGAGTAACAGGCAAAAGCAAAGTGGTAAAGTAATATAATTAAGGAGAAGAGAATAGTTCACCATGTGGTGATGAGAATTCTTTTTGGGGTGTGGGAGATGAGAATTCTTATTGGGGTGTCACATCATCACTTGGTAGGTTTTGTCCATTGCCGCTTGACATTATGTAAAAATAATAATAATAATTGACCAAATTATTATACTAACATGTTTACTACTATATATATGCATATACCTTCTCAGAATAAGACTTTAAAATATGTTCAATGTGTTTGATCTCCATCTATTCGGTATTATTTTTTAAAAATCTATGGAGTTTTACACGTGGACATATCACAGAAAGCATATCTGTGATTGATGTATTAATGTCTGTGACATGAAGTCAAAATCCTTTCTTCTTCAAATTACTAAAGAGGTTCAATTTAACGTGCATATTTCATGAGACATCACAATCTTGGTCAATGATCTCTTTACATAGTTGTATATATAGCGGGTGAATAATTTGTCTGTCTTCTTTAACAGCATAAGAAATGTCAGGACTATGTTCGGATTATGTACATGAAATATTTTTTCTACAGCCTCATCCCTGCTTTTTGGAAGGGAAAATAGAATACGATCGAGCAAGTACTTGTGACACCCCGCCTAATTAAATACCGGGGGATCACTCCTTTATTAAATTAAAATCAAGGTGAACAATTGGTTCATTCTTAGCATCACTGTCGAAAAATAACTTTTCCAATTTAAACACTCTAAATAATTAAGCTAAGTGTCAAAACCATTTTTAGACATTACTTTCCAAATTTTATTTTATAAACCAAGATTTACATATGTACAACAATTCAATATTAAAGAATCACACCACAATTATCATGGAACATATAATCCAAATAAATTTAACATTCAACAACTAAGTCCCAACATTTAAAATTTAAAGTAAAACATCCAGACAGTAGTAAATCCCAAAGTGACAATACTAGAAATAAATGAATCACAATGTCTAATAAAACAAATGGATAATGGGACGGGCGACGCATGCCCAACTGAATAAATAAGCTAGGAGTGGAATCAAATAAATGAAGTTGTCTAAGCAAGAGGCCTGCAACTCCCACCTAAGCTGCAGCGTGTTCCTTCCAAAGGATCCTACGCAAGACGCCCCTGTGGTTGGGCACCTGTAATATATACATATAGATAGAAGAGATAAAGGAAAATAGAAACGGGTCAGAGCCCGATAGCGTAAGTGATTTAAAATTTATTTAGCAAGTATTTAAAATGTTTACAGGCCAATGCAACAACATATTAGTGTGACACTCTCTTGAGAAACTCTCACCTCTCTTCTAATGTACACACCTATCTCACTAATCTTCCCAACGGTTTAACTTATCTTATATCGCACTAAAATTCCCAATGGTTTAACTTATCTTAGGTTACTTGCAAGATTTAAAACTGAACAATATAATTGTTTAAGGGGAAAATTTCATTGAGTAACAAAGCTCTTATTTTAACTTTATTTATTAATAAAGTTTCCAATGTTCCATTATACTTTTCAGAACAAGTATTTCCGATTTGAAGTCATTATTCATTTCTTACCTACCATAGCACCATAGGTAGTTCCAAATTTCAGGAATTCATATATATATCAAATACTCGTATAATATATATATTTTAACAGCACCCCACATAAAAATTATGGTGCGTGCATACTCTGCTATCCAATCCCCGTATCACTCGTACTAAGGGAAATACAAGTTTGGAATCACTCTCGAACTGCATTAACACATACACAAACAATATTGAGGCGAAGCATAGATTCCAAGTCTCTAAGAGGATAACACATGCCCCCACGTTTCTTAGGACCGTCTGAACTATCGATTCGATAGCATGTACCAAGAATTTCTATCTTCTAGGGTACGAGTCAATATCCCCCATAAAGGCACATCGAGATAAGATCGTCCCAGCGCGGTAACCTCGGGGATAGCAAGTAGCGCGGGCACGATCTTCACACATAGGTAGTATATGCATAAACACAGTCATATAACTAAACTACTATTACCATATCAAATTATGTACATTTTTAATCCCCTAATTACGACAATTGTCCTTATTTCTCATTATTTAGTTCTCATGTATGACCATTCATTTCTTACTTTAATTTGAGGGATCATTCCAACTTATTGCGTAACACTCATGGACTCTATCCTCTCAAGTGTAGAATTTAGTAGGTAATCTAATTTCCAACGTAACTATCTTACACGTCTCTCCCCTTAATACATAATTTCATCATCCCTTATATGTAAATATCCCAAAAATACAACTCTCGCTTTACATTAAAGGTCCCATAATTATTTATAAGTCCTACTAGTCTTCTTTATCTCCCAAAATATTTTAATAAGGGTGTCCAAGGGTTATTTCTCATTAAATCGAATTCAACTAAATTTAGAAAGGAGAAATATTAGTCTGCCAGAAGGGATCGATCGATCGATGGCAGGAGCTCGATCGATCGATGCGTCGATCGATCGACAGTCCTGGTTCGATCGATCGATCAAACATGTATGTGAATTCTGCAGATTAGCAGTTACGGGTTTCACAATCCAACCTCAATTAAATCCAGATTTTACACACCCAAACTCCACAAAATTCGTACTATAATCAGTATATACCCATATTATTCATCTTCCATGTAAAGCATGCAATTGTTTCATCAATAACCATGCATCAATAGGCCAAAACTTCATAAAAATCTCAAGAACCCTAGAATTTCTTTAACATGGTTCTAATCAGTCTTTTTCCAGAAATTTCTACTCCTAATTCATCATAATTTTGTGGTTAAGCCTCTACATATGAAGGGGTTACCAGATTTACATTCAAATCAATTCTACATGCGATTTTCCTATCTCCAACATGGATTTTCTGCTACCAAACTCATCCTAATCACCCTAGACTAACATGAATGATGCATTAACGAAAATAAGCAAGATAAATACTTTCCTGGAAATTTCAAAATTCTGGTTTGCTGACGATTTTGGTGTGGTTGCGTTCCCCGTCGCGCGATCTATGCGTTGGTGGTGGTGGCGGTGCAATCGGATGACTTTTTGGCCTTGGATTGCTTGGAAAGCTTTCTCATTCCCTCTCCTATGGCCGTTCTAAGGTTTTGATTCTGATAACCCTAAAGGACTCTTCTAAATGGCTGATATAGCCTAATAATTTTCGTGGGCTTAATTACCCAAAAATGCAAAATGTCCAAAATGCCCTCTCGGGGTGTTAAATAGGCCTAAAAACGCTCCGTGACCCAAACTAGACCCCCGAGTACATTTTTCGGACTATCTTGACCCTTCCGGACACGTTAGCTCAATCAAAATAACCATACGGATAACTTAAAAATATTTCACTTTTATTAATCAACATTTATTCCCGACGCAGGCGCGTCTCGACTTAAATTTCTAAAATTGTAATTTTATTCACTCGTGACATTTCATAGAACCAATACTTTATTACTTTACTCATTAGTAATATTCAACAACAAGTTTCCCATAATTACTAACTCACATCACGTTAATAATTATAAAATAATTAATTTCTGGATTGATATTAAATAATTAACTCACATTACATTTAATAAATCCCCAAATTAATAAAGCATAAAAATCGGGGTATTACATAATTCCCGCCTAATAATGGAATTTCGTCCCGAAATTCGGAAAATAAGGCATACCTGGTAAGAATAAATCTAGATATCTCTCGCGCATATCTGCCTCGCGCTCCCAAGTTGATTCCTCCACATTATGATGCTCCCACTGGACTCATATAAGTGGAACTACCTTCGACCTCAATATCCTCTCGCTACGGTCTAGGATAGCCACCGATCTCTACTCGTAAGAGCTGTCAGATGTAGGTCTATCTCATCTATCGCAATGTGGGTATGGGCCATATCATCCCAAAGATATCGTCTTAACGACGAGATGTGGAATACATCGTGAATGCGAAGTAAATGCTCTGGCAGTCCCAATCTGTATGCTACCGACCCAATCCTCTCGATAATGGGAAATGGTCCCACGTACCTCGGGGCCAATTTACCTTTCTTCCCGAACCTCATCACTCCTTTCATAGGAGATACACGTAGTAACACTTGGTCCCCCACATTAAACTCTCGGAAGAACCATTTCGCATCGGCGTAGCTTTTCTGTCTGTCCTGGGTTACTCGAATGCGACTCCTAATCATCTCGATCCTCGCGGAGGTTTCTTGAATCACCTCTGGTCCTAGAAACTTGTTATCCCCCACCTCTAGCCAACAAGTTGGGGAACGCAAGGTCTGCCATACAAAGCCTCGAATGGAGCCATGCCAATCGTGAACTGATAAGAGTTATTATAAGCGAACTCTACCAGTGGAAGATGTGGCTCCCAACCTCCTCCAAAATTAAGAACACACATGCGTAACATATCCTCCAACATTTGATTAGTACGCTCTGTCTGTCCATCTGTCTGTGGGTGATAAGCTGAACTCAATCTCAACTCTGTACCCATAGCCTCCTGAAAGCTCTCCCAGAAACGCGACACAAAATTTTTGTCTCTATCTGACACAATATTCAGGGGCACCCCATGTAATCTGACAATCTCAACAATGAACAACTAAGCTTACTGACCCGTGGTATAGTCTGTCCGCACCGATAGAAAATGAGCCACCTTGGTCAATCGGTCTACAATCACCCAGATAGAGTCGTGGCCTCGCTGTGATGTAGGCAACCCTATAATAAAGTCCATGGAAATACTCTCCCACTTCCACGCGAGTATTTCCAATGGCTAAAGCAACCCTGACGATTTCTGATGGTCCACCTTTACTAGATGGCAGGTAGAACACTTGGACACGAATTCAGCAATGTCCTTTTTCATCCCACTCCACCAGTATTACCGCCTCATATCCTGGTACATTTTATCTCCTCCAGGATGTACCACAAATCGGGACCCGTGAGACTGGGTCATCACTATATGACGTAATTCTGCTCCTTTTGGAACCACCAATCTCCCATTAAACCTCAAACCCCCATCAGAACTAACAGAATAGGACTCAGCACCCTCAACTAAAAGTCGTACAATCTTCTCCTGGAAAAACGAGTTTGTGGTCTGTGCCTATATCATCCTCGTAACAATCTCGGGTGTCACTGTCATAACAGATATGAAGGAACGGGCTACTGCGTCCTGGTGACCCAACTCCTTCCACTTTGCTTTCCAGACGTTCGCTACATCGTCTACCGGTCTACGGCTCAACGCATCAGCAACAACGTTGGCCTTCCCTGGATGGTATAATATGTCGAACTGATTAACCTTCACAAACTCTAACCATCTGTGCTGACGCATATTCAACTCTCGCTGAGTGACTAGGTACTGCAGTGACTTGTGGTCTGTGAACAAGCGGAATTTCTCCCCTAATAAATAGTGCCTCCATATCCTCAATGCAAAAACGACTGCTACTAACTCCAGGTCGTGGGTGGGGTAATTCTTCTCATGCGGCTTAAGCTTGAGGGAGGCAAAAGCTATAGCCTTCTCCTCCTGCTGAAGTACTCCCCCAAGTCCCCGTAAATAGGCATCGGTGTAAACCAGGTACTCCATACCCGGCTTAGGTAAAGCAAGAACTGGTGCTGAAGTAATCTTGTCTTTCAGCTCGTCGAAAGCCAATTGACAATCATCATCCCAAACATATGGTACCCCTTTGCGAGTCAGGTTCGTCAATAAACCCGTTATTTTGGAGAATCCCCGAATAAATCTCCTGTAGTATCCGGCTAACCCCAAGAAACTACGCACTTCCGTCGGTGTCGTGGGCTATCCCCACTCCCTCACCGCTGACACTTTACTCGGGTCGACTGCTATTCCCTGCTCAGAAACAACATGGACTAAGAACTGTACTTCGCACAACCAGAATCTGCACTTCTCGTACTTGGCATACAGCTGATGCTCTCATAGATTCTGAAGAACCTGTCTCAAATGCTCGAAATGCTCCTCCTCGAAGTGTGAATATATCAAAATATCGTCTATGAAGACGATGATAAACTAATCCAAGAACTCTCTGAACACTCGGTTCATTAAGTCCATGAACACGGTTGGAGCATTTGTAAGGCCAAATGGCATCACCCTGAACTCATAGGACCCATATCTCATCAAGAAGGCAGTCTTTGAAACATCCTGCTCCATAATACGTAGCTGATGGTACCCCGACCTCAGATCTATCTTCGAAAAAAAAGTTTCTCCCCTCAGCTGGTCGAACAGATCATCGATTCGAGGCAACGAATACTTATTTCGTATCATAACCTTGTTCATCTCCCAGTAGTCCACACACAGCCTTAGTGAACCATCTCTCTTTTTCACAAACAAGACTGGAGCGCCCCAAGGTGAGGTACTCCTGCGAATGAAGCCCTGACCTAACAGTTTCTCTATCTGATCTCATAACTCTCGCATCTCCGCCGGAGCCATACGGTAGGGAGCGTGTGCTATTGGTCTAGTATCCGGTAATAAATCTATGACAAAGTCTATCTCTCGACTGGGGGGTAGGCCTGGTATCTCCTGAAACACATCGGAATACTCACGGACAATTGGGATCGAGTCTAAGGGAATCATAACCTCCTTAGAGGTATCCTCCTCTATGTAATACAAATGAGCGGTCGAGCCTCCCTCTGGGCGAGGCATCACCACTAAAAACTTCTCTTGCCCCGGAATGGCAAAAACAATACTCCTACCGAAACAATCTATCATTTCCCTGTAAGTAGCGAGCCAATCCATACCGATAATAACGTCATGCTCATGCATATTTAAGACTAACATTTCTGCAGGTAATACCAAGCTACCAATCTCTACCCCCACACCCCGACATATAAAGAAAATAAGCGAACCACTCCCCAGTGGTGAGTCTACACACGTCACAATGCTCTATGCTGTTGCTAATAACCCTAAGGCCTTCATAAAATGAGTGGCTATAAAATAGTACGTCGCCCCAGTATCAAACAAAACGCGACCCATAGTACCATGGATAGGAAACATACCCTCAATTGCGGGTGGTACCTGTGGAGCTGCTGCCTAGTGGACGTTATAGACACGTCCATATTGTAACTACCCCTGCTGCACTGGAGCTACTGAAATGGCTGGTAGGGCTGGTAACTAGGGTGGTGCTGGGAGGGCAGCTGGAAAAAATGGCATCTGTGGCTCATTACGGGCACCCTTCTATTGTGGTGCCCTCTCTCCCTCTGGACAATCCTGGAGCCTATGGCCATGCTTTCCGCACCCAAAACATCGGCCTTTGAAATTTCCTCCCCTCTGACCCTGTTGACCACGGCCCTGCTAGCCGTTACCACCCCGCCACTGGCCCTGTTGGCCCTAGTGAAAACGCTGTTGGCCCTGCTGCTGACCCTGCTGTTGTCGGTGTTGGCCTTGCTGGCCCTGCTGATTAGGCTGGCCCTACTGACCCTGCCTATAACCCCCAAATCCCTGCCTGGAATCACCTGATAGGAAGCGCTTGGCCGGGTCCCCCTGATGGGAACTCTGCTCATGCTGAAGAATCTGTCCCTGGGATGTCGGTGCTCCATCTGCGCCACTACCCCCTGTCCTGCCCTGTTGGCCAGACTCTCCTGCTCGCTTGCTTCCCTGCAGATGGAAGCAGTGATCCTGGCAATGTAATAAAGCAGCATTGAGTACATCAGTGAAAGTACTCAGAGATAGATTCCCTATAAGGTGCTGATGGATCCTCCAAGCTAACCCGTCCACAAACAGCATTATCTTATTACCCTTAGTAGGTGCCTCATCTAGCACTATGGTGAGAAGTCTCTTGAACTCTTCCTCATACTCAGCAACGGTAGAATTATCCTGCTTCAACTTCAGTAATTTCCGCCTCATCTTAGTCTGCACGGTGGGTGGAAAGTACTTTCGGTCAAATCGCTCCCCGAATGACTGAATCGGGATCGTATCCCTCTCCTCCAAGGTGGTGGTGGACTCCCACCACTGCAAAGCGACCCCCACCAGCTTAAAGGAAGCCAACAACTGTTTTTGTACGTCTGTACACTCATACATAAGAAGATGCCGCTGGATATCTTTCATCCATTGGCTGACGATGACAATATCTGAACTACCTGAGAACTCAGGGGGATGCGCCTTCTAAAAGGCATCCCTAACCCGCTTCCATGCAGATGGAAGCTGTGCATGTACTGGCGACACTGCCTGAATCTGGGGTGGAATGAAAGAACCTTTATATTTGAACGTATGGGGAATGAAAAATTCTTACAAAGTTGGTCATAAAGATCATCCATGATAGCTTGATTAACTAAGTTCAAGTTATGTGTTGTCCCGACCCCATATTCATTTTTTCAAGCGATAAACACTAGGATTTAAAGATATGGAGGTCATTTTTATTACGAGTGGGATTATTCTCGAAATGGGAGAATTCAATGGGATTGTTCTCATTTTATCGATAGGTGTCAGGAGCGGGGGAAAGGGGTGTTGGAGTAACATGCAAAAGCAAAGTGGTAAAGTAATATAATTAAGGAGAAGAGAATAGTTCACCATGTGGTGATGAGAATCCTTTTTGGGGTGCGGGAGATGAGAATTCTTATTAGGGTGTCACGTCATCACTTGGTACGTTTTGTCCATCGCCGCTTGACATTATGTAAAAAAAAAATAATAATAAGTGAACAAATTATTATACTAACATGTTTACTACTATATATATGCATATACCTTCGCAGAATAAGACTTTAAAATATGTTCAATGTGTTTGATCTCCATCTATTCGGTATTACTTTTTAAAAATCTATGGAGTTTTACACGTGGACATATCACATAAAGCATATCTCTGATTGATGTATTAATGTCTGTGACATGAAGTCAAAATCCTTTCTTCTTCAAATTACTAAAGAGGTTCAATTTAACGTTCATATTTCGTGAGACATCACAATCTTGGTCAATTATCTCTTTACATAGTTGTATATATAGTGGGTGAATAATTTGTCTGCCTTCTTTAACAGCATAAGAAATGTCAGGACTATGTTCGGATTATGTACATGAAATATTTTTTCTACAGCCTCATCCCTGCTTTTTGGCAGGGAAAATAGAATACGATCGAGCAAGTACTTGTGACACCCCGCCTAATTAAATACCGGGGGATCACTCCTTTATTAAATTAAAATCAAGGTGAAGAGTTGGTTCATTCTTAGCATCACTGTCGAAAAATAACTTTTCCAATTTAAACACCCTAAATAATTAAGCTAAGTGTCAAAACCATTTTTAGACATTACTTTCCAAATTTTATTTTATAAACCAAGATTTAAATATGTACAACAATTCAATATTAAAGAATCACACCACAATTATCATGGAACATATAATCCAAATAAATTTATCATTCAACAACTAAGCCCCAACATTTAAAATTTAAAGTAAAACATCCAGACAATAATAAATCCCAAAGTGACAATACTAGAAATAAATGAATCACAATGTCCAATAAAGCAAATGGATAATGAGAACGGGCGACACATGCCCAAATGAATAAATAAGCTAGGACTGGAATCAAATAAATAAAGTCGTCTAAGCAAGAGGCCTGCAACTCCCACCTAAGCTGCAGCGCGTTCCTTCCAAAGGATCCTACGCAAGACGCCCCTGTGGCTGGGCACCTGTAATATATACATATAGATACAAGAGAGAAAGGAAAATAGAAATGGGCCAGAGCCCGATAGTGCAAATGATTTAAAATTTGTTTAGAAAGTATTTAAAATGTTTACAGGCCAATGCAACAATATATTAGTGCGACACTCTCTTGAGAAATTCTCACCTCTCTTCTAATGTGCACACCTATCGCACTAATCTTCCCAACGGTTTAACTTATCTTATATCGCAATAAACTTCCCAATGGTTTAACTTATCTTAGGTTACTCATAAGATTTAAAACTGAACAATATAATTGTTTAAGAGGAAAATTTCATTGAGTAACAATGCTCTCATTTTAACTTTATTTATTAATAAAGTTTCCAGTGTTCCATTATACTTTTCAAAACAAGTATTTCCAATTTGAAGTCATTATTCATTTCTTACCTATCATAGCACCGTAGGTAGTTCCAAATTTTAGGAATTCATATATATATCAAATACTCGTATAATATATATATTTTAACAGCATCCCACATAAAAATTATGGTGCGTGTATACTCTGCTATCCAATCCCCGTATCACTCGTACTAAGGGAAATACAAGTTCGAAATCACTCTCGAATTTTATTAACACATACACAAACAATATTGAGGCGAAGCATAGATTCAAAGAGTCTAAGAGGATAACACATGCCCCCACGTCTCTTAGGACCGTCTGAACTATCGATTCGATAGCCTGTAACAAGGATTTCTATCTTCTAAGGTAAGAGTCAATATCCCCCATAAAGGCACATCGAGATAAGATCGTCCCAGCGCGGTAACCTCAGGGATAGCAAATAGCGCGGGCACGATTTTCACACATAGGTAGTATATGCATAAACACAGTCATATAACTAAACTACTATTACCATATCAAATTATGTACATTTCTAATCCCCGAATTACGATAATTGTCCTTTTTTCTCATTATTTAGTTCTCACGTATGACCACTCATTTCTTACTTTAATTTGAGGGATCATTCCAACTTATTGCGTAACACTCATGGACTCTATCCTTTCAAGTGTAGAATTCAGTAGGTAATCTAATTTCCAACGTAACTATCTTACGCGTCTCTCCCCTTAATACATAATTTCATCATCCCTTATATGTAAATATCCCGAAAATACAACTCTCGTTTTACATTAAAGGTCCCATAATTATTTATAAGTCCTACTGGTCTTCTTTATCTCCCAAAACATTTTAATAAGGGTGTCCAAGGGCTATTTCTCATTAAATTGAATTCAACTAAATTTAAAAAGGGGAAATATTAGTCTGCCAGAAGGGGTCGATCGATCGATGGCAGGAGCTCGATCGATCGATGCGTCGATCAATCGACACTCCTGGTTCGATCGATCGATCAAACATGTATGCGAATTCTGCAGATTAGCAGTTACGGGTTTCACAATCCAAGCTCAATCAAATCCATATTTTACACACCCAAACTCCACAAAATTTGTACTATAATCAGTATATACCCATATTATTCATCTTCCACGTAAAGCGTGCATTTTTTTCATCAATAACCATGGATTAATAGGCCAAAACTTTATAAAAATATCAAGAATCCTAGAATTTCTTTAACATGGTTCTGATCAGTCTTTTTGCAGAAATTTCTACTCCTAATTCATCATAATTTCATGGTTAAGCCTCCACATATGAAGGGGTTACCAGATTTACATTCAAATCAATTCTACATGCGATTTTCCTATCTCCAACATGGATTTTCTTCTACCAAACTCGTCTTAATCACCCTAGACTAACATGAACGATGTATTAACGAAAATAAACAAGATAAATACTCACCTGGAAATTTTAGAATTCTGGGTTGCTGACGATTTTGGTGTGGTTGCATTCCCCGTCGCGCGATCTACGCGTTGGTGGTGGTGGCGGTGCAATCGGATGACTTTTTAGCCTTGGATTGCTTGGAAAGCTTTCTCCTTCCCTCTCCTATGGTCGTTCTAAGGTTTTGAGTCTGATAACCCTAAAGGACTCTTCTAAATGGCTGATATAGACTAATAATTTTCGTGGGTTTAATTACCCAAAAATGCAAAATGTCCGAAATGCCCTCCCGGGGTGTTAAATAGGCCTAAAAACGCTCCCAGACCCAAACTAAACCCCCGAGTGCACTTTTTTGACTATCTCGACCCTTCCGGACACGTTGGCGCACTCAAAATGATCATATGGATAACTTAAAAATATTTCACTTTTATTAATCAACATTTATTCCCGACGCGACACAGGCGCTTCCCGACTTAAATTTCTAAAATTATCATTTTATTCACTCGTGATATTTCATAGAACCAATATTATATTACTTTACTCATTAGTAATATTCAACAACAAGTTTCCCATAATTACTAACTCACATCACGTTAATAATTATAAAATAATTAAGTTCCGGATTTATATTAAATAATTAACTCACATTAAATTTAATAAATCCCCAAATTAATAAAGCATAAAAATATGGGATATTACAGTACTCTTGGTGGAGATGAACTCCATAATTTTCAATTTAGTTAAATTGTTGGATCTTCTTATTCGCGTACTTGTAAATAGGAGTACCCTCTAAATGGTACGTGCTAATAAAATAGGTATAAGTGTGGTCCAATTACAACATCTCATACTTTTGTTGCTAATGATTATCACCGTGCCTCATTTTTCCTAAGAAAAATATATGAGGGTGTGAATATGAATCCAATAGGTAATTTCTCCAATTAATCATTAACAAGTTATTTTTTTTCAACAGATCCAATCTAAGTTTATCTTATTTTAACCTTAGGGTTTAAAATCCAATTTATGTTTTTCAACCGTAAGGTTAAAAATCCAATTACAAAATTTTAGTAGTTTTATAATTGGGTTTATTCGATTTGAGTTTTTCCACATCTAGGTTTGTTTATTTTGGCTATTTTCACATTTTAATCCAATTATATATAATTTTTGAAAATTCTTACTATGCCAGGTGCACAATTATAAAATCCCTACGTGTTCACAGTTTTGACTAGAACCAATATCGGCAAAAAAATAACACATCTATGAGAATGGACATAAATTAGAATCGTGCTTATGAATGTGCACAAAACCAATATAAAAAACAATTTAGGTTTTGAAATACATAGAATTGTTCTCAATTAGAGGTTGCACATAACTTAGAAATGCATTTTCTGTTATGTCCATTAAAATTGTTTTTCAAGTAAAGAAACCTTGCATGTTTGCATATCCATAAATTACATTCAGAATCCATTGACACTGAAAGATGTGCATGTCAATCTATGAGAATCAAGTCACTCATTTACCGATCATATCCACATGAATATCAAGCTATATGTTGATGTAGGAAATAGACCACTCTTTGTATAACTGAAATAAAATACATGGCTATGCTCTATAATGATTCCAACACATATATCAATCTCAATACCATAAACATAGGTTGTGAAAGACATAAATCGAGAGTCAGTTAATATTGCATTTGCGTTAAATTCTATCAATATATTGAAAATATGACATCTTATTGGAGTTGTGCTGACATGCAATTAACTAATGATAGTGGTGGAATTAATCACACAGTGGGCGTTTATTTATTTTTCTTAAGTCCTACTTAATGGGCCCCCAAAAAACACATTCTTTTAAAAAATACCCAAGTTCAATTCGGTATTTCAAAAATTGATGGTGGTTGAATTCATCATACTATGGGAACTTATTTATTTTTCTCTCGGCCCAATTAATGGACCTCCCAAACAACACATTCCTTTAAAAACTACCCTAGTTAATTTGGGTATTTTAACCATTGATAGTGGTGGAATTCATCATATAATGGGGAATTATTTATTTTTCTTGAGTCCAATTATTGGACCTCCCATACAATAAATTCCTTTAAATATTACTTTAGTTCATTTAGGTATTTTAACCCCACACATACATACACGCACATACACACCCATACATATATTTACACATACATATATACATACACACATTCTACATACATAGTGAACACACACACACACAATAAAAACACATAATTTCATTAGAAAAAAGCCACAAGAAAAAGGATATCTGAACTAGGGTAGTCGTCGGAGATAAAGAGGGCCGCCGAAGGAGAGGGGTTCGCTAAAGAGAGAGAGAGAGATAAAGAGAGAGAGAGAGAGAGAGAGAGAGAGAGAGAGAGAGAGAGAGAGAACGAAAGAATGAGTAGTAGTGTATAGAGAGAGGGAGAGAGTTCGCGTGAAATGAATTCTTGACCACAGTTGATTATATCCACAGGATGTGGTTACAACCCTAGTCCATGTCCCACTTGTTGTGATCATTTATCTTTTATACGTCAGCAACATGGTCACAATCATTGATCGTGACCATGTTTTGTATCATGTAAAAAAATAAATTGTCACGATAGGTTGGTCACGGCCTAGGGCCGCAACCACCACCATGACTATTTCAAAATGGTTAAGGTCCATGGTCGTGAGCAAACTTAACTGAAACCCTTAAATATGTCACATACCTGGTTACAATCCAGGGTCGTGACCCACTTTGGGGAGATTTTTCCCCAGAGTTTGGCTCCCATTTGGTCATGGGTTGATCACGGATCATGGCAGTGACCTTCATCGTCCCGGTCTAAGTCTGTGACCATATCCATGGGATGTTATCCTTTGGCTTGGTCACGTCCTGTGTTACACGAGGTTTGACTATGGTCATGGTCTTGTAATAACCCTTGCTTTTGAGTAATTGATTTTATATTAATTCTCCATGAGAGGTGATTATATAAAATCGTGTATAATGGGGTAAATATTATTTTAAATGACTTAAAAGATAATATTTACTAGATTTTGCATATTTACTGTTATGTGAATGTAAATAGCATCATGTTACGATTTATAGTGTCATTGTGCTTTAAACAAAATTTATGGTTTAAATGAAGTTGGAACTTGAAATGATTTATATTATTCCAGATGCCAATTTAGAGGGCGCGGTCAGTCATGAAATAGTCGAGATAGTAAAAATAAGTGCCATATTGTATTTTTGGGTTTCGGGAACTTTTGACAGGTTATGATTTAATTATGTAGTAGAGTCATTTTAATAGTGTATTAACATTTAAAGATTGTAATTAATGCTAAGGTCACGATTAACTCTTGCAATCCCTATTATTTCCTAAGTGTATACTTCCTACACCTAGAGAGAAAGAGAGAAAAAGAGAATTGTGGAGAAAAAGAAGAGAAATAAGGAGAATTGAGGAAATTGGGTTTGATCTTGCATCTACCGGAAGGGAATCCGAGATTTCAGCTTAAGGCAAATTTCTTACTTGCTAATATATGATTTGGGGTGAATAAATTGTAGTGATAGTTTTGTATTGGAATCAATTGAACAAATTTGCTTGATGATTTGTTCGATCAACTTAGGGGAGCATCATACTTCTCTAAAATAAATTTGAGGACGGGGTATCACCAGCTGAGGATATGAGAGCAGGACGTGTCCAAAACTATGTTTCTAACTAGATATGGGTCCTATGAAATTCTGGTTATGCTTTTCGGGCTAACCAATGCTCCTGCAGTGTTTATGGACCTTATGAATAGAGTGTTTCAAGACTTCCTAAACCAGTTTGTTATCGTGTTTATTGATGACATCCTAGTGTATTCTCAAACGGAGGCCGATCATGCTAAACATTTACGGTTGGCCCTGCAAATATTAAGGGATCATCACCTATATGCCAAATTTGAGAAGTGTGGTTTTTGGCTACAAGAAGTGCATTTTTTGGGTCACATTGTGATATCTCGGGGTATTTCGGTAGATCGGAATAAAGTTATTGCGGCGAAAGAATGGGGTCAGCCCACAACACCTACAGAGATTCGTAATTTTCTGGATTTGGCTGGCTATTATAGCAGATTTATCAAGGGTTTTTCTAAGATTGCTAGACCTTTGATCAATTTAACTCAGAAGGGAGTGAGGTTTGTTTGGGTTGATTCTTGTCAACTGGCTTTTGATGAGTTCAAAGATAAGTTGACTTCTGCTCCAGTACTTGCATTATCGAGGACATGATAGGAATATTTGGTCTTTACGGAGGCATCTCTGCAAGGGTTGGGAAGTGTGTTACAGCAAGAGCATCGGTCTATTGCTTATGATTCTCGCAAGCTAAAGCTCCATGAGAAGAATTATCCAGTTCATGATTTGGAACTTACTGTAGTGGTTTTTTCCTTGAAGATTTGGAGACATTACCTCCTGTGGGAGAAGTTTAGTCTTTTCACGGATCACAAATCGTTGGAATATTTATTTTCACAAAAGGATTTAAATATGCGACAACGTCGATGGTTAGAGTTTATGAAGGACTACCAATTTGATATTCACTATCATCCGGGCAAGGCTAATGTATTAGCGGATGCATTGAGTCAGAAACCCGATGGGGAGTTAGCTCTAGTATGGAAGGCTAAATGAAAAGAACTTTGGTAAGAGGACGTGGTTGAAAGGGCATTTATGTCGGTGTTGACCGTTATATCTACAATAGTGGAAAGGGTTGTGGAAGCTCAAGGAAGGGATAAAGGTTTTCAGGACTGTAAGCACTAATTGTTAACCGAGGGAATCCTACTCTATAAATTCTGAGGGTGGGTTACGTTTCCACGGGAGACTTATTGTCCCGAAAGAGAGGGATTTGAGATGGGCCATAATGACAGAATCTCATGGGTCCAAGTTTGCAATACATCCTGGTGGAGTCAAAATGTACCAAGACATGCGTCGTTAGTATTGGTGGGAGGGTATGAAACGGGACATTTCTGAATTTTTTTCCCGATGTACTACTTGTCAACTGGTAAAGGTAGATCATTAGCGACCGACGGGATTGCTACAACCCTTGGAAATACCGTTATGGAAGTGGGAAAGCATCTCGATGGATTTCATCACGAGATTTCCAACATCACAGAGTGGTCATGATTCCATTTGGGTTATCGTTGATCGCTTAACCAAGTTGACACATTTCTTACTGGTATGTACAGATTATAATACTACTCGTTATGCCTGGCTATTCATTGCGGAGATTGTTAGACTCCACGGGATGACCATTAATATAGTCTCTGATCGAGACAAAATTTTTGTTTCCCATTTCTGGCGAAGTTTCCAAGAAGCTATGGGAACCGAATTAAAGTTGAGTACCTCCTATCATCCTCAAACAGATGGGCAGACGGAAACAGTCAACCAAATGTTAGAGGATATGCTCAGAATGTGTGTTCTCAATTTCAAAGGAGGTTGGAAACAATACCTTCCCTTGGTCGAATTTGCTTATAATAATTCGTACCAATTCACTATTGGGATGGCACCCTATGAAGCATTATATGGTCGACCATGTAGATCACCTACTTATTGGTTGGAAGTAGGGGATATTAAATTTATTAGATCTGAGATGATCCATGATACTTCTTCAAAGGTTAAACTATTCATAATCGCATCCAAATTACTCAAGATCGTCAGAGGAGTTATGCTGATGCGAATAGAATGCATGTGGATTTGGAGGTTGGAGATCAAGTGTTGGTATGAGTTTCGCCGATGAAGGGTATAAAGAGATTTGGGAAGAAAGGAAAACTTGCACCACGTTACGTAGGTCCTTTTCCCATCATTGCTAAAGTAATCCCAATATCTTATCAAATTGCCTTACCGGAGCATTTACAACAGATTCATGATGTGTTTCATGTTTCATCCCTGAAAAAGTATAAGAGATGTGAAGGAGCTCACTGGCACATTCCTTTAGATGATATTGAATTGCAGCCAGATGTTTCATACGAGGAACAACAGGTTGTAATTTTAGATCACAGGGAGCGTAGGTTAAGATTTAGAGTGGTGCCCTTGGTTCTGGTCCAATGGGGACATCACAATGCCAAGAAGTCAAGGTGGGAGCGGGAGGACGATATGCGAGAAAAATATCCGAATCTCTTTTTGCAAGGTAGGCCTAAATTTTGAGGGCAAAATTACCTTATAGGGGGGAGTATGTAATAACCCTTACATTTGAGTAATTGATTTTATATTAATTCGCCATGAGGGGTGATTATATAAAATCGTGGATAACGGGGAAAATATTATTTTAAATGAGTTAAAAGATAATATTTACTAGATTTTGCACATTTAGTGTTATGTGAATGTAAATAGCATCATGTTACGATTTATAGTGTCATTGTGCTTTAAACGAAATTTATGGTTTAAATGAAGTTGGAACTTGAAATGATTTATATTATTCCGGATGCCAATTTGGAGGGCGCGGTCAGTCCTGAAATAGTCGAGATAGTCAAAATAAGTGTCATAATGTATTTTTGGGTTTCAGGCACTTTTGGCAGGTTAAGATTTAATTATGTAGTTACGAGTCATTTTAATTGTGTATTAACATTTAAAGATTGGAATTAATGCTAAGGGCACGATTAACTCTTGCAACCCCTCTTATTTCCTAAGTGTATACTTCCTAACCTAGAGAGAAAGAGAGAAAAAGAGAATTGTGGAGAAAAAGAAGAGAAAGAAGGAGAATTGAGGAAATTGGGTTTGATCTTGCATCTACCGGAAGGGAATCCGAGATTTCAGCTTAAGGCAAATTTTTTACTTGCTAATAGATGATTTGGGGTGAATAAATTGTAGTGATATTTTTGTATTGGAATCAATTGAACAAATATGTATTTTCATAAATTTGTGGTGTTTGAAACGTTGCTTAGATAGATATTGGGTTGAGTATAGTAGTTAGTATTCATGTAGGATGGTTTTGGTGGGACCAATGGTGGTTGTTGTGGGTAAAAATAAAGGAGAAATGAGTTTTGGGAAAATTTAGGGTAATAAGCTCCATAGCCGAAATTGGGCATTCAGGCCCAGGCGAATCGATTCACCTCTAGCGAATCGATTCGCGAAAGGGGTAGGTTACATGTCTGTGAAGAGAGAATCGATTCGGCTTTTCCGAATCGATTCGACAGTATGCAGAATATTGGGTCCTCTTGACCGAATCGATTCGGACCATCCGAATCGATTCACTTCAATACCGAATCGATTCGAAATTCCTGTTGTTTTGAGTTATTTTTCTATGTTAGATTGTCTTCTTTTTCTTATAGGTTTAAAACCTAGGAACTTTCTCTTAGGATAAAATAAAGTATATTAGGGACTTACCTTAGGTATGTAACCACATTAGATTATAAAGGGGATACTCGGGCTTATCTCGGGGTTTATGAAATAGACGTTAGGGTGGTTCTTTCTTCAACGAACTAGCTTGAGACTAGGTAAGAGTAGGATCATATGATTGTGGAAATCTAGAGACGTGTTTAAGGTATACTATACTTGGTGGCTTATAGTAACGCCATTATTTATCGGAGACTAATTTTGGGGTTTATTAAATGTTGAAGTTTATAATGATGAAATTTAAACGGTTATGGCTCTGAATAAAGACCTAATGTATATTTTAAAATGGTAATAGCTTGTGAATGATAAATTTCTTATACACACCTCTCTAAATGCTATCATAGGGGAAGTTACGCGCATGAGGTGAAGTCCCTTGGCTAGTGAATGCAGGGTGAATACAGTCCTAGGCCATAGGACCGATTATTATATATTGTATGATTATTGTTCGAAGTGAGGTAATTTCTGGTGTGGTTATGACTCACTGTCGAAGGTATATGGACGATTCTCGACGTTACGTGATGTAGGATGCCCAGGTTATCTTGGTGATAGGCCCTGGAAGATGATAGATATTTAGGGGTACATCTAGTGGGGAAACCCAGAAGGATGGTCTTAGAATCGTTATATGTTGTAAAATATAACTATTCTTATTAAAGTGGCATTTTATTGATGATACGACACTTTATGAAGTGAATTGCTTAAATACGTTTCCTAACGAGAAAAAAAAAGGAACGGTGAAATGAAATTGTGTAAAAAGGAAATGGAATCTCATTGAGTAATATTTTATCTATATTCTCCTGCACAAATGAATTGTGATCATTGTCATTAATATTGCGTTAGGTTATGATTTTAGATCGTAAGGTTAGATTCTTTATCATTATTTATGGAGAACGAAACAAGCTTATTCATGGTAAATATATTCTCCATAACTGTCATGCACTTTATTCACTTGGTAATCATATTAAATCGGGCCCTGCCCCATTTATATTTCCTTATTTTGCATGAATCTTATATTCGCCCAGGTGCTTCGCCGCAAGTACGCCCGTATTGACTATTCTATTCTAGTGTCCTGGAGCTGTAACACTTTGCGGATGTTATGGGATATTTGACATAGACGCTTCCATCTCTTTTGTATTCTAGTTATGATCGGTTACACATTTGGGCGTGTTGCCCAAGTTTTGTACTTGTATTATATAATGTGATAATGTACTTTATTACTCGGTGTAACCTATTTGTAAGGGTCTGTTAACCGACAGCTTATTCGATTATGTTTATTGTACAAGATTGTTGATGAAATACATGTCTTTATTTTTTTTATCCACCTTCCTTTCAATTGGATTGTTTAAATGTTTTTCATTAACTCACAAATTAAATTTTGACAATCCGTTTTCTAAAATAATTGGTGGTTATCCCTCATACTTACTACTTTACGTTGATGCTAAGAATGGACCATATATGATTCATGTAATTATTGGAGTATCGGGCTGCCCACCTCTTATTTTAATTAGCGAAGTGTCACATGTCTTAGGCCTTGACCCGTCTTTCGTGAGTATTCTGAGTTTGTGGTGTAGTGTATGCAAGATTTAGGTTAAAAATTTGTGTTAAATGGCCAAAACTTAAAACATCAACTAAATGACTTAGAAAGATGCACAAAAACCTCTATATGGATGAATAAAATATGTAACATCATCGAACTTGATATTCAACTAAAATTAAAAGAGTAAAAAATGTCAAAATAATCTTTTCTACGATTTAAGGAAAATAATACCCATCTCTAAAAATAAATACCCAAATCAATGAATATATGATCGTTTTGACATTACTACTAAAAATAATTCATCATACATTTTTTGAAAAATTGCATTATTAAGATTAAAAAAATTAAACTTTTATAGTATACTATTTGTTAAACAAATAATATGTTATATAGTTTACACACAAAAAAAGACTAAGGGGACTATGGATGCAATCTATATACACCATGTTGACGTCGTGAAGTTATAAGTAAAACATTTTTATAGTTACTTATAAAACAATTCTATATGTATCTAGTTTTTTTTTATCAAGTTCATGGTCCAAGTGGATTAAATGATTGCACTTATCCTTGGGGTATAACATTTTAATGCACTTGGGATAGAAACTTGGTAAAAAATCTTGGTACATATATCCTTGACATGCATGGAGGCGAGACACCAAAGGTAGTGAAGGACATTAGCATCACTCCGGGTACCATAGTGCGCAACCGTCCATTACTGGACTTTTAGTCCCGGTTCCGGGTCACTAAGATTATAGTGGGGAAATAGAACGAGGTATTATGATTGAACGAGTAAGCAAGTGTCCGACATATTGGCGACACGTTAAGGGCGTGCATCATTTGACCGACTTTGCTATTTAAACCTTATTAAGTTTTTGTGGGATACAACATTTGACAAAACTTGGTTGATGTAATTAAACTAGTGATGTATTTATGTAATTAACTAAAGAAATTAATTTGGTTTGATATATGATGTTGATGCATTTTTATTTTAATTCATTGCTATATCGTATTACATTGTTGATTGAGTTGCTGTTGGTTTGAACAAATACATGGACTTTTTTAAAACTGCTCTACTACTGGGCAATAGCTACTGCCCAATTTTTTTTTCTTTTCTATAATTTTGTCACGGTCCTTGACCATGATAAAACAAAGTCGTCATTATCAAGGATCATGATAAACACCTCGAGATGGACCAAAGAAACTCACATGACTTGGTCGTTCCTTACCGATTTCACCATTTAAAAAGCTCAGAAGTATATGGAAATTTTGGATTACAAAATTGGTGTTAAATGGTCAAAACTCTAAACATCAACCAAATGACTTAGAAAGAAGCACAAAAACCTCTATAGAGACGGATAAAATATGTAATAAGATTATGTATTGTTATGACCCTCAGACTTGTAATGGTTCTTTCCCTTACCATTTCCAAGTGAGGAACAAGTCCTATAACTGGATGGAATGGATGCTCAGGTCCTAAAAGGGAGATAATATAGACGTATTAGTATCCTATGGTCAAATAAATTGTGAGGACTACGTAGATCTTCCCGTGCCTGTTGAAATAGGGAATCCTGGTAGACCCCGTACAATTTTTTTTAATTTCTTAGTTAGTATACTTTTGTTTGCTACTAATATACCTCTTTTCTTTGATGTGGATACTCACTGCAAGAGAAAACTAAGACATTGAAGTCAGTACTATTTAACACAAAAAAAGATGTAATCATCAAACTCCTTATGGAGTAGCATTTCAGTGGGGGGCACCTCACATACTTCTTAGCTAATAACTTATAGTTTCATTAGCCATGAATTTCAAAATTGTTCCCTCTGTGTGTGGGGTTGATTTTATCGTGGTAAAAAATCTATGCATAACAGTTGCTACTCCCATCCCCAGTTTAGAAGCGAGGGAAGTGAACATAGGTGAGGCTTTCTCATCGACTAACATTATATCCACTTATTTGGAGGAGGGCAAATTGCTTCATCACCACGAAGACCTCCAGAATGATGATAAACTTGTCCCCCTCTTTTCATATGAGGTAACAGGTCCTTACAGGCATTTATGGGAGAAAGAACAAGAATTCACATTTCCTCCCCTCTTCCAAAACTTGTAATTGGTGAATGATGCTTTGAAGATTTTAGTTGAGATAGGCGAGAAAAAAAAAATCCGAATGTTGTTACGTATACTTCTATGATTCACGTTTGTGTAATTTCGGTCGGTGGAAAGAAGTTACAAGACTGTTGAATGAAATGGGGGATTGTAAATTATGTACGAATGATCGTACTTTTAATATAGTGGTGGATGGGCTTTGCAAAGAAGGGATGGTAAGAGAAGTGGAAGGTGTTGTTAAAAATATGATTCAAAGAGGTGAGGTACCTACCTTGGTCACGTATAATGCATTGATAGATGGGTATTATTTACGAGGGGATATGAAAAAAGCGAGAAAGGTGTTTGATTCGATAGGGAGTAGGGGACTAGAGCTTAACATTATTAGCTATAACACTTTGATAAATGGATATTGCAAGAAGAATCAAATATATGAGGCCACACATCTCTTTCATGAAATACGTCATTGGAGAATAAATGAAACCATTGTTACATGTAACACCATGTTAAAAGGGTTGTTTCAGAATGGTTAATGTGATGATGCGCGAGAACTATTTAATGGGATGGTAGCCAGGGGACAAAGTTCAAACTTGTGCACTTATAGAATCTTGCTAGATGTCTTGTGCAAGAATCACAAGGTTGTCGAGGCATTGTCGTTCTTCCGTGCGACGCAAAATAAGGAATTAGATTCTGATATTGCTTGCTACAATATTCTCATTAATGGTTCTATTAAGAATTGAAAGTTTGATAGTACCAAGGAACTTTCGTGTTCATACATATACTTTAATGATTGATGTACTTTGTCGTCAAGGGTTGTTGGATGAAGCGAACGAGTTTCTCTTTAAAATAGAAGACAGTGGTTGCTTGCCTGATGCTATTGCATACAATGTTATTTCAAAAGGGTTCTTTAAGAAAAAACAATGCTCTGAAGCAATTTTACTTGTAGAGAAAATGGTTGGAATAGGTTTCACACCCGATTCTTTTACTCTTTCAATGCTAGTGAATCTACTCCAAACAAAATTACAAGATCCCACTCTCCTTAGTATGATTAAGAAGTTTGTGCCAAAGGATAAGTCAAGTTTCAGGTAATGAGTGAAAAATGATTGCCAGTGTATTTGATTTATTTTTTATCTGAAAGGGATATCCTATGCAATAGTCAAAGCATCTACATGAATTTCATAGTTGTTCCCTCTATGATTATGGGTGATTATATCTTGGTTGAAAATTTATCCATACCAGTTGCTACTCCCATCCCCAGTTCAGAAGCTAGGGGAGTGAACATATGTGAGGCTTTCTCCCTAACTTACATTATATCCACTTATTCGGAGGGAACCAAATTGGTTCATCACCATGAAGACCTCTATAATGATTACGAACTTGTCCCCCTCTTTTCATACGAGGTAACAAGTCCTTCTAGACATCTATGGGGGAAAGAAGAAGAATTCACATTTCCTCCCCTCTTCCAAAACTTATAATATAAGAATAATTCACATTGTCCAAGGTATGTTGTTGATCTTAATGCCACTAGGGAGAATTTAAAGGACAATGGCGTTACCTTAACAAAAAGAATATTATGATCTTGGGAGAAAAATAACAAAGAGATACAGAGATAAAGAAAAAGAGATGCTGAGAAGTCTAAGAAGTAGAGAACCAAGAAGATAACCCACAATACACTGTTTGGTGGGAACAATCTACTAGTGGTGATTATGACTAAAAAGGCAAAATAATCACCCCTTCGTCATCATCCAAGGTCTGACCATGGATGATCAATTTTTCAAAGGGCAAAGAATCCATTACCACTGACGATTCTTCATATAAAAATGTCGACGTCAACTTTTCTGTCGCTCGGGATGCCATGTTGCCTAAAGACATGTCGACCTCGAGGAATTTTAATATGGATCACCTTCACAAGGAAAGGGCTCCTCCATATGGCGTTGGTGCGTTATTTTTAGCTCTCATTTTTTATAAGTTTGTTGGATCATTCATATATGAGAATGCTATGTGCCCCTAGGATTTGTAGAGAGAAACACCAAGTTTTAATTTTTCACAATTTTAGTCCACTTTACACCAAATAAAATCGCAAGTTTTATGTTAAAAAGTTTTACCAATTTTAGTCTTGACTTAAGCATGTATCCAGATGAGTATAAGCAAGAATAAAATAATAAAACATCAACATGGCGATGTACGAGGAAAACCTACAACTGAAAGAACCTCGGACAGCCCATCCAAGCAAGTCTCCTGCGATATAGGGAGTTTTACAAGACAAATTTTAGCATACTCGACGCCTTGAAGCCTTAACGCTCTTCTTTGATCCTTGTAATCTTCTTCGCATTCACTATTGGATTCCTTCCAATAGCCACACAACACAGGTGCTTTACTAATTAATTTTAGAATTTTCTTGAATCTTCATTCTTTTATGCAATTTGTTTGTCATTATTTGATTACTGATGTCATCTCTATTTGACAGGTATTACATTATAACGTTTAAAGTTATACACGTGGTTTATCCGACGTACGTGGTATTCAAATGCCTAATTTTGGGTGTATACACTTTGTAGCATTGCACACATCAATAAATTAATGGATATCGAGGAGCCACATATCATGCTACTCCAATACTTATATTAGTTTATGTTTCGAAATTCATTTTGTATTTGAAAATCATGGTAGAATTGTACTTCGAAGCTCATGATACTCTAATACTTATATTAGCATTGCACACATCGAAATTCATTTTGTACTTATATTAGATTATGTTAAATTTGAATTAAGAATATTCTAAATAAATAGGTAATTTATAATATCCAAAAAAGGGAGAAATATTTTCTTATTATTTTTAAATATTAAGACTAATATAAATTTGTCATGCACATTATAATTTTGTTTATTCCAAATAATTTAGTATATTCATATTCTATAACTGTAATTGAAACCCAGTTGATATTTAAATTGAATTATTTTTTAGATTACTAGGTTTTTCACGACCCATGATCGTGCGAAAATATTTTTTATTTGTTTTATCTTCAAAATTTTCATTGCCATTTTGAGGTGACAAAAGATGGACACTCGAATACTTATCAGCGTTGTGAGCAGTGCAAATGGAAAATTTGTCACCGTTGTTAGAAATGACAAAGGAAAATTTGTCACCACCACCAACCATAATCATCCTTAGGGAGTGGCATTCAAAATTTGTCACTGCTAATAGTAGTGACAAAAGTGATTTATCACCCACTTGAATCGTGATTGTAAATAGTACTAACAAATATAATATGTATATTGGTGTAGTGCAAAAATTCATCAAATCAAATTTTGCATGAAAAATAAGGAATCTTTTGGATTTGTCATCTTTTTGGCATTTTTGATAGACTACATTTGATCTGGCAAAAAATTTTAACTATAAAGTTCACACTAATGCACATTTTAATGATTTGACATTGCAATATTTTCTTTGGGGCAAAGGTAAGAAAAATTTTCCATTGCAAATTTTTGCATCTTATGTAATCAAAGAGGCCCTTAGAATATCTTTGTAAAATGAATAAATGCGGTGTGTGATACCGATTTAAATTAATTCGTAAATTTCTACTTTGGCACACTTATTTAATTGGAGTCTATTTCAACCAAATTAATTCAGCCCCTAAACATGCAACTACATGTGTGGGTGGGTTAAACCATAAATAAATAAAGCATGTGACACAAATTTAAGGGAAAATCCCCGAATGGCAAAACCTTTTATTTCTAGAACTTTGAATAATTCACAAGACCATTGACTTACAACCTGATAATCGCCCACAAGTGTAACGCACGGTGTTTTCGTCAAACCTTCAAAGCAACGGCTAGAAATCTGCAGTGGTTCACGCGCATTTATACCACAGGGATCGCAGCCCAAAAAACTCCGTAGAGACTCCCCCCACAATAGCACGCATCTCTTCGGTTGTAAAGTTTTCTCCACAAAGAATAAACAACAGCAAAAGTTGTGTTCTTGAACACCAAAACAATTCACCAAATCATATGGAATTTTTGTGAATTGAAAACAAAAAAGGGATTAAACCCTAAAATAAGAAGTAAAAAAGATTCTGCACTTTCGCAGTTTTCTGTCTTTCAAAATGCTGGGACTTTTTAATGAAAACGAAACCATTTAATGAGTATTTATAAGAAAATGCGCCGTCTCGGTATTAGAGCTCGTTCGAACGAGAAACACATGTCGCGCGAACGAGAAACAAATGTTGTTTGAACGACATCGCGCGACACTGCCATGTCTCTCGAACGACAGTACAAAGTCGTTTCAACGACTGTTGCATCAAAAAATAATATTTTAATTTCCGCTCCAATACGTAAAAAAAAACTCATTCTCAAATTTTGAGAAAAAAGACCACTCCAACACTTAGGAAATATTTTATAAAAATATCCCAAAAGCTCTAAGTGGAAAGTTAAGTTATTTAAGACAAAACCTTACCAAAGTAAACTTTGCGGAGTCTTTTTGATGAAGAACTTGATTAATTCGGATCCGTCTTGATCTAGATAGCTCTTGAATGCTCTTCGACAGTGTAGCCACTACACCAAATCTGCACTATTGTCAAGGTCATTGACCCTGACAAATCCAACTTGTCAAGGTCAATGACCGTGACATTTCGAGGCGAGACAAATTTTTTTGTCACGGTCGTGTCGCAGTCAATGACCGTGACACGTTTGTCACGGTTATAAACCGTGTCAAAGTCGTGACCCTTTTTAAAAAAATTATCAAGGTCATTGACCGTGACACGTCCGTGATAACTTTTTGTCACGGACGTGCCACGGTCAATGACCGTGACAATTCTGGACAGAATTTAAAAAAATCTGCTAGGCAGTATGGCCACTGCCACTGCCCAGCAGTATATTTGTACCTGTTATAGCAACGTTGTACCTGTTCCAAACATCATATATCCAAACAAACTAAAGATAATGCAAATATATATTCAAATAGAGACAATATGCATCACGATATAATTCAAATGTAACAACTTAAAACAATTCAATTCAAACTTATAACAATTCAATTCAAACTTAAAACAATGTCACTACATGTCTGGTGTATTGTTAAAACTGAGGAGGTGAGTAGGCCACATGACATACAAATTGACGCACGCACTAATATACGTCGTGCCGCATTGTTCACGCAACCACAATAGGGAGTTCTCCTTCCCGGGTATGACATGCGTGACGAGCACCCTGGACTCCATCTCTTGAAGCGCATGTCCATGAACTATTCCACCCTCGACGATATTCGGGTCCCTCAATCCCCGCCCTATCCGCTGGCCATCAAATACGTCCAATATGAACATGCTCAGCCAACCAAGTGTCGACATTGGTCTGTAGAAGGGCGCCAAATAGGGAAGTGGATCATTGAAGTACGAACGTGTCGGTGATGAAGCAGCGAGGTCCACATCCTCGTCATCCTGCGCCTCGTCCTCCCGCACCTCCTCCTCTACCGCCTTCTCCTTCCCTTTCCCTTTCCCTTTCCCTTTACGGTCTCCGCCCAACGTACGCTTCATGAATGCATACATATCTTGGACCGTCGCCTCCAAACGGGACAGCTTCGCGTCGTGTGAATCCACCGTTCGAGCCAACCCGGTGTCGCTCGTCTCCAATCCGATGATCCTAGATTTGGCCACCCGCAAGCTCACCCCCTTCTCCTCCCCTTGCGACCAGAGCCAAGCACTTGGCTGAGTGCATCTGTGGACAAAGATGCCTTGTCGGCATCAGACTGCGACTCATGCACTTCCTTAAGCTTTGCCTGAAATGACAAAAAGCACATGATTAGTAAAATAAGTGAACTAAAAAATTATAACATAATTACCAAAAATTAAACTGTCGGATTACTTACAATCATGGCCACGACGCTCGGGGACACCTCTTTGTCCTTCCCCTTCTTCGTCCGAAGAGCCACATAAGTATCGAGCCTATGTGGCTTACCCCCTGGCCCACTCCCTACCCCCTGAAATAAAATAAAGTAAAGTAAAATTAGTATCGGCCCCGCAAAGTAAAATAATGAAGAATAATATATTTTTGTAGTTATAGAAAAATTAAATCTTACCTGCATCCTATGCTCCACCTCGGCGTAAGAGGTACGACCGGAGTAGTGCACGTCCGTCTTTTTTGCCCGATTTTCCCTCCCCGATTGGCGAGATGCCAATTGTCGATCCTCGATCTCATTGTCAATGAACTTCTGTCATTGTGCCAATGAGATCGGCTCCTTGGGGGGGGACGGATTCACGCCATTGGATAATCGACTCTCGTGTTTTTCCAAATTACCGTGCCCGCATATTTTTTTTCCACGACTTGAGTTGCTCCCTAATCTGCTCCAACACGGGATCGCGTAGCTTTGGATCCAAGTTGAATTGTTCCTATCCAGCAAATACAATGTTAGTTGCGAATAATTATAAATATAAATATGAAATTGAAATTGAAATTAAAATTGAAATATTCATATAAATATAAATATAAATATATTACATGTAGTGCCGCCCAAACAGCTAACTTGAGCTCATATGGAACCTCCTTCCAACTCATAAACCCCGGGCCGATGACCGTCTTTAGCAGAACGAGGGATCTCGCTAATATCTACGATTTGTTCTCGACGGTAATCCCATATTTCCCATATTTGGGGATCCTAGGGGCAGAAGAGCCCTCGTCGCCTCCACTACCACCGACCCCAGACGACATCATCATAAATAGCATCATCATCTTCGCCTTAATATCTGAAGGAGACATTTGCTGTAAAAAAATGTTATTAGTACAGATATAATATTATCACAATATGCATATCTTATAAGAGAGTCGGGTTTGGCATTAATAAAGTGAGAATTACACACACACACATAAAAATCTTTAATAAAATTCTCATATCTTCTTTCAATTTAAACACACACACAGTAGTGACTGTCTATTTAAAATAATCTCAATGTTAATTTCAGGTATTGAATTTCTACTATTGTTTTGTGCTTTTTATAAATCATACCCCACCCCCACCCCAACATGTTTACGGGCTTTCATCACCCGTCATAAATTTTTCGGTCCGTGACTTACTGGCCAGTTGTCTTGGGTCTTTTAGTCCCTTAACATTACTTTAAGAATTTTACTCAATCTAAATACCACATTTTCTTTCTTGTTATACACTTGAACACGTTTTTTTATTTAGTCCTTATTAATTTATCTTTGATGTATTACCAGCATCTTTACTTTTATAAACTTTATTTAATTTTCAATTTTAAGGACTATTTCATCACTTAGTGTTCATCTAAGTTCTAGTATAACAAGTTCCCATAAAAATCTTTAATAAAGTATTATCACAAATATAAACTAAGAGTGATTAAATAACTTTGAGGCATATAAATTAATTGTGACAAAGTAAGATTATGGAAACCCCACTTTTCTTTCTATAACTCCTATTTTATTAAACTTTAAATATAATTAGGGGTGTATAGAAAGAAAAGTTAAATAGAAATAAAAACAACATTTTTAAAATATGAAGGGCTCACCAATTTGATCAAATTTTTCAACAACATAGACTAATTGATCTTTATTATAAGACAATTACTACAAATTTATGCGCATCGCCCGAATTCAAAAAGTAATTTAATGACTAAAGTAATACTTTTTTTAACTTTAGTTATTCACCAAAAATCTTAAAAAATATTTTATTTTTCATGCTTTTAGCAACTTCGGATGCCATTTTAACCCTTATTGTAGTTTTTTAGTTTTCATGCTTTTATTTGATGGATATAAAGTCATGTGATTATTTCACCATATAAAGTCAACAAAAAACGCCATATATGATTTTTTTTCTCCATTAGTATAAGTATATAGCGATTATTTCACACTTAAATCACATATTAAGCCGGCCTTCATTTTTTTATGAAATTTGTAGAAAATTACTTATTTATTTTGAATGAAAATAAATTGTTATCCAATATATTTGGATATTATTTACATTTACATTTTTGGATATTATTTTTGGATATTATTTACATTTACATTTTTGGATATTATTTTTGGAAATTTATAGAAAATTACTTATTTATTTACATTTTTAACCCCTAGCCCCCACCCTGCCCCACCCCCTAGCCCCCACCCTACTCCCACCCAGCCCCACCCCTACCCCCACCCTGCCCCACCCCCCACATACGCATACACACACGCACATATATACACACATACACATATATATACACACAAACATATATATAAATGGAAGAGAGAGAGAGAGAGAGAGAGAGAGAGAATTAAACCTGAAAGTAGAGAGAGAGAGAGAGAGCAGCGTCGAGAGAGAGAGAGAGCATCGTCGAGAGAGAGAGAGAGAGGGAGGGAACGGCGGGAGGGAAAAAAGAAGGGGGGAAGGGTTTTTGCTACAAATATTGTCACGGTCGTGTCACAGTCATTGACCTTGACAATTATTTAAAGAATTGTCACGGTCAATGACCGTGACAAGTAAATTTGTCACGGTCTTGTCACGGTCGTGTCAAGGTCAATGACCGTGACATAAAACGCGTATTTTTTTTTTGTCACGGTCAATGACCTTGACAAAGGTGGCATTTTGGCCATTTTGGTGTAGTGAGCGGTATAGTGAGCGGTATATGACATAATAAATTGATAACGGACCTATAAAAATATGTCCTTACAATCTTGCTTATCATCAATTTACGAAATTCGCACCCTAAATCTTCTTAACAAGACATCTTCAAATTTAGTAAAAAACTATGGACATCTGAAAGCTACTCAAACTACTTTTAGTGTTAAAAACAATTGTAAATTTTAGATTTTGTTGTAAATATTTTCATTTCAGAGACTTTTTTAATGACACTAAAAAAGGCTTTAAAACATAGCGAACAACTTAAAAGTTTTTTTTACATTAAAATAGTAGAAAATGTCAAAACGATCTTACTCTATGATTTTTAAAAAAATAATATCCATCTCCAAAATAAATTTCCAATTAAATGAATATATGATCTTTTTGACATTAGTATTAAAAATAATTCATCTTACTTTTTAGGGAAAATCGCATTATTAAGTTTAAAATAATTACACTTTTATAGTAAACTCTTTGTTAAACAAATAATGAGTTTTATACTTTACACACAAAAAATGACTTTTGATACTTTGAATGTAATCTATATACACCGTGCTTCGGTAGTGAAGTTATTTTTAAAAAATCTCATCAAATTTTTTTATACGTATTAAGTATTTTTTACCAAGTTAATGTCTCAAATGCATTAAATGATCGCACCTATGGTGTGAGTACAACATTTAAATGAACTTAAAATAGCAACTTGGTGCAAGTAGAATTTTCAAAACTTATAACACTAACCAATACAATAATTTTAAACGTCCATGTGTCTATTATATATGCGTGATTTAATTTAAAGTTTTTTTTATATATAAGTCCTATACGAAGAATATTTCTTTAAATAAATCCTACTGGTTTTTTAACCATTAAATAGGTCTCATAACTAATTTTTTGGAACTTGCTTTGACAATTTTACTCTTTTCTAACCAACCATCCGTAACTTATTGGGGGAAGTTTACATAAGTGGTTTGAACTTTTTTTCTTCCTGTTTTTAATCTTCAAATGATCATAACTTTTGATTTACAAATCCATTTTTCATAAAATTACTATTTTTGAAATCTACTCACCGAGATATATCAAACAAGATCCATGAAGCCCATAATATTTTATAGAATTTTTTTATACAAAACTATGTGCATTGAAAAATGAAGAAGTTTTATATCCGGGACAATTTCACAAACAGTCATATTTACTATGTTAATATTTACACAGAGAGTATTTATCGAAAAATAAAATTCATAAATTTATCAAACCAGATTCATAGAGCTAATAATATTCCAATGAAAAAAATTACGTAGTCAATACTATTTATTGTATGCAACTTTAAAAATAGAAGTTAATTAATGGTTCATTAGTCAATATAACTTAATTTAAAAAAAATCTCACAATAGGACTTACATATAATAATAACTATTAGTTGGGTTGTCATATTTGTTTTTAGGATTAAAGAACAATATAAACAAATTATTTAAAAAATAGGTCAATTAATGTATAATCACCAACATAAATATAGATTCGGTAAAAAAGACACTTATCTTTAGTTTAACCAATTTAGTCCCTCAAACACCCATTTATCCAATATTCTTTGATTTTTAAAGGTCCTCATCAGTGGCACTCAATGCCACCCCTACCCATCCCATGTCGACCATCACCCCCACCTACCCCACAGTCGGAGCTCCGGTAGATCCAAACAACCATTTACCCAATATTATCTTATTTTTAAAGGTTCACGCTAGCAGCAACCAACTTTCACCCCCACCCACCCACCCTACTGTCAAAACTCCGGGAGGCTCAAACACTCATTTACCTAATATTCTCATATTTTTAAAGGTCCGCGCTAGCGGCACCCAATCCCCACCCCCACCCCCACTCACCCTATTGTCGGAGATCTAATGACCCCCATTAGAGCTCTGACAATGTAGTGAGTAAGAGTGGGGTGCTGAACCTTTAAAAATAAGACAATGTTGGATAAATGGGTGTTTTGGGCCACCGAAGTTTCGACAATAGGGTGGGTGGGGTGGGGGTAGGTAGGGGTGGGTTGGGGTACCACTGGCTCGTATCTTTAAAAATAAGAGAATATTAGATAAAAAGGTGTTTGAGAGATTAATTGAGTTAGACTAAAAATATATGTCTTTTTTTATAAAATATATATTTATGTTGGGGTTATATATTAATGGACGTATTTATTTAAACAATTTGTTTGTATTATTGTTTAATTCTAATAACTAATATGAGAACCCAATTAATAGGTATTATTATATGTAAGTCATATTTTGAGAGTTTTTTTAATTAAGCCCTAGTGACTAACCAACTATTAATTAAGTTCTATTTTTAAAGGTGCACACATTAAATATTACTGCCTGTGTAATTTTTTAATTGAAATATTATGGGCTATGTGGATCTTGTTTGATAAATTAATGAATTTCATTTTCCGGTGAATACAAAAAATTTTAATATTTGTGTAATATTAACACAATAAATGTTATTGTCTGTGAAAATGTCTGAGATATAAAACTGCTTCATTTTTCGGTGGACACAGTACATGTTATTATTTGTATAAAAAACTTTCTTAAAAATATTATGGGCTACATAGATCTTGTTTGGTATATCTCGATGAATAGATTTCAAAAATAGTAATTGTTGATACCAAAATTAATATGCTGATATAGACGCATCATAAGAAGACACGTGTCGATCTACATGGCACAATAGCAACGGGGAAGGTTATTTCCCCGACCAAGTCAAACTCACTCCGAGCAACAAGTATACTCCGAGGAACTCTAATACTCCGAGGAACTCCGATGCTCCGAGGAACTCCTGAACAACGAACAACTAAGGCGGTCCGAGCTGCATCTCGGCCACAACATTGATTGCCAGATAATCAACAGTTCAACTATTCATTGAATGCTTATTATACAGACGTATACTCTTAAAGGGCATTAATTGCTTACCCTTTCACATGTACAGCCTAAGGGCTATAAATACGTTGTATCACCCTCATTCAAAAAGGGACCGGAATTTCTTGATAGAATTACATATCGAGAATTCCAAAATACTTGGCAATAATAGAAACAGTGGACGTAGGCCATTCTTATCAGGCTGAACCACTTTAAAATTCTTTGTCTCATTTACATTTATCTGTGATTAAATAATTAGAAGCAATCTAATTTTTTACATCAACAGATTGGCGCCGTCTGTGGGAAACGACTGTTGTTATCGTTTTTCACCAAAAATCATTCATCATCAATGGAAGATAATCCGGAATCCAGCAATCGAAACGCTGGAAATGATGGAAATCCTCCAAATCCCCCTACACCTCCAGATCTGGATGGAATTATGACAAATCTGGCTCAAGGACAAACCGCCATGCAAGAGACAATGCGGCAACTCATACAGACCCTTCATGGCGGTGCACCTGCACATTCGGGACAGCGAAGTGGTCAGAGGCAAACTTATTTACTTTCTTCACGATTCAGGCGTACTGAATCATATCGTAATGAGGAATCTAATGATTTTTCTTATCAACCTGGGCGAACTTCGTCAATACGGGCTACAGATACTGAGCAACGTATCACTCTCTCTCCAGAGAGACCTAGTGCTTTGGAAAGATTCAGCAGGGCATCTCCTTTCAGCCGATTAGGCCCTAGGAGGAATAGGAGTCCACCTAAGACCATGTCGAGGAGTTTTCGACAACCAAAAGATCTAAGAGAAGGATCAGCACAATCACGACCAGTTGCTCGTCAAGATAGATCTCAGGAGGCCACTTCAGAGCAGTCAATTGCTCGAACTAATAGGCCCGAGGAAGGAAATGATGCGTGGAAATGGTCCATTCAGCGATTGGAGGATAGATTGCGAGAAATGGCTAAGGCAAAGAATCCCCTACAACGAACTTTTGTTCAAGGGACACCTTTTGTCCAGGCCATTATGGATTTTCCTACCCCGTCGAAATTTAAAGCACCTGTGGTGACCCCCAAGTATGATGGAAAGACAGATCCTGTTCTTCACATAGAGCAATATCAAGCTGCTGTCGACATCTATGTTGTTCCCGACGAGATGAGATGCAGAGCATTCTCAGGAACTCTTACTGGATCTGCCCAGATATGGTAGGTAAGATTTCAACTTTCTTTCAGTTAGCCGAGTTGTTCATTGGAAATTTCTATTTTGGAGCAAAGCCAGTAAAAAGAGTAACACACTTGTTAAGTGTTAGACAAAAATCTGGTGAGAGTACTAGAGATTACATAACTCGTTTCAATAACGAGAAGCTGGAGGTCATAGATTATGAAGAAAAGACAGCAATCACTGCCCTGATGAGTGGGTTGTTGCCTAACAAGTTGTATTACACTTTGGCCAAAGATCCACCTACAACTATGTCAGAGTTGATGGCAAAAGCGGCCAAAATCATGAATGCCGAGGAGGCTATGGCTGCGAAGAAGAATATGGATAAAGAAACCAAGGTGAAAGACGACAAATCCAAGAGGAAAGAGCATAAGTGCAAAGGCGGTGACAAGCATTCCAAGAATAATAAGTCGTCATGGGAATTCCTGAAGAAATTTGGTAATTATACTCCTTTGAAAATGGGTATTAATCATGTCTTGGAAGAAATCAAGAATAACGAGGAAGTAAAGTGGCCAAAGAAACTGAGGTCAGACCCTGACACGAGGAATAGGGAGAAATATTGCGAGTTCCATAAGGATCATGGCCATATAACCAAAAATTGCATAGCTCTTCAGAACGAGATTGAAACACTCATCCGAAGAGGGAAGCTAGCAAAGTATGTTGATCGGGGAGGTGAAAGAAGAAATAATGACCGAACTAGAGAGAGGTCTAGATCTCCTCGTCGAGCAGAGGAGAAAAAGAAGAGGGATCATGAAGATGATATAGAGGATGACCCCGATCTTCCCAAAAGGCCGAGGCAACCAGAACGCGAGGTATTTTCAATACGTTTCGGAACATTTGATTGTAATGTTATTACAGGCGGAGATGCAGGAGGATGAGATCTTACTGCAGAAAGAGAAGCTTACCTCGGTGAGGCTCAGGCTTGCTCATACATTCAACGGATAAATTTGACTGAGGAAGATCGCCCGAGGAAGATAAAAAAAGAGAAGCTGGTCATTGGTTTTTCAAAAAACGACCTTGCAGGTGTTCTTTACCCTCACGACGACCCTTTGGTGATCAAAATAAGGATGAAAGAAGTAATGATTTCAAGGGTTCTGGTAGATAATGGTAGTTCGGCAGACATCATGTTCTATTCATGCTTTGATAGTTTAAATTTAAAATTATCTCAATTGGAGCCTTATCATAGACCTCTCCTGGGTTTTACTGGTGAGAAAGTTTTTCCACTTGGGACGATCAAGTTGGATATATTCATTGGAACTTGGCCTGCTTGTCGAACAGAAAGAATACGCTTCTTTGTGATGGATAAGAATGTGCAATCAGATTACAACATTATCATGGGAAGAGTTGGTTTGAAGAAGTTCGAAGCAGTTCCATCTATAGTACATCAATGCTTAAAATTCCCAACAAATTTTGGAGTAGGAGTTGTGAAAGGTGATCAAAAAGTAGCTCGGGAATGCTATTATTCATCTGCCGAGCAAGAAGAGCTTGAAGAGTCAAGGAAAAAGACTACTACCTACCAGATGGATGAAGGTACAGAAATTGAAACACTGGATCCCAGAGATGAATCCCAACTTGTAAAAGGACAGGTGGTGGAATCTACAGAAAATGTTATTCTGGACGACGAGCACCCTGAACGAATAACCCAGATAGGTTCGACGTTGGATGCTTCTATAAAACAGGAGTTGATAACTTTCTTGAGAAACAGAAAGAAAACTTGTGCATGGAGTCATGAAGACAAGCCAGGAATAGATCCAAACTTCTTATGCCATGAGCTCAATGTGAACAAGGAGATCAAGTCTGTAAAGAAGAGAAGAGTATTTAGTCCTGAGAAGAATCAAGCTATACAAGAGGAGGCCGAGAAGCTCCAGAAAGCTCAATTTATTGAAGATGTGAAATATCCAGACTGATTAGCAAACGTGGTGATGGTAAAGAAGAAAAACAATAAATGGAGAATGTGTGTTGATTTCACCGAACTCAACAAGGCATGCCCAAAGGATCACTTTCCATTGCCCAGAATTGATCAACTAGTGGATTCTACCTCGGGACACGAGCTGCTCAGCTTCATGGATGCTTACTCTGGCTACAACCAGATCAAAATGAAACCTGAAGACAGGGAAAGTACTTCTTTTATTACCCCTAAAGGAACTTATTGTTATAATGTTATGCCTTTTGGTTTGAAAAATGCAGGAGCGACATACCAGCGGCTGATGAATAAGGTTTTTGCCAAAAAAATCAGTTGCAATATGGAAGTCTATGTCGATGATATGCTGACAAAGAGCAAAAAAGCTGCTGATCATCTAGTTGACTTAGGTCAGACCTTTGATCAACTGGATAAATACCAAATGAAGCTCAACCCGACGAAGTGCACCTTTGGAGTACGAGAAGGAATGTTCCTCGGGTACATTGTCAACCAGCGAGGCATTGAGGCGAATCCATAAAAGATCAAAGATCTTTTAGGGTTGCGATCTCCAACGACGAAGAGAGAAGTGCAGAGTCTTACAGGACGAGTTGCAGCGCTCAACAGATTTGTATCCCGAGCAACTAATAGATGCCTCCCATTCTTCAAAAAACTTTCGAGTGGAATGATGAATGTGAGAAGGCCTTTCAAGACTTAAAGAAATATTTGGGAACACCTCCATTGTTATCCAGGCCAGTAATGGGAGAAAAGTTGTACTTTTACCTGGCAGTATCAGAGAATGCAATCAGCTCGGCATTGATCAGAATAGAGAATGGAGTCCAGAAGCCAATTTATTACACAAGTAAGGCTTTTCGAGGTGCAGAGATCAGGTACCCAAAGCTGGAAAAATTGGCATTGGCATTGATAGAGGCAAGTAGAAGAATGAGGCCATATTTCCAGGCTCATACCATCGTCGTGTATACCGACATGCCTTTGAGACAAGCCCTTCATAAGCCAGAAAAATCAGGGAGACTGATGTACTGGGCAATAGAGCTCGGTGAATATGATATTGTGTATGAACCCAGATCATCATTAAAAGGGCAAGCTGTAGCAGACTTTATAGCAGAATTTACATATCCTGATACCCCCGAGGAACAAAAGTTGCTCGCTGATCAACCTGTGGATGTTACAGGATCAACACACATAAGCTCAGACCAACTCCGGTTAGTAAAATGGCTTGTGGATGTAAAAGGATCATCAAATTCGAACTCAGATCAACTCAGGTTGGTAAAAGGGCGAGAAGAGATGATCGACGAGGAGCGAGAAATATCAGGGGAAGATGAAAGGAAACAACAAATATTTCACCGAGGAACTCTGTCAGATAAGAAATTTGAAGACGAGTTACCTACATGGAGATTATATGTAGATGGGTCATCTTGCACAACATGTTGTGGAGCAGGGATTGTTTCGAACACCCCAGACGAGATTGACATGGAATATGCCTTACGATTCCAATTCAAAGCCTCCAATAATGAGGCTGAGTATGAAGCCTTGATAGTAGGTCTTAATTTAGCAAAGATTATGGAAGCGCAACAAGTGATGGTATTCAGTGATTCTCAATTAATTGTAAATCAGATGATGGGGATATATGCAGTTAAAGGAGAATTAATGGTCAAATATCATGAAAAGGTGATGAAGTTGCTAGCAGAATTTGATGCCATTCAGTTGATCAGAATACCAAGAATGGAAAATGCACGAGCAGACGCACTGGCCCGACTAGCATTAGCTACTCGTACCGAGCTGCGAAGAATGATACCAATTGAAGTATTAGAAAGTCGGAGCATAGATGAAGACCTGACGATGAATATTATTACCCTTGATTTAGGTCCATCTTGGATGGATCCCATCAGGGCATATATTGAGGAGGGAGAATTACCGTAGGATAAGCTCGCTGCCAAGAAATTGAAGTTTAAAGCTGCTCGATATGTACTAACTAATGGTGTTTTGTATAGACGAGGAATTATGGCAGGTTTGTAGAGATGTGTACATCCCTCCGAGGTGAAAGAATTGATTGAAGAGATCCATGAAGGGTCCTGTGGAGCCCATGTAGCAGGTCGGACACTTTTGCAAAGGGTGATGACACAAGGATACTACTGGCCGACGATGAGGGATGATTGTATAGCCTATGCTAAGAGATGTGATAAATGCCAACGTTTTTCCTCCATCCCACGAACTCCACAAGCATTGTTGACACCCATAACTTCCCCTTGGCCATTTTCCATGTTGGAAATTGATTTGGTTGGACCACTGCCAATGACCCGAGGAAGATTCAAGTACCTCGTGGTCGCAGTGGATTATTTTACTAAGTGGGTAGAAGCTGAGCCTCTGATTGATATGACATACGAGAAGGTGTACCAATTCATTTGGAAGAACATCATCTGCCGATATGGTCTCCCTCATGCCTTCATCACAGACCATGGAACACAATTTGATAACGAGGAGTTTGCTGCCTATTATCATCAGTCAAACATTTTGAAGGTTCATTCAGCACCAGGCCATCCTCAAAGCAATGGACAGACTGAAGTGACGAACAGAACAATACTAAATGGTTTGAAGAAGAGGCTAAGTGAGGGTAAAGCTAATTGGATTAATGAGCTACAATCAGTACTGTGGGTTTACCGAACAACTCCCCGAGCAGCAACTGGAGAATCACCATATATGCTGGCATTTGGAAGTGAGGCCGTAATACCCGCCGAGTTGGGTCTTCCAACACACAGAGTGCTGAATTTCAATTCTCCAGTCAGCGACTTGATGAGGAGATTAGATTTGGACATGCTCGAGGAAGTTAGAGAAGAGGCACCCATTAGGAATGCTGCTTATCAACAACGAACAGCCCTGTTCTACAACAAGAGGGTGAAAAAATGCGACTTAAAAGAAGGAGATTACGTGCTAAAAAAGGTCATTCAGAAGCACAATAAGTTGAAAGCAAACTGGCATGGACCTTACCGAGTTACAGAAGTTGTTCGACCAGTAACTTACCGAATTACGACTCTAGAAGGAGAGGAATTTAAGAATGCATGGAATGCTGAACACCTACGCAAGTATTATCAGTGATGTAAAATGTAAAGCAGTTCCATCAATATGAATAAAACGACGATATTTTTCCATCTTCTCTCCTTTTGTTGAAAGTTTTTCGGGGAATACTAGTGTGTGTAACACTACGCTTCTCGACAGTAAAAACAACACGATAGTTCAAGCTCAGACTAACTGCGGTTGGTAAAAGGGCGAGAACATGATAGTTCGAACTCAGACCAACTCCGGTTGGTAAAAGAGAAAGAACAAACCATACTCCTTTGGTTAGGAGGCGTACACTAGCTCACACTAACTCCGGTTGGTAAAAGGGAGAGTGGACATGATAGTTCTAACTCAGACCAATTCCGATTGGTAAAAGGGAAAGAACACGATAGTTCGAACTCAGACCAACTCCGGTTGGTAAAAGAGCAAAAACAAACCATACTCCTTTGGTTAGGAGGCTGACACTGGCTCAGACCAATTTTGGTAAAAGGGCAATTGGACATGATAGTTCGAACTCAGACCAACTCCGGTTGGTAAAAGGGCGAGAACAACATCAACATTCCTAAAAATGCCAACGTGTTTGGTTAGGAAACAAGATATGCTCTCAAATGCCAACTTATGTTGGTAGGGAGGTAAGTTTATTACATAAAAGTTCCTCGAAGAACAAAATATTCCAAACTGAATCAAGTATGGTTGGTCGGAGATAAAAATCCACTAACTGTAGTTGGTCGACGAGGAGAAAATATTTTAAACAGTACCAAGTATAGCTGGTCGGGGATAAAAACCCATTAACTATAATTGGTCGACGAGGAAAACTTAACAACCTTGGTTGGTTGGAAGAATTTTTAACATTTTTATACTCATTACTTTATTATTAAGTGATCGAGCAATATTACTAATACTTGTAATTTTTTATTACTAAGTTAGTCGATGAACCACACAATATTGTTATGCAAGGACAAATATAAAGTGTTTGACAAATACAAGAGCAATACAAATTTGCAAACAAAAATGAAATTCTTTCATTAAAGTCAAAATGAATTACACAAGTTTATTACATTGATATTAAATTGTGTACTAATTATTACATCAGAATTTCCTATTCTATTGGTTTTTTTTCCTTCAGCTTTCGATATAGGCTCCTCGCCAGCAGGAGGATCTTCCAGGCAAAGGGGAGAATTAATGAAGTTAATATCTCGAAGCATTCTGACGTTCATTATTTAAGGTGTGTCCAGTAGATGCTCGGGACGAGATACCTCAATTTGAGAATGAAAATTGTAGTCACCGAGGTATTTTGCAATTAAGCTCCGAGGAATGGCGCGAGCTGGGATCCATTCCATATCCAATTTATAAGGTGGCACAGACAAGTCTAGTACCCCAGGATCATAATAGTCCCACAGGTAGTGTCCTTGTTCGAGCTTCAGCACGCCCAAGGCATTCAGCCAACGTTGCTTGTAGCCCTCATTATTGGCATTCTGGATACGATCATCTAAATGGAATAGAGCTTCGTTGTATCCATCCATCCAGAATTCCCTGGGCTGTCTGTGAAATTGAAATGTCAACCTATCAAGCTTCTCGTGAAGACTTTGGATGAAAAGTTCATTAGTCGCCAATGCTGATGTCTTTGAAGAGAGGTGTTGTTCCAGTTCTCTAATTTTCTTTGACATGTCAGACAAGGCTTGGTTCTTAGCCATTAATTGGAATGCTTGATTTTACAACGTTGATCGAGTACGATCTTCTTCAACAATACGACTAAGAGCTCTTGATCCTCCCCGAGCAGGTCGAGAACTTGGTTCCTCGACAACATTCTGAGCAGCTCTTCCTCGTCCACGAGAACCTCTTCCTCATCCCCGAGTAGCAGTGGAAGGCCCAACTCTTCTCAAAGCTTCTAACTCTTCTCGCAACTTGGCATTTTCCACTTCTAAAAATGAAAATCCTTCATCGGTGACCGGTGCCAAGGCAGTGGAAGATGAAGCTGTAGACTTATACTGTGCTAGCTCTTTCTGCAAATTGTTGTTCTCTTGCTCCAGCAGCTCGGCAATCTGTCTACATGCTTTAACTTCACCCTTTAGGGTTCTCTCCCTAACATCATATCCAGCGATGAGCTTCTCGTAGCCCTTCTCTGAAGAAAGCTGCTGATATCTCTTCTCATATCCTTCATGCAACAAGGCGGTTGATTCTTTATATTGATGTTGAAGGTTTTCTAAGGTACATTGAAGATCCTCAATCATTTCGTAATAAGCCACATTGTTGGCTACAGCACGATCAAGAGGACATTTCAAGAACTGATAAGCTTCGACTGCCTGTTCTGAAGCACCATAACCAAGGATGTCGGCAACTTCTGATGCACTCAGGTCTGTGTGACCAGCCTTATAATATTCATTACATTGCTGCATCAACTTTGTATCATTGGCAGATAGCAGATCCATCCTGTCCAGAAACTAGCAGAGAAAGAAATAATAATCATCAAAAAGAAGATCAAGACAGAGTACAGAAGAGAAAAGAGACAATCATATGGAAGAAAAGAACTCAAATTTTATTAGATCATAGTGCAGAGTTATAAAGATCTTGGTTACACTTGAAAAAGAAGAAAAATAGAAAGAGAATACCGAACAACGTCACACCTTTTCCTTGTCTCCCAAGACTTTCTCGGGAGGCTGGGATGAGGAGCTCGGTTGCTCGGTGGGAACAACGAGTTGGTCGGCTGGAGCTGGAACTTGTTCAGGAGGAGCAGGCAGAGATGAAAGATCCTCGTCAGCAGGCTGGGTAAGGATGAGATTACCCACTACCATTGAAGATTCTTCGGAGGCAGCTTCGTCCTATTCTTCATCTTCGATGACTGGGGGAGGACCAGAAAGATGTTGTTGAAACAGTTCTGAGTCTTCATTAACTTTCAATTCTTGCAAGGCAGCAACCCAGCCATCTCGGAAGTATTTCAAACTCCCATACTGCACCTGAGTCATCATGGCTGCTACCCCCTTGTTCCACCCTTTGTCCCAACCTGTGATGAAGGATTTCTTTATTGCCATTTTTCTTTTAATTTTCTCCGAGGAGAGATTCTCGGATAGAAGATCCTCGGTGTCCTTCAACTTAGCATCCACCTCCTCCTTCTGCCGATTTACTTCTCGCAGAAGGGTTAGCTCTTCCTCAGCCAATTTCAACTTATATTCAAGCTCCCCAAAGTTCATGAGCTTCTCGACGTACTTCTTTTTCTCCTCCTCCAAGTCTTTTACTTTATTTTCCAACTGCACCTTTTCTGCTTCAACTGCAGTCAACTTCTTCTCCCATTTAGCCCTATCCTCGTCATACTTTTGACGAGAATCCTTCAAAGATTTGGTTAACCCCAACAAAGCATCCTCCACTCCAAACGAGGATCTTGAAGCCTTGATCGCTTCATCTTTCTTCACAATGGTGTTAAAGCAACTCACCAGCTGAAAAAAGGAGATAGTAATAAGTCAGCACAGAGATACATGTATTGATGGAAAGAAAGAAAATTTAGAGTATGAGAAACTTACTGAAGCAATGTGACGAGTAGCCAGGGATGTAAGCATATCCCTAGACATACTCTCCTCGATTCCTTGGACTATAGGAATAGTCCAAGTCTTTACCGAGCTCATTGCAGAGCTCGGGGGAATGATAGTTGGAACACCAGCTCCACTAACTTGGAGCTGGGAAATGTTTTCAGCCAAGTTGACCGAGGAGGATTTCTTCAGTCTCCTCGGTGGCATTTCAGCAGCTTGAACCAAAGAACTTTTGGTGGGGGAGATGGTGACCACTTCCACAGAAGCACTTTTCTTGCTCGGACACTAGGGGCTTCTCGGCAGCCTTCTGAGGAGCAACAGAAGGGACAGCATCTACTTTCTTTGTCCCCTTTGGGACGTCATCCTTGTTCCTTTTTCCATCTCCAGCAGAGGTAGTCTCCTCAAAGAGAGCAGGAACTCTTCTTTTGCCCATTTTCTGACTTAGAGGAATGTGAGATTCTGGAGAAGAGTCCTCAGGAATTGATGCTGGTTCACTGGTGCTGACCACAGGACGAGCAGTAAAGGATGTTGTATAACTCCTATACCGTAACAAATATGAAGCAGATCTGATGTGCTCGTCTGCAACTTTTCGATGCAAATTCCATATATGTTTCAAATGCTTAATATTTACTTCTGATTCTTTTGGAGTTTTTCTCTTACTGTCAACTGCAAACAAATACATAGTGAAATATCAGTCATACATTTTATCAAACATAATGAAATCATAATTTCAGAAATAAAATAAGATGAAAATAACCTATCCCATTGCCATATGGAGGGCATCTGGGACCTTGATATACTTCATCTTCAATCAAAGGGGCATGTTGCTAGTTTTTAATAACTACCCCATGTTCAAAATAATTCCTATTTGCATCAGGGAGGTTAACTACTAAGGCCCTATTCAAAAATCTAGTTTTTAAATAAAAAATATTATCTAGAACAGCCCATCTATAACAATACATAATCTCAGGAATTCCTATACGGGTTCCATGAGTTTGATTTAACCTATACACCCCATTAACTATCCTCCATGTGTTGGGGGCTATTTTTGCAGGGACAACATCGAAATACTGATAGAACTCTAAGCACAAAGGGTTTGGTGGAAAAGAAAATGCACATTCAGCAATAAAGAGGCTAGGGAACCAGTGTCCCTCAGCCAAACGAAAATAATCTAAAGGCTCAGAAAGATTTTCCAGAGTTACCCAAGATGGAATAGAAAAATCAAAACGGAATTTCTCAAGAGATTCAATAACATAAACCATGGTGAATAAAAGAAATGAAGAAGAAGGAAGAAGATCTTACAGGAAAAAGGGAGATATGTTGACAATGAACGAAGAAAAGGATGAACACACTAGAGAGAGAAAGACTATGGAAAACTCGAAAGCAAAGATTGGAAAAGGTAGAAGACGATGGGATTGCCTATGAAGCTTAAATACTTTGCCTTGGGAAATGGCGAAAGAAATGATTACAAAAAGAAACTATTACGCTATCGGCGGCTAAAAGGACAAAAAGTGCACGAAGATCGAAGCGCTTATAAAAATTCAAAAAGGCGGATTCTGTGAATTTGGAAGACATTCGAACACGAAGAAAATGCTCCTAAACACCAGGAAGGTCATTTAATATTGCTATATACCGAGAAAGAATGTTCCATACTCCTCAAATTTCGAAATATGAAACATTGGGGGCTTCTGTTGATACCAAAATTAATATGCTGATATAGACGCATCATAAGAAGACACGTGTCGATCTACGTGGCACAATAGCAACGAGGAAGGTTATTTCCCCGACCAAGTCAGACTCACTCCGAGCAACAAGTATACTCCGAGGAACTCTAATACTCCGAGGAACTCTAATACTCCGAGGAACTCCGATGCTCCGAGGAACTCCTGAACAACGAACAACTAAGGCGGTCCGAGCTGCATCTCGGCCACAACATTGATTGCCAGATAATCAACAGTTCAACTATTCCTTGAATGCTTATCATACAGACGTATACTCTTAAAGGGCATTAATTGCTTACCCTTTCACATGTACAGCCTAAGGGCTATAAATACGTTGTATCACCCTCATTCAAATAGGGACCGGAATTTCTTGATAGAATTACATATCGAGAATTCCAAAACACTTGGCAATAATAGAAACAGTGAATGTAGGCCATTCTTATAAGGCTGAACCACTTTAAAATTCTTTGTCTCATTTACATTTATCTGTGATTAAATAATTAGAAGCAATCTAATTTTTTACATCAACAGTAATTTTGCAAAAAATTGATTTGTAAATCAAAAGTTATGATCATTTAAAGAATAAAATGAAAAAGAAAAAAAGGTTAAACCATTTATGTAACTTCCCCCAAGAAGTTACGGATGGTTGGTTACAAAAGGGTAAAATTGTTAAAAAAAGTTCCAAAAAATTAGGAATAGGACATGTTTGATGGTTGAAAAATCAATAGAACTTATTTAGGGAACTCTTCTTCATATAAGACCTATATGTAAAGAAAATCTTAATTTAGTCCGTTAATCCTCATACCTGGGACCAATTATTGATTTTAACAAAATCTGCATGTCCATTATAATAAATCTGCATGCCCATTATTTCGAGAAGGATCGAGAGTCTGCGCGTGAGTGTAAGGACACCATCCTAAAGAAGGAGCCAATGACAATGGTCAACTGGCAGAGATTTGTAGATAACAGGGCGTCCGAGAGATAGTTTTTGTCCCATGGCTTGAGGAGGATTAACCGGTCAAAGAAGGTGGATGTTAACTACTCCAAGCGGACATCTTACACGTAGATGAAGCATAGGATGGTAAGTAAATTGATATAAATTACATTTTTGTTCAGTGGTAGGTAAATTACTTTAATTTGATCACACTTTGTTTTAATTTGGTCGCATTTTGTAGGAGTTAGGAGTGGCTTGGGGAAAATCTACATATGATCGACTCGTATATAAAGATTTAGAAGAAGAAGAAGAAGAAGAAAAAAAAGAAGGGTGAGTCTTTTGATATATAGGTTACCAAGACCATCATAATTTATAACTTAAGTTATATAATCAATTTCAGATTTTTTATTAATATTCTTTTTTAAAGTTAATAACGTATTTTTATATTGTTTTGGGAGAGGCTAAAGGCGATGCTCAACACCCAGAGCGGTGATGATAAGTTATCTCTGAATACGAATGCAGTGAGCTAAGTGCTAGGACTGATATAAAAGGTCGTACTTGGGCTGTCAACTCTCGGATAGAAAATTTGAAACTGATGAGTGTTTCTTGCAGTAAGAGTGGGTTGTCCTCCAAGTTAAACACATACAAATCATACACAAACTCGAAATTGGAATGTCTCCAACAAACGATGAACTAGATACTAGAATGGGTCAAACCTATAGTAACGGATAAAGGGAAGGGCAAGAAGAAAGCGAATGATACTAGAAAGAGTAAGGAGAACGTGGGTGAGTGGACCACTACTCCGTCCCCCTCGCCGACTCCAATCGATTCATTATCCCCCTAAGATATGTACTCTACCCCCAAATCAACTATCTTGACTCGATTTCAGCCAACTAGGGAGAAAGTATGTATCCTTGACATGCGTGTCGATGAGATAATTAACAAAGGAGTGAAGGACATTTGCATCAGTCCGAGTACCATAGTGTAAAACCATCCACTATAGGATTTTCAGTCTCAAGATGTATTATGGTTGGATGAGAAAGACAATGTTCGACATATTCACGAAACTTTGGGGGTACATCGTTTCGTCGACTTTTCTTTTCAAACCTTATTATGTTTTTTGTAGGATGTTACATTTGATTAAACTTGGTTGATGTAATTAAACTTGTGATGTATTGATGTAATTAACTTGAAATATTAATTTGGTTCCACACATGATGTTTGTATATTTTGGTTTTAATTCATTCATATACCTTATTATATTGTTGATTAAGTTGACGTTAGTTTGGACAAAAACCTGACTTTTTTGAACAAGTTTACGGTTAGGCAGTAACTACTGTCCAACATTTTTCTTTCATTTTGTACAGTCTTGTCACAGTTCTTGACCGTGACAAAATAAAGTTGTCAGGGTCAAGGACTGTAACAAAACTGTTAGAAAAATAAGGGTCGCTCGTATGACCTTAATTTGATCTCGTGCACATGGCATGGCATATATTCAAAACTTCCTACATTCGTGCACACGAAGATGTTAATTGCATGTACGGGTAAGTTTGGACTTGCCACTATGAAGGACCGTGATAAGACTTGATAACCCAAATTTATTACTGATATCCCCAGTGTAAAAAGGACTGTAACGAAGGCCAGTTATCGCAATCAATGATCGTGATACATGGCATTGTCACCCCCACTCTTTTGTTCAAGTCCTAACTTTGACAAAAGGGACCAAATGGTGTCGTGTTTATTAATATAATATTCAACTTATTTAATCTATTTAAATATTATACGGAGGATTCCACACAACTTTCATTATCAATGTAAGGACACAATTCTTTGATTGTGTCTTAATGTAGTTTATGCTCAATTTCGGATGAAAATGTTTGAGTCATAGGATAGAATTATTGACCATCCTTTAAGCCTATGACATGCTAAAGTTGAAGACGTAGCGGTCAAGTTTATAAAGCTTCATCAAATGCCGGTTTAGTGTGCCTCGTTTCTACGTCATCAATATGGTTTCATTTCTCCTAAGGTATGAATGCATTTTGAATATATATATATATATATATATATATATATATATATATATATATATATATATATATATATATATATAGGAGCTTGGAACAATTTTTCATTGGGTGAATTTTATTTTAAACTGTTGTTTATTTTTTTAGAAAGTTTTTATTAAAACTTTAAAATAAAGTATATAAAGTTTTTGGGCTAAAACTCAATTTTTCAGCTTTCTGGAAGTTCGTTCGAAGTTGTCGTTCGAACGAGGTCTGCCAACGAGTTTCCTTATTTGCCACTAGAACATCGTTCGAATTGTTGTTCGAATGAGATGGATGTTCGAATGAGAATTCCAACGAGATTTCTAATAAGTTCAACTTTTAATACACTGGAACTTCATTAGAAGGCTCGTTCGAACGAGATTTGGTGGGAACAGCTAATTGGCAGTTTTGAGCAGTTTTTTCCCACTTTTCCCACTTCCTTTCCCCATTAACTTTTGACAGAATTTATAAAGTGCGGGAACAAACTTTTTAAACGTAACTTTTCATACTATTCCAACTCCTAGAGAGAGTTTTTGAGTGTTCATCTTTCCAAAGAAAAGTTCATTGTTTAAGTGTATATTTTTCCAAGAAAAATTCATAAAACACTTTTGTTTTCACCCATATTGTTTATTCCAAGTTTTAATATATATACATCTTGCTTGGAGTGTTTGGCACCGGGTTTTCTCTACCGCATTGAAGAGATTGTTTAGGTTTACTTCTAAATCCCTCAAAGAAGAAGAAGTTTTTTTGCTGCGGCATTCTCACGTGGTGAAAGGCATCATGTGTGGTTGATGGTGTACCTATGTCTCATTGGTGATTCTCAGATTCTGGTGGAGCTCCGGGGTTGTCGACTAGGCGGAGGTGTTTACAAGAAGACGTGTCAAGGCTTAAAAGGGGTCGGGTCGAGGAAGTAAGTCATCTGTCTTGTAATTGTAAAACCATACTTAGTGGACTTAAGGCTAGGGTCGTTCGAGATTTTTTTTCGTTGTGGGTTTTTCCTCGTACATCGCGGCGTAGTGATTTATTGTTTATTTTATCTTTCGCAAAATTCACCTAGAACGCATGCTTAGGTAAAAAGATAAAATTTTGTTTAATCACTACTTATAATTAATTTGGTGCTACATAATTAATTGGATAAATGTTAATTTAATTCAAGTCATCACTTAATTTGATAAAATTGGTTTGGCCTAATTTGATAATATTAAAAATATGACTTAGGCAAATTTCTAGGACTCGGGTTAAATTAATTGTATTTAAGTGAAATTAAAATTGTGTGTGTGTTTTAATTTAATTTCACGTTGTTTAATTTTAATTTGAAAAGAAATTAAAATTTATTGTTTAATTGAATCATCAACGCTTCCGCATATAAAAGGAAATTACGTTTTGTAGTAAAGATTTTAAAATTGGGGGCCACGTATTTCAACAATCAATAATGGCTTCGAAATACAAAGTTACCTATAAATATCTAACATAATAATTGAAACTTAACTTAACTAACGCATTCTAATATGTTAAGCTTGAGAGATTTAAAACAAATGAGATATGCAATTTTAGAAAAACAACATGAGATACAATAATATATTACAATAATGAGATAAATTGTTCCCTATATTAATGCTTTGATTCAGCACAAACTTTAATAACTTTATAATACACAAAGCACAAAACCATGGGTTTTCAACAATCGACACATAAAATATCAATTATATGATTTTTGTGGGTTATACTATTGGGTATAATATTATTCAGTTAGATATACATGCTATTTGTGGACAACTTATTTTCACATACTTTGATAATGTAAATGATACTTGATGTTCATTAAAGCACTTAAAATTAATTCAGTGTAAGGAATAATCTCACTTGTAAAAATAAAATCGATATGCCCCATTAATATATTTACCATCATAAGCATCATGAGTTGCTACTACCACCTCCTTGTCGCACTCCTAGTTTAACAGAATTACAAGTATACATAACTTTTAGGTTTAAAATGGAAGTTAAAAGGGCAAAAATTCCAAGCAATAATCAAGTGGCATGGATAGAGCATGAAAACCTCTAAACGGACCAAAGTAACTTGCTATAAATGATCGTGTCCTTACCAGGTTTTGGAAATGGCAACCATACACATGATTTAATTTAGAAATGGGGTGTAAAAGGGAGAAAGAGCGAAACAATAACCAAATTGTTCGAAATAAGGTACAAACACCTTGAGATGACCAAACAAACTCACGGGATTTGGCCGTGTCCTTACTAGTCTTACCATCTAAAAAATTGAGAAGTATACGCAAGTTTTAGGTTACAAAATTGGTGTTAAATGGCCAAACCTCAAAAAATCAACCAAATGAGTTATAAAGATGCACGAAAACATCGCAAGGGACGAATAAAATATGTAGGAAGTGATCAAAACATCACTAAACTCGATATTTAACTAAAACTGGATCCTAATAAATTTTTAAATTTTTTTTATTCTTCATTCCTGTATAAAGTTTATTTGTCATTATCTGATTACTGATATCTTCTCTATTTGTCATGTATTACATTATAACGTTTAAAGTTATCCACATGATTTATCCGACGTACTTAGTATTCAAAGGCCTAATTTTAGGTGTATACACTTTGTAGCATGCCACACATGAATAATTTCGTGCATGCATTTGTGGATGCCACGATTGGGCACGAGTTGAGAAATTGACTTGTGCGATATTTGCTGATTTTTTTAAAATACTAAGACTAATATTACTTTGATATGCACATTATAATTTAGTTTATTCCAAATAATTTAGTATATTGACTGAAATTGAAGCGCAATTGATATTTAAAGAGAATTACTTTTTCAATTGCCAGGTTTTTGATGACTCCTCATCGTGACAAAATATTTTTTATTTATTTTATCTTTAAAATTGTCATTACCATTTTAAGGTGAGAAAAGATCGACACACGAATACTTGTCACTGTTGTGAGTAGCGCAAATGGAAAATTCGTCATCATTATTAGAAATGACAAAGGGAAAGTTGGTCACCATCACCAACCTTGATCACCCTTAAGGAGTGACATTTAAAAAAAAAAATCACCGACAATGGTAGTGACAAAAGTGTAATCTCGCCCTTTGAATCGTGACTTTAAATAATATTGACAAAGATAATATGTATATTGGTGTAGTGCTAAACTTTATATTAACCGAAATATGTACTTTATCACCCGTATATAACAATCAGGCAAATTTGGAAGAGCTAAACTGTATATCAACCGAAATGCCCTAACATCATATGATACTCATTAGTAATATCAAAGAATCTGTTTTTGGGTCCCTTCGATAGTAATATCAAAGAACTGTCACAGTAACACACATATGAAACTTCAAGGCCCGTAAGCTAAATCTGGATCTGTTGTACTTTATATCATACTTTCAAAATCTTTGAGTTTATTTATTCAGTTTTGGTTTGAAAGAACTGAAATTTAGATTGGTGAGAGAGATTGAGAGAGAAATTTATCTCTTTTTATTCAACATGGTAAGCCAACATACAAAATGAGTTAAACCAACCCCGGTAAAGAACCAAGGTTGACTAGCTCCTATTACATACATATGGTAGTTGACTAAGCTTCCTCTCTTATTATTTCTTGTCACCCACGTAACACCCATCTTAACTTAAGGAATGCTGCACCACCAAGTAAAGAAAATAAAATTAGCATCAACAAATGTTACAAGCACAAACATATCAAATTAGAATACACAAACAGTTTAAACAAGACTTACCTCTGGCAGTTGGTGGAAGGAGAGATGGGGATATTGACTACAACACCACACTTCCTTGGTAGATCAGAGGCAGCATCTGGCTTAAGGTTGGGGTACTTAGCAGCCGCGGCCTTCACACATTCACACGCCGCTTGTCGGTCCGGTTGAGCCGGAGTCATGGACTTCAAATTTCTCACTCCTCCACAGCAAGAATCAGTGGGGGTTCCACCTGCGGTCAGGTACGATATGCACGGGGCAAGTGCCGCGTCCACCTGACCGCAGTTGACCGCTGCCAACCCTAGCCTAGCCATAAACTGAACCACAGCTAAAGCAACCAACAAAGATATAACAGTGCCCTTCATCTTTTCTAGCTAGTTTTTTTTTTTTTTTGGGTGATTGTTTGTAGCTGATCTCTTGCTTTTGTAGTACTACAATGCTCAAGATGGGAGGACATAAGGGTTTATATAGTGGGTTTTATGGGAGGTGACATCAGAGGTGGTTGTTGAATTTTGGCGTGTTCTTTTACTTTTATTTTGCGTCTTGCAGTTTTGCGTGGCATCTGTAACAAATCCTATCGGTTTCTGGAAAAGGAGCTCATGATGATGCCAATTTTTGTTAACACATGAAGAGGGTGTTCAGGTGTCATGAGTTTTTTTGTGTAATCCTTCCTTCAATTGTAGAATGGAAATTTTTTACTTACCATATGTCAATCACTATGCTGCCGTTTGATTGCGTAAATTATTTAATTTTTTAAATTGATCCATTTGAAATGAATAGATTGTCGATGTATTAATTTTAAATGAGTTTAAATCTAATTTGTAATGTGTTTGGAAAAGAAAAATGGAGTTATTTACTTTTGATGTGTGTCTGCGTATGTGTGTGTGTGTCTAGAGAGAGTAGTACGGTGAGAGATACTATATAAGAGTGGTGCATTTAAGATTCATGTTGTAATTATAAATTGTGCAATTTCAAGCTTTTAGTGAAATGAACTAATTTAAGTTTTTGTGAATCAACATGAATTGTTTCATTTTTGAATTTGTTCATTCTTCTAACCAAACACTAATAATAAGGCAATTCATGAATGAGTTAATTTTAAATGGGCTAATTTACAATTTTGGGGACAACCAAACATGCCCGATATAAATGTGATTTCACGAAAATTTATTACTTACCATATGTCAATCACTATATAAAAGCAACAAAGAGTTTGAAATATAAAATTATAATTAGAACTTATGTCTCCCCCATAAATCAAACTCCCGCTCCCATAATTCGTTCTCCCCCTTTTATGTTTTTCGAAATAGAGAAAAAAGGAAAAACAAAATAATAAATCGGAGTGTGTCACAAAAATAAAAGAATATTGACTTAATCTTTTGATTCAAAAAATCATAACATATGTGTACGATGGATTTGAGATACTATTAATGAATGTACTCAAAATCTTCCTTAGGTAGAAATAAATGAATTAATGTGATATTGACTTAATCTAATCAACAAATCAAAATCTAAAATAATTTTCACACCAATAGCGCCCAAAACTAGTTAATGTTTTTAGAGATTATATGATATGTGCAAACCCATTGATCTTTAACTCCCTCGAAATCCTCTCATCATATAGAAATTCACTCAAAATAATTTGAAGAAATTAATGCTAATGTGTAACGAGGCATCAATGCTCAAATCTAAATTTGGCCTAGCACTTATGTTTTTATGTGCTCTTAATCCTTTAGGCTCTTTTATTTGCAAATGATGGCTTTTCACAAAGCCAACATGTCTTCGTAGCTCCTTTCCATTGCATAAAATTATACCAAATTTATCGAAAAGATGATTTTTAATTTTTTCAATCCGGGCAATGGTTCTTACATCCACTACCTTTATCTCATATGATATATTTTTCATTTTAGGAAAAATTGAGATAAAAACACCTTGACCAGCATGTGATCGACAAGTGCAAAAATCACATAAATTCGTGTACATGTGCATTAAAGGAGGCAACAAGTCAACATTTAGAAGGTAATCTTCCAATCACAACTCAATGAGTCCAACACATATAAAGCACATGGATGAAATGATGTCAGGTCTCAGAATAGTATCAAAAAGTCACATGGACAATGGAATGATATTGTGACTCGGCTATCTTAGATTTACATCCATACAAGGTGTAAACAAACAACAAAAATCTTTTTGTGTCTTTCAAAAATTTTATAAAAAGAAAATCTTTTGCCTTCTTTTATTTTTATTAAAAATCAAAAATATTTTTGTATTTTTCATTTTTCTTAAAAAGAAACTAAAAATATTTTTCTACTTTTCATAAAATATGGAAAAGGAAAAACATCAATACAATGATAGTACACACTAGCAATAAGGATATATGTATGAGCATGAAAAATACCCTATTCTAGGAAACAAGTTTTAACCCTAATCATTAGGCTCGGAGGAGCTCTCAAAAGCAAATGACATCTTATGAAATTCCTCCACCAAAATTTGTGAAGTTTTGACTAAATACTCTACTTGATCTCAAAAACTCTCAAAATTTCTAATGGGATGTGGGGGAGCATGTGGAGCAATATGCGCGGGAGTGCTTACGGTGACTCATGTAGTAGCATATCGTGGAAGATACTTATGAGACACTCTCCCTAGCTTAAAGAAAAACTCCCTGAGATTACCCCTTTGCTTGAAATTGGAATAAACATACACGAGCTTAGGCCCACCTCTCTCAAAGCGTCTAGGACTAGGTCTACTACGTGGATTCAAATGCTTAGGTGGGTTAGGGCGAGGGTTATATGAATCTAACACAAACTCGAAAATGGGGAAACGGGCTCGGGTGCTACGTGGGAAGTGGACGCACCGTCATAGGCTCTTCCTAGCCTTTTAAAATTACACAAAGCGGGACCGAGGGGCATCTTGAATACCGTTTTAGATGTGTCCTCTAAAGTGACTTTGACTTCCCAGGCACGTTCAAGATCTCTCTCGAGTTGGATACATATACTTCAAGTTTCTCATGAGTATCCAATGAAGATTGAAGATCTCCCGAAAGACGAGCTACGGTGTGTAATACCCCGTATTTTTTATGCTATATTAATTTGGGGATTTATTACATTTAATGAGAATGTTTATTTGATAAAAATCCGGAAATTAATTATGTTATAATTATTAACGTGACTAGAGTTAGTAATTATGGGAAACTTGTTGAATATTACTAATGAGCATAGTAATATATTATATTGGTTATATTGAATGTCATAAGTGAATTAAATGACTATTTCGGAAATTTAAGTCGGGACGTGCCCGTGTCACGTCGGGACTAATTGTGTTAAATAAAAAGTGAATATTTTATAAGTTGTCCGTGTGGTCATTTTGAGTGCGCCGACGCGTCCGGAAGGGTTGAGATAGTCAGAAAAGTGTACCCGGGGGTTTGGTTCGGGTCTCGGGGTGTTTTTAGGCCTAATTAGTGACCCGGGAGGGCATTTTGGTCTTTTTCCAAAATAGGGTAATTAAACCCACGAATTTTAGCAACCTTTATCAGTTGGTTAGGTTAGCCATTTAGGGTTAGAACATACAGAACCCTAGGACGGCCATTGGAGAAGAGAGGAGAGACCTTTCTAGGAGATTCAAGGCCAAAACACCTCCGTTTGCACCGCCGTCACCACCAACGCGTAGATCGCGAGGAGGAGAACGCAACCATACCATAATCCACAGGAAATCAGACTTTTGAAAATCCCAGGCAAGTGTTTAACTTGCGTATTTCGTTAGTGCAATGTTCATATTAGTTTAGGATTAATTAGGAATGTAATCCATGTAAGAAAACCCCAAATTTTGATGGGAAATTGCATGTAAAGAATATTATAACCTTATGCTGGAAACTCTTGATGTTATAGATGTATTACCCACGAATTTTGATGTTATATGAGGAAGAAATTCTGGAGAAAAACTGAATTGGATAATAGTTATGAAAACTTTAGGGTTCTTGATGTTTAGATGAGATTTTGGATTGTTTAACCATGATTAATGATGTATACACGCATGCTGAACGTTAAAAACATATGGAATTATGTTAGTATGTTAGTACTAGACTTTTTGGGTCGATTAGTGTTGGAAAATATGGATATTGATGAAGAATTTTGATGAATCCCGTAACTGCAATTCAGCAGAATTTTTACCAAGACCTGCTTGATCGATCGATCGAACATAGAGCATCGATCGATCGAAGGTTCGATCGATCGATCCCCAAGCTTCGATCGATCGACCCCTCCTGGCAGACTCCTATTTCCCTTGTTTAATTAGTTAACGTAAGTTATCATGAAATTATCTTTGGGAATTCTAAATAAAATGAATTGGGAGACATTGAGGACCAGTAGGATATATGGATAAATGTTAGAACCTTTAATCTTCAACGAAAATGGTATTTATGGGATATTTACTTTAGGTTGGTAGATTTATGAATTTAAAGGGTGAGGTACGTAAGAGAGTTACGTTGGAATCTAATAAAGTCACTTACTGAATTTCAGAATTTTGAGGATGTAATCCATGAGTGTTAGGTAATAAGTGAGAAAACCCTTCGAGTTAAGGTTAGGAATAAAACCTTATATGTAATTCCACAACTGTGTAATTAAGGATAAAGGGTATAATTACGGGTGATGAGAAGAACCTATATTAATTCGATAAAGTGGTATATTTATATGATTGTGTGTGCATATATTATATGCATGTGAAAATCATACCCACGCTACTTACTATCCCTGAGGTTTCCGCGCTGGGACAAGTCTTATCTCGATGGGACCTTTATGGGGGATATTGACTTGTACCCTAGAAGATAGATGCCCTTGGTACAGGATATCGACGTGATAGTTCAGACGGTCCTAAGAGACGTCGGTATGTGTCATCCTCTTAGAGACTTGGAATCTATTCTTCGCCTCAATATTGTTTGTGTATGTATTGTTAATACATTTCGAGAGTGATTCCGAATGTATTCCCCTTAATATGAGTGATATGGGGCTTTGGATAGTAGAGTATGCCCGCATCATAATTTAGTTGGGGTGTTGTTATAATATATATTATACGAGTATTTAATATATATATGAAATTCTGAAATTTGGAACTGCCTACCGTGATTTGATATGTAGGACATGGTTGATGACTAAAAATTGTAAATACTTGTTTTGAGAAAGCAGAGTATGCCTACACCATAGTTTATATGTTGGTGCAGTTAGAATATATATATATATATATATATATATAAATTATACGAGTACCTTATATATACATCTGGATAGAGGAATTTAAACTATTGCTGTAACGTAGTAAGTGAGGAATAATTCTGAACTAAATTATTAAATACTTGTTTTGAAAAGAAAAAAATATAAGATGTCACTGTAAAACTTTATGGTTTTTATAAAATTAAAATGGAGGACTTTGATTACTATTTGGAACATTCTTTTTAAAAATGGAGTCGTGAATTATAAATCTTGCGAGTAATCTAAGTTAAGTTAAATCTTTTAGAAAGACTAGTGCGTTAAATGATAAGAAACCATGGGGAAGGTTAGTGCGATAGGTGTGCACATTAGAAGAGAGGTGCGTATTTTCTCAAGAGAGTGACGTGCTAATATGTTATTGCATTGGCCTGTATCATTTTAAATACTTGCTAAACGTATTTTAAAATCAAACACACTTTCGGGCTCTGACCCATTTCTTTTTCTCTCTCTCTCTCTTGTATATATATATGTATATTTTCAGGTGCCCAGCCACAGGGGCGTCTTGCTTAGGATCCCTTGAGAGGAACGTGCTGCAGCTTAGGTGGGAGTTGCAGGTCACTTGAGTAGATGGCTTCTTTTATTGACTCCACTTCTAGTACTCTCATTTATTGGGCACGTGTCGCCCTTTCCATTATTTATTTGTTATCAGGACATTTATATTTCAGTCATTCCAGTATTGTTTCTTTGGGATTTATTCAGTATGGACTTGTAATTTTAGTTTTCATATGTTGGCATTCGATTGACGAATGTATTATATTATTTGGTTTATCGTGGTGTGATTCTTATTGTAGAAATGTTGTTTTATATAAATAAATCTTTTTCTCTAATTAAAATTTGGAAGTTTGTATGAAAAATGTTTTTGACACTTAGCTTAATTATTTAGGGTGTTAAATTGGAAAATTTATTTTATCGACAGTGATGCTGAGAATGAACCAACTGTAAACCTTGATTTAATTTAATAAAGGAGTGATCGCACGGTATTTAATTAGGCGGGGTGTCACAGGTGATATCAGAGCATCAGGTTCTAGTGTCTTTTAGGATCTGTGCGGCTTATTATGCTTTCAGCGCTGTTTTCTTTGATATAGAGCCCTAATACTAGGAATGTTGTGTTCATCTCTATACATTGGGAATTCGTGCTTCTGCGATCTGTTTATTTGAATGATGAACTCATCCAAATTCGTTTAAAATTTTCAGATGGAACGTCGTGAAGAACTAGCTAAAACGGTTGAGGGAGTCAACGAGCAAGATCGACTCACACCTCAGGTACCCCAGAGAGAGTATCAACCGCCGAATTAGCAGGCATCGTAGCACAAGCAGTCACCACTGCAATTTTGCAATACCAAGAACGCAGCATGCAACTTAGAGAAGGCAAAAGACCTAGAGAGGTTAGCCAAATGCATGTGACCAACTCCGAGATTGCGACAGCAAACTACCCAAGACCGGGTAAATTCTAGTCAACAACGTGGTAAGAAAAAGCAGTTTCAAAAGGGGAATAAAGCCCCAAGTCAGCAAGGCCAACACCAACAGCAGCAAGGTCAGAGGGGGAGTAACTTCAAAGGCAAATGTTTTGTGTGTGGCACGCATGGCCATAAACACCAAGATTGCCCAAAGGGTGTTAGGGCCTCACAGCCACAATGCGCCTGTACGAAGCCACAGGGGCCACTTTTTCCAGTCGCTCTCCCAGCACCAACTCAGGTACCAGACCTACCAACCTTTCCAGTAGCTACACTGCAGTACGGGCAGTTACAGTACAGGCATATCTATAATGTCCACCAGGCAACAGCCCCACAGGCACCAACCGCGATTTGGGGTATGTTTTCTATCCATGGAACTTTAGGTCGAATTCTATTTGTTACTGGGGGAAAACGCATTATCTTATAGCTACATATTTTACGAAGTCCTTAGGGTTGTTAGCTACAGCAGAGAGCACCGTGGCGTGTGTCGACTCACCCCTGGGGAGTGGGTCACTTATTTTCTTTATATGCCGGGGAGTGGGGGTAGAGATTGGTAGCTTGGTATTACCTGCAGACATGTTAGTCTTAGACATGCACGAGCATGATGTGATTATTGGTATGGACTGGCTCGCAGCTTATAGAGCCATGATTGATTGCTTCGGTGGGAGCATTGTTTTTGCCATTCCGGGGCAAGAGATGTTTGTGGTGGCGATACCTCGCCCAGAGTGAGGTTCGACCGCTCATTTGTATTACATATAGGAGGATACCTCTAAGGAGGTTGTGATTCCCTTAGATTCGATCCCTGTTGTCAGGGAGTATTCCGATGTGTTTCAGGAGATACCAGGCCTACCGCCCAGTCGTGAGATAGATTTTGTTATAGATTTACTACCTGATACGAGACCTATAGCACGCGCACCGTACCGTATGGCTCCGGTAGAGATGCTAGAGCTACGGGATCAGATAGAGCAACTGTGAGGTCAGGGATTCATTCGTAGGAGTACCTCACCTTGGGGCGCTCCAGTCCTGTTTGGGAAGAAAAGAGATGGTTCATTGAGATTGTGTGTGGACTACCGGGAATTGAACAAGGTCACGATACGGAATAAGTATCCGTTGCCTCGAATCGATGATCTGTTCGACCAGTTGAGGGGAGCAACTTCCTTTCAAAGATAGATCTGAGGTCGGGGTACCATCAGTTACGGATTAGAGAGCAAGATGTTTCAAAGACTGCCTTCTTGTCGAGATATGGGTCCTATGAGTTCAGGGTGATGTCGTTCGGGCTCACAAATGCCCCAGCCATTTTCATGGACTTGATGAACCGAGTATTCAGAGAGTTCTTGGATCAGTTCGTCATCGTCTTCATAGATGATATTTTGATATATTCACACTCCGAGGAGGAGCATGCCGAGCACTTGAGGCAGGTTCTTCAGACTCTACGAGAGCATCAGTTGTATGCTAAGTACGAGAAGTGTGGATTCTTCTTGGGCCATGTTGTTTCTGAGCAGGGGATAACAGTTGACCCGAGCAAAGTGTCAGCAGTGAGGGAGTGGGGACAGCCCACGACACCGACGGAAGTGCGTAGTTTCTTGGGGTTAGCCGGATACTACAGGAGATTCATTCGGGGATTCTCCAAAATAGCGAGTCCATTGACGAATCTGACTCGCAAGGGGGTACCATATGTTTGGAATGACGCTTGTCAGTTGGCTTTCGACGAGCTGAAAGACAAGCTTACTTCAGCACCAGTCCTTGCTTTACCGAAGCCGGGTGTAGAGTACCTGGTTTACACCGATGCGTCCTTACGGGGACTTGGGGGAGTACTTCAGCAGGAAAAGAAGGCTATAGCTTTTGCTTCCCGCAAGCTTAAGCCGCATGAGAAGAATTACCCCACCCACGACCTGGAGTTAGCAGTGGTCGTCTTTGCATTGAGAATTTGGAGGCACTACTTATTGGGCGAGAAATTCCGTTTGTTCACAGACCATAAGTCACTGCAGTACCTGTTCACTCAGCGAGAGCTGAATATGCGTCAGCGCAGGTGGTTAGAGTTTGTGAAAGATTACCAGTTCGATATACAGTATCATCCGAGGAAGGCCAACGTAGTTGCTGATGCGTTGAGACGTAGACCGGTAGACGATGTAGCGGACATCTGGAAAGCAAAGTGGAAGGAGTTGGGTCACCGGGACGCAGTAGCACGTTCTTTCATATCCGTGATGACAGTCACACCCGAGATTGTTATGAGGGTGATACAGGTACAGACCACAGATCCGTTATGTCAGGAGCAGATTATGCGACTTCTAGCCGAGGGTGCTGAGTCCTATTCTGTTAGTTCTGATGGAGGTTTGCGGTTTAATGGGAGATTAGTGGTTCCAGAAGGAGCGGAGTTACGTCATGAAGTGATGACTCATTCTCACAGGTCCCGATTTGCAGTACATCTGGGAGGTGATAAGATGTACCAGGACATGAGACGTCAGTACTGGTGGAGTGGGATGAAGAAGGACATTGCTGAGTTTGTGTCCAAGTGTTCTACCTGCCAACTGGTGAAGGTGGACCACCAAAAAAACGTCAGGATTACTTCAGCCGTTGGAAGTACCCGCGTGGAAGTGGGAAAGTATTTCCATGGATTTCATTACAGGGTTGCCTACATCACAGCGGGGCCACGATTCCATCTGGGTGATTGTAGACCGTTTGACTAAGGTGGCTCATTTTCTGCCAGTGAGGACAGATTATACTACGGGTCAGTATGCCCAGTTGTTCATCGCTGAGATTGTCAGATTACATGGGGTGCCCCTGAATATTGTGTCAGATAGAGACAAGATTTTTGTGTCACGTTTCTGGGAAAGCTTTCAGGAGGCTATGGGTACAGAGTTGAGACTGAGTTCAGCTTACCAGCCACAGACAGATGGACAGACAGAGCGTACTAATCAGATGTTGGAAGATATGCTACGCATGTGTGTTCTCGATTTCGGAGGAGGTTGGAAGCCACGCCTTCCACTGGTAGAGTTTGCTTATAATAACTCCTATCAGTTTACGATTGGCATAGATCCATTTGAGGCTTTGTATGGCAGGCCTTGTCGTTCTCCAACTTGTTGGCTCGAGGTGGGGGACAACAACTTGTTAGGACCAGAAGTGATTCAGGAGACCTCCGCGAGGATTGAGATAATAAGGAGTCGTATTCGGGTAGCCCAAGACAGGCAGAAGAGCTACGCCGATGCGAAACGGTTCTTCCGGGAGTTTAATGTGGGAGATCAAGTGTTGTTGCGTGTATCTCCTATGAAGGGAGTGATGAGGTTCGGGAAGAAGGGGAAGTTGGCTCCGAGGTACATAGGACCATTTCCCATCATCGAGAGGATTGGGCCAGTAGCATACAGGTTGGGATTGACAGATCATTTACATCGCATCCACGATGTATTCCACATCTCGTCATTGAGACGATATCTTCGGGATGATATGGCCCATACTCACATTGCGATAGACGAGATAGACTTACAGTCTGATAGCTCTTACGAGGAGAGACCAGTGGCTATTCTAAACTATAGTGAAAGGATATTGAGGTCGAAAGTAGTTCCACTTGTGCGAGTCCAGTGGGAGTATCATAATGTGAAGGAATCCACTTGGGAGCGTGAGGCAAAATACGCGCGAACCCAGAGTTGTTTTTACCAGGTATGCCTTATTCTCCGAATTTCGGGACGAAATTCCGTTATTAGGGGGTAAGTATGTAATACCCCGTATTTTTTATGCTATATTAATTTGGGGATTCATTAAATTTAATGAGAATGTTTATTTGATAAAAATCCGGAAATTAATTATGTTATAATTATTAACGTGACTAGAGTTAGTAATTATGGGAAACTTGTTGAATATTACTAATGAGCATAGTAATATATTATATTGGTTATATTGAATGTCATAAGTGAATTAAATGACTATTTCGAAAATTTAAGTTGGGACGTGCCCGTGTCACGTCGGGACTAATTGTATTAAATAAAAAGTGAATATTTTATAAGTTGTCCATATGGTCGTTTTGAGTGCGCCGACGCGTCCGAAAGGGTTGAGATAGTCAGAAAAGTGTACCCGGGGGTTTGGTTCGGGTCTCGGGGTGTTTTTAGGCCTAATTAGTGACCCGGGAGGGCATTTTGGTCTTTTTCCAAAATAGGGTAATTAAACCCACGAATTTTAGCAACCTTTATCAGCTGGTTAGGTTAGCCATTTAGGGTTAGAACATACAGAACCCTAGGACGGCCATTGGAGAAGAGAGGAGAGACCTTTCTAGGAGATTCAAGGCCAAAACACCTCCGTTTGCACCGCCGTCACCACCAACGCGTAGATCGCGAGGAGGAGAACCCAACCATACCATAATCCACAGGAAATCAGACTCTTGAAAATCCCAGGCAAGTGTTTAACTTGCGTATTTCGTTAGTACAATGTTCATATTAGTTTAGGATTAATTTGGAATGTAATCCATGTAAGAAAACCCCAAATTTTGATAGGAAATTGCATGTAGAGAATATTATAACCTTACGCTGGAAACTCTTGATGTTATAGATGTATTACCCACGAATTTTGATGTTATATGAGGAAGAAATTCTGGAGAAAAACTGAATTGGATAATAGTTATGAAAACTTTAGGGTTCTTGATGTTTAGATGAGATTTTGGATTGTTTAACCATGATTAATGATGTATACACGCATGATGAACGTTAAAAACATCTGGAATTATGTTAGTATGTTAGTAGTAGACTTTTTGGGTCGATTAGTGTTGGAAAATATGGATATTGATGAAGAATTTTGATGAATTTCGTAACTGTAATTCTGCAGAATTTTTACCAAGACCTGCTTGATCGATCAATCGAACATAGAGCATCGATCGATCGAAGGTTCGATCGATCGATCGACCCCTCCTGGCAGACTCCTATTTCCCTTGTTTAATTAGTTAACGTAAGTTATCGTGAAATTATCTTTGGGCATTCTAAATAAAATGAATTGGGAGACATTGAGGACCAGTAGGATATATAGATAAATGTTAGAACCTTTAATCTTCAACGAAAATGGTATTTATGGGATATTTACTTTAGGTTGGTAGATTTATGAATTTAAAGGGTGAGGTACGTAAGAGAGTTACGCTGGAATCTAATAAAGTCACTTACTGAATTTCAAAATTTTGAGGATGTAATCCATGAGTGTTAGGTAATAAGTGAGAAAACCCTTCGAGTTAAGGTTAGGAATAAAACCTTATATGTAATTCCATAACTGTGTAATTAAGGATAAAGGGTATAATTACGGGTGATGAGAAGAACCTATATTAATTCGATAAAGTGGTATATTTATATGATTGTGTGTATATATATTATATGCATGTGAAAATCATACCCACGCTACTTACTATCCCTGAGGTTTTCGCGCTGGGACAAGTCTTATCTCGATGGGACCTTTATGGGGGATATTGACTTGTACCCTAGAAGATAGATGCCCTTGGTACAGGCTATCGACGTGATAGTTCAGACGGTCCTAAGAGACGCCGGTATGTGCCATCCTCTTAGAGACTTAGAATCTATTCTTCGCCTCAATATTGTTTGTGTATGTATTGTTAATACATTTCGAGAGTGATTCCGAATGTATTCCCCTTAATATGAGTGATATGGGGCTTTGGATAGTAGAGTATGCCCGCATCATAATTTAGTTGGGGTGCTGTTATAATATATATTATACGAGTAGTTAATATATATATATGAAATTCTGAAATTTGGAACTGCCTACCGTGATTTGATATGTAGGACATGGTTGATGACTAAAAATTGTAAATACTTGTTTTGAGAAATCAGAGTATGCCTACACCATAGTTTATATGTTGGTACAGTTAGAATATATATATATATAAATTATACGAGTACCTTATATATACATCTGGATAGAGGAATTTAAACTATTGCTGTAACGTAGTAAGTGAGGAATAATTCTGAACTAAATTATTAAATACTTGTTTTGAAAAAAAAATATAAGATGTCACTGTAAAACTTTATGGTTTTTATAAAGTTAAAATGGAGGTCTTTGATTACTATTTGGAACATTCTTTTTAAAAATGGAGTCGTGAATTATAAATCTTGCGAGTAATCTAAGTTAAGTTAAATCTTTTAGAAAGACTAGTGCGTTAAATGATAATAATCCGTGGGGAAGGTTAGTGCGATAGGTGTGCACATTAGAAGAGAGGTGAGTATTTTCTCAAGAGAGTGACGTGCTAATATGTTATTGCATTGGCCTGTATCATTTTAAATACTTGCTAAACGTATTTTAAAATCAAACACACTTTCGGGCTCTGACCCGTTTCTTTCTCTCTCTCTCTCTCTCTTTTATATATATATGTATATTTTCAGGTGCCCAGCCACAGGGGCGTCTTGCTTAGGATCCCTTGAGAGGAACGTGCTGCAGCTTAGGTGGGAGTTGCAGGTCACTTGAGTAGACGGCTTCTTTTATTGACTCCACTTCTAGTACTCTCATTTATTGGGCACGTGTCGCCCTTTCCATTATTTATTTGTTATCAGGACATTTATATTTCAGTCATTCCAGTATTGTTTCTTTGGGATTTATTCAGTATGGACTTGTAATTTTAGTTTTCATATGTTGGCATTCGATTGACGAATGTATTATATTATTTGGTTTATCGTGGTGTGATTCTTATTGTAGAAATGTTGTTTTATATAAATAAATCTTTTTCTCTAATTAAAATTTGGAAGTTTGTATGAAAAAATGTTTTTTACACTTAGCTTAATTATTTAGGGTGTTAAATTGGAAAATTTATTTTATCGACAGTGATGCTGAGAATGAACCAACTGTAAACCTTGATTTAATTTAATAAAGGAGTGATTGCCCGGTATTTAATTAGGCGGGGTGTCACACGGTGTTGGTAAAATCACTCTTCTCTCGGCCTAAGATGATCAACTGATCGCTCAAATATATCTTAACCTTCTCAAGTTGACTCATCGATGCCTCACACACCCTCAAAACTTCCACCTCTCTATCCAAATATAACACTCTAAGCGACATATCTTTATTTAACTTTTTGGTTTTCGTCATATTAGTGTACAAATCACTGAAAGCTTTTTGGAGATCCCCTTCTCCATCACTTGCCAACTCACCCTCACTCTCATTAGAGTATCTCGAAACGTCATCAAGGCTCTCACATTTACATGTGTCCTCATCACCGTGGGATAAACTAAAAGTACTCACGTGACTAGCCATGAACTCGACATACGGTTCATCCGGTGATTCTTCCTCTGAATCAACCGACTCGATGTCACTATCACTTAAAGTGGCTTTATTTACAATCTCCTATCCCTTTATCATTCGTATAGTGAGACACTCATATGAATTGTGCTCTTTACCTTCGCACTGAAAATAACTTATCTCTTCCCATTTCTCACCTCTACCCTTGACCTCATTCTTATTTTTATTTTTATTTTTCTTAAAACTCTTTTTATTCGAAGAATTTTCTTTGGAAAATTTGAGAAACTTTTAAAAAAAAATCGTAAACAAGGTCAACTCCACAACATCAAAATCACCCTCAGATTCATAGTCACAAACTCTCTCCTTTTTCTTCTTCTTAGCTTGAGCCTTTAAGGCTACCCGTATATCCTTAGGTTTAATGATTTTAGGAAACATATTTATCTCATAAGTCTGAAGGTATCCTACGAGTTCTTCTAATCTAAAAGTGTCTAAAATCCCTCTAGAGTTAAGAACCATAACCGTGGGAATAAATCGGGAAGGGAGTGACCTTAGAATATTTTTAATGACCCTAGTCTCAGGAATTTTCTCACCGAAATTAAAACTAGTCTTTACAATATCCGACAACCTAGCATAAAATTCATCAAAACTCTAGGACTCTAACATGGTGATTGTCTCAAATTGGGTGGTCAAGTTTTGAAGCTTAGACGCCTTGACAACTTTGGCACCCTCATGTGTCAGCTAGAGGATATCGCATGCTTCCTTAGAATAGTGCATGTCATGATGTGTCAAAACTCGTTAGGGGTGATGGCTCCAGAAATAGCACTAAGGTCGCTGGAGTTAAAGGTACACCACTTAATCTCATCATTAGTACAAGAGGCGACATGTTTAGGACTCTCAACATTATCCACACTGATTGTGGGTGGGCCCACTCTCTTTCACATAATAACCAAAACCTCTCATCTTTGGCTTTTAAAGAGGATCTCATTCGGGATTTCTAATAGACATAGTTCGATCCATCAAAAATTACTATCCTATTATATAAGTTATCTATCAGAAAATTTGCGATTTTTCAAAAAACAAATATCACAAAAAAAAATGCGAAAAATCAGGATCTCACGATAATTTGGTGAAACCCACTCTGGTGCAATGATCCAATGGCATTAACTTATTAAATTTAAATGACAACTCACACCAATTTTTAAATTTTTTTTACGCTAGAACATGCAACTAGGTGATTATTGAGAAAAATAGTAAAATATGCATTCAAACCACAAAATGAAGCTTTCAGGAAAAATCCCTTTTGGGCAAAACCTTTTATTCACTTTATAAAATTTACATGTCACAACTTACAAATTTTATTAATGAATATACACCGTTTCAACGAATCTCCCGTAGGTGACCTTCATCTTCAGCAAATATGATCCTCACAAGAATCACCCAACCGCAGTTTTCCTTCAGCAATGATTCTCGCAAGAATCACAAGATCAGCAGTGGAGATGCTTTCTCCACAAGATATAATTCCATTATGAAATTACATGAGGGTTTCAAAGTGGATTGACAACTATATATTGGGGGTGATGTGTGTGAAAAAAAGATGTTTTTACTTTAAAAAATATGAGACTTTTTGCAATAGTCCTGTAAAAATTGAAATTGTAAAAGTCTTCTAAAAATCCTTCACGAAGAAGGTATTTATAGTAAAACATGAAAATCAAGGCGGTGCCGGTCGTTTGAATGAGTTTGATGCTCGTTCAAATGAGATTAACTCTTTGTTAGAATGAAAATAAGTTTCGTTTGAATGACAAGCCCTTCTTTCTTATATGTGAACCTTCTAACGACTTGAAATAGTACGCCCTTGAATGATGTTCTTTTGAAGTAGACTTCTAACGACCTTTCAAACGAGAATGCCCTTTCGTTCGAACAAGACTACCATTTTGTTTGAACGACTCTGGTGAAAAATTGAAATATTTTTAAGTCCAAAAATGCCTCATTAATAAATCAAATAAAATAAAAACAACCCCCAATAAAATTATAAATAAACTGCGAACTCCAAACAGAAATGATACCATTATTAAGTGAAGTAGAGGATCACACTGAAAATGTGTGTGACGCGAGTTGAAGATGTAGTAGTACACATAGAGGATTCACGTTGAAGTTACTGTTTGAATCTTCAACACTTTATAATGATCGTGATGACATGATGCAGAGTAACGGGAGATGCCATAAAGTATGTAACCTGGATACTAGGGGTAATGTCTGAAATGTTGTCCTACACATGTGCCTTATTTTAATATGAAACGTCAATCCATGAAGTATTTTTCAAATTCTAATATATGCCGTTAAGATGTATGTTAGAGAGCCTCATTGTCATACTAACATTTACACTCTCCCAGGCCTTTAAATGGGCCAGGTTTAGTAATATTTCCATACAATATTTATTCAATATAACATTGTTATACTAAAGTCATATTTTCATATCATATTGATATGAACTTCAATAATTTTAGTGCATTACTTTTTTTTATACATCGAAAATGGAGAAAAAAATATAATTAGAATAAGAATGTTTTTTGTTTTTTATTTTTATTGCTTTTGTTTCTTCTTTTCTCTATGGTTTTATTGAACTTTGAATGGACTTAAAAGGTGTACTAGTAAATGACTTTTAGATATTATTTCCAAGGTTTCTTTGGGTGTGGAGGTTAGGTTAATATGCTACTTTCTTTTATAATATATTTTATTATTAGAGTTATAGAATTGTTAAAGTGCATATATGTAAATTGGCTAAAGTTTATATATATTATTTGAGTTCTTTTATAATCCCCGTTTAAGGAATGCTTCTCGCATTAGATCAATATGTTTTGAGTACTATGCATATACGGAAAATTCAATGGATTGTGATCTTCTAATTTTACTGACCGATTAATTTTCTTCATTTTATCCAATTTCGTTGTAGTTCATATTTTTTTTAAGTTCTAGTGTTGAGTTTTTGGGATTGCTTATGTTGGAGATCTAGGGTTAAACACAAATGGAATTGCGAAGATTACCATTGAAGTCCATTCTCAATTTTAAATGAATATAACTTTATCATCTTGACCGCTTCAATAACTTTGAGATTTAAAAAGCATTTTCAGAGTTAGGGGTAAACCTTTTCATATTAAGAATTCCTCGGATTAGCAATTTGAATTTGGAATATTGATTTCACATGTGTGGTTTTATGAAATAAATTTTATGGTTAACATATTGATAGCGCATGATCTTATGGGATCGATTTGTGTTGTCATTGGAACATAAGATTTTCATTAGGTATTCTGTTTTAAAACAAGTCGAGTGTTAAATAAATTTTGTTTTCTTATGTAAAACATATGACGAGATATCATTTGGGATTCCATGTTTCAATTATTAAATGGGTTTCAAATAAAGTTATTGGTAGTGTATTATTGTTATCTGTTTAGGGTTTTTTCTTCGTATTAATTGCGAGATTACTTTTCCTTTATGTTATTATATAATCTCAATTCAATTTTGTTGTTTCGATTAGTTATGTTTTTTATGAGGTAATAGGTATGAAACAATATTTTTACATCTCTGGCTCTCTAAACTTGTATAAAATAATTGTTGTTAATATTTTCATTTTGTATGTCACATTTGGTAGATGAATATGGGCACACAATTTAGTGTATATATATTTGCTTTTAATAACAAGGATTATGGCAAAACTATCTCCAATTTAGCTCACTATTAGTTAGGTAAAAGGCATCTCTTATAATAAAATTGCCTTTTGTGTTGTGATATTTTTGTGTCCAATAACTAATTAAATATGTATGTATGCCCATTTATATGATTACATAATTGGTTCTCTATATTTATGCACTTTATTTTTAGGTAATATATGACTAAATGATTTGGTGTCGTGGTTTTCTACTTTAATTGTAATTAAACTATGTTGGACGTTATCGGTTTAGCTTTAATTATAAAAATAAACGAATATAATTTTAGTTGAGATGATAATATGTCAGGAATCCTTTTTATGAACCAAATACAACGATGATTATGCATAGTGACCATGCATCACATGAGTTTACATTTAGTATAACTCCATTTTGATATATATACAATTGCAATTAAACCCACTTCATATATATACATCCACAATTGATAAACTGACATATTTATATGGCTAAACAATCTACACAACCAAATGTGCCCAATCTTAAAACTTAAAAGGCATATATATGTTTCAAATTAGGTCAACATCAACCATAGAACCCGAAATACAAATCATGAGTCTAAACCTTCTTTCACCAGGTAACATTATGAACACATCCTTAAACTTTGAAAAATCATTAAAAAAAACACAAAATTAAATAGAGAAACTAAAATGAATTGGAAAGCCCTAAACTTAATAACTTCCTTGAGGAGTGAAAATGTAGGTAGAAGAGAGTCACGAGAGAGATAAAAAAAACTGATAAAATGGGAAAGCCCTAATTCCTCGATCGTGGTGTATCCAGGGCATATAAACAAAGTTAGCGATTTAAAATCAAAATCAATATTTACTCATATTCAGAAGCAACAATAGTTAAAAAGATATTACAAAAAAAACATCACTTTAGATAAGTAAAGAGAGATATATTTTCAGGGTAAATAGAGCATGGGTATTTATTCTTGGAGTGGTGAAATGGTGGAGTGGTGGAGGACGATCGATTTTATATCGAAATCTAGATACATCCCACGATTGAGGAAAATGATTAGCCTGAGGATTTTTTTATCTTTTTTTGAGTGAATGGACCCCACTTCCCCCCCGTTCCCCCTCATTTTCGCACGCTTTTACCAAATAAAAGCCACATAAAAACTCTAAATATCTTTTATTGCGATTATAAAAAAAATCAATGACATCGCAAAATTGAGAAAAAAAAGCCTTGTCAATTATTAACCAAGATAAATATGGACAAGTGTGGAGCATATATCTCATTCTCTAATTAAGTGACATATATATTTTTTAAACTATAATTGAAATTATGTTTTCTTATAGTGTTTATTGGAAATTTTGGGGACTATCTTACGGATGGATGTAATATTTAGTGTTTGTGAAATTCATGCCGATCCAAAACATTAGTTTACTCCTGATATGTTTTTATGTTAATGTTTAATAGAGACATGTAATGGAGACATCATTTCAATAAAATACTAATGCATGAATGATAGGAAATAATTAACTTATCAACATAAAAAATCCACACAACTTGTAATACCCGTGCCCAATATTTAATTATTTTTCCCACGTCAGTTATAGTAATACGGAAACCTTTGGGAACTAGATCATTATTATTGGGTATGTGTTTGTAATTGACTGTTCTTAGAGTATTTGTGGTAGCTGTGGAAGTTTTGGGATGAAAATTAGAAAATTGAGGATCAAACGAGCTAAGGGTCGTTCAAACAAAATTGTTGTTTCGTTCAAACGAAGATAGGTGGTTTGAACGAGAAGTGCAAGTTATTCGAAGGTCGTTCGAAGTGGATATCGAACGAGGGTCAAACGAGACCCCACTGTTAGAATTCATTATAAGGTCGTTCGATGGTCGTTCGAATGAGGTCCCTTTCTTGTTTGAATTAGGAATCTTTTTCGTTCGAACGAGGTTGCCCAGAAATTTCAAATCGGGTTGTCCTTGTGTGTTGTCATATTTTGGATCGTTGGATCGATGATGTGTCGAGTTCTGATGAACCCAAATTGGGAAAAATGGGATTTTAAAATTTTGAGGTGTTTTATAAGGGTTTATTTGGGTTATTTGTGGGTCATTTTGAGTGTGAAGAAGAGAGAGATTGGGGGATGGGTCTTCCACCACTTTTTGCATTTCCCCTTCTTCCACTACCATAAATTACCATGCCACCAACATGTATCCACCTTATACCACTATATTTTAGATGTAGTTCACCATATTTAATCCCAATACACCCATTTCCACCATTGTTGGACAAATTTACTAATTTTGGAGGTGTTGTTGGGGGGGGGGGGGGGGGGGGGGCTAGAGAAGACAAAGATGGAAGATTTATGGAGATTGAAGGGGGTATTGCTTAGAGTTTTTATGGAGGCAAGATTTATGGAGATGGGCAACCTCCTTAAGGCCACCTTAGGAGGTGGGGGTTTCCATCATCTTCTTCCTCATCCACAATTTTTGGAGCTACTTTTGAGGTGTGATAACTCTACTCTTATTTTAAGACTCTATTTTGCATATTAGTAGTCTTGTAGGTTGAATTGAAGAGTAGAATGCATTATGATATAAGAATGACATTTCTTTTGGTTTGTAAAAAATAGTTTTACAAAATGGGTTTCAATAGTTTTAAGTAAATTGATACATTTTAAGAAAACTTGGCATTAAACATTATTATAGAATAAAAATGTTGAAAAAATGCTCATTTTGTGGGAAACAATTTGTGAATAAATGTTTCAAAGTTTTCTTGTGAAAAATTGAGATTTTATAAAATTAGACAATTGTTGTAGTATTGAAGAATAATAAAGCCCTTTAGTCTTGAAAAATGTATTTTGCAAGTATTTTTTAATTCCTAGAGCAAATTGCATGTTAGACCCATTTGATAGGATTTTTGGACTTAAAATCCATCTTCTCATGCTTATAAACTTGTAGTATTTTAAAGTTGAACATATAAATAAGTCTAATGGGGGTTTTATTGCGTTTAAACATGAAATATAATGAAAGTAAAATTTTAAGCTCTTAAGGTGTGTGAAAATGGTGTTGAAAATGTGAGAAGTGTAAGATTTCAAGACTACGTGAATTAATAAAGAAAATTGTATTTTTCTTATAGAGTAGTCTTAGATGTTCAATGAATTATTGAAAAAAAAAATTAATGAAATAAATAAGTTTCCAACTTGATAAAAATGTTACTCCAAAATGCTAAGAATATGTTAATATGTTAAAAAAACACTTAAGAAGTTAGTGTGGGTAACTTAATGGTGTTTTGGAAAACAAGACTTATGAAAAATGGAGGAAAAGACCAGTTTGGAAACAAATGGGTAAAATGATAATTTTACCTATAGCGAAGATTTTTTTATGAAATAAAATATTGGAAAATCTGATTCACAAAATGGACCTAAATGAACATGATTTTGGAATAAAATCACTGTTAGGGTAAAAAGGAGAAGAATGATGATTTTTAAAGTGTAACGCAAGTATGGGTGAAGCCCAAGTTCTTGACTTCGGTCGAAAAAAGAAAAAGAGGAAATAATGTGGCACTTACAAAATTTTAAAATAACATTAATAAGGATTCAGATGATACCAGGAATAATTGAGAAAGGTCGGAGCCCTGGGGTGAAAGATCTAAAATCACTGACCAGAGAATATGGTAACATAGCCAACGTTGTGGAGCCCATTAAAGTATGCGAATATTATAAGATTTCGAAGAAAAAGATAATGAAAATGGAATATATCAAGAAATGGGTTGTGTCGTGAATATATAAAAATCCAACCTAACTAGAATGAATTAATAAATATTCTAGAAAAAGGTAAAATGGACAAGTAATGTGAAAATTGATTAATGTGCGTATGGTAAAGGAATGGTAAAGTGAAGTGATTATATGGGTGGTTAATTCACCTAAGGATGTTTGACACATAATTAATACAATGGTGTATTTAAGAAAGGTTTTCAAAGGAAAAATAAGTATTTCCCAACACAATAATTGCGTGTGCTGAAAGGGTGATTTTCAATAAAAATATTAACGTGGATTGGTACAAATAAAGTGGGTAATTTCGATGAGAGAAATGATTTTCCTTAAACAAAGTGTATTTGTTTAAAGTATTTAACCGGGTATGTTAAATTATGGAATGCATGTTAAGTTAAGAAAAATGGAACAATTTATAAGATTAAGGTGAATTAATCGGGGTAAACAACATTTTTGGAATAAAACGGTTTCATGCACATAAGTGTAAATATATAAGGTAGTTGCATGTGCACGTAAATATTAGGTGTTAGAGTCTTCTTTCTGTCGTTCGATTCTATACTGCATTCTTGTATTTTGCAGGTCTCATTCCTTCATCTTTGTTACGACAGGTTGGGTGCAGTTCCGTATTTTGAGAGCGTTATATAAGTAAGTATTCTTCTTATTTTATATTAGTAGCTTTGTATGCTTGAATTTCGAGGATGCTGCCCATGGGTTCCTCGCGTATTTTGATTTAAAATGGAAGTCGCATCTTCAACAAGTGAAATGTTAATTAAATAAAAATGTACTAGTAATATTATATGTGTTGTTTCACTGCACTTCACACCTAACGCACGGGTTGACCACGGGACCCATAAATATGGGTCAGGGCATTAAAAATGGTATCAGGGCTCTACGTTGAAGGTTCCTTTCGGAAGTAACGTGGTGAGGTTGGTATTGGATCTTTTGACGTCAATGTTAATTTTGGGTTGGTCACGCTAGATTGGTGATGGTTTGAGTTCGTATTATCGGCGGTAAAGTCAAAGAGATGTGTTCGTTGTCGAATGGAATGAGACCAAGTTAGTTATCGTTAATTGCTTTTGCACTTTCAATTAGACATGTTAGTGATTTGTGAGTGTCTGTGAAAACGAAAAGAGGTACAACACAGATTTTGTGTGAGGTGATGGTGTATCAACCATTGATGACGTGAGAGGCCAAATAAGATGCTAAAAATGATTGAAGACGTCCATTGAACTAAAAACATGAATTTTATAAAGCCAATGGAGGAGATTAGGTGACTACAATTTTATTACTAAGAATTTTTTGTTGTGATACAGATGTATTAAGTTCCAAGGTGTGGTACTTTCAGATAGATAATGATGATGATGATGATATAATTAGATGAACTCGATCCTTAGGGATGTGTACTCGGTTTGAGTTGGTAGATTCATACTATGGTAAGTAAGTATCTTAGTGACCGTTGATCGAAATTTGTACCTCACAATGTATGATGAAAGTTAGGGAAAATTGTGGAAAGTATGTTATGTATGCAATAATAATGATCGAGGAGACTTAGGAGTAAACATTAGATAGTCTTCCATGTCGGGGTTTTAGAAACTATGACGCAATTGAGGAATATGATCATTAGTGATGTCGGTGATACTGACCTAGAGGTTTATAGGTTATAGGCAACGCCATGTATCCTTTCAGAACCCTTATTAGTGTCAGTCCATGATTTGGTGCGTGGCTTATGGCCACAACCGTTTGTAAGAAGGATAAGATTTTTATTTAAGTGTCAGGGCTTATTTTAGTAGCTTAATTATTGTCTAGATGCGAGCTAATGCCAGCATAAATGTGGTTTATAGTTATCTTGGAGTGTTCGTAGGATAAATTATGTTTGACGTCTTAAGGTGTTAGATGGTTAAGTTGTGCCATATATAGAAGCTCTTAGACTGATGTCTTTGCAAGAACCTAGTAATCACGATGTGCGTATTGAGAAATTTATAGAGCGCACATTTGGTGACAATTATGTTCAACACAAATGAATAAGAAAAGGTAATCACCAAAGAAAATGAAGAATGTAAAGAACGTGAATCACACGACACAATATTTACGTGGTTCAGCAAGAATGCCTACGTCCACGGTGGTGCTCTCAATATTATTTCTCTTTACTCCGGGGAGTGTTTTATAGGAAATACAATATGTGCCTTTTGCCCCGGGCTTAGGGATTGTTAAATACAGGTTTATTTTCAGGGAGTGTGGGTGTTGGACTCCCCCACGCTAATCCACAATTCCTATAACATCTCCTTACGATATTTTAGGAATAGACTAAGTCATAACTGAGTGTTTTGAGATGGTGGGCTCCCAGACTTTGGGCCGTTCTTGATGGGCTACTCATCTTGGGATAGAATAACAAATTGAGGTACCCACAATTGCCCCTAAAGTTGTTGCGCCACAATTTGGGCTCAATAATTTTAAATGATTTGTCATAATGGTGTTTTTGTAAGTTGTGCAACACTTTCCAAGATTGAAACGCTTCTTGTGAACTGATTTAGGCGGCAGCCCGCTTCGTTTCTTGTGCGCTATGATTGAAAACGTTTAAAAATCCTTCGGAGCAGTATTTCCTTGCTGTCCTTTTAATTTTCTTCATATCTTCTAACCTTCTTCAAGCTCCCGCTGTTGCGCTTCTCATTCTCAAGTTTTCATCTTTCAACTTCACTGTTCTTCATCGTCTTTGCGTGTTACTTTGCATCGTCCCAAGCTAAGTTTTCAATTCGTAAGTCCCTCTTGCTCTTCTCTTTGCTTTTTCTGTTGACAATTCTTCGCATTTGTAGTTGGGGTTTGTAAATGGCGAAAATAGGCAATAGATCGGTAACTGAATTTAGGAAGTATTATAACATCCCAGATTGGGTAGACATTAAGTGTGCCCCTGTCCCTAAAAATGTTAGAGAAATAAAGGATGCTCACTAGATTCACGTTCTCTTATTGTCCCAAAGGAGCCTTACTTTCCCTCCAAGCAATTTATTTTTGCACTTCTTTGGTTATTTCAATATTTTCCCTGCACAGTGTTCGCTAAATGTTTGCAAGATTGTTAATGATGTCCATAGAATAAATCAACTCTATGGCACCACTCTAGGGCTTGTTGAGATTTTCTTTTGTTATTATTTCTCGCGAAGAAGTTCTGGTCTTCTTTACCTCAAGGCCAGGAGTCCTAATAGGGTATTGGTAGTAAATCTACCTGATTCCTACAAGGATTACTGGCAAGAGGTTTTTTTTGCTAGAAATTAGTAATTTCCTCCCCATACTAAGGGGTTGAGGTCAGGTTCATGGTTCCATTTTATGGGGAGGAGTTCATTGGTAGGATTAATTTTTGCTCTACTATTCGATCTTCTTGTTAATGTATGATTTCTCTGATATTCTTTTCTCTTTCCTTTCAGTGAGGACAAATAAGTTGGAACCTGCTATTAGCAAGGTTCGAGCTGCTGAGTTGGTCAAGGACTGGAATATTAGGGATCTCTCGGCTGACGGTGAACATCCTCGATCAATGACTTTCATCTTGGAGTATAAGAATGTTAGGTCTAGCTTTATTACGTGACCTATAGACAACATCCCTGAGTTAGACACACTGAAGAAGTTGCTGCAGATCCTATCCAATTGGACGAGGAAGAGAGCAGCTCTGGTGAGGATAACAGAGGTAATAACGGGGATGGTGCTGAAGGCGGTTCCAGTAAGGAGAGCTCTAGTGGTGAAGAACCTTCCATCTCGGAAGAGGTTTCAGAAGCTCGAGAGTCTTCAAGTGAATCTAACAGTTCCAGTGAAGAGGATATGGCTCCTCCCAGGAAGAATATAATTCGGGATAATGATGATGATGATGTGATTCTTTCTCGACGATCGAAGAAGCAGAAGTCTGGTAGTGGGGAAGTTGCCACTAGTTCTCAGCCTGCTGCTAACGAGCAAGAAAAGAAGAGGAGGTAGGAAGAGCAGTTGAGAGAGAGAGAGAGAGAGAGAGTGAAAAGGAAGAGGAGAAGAAGAAGGTGGAAGAGAGGAAGAAGATGGAGGAGAGGAGAAGGGATGAGAGGGAGAAGAAGGAGAAGGAAAAGGACAGAAGGAGATAGAAGATGAGGACGAAGGTAGGCAAGCTCTATTACTTGTGTCTGCATTGCCCGAGGGGGCCTCTGTTGCCATCTCTCCTCAGTTGGCTCCTGCATTGCTCGAGAGAGCAATTTTGCCAGCAGATCGTTAGAAGGCAATGGGAACCGACCAGTTAGCCCTGCAGGCGAGTCAGAGGCTAGCCTTGGTAAGTATATTTTCGCTGCCAATGCTTGTGATATTATATTCAATGCTTCTCTTTCTCAATTTTCTCACTTTTTTTACAGTCCGTGACTGACTTCGTCGTCCTCTACCGCACCTGCGACGAGCTAATGAATAGGAATGTACATTTAGAGAAGAAGAATACTAAGCTGAAGGGGAAAGGTATCGAACTGGAGGCCAGTTTGAAGACTGCTACTGACGCTCAGCGGTCTTTCGATCTTTCCCTCACCAAAGCCAATTGGGTGAAGGAGGCGGTGGTCAAAGAGCTCAGAGAGGTGGGGTAGTCTTATGACCTGGTCTGTACGAGCAAGTTAGCAGTGGTGGAGGAGAACAGGGTGCTGGCAGAGAAGGTGAAGAAGGAGGAGGAGAGATCGTACAATGCTGGGTGGGCTACTGCGTATGAGGATGCTGAGGTTCGGATAGGCTACATCAGTCAACTGAACTTCAAGAAGGGATAGAACAAGGCTCTTTTGGCTACTGGAGTGGATATTGACTCTCCACTATTCGATGAGCATGATCTAGGCCCGAAGCCTACTGTGGATGAGGTACTTGCCCCAACCATTGATGGTGGTGTCCCTGTGTCTCATACCATTCCCGTTGATATTCCTGTTTAGGGAACAGTAATTGCTTCATCAGAGGGAGGTGCTCCTGCTACTTTTAACAAGGGGAAGCAACCAACGACCTCAGAACCAACTGAGGTTGTTAGCTAGCCTATTCTGAGGACTTATTTTGTATTTTTTCTTTGTTTGTACTTGTTCTTTTTTTATCACTGATGTACTTGGAAATTTCTATTTTAATGAAATGAAATCCTTTCCCTTTCTACCTGCTGATTTCTCTGCTCTTTAATTCTTTTTACGGCTTATAGTTGATTGATGTGGATGGATATATACCTGCTACCTCTCAATTGGGAAGGATCCTCGGTCCTAATGCAAGCACTCAAGTTTTCCAAGTCTTTGTAAGGATTTTTAAGTCTCCCATGTCGAGGAATAAGAGCTTCAAAGACCAGTTTGAGCTCATCACCAAACTGAAGGATAGACTTCGGGAGATGGAAGAAGCTGGTGCCTCTGTCCAAGAAGAAGTGAACACTCTGAGAGCTAAACTTGTGGATGCCTAAGAAATTAATCAAGTTGGAGAAGTTCTTTAATAGGAGAATGAGACTATGAGGAGGGAGGTGTCGCAACTCAGGGATCATGCACCGAGCATCACACCTCAAGTTTTGCGAGGTTCCTCTTCATCGGCTGGTCCACGAGATGGCATATGGTCGAGCGCCACCCCTCAAGTTTTACGAGATTCTACCTCATCGGTTGGTCCACGAGATAGAAGAGATGTAAGGGGTCTAGCTAGGGAGATGGATGAGCTTCGAGAAGATGTTCATCAATCGTACGTGATTGATGCTGGGCTTTAAAGAGATGTCACGCGGTTGAGGCATCGGTTCAAGAAAGGACCTCGGCGAGTGTGGGCTGATGGTTATGACCAGGGTTGAACTGATGCTCAGACGAGGTTGATAGAGTTTGAAGAGATATCCTTTATTAGGGGATGGTTGAGCACCCTTAGGGAGCTGCAGGTCCCCAGAAACTCAGTACTCTGGTATCGTCATGAGATCTCTCCTGCAACTCTGAGGCCTAATACTTTCAGGAGGGACGATAGTGGGTCCCTATAGATGCTATCCCCAGACAGCTATTAGAGTCAGATGCGAATGAAGTTGAGGAAGAGTTAGCTCCTCATCCAGACGACGGCCGAAGATCGCAACTGGCTGATTATCTTACTCAGAGGCCTAATCCTTATTAAGATTTTCTGAATTCAATGTAAATTTTTGTAAATGTAACGAAGTAATAAAATATTTATGTTTTGGGCATTTTTTCGACTAAACATGTATTGTGTATTTTTTACTTCATTAATTTCTCGTTTGATTATCTTGGGTTCTTCGTAGCCGACTAGATTTGATATGGGTAGAGTTGTTTTTTTCGTGTGAGTATCCTACCAGTCCAGTACTCTTATGAGATACCATTCTTCCACACTTTACCTTTTAGGTCATGTCATCGCACTCCCTTAGGCTTAAGTGTGGCAATGGCGAGGACACACCTGGTGTTGGATGTTCTATCCGATCAGGGTTTCTGAGTCAAACAATATTTGGTGACCAATTCAATTTGTTCGAACTGCCTAAGGGTCCCCTGTAGGGCTTCATATATTGTCAGGGACAATGTGATAACGAAACTTTTGCGTATGTGTCGTTGTTGTTGAAAGCCAAGTTAGTCAAAAATCCTCAAATACCTATAAAATTAATAAACTCAAATGTAGAGTGGTAAGTAAGGATGTCAATCCACTTTCTAGGGGGTAAAGCAAATGGAACAAATTCAATTGTAATTCACTTTTTATTTTATTTTTGTGCTTTTTCACTTTTCTAATTTTTTTTAGCTTTTTCAATATTAAAACAATAGGGTGAGATGAGGTCTAAACTGAACTAAACTAAAGTGTGAGATGAAAACTAACTAGAAATTGACTAAAATAAAAATTAAGGTCTAAACTAAAAATAAGAGATAAAGTGAGGCAAATAATTGTGAGAACAATTAAGGAATGGAATTACACCACAAATTTTAGTTATTCTAATTAATTAATTTAATTATTTGAATTCTCCTAAATTAATATCAAAATTACAAACCAACTCTCGTTGCAAGTGTAATTATAATAGTAATCTTTTAGAAAGTTAATTTTAATACCCCACAACTCTAGAAAAATAGATCCATACTCCTTTTAATTAATCACCCGTTAGGATCGATCAATTAGAATTTATGTCAATCTTATAAAATAAATTTAGAGTTGAAATTCAAGTTATAATACCCCACTTAAAAAAACCCTATCTCTAGTTCGAATCTAAAATGGGTATTATCACTAGAATTTCGATTTTCTCTCGAAAATCATTTACCCTCTCTCGAGGCGTAAATCTAAGGGTGAGGGATCAAAATTAACATTCAAAGGGACTTTTCAAGTAATTAAACTAATTAAAATAAAATAACATCAAATAAGGGTTTTACCCCACCCCTTGAAAGGGGATTTAGCCTTACATGATATGAAACATGACAAATTAATAATCAAAGGCATAAACAAATAAAATAGAAGGGTAAGAGGACAAATCTTCAAACAAGTCTCCTTGATTTGCAAAACTGAACTCTAATCCTCCATTGAAATTGAGCAACATCCATTCCAAATGAGCTTTCCACAATATTCGATTACATACAAACACTCATTTGAATCACTCAACAATTAATTTTTCACAAATATCTAAAAAAATAAAAAGAATAAAGTAAAAATATTTACAAAGGATAATTTTCTCTACAATTCTCTCTCTAGAATTTTCCTATCTCTAAGCTTAGATGACTTCAAATGGCCTTGAGGTCTTCTTTTATATGCAATTAGAGCTAAGGGGTTAAATTGGTAAAATAAGGATGTGCACATGAGCGGTGTGAGGTATGAGGATATATGGGTGAGGGTAAATTTATGAATTTAATGGAGGGTGCATGTGGATGGTGAGGTTATGAGAAAGTGGGGATAAGGGAATAAAATCAGATATTGTTATGGGGGTATTTTTGGGTATTGGGTAAAAGAATAGGTTGGAGGGTAATAAGGAAAAAATGGTTTAAGTGGGTTATTTGGCTTTGGTTTTGGTTTTGGTTTTGGTTTGTGACAGCACACGATTTTGGCATATATGTTGAAATGGGTTTTGGGTTTTTGTTGAAAAAGGGTTTGGATGCTGGTTGGATTGAAATGGGTATTTGGGTTTTTGAATTGGGTTTGGGGGTTGGATAAATGGTGGTAGCAGGTAGGAGAGGTGGCAAAGCCGGACAGAGGTTGGAGGTTGCCGGCGGGTCGCTAGAGGGAGAGGGGACGCGCCGGGGCAGCGCTGGCAGGTGGCGCCGGTAGGTGAGAGAGAGGAGAGTGCGCTGCGGTTAGTCTGCCAGGGGGAGTATTGCCGGAGATGGGTCTGTCCGGTGACTGGGGTCGCAGGTGGCGGGTCGGAACGCCGCCGATGGCAGTGGGTTCAGGCGAGGTCGACGCCGCCGGAGGTAGGGCTCGCAGGCGAGGGGGAAATCGGATTTGGGGCAGGAGGGCTCGGGTTGGATATCAGCCCGGGTAGGTTGAGATGGGGGTGAGGCAGGTGGGTGGTTTGATGGTTAAGGTGATGGGGTAGGGTTTGGGATGGTTGGTGTTTGGATGGTGTGAGTGGAGGTGTGTAGCTATGGAGGAAAGAAAGGAGAGAGAAAGTGGTTGGGTGAAAGGAAGAAGATGGGTTGGGTAAGGGTTGGGTGAGTGTGAAGTGTATGGTGTTAAGATGAAGATGAGGAGGTGTTTATGTGTATAAGGGTGTGTTTGGAAGTTAGTGTGTGGTGTGTGTGTGTTTAATTAGGACCCCCTAAAAAATATAAACTAAAACTAAAATTAAAGTAATCTAATTTAAAAATTAAATTAAACTAAAAATAAAAAGTAAAATAAAATAGACACGACACACTAAACAAACTCTAAAAAAATTAAACACAACTAAAATAAAAACTAAGAATAAAAACTAATAACTAAAAAAAATAATTAATAACTATTTAAAAATATAAAATCCTATAAAATAAAAGACACAAAAATAAAAAAGATAAATTTAAAAAGAAATAGAAATAGAAATAGAAATCTATAAGACTAAAAACTAAAAGTCTAAAAAAATAAAATCTAATAAATCTAAAAATAAATGAAATCTTAAAAAAAAATTAATTCTAATAAAATAAAATTAATAAAAAAAGAAAGATAAAATATAAAAATAGTAAATAAAACCTAAAATTCTAAATAATTCTAATATAAAATCTAAAAAATAAAACGACACTAAATAAAAATTTAAAAAAATTAAAATAAAATAAAAAAGGATCAAATCAACACACACGGGGCTTGGGTGACAGTTTAGGGATAAGTTTAGGATACGCTAGGGTACGAGACAAGGGTATTAGCTACATTCTAACTGCAATTGTCCTCTAAATGTAGCTTTTGATATCGTAACTGCAGTTAAGCCTGCATGATAAACATTTAAGCACATAAGACCCATATTGTCGAGAATTAGCAACTAAAATACATCTATTCGGGGTATAAATTGTACAGTTTTGGGTACTTATCACAATGCAAAGAGGTTGCTCGTGTTTCATAATGAAAACCTGAGGAGGGTGACTCCCTGATTTTATATATCGAGCAATGTGCATGTCTCTTGGAAAAGGTGTGCAAATTATAAAGTCCACAAAACAAAATTAATACTTCATAGAATGCCACTGTCGAACAATATTTTATTAAAAATAAAACAAATGAGTTGCCAATTCCAATAATGTGATAAAAGATGAATGAAAAAACTAGAAGTAGAATTTTTCCAGGTTGGCTGTGTTCTAAGCCCGAGGTATCTCCCTACCCTCCAGTGTTTCTAAATGATAGGCTCCTTGTAGGTCATCTCTCATCACCTTGAATGGTCCCTCCCAGTTTGGACCTAACTTGCCATCAGATGGTTTTACTGCGCTGTTAAGGACTTAGTCTCCAACCTAGAATGCTCTTGGATTGCCCTCCTTGTTATAGTGCCTTGCGAGCTATTGCTGATAGCTCGCTAGTCTTACTAGGGCTAGCTTTCTGCATTCGTCAGCTAGGTTAAGTCTAGCGAGTAATACTGCATCATTCTGGCCCTGGTCGACCAGGGTGGACTTCATGGTTGGGAGGGGATGATCGCTTCCATGCTATATGTTAGTGCGAATGGGGTTTCACTAGTTGCTCACCGTGGGGTAGTGCGGTAGGCCCACAGGATATGTGGAAGCTCGCTCACCCATGTGCTTTTGGCTCGCTCTAATCGTTTCTTCAATCCACCGATCACTATTTTGTTGGAAGCTTCAGCTTGGCCGTTGTTCTAGGGGTAGGCTACCGAGAAAAAATGTTGCCTAATCCCGTGGTCGTTACAAAAACTCTGGAAGGGGCTGCTCTCGAACTGCGTTCCGTTGTTACTGATGATGGTTCTGGGGATCCCAAAGCGGGTAATTATGTTCTTCCATACGAATCTCGTCATATCTGCATCTCTGATGTTTGCCAGCGGCTCTGACTCAGTCCATTTGGTGAAGTAGTCTGTCGCGACTAACAGATACTTGCGATTGTCGGTAGCGGTAGGAAGAGGGCCCACGATATCCATTCCCCATTGGGCAAAAGGCCAAGGGCTGGTAAGTGATCTTAGGTCGCTGGCAGGTTGGTGGACAATACGAGCATGTAGTTGACATTTTTCGCACTTGCGAGCATATACTCCAGAATCTCTCTGCACGTATGGCCACCAGTAGTCTTCCTTCATCGAATGAAAATCTAGCGATCTCCCTCCAATATGGCTCTCGCAGATTCCTTCGTGGAGCTCGCGCAACACTTGCTCGACGTCCTTTGGGTGAACACATTGGAGGTAAGGTTCAGTGAATGATCTCTTATACTGCTTGCCCTTAGGAGATAAGTGAAAGTGGGCAGATTTGACTCTTATCTGATGAGTGACCTTCTTATCGTCTGGTAGTGCGCCATGTTTCAAATAGTTCCTCAGGAGGTCCATCCAACTGGGTGCTGATTCAATCTGGAGAATCTGGCCCATGTTTGGCATCTCTTCGCTCTGGATGATGTTCGGCTGGGCGAGGAAGTCTATAGGTATTGTTCTCTTTAAGTCAGAGTCGATTGCTGAACTCAAGGCTGCTAGGGCATCGACATGACTATTTTGTCCTCTGAGAAACTGTTGGACACTAACTTCCTTAAAGTTGGACATTAATTCTTTTGCTATAGTGAGGTAGGCCGCCATTCTTTTGTTCCTCACATTGAAGTCCCCACTTATCTGATTGGAGACCAATTGTGAGTCACCGAACACCTATAGCCATTTTGCACCCAATGCTTGTGCCTTCTACAGGCCTGCTATTAAAGCCTCGTATTCCACCTCGTTATTGGAGGCTTCAAATCCAAGTCTGATACCCTGCTTGAGAATTGTGCCCTCTGGGGTAACGAGCATAATGCCTACTCCTGCCCCCTTTGAGTTGGAGGCTCCATCAATAACTAGTCGCCAGACACCTCTTATTGAGTGATCTTCCCTCTGATCCATGGACTAAGGTTGGTCGCACTTCTGTTCTCCTGTGAACTCTGTGATGAAGTCAGCGAGGACCTGCCCCTTGATTTCATTCCTTGGTTAAAATTGGATGTCAAATCGTTCGAGCTCGACTGACCATTTTGATAGTCTGCCAAACAAATCCGCTTTCCGCAGTACTACTTTAAGGGGGTGTGACGTGAGGACAATGATAGAATGAGCTTCGAAGTAGTGCTTCAGTTTCCTCGATGCTACCACTAGTGCGAAGGCGAGCTTCTACAGTGGTAGGTATTTTTGCTCGGCGTCCAATAGGTCCTTGCTCGCATAGTAGACTGGGTGCTGGATTCTTATTTTTTCGCATACTGGTGCAGAGCTGACAATGTGGATGGAAACATCAAGGTATAGGTACAGGGAATCATTCTCTTGAGCTATCACAGGCAAAGGTGGTGTGCTGAGATAAGATTTGAGCTCATCTAATGCTTTCGATTAATCTTGATTCCATTCCACTATTTTGCTCTTCTTTAATAGCTGGAAGAATGGCTGGAACTTTTCAAATGACTTCGAGATGAATCGATTTAAGGCGGCGAGCATGCCCGTGAGTTTTTGTACATCTCTTATTGTGCGGGGAGGCTGTACCTTGTTGATTGCATCAATACGGTCTGGGTTCGCTTTAATGACTCTCTTGCTAACCAAGTACCTGAGAAATTTTCCTGACTGGACACCGAAGGAACATTTGCTCGCGTTGAGTTTCATTCCGTATTTCCTAAGGATTTCGAAGGTCCTTGACAAGTCTGAGAGGTGGTCTTCTTTGCGCCTGCTCTTGATGAGCATATCGTCGATGTAGACTTCCATAGTATCTCCTATTTGGTTTTTAAACATCTTCGTGACCAACCGCTGGTAGGTTGCTCCTACATTTTTTAGCTCAAAGGGCATAACTTTGTAACAGTATAACCCGACGGTGGTGATGAACGCTGTCTTGTCTTGGTTTGGTGCATACGGGGGAATATGGTGATACCCCGAGTACGCGTCCAAGAAACTCATTCTTTCATGAGCTGTTGTGGCATCCACCAGCTGATCGATCTTAGGGAGGGGGAAACTGTCCTTAGGGCAGGCCCTATTAAGGTCAATGAAGTCGATAAACACTCTTCATTTTCTATTGTTATTTGGAACCACTACTAGGTTGGACAAACATTTAGGGAACTAAACTTCCCGTATGGATCCTGCATCTAACAGCTTCTCTACAGCCTTGGCCTTCTCGAGTGCAGTTCGCCGTGCCTTCTACACGATAGCCCTAAAGGTGGGGTCGACGTGAAATCGATGACAAACCACACTGGGGTCAATTCCAAGCGGCTCGTATGGTTCCCATGTGAAAACATCTAGATTGATCTTTGATAGCACCGTCAATTCTTTCTTTTCTTTATCTGTGAGTGAGCTCCCGATCAAGAAACTTCTGTCTTTTTTGCTACCAGCGGCTGCGACTTCTTACAGGTTCTCAAGGACCCTCTCAGAGGGGAGGAGCCTGGTCTCCTCCACTCCAGGTCTTCCATACTTTAGTTTCTATTTTGAAGGTATCAAACCTTCTTGTTCTTCAACCTTCTCTTTAGCCTTCTCGACCTTCTTCTCTAGTTTTGGGCGGATGGATGCTATGAATCACCTTCTTTCCATCACTTGGTCCCCATGGATCTCCATTACTCCTGGCTCAGTCACGTACTTGAGTTTCTGATGGTAGGTCGAGTGGACTGCCTTCATTGCATGTAACCACCATCTGCCGAGGATAGCTTGGTATGGCGAGTCTATGTCCACTACCAGAAACTTGATCATCTTGGAGACACTTACTGCCCTCACTGGCAGCACGATCTTTCCCAATGGGATAGTTACTTTTCCATCGAAGCCAACTAGAGGGACAGTGGCTTCCTTCAAGTCGGCAACGCTCAACTTCAATGTCCTGAACAAGTCGAGATACATTACTTAGGATGAGCTTCCCTGGTCAACGAGAAACTTGTCGACGTCATAGGTGGCTATCCTAAGGGTAATGATCAAGGCGTCATGATGTGGGGTTCTTACTCCCACTAGATCTTCATTCATGAACACGATGTGTTTGCTGTAGTCAACGACATCTGCTCATCGATGCTTTCCTGGTTGTGTCTTCGCTGGATCGATCTGAAAAGCTTGCATTACTGCTGTAAGCTTTTTTACTTCCATTTGGGCTGAATTCCCTTGAATCTTCTTTAGATCAGATGCTCTATGAATCACAAAAAATTCATGGCCAATATCATCCTCGAGTACGTTATCAGGCATTTTGTCTCTGTTGGCAGCGACCTTCTTTGCCTTTTTCTCCACAAACTCGTTTAGGTGCCCGATCTGGGCCAACTCTTCTAGGTGAGACTTAAGAGCCTTGCAATGCTCAATCATGTGCCCTCCTTCCTTGTGAAAAGCGCATCTCAATGCGTTGTTTCTTTTTAAGGTATCTCCTCCCATCTTTCTGGGCCACTTGACAAATGGCTCGTCCTTGATCTTCTCTAGGATTTTGTAGATTAGTTCCTTGAAGACAGTGTTTACTGCATGGAATTCTTTCGAAGCATCGCTCTTGTTTTCATTCTTGGATCCACCCTTACCTCTATTTTTCCCCCTTTTTTTTGGTTTTTATCCTTGTCGCTGCTCTTGGCAGCGAGCTTGGCTTGACCATTTTCTCCTGCACTAAGGTAGGTCACATCTTCAACCTTGACGTACTTCTCGATGTGAGCCATCAGGTCATCAATGGTTGTGGCCTCCTTCTTAGTGAGGGATTGGTGCAGGAGGCAAGAGATGGGTAGGCCAATCTTTAAAGAGTCCACTGCTACCTGCTCCGAGAAGTCCTCGACTTCGTTGAACAACTCCCAGTACCTTTTTGCATAGTCCCAAAGGCTTTCCTGGGGAATCTTCTTCATTTTTAGCAAGGCGTCCATCCTCTTTGGATGGGAGCTGCTGGTAATAAAGTGAGCCGTAAAGAGCTCTGCCAGGGACTCAAAGCTCCTAATGGATCCGTGAGGGAGTCTCTCGAACCACTTCTGGTCCACATCATGCAAACTTAAGGTAAAGATCTAACACATTAGTTCATTCCTATGGTTACAGAGAGTCATGGTCTGCCTGTACTACCTAACGTGATCGATAAGGTCAGCCTTTTGTCATAGATCTTGAATATAGGAATCAAAAACTTATTGGGGCTTATTCTTCTATCTCCCTTGAGAAAGGGGATTTCATCTGGGTCCTGAGAGCTCGCTGGACCAGCTCCCTGGTCGATCTGGCACCCCGATGCGCTAGGTGATGGTCCATTTCTCTTTTGACCAAATTTCATATGTCATCATTTCCTCGAGTCGGGATCCTGTAATGGTGAGCTGGTCACTGTTGCTCGAGCAAGTCATCTTCTGACGAGCGTTCCTCTATCCTTTGGGATCTGTGTCTAGGGATCCTTCCTTGGCTACAAGACTTGCTCGCCTGAGGGCTAGGAGTGCGATATTGACATCGCCTGGTGCTACGATGGAGCTCTTTTTCCATCCTGTCCAGTCTCCTTTTGAGGCGACCATTCTCATATTCTTTCTTGCGAGCGTCCCCTCCTTGCTCCTGGAGCCTTGCCTCATAGGCATCGATAAACCTGTAGATTTATGTAGACATGACAGGTCCCTGATTTCCTTTGAGGCTTGCCGCTCTGGGCGAGCCCTTTGACCTGAATGCCGAACTTCAGATCTGATCCTGCGAGGGGCAGGTTGTTCTTGGATATCCCCTGCTTGAGGGGAATTGCTACTATGACCAGACATTCCAAATTCTTTATTGGTGAGGGATTTTTAAAAGGAATACAAATGTTTCCCACAGACGGTGCCAACCGTGGTGACAATTATCTTCAACACAAATGAATAAGAAAAGGCAATCACTAAAGTAAATAAAGAATGAAAAGAACGTCAATCACACGATAAATATATTTACGTGGTTCAGCAAGAATGCCTACATCCATGGTGGTGTTCTCAATATTATTTCTCTTTACTCCAGGGAGTGTTTTATAGAAAATACAATACGTGCCTTTTGCCCCAGGTCTAGGGGTTGTTTTCGGGGAGTGGGGGTGTTGGATTCCCCAACGCCAATCCATAATTCCTAGAATATCTCCTTACGAGAATTTAGGAATAGACTAAGTCGTAACTGAGTGTTTTGAGATGGTGGGATCCCAGACTTTGGGTCATTCTTATTAGGCTACTCGTCTTGGGCCAGAATAACAAATCGAGGTACCCATAGCACCTATGTTGAGATGATGAGATCTTATCCGGTTTTGAGGGATTTTATGTAGAGTATATTTGGTGTCGTTAGAAAAACCAGTTAAGTCTGGCATGAAGGAGTATTAGATTCCTGGTGATAATCATAGTGAGGGATAGGTAATGACCTTAGGTTATTGTTCAAGGTTTAAAAGATTCGAATAATTTACATGTCGGTTACTGTCATCCGAATTAGTATAGATGGGTTGTGTAACCTTCTAAGAGAAATTGTGATCTTTTTTTGTGAGTGGGTATGATGCTCATGTGTCATAGAATGACTAAATATAGGCGGTGTGACAACTTGATTTTGATGAGTACTAGGAAATGTATACGGGACTTAGATTGATGATGTCATATTGAGACTTGAAAATGTCACCCCCAAAAGGGGGATATCAAAGCATGATAAAATATTGGTATGTATCGAAAGTATAAGTTAGGATAGCCCTAGAAATATAGGGACTAGTTCTTATCACATATTAATAAGGCGGTACAGATTAGAGGATGTAGCCATGTGTGGTACTTACAACCCTTGGGATGCCGATGACGACCGGTGTGGCCGTCACGTAGATTCAATTTAGGTAGGACTTGGAGATAATCTTAGTGATAAACTTGTGTAGTCGAAAGGTTAATTATAAGGTGAATTTTTCTCTTAATGGGGTTCCTCCTAAGGAGATGTTGGGATGCGATCACGGTATGACAATGTCCTAAGTGTGTTAGGTTGGTCACGATGTCACTTAAGATATTGACAAGGTCGGCTTGTCAAAGGCGTTAGGAATTTGCCAGCCAGAGTGATTTGTGTGTGTCAAGGATGTAAGGGGGACAACCTTATTCCTAAGGAGGTAAATCTAGTGTTTGTCTTCCCAAAGGACAATAGATTCTTATGTCACTTTCGTCTGGTAAGGACGAATGGTTGTGATTCGATTCATCACGATTAGTGACTCTAGCCAGGGTGTGTGGATAGGTCGATGCCGGTGAAAATGTTTGGAAGGAGTATTAAACATCAAAGCAGGCAGCATAGGTTTGATGTTCCTAAATCACAGTCTGATGCTTACGGATGGGTTTTTCTCGAATTGGTTTTTGTTCCTTTGATTATTGTGTGTCACATTCGGTTCCGGTAATCAAGGATTGGATTTCCCATGATTATGGTAGCTTGAATTTTTACCATATCAGGGTACGGTGTGGCTGGTCCTAGTAGAGTGCAGTTGAACCTGACATGGTCAAATCAACTCGATAAATGGGTGCATCCCTATCTGAGGTATCATGTATGTTGCACAAAGTTCAGTGTATGGGTGGTTGTGCTTTCGATCGTACGAATTTCTCATAGTATTCGCTTTCCCTAGAATTAATGACTTTATAATTGATCGGTAAGGCAGTTAGTGGCATTGGTTATAAAGAGAGGGACGGTGACTCAAGGACATTGTATAGTGTTAGAACTCGAGAAAACTTAACACATAGTGTTACTTTGCCACGATGAGTGGATTGGTGTGATACTCAACTGAGTGTTCCAAAGTTATATGCCGAGAGTAATACTAGGGTCGTCATAGTGATGCAACGGAAGGTGTCAGTTGAATGCGTGATGATGATTTAGTTGGGGTATCACTCCTCAGAGTGAGTAATTAGCGATGTAAGATCAGTATCGAGCTCGGGCAAAACTGTGTAGTCAGGATGACTCGAGAATTAGTGGGGACGTAGGATATGTAGTCCTAAGCTTAGAAATGGTTCTTGGTAATGAATCTGAGTATTGGTTGTATTACGATTAATACTTGGGAGAGTGTTAATCAGTATAGAGGATTAGAGCATATCGTATGTTGATCTTTTGGTGAGAACCCTTATGTAAGAATATGTGATATGATCTGAGCTATTGAGGACCTCAATGATTTTATTCTGGAGGATTTCTATGACTTAGAATGAGATTTCGTAAATACCATTAACTTAAGGATTTGGAAGATCAAAAATTTCGGGAACAAAATTTCCTAAGGAGGGAAGAATGTAATACCCTACCCAATATTTTATTATTTTTCCCGCATAAGTTGTAGTGATATAAAAACCCTTCGAAAGTGGATCATTATAATTGGGTTTATGTTTGTAATTGAATGTTCTTGGAGTCTTGGTGGTAGTTGTGGAAGTTTTAAGGTGAAAATTGGTATATTGAGGATCGAACGAGTCGAGGGTCGTTCGAACAAAATTGTTGTTTCGTTCGAATGAAGATAGATCATTTGAACGAGAAGTTCAAGTCGCTTGAAGGTCATTCAAAGTGGAGATCAAATGAGGGTCAAACGAGAGCCACTGTTAGAATCCGTTAGAAGGTCGTCCGATGGTCATTCAAACAAGGTCCCCTTCTCGTTCGAACGAGGTCCCTTTTTCATTCGAAGGAGGTTGGCCATAAATTTTAAATCGGGTTGTCCTTGTGTGTTGTCACGTTTTAGGATATTAGGTTGATGATGTGTCGAGTTTTGGTGAACCCCGATCGGGAAAAAACAGGATTTTAAAGTTTGGGAGTATTTTATAAGGGTTTGTTTGGGTTATTTGTGGGTTATTTGGATTTGAAGAAGAGATAGAGAGGAGGGGATGGGCATTAAACATTTTAATGGATTAAAAATGTTGGAAAATGCTCATTTTGTGGGAAATAATTTATGAATAAATGTTTCAAAGTTTTCTTGTGAACAATTGAGATTCTATAAAATTGGACATTTGTTGAAGTGTTGAAAAACATAAATGTCCTTTAGTCTTGAAAATTGTATTTTTCAAGTATCATAAAATTTCTAAAGTAAATCACATGTTAGACCCATTTAATAGGATTTTTGGACTTAAAATCCATCTTCTCATACTTATAAACTTGTGGTATTTCGAGGTTGAATATATAAATAAGTTTCATTAGTGTTTTATTGGGTTTAAACATGAAATAAAGAAAGTACAAATTTTAGCTCTTAAGGTGTGTGAAAAGGGTGTTGAAAATCTGAAAAGTGTAACGTTTCAAGACTATATGAATTAATAAATAAAATCGTATTTTTCTTACAAAATATTCTTAGATGTTCAATGAATTCTTGGAAAAGCAAGTAATGAAATTAAAAAGTTTCCAACTTGAGAAGAATGTTACTCCAAAATGCTAAGAAAGTGTTAATGTGTTAAAGCACTTAAGAAGTTAGTGTGAATAACTTAATGGAATTTTAGCAAATAACACTTGTGAAAATAGAGTAAAAGACAAGTTTGGAAACAAATAGGTAAAATGACAATTTTACATAAAGCGGAATATTTTTTATGGAATAAAAATGTTGGAAAATTGTTACACAAAATGAACCTAAATGAACTTGATTTTGGGATAAAATCAATATTAGAGTAAAAAGGACATGAATAATGATTTTTAAGGTGTAATACAAGTTGGGGTGAAGTCTCGAGTTTTTAGCTTCGGCCGAAAGAAAGGAAAAGAGGAAATAATGTGGACATTTGCAAAATCTTAAAACACATTAATAAGGATTCGGATGATACCAAAAATAATTGAGGAGGGCCTGAGCTCTTGGGTGAAAGACCCAAAATCACTGGCCAGAGAATATAGCAGCATAGCCGACGTTGTGGAGCCCATTAAAATATGTGGATATTGGAAGATTTTTAGAAAAAAGATAATAAAAATGGAATTTGTCAAGAAATGGGTCATGTGTTGAATATATGGAAATCCAACCTAACTTGAATGTATTAATAAATGTTCTGACAAAGGGTAAAATGGATAAGTATTGTGAAAATTTATTAATGTCCATAAGGTAAAGGAATGGTAAAGTGGGGTGATTAAATGGGTGGTTGAGTAACTTAAGTAAGTTTAACCAATAATTAACACAAGGGTTGTCTAAGAAAGGTTTTCAAAGGAAAAATAAGCACTTTTTAACATGATAATTGCTTGTATTGTAAGGGTGATTTACGATGAAAATATTTATGTGGATTGTTACGAATAAAGTGGGTAATTTCTATGAGAAAAATATTTTTTCTTAAACAAAGTGTATTTGTTTAAAGTCTTTAACTGGGTGTGTTAAATCATGGAATGAATGTTAAGAAAAATGGAACTATTTATAAGATTAAGGTGAATTCATCGAGGTAAACAACGTTTTTGGAATACAAATAGTTTCATGCACATAAGTGTGTGTGTGTGTGTGTATAAGATAGTTGTATGTGCACGTAGATATAACGTGTTAGTATTTTATTTCCGCCGTTCGATTCTATACTGCATTCTTGTATTTCCCACTGGGCATTTGGCTCATTCCCTCATCTTTATTATGACAAGTTGCTTGCGGTTACTTATTTTGATAGCGTTATACATGTTAGTATTCTTTTTATTTTAAGTTAGTAGCTTTGTATGCTTGAATTTCGGGGACGCTTCCCATAAATCCCTCACGTAGTTTCATTTAAAATAGAAATCGAATGTTAAACAAGTGTAATGATAATTAAATAAAACTAGACTAGCAACATTATATAGTTTGTTTCATTGAACTTCACACCTAATGCTCGGGTTGGGCCGGGTTGACCACAGGTAACCCATAAATAAGGGTTGGGGTGTTACACAACTACTACTAAATTATTTCTTAAAAAATATTTTTCATAACTCAATGTCACATGTGCAATGCAAGTGTGCTCAACTAGTAAGTTAAAGCATAAATAATACCTTTTGAAGCAAATCACTATGTATTTTGGAAAAGTGTTTTGGATTTTAGTGAACAAGCAAAAAAATTAACAAAATTGCAATATAAGTAAATACTCTTTCCATCCTAAATTAATAGTCTTTATTTAAAAATGATAATTTTTAAGACATACTCAATCAACAACCCAAATCTAGACATCTCCATTATAGTAGAACTTGGTTCATTGGTTACATCTAAAAAAATTGAGTTATTCAATTTAGATTTCCCAAAATGAAAAGGTATGATTATTAATTTAGGACTGAGAGATTATTAATGTTATTGGCAGTAGGAACCCATTATCAAGGTATGATTATTAAAATAACTTGAGCAACACCTGAAATGCCATAGGGTTTTTTTTCTCTTATCTTCTTTTCTTTCTTTTAAGACTTTTTTATTTCCTAATCGCTAAAACATCATGCTAAAATGTATTAAGATTATATTGTATATGAGGCCATCTTTAGATATTTATGGCATTTTCTAATCACAATGCTTCATAATCTCTCACTTGTGCCACATAGGTCATTATGATATTAGACATCATAATGTCTTAAGAGAAAGAATTGACTATTAAGATTTGTAAGATATATATTGTCCTCTAAAATCATAAAAAGGGAGTTTAATAAATTTTGATACAATATTAATGAGTTTTGTCAATAAATTTGCGATTATGATGAAAGATCAAAATATTATTTGAAAGAAATATGTCCAATCATAAAACGGAATATCATATATCATTTAAAGAATACCTTAAAACACCCTTTTCCCACTAAAGGGAATATTATTACCTTTAAGAGGGTATTCTTATATACTAAATAGCGAAAGGAATACAATTACCTTTTAAAGGTGATTATTATATATTGAAAGGTTATTTAACCAACTTAAACTAAAATCCCTCACGATCATGTTTAGATACATATTTGCAAGAAAATTGAAATCATTGAGGAAAAACTAAAATGGTGACTCGATTCCTAAGAACATAAAAAAATATTATTTTCAATTCTATTTTGTTTTGTAAAGAATCCTTGAATCAAATTTAAATATTTTTCGTAGCATCCTAAGTTTAATTATAAACATATTCAACTCAAATACGAAAAATTATTTTCAAACCATACATTACTTTTCACACAGTCTACCTTAACACCTTAATATTCTTGGATATGTTACATAATAGGCACATACTAGTGTGAAAATAATAGCTCATATATAAAATTAAGCTCTAACATCATTAGTGTCAATGTGGAAAATCATTTGCCATTACACCAAAAGACCAAAAAAGTCACTTTTTTTTAACCAGCCTTCTCTCTCTTATCGTCTCAACATCCTCTCTCTGATTTATGCATATGTATATATATATAGGGAGAGAGAGAGAGAGAGAGAGAGAGAGAGAGAGAGAGAGAGAGAGAGATGTATTTCTTGAATATATGTGTTTGTTTGTTGTAAAATAACTGTATTTACATGTATAAATTGATATTATTAGAAAATAACTTGTGCAAAACCTAGGTTTAGACAATTTGACTTTGATATTGTATACGTTGAATAGGCTTTCTACATGATAATGTTTCAATATTTTTATTAAACATGATACGTTGTTAAGTATATTGCGCTTGTGTTCGAGTTAACTAATGATTCAACTACTCACGGGGATAAACTAACTTTTGGAAACAACCCTTTTGTTCACACATAGTAGTAACGAATCATACAAGTTGTTATGGGGTATACTCTATAAAAAAAGAGTGGGTATATGAGAGAAATATACTCAAGGATGTGTACCGTAGAAGTTCTACTGAGTTTGTAAAGTTAGCAAAGAGGTATCTCAATGATGAACATTTTCTCTGTCCTTATGCATAATATAAAAATGGGAAAATGTTTAAGTAGAAAACGTTGAATAACATATTCTTATATGGGGTATACAAGACGATTATTAGGCGTGGGTTTTTCGTGGGAAAATACATTTTCCATTTGTCCCCGAATAACCTCCACTACAACCGTTATGTAGGATAGTAGCGGAAGGGTAGGAGGATCCCCCCGTAGTGCATAATATGTTAGATGATCTAATATATAGTTCTTATGGAGTTCATATGGTGGAAGAAAATGAGGATTCTTATAAGGAAGACAGTGAATCTTATGGTTGAGGTTCTAGTGCTCATGACGGTGTTGGGATAAACCTTGATGATGACCACCAAAGTTTAAAAGTGAAATCCATCAAACCATTGTATTGGAAAAAAAATATCAAACAACTTTGCATGCCATGGTTGGTTTACATAGTTTGGGTAAAGAGTTTTCTACCCAAAGAAAATATGCTTTCAAATAGCTACTCGAGTATGAAGAACGGTTTGGAAGGTTTGGGAATGAAGTATAAATCAATTCAGACTTCGAAGTATGGTTGAATACTATACCAAAAGGAGTACGAAAATATTGATCCTTGTCCGGTATGTGGAGAACCTAAATATGTACCAGAGCATGGTTCTAATGATAAGAGAGACACGCTTTCAAAAGTGCCTAATATTTTCCCGTCGGTCACATATTAAAGGTATCTTTCACAATACCATGGATAGCAGAGGCATTGGCTTGGCACACTAGGGACAAGTAAGGGATAATCTAATGCGTCATCCTATAGACTCCACCGTTTGGAAAAGTATAAAGTTTAAGTACCTAGATTTTTCTAATGAACAACACAATATCAACATATGGGTTCAATCCATTTGGAAATCTAAGCGCCAATCAAATTGTATGGATATCACCCATAAATCCCCTCCATTGTGCATGAGACCAGAATTTTTGATGTTGTCTTTGTCGATGCCTGGGCCAAAGGTACCAAATATGGAAACTAATGTCTACTTGGCACTATTGGTAGAAGGATTGAATGAGTTATGTGTAGTGGGTGTGAAAGTAGTTGACTCTAGCAAACATGAAGAGTTCACACTAAAATTAAGAGTGCGCAATAGTCAAATATCTTTAACTTATTTAATTCAGATATTAGCCCACGTCAATTTTAATTCCTTTAGCCCTAGAACATGCAACTATATGATTCAAAGCATAAAATAGTAAAACATGCATTCAACAAAGGTAAAGTTTAAAAAAAAATCCCTTTAGGGAAAAACCTTTTATTTACTTTATAAAATTTAAAAATCGCAACTTACAATTTTATAAATGAATATACTATAATCCTCGCAAGAACTAAAAAAATCACAGTCTTCCTTCAACAATGATCCTCGTAAGAATCACAAGAATCGTAGTCCTCTTTTAGCTTCAGTTTCAGCCTTCATCTTCAGCAGTTATCCTCTCGAGTTACACAAGTTATCCATGGAGATGCCTTCTCCACAAAGGCATATGCAAGATACTAAAATAGTTTAGGGTTTAAATGAATTTGCAAGAATAATATTCAGGGTGTGTGTTGTGAAATAAAAGTGTTTTAGAACAACAAACAAAGAACTTTTGTAAAAGATATTTAGAAAATGATTTGAAAAAAGTCTTAAGAAAAATAAACACGAAACAGGTATTTATAAGGTGAACACAAATTTTGAGGCGACGACTCATTCGAATGAATTTTGAAGCTCGTTTGAATGAGAATGGAACATCATTTGAATGAAACTGATCTCGTTTGAACAATTGAACAATATCGTTTGAACTTTGTTCAAACGACCTTCAAACAATCTAAAACAGTAAGCCCTCGTTTGATGTTCGATCAAAGTAAACTCCAAACCACCCTTTTAACGAAAATGCAAAATTCGTTTGAACTAGAATCCTATCTGGTTTGAATGAGATACGCGCATTTTGAAAAGAAAAAAAAAACTGCCTCGATTTTTAAGAAAAAATCCCGTTTTTAGTTTTGATAAATATAAACATGCCAAAATAAATTTAAACTTAATAACATTATACCTTCCTACTATAATGATGCTTTAACTTTGGAGATGTTAAATCTTCGGACTTTGTGTCGGCTCAAATCAAACGGTAGCGGGATATGCAAAAAGCTATACTAGCCTAATCTATGAGCAAATTATGCTCTTACAAATCTCCTCCTCTTTGGTTATTCCGGTACAAACATTAAACCGAAATCTAAATTTTAATTAAATCCCCTAAGATAAATACAATGTCCCAATACCCTCCCAAACCCTAAAATGGATAGGTATAAGATAAAGATGCCTTTAATAGCGTCTTCAAATCTCCACTTCTTCTCTAACTTCTCTTGGCCACTTTGTCTTCATCGAGTGTTATATGAATATAATCTTTCAAAAGTACCTACACACATGAAGCAAAGAAAATACTCCCTAATACATCTAGTTTGACATTTCAAATAAAAGGCATAATGATAAAATCACCCCCATAAACCAAACTCTTGTAATATCCCCCGTAATTTCTTCTCCCCCTTTAATTTTTCCTAAATAGACAATGAGTAGAAACTAATCATAGGAAATAGGGAACATCACCAAAAATAATAAGATATCATCATAAAAATATATCAAATAATCGCATGCAATGATAATCTCAAAGGCTCCACAAAATTATTTTTAAACATTTTTAATTTTTTCAAGTATAAAATTTTACAACAACAACACACCATAGAGGAACACAAAAATACCCAAGTCATGGAAACAGAATGTAGTAGTGTGAACTTATTCTATAATTTAAGTAGACAAACATAGCATATATGCATAATGAAATAAGACACCACTAACGAAAGAACTCAAAGTCTACCTTAGGTGTAAAAAAGGTTAACTAGGTGAAATTAACTTAAGATATTCAAATAATCAGGACCGTGAGTGATTTTCACACCAATAATTCCCAAAATTATGTAATGCTTTACGATATTTTTAAGGATGTGCAAACCCATTTATCTTCGACTTAACTCCCTTAAAACTCACATATTGGATTTTTTGTCACAAATGTTTTTGAAGAAATTAATGCTCATATGTAGTGAAGCATCAATGTTCAAATAAATGGCTTGGAACTTCTATTTTTATGTGAATTTAATGTTTTAGGCTCTTTTTATTTTGCAAATGGTGGCTTTTCACACAAAGTCAACATGTTTTTCACAACCCAATTCTATTGCTGAAAATATTCCAAATTTACTAGATAAATGATTTTCAATTTTTTTCAAATTGGGCAATGGTTCTTACAACACTACTTTTATTATCTTGTTTTTCACATTTGGTTCATTTTTAAAATAGGATTGAGATGAATACACTACTACTTGATTCAAAGAATAAAACAGTAAAACATGTTTTCAACAAAGGCAAAGTTTTAGGAAAAAATCTCTTTCCATGAAAGAACCATAAAAATCGCAATCTTCCTTCAACAATGATCCTCGTAAGAATCACAAGAATCACAAGAATCGCAGTCCTCCTTCAGCCTCAACCTTAATCTTTAGCAGCTATCCCCTCAGGTTTTATAAGTCAGTGATGGAGATGCCTTCTCCACAAAGGTGTATGGAATATACTAAAATAGTCTAGGGTTTAAACGAGATCACAAGAATAATTTTCAGGATGTACGTTGTGAACTAAAAGTGTTTGGGAACACTAAACAACGAAGAACTTTTGTAAAAGATATTCAAAAAATGATCTGGAAAAAGTCTTAACAAAAATAAACATTAAATAGGTATTTATAAGGCGAACACCAATTTTTAGGCAGCGACTCGTTCGAATGAATTTTGAAGATCATTCGAATGAGAATGGAATATCGTGAACGAAATTGATCTCAATCGAACGACTGAACCATATAATTAAAACGAAGTTCAAATGACTTAAAATAGTACAACCTCGTTCAATGTTCGATCGAAGTAAACTTCAAGCAACCCTTCTAATAAAAATAGAAACTAGTTTGAACGAGAATCCTATCTCATTTGAACGAGAAACGGGCATTTTGAAAAAAAAATAGATAAAGAAAACTACTTCAATTTTTAAAGGAAAAATCTTGTTTCCAGTTTTAATAAAAATAAGCATCCCAAATTAAATTCAGGGAATAAACTTAAACTTAATATCATTATGCCTTCTTAGCATGGAGATTTTTGAACTTTGGAGATGTTTCATCTTCAGACTTCATTTCGACTCGAATCAAATGATAGCGGGATATGCCAAAAGCTATACAAGCCAAAGCTATGAGAAAATTATGCTTTATATGTTGATTTGGGCAATTCATGATTTTCCAGCTTATGGGACTCTATCGGGATGTAATATTTACGGTTACTTTTGGGCTGCAATTATGGTTGAAAAAATATAGCAGGGGAATTAATAATTCCCCTTAAAACATATAACATGACGAGCGAATAAAGATAAGTGATTTTAGACACACTGCAAAATTTGAAAGTTCCCTCTAATTTTTCATTAAATTTGTAAAGGATTATGAGATATGTTCAACATCATTTATAAAAGTACAAGTATCATGATTGTCATGTGATCATGTAACTGGTCCCTATATTGTTTAAGCATTGTTTCTTTAAACGTATGGATGTGTGGAGGGCGGTAATGAAGATTATCCATTGTTTGACACTTCCATTTATAAAAGTAGTCAATCAAAAGCACATCATGGATGAAAAAGAAACTCTAGCTGAAGAAACTGATGCGTTGGAGAAGTACTTCCCCCCGACATTCTCGGTATAAGTATTCACTTATCAAGGCACTTATTCGATGAGGTGCTTGTTTGTGTCCCAATAAGATATCGATGGATGTACCCATTTGAAAGGTTGATCAAAGTTTCCAAAGATTATGTTAAGAGTATGAGGTATATTGAAGGATCCACTGAGGAGGAACACATTACTATGTATGCATCCACGTTCTCTAGGGAATATTTATCCGACCCGAACATACAGACATTGAATTTAGATTTTGGGTGTCATATGAGGTAATTATTATGTCAAACTACCCTTAGTAAATGATAAATAATTTTAATATTTAAAACTTATCTAATAAACTTATGTAATCCATAATTTCAGTTGTTGAAGATGGGTGATGCCACATCAAGGCTTGATCGTCTAGCCACAAGACCTAATTTCAATGCACGCAATTATAAGAAGTATAGGATGAATGGTTATGTATTCTCATAGAAGTTGTAGGAGAAAGATAATTTATTAAAAAATAACAACATTTAATATAGGGCTCTTACATATTTCATGGCAAGTGCCAAAGACAAAAACCTCCTTGAAGCAAAAAAGACTTACTATGGTGTAATTGCAATTTTTTTGGAATTAGACCATTTATATTTCAAAGAGGTTGTGTTTTACTATGATTGACTATGAGTTAAGGACAAAATTCTTGTAAAGTGGATTTATGTACCGACTTGATAATAGTAGATTTAACCAACATGAAGAACATCGAGAATATGAAATGGGGGGCTATTTGTTTGTGCACGTGAAAAGCTTAGACAAGTGTTTTACTCAGAGTATATCAACAACAAATCGTGGACAGTCGTGTTACACTCTCCAAGCATCTAACCAGTAGCTCGGATGACCTGATTGCCCCTACCTAATATCAATCCATGTTGGATAATAACATGAACTTGAAATGATTTTTAGATACTTTATAAGAGTAAAGTTATTTGGGTTGGAAAACGTATTAAGGACTCAACTATGTAATTTATAATATGAAGTTTGTTGAAATTAATGTGAATCTCAAACATTAATTTATAGTTCGTTAACTATAATGTTGGTTGTTATATTAAAACTTCCCAAAAACATAAATCAACAACAAAACTGCCCGAAAAGAGGGACAATCACATCATACGACAATAAATTAACTTGTAGAAATAATCGACGCAATTCATGTGAGTATTTCGATTTGATTTTTATATCACGACTGAGTATTTCGATTTGATTTACTAATGAAAATAAGTTTGTAGACTAGTTTTGTGTTATTTAAATTCCTTTATCCCAAACTTAAGTATTTCCATTTGATTTATATTATATATTAATATATTAAAGCCTATGTTGTTTTCGACAGGAACGATCCTCCAATATTCACAATTGGGACCAATTACTAATTTCAATAACATCTGCATTTATAATAAAATCTCAATGCCCATTTTTTTGGAACAGTTCGACAATACGTAATTGTGTTGGGACATCATCCCGAAGAAGGAGCCAATCACATTGCTCAACTATCAGAGGTTTATGGATAAAAAAGCGTCTGAGATATAGTTACCTTCCCTTGGCTTGAGGATGATTAAGTAGTTAAAGAGGCGGGCATCTTACGCGAAAATGGAACATAGGAAGGTAAGTAAATTGATATAAATTAAATTTTATTTAGTGGTAAATAAATTACTTTAAGTTGGTCATACTGAGTTTTAATTTGGTCGCAGTTTGCAGGAGTCTGGGTGTGACTCGTGGGGAAAGACACATAAGATCGACTCCTATATAAAGATTCAAAATAATAATGGCGAGTCTTCTAATTCGTAGGTTACCGATACCATCTTAAGTTACCATTGAAATTATATTGTGAATTTTAAACTATTACTTAATACTTTTTTCAAAGTTAATAACGTGATTTTATATTATTTCAGGAGAGGATAAATGTGATGCACAACACCCAGAGAAATGATGACTGGTCATCTCTAAGTACGAATGTACTGAGCTAAGTGTTGGCCCTGATATAAAAGGTCGTATTATGGGTGACATTTCCCCAATAGAAAAGTCAAAACTGATGGATATTGCTTGGATTAATAATGGGTTCTCCTACAAATTTGACATGTTCAAATTAGACACATATTCAAAATTTAAAAGTCTCAAATAAAAGATGAACCACGTGATCAAATGGGTCAAACACGCAGTCACGGATAAAGTAAAGGGAAAGACGAAGGCGAAGTGTAACGAAAAGAGTAAGGAGAAGGTGAGTGAGTGGAGCAAAAATTCATCCCCCTCACTGAATTTAGCCAACTCATCATCCCCGTACGAAATGTACTCTACCCTCAACCCAACTATCCTGACTCAATTTCTTCCAACTAAGGAGACACATGGAGGTGAGGTAATTGCTAAGCAAGCGACGGACATTAGCATCACTCCAGTAACTGTAGTGCAGAACCATCCACTATAGGATTTTGAGCCCGGGTCTGGGTCACAGAGATTATGGTGGGGAAAGAGGATTAGGTATCATGGTTGGACGACCAAGACGGTGTTCGACATATTGACGGCATGTTGGGGGCATACATCGTTTGAACGACTTTTCTCCGCAAGCATTATTAAGTTTTTGTAGGATGTTACATATGATAAAACTTGGTTGTTGTAATTAAACTTGTGATGTATTGATGTAACTAACTTAAAACATTTATTTGGTTTGATATATGATGTTGGAACATTTTGGTTTTGATTAATTTTTATGTCTATTATATTATTGATTAAATTAATGTTGGTTTGAATAAAAATATTACTTCTTTTAAACAGGTCTACAGTTGGGCAGTAGCTACTGCCCAATATTTATTTTTTCATTTTCTACAGTTTTGTCACGATCGTTAACTATGACAAAATAGAGTTATCTCAGTCCTTAACTGTGAAAAAATTGTAGTAAAGAAAAGGACCATTCGTACGACCTTAATTTGTTCCCATGTGCACGCTTGGCATACATTTCATCACTCCCTATAGTCGTGCGCATAGACAAAGTTAGTTGTGCTCACGATTAAGTTTGGACTTGTTAAAGCAAATTTATTAGTGATATTTCTAGTAAAAAAATAAATGTGACAAAGGGCAATTGTCATGGTAGAGGACCATGGCACAAGGAGTTATCACCCCCATAAGTATCTCACTCCTTGATTGTGATAACTCTCTTTTGTCAATATCCTTAACATGACAAAAGGGAAAAAAATGGTGTAGTGTGCATTAATATAATATTGAATCCGTTTAGTCTCTTTAAACATTATACGGAGGGTTCCACAAAAATTTCATTATCAATACTGGTTTCGAAATTCAAAGTTACATATAAAGATCTAACATAATAATTGAAACTTATCTACAACATTATAATATGTTAGTCTCAAAAGAATTAAAATAAATAAAACATGCAATTTTAGAGAAACAAAATGTAATACAATTATATGATAAATAATGTGATAAACTTCTCACTACATTAATTCTTTGATTTAACGCCACACACATTAATCACTTTATAATACGAAAAGTTCATAACCGTAGTTTTGCATAATTAGTTCCCTTAAAATATTAATTATGTGATGCTTGTCGATTATATTATTATGTATAATGTTATTCCGTTAGATGTACATGATATTTGTGGACAACTTGTTTTGACACACTTTGATAATGTAATTGATATTTGATATTTGAAGAAATAAACTCAATATACCCCATTAATATCTTTACCATTATAAGCGTTAGGAGTTACTACTACCATATCATTGTCGTACTCCTAGTTTGACAAAATTACAAGTATACACAAGTTTTAGGTTAACAATGGATGCTAAATGGCAAAAATTAAAAACAATAATCAAGTGGCTCAAATAGAGGAACGAAAACCTCTAAAAGGACCAAAGTAACTTTTTTAAAGTGGTCGTGTCCTTATTGGACTTACAGTTTAAGGAAATGTCAACCGTACACATGTTTTATTTTATAAATGGGGTGCTAAGGGAGAAATCTCAAAATAATAACCAAATGACTCTAAAAGAGGCACAAATACCTTGATATGGACCAAAAAAACTCATGGGAGTTGGTCATGACCTTATCGGTCTCACCATTTAAAAAATTGAAAAGTACACCACTACGCCATATATCATACATGGTCATAGACCTAGGTCGTGACCAGGGCCTCGGGAGATGATCGAGGTCTGTGATAATTTTCACTATGACTACAAAACATGGTCACGGACTCTATCTGTGACCCAAGATAAGGGTCACAGTATCCTCCGCGATATATTATTTAGCTTTACGGTCATGGTCCTGGGCTATGACTCGATGGTCACGAACCTACGCTGTGACCATGCGTGGATTGATGTTCAAAGTGGGTTGCAAACCCGCATCGAGACCATTTGTGGGAATGTTGAGAATATTTCATGATCCAAATCCGTGACCCCCAATTTAATAAAAAATATATAAACATGGTCACAATCTTGTATTTTCCATTACGCTTCCAGGTACCGATAATTCTTCTGGAACATAAGGTATATTATTTTCATTATGATATGTCCATATCTTATAGTCTTTCTGAATTCATCACCTTAACAAGTGCAACCCAGCGTCTTGTAAGGACTTATACTTTTCGTTTATACAACGGGTGCACAAACATATAATCTTTTAACTTTTAAGATTTTTATATCTATATTTAATAAATTTTTGAATGCCCTTTAAATAATTATCAGATATTTAGTTACTCTCTACCATCCACTCTTTTTATTGTGGGAAATCCCTTAAATAATCTTCAAAATTCAATTCATATGTATTAATATGTTGGAACAAAGGTTTGCATATAAGAACTCACAAGTCATAATTCATTCAAATTATTGAACACATTTTAAACTCAAATTAACCAGCTTAAACTTGTCGGATACACAAAAATTATCAACAAATGACCCAAAAACTTAAAATAATCTAAATAAACAAAATTACAACTTATTCTCAAATATTACAAATTGTTAAAAATTGTTGATGGCTTAGGCTTGACCAACAAATAAACTGGCCAAGTGATAATGCAATTTTGATAGTTTTCAGTGTGTTCCTTTCTTCGTTGTCAATGTGCACAGGCATTTCTCCACAATCGTTTGGGTGATATGATTAGGAGTTTCGAGAATCAAGGAAACGAGTTTGCACGCGCCAATAATCCTGCTATTTGTCAAGTCCCTATAATAGTATTTCACACCATAGTCACCCTGAGTGGATGACGATTATCAAGGGACTACGGCCGGTGGAACTGTGGAGGGGAATGTTCAAGGAGGCATAAATTGGGAGTGGAAACATTGAGATTGAGGATAGGGGAAACCTTGAGAATGAGGATATGGAAAACCTTGAGGAGGCATCGGGGGCCTAAAACCTTGAGTAAATAAGGACACAAGGCACCTTATTTCATTTATGACACTCCCACATTACTATTAATCTCCTAGGCATTCCCATTTTTCTTAGACTGGCTTTCCTCTTGCCTCAAGATGCAACTCTTGACCGAAGAGAGCTCGTCCATGAGAGGTGTAGCGTGTTTTAATTTTGTTTTTGTCATATGTAATCCGACACCTCTTGTCCTCCCACTTTTATCAGTTTCAAAGGTCTGGGTTAGGGAATCATTTTTAATGTCATCACAAGGTCTCACAATGGACTAACTGTTAATGGGCTTGATCGATTATAACGTGTATATAAATAATTAAATAACTAGTCATCTTCACCATATTCCGAGCCAATTGTGGTGGGAAATTATTATCTTTTTCTCGTTGGTCATGCACGTACAAGTTGCCACCACTAGATTTTTTCCAACATTTGGACTGCTCTTTGTCCTATTTGACCATTCACTCATCAAATATTCATACAATTTAGACCCCGTCTTATGGATATTAACTTTCTTCACTATGTTTTTTCCTCCATCTAGTCCATCTTTTTGTCCATCACCTAATTCTTCAAAAAGTTGTTCCATTGATCAACCAACATTTTAATATTCGGAGGGACTGTCTTTCAGAACCAAAATATCGAAGCTATATGCACCCTTCTAGAAATGTCTTTGATAAAGATTTCACTAATATGTTCTTAGAGGTTTAGTAACATAGGAAAGAACCTTTATATTTGAACGGATGGGGAATGAAAAATTCTTACAAAGTTGGTCATAAAGATCATCCATGATAGCATGATTAACTAAGTTCAAGTTATCTGTTGTCCCGACCCCCATATTCATTTGTTCAAGCGATAAACACTAGGATTTAAAGATCTGGAGGTCATTTTTATTACGAGTGGGATTATTCTCGAAATGGGAGAATTCCATGGGATTGTTCTCATTTTATCGATAGGTGTCAGGAGCGGGGGAAAGGGGTGTTGGAGTAACAAGAAAAAGCAAAGTGGCAAAGTAATCTAATTAAGGAGAAGAGAATAGTTCACCATGTGGTGATGAGAATCCTTTTTGGGGTGTGGCAGATGAGATTCTTATTGGGGTGTCACGTCATCACTTGGTACGTTTTTTCCATTGCCGCTTGACATTATGTAAAAAAAATAATAATAAGTGACCAAATTATTATACTAACATGTTTACTACTATATATATGAATATACCTTCTCAGAATAAGACTTTAAAATATGTTCAATGTGGTTGATCTCCATCTATTCGATATTACTTTTTAAAAATCTATGGAGTTTTACACGTGGACATATCACAGAAAGCATATCTGTGATTGATGTATTAATGTCTGTGACATGAAGTCAAAATCCTTTCTTCTTCAAATTACTAAAGAGGTTCAATTTAACGTGCATATTTCATGAGACATCACAATCTTGGTCAATGATCTCTTTACATAGTTGTATATATAGCGCGTGAATAATTTGTCTGCCTTCTTTAACAGCATAAGAAATGTCAGGACTATGTTCGGATTATGTACATGAAATATTTTTTCTACAGCCTCATCCCTGCTTTTTGGAAGGGAAAATAGAATACGATCGAGCAAGTACTTGTGACACCCCGCCTAATTAAATACCGGGGGATCACTCCTTTATTAAATTAAAATCAAGGTGAACAATTGGTTCATTCTTAGCATCACTGTCGAAAAATAACTTTTCCAATTTAAACACCCTAAATAATTAAGCTAAGTGTCAAAACCATTTTTAGACATTACTTTCCAAATTTTATTTTATAAACCAAGATTTAAATATGTACAAAAATTCAATATTAAAGAATCACACCACAATTATCATGGAACATATAATCCAAATAAATTTAACATTCAACAACTAAGTCCCAACATTTAAAATTTAAAGTAAAAGCTCCAGACAGTAATAAATCCCAAAGTGACAATACTAGAAATAAATGAATCATAATGTCTAATAAAACAAATGGATAATGGGACGGGCGACACATGCCCAACTGAATAAATAAGCTAGGAGTGGAATCAAATAAATGAAGTCGTCTAAGCAAGATGCCTGCAACTCCCACCTAAGTTGCAGCGCGTTCCTTCCAAAGGATCCTACGCAAGACCCCCTGTGGCTGGGCACCTGTAATATATACATATATATAGAAGAGAGAAAGCAAAATAGAAACGGGTCAGAGCCCGATAGTGTAAGTGATTTAAAATTTATTTAGCAAGTATTTAAAATGGTTACAGTCCAATGAAACAACATATTAGTGAGACACTCTCTTGAGAAATTCTCACCTCTCTTCTAATGTGCACACCTATCGTACTAATCTTCCCAACGGTTTAACTTATCTTATATCGCACTAAACTTCCCAATGGTTTAACTTATCTTAGGTTACTTGTAAGATTTAAAACTGAACAATATAATTGTTTAAGAGGAAAATTTCATTCAGTAACAAAGCTCTCATTTTAACTTTATTTATTAATAAAGTTTCCAGTGTTCCATTATACTTTTCAAAACAAGTATTTCCGATTTGAAGTCATTATTCATTACTTACCTACCATAGCACTGTAGGTAGTTCCAACTTTCAGAAATTTATATATATATCAAATATTCGTATAATATATATATTTTAACAGCACCCCACATAAAAATTATGGTGCGTGCATACTCTGCTATCCAATCCCCGTATCACTCGTACTAAGGGAAATACAAGTTTGGAATTACTCTCGAACTGCATTAACACATACACAAACAATATTGAGGCGAAGCATAGATTCCAAGTCTCTAAGAGGATAACACATGCCCCCACGTCTCTTAGGACCGTCTGAACTATCGATTCGATAGCCTGTACCAAGAATTTATATCTTCTAGGGTACGAGTCAATATCCCCCATAAAGGCACATCGAGATAAGATCGTCCCAGCGCGGTAACCTCGGGGATAGCAAGTAGCGCGGGCACGATTTTCATTCATAGGTAGTATATGCATAAACACAGTCATATAACTAAACTACTATTACCATATCAAATTATGTACATTTCTAATCCCCTAATTACGACAATTGTCCTTATTTCTCATTATTTAGTTCTCATGTATGGCCATTCATTTCTTACTTTAATTTGAGGGATCATTCCAACTTATTGCGTAACACTCATGGACTCTATCCTCTCAAGTGTAGAATTCAGTAGGTAATCTAATTTCCAACGTAACTATCTTACGCGTCTCTCCCCTTAATACATAATTCATCATCCCTTATATGTAAATATCCCAAAAATACAACTCTCGTTTTACATTAAAGGTCCCATAATTATTTATAAGTCCTACTAGTCTTCTTTATCTCCCAAAACATTTTAATAAGGGTGTCCAAGGGTTATTTCTCATTAAATCGAATTCAACTAAATTTAGAAAGGGGATATATTAGTCTGCCAGAAGGGATCGATCGATCGATGCGTCGATCGATCGACAGTCCTGGTTCGATCGATCGATCAAACAGGTATGTCAATTATGCAGATTAGCAGTTACGGGTTTCAAAATCCAACCTCAATCAAATCCAGATTTTACACACCCAAACTCCACAAAATTCGTACTATAATCAGTATATACCCATATTATTCATCTTCCACATAAAGCCTGCAATTTTTTCATCAATAACCATGGATCAATACGCCAAAACTTCATAAAAATCTCAAGAACCCTAGAATTTCTTTAACATGGTTCTAATCAGTCTTTTTCCAGAAAATTCTACTCCTAATTCATCATAATTTCATGGTTAAGCCTCTACATATGAAGGCGTTACAAGATTTACATTCAAATCAATTCTACATGCGATTTTCCTATCTCCAACATGGATTTTCTTCTACCAAAATCGTCCTAATCACCCTAGACTAACATGAATGATGCATTAATGAAAATAAGCAAGATAAATACTTTCCTGGAAATTTCAGAATTCTGGTTTGCTTACGATTTTGGTGTGGTTGCGTTCCCCGTCGCGCGATCTATGCGTTGGTGGTGGTGGCGGTGCAATTGGATGACTTTTTGGCCTTGGATTGCTTGGAAAGCTTTCTCCTTCCCTCTCCTATGGCCATTCTAAGGTTTTGATTCTGATAACCCTAAAGGACTCTTCTAAATGGCTGATATAGCCTAATAATTTTCGTGGGTTTAATTACCCAAAAATGCAAAATGTCCAAAATGGCCTCCCGGGGTGTTAAATAGGCCTAAAAATGCTCCGAGACCCAAACTAAACCCTCGAGTACACTTTTCTGAAAATCTTGACCCTTCCGGACACGTTAGCGCACTCAAAATGACCATACGTATAACTTAAAAATATTTCACTTTTATTAATCAACATTTATTCCCGATGCGACCCAGGCGCGTCCCGACTTAAATTTCCAAAATTGTCATTTTATTCACTCGTGACATTTCATAGAACCAATATTATATTACTTTACTCATTAGTAATATTCAACAACAAGTTTCCCATAATTACTAACTCACATCACGTTAATAATTATAAAATAATTAACTTCCGAATTTATATTAAATAATTAACTCACATTACATTTAATAAATCCCCAAATTAATAAAGCATAAAAATACGGGGTATTACATACTTCCAGCCTAATAATGGAATTTCGTCCCGAAATTTAGAAAATAAGGCGTACCTGATAAGAATAAATCTGGATATCTCTCGCGCATATCTGCCTCGCGCTCCCAAGTGGATTCCTCCACATTATGATGCTCCCACTGGACCCGTACAAGTGGAACTACCTTCGACCTCAATATCCTCTCGCTACGGTCTAGGATAGCCACCAGTCTCTACTCGTAAGAGCTGTCAGGATGTAAGTCTATCTCATCTATCGCAATGTGGGTATGGTCCATATCATCCCAAAGATATCGTCTCAAAGACGAGATGTGGCATACATCGTGAATGCGATGTAAATGCTCTGGCGGTCCCAATCTGTATGCTACCGACCCAATCCTCTCGATAATGGGAAATGGTCCCACGTACCTCGGGGCCAATTCCCCTTTCTTCCCGAACCTCATCACTCCTTTCGTAGGAGATACACGTAGTAACACTTGGTCCCCCACATAAAACTCTCGGAAGAACCATTTCGCATCGGCGTAGCTTTTCTGTCTGTCCTGGGTTACTCGAATGCGACTCCTGATCATCTCGATCCTCGCGGAGGTTTCCTGAATCACCTCTGGTCCTAGAAACTTGTTATCCCCCACCTCTAGCCAACAAGTTTGGGAACGCCAAGCTCTGCCATAAAAAGCCTCGAATGGAGCCATGCCAATCGTGAACTGATAAGAGTTATTATAAGCGAACTCTACCAGTGGAAGATATGGATTCTAACCTCCTCCAAAATTAAAAACACACATGCGTAGCATATCCTCCAACATTTGATTAGTACTCTCTGTCTGTCCATCTGTCTATGGGTGATAAGCTGAACTCAATCTCAACTCTGTACCCATAGCCTCCTGAAAGCTCTCCCAGAAACGCGACACAAAAATTTTGTCTCTATCTGACACAATATTCAGGGGCACCCCATATAATCTGACAATCTCAGCAATGAACAACTGAGCATACTGACCCGTGGTATAGTCTGTCCGCACCGACAGAAAATGAGCCACCTTGGTCAATCGGTCTACAATCACCCAGATAGAGTCGTGGCCTCGCTGTGATGTAGGCAACCCTGTAATAAAGTCCATGGAAATACTCTCCCACTTCCATGCGAGTATTTCCAATGGCTGAAGCAACCCTGACGGTTTCTGATGGTCCACCTCTACTAGCTGGCAGGTTGAACACTGGGACACGAATTCAGCAATGTCCTTCTTCATCCCACTCCACCAGTATTGCCGCCTCATATCCTGGTACATTTTATCTCCTCCAGGATGTACCGTAAATCGGGACCCGTGAGACTGGGTCATCACTACAGGACGTAATTCTGCTCCTTTTGGAACCACCAATCTCCCATTAAACCTCAAACCTCCATCAGAACTAATAGAATAGGACTCAGCACCCTCAACTAAAAGTCGTACAATCTGCTCCTGGCAAAACAGGTTTGTGGTTTGTGCCTGTATCACCCTCGTAACAATCTCGGGTGTCACTGTCATAACAGATATGAAGGAACGGGCTACTGCGTCCTGGTGACCCAACTCCTTCCACTTTGCTTTCCAGACGTTCGCTACATTGTCTACCGGTCTATGGCTCAACGCATCAGCAACAACGTTGGCCTTCCCTGGATGGTATTATATGTCGAACTGATAATCCTTAACAAACTCTAACCATCTGCGCTGACGCATATTCAACTCTCACTGAGTGAACAGGTACTACAGTGACTTGTGGTCTGTGAACAAGCGGAATTTCTCCCCCAATAAATAGTGCCTCCATATCCTTAATGCAAAAACGACCGCTGCTAATTCCAGGTCGTGGGTGGGGTAATTCTTCTCATGCGGCTTAAGCTTGAGGGAGGCAAAAGCTATAGCCTTCTCCTCCTGCTGAAGTACTCCCCCAAGTCCTCGTAAAGAGGCATCGGTGTAAACAAGGTACTCCATACCCGGCTTAGGTAAAGCAAGAACTGGTGCTGAAGTAAGCTTGTCTTTCAGCTCATCGAAAGCCAATTGACAAGCATCATCCCAAACATATGGTACCTCTTTGCGAGTCAGGTTCGTCAATGGACCCGCTATTTTGGAGAATCCTCGAATAAATCTCCTGTAGTATCCGGCTAACCCCAAGAAACTACGCACTTCCATCGGTGTCGTGGGCTATCCCCACTCCCTCACCACTGACACTTTACTCGGGTCGACTGCTATCCCCTGCTCAGAAACAACATGGCTTAAGAACTGTACTTCTCGTAACCAGAATCCGCACTTCTCGTACTTGGCATACAGCTGATGCTCTCATAGAGTCTGAAGAACCTATCTCAAATGCTTGACATGCTCCTCCTCGGAGTGTGAATATATCAAAATGTCGTCTATGAAGACGATGACAAACTAATCCAAGAACTCTCTGAACACTCGGTTCATTAAGTCCATGAACACGGCTGGAGCATTTGTGAGTCCAAATGGCATCACCCTGAACTCATAGGACCCATATCTCGTCAAGAAGGCAGTCTTTGAAACATCCTGCTCCCTAATACGTAGCTGATGGTACCCCGACCTCAGATCTATCTTCGAAAAGAAAGTTGCTCCCGTCAGCTGGTCGAATAAATCATGGATTCGAGGCAACGGATACTTATTCTGTATCATGACCTTGTTCAGCTCCCGGTAGTCCACACACATCCTTAGTGAACCATCTCTCTTTTTCACAAACAAGACTAGAGCGCCCCAAAGTGAGGTACTCCTGCGAATGAATCCCTGACCTAACAGTTTCTCTATCTGATCTCATAACTCTCGCATCTCCGTCGGAGCCATACGGTAGGGAGCGTGTGCTATCGGTCTAGTATCCATTAATAAATCTATGACAAAGTCTATCTATCACCTGGGGGGTAGGCCTGGTATCTCCTAAAACACATCGGAATACTCACGGACAACTGGGATCGAATCTAAGGGAATCATAACCTCCTTAGAGGTATCCTCCTCTATGTAATACAAATGAGCGGTCGAGCCTCCCTCTGGGCGAGGCATCACCACTACAAACTTCTCTTGCCCCGGAATGGCCAAAACAATACTCCTACCGAAACAATCTATCATGGCCCTGTAAGCAGCGAGCCAATCCATACCGATAATAACGTCATGCTCATGCATATTTAAGACTAACATATCTGTAGGTAATACCAAGCTACCAATCTCTACCCCCATACCCTGGCATATAAAGAAAATAAGCGAACCACTCCCCAGTGGTGAGTCTACACACGTCACAGTGCTCTATGCTTTTGCTAATAACCCTAAGGCTTTCATAAAATGAGTGGCTATAAAACAGTGCATCGCCCCAGTATCAAACAAAGCGCGGCCCATAGTACCATGGATATGAAACATACCCTCAATCGCGGGTGGTGCATGTGGAGCTGTTGCCTGGTGGACGTTATAGACACGTCCATATTGTAACTACCCCTACTGCACTAGAGCTACTGAAATGGCTGGTAGGGCTGGTAACTGGGCTGGTGCTGGGAGGGCAGCTGGAAAAAGTGGCCTATGTGGCTCATTACGGGCACCCAGCTGTTGTGGGGCCCTCTCTCCCTCTGGACAATCCTGGAGCCTATGGACATGCTTGTCGCACCCAAAACATCAGCCTTTGAAATTTCCTCCCTCTGACCCTGTTAACCACGACCCTACTAGCCGTTACCACCCCGCCATTGACCCTGTTGGCCCTAGTGAAAACGCTTTTGGCCCTGCTGCTGACCCTGCTGATTAGGCTGGCCCTACTGACCCTGCCTATAACCCCCAAATCCATACCTGGAATCACCTGATCGGAAGCGCTTGGCAGGGTCCCCCTGATGGGAACTCTGCTCATGCTGACGAATCTGTCCCTGGGATGTCGGTGCTCCACCAGCGCCACTGCCCCCTGTCCTGCCCTGCTGGCCAGACTCTCCTGCTCGCTTGCTTCCCTGCAGATGGAAGCGGTGATCCTGGCAATGTAGTAAAGCAGCATTGAGTACATCAGTGAAAGTACTCAGAGATAGATTCCCTATAAGGTGTTGATGGATCCTCCAAGCTAACCCGTCCACAAACACCATTATCTTATTACCCTTAGTAGGTGCCTCATTTGGCACTATGGTGAGAATTCTCTTGAACTCTTCCTCATACTCAGCAACGGTAGAATTCTCCTGCTTCAAGTTCAGTAATTTTCGTCTCATCTCAGTCTGCACGATGGGTGGAAAGTACTTGCGGTCAAACCGCTCCCAGAATGACTGAATCGGGATCGTATCCCTCTCCTCCAAGGTGGTGGTGGACTCCCACCACTGCAAAGCGACCCCCACCAGCTTAAAGGAAGCCAACAACTATTTCTGCACGTCTGTGCACTCATACATATGAAGATGCCGCTGGATATCTTTCATCCATTGGCTGACGATGACAATATCTGAACTACCCGAGAACTCAGGGGGATGCGCCTTCTAAAAGGCATCCCTAACCCGCTTCCATGCATATGGAAGCTGTGCATGTACTGGCGCCACTGCCTGAATCTGGGGTGGAATGAAAGAACCTTTATATTTGAACGGATGGGGAATGAAAAATTCTTACAAAGTTGGTCATAAAGATCATCCATGATAGCTTGATTAACTAAGTTCAAGTTATCTGTTGTCCCGACCCCCATATTCATTTTTTCAAGCGATAAACACTAGGATTTAAAGATTTGGAGGTCATTTTTATTACGAGTGGGATTATTCTCGAAATGGGAGAATTCAATGGGATTGTTCTCATTTTATCGATAGGTGTCAGGAGCGGGGTAAAGGTGTGTTGGAGTAACATGCAAAAGAAAAGTGGTAAATTAATCTAATTAAGGAGAAGAGAATAGTTCACCATGTGGTGATGAGAATCCTTTTTTGGGTGCGGGAGATGAGAATTCTTATTAGGGTGTCACGTCATCACTTGGTACATTTTTTCCATTGCCGCTTGACATTATGTAAAAAAATAAATAATAATAAGTGACCAAATTATTATACTAACATGTTTACTACTATATATATGCATATACCTTCTCAGAATAAGACTTTAAAATATGTTCAATGTGTTTGATCTCCATCTATTCGGTATTACTTTTTAAAAATCTATGGAGTTTTACACGTGGACATATCACAGAAAGCATATCTCTGATTGATGTATTAATGTCTGTGACATGAAGTCAAAATCCTTTCTTCTTCAAATTACTAAAGAGGTTCAATTTAACGTGCATATTTCATGAGACATCACAATCTTGGTCAATGAACTCTTTACATAGTTGTATGTATAGCGGGTGAATAATTTGTCTGCCTTCTTTAACAGCATAAGAAATGTCAGGACTATGTTCGGATTATGTACATGAAATATTTTTTCTACAGCCTCATCCCTGCTTTTTGGCAGGGAAAATAGAATACGATCGAGCAAGTACTTGTGACACCCCGCCTAATTAAATACCGGGGGATCACTCCTTTATTAAATTAAAATCAAGGTGAAGAGTTGGTTCATTCTTAGCATCACTGTCGAAAAATAACTTTTCCAATTAAACACCCTAAATAATTAAGCTAAGTGTCAAAACCATTTTGAGACATTACTTTCCAAATTTTATTTTATAAACCAAGATTTAAATATGTACAACAATTCAATATTAAAGAATCACACCACAATTATCATGGAACATACAATCCAAATAAATTTAACATTCAACAACTAAGTCCCAACATTTAAAATTTAAAGTATAGCATCCAGACAATAATAAATCCCAAAGTGACAATACTAGAAATAAATGAATCACAATGTCCAATAAAGCAAATGGATAATGGCAACGGGCGACACATGCCCAAATGAATAAATAAGCTAGGACTGGAATCAAATAAATGAAGTCGTCTAAGCAAGAGGCCTGCAACTCCCACCTAAGCTTCAGCGCGTTCCATCCAAAGGATCCTACGCAAGACGCCCCTGTGGCTGGGCACCTGTAATATATACATATAGATACAAGAGAGAAAGGAAAATAGAAACGAGTCAGAGCCCGATAGTGTAAATGATTTAAAATTTGTTTAGCAAGTATTTAAAATGTTTACAGGCCAATGCAACAACATATTAGTGCGACACTCTCTTGAGAAATTCTCACCTCTCTTCTAATGTGCACACCTATCGCACTAATCTTCCCAACGGTTTAACTTATCTTATATCGCAATAAACTTCCCAATGGTTTAACTTATCTTAGGTTATTCGTAAGATTTAAAACTGAACAATATAATTATTTAAGAGGAAAATTTCATTCAGTAACAAAGCTCTCATTTTAACTTTATTTATTAATAAAGTTTCTAGTGTTCCATTATACTTTTCAAAACAAGTATTTCCAATTTGAAGTCATTATTCATTTCTTACCTATCATAGCACCGTAGGTAGTTCCAAATTTCAGGAATTCATATATATATATATATCAAATACTCGTATAATATATATATTTTAACAGCATCCCACATAAAAATTATGGTGCGTGCATACTCTGCTATCCAATCCCCGTATCACTCGTACTAAGGGAAATACAAGTTCGGAATCACTCTCGAATTGTATTAACACATACACAAACAATATTGAGGCGAAGCATAGATTCCAAGAGTCTAAGAGGATAACACATGCCCCTACGTCTCTTAGGACCGTCTGAACTATCGATTCGATAGCCTATACCAAGGATTTCTATCTTCTAAGGTATGAGTCAATATCCCCCATAAAGTCACATCGAGATAAGATCGTCCCAGCGCGGTAACCTCAGGGATATCAAATAGCGCGGGCGCGATTTTCACACATAGGTAGTATATGCATAAACACAGTCATATAACTAAACTACTATTACCATATCAAATTATGTACATTTCTTATCCTCTAATTACGATAATTGTCCTTTTTCTCATTATTTAGTTCTCACGTATGACCATTCATTTCTTACTTTAATTTGAGGGATCATTCCAACTTATTGCGTAACACTCATGGACTCTATCCTCTCAAGTGTAGAATTCAGTAGGTAATCTAATTTCCAACGTAACTATCTTACACGTCTCTCCCCTTAATACATAATTTCATCATCCCTTATATGTAAATATCCCGAAAATACAACTCTCGTATTACATTAAAGGTCCCATAATTATTTATAAGTCCTACTAGTCTTCTTTATCTCCCAAAACATTTTAATAAGGGTGTCCAAGGGTTATTTCTCATTAAATCGAATTCAACTAAATTTAAAAAGGGGAAATATTAGTCTGCCAGAAGGGGTCGATCGATCGATGGTAGGAGCTCGATCGATCGATGCGTCGATCAATCGACACTCCTGGTTCGATCGATCGATCAAACAGGCATGCGAATTCTGCAGATTAGCCGTTACGAGTTTCACAATTCAACCTCAATCAAATCCAAATTTTACACACCCAAACTCCATAAAATTCGTACTATAATCAGTATATACCCATATTATTCATCTTCCACGTAAAGCGTGCAATTTTTTCATCAATAACCATGGATTAATAGGCCAAAACTTCATAAAAATCTCAAGAATCCTAGAATTTCTTTAACATGGTTCTAATCAGTCTTTTTCCAGAAATTTCTACTCCTAATTCATCATAATTTCATGGTTAAGCCTCTACATATGAAGGGGTTACCAGATTTACATTCAAATCAATTCTACATGCGATTTTCCTATCTCCAACATGGATTTTCTTCTACCAAACTCGTCTTAATCACCCTAAACTAACATGAACGATGTATTAACGAAAATAAACAAGATAAATACTTGCCTGGAAATTTTAGAATTCTGGTTTGCTGACGATTTTGGTGTGGTTGTATTCCCCGTCGCGCGATCTACGCATTGGTGGTGGTGGCGGTGCAATCAGATGACTTTTTAGCCTTGGATTGCTTGGAAAGCTTTCTCCTTCCCTCTCCTATGGCCGTTCTAAGGTTTTGAGTCTGATAACCCTAAAGGACTCTTCTAAATGGCTGATATAGACTACTAATTTTCGTGGGTTTAATTACCCAAAAATGCAAAATGTCCAAAATGCCCTCCCGGGGTGTTAAATAGGCCTAAAAACGCCTCGAGACCCAAACTAAACCTCCGAGTGAACTTTTCTGACTATCTCGACCCTTCCGGACACTTTGGCACACTCAAAATGATCATACGGATAACTTAAAAATATTTCACTTTTATTAATCAACATTTATTCCCGACGCGACACAGGCGCTTCCCGACTTAAGTTTCCAAAATTATCATTTTATTCACTCGTGATATTTCATAGAACCAATATTATATTACTTTACTCATTAGTAATATTCAACAACAAGTTTCCCATAATTACTAACTCACATCACGTTAATAATTATAAAATAATTAATTTCTGGATTTATATTAAATAATTAACTCACATTAAATTTAATAAATCCCCAAATTAATAAAGCATAAAAATATGGGATATTACAGTACTCTTGGTGGAGATGAACTCCATAATTTTCAATTTAGTTAAATTGTTGGATCTTCTTATTCGCGTACTTGTAAATAGGAGTACCCTCTAAATGGTACGTGCTAATAAAATAGGTATAAGTGTGGTCCAATTACAACATCTCATACTTTTGTTGCTAATGATTATCACTGTGCCTCATTTTTACTAAGAAAAATATATGAGGGTGTGAATATGAATCCAATAGGTAATTTCTCCAATTAATCATTAACAAGTTATTTTTTTTCAACAGATCCAATCTAAGTTTATCTTATTTTAACCTTAGGGTTTAAAATCCAATTTATGTTTTTCAACCCTAAGGTTAAAAATCCAATTACAAAATTTTAGTAGTTTTATAATTGGGTTTATTCGATTTGAGTTTTTCCACATCTAGGTTTGTTTATTTTGGCTATTTTCACATTTTAATCCAATTATATATAATTTTTGAAAATTCTTACTATGCCAGGTGCACAATTATAAAATCCCTATGTGTTCACAGTATTGACTAGAACCAATATCGGCAAAAAAATAACACATCTATGAGAATGGACATAAATTAGAATCGTGCTTATGAATGTGCACAAAACCAATATAAAAAACAATTTAGGTTTTGAAATACATAGAATTGTTCTCAATTAGAGGTTGCACATAACTTAGAAATGCATTTTTTGTTATGTCCATAAAAATAGTTTTTCAAGTAAAGAAACCTTGCATGTTTGCATAGCCATAAATTACATTCAGAATCCATTGACGCTGAAAGATGTGCATGTCAATCTATGAGAATCGAGTCACTCATTTACCGATCATATCCACATGAATATCAAGCTGCATGTTGATGTAGGAAATAGACAACTCTTTGTATAACTGAAATAAAATACACGGCTATGCTCTATAATGATGCCAACGCATATATCAATCTCAATACCATAAACATAGGTTGTGAAAGACATAAATCGAGAGTCAGTTAATATTGCATTTGCGTTAAATTCTATCAATATATTGAAAATATGACATCTTATTGGAGTTGTGCTGACATGCAATCAACTAATGATAGTGGTGGAATTAATCACACAGTGGGCGTTTATTTATTTTTCTTAAGTCCTACTTAATGGACCCCCAAAAAACACATTCTTTTAAAAAATACCCAAGTTCAATTCGGTATTTCAAAAATTGATGGTGGTTGAATTCATCATACTATGGGAACTTATTTATTTTTCTCTCGGCCCAATTAATGGACCTCCCAAACAACACATTCCTTTAAAAACTACCCTAGTTAATTTGGGTATTTTAACCATTGATAGTGATGGAATTCATCATATAATGGGGAATTATTTATTTTTCTTGAGTCCAATTAACGGACCTCCCATACAACAAACTCCTTTAAAAATTACTTTAGTTCATTTAGGTATTTTAACCCCACACATACATACACAAACACATACATACATGCACATACACACCCATACATATATTTACACATACATATATACATACACACATTCTACATACATAGTGAACACACACACACATAATAAAAACACATAATTCCATTAGAAAAAAGCCACAAGAAAAGGGATATCTGAACTAGGGTAGTCGTCGGAGATAAAGAGGGCCGCCGAAGGAGAGGGGTTCGCTAAAGAGAGAGAGAGAGAGAGAGATAGAGAACGAAAGAATGAGTAGTAGTGTATAGAGAGAGGGAGAGAGTTCGCGTGAAATGAATTCTTGACCACGGTTGATTATATCCACAGGATGTGGTTACAACCCTAGTCCATGACCCACTTGTTGTGATCATTTATCTTTTATACGTCAGCAACATGGTCACAATCATTGATCGTTACCATGTGTTGTATCATGTAAAAAAAATAAATTGTCACGACAGGTTGGTCACGGCCTAGGGCCGCAACCACCACCATGACTATTTCAAAATGGTCAAGGTCCATGGTCATGAGCAAACTTAACTGAAACCCTTAAATATGTCACGTACCTGGTTACAATCCAGGGTCTTGACCCACTTTGGGGAGATTTTTTCCCAGAGTTTGGCTCCCATTTGGTCATGGGTTGATCACGGATCATGGCAGTGACCTTCATCGTCCCGGTCTAAGTCTGTGACCATATCCATGGGATGTTATCCTTTGGCTTGGTCACGTCCTGTGTTACACGAGGTTTGACTATGGTCACGGTCTTGTAATAACCCTTACTTTTGAGTAATTGATTTTATATTAATTCGCCACGAGAGGTGATTATATAAAATCGTGGATAATGGGGTAAATATTATTTTAAATGAGTTAAAAGATAATATTTACTAGATTTTGCATATTTACTGTTATGTGAATGTAAATAGCATCATGTTACGATTTATAGTGTCATTGTGCTTTAAACGAAATTTATAATTTAAATGAAGTTGGAACTTGAAATGATTTATATTATTCCAGATGCCAATTTAGAGGGCGCGGTCAGTCCTGAAATAGTCGAGATAGTCAAAATAAGTGCCATATTGTATTTTTGGATTTCGAGAACTTTTGACAGGTTATGATTTAATTATGTAGTAGAGTCATTTTAATGGTGTATTAACATTTAAAGATTGGAATTAATGCTAAGTTCACGATTAACTCTTGCAACCCCTCTTATTTCCTAAGTGTATACTTCCTACACCTAGAGAGAAAGAGAGAAAAAGAGAATTGTGGAGAAAAAGAAGAGAAATAAGGAGAATTGAGGAAATTGGGTTTGATCTTGCATCTACCGGAAGGGAATCCGAGATTTCAGCTTAAGGCAAATTTCTTACTTGCTAATATATGATTTGGGGTGAATAAATTGTAGTGATAGTTTTGTATTGGAATCAATTGAACAAATATGTATTTTAATGAATTTGTGGTGTTTGAACCCTTAAACGTTGTTTAGATAGTTATTGGGTTGAGTATAGTAGTTAGTATTCATGTAGGATGGTTTTGGTTGGATCTATAGTGGTTGTTGTGGGTAAAAATGGAGGAGAAATGAGTTTTAGGAAAAGTTAGGGTAATAAACCCCATGGCCGAAATTGGGCATTTAGGCCCAAGCAAATCAATTCGCCCCTAGCGAATCGATTCGCTAAAGGAGTAGGCTATATGTCTGTGAAGAGCGAATCAATTCGGATTATCCGAATCGATTCGGCGGTATGCAGAATGTTGGGTCCTCTTGACCAAATTGATTCAGACCATTCAAATCGATTCGCTTCAAGACCGAATCGATTCGGCTAGGGCGAATCGATTCGAAATTCCTGTTGTTTTGAGTTATTTTTCTAAGTTAGATTGTCATCCTTTTCTTGTAGGTTTAGAACCTAGGAACTTTCTCTTAGGATAAAATAAAGTGTATTAGGGACTTACCTTAGGTATGTAACCACACTAGATTATAAAGGGGATATGCTTATCTCGGAGTTTATGAAATAGACGTTAGGGTGGTTCTTTCTTCAATGAACTAACTTGAGACTAGGGAAGAGTAGGATCATATAGTTGTGGAAATCTAAAGACGTGTTTGAGGTATACTATACTTGGTGGCTTATAGTAACGTCGTTATTTCTCGGAGACTAATTTGGGGGTTTATTTAACGTTGAAGTTTATAATGATGACATTTAAATGCATATGGCTCCAGATAAAGACTTAATGTATATTTTAAAATGGGAATAACTTGTGAATGATAAATTGCTTATACACATCTCTCTAAATGCTATCATATGGGAAGTTATGCGCATGAGGTGAAGTCCCCTGGCTAGTGAATATCGGGTGAATATAGTCCTCGGCCATAGGACCGGTTATTATATATTATGTGATTATTGTTTGAAGTGAGGTAATTTCGGGTGTGGTTATGACTCACCTTCGAAGGTATATGGTTGCTTACCGACGTCACGCGATGTAGGATACCCAGGTTGTCTTGGTGATAGGCCCTGAAGGATGATAGCTATTTAGGGGCGCATCCAGAGGGGGAAACCCGGAAGGATGGTCTTAGAATAATTATATGTTGTGAAATATAACTATTCTTATTAAAGTGGGATTTTATTGATAATACGGCACTTTATGAAGTAAATTGCTTAAATAGATTTCCTAACGAGAAAAAAAAGCAACGGTGAAATGAAATTGTGTAAAAAGTAAATGGAATCTCATTGAGTAATATTTTATCTATATTCTCCTGCACAAATGAATTGTGATCATTGTCATTATTATTGCGTTAGGTTATGCATTTAGATCTTAAGGTTAGATTCTTTATCCTTATTTATGGAGAAAGAAACAAGCTTATTCATGGTAATTAGATTGTCTATAACTATCATGCACTTTATTCACATGGTAATCATATTAAACCGGGCCGTGATCCGTTTATATTTTCTTATTTTTCATGAATCTTATATTCGCCCAGGTGCTCCGCCGTAAGGACGCCCGTATTGACTTTTCTATTCCAGTGTCCTAGAGCTGTAACACTTTGCGGATGTTATGGGATATTTGATATAGACGCTTCCATCTTTTTTGTATTCTAGTTATGATCAGTTACACATTTGGGCCTGTTGCCCAAGTTTTGTACTTGTATTATATAATGTGATACTGTACTTTAATACTCGGTGTAACCTATTTGTAAGGGTCTGTTAACCGACATCTTATTCGGTTATGTTTGTTGTACAAGATTGTTGATGAAATACATGTCTTTATTTTTTTATCCACCTTCCTTTCAATTGGATTGTTTGAATGTTTTCCATTAACTGACAAATTAAATTTTGACAATCCGTTTTCTAAAATAATTGGTGGTTATCTCGTATACTTATTACTTTACGTTGATTCTAAGAATGGACCATTTATGATTTCTGTAATTATTGGAGTATCAGGCTGGCCACCGCTTATTTTAATAAGCGGGGTGTCACAGATGGTATCAGAGCATCAGGTTCTAGAATCTTTAGGATCTATGCGGACTTATCACGTTCTACCGTAGCGTTATTTGATATAGAGCCTTTTTGTTAGGACTATTTTATTCGTCTATATTTGTGATTTTCTGCTAAGATAAATTGTTCTTAATCGTATTTTAATTTTGTTATTTCTTCGTGTCAGACGCCGCTTAAGAGAGGTCGCCCTGCGAGAAGAAATAGAGTTGTAGATGATGATGTAGGTCCTCCTCTGTCGTAACAAGGAACTATAAAATCCTCTGAAGTGGCCAATATTGTGGCCCAAGCGGTTAATGCTGCGATGACTACAGTGGTCCAACAAACTCCCCAATCCCAACAACGCAGGGTTTAGGAGGTGCAAGCCCCCTCAGGACCTTCTCCATGGGAAAGAGTCACAGAATCCTTCTTAAAGGGTCATCCCCCGTAATTTTAGGGTGGTTCTGACGTGATAGTAGCTAACCAATGGAAGAAGGATATGCAACGTCACCTTTGCTTGATAGACTGTAGTGAAGAATGGAAGCAAATCCTTACTACTTTTAAACCAGTGGGAGCAACCTTACACTGGTGGAAGTTGATGACCATTCCAGAACAAAGGGGTACTATGACTATAACTGACTTTTGGGTTTTGTTTGACCTGAAGTATTTTCCTCCCATAGTTCAGAGGGAGATGAGGAGGAAACTTCAAGATTAGTTCAAGGTGAACGTTCGATGGAAGATTGTGAGGAGGAATTCACTCGTTTGGCTAGTTTTGCGCCGAATGGGGTAACTTCGGAGGAGAGGAGAATGTCAAAGTTCATTGGAGGTTTACATTGGAGGATACGGCAACACTTGCTGGGAAATCCAGCTTTACAAACATTCGGGAAGGTGATGAACGCCACATTACTTCATTATCATGATCATCGGTTGCATGTACAAGAAAGTAAGAAAGTTTCAGTTATGGGACAATCGAGTAAGCGAGGAGTCAATGGTGCTGGAGGAGGAGCATTACCCTCGTCCCAATCATCAGGAGCTAAGGAAAAGGAAAGGGACACCCAGCAAGGGGATTGTCCAAAAGATAACATTTTGGGGGATTTAATGCCGGTAGTAGTGCTTTCAGGTACGGTCAGGGTGACCATCTTCAGCAATAGGTTGGTTAGGCATGTCAGGGTAACAATAGGGGTCGAGGCCATCTGGGTCAAGGCTTTGGGAAGTTCAGAAATAATAGGGGCCGTAATTAGGAAAATATGGCGGGTCATTGTTTTCAATGTGGGGAGCCGAGTCATTATAGGAAATCGTGTCTGCAGTTGGACGGGGGACATTTTCTTAGAATTTCATAGCATCAGCAGGCACAGCTACCGCCACCAGTGCCTAATCCAGTCATCCATCCACAACAGGGACAATTACAGTATGGGCATGTCTACCATATACAAGATGTTATGTTTCCTCCAGCCCCATCGGCGCTACCACCTATCGAGGGTAAGTTTCCTATTCATGGACATTTGGGTCGTGTATTGTTTGATATGGGTGCGACACACTCGTTTATTTTTAGAAGTTTTTCTCAATCGACGGAGATAATAAAATCTGCGGAGAGTACTTTCACTAGGGTCTAATCTTATATGCATGACGGTTCTCTTATTTTCTTTATTTGTAAAAGAGTAGAAATAAATCTTGGTAATTTATGTTTTGAGGCTGATTTACTCGTCCTGGATATGGTCGGGTATGATGTAATCCTGGGTATGGATTGTCTAGTGAAGTATCATGCGATAATAAATTGTTATGGAAAGAGTATAGCCTTTGCCATTCCGGGGCAGGAGATGTTCTTGGTGGCTATGCCTCTTTCAGAGGGAGGTTCTAGCACTTATTTGTATTGTATTGCGAAGGAGACTTCTCGTGAAATACTCATTTCCTTAGATTCTATTCCCATTGTTAAAGATTTTGAAGATGTTTTTCAGGAGATATCGGGTTTACCTCCAAGTAAGGATATCGAGTTCGTGATTGATTTAGCACCGGGAACGTGGCCGATTGCTAGGGCTCCTACTGTATGGCTCCTGTGGAAATAATGAAGTTAAGAGATCAGATTCAGAAGTTGTTAGAACATGAGTTTATTAGGCGTAGTACGTCGTTGTGGGGTGCTTCTGTGTTATTTGTGAAGAAAAGATATGGTTATCTCCAGTTGTGTGTTGATTATATGGATTTGAATAAAATTACCATCAGGAACAAATACCCACTACCTCGAATTGATGATTTGTTCGATCAACTTAGGGGAGCATCGTACTTCTCTAAAATAGATTTGAGGAAGGGGTATCACCAACTGAGGATATGAGAGCAGGACGTGTCCAAAACTATGTTTCTAACTAGATATGGGTCCTATGAAATTCCGGTTATGCTTTTCGGGCTAACCAATGCTACTGCAGTGTTTATGGACCTTATGAATAGAGTGTTTTAAGACTTCCTGAACCAGTTTGTTATCGTGTTTATTGATGACATCCTAGTGTATTCTCAAACGGAGGCCGATCATGCTAAACATTTACGGTTGGCCCTGCAAACATTACGGGATCATCACCTATATGCCAAATTTGATAAGTGTGGTTTTTGGCTACAGGAAGTGCATTTTTTGGGTCACATTGTGACAGCTCGGGGTATTTCGGTAGATCCGAGTAAAGTTATTGCGATGAAAGAATGGAGTTAGCCCACAACACCTACAGAGATTCGCAATTTTCTGGATTTGGCTGGCTATTATAGCAGATTTATCAAGGATTTTTATAAGATTGCTAGACCTTTGATAAATTTAACTCGGAAGGGAGTGAGGTTTGTTTGGGATGATTCTTGTCAACTGGATTTTGATGAGTTCAAAGATAAGTTGACTTCTGCTCCAGTACTTGCATTATCGAGGACATGATAGGAATATTTGGTCATTACGGAGGCATCTCTGCAAGGGTTGGGAAGTGTGTTACAGCAAGAGCATCGGTCTATTGCTTATGCTTCTCGCAAGCTAAAGCTCCATGAGAAGAATTATCCAGTTCACGATTTGGAACTTACTGTAGTGGTTTTTTCCTTGAAGATTTGGAGACATTACCTCCTGGGGGAGAAGTTTAGTCTTTTCACGGATCACAAATCGTTGGAATATTTATTTTCACAAAAGGATTTAAATATGCGACAACGTCGATGGTTAGAGTTTGTGAAGGACTACCAATTTGATATTCACTATCACCCGGGTAAGGCTAATGTATTAGCGGATGCATTGAGTCGGAAACCCGATGGGGAGCTAGATCTAGTATGGAAGGATAAATGAAAAGAACTTTGGCAAGAGGACGTGGTTGCAAGGGCATTTATGTCAGTGTTGACCGTTATACCTACAATAGTGGCAAGGGTTGTGGAAGCTCAAGGAAGGGATAAAGGTTTTCAGAACCGTAAGCACCAATTATTAACCGAGGGAATCCTACTCTATAAGTTCTGAGGGTGGGTTACGTTTCCATGGGAGACTTATTGTCCCGAAAGAGAGGGATTTGAGACGGGCCATAATGACAGAATCTCATGGGTCCAAGTTTGCAATACATCCTGGTGGAGTCAAAATGTACCAAGACATGCACCGTTAGTATTGGTGGGAGGGTATGAAACGGAACATTTCTGAATTTTTTTCCCGATGTACTACTTGTCAACTGCTAAAGGTAGATCATTAGCGACCGACGGGATTGTTACAACCCTTGGAAATACCGTTATGGAAGTGGGAAAGCACCTCGATGGATTTCATCACGAGATTTCCAACATCACAGAGTGGTCATGATTCCATTTGGGTTATCGTTGATCGCTTAACCAAGTTGACACATTTCTTACTGGTACGTACAGATTATAATACTACTCGTTATGCCTGGCTATTCATTGCGGAGATTGTTAGACTCCACGGGATGCCCATTAATATAGTCTCTGATTGAGATAAAATTTTTGTTTTCCATTTCTGGCGAAGTTTCCAAGAAGCTATGGGAACCGAATTAAAGTTGAGTACCTCCTATCACCCTCAAACAGATGGGCAGACGGAAAGAGTCAACCAAATGTTAGAGAATATGCTCAGAATGTGTGTTCTCAATTTCAAAGGAGGTTGGGAACAATACCTTCCCTTGGTCGAATTTTCTTATAATAATTCGTACCAATTCACTATTGGGACCCTATGAAGAATTATATGGTCGACCATGTAGATCACCTACTTATTGGTTGGAAGTAGGGGATAATAAATTTCTTAGACCTGAGATGATCCAGGATACTTCTTCAAAGGTTAAACTATTCACAATCGCATCCAAATTACTCAAGATCGTCAGAGGAGTTATGCTGATGCGAATAGAATGCATGTGGATTTAGAGGTTGGAGATCAAGTGTTGGTATGAGTTTCGCCGATGAAGGGTATAAAGAGATTTGGGAAGAAAGGAAAACTTGCACCACGCTACGTAGGTCCTTTTCCCATCATTGCTAAAGTAGTCCCAATATCTTATCAAATTGCCTTACCGGAGCATTTACAACAGATTCATGATATGTTTCATGTTTCATCCGTGAAAAAGTATAAGAGGTGTGAAGGAGCTCACTGGCACATTCCTTTAGATGATATCGAATTGCAGCCAGATGTTTCATACGAGGAAAAACCAGTTGTAATTTTAGATCACAGGGATCGTAGGTTAAGATCTAGAGTGGTGCCCTTGGTTCTGGTCCAATGGGGACATCACAATGCCAAGGAGTTAAGGTGGGAGCGGGAGGACGATATGCGAGAAAAATATCCACATCTCTTTTTGCAAGGTAGGCCTAAATTTTGAGGGCAAAATTCCCTTATAGGAGGGGAGTATGTAATAACCCTTACTTTTGAGTAATTGATTTTATATTAATTCGCCATGAGGGGTGATTATATAAAATCATGCATAACGGGGTAAATATTATTTTAAATGAGTTAAAAGATAATATTTACTAGATTTTGCACATTTAGTGTTATGTGAATGTAAATAGCATCATGTTACGATTTATAGTGTCGTTGTGCTTTAAACGACATTTATGGTTTAAATGAAGTTGGAACTTGAAATGATTTATATTATTTCGGATGCCAATTTGGAGGGCGCGGTCAGTCCTGAAATAGTCGAGATAGTCAAAATAAGTGTCATAATGTATTTTTGGGTTTCGGGCACTTTTGACAGGTTATGATTTAATTATGTAGTTACGAGTCATTTTAATTGTGTATTAACATTTAAAGATTGGAATTAATGCTAAGGGAACAATTAACTCTTGCAACCCCTCTTATTTCCTAAGTGTATACTTCCTAACCTAGAGAGAAAGAGAGAAAAAGAGAATTGTGGAGAAAAAGAAGAGAAAGAAGGAGAATTGAGGAAATTGGGTTTGATCTTGCATCTACCGGAAGGGAATCCGAGATTTCAGCTTAAGGCAAATTTTTTACTTGCTAATATATGATTTGGGGTGAATAAATTGTAGTGATAGTTTTGTATTGGAATCAATTGAACAAATATGTATTTTCATAAATTTATGGTGTTTGAACCCTTAAACGTTGCTTAGATAGATATTGGGTTGAGTATAGTAGTTAGTATTCATGTAGGATGGTTTTGGTGGGACCAATGGTGGTTGTTGTGGGTAAAAATAAAGGAGAAATCAGTTTTGGGAAAATTTAGGGTAATAAGCTCCATAGCCGAAATTGGGCATTCAGGCCCAGGCGAATCGATTCGCCCCTAGCGAATCGATTCGCGAAAGGGGTAGGCTACATGTCTGTGAAGAGAGAATCGATTCGGCTTTTCCGAATCGATTCGACAGTATGCAGAATATTGGTTCCTCTTGACCGAATCGATTCGGACCATCCGAATCGATTCACTTCAATACCGAATCGATTCGAAATTCCTGTTGTTTTGAGTTATTTTTCTAAGTTAGATTGTCTTCTTTTTCTTGTAGGTTTAGAACCTAGGAACTTTCTCTTAGGATAAAATAAAGTATATTAGGGACTTACCTTAGGTATGTAACCACACTAGATTATAAAGGGGATACTCGGGCTTATCTCGGGGTTTATGAAATAGACGTTAGGGTGGTTCTTTCTTCAACGAACTAGCTTGAGACTAGGTAAGAGTAGGATCATATGATTGTGGAAATCTAGAGACGTTGTTGATGTAAAAAATTAGATCGCTCTAATTATTCAATCATAGATAAATAAAATGAAACAAAGATTTTTAAAGTGGTTCAGCCTTATAAGAATGGCCTACGTCCACTGTTATGTTATTGCTGAGTGTTTGGGAATTCTCGATTACAAGTTCAGTCAAGAAATTCCAGTCCCTTTGAATGAGGGTGATACAAGGTATTTATAGCCCTTAGGCTGTACATGAATGGGTTGATACATTAAATGATATACATATGAAAGGGTAATACATTTAATGCAGCGTGTGCGTCAAGATGATAAACATTCAATGAATAGTTGAACTGTTGACATCCTGGCAATTAATACTACGACCGAGATGCAGCTCGGACCGCCTTAGTTGCTCGTTGCTCAGGAGTTCCTCGGAGCGCTAGAGTACCTCGGAGTGTTGCAGTTCCTCGGTATATCCTCTTTTCTCGGGGAGAACATGAGTTGGTCGAGGAAATGAACTTCCTCGTTGTTATTGTACCACGTAGATTGACAAGTGCCTTCATATGATTCGTCCACATAAGCATATTAATTTTGGTATCAACAGAAGCCCCCAATGTTTCATATTTCGAACTTTGAGGAGTATGGAACATTCTTTCTCGGTTTATGGCAATATTGAATGATCTTCCTGGGTTTTAGGAGCATCGTATTTGAATTTATTTCCAAATTCAACGAATCCGCCTTTTTTCGAACTTTTAATAGCGCTTCGATCTTAGTGCCCTTTTTGTCCTTTTAGCCGTCGAAAGTTCAATAGTTTCTTTTTGGTAATCATTTCCTTCGCCGCTTCCCAAGGCAAAGTATTTAAACTTCTTAGGTAACCATACCGTCTTCTTCTTTTTCCAATTTCCTGCATTCAAGCTTTCTATTCTCTCCTTCTCTCTTATGCGTTCATCCTAGTTTTCGTTCGTTGTCAACATACCTCCTTTCTTCCTGTAAGATCTTCTTCCTTTCTTCTGTATCTCTTTTATTCAGTATGGTTTATATTGTGGAGTCTGTTGAGAAATTTCGTTCCGATTTTTCCATTCCTTCCTGGGTAACTCTGGAGGTTCTTTCTGAGCCTTTAGATTATTTTCGATTGGCTGAGGGACATTGGTTCCCCAGTCTATTCATTGCTGAATGTGGATTTTCTTTTCCACCAAACCCATTGTGTCTTGAGTTTTGTCAGTATTTTGATCTTGTCCCTGCAAAAATAGCCCCCAATTCATGGAGAATAATTAATGGGGTGTACAAATTAAATCTAACTCATGGGACTCGTATAGGGATCCCTGAAATTATGTATTGCTATAAATGGGTCATTCTAGATAATATTTATTACTTAAAAACTAGGTTTCTGAATAGGGCTCTTGTAGTTAACCTCCCTGATTCAAATAGAGATTATTTTGAACATGGGGTGGTTATCAAAAATTGGCAATATGCCCCTTTAGTTGGAGATGGAGTATACAACGGTCCCAGATGCCCCCCATATGGCAATGGGATAGGTTTATTTTTCATTTTATTTCTTTTACTTATGAAATTATGCTTTTATCATGTTTGACAAAATGTATGATTGATATCTCATTATGTGTTTGTTTGCAGTTGATAGTAAAAGAAAAACTCCAAAAGAATCAGAGGTTAATATTAAGCATCTGAAACTTATCTGGGGTTTGCATAAGAACGTTGCAGACGAGCATATCAAGTCTGCATCATATTTGCTATAGTATAAGAGTTATACAACCTCTTATACTGCTCGCCCTGTTGAGCCAGCTTCAACTCCAGAGGATTCTTCTTCAGATTCTCATCTTCCTTTAAGTCAGAGAATGGGCAAGAAAAGAGCTCCTCCTGCTCTATTTGATGACATTACTTCTGCTGCTGGGGCCAAGAAAAGCAAAACTGATGTCCCAGAGGGGACTAAGAAGGTGGATGATGCACCTTCCAAAACTACCGAGAAGCCCCCAGTGGCTCCGAGCAAGAAGGTTGCTCCTGTGGAAATAATTGCTATCTCTCTGACCAAGAGTTCTTCCTTGGTTGAAGCTGCTGAAGTCCCTTTGAGGAGATTGAGGAAATCATCCTCAGTCAATTTAGCTGAAACTGCGTCCTCTCTACCAGCTGGTGGTGTTGGTGTTCCAACCATCATTCCTCCGAGCTCTGCAATGAGCTCGGTAAAAACTTGGATCATACCCGAGGTCCAAGGAATTGATGAAAATATTTCCAGGGATATGCTGACATCCCTAGCTACTCGTCACCTTGCTTCGGTAAATTTCTCATACTCTGAGTTTTCTTTCTTTCTCTGAATGCTTGCATTTTTGTATTGACTTTACTATTTTTCTCATCTTTCAGTTGGTGAACTGTTTCAATAATATCGTGAAGAAGGATGAAGCTATTAAAGCTTCAAGCTCCTCGTCAGGTGTAGAGGATGCTCTGCTGGGTTTGACCCAATCCTTGAAGGAATCTCGCCAACAGTATAGTGAGGACAAGGCTGTTTGGGAGAAAAAGTTGTCGATAGTTGAAGCTGAGAAGGTGAAGTTGGCTGAGATCTCCAAGAGTTTGGAGCATAAAGTGAAAAGTATAGAGGTTGAGCATAAGGAATATGACGACAAGCTCAAGAATTTTGGAGAACTTGAGGATAAGCTGAGGAAGGCAAAGGAAGAATTGTCCGCCCTGCAAGATATCAAGGGCAAAAAAGAAGAATTGGATGCGAAGCTCTCCTCGGAGAAATTGAGAAGAAAGCTCGCAGTTAAAAAATCCTTCAGCACAGGATGGGATAAAGGATGGGACAAGGGGATTGCTGCGATGACATCCCAAGTTCAATACGGGAAGTTGAAATACCTCCATGATGGCTGGGTAGCTGCCCTACAGGAATTGAAGATCAAGGATGATTCCGAGCTATTTCAGTTGCACCTCCCTGGTCCTCCTCCACCAATTGTGGAAGAAGAAGAAGATGAGCCTGTCTCTAATGAATCTTCTATGGCCATAGGTGATCAAGTCCCTGCATCTCTATCTTCTGCCAACGAGGACATTTCTTCCATGCCTCCTCCTCCTGAAAAAATTTCAACTCCTGCAGATCAAGTTGCTGTTACCACCGAGCAACCAAGCTCCTCGTCCCAGCCTCCCGAGAAAGTCTTGGGAGACAAGGAAAAGGTGTGAAGTTGTTCGGTATCATCTCTATCTTTCCTTATTTGTAATCAAACAATGTAATCCTTTTGTGATCTAATAAAATACATCTTCGTTCATCTCTGTTGTTGATGATTTGTTTTTATTGATTGTTGTCTTTTTCTCGTCCTTAGTTTGTTGCTAGAATGGAACTGATATCTGCACATGATACAAAGCTGATGCAGCAATGTCACGAATATTGTAAGGCTGGTCATACTGACCTTAGTACATCAGAAGTTGCTGACATCCTTGGCCATGATGCCTCAGAACAAGCAATTGAGGCTTATCGGTACTTGAAGGATTTACTTGACCAAGCTGTGGCCAACAATGTGGCCTACTATGACTTGATTGAGGAACTTCATTATTCTTTAGAAGATCTCCAAGGTCAGTAGAATGAATCAATGGCTTTGTTGCACAAGCAATATGAAAATAGATATCAACAACTTTCTTCTGAAACAGGCCATAAAAAGATCCTTGCTGGATACGATGTTAGAGAAAGAACTTTAAAAGGTGAAGTTGAGGCTTGCAGGCAGATTGCTGAGTTGCTGGAACAAGAGAACAATAATTTGCAAAAAAAGCTGGCACAGTATGAATCTGCAGCGTCATCTTCCAATGCTTTAGTGCAAGTTACCGATGAAGGTTTCTCGTTCTTAGAAGTTGAGAATGCCAAATTAAGGCAAGAGTTGGACGTTCTGAGAAGATCTGTTATTCATGTGACTACTCAGGGACGAGGAAGAGGTTCTCGTGGGCGAGGAAGAGCAGTTCAGAATATTGCCGAGGAGCAAAGTTCTCCAGTCGCTGCTCGGAGTCGATCAAGAGTTTTTAGCCGTAATGTTGAAGAGGCTCGCACTCAGTCTACTTTGGAGACTCAAGCATACCAATTAAACGCCAAAGATCGGGCTTTATCTGAATTGTCCAAGAGAAATCTATCTTTGGAAGATCAACTTACTGTAACGAAGTCTGCTTTGAATGATAAAGATGTTTTTGCCAGGAACCTTCACGAACAATTGGATAGATTAACCTTCCAATTCCATAAACAGCCCAGGGAATTTTGGATGGCAGGATACAATGAAGCCCTTGTTCATTTAGATGCTCGGATTGAACATGCCAATAATGAAGGTTATAAGCAGGGGTGGTTGAACACCCTGGGTGTACTGAAATTGGAGCAAGGGCATTTTTTATGGGATTACCATGCTCCAGGGTTACTAGATTTGCCTGTGCCACCTTTCAAATTGGACATGGAATGGATCCCATCTCGTTCCATTCCTCGGAGTTTAATTTCAAAATATCTCGACGACTATAGTCTTCATTCTCAGACTGAATTATCTCGTCCAGAGCATCTCTTGGATACACCTTCTGTGATGAACGTCAGAATACTCAGAGATATTAATTTCATCAATTCTCCTCTTTGCTTAGAAGATCCTCCTGCCGGCGAGGAACCTGTTTCAGAAGCTAAAGGAAAGAAACCAATAGAATAGGTTTTCAGTGTAATAATTAGCGCATATGTATAGCTTGTAATACATTTTTATCTTAATGAAAGAATTTCATTTTCTGTTTGCAAATTTATATTGCAATTGTCTTGTGTTTATCAAACATTTTTACATTTGTGTATATGTATCTGTTAAAAAGATAACAATATGATGCTATTCATCAACCAACTTAGTAATCAAAATTACAAGTATCAATGCTGCTCAGTCACTTAATAATAAAGTAATGAGTATAAAATGTTTAAACTGTTTCCAACCAACCAAGGTTGTTAAATTGTGCTTGTCGACTAACTACAGTTGATGGGTTTTTATCACCGACCAACCATACTTGGTAAACTTTTTCCTAAAATGTATCCGTCCAACCATGGTCGATAATTTATCCTCGTCGACCAAGTATAGTTGATCACCGACTAACTATACTTGGTTCAGTTTGGAATTCTTTGTATTTTCTGGAATGATTTTACCTTCCGATCAACTTGTTGGTTTATTTTCAAATCAAATGATATTGTTCTTCTCTCAACCGTAGTTGATTATTGAATTATCAGGTTCTTTCGAACTATCTTGTCCGCTAGTTATCTTACCAACCTTAGTTGGTCACGCTAGTGTACGCCTCCTAACCAAAGGAGTATATTTTTTGGTTCTTTCGAACTATTTGTCCACTAGTTATCTTACCAACCTTAGTTGGTCACGCTAGTGTACGCCTCCTAACCAAAGGAGTATATTTTTTGGTTCTTTCGAACTATTTGTCCACTAGTTATCTTACCAACCTTAGTTGGTCACGTTAGTGTACGCCTCCTAACCAAAGGAGTATATTTTTTGGTTCTTTCGAACTATCGTCTTCTTTTTGCTGTCGAGCAGCGTAGTGTACAACACTAGTATTCCCCGAAAAACTTTCAAACAAAGGAGAGGAAAATGGTGAAAACATCATCATTTTATTTATATTGATGAACCCGTTGTACATTTTACATCATTGATAATACTTGTGAAGGTGTTCAGCATTCCAAGCATTCTTGAATTCTTCTCCTTCTAAAGTTGCTATTCGGTAAGTTCCTGGTCGAACAACTTCTGTAACTCGGTAAGGCCCATGCCAGTTTGCCTCCAATTTATTGTGTTTCTGAATTACCTTCTTTAGCACATAATCTCCTTCTTTTAAATCGCATTTCCTCACCCTTTTGTTGTAGAAAAGAGTTGTTCGTTGTTGATAAGCAGCATTCCTAATGGCTGCCTCTTCTCTGACTTCCTTGAGCATATCCAAATCCAGTCTTCTCATTAAGTCGCTGACTGGGGAATTGAAATTTAGCACTCTGTGTGTTGGGAGACCTAACTCGGCAGGTATTACAGCCTCACTTCCAAATGCCAGCATATATGGTGATTCTCCATTCGCTGCTCGGGGAGTTGTTCGGTAAGCCCACAATACTGATTGTAGCTCGTTAATCCAGTTAGCTTTAGCTTCACTTAGCCTTTTCTTCAAACCATTTAGCAGTGTTCTATTCGTCACTTCAGTCTGTCCATTGCTTTGAGGATGGCCTGGTGCTGAATGGACCTTCAAAATGTTCGACTGATGACAATAAGCAGCAAATTCCTCGTTATCAAATTAGGTTCCATGGTCTGTGATGAAGGCATGAGGGAGACCATATCGACAGATGATATTCTTCCAAACGAACTGGTATACCTTCTCGTATGTCATGTCGATGAGGGGTTCAGCTTCTACCAACTTAGTAAAATAGTCTACTGCGACGACGAGGTACTTGAATCTTCCTCGGGTGGTCGGCAATGGTCCCACCAAATCAATTCCCCACATGACGAATGGCCAAGGGGAAGTTATGGGTGTCAACAATGCTTGTGGAGTTCGTCGAATAGAGGAAAAACGTTGGCACTTGTCATATTTCTTAGCATAGGCTATACAATCAGCCCTCATCGTTGGCCAATAGTATCCTTGAGTCATTACCCTTTGTAAAAGCCTTCGACCTGCTACATGAGCTCCACGAGACCCTTCATGGATTTCTTTAATCAATTATTTCACCTCGGAGGGATGTACACATCTCTGCAAACCTTCCATAATTCCTCGTCTATATAAAATACCATTAGTTAATACATACCGAGCAGCTTTATACTTCAATTTTTTGGCAGCGAGCTTATCCTCAGGCAATCCTCCCTCTTCAATATATTTCCTGATGGGATCCATCCAAGATGGTCCTAAATCAAGGGTAATAACATTCATCGTCAAGTTTTCATCTATGCTCCGACTTTCCAATACTTCAATTGGTATCGTTCTTCGCAGCTCGGTACGAGTAGCTGATGCTAGTCGGGCCAGTGCGTCTGCTTGTACATTCTGCATCCTCGGTATTCTCACCAATTGAATGGCATCAAATTTTGTCAGTAACTCCATCACCTTTGCATGATATTTTGCCATTAAATCTCCTTTAACTGCATATGTTCCTGTCATCTGATTTACAATTAATTGAGAATCACTGAATACAATTACTTATCGTGCTTCCATAACTTTTGCTAAGTTTAAACCCGCTATCATGGCCTCATACTCAGCTTCATTATTAGAGGCTTTGAATTGGAATCGTAAAGCATATTCCATATCAATCTCATCTAGGGTGCTCAAAACAATTCCTGCACCGCAACCTGCTGCGCAAGATGAGCCATCTACATATAATCTCCATATGGGTAACCCGTCTTCAAATTCCTTATCTGACAGGGTTCCTCGGTGAAATATTTGTTGCTTCTTTTCGTCCTCCCTTGACACTTTTCGCTCCTCGTTAACTATCTCTTTTCGCTCTTTTACCAACCGGAGCTGATCTGAGTTTGAAGTTGATGATCCTTCTTCATCCACAAGCCCTTTTACCAACCGAAGTTGGTCTGGACCTATGTCTGTTGATCCTGTAACATCCACAGGTTAGTCAGTGAGCAACTTTTGTTCCTCGGGGGTATCAGGGTATATAAACTCTGCTATAAAATCTGCTACAGCTTGCCCTTTTAATGATGATCTGGGTTCATACACAATATCATATTCACCGAGTTCTATTGCCCAGTACATCAGTCTTCCTGATTTTTCTGGCTTATAAAGGGCTTGTCTCAATGGCATGTCGGTATAAACGACGATGGTATGGGCCTGGAAATATGGCCTCATTCTTCTACTTGCTTTAATTAATGCCAATGCCAATGCCAATTTTTCCAGCTTTGGGTACCTGATTTCTGCACCTCGGAATGCCTTACTTGTGTAATAGATGGGTTTCTGAACTCCATTCTCCAATCTAATCAATGCCGAGCTAACTGCATTCTCTGATACTGCCAGATACAAGTACAATTTCTCTCCTGTTATTGGCCTAGACAACAATGGAGGTGCTCCCAAATACTTTTTCAAGTCTTGAAAGGCCTTCTCACATTCATCAGTCCACTCAAAAGTTTTTCGAAGTGTTTTGAAGAATGGGAGGCATTTGTCAGTTGTTCGGGATACAAATCTGTTGAGCGCTGCAACTCGTCCTGTAAGACTCTGCACTTCTTTCTTTGTTGTTGGAGATCGCAATCCTAAAAGAGCTTTGATCTTATCTGGATTTGCTTCAATGCCTCGCTGGTTGATAATGTATCCGAGAAACATTCCTTCTCGTACTCCAAATGTGCACTTCGTCGGGTTGAGTTTCATCTGGTATTTATCCAGTTGATCAAATGTCTGAGCTAAGTCAACTAGATGATCTGCAACTTTCTTGCTTTTTGTTAGCATATCATCGACATAGACTTCCATGTTGCAACTGATTTGTTCGGTGAAAACCTTGTTCATCAGTCGCTGGTATGTCGCTCCTGCATTTTTCAAACCAAAAGGCATAAGATTATAGCAATAAGTTCCCCTAGGGGTAATAAAAGAAGTACTTTCCCTGTCTTCAGGTTTCATTTTGATCTGGTTGTAGCCAGAGTAAACATCCATGAAGCTGAGCAGCTCATGTCCCGAGGTAGCATCCACTAGTTGGTCAATTCTGGGCAATGGAAAATGATCTTTTGGGCATGCCTGGTTGAGATCAGTGAAATTAACACACATTCTCCATTTATTGTTCTTCTTCTTTACCATCACCACATTTGCCAGCCAGTCTGGATATTTCACATCTTCAATGAATTGGGCTTTCTGGAGCTTCTCGACCTCCTCTTGTATGGCTTGATTCTTTTAGGGGCAAAATACCCTTCTTCTCTGCTTCACGGGCTTGATCTCCTTATTCACATTGAGTTCATGACATAAGAATTTTGGATCTATTCCTGGCATGTCCTCATGACTCCATGCGAAAGTTTTCTTCCTGTTTCTCAAGAACATTATCAACTCTTGTTTTATTGAAGCATCCAACGACGAACCTGGGTTACCCGTTCAGGGTGCTCCTCGTCCAGAATAACATTTTCTGTAGATTCTACCACCTGTCCTTTTACAAGTTGGGATTCATCCCTGGGATCAAGAGTTTCAATTTCTGTACCTTCCTCCACCTGGTAGGTAATAGTCTTTTTCCTTGATTCTTCAGGCTCCTCTTGCTAGGCAGATGAATAATAGCATTCCCGAGCTATTTTTTGATCACCTTTCACAACTCCTACTCCGAAGTTTGTTGGGAATTTTAAGCATTAATGCACTGTAGATGGAACTGCTTCGAACTTCTTCAAACCAACTCTTCCCATGATGATGTTGTAGGCTGACTGCACATTCTTATCCATCACAAAGAAGCGTATTCTTTCTGTTCGACAAGCGGGCCAAGTTCCAATGAATATGTCCAACTTGATCGTCCCAAGTGGAAAAACTTTCTCGCTAGCAAAACCCAGAAGGGGTCTGTGATAAGGTTCCAATTGAGATAATTTCAAATTCAAACTATCAAAGCATGAATAGTACATGATGTCTGCCGAACTACCATTGTCCACCAACACCCTTGAAATCACCACATCTTTCATCCTCATTTTGATCACCAAGGGATCATCGTGAGGGTAAAGAACACCTGCCAAATCATTTTTTGAAAAACCAATAACTAGCTTCTCTTTATTTACCTTCCTCGGACGATCATCCTCGGCAAGATTTATTCGTTGAATATATGAGCAGGCTTGGGCCTCTCCGAGACAGGCCTTTCTTTTTGCAGTAAGGTCTCCCCCTCCAGCATCTCCTCCTGTTATAACATTACAATCAATTGAACCAAAACGTATGGAAAATACCTCTCGTTCAGGCTGTCTTAGCTTCTTTGGAAGATCGGGATCTTCATCTGGATCATCTTCATGATCTCTTTTCTTTTTCTCCTCCGCCCGACGAGGAGATCTGGAACGATCTCTAGTTCTATCATCATTCTTCCTTTCACCTCTGCGATCTACATACTTTGACAACTTTCCTCTTCGGATGAGCGTTTCAATCTCGTTCTGAAGGGATATGCAATTTTTGGTCGTATGGCCATGATCTTTATGGAACTCGCAATATTTGGCCCTATTCCTCAGGTCAGGATTGGTCCTCAGTTTATCTGGCCACTTGATTTCTTCGTTATTCTTGATTTCTTCTAAAACATGATTAATACCCATCTTCAATGGAGTATAATTATCATATTTCTTCAGGACTTCCCATGACGTCCTATTATTCTTGGAGTACTTGTCACCACCATTACCTTTTTGCTCTTTCTTCTTAGATTTGTCAACCTCCACCTTGGTTTCTTTATCCATATTCTTCTTCACAGCCATAGCCTCCTCGGCATTCATGATTTTGGCCGCTTTTTCCATCAACTCCGACATAGTTTTAGGTGGATCTTTGGCCAAAGTATAATATAACTTGTTAGGCAGCAATCCACTCATCAAAGCAGTGATCGCTGTCTTTTCTTCGTAATCTATGACTTCCAACTTCTCGTTATTGAAACGAGTTATGTAATCTCTAGTACTCTCACCTGATTTTTGTCTAACACTTAACAAGTGCGCTACTCGCTTTACCGGCTTTGCTCCAAAACAGAAATTACCAATGAACAACTCGGCTAACTGAATAAAAGTCAAAATCTTACCCCGAGGAAGATTGTTGTACCATATCTGTGCAGATCGGGTAAGAGTTCCCGAAAATGCTCTACACCTCATCTCGTCGGGGACAGCATATATGTCGGCAGCAGCCTGGTATTGTTCTATATGAAGAACAGGATCTGTCTTTCCATCATATTTAGGGGTCACTACAGGTGCTTTAAATTTCGATGGTGTAGGAAAATTCACAATGGCCTGCACAAAAGGTGTCCCTTGAACAAAAGTTCTCTGTAAGGGATTCCTTTCTTTAACCATTTCTCCAAGTCTATCCTCCAATCGCTGAATGGAACCCTTCCATGCTTCATTTCCTTCTTCGGGCTGCTTACTCCGAGCAATTGATTGTTCTGACGTAGCTTCCTGAGATCTATCTCGACGAGTAACTGGTCTTGATTGTGCTGATCCTTCTCTCAAACCTGATGGTGGTCGAAAGCTTCTCGATGGGGCTCTAGGTGGACTCATATTTCTCCTTGGTCCTAACCGACTGAAAGGAGATGCCCTGCTTAATCTTTCCAGGGCGCTAGTTCTCTCCGGAGAGAGGGTGATATGTTGATCTGTATCCGTAGCCCGTATCGATGAAGTTCGCCCAGGTTGATAAGAAAAATCATTAGATTCTTCATTACGATATGACCCAGTACGCCTGGATCGCGATTGCCCACGATCACTCCTTTGCCTTGAATGGGTAGGTGCACCGCCGTGAAGAGTTTGAATGAGTTGCCTCATTGTTTCTTGCATGGCGGTTTGTCCTTCAGCCAGATTCGTCATAATTCCAGCCACATCTGGAAGTGCAGATGGATTCGGAGGATTTCCAACATTTCCAGCATTTCGATTACTGGATTCTGGATTATCTGCCATCGATGATAAATGATTTTTGGTGAAAAACGATAGCAACAGTCGTTTCCTACAGACGGCGCCAATCTGTTGATGTAAAAAATTAGATCGCTCTAATTATTCAATCACAGATAAATAAAATGAAACAAAGATTTTTAAAGTGGTTCAGCCTTATAAGAATGGCCTACGTCCACTGTTATGTTATTGCTGAGTGTTTGGGAATTCTCGATTACAAGTTCAGTCAAGAAATTCCGGTCCCTTTGAATGAGGGTGATACAAGATATTTATAGCCCTTAGGCTGTACATGAATGGGTTGATACATTAAATGATATACATATGAAAGGGTAATACATTTAATGCAGCGTGTGCGTCAAAATGATAAACATTCAATGAATAGTTAAACTGTTGACATCCTGGCAATTAATACTACGGCCGAGATGCAGCTCGGACCGCCTTAGTTGCTCGTTGCTCAGGAGTTCTTTGGAGCGCTAGAGTACCTCGGAGTGTTGCAGTTCCTCGGTATATCCTCTTTGCTTGGGGAGAACATGAGTTGGTCGAGGAAATGAACTTCCTCGTTGTTATTGTACCACGTAGATTGACAAGTTCCTTCGTATGATTCGTCCACATCAGCATATTAATTTTGGTATCAACAGACGTGCTTAAGGTATACTATACTTGGTGGCTTATAGTAACGTCATTATTTATCGGAGACTAATTTGGGGGTTTATTAAATGTTGAAGTTTATAATGATGAAATTTAAACGGTTATGGCTCTGAATAAAGACTTAATGTATATTTTAAAATGGTAATAACTTGTGAATGATAAATTTCTCATACACACCTCTCTAAATGCTATCATAGGGGAAGTTATGCGCATGAGGTGAAGTCCCTTGGCTAGTGAATGCAGGGTGAATATAGTCCTAGGCCATAGGATCGATTATTATATATTGTATGATTATTGTTCGAAGTGAGGTAATTTCTGGTGTGGTTATGACTCACTGTCGAAGGTATATGGACGATTCTCGACGTTACGTGATGTAGGATGCCCAAGTTGTCTTGGTGATAGGCCCTGGAAGATGATAGATATTTAGGGGCGCATCTAGTGGGGAAACCCGGAAGGATGGTCTTAGAATCGTTATAAGTTATAAAATATAACTATTCTTATTAAAGTGGGATTTTATTGATAATACGACACTTTATGAAGCGAATTGCTTAAATACGTTTCCTAACGAGAAAAAAAAAGGAACGGTGAAATGAAATTGTGTAAAAAGGAAATGGAATCTCATTGAGTAATATTTTATCTATATTCTCCTGCACTAATGAATTGTGATCATTGTCATTAATATTGCGTTAGGTTATGCTTTTAGATCGTAAGGTTAGATTCTTTATCATTATTTATGGAGAACGAAACAAGCTTATTCATGGTAAATATATTCTCCATAACTGTCATGCACTTTATTCACTTGGTAATCATATTAAATCGGGCCCTGACCCATTTATATTTCCTTATTTTGCATGAATCTTATATTCGCCCAGGTGCTTCGCCGCAAGTACGCCCGTATTGACTATTCTATTCTAGTGTCCTGGAGCTGTAACACTTTACGGATGTTATGGGATATTTGACAAAGATGCTTCCATCTCTTTTGTATTCTAGTTATGATCGGTTACACATTTGGGCGTGTTGCCCAAGTTTTGTACTTGTATTATATAATGTGATAATGTACTTTATTACTCGGTGTAACCTATTTGTAAGGGTCTGTTAACCGACAGCTTATTCAATTATGTTTATTGTACAAGATTGTTGATGAAATACATGTCTTTATTTTTTTTTATCCACCTTCCTTTCAATTGGATTGTTTAAATGTTTTTCATTAACTCACAAATTAAATTTTGAGAATCCGTTTTCTAAAATAATTGGTGGTTATCCCTCATACTTACTACTTTACGTTGATGCTAAGAATGGACCATCTATGATTCATGTAATTATTGGAGTATCGGGCTGGCCACCTCTTATTTTAATTAGCGAAGTGTCATAGGTCTTAGGCCTTGACCCGTCTTCCGTGAGTATTCTGAGTTTGTGGTGTAGTGTATGCAAGATTTAGGTTAAAAATTTGTGTTGAATGGCCAAAACTTAAAACATCAACTAAATGACTTAGAAAGATGCACGAAAACCTCTATATGGATGAATAAAATATGTAACATCATCCAACTCGATATTCAACTAAAATTAAAAGAGTAAAAAATGTCAAAATAATCTTTTCTGCGATTTAAGGAAAATACTACCCATCTCTAAAATAAATACCCAAATCAATGAATATATGATCGTTTTGACATTACTACTAAAAATAATTCATCATACTTTTTATGAAAAATTGCATTATTAAGATTAAAAAATTGAACTTTTATAGTATACTATTTGTTAAACAAATTATATGTTATATAGTTTACACACAAAAAAAGACTAAGGCGACTATGGATGCAAGCTATATACACCATGTTGACGTCGTGAAGTTAGAAGTAAAACATTTTTATAGTTACTTATAAAACAATTCTATACGTATCTAGTTTTTTTTTTTACCAAGTTCATGGTCCAAGTGGATTAAATGATTGCACTTATCCTTGGGGTATAACATTTTAATGCACTTGGGATAGAAACTTGGTAAAAAATCTTGGTACATATATCCTTGACATGCATGGAGGCAAGACACCCAAGGTAGTGAAGGAAATTAGCATCACTCCGGGTACCATAGATCGCAACCGTCCATTACTGGACTTTTAGTCCCGGGTCACTAAGATTATAGTGGGGAAATAGGACGAGGTATTATGATTGAATGAGTAAGCAAGTGTCCGACATATTGGCGACACGTTAAGGGCGTACATCATTTGACCGACTTTGCTATTTAAACCTTATTAAGTTTTTGTGGGATACAACATTTGACAAAACTTGGTTGATGTAATTAAACTAGTGATGTATTTATGTAATTAACTTAAGAAATTAATTTGGTTTAATATATGATGTTGATGCATTTTTATTTTAATTCATTGCTATATCGTATTACATTGTTGATTGAGTTGATGTTGGTTTGAACAAATACATGGACTTTTTTAAAACTGCTCTACTACTGGGCAATAGCTACTGCCCAATTTTTTTTTCTTTTCTACAATTTTGTCACGGTCCTTGACCATGATAAAACAAAGTCGTCATTATCAAGGATAATGATAAACACCTCGAGATGGACCAAAGAAACTCACATGACTTGGCCGTTCCTTACCGATTTCACCATTTAAAAAGCTCGGAAGTATATGGAAGTTTTGGATTACAAAATTGGTGTTAAATGGTCAAAACTCTAAACATCAACCAAATGACTTAGAAAGAAGCACAAAAACCTCGATAGAGACGAATAAAATATGTAATAAGATTATGTATTCTTATGACCCTCAGACTTGTAATGGTTCTTGCCCTTACCATTTCCAAGTGAGGAACAAGTCCTATAACTGGATGGAATGGATGCTCAGGTCCTAAAAGGGAGATAATATAGACGTATTAGTATCCTATGGTCAAATAAATTGTGAGGACTACGTAGATCTTCCCGTGCCTGTTGAAATAGGGAATCCTGGTAGACCCCATACAATTTTTTTTAATTTCTTAGTATACTTTTGTTTGCTACTAATATACCTCTTTTCTTTGATGTGGATACTCACTGCAAGAGAAAACTAAGACATTGAAGTCAGTACTGTTTAACACAAAAAAAGTTGTAATCATCAAACTCCTTATGGAGTAGCATTTCAGTGGGGGGCACCTCACATACTTCTTAGCTAATAACTTATAGTTTCATTAGCCATGAATTTCACAGTTGTTCCCTCTGTGAGTGGGGTTGATTTTATCGTGGTAAAAAATCTATGCATAACAGTTGCTACTCCCATCCCCAGTTTAGAAGCTAGGGAAGTGAACATAGGTGAGGCTTTCTCATCGACTAACATTATATCCACTTATTTGGAGGAGGGAAAATTGCTTCATCACCACGAAGACCTCCAGAATGATGATAAACTTGTCCCCCTCTTTTCATACGAGGTAACAGGCATTTATGGGAGAAAGAAGAAGAATTCACATTTCCTCCCCTCTTCCAAAACTTGTAATTGGTGAATGATGCTTTGAAGATTTTAGTTGAGATGGGTGAGAAAAACATTTTTCCAAATGTTGTTACGTATACTTCTATGATTCACGTTTGTGTAATTTCGGTCAGTGGAAAGAAGTTACAAGACTATTGAATGAAATGGGGGATTGTAAATTATGTACGAATGATTGTACTTTTAATATAGTGGTGGAATAGCTTTGCAAAGAAGGGATGGCAAGAGAAGTGGAAGGTTTTGTTAAAAATATGATTCAAAGAGGTGAGGTACCTACCATGGTCACGTATAATGCATTGATAGATGGGTATTATTTACGAGGGGATATGAAAAAAGCGAGAAAGGTGTTTGATTCGATAGGGAGTATGGGACTAGAGCTTAACATTATTAGCTATAACACTTTGATAGATGGATATTGCAAGAAGAATCAAATATATGAGGCCACACATCTCTTTCATGAAATACGTCATTGGATAATAAATGAAACCATTGTTACATATAACACCATGTTAAAAGGGTTGTTTCAGAATGGTTAATGTGATGATGCGCGAGAACTATTTAATGAGATGGTAGCCGGGGGACAAAGTTCAAACTTGTGCACTTATAGAATCTTGCTAGATGTCTTGTGCAAGAATCACAAGGTTGTCGAGGCATTGTCGTTCTTCCGTGCGACGCAAAATAAGGAATTAGATTCTGATATTGCTTGCTACAATATTCTCATTAATGGTTCTGTTAAGAATTGAAAGTTTGATACTACCAAGGAACTTTCGTGTTCATACACATACTTTAATGATTGATGGACTTTGTCGTCAAGGGTTGTTGGATGAAGCGAACGAGTTTCTCTTTAAAATAGAAGGCAGTGGTTGCTTGCCTGATGCTATTGCATACAATGTTATTTCAAAAGGATTCTTTAAGAAAAAACAATGCTCTGAAGCAATTTTACTTGTAGAGAAAATGGTTGGAATAGGTTTCACACCCGATTCTTCTACTCAATGCTAGTGAATCTACTCCAAACAAAATTACAAGATCCCACTCTCCTTAGAATGATTAAGAAGTTTGTGCCAAAGGATAAGTCAAGTTTCAGGTAATGAGTGAAAAATGATTGCCAGTGTATTTGATTTATTTTTTATCTGAAAGGGATATCCTATGCAATAGTCAAAGCATCTACATGAATTTCATAGTTGTTCCCTCTGTGATTGTGGGTGATTATATCTTGGTTGAAAATTTATCCATACCAGTTGCTACTCCCATCCCCAGTTCAGAAGCTAGGGGAGTGAACATATGTGAGGCTTTCTCCCTGACTTACATTATATCCGCTTATTCGGAGGGGACCAAATTGGTTCATCACCATGAAGACCTCCATAATGATGACGAACTTGTCCCCCTCTTTTCATACGAGGTAACAAGTCTTTTTAGACATCTATGGGAGAAAGAATAAGAATTCACATTTCCTCTCCTCTTCCAAAACTTATAATATAAGAAGAATTCACATTGTCCAAGGTATGTTGTTGATCTTAATGCCACTAGGGAGAATTTGAAGGACAATGGCGTTACCTTAACGAAAAGAATATTATGATCTTGGGAGAAAAATAACAAAGAGATACAGAGATAAAGAAAGAGAGATGCTGAGAAGTCTAAGAAGTAGATAACCAAGAAGATAACCCACAATACACTGTTTGGTGGGAACAATCTACTAGTGGTGATTATGACTAAAAAGGCAAAATAATCACCCCTTCCTCATCATCCAAGGTCCAACCATGGATGATCAATTTTTCAAAGGGCAAAGAATCCATTACCACTGACGATTCTTCATATAAAAATGTCGACGTCAACTTTTCTGTCGCTCGGGATGCCATGTTGCCTAAAGACATGTCGACCTCGAGGAATTTTAATATGGATCACCTTCACAAGGAAAGGGCTCCTCCATATGGCGTTGGTGCGTTATTTTTAGCTCTCATTTTTTATAAGTTTGTTGGATCATTCATGTATGAGAATGCTATGTGCCCCTAGGATTTGTAGAGAGAAACACCAAGTTTTAACTTTTCACAATTTTAGTCCACTTTACACCAAATAAAATCGCAAGTTTTATGTTAAAAAGTTTTACCAATTTTAGTCTTGACTTAAGCATGTATCCAGATGAGTATAAGCAAGAATAAAATAATAAAACATCAACATGGCGATGTACGAGGAAAACCTACAACGGAAAGAACCTCGGATAGCCCATCCAAGCAAGTCTATTACGATATAGGGAGTTTTACAAGACAAATTTTAGCATACTCACATAATCGACGCCTTGAAGCCTTAACGCTCTTCTTTGATCCTTGTAATCTTCTTCGCATTCACTATTGGATTCTTTCCAATAGCCACACAACACAGGTGCTTTACTAATTAATTTTAGAATTTTCTTGAATCTTCATTCTTTTATGCAATTTGTTTGTCATTATTTGATTACTGGTGTCATCTCTATTTGACAGGTATTACATTATAACGTTTAAAGTTATACACGTGGTTTATCCGACGTACGTGGTATTCAAGTGCCTAATTTTGGGTGTATACACTTTGTAGCATTACACACATCAATAAATTAATGGATATCGAGGAGCCACATATCATGCTACTCCAATACTTATATTAGTTTATGTTTTGAAATTCATTTTGTATTTGAAAATCATGGTAGAATTGTACTTCGAAGCTCATGATACTCTAATACTTATATTAGCATTGCACACATCGAAATTCATTTTGTACTTATAATAGTTTATATTAAATTTGAATTAAGAATATTCTAAATAAATAGGTAATTTATAATCTCCAAAAAAAGGGAGGAATATTTGCTTATTGTTTTTAAATATTAAGACTAATATAAATTTGACATGCACATTATAATTTTGTTTATTCCTAATAATTTAGTATATTCATATTCTATAACTGTAATTGAAACACAGTTGATATTTAAATTGAATTATTTTTTAAATTACTAGGTTTTTCACGACCCATGATTGTGCGAAAATATTTTTTATTTGTTTTATCTTCAAAATTTTCATTGCCATTTTGAGGTGACAAAAGATGGACACTCGAATACTTATCACCGTTGTGAGCAGTGCAAATGGAAAATTTGTCACCGTTGTTAGAAATGACAAAGGAAAATTTGTCACCACCACCAACCATAATCATCCTTAGGGAGTGACATTCAAAATTTGTCACTGCTAATAGTAGTGACAAAAGTGATTTATCACCCCCTTGAATCGTGATTGTAAATAGTACTAACAAATATAATATGTATATTGGTGTAGTGCAAAAATTCATCAAATCAAATTTTGCATGAAAAATAAGGAATCTTTTGGATTTGTCATCTTTTTGGCATTTTTGATAGACTACATTTGATTTGGCAAAAAAGTTTAACTATAAAGTTCACACTAATGCACATTTTAATGATTTAACATTGCAATATTTTCTTTGGGGCAAAGGCAAGAAAAAATTTCCATTGCAAATTTTTGCATCTTATGTAATCAAAGAGGCCCTTAGAATATCTTTGTAAAATGAATAAATGCGGTGTGTGATACCGATTTAAATTAATTCGTAAATTTCTACTTTGGCACACTTATTTAATTGGAGTCTATTTCAACCAAATTAATTCAGCCCCTAAACATGCAACTACGTGTGTGGGTGGGTTAAACCATAAATAAATAAAACATGTGACACAAATTTAAGGGAAAATCCCCGAATGGCAAAACCTTTTATTTCTAGAACTTTTAAGAATTCACAAGACCATTGACTTACAACCTGATAATCGACCACAAGTGTAACGCACGGTCTTTTCGTCAAACCTTCAAAGCAATGGCTAGAAATCTGCAGTGGTTCACGCGCAGTTATACCACAAGGATCGTAACCCAAAAAACTCCGTAGAGACTCCCCCCATAATAGCACGCATCTCTTCGGTTGTATAGTTTTCTCCATAAAGAATAAACAACAGCAAAAGTTGTGTTCTTGAACACCAAAACAATTCACCAAATCATATGGAATTTTTGTGAATTGAAAACAAAAAAGGGATTAAACCCTAAAAGAAGAAGTCAAAAAGATTCTGCACTTTCGCAGTTTTCTATCTTTCAAAATGCTGGGACTTCTTAATGAAAACGAAACCATTTAATGAGTATTTATAAGAAAATGCGTCGTCTCGGTATTAGAGCTCGTTCGAACGAGAAACACATGTCGCGCGAACGAGAAACAAATGTCGTTTGAACGACATCGCGCGACACTGCCATATCTCTCGAACGACAGTACAAAGTCGTTTGAATGACTGTTGCATCAAAAAATAATATTTTAATTTCCGCTCCAATACTTAAAAAAAAACTCATTCTCAAATTTTGAGAAAAAAGACCACTCCAACACTTAGGAAATATTTTGTAAAAATATCCCAAAAGCTCTAAGTGGAAAGTTAAGTTATTTAAGACAAAACCTTACCAAAGTAAACTTTATGGAGTCTTTTTGATGAAGAACTTGATTAATTCGGATACATCTTGATCTAGATAGCTCTTGAATGCTCTTCGACAGTGTAGCCACTACACAAAATCTGCACTATTGTCAAGGTCATTGACCCTGACAAATCCAACTTGTCAAGATCAATGATCGTGACATTTCGAGGCGAGATAACTTTTTTTGTCACGGTCGTGTCACGGTCATTGACCTTGACACAAAACTCGCGTTTTGTGTCACGGTCGTGTCGCGGTCAATGACCGTGACACGTTTGTCACGGTTATAAACCGTGTCAAAGCCGTGACCCTTTTTAAAAAAATTATCAAGGTCATTGACCGTGACACGTCCGTGACAACTTTTTATCACGGACGTGCCATGGTCAATGACCGTGACAATTCTGGGCAGAATTTAAAAAAAATATACTAGGCATTATGGCCACTGCCACTGCCCAGCAGTATATTTGTACCTGTTATAGCAACGTTGTACCTGTTCCAAACATCATATATCCAAACAAACTAAAGATAATGCAAATATATATTCAAATAGAGACAATATGCACCACGATATAATTCAAATGTAACAACTTAAAACAATTCAATTCAAACCTATAACAATTCAATTCAAACTTAAAACAATGTCACTATATGTCTGGTGTATTGTTAAAACTGAGGAGGTGAGTAGGCCACACGACATACAAATTGACGCACCCACTAATATACGTCGTGCCGCATTGTTCGCGCAACCACAATAGGGAGTTCTCCTTCCCGGGTATGACATGCATGACGAGCACCGTAGACTCCATCTCTTGAAGCGCACGTCCATGAACTATTCCACCTTCGACTATATTCGGGTCCCTTAACCCCCGCCCTATCCACTGGCCATCAAATACGTCCAATATGAACATGCTCGGCCAACCAAGTGTTGACATTGGTCTATTGAAGAGCGCCAAATAGGGAAGTGGATCATCGAAGTACGAACGTGTCGGTGATAAAGCAGCGAGGTCCACATCCTCGTCATCCTACGCCTCGTCCTCTCGCACCTCCTCCTCCACAGCCTTCTCCTTCCCTTTCCCTTTCCCTTTCCCTTTACAGTCTCCGCCCAACGTACGCTTCATGAATGCGTACATATCTTGGACCGTCGCCTCCAAACGGGACAGCTTCGCGTCGTGTGAATCCACCGTTCGAGCCAACTCGGTGTCGCTCGTCTCCAATTCGATGATCCTAGATTTGGCCACCCGCGATCTCACCCCCTTGTCCTCCCCTTGCGATCAGAGCCAAGCACTTGACTGAGTGCATCTTTGGACAAAGATGCCTTGTCGGCATCAGACTGCGACTCATGCACTTCCTTAAGCTTTGCCTGAAACGACAAAAAGCACATGATTAGTAAAATAAGTGAACTAAAAAATTATAACGTAATTAACAAAAATTAAACTGTCGGATTACTTACAATCGTGGCCACGACGCTCGGGGACACCTCCTTGTCCTTCCCCTTCTTCGTCCGAAGAGCCACATAAGTATCGAGCCTATGTGGCTTACCCCCTGGCCCACTCCCTACCCCCTAAAATAAAATAAAGTAAAGTAAAATTAGTATCGACCCCGTAAAGTAAAATAATGAAGAATAATATATTTTTGTAGTTATAGAAAAATTAAATCTTACCTGCATCCTATGCTCCACCTCGGCGTAAGAGGTCCGGCCGGAGTAGTGCACTTCCGTCTTTTTTGCCCGATTTTCCCTCCCCTATTGGCGAGATGCCAATTGTCGATCCTCGATCTCATTGTCAATGAACTTCTGCCATTGTGCCAATGAGATCGGCTCCTTGGGGGGGACGGATTCACGCCATTGGATAATCGACTCTCGTGTTTTCCCAAAGTACCGTGCCCGCATATTTTTTTTCCACGACTTGAGTTGCTTCCTAATCTGCTCCAACACGGGATCGCGTAGCTTTGGATCCAAGTTGAATTGTTCCTGTCCAGCAAATACACTGTTAGTTGCGAATAAATATAAATATAAATATAAATATAAATATGAAATTGAAATTGAAATTGAAATTGAAATTGAAATATTCATATAAATATAAATATAAATATATTACCTGTAGTGCCGCCCAAACAGCTAACTTGAGCTCATATGGAACCTCCTCCCAACTCATAAACCCCGGGCCGATGACCGTCTTTAGCAGAACGAGGGATATCGCTAATATCTCCGATTTGTTCTCGACGGTAATCCCATATTTCCCATATTTAGGGATCCTAGGGGCGGAAGAGCCCTCGTCGCCTCTACTACCACCGACCCCAGACGACATCATCATAAACAGCATCATCATCTTCGCCTTAATATCTGAAGGAGACATTTGCTGTAAAAAAATGTTATTAGTATAGATATAATATTATCACAATATGCATATCTTATAAGAGAGTCGGGTTTGGCATTAATAAAGTGAGAATTACACACACACACATAAAAACCTTTAATAAAATTCTCATAACTTCTTTCAATTTAAACACACACACAGTAGTGACTGTCTATTTAAAATAATCTCAATGTTAATTTCAGGTATTGAATTTCTACTATTGTTTTGTGATTTTTATAAATCATACCCCACCCCCACCCCACCCCCACCCCAACATATTTACGGGCTTTCATCACCCGTCATAAATTTTTCGGCCCGTGACTTACTGGCCAGTTGTCTTGGGTCTTTTTGTCCCTTAACATTACTTTAAGAATTTTACCCAATCTAAATACCACATTTTCTTTCTTGTTATACACTTGAACACGTTTTGTTATTTAGTCCTTATTAATTTATCTTTGATGTATTACCAGCATCTTTACTTTTATAAACTTTATTTAATTTTTAATTTTAAGGACTATTTTCATCACTTAGTGTTCATCTAAGTTCTAGTATAACAAGTTCCCATAAAAATCTTTAATAAAGTATTATCACAAATATAAACTAAGAGTGATAAAATAACTTTGAGGCATATAAATTAATTGTGACAAAGTAAGATTATGGAAACCCCACTTTTCTTTCTATAACTCCTATTTTATTAAACTTTAAATATAATTAGGTGTGTATAGAAAGAAAAGTTAAATAGGAATAAAAACAACATTTTTAAAATATGAAGGGCTCACCAATTTGATCAAATTTTTCAACAACATAGACTAATTGATCTTTATTATAAGACAATTACTACAAATTTATGCGCATCGCCCAAATTCAAAAAGTAATTTAATGACTAAAGTAATACTTTTTTTAACTTTAGTTATTCACCACAAATCTTAAAAAATATTTTATTTTTCATGCTTTTAGCAACTTCGGATGCCATTTTAACCCTTATTGTAGTTTTTTAGTTTTCATGCTTTTATTTGATGGATATAAAGTCATGTGATTATTTCACCATATAAAGTCAATAAAAAATGCCATATATGATTTTTTTTTCTCCATTAGTATAAGTATATAGCGATTATTTCACACTTAAATCACATATTAAGCCGGCCTTCATTTTTTTATGAAATTTGTAGAAAATTACTTATTTATTTTGAATGAAAATAAATTGTTATCCAATATTTTTGGATATTATTTACATTTACATTTTTGGATATTATTTTTGGAAATTTATAGAAAATTACTTATTTATTTACATTTTTAACCCCCTACCCCCCACCCTGCCCCACCCCCTACCCCCACCCAGCCCCACTCCCTACCCCCACCCTGCCCCCACCCTACCCCCACCCTGCCCCACACCCTACCCCCACCTTGCCCCACCCCCCACACACGCATACACACACGCACATATATACACACATACACACATATATATACACACAAACATATATATAAATGGAAGAGAGAGAGAGAGAGAGAGAGAGAGAGAGAGAGAGAGAGAGAGAGAGCGTCGAGAGAGAGAGAGAGGGAGGGAACGGCGGGAGGGAAAAAAGAAGGGGGAAAGGGTTTTTGGTGCAAACATTGTCACGGTCGTGTCACAGTCATTGACCTTGACAATTATTTAAAGAATTATCACGGTCAATGACCGTGACAAGTAAATTTGTCACGGCCTTGTCATGGTCAATAACCGTGACAATTCCTTGTCACGGCCGTGTCAAGGTCAATGACCGTGACATAAAACGCGTGTTTTTTTATCACGGTCAATGACCTTGATATGGGTGGCCGGCTGAAAGGTGACATTTTGGCCATTTTGGTGTAGTGAGCGGTATATGACATAATAAATTGATAACAGACCTATAAAAATATGTCCTTACAATCTTGCTTATCATCAATTTACGAAATTCGCACCCTAAATATTCTTGACAAGACATCTTCAAATTTAGTAAAAAACTATGGACATATGAAAGCTACTCAAACTACTTTTAGTGTTAAAAACAATTGTAAATTTTGGATTTTGTTGTAAATATTTTCATTTCAGAGACTTTTTTAATGACACTAAAAAAGGCTTTAAAACATAGCGAACAACTTAAAAGTTTTTTTTTACATTAAAATAGTAGAAAATGTCAAAACGATCTTACTCTATGATTTTAAAAAAAATAATATCCATCTCCAAAAGAAATTTCCAATTAAATGAATATATGATCTTTTTGACATTAGTATTAAAAATAATTCATCGTACTTTTTAGGGAAAATCGCATTATTAAGTTTAAAATAATTACACTTTTATAGTAAACTCTTTGTTAAACAAATAATGAGTTTTATACTTTACACACAAAATACGACTTTTGATACTTTGAATGTAATCTATATACACCGTGCTTCGGTAGTGAAGTTATTTTAAAAAATTCTCATCAAATTTTTTTATACGTATTAAGTATTTTTTACCAAGTTAATGTCTCAAATGCATTAAATGATCGCACCTATGGTGTGAGTACAACATTTAAATGAACTTAAAATAGCAACTTGGTGCAAGTAGAGTTTTCAAAACTTATAACACTAACAAATACAATAATTTTAAACGTCCATGTGTCTATTATATATGCATGATTTAATTTAAAGTTTTTTTATATATAAGTCCTATACGAAGAATATTTCTCTAAATAAATCCTACTGGTTTTTTAACCATTAAATAGGTCTCATAACTAATTTTTTGGAACTTTCTTTGACAATTTTACTCTTTTCTAACCAACCATCCGTAACTTATTGGGGGAAGTTTACATAAGTGGTTTGAACTTTTTTTCTTCCTATTTTTAATCTTCAAATGATCATAACTTTTGATTTACAAATCCATTTTTCATAAAATTACTATTTTTGAAATCTACTCACCGAGATATATCAAACAAGATCCATGAAACCCATAATATTTTATAGAATTTTTTTTATATAAAACTATGTGCATTGAAAAATGAAGAAGTTTTATATCCGGGACAATTTCACAAACAGTCATATTTACTATGTTAATATTTACACAGAGAGTATTTATCGGAAAATAAAATTCATAAATTTATCAAACCAGATTCATAGAGCTAATAATATTCCAATGAAAAAAATTACGTAGTCAATACTATTTATTGTATGCAACTTTAAAAATAGAAGTTAATTGATGGTTGATTAGTCAATATAACTTAATTTTAAAAAAAAATCTCACAATAGGACTTACATATAATAATAACTATTAGTTGGGTTGTCATATTTGTTTTTAGGATTAAAGAACAATATAAAAAAATTATTTAAAAAATAGGTCAATTAATGTATAATCACCAACATAAATATAGATTCGGTAAAAAAGACACTTATCTTTAGTTTAACCCATTTAGTCCCTCAAACATCCATTTATCCAATATTCTTTGATTTTTAAAGGTCCTCATCAGTGGCACTCAATGCCACCCCTACCCATCCCACGTCGACCATCACCCCCACCTACCCCACCGTCGCAGCTCCGGTAGATCCGAACAACCATTTACCCAATATTATCTTATTTTTAAAGGTTCACGCTAGCAGCACCCAACTTTCACCCCCACCCACCCACCCTACTGTCAAAACTCCGGGAGGCTCAAACACTCATTTACCTAATATTCTCATATTTTTAAAGGTCCGCGCTAGCGGCACCCAATCCCCACCCCCACCCCCACTCACCCTATTGTCGAAAATCTAATGACCCCCATTAGAGCTCTGACAATGTAGTGAGTAAGAGTGGGGTGCTGAACCTTTAAAAATAAGATAATGTTGGATAAATGGGTGTTTTGGGCCACCGAAGTTTCGACAATAGGGTGGGTGGGGTGGGGGTAGGTAGGGGTGGGTTGGGGTACCATTGGCTCGTATCTTTAAAAATAAGAGAATATTAGATAAAAAGGTGTTTGAGAGACTAAATGAGTTAGAGTAAAAATATATGTCTTTTTTTATAAAATATATATTTATGTTGGGGTTATATATTAATGGACGTATTTATTTAAACAATTTGTTTGTATTATTGTTTAATTCTAACAACTAATATGAGAACCCAATTAATAGGTATTATTATGTGTAAGTCATATTTTGAGAGTTTTTTTAATTAAGCCCTAGTGACTAACCAACTATTAATTAAGTTCTATTTTTAAAGGTGCACATATTAAATATTACTGCCTGTGTAATTTTTTAATTGAAATATTATGGGCTATGTGGATCTTGTTTAATAAATTTATGAATTTCATTTTCCGGTGAATACAAATTTTTTTAATATTTGTGTAATATTAACACAATAAATGTTATTGTCTGTGAAAATGTCTGAGATATAAAACTGCTTCATTTTTCGGTGGACACAGTACATGTTATTGTTTGTATAAAAAGCTTTCTTAAATATATTATGGGCTACATAGATCTTGTTTGGTATATCTCGATGAATAGATTTCAAAAATAGTAATTTTGCAAAAAATTGATTTGTAAATCAAAAGTTATGATCATTTAAAGAATAAAATGAAAAAGAAAAAAAGGTTAAATAATTTGTGTAACTTCCCCCAAGAAGTTACGGATGGTTGGTTACAAAAGGGTAAAATTGTCAAAAAAAGTTCCAAAAAATTAGGAATAGGTCATGTTTGATGGTTGAAAAATCAATAGAACTTATTTAGGGAACTCTTCTTCATATAAGACCTATATGTAAAGAAAATCTTAATTTAGTCCGTTAATCCTCATACCTGGGACCAATTATTGATTTTAACAAAATCTGCATGTCCATTATAATAAATCTGCATGCCCATTATTTCGAGAAGGATCGAGAGTCTCACGTGAGTGTAAGGACACCGTCCTAAAGAAGGAGCCAATGACAATGGTCAACTGGCAGAGATTTGTGGATAACAGGGCGTCCGAGAGATAGTTGTTGTCCCATGGCTTGAGGAGGATTAACCGGTCAAAGAAGGTGGATGTTCACTACTCCAAGCAGACATCTTACACGTAGATGAAGCGTAGGATGGTAAGTAAATTGATATAAATTACATTGTTGTTCAGTGGTAAGTAAATTACTTTAATTTGATCACACTTTGTTTTAATTTGGTCGCATTTTGTAGGAGTTAGGAGTGGCTTGGGGAAAATCTACATATGATCGACTCGTATATAAAGAAGAAGAAGAAGAAGAAGAAGAAGAAGAAGAAGAAGAAGAAGAAGAAGGGTGAGTCTTTTGATATATAGGTTACCAAGACCATCATAATTTATAATTTAAGTTATATAATCAATTTCAGATTTTTTATTAATATTCTTTTTTAAAGTTAATAACGTATTTTTATCTTGTTTCGGGAGAGGCTAAAGACGGTGCTCAACACCCAGAGCGGTGCTGATAAGTCATCTCTGAATACGGATGCAGTGAGCTAAGTGCTAGGACTGATAGAAAAGGTCGTACTTGGGCTGTCAACTCTCGGATAGAAAATTTGAAACTGATGAGTGTTTCTTGCAGTAAGAGTGGGTTGTCCTCCAAGTTAAACACATACAAATCATACACAAACTCGAAATTGGAATGCCTCCAACAAACGATGAACCAGATACTAGAATGGGTCAAACGTGTAGTCACGGATAAAGGGAAGGGCAAGAAGAAAGTGAATGATACTGGAAAGAGCAGGGAGAAGGTGGGTGAGTGGACCACTACTCCGTCCCCCTCGCCGACTCCAATTGATTCATTATCCCCCTAAGATATGTACTCTACCCCCAAATCAACTATCTCGACTCGATTTCAGCCAACTAGGGAGAAAGTATGTATCCTTGACATGCGTGTCGATGAGACAATTAACAAAGGAGTGAAGGACATTAGCATCAGTCTGAGTACCATAGTGTAAAACCATCCACTATAGGATTTTGAGTCTCAGGTCCGGTGACTGAGATTATGATGGCGAAACAGGATGATGTATTATGGTTGGATGAGAAAGACAATGTTCGACATATTCACGAAACTTTGGGGGTACATCGTTTCGTCGACTTTTCTTTTCAAACCTTATTATGTTTTTTGTAGGATGTTACATTTTATTAAACTTGGTTGATGTAATTAAACTTGTGATGTATTGATGTAATTAACTTGAAATATTAATTTGGTTCCACACATGATGTTTGTATATTTTGGTTTTAATTCATTCATATACCTTATTATATTGTTGATTAAGTTGACGTTAGTTTGGACAAAAACCTGACTTTTTTGAACAAGTTTACGGTTAGGCAGTAACTACTGTCCAACATTTTTTCTTTCATTTTGTACAGTTTTGTCACGGTTCTTGACCGTGACAAAATAGAGTTGTTAGGGTCAAGGACTGTAACAAAACTGTTAGAAAAATAAGGGTCGCTCGTATGACCTTAATTTGATCTCGTGCACATGGCATGGCATATATTTCAAAACTTCCTACATTCGTGCACACGAAGATGTTAATTGCATGTACGGGTAAGTTTGGACTTACCACTATGAAGGACCGTGATAAGACTTGATAACCCAAATTTATTACTGATATCCCCAGTGTAAAAAGGACTGTAACGAAGGCCAGTTATCGCAATCAATGATCGTGATACATGGCATTGTCACCCCCACTCTTTTGTTCAAGTCCTAACTTTGACAAAAGGGACCAAATGGTGTCGTGTTTATTAATATAATATTCAACTTATTTAATCTATTTAAATATTATACGGAGGATTCCACACAACTTTCATTATCAATGTAAGGACACAATTCTTCGATTGTGTCTTAATGTAGTTTATGCTCAATTCCGGATAAAAATGTTTGAGTCATAGGATAGCGTTATTGACCATCCTTTAAGCCTATGACATGCTAAAGTTGAAGACGTAGCGGTCAAGTTTATAAAGCTTCATCAAATGTCGGTTTAGTGTGCCTCGTTTCTACGTCATCAACATGGTTTCATTTCTCCTAAGGTATGAATGCATTTTGAATATATATATATATATATATATATATATATATATATATGTATATATAGGAGCTTGGAACAATTTTTCATTGGGTGAATTTTATTTTAAACTGTTGTTTATTTTTTCAGAAAGTTTTTATTAAAACTTTAAAATAAAGTATATAAAGTTTTTGGGCTAAAACTCAATTTTTCAGCTTTCTGGAAGTTCGTTCGAAGTTGTCGTTCGAACGAGGTCTGCCAACGAGTTTCCCTATTTTCCACTAGAACATCGTTCGAATTGTTGTTTGAACAAGATGGATGTTCGAATGATAATTCCAACGAGATTTCTAATAAGTTCAACTTTTAATACACTGGAACTTCATTAGAAGGCTCGTTCGAACGAGATTTGGTGGGAACAGCTAATTGGCAGTTTTGAGCAGTTTTTTCCCACTTTCCCCACTTCCTTTCCCCATTAACTTTTGACAGAATTTATAAAGTGCGGGAACAAACTTTTTAAACTTAACTTTTCATACTATTCCAACTCCCAGAGAGAGTTTTTGAGTGTTCATCTTTCCAAAGAAAAGTTCATTATTTAAGTGTATATTTTTCCAAGAAAAATTCATAAAACACTTTTGTTTTCACCCATATTGTTTATTCCATGTTTTAATATATATACATCTTGCTAGGAGTGTTTGGCACCGGGTTTTCTCTACCGCATTGAAGAGATTGTTTAGGTTTACTTCTAAATCCCTCAAAGAAGAAGAAGTTTTTTTGCTGCGGCATTCTCATATGGTGAAAGGCACCAAGTGTGGTTGATGGTGTACCTATGTCTCATTGGTAATTCTCAGATTCTGGTGGAGCTTCGGGGTTGTCGACTAGGCGAAGGTGTTTACAAGAAGACGTGTCAAGGCTTGAAAGGGGTCGGGTCGAGGAAGTAAGTCATCTGTCTTGTAATTGTAAAACCATACTTAGTGGACTTAAGGCTAGGGCCGTCCGAGATTTTTTTTCGTTGTGGATTTTTTCTCGTACAACGCGGCGTAGTGATTTATTATTTATTTTATCTTTCGCAAAATTCACCTAGAACGCATGCTTAGGTAAAAAGATAAAATTTTGTTTAATCACTACTTATAATTAATTTGGTGCTATATAATTAATTGAGTAAATGTTAATTTAATTCAAGTCATCACTTAATTTGATAAAATTGGTTTGGCCTAATTTGATAATATTAAAAATATGACTTAGGCAAATTTCTAGGACTTGGGTTAAATTAGTTGTATTTAAGTGAAATTAAAATTGTGTGTGTGTTTTAATTTAATTTCACGTTGTTTAATTTTAATTTGAAAAGAAATTAAAATTTATTGTTTAATTGAATCATCAACGCTTCCGCATATAAAAGGAAATTACGTTTTGTAGTAAAGATTTTAAAATTGGGGGCCACGTATTTCAACAATCAATAATGGCTTCGAAATACAAAGTTACCTATAAATATCTAACATAATAATTGAAACTTAACTTAACTAACGCATTCTAATATGTTAAGCTTGAGAGATTTAAAACAAATGAGATATGCAATTTTAGAAAAACAACATGAGATACAATAATATATTACAATAATGAGATAAATTGTTCCCTATATTAATGCTTTGATTCAGCACAAACTTTAATAACTTTATAATACACAAAGCACAAAACCATGGGTTTTCAACAATCGACACATAAAATATCAATTATATGATTTTTGTGGGTTATACTATTGGGTATAATATTATTCAGTTAGATATACATGCTATTTGTGGACAACTTATTTTCACATACTTTGATAATGTAAATGATACTTGATGTTCATTAAAGCACTTAAAATTAATTCAGTGTAAGGAATAATCTCACTTGTAAAAATAAAATCGATATGCCCCATTAATATATTTACCATCATAAGCATCATGAGTTGCTACTACCACCTCCTTGTCGCACTCCTAGTTTAACAGAATTACAAGTATACATAACTTTTAGGTTTAAAATGGAAGTTAAAAGGGCAAAAATTCCAAGCAATAATCAAGTGGCATGGATAGAGCATGAAAACCTCTAAACGGACCAAAGTAACTTGCTATAAATGATCGTGTCCTTACCAGGTTTTGGAAATGGCAACCATACACATGATTTAATTTAGAAATGGGGTGTTAAAGGGAGAAAGAGCGAAACAATAACCAAATTGTTCGAAATAAGGTACAAACACCTTGAGATGACCAAACAAACTCACGGGATTTGGCCGTGTCCTTACTAGTCTTACCATCTAAAAAATTGAGAAGTATACGCAAGTTTTAGGTTACAAAATTGGTGTTAAATGGCCAAACCTCAAAAAATCAACCAAATGAGTTATAAAGATGCACGAAAACATCGCAAGGGACGAATAAAATATGTAGGAAGTGATCAAAACATCACTAAACTCGATATTTAACTAAAACTGGATCCTAATAAATTTTTAAATTTTTTTTATTCTTCATTCCTGTATAAAGTTTATTTGTCATTATCTGATTACTGATATCTTCTCTATTTGTCATGTATTACATTATAACGTTTAAAGTTATCCACATGATTTATCCGACGTACTTAGTATTCAAAGGCCTAATTTTAGGTGTATACACTTTGTAGCATGCCACACATGAATAATTTCGTGCATGCATTTGTGGATGCCACGATTGGGCACGAGTTGAGAAATTGACTTGTGCGATATTTGCTGATTTTTTTAAAATACTAAGACTAATATTACTTTGATATGCACATTATAATTTAGTTTATTCCAAATAATTTAGTATATTGACTGAAATTGAAGCGCAATTGATATTTAAAGAGAATTACTTTTTCAATTGCCAGGTTTTTGATGACTCCTCATCGTGACAAAATATTTTTTATTTATTTTATCTTTAAAATTGTCATTACCATTTTAAGGTGAGAAAAGATCGACACACGAATACTTGTCACTGTTGTGAGTAGCGCAAATGGAAAATTCGTCATCATTATTAGAAATGACAAAGGGAAAGTTGGTCACCATCACCAACCTTGATCACCCTTAAGGAGTGACATTTAAAAAAAAAAATCACCGACAATGGTAGTGACAAAAGTGTAATCTCGCCCTTTGAATCGTGACTTTAAATAATATTGACAAAGATAATATGTATATTGGTGTAGTGCTAAACTTTATATTAACCGAAATATGTACTTTATCACCCGTATATAACAATCAGGCAAATTTGGAAGAGCTAAACTGTATATCAACCGAAATGCCCTAACATCATATGATACTCATTAGTAATATCAAAGAATCTGTTTTTGGGTCCCTTCGATAGTAATATCAAAGAACTGTCACAGTAACACACATATGAAACTTCAAGGCCCGTAAGCTAAATCTGGATCTGTTGTACTTTATATCATACTTTCAAAATCTTTGAGTTTATTTATTCAGTTTTGGTTTGAAAGAACTGAAATTTAGATTGGTGAGAGAGATTGAGAGAGAAATTTATCTCTTTTTATTCAACATGGTAAGCCAACATACAAAATGAGTTAAACCAACCCCGGTAAAGAACCAAGGTTGACTAGCTCCTATTACATACATATGGTAGTTGACTAAGCTTCCTCTCTTATTATTTCTTGTCACCCACGTAACACCCATCTTAACTTAAGGAATGCTGCACCACCAAGTAAAGAAAATAAAATTAGCATCAACAAATGTTACAAGCACAAACATATCAAATTAGAATACACAAACAGTTTAAACAAGACTTACCTCTGGCAGTTGGTGGAAGGAGAGATGGGGATATTGACTACAACACCACACTTCCTTGGTAGATCAGAGGCAGCATCTGGCTTAAGGTTGGGGTACTTAGCAGCCGCGGCCTTCACACATTCACACGCCGCTTGTCGGTCCGGTTGAGCCGGAGTCATGGACTTCAAATTTCTCACTCCTCCACAGCAAGAATCAGTGGGGGTTCCACCTGCGGTCAGGTACGATATGCACGGGGCAAGTGCCGCGTCCACCTGACCGCAGTTGACCGCTGCCAACCCTAGCCTAGCCATAAACTGAACCACAGCTAAAGCAACCAACAAAGATATAACAGTGCCCTTCATCTTTTCTAGCTAGTTTTTTTTTTTTTTTGGGTGATTGTTTGTAGCTGATCTCTTGCTTTTGTAGTACTACAATGCTCAAGATGGGAGGACATAAGGGTTTATATAGTGGGTTTTATGGGAGGTGACATCAGAGGTGGTTGTTGAATTTTGGCGTGTTCTTTTACTTTTATTTTGCGTCTTGCAGTTTTGCGTGGCATCTGTAACAAATCCTATCGGTTTCTGGAAAAGGAGCTCATGATGATGCCAATTTTTGTTAACACATGAAGAGGGTGTTCAGGTGTCATGAGTTTTTTTGTGTAATCCTTCCTTCAATTGTAGAATGGAAATTTTTTACTTACCATATGTCAATCACTATGGTGCCGTTTGATTGCGTAAATTATTTAATTTTTTAAATTGATCCATTTGAAATGAATAGATTGTCGATGTATTAATTTTAAATGAGTTTAAATCTAATTTGTAATGTGTTTGGAAAAGAAAAATGGAGTTATTTACTTTTGATGTGTGTCTGCGTATGTGTGTGTGTGTCTAGAGAGAGTAGTACGGTGAGAGATACTATATAAGAGTGGTGCATTTAAGATTCATGTTGTAATTATAAATTGTGCAATTTCAAGCTTTTAGTGAAATGAACTAATTTAAGTTTTTGTGAATCAACATGAATTGTTTCATTTTTGAATTTGTTCATTCTTCTAACCAAACACTAATAATAAGGCAATTCATGAATGAGTTAATTTTAAATGGGCTAATTTACAATTTTGGGGACAACCAAACATGCCCGATATAAATGTGATTTCACGAAAATTTATTACTTACCATATGTCAATCACTATATAAAAGCAACAAAGAGTTTGAAATATAAAATTATAATTAGAACTTATGTCTCCCCCATAAATCAAACTCCCGCTCCCATAATTCGTTCTCCCCCTTTTATGTTTTTCGAAATAGAGAAAAAAGGAAAAACAAAATAATAAATCGGAGTGTGTCACAAAAATAAAAGAATATTGACTTAATCTTTTGATTCAAAAAATCATAACATATGTGTACGATGGATTTGAGATACTATTAATGAATGTACTCAAAATCTTCCTTAGGTAGAAATAAATGAATTAATGTGATATTGACTTAATCTAATCAACAAATCAAAATCTAAAATAATTTTCACACCAATAGCGCCCAAAACTAGTTAATGTTTTTAGAGATTATATGATATGTGCAAACCCATTGATCTTTAACTCCCTCAAAATCCTCTCATCATATAGAAATTCACTCAAAATAAATGTGTAACGAGGCATCAATGCTCAAATCTAAATTTGGCCTAGCACTTATGTTTTTATGTGCTCTTAATCCTTTAGGCTCTTTTATTTGCAAATGATGGCTTTTCACAAAGCCAACATGTCTTCGTAGCTCCTTTCCATTGCATAAAATTATACCAAATTTATCGAAAAGATGATTTTTAATTTTTTCAATCCGGGCAATGGTTCTTACATCCACTACCTTTATCTCATATGATATATTTTTCATTTTAGGAAAAATTGAGATAAAAACACCTTGACCAGCATGTGATCGACAAGTGCAAAAATCACATAAATTCGTGTACATGTGCATTAAAGGAGGCAACAAGTCAACATTTAGAAGGTAATCTTCCAATCACAACTCAATGAGTCCAACACATATAAAGCACATGGATGAAATGATGTCAGGTCTCAGAATAGTATCAAAAAGTCACATGGACAATGGAATGATATTGTGACTCGGCTATCTTAGATTTACATCCATACAAGGTGTAAACAAACTACAAAAATCTTTTTGTGTCTTTCAAAAATTTTATAAAAAGAAAATCTTTTGCCTTTTTTTATTTTTATTAAAAATCAAAAATATTTTTGTATTTTTCATTTTTCTTAAAAAGAAACTAAAAATATTTTTCTACTTTTCATAAAATATGGAAAAGGAAAAACATCAATACAATGATAGTACACACTAGCAATAAGGATATATGTATGAGCATGAAAAATACCCTATTCTAGGAAACAAGTTTTAACCCTAATCATTAGGCTCGGAGGAGCTCTCAAAAGCAAATGACATCTTATGAAATTCCTCCACCAAAATTTGTGAAGTTTTGACTAAATACTCTACTTGATCTCAAAAACTCTCAAAATTTCTAATGGGATGTGGGGGAGCATGTGGAGCAATATGTGCGGGAGTGCTTACGGTGACTCATGTAGTAGCATATCGTGGAAGATACTTATGAGACACTCTCCCTAGCTTAAAGAAAAACTCCCTGAGATTACCCCTTTGCTTGAAATTGGAATAAACATACACGAGCTTAGGCCCACCTCTCTCAAAGCGTCTAGGACTAGGTCTACTACGTGGATTCAAATGCTTAGGTGGGTTAGGGCGAGGGTTATATGAATCTAACACAAACTCGAAAATGGGGAAACGGGCTCGGGTGCTACGTGGGAAGTGGACGCACCGTCATAGGCTCTTCCTAGCCTTTTAATATTACACAAAGCGGGACCGAGGAGCATCTTGACTACCGTTTTAGATGTGTCCTCTAAAGTGACTTTGACTTCCCAGGCACGTTCAAGATCTCTCTCGAGTTGGATACATATACTTCAAGTTTCTCATGAGTATCCAATGAAGATTGAAGATCTCCCGAAAGACGAGCTACGGTGTGTAATACCCCGTATTTTTTATGCTATATTAATTTGGGGATTTATTACATTTAATGAGAATGTTTATTTGATAAAAATCCGGAAATTAATTATGTTATAATTATTAACGTGACTAGAGTTAGTAATTATGGGAAACTTGTTGAATATTACTAATGAGCATAGTAATATATTATATTGGTTATATTGAATGTCATAAGTGAATTAAATGACTATTTCGGAAATTTAAGTCGGGACGTGCCCGTGTCACGTCGGGACTAATTGTGTTAAATAAAAAGTGAATATTTTATAAGTTGTCCGTATGTTCATTTTGAGTGCGCCGACGCGTCCGGAAGGGTTGAGATAGTCAGAAAAGTGTACCCAGGGGTTTGGTTCGGGTCTCGGGGTGTTTTTAGGCCTAATTAGTGACCCGGGAGGGCATTTTGGTCTTTTTCCAAAATAGGGTAATTAAACCCACGAATTTTAGCAACCTTTATCAGCTGGTTAGGTTAGCCATTTAGGGTTAGAACATACAGAACCCTAGGACGGCCATTGGAGAAGAGAGGAGAGACCTTTCTAGGAGATTCAAGGCCAAAACACCTACGTTTGCACCGCCGTCACCACCAACGCGTAGATCGCGAGGAGGAGAACGCAACCATACCATAATCCACAGGAAATCAGACTTTTGAAAATCCCAGGCAAGTGTTTAACTTGCGTATTTCGTTAGTGCAATGTTCATATTAGTTTAGGATTAATTAGGAATGTAATCCATGTAAGAAAACCCCAAATTTTGATGGGAAATTGCATGTAAAGAATATTATAACCTTATGCTGGAAACTCTTGATGTTATAGATGTACTACCCACGAATTTTGATGTTATATGAGGAAGAAATTCTGGAGAAAAACTGAATTGGATAATAGTTATGAAAACTTTAGGGTTCTTGATGTTTAAATGAGATTTTGGATTGTTTAACCATGATTAATGATGTATACACGCATGCTGAACGTTAAAAACATATGGAATTATGTTAGTATGTTAGTACTAGACTTTTTGGGTCGATTAGTGTTGGAAAATATGGATATTGATGAAGAATTTTGATGAATCCCGTAACTGCAATTCAGCAGAATTTTTACCAAGACCTGCTTGATCGATCGATCGAACATAGAGCATCGATCGATCGAAGGTTCGATCGATCGATCCCCAAGCTTCGATCGATCGACCCCTCCTGGCAGACTCCTATTTCCCTTGTTTAATTAGTTAACGTAAGTTATCGTGAAATTATCTTTGGGAATTCTAAATAAAATGAATTGGGAGACATTGAGGACCAGTAGGATATATGGATAAATGTTAGAACCTTTAATCTTCAACGAAAATGGTATTTATGGGATATTTACTTTAGGTTGGTAGATTTATGAATTTAAAGGGTGAGGTACGTAAGAGAGTTACGTTGGAATCTAATAAAGTCACTTACTGAATTTCAGAATTTTGAGGATGTAATCCATGAGTGTTAGGTAATAAGTGAGAAAACCCTTCGAGTTAAGGTTAGGAATAAAACCTTATATGTAATTCCACAACTGTGTAATTAAGGATAAAGGGTATAATTACGGGTGATGAGAAGAACCTATATTAATTCGATAAAGTGGTATATTTATATGATTGTGTGTACATATATTATATGCTTGTGAAAATCATACCCACGCTACTTACTATCCCTGAGGTTTCCGCGCTGGGACAAGTCTTATCTCGATGGGACCTTTATGGGGGATATTGACTTGTACCCTAGAAGATAGATGCCCTTGGTACAGGCTATCGACGTGATAGTTCAGACGGTCCTAAGAGACGCCGGTATGTGCCATCCTCTTAGAGACTTGGAATCTATTCTTCGCCTCAATATTGTTTGTGTATGTATTGTTAATACATTTCGAGAGTGATTCCGAATGTATTCCCCTTAATATGAGTGATATGGGGCTTTGGATAGTAGAGTATGCCCGCATCATAATTTAGTTGGGGTGTTGTTATAATATATATTATACGAGTATTTAATATATATATGAAATTCTGAAATTTGGAACTGCCTACCGTGATTTGATATGTAGGACATGGTTGATGACTAAAAATTGTAAATACTTGTTTTGAGAAAGCAGAGTATGCCTACACCATAGTTTATATGTTGGTGCAGTTAGAATATATATATATATATATATATATATATATATATATATATATATATATATATATATATACGAGTACCTTATATATACATCTGGATAGAGGAATTTAAACTATTGCTGTAACGTAGTAAGTGAGGAATAATTCTGAACTAAATTATTAAATACTTGTTTTGAAAAGAAAAAAATATAAGATGTCACTGTAAAACTTTATGGTTTTTATAAAATTAAAATGGAGGACTTTGATTACTATTTGGAACATTCTTTTTAAAAATGGAGTCGTGAATTATAAATCTTGCGAGTAATCTAAGTTAAGTTAAATCTTTTAGAAAGACTAGTGCGTTAAATGATAAGAAATCATGGGGAAGGTTAGTGCGATAGGTGTGCACATTAGAAGAGAGGTGCGTATTTTCTCAAGAGAGTGACGTGCTAATATGTTATTACATTGGCCTGTATCATTTTAAATACTTGCTAAACGTATTTTAAAATCAAACACACTTTCGGGCTCTGACCCATTTCTTTTTCTCTCTCTCTCTCTTATATATATATATGTATATTTTCAGGTGCCCAGCCACAGGGGCGTCTTGCTTAGGATCCCTTGAGAGGAACGTGTTGCAGCTTAGGTGGGAGTTGCTGGTCACTTGAGTAGATGGCTTCTTTTATTGACTCCACTTCTAGTACTCTCATTTATTGGGCACGTGTCGCCCTTTCCATTATTTATTTGTTATCAGGACATTTATATTTCAGTCATTCCAGTATTGTTTCTTTGGGATTTATTCAGTATGGACTTGTAATTTTAGTTTTCATATGTTGGCATTCGATTGACGAATGTATTATATTATTTGGTTTATCGTGGTGTGATTCTTATTGTAGAAATGTTGTTTTATATAAATAAATCTTTTTCTCTAATTAAAATTTGGAAGTTTGTATGAAAAATGTTTTTGACACTTAGCTTAATTATTTAGGGTGTTAAATTGGAAAATTTATTTTATCGACAGTGATGCTGAGAATGAACCAACTGTAAACCTTGATTTAATTTAATAAAGGAGTGATCGCACGGTATTTAATTAGGCGGGGTGTCACAGGTGATATCAGAGCATCAGGTTCTAGTGTCTTTTAGGATATGTGCGGCTTATTATGCTTTCAGCGCTGTTTTCTTTGATATAGAGCCCTAATACTAGGAATGCTGTGTTCATCTCTATACATTGGGAATTCGTGCTTCTGCGATCTGTTTATTTGAATGATGAACTCATCCAAATTCGTTTAAAATTTTTAGATGGACCGTCGTGAAGAACTATCTAAAACGGTTGAGGGAGTCAACGAGCAAGATCGACTCACACCTCAGGTACCCCCAGAGAGAGTATCAACCGCCGAATTAGCAGGCATCGTAGCACAAGCAGTCACCACTGCAATTTTGCAATACCAAGAACGCAGCATGCAACTTAGAGAAGGCAAAAGACCTAGAGAGGTTAGCCAAATTCATGTGACCAACTCCGAGATTGCGACAGCAAACTACCCAAGACCGGGTAAATTCTAGTCAACAACGTGGTAACAAAAAGCAGTTTCAAAAGGGGAATAAAGCCCCAAGTCAGCAAGGCCAACACCAACAGCAGCAAGGTCAGAGGGGGAGTAACTTCAAAGGCAAATGTTTTGTGTGTGGCACGCATGGCCATAAACACCAAGATTGCCCAAAGGGTGTTAGGGCCTCACAGCCTCAATGCGCCCGTACGAAGCCACAGGGGCCACTTTTTCCAGTCGCTCTCCCAGCACCAACTCAGGTACCAGACCTACCAACCTTTCCAGTAGCTACACTGCAGTACGGGCAGTTACAGTACAGGCATATCTATAATGTCCACCAGGCAACAGCCCCACAGGCACCAACCGCGATTTGGGGTATGTTTTCTATCCATGGAACTTTAGGTCGAATTCTATTTGTTACTGGGGGAAAACGCATTATCTTATAGCTACATATTTTATGAAGTCCTTAGGGTTGTTAGCGACAGCAGAGAGCACCGTGGCGTGTGTCGACTCACCCCTGGGGAGTGGGTCACTTATTTTCTTTATATGCCGGGGAGTGGGGGTAGAGATTGGTAGCTTGGTATTACCTGCAGACATGTTAGTCTTAGACATGCACGAGCATGATGTGATTATTGGTATGGACTGGCTCGCAGCTTATAGAGCCATGATTGATTGCTTCGGTGGGAGCATTGTTTTTGCCATTCCGGGGCAAGAGATGTTTGTGGTGGCGATACCTCGCCCAGAGTGAGGTTCGACCGCTCATTTGTATTACATATAGGAGGATACCTCTAAGGAGGTTGTGATTCCCTTAGATTCGATCCCTGTTGTCAGGGAGTATTCCGATGTGTTTCAGGAGATACCAGGCCTACCGCCCAGTCGTGAGATAGATTTTGTTATAGATTTACTGCCTGATACGAGACCTATAGCACGCGCACCGTACCGTATGGCTCCGGCAGATATGCGAGAGCTACGGGATCAGATAGAGCAACTGTGAGGTCAGGGATTCATTCGTAGGAGTACCTCACCTTGGGGCGCTCCAGTCCTGTTTGGGAAGAAAAGAGATGGTTCATTGAGATTGTGTGTGGACTACCGGGAATTGAACAAGGTCACGATACGGAATAAGTATCCGTTGCCTCGAATCGATGATCTGTTCGACCAGTTGAGGGGAGCAACTTCCTTTCGAAGATAGATTTGAGGTCGGGGTACCATCAGTTACGGATTAGAGAGCAAGATGTTTCAAAGACTGCCTTCTTGTCGAGATATGGGTCCTATGAGTTCAGGGTGATGCCGTTCGGGCTCACAAATGCCCCAGCCATTTTCATGGACTTGATGAACCGAGTATTCAGAGAGTTCTTGGATCAGTTCGTCATCGTCTTCATAGATGATATTTTGATATATTCACACTCCGAGGAGGAGCATGCCGAGCACTCGAGGCAGGTTCTTCAGACTCTACGAGAGCATCAGTTGTATGCTAAGTACGAGAAGTGTGGATTCTTCTTTGGCCATATTGTTTCTGAGCAGGGGATAACAGTTGACCCGAGCAAAGTGTCAGCGGTGAGGGAGTGGGGACAGCCCACGACACCGACGGAAGTGCGTAGTTTCTTGGGGTTAGCCGGATACTACAGGAGATTCATTCGGGGATTCTCCAAAATAGCGAGTCCATTGACGAATCTGACTCGCAAGGGGGTACCATATGTTTGGAATGACGCTTGTCAGTTGGCTTTCGACGAGCTGAAAGACAAGCTTACTTCAGCACCAGTCCTTGCTTTACCGAAGCCGGGTGTAGAGTACCTGGTTTACACCGATGCGTCCTTACGGGGACTTGGGGGAGTACTTCAGCAGGAAAAGAAGGCTATAGCTTTTGCTTCCCGCAAGCTTAAGCCGCATGAGAAGAATTACCCCTCCCCCCCCACGACCTGGAGTTAGCAGCGGTCGTCTTTGCATTGAGAATTTGGAGGCACTACTTATTGGGCGAGAAATTCCGTTTGTTCACAGACCATAAGTCACTGCAGTACCTGTTCACTCAGCGAGAGCTGAATATGCGTCAGCGCAGGTGTTTAGAGTTTGTGAAAGATTACCAGTTCGATATACAGTATCATCCGAGGAAGGCCAACGTAGTTGCTGATGCGTTGAGACGTAGACCGGTAGACGATGTAGCGGACATCTGGAAAGCAAAGTGGAAGGAGTTGGGTCACCGGGACGCAGTAGCACGTTCTTTCATATCCGTGATGACAGTCACACCCGAGATTGTTACGAGGGTGATACAGGTACAGACCACAGATCCGTTATGTCAGGAGCAGATTATGCGACTTTTAGCCGAGGGTGCTGAGTCCTATTCTGTTAGTTTTGATGGAGGTTTGCGGTTTAATGGGAGATTAGTGGTTCCAGAAGGAGCGGAGTTACGTCATGAAGTGATGACTCATTCTCACGGGTCCCGATTTGCAGTACATCTGGGAGGTGGTAAGATGTACCAGGACATGAGACGTCAGTACTGGTGGAGTGGGATGAAGAAGGACATTGCTGAGTTTGTGTCCAAGTGTTCTACCTGCCAACTGGTGAAGGTGGACCACCAAAAAAACGTCAGGATTACTTCAGCCGTTGGAAGTACCCGCGTGGAAGTGGGAAAGTATTTCCATGGATTTCATTACAGGGTTGCCTACATCACAGCGGGGCCACGATTCCATCTGGGTGATTGTAGACCGTTTGACTAAGGTGGCTCATTTTCTGCCAGTGAGGACAGATTATACTACGGGTCAGTATGCCCAGTTGTTCATCGCTGAGATTGTCAGATTACATGGGGTGCCCCTGAATATTGTGTCAGATAGAGATAAGATTTTTGTGTCACGTTTCTGGGAAAGCTTTCAGGAGTCTATGGGTACAAAGTTGAGACTGAGTTCAGCTTACCAGCCACAGACAGATGGACAGACAGAGCGTACTAATCAGATGTTGGAAGATATGCTACGCATGTGTGTTCTCGATTTCGGAGGAGGTTGGAAGCCACGCCTTCCACTGGTAGAGTTTGCTTATAATAACTCCTATCAGTTTACGATTGGCATAGATCCATTTGAGGCTTTGTATGGCAGGCCTTGTCGTTCTCCAACTTGTTGGCTCGAGGTGGGGGACAACAACTTGTTAGGACCAGAAGTGATTCAGGAGACCTCCGTGAGGATTGAGATAATAAGGAGTCGTATTCGGGTAGCCCAAGACAGGCAGAAGAGCTACGCCGATGCGAAACGGTTCTTCCGGGAGTTTAATGTGGGAGATCAAGTGTTGTTGCGTGTATCTCCTATGAAGGGAGTGATGAGGTTCGGGAAGAAGGGGAAGTTGGCTCCGAGGTACGTAGGACCATTTCCCATCATCGAGAGGATTGGGCCAGTAGCATACAGGTTGGGATTGACAGATCATTTACATCGCATCCACGATGTATTCCACATCTCGTCATTGAGACGATATCTTCGGGATGATATGGCCCATACTCACATTGCGATAGACGAGATAGACTTACAGTCTGATAGCTCTTACGAGGAGAGACCAGTGGCTATTCTAAACTATAGTGAAAGGATATTGAGGTCGAAAGTAGTTCCACTTGTGCGAGTCCAGTGGGAGTATCATAATGTGAAGGAATCCACTTGGGAGCGTGAGGCAAAATACGCGCGAACCCAGAGTTGTTTTTACCAGGTATGCCTTATTCTCCGAATTTCGGGATGAAATTCCGTTATTAGGGGGGAAGTATGTAATACCCCGTATTTTTTATGCTATATTAATTTGGGGATTCATTAAATTTAATGAGAATGTTTATTTGATAAAAATCCGAAAATTAATTATGTTATAATTATTAAAGTGACTAGAGTTAGTAATTATGGGAAACTTGTTGAATATTACTAATGAGCATAGTAATATATTATATTGGTTATATTGAATGTCATAAGTGAATTAAATGACTATTTCGAAAATTTAAGTTGGGACGTGCCCGTGTCACGTCGGGACTAATTGTGTTAAATAAAAAGTGAATATTTTATAAGTTGTCCATATGGTCGTTTTGAGTGCGCCGACGCGTCCGAAAGGGTTGAGATAGTCAGAAAAGTGTACCCGGGGGTTTGGTTCGGGTCTCGGGGTGTTTTTAGGCCTAATTAGTGACCTGGGAGGGCATTTTGGTCTTTTTCCAAAATAGGGTAATTAAACCCACGAATTTTAGCAACCTTTATCAGCTGGTTAGGTTACCCATTTAGGGTTAGAACATACAGAACCCTAGGACGGCCATTGGAGAAGAGAGGAGAGACCTTTCTAGGAGATTCAAGGCCAAAACACCTCCGTTTGCACCGCCGTCACCACCAACGCGTAGATCGCGAGGAGGAGAACCCAACCATACCATAATCCACAGGAAATCAGACTCCTGAAAATCCCAGGCAAGTGTTTAACTTGCGTATTTCGTTAGTGCAATGTTCATATTAGTTTAGGATTAATTAGGAATGTAATCCATGTAAGAAAACCCCAAATTTTGATAGGAAATTGCATGTAGAGAATATTATAACCTTATGCTGGAAACTCTTGATGTTATAGATGTATTACCCACGAATTTTGATGTTATATGAGGAAGAAATTCTGGAGAAAAACTGAATTGGATAATAGTTATGAAAACTTTAGGGTTCTTGATGTTTAGATGAGATTTTGGATTGTTTAACCATGATTAATGATGTATACACGCATGATGAACGTTAAAAACATCTGTAATTATGTTAGTATGTTAGTAGTAGACTTTTTGGGTCGATTAGTGTTGGAAAATATGGATATTGATGAAGAATTTTGATGAATTTCGTAACTGTAATTCTGCAGAATTTTTACCAAGACCTGCTTGATCGATCAATCGAACATAGAGCATCGATCGATCGAAGGTTCGATCGATCGATCGACCCCTCCTGGCAGACTCCTATTTCCCTTGTTTAATTAGTTAACGTAAGTTATCGTGAAATTATCTTTGGGCATTCTAAATAAAATGAATTGGGAGACATTGAGGACCAGTAGGATATATGGATAAATGTTAGAACCTTTAATCTTCAACGAAAATGGTATTTATGGGATATTTACTTTAGGTTGGTAGATTTATGAATTTAAAGGGTGAGGTACGTAAGAGAGTTACGCTGGAATCTAATAAAGTCACTTACTGAATTTCAGAATTTTGAGGATGTAATCCATGAGTGTTAGGTAATAAGTGAGAAAACCCTTCGAGTTAAGGTTAGGAATAAAACCTTATATGTAATTCCATAACTGTGTAATTAAGGATAAAGGGTATAATTACGGGTGATGATAAGAACCTATATTAATTCGATAAAGTGGTATATTTATATGATTGTGTGTATATATATTATATGCATGTGAAAATCATACCCACGCTACTTACTATCCCTGAGGTTTTCGCGCTGGGACAAGTCTTATCTCGATGGGACCTTTATGGGGGATATTGACTTGTACCCTAGAAGATAGATGCCCTTGGTACAGGCTATCGACGTGATAGTTCAGACGGTCCTAAGAGACGCCGGTATGTGCCATCCTCTTAGAGACTTAGAATCTATTCTTCGCCTCAATATTGTTTCTGTATGTATTGTTAATACATTTCGAGAGTGATTCCGAATGTATTCCCCTTAATATGAGTGATATGGGGCTTTGGATAGTAAAGTATGCCCGCATCATAATTTAGTTGGGGTGCTGTTATAATATATATTATACAAGTAGTTAATATAAATATATGAAATTCTGAAATTTGGAACTGCCTACCGTGATTTGATATGTAGGACATGGTTGATGACTAAAAATTGTAAATACTTGTTTTGAGAAAGCAGAGTATGCCTACACCATAGTTTATATGTTGGTGCAGTTAGAATATATATATATATATATAAATTATACGAGTACCTTATATATACATCTGGATAGAGGAATTTAAACTATTGCTGTAACGTAGTAAGTGAGGAATAATTCTGAACTAAATTATTAAATACTTGTTTTGAAAAAAAAATATAAGATGTCACTGTAAAACTTTATGGTTTTTATAAACTTAAAATGGAGGACTTTGATTACTATTTGGAACATTCTTTTTAAAAATGGAGTCGTGAATTATAAATCTTGCGAGTAATCTAAGTTAAGTTAAATCTTTTAGAAAGACTAGTGCGTTAAATGATAAGAATCCGTGGGGAAGGTTAGTGTGATAGGTGTGCACATTAGAAGAGAGGTGAGTATTTTCTCAAGAGAGTGACGTGCTAATATGTTATTGCATTGGCCTGTATCATTTTAAATACTTGCTAAACGTATTTTAAAATCAAACACACTTTCGGGCTCTGACCCGTTTCTTTTTTTCTCTCTCTCTCTTTTATATATATATGTATATTTTCAGGTGCCCAGCCACAGGGGCGTCTTGCTTAGGATCCCTTGAGAGGAACGTGCTGCAGCTTAGGTGGGAGTTGCAGGTCACTTGAGTAGACGGCTTCTTTTATTGACTCCACTTCTAGTACTCTCATTTATTGGGCACGTGTCGCCCTTTCCATTATTTATTTGTTATCAGGACATTTATATTTCAGTCATTCCAGTATTGTTTCTTTGGGATTTATTCAGTATGGACTTGTAATTTTAGTTTTCATATGTTGGCATTCGATTGACGAATGTATTATATTATTTGGTTTATCGTGGTGTGATTCTTATTGTAGAAATGTTGTTTTATATAAATAAATCTTTTTCTCTAATTAAAATTTGGAAGTTTGTATGAAAAAATGTTTTTTACACTTAGCTTAATTATTTAGGGTGTTAAATTGGAAAATTTATTTTATCGACAGTGATGCTGAGAATGAACCAACTGTAAACCTTGATTTAATTTAATAAAGGAGTGATTGCCCGGTATTTAATTAGGCGGGGTGTCACACGGTGTTGGTAAAATCACTCTTCTCTCGGCCTAAGATGATCAACTGATCGCTCAAATATATCTTAACCTTCTCAAGTTGACTCATCGATGCCTCACACACCCTCAAAACTTCCACCTCTCTATCCAAATATAACACTCTAAGCGACATATCTTTATTTAACTTTTTGGTTTTCGTCATATTAGTGTACAAATCACTGAAAGCTTTTTGGAGATCCCCTTCTCCATCACTTGCCAACTCACCCTCACTCTCATTAGAGTATCTCGAAACGTCATCAAGGCTCTCACATTTACATGTGTCCTCATCACCGTGGGATAAACTAAAAGTACTCACGTGACTAGCCATGAACTCGACATACGGTTCATCCGGTGATTCTTCCTCTGAATCAACCGACTCGATGTCACTATCACTTAAAGTGGCTTTATTTACAATCTCCTATCCCTTTATCATTCGTATAGTGAGACACTCATATGAATTGTGCTCTTTACCTTCGCACTGAAAATAACTTATCTCTTCCCATTTCTCACCTCTACCCTTGACCTCATTCTTATTTTTATTTTTCTTAAAACTCTTTTTATTCGAAGAATTTTCTTTGGAAAATTTGAGAAACTTTTTAAAAAAAATCGTAAACAAGGTCAACTCCACAACATCAAAATCACCCTCAGATTCATTGTCACAAACTCTCTCCTTTTTCTTCTTCTTAGCTTGAGCCTTTAAGGCTACCCGTATATCCTTAGGTTTAATGGTTTTAGGAAACATATTTATCTCATAAGTCTGAAGGTATCCTACGAGTTCTTCTAACCTAAAAGTGTCTAAAATCCCTCTAGAGTTAAGAACCATAACCGTGGGAATAAATCGGGAAGGGAGTGACCTTAGAATATTTTTAATGACCCTAGTCTCAGGAATTTTCTCACCGAAATTAAAACTAGTCTTTACAATATCCGACAACCTAGCATAAAATTCATCAAAACTCTAGGACTCTAACATGGTGATTGTCTCAAATTGGGTGGTCAAGTTTTGAAGCTTAGACGCCTTGACAACTTTGGCACCCTCATGTGTCAGCTAGAGGATATCGCATGCTTCCTTAAAATAGTGCATGTCATGATGTGTCAAAACTCGTTAGGGGTGATGGCTCCAGAAATAGCACTAAGGTCGCTGGAGTTAAAGGTACACCACTTAATCTCATCATTAGTACAAGAGGCGACATGTTTAGGACTCTCAACATTATCCACACTGATTGTGGGTGGGCCCACTCTCTTTCACATAATAACCAAAACCTCTCATCTTTGGCTTTTAAAGAGGATCTCATTCGGGATTTCTAATAGACATAGTTCGATCCATAAAAAATTACCATCCTATTATATAAGTTATCTATCAGAAAATTTGCGATTTTTCAAAAAACAAATATCACAAAAAAAAATGCGAAAAATCAGGATCTCACGATAATTTGGTGAAACCCACTCTGGTGCAATGATCCAATGGCATTAACTTATTAAATTTAAATGACAACTCACACCAATTTTTAAATTTTTTTTACGCTAGAACATGCAACTAGGTGATTATTGAGAAAAATAGTAAAATATGCATTCAAACCACAAAATGAAGCTTTTAGGAAAAATCCCTTTTGGGCAAAACCTTTTATTCACTTTATAAAATTTACATGTCACAACTTACAAATTTTATTAATGAATATACACCGTTTCAACGAATCTCCCGTAGGTGACCTTCATCTTCAGCAAATATGATCCTCACAAGAATCACCCAACCGCAGTTTTCCTTCAGCAATGATTCTCGCAAGAATCACAAGATCAGCAGTGGAGATGCTTTCTCCACAAGATATAATTCCATTATGAAATTACATGAGGGTTTCAAAGTGGATTGACAACTATATATTGGGGGTGATGTGTGTGAAAAAAAGATGTTTTTACTTTATAAAATATGAGACCTTTTGCAATAGTCCTGTAAAAATTGAAATTGTAAAAGTCTTCTAAAAATCCTTCACGAAGAAGGTATTTATAGTAAAACATGAAAATCAAGGCGGTGCCGGTCGTTTGAATGAGTTTGATGCTCGTTCGAATGAGATTAACTCTTTGTTAGAATGAAAATAAGTTTCGTTTGAATGACAAGCCCTTCTTTCTTATATGTGAACCTTCTAACGACTTGAAATAGTACGCCCTTGAATGATGTTCTTTTGAAGTAGACTTCTAACGACCCTTCAAACGAGAATGCCCTTTCGTTCGAACAAGACTACCATTTTGTTTGAACGACTCTGGTGAAAAATTGAAATATTTTTAAGTCCAAAAATGCCTCATTAATAAATCAAATAAAATAAAAACAACCCCCAATAAAATTATAAATAAACTGCGAACTCCAAACAGAAATGATACCATTATTAAGTGAAGTAGAGGATCACACTGAAAATGTGTGTGACGCGAGTTGAAGATGTAGTAGTACACATAGAGGATTCACGTTGAAGTTACTGTTTGAATCTTTAACACTTTATAATGATCGTGATGACATGATGCAGAGTAACGTGAGATGCCATAAAGTATGTAACCTGGATACTAGGGGTAATGTCTGAAATGTTGTCCTACACATGTGCCTTATTTTAATATGAAACGTCAATCCATGAAGTATTTTTCAAATTCTAATATATGCCGTTAAGATGTATGTTAGAGAGCCTCATTGTCATACTAACATTTACACTCTCCCAGGCCTTTAAATGGGCCAGGTTTAGTAATATTTCCATACAATATTTATTCAATATAACATTGTTATACTAAAGACATATTTTCATATCATATTGATATGAACTTCAATAATTTTAGTGCATTACTTTTTTTTATACATCGAAAATGGAGAAAAAAATATAATTAGAATAAGAATGTTTTTTGTTTTTTATTTTTATTGCTTTTGTTTCTTCTTTTCTCTATGGTTTTATTGAACTTTGAATGGACTTAAAAGGTGTACTAGTAAATGACTTTTAGATATTTTTTCCAGGGTTTCTTTGGGTGTGGAGGTTAGGTTAATATGCTACTTTCTTTTATAATATATTTTATTATTAGAGTTATAGAATTGTTAAAGTGCATATATGTAAATTGGCTAAAGTTTATATATATTATTTGAGTTCTTTTATAATCCCCGTTTAAGGAATGCTTCTCGCATTAGATCAATATGTTTTGAGTACTATGCATATACGGAAAATTCAATGGATTGTGATCTTCTAATTTTACTGACCGATTAATTTTCTTCATTTTATCCAATTTCGTTGTAGTTCATATTTTTTTTAAGTTCTAGTGTTGAGTTTTTGGGATTGCTTATGTTGGAGATCTAGGGTTAAACACAAATGGAATTGCGAAGATTACCATTGAAGTCCATTCTCAATTTTAAATGAATATAACTTTATCATCTTGACCGCTTCAATAACTTTGAGATTTAAAAAGCATTTTCAGAGTTAGGGGTAAACCTTTTCATATTAAGAATTCCTCGGATTAGCAATTTGAATTTGGAATATTGATTTCACATGTGTGGTTTTATGAAATAAAGTTTATGGTTAACATATTGATAGCGCATGATCTTATGGGATTGATTTGTGTTGTCATTGGAACATAAGATTTTCATTAGGTATTCTGTTCTAAAACAAGTCGAGTGTTAAATAAATTTTGTTTTCTTATGTAAAACATATGACGAGATATCATTTGGGATTCCATGTTTCAATTATTAAATGGGTTTCAAATAAAGTTATTGGTAGTGTATTATTGTTACCTGTTTAGGGTTTTTTCTTCGTATTAATTGCGAGATTACTTTTCCTTTATGTTATTATATAATCTCAATTCAATTTTGTTGTTTCGATTAGTTATGTTTTTTATGAGGTAATAGGTATGAAACAATATTTTTACATCTCTGGCTCTCTAAACTTGTATAAAATAATTGTTGTTAATATTTTCATTTTGTATGTCACATTTGGTAGATGAATATGGGCACACAATTTAGTGTATATATATTTGCTTTTAATAACAAGGATTATGGCAAAACTATCTCCAATTTAGCTCACTATTAGTTAGGTAAAAGGCATCTCTTATAATAAAATTGCCTTTTGTGTTGTGATATTTTTGTGTCCAATAACTAATTAAATATGTATGTATGCCCATTTATATGATTACATAATTGGTTCTCTATATTTATGCACTTTATTTTTAGGTAATATATGACTAAATGATTTGGTGTCGTGGTTTTCTACTTTAATTGTAATTAAACTATGTTGGACGTTATCGGTTTAGCTTTAATTATAAAAATAAACGAATATAATTTTAGTTGAGATGATAATATGTCAGGAATCCTTTTTATGAACCAAATACAACGATGATTATGCATAGCGACCATGCATCACATGAGTTTACATTTAGTATAACTCTATTTTGATATATATACAATTCCAATTAAACCCACTTCATATATATACATCCACAATTGATAAACTGACATATTTATATAGCTAAACAATCTACACAACCAAATGTGCCCAATCTTAAAACTTAAAAGGCATATATATGTTTCAAATTAGGTCAACATCAACCATAGAACCCGAAATACAAATCATGAGTCTAAACCTTCTTTCACCAGGTAACATTATGAACACATCCTTAAACTTTGAAAAATCATTAAAAAAAACACAAAATTAAATAGAGAAACTAAAATGAATTGGAAAGCCCTAAACTTAATAACTTCCTTGAGGAGTGAAAATGTAGGTAGAAGAGAGTCACGAGAGAGATAAAAAAAACTGATAAAATGGGAAAGCCCTAATTCCTCGATCGTGGTGTATCCAGGGCATATAAACAAAGTTAGCGATTTAAAATCAAAATCAATATTTACTCATATTCAGAAGCAACAATAGTTAAAAAGATATTACAAAAAAAACATCACTTTAGATAAGTAAAGAGAGATATATTTTCAGGGTAAATAGAGCATGGGTATTTATTCTTGGAGTGGTGAAATGGTGGAGTGGTGGAGGACGATCGATTTTATATCGAAATCTAGATACATCCCACGATTGAGGAAAATGATTAGCCTGAGGATTTTTTAATACTTTTTTGAGTGAATGGACCCCACTTTCCCCCCGTTCCCCCTCATTTTCGCACGCTTTTACCAAATAAAAGCCACATAAAAACTCTAAATATCTTTTATTGCGATTATAAAAAAAATCAATGACATCGCAAAATTGAGAAAAAAAAGCCTTATCAATTATTAACCAAGATAAATATGGACAAGTGTGGAGCATATATCTCATTCTCTAATTAAGTGACATATATATTTTTTAAACTATAATTGAAATTATGTTTTCTTATAGTGTATATTGGAAATTTTGGGGACTATCTTACGGATGGATGTAATATTTAGTGTTTGTGAAATTCATGCCTATCCAAAACATTAGTTTACTCTTGATATGTTTTTATGTTAATGTTTAATAGAGACATGTAATGGAGACATCATTTCAATAAAATACTAATGCATGAATGATAGGAAATAATTAACTTATCAACATAAAAAATCCACACAACTTGTAATACCGGTGCCCAATATTTAATTATTTTTCCCACGTCAGTTATAGTAATACGGAAACCTTTGGGAACTAGATCATTATTATTGGGTCTGTGTTTGTAATTGACTGTTCTTAGAGTATTTGTGGTAGCTGTGGAAGTTTTGGGATGAAAATTAGAAAATTGAGGATCAAACGAGCTAAGGGTCGTTCAAACAAAATTGTTGTTTCGTTCAAACGAAGATAGGTGGTTTGAACGAGAAGTGCAAGTTATTCGAAGGTCGTTCGAAGTGGATATCGAACGAGGGTCAAACGAGACCCCACTATTAGAATTCATTATAAGGTCGTTCGATGGTCGTTCGAATGAGGTCCCTTTCTTGTTTGAATTAGGAATCTTTTTCGTTCGAACGAGGTTGCCCAGAAATTTCAAGTCGGGTTGTCCTTGTGTGTTGTCATATTTTGGATCGTTGGATCGATGATGTGTCGAGTTCTGATGAACCCAAATTGGGAAAAATGGGATTTTAAAATTTTGAGGTGTTTTATAAGGGTTTATTTGGGTTATTTGTGGGTCATTTTGAGTGTGAAGAAGAGAGAGATTGGGGGATGGGTCTTCCACCACTTTTTGCATTTTCCCTTCTTCCACTACCATAAATTACCATGCCACCAACATGTATCCACCTTATACCACTATATTTTAGATGTAGTTCACCATATTTAATCCCAATACACCCATTTCCACCATTGTTGGACAAATTTACTAATTTTGGAGGTGTTGTTGGGGGGGGGGGGGGGGGGGGGGGGTTAGAGAAGACAAAGATGGAAGATTTATGGAGATTGAAGGGGGTATTGCTTAGAGTTTTTATGGAGGCAAGATTTATGGAGATGGGCAACCTCCTTAAGGCCACGTTAGGAGGTGGGGGTTTCCATCATCTTCTTCCTCATCCACAATTTTTGGAGCTACTTTTGAGGTGTGATAACTCTACTCTTATTTTAAGACTCTATTTTGCATATTAGTAGTCTTGTAGGTTGAATTGAAGAGTAGGATGCATTATGATATAAGAATGACATTTCTTTTGGTTTGTAAAAAATAGTTTTACAAAATGGGTTTCAATAGTTTTAAGTAAATTGATACATTTTAAGAAAACTTGGCATTAAACATTATTATAGAATAAAAATGTTGAAAAAATGCTCATTTTGTGGGAAACAATTTGTGAATAAATGTTTCAAAGTTTTCTTGTGAAAAATTGAGATTTTATAAAATTAGACAATTGTTGTAGTATTGAAGAATAATAAAGCCCTTTAGTCTTGAAAAATGTATTTTGCAAGTATTTTTTAATTCCTAGAGCAAATTGCATGTTAGACCCATTTGATAGGATTTTTGGACTTAAAATCCATCTTCTCATGCTTGTAAACTTGTAGTATTTTAAAGTTGAACATATAAATAAGTCTAATGGGGGTTTTATTGCGTTTAAACATGAAATATAATGAAAGTAAAATTTTAAGCTCTTAAGGTGTGTGAAAATGGTGTTGAAAATGTGAGAAGTGTAAGATTTCAAGACTACATGAATTAATAAAGAAAATTGTATTTTTCTTATAGAGTAGTCTTAGATGTTCAATGAATTATTGAAAAAAAAAATTAATGAAATAAATAAGTTTCCAACTTGATAAAAATGTTACTCCAAAATGCTAAGAATATGTTAATATGTTAAAAAAACACTTAAGAAGTTAGTGTGGGTAACTTAATGGTGTTTTGGAAAACAAGACTTGTGAAAAATGGAGGAAAAGACCAGTTTGGAAACAAATGGGTAAAATGATAATTTTACGTATAGCGAAGAATTTTTTATGAAATAAAATATTGGAAAATCTTATTCACAAAATGGACCTAAATGAACATGATTTTGGAATAAAATCACTGTTAGGGTAAAAAGGAGAAGAATGATGATTTTTAAAGTGTAACGCAAGTATGGGTGAAGCCCAAGTTCTTGACTTCGGTCGAAAAAAGAAAAAGAGGAAATAATGTGGCACTTACAAAATTTTAAAATAACATTAATAAGGATTCAGATGATACCAGGAATAATTGAGAAAGGTCGGAGCCCTGGGGTGAAAGATCTAAAATCACTGACCAGAGAATATGGTAACATAGCCAACGTTGTGGAGCGCATTAAAGTATGCGAATATTAAAAGATTTCGAAGAAAAAGATAATGAAAATGGAATATATCAAGAAATGGGTTGTGTCGTGAATATATAAAAATCCAACCTAACTAGAATGAATTAATAAATATTCCAGAAAAAGGTAAAATGGACAAGTAATGTGAAAATTGATTAATGTGCGTATGGTAAAGGAATGGTAAAGTGAAGTGATTATATGGGTGGTTAATTCACCTAAGGATGTTTGACACATAATTAATACAATGGTGTATTTAAGAAAGGTTTTCAAAGGAAAAATAAGTATTTCCCAACACAATAATTGCGTGTGCTGAAAGGGTGATTTTCAATAAAAATATTAACGTGGATTGGTACAAATAAAGTGGGTAATTTCGATGAGAGAAATGATTTTCCTTAAACAAAGTGTATTTGTTTAAAGTATTTAACCGGGTATGTTAAATTATGGAATGCATGTTAAGTTAAGAAAAATGGAACAATTTATAAGATTAAGGTGAATTAATCGGGGTAAACAACATTTTTGGAATAAAACGGTTTCATGCACATAAGTGTAAATATATAAGGTAGTTGCATGTGCACGTAAATATTAGGTGTTAGAGTCTTCTTTCTGTCGTTCGATTCTATACTGCATTCTTGTATTTTGCAGGTCTCATTCCTTCATCTTTGTTACGACAGGTTGGGTGCAGTTCCGTATTTTGAGAGCGTTATATAAGTAAGTATTCTTCTTATTTTATATTAGTAGCTCTGTATGCTTGAATTTCGAGGATGCTGCCCATGGGTTCCTCGCGTATTTTGATTTAAAATGGAAGTCGCATCTTCAACAAGTGAAATGTTAATTAAATAAAAATGTACTAGTAATATTATATGTGTTGTTTCACTACACTTCACACCTAACGCACGGGTTGACCACGGGACCCATAAATATGGGTCAGGGCATTAAAAATGGTATCAGGGCTCTACGTTGAAGGTTCCTTTCGGAAGTAACGTGGTGAGGTTGGTATTGGATCTTTTGACGTCAATGTTAATTTTGGGTTGGTCACGCTAGATTGGTGATGGTTTGAGTTCGTATTATCGGCGGTAAAGTCAAAGAGATGTGTTCGTTGTCGAATGGAATGAGACCAAGTTAGTTATCGTTAATTGCTTTTGCACTTTCAATTAGACATGTTAGTGATTTGTGAGTGCCTGTGAAAACTAAAAGAGGTACAACACAGATTTTGTGTGAGGTGATGGCGTATCAACCATTGATGACGTGAGAGGCCAAATAAGATGCTAAAAATGATTGAAGACGTCCATTGAACTAAAAACATGAATTTTATAAAGCCAATGGAGGAGATTAGGTGACTACAATTTTATTACTAAGAATTTTTTGTTGTGATACAGATGTATTAAGTTCCAAGGTGTGGTACTTTCAGATAGATAATGATGATGATGATGATATAATTAGATGAACTCGATCCTTAGGGATGTGTACTCGGTTTGAGTTGGTAGATTCATACTATGGTAAGTAAGTATCTTAGTGACCGTTGATCGAAATTTGTACCTCACAATGTATGATGAAAGTTAGGGAAAATTGTGGAAAGTATGTTATGTATGCAATAATAATGATCGAGGAGACTTAGGAGTAAACATTAGATAGTCTTCCATGTCGGGGTTTTAGAAACTATGACGCAATTGAGGAATATGATCATTAGTGATGTCAGTGATACTGACCTAGAGGTTTATAGGTTATAGGCAACGCCATGTATCCTTTCAGAACCCTTATTAGTGTCAGTCCATGATTTGGTGCGTGGCTTATGGCCACAACCGTTTGTAAGAAGGATAAGATTTTTATTTAAGTGTCAGGGCTTATTTTAGTAGCTTAATTATTGTCTAGATGCGAGCTAATGCCAGCATAAATGTGGTTTATAGTTATCTTGGAGTGTTCGTAGGATAAATTATGTTTGACGTCTTAAGGTGTTAGATGGTTAAGTTGTGCCATATATAGAAGCTCTTAGACTGATGTCTTTGCAAGAACCTAGTAATCACGATGTGCGTATTGAGAAATTTATAGAGCGCACATTTGGTGACAATTATGTTCAACACAAATGAATAAGAAAAGGTAATCACCAAAGAAAATGAAGAATGTAAAGAACGTGAATCACACGACACAATATTTACGTGGTTCAGCAAGAATGCCTACGTCCACGGTGGTGCTCTCAATATTATTTCTCTTTACTCCGGGGAGTGTTTTATAGGAAATACAATATGTGCCTTTTGCCCCGGGCTTAGGGATTGTTAAATACAGGTTTATTTTCGGGGAGTGTGGGTGTTGGACTCCCCCACGCTAATCAACAATTCCTATAACATCTCCTTACGATATTTTAGGAATAGACTAAGTCATAACTGAGTGTTTTGAGATGGTGGGCTCCCAGACTTTGGGCCGTTCTTGATGGGCTACTCATCTTGGGATAGAATAACAAATTGAGGTACCCACAATTGCCCCTAAAGTTGTTGCGCCACAATTTGGGCTCAATAATTTTAAATGATTTGTCATAATGGTGTTTTTGTAAGTTGTGCAACACTTTCCAAGATTGAAACGCTTCTTGTGAACTGATTTAGGCGGCAGCCCGCTTCGTTTCTTGTGCGCTATGATTGAAAACGTTTAAAAATCCTTCGGAGCAGTATTTCCTTGCTGTCCTTTTAATTTTCTTCATATCTTCTAACCTTCTTCAAGCTCCCGCTGTTGCGCTTCTCATTCTCAAGTTTTCATCTTTCAACTTCACTGTTCTTCATCGTCTTTGCGTGTTACTTTGCATCGTCCCAAGCTAAGTTTTCACTTCGTAAGTCCCTCTTGCTCTTCTCTTTGCTTTTTCTGTTGACAATTCTTCGCATTTGTAGTTGGGGTTTGTAAATGGCGAAAATAGGAAATAGATCGGTAACTGAATTTAGGAAGTATTATAACATCCCAGATTGGGTAGACATTGAGTGTGCCCCTGTCCCTAAAAATGTTAGAGAAATAAAGGATGCTCACTAGATTCACGTTCTCTTATTGTCCCAAAGGAGCCTTACTTTCCCTCCAAGCAATTTATTTTTGCACTTCTTTGGTTATTTCAATATTTTCCCTGCACAGTGTTCGCTAAATGTCTGCAAGATTGTTAATGATGTCCATAGAATAAATCAACTCTATGGCACCACTCTAGGGCTTGCTGAGATTTTCTTTTGTTATTATTTCTCGCGAAGAAGTTCTGGTCTTCTTTACCTCAAGGCCAGGAGTCCTAATAGGGTATTGGTAGTAAATCTACCTGATTCCTATAAGGATTACTGGCAAGAGGTTTTTTTTGCTAGAAATTAGTAATTTCCTCCCCATACTAAGGGGTTGAGGTCAGGTTCATGGTTCCCTTTTATGGGGAGGAGTTCATTGGTAGGATTAATTTTTGCTCTACTATTCGATCTTCTTGTTAATGTATGATTTCTCTGATATTCTTTTCTCTTTCCTTTCAGTGAGGACAAATAAGTTGGAACCTGCTATTAGCAAGGTTCGAGCTGCTGAGTTGGTCAAGGACTGGAATATTAGGGATCTCTCGGCTGACGGTGAACATCCTCGATCAATGACTTTCATCTTGGAGTATAATAATGTTAGGTCTAGCTTTATTACGTGACCTATAGACAACATCCCTGAGTTAGACACACTGAAGAAGTTGCTGCAGATCCTATCCAATTGGACGAGGAAGAGAGCAGCTCTGGTGAGGATAACAGAGGTAATAACGGGGATGGTGCTGAAGGTGGTTCCAGTAAGGAGAGCTCTAGTGGTGAAGAACCTTCCATCTCGGAAGAGGTTTCAGAAGCTCGAGAGTCTTTAAGTGAATCTAACAGTTCCAGCGAAGAGGATATGGCTCCTCCCAGGAAGAATATAATTCGGGATAATGATGATGATGATGTGATTCTTTCTCGGCGATCGAAGAAGCAGAAGTCTGGTAGTGGGGAAGTTGCCACTAGTTCTCAGCCTGCTGCTAACGAGCAAGAAAAGAAGAGGAGGTAGGAAGATCAGTTGAGAGAGAGAGAGAGAGAGAGAGAGAGAGAGAGAGTGAAAGGGAAGAGGAGAAGAAGAAGGTGGAAGAGAGGAAGAAGATGGAGGAGAGGAGAAGGGATGAGAGGGAGAAGAAGGAGAGGGAAAAGGAGATAGAAGATGAGGACGAAGGTAGGCAAGCTCTATTACTTGTGTCTGCATTGCCCGAGGGGGCCTCTGTTGCCATCTCTCCTCAGTTGGCTCCTGCATTGCTCGAGAGAGCAATTTTGCTAGCAGATCGTCAGAAGGCAATGGGAACCGACCAGTTAGCCCTGCAGGCGAGTCAGAGGCTAGCCTTGGTAAGTATATTTTTGCTTCCAATGCTTGTGATATTATATTCAATGCTTCTCTTTCTCAATGTTCTCACTTTTTTTACAGTCCGTGACTGACTTCGTCGTCCTCTACCGCACCTGCGACGAGCTAATGAATAGGAATGTACATTTAGAGAAGAAGAATACTAAGCTGAAGGGGAAAGGTGTCGAACTGGAGGCCAGTTTGAAGACTGCTACTGACGCTCAACGGTCTTTCGATCTTTCCCTCACCAAAGCCAATTGGGTGAAGGAGGCGGTGGTCAAAGAGCTCAGAGAGGTGGGGCAGTCTTATGACCTGGTCTGTACGAGCAAGTTAGCAGTGGTGGAGGAGAACAGGGTGCTGGCAGAGAAGGTGAAGAAGGAGGAGGAGAGATCGTACAATGCTGGGTGGGCTACTGCGTATGAGGATGCTGAGGTTCGGATAGGCTACATCAGTCAACTGAACTTCAAGAAGGGATAGAACAAGGCTCTTTTGGCTACTGGAGTGGATATTGACTCTCCACTATTCGATGAGCATGATCTAGGCCCGAAGCCTACTGTGGATGAGGTACTTGCCCCAACCATTGATGGTAGTGTCCCTGTGTCTCATACCATTCCCGTTGATATTCCTGTTTAGGGAACAGTAATTGCTTCATCAGAGGGAGGTGCTCCTGTTACTTTTAACAAGGGGAAGCAACCAACGACCTCAGAACCAACTGAGGTTGTTAGCTAGCCTATTCTGAGGAATTATTTTGTATTTTTTCTTTGTTTGTACTTGTTCTTTTTTTATCACTGATGTACTTGGAAATTTCTATTTTAATGAAATGAAATCCTTTCCCTTTCTACCTGCTGATTTCTCTGCTCTTTAATTCTTTTTACGGCTTATAGTTGATTGATGTGGATGGATATATACCTGCTACCTCTCAATTGGGAAGGATCCTCGGTCCTAATGCAAGCACTCAAGTTTTCCAAGTCTTTGTAAGGATTTTTAAGTCTCCCATGTCGAGGAATAAGAGCTTCAAAGACCAGTTTGAGCTCATCACCAAACTGAAGGATAGACTTCGGGAGATGGAAGAAGCTGGTGCCTCTGTCCAAGAAGAAGTGAACACTCTGAGAGCTAAACTTGTGGATCCCTAAGAAATTAATCAAGTTGGAGAAGTTCTTTAATAGGAGAATGAGACTATGAGGAGGGAGGTGTCGCAACTCAGGGATCATGCACCGAGCATCACACCTCAAGTTTTGCGAGGTTCCTCTTCATCGGCTGGTCCACGAGATGGCATATGGTCGAGCGCCACCCCTCAAGTTTTACGAGATTCTACCTCATCGGTTGGTCCACGAGATAGAAGAGATGTAAGGGTTCCAGCTAGGGAGATGGATGAGCTTCGAGAAGATGTTCATCAATCGTACGTGATTGATGCTGGGCTTTAAAGAGATGTCACGCGGTTGAGGCATCGGTTCAAGAAAGGACCTCGGCGAGTGTGGGCTGATGGTTATGACCAGGGTTGAACAGATGCTTAGACGAGGTTGATAGAGTTTGAAGAGATATCCTTTATTAGGGGATGGTTGAGCACCCTTAGGGAGCTGCAGGTCCCCAGAAACTCAGTACTCTGGTATCGTCATGAGATCTCTCCTGCAACTCTGAGGCCTAATACTTTCAGGAGGGACGATAGTGGGTCCCTATAGATGCTATCCCCAGACAGCTATTAGAGTCAGATGCGAATGAAGTTGAGGAAGAGTTAGCTCCTCATCCAGACGACGGCCGAAGATCGCAACTGGCTGATTATCTTACTCAGAGGCCTAATCCTTATTAAGATTTTCTGAATTCAATGTAAATTTTTGTAAATGTAACGAAGTAATAAAATATTTATGTTTTGGGCATTTTTTCGACTAAACATGTATTGTGTATTTTTTACTTCATTAATTTCTCGTTTGATTATCTTGGGCTCTTCGTAGCCGACTAGATTTGATATGGGTAGAGTTGTTTTTTTCGTGTGAGTATCCTACCAGTCCAGTACGCTTATGAGATACCATTCTGCCACACTTTACCTTTTAGGTCATGTCATCGCACTCCCTTAGGCTTAAGTGTGGCAATGGCGAGGACACACCTGGTGTTGGATGTTCTATCCGATCAGGGTTTCTGAGCCAAACAATATTTGGTGACCAATTCAATTTGTTCGAACTGCCTAAGGGTCCCCTGTAGGGCTTCATATATTGTCAGGGGCAATGTGATAACGAAACTTTTGCGTATGGGTCGTTGTTGTTGAAAGCCAAGTTAGTCAAAAATCCTCAAATACCTATAAAATTAATAAACTCAAATGTAGAGTGGTAAGTAAGGATGTCAATCCACTTTCTAGGGGGTAAAGCAAATGGAACAAATTCAATTGTAATTCACTTTTTATTTTATTTTTGTGCTTTTTCACTTTTCTAATTTTTTTTAGCTTTTTCAATATTAAAACAATAGGGTGAGATGAGGTCTAAACTGAACTAAACTAAAGTGTGAGATGAAAACTAACTAGAAATTGACTAAAATAAAAATTAAGGTCTAAACTAAAAATAAGAGATAAAGTGAGGCAAATAATTGTGAGAACAATTAAGGAATGGGATTACACCACAAATTTTAGTTATTCTAATTAATTAATTTAATTATTTGAATTCTCCTAAATTAATATCAAAATTACAAACCAACTCTCGTTGCAAGTGTAATTATAATAGTAATCTTTTAGAAAGTTAATTTTAATACCCCAAAACTCTAGAAAAATAGATCCATACTCCTTTTAATTAATCACCCGTTAGGATCGATCAATTAGAATTTATGTCAATCTTATAAAATAAATTTAGAGTTGAAATTCAAGTTATAATACCCCACTTAAAAAAACCCTATCTCTAGTTCGAATCTAAAATGGGTATTATCACTAGAATTTCGGTTTTCTCTCGAAAATCATTTACCCTCTCTCGAGGCGTAAATCTAAGGGTGAGGGATCAAAATTAACATTCAAAGGGACTTTTCAAGTAATTAAACTAATTAAAATAAAATAACATCAAATAAGGGTTTTACCCCACCCCTTGAAAGGGGATTTAGCCTTACATGATATGAAACATGACAAATTAATAATCAAAGGCATAAACAAATAAAATAGAAGGGTAAGAGGACAAATCTTCAAACAAGTCTCCTTGATTTGCAAAACTGAACTCTAATCCTCCATTGAAATTGAGCAACATCCATTCCAAATGAGCTTTCCACAATATTCGATTACATACAAACACTCATTTGAATCACTCAACAATTAATTTTTCACAAATATCTAAAAAAATAAAAAGAATAAAGTAAAAATATTTACAAAGGATAATTTTCTCTACAATTCTCTCTCTAGAATTTTCCTATCTCTAAGCTTAGATGACTTCAAATGGCCTTGAGGTCTTCTTTTATATGCAATTAGAGCTAAGGGGTTAAATTGGTAAAATAAGGATGTGCACATGAGCGGTGTGAGGTATGAGGATATATGGGTGAGGGTAAATTTATGAATTTAATGGAGGGTGCATGTGGATGGTGAGGTTATGAGAAAGTGGGGATAAGGGAATAAAATCAGATATTGTTATGGGGGTATTTTTGGGTATTGGGTAAAAGAATAGGTTGGAGGGTAATAAGGAAAAAATGGTTTAAGTGGGTTATTTGGCTTTGGTTTTGGTTTTGGTTTTGGTTTGTGACAGCACACGATTTTGGCATATATGTTGAAATGGGTTTTGGGTTTTTGTTGAAAAAGGGTTTGGATGCTGGTTGGATTGAAATGGGTATTTGGGTTTTTGAATTGGGTTTGGGGGTTGGATAAATGGTGGTAGCAGGTAGGAGAGGTGGCAAAGCCGGACAGAGGTTGGAGGTTGCCGGCGGGTCGCTAGAGGGAGAGGGGACGCGCCGGGGCAGCGCTGGCAGGTGGCGCCGGTAGGTGAGAGAGAGGAGAGTGCGCTGCGGTTAGTCTGCCGGGGGGAGTATTGCCGGAGATGGGTCTGTCCGGTGACTGGGGTCGCAGGTGGCGGGTCGGAACGCCGCCGGTGGCAGCGGGTTCAGGCGAGGTCGACGCCGCCGGAGGTAGGGCTCGCAGGCGAGGGGGAAATCGGATTTGGGGCAGGAGGGCTCGGGTTGGATATCAGCCCGGGTAGGTTGAGATGGGGGTGAGGCAGGTGGGTGGTTTGATGGTTAAGGTGATGGGGTAGGGTTTGGGATGGTTGGTGTTTGGATGGTGTGAGTGGAGGTGTGTAGCTATGGAGGAAAGAAAGGAGAGAGAAAGTGGTTGGGTGAAAGGAAGAAGATGGGTTGGGTAAGGGTTGGGTGAGTGTGAGGTGTATGGTGTTAAGGTGAAGATGAGGAGGTGTTTATGTGTATAAGGGTGTGTTTGGAAGTTAGTGTGTGGTGTGTGTGTGTTTAATAGGACCCCCTAAAAAATATAAACTAAAACTAAAATTAAAGTAATCTAATTTAAAAATTAAATTAAACTAAAAATAAAAAGTAAAATAAAATAGACACGACACACTAAACAAACTCTAAAAAAAATTAAACACAACTAAAATAAAAACTAAGAATAAAAACTAATAACTAAAAAAAATAATTAATAACTATTTAAAAATATAAATTCCTATAAAATAAAAGACACAAAAATAAAAAAAGATAAATTTAAAAAGAAATAGAAATAGAAATAGAAATCTATAAGACTAAAAACTAAAAGTCTAAAAAAATAAAATCTAATAAATCTAAAAATAAATGAAATCTTAAAAAAAAATTAATTCTAATAAAATAAAATTAATAAAAAAAGAAAGATAAAATATAAAAATAGTAAATAAAACCTAAAATTCTAAATAATTCTAATATAAAATCTAAAAAATAAAACGACACTAAATAAAAATTTAAAAAAATTAAAATAAAATAAAAAAGGATCAAATCAACACACACGGGGCTTGGGTGACAGTTTAGGGATAAGTTTAGGATACGCTAGGGTACGAGACAAGGGTATTAGCTACATTCTAACTGCAATTGTCCTCTAAATGTAGCTTTTGATACCGTAACTGCAGTTAAGCCTGCATGATAAACATTTAAGCACATAAGACCCATATTGTCGAGAATTAGCAACTAAAATACATCTATTCGGGGTATAAATTGTACAGTTTTGGGTACTTATCACAATGCAAAGAGGTTGCTCGTGTTTCATAATGAAAACCTGAGGAGGGTGACTCCCTGATTTTATATATCGAGCAATGTGCATGTCTCTTGGAAAAAGTGTGCAAATTATAAAGTCCACAAAACAAAATTAATACTTCATAGAATGCCACTGTCGAACAATATTTTATTAAAAATAAAACAAATGAGTTGCCAATTCCAATAATGTGATAAAAGATGAATGAAAAAACTAGAAGTAGAATTTTTCCAGGTTGGTTGTGTTCTAAGCCCGAGGTATCTCCCTACCCTCCAGTGTTTCTAAATGATAGGCTCCTTGAAGGTCATCTCTCATCACCTTGAATGGTCCCTCCCAGTTTGGACCTAACTTGCCATCAGATGGTTTTACTGCGCTGTTAAGGACTTAGTCTCCAACCTAGAATGCTCTTGGATTGCCCTCCTTGTTATAGTGCCTTGCGAGCTATTGCTGATAGCTCGCTAGTCTTACTAGGGCTAGCTCTCTGCATTCGTCAGCTAGGTTAAGTCTAGCGAGTAATACTGCATCATTCTGGCCCTGGTCGACCAGGGTGGACTTCATGGTTGGGAGGGGATGATCGCTTCCATGCTATATGTTAGTGCGAATGGGGTTTCACTAGTTGCTCACCGTGGGGTAGTGCGGTAGGCCCACAGGATATGTGGAAGCTCGCTCACCCATGTGCTTTTGGCTCGCTCTAATCGTTTCTTCAATCCACCGATCACTATTTTGTTGGAAGCTTCAGCTTGGCCGTTGTTCTAGGGGTAGGCTACCGAGAAAAAATGGTGCCTAATCCCGTGGTCGTTACAAAAACTCTGGAAGGGGCTGCTCTCGAACTGCGTTCCGTTGTTACTGATGATGGTTCTGGGGATCCCAAAGCGGGTAATTACGTTCTTCCATACGAATCTCGTCATATCTGCATCTCTGATGTTAGCCAGCGGCTCTGACTCAGTCCATTTGGTGAAGTAGTCTGTCGCGACTAACAGATACTTGCGATTGTCGGTAGCGGTAGGAAGAGGGCCCACGATATCCATTCCCCATTGGGCAAAAGGCCAAGGGCTGGTAAGTGATCTTAGGTCGCTGGCAGGTTGGTGGACAATACGAGCATGTAGTTGACATTTTTCGCACTTTCGAGCATATACTCCAGAATCTCTCTGCACGTATGGCCACCAGTAGTCTTCCTTCATTGAATGAAAATCTAGCGATCTCCCTCCAATATGGCTCTCGCAGATTCCTTCGTGGAGCTCGCGCAACACTTGCTCGACGTCCTTTGGGTGAACACATTGGAGGTAAGGTTCAGTGAATGATCTCTTATACTGCTTGCCCTTAGGAGATAAGTGAAAGTGGGCAGATTTGACTCTTATCTGATGAGTGACCTTCTTATCGTCTGGTAGTGCGCCATGTTTCAAATAGTTCCTCAGGGGGTCCATCCAACTGGGTGCTGATTCAATCTGGAGAATCTGGCCCATGTTTGGCATCTCTTCGCTCTGGATGATGTTCGGCTGGGCGAGGAAGTCTATAGGTATTGTTCTCTTTAAGTCAGAGTCGATTGCTGAACTCAAGGCTGCTAGGGCATCGACATGACTATTTTGTCCTCTGAGAAACTGTTGGACACTAACTTCCTTAAAGTTGGACATTAATTCTTTTGCTATAGTGAGGTAGGCCGCCATTCTTTTGTCCCTCACATTGAAGTCCCCACTTATCTGATTGGAAACCAATTGTGAGTCACCGAACACCTATAGCCATTTTGCACCCAATGCTTGTGCCTTCTACAGGCCTGCTATTAAAGCCTCGTATTCCACCTCGTTATTGGAGGCTTCAAATCCAAGTCTGATACCCAGCTTGAGAATTGTGCCCTCTGGGGTAACGAGCATAATGCCTACTCCTGCCCCCTTTGAGTTGGAGGCTCCATCAATAACTAGTCGCCAGACACCTCTTATTGAGTGATCTTCCCTCTGATCCATGGACTAAGGTTGGTCGCACTTCTGTTCGCCTGTGAACTCTGTGATGAAGTCAGCGAGGACCTGCCCCTTGATTTCATTCCTTGGTTAAAATTGGATGTCAAATCGTTCGAGCTCGACTGACCATTTTGATAGTCTGCCAAACAAATCCGCTTTCCGCAGTACTACTTTAAGGGGGTGTGACGTGAGGACAATGATAGAATGAGCTTCGAAGTAGTGCTTCAGTTTCCTCGATGCTACCACTAGTGCGAAGGCGAGCTTCTACAGTGGTAGGTATTGTTGCTCGGCGTCCAATAGGTCCTTGCTCGCATAGTAGACTGGGTGCTGGATTCCTATTTTTTCGCATACCGGTGCAGAGCTGACAATGTGGATGGAAACATCAAGGTATAGGTACAGGGAATCGTTCTCTTGAGCTATCACAGGCAAAGGTGGTGTGCTGAGATAAGATTTGAGCTCATCTAATGCTTTCGATTAATCTTGATTCCATTCCACTATTTTGCTCTTCTTTAATAGCTGGAAGAATGGCTGGAACTTTTCAAATGACTTCGAGATGAATCGATTTAAGGCGGCGAGCATGCCCATGAGTTTTTGTACATCTCTTATTGTGCGGGGAGGCTGTACCTTATTGATTGCATCAATACGGTCCGGGTTCGCTTTAATGACTCTCTTGCTAACCAAGTACCTGAGAAATTTTCCTGACTGGACACCGAAGGAACATTTGCTCGCGTTGAGTTTCATTCAGTATTTCCTAAGGATTTCGAAGGTCCTTGACAAGTCTGAGAGGTGGTCTTCTTTGCGCCTGCTCTTGATGAGCATATCGTCGATGTAGACTTCCATAGTATCTCCTATTTGGTTTTTAAACATCTTGGTGACCAACCGCTGGTAGGTTGCTCCTACATTTTTTAGCTCAAAGGGCATAACTTTGTAACAGTATAACCCGACGGTGGTGATGAACGCTGTCTTGTCTTGGTTTGGTGCATACGGGGGGAATATGGTGATACCCCGAGTACGCGTCCAAGAAACTCATTCTTTCATGAGCTGTTGTGGCATCCACCAGCTGATCGATCTTAGGGAGGGGGAAACTGTCCTTAGGGCAGGCCCTATTAAGGTCAATGAAGTCGATACACACTCTTCATTTTCTATTGTTATTTGGAACCACTACTGGGTTGGACAAACATTTAGGGAACTAAACTTCCCGTATGGATCCTGCATCTAACAGCTTCTCTACAGCCTTAGCCTTCTCGAGTGCAGTTCGCCGTGCCTTCTGCACGATAGCCCTGAAGGTGGGGTCGACGTGAAATCGATGACAAACCACACTGGGGTCAATTCCAAGCGGCTCGTATGGTTCCCATGTGAAAACATCTAGATTGCTCTTTGATAGCACCGTCAATTCTTTCTTTTCTTTATCTGTGAGTGAGCTCCCGATCAAGAAACTTCTGTCTTTTTTGCTACCAGCGGCTGCGACTTCTTACAGGTTCTCAAGGATCCTCTCAGAGGGGAGGAGCCTAGTCTCCTCCACTCCAGGTCTTCCATACTTTAGTTTCTATTTTGAAGGTATCAAACCTTCTTGTTCTTCAACCTTCTCTTTAGCCTTCTCGACCTTCTTCTCTAGTTTTGGGCGGATGGATGCTATGAATCACCTTCTTTCCATCACTTGGTCCCCATGGATCTCCATTACTCCTGGCTCAGTCACGTACTTGAGTTTCTGATGGTAGGTCGAGTGGACTGCCTTCATTGCATGTAACCACCATCTGCCGAGGATAGCTTGGTATGGTGAGTCTATGTCGACTACCAGAAACTTGATCATCTTGGAGACACTTACTTCCCTCACTGGCAGCACGATCTTTCCCAATGGGATAGTTACTTTTCCATCGAAGCCAACTAGAGGGATAGTGGCTTCCTTCAAGTCGACAACGCTCAACTTCAATGTCCTGAACAAGTCAAGATACATTACCTAGGATGAGCTTCCCTGGTCAACGAGCAACTTGTCGACGTCATAGGTGGCTATCCTAAGGGTAATGATCAAGGTGTCATGATGTGGGGTTCTTACTCCCACTAGATCTTCATTCATGAACACGATATGTTTGCTGTAGTCAACGACATCTGCTCATCGATGCTTTCCTGGTTGTGTCTTCCCTAGATCGATCTGAAAAGCTTGCATTACTGCTGTAAGCTTTTTTACTTCCATTTGGGCTGAATTCCCTTGAATCTTCTTTAGATCAGATGCTCTATGAATCACTAAAAATTCATGGCCAATATCATCCTCGAGTACGTTATCAGGCATTTTGTCTCTGTTGGCAGCGACCTTCTTTGCCTTTTTCTCCACAAACTCGTTTAGGTGCCCGATCTGGGCCAACTCTTCTAGGTGAGACTTAAGAGCCTTGCAATGCTCAGTCATGTGCCCTCCTTCCTTATGAAAAGCGCATCTCAATGCGTTGTTTCTTTTTAAGGTATCTCCTCCCATCTTTCTGGGCCACTTGACAAATGGCTCGTCCTTGATCTTCTCTAGGATTTTGTAGATTAGTTCCTTGAAGACAGTGTTTACTGCATGGAATTCTTTCGAAGCATCGCTCTTGTTTTCATTCTTGGATCCACCCTTACCTCTATTTTTCCCCCTTTTTTTTGGTTTTTATCCTTGTCGCTGCTCTTGACAGCGAGCTTGGCTTGACCATTTTCTCCTGCACTAAGGCAGGTCAGATCTTCAACCTTGACGTACTTCTCGATGTGAGCCATCAGGTCATCAATGGTTGTGGCCTCCTTCTTAGTGAGGGATTGGTGCAGGAGGCAAGAGCTGGGTAGGCCAATCTTTAAAGAGTCCACTGCTACCTGCTCCGAGAAGTCCTCGACTTCGTTGAACAACTCCCAGTACCTTTTTTCATAGTCCCAAAGGCTTTCCTGGGGAATCTTCTTCATTTTTAGCAAGGCGTCCATCCTCTTTGGATGGGAGCTGTTGGTAATAAAGTGAGCCGTAAAGAGCTCTGCCAGGGACTCAAAGCTCCTAATGGATCCGTGAGGGAGTCTCTCGAACCACTTCTGGTCCACATCATGCAAACTTAAGGTAAAGATCTAACACATTAGTTCATTCCTATGGTTACAGAGAGTCATGGTCTGCCTGTACTACCTAACGTGATCGATAGGGTCAGCCTTTTGTCATAGATCTTGAATATAGGAATAAAAAACTTATTGGGGCTTATTCTTCTATCTCCCTTGAGAAAGGGGATTTCATCTGGGTCCTGAGAGCTCGCTGGACCATCTCCCTAGTCGATCTGGCACGCCGATGCGCTAGGTGATGGTCCATTTCTCTTTTGACCAAATTTCGTATGTCATCATTTCCTCGAGTCGGGATCCTGTAATGGTGAGCTGGTCACTGTTGCTCGAGCAAGTCATCTTCTGACGAGCGTTCCTCGATCCTTTGGGATCTGTGTCTAGGGATCCTTCCTTGGCTACAAGACTTGCTCGCCTGAGGGCTAGGAGTGCGATATTGACATCGCCTGGTGCAACGATGGAGCTCTTTTTCCATCCTGTCCAGTCTCCTTTTGAGGCGACCATTCTCATATTCTTTCTTGCGAGCGTCCCCTCCTTGCTCCTGGAGCCTTGACTCATAGGCATCGATCAACCTGTAGATTTATGTAGACATGACAGGTCCCTGATTTCCTCTGAGGCTTGCCGCTCTGGGCGAGCCCTTTGACCTGAATGCCGAACTTCAGATCTGATCCTATGAGGGGCAGGTTGTTCTTGGATATCCCCTGCTTGAGGGGAATTGCTACTATGACCAGACATTCCAAATTCTTTATTGGTGAGGGATTTTTAAAAGGAAGACAAATGTTTCCCACAGACGGTGCCAACCGTGGTGACAATTATCTTCAACACAAATGAATAAGAAAAGGCAATCACTAAAGTAAATAAAGAATGTAAAGAACGTCAATCACACGATAAATATATTTACGTGGTTCAGCAAGAATGCCTACATCCATGGTGGTGTTCTCAATATTATTTCTCTTTACTCCAGGGAGTGTTTTATAGAAAATACAATACGTGCCTTTTACCCCAGGTCTAGGGGTTGTTTTCGGGGAGTGGGGGTGTTGGATTCCCCAACGCCAATCCATAATTCCTATAATATCTCCTTACGAGAATTTAGGAATAGACTAAGTCGTAACTGAGTGTTTTGAGATGGTGGGATCCCAGACTTTGTGTCATTCTTATTAGGCTACTCGTCTTGGGCCAGAATAACAAATCGAGGTACCCATAGCACCTATGTTGAGATGATGAGATCTTATCCGGTTTTGAGGGATTTTATGTGGAGTATATTTGGTGTCGTTAGAAAAACCAGTTAAGTCTGGCATGAAGGAGTATTAGATTCCTGGTGATAATCATAGTGAGGGACAGGTAATGACCTTAGGTTATTGTTCAAGGTTTAAAAGATTCAAATAATTTACATGTCGGGTACTGTCATCCGAATTAGTATAGATGGGTTGTGTAACCTTCTAAGAGAAATTGTGATCTTTTTTTGTGAGTGGGTATGATGCTCATGTGTCATAGAATGACTAAATATAGGCGGTGTGACAACTTGATTTTGATGAGTACTAGGAAATGTATACAGGACTTAGATTGATGATGTCATATTGAGACTTGAAAATGTCACCCCTAAAAGGGGGATATCAAAGCATGATAAAATATTGGTATGTATCGAAAGTATAAGTTAGGATAGCCCTAGAAATATAGGGACTAGTTCTTATCACATCTTAATAAGGCGGTACAGATTAGAGGATGTAGCCATGTGTGGTACTTACAACCCTTGGGATGCCGATGACGACCGGTGTGGCCGTCACGTAGATTCAATTTAGGTAGGACTTGGAGATAATCTTAGTGATAAACTTGTGTAGTCGAAAGGTTAATTATAAGGTGAATTTTTATCTTAATGGGGTTCCTCCTAAGGAGATGTTGGGATGCGATCACGGTATGACAATGTCCTAAGTGTGTTAGGTTGGTCACGATGTCACTAAAGATGTTGACAAGGTCGGCTTGTCAAAGGCGTTAGGAATTTTCCAGCCGGAGTGATTTGTGTGTGTCAAGGATGTAAGGGGGACAACCTTATTCCTAAGGAGGTAAATCTAGAGTTTGTCTATTCAAAGGACAATAGATTCTTATGTCACTTTCGTCTGGTAAGGACGAATGGTTGTGATTCGATTCATCACGATTAGTGACTCTAGCCAGGGTGTGTGGATAGGTCGATGCCGGTGAAAATGTTTGGAAGGAGTATTAAACATCAAAGCAGGCAGCATAGGTTTGATGTTCCTAAATCACAGTCTGATGCTTACGGATGGGTTTTTCTCGAATTGGTTTTTGTTCCTTTGATTATTGTGTGTCACATTCGGTTCCGGTAATCAAGGATTGGATTTCCCATGATTATGGTAGCTTGAATTTTTACCATATCAGGGTACGGTGTGGCTGGTCCTAGTAGAGTGCAGTTGAACCTGACATGGTCAAATCAACTCGATAAATGGGTGCATCCCTATCTGAGGTATCATGTATGTTGCACAAAGTTCAGTGTATGGGTGGTTGTGCTTTCGATCGTACGAATTTCTCATAGTATTCGCTTTCCCTAGAATTAATAACTTTAGAATTGATCGGTATGGCAGTTAGTGGCATTGGTTATAAAAAGAGGGACGGTGACTCAAGGACATTGTATAGTGTTAGAACTCGAGAAAACTTAACACATAGTGTTACTTTGCCACGATGAGTGGATTGGTGTGATACTCAACTGAGTGTTCCAAAGTTATATGCCGAGAGTAATACTAGGGTCGTCATAGTGATGCAACGAAAGGTGTCAGTTGAATGCGTGATGATGATTTAGTTGGGGTATCACTCCTCAGAGTGAGTAATTAGCGATGTAAGATCAGTATTGAGCTCGGGCAAAACTGTGTAGTCAGGATGACTCGAGAATTAGTGGGGACGTAGGATATGTAGTCCTAAGCTTAGAAATGGTTCTTGGTAATGAATCTGAGTATTGGTTGTATTACGATTAATACTTGGGAGAGTGTTAATCAGTATAGAGGATTAGAGCATATCGTATGTTGATCTTTTGGTGAGAACCCTTATGTAAGAATATGTGATATGATCTGAGCTATTGAGGACCTCAATGATTTTATTTTGGAGGATTTCTATGACTTAGAATGAGATTTCGTAAATACCATTAACTTAAGGATTTGGAAGATCAAAAATTTCGGGAACAAAATTTCCTAAGGAGGGAAGAATGTAATACCCTACCCAATATTTTATTATTTTTCCCGCATAAGTTGTAATGATATAAAAACCCTTCGAAAGTGGATCATTATAATTGGGTTTATGTTTGTAATTGAATGTTCTTGGAGTCTTGGTGGTAGTTGTGGAAGTTTTAAGGTGAAAATTGGTATATTGAGGATCGAACGAGTCGAGGGTCGTTCGAACAAAATTGTTGTTTCGTTCGAATGAAGATAGATCATTTGAACGAGAAGTTCAAGTCGTTTGAAGGTCATTCAAAGTGGAGATCAAATGAGGGTCAAACGAGAGCCACTGTTAGAATCCGTTAGAAGGTCGTCCGATGGTCATTCAAACAAGGTCCCCTTCTCGTTCGAACGAGGTCCCTTTTTCATTCGAAGGAGGTTGGCCATAAATTTTAAATCGGGTTGTCCTTGTGTGTTGTCACGTTTTAGGATATTAGGTTGATGATGTGTCGAGTTTTGGTGAACCCCGATCGGGCAAAAATAGGATTTTAAAGTTTGGGAGTATTTTATAAGGGTTTGTTTGGGTTATTTGTGGGTTATTTGGATTTGAAGAAGAGATAGAGAGGAGGGGATGGGCATTAAACATTTTAATGGATTAAAAATGTTGGAAAATGCTCATTTTGTGGGAAATAATTTATGAATAAATGTTTCAAAGTTTTCTTGTGAACAATTGAGATTCTATAAAATTGGACATTTGTTGAAGTGTTGAAAAACATAAATGTCCTTTAGTCTTGAAAATTGTATTTTTCAAGTATCATAAAATTTCTAAAGTAAATCACATGTTAGACCCATTTAATAGGATTTTTGGACTTAAAATCCATCTTCTCATACTTATAAACTTGTGGTATTTCGAGGTTGAATATATAAATAAGTTTCATTAGTGTTTTATTGGGTTTAAACATGAAATAAAGAAAGTACAAATTTTAGCTCTTAAGGTGTGTGAAAAGGGTGTTGAAAATCTGAAAAGTGTAACGTTTCAAGACTATATGAATTAATAAATAAAATCGTATTTTTCTTACAAAATATTCTTAGATGTTCAATGAATTCTTGGAAAAGCAAGTAATGAAATTAAAAAGTTTCCAACTTGAGAAGAATGTTACTCCAAAATTCTAAGAAAGTGTTAATGTGTTAAAGCACTTAAGAAGTTAGTGTGAATAACTTAATGGAATTTTAGCAAATAACACTTGTGAAAATAGAGTAAAAGACAAGTTTGGAAACAAATAGGTAAAATGACAATTTTACATAAAGCGGAATATTTTTTATGGAATAAAAATGTTGGAAAATTGTTACACAAAATGAACCTAAATGAACTTGATTTTGGGATAAAATCAATGTTAGAGTAAAAAGGACATGAATAATGATTTTTAAGGTGTAATAGAAGTTGGGGTGAAGTCTCGAGTTTTTAGCTTCGGCCGAAAGAAAGGAAAAGAGGAAATAATGTGGACATTTGCAAAATCTTAAAACACATTAATAAGGATTCGGATGATACCAAAAATAATTGAGGAGGGCCGGAGCTCTTGGGTGAAAGACCCAAAATCACTGGCCAGAGAATATAGCAGAATAGCCGACGATGTGGAGCCCATTAAAATATGTGGATATTGGAAGATTTTTAGAAAAAAGATAATAAAAATGGAATTTGTCAAGAAATGGGTCATGTGTTGAATATATGGAAATCCAACCTAACTTGAATGTATTAATAAATGTTCTGACAAAGGGTAAAATGGATAAGTAATTTGAAAATTTATTAATGTCCATAAGGTAAAGGAATGGTAAAGTGGGGTGATTAAATGGGTGGTTGAGTAACTTAAGTAAGTTTAACCAATAATTAACACAAGGGTTGTCTAAGAAAGGTTTTCAAAGGAAAAGTAAGCACTTTTTAACATGATAATTGCTTGTATTGTAAGGGTGATTTACGATGAAAATATTTATGTGGATTGTTACGAATAAAGTGGGTAATTTCTATGAGAAAAATATTTTTTCTTAAACAAAGTGTATTTGTTTAAAGTCTTTAACTGGGTGTGTTAAATCATGGAATGAATGTTAAGAAAAATGGAACTATTTATAAGATTAAGGTGAATTCATCGAGGTAAACAACGTTTTTGGAATACAAATAGTTTCATGCACATAAGTGTGTGTGTGTGTGTGTATAAGATAGTTGTATGTGCACGTAGATATAACGTGTTAGTATTTTATTTCCGCCGTTCGATTCTATACTGCATTCTTGTATTTCCCACTGGGCATTTGGCTCATTCCCTCATCTTTATTATGACAAGTTGCTTGCGGTTACTTATTTTGATAGCGTTATACATGTTAGTATTCTTTTTATTTTAAGTTAGTAGCTTTGTATGCTTGAATTTCGGGGACGCTTCCCATAAATCCCTCACGTAGTTTCATTTAAAATAGAAATCGAATGTTAAACAAGTGTAATGATAATTAAATAAAACTAGACTAGCAACATTATATAGTTTGTTTCATTGAACTTCACACCTAATGCTCGGGTTGGGCCGGGTTGACCACAGGTAACCCATAAATAAGGGTTGGGGTGTTACACAACTACTACTAAATTATTTCTTAAAAAATATTTTTCATAACTCAATGTCACATGTGCAATGCAAGTGTGCTCAACTAGTAAGTTAAAGCATAAATAATACCTTTTGAAGCAAATCACTATGTATTTTGGAAAAGTGTTTTGGATTTTAGTGAACAAGCAAAAAAATTAACAAAATTGCAATATAAGTAAATACTCTTTCCATCCTAAATTAATAGTCTTTATTTGAAAATGATAATTTTTAAGACATACTCAATCAACAACCCAAATCTAGACATCTCCATTATAGTAGAACTTGGTTCATTGGTTACATCTAAAAAAATTGAGTTATTCAATTTAGATTTCCCAAAATGAAAAGGTATGATTATTAATTTAGGACTGAGAGATTATTAATGTTATTGGCAGTAGGAACCCATTATCAAGGTATGATTATTAAAATAACTTGAGCAACACCTGAAATGCCATAGGGTTTTTTTTCTCTTATCTTCTTTTCTTTCTTTTAAGACTTTTTTATTTCCTAATCGCTAAAACATCATGCTAAAATGTATTAAGATTATATTGTATATGAGGCCATCTTTAGATATTTATGGCATTTTCTAATCACAATGCTTCATAATCTCTCACTTGTGCCACATAGGTCATTATGATATTAGACATCATAATGTCTTAAGAAAAAGAATTGACTATTAAGATTTGTAAGATATATATTGTCCTCTAAAATCATAAAAAGGGAGTTTAATAAATTTTGATACAATATTAATGAGTTTTGTCAATAAATTTGCGATTATGATGAAAGATCAAAATATTATTTGAAAGAAATATGTCCAATCATAAAAAGGAATATCATATATCATTTAAAGAATACCTTAAAACACCCTTTTCCCACTAAAGGGAATATTATTACCTTTAAGAGGGTATTCTTATATACTAAATAGCGAAAGGAATACAATTACCTTTTAAAGGTGATTATTATATATTGAAAGGTTATTTAACCAACTTAAACTAAAATCCCTCACGATCATGTTTAGATACATATTTGCAAGAAAATTGAAATCATTGAGGAAAAACTAAAATGGTGACTCGATTCCTAAGAACATAAAAAAATATTATTTTCAATTCTATTTTGTTTTGTAAAGAATCCTTGAATCAAATTTAAATATTTTTCGTAGCATCCTAAGTTTAATTATAAACATATTCAACTCAAATACGAAAAATTATTTTCGAACCATACATTACTTTTCACACAGTCTACCTTAACACCTTAATATTCTTGGATATGTTACATAATAGGCACATACTAGTGTGAAAATAATAGCTCATATATAAAATTAAGCTCTAACATCATTAGTGTCAATGTGGAAAATCATTTGCCATTACACCAAAAGACCAAAAAAGTCACTTTTTTTTAATCAGCCTTCTCTCTCTTATCGTCTCAACATCCTCTCTCTGATTTATGCATATGTATATATATATAGGAGAGAGAGAGAGAGAGAGAGAGAGAGAGAGAGAGAGAGAGAGAGAGAGAGAGAGAGAGAGAGAGAGAGAGAGAGAGAGATGTATTTCTTGAATATATGTGTTTGTTTGTTGTAAAATAACTGTATTTACATGTATAAATTGATATTATTAGAAAATAACTTGTGCAAAACCTAGGTTTAGACAATTTGACTTTGATATTGTATACGTTGAATAGGCTTTCTACATGATAATGTTTCAATATTTTTATTAAACATGATACGTTTTTAAGTATATTGCGCTTGTGTTCGAGTTAACTAATGATTCAACTACTCACGGGGATAAACTAACTTTTGGAAACAACCCTTTTGTTCACACATAGTAGTAACGAATCATACAAGTTGTTATGGGGTATACTCTATAAAAAAGAGTGGGTATATGAGAGAAATATACTCAAGGATGTGTACCGTAGAAGTTCTACTGAGTTTGTAAAGTTAGCAAAGAGGTATCTCAATGATGAACATTTTCTCTGTCCTTATGCATAATATAAAAATGGGAAAATGTTTAAGTAGAAAACGTTGAATAACATATTCTTATATGGGGTATACAAGACGATTATTAGGCTTGGGTTTTTCGTGGGAAAATACATTTTCCATTTGTCCCCGAATAACCTCCACTACAACCGTTATGTAGGATAGTAGCGGAAGGGTAGGAGGATCCCCCCGTAGTGCATAATATGTTAGATGATCTAATATATAGTTCTTATGGAGTTCATATGGTGGAAGAAAATGAGGATTCTTATAAGGAAGACAGTGAATCTTATGGTTGAGGTTCTAGTGCTCATGACGGTGTTGGGATAAACCTTGATGATGACCACCAAAGTTTAAAAGTGAAATCCATCAAACCATTGTATTGGAAAAAAAATATCAAACAACTTTGCATGCCATGGTTGGTTTACATAGTTTGGGTAAAGAGTTTTCTACCCAAAGAAAATATGCTTTCAAATAGCTACTCGAGTATGAAGAACGGTTTGGAAGGTTTGGGAATGAAGTATAAATCAATTCAGACTTCGAAGTATGGTTGAATACTATACCAAAAGGAGTACGAAAATATTGATCCTTCTCCGGTATGTGGAGAACCTAAATATGTACCAGAGCATGGTTCTAATGATAAGAGAGACACGCTTTCAAAAGTGCCTAATATTTTCCCGTTGGTCACATATTAAAGGTATCTTTCACAATATCATGGATATCAGAGGCATTGGCTTGGCACACTAGGGACAAGTAAGGGATAATCTAATGCGTCATCCTATAGACTCCACCGTTTGGAAAAGTATAAAGTTTAAGTACCTAGATTTTTCTAATGAACAACACAATATCAACATATGGGTTCAATCCATTTGGAAATCTAAGCGCCAATCAAATTGTATGGATATCACCCATAAATCCCCTCCATTGTGCATGAGACCAGAATTTTTGATGTTGTCTTTGTCGATGCCTGGGCCAAAGGTACCAAATATGGAAACTAATGTCTACTTGGCACTATTGGTAGAAGGATTGAATGAGTTATGTGTAGTGGGTGTGAAAGTAGTTGACTCTAGCAAACATGAAGAGTTCACACTAAAATTAAGAGTGCGCAATAGTCAAATATCTTTAACTTATTTAATTCAGATATTAACCCACGTCAATTTTAATTCCTTTAGCCCTAGAACATGCAACTATATGATTCAAAGCATAAAATAGTAAAACATGCATTCAACAAAGGTAAAGTTTAAAAAAAAAATCCCTTTAGGGAAAAACCTTTTATTTACTTTATAAAATTTAAAAATCGCAACTTACAATTTTATAAATGAATATACTATAATCCTCGCAAGAACTAAAAAAATCACAGTCTTCCTTCAACAATGATCCTCGTAAGAATCACAAGAATCGTAGTCCTCTTTTAGCTTCAGTTTCAGCCTTCATCTTCAGCAGTTATCCTCTCGAGTTACACAAGTTATCCATGGAGATGCCTTCTCCACAAAGGCATATGCAAGATACTAAAATAGTTTAGGGTTTAAATGAATTTGCAAGAATAATTTTCAGGGTGTGTGTTGTGAAATAAAAGTGTTTTAGAACAACAAACAAAGAACTTTTGTAAAAGATATTTAGAAAATGATTTGAAAAAAGTCTTAAGAAAAATAAACACGAAACAGGTATTTATAAGGTGAACACAAATTTTGAGGCGACGACTCATTCGAATGAATTTTGAAGCTCGTTTGAATGAGAATGGAACATCATTTGAATGAAACTGATCTCGTTTGAACAATTGAACAATATCGTTTGAACTTTGTTTAAATGACCTTCAAACAATCTAAAACAGTAAGCCCTCGTTTGATGTTCGATCAAAGTAAACTCCAAACCACCCTTTTAACGAAAATGCAAAATTCGTTTGAACTAGAATCCTATCTGGTTTGAATGAGATACGCGCATTTTGAAAAGAAAAAAAAACTGCCTCGATTTTTAAGAAAAAATCCCGTTTTTAGTTTTGATAAATATAAACATGCCAAAATAAATTTAAACTTAATAACATTATACCTTCCTACTATAATGATGCTTTAACTTTGGAGATGTTAAATCTTCGGACTTTGTGTCGGCTCAAATCAAACGGTAGCGGGATATGCAAAAAGCTATACTAGCCTAATCTATGAGCAAATTATGCTCTTACAAATCTCCTCCTCTTTGGTTATTCCGGTACAAACATTAAACCGAAATCTAAATTTTAATTAAATCCCCTAAGATAAATACAATGTCCCAATACCCTCCCAAACCCTAAAATGGATAGGTATAAGATAAAGATGCCTTTAATAGCGTCTTCAAATCTCCACTTCTTCTCTAACTTCTCTTGGCCACTTTGTCTTCATCGAGTGTTATATGAATATAATCTTTCAAAAGTACCTACACACATGAAGAAAAGAAAATACTCTCTAATACATCTAGTTTGACATTTCAAATAAAAGGCATAATGATAAAATCACCCCCATAAACCAAACTCTTGTAATATCCCCCGTAATTTGTTCTCCCCCTTTAATTTTTCCTAAATAGACAATGAGTAGAAACTAATCATAGGAAATAGGGAACATCGCCAAAAATAATAAGATATCATCATAAAAATATATCAAATAATCGCATGCAATGATAATCTCAAAGGCTCCACAAAATTATTTTTAAACATTTTTAATTTTTTCAAGTATAAAATTTTACAACAACAACACACCATAGAGGAACACAAAAATACCCAAGTCATGGAAACAGAATGTAGTAGTGTGAACTTATTCTATAATTTAAGTAGACAAACATAGCATATATGCATAATGAAATAAGACACCACTAACGAAAGAACTCAAAGTCTACCTTAGGTGTAAAAAAGGTTAACTAGCTGAAATTAACTTAAGATATTCAAATAATCAGGACCGTGAGTGATTTTCACACCAATAATTCCCAAAATTATGTAATGATTTACGATATTTTTAAGGATGTGCAAACCCATTTATCTTCGACTTAACTCCCTTAAAACTCACATATTGGATTTTTTGTCACAAATGTTTTTGAAGAAATTAATGCTCATATGTAGTGAAGCATCAATGTTCAAATAAATGGCTTGGAACTTCTATTTTTATGTGAATTTAATGTTTTAGGCTCTTTTTATTTTGCAAATGGTGGCTTTTCACACAAAGTCAACATGTTTTTCACAACCCAATTCTATTGCTGAAAATATTCCAAATTTACTAGATAAATGATTTTCAATTTTTTTCAAATTGGGCAATGGTTCTTACAACACTACTTTTATTATCTTGTTTTTCACATTTGGTTCATTTTTAAAATAGGATTGAGATGAATACACTACTACTTGATTCAAAGAATAAAACAGTAAAACATGTTTTCAACAAAGGCAAAGTTTTAGGAAAAAATCTCTTTCCATGAAAGAACCATAAAAATCGCAATCTTCCTTCAACAATGATCCTCGTAAGAATCACAAGAATCACAAGAATCGCAGTCCTCCTTCTGCCTCAGCCTTAATCTTTAGCAGCTATCCCCTCAGGTTTTATAAGTCAGTGATGGAGATGCCTTCTCCACAAAGGTGTATGGAATATACTAAAATAGTCTAGGGTTTAAACGAATTCACAAGAATAATTTTCAGGATGTACGTTGTGAACTAAAAGTGTTTGGGAACACTAAACAACGAAGAACTTTTGTAAAAGATATTCAAAAAATGATCTGGAAAAAGTCTTAACAAAAATAAACATCAAATAGGTATTTATAAGGCGAACACCAATTTTTAGGCAGCGACTCATTCGAATGAATTTTGAAGATCATTCGAATGAGAATGGAATATCGTGAACGAAATTGATCTCAATCGAACGACTGAACCATATAATTAAAACGAAGTTCAAATGACTTAAAATAGTACAACCTCGTTCAATGTCCGATCGAAGTAAACTTCAAGCAACCCTTCTAATAAAAATAGAAACTAGTTTGAACGAGAATCCTATCTCATTTGAACGAGAAACGGGCATTTTGAAAAAAAAAATAGATAAAGAAAACTACTTCAATTTTTAAAGGAAAAATCTTGTTTCCAGTTTTAATAAAAATAAGCATCCCAAATTAAATTCAGGGAATAAACTTAAACTTAATATCATTATGCCTTCTTAGCATGGAGATTTTTGAACTTTGGAGATGTTTCATCTTCAGACTTCATTTCGACTCGAATCAAATGATAGCGGGATATGCCAAAAGCTATACAAGCCAAAGCTATGAGAAAATTATGCTTTATATGTTGATTTGGGCAATTCATGATTTTCCAGCTTATGGGACTCTATCGGGATGTAATATTTACGGTTACTTTTGGGCTGCAATTATGGTTGAAAAAATATAGCAGGGGAATTAATAATTCCCCTTAAAACATATAACATGACGAGCGAATAAAGAGAAGTGATTTTAGACACACTGCAAAATTTGAAAGTTCCCTCTAATTTTTCATTAAATTTGTAAAGGATTATGAGATATGTTCAACATCATTTATAAAAGTACAAGTATCATGATTGTCATGTGATCATGTAACTGGTCCCTATATTGTTTAAGCATTGTTTCTTTAAACGTATGGATGTGTGGAGGGCGGTAATGAAGATTATCCATTGTTTGACACTTCCATTTATAAAAGTAGTCAATCAAAAGCACATCATGGATGAAAAAGAAACTCTAGCTGAAGAAACTGATGCGTTGGAGAAGTACTTCCCCCCGACATTCTCGGTATAAGTATTCACTTATCAAGGCACTTATTCGATGAGGTGCTTGTTTGTGTCCCAATAAGATATCGATGGATGTACCCATTTGAAAGGTTGATCAAAGTTTCCAAAGATTATGTTAAGAGTATGAGGTATATTGAAGGATCCACTGAGGAGGAACACATTACTATGTATGCATCCACGTTCTCTAGGGAATATTTATCCGACCCGAACATACAGACATTGAATTTAGACTTTGGGTGTCATATGAGGTAATTATTATGTCAAACTACCCTTAGTAAATGATAAATAATTTTAATATTTAAAACTTATCTAATAAACTTATGTAATCCATAATTTCAGTTGTTGAAGATGGGTGATGCCACATCAAGGCTTGATCGTCTAGCCACAAGACCTAATTTCAATGCACGCAATTATAAGAAGTATAGGATGAATGGTTATGTATTCTCATAGAAGTTGTAGGAGAAAGATAATTTATTAAAAAATAACAACATTTAATATAGGGCTCTTACATATTTCATGGCAAGTGCCAAAGACAAAAACCTCCTTGAAGCAAAAAAGACTTACTATGGTGTAATTGCAATTTTTTTGGAATTAGACCATTTATATTTCAAAGAGGTTGTGTTTTACTATGATTGACTATGAGTTAAGGACAAAATTCTTGTAAAGTGGATTTATGTACCGACTTGATAATAGTAGATTTAACCAACATGAAGAACATCGAGAATATGAAATGGGGGGCTATTTGTTTGTGCACGTGAAAAGCTTAGACAAGTGTTTTACTCAGAGTATATCAACAACAAATCGTGGATAGTCGTGTTACACTCTCCAAGCATCTAACCAGTAACTCGGATGACCTGATTGCCCCTACCTAATATCAATCCATGTTGGATAATAACATGAACTTGAAATGATTTTTAGATACTTTATAAGAGTAAAGTTATTTGGGTTGGAAAACGTATTAAGGACTCAACTATGTAATTTATAATATGAAGTTTGTTGAAATTAATGTGAATCTCAAACATTAATTTATAGTTCGTTAACTATAATGTTGGTTGTTATATTAAAACTTCCCAAAAACATAAATCAACAACAAAACTGCCCGAAAAGAGGGACAATCACATCATACGACAATAAATTAACTTGTAGAAATAATCGACGCAATTCATGTGAGTATTTCGATTTGATTTTTATATCACGACTGAGTATTTCGATTTGATTTACTAATGAAAATAAGTTTGTAGACTAGTTTTGTGTTATTTAAATTCCTTTATCCCAAACTTAAGTATTTCCATTTGATTTATATTATATATTAATATATTAAAGCCTATGTTGTTTTCGACAGGAACGATCCTCCAATATTCACAATTGGGACCAATTACTAATTTCAATAACATCTGCATTTATAATAAAATCTCAATGCCCATTTTTTTGGAACAGTTCGACAATACGTAATTGTGTTGGGACATCATCCCGAAGAAGGAGCCAATCACATTGCTCAACTATCAGAGGTTTATGGATAAAAAGGCCTCTGAGATATAGTTACCTTCCCTTGGCTTCAGGATGATTAAGTAGTTAAAGAGGCGGGCATCTTACGCGAAAATGGAACATAGGAAGGTAAGTAAATTGATATAAATTAAATTTTATTTAGTGGTAAATAAATTACTTTAAGTTGGTCATACTGAGTTTTAATTTGGTCGTAGTTTGCAGGAGTCTGGGAGTGACTCGTGGGGAAAGACACATAAGATCGACTCCTATATAAAGATTCAAAATAATAATGGCGAGTCTTCTAATTCGTAGGTTACCGATACCATCTTAAGTTACCATTGAAATTATATTGTGAATTTTAAACTATTACTTAATACTTTTTTCAAAGTTAATAACGTGATTTTATATTATTTCAGGAGAGGATAAATGTGATGCACAACACCCAGAGAAATGATGACTGGTCATCTCTGAGTACGAATGTACTGAGCTAAGTGTTGGCCCTGATATAAAAGGTCGTATTATAGGTGACATTTCCCCAATAGAAAAGTCAAAACTGATGGATATTGCTTGTATTAATAATGGGTTCTCCTACAAATTTGACATGTTCAAATTAGACACATATTCAAAATTTAAAAGTCTCAAATAAAAGATGAACCACGTGATCAAATGGGTCAAACACGCAGTCACGGATAAAGTAAAGGGAAAGACGAAGGCGAAGTGTAACGAAAAGAGTAAGGAGAAGGTGAGTGAGTGGAGCAAAAATTCATCCCCCTCACTGAATTTAGCCAACTCATCATCCCCGTACGAAATGTACTCTACCCTCAACCCAACTATCCTAACTCAATTTCTTCCAACTAAGGAGACACATGGAGGTGAGGTAATTGCTAAGCAAGCGACGGACATTAGCATCACTCCAGTAACTGTAGTGCAGAACCATCCACTATAGGATTTTGAGCCCGGGTCTGGGTCACAGAGATTATGGTGGGGAAAGAGGATTAGGTATCATGGTTGGACGACCAAGACGGTGTTCGACATATTGACGGCATGTTGGGGGCATACATCGTTTGAACAACTTTTCTCCGCAAGCATTATTAAGTTTTTGTAGGATGTTACATATGATAAAACTTGGTTGTTGTAATTAAACCTGTGATGTATTGATGTAACTAACTTAAAACATTTATTTGGTTTGATATATGATGTTGGAACATTTTGGTTTTGATTAATTTTTATGTCTATTATATTATTGATTAAATTAATGTTGGTTTGAATAAAAATATTACTTCTTTTAAACAGGTCTACAGTTGGGCAGTAGCTACTGCCCAATATTTATTTTTTCATTTTCTACAGTTTTGTCACGATCCTTAACTATGACAAAATAGAGTTATCTCAGTCCTTAACTGTGAAAAAATTGTAGTAAAGAAAAGGACCATTCGTACGACCTTAATTTGTTCCCATGTGCACGCTTGGCATACATTTCATTACTCCCTATAGTCGTGCGCATAGAAAAAGTTAATTGTGCTCACGATTAAGTTTGGACTTGTCAAAGCAAATTTATTAGTGATATTTCTAGTAAAAAAATAAATGTGACAAAGGGCAATTGTCATGGTAGAGGACCATGGCACAAGGAGTTATCACCCCCATAAGTATCTCACTCCTTGATTGTGATAACTCTCTTTTGTCAATATCCTTAACATGACAAAAGGGAAAAAAATGGTGTAGTGTGCATTAATATAATATTGAATCCGTTTAGTCTCTTTAAACATTATACGAAGGGTTCCACAAAAATTTCATTATCAATACTGGTTTCGAAATTCAAAGTTACATATAAAGATCTAACATAATAATTTAAACTTATCTACAACATTATAATATGTTAGTCTCAAAAGAATTAAAATAAATAAAACATGCAATTTTAGAGAAACAAAATGTAATACAATTATATGATAAATAATGTGATAAACTTCTCACTACATTAATTCTTTGATTTAACGCCACACACATTAATCACTTTATAATACGAAAAGTTCATAACCGTAGTTTTGCATAATTAGTTCCCTTAAAATATTAATTATGTGATGCTTGTCGATTATATTATTATGTATAATGTTATTCCGTTAGATGTACATGATATTTGTGGACAACTTGTTTTGACACACTTTGATAATGTAATTGATATTTGATATTTGAAGAAATAAACTCAATATACCCCATTAATATCTTTACCATTATAAGCGTTAGGAGTTACTACTACCATATCATTGTCGTACTCCTAGTTTGACAAAATTACAAGTATACACAAGTTTTAGGTTAACAATGGATGCTAAATGGCAAAAATTAAAAACAATAATCAAGTGGCTCAAATAGAGGAACAAAAACCTCTAAAAGGACCAAAGTAACTTTTTTAAAGTGGTCGTGTCCTTATTGGACTTACAGTTTAAGGAAATGTCAACCGTACACATGTTTTATTTTATAAATGGGGTGCTAAGGGAGAAATCTCAAAATAATAACCAAATGACTCTAAAAGAGGCACAAATACCTTGATATGGACCAAAAAAACTCATGGGAGTTGGTCATGACCTTATCGGTCTCACCATTTAAAAAATTGAAAAGTACACCACTATTCCATATATCATACATGGTCATAGACCTAGGTCGTGACCAGGGCCTCGGGAGATGATCGAGGTCTGTGATAATTTTCACTATGACTACAAAACATGGTCACGGACTCTATCTGTGACCCAAGATAAGGGTCACAGTATCCTCCGTGATATATTATTTAGCTTTACAGTCATGGTCCTGGGCTATGACTCGATGGTCACGAACCTACGCTGTGACCATGCGTGGATTGATGTTCAAAGTGGGTTGCAAACCCGCATCGAGACCATTTGTGGGAATGTTGAGAATATTTCATGATCCAAATCCCTGACCCCCAATTTAATAAAAAATATATAAACATGGTCACAATCTTGTATTTTCCATTACGCTTCCAGGTACCGATAATTCTTCTGGAACATAAGGTATATTATTTTCATTATGATATGTCCATATCTTATAGTCTTTCTGAATTCATCACCTTAACAAGTGCAACCCAGCGTCTTGTAAGGACTTATACTTTTCGTTTATACAACGGGTGCACAAACATATAATCTTTTAACTTTTAAGATTTTTATATCTATATTTAATAAATTTTTGAATGCCCTTTAAATAATTATCAGATATTTGGTTACTCTCTACCATCCACTCTTTTTATTGTGGGAAATCCCTTAAATAATCTTCAAAATTCAATTCATATGTATTAATATGTTGGAACAAAGGTTTGCATATAAGAACTCACAAGTCATAATTCATTCAAATTATTGAACACATTTTAAACTCAAATTAACCAGCTTAAACTTGTCGGATACACAAAAATTATCAACAAATGACCCAAAAACTTAAAATAATCTAAATAAACAAAATTACAACTTATTCTCAAATATTACAAATTGTTAAAAATTGTTGATGGCTTAGGCTTGACCAACAAATAAACTGGCCAAGTGATAATGCAATTTTGATAGTTTTCAGTGTGTTCCTTTCTTCGTTGTCAATGTGCACAGGCATTTCTCCACAATCGTTTGGGTGATATGATTAGGAGTTTCGAGAATCAAGGAAACGAGTCTGCACGCACCAATAATCCTGCTATTTGTCAAATCCCTATAATAGTATTTCACACCATAGTCACCCTGAGTGGATGACGATTATCAAGGGACTGCGGCCGGTGGAACTGTGGAGGGGAATGTTCAAGGAGGCATAAATTGGGAGTGGAAACATTGAGATTGAGGATAGGGGAAACCTTGAGAATGAGGATATGGAAAACCTTGAGGAGGCATCGGGGGCCTAAAACCTTGAGTAAATAAGGACACAAGGCACCTTATTTCATTTATGACACTCCCACATTACTATTAATCTCCTAGGCATTCCCATTTTTCTTAGACTGGCTTTCCTCTTGCCTCAAGATGCAACTCTTGACCGAAGAGAGCTCGTCCATGAGAGGTGTAGCGTGTTTTAATTTTGTTTTTGTCATATGTAATCCGACACCTCTTGTCCTCCCACTTTTATCAGTTTCAAAGGTCTGGGTTAGGGAATCATTTTTAATGTCATCACAAGGTCTCACAATGGACTAACTGTTAATGGGCTTGATCGATTATAACGTGTATATAAATAATTAAATAACTAGTCATCTTCACCATATTCCGAGCCAATTGTGGTGGGAAATTATTATCTTTTTCTCGTTGGTCATGCACGTACAAGTTGCCACCATTAGATTTTTTCCAACATTTGGACTGCTCTTTGTCCTATTTTACCATTCACTCATCAAATATTCATACAATTTAGACCCCGTCTTATGGATATTAACTTTCTTCACTATGTTTTTTCCTCCATCTAGTCCATCTTTTTGTCCATCACCTAATTCTTCAAAAAGTTATTCCATTGATCAACCAACATTTTAATATTCGGAGGGACTGTCTTTCAGAACCAAAATATCGAAGCTATATGCACCCTTCTAGAAATGTCTTTGATAAAGATTTCACTAATATGTTCTTAGAGGTTTAGTAACATAGGAAAGAACCTTTATATTTGAACGGATGGGGAATGAAAAATTCTTACAAAGTTGGTCATAAAGATCATCCATGATAGCATGATTAACTAAGTTCAAGTTATCTGTTGTCCCGACCCCCATATTCATTTGTTCAAGCGATAAACACTAGGATTTAAAGATCTGGAGGTCATTTTTATTACGAGTGGGATTATTCTCGAAATGGGAGAATTCCATGGGATTGTTCTCATTTTATCGATAGGTGTCAGGAGCGGGGGAAAGGGGTGTTGGAGTAACAAGAAAAAGCAAAGTGGTAAAGTAATCTAATTAAGGAGAAGAGAATAGTTCACCATGTGGTGATGAGAATCCTTTTTGGGGTGTGGCAGATGAGAATTCTTATTGGGGTGTCACGTCATCACTTGGTACGTTTTTTCCATTGCCGCTTGACATTATGTAAAAAAAATAATAATAAGTGACCAAATTATTATACTCACATGTTTACTACTATATATATGAATATACCTTCTCAGAATAAGACTTTAAAATATGTTCAATGTGTTTGATCTCCATCTATTCGGTATTACTTTTTAAAAATCTATGGAGTTTTACACGTGGACATATCACAGAAAGCATATCTGTGATTGATGTATTAATGTCTATGACATGAAGTCAAAATCCTTTCTTCTTCAAATTACTAAAGAGGTTCAATTTAACGTGCATATTTCATGAGACATCACAATCTTGGTCAATGATCTCTTTACATAGTTGTATATATAGCGCGTGAATAATTTGTCTGCCTTCTTTAACAGCATAAGAAATGTCAGGACTATGTTCGGATTATGTACATGAAATATTTTTTCTACAGCCTCATCCCTGCTTTTTGGAAGGGAAAATAGAATACGATCGAGCAAGTACTTGTGACACCCCGCCTAATTAAATACCGGGGGATCACTCCTTTATTAAATTAAAATCAAGGTGAACAATTGGTTCATTCTTAGCATCACTGTCGAAAAATAACTTTTCCAATTTAAACACCCTAAATAATTAAGCTAAGTGTCAAAACCATTTTTAGACATTACTTTCCAAATTTTATTTTATAAACCAAGATTTAAATATGTACAAAAATTCAATATTAAAGAATCACACCACAATTATCATGGAACATATAATCCAAATAAATTTAACATTCAACAACTAAGTCCCAACATTTAAAATTTAAAGTAAAAGCTCCAGACAGTAATAAATCCCAAAGTGACAATACTAGAAATAAATGAATCATAATGTCTAATAAAACAAATGGATAATGGGACGGGCGACACATGCCCAACTGAATAAATAAGCTAGGAGTGGAATCAAATAAATGAAGTCGTCTAAGCAAGATGCCTGCAACTCCCACCTAAGTTGCAGCGCGTTCCTTCCAAAGGATCCTACGCAAGACCCCCTGTGGCTGGGCACCTGTAACATATACATATAGATAGAAGAGAGAAAGCAAAATAGAAACGGGTCAGAGCCCGATAGTGTAAGTGATTTAAAATTTATTTAGCAAGTATTTAAAATGTTTACAGTCCAATGAAACAACATATTAGTGCGACACTCTCTTGAGAAATTCTCACCTCTCTTCTAATGTGCACACCTATCGTACTAATCTTCCCAACGGTTTAACTTATCTTATATCGCACTAAACTTCCCAATGGTTTAACTTATCTTAGGTTACTTGTAAGATTTAAAACTGAACAATATAATTGTTTAAGAGGAAAATTTCATTCAGTAACAAAGCTCTCATTTTAACTTTATTTATTAATAAAGTTTACAGTGTTCCATTATACTTTTCAAAACAAGTATTTCCGATTTGAAGTCATTATTCATTACTTACCTACCATAGCACTGTAGGTAGTTCCAACTTTCAGGAATTCATATATATATCAAATATTCGTATAATATATATATTTTAACAGCACCCCACATAAAAATTATGGTGCGTGCATACTCTGCTATCCAATCCCCGTATCACTCGTTCTAAGGGAAATACAAGTTTGGAATTACTCTCGAACTGCATTAACACATACACAAACAATATTGAGGCGAAGCATAGATTCCAAGTCTCTAAGAGGATAACACATGCCCCCACATCTCTTAGGACCGTCTGAACTATCGATTTGATAGCCTGTACCAAGAATTTATATCTTCTAGGGTACGAGTCAATATCCCCCATAAAGGCACATCGAGATAAGATCGTCCCAGCGCGGTAACCTCGGGGATAGCAAGTAGCGCGGGCACGATTTTCATTCATAGGTAGTATATGCATAAACACAGTCATATAACTAAACTACTATTACCATATCAAATTATGTACATTTCTAATCCCCTAATTACGACAATTGTCCTTATTTCTCATTATTTAGTTCTCATGTATGGCCATTCATTTCTTACTTTAATTTGAGGGATCATTCCAACTTATTGCGTAACACTCATGGACTCTATCCTCTCAAGTGTAGAATTCAGTAGGTAATCTAATTTCCAACGTAACTATCTTACGCGTCTCTCCCCTTAATACATAATTCATCATCCCTTATATGTAAATATCCCAAAAATACAACTCTCGTTTTACATTAAAGGTCCCATAATTATTTATAAGTCCTACTAGTCTTCTTTATCTCCCAAAACATTTTAATAAGGGTGTCCAAGGGTTATTTCTCATTAAATCGAATTCAACTAAATTTAGAAAGGGGATATATTAGTCTGCCAGAAGGGATCGATCGATCGATGGCAGGAGCTCGATCGATCGATGCGTCGATCGATCGACAGTCCTGGTTCGATCGATCGATCAAACAGGTATGTGAATTATGCAGATTAGCAGTTACGGGTTTCACAATCCAACCTCAATCAAATCCAGATTTTACACACCCAAACTCCACAAAATTCGTACTATAATCAGTATATACCCATATTATTCATCTTCCACATAAAGCCTGCAATTTTTTCATCAATAACCATGGATCAATACGCCAAAACTTCATAAAAATCTCAAGAACCCTAGAATTTCTTTAACATGGTTCTAATCAGTCTTTTTCCAGAAAATTCTACTCCTAATTCATCATAATTTCGTGGTTAAGCCTCTACATATGAAGGGGTTACCAGATTTACATTCAAATCAATTCTACATGCGATTTTCCTATCTCCAACATGGATTTTCTTCTACCAAAATCGTCCTAATCACCCTAGACTAACATGAATGATGCATTAACGAAAATAAGCAAGATAAATACTTTCCTGGAAATTTCAGAATTCTGGTTTGCTTACGATTTTGGTGTGGTTGCGTTCCCCGTCGCGCGATCTATGCGTTGGTGGTGGTGGCGGTGCAATCAGATGACTTTTTGGCCTTGGATTGCTTGGAAAGCTTTCTCCTTCCCTCTCCTATGGCCATTCTAAGGTTTTGATTCTGATAACCCTAAAGGACTCTTCTAAATGGCTGATATAGCCTAATAATTTTCGTGGGTTTAATTACCCAAAAATGCAAAATGTCCAAAATGGCCTCCCGGGGTGTTAAATAGGCCTAAAAATGCTCCGAGACCCAAACTAAACCCTCGAGTACACTTTTCTGAAAATCTTGACCCTTCCGGACACGTTAGCGCACTCAAAATGACCATACGTATAACTTAAAAATATTTCACTTTTATTAATCAACATTTATTCCCGATGCGACCCAGGCGCGTCCCGACTTAAATTTCCAAAATTGTCATTTTATTCACTCGTGACTTTTCATAGAACCAATATTATATTACTTTACTCATTAGTAATATTCAACAACAAGTTTCCCATAATTACTAACTCACATCACGTTAATAATTATAAAATAATTAACTTCCGAATTTATATTAAATAATTAACTCACATTACATTTAATAAATCCCCAAATTAATAAAGCATAAAAATACGGGGTATTACATACTTCCAGCCTAATAATGGAATTTCGTCCCGAAATTTAGAAAATAAGGCGTACCTGATAAGAATAAATCTGGATATCTCTCGCGCATATCTGCCTCGCGCTCCCAAGTGGATTCCTCCACATTATGATGCTCCCACTGGACCCGTACAAGTGGAACTACCTTCGACCTCAATATCCTCTCGCTACGGTCTAGGATAGCCACCAGTCTCTACTCGTAAGAGCTGTCAGGATGTAAGTCTATCTCATCTATCGCAATGTGGGTATGGGCCATATCATCCCAAAGATATCGTCTCAAAGACGAGATGTGGAATACATCGTGAATGCGATGTAAATGCTCTGGCAGTCCCAATCTGTATGCTACCGACCCAATCCTCTCGATAATGGGAAATGGTCCCACGTACCTCGGGGCCAATTCCCCTTTCTTCCCGAACCTCATCACTCCTTTCATAGGAGATACACGTAGTAACACTTGGTCCCCCACATAAAACTCTCGGAAGAACCATTTCGCATCGGCGTAGCTTTTCTGTCTGTCCTGGGTTACTCGAATGCGACTCCTGATCATCTCGATCCTCACGGAGGTTTCCTGAATCACCTCTGGTCCTAGAAACTTGTTATCCCCCACCTCTAGCCAACAAGTTTGGGAACGCCAAGCTCTGCCATAAAAAGCCTCGAATGGAGCCATACCAATCGTGAACTGATAAGAGTTATTATAAGCGAACTCTACCAGTGGAAGATATGGATCCTAACCTCCTCCAAAATTAAGAACACACATGCGTAGCATATCCTCCAACATTTGATTAGTACTCTCTGTCTGTCCATCTGTCTGTGGGTGATAAGCTGAACTCAATCTCAACTCTGTACCCATAGCCTCCTGAAAGCTCTCCCAGAAATGCGACACAAAAATTTTGTCTCTATCTGACACAATATTCAGGGGCACCCCATATAATCTGACAATCTCAGCAATGAACAACTGAGCATACTGACCCGTGGTATAGTCTGTCCGCACCGACAGAAAATGAGCCACCTTGGTCAATCGGTCTACAATCACCCAGATAGAGTCGTGGCCTCGCTGTGATGTAGGCAACCCTGTAATAAAGTCCATGGAAATACTCTCCCACTTCCATGCGAGTATTTCCAATGGCTGAAGCAACCCTGACGGTTTCTGATGGTCCACCTCTACTAGCTGGCAGGTTGAACACTTGGACACGAATTCAGCAATGTCCTTCTTCATCCCACTCCACCAGTATTGCCGCCTCATATCCTGGTACATTTTATCTCCTCCAGGATGTACCGTAAATCGGGACCCGTGAGACTGGGTCATCACTACAGGACGTAATTCTGCTCCTTTTGGAACCACCAATCTCCCATTAAACCTCAAACCTCCATCAGAACTAATAGAATAGGACTCAGCACCCTCAACTAAAAGTCGTACAATCTGCTCCTGGCAAAACAGGTTTGTGGTCTGTGCCTGTATCACCCTCGTAACAATCTCGGGTGTCACTGTCATAACAGATATGAAGGAACGGGCTACTGCGTCCTGGTGACCCAACTCCTTCCACTTTGCTTTCCAGACGTTCGCTACATTGTCTACCGGTCTACGGCTCAACGCATCAGCAACAACGTTGGCCTTCCCTGGATGGTATTATATGTCGAACTGATAATCCTTAACAAACTCTAACCATCTGCGCTGACGCATATTCAACTCTCACTGAGTGAACAGGTACTGCAGTGACTTGTGGTCTGTGAACAAGCGGAATTTCTCCCCCAATAAATAGTGCCTCCATATCCTTAATGCAAAAACGACCGCTGCTAATTCCAGGTCGTGGGTGGGGTAATTCTTCTCATGCGGCTTAAGCTTGAGGGAGGCAAAAGCTATAGCCTTCTCCTCCTGCTGAAGTACTCCCCCAAGTCCTCGTAAAGAGGCATCGGTGTAAACAAGGTACTCCATACCCGGCTTAGGTAAAGAAAGAACTGGTGCTGAAGTAAGCTTGTCTTTCAGCTCGTCAAAAGCCAATTGACAAGCATCATCCCAAACATATGGTACCTCTTTGCGAGTCAGGTTCGTCAATGGACCCGCTATTTTGGAGAATCCTCGAATAAATCTCCTGTAGTATCCGGCTAACCCCAAGAAACTACGCACTTTCGTCGGTGTCGTGGGCTATCCCCACTCCCTCACCACTGACACTTTACTCGGGTCGACTGCTATCCCCTGCTCAGAAACAACATGGCCTAAGAACTGTACTTCTCGTAACTAGAATCCGCACTTCTCGTACTTGGCATACAGCTGATGCTCTCATAGAGTCTGAAGAACCTATCTCAAATGCTTGACATGCTCCTCCTCGGAGTTTGAATATATCAAAATGTCATCTATGAAGACGATGACAAACTAATCCAAGAACTCTCTGAACACTCGGTTCATTAAGTCCATCAACACGGCTGGAGCATTTGTGAGGCCAAATGGCATCACCCTGAACTCATAGGACCCATATCTCGTCAAGAAGGCAGTCTTTGAAACATCCTGCTCCCTAATACGTAGCCAATGGTACCCCGACCTCAGATCTATCTTCGAAAAGAAAGTTGCTCCCCTCAGCTGGTCGAATAAATCATCGATTCGAGGCAACGGATACTTATTCTGTATCATGACCTTGTTCAGCTCCCGGTAGTCCACACACATCCTTAGTGAACCATCTCTCTTTTTCACAAACAAGACTAGAGAGCCCCAAAGTGAGGTACTCCTGCGAATGAATCCCTGACCTAACAGTTTCTCTATCGGATCTCATAACTCTCGCATCTCCGTCGGAGCCATACGGTAGGGAGCGTGTGCTATCGGTCTAGTATCCATTAATAAATCTATGACAAAGTCTATCTCTCGACTGGGGGGTAGGCCTGGTATCTCCTGAAACACATCGGAATACTCACGGACAACTGGGATCGAATCTAAGGGAATCATAACCTCCTTAGAGGTATCCTCCTCTATGTAATACAAATGAGCAGTCGAGCCTCCCTCTGGGCGAGGCATCACCACTACAAACTTCTCTTGCCCCGGAATGGCCAAAACAATACTCCTACCGAAACAATCTATCATGGCCCTGTAAGCAGCGAGCCAATCCATACCGATAATAACGTCATGCTCATGCATATTTAAGACTAACATATCTGCAGGTAATACCAAGCTACCAATCTCTACCCCCACACCCTGGCATATAAAGAAAATAAGCGAACCACTCCCCAGTGGTGAGTCTACACACGTCACAGTGCTCTATGCTTTTGCTAATAACCCTAAGGCCTTCATAAAATGAGTGGCTATAAAACAGTGCATCGCCCCAGTATCAAACAAAGTGCGACCCATAGTACCATGGATATGAAACATACCCTCAATCGCGGGTGGTGCATGTGGAGCTGTTGCCTGGTGGACGTTATAGACACGTCCATATTGTAACTACCCCTGCTGCACTAGAGCTACTGAAATGGCTGGTAGGGCTGGTAACTGGGCTGGTGCTGGGAGGGCAGCTGGAAAAAGTGGCCTATGTGGCTCATTACGGGCACCCAGCTGTTGTGGGGCCCTCTCTCCCTCTGGACAATCCTGGAGCCTATGGCCATGCTTGTCGCACCCAAACCATCAGCCTTTGAAATTTCCTCCCTCTGACCCTGTTAACCACGACCCTACTAGCCGTTACCACCCCGCCATTGGCCCTGTTGGCCCTAGTGAAAACGCTTTTGGCCCTGCTGCTGACCCTGCTGATTAGGCTGGCCCTACTGACCCTGCCTATAACCCCCAAATCCATACCTGGAATCACCTGATCGGAAGCGCTTGGCAGGGTCCCCCTGATGGGAACTCTGCTCATGCTGACGAATCTGTCCCTGGGATGTCGGTGCTCCACCAGCGCCACTGCCCCCTGTCCTGCCCTGCTAGCCAGACTCTCCTGCTCGCTTGCTTCCCTGCAGATGGAAGCGGTGATCCTGGCAATGTAGTAAAGCAGCATTGAGTACATCAGTGAAAGTACTCAGAGATAGATTCCCTATAAGGTGTTGATGGATCCTCCAAGCTAACCCGTCCACAAACACCATTATCTTATTACCCTTAGTAGGTGCCTCATCTGGCACTATGGTGAGAATTCTCTTGAACTCTTCCTCATACTCAGCAACGGTAGAATTCTCCTGCTTCAAGTTCAGTAATTTCCGTCTCATCTCAGTCTGCACGGTGGGTGGAAAGTACTTGCGGTCAAACCGCTCCCAGAATGACTGAATCGGGATCGTATCCCTCTCCTCCAAGGTGGTGGTGGACTCCCACCACTGCAAAGCGACCCCCACCAGCTTAAAGGAAGCCAACAACTATTTCTGCACGTCTGTGCACTCATACATACGAAGATACCGCTGGATATCTTTCATCCATTGGCTGACGATGACAATATCTGAACTACCCGAGAACTCAGGGTGATGCGCCTTCTAAAAGGCATCCCTAACCCGCTTCCATGCATATGGAAGCTGTGCATGTACTGGCACCACTGCCTGAATCTGGGGTGGAATGAAAGAACCTTTATATTTGAACGGATGGGGAATGAAAAATTCTTACAAAGTTGGTCATAAAGATCATCCATGATATCTTGATTAACTAAGTTCAAGTTATCTGTTGTCCCGACCCCCATATTCATTTTTTCAAGCGATAAACACTAGGATTTAAAGATTTGGAGGTCATTTTTATTACGAGTGGGATTATTCTCGAAATGGGAGAATTCCATGGGATTGTTCTCATTTTATCGATAGGTGTCAGGAGCGGGGTAAAGGTGTGTTGGAGTAACATGCAAAAGCAAAGTGGTAAATTAATCTAATTAAGGAGAAGAGAATAGTTCACCATGTGGTGATGAGAATCCTTTTTTGGGTGCGGGAGATGAGAATTCTTATTAGGGTGTCACGTCATCACTTGGTACGTTTTTTCCATTGCCGCTTGACATTATGTAAAAAAATAAATAATAATAAGTGACCAAATTATTATACTAACATGTTTACTACTATATATATGCATATACCTTCTCAGAATAAGACTTTAAAATATGTTCAATGTGTTTGATCTCCATCTATTCGGTATTACTTTTTAAAAATCTATGGAGTTTTACACGTGGACATATCACAGAAAGCATATCTATGATTGATGTATTAATGTCTGTGACATGAAGTCAAAATCCTTTCTTCTTCAAATTACTAAAGAGGTTCAATTTAACGTGCATATTTCATGAGACATCACAATCTTGGTCAATGAACTCTTTACATAGTTGTATGTATAGCGGGTGAATAATTTGTCTGCCTTCTTTAACAGCATAAGAAATGTCAGGACTATGTTCGGATTATGTACATGAAATATTTTTTCTACAGCCTCATCCCTGCTTTTTGGCAGGGAAAATAGAATACGATCGAGCAAGTACTTGTGACACCCCGCCGAATTAAATACCGGGGGATCACTCCTTTATTAAATTAAAATCAAGGTGAAGAGTTGGTTCATTCTTAGCATCACTGTCGAAAAATAACTTTTCCAATTAAACACCCTAAATAATTAAGCTAAGTGTCAAAACCATTTTGAGACATTACTTTCCAAATTTTATTTTATAAACCAAGATTTAAATATGTACAACAATTCAATATTAAAGAATCACACCACAATTATCATGGAACATATAATCCAAATAAATTTAACATTCAACAACTAAGTCCCAACATTTAAAATTTAAAGTAAAACATCCAGACAATAATAAATCCCAAAGTGACAATACTAGAAATAAATGAATCACAATGTCCAATAAAGCAAATGGATAATGGGAACGGGCGACACATGCCCAAATGAATAAATAAGCCAGGACTGGAATCAAATAAATGAAGTCGTCTAAGCAAGAGGCCTGCAACTCCCACCTAAGCTGCAGCGCGTTCCATCCAAAGGATCCTACGCAAGACGCCCCTGTGGCTGGGCACCTGTAATATATACATATAGATACAAGAGAGAAAGGAAAATAGAAACGGGTCAGAGCCCGATAGTGTAAATGATTTAAAATTTGTTTAGCAAGTATTTAAAATCTTTACAGGCCAATGCAACAACATATTAGTGCGACACTCTCTTGAGAAATTCTCACCTCTCTTCTAATGTGCACACCTATCGCACTAATCTTCCCAACGGTTTAACTTATCTTATATCGCAATAAACTTCCCAATGGTTTAACTTATCTTAGGTTATTCGTAAGATTTAAAACTGAATAATATAATTATTTAAGAGGAAAATTTCATTCAGTAACAAAGCTCTCATTTTAACTTTATTTATTAATAAAGTTTCTAGTGTTCCATTATACTTTTCAAAACAAGTATTTCCAATTTTAAGTCATTATTCATTTCTTACCTATCATAGCACCGTAGGTAGTTCCAAATTTCAGGAATTCATATATATATATCAAATACTCGTATAATATATATATTTTAACAGCATCCCACATAAAAATTATGGTGCGTGCATACTCTGCTATCCAATCCCCGTGTCACTCGTACTAAGGGAAATACAAGTTTGAAATCACTCTCGAATTGTATTAACACATACACAAACAATATTGAGGCGAAGCATAGATTCCAAGAGTCTAAGAGGATAACACATGCCCCTACGTCTCTTAGGACCGTCTGAACTATCGATTTGATAGCCTATACCAAGGATTTCTATCTTCTAAGGTATGAGTCAATATCCCCCATAAAGGCACATCGAGATAAGATCGTCCCAGCGCGGTAACCTCAGGGATAGCAAATAGCGCGGGCGCGATTTTCACACATAGGTAGTATATGCATAAACACAGTCATATAACTAAACTACTATTACCATATCAAATTATGTACATTTCTTATCCCCTAATTACGATAATTGTCCTTTTTTCTCATTATTTAGTTCTCACGTATGACCATTCATTTCTTACTTTAATTTGAGGGATCATTCCAACTTATTGCGTAACACTCATGGACTCTATCCTCTCAAGTGTAGAATTCAGTAGGTAATCTAATTTCCAACGTAACTATCTTACAAGTCTCTCCCCTTAATACATAATTTCATCATCCCTTATATGTAAATATCCCGAAAATACAACTCTCGTTTTACATTAAAGGTCCCATAATTATTTATAAGTCCTACTAGTCTTCTTTATCTCCCAAAACATTTAAATAAGGGTGTCCAAGGGTTATTTCTCATTAAATCGAATTCAACTAAATTTAAAAAGGGGAAATATTAGTCTGCCAGAAGGGGTCGATCGATCGATGGTAGGAGCTCGATCGATCGATGCGTCGATCAATCGACACTCCTGGTTCGATCGATCGATCAAACAGGCATGCGAATTCTGCAGATTAGCCGTTACGAGTTTCACAATCCAACCTCAATCAAATCCAAATTTTACACACCCAAACTCCATAATTCGTACTATAATCAGTATATACCCATATTATTCATCTTCCACGTAAAGCGTGCAATTTTTTCATCAATAACCATGGATTAATAGGCCAAAACTTCATAAAAATCTCAAGAATCCTAGAATTTCTTTAACATGGTTCTAATCAGTCTTTTTCCAGAAAATTCTACTCCTAATTCATCATAATTTCATGGTTAAGCCTCTACATATGAAGGGGTTACCAGATTTACATTCAAATCAATTCTACATGCGATTTTCCTATCTCCAACATGGATTTTCTTCTACCAAACTCGTCTTAATCACCCTAAACTAACATGAACGATGTATTAACGAAAATAAACAAGATAAATACTTGCCTGGAAATTTTAGAATTCTGGTTTGCTGACGATTTTGGTGTGGTTGTATTCCCCGTCGCGCGATCTACGCATTGGTGGTGGTGGCGGTGCAATCAGATGACTTTTTAGCCTTGGATTGCTTGGAAAGCTTTCTCCTTCCCTCTCCTATGGCCGTTCTAAGGTTTTGAGTCTGATAACCCTAAAGGACTCTTCTAAATGGCTGATATAGACTACTAATTTTCGTGGGTTTAATTACCCAAAAATGCAAAATGTCCAAAATGCCCTCCCGGGGTGTTAAATAGGCCTAAAAACGCCTCGAGACCCAAACTAAACCTCCGAGTGAACTTTTCTGACTATCTCGACCCTTCCGGACACTTTGGCACACTCAAAATGATCATACGGATAACTTAAAAATATTTCACTTTTATTAATCAACATTTATTCCCGACGCGACACGGGCGCTTCCCGACTTAAGTTTCCAAAATTATCATTTTATTCACTCGTGATATTTCATAGAACCAATATTATATTACTTTACTCATTAGTAATATTCAACAACAAGTTTCCCATAATTACTAACTCACATCACGTTAATAATTATAAAATAATTAATTTCCGGATTTATATTAAATAATTAACTCACATTAAATTTAATAAATCCCCAAATTAATAAAGCATAAAAATATGGGATATTACAGTACTCTTGGTGGAGATGAACTCCATAATTTTCAATTTAGTTAAATTGTTGGATCTTCTTATTCGCGTACTTGTAAATAGGAGTACCCTCTAAATGGTACGTGCTAATAAAATAGGTATAAGTGTGGTCCAATTACAACATCTCATACTTTTGTTGCTAATGATTATCACCGTGCCTCATTTTTACTAAGAAAAATATATGAGGGTGTGAATATGAATCCAATAGGTAATTTCTCCAATTAATCATTAACAAGTTATTTTTTTTCAACAGATCCAATCTAAGTTTATCTTATTTTAACCTTAGGGTTTAAAATCCAATTTATGTTTTTCAACCCTAAGGTTAAAAATCCAATTACAAAATTTTAGTAGTTTTATAATTGGGTTTATTCGATTTGAGTTTTTCCACATCTAGGTTTGTTTATTTTGGCTATTTTCACATTTTAATCCAATTATATATAATTTTTGAAAATTCTTACTATGCCAGGTGCACAATTATAAAATCCCTATGTGTTCACAGTTTTGACTAGAACCAATATCGGCAAAAAAATAACACATCTGTGAGAATGGACATAAATTAGAATCGTGCTTATGAATGTGCACAAAACCAATATAAAAAACAATTTAGGTTTTGAAATACATAGAATTGTTCTCAATTAGAGGTTGCACATAACTTAGAAATGCATTTTTTGTTATGTCCATAAACATAGTTTTTCAAGTAAAGAAACCTTGCATGTTTGCATAGCCATAAATTACATTCAGAATCCATTGACGCTGAAAGATGTGCATGTCAATCTATGAGAATCAAGTCACTCATTTACCGATCATATCCACATGAATATCAAGCTACATGTTGATGTAGGAAATAGACAACTCTTTGTATAACTGAAATAAAATACACGGCTATGCTCTATAATGATGCCAACGCATATATCAATCTCAATACCATAAACATAGGTTGTGAAAGACATAAATCGAGAGTCAGTTAATATTGCATTTGCGTTAAATTCTATCAATATATTGAAAATATGACATCTTATTGGAGTTGTGCTGACATGCAATCAACTAATGATAGTGGTGGAATTAATCACACAGTGGGCGTTTATTTATTTTTCTTAAGTCCTACTTAATGGACCCCCAAAAAACACATTCTTTTAAAAAATACCCAAGTTCAATTCGGTATTTCAAAAATTGATGGTGGTTGAATTCATCATACTATGGGAACTTATTTATTTTTCTCTCGGCCCAATTAATGGACCTCCCAAACAACACATTCCTTTAAAAACTACCCTAGTTAATTTGGGTATTTTAACCATTGATAGTGATGGAATTCATCATATAATGGGGAATTATTTATTTTTCTTGAGTCCAATTAACGGACCTCCCATACAACAAACTCCTTTAAAAATTACTTTAGTTCATTTAGGTATTTTAACCCCACACATACATACACAAACACATACATACATGCACATACACACCCATACATATATTTACACATACATATATACATACACACATTCTACATACATAGTGAACACACACACACATAATAAAAACACATAATTCCATTAGAAAAAAGCCACAAGAAAAGGGATATCTGAACTAGGGTAGTCGTCGGAGATAAAGAGGGCCGCCGAAGGAGAGGGGTTCGCTAAAGAGAGAGAGAGAGAGAGATAGAGAACGAAAGAATGAGTAGTAGTGTAAGAAGAGAGGGAGAGAGTTCGCGTGAAATGAATTCTTGACCACGGTTGATTATATCCACAGGATGTGGTTACAACCCTAGTCCATGACCCACTTGTTGTGATCATTTATCTTTTATACGTCAGCAACATGGTCACAATCATTGATCGTTACCATGTGTTGTATCATGTAAAAAAAATAAATTGTCACGACAGGTTGGTCACGGCCTAGGGCCGCAACCACCACCATGACTATTTCAAAATGGTCAAGGTCCATGGTCATGAGCAAACTTAACTGAAACCCTTAAATATGTCATGTACCTGGTTACAATCCAGGGTCTTGACCCACTTTGGGGAGATTTTTTCCCAGAGTTTGGCTCCCATTTGGTCATGGGTTGATCACGGATCATGGCAGTGACCTTCATCGTCCCGGTCTAAGTCTGTGACCATATCCATGGGATGTTATCCTTTGGCTTGGTCACGTCCTGTGTTACACGAGGTTTGACTATGGTCACGGTCTTGTAATAACCCTTACTTTTGAGTAATTGATTTTATATTAATTCGCCACGAGAGGTGATTATATAAAATCGTGGATAATGGGGTAAATATTATTTTAAATGAGTTAAAAGATAATATTTACTAGATTTTGCATATTTACTGTTATGTGAATGTAAATAGCATCATGTTACAATTTATAGTGTCATTGTGCTTTAAACGAAATTTATAATTTAAATGAAGTTGGAACTTGAAATGATTTATATTATTCCAGATGCCAATTTAGAGGGCGCGGTCAGTCCTGAAATAGTCGAGATAGTCAAAATAAGTGCCATATTGTATTTTTGGATTTCGAGAACTTTTGACAGGTTATGATTTAATTATGTAGTAGAGTCATTTTAATGGTGTATTAACATTTAAAGATTGGAATTAATGCTAAGTTCACGATTAACTCTTGCAACCCCTCTTATTTCCTAAGTGTATACTTCCTACACCTAGAGAGAAAGAGAGAAAAAGAGAATTGTGGAGAAAAAGAAGAGAAATAAGGAGAATTGAGGAAATTGGGTTTGATCTTGCATCTACCGGAAGGGAATCCGAGATTTCAGCTTAAGGCAAATTTCTTACTTGCTAATATATGATTTGGGGTGAATAAATTGTAGTGATAGTTTTGTATTGGAATCAATTGAACAAATATGTATTTTAATGAATTTGTGGTGTTTGAACCCTTAAATGTTGTTTAGATAGTTATTGGGTTGAGTATAGTAGTTAGTATTCATGTAGGATGGTTTTGGTTGGATCTATAGTGGTTGTTGTGGGTAAAAATGGAGGAGAAATGAGTTTTAGGAAAAGTTAGGGTAATAAACCCCATGGCCGAAATTGGGCATTTAGGCCCAAGCAAATCAATTCGCCCCTAGCGAATCGATTCGCTAAAGGAGTAGGCTATATGTCTGTGAAGAGCGAATCAATTCGGCTTATCCGAATCGATTCGGCGGTATGCAGAATGTTGGGTCCTCTTGACCAAATTGATTCAGACCATTCAAATCGATTCGCTTCAAGACCGAATCGATTCGGCTAGGGCGAATCGATTCGAAATTCCTGTTGTTTTGAGTTATTTTTCTAAGTTAGATTGTCATCCTTTTCTTGTAGGTTTAGAACCTAGGAACTTTCTCTTAGGATAAAATAAAGTGTATTAGGGACTTACCTTAGGTATGTAACCACACTAGATTATAAAGGGGATACTCATGCTTATCTCGGAGTTTATGAAATAGACGTTAGGGTGGTTCTTTCTTCAATGAACTAACTTGAGACTAGGGAAGAGTAGGATCATATAGTTGTGGAAATCTAAAGACGTGTTTGAGGTATACTATACTTGGTGGCTTATAGTAACGTCGTTATTTCTTGGAGACTAATTTGGGGGTTTATTTAACGTTGAAGTTTATAATGATGACATTTAAATGCATATGGCTCCAGATAAAGACTTAATGTATATTTTAAAATGGGAATAACTTGTGAATGATAAATTGCTTATACACATCTCTCTAAATGCTATCATATGGGAAGTTATGCGCATGAGGTGAAGTCCCCTGGCTAGTGAATATCAGGTGAATATAGTCCTCGGCCATAGGACCGGTTATTATATATTATGTGATTATTGTTTGAAGTGAGGTAATTTCGGGTGTGGTTATGACTCACCTTCGAAGGTATATGGCCGCTTACCGACGTCACGCGATGTAGGATACCCAGGTTGTCTTGGTGATAGGCCCTGAAGGATGATAGCTATTTAGGGGCGCATCCAGAGGGGGAAACCCGGAAGGATGGTCTTAGAATAATTATATGTTGTGAAATATAACTATTCTTATTAAAGTGGGATTTTATTGATAATACGGCACTTTATGAAGTAAATTGCTTAAATAGATTTCCTAACGAGAAAAAAAAGCAACGGTGAAATGAAATTGTGTAAAAAGTAAATGGAATCTCATTGAGTAATATTTTATCTATATTCTCCTGCACAAATGAATTGTGATCATTGTCATTATTATTGCGTTAGGTTATGCATTTAGATCTTAAGGTTAGATTCTTTATCCTTATTTATGGAGAAAGAAACAAGCTTATTCATGGTAATTAGATTGTCTATAACTATCATGCACTTTATTCACATGGTAATCATATTAAACCGGGCCGTGATCCGTTTATATTTTCTTATTTTTCATGAATCTTATATTCGCCCAGGTGCTCCGCCGTAAGGACGCCCGTATTGACTTTTCTATTCCAGTGTCCTAGAGCTGTAACACTTTGCGGATGTTATGGGATATTTGATATAGACGCTTCCATCTTTTTTGTATTCTAGTTATGATCAGTTACACATTTGGGCCTGTTGCCCAAGTTTTGTACTTGTATTATATAATGTGATACTGTACTTTAATACTCGGTGTAACCTATTTGTAAGGGTCTGTTAACCGACATCTTATTCGGTTATGTTTGTTGTACAAGATTGTTGATGAAATACATGTCTTTATTTTTTTATCCACCTTCCTTTCAATTGGATTGTTTGAATGTTTTCCATTAACTGACAAATTAAATTTTGACAATCCGTTTTCTAAAATAATTGGTGGTTATCTCGTATACTTATTACTTTACGTTGATTCTAAGAATGGATAATTTATGATTTCTGTAATTATTGGAGTATCAGGCTGGCCACCGCTTATTTTAATAAGCGGGGTGTCACAGATGGTATCAGAGCATCAAGTTCTAGAATCTTTAGGATCTATGCGGACTTATCACGTTCTACCGTAGCGTTATTTGATATAGAGCCTTTTTGTTAGGACTATTTTATTCGTCTATATTTGTGATTTTCTGCTAAGATAAATTGTTCTTAATCGTATTTTAATTTTGTTATTTCTTCGTCTCAGACGCCGCTTAAGAGAGGTCGCCCTGCGAGAAGAAATAGAGTTGTAGATGATGATGTAGGTCCTCCTCTGTCGTAACAAGGAACTATAAAATCCTCTGAAGTGGCCAATATTGTGGCCCAAGCGGTTAATGCTGCGATGACTATAGTGGTCCAACAAACTCCTCAATCCCAACAACGCAGGGTTTAGGAGGTGCAAGCCCCCGCAGGACCTTCTCCATGGGAAAGAGTCACAGAATCCTTCTTAAAGGGTCATCCCCCGTAATTTTAGGGTGGTTCTGACGTGATAGTAGCTAACCAATGGAAGAAGGATATGCAACGTCACCTTTGCTTGATAGACTGTAGTGAAGAATGGAAGCAAATCCTTACTACTTTTAAACCAGTGGGAGCAACCTTACACTGGTGGAAGTTGATGACCATTCCAGAACAAAGGGGTACTATGACTATAACTGACTTTTGGGTTTTGTTTGACCTGAAGTATTTTCCTCCCATAGTTCAGAGGGAGATGAGGAGGAAACTTCAAGATTAGTTCAAGGTGAACGTTCGATGGAAGATTGTGAGGAGGAATTCACTCGTTTGGCTAGTTTTGCGCCGAATGGGGTAACTTCGGAGGAGAGGAGAATGTCAAAGTTCATTGGAGGTTTACATTGGAGGATACGGCAACACTTGCTGGGAAATCCAGCTTTACAAACATTCGGGAAGGTGATGAACGCCACATTACTTCATTATCAAGATCATCGGTTGCATGTACAAGAAAGTAAGAAAGTTTCAGTTATGGGACAATCGAGTAAGCGAGGAGTCAATGGTGCTGGAGGAGGAGCATTACCCTCGTCCCAATCATCGGGAGCTAAGGAAAAGGAAAGGGACACCCAGCAAGGGGATTGTCCAAAAGATAACATTTTGGGGGATTTAATGCCGGTAGTAGTGCTTTCAGGTACGGTCAGGGTGACCATCTTCAGCAATAGGTTGGTTAGGCATGTCAGGGTAACAATAGGGGTCGAGGCCATCTGGGTCAAGGCTTTGGGAAGTTCAGAAATAATAGGGGCCGTAATTAGGAAAATATGGCGGGTAATTGTTTTTAATGTGGGGAGCCGAGTCATTATAGGAAATCGTGTCTGCAGTTGGACAGGGGACATTTTCTTAGAATTTCATAGCATCAGCAGGCACAGCTACCGCCACCAGTGCCTAATCCAGTCATCCATCCACAACAGGGACAATTACAGTATGGGCATGTCTACCATATACAAGATGTTATGTTTCCTCCAGCCCCATCGGCGCTGCCACCTATCGAGGGTAAGTTTCCTATTCATGGACATTTGGGTCGTGTATTGTTTGATATGGGTGCGACACACTCGTTTATTTTTAGAAGTTTTTCTCAATCGACGGAGATAATAAAATCTGCGGAGAGTACTTTCACTAGGGTCTAATCTTATATGCATGACGGTTCTCTTATTTTCTTTATTTGTAAAAGAGTAGAAATAAATCTTGGTAATTTATGTTTTGAGGCTGATTTACTCGTCCTGGATATGGTCGGGTATGATGTAATCCTGGGTATGGATTGTCTAGTGAAGTATCATGCGATAATAAATTATTATGGAAAGAGTATAGCCTTTGCCATTCCGGGGCAGGAGATGTTCTTGGTGGCTATGCCTCTTTCAGAGGGAGGTTCTAGCACTTATTTGTATTGTATTGCGAAGGAGACTTCTCGTGAAATACTCATTTCCTTAGATTCGATTCCCATTGTTAAAGATTTTGAAGATGTTTTTCAGGAGATACCGGGTTTACCTCCAAGTAAGGATATCGAGTTCGTGATTGATTTAGCACCGGGAACGTGGCCGATTGCTAGGGCTCCTACTGTATGGCTCCTGTGGAAATGATGAAGTTAAGAGATCAGATTCAGAAGTTGTTAGAACATGAGTTTATTAGGCGTAGTACGTCGTTGTGGGGTGCTTCTGTGTTATTTGTGAAGAAAAGATATGGTTCTCTCCAGTTGTGTGTTGATTATAGGGATTTGAATAAAATTACCATCAGGAACAAATACCCACTACCTCGAATTGATGATTTGTTCGATCAACTTAGGGGAGCATCGTACTTCTCTAAAATAGATTTGAGGAAGGGGTATCACCAACTGAGGATATGAGAGCAGGACGTGTCCAAAACTATGTTTCTAACTAGATATGGGTCCTATGAAATTTCGGTTATGCTTTTCGGGCTAACCAATGCTACTGCAGTGTTTATGGACCTTATGAATAGAGTGTTTTAAGACTTCCTGAACCAGTTTGTTATCGTGTTTATTGATGACATCCTAGTGTATTCTCAAACGGAGGCCGATCATGCTAAACATTTACGGTTGGCCCTGCAAACATTAAGGGATCATCACCTATATGCCAAATTTGATAAGTGTGGTTTTTGGCTACAGGAAGTGCATTTTTTGGGTCACATTGTGACAGCTCGGGGTATTTCGGTAGATCCGAGTAAAGTTATTGCGATGAAAGAATGGAGTTAACCCACAACACCTACAGAGATTCGCAATTTTCTGGATTTGGCTGGCTATTATAGCAGATTTATCAAGGATTTTTCTAAGATTGCTAGACCTTTGATAAATTTAACTCGGAAGGGAGTGAGGTTTGTTTGGGATGATTCTTGTCAACTGTATTTTGATGAGTTCAAAGATAAGTTGACTTCTGCTCCAGTACTTGCATTATCGAGGACATGATAGGAATATTTGGTCTTTACGGAGGCATCTCTGCAAGGGTTGGGAAGTGTGTTACAGCAAGAGCATCGGTCTATTGCTTATGCTTCTCGCAAGCTAAAGCTCCATGAGAAGAATTATCCAGTTCAAGATTTGGAACTTACTGTAGTGGTTTTTTCCTTGAAGATTTGGAGACATTACCTCCTGGGGGAGAAGTTTAGTCTTTTCACGGATCACAAATCGTTGGAATATTTATTTTCACAAAAGGATTTAAATATGCGACAACGTCGATGGTTAGAGTTTGTGAAGGACTACCAATTTGATATTCACTATCACCCGAGTAAGGCTAATGTATTAGCGGATGCATTGAGTCGGAAACCCGATGGGGAGTTAGCTCTAGTATGAAAGGATAAATGAAAAGAACTTTGGCAAGAGGACGTGGTTGCAAGGGCATTTATGTCAGTGTTGACCGTTATACCTACAATAGTGGCAAGGGTTGTGGAAGCTCAAGGAAGGGATAAAGGTTTTCAGAACCGTAAGCACCAATTATTAACCGAGGGAATCCTACTCTATAAGTTCTGAGGGTGGGTTACGTTTCCACGGGAGACTTATTGTCCCGAAAGAGAGGGATTTGAGACGGGCCATAATGACAGAATCTCATGGGTCCAAGTTTGCAATACATCCTGGTGGAGTCAAAATGTACCAAGACATGCACCGTTAGTATTGGTGGGAGGGTATGAAATGGAACATTTCTGAATTTTTTTCCCGATGTACTACTTGTCAACTACTAAAGGTAGATCATTAGCGACCGACGGGATTGTTACAACCCTTGGAAATACCGTTATGGAAGTGGGAAAGCATCTCGATGGATTTCATCACGAGATTTCCAACATCACAGAGTGGTCATGATTCCATTTGGGTTATCGTTGATCGCTTAACCAAGTTGACACATTTCTTACTGGTACGTACAGATTATAATACTACTCGTTATGCCTGGCTATTCATTGCGGAGATTGTTAGACTCCACGGGATGCCCATTAATATAGTCTCTGATTGAGATAAAAATTTTGTTTCCCATTTCAGGCGAAGTTTCCAAGAAGCTATGGGAACCGAATTAAAGTTGAGTACCTCCTATCACCCTCAAACAGATGGGCAGACGGAAAGAGTCAACCAAATGTTAGAGGATATGCTCAGAATGTGTGTTCTCAATTTCAAAGGAGGTTGGGAACAATACCTTCCCTTGGTCGAATTTTCTTATAATAATTCGTACCAATTCACTATTGGGACCCTATGAAGAATTATATGGTCGACCATGTAGATCACCTACTTATTGGTTGGAAGTAGGGGATAATAAATTTCTTAGACCTGAGATGATCCAGGATACTTCTTCAAAGGTTAAACTATTCACAATCGCATCCAAATTACTCAAGATCGTCAGAGGAGTTATGCTGATGCGAATAGAATGCATGTGGATTTAGAGGTTGGAGATCAAGTGTTGGTATGAGTTTCGCCGATGAAGGGTATAAAGAGATTTGGGAAAAAAGGAAAACTTGCACCACGCTACGTAGGTCCTTTTCCCATCATTGCTAAAGTAGTCCCAATATCTTATCAAATTGCCTTACCGGAGCATTTACAACAGATTCATGATATGTTTCATGTTTCATCCCTGAAAAAGTATAAGAGGTGTGAAGGAGCTCACTGGCACATTCCTTTAGATGATATCGAATTGCATCCAGATGTTTCATACGAGGAACAACCAGTTGTAATTTTAGATCACAGGGATCGTAGGTTAAGATCTAGAGTGGTGCCCTTGGTTCTGGTCCAATGGGGACATCACAATGCCAAGGAGTTAAGGTGGGAGCGGGAGGACGATATGCGAGAAAAATATCCACATCTCTTTTTGCAAGGTAGGCCTAAATTTTGAGGGCAAAATTCCCTTATAGGAGGGGAGTATGTAATAACCCTTACTTTTGAGTAATTGATTTTATATTAATTCGCCATGAGGGGTGATTATATAAAATCGTGCATAACGGGGTAAATATTATTTTAAATGAGTTAAAAGATAATATTTACTAGATTTTGCACATTTAGTGTTATGTGAATGTAAATAGCATCATGTTACGATTTATAGTGTCGTTGTGCTTTAAACGACATTTATGGTTTAAATGAAGTTGGAACTTGAAATGATTTATATTATTTCGGATGCCAATTTGGAGGGCGCGGTCAATCCTGAAATAGTCGAGATAGTCAAAATAAGTGTCATAATGTATTTTTGGGTTTCGGGCACTTTTGACAGGTTATGATTTAATTATGTAGTTACGAGTCATTTTAATTGTGTATTAACATTTAAAGATTGGAATTAATGCTAAGGGAACAATTAACTCTTGCAACCCCTCTTATTTCCTAAGTGTATACTTCCTAACCTAGAGAGAAAGAGAGAAAAAGAGAATTGTGGAGAAAAAGAAGAGAAAGAAGGAGAATTGAGGAAATTGGGTTTGATCTTGCATCTACCGGAAGGGAATCCGAGATTTCAGCTTAAGGCAAATTTTTTACTTGCTAATATATGATTTGGGGTGAATAAATTGTAGTGATAGTTTTGTATTGGAATCAATTGAACAAATATGTATTTTCATAAATTTATGGTGTTTGAACCCTTAAACGTTGCTTAGATAGATATTGGGTTGAGTATAGTAGTTAGTATTCATGTAGGATGGTTTTAGTGGGACCAGTGGTGGTTGTTGTGGGTAAAAATAAAGGAGAAATGAGTTTTGGGAAAATTTAGGGTAATAAGCTCCATAGCCGAAATTGGGCATTCAGGCCCAGGCGAATCGATTCGCCCCTAGCGAATCGATTCGCGAAAGGGGTAGGCTACATGTCTGTGAAGAGAGAATCGATTCGGCTTTTCCGAATCGATTCGACAGTATGCAGAATATTGGTTCCTCTTGACCGAATCGATTCGGACCATCCGAATCGATTCACTTCAATACCGAATCGATTCGAAATTCCTGTTGTTTTGAGTTATTTTTCTAAGTTAGATTGTCTTCTTTTTCTTGTAGGTTTAGAACCTAGGAACTTTCTCTTAGAATAAAATAAAGTATATTAGGGACTTACCTTAGGTATGTAACCACACTAGATTATAAAGGGGATACTCGGGCTTATCTCGGGGTTTATGAAATAGACGTTAGGGTGGTTCTTTCTTCAACGAACTAGCATGAGACTAGGTAAGAGTAGGATCATATGATTGTGGAAATCTAGAGACGTTGTTGATGTAAAAAATTAGATCGCTCTAATTATTCAATCACAGATAAATAAAATGAAACAAAGATTTTTAAAGTGGTTCAGCCTTATAAGAATGGCCTACGTCCACTGTTATGTTATTGCTGAGTGTTTGGGAATTCTCGATTACAAGTTCAGTCAAGAAATTCCAGTCCCTTTGAATGAGGGTGATACAAGGTATTTATAGCCCTTAGGCTGTACATGAATGGGTTGATACATTAAATGATATACATATGAAAGGGTAATACATTTAATGCAGCGTGTGCGTCAAGATGATAAACATTCAATGAATAGTTGAACTGTTGACATCCTGGCAATTAATACTACGGCCGAGATGCAGCTCGGACCGCCTTAGTTGCTCGTTGCTCAGGAGTTCCTCGGAGCGCTAGAGTACCTCGGAGTGTTGCAGTTCCTCGGTATATCCTCTTTTCTCGGGGAGAACATGAGTTGGTCGAGGAAATGAACTTCCTCGTTGTTATTGTACCACGTAGATTGACAAGTGCCTTCGTATGATTCGTCCACATAAGCATATTAATTTTGGTATCAACAGAAGCCCCCAATGTTTCATATTTCGAACTTTGAGGAGTATGGAACATTCTTTCTCGGTTTATAGCAATATTGAATGATCTTCCTGGGTTTTAGGAGCATCGTATTTGAATTTATTTCCAAATTCAACGAATCCGCCTTTTTTCGAACTTTTAAGAGCGCTTCGATCTTAGTGCCCTTTTTGTCCTTTTAGCCGTCGGAAGTTCAATAGTTTCTTTTTTGTAATCATTTCCTTCACCGCTTCCCAAGGCAAAGTATTAAAACTTCTTAGGTAACCATACCGTCTTCTTCTTTTTCCAATTTCCTGCATTCAAGCTTTCTATTCTCTCCTTCTCTCTTGTGCGTTCATCCTAGTTTTCGTTCGTTGTCAACATACCTCCTTTCTTCCTGTAAGATCTTCTTCCTTTCTTCTGTATCTCTTTTATTCAGTATGGTTTATATTGTGGAGTCTGTTGAGAAATTTCGTTCCGATTTTTCCATTCCTTCCTGGGTAACTCTGGAGGTTCTTTCTGAGCCTTTAGATTATTTTCGATTGGCTGAGGGACATTGGTTCCCCAGTCTATTCATTGCTGAATGTGGATTTTCTTTTCCACCAAACCCATTGTGTCTTGAGTTTTGTCAGTATTTTGATCTTGTCCCTGCAAAAATAGCCCCCAATTCATGGAGAATAATTAATGGGGTGTACAAATTAAATCTAACTCATGGGACTCGTATAGGGATCCCTGAAATTATGTATTGCTATAAATGGGCCATTCTAGATAATATTTATTACTTAAAAACTAGGTTTCTGAATAGGGCTCTTGTAGTTAACCTCCCTGATTCAAATAGAGATTATTTTGAACATGGGGTGGTTATTAAAAATTGGCAATATGCCCCTTTAGTTGGAGATGGAGTATACAACGGTCCCAGATGCCCCCCATATGGCAATGGGATAGGTTTATTTTTCATTTTATTTCTTTTACTTATGAAATTATGCTTTTATCATGTTTGACAAAATGTATGATTGATATCTCATTATGTGTTTGTTTGCAGTTGATAGTAAAAGAAAAACTCCAAAAGAATCAGAGGTTAATATTAAGCATCTGAAACTTATCTGGGGTTTGCATAAGAACGTTGAAGACGAGCATATCAAGTCTGCATCATATTTGCTACAGTATAAGAGTTATACAACCTCTTATACTGCTCGCCCTGTTGAGCCAGCTTCAACTCCAAAGGATTCGTCTTCAGATTCTCATCTTCCTTTAAGTCAGAGAATGGGCAAGAAAAGAGCTCCTCCTGCTCTATTTGATGACATTACTTCTGCTGCTGGGGCCAAGAAAAGCAAAACTGATGTCCCAGAGGGGACTAAGAAGGTGGATGATGCACCTTCCAAAACTACCGAGAAGCCCCCAGTGGCTCCGAGCAAGAAGGTTGCTCCTGTGGAAATAATTGCTATCTCTCCGACCAAGAGTTCTTCCTTGGTTGAAGCTGCTGAAGTCCCTTTGAGGAGATTGAGGAAATCATCCTCAGTCAATTTAGCTGAAACTGCGTCCTCTCTACCAGCTGGTGGTGTTGGTGTTCCAACCATCATTCCTCCGAGCTCTGCAATGAGCTCGGTAAAAACTTGGATCATACCCGAGGTCCAAGGAATTGATGAAAATATTTCCAGGGATATGCTGACATCCCTAGCTACTCGTCACCTTGCTTCGGTAAATTTCTCATACTCTGAGTTTTCTTTCTTTCTCTGAATGCTTGCATTTTTGTATTGACTTTACTATTTTTCTCATCTTTCAGTTGGTGAACTGTTTCAATAATATCGTGAAGAAGGATGAAGCTATTAAAGCTTCAAGCTCCTCGTCAGGTGTAGAGGATGCTCTGCTGGGTTTGACCCAATCCTTGAAGGAATCTCGCCAACAGTATAGTGAGGACAAGGCTGTTTGGGAGAAAAAGTTGTCGATAGTTGAAGCTGAGAAGGTGAAGTTGGCTGAGATCTCCAAGAGTTTGGAGCATAAAGTGAAAAGTTTAGAGGTTGAGCATAAGGAATATGACGACAAGCTCAAGAATTTTGGAGAACTTGAGGATAAGCTGAGGAAGGCAGAGGAAGAATTGTCCGCCCTGCGAGATATCAAGGGCAAAAAAGAAGAATTGGATGCGAAGCTCTCCTCGGAGAAATTGAGAAGAAAGCTCGCAGTTAAAAAATCCTTCAGCACAGGATGGGATAAAGGATGGGACAAGGGGATTGCTGCGATGACATCCCAAGTTCAATACGGGAAGTTGAAATACCTCCGTGATGGCTGGGTAGCTGCCCTACAGGAATTGAAGATCAAGGATGATTCCGAGCTATTTCAGTTGCACCTCCCTGGTCCTCCTCCACCAATTGTGGAAGAAGAAGAAGATGAGCCTGTCTCTAATGAATCTTCTATGGCCATAGGTGATCAAGTCCCTGCATCTCTATCTTCTGCCAACGAGGACATTTCTTCCATGCCTCCTCCTCCTGAAAAAATTTCAACTCCTGCAGATCAAGTTGCTGTTACCACCGAGCAACCAAGCTCCTCGTCCCAGCCTCCCGAGAAAGTCTTGGGAGACAAGGAAAAGGTGTGAAGTTGTTCGGTATCATCTCTATCTTTCCTTATTTATAATCAAACAATGTAATCCTTTTGTGATCTAATAAAATACATCTTCGTTCATCTCTGTTGTTGATGATTTGTTTTTATTGATTGTTGTCTTTTTCTCGTCCTTAGTTTGTTGCTAGAATGGAACTGATATCTGCACATGATACAAAGCTGATGCAGCAATGTCACGAATATTATAAGGCTGGTCATACAGACCTTAGTACATCAGAAATTGCTGACATCCTTGGCCATGATGCCTCAGAACAAGCAATTGAGGCTTATCGGTACTTGAAGGATTTACTTGACCAAGCTGTGGCCAACAATGTGGCCTACTATGACTTGATTGAGGAACTTCATTATTCTTTAGAAGATCTCCAAGGTCAGTAGAATGAATCAATGGCTTTGTTGCACAAGGAATATGAAAATAGATATCAACAACTTTCTTCTGAAACAGGCCATAAAAAGATCCTTGCTGGATACGATGTTAGAGAAAGAACTTTAAAAGGTGAAGTTGAGGCTTGCAGGCAGATTGCTGAGTTGCTGGAACAAGAGAACAATAATTTGCAAAAAATGCTGGCACAGTATGAATCTGCAGCGCCATCTTCTAATGCTTTAGTGCAAGTTACCGATGAAGGTTTCTCGTTCTTAGAAGTTGAGAATGCCAAATTAAGGCAAGAGTTGGATGTTCTGAGAAGATCTGTTATTCATGTGACTACTCGGGGACGAGGAAGAGGTTCTCGTGGGCGAGGAAGAGCAGTTCAGAATATTGTCGAGGAGCAAAGTTCTCCAGTCGCTGCTCGGAGTCGATCAAGAGTTCTTAGCCGTAATGTTGAAGAGGCTCGCACTCAGTCTACTTTGGAGACTCAAGCATACCAATTAAACGCCAAAGATCGGGCTTTATCTGAATTGTCCAAGAGAAATCTATCTTTGGAAGATCAACTTACTGCAACGAAGTCTGCTTTGAATGATAAAGATGTTTTTGCCAGGAACCTTCACGAACAATTGGATAGATTAACCTTCCAATTCCATAAACAGCCCAGGGAATTTTGGATGGCAGGATACAATGAAGCCCTTGTTCATTTAGATGCTCGGATTGAACATGCCAATAATGAAGGTTATAAGCAGGGGTGGTTGAACACCCTGGGTGTACTGAAATTGGAGCAAGGGCATTTTTTATGGGATTACCATGCTCCAGGGTTACTAGATTTGCCTGTGCCACCTTTCAAATTGGACATGGAATGGATCCCATCTCGTTCCATTCCTCAGAGTTTAATTTCAAAATATCTCGACGACTATAGTCTTCATTCTCAGACTGAATTATCTCGTCCAGAGCATCTCTTGGATACACCTTCTGTGATGAACGTCAGAATACTCAGAGATATTAATTTCATCAATTCTCCTCTTTGCTTAGAAGATCCTCCTACCGGCGAGGAACCTGTTTCAAAAGCTAAAGGAAAGAAACCAATAGAATAGGTTTTCAGTGTAATAATTAGCTCATATGTATAGCTTGTAATACATTTTTATCTTAATGAAAGAATTTCATTTTCTGTTTGCAAATTTATATTGCAATTGTCTTGTGTTTATCAAACATTTTTACATTTGTGTATATGTATCTGTTAAAAAGATAACAATATGATGCTATTCATCAACCAACTTAGTAATCAAAATTACAAGTATCAATGCTGCTCAGTCACTTAATAATAAAGTAATGAGTATAAAATGTTTAAACTGTTTCCAACCAACCAAGGTTGTTAAATTGTGCTTGTCGACCAACTACAGTTGATGGGTTTTTATCCCCGACCAACCATACTTGGTAAACTTTTTCCTAAAATGTATCCGTCCAACCATGGTCGATAATTTATCCTCGTCGACCAAGTATAGTTGATCACCGACTAACTATACTTGGTTCAGTTTGGAATTCTTTGTATTTTCTGGAATGATTTTACCTTCCGACCAACTTGTTGGCTTATTTTCAAATCAAATGATATTGTTCTTCTCTCAACCGTAGTTGATTATTGAATTATCAGGTTCTTTCGAACTATCTTGTCCGCTAGTTATCTTACCAACCTTAGTTGGTCACGCTAGTGTACGCCTCCTAACCAAAGGAGTATATTTTTAGGTTCTTTCGAACTATTTGTCCACTAGTTATCTTACCAACCTTAGTTGGTCACGCTAGTGTACGCCTCCTAACCAAAGGAGTATATTTTTTGGTTCTTTCGAACTATTTGTCCACTAATTATCTTACCAACCTTAGTTGGTCACGCTAGTGTACGCCTCCTAACCAAAGGAGTATATTTTTTGGTTCTTTCGAACTATCGTCTTCTTTTTGCTGTCGAGCAGCGTAGTGTACAACACTAGTATTCCCCGAAAAACTTTCAAACAAAGGAGAGGAAAATGGTGAAAACATCATCATTTTATTCATATTGATGAACCCATTGTACATTTTACATCATTGATAATACTTGCGAAGGTGTTCAGCATTCTTGAATTCTTCTCCTTCTAAAGTTGCTATTCGGTAAGTTCCTGGTCGAACAACTTCTGTAACTCGGTAAGGCCCATGCCAGTTTGCCTCCAATTTATTGTGTTTCTGAATTACCTTCTTTAGCACATAATCTCCTTCTTTTAAATCGCATTTCCTCACCCTTTTGTTGTAGAAAAGAGTTGTTCGTTGTTGATAAGCAGCATTCCTAATGGCTGCCTCTTCTCTGACTTCCTTGAGCATATCCAAATCCAGTCTTCTCATTAAGTCGCTGACTGGGGAATTGAAATTTAGCACTCTGTGTGTTGGGAGACCTAACTCGGCAGGTATTACAGCCTCACTTCCAAATGCCAGCATATATGGTGATTCTCCAGTCGCTGCTCGGGGAGTTGTTCGGTAAGCCCACAATACTGATTGTAGCTCGTTAATCCAGTTAGATTTAGCTTCACTTAGCCTTTTCTTCAAACCATTTAGCAGTGTTCTATTCGTCACTTCAGTCTGTCCATTACTTTGAGGATGGCCTGGTGCTGAATGGACCTTCAAAATGTTCGACTGATGACAATAAGCAGCAAATTCCTCATTATCAAATTAGGTTCCATGGTCTGTGATGAAGGCATGAGGGAGACCATATCGACAGATGATATTCTTCCAAACGAACTGGTATACCTTCTCGTATGTCATGTCGATGAGGGGTTCAGCTTCTACCCACTTAGTAAAATAGTCTACTGCGACGACGAGGTACTTGAATCTTCCTCCGGTGGTCGACAATGGTCCCACCAAATCAATTCCCCACATGGCGAATGGCCAAGGGGAAGTTATGGGTGTCAACAATGCTTGTGGAGTTCGTCGGATAGAGGAAAAACGTTGGCACTTGTCATATTTCTTAGCATAGGCTATACAATCAGCCCTCATCGTTGGCCAATAGTATCCTTGAGTCATTACCCTTTGTAAAAGCCTTCGACCTGCTACATGAGCTCCACGAGACCCTTCATGGATTTCTTCAATCAATTATATCACCTCGGAGGGATGTACACATCTCTGCAAACCTGCCATAATTCCTCGTCTATATAAAATACCATTAGTTAATACATACCGAGCAGCTTTATACTTCAATTTTTTGGCAGCGAGCTTATCCTCAGGCAATCCTCCCTCTTCAATATATTTCCTAATGGGATCCATCCAAGATGGTCCTAAATCAAGGGTAATAACATTCATCGTCAAGTTTTCATCTATGCTCCGACTTTCCAATACTTCAATTGGTATCGTTCTTCGCAGCTCGGTACGAGTAGCTGATGCTAGTCGGGCCATTGCGTCTGCTTGTACATTCTTCATCCTCGGTATTCTCACCAATTGAATGGCATCAAATTTTGTCAGTAACTCCATCACCTTTGCATGATATTTTGCCATTAAATCTCCTTTAACTGCATATGTTCCTGTCATCTGATTTACAATTAATTGAGAATCACTGAATACAATTACTTGCCGTGCTTCCATAACTTTTGCTAAGTTTAAACCCGCTATCATGGCCTCATACTCAGCTTCATTATTAGAGGCTTTGAATTGGAATCGTAAAGCATATTCCATATCAATCTCATCTAGGGTGCTCAAAACAATTCCTGCGCCGCAACCTGCTGCGCAAGATGAGCCATCTACATATAATCTCTATATGGGTAACCCGTCTTCAAATTCCTTATCTAACAGGGTTCCTCGGTGAAATATTTGTATATTCTTTTCGTCCTCCCTTGACACTTTTCGCTCCTCGTTAACTATCTCTTTTCGTTCTTTTACCAACCGGAGCTGATCTGAGTTTGAAGTTGATGATCCTTCTTCATCCACAAGCCCTTTTACCAACCGGTGTTGGTCTGGACCTATGTCTGTTGATCCTGTAACATCCACAGGTTGGTCAGTGAGCAACTTTTGTTCCTCGGGGGTATCAGGGTATATAAACTCTGCTATAAAATCTACTACAGCTTGCCCTTTTAATAATGATCTGGGTTCATACACAATATCATATTCACCGAGTTCTATTGCCCAGTACATCAGTCTTCCTGATTTTTATGGCTTATGAAGGGCTTGTCTCAATGGCATGTCGGTATAAACGACGATGGTATGGGCCTGGAAATATGGCCTCATTCTTCTACTTGCTTTAATTAATGCCAATGCCAATTTTTCCAGCTTTGGGTACCTGATTTCTGCACCTCGGAATGCCTTACTTGTGTAATAGATGGGTTTCTGAACTCCATTCTCCAGTCTAATCAATGCCGAGCTAACTGCATTCTCTGATACTGCCAGATACAAGTACAACTTCTCTCCTGTTATTGGCCTAGACAACAATGGAGGTGCTCCCAAATACTTTTTCAAGTCTTGAAAGGCCTTCTCACATTCATCAGTCCACTCAAAAGTTTTTCGAAGTGTTTTGAAGAATGGGAGGCATTTGTCAGTTGCTCGGGATACAAATCTGTTGAGCGCTGCAACTCGTCCTGTAAGACTCTGCACTTCTTTCTTTGTTGTTGGAGATCGCAATCCTAAAAGAGCTTTGATCTTATCTGGATTTGCTTCAATGCCTCGCTGGTTGACAATGTATCCGAGAAACATTCCTTCTCGTACTCCAAATGTGCACTTCGTCGGGTTGAGTTTCATCTGGTATTTATCCAGTTGATCAAATGTCTGAGCTAAGTCAACTAGATGATCTGCAGCTTTCTTGCTTTTTGTTAGCATATCATCGACATAGACTTCCATGTTGTAACTGATTTGTTCGGTGAAAACCTTGTTCATCAGCCGCTGGTATGTCGCTCCTGCATTTTTCAAACCAAAAGGCATAACATTATAGCAATAAGTTCCCCTAGGGGTAATAAAAGAAGTACTTTCCCTGTCTTGAGGTTTCATTTTGATCTGGTTGTAGCCAGAGTAAACATCCATGAAGCTGAGCAGCTCATGTCCCGAGGTAGCATCCACTAGTTGGTCAATTTTGGGAAATGGAAAATGATCTTTTGGGCATGCCTGGTTGAGATCAGTGAAATCAACACACATTCTCCATTTATTGTTCTTCTTCTTTACCATCACCACATTTGCCAGCCAGTCTGGATATTTCACATCTTCAATGAATTGGGATTTCTGGAGCTTCTCGACCTCCTCTTGTATGGCTTGATTCTTCTCGAGGCTAAATACCCTTCTTCTCTGCTTCACAGGCTTGATCTCCTTATTCACATTGAGTTCATGGCATAAGATCTATTCCTGGCATGTCCTCATGACTCCATGCGAAAGTTTTCTTCCTGTTTCTCAAGAACATTATCAACTCTTGTTTTATTGAAGCATCCAACGACGAACCTATCTGGGTTACCCGTTCAGGGTGCTCCTCGTCCAGAATAACATTTTCTGTAGATTCTACCACCTGTCCTTTTACAAGTTGGGATTCATCCCTGGGATCAAGAGTTTCAATTTCTGTACCTTCCTCCACCTGGTAGGTAATAGTCTTTTTCCTTGATTCTTCAGGCTCCTCTTGCTCGGCAGATGAATAATAGCATTCCCGAGCTATTTTTTGATCACCTTTCACAACTCCTACTCCGAAGTTTGTTGGGAATTTTAAGCATTAATGCACTGTAGATGGAACTGCTTCGAACTTCTTCAAACCAACTCTTCCCATGATGATGTTGTAGGCTGACTGCACATTCTTATCCATCACAAAGAAGCGTATTCTTTCTGTTCGATAAGCGGGCCAAGTTCCAATGAATATGTCCAACTTGATCGTCCCAAGTGGAAAAACTTTCTCGCCAGCAAAACCCAGAAGGGGTCTGTGATAAGGTTCCAATTGAGATAATTTCAAATTCAAACTATCAAAGCATGAATAGTACATGATGTCTGCCGAACTACCATTGTCCACCAACACCCTTGAAATCACCACATCTTTCATCCTCATTTTGATCACCAAGGGATCATCGTGAGGGTAAAGAACACCTGCCAAATCATTTTTTGAAAAACCAATAACTAGCTTCTCTTTATTTACCTTCCACGGACGATCATCCTCGGCAAGATTTATTCGTTGAATATATGAGCAGGCTTGGGCCTCTCCGAGACAGGCCTTTCTTTCTGCAGTAAGGTCTCCCCCTCCAGCATCTCCTCCTGTTATAACATTACAATCAATTGACCCAAAACGTATGGAAAATACCTCTCGTTCAGGCTGTCTTGGCTTCTTTGGAAGATCGGGATCTTCATCTGGATCATCTTCATGATCTCTTTTCTTTTTCTCCTCCGCCCGACGAGGAGATCTGGAACGATCTCTAGTTCTATCATCATTCTTCCTTTCACCTCTGCGATCTACATACTTTGACAACTTTCCTCTTCGGATGAGCGTTTCAATCTCGTTCTGAAGGGCTATGCAATTTTTGGTCGTATGGCCATGATCTTTATGGAACTCGCAATATTTGGCCCTATTCCTCAGGTCAGGATTGGTCCTCAGTTTATCTGGCCACTTGATTTCTTCGTTATTCTTGATTTCTTCTAAAACATGATTAATATCCATCTTCAATGGAGTATAATTATCATATTTCTTCAGGACTTCCCATGACGTCCTATTATTCTTGGAGTACTTGTCACCACCATTACCTTTTTGCTCTTTCTTCTTAGATTTGTCAACCTCCACCTTGGTTTCTTTATCCATATTCTTCTTCGCAGCCATAGCCTCCTCGGCATTCATGATTTTGGCCTCTTTTTCCATCAACTCTGACATAGTTTTAGGTGGATCTTTGGCCAAAGTATAATATAACTTGTTAGGCAGCAATCCACTCATCAAAGCAGTGATCGCTGTCTTTTCTTCGTAATCTATGACTTCCAACTTCTCGTTATTGAAACGAGTTATGTAATCTCTAGTACTCTCACCTGATTTTTGTCTAACACTTAACAAGTGCGCTACTCGCTTTACCGGCTTTGCTCCAAAATAGAAATTACCAATGAACAACTCGGCTAACTGAATAAAAGTCGAAATCTTACCCCGAGGAAGATTGTTGTACCATATCTGTGCAGATCCGGTAAGAGTTCCCGAAAATGCTCTACACCTCATCTCGTCGGGGACAGCATATATGTCGGTAGCAGCCTGGTATTGTTCTATATGAAGAACAGGATCTGTCTTTCCATCATATTTAGGGGTCACTACAGGTGCTTTAAATTTTGATGGTGTAGGAAGATTCACAATGGCCTGCACAAAAGGTGTCCCTTGAACAAAAGTTCTCTGTAAGGGATTCCTTTCTTTAACCATTTCTCCAAGTCTATCCTCCAATCGCTGAATGGAACCCTTCCATGCTTCATTTCCTTCTTCGGGCTGCTTACTCCGAGCAATTGATTGTTCTGACGTAGCTTCCTGAGATCTATCTCGACGAGTAACTGGTCTTGATTGTGCTGATCCTTCTCTCAAACCTGATGGTGGTCGAAAGCTTCTCGATGGGGCTCTAGGTGGACTCATATTTCTCCTTGGTCCTAACCGACTGAAAGGAGATGCCCTGCTTAATCTTTCCAGGGCGCTAGTTCTCTCCGGAGAGAGGGTGATATGTTGATCTGTATCCGTAGCCCGTATCGATGAAGTTCGCCCAGGTTGATAAGAAAAATCATTAGATTCTTCATTACGATATGACCCAGTACGCCTGGATCGCGATTGCCCACGATCACTCCTTTGCCTTGAATGGGTAGGTGCACCGCCGTGAAGAGTTTGAATGAGTTGCCTCATTGTTTCTTGCATGGCGGTTTGTCCTTCAGCCAGATTCGTCATAATTCCAGCCAGATCTGGAGGTGCAGATGGATTCGGAGGATTTCCAACATTTCCAGCATTTCGATTACTGGATTCTGGATTATCTGCCATCGATGATAAATGATTTTTGGTGAAAAACGATAGCAACAGTCGTTTCCCGCAGACGGCGCCAATCTGTTGATGTAAAAAATTAGATCGCTCTAATTATTCAATCACAGATAAATAAAATGAAACAAAGATTTTTAAAGTGGTTCAGCCTTATAAGAATGGCCTACGTCCACTGTTATGTTATTGCTGAGTGTTTGGGAATTCTCGATTACAAGTTCAGTCAAGAAATTCCGGTCCCTTTGAATGAGGGTGATACAAGATATTTATAGCCCTTAGGTTGTACATGAATGGGTTGATACATTAAATGATATACATATGAAAGGGTAATACATTTAATGCAGCGTGTGCGTCAAGATGATAAACATTTAATGAATAGTTGAACTGTTGACATCCTGGCAATTAATACTACGGCCGAGATGCAGCTCGGACCGCCTTAGTTGCTCGTTGCTCAGGAGTTCCTCGGAGCGCTAGAGTACCTCGGAGTGTTGCAGTTCCTCGGTATATCCTCTTTGCTTGGGGAGAACATGAGTTGGTCGAGGAAATGAACTTCCTCGTTGTTATTGTACCACGTAGATTGACAAGTTCCTTCGTATGATTCGTCCACATCAGCATATTAATTTTGGTATCAACAGACGTGTTTAAGGTATACTATACTTGGTGGCTTATGGTAACGTCATTATTTATCGGAGACTAATTTGGGGGTTTATTAAATGTAGAAATTTATAATGATGAAATTTAAACGGTTATGGCTCTGAATAAAGACTTAATGTATATTTTAAAATGGTAATAACTTGTGAATGATAAATTTCTTATACACACCTCTCTAAATGCTATCATAGGGGAAGTTATGCGCATGAGGTGAAGTCCCTTGGCTAGTGAATGCAGGGTGAATATAGTCCTAGGCCATAGGATCGATTATTATATATTGTATGATTATTGTTCGAAGTGAGGTAATTTCTGGTGTGGTTATGACTCACTGTCGAAGGTATATGGACGATTCTCGACGTTACGTGATGTAGGATGCCCAAGTTGTCTTGGTGATAGGCCCTGGAAGATGATAGATATTTAGGGGCGCATCTAGTGGGGAAACCCGGAAGGATGGTCTTAGAATCGTTATAAGTTATAAAATATAACTATTCTTATTAAAGTGGGAATTTATTGATAATACGACACTTTATGAAGCGAATTGCTTAAATACGTTTCCTAACGAGAAAAAAAAGGAACGGTGAAATGAAATTGTGTAAAAGGAAATGGAATCTCATTGAGTAATATTTTATCTATATTCTCCTGCACAAATGAATTGTGATCATTGTCATTAATATTGCGTTAGGTTATGCTTTTAGATCGTAAGGTTAGATTCTTTATCATTATTTATGGAGAACGAAACAAGCTTATTCATGGTAAATATGTTCTCCATAACTGTCATGCACTTTATTCACTTGGTAATCATATTAAATCGGGCCCTGACCCATTTATATTTCCTTATTTTGCATGAATCTTATATTCGCCCAGGTGCTTCGCCGCAAGTACGCCCGTATTGACTATTCTATTCTAGTGTCCTGGAGCTGTAACACTTTACGGATGTTATGGGATATTTGACATAGATGCTTCCATCTCTTTTGTATTCTAGTTATGATCGGTTACACATTTGGGCGTGTTGCCCAAGTTTTGTACTTGTATTATATAATGTGATAATGTACTTTATTACTCGGTGTAACCTATTTGTAAGGGTCTGTTAACCGACAGCTTATTCGATTATGTTTATTGTACAAGATTGTTGATGAAATACATGTCTTTATTTTTTTTATCCACCTTCCTTTCAATTGGATTGTTTAAATGTTTTTCATTAACTCACAAATTAAATTTTGAGAATCCGTTTTCTAAAATAATTGGTGGTTATCCCTCATACTTACTACTTTACGTTGATGCTAAGAATGGACCATCTATGATTCATGTAATTATTGGAGTATCGGGCTGGCCACCTCTTATTTTAATTAGCGAAGTGTCATAGGTCTTAGGCCTTGACCCGTCTTCCGTGAGTATTCTGAGTTTGTGGTGTAGTGTATGCAAGATTTAGGTTAAAAATTTGTGTTGAATGGCCAAAACTTAAAACATCAACTAAATGACTTAGAAAGATGCACGAAAACCTCTATATGGATGAATAAAATATGTAACATCATCGAACTCGATATTCAACTAAAATTAAAAGAGTAAAAAATGTCAAAATAATCTTTTCTGCGATTTAAGGAAAATAATACCCATCTCTAAAATAAATACCCAAATCAATGAATATATGATCGTTTTGACATTACTATTAAAAATAATTCATCATACTTTTTATGAAAAATTGCATTATTAAGATTAAAAAATTGAACTTTTATAGTATACTATTTGTTAAACAAATTATATGTTATATAGTTTACACACAAAAAAAGACTAAGGCGACTATGGATGCAAGCTATATACACCATGTTGACGTCGTGAAGTTAGAAGTAAAACATTTTTATAGTTACTTATAAAACAATTCTATACGTATCTAGTTTTTTTTTTTACCAAGTTCATTGTCCAAGTGGATTAAATGATTGCACTTATCCTTGGGGTATAACATTTTAATGCACTTGGGATAGAAACTTGGTAAAAAATCTTGGTACATATATCCTTGACATGCATGGAGGCAAGACACCCAAGGTAGTGAAGGAAATTAGCATCACTCCGGGTACCATAGTGCGCAACCGTCCATTACTGGACTTTTAGTCCCGGGTCCGGGTCACTAAGATTATAGTGGGGAAATAGGACGAGGTATTATGATTGAATGAGTAAGCAAGTGTCCGACATATTGGCGACACGTTAAGGGCGTACATCATTTGACCGACTTTGCTATTTAAACCTTATTAAGTTTTTGTGGGATACAACATTTGACAAAACTTGGTTGATGTAATTAAACTAGTGATGTATTTATGTAATTAACTTAAGAAATTAATTTGGTTTGATATATGATGTTGATGCATTTTTATTTTAATTCATTGCTATATCGTATTACATTGTTGATTGAGTTGATGTTGGTTTGAACAAATACATGGACTTTTTTAAAACTGCTCTACTACTGGGCAATAGCTACTGCCCAATTTTTTTTTTCTTTTCTACAATTTTGTCACGGTCCTTGACCATGATAAAACAAAGTCGTCATTATCAAGGATAATGATAAACACATCGAGATGGACCAAAGAAACTCACATGACTTGGCCGTTCCTTACCAATTTCACCATTTAAAAAGCTCAGAAGTATATGGAAGTTTTGGATTACAAAATTGGTGTTAAATGGCCAAAACTCTAAACATCAACCAAATGACTTAGAAAGAAGCACAAAAACCTCGATAGAGACGAATAAAATATGTAATAAGATTATGTATTCTTATGACCCTCAAACTTGTAATGGTTCTTGCCCTTACCATTTCCAAGTGAGGAACAAGTCCTATAACTGGATGGAATGGATTCTCAGGTCCTAAAAGGGAGATAATATAGACGTATTAGTATCCTATGGTCAAATAAATTGTGAGGACTACGTAGATCTTCCCGTGCCTGTTGAAATAGGGAATCCTGGTAGACCCCATACAATTTTTTTTAATTTCTTAGTATACTTTTGTTTGCTACTAATATACCTCTTTTCTTTGATGTGGATACTCACTGCAAGAGAAAACTAAGACATTGAAGTCAGTACTGTTTAACACAAAAAAAGTTGTAATCATCAAACTCCTTATGGAGTAGCATTTCAGTGGGGGGCACCTCACATACTTCTTAGCTAATAACTTATAGTTTCATTAGCCATGAATTTCACAGTTGTTCCCTCTGTGAGTGGGGTTGATTTTATCGTGGTAAAAAATCTATGCATAATAGTTGCTACTCCCATCCCCAGTTTAGAAGCTAGGGAAGTGAACATAGGTGAGGCTTTCTCATCGACTAACATTATATCCACTTATTTGGAGGAGGGAAAATTGCTTCATCACCACGAAGACCTCCAGAATGATGATAAACTTGTCCCCCTCTTTTCATACGAGGTAAGAGGCATTTATGGGAGAAAGAAGAAGAATTCACATTTCCTCCCCTCTTCCAAAACTTGTAATTGGTGAATGATGCTTTGAAGATTTTAGTTGAGATGGGCGAGAAAAACATTTTTCCAAATGTTGTTACGTATACTTCTATGATTCACGTTTGTGTAATTTCGGTCAGTGGAAAGAAGTTACAAGACTATTGAATGAAATGGGGGATTGTAAATTATGTACGAATGATCGTACTTTTAATATAGTGGTGGATGGGCTTTGCAAAGAAGGGATGGTAAGAGAAGTGGAAGGTTTTGTTAAAAATATGATTCAAAGAGGTGAGGTACCTACCATGGTCACGTATAATGCATTGATAGATGGGTATTATTTACGAGGGGATATGAAAAAAGCGAGAAAGGTGTTTGATTCGATAAGGAGTAGGGGACTAGAGCTTAACATTATTAGCTATAACACTTTGATAAATGGATATTGCAAGAAGAATCAAATATATGAGGCCACACATCTCTTTCATGAAATACGTCATTGGAGAATAAATGAAACCATTGTTACATATAACACCATGTTAAAAGGGTTGTTTCAGAATGGTTAATGTGATGATGCGCGAGAACTATTTAATGAGATGGTAGCCGGGGGACAAAGTTCAAACTTGTGCACTTATAGAATCTTGCTAGATGTCTTGTGCAAGAATCACAAGGTTGTCGAGGCATTGTCGTTCTTCCGTGCGACGCAAAATAAGGAATTAGATTCTGATATTGCTTGCTACAATATTCTCATTAATGGTTCTGTTAAGAATTGAAAGTTTGATACTACCAAGGAACTTTCGTGTTCATACATATACTTTAATGATTGATGGACTTTGTCGTCAAGGGTTGTTGGATGAAGCGAACGAGTTTCTCTTTAAAATAGAAGACAGTGGTTGCTTGCCTGATGCTATTGCATACAATGTTATTTCAAAAGGGTTCTTTAAGAAAAAACAATGCTCTGAAGCAATTTTACTTGTAGAGAAAATGGTTGGAATAGGTTTCTCACCCGATTCTTCTACTCAATGCTAGTGAATCTACTCCAAACAAAATTACAAGATCCCACTCTCCTTAGAATGATTAAGAAGTTTGTGCCAAAGGATAAGTCAAGTTTCAGGTAATGAGTGAAAAATGATTGCCAGTGTATTTGATTTATTTTTTATCTGAAAGGGATATCCTATGCAATAGTCAAAGCATATACATGAATTTCATAGTTGTTCCCTCTGTGATTGTGGGTGATTATATCTTGGTTGAAAATTTATCCATACTAGTTGCTACTCCCATCCCCAGTTCAGAAGCTAGGGGAGTGAACATATGTGAGGCTTTCTCCCTGACTTACATTATATCCGCTTATTCGGAGGGGACCAAATTGGTTCATCACCATGAAGACCTCCATAATGATGACGAACTTGTCCCCCTCTTTTCATACGAGGTAACAAGTCCTTTTAGACATCTATGGGAGAAAGAATAAGAATTCACATTTCCTCTCCTCTTCCAAAACTTATAATATAAGAAGAATTCACATTGTCCAAGGTATGTTGTTGATCTTAATGCCACTAGGGAGAATTTGAAGGACAATGGCGTTACCTTAACGAAAAGAATATTATGATCTTGGGAGAAAAATAACAAAGAGATGCAGAGATAAAGAAAGAGAGATGCTGAGAAGTCTAAGAAGTAGATAACCAAGAAGATAACCCACAATACACTGTTTGGTGGGAACAATCTACTAGTGGTGATTATGACTAAAAAGGCAAAATAATCACCCCTTCCTCATCATCCAAGGTCCAACCATGGATGATGAATTTTTCAAAGGGCAAAGAATCCATTACCACTGACGATTCTTCATATAAAAATGTCGACGTCAACTTTTCTGTCGCTCGGGATGCCATGTTGCCTAAAGACATGTCGACCTCGAGGAATTTTAATATGGATCACCTTCACAAGGAAAGGGCTCCTCCATATGGCGTTGGTGCGTTATTTTTAGCTCTCATTTTTTATAAGTTTGTTGGATCATTCATGTATGAGAATGCTATGTGCCCCTAGGATTTGTAGAGAGAAACACCAAGTTTTAACTTTTCACAATTTTAGTCCACTTTACACCAAATAAAATCGCAAGTTTTATGTTAAAAAGTTTTACCAATTTTAGTCTTGACTTAAGCATGTATCCAGATGAGTATAATCAAGAATAAAATAATAAAACATCAACATGGCGATGTACGAGGAAAACCTACAACGGAAAGAACCTCGGACAGCCCATCCAAGCAAGTCTATTACGATATAGGGAGTTTTACAAGACAAATTTTAGCATACTCACATAATCGACGCCTTGAAGCCTTAACGCTCTTCTTTGATCCTTGTAATCTTCTTCGCATTCACTATTGGATTCTTTCCAATAGCCACACAACACAGGTGCTTTACTAATTAATTTTAGAATTTTCTTGAATCTTCATTCTTTTATGCAGTTTGTTTGTCATTATTTGATTACTGATGTCATCTCTATTTGACAGGTATTACATTATAACGTTTAAAGTTATACCCGTGGTTTATCCGACGTACGTGGTATTCAAATGCCTAATTTTGGGTGTATACACTTTGTAGCATTACACACATCAATAAATTAATGGATATCGAGGAGCCACATATCATGCTACTCCAATACTTATATTAGTTTATGTTTTGAAATTCATTTTGTATTTGAAAATCATGGTAGAATTGTACTTCGAAGCTCATGATACTCTAATACTTATATTAGCATTGCACACATCGAAATTCATTTTGTACTTATATTAGTTTATATTAAATTTGAATTAAGAATATTCTAAATAAATAGGTAATTTATAATCTCCAAAAAAAGGGAGGAATATTTGCTTATTGTTTTTAAATATTAAGACTAATATAAATTTGACATGCACATTATAATTTTGTTTATTCCTAATAATTTAGTATATTCATATTCTATAACTGTAATTGAAACACAGTTGATATTTAAATTGAATTATTTTTTAAATTACTAGGTTTTTCACGACCCATGATTGTGCGAAAATATTTTTTATTTGTTTTATCTTCAAAATTTTCATTGCCATTTTGAGGTGACAAAAGATGGACACTCGAATACTTATCACCGTTGTGAGCAGTGCAAATGGAAAATTTGTCACCGTTGTTAGAAATGACAAAGGAAAATTTGTCACCACCACCAACCATAATCATCCTTAGGGAGTGACATTCAAAATTTGTCACTGCTAATAGTAGTGACAAAAGTGATTTATCACCCCCTTGAATCGTGATTGTAAATAGTACTAACAAATATAATATGTATATTGGTGTAGTGCAAAAATTCATCAAATCAAATTTTGCATGAAAAATAAGGAATCTTTTGGATTTGTCATCTGTTTGGCATTTTTGATAGACTACATTTGATTTGGCAAAAAAGTTTAACTATAAAGTTCACACTAATGCACATTTTAATGATTTAACATTGCAATATTTTCTTTGGGGCAAAGGCAAGAAAAAATTTCCATTGCAAATTTTTGCATCTTATGTAATCAAAGAGGCCCTTAGAATATCTTTGTAAAATGAATAAATGCGGTGTGTGATACCGATTTAAATTAATTCGTAAATTTCTACTTTGGCACACTTATTTAATTGGAGTCTATTTCAACCAAATTAATTCAGCCCCTAAACATGCAACTACGTGTGTGGGTGGGTTAAACCATAAATAAATAAAACATGTGACACAAATTTAAGGGAAAATCCCCGAATGGCAAAACCTTTTATTTCTAGAACTTTTAAGAATTCACAAGACCATTGACTTACAACCTGATAATCGACCACAAGTGTAACGCACGGTCTTTTCGTCAAACCTTCAAAGCAATGGCTAGAAATCTGCAGTGGTTCACGCGCAGTTATACCACAAGGATCGCAACCCAAAAAACTCCGTAGAGACTCCCCCCATAATAGCACGCATCTCTTCGGTTGTAAAGTTTTCTCCATAAAGAATAAACAACAGCAAAAGTTTTGTTCTTGAACACCAAAACAATTCACCAAATCATATGGAATTTTTGTGAATTGAAAACAAAAAAGGGATTAAACCCTAAAAGAAGAAGTCAAAAAGATTCTGCACTTTCGCAGTTTTCTATCTTTCAAAATGCTGGGACTTCTTAATGAAAACGAAACCATTTAATGAGTATTTATAAGAAAATGCGTCGTCTCGGTATTAGAGCTCGTTCGAACGAGAAACACATGTCGCGCGAACGAGAAACAAATGTCGTTTGAACGACATCGCGCGACACTGCCATATCTCTCGAACGACAGTACAAAGTCGTTTGAACGACTGTTGCGTCAAAAAATAATATTTTAATTTCCGCTCCAATACTTAAAAAAAAACTCATTCTCAAATTTTGAGAAAAAAGACCACTCCAACACTTAGGAAATATTTTGTAAAAATATCCCAAAAGCTCTAAGTGGAAAGTTAAGTTATTTAAGACAAAACCTTACCAAAGTAAACTTTATGGAGTCTTTTTTATGAAGAACTTGATTAATTCGGATACGTCTTGATCTAGACAGCTCTTGAATGCTCTTCGACAGTGTAGCCACTACACCAAATCTGCACTATTGTCAAGGTCATTGACCCTGACAAATCCAACTTGTCAAGATAAATGATCGTGACATTTCGAGGCGAGATAACTTTTTTTGTCACGGTCGTGTCACGGTCATTGACCTTGACACAAAACTCGCGTTTTGTGTCACGGTCGTGTCGCGGTCAATGACCGTGACACGTTTGTCACGGTTATAAACCGTGTCAAAGCCGTGACCCTTTTTAAAAAAATTATCAAGGTCATTGACCGTGACACGTCCGTGACAACTTTTTATCACGGACGTGCCATGGTCAATGACCGTGACAATTCTGGGCAGAATTTAAAAAAAATATACTAGGCATTATGGCCACTGCCACTGCCCAGCAGTATATTTGTACCTGTTATAGCAACGTTGTACCTGTTCCAAACATCATATATCCAAGCAAACTAAAGATAATGCAAATATATATTCAAATAGAGACAATATGCACCACGATATAATTCAAATGTAACAACTTAAAATAATTCAATTCAAACTTATAACAATTCAATTCAAACTTAAAACAATGTCACTATATGTCTGGTGTATTGTTAAAACTGAGGAGGTGAGTACGCCACACGACATACAAATTGACGCACCCACTAATATACGTCGTGCCGCATTGTTCGCGCAACCACAATAGGGAGTTCTCCTTCCCGGGTATGACATGCATGACGAGCACCCTAGACTCCATCTCTTGAAGCGTACGTCCATGAACTATTCCACCCTCGACTATATTCGGGTCCCTTAACCCCTGCCCTATCCACTGGCCATCAAATACGTCCAATATGAACATGCTCGGCCAACCAAGTGTTGACATTGGTCTATTGAAGAGCGCCAAATAGGGAAGTGGATCATCGAAGTACAAACGTGTCGGTGATAAAGCAGCGAGGTCCACATCCTCGTCATCCTACACCTCGTCCTCTCGCACCTCCTCCTCCACCGCCTTCTCCTTCCCTTTCCCTTTCCCTTTACGGTCTCCGCCCAACGTACGCTTCATGAATGCGTACATATCTTGGACCGTCGCCTCCAAACGGGACAGCTTCGCGTCGTGTGAATCCACCGTTCGAGCCAACTCGGTGTCGCTCGTCTCCAATTCGATGATCCTAGATTTGGCCACCCGCGAGCTCACCCCCTTGTCCTCCCCTTGCGATCAGAGCCAAGCACTTGACTGAGTGCATCTTTGGACAAAGATGCCTTGTCGGCATCAGACTGCGACTCATGCACTTCCTTAAGCTTTGCCTGAAATGACAAAAAGCACATGATTAGTAAAATAAGTGAACTAAAAAATTATAACGTAATTAACAAAAATTAAACTGTCGGATTACTTACAATCGTGGCCACGACGCTCGGGGACACCTCCTTGTCCTTCCCCTTCTTCGTCCGAAGAGCCACATAAGTATCGAGCCTATGTGGCTTACCCCCTGGCCCACTCCCTACCCCCTGAAATAAAATAAAGTAAAGTAAAATTAGTATCGACCCCGTAAAGTAAAATAATGAAGAATAATATATTTTTGTAGTTATAGAAAAATTAAATCTTACCTGCATCCTATGCTCCACCTCGGCGTAAGAGGTCCGGCCGGAGTAGTGCACTTCCGTCTTTTTTACCCGATTTTCCCTCCCCTATTGGCGAGATGCCAATTGTCTATCCTCGATCTCATTGTCAATGAACTTCTGCCATTGTGCCAATGAGATCGGCTCCTTGGGGGGGACGGATTCACGCCATTGGATAATCGACTCTCGTGTTTTCCCAAAGTACCGTGCCCGCATATTTTTTTTCCACGACTTGAGTTGCTCCCTAATCTGCTCCAACACGGGATCGCGTAGCTTTGGATCCAAGTTGAATTGTTCCTGTCCAGCAAATACACTGTTAGTTGCGAATAAATATAAATATAAATATAAATATAAATATAAATATAAATATAAATATAAATATAAATATAAATATAAATATGAAATTGAAATTGAAATTGAAATTGAAATTGAAATTGAAATTGAAATTGAAATTGAAATATTCATATAAATATAAATATAAATATATTACCTGTAGTGCCGCCCAAACAGCTAACTTGAGCTCATATGGCACCTCCTCCCAACTCATAAACCCCGAGCCGATGACCGTCTTTAGCAGAACGAGGGATATCGCTAATATCTCCGATTTGTTCTCGACGGTAATCCCATATTTCCCATATTTGGGGATCCTAGGGGCGGAAGAGCCCTCGTCGCCTCTACTACCACCGACCCCAGATGACATCATCATAAACAGCATCATCATCTTCGCCTTAATATCTGAAGGAGACATTTGCTGTAAAAAAATGTTATTAGTACAGATATAATATTATCACAATATGCATATCTTATAAGAGAGTCGGGTTTGGCATTAATAAAGTGAGAATTACACACACACACATATAAATCTTTAATAAAATTCTCATATCTTCTTTCAATTTAAACACACACACAGTAGTGACTGTCTATTTAAAATAATCTCAATGTTAATTTCCGGTATTGAATTTCTACTATTGTTTTGTGATTTTTATAAATCATACCCCACCCCCACCCCACCCCCACCCCAACATATTTACGGGCTTTCATCACCCGTCATAAATTTTTCGGCCCGTGACTTACTGGCCAGTTGTCTTGGGTCTTTTTGTCCCTTAACATTACTTTAAGAATTTTACCCAATCTAAATACCACATTTTCTTTCTTGTTATACACTTGAACACGTTTTGTTATTTAGTCCTTATTAATTTATCTTTGATGTATTACCAGCATCTTTACTTTTATAAACTTTATTTAATTTTTAATTTTAAGGACTATTTTCATCACTTAGTGTTCATCTAAGTTCTAGTATAACAAGTTCCCATAAAAATCTTTAATAAAGTATTATCACAAATATAAACTAAGAGTGATAAAATAACTTTGAGGCATATAAATTAATTGTGACAAAGTAAGATTATGGAAACCCCACTTTTCTTTCTATAACTCCTATTTTATTAAACTTTAAATATAATTAGGTGTGTATAGAAAGAAAAGTTAAATAGGAATAAAAACAACATTTTTAAAATATGAAGGGCTCACCAATTTGATCAAATTTTTCAACAACATAGACTAATTGATCTTTATTATAAGACAATTACTACAAATTTATGCGCATCGCCCAAATTCAAAAAGTAATTTAATGACTAAAGTAATACTTTTTTTAACTTTAGTTATTCACCACAAATCTTAAAAAATATTTTATTTTTCATGCTTTTAGCAACTTCGGATGCCATTTTAACCCTTATTGTAGTTTTTTAGTTTTCATGCTTTTATTTGATGGATATAAAGTCATGTGATTATTTCACCATATAAAGTCAATAAAAAATGCCATATATGATTTTTTTTTCTCCATTAGTATAAGTATATAGCGATTATTTCACACTTAAATCACATATTAAGCCGACCTTCATTTTTTTATGAAATTTGTAGAAAATTACTTATTTATTTTGAATGAAAATAAATTGTTATCCAATATTTTTGGATATTATTTACATTTACATTTTTGGATATTATTTTTGGAAATTTATAGAAAATTACTTATTTATTTACATTTTTAACCCCCTACCCCCCACCCTGCCCCACCCCCTACCCCCACCCAGCCCCACTCCCTACCCCCACCCTGCCCCCAACCTACCCCCACCCTGCCCCACACCCTACCCCCACCTTGCCCCACCCCCCACACACGCATACACACACGCACATATATACACACATACACACATATATATACACACAAACATATATATAAATGGAAGAGAGAGAGAGAGAGAGAGAGAGAGAGAGAGAGAGAGAGAGAGAGAGAGCGTCGAGAGAGAGAGAGAGGGAGGGAACGGCGGGAGGGAAAAAAGAAGGGGGAAAGGGTTTTTGCTGCAAACATTGTCACGGTCGTGTCACAGTCATTGACCTTGACAATTATTTAAAGAATTATCACGGTCAATGACCGTGACAAGTAAATTTGTCACGGCCTTGTCATGGTCAATAACCGTGACAATTCCTTGTCACGGTCGTGTCAAGGTCAATGACCGTGACATAAAACGCGTGTTTTTTTATCACGGTCAATGACCTTGATATGGGTGGCCGGCTGAAAGGTGACATTTTGGCCATTTTGGTGTAGTGAGCGGTATATGACATAATAAATTGATAACAGACCTATAAAAATATGTCCTTACAATCTTGCTTATCATCAATTTACGAAATTCGCACCCTAAATATTCTTGACAAGACATCTTCAAATTTAGTAAAAAACTATGGACATCTGAAAGCTACTCAAACTACTTTTAGTGTTAAAAACAATTGTAAATTTTGGATTTTGTTGTAAATATTTTCATTTCAGAGACTTTTTTAATGACACTAAAAAAGGCTTTAAAACATAGCGAACAACTTAAAAGTTTTTTTTTACATTAAAATAGTAGAAAATGTCAAAACGATCTTACTCTATGATTTTTAAAAAAATAATATCCATCTCCAAAAAAAATTTCCAATTAAATGAATATATGATCTTTTTGACATTAGTATTAAAAATAATTCATCGTACTTTTTAGGGAAAATTGCATTATTAAGTTTAAAATAATTACACTTTTATAGTAAACTCTTTGTTAAACAAATAATGAGTTTTATACTTTACACACAAAATACGACTTTTGATACTTTGAATGTAATCTATATACACCGTGCTTCGGTAGTGAAGTTATTTTAAAAAATTCTCATCAAATTTTTTTATACGTATTAAGTATTTTTTACCAAGTTAATGTCTCAAATGCATTAAATGATCGCACCTATGGTGTGAGTACAACATTTAAATGAACTTAAAATAGCAACTTGGTGCAAGTAGAGTTTTCAAAACTTATAACACTAACAAATACAATAATTTTAAACGTCCATGTGTCTATTATATATGCATGATTTAATTTAAAGTTTTTTTATATATAAGTCCTATACGAAGAATATTTCTCTAAATAAATCCTACTGGTTTTTTAACCATTAAATAGGTCTCATAACTAATTTTTTGGAACTTTCTTTGACAATTTTACTCTTTTCTAACCAACCATCCGTAACTTATTGGGGGAAGTTTACATAAGTGGTTTGAACTTTTTTTCTTTCTATTTTTAATCTTCAAATGATCATAACTTTTAATTTACAAATCCATTTTTCATAAAATTACTATTTTTGAAATCTACTCACCGAGATATATCAAACAAGATCCATGAAACCCATAATATTTTATAGAATTTTTTTTATACAAAACTATGTGCTTTGAAAAATGAAGAAGTTTTATATCCGGGACAATTTCACAAACAGTCATATTTACTATGTTAATATTTACACAGAGAGTATTTATCGGAAAATAAAATTCATAAATTTATCAAACCAGATTCATAGAGCTAATAATATTCCAATGAAAAAAATTACGTAGTCAATACTATTTATTGTATGCAACTTTAAAAATAGAAGTTAATTGATGGTTGATTAGTCAATATAACTTAATTTTAAAAAAAAATCTCACAATAGGACTTACATATAATAATAACTATTAGTTGGGTTGTCATATTTGTTTTTAGGATTAAAGAACAATATAAAAAAATTATTTAAAAAATAGGTCAATTAATGTATAATCACCAACATAAATATAGATTCGGTAAAAAAGACACTTATCTTTAGTTTAACCCATTTAGTCCCTCAAACACCCATTTATCCAATATTCTTTGATTTTTAAAGGTCCTCATCAGTGGCACTCAATGCCACCCCTACACATCCCACGTCGACCATCACCCCCACCTACCCCACCGTCGGAGCTCCGGTAGATCCAAACAACCATTTACCCAATATTATCTTATTTTTAAAGGTTCACGCTAGCAGCACCCAACTTTCACCCCCACCCACCCACCCTACTGTCAAAACTCCGGGAGGCTCAAACACTCATTTACCTAATATTCTCATATTTTTAAAGGTCCGCGCTAGCGGCACCCAATCCCCACCCCCACTCACCCTATTGTCGGAGATCTAATGACCCCCATTAGAGCTCTGACAATGTAGTGAGTAAGAGTGGGGTGCTGAACCTTTAAAAATAAGATAATGTTGGATAAATGGGTGTTTTGGGCCACCGAAGTTTCGACAATAGGGTGGGTGGGGTGGGGGTAGGTAGGGGTGGGTTGGGGTACCACTGGCTCGTATCTTTAAAAATAAGAGAATATTAGATAAAAAGGTGTTTGAGAGACTAAATGAGTTAGACTAAAAATATATGTCTTTTTTTATAAAATATATATTTATGTTGGGGTTATATATTAATGGACGTATTTATTTAAACAATTTGTTTGTATTATTGTTTAATTCTAACAACTAATATGAGAACCCAATTAATAGGTATTATTATGTGTAAGTCATATTTTGAGAGTTTTTTTAATTAAGTCCTAGTGACTAACCAACTATTAATTAAGTTCTATTTTTAAAGGTGCACACATTAAATATTACTGCCTGTGTAATTTTTTAATTGAAATATTATGGGCTATGTGGATCTTGTTTAATAAATTTATGAATTTCATTTTCCGGTGAATACAAAAAATTTTAATATTTGTGTAATATTAACACAATAAATGTTATTGTCTGTGAAAATGTCTGAGATATAAAACTGCTTCATTTTTCGGTGGACACAGTACATGTTATTGTTTGTATAAAAAGCTTTCTGAAATATATTATGGGCTACATAGATCTTGTTTGGTATATCTCGATGAATAGATTTCAAAAATAGTAATTTTGCAAAAAATTGATTTGTAAATCAAAAGTTATGATCATTTAAAGAATAAAATGAAAAAGAAAAAAAGGTTAAACAATTTGTGTAACTTCCCCCAAGAAGTTACGGATGGTTGGTTACAAAAGGGTAAAATTGTAAAAAAAAGTTCCAAAAAATTAGGAATAGGTCATGTTTGATGGTTGAAAAATCAATAGAACTTATTTAGGGAACTCTTCTTCATATAAGACCTATATGTAAAGAAAATCTTAATTTAGTCCGTTAATCCTCATACCTGGGACCAATTATTGATTTTAACAAAATCTGCATGTCCATTATAATAAATCTGCATGCCCATTATTTCGAGAAGGATCGAGAGTCTCACGTGAGTGTAAGGACACCGTCCTAAAGAAGGAGCCAATGACAATGGTCAACTGGCAGAGATTTGTGGATAACAGGGCGTCCGAGAGATAGTTGTTGTCCCATGGCTTGAGGAGGATTAACCGGTCAAAGAAGGTGGATGTTCACTACTCCAAGCGGACATCTTACACGTAGATGAAGCGTAGGATGGTAAGTAAATTGATATAAATTACATTGTTGTTCAGTGGTAAGTAAATTACTTTAATTTGATCACACTTTGTTTTAATTTGGTCGCATTTTGTAGGAGTTAGGAGTGGCTTGGGGAAAATCTACATATGATCGACTCGTATATAAAGAAGAAGAAGAAGAAGAAGAAGAAGAAGAAGAAGAAGAAGAAGAAGAAGAAGAAGAAGAAGAAGAAGAAGAAGAAGGGTGAGTCTTTTGATATATAGGTTACCAAGACCATCATAATTTATAATTTAAGTTATATAATCAATTTCAGATTTTTTATTAATATTCTTTTTTAAAGTTAATAACGTATTTTTATCTTGTTTCGTGAGAGGCTAAAGACGGTGCTCAACACCCAGAGCGGTGCTGATAAGTCATCTCTGAATACGGATGCAGTGAGCTAAGTGCTAGGAGTGATAGAAAAGGTCGTACTTGGGCTGTCAACTCTCGGATAGAAAATTTGAAACTGATGAGTGTTTCTTGCAGTAAGAGTGGGTTGTCCTCCAAGTTAAACACATACAAATCATACACAAACTCGAAATTGGAATGTCTCCAACAAACGATGAACCAGATACTAGAATGGGTCAAACGTGTAGTCACGGATAAAGGGAAGGGCAAGAAGAAAGTGAATGATACTGGAAAGAGCAGGGAGAAGGTGGGTGAGTGGACCACTACTCCGTCCCCCTCGCCGACTCCAATCGATTCATTATCCCCCTAAGATATGTACTCTACCCCCAAATCAACTATCTCGACTCCATTTCAGCCAACTAGGGAGAAAGTATGTATCCTTGACATGCGTGTCGATGAGACAATTAACAAAGGAGTGAAGGACATTAGCATCAGTCTGAGTACCATAGTGTAAAACCATCCACTATAGGATTTTGAGTCTCAGGTCCGGTGACTGAGATTATGATGGCGAAACAGGATGATGTATTATGGTTGGATGAGAAAGACAATGTTCGACATATTCACGAAACTTTGGGGGTACATCGTTTCGTCGACTTTTCTTTTCAAACCTTATTATGTTTTTTGTAGGATATTACATTTTATTAAACTTGGTTGATGTAATTAAACTTGTGATGTATTGATGTAATTAACTTGAAATATTAATTTGGTTCCACACATGATGTTTGTATATTTTGGTTTTAATTCATTCATATACCTTATTATATTGTTGATTAAGTTGACGTTTGTTTGGACAAAAACCTGACTTTTTTGAACAAGTTTACGGTTAGGCAGTAACTACTGTCCAACATTTTTTCTTTCACTTTGTACAGTTTTGTCACGGTTCTTGACCGTGACAAAATAGAGTTGCCAGAGTCAAGGACTGTAACAAAATTGTTAGAAAAATAAGGGTCGCTCGTATGACCTTAATTTGATCTCGTGCACATGGCATGGCATATATTTCAAAACTTCCTACATTCGTGCACACGAAGATGTTAATTGCATGTACGGGTAAGTTTGGACTTACCACTATGAAGGACCGTGATAAGACTTGATAACCCAAATTTATTACTGATATCCCCAGTGTAAAAAGGACTGTAACGAAGGCCAGTTATCGCAATCAATGATCGTGATACATGGCATTGTCACCCCCACTCTTTTGTTCAAGTCCTAACTTTGACAAAAGGGACCAAATGGTGTCGTGTTTATTAATATAATATTCAACTTATTTAATCTATTTAAATATTATACGGAGGATTCCACAGAACTTTCATTATCAATGTAAGGACACAATTCTTTGATTGTTACAAGCACAAACATATCAAATTAGAATACACAAACAGTTTAAACAAGACTTACCTCTGGCAGTTGGTGGAAGGAGAGATGGGGATATTGACTACAACACCACACTTCCTTGGTAGATCAAAGGCAGCATCTGGCTTAAGGTTGGGGTACTTAGCAGCCGCGGCCTTCACACATTCACACGCCGCTTGTCGGTCCGGTTGAGCCGGAGTCATGGACTTCAAATTTCTCACTCCTCCACAGCAAGAATCAGTGGGGGTTCCACCTGTGGTCAGGTACGATATGCACGGGGCAAGTGCCGCGTCCACCTGACCGCAGTTGACCGCTGCCAACCCTGGCCTAGCCATAAACTGAACCACAGCTAAAGCAACCAACAAAGATATAACAGTGCCCTTCATCTTTTCTAGCTAGTTTTTTTTTTTTTGGGTGATTGTTTGTAGCTGATCTCTTGCTTTTGTAGTACTACAATGCTCAAGATGGGAGGACATAAGGGTTTATATAGTGGGTTTTATGGGAGGTGACATCAGAGGTGGTTGTTGAATTTTGGCGTGTTCTTTTACTTTTATTTTGCGTCTTGCAGTTTTGCGTGGCATCTGTAACAAATCCTATCGGTTTCTGGAAAAGGAGCTCATGATGATGCCAATTTTTGTTAACACATGAAGAGGGTGTTCAGGTGTCATGAGTTTTTTTGTGTAATCCTTCCTTCAATTGTAGAATGGAAATTTTTTACTTACCATATGTCAATCACTATGGTGCCGTTTGATTGCGTAAATTATTTAATTTTTTAAATTGATCCATTTGAAATGAATAGATTGTCGATGTATTAATTTTAAATGAGTTTAAATCTAATTTGTAATGTGTTTGGAAAAGAGAAATGGAGTTATTTACTTTTGATGTGTGTCTGCGTATGTGTGTGTGTGTGTCTAGAGAGAGTAGTATGGTGAGAGATACTCTATAAGAGTGGTGCATTTAAGATTCATGTTGTAATTATAAATTGTGCAATTTCAAGCTTTTGGTGAAATGAACTAATTTAAGTTTTTGTGAATCAACATGAATTGTTTCATTTTTGAATTTGTTCATTCTTGTAACCAAACACTAATAATAAGGCAATTCATGAATGAGTTAATTTTAAATGGGCTAATTTACAATTTTGGGGACAACCAAACATGCCCGATATAAATGTGATTTCACGAAACTTTATTACTTACCATATGTCAATCACTATATAAAAGCAACATTTTAATTTGGTTGCTTCCCACTTGAGGTTGTTTCGTTAGTTTTACGTGATTTGATTGTGTGTAATTTTAGTCACTAATTTAGAATTTATGATTTTGTAAAATTATAAAAATAATATTAATTTTCATACATATGCACTCATGGGAATTAGAATAATCTTACTGTATAGGGTGCTTTAAGATTTATAGTTTTTGAACAACACAAGTGGAAATTAATACGAATCCCTAGCTTATAGTTTGTAATTTTTCAAGCTAAATGTATATGCACTTACATGTACATGTTGAGAGTGCACAATGATCCAATGGTGTTAACTTATAAAATTCAGATGACAACCCATGCTAATATTTAATTCTTTTTACGCCAGAACATGCAACTAGGTGATTATTGCGTAAAACTATAAACATGCATTCAAATCACAAAAAACAGTTTTCAGGAAAAATTCTTTTCGGGGGAAATTTTTTTATTTACTTTATAAAATTTACAAATCACAACTTACAAATTTTGTAAATGAATTTACACCAATTCGACAAATCTCCCGCAGTTGACCTTCGTCTTCAGCAACTATGATCCTCAAAATAATCACACAACTGTGGCATTCATTCGCCAATGATCCTCGCAAGAATTACTAGATCAGCAGTGGAGATGCCTTCTCCACAAGATGTAATTCATATATGAAATTACGTGAGGGTTTCAAAGTTTATTCAAAACTATATATGGAAGGTGGTGTATATGAATCAAAAGATTCTTTCCTTTTATAAAATATAAGACTTTTTGTAGTAGGTCTGGAGAAATCGAAATTGTAAAATTCTTTTTAAAACCCTACACAGCATATATTTATAGGAAATACGAAAATCGAGGTGGCGCTAGTCATTTGAACGAGTTTGATGCTCATTCGAACGAGGTCAGTTCTTCAATAATATGAAAACAAGTTTCGTTCGAACAACAAGCCTTTCTCATTTAAACGTGCTTCAAATTACCTTCTAGCAACTTGAAATAGTACGCCCTCGATCTATGTTCGTTTGAAGTTGACATCTAACGACCCTTTGAACGAGAAGGCCCTTTCATTCAAATGAGATTCCCATCTCGTTTGAACGACTGTAGTGAAAAACTAAAATATTTTTAGTCCCAAAATGCCTCATTTACAAATCAAATAAAATAAAAATAACTCCTTATAAATAAACTACAAACTCCAAACATAAATTATACCATCATTTGGTGGAAGAGTGGAGCACGATGAAGATGTGCGTGATGCACGTTGAAGATGTAGTGGTGCACGTAGAGGATGCGCATTGAAGATGCTGGATATTTGGATCTTTGAAACTTCGTGATGATCATGATGACATGATTCGGAGTAATAGGATATGCCAAATTAAACATGGACCAGTCTGTTACAATATTGTAACAACCCCCATTTTCTCACATAAAGGTTTGCCAAGCTCAGTATGCCGAAGATAGGGCTTATTAACAATTTATATCATTCTTAGCACTGAAGAAATAAAAGTTTTTTTATTTTATATTAAAATCCACAATGAATAAAAACATCATAATAAAAAATTTTAACACGTGAATAATAAAAATTGAATCATCATACAATGTCCATAATATAAAGTTAAGTACAACTATTATAAATAAACATTTAGGCTTATGCCCGTACAAATCTCAGTATGGAATAAAATGACAAAAAGATGAAGTACAACCTGTACCAGAATCAATGGAGTGAAATCCATTACGTCCAATGCAACTGCAAGTCTGATCTATTGTCAGTGCTATCCATGTCATTAAGAATACTTGGGGAGAAAAACTTTTATAATTTGGGCTAGTGCCCTAGATATGCAAGGATTCTTCACCATTAAATATGTAAATTGTTGTTAACTCATACTTCACGTCTCTACATAGACGCTCATATGTAATGAGTACCTCACCTCTCATCTAGAAGCAGTCCTACTCGTATCCTCAATTAAAATGTCAATTGTAACTTCCATTATTTAATCTAACATGTAAAGAATAAGCCATTTATCTTCGCGTTAACTAAAAGTGAGGATTTATACTTAACACTCTAGCCCCTAAATGAATTTCATAGCGTGGCTACTCATTTGATATAAACTCGGTGTTTATTTTCGTCTCGTATAATATTCCATAACCTTAATCTATCTCTTCAGATTATTTGATATTTAATTCATACTTCACATAATCTACCCCACTAGATTCTAAATTGCATTCTCTTAAGCTACCAAATTATTAATATCATTAATAATTTTCTACCACGTTATATATTATCTTTAATTTATATTTATACTCTTAGGCTGCCCAATTACTATTCTCATTAATAATTGTCTTCCACATTATTCCTTAAGAGTAATTTTAGTACTTATTTATCCACGTCATTTTACTATCCTAACTTTATTATGATTAAGCATTGTCTATATCTTTAGACTAAGATGGCACATTCTCGTATAAGGCACACCACAGTGTGTGTGTGTGTGTGTGTGATACACAAAGGCATCTACTATTGGTGTCTCGTTCGTACTCTATCGGCAACTCCATAGAAATCTCTTATCCAAAGCGGAAATCACAAAACACACACAAGTTAGGGGTGGTCCTTCGCAGGATACCTGTTCACGGTCCATAACCAGCGGTGACAAGGGTTGGGTCAACGTCAACCCCTACCTCCTTATAAGTAGCGCCTTCACGTAGTACATATATGACCTACACAATCGCCAAGCCCACCTGTCTTGGCGTGTGGTACCCGGTCTGAATGCATGAACCCCCAAGCCGATAGGACAGTCCACGAACATTGGTATGACCACACAAAATAATATGATGCATATTATCATCCAATATGTATAATTAGGTACTCTATAACTACTTTAACCCAAAAAAATATCAATCCATATAAAATATAGCCTTCCTAGCTTAACTATAACATTTTAGTCAATTATTCCGTACTCATTTTAAGTCGTTATCCTACGACTACTTTCTGATTAAATGTTAAGTCTCATACAATTCTTTTTGGACTTAAATCACATTTGATTCATCATTTATTTCCCTTAAAATATATAGGTACAATTATTCTTAAACTAACCTTATCGATAAAATCATAGGTATAATTATTCTCAAACTAACCTTATTAATACAATTATAGATATGGTTACTCTCAAGCTACCTTTACTAGCACGAATTATAGGTATAGTTATTCCTAACTAACCTTACCAATATAATTACTGATTTTTGCATATTGTCTAATTGACTTACACTTAATAATTCTCAATTATCCTTAGTTATTCGTTTCTTCTTACCTTTGCAATAAGGATTATATACATATATAAGGAGTCAACTGCGGTGAATAAGGGTTATATGCACACATATAAGGAATCCTCAAATATGGTAAGTAGTCTCACCCAACCTATTATCACAACCGACGTTAATCTTTTAGACTTAGCCTCCTAAGCTTAGGATACACTCATATTTAACCTTTTTATACGGTAATCATCTAAGGAAATTTAATTATTAATTTTTAACCTCATACATTCGACTTATCTCAAATAAGTGTTCCTTTTATATTAATTCACCTCAAATTAATGATAATATTATTATTGTATCTCTTATGATCTTATCCTCTATGTACCTCTACTGAAATTACCCAAATCAACTAGGTATATCTCTGCCATCTAACCCACGTATTTCATATGGCTTTATTCAAGAATTTTGTGTAAATCGTATTATTCGTGTGGATAACTTGCACCCTAAGTCATTACACATGCACCTCTATATGACGAACCCATTCTAATTAAATACGTATTTAGGTCCCTAGTAAAACTCTTCATATGTTTTTAATAACCATTGTCCCTCACTTGGATGAATGCCCCAAGATTAAATCATCAAAACAAGTAAAATTGGATTCCTGGGAAAAATCGAATCGATTCGCCTGTCAGCCGAATTGATTCACCTCACAGCCGAATCGATTCGGACCGGGGCAGAAGCCCAGATATGCTACGAAACTCCATTATGGTATTTTTAACCTCAAATCCTCCTTTATCAATTTTTAGTTTTATGATCCAAAAACTTAAAGAAAGATATAGCTATGGACTCTAAAATGTCAAGGGATCATTATACACAATATTTAACTACAAATCCAACGCTAGATTAGCATAAAATTATCAAGAATTTGTCAAGAACTTATGAACATAATATTTTCAGATTTCTTCTTATATTACACCATAAAATTCCAAACTTGTTGAAAGATTCCCACATGTTTTTCAAAAAAAAATCTCAATTTAAATCACCTGGATATAAATTCATTACGAAAAATTATGGATCTACGCATGGATCATGTGAAAATCACCAAATTATATACTAATATAAAGATCTCAAATTTTGCAGTCTCAAAACATGATTCAACCTTAAACCTAAGCATGGAGTTAACACTTATATAAGAATAGCACAAATTGAATAAGAATGGCAAGAGAATCATGGCCTGAGATGGTGTTGAGGAGCCTCTCTTCCTCCTCCTAGGGTGTTCTTCTTCCTCCTCTTGGGTAGTTATGTCTAGGATTCTTGGATGTAACTCCCAAATGAGTGGGTTAACTCTAATTATATGATGTTAATCTTCAATTTTCGACTTAGGCTTTAGGTCCCAATTTTGGACACCCAAATGAGCCCAAATACATAATCTAATTAGCCCGATAACTACCTAACTCATACATATATACCCCGGGACCATTCCTAAAGGTCTAAAATGCCCGAACGAGCCAGTAATACCTCTCAAAGTGTGTCCCGAATATTTTTACCAAAAATATACATTTTAATTGTGACATGACACATGTAAATACTTTTTATTTAAAATAAAATCCCTTTTGATTTATTCCAAATCATTAAAGTCCAACTCGAAAACATATAAATAATAAGGAGTTTAATTACTCACATCCCATATTAATTAATTTCACCGAACTAATTTAATCCTTATTAAATTTTGTTTTCTTCCAAAAATACGGGGTATTACAATTCTGTCAAATTACAAAAATAACATTACATTTTCATATGTATGCACTCATGAAAATTAGAATAATACGTTATTGTATACATTCCTTTGATTTATTAAGTACTTTAATTCCCCAAAGTGGGTTCTTTAAGACTTATAGTTTTTGAACAACACAAGTGAAAGTTAATACGAATTCCTAGCTTATAGTTTGTAATGTTTCAAGGTTTTTGTATGTTCACTCACATATACATGGGACTCTTTTTATATGCATTGTCAAATCATGAAGTTCGTTTCAAATTTAAATATATGTGCTTAAAAGGTATGTTGGAGAGCTTCATTGTTATACTAATATTTGCGTTCTCCTAGGCTTGTCAATGGATCGAGTTTAGATCCAGACCGATTCGGACCCATGAACATTAATGGGCTGAGCTAAATTTTTAGATCTATTAACCCGATTACTCGTTTTTAAATTGACGGGGTCTGATTTTTTATATACTCGATCCTATTACCCAATTAACTTTCTTAAATATTTAAATTATATATATATATATATATATATATATATATATATATATATATATATATATATAGAGAGAGAGAGAGAGAGAGAGAGGCATGCTCTCATGCACACCAGGTTTGCACACTAATTTTTTACCTTTTTTTTAAATAGTAAAAAAAATAATTTTGAGTTAAATTTTTTATATGACATTTAAACATTCCAATGGAACCATATAAAAAATTAGTTCAGCATAATTTTTTTTGCTAATTTTAAAGAATCGATCAAATTTTCACATCTTTTGAAATGCTTTAAAAGATACGAAAGTTTGATCGATTTTTAAAAATATCAAAAAACGTTATTTTGAGCTGATTTTTTTTATATGATCCCCTTGAAATGGTTAAATACCGTACCAAAAAATTCAACTCAAATTTTTTTTTTTTTACTATTTTAAAAAATCAGTGTGCAAACTGAGTATGCAAAGTTTGTATGCAAAATTAGTGTCACACTTATCTCTTCTTTCTTATATGAAGGCATTAAAAACCTCACAACGATTATTAATAAGTTTATCACATTTTGGAGGGGTAGAAAAATGGGCTTAAACCAATGTGAAGAGGAAAATCTGAAGCTAACCACTTATGTGCACCTTTATTTGCTTGTTTTCAATTCATTCATTGCCTTATGAAAATATTCCATAATTGATGCTCGTGCACAATTCCAATAAAGGTCCTTAAATTTCTTTACCCTATAAACCTTGTTCAAAATATTGTGTTAATGTCTCAAATAATACCTATGATCAAAATCAGGTAAAACTTCTAGAATAGCCTATATTAAGCCTTGTACAATAACCAAAAAAATCACAATGCAGTCACTGTAAGAAGGAATACATACAAAACATATAAAACAGTTGAATTTGTGAGCTTTTGTTGATAAAAGATGATAGTCCACTTAAGGTCACTTATAAGGTAGTTTACAAACCAAGCCAATAAATTATTGCATTCCTCTTTAACCATAACCCATACAAATGGATATATTCCATTGATGGAATCAATTCCAATTGCTAACAGAAATTGTCAACTGCTAGGCCATGTTAAGAAGCATCCATCAATGCCTATATTTGGCTTATAACCAGCTAAAAAACCTTGCTTTAACAATCCCGAACAATAATATAATCTTTTAAATCTTTCATTCTCATCAATAGAACCCTCATCCTCCTTATGCACAATCATAGTTGATCCAGGCATTGCCTTGGTTACCTCACAACAGTAATCCTAAGCTTGCTTCTATTAATCTCAGAAATCCGATTCAATAAGAACTCTTACTTTTGTTTTTTTAATACTCAGTGATTTTAAGGAAATTTAATTAATTAATTTGGAATTTTATTTAATTTGGATCTTTAGCCGAATTTTAATTAATTATTTTTAATTGAAAACTTAAATTTTATAATTATTTAAAGGGAAAATAAAGTTTTATAAGAAGTTTTGAAGTTGATTTGGAATTAATTATAAATATGCATTTTATTTGGTAAAATAATGAAATTATTGTTTTTAATTGTAATTATATTAAACTAGAGGTTTAGTTGGACAATTAAGGTAATTGGAGTAGAAGCTTAAGGCTAGTAAAATAATTAAGATGTTTCTTGGAGTGAAATTTAGCTTTAAGGCTATTGAAGGAATTTGAAAGAGTTAAAAATAATTTAGGGCTTCTACTTTGAGTTTTAGAAGTGACAACGAATTGAGGGAGCCTCTATAGTTGTTTTCCTAGCCTGCCATAGCGGGATCCTAGCCTTCATAGCGGGCGATAAAAGTGGCTATAGCGGGCTCAAGGGATTTTAAGGGGGTCTTCCCACCTTGTTTTAGATTCCCCCTTTCTCTCCATTTCTTGAGATCCACCCTTTTCCTCTCTAAAGAGATAAACAAACAACTCTAATACCTATTCTTATAACTATAAGTAACTCATAAAACTTCAGCAAAGTGTCTCCAAAAAATCATGTATTCTTAACCCATGATCTTACCCTATATTTCAAAGCGAGAATTACAAAAATCTAGAATTTTTGCTAGGACAACTTTTGTGGCTCTTTCAAGTGACTTTTAGAGGATAATTTTGAATTGTTTTCAAGGAGGTTTTATCCCAAAATTACAAAGAATTCTTTTATCAATTGAAGAGAAATTCTTGAAGGGACTTTTCTACAATTTGTCTTTATTATTTTAGAAATTCTTCTCAATTAAGGCAAAATAATTCTACTCTTTTCTCTCATGATGTAGATAGTTTTTTTTGACTAATTTTTTTTTAATTTAAAATTTTATGTAGATATAATTAGGATTTTTCTTATTTTGGCCATAACTCTAAAATTCTAACTTTTGTGCTTAAATAAATTAATTAAATTCATGGAATTGTGTACATGATAAATTTAGCCTAAATGAGTATAATTTAGTTAAGTTGGGAAATTGTATATTCTTAATAAAATTTATATAAAAAAGTAAAAAAAATCCATGATTAGAATTACTTGAAATTTGTGTTTTTCCTTCTAATTCTAATGTAGAATTGGGTCTGAATTGTGTGTTGAATTCTCACTAAGTATATATAGGAAATTTGGGAACTAAAGAGGGATTACAATTATGATAAAAAGTTATAGGAAAATCTAAATTCTTTAGGGGAATTGTATATTCATCTCCTCTCCATAATTTACTAAAGATATAAAGATTTGAACACCTCATGTATGATCACAAAATTTAAACCCTTGAAATTATATAAGAGTAATGAACTAATGAGCATTAGTTATTAGGATTAGATTTTTTAGATGATTCACTAACTCGCGATAAATAACAAATATCCCACGAACTATAAAGATTTGAATGAAAAACATAATTAGTACAGTTAGCCTCCATCAATAGTATATACGTTGTTTTTCGTACATATAAGGGGTGGGTGTAAATGATTAAAAGATAAAATGCACTTTGCGGATATCATTTAAACTATACACTACGGTCCGTATAAGATTATGTTATTTTATTGAATGGCTCGAGTTAGAGTCATGATCTTGCTATATCGTTTTATATAGTTGGAGGCAGGCAAAGAGGTGTGCCTATTTGAAGTGAGAGCGGCGGGGTGTGTTGGTTTATTATGTCAGGATGAACTTATGTGCTAGTGACCTGATATATGGGGTCTAGTCACCGGTTATTTATTGTACTTGTGACTGTGGGTACCGGGATTTGGCATCATGGGCCCAGACGAGTAGCCTAATAAAAACGGCCCAAAGTCTGTCCCCGCGTATCTCAACAAAATTCAGTTCTGACTTAATCCCCTCCTAGAATCTCGTAAGGAGATATTCTAGGAGTAGAAGATGGACGTGGGGGAATCCAACACCCCCACTCCCCGAGAAAAAAACGTGTATATAACAAACCCTAAGCCTGCAGCAGAAGGAACGCACTGTATTCTCTGTAAACACTCCCCAGAGTATATATAAATAATACTGACTGCACCACCGTGGACATAGGCATTCTTGCTGAACCACGTATATATTGTGTTGTGTGATTGGAATTTTATATTCTTTATTTCCTATGGTGATTGCGCTTTTCTTATTTATTTGTGTTGAATATAATTGTCACCATAATTGGCGTCGTTTGTTGGAAACATTTGTCTTCCCTGTGAAATCCCTCACTAACAAAGAAGTTTGAAATGTTTGGTCACAACAGTAATGCCCTCCAAGTAGGAGATATCCAAGAACAACCTACTCCTCGCAGGACCAGATTTGAAGTTCGGCGTTCAGATCAGAGGGCTCGCCCAGAGAGGCCAACCTCAGAGGAGAGCCAAGCACCAGCAAAGTACACACAAATATCCAGATTGATTGATGCCTATGAGGCGAGGCTCCATGAGCAGAGGGAGTACGCTCGTAAGCAAGAGGCTGAGAATTCTCGCCTCAAAAGGAAATTAGAAAGGACGGAGAAAGAGCTCAATCGCAGCACTAGGCGACATCCATGCCGCACTCCTAGCCCTTAGGCGAGCAAGTCTCGCAGTCGAGGAAGGAGCCCTAAGCGTGGATCCCAGAAGAGTGAGAAGCACGAGTCAAGAGATGACTCGCTGGAGCACCAGCAACCGGCTCGCCGTCACAGGAGCCCAGCTCGCAGTAATGAAAACATACAAAATTTGGTCTGAAGGGAGATGGACCAACACCCAGCACATCGCGATGCCAGATCGACCAGGGAGCTTGCTAGACGAGCTCTCAAGACCCAGATGAAATCCCCATTCTCAAGGGAGATAGAAGAATAGGAAGCCCCCAAGAAATTTTCTATTCCGATATTCAAGATCTATGACGGAAAGACTGACCCTATTGATCACGTTAGGCAGTACAGGCAAGCCATGACTCTCTGGAACCACCGGGATGCACTAATGTGCCAGATTTTCCCCTCAAGTCTGCATAATATGGCACAGAAATGGTTTGAAAGACTCCCTCATAGGTCTATCAAGAGTTTTGAGTCCTTGGAAGAGCTCTTTACGGCTCGATTTATTACTAGTAGCTCCCATCCCAAAAGGATGGATGCTTTATTAACAATGAGAAAGATGCCTCAAGAGAGCCTCAGAGACTATGCGAAGAGGTACTAGGATATGTTCAACGAGGTTGAGGACTGCTCAGAGCAAGTAGCAGTGGACTCTTTCAAAATTGGGCTACCCAGCTCTTGCCTTCTGCACCAATCCCTGACGAAGAAAGAGGTTACGACCATCGATGACCTAATGGCTCGGATCGATAAGTATGCAAAAATGGAGGATGTGACCCGCCTCAGTACAGGGGAAAATGGTCGAACTAAGCTCCATGCCAAGGGAAACAACAAAGATGAAAACCATAAGAAAGGGGGTAAAAATGGCTCCAAGATCGGAGGAAAGAACAATGCTTCGAAAGCATTCCAGGCAGTTAACACTGTCTTCAAATAACTAATCTACAAGATCCTGGAGAAGATCAAAGATGAGCTATTTGTTAAGTGGCCCAGAAAGATGGGAGGAGATCCATCAAAGAGAAACAACACGCTTAGATGCGCTTTTCATAAAGAGGGAGGACATAAGACCGATCACTTCAAAGCTCTTAAGTCTCACCTCAAAGAACTGTCCTAGTCTGGGCACCTGAACGAGTTTGTGGAGAAGAAGGCAGAGAAAGTTACTGCCAATGGAGAAACAAGACATGATAACGTACTCGAAGACGATGCTGGCCATGAATTCGCAGTAATTCATGGGGTATCTGATATGAAGCAAATTCAAGGGAATTCAGCTCGAATGGAGGTAAAACAGCTTACAGCAGTAATGCAAGCTTTTCAGATTAATCCAGTAAAGACACAGTCAGGAAAGCGTCGACGAGCAGATGACGTCGACTATAGCAAATATATTGTGTTCACAGATAAAGATCTGGTGGGAGTAAAAACCCCACATCATGACGCTTTGATCATTACGCTCAGGATAGCCAACTACGACGTCGAGAAGATACTCGTCGACTAGGGAAGCTCATCCGAGGTAATGTATCTCGACCTCTTCAAAAAATTGAAGTTAAGCATTGCCGACATGAAGGAAGCCACCGTCCCTCTAGTTGGCTTTGATGGAAAAGTGACTATTCCATTGGGAAAAATCGTGATGCCGGTAAGGGAAGGAAGTGTTTCTAAGATGATTGAGTTTCTGGTGGTCGATATCAACTCACCATATCATTCTATCCTTGGTGGGGGTGGTTGCACGCAATGAAGGCAACCCCTTCGACCTACCATCAAAAACTCAAGTATATAACTGAGCGAGGAGTAATGGAGATTCACGGGGATCAGGCGATGGCAAGAAGGTGGTTCATAGCAACCATCCGCCTGAAACCAGAGAAGAAGGTCGAGAAGGCCAAAGAGAAAGTCGAGGAACAGGAATGTCCGATACCTTCACAATAGAAACTAAGATATGGAAGGCCCAGAGTGGAGGAGACCATTCTCCTCCCCTAAGAGCGGGTCGACGAGAACCTGGAGGAAATAACGGTCGGTGGAAGCTAGGAAGGAAGGAGTTTTTTTATCGAAACTTCTCTTACAGAACAAAAAAAGAAAGAATTGACGGTGTTACTGAGAAGCAACCTAGACATTTTTGTGTGGGAACCTTACGAGTTGCCTGGCAATGATCCCAGTGTGGTTTGCCATAGGTTACATGCCGACCCCACTTTCAGGCCTATCGCACAGAAAGCACGATGAGCCGCGCCAGAGAAGGCTAAAGTTGGGGAGAAAGAAGTTGAAAAACTGCTGGATGAAGGATCCATATGGGAAATTTAATTCCTTAAATGGTTATCCAACCCAGTAGTAGTCTAAAGAGTAATGGGAAATGGAGAGTCTGCATTAACTTCACTGACCTTAATAGGGCATGCCCTAAGGACTATTTCCCTCTCCCAAAAATCGACCAGTTGGTAGACGTCACAACAGCTCATGAGAGAATGAGTTATCTGGATGCATATTCGGGGTATCATCAGATCCCCCTGCATGCACCAGACCAAGATAAGACATCATTCATCACTACTGTCGGATTATACTGATATAAAGTTATGCCCTTTGGGCTCAAGAATGCAGGAGCAACTTACCAGAGGTTGGTCACCAAGATGTTCAAAAATCAAATGGGAGAAACTATGGAAGTCTACATCGACGATATGCTCGTCAAAAGCAAGCGAAAAGAGGACCATCTCTCAGACCTATCCAATACCTTCGAAATCCTCAGGAAATATCGAATGAAGCTCAACATGATCAAGTGTTCTTTCGGTGTCCAGTGAGGAAAATTCCTCGAATATTTGGTTAGCAAGAGAGGCATTGAGGCCAACTCGTACCAGATCAATGCGATCAATAGGCTACAACACCTCGTACGATACGAGATGTGCCGAATCTCACAGGTATGCTTGTCGCCTTGAACCGTTTCATTTCAATGTCCTCTGAGAAGTGCAAGCCATTCTTCCAACTCTAGAAAGGAAACAAAAAAGTAGAGTGGACTCAAGATTACTCGAAAGCATTGGAAGAACTCAAGACCTAACTTAGCAAGACGCCTTTGCTTGTCATACCTCAAAAAGATGATGCCCTCTACTTATACCTCGCTGTCTCCAGCCACGCCGTTAGCTCTGCACTGGTGTGCGAGAAAGAAGGAATCCATTATCCAATCTACTACACGAGAAAGACTTTATTGGACGCCGAGCAGTGTTACCTGCCACTAGAAAAACTCACCTTCGCACTAGTAATAGCCTCGAGGAAGCTGAAACACTACTTCAAAACTCACACCATCACCGTCCTTACATCACACCCCCTAAAGGAGTCCTGCGGATTTGTCTGGGAGACTGTCCAAGTGGTCAGTCGGGCTCAAATGATTTGATATCCAATTTCAGCCCAAGAATGCAATCAAAGGGATGGTTCTCACAGATATCATCGCAGAATTCACTGGCGAACATCCTTACGTCCAGCTTCAACCCATGAAGAAAATGGGAAAACATCCATCAGTAGGGGTCTGGCAACTGTTTATCGATGGAGCCTCCAACTCAAAGGGGGCGGGAGTAGGCATTGTGCTCGTCACTCCAGAGGACACAATCCTCGAGCAAGGTATTAAACTTGGATTACATGTCTTCAACAATGAGGCAGTATACGAAGCTTTGATAGTCGACCTGCAGAAAGCACAGGAACTGGGGGCAAAGCAGCTACAGGTGTTCGGTGACTCACAACTGGTCTCCAATCAGATAAGTGGATACTTCAACGCAAGAGATGAAAGAATGGCAGCCTACCTTGTCTTGGCAAAGGAAATAATATCTAGCTTTGAGAAAGTTAATGTCCAATAATTTCCTAGAGGACAGAACAACCATGTCGACGCCTTGGCAGCCCTAAGTTCAGCGATTGATTCCGACTTGAAGAGGACGATCCCCATCAACTTCCTTACCCATCCAAGCATCAACCAAAGTAATGAGTCACCAAACCTGGAACATATACTCCAGATCGAGTCAACGCCCAGTTGGATGGACCCTCTCAGGGATTATTTGAAAGATGGTACACTCCCAGACGATAAAAAGTCTGCGCATCAGATAAGAGTCAAAGTTGCTCACTTTCACTTATTTTCGAAGGGAAAATTATACAAAAGATCATTCACCAGCTCTTACCTTCAATGCGTCCGCCCGAAGGACGTCGAGCAAGTTCTACATGAGCTTTACGAAGGAATCTATGGAAGCCATATTGTAGGAAGGTCATTATCTTTTCGAGCAATGAAGGAAGGCTACTGGTGGCCATATATGCAAAACGATTCGGCAGTATACGCTCGTAAATGCAAAAAATGTCAACTACATGATCCTATGGTTCACCAACATTCCAGCGAGCTAAAATCGCTCACTAGACCATGGCCCTTCGCCCATGGGGGATGGACATCGTAGGCCCCCTTCCTACCGTCGCCGACAACCGCAAGTATTTATTGATCGCAACGGATTACTTCACCAAATGGAGCAAGGCAGAGCCACTGGAAAACATCCAAGATGGAGATATGATGATATTCATATGGAAAATTATAATTACCCATTTTGGAATCCTCAGAACCATCATCACTGACAACGGAGCACAGTTCCAGAGTGGACCTTTTCCAAAACTTCTGCAATGAACACGGGATCATGCACTATTTTAACTCGGTGGAATACCCCCAGAGCAATGGTCAAGCTGAGGCTTCCAACAAAATAGTGATCGATGGGCTGAAGAGCAAGCCAAAGGTGCATGGGTGTGTGAGTTTCCGTATATTTTGTGGGCTTACCGCACTACCACACGCTGAGCAACTCGGAAAACCCCATTCTCACTAACGTATGGAATGGAAGTAATCATCCCCTAGGAAGCTGCCCTACCAACGATGAGAACCACCTTTGTCGACCAATGCCAAAACGATGCAGTATTACTCACTGAACTTGACCTAGTTGACAAACGCAGAGAACTAGCCCTAGTAAGGCTAGCGAGCTATCAATAATAGCTCGCAAAATAATATAACAAGAAGGTCAATCCGAGGGCATTCCAGGTTGGGGACTATGTCTTAAGGAAAGTCCTTGGCAGCGCTGTAAAACCATCGAACGACAAGCTATGGCCAAACTGAGAAGGACTATTCAAGATAACAAGAGATGATCTACAAGGAGCCTATCACTTAGAAACGCTGGAGGGCAAAGAAATACCTCTAGCATGGAATGCAGCCAACCTAAAGAAATTCTATTTTTAGTTTTTCTTTTTTCTTGGCTCTCTTATCAAATCTTTGGAATTGGCAACTCATAACTTGCACAACCTTTCCAAATAATAGGCACCTTACTCAAAAAATAAAAGCAGGGTATCACCCTCCTCGAGTATTCATTATGAAACACGAACAACCTCCTAGCATTGCCCCGATAATATATGAATCCCTACAGGGGATCCTTAGGCAATTAGACCAAAAACGAATTGGTCACCAGACTATGTTTGGATAAAAAAACCTTCTCGGATAGAAAATCCAGCGCCAGGTGTGTCCTCGCCATTGCCACACTTAGGCCTAAGGGAGTGTGACGACACGACCTAAAAGGTAAAGTGAGGCAAAACGGTATCTTATAGGCATACTGGACTGGGAGGACACTAACTCAACATTGCGACCCTACCAATCTAGTAATCCATCAGGGGCCCAAGATAATTAAGTGAGAGATAAATGATGAACACGTGTTTAGTCGGCGAGATCTCCCAAAACATAGATACTATATTACTTCATCACATTTACAATAAGAATTTACAACCCGTGTTTAGTCAGCGAGATCGCCCAAAACATCAATATTAAATTACTTCATTACATATATACAGAGAGTTACAGTTGGTAAAATCCTAAAGAGGCTTGGGGCTCTGAACAAGATAGTCAACCACTTGTGCCCTTCGGCCATCATCTGGATAAGGAGCCAGTTCCTGCTCGACCTCAGTGGTGGTTGGTTCTAATAGCTTCTTGGGGATAGCATCGATTGGGATCCATTGGTCATCCTTCCTGAAAGGGTTAGGCCGTAAAGTTGAAGGAGAGATCTCATGACGGCACCAGAGTACTGAGTTCCTTAGAACTTGCAGCTCCCTGAGGGCACTCAACCATCCCCTAATAAATGGGATCTCTTTAAACTTTATCTGCCTCGTCGGAGCATCTACCCAACCTTGGTCGTAACCATCAGCCCGCACTCATTGAGGTCCTTTCTTAAATAGATGCCTCAGCCGTGTGACATCCTTTTGGAGCCCAGCAGCAATCATGTAAGCTCGACGGACATCTTCACGAAGCTCATCCATTTCTCTAGCAGGATTTCTTATATTTGGACCAGCTCGCAAAACAATCGATGAGGTAGAACCTCGTAGAATTGAAGGAGCATCGCTTGGTCCTATGCCAGCTCGTGATGAAGAGGAACCCCTTAAAATGCGATGCTCGGCGCATGCTACCTGAGCCACAACACTTCCCTCCTCAAGGACTCATTTTCTTGTTGCAAAACTTCTCCGACTTGGTTAATCTCAGTGGCATCAAGGAGTCTTGCTCTCAGAGTGTTCACTTCCTCTTGAATAGAAGCTCCAACTTCTTCCATTTCCTGAATCCTATCTTTCAGTTTAGCAACGAACTTCGACTGATCTATGAAACTCTTATTCCTCGATCGCAGTGATTTGCAAATTCTTACAAAGGTCTGGCGAACTTGAGCACTCATATTAGGACCGATAATTCTTCCCAGTGGAGAAGTGGCTGGTATATATTCATCTACATCAATCGACTACAGGACATAAAAGAGATGTAAAAGATAAAATGAATCAGTACGCTGAGGGAAAAAGTCTTTTCATTTCATTCGTACATAAAGGATCAAAGTACATTGAGAATCAGAAAGGAATATTACAAACACGTCAAAAATACAAATAAAGTCCTAAGAATAGGCTAACGGGCAACCTTAATCTTTTCAGAGGTAGACGGCTATTTTCCTTTGTCGACTTCACTGACGCACCTCCCTCAGATGCGGCAATTGTTGTTCCCTAAGCAGGAGGAGCATCAACAGGGGCAGTCTGAGAAGGGGGGACTATGCCTTCAGCGACCTGGGCAGAAACATCATCCATAACGAGCTTTGGGCCTGGATCATGCTCATCGAAAAAGGGTGAATCAGTATCCACCTCAGCAGCCAGAAGAGCCTTGTTCCAACCCTTCTTGAAGTTCAGTCGGCTGATGTAGCTAATCTGAACATCGACATCTTCATGCGCTGCGGCCCAACCATCATTATAAGAACTCTCCTTCAGAGCAGCTGCCTCAAACTCCTTCATCTTTTCCACCATCACCTGATTCTCCTCCACCTCGAGGAGACTAAATTATAGGCCTGCTGCATCTCATTCAGACCCTTAACCGCTGCCTCCCTCGCCTGATTGGCTTCAATAAGGGCAATATCAGAGGATATTTGAGCAGTATCAGCAGTCTTCAAGCTGGCCTCAAGCTCGATACTCTTCCCCTTCAGAGTAGCGTTCTGCTTCTCCAACTCAGCATTCTTATTCACCAGCTCGTCGTGAGAGTAATAGAGCACGACAAAGTCGGTCACGAACTGTAAGTAAAAAGGAAGCATTAAAAAAAAGCAACAAAAAGGGTTTTACAAGTGTTAAATAAATGAAACAGACTTACCAAGGATAGCCATTGACTCGCTTGCAAAGCTAACTGGTCAATCCCCATTGCCCTTTGGCGATCAGCATGCAGGACTGCTCTCTCGAGCAGCGCAGGAGCCAATAGGGGAGAGATGGAAACTGAGGCCCCCTTTGGCAACGCAAACACGAGCACTAAAGCTTGCTCAGCCTTCGTCCTCACTTCCACTCTTATCCTCTCCTCCTCTCCTCCTCTCCTCATCTCTCTCCTTTTCCTTCTCTGCCCACTTTCTCTCCTCCATCTTCTTTTTCTCTTCAGCCTTCTTCCTCTCCTATTCTCTCTTTCTCTCTCTTTATCTCTCTCTCAATTGCTCTTTTTATTTTCTCTTCTTCTCCTGCTCATGAGTAGCAGACTGAGAACCAGTGGCAATATCCCCACTGCTGAATTTTTGCTTCTTCGACCGCTGAGCGAGAAGCACATCATCCTCATCATCACAAATCAGGTTCCTCCTAGGGGATCCATTTCCTCGCTAGAACTGCTGGATGTACTTGAAGACTCTTGAGCCACAAAAACCTCTTCTAACCTAGAAGAAATTTCACTACTGGAGCTCGCCTCACCAGAATCACCTTAAGTACCGCCTCTAATATCACTTTCATAACTGTTTTCTTCCTCATCTAACTGGATGGGGTCAACAATAACTTCTTCGATAATATCTAGGACAAGAATAGTGTCTACAGGCCGCGCAATAAAACTGGACCCGATGTTCTTGTACTCCAGGAAAAAAGCGGCCGACGGGGGATGTTCACCTTCAGCCAAAGGCTCTCTGATGTTCCAAGCCTTGATCAACTCAGCAGCTTGAACCTCACTAAGAGCAGGTTCCAAATTCCTTGTCCTCGCTGAAAAGAAAACACGAAAGTATCAGAAAAATCATACATTAACAAGGAGATCGAAAGAGCAGAGCGAAGATTACCTATGTACTCTTTCCCATAAAAGGGAACAGTGAATTTATCAAACCTTGCCCCCTCAATCTTGGGGAGAACTGCCAATTCCTAGCAAGAAAGCCCTCTTGCCAGTAATCCTTGTGGGAATCAGGTAAATTTACTACCAATACCTTGTCAGGACTCATGGCCTTAAGGTAAAGAAGACCAGAGCTCATTTGAGAGAAGGAGTAACAAAAATAAATTGTAGGGAGCCTTAATTTAGTGCCATAAAGTTGATTTATTCTATGGACACCATTGACTATCTTCCAGATATTGGGTGAGCACTGTGCAGGGATAATATTGAAATAACCAAAGAAATGCAGGAACAAATTGTTTGGAGGAAAAGTAAGACCCCCTTGGGAAAGCAACATGACGTGAATCCAATGAGCACCCTCTATCTCTCTAACATTCTTAGGGACAGAGACACACTCAATCTCTACCCATTCTGGGATATTATAAAACTTTCTAAACCCAGACAGTGATCTATTACCTATATTTGTCATTTGTAAACCCTAAATTGCAAATTCAAAGAAAACTCAACATAAAAAGCACAGAGAGAGAGAAAAGGGGACTTACGAGATGAAAGTTTGACTTAGACAACGCAAGATCACAAGCCCAGATGATGAGGGAGATTGAAAGCAAAGAAAATGAAGACCAGGAGAAGAGGGCACAACAGCTAAAACTCGTAGAAGATGAGGGAATGCTAAGAATCTTGAAATGATAATATAAAAAGGCCACTCCAAATGACTCCTTAAACGTTCTCAATCATGATGCACAGAACATGAAGCACGCTGCTGCCAAAATCAAGTAAAGAAATCTAACATTTTAAAGAGTTACACAATTTACAAAAGAGCCATTATGCCAAACCATTTAAATTTATTGAGCCCAAATTATGGCCCAATAACTTTAGGGGCAATTGTGGATACTCGAATTTGGTATCATGGGCCCAGACGAGTAGCTTAATAAAAATGGCCCAAAGTCTGGCCCCTCGTATCTCAATAGAATTCAGTTCCGACTTAGTCCCCTCCTAGAATATCGTGAGGAGATATTCTAGGAGTAGAAGATGGATGTGGGGGAATCCAACACCCCCACTCCCCGAGAAAAAACATGTATTTAACAAACCCTAAGCCTGGGGCAAAAGGTACACACTGTATAATCTGTAAATACTCCCCGGAGTATATAAAAATAATACTGATTGCACCACCGTGGACGTATGCATTCTTGCTGAACCACGTATATATTGTGTTGTGTGATTGGCATTTTATATTCTTTATTTCCTCTGGTGATTGCGTTTTTCTTATTTATTTGTGTTGAATATAATTGTCACCACAGTGACCTCTCAACAAATAGGGACTAGTCTCGATTTATATGTGTATATAGCTGCTTATATATTTATGGCATAGTTGTTGGGGATACATTCCAGTTATGATATTATAGACATTTGAATTACTAGTTGTCTCTTCATATATGGGAACTGGTGGGGTTTTAAGAGGATTGTTGAAATAATAAAATTAAAGGATTTAACACCAGTAAGGGTAGGGAATCATAGTTAATCTAATAACTGTAGAGTTTATACTCATAATTGATAGTTTTACTACTTGAATGCATAATAATTATTTTGTTACAGTGGGCCTAACCCCTCGCATTGTTATAGGTACTCCAATGTATTCGAACTAGTTTCCCACTCGAGCACACAGTCTTCCATTCCAATCACCATCGAATTTTGAAGATGTAGTGTTGGACTTACTTTTAGTTTTATTTCATTTATGTTGAGAGATGTAATGTTTACTTTATTCCTAGAATTTATACCCAATTTTTATACTTGAGAGATTTATCATGTATTATTTCTTGGCAGGCAATTGTTAGTGTACCTAGTGGTGATTGACTTCTATATATATCAGTATTTGAGGATTTTTCGTATCGTTCTTTATCTTGAATTATTTGTATTCATTTATTCTTATTACATGTTAAGGATGATATATAATTGAATTACATTAATGGGGTGTCATGGTTAGATACTTCCATGCATGGATTTTAGTCACAGAAACTATGCGGCCCTTCCTAACTATTTCCTAACTTGAATCCAATTGCCATTGAGGATTTTGTCTTACATAGTTAACATACCTACCGACCAACCAACTTGGGGTGACATTCTTATTACCAAAACTTTTCCTACAATTTGAGTGTTCTCCCATAACCTTATTAACTTTCAAAGTGTCACTTTCCTTTAATTTTAAAGCAAACACCTCCCATAGAAAAGGTGGTGCAAACGTATCCCTCACTCACCACTTATCATTCCTTGTAAATGATATTTTATTTTGTTCAAACCAATATATTACCTCATAGCTTCTCTAAAATGGGATGTTGACTGAAATTCCATCCATAACTCAAAATGGGGATTTTTCATGTCTTTTAGGTATAAATAAAGGATACTTAGGTTTAATTAGGGCAATTTATTTCTCATCACTTCAAAACATACTCATCAAATCATTTGAATCGTTATATTTTGAATATTTGTCATTTTCAACCCTAGCCTATCTATTAAACTCATTTTCTTCAATTACTTTACTACCTAAATTAGCACATGAAACATTTTCTCTCCCCCCTCTCTCCACATTCACTTCTTGATGACTTCCATCACCAATTTCTCCTTTTTCTTCAGTGGAATGCATACTAACCAACTCATCACTATTAAATCCAACATCAACATTAACTCCATTAAAAAATGCAAAAATATGTTGTTATAATGTCCCAGAGGGGTGAATAGGATAAACTCGTAATTAACGATCGATTCAAAATTTATTTGTTTGAATACCTTGTAATTCAAACTCACACTCACTTAAGAAATTTTTGAAACACTTATCCTAAAATGATTAGATTTAATTTTAGTTCAAGAAAGTGTTCAGAAATATTTCAAGTTCAATTCAAAAGCCGTTGAGTTTAATTGTAACTAAACAAGATGATAAACATCTAGTTGTGTAAGATATAGCCAAATTAGTTCAATTCAAAAGCATTCAAGTTAATTTGTGATTATGTAAGATATAAACAAATTAGTTCAATTCAATAGAAATTATGTGACATATAAACATCTAGCAACCTAAATCAATTATAGATATGAGATTATGTGATGTTGTGTGTTGTGAATAAAAATAAATGCGATAATAAGCATAACACCAAGATTTATGAAGAAAAACCCCACCTAGGGGAAAAAACTCGGGATGCTAAATTAATCAACTAGAAACATGAAAACTTTTATAAAAACCTCGGGATTATCATTTGTACATGAGTTAATGACATTTTATTTACAATTCTATGTACGTTACAGATTTTTAATAGTTCTTTTGTTGCCTCTGTTGTTTCTGTTAAATATTCTTGGTCATCATGAAATTCAAAATTTTAGTTTCTAATTTTTTCTTCTCTATACTCAATTAGAATTTCATGTTTTATGAAGGATTTTTCCTTCGTTAATCCATTCTGGATGAATACTTTTGATTATAGACAAAATTCTTAATTTATTTAAAGGTTTATACAAATGTCTACCTTGTTCAACTGGTGCTTATAAAAGTCTTTTTGGAAAATTTTCATTAATTCTTTCAAATGGTACATCTATAAGAAAACTTAAAATTAATCCATATTCTAATAATAGGCTTAATGTAGCTATTATTTTTATACTTCAGTTATTAATAAATATCTTATTTGGTCTAGTTATAATAAAAGTTTCAAAGGTTTTAAAATAAATATCTAATAGTATAATATTCCGTGTTTGCCTTGACAAAATATATACATTTTTTCATACTTATATTTACATCGTATTGGTGGTAAATTAAATCAAAAATAGTTTTGTAAAGCTATCGAGTTACTAATATTTTTCTCTCTAGCATAAGTAAATATTTTTTCACTGATTTCTTCTGGTAGTAAATATTCTATCGTTTTGTGTGAAATACTTTAGTTATAAGGATCAAAAGATGATAAAAATTTACTATTATTATATAATAGTATATGGTTTAGATATTTTTCTAGCTCTTGCTTCTGAATAATTATGTTTCTAAAAAATTTAATAAGCGTATTATGATCGTCTTGTAGCTGCTTATTTACTGCAGTAGGGGGGAGGGAATTAACTTTTGATTCTAAGGAGTATATTATATTATTTATTTGGCAAAAATAATAGCTTAAATAATTTATAGTGTGTAATATATATATATATATATATATATATATATATATTCCTAAGTGATATTTGTTAAAGCCTAGGTGCCATGCAAAGTTATGACCTTTAATCACTAAACACCACCTGCGTCAACTATCGGACCAATGTCATTTTGTTGTGTTGTTGAATGGTAGACGACATGATCAAATTAGTTTTGTTGCACTGTCGATATCCTACCAATCCACCCAATAAAAAATAACATTTCTCTACCTTATAAAACAAAACCCCTAGCCTCACCATTTGGACAGATATGGTCCAAGCTCTCTCATCTCTTGTTGTGTCTAGAAAATAACCCACACAAAAGACATCATGTCAAAGCCCTAAAACTAAAACCACTATATTTACATCATTTTGAGTATGTGTTATACCGTTTTAACTCATAAAAAGTAGTTTAATATTTTAGTGAGTGTCAGCTAATATTTTTGGTGGAGCACCTATATTATATTTTGGAAGTTTTTTTGGAGTATATTTTTTGTTGAGTTGTGAGGGACACACTGGTGTAATTTTTAGAGATATTTTAGTGGGTATTTGGTGAAGTCTTGAAGTGTATTTTTGTAAATTTGTTAGATTATTTTTGGAGAACTATTGGAGTATAATTGGGTGCATTTTTTGGATTATTTATTGGGCATTCTTGGACCACTTTCTATATATATTTAATGGATTTCTTCTTTGAGGTAGAGGTTTCTATCCATATTTTCTTTAATTAATTCAAGTGCATACTAAGACAGATGTTTCATATATTTATTGTAAGGACACAAATTTCCAATTGAGTCCATATATAGTTTTGGCTCAATTCCGGACAAAAACATTTATTCATAGGATAGTATTTATTGTAATATTCTCAAACCTATGAAGTGTATGTTGAAGACGTAGCGGCAAAGAATTTAAAGCTTCATCAAAATGCCGGTTTGTGTGCCTCGTTTCTACGTCATCAACTAAGGTTCCATGCTCCCAAGGTATGAATGTAATTATATTTATATAGGAGTTTGGAACAATTTGTATTGGGTGTTAGGTTAATAAAAACTGCATTTTATTTTTCAGAAAGAATCAATTAGAAACTTAAAAATAAGTATATAAAAGTTTCTGGGCCAAAATCGCATTTTATAAACTTTCTGGACGTTCGTTACAAATGTCGTTCGAACGAGTTTTTTCGTTCGAACCAGATTTCGTTCGAACGAGTTTTGTCGTTCGAACCAGGTTCATTCGAACGAGTTTTGCCAACGACCCTAACTGGATAGTCGTTCGATATGTCGTTCGATATGTCGTTCGAACGAATGTTCGTTCTAACGAGGTATCTAACGGACTTCTAACGAGCCCAGGTTGGTCACTCGTTAGAAGTCTCGTTCGAACGAGAATCAAGTTCGTTCGAACGAACTTCCAGCGGGAACAGTTATTTGGCAGTTTTTTGCAGTTTTTCCCCACTCCTCCACTTGGTTTTCAACCAACTTTTTTCATGCATTATTATGTGCGGGAAACACATTTTCCAAGACAACTTTTCCAATTCATTTCCATCTCTAAAGGAGAGTTTGAGAGAAAAATTGCTTAGGGAAAATGTTCATGTTTTAAGTGTTCTTCAACTTAAAGAAAAATCTTTAAACACTTAGTTTACACCCATTGTTGTTTATTCCAAGTTCCATATATAGATATCAATTGCTTGGAGATTGTTTTGGCACCGGTTTTTCTCTACACCGAATTGAAGAGAAGTTTGTTTCATTTCTACCCATTTGGAGAAAGGCTCCATGTTAAGGTGACGGTGTGCCTAATTGCCCGATCGATGAATTCCGAGACCACGGTGGAGCTCCGTTGGTTATCCGCTAATTGTAGGTTGATACAAGAAGGAGCATCACGGCTTGAGAGGGTTCGAGTTTAGAAAGTAAGTCTTTTGTCTTGTATTTTGTAATACCGTTTTTAGTGGATTTGAGGCTAGGGTCGTCCCGAGGTTTTTTCCCGTTAGTGGGTTTTTTCTCGTACATCGCGGTGTTGTGTGACTGTTGATTTTATCTTGCTCTATATCACTTAGAACGCATGCTAGATTAATTTCAAGATAAAATTTGGTTTTACAATCACACTAAATTAAATTGAGACTTTAATTTAACATTGGGTAAAATTTGGTTTATTGAAGTCACTTGCATTAATATGGTTTCGCCTAACTTTGGATAATTGTTAATCATGACTTAGGCAAATTCTAGGACTTGAATTATGTTGTTGTAATTCGTTTTGAAGAAATTAAAATTCGGCCTTGTTTATTTGTTAAAATCATCTCAACGCTTCCGCATTTATTTTAAAAAGGAAATTACATCTTAATTTTGTGTTAGTAAAACCCGGGGATCCAACTGCGTGTTCATTTATATATGATTTTCACATGCTATATATATGTAATTTTATTATACATGTCTTATCCAATGAAAATTCATGATTTTATGTTAAGAAAATGAATGTTACAAGTTAAATTTTAAGACAACAAACTAAAAATAAGAAATGCATATTTAAAGTGAAAATTATTTAGTTTAATATTTTCAGAATATAAAGTTTTTAACGCCATAAAATATTCACTTATTGTGTGTATATTTAGGATGGGTTTGGGTAAAATACACTTAATATTAAAGGTTTGCAAGGCTTAAAAGAGAAAGTTAAGGAGTCAAAATTAAAATATGTAAACTTATTTAGTTATTTACAAAAATATCCCCAAGGTTTCTTAAATAGTAGAAAGGGCACAAAAAGTATGTAAAATTGTAATCGAACTTGAAATTTTTAATTTTCACAAAATAGAAAGTAAAGTCATGTTTTCCAAAGAAAAATATTGATTTTTGAGGTAAATCAAAAAACAGATATTTTAAAGTGTGTGAATCTTGGAAAATAAAGTGTTTTTAGGACTAGTCTCATCCCGGGTATTTAAACTCATGGGATGGTATAAAATTTAAAGGATAAATGACAATAAAAGATGAGAAAAGAAAATGGATTAAAATGATGTAGTAAGTGAAAAGATACTCGGGGCAACTGATAAAGTTTAAGGAGAGCCCGAAGCTCAAGGGAGTGGCTTTAGGTTAGACCTAAAACCACTTATGAATGAAGCATATTGAGACATTTGTGGCAGTCGATGAAAATTTGTAATCATAAATGGGATTTGATGAACTCTGAATAAGAAACTGAAATAATTATTTACAACACAAAACTATTTAAAAGGCTAAAGAGGAAAAAATAAAGTATTAATATGGAATACATTAAAATACGTTTATGATTCAATTAACAGTAGTCGGGTAAGACTAAAGGTTAAAAGGAAGGTTAAGTGTGATTTCATATTAAAATAATTTTATGATTTAATTAACAGTAGTCGGGTAAGAGTAAAGGTTAAAAGGAAGGTTAAGTGTGATTTCAGCTCATCGTTAGTTATCAATTTTAGTTCAAGAATTGCATTGCACTTGCATTGAATGGAGTAAGTAAACGAAAAGTTTTTACAAAGTAAAAGACATTGTATAGGTATAGATATTTCCTTTCTATATTATCGCTCACTAGTATTTCCCCGCCCAAACCCCACTAGCCATACACTCATGTTCCTACTTTTCTAAACCCCTAGGTACATCCAGAAAGGATGAGTATAAAGGCAAGGATACACATACTAGTCGATAAAAGGTCTATGATATCAGGCATTGTTATCCCTATTTTCAAATTAAAGTTGTTGTCTTTTAATTTTATTCATATTTTTGGAAACATTTCAATATAGTTGTAATAAGTTATGGCATAGTTTAATTACTTCCGTTGATTTGGTTAAACCATTCATTAAAGTCTTTTCATAAATAAATTAAATGGACCTGAATCGTATATAAGTGGTCACGTATTCCTAAGTAAAATTGGTTGGAAATTAAATTGATAAATTGGATTGTTGTTAATAAACAGGATAAAGATTTTCAAAAATGTTATAATTTTCTTAACTCTTCAATGTCAATGATGGTTAGACTAGTTGGTGGCCTAAATCCTGATCAGGATGTTACGTGTATTGTTCATTGGTGGGAGTAGGGCTACCAGAGGCGGTGGAGAGTTAGGGTTCATCGGACTAAGTCATTTAGTAAGGGATTCCATCATTTTCCACTTTTATTGTACAAACCCCTAGTTTACATGTTTTATTGAATGAGATGAGCCCTTGTAATATTATGATTTTTTGGGTAAAATAGCCAGACTTTTACTATTCATCTTTTGTTCACACTATGAGGTTTCCTCTCTTGAATGATTTTTGGGATTTGGGTGCCTTGAGGTAAATATAGTTTTTGGAGACATTCATGTTGATCATAAGGAGGAATATTAGGGTTTTTCACCTAGATCTTGTTGTGGTATTCATGCAACAGGATGGGGCATTACGTTCGAAAATGGCCTTAAGCTTTGTTCTTGAGGTCTAAACAACTAGTGCTAGGGATATTGAGCCTTGACTAGTTAGAGGACTTGTAACTTGCAAGAGATCAACTAATGTTGTAGAATTAACAGTTGTGTCACCCCTTAAAATCTAATAATAGATTGATTAGATCTAAATTAAATAATACTTGAGTATAAATAATTAAGTATCATTATAAGAATGACTAAAATTGAAATGTACTAAATGAAATACTGAACAACTATAAGTAGAATACCCAGTAAATATGAAACCATACTAAAAGCAAGGAAGTATCATACATCAAACCCACTCTACAAATGTCTCGTTTACCCCAACTAGCAATAATATAAAAGTTCTACAACTATCCGACTAGTCTGAAATATCAACTACAAAAAAGAAATAGGAATGCGGGCCAAACACACCTACATCCTAGATCAGCAACATATATGAGATATGAATATCGAGAATCATGGATAAGGAAACAATGGAGGCCTAGGTCCTAAAGTGTATAGTCCATTTAAACGTTAACAACAAGTCTATAAAGAATAAGAGTATAATTAAAATTGGGATAAATCATAGTTATTCTACACATTTGTATAAAATGGGTGGAATCATAATAACAGCTACACTAAGCATCCCACGTGTATACAACAAGACAATCTCAAAGTCTAATATCCACATAAGTAAGTTCCCTGACATGTACTATATAATTGGCCTCTCACTGAAGCCCCAAAATTTGAAGGTCTAAGCTTAATGACTTCGCTAATCACTTGTGCATACTAGGTATAGTCTCAGGTCACCCAAAATCTAAGACGTCATCACAAATAAGGGATAAATTGATCTGCTTTCTTATAATTCTTATAACCTACCATACCCAAGACTATATGAAGAACACCCATGTGAAACCCCATTGGGATCTGAATACGAGTATGTATGCCTATGACCTGAGGTAAGAATGACCATGGTAAGCCCCTCTCTATCATCGAGGCACCATCTTTGTATACGTTGCACGTTACCCATAATGTAATCCCTCCTAATACGTAACCCACTAGCACTCACATATGGTTTGAATTTCAAAAATAATAAAGAACAATTCCTATTGAATTACAAAAATTGAGTCTTAATATAAATTATGCAATTTCATAAATTGTTATAAAGTAAGGCATCTATCATTTATCCAAATTATAACCTTTCAATCCATCATATTTTCATTCTCAAATAATCAAATTGGACTAAAGGTCATCCCCAAATTAACCCAAAACTACAAAATCCAATTTAAAAATATAATTGCCAAAATTATCGAAAACTTGGTAACATTGATCGATCGATTACCATTGATCATTCGATGGCTATGATTATTCTAAAAATTCCCCGCTTATGGGATTCATCTTCCTTAACACCCACGTTATCTTACCAAGCCACCATTAATTACTTAAAACCCTTCATTTAATTCCCAATACACATCCCATTTAAAAATACACATAATAAAAATGACTGGAGCATATTTCTAAAATCAAATCCCCAAGCTTATCACAAGATCTGAAGAAACCCCAAATTTTTCATTCAGTAACCCTAGATTTACTAATTTCATCAATCATTCTACAATTTCAATGGATTAATACACATACTGAGAGGATTTTGTATGATTGACAATAGAGAACAAATCATAATCATCTTATAATGATTTCAAGTCACTTTCAAGAGGAAATAAATTAAAGTAAAATGGAGATTCAACATAATTACTAAATATATTAGGGTTATTACGGAATTGATCAATTTAATCATTTAAATTATATTAAGACATGATTATGTTTAGATTCATATGAAAAGACATAATCTAACTCAATAGCAATCATACTTGTATTCTAAATAAACTTACCTTAACTAATTTTGAAGAGAAATCAATGCCAAGATCCTTCCTAGTCTTCCTTTTTCTCTTGAGGGTTCCTATTTCTAGACTTGTAAGGCTTCCTAATTTTTGTTATGACAATTATGAGATCCCTAATGGTTCATTCAAATCCTTTAATCCCGACATTATGCTTAGGCCCTAAATGCGCCTATACTAAAAGAGTCCAACATAGCCTCCCATTGACTTAAAACTTTACCTAGGCCCTATATTAACCCAATAGGCCTAAATTTGTCCTTTTAAGTTAAAAGCTGTATTTTATGCGTCCCAAACCTCACCAACATATAACATCATCGTTTACGAATTTAATTTAACGCTTTTATTAAACGAGTTGGTATAAATCCAAAAATCAGTTAATTATTATTTATTTGGCGTGACATTAGCATTATAGGCAACCAATTCATGATCGTTAAAACCCGAATCAAAAGGAATAATCCAAATACGGAAACCCTCACTACCAAATCCTTGATCATTTTTGAGTCACCTATGATACAGATATATATTAAAATAATTCATTAATATATTACCATTATAAGTCAAATTCCAAATTTATTTATATAACACATAAATTTCAAATAATGACATCATATGTACCATAAGGACAAATAATAATATGTAATTATTTTAATTTATGAAAATACAGGGTATTACAACCTTAGTTCATGGATTGCTCATGCTTAAAGCAGGAAGGAGATGAAGTAATGGCCTATGGCATGAATGGGTTAATAAAACCCATAAGAAGGTCTTGGAGTTGAGAGGTCAAAGGCTAAGTTAATGGCCAAAGACTATTGGACGAACCAAGGGAGATTGAGCTAAGGGGTAAGCCGGGGAGTGGTTAACCAAGGGAGATTTAGCCTTGGGACATCAGATTTATCTATCATGGGTGGTTTGGGTTTTAACGCCAACCTGTTGTTGCCTTGAGATTAGGATTGTGGTATTAGAGAAAATACATTCGTCTCCTTTCATTTTTAAATATTAATCTGTGTTATTTTATTTTGAGCTCATTATTTTTATTCCTTGACTTCCTCAGGATGAATGTCCGCTAAAGGTTTAGAGGCCTCAGATATAGAGATTTTGAGAACTCGAGTAGATTTCTAATTATAGTTTACTATTGTTTAAGAGATCATATATTTTTTTGTGGTTAACCCCATGTCTAGTAAAGTTGTTTTTTTGGGACCAAGAAACTCACTATTTAAAGTAGTAAAGATTGTGATTATTATTTAAGTGAAATCTGTTATTTTTGCTTCGTTTGTTTGTGGTCAATGAATATTTATACCAACTTTGATTCTAAGGCCTATTATAATGGTCGTGGACTAGTAAGGCTTGCCCTAATTAATAATTTTTAATTTACTATTGTGAAAGATTAAGAGACTTAACCCCTCAGCCTAATAGGGCAAATCCATGGGCATACGGTCTTTTAGTAAATTAAGTGATGAAATGCAAGCCGACTAGGACGTGAATAAAGGCGTGTATGGACCTCAAGCATCTAGACACACCCAAAGTTCAAAATTCATGCGAAATCCCATCATATATAAGTCTCGATAATCAATATACATTGCCCACAGTGCTAGAAATGAAAACATAGACTTATCTAGGATAAAACAAATTGAGATGCTCCATAATAAGATACCTGCAAAACTCAAACAACACAAAACCATCAATCAGGTAACCTCAATGTGAAGGCAAATCTCACCCAACATAACAATTATCCCCGAATAAATTCACTATTCTAGATAATATTTTTGCCCACTTTTTTCCATGAATAGACAAAGGTAGAAAGAGGTAATACTATGATAAGTGAAAAATAAAGCCCAAAAGATGGGAGAAACATATATATATATATATATATATATATATAATAAGTTAGGGAAGTTTTTGAATTGTCTACACATTTTAACGGTCAAGATGTGTGCCACCTACTTACACATTTTAATGGTTGAGATCAGATCTATTTTCTTTTTATAAACCTACCCCTCAATTATTTTGTTTCCCTCTCTTTTTCTACCTATCAAACTTACACTTTAATTCAAATATTGGGTCATTTTAGTAACATTCTCCCTTTCTTCCAAAAGACACTTTCTACCTGCCTCTCTCCACGTGTACGCATACGATGTTGAACCCCCTGTCCAAACCATAACCACATTCTCTCCCTCACACTCAATCGAAGATGCCTCCCAAGACAAAAACCCTACCTCATTCTCTGCGCATCACTCATCTGCCTCCGCTCTATGCCTTCGTGCCTCCGCCGCTCTAGGTATATTCACTCTCTTAGGAACACGCTGTTGAACCCCCTGTCCAAACCATAACCTCATTCTCTCCCTCACACTCAACCGAAGATGCCTCCCAAGACAAAAATCCTACCTCATTCTCTCTGCATCACTCATCTGCCTCCGCTCTATAGCTCCGCATCGTCGCCGCTCTAGGTATCTTCACTCTCTTACGCACGCCCCCCGAGTACAAGGGTTTTCTACATCCAATAATGGTTTGTTCATTTGGTACAAATATAACAAAGGTTTTCTATATTTAACAAGGTTTTGTAAAGGATTGATTTGTAACCTCTATGTAGTAAATTTTTGTAGCAACTAACGATGGTTTTTTTGTTAATTACAAAAAAATCGAACCAAAATCTAAATATCTGCTTATTAGGTTGTGAAACAGGTATGCCCAATTACATAGGTATTGCCCATTTAAATATATGGTGTAATAATTTTGTTCATCTTTTTTTCATCTCTTGGTTAGTAATTTAGATGGCTTTCTTTGAGAGAGATGACAATTAGAAAGTTTTATGTATATTGGGTCGTGTTCTAAAATAGTCGATTCACCTGAATCCACCATACCACCTAACTTTTATGTTTGCAGGTTTTTGGCTATGTGGAGGTTTAGTATACTATGTTTTACTTATAGAATTGAGTTTTTTTTAAATCTCATTTTCACTATCCACTACTTGATCTGAAATGACGCGAGTATGCAATTTTTTTGCAGATAACATGGAAAGATGGGGGTTTATGTTCTTTTACGCAGCTCATCGTATTCAACTTTTGAATTGACGCTCAATAATCGTAGGCGCTCAATAATCGTAGGCTTTTGATGGTATCCGCTGGTGATGATTTCCAGTATTGGTAAAAATAAAAAACTTTTGTTAACTGCAATGTTTTTTTTTTTGAAGAGATTTACTTTTACCATAGTTTAGTTATCTACTTCGATCTTATAGATACTAATATGTATATGTAGACATGTATCTGAAATTTGTGATGGGGGTTTCTTTTACAACTGGAGGATAATGTGTTTGTTGCGTCTGTTTTGAACATTAGCTATAATTTACGTTTTGAATAGCATTTAGTTATATTTTTCCTTAAGCTCTGTTTATTTAGATACATACCCATTTTTGGTGTTTGTTTATTGAAATACATACCCATACATACATCCTTCATGAATATGAGTTTTTGTTTATAGTTGAGTTGCTAATTTCTTCCAACTTGAAGTTACTTGGATCTATATTTTTTTGTAATAGATGTGCTTGATCAGGGAAATTAGTTTCCAAACTATTTAGTTAGTGATTTTCATGAACAATTACTTAGGTCCAACTCTTATGTGCAGGTTCTCAGGTTCCGATCAGCTGTGTTTATAGTTTAGGTGTAGTCCTCTGATAGTTGCTGTGGGTCCAAAAATGATTACCACTTCTCTTATAAGGATAAACAATAATTTTCTCAATATAGAGATCATGTGCATCTTAGTTAAGGTGTGGTTTTTGTGTAGCAGATAGGACAAAAGCACAACAGCAGGCAGCGGACCCAACTTGCGTGACTGATAGGATCCATACTTTACGTATTCAGTCAGAGCATATAGCATCCATACTCTATGATTTTCTATTTCAGGGTTTGTGAACCACATACGTGGCGACCGTTATGATCTCTGGTTAGTGTTTGGTGATATGCTCACAGGTAGTAACTTGAACCACGTATTTTTTCTGTTTCAGGGTTTGTTATTTTGTTGATGTTTATTAATTAATTTCATTTCACACGCTTTGTTTGTGGTTCTGGAAAATGGTTTGAAAAAATTTCATTTCACATGCTTTGTTTGTGGTCATTTCACACACTTCTCTCTTAATTCAGTTCATTTCCATACTAATATTTGGCCTCATCTGAGTGAAACCAAAAAGGGGGGGTTGTTTCAAATGTTAAGCTAATAACTTCATGGTTTAGTGTTTGTTGTTTGCTGCTAATACGTTCATTATTTTCATCACCTTTTCAACCTATGTCTATCTATGGGATAACCGCAGTGCGTTTGCAAGTTATTTATTTCCACGTGCAGTTTTGTTCGGCACCGTCCGAGCCTATCTTCCCGTAATGTTTTCATGAAATCCTGACAAAAACCACTACTGAGATTTTGCCAGAGGATCCATATGGAGGGTGATTTTTCATGTCCATCTAAAATTAGTTTAATTTTCAAATTTCAAACTCAATTGAGCTTGAATTGGACTTTAACCTCTTGGATTTGCATCAGGTTCTTTTTCTCTCTCTGAGGTGGATGGTATTGATCTCCCTCTCACATTTAAGTGTTTTTAGTTTGAAATTATTTTGTTATTACATATTTTGTTTTCTTAAATTGTGTGTTCATGATTTTGTTGTAACATCTTTATTTTCTTAAATTATTAGATGTTGTTTGGAGCCATCAATTATTTAAGTTATGCCCAAGATATTAATGTTGACACGATATTAAATTGTGTGTTCATGATAGGGGATGATGGGAAGCAGCAGGTGTGTGTGGGGGGGGGGGGGGGGTGAGGCAGCAGCAGTGGGTTGGGGGGGAGGCAGTTGCAGGGCAAATGGTACGATTCAACCTGTATATATGTTTGTAATACCTGTATATCGATAAAAGCCTAAATTTTGAATATATAACCTATTACATAATATAGTTTGAAGGTATCAAATGCATTGCATATATGCATATGACATATATGAATATGCATACAATCTTTTTGGGAACTCAAAAGTTGAGTTAAATGAGATAAATGAAATTGTGAAACCATTTGCTTTCCATATTCGTCTCTATGTAGCCCGTCTATTTAGGAGTTAATTCACATTCTCATTCCCTACTTTCTTTCCATCACACATACTATACTCTGTTTTTACCATTATTTTTCAAACATTTATGTTATAGATTATGTAATGGGTTTTGTATTAATCTCAATTTAGTTTTTGTTCATGTTTTGTTCTAATATTATTCAGGATGCTCATAATACATGGCTATCAAGTATGATGTTGGTTTCTTTTAGATATCAAACAATATTAGGATGAAAAAAGCTTAGCATGAATCTTCTTTTCCTCGGATGCAAGTAAGATTAGGATGGAAAAAAAAGCTCATGTGTGTTACTGATTGTATATTTGCTTATGTGATTGTATCTTTGTTCGAGAAACTGATTAATTATGTTTATTGTTTGCCAAATCGTACAGTAAAAAAAGAGGGAGAGAGTGATAATGGCGAGAGGTGGGAAGATGGATGGGTAGACAACTGTGGTAACACCTAATCTAGAAGCAGATGAGTGCAAAAGACTTAAACATGCTCTCCAATGCTCCCGCAAAGGCCTGCTCAGTTTCTCTCACCACATCCAAGATGGTGGTCAAACACCACGGCACAGACATTTTGAGGAAGTCCCACAGAAAGAATAATTTCATATTCACCTTTCCTGGCCTTCTACCTCCAATCTCCGAATTTGGGATTTTTTTTTCAATATTGTTGGATTTGTTGTTACCCTTTAAATAGGGTGGATAGTCCAATAAACAAAGAAGATTATGCCCAATTTTTTTTAAAAATTGACACTTTGTTTTTTTTGAGACACAGTGAATTTGATAGAGGAATATTGTATATTTCATTTTATATGTTAATTTGTTTGAAGAATTTATACAATTTAGATGTTGGACTATTTGTTATTTGTTAAGCAGGGTGAATAGTTCCATAAACAAAGGAGATTATGTCCAATTTTTTTAAAAATTTGGCACTTTGTTTTTTTGAGACACAATGTCAATTCGATGGATGGATATTGTATATTTCGTAATATATGTGAATTTATTTGATGAATCAAGACTATTTGAATGTTATTGGACTATTTGTTGTTTGTTTTAAAATTACACCTCGAAATTTAGGCGTTTCGCAATTACGTACTTTGAAAAATTATCGTCGTTTAGCGATTACGTACTTTTAGAAAAAAATCGTGCCTTCAGGCACGGGCATACGCTAGTATATATATATATCACATGAAGGATATGACAAACTCTTTCTCCCTCTAAATCGCATGAAGGAGAACCAAAAAAATGATAAAATATCAACGGTAAAGTAATATAGTCAATGACAAATAAAGAAAGACCGTGTGATATCAAGAGCTAAAGCATGAAAGAAATACATTCCTACATTAAATAATATGTATCCTGAGATTTAAAAAGTGTAGCATGGCAAAACATCCACAAGTGAATCAAATATCAAATAAAAAAACAAATGCTCCCCCATGATAAATATCTATTCCTAAAGCAAGTATTACTCCCCTAAAAGCTATGCATACAAAGATAAAATCATCAAAAGTATGACAGCAAAACATATGAAGCATGTGAAGTATGTGAAACATGATGGGAGTATGTATATCATGAAGAGATATACCAAAGACATATGAGCATGAACACGGAACATATGAATAAACATCGATGACAATAACCACATATGTCCAAAAGTATCATAAAAAGAATTATGTGGAATATATAAAAATTCGATATCTTAAAGAGATTGGATACCCAAGAAACATGGTATAAGATTAATAAGAAAATATATGCATCACCAAGATCAACATCTCTACCAAAAACAATATTAGGAATCACAAGACATGTCACAAAACACATAACCACACAAAGAGATAGTCAACAAGATAAAGCACCAAACGATATCCAAAATAAACACAAAAGTATCATAAAGGACAAAGAATCTACAAATAGCTAAAAACGTGACTAAGGAAGAACTATCAAAATACTATCATAATAAGTGAAAACAAAACTCACAAAACCAAACGAATCACATATAGATCCAAATAAGACGTAGAAAAAAGTTAAAATGTAAAACTCTCAATCCAAGACATAAAGATATGATCAAGATCACAAGATGGAATCAAAATCAAATATAGAAATAATATATGAGATCGAATAAAAATCAAATCGAGAAATGAAATCCAATGATCCAATCAAAATATGAAAAAACACTAGACATTATTAAAGAGATAACATTCAAGGTAAAAATAAAACATACATGATATATGTACACAAACACAAGATTTGTTATCACCAAAATCCAAATATCAACTTTCAAATTACATTAAGCATTAAAATCCATCAAGTCTATTACACATGTATAATTTCTACAAGCACGTATGATTGTCATCCTAATTCATATAGAACTCAACTTAGCATGTGATTCAAGATATATTAGCATATATGAGAGAACAAAAAGAATCACAAGTGTTTTAAATAACATTAATTACAACCATTAGAGAACTAGTCATCAAACGCACAAAATCATATTATAGACTGGGCAACAAGTTTTCATACACTTTATAAAATCCCTAGGGAAAATGTTGTATGCATCTTTTAATGCCAAACTAAAATAGCCAATTCATATGAATTTGAAGCTATAGACCTATCTTTTTTTATTGTTGGTTAAGAACTTGACTTGTGGCTTTTTTCAACATATTACCTTTTACAGTTGATTGGCGTTTCACGCACACTTTAGATAACACCTACCCAAGCGATATTCAAATTGAAGTTAGGAATTATCATTCTAATGGTAGCCCTTATGAACGCATAAGAATGGTACATTTTAAACTCCAAAAATATGAATATATATAACACTCAAACTCACTTAAGTGCACCATAAAGACTTAATAATCAAGCCATACGATGGTAATAATAAAGAAATTAAGCTCATTTATCATAATAAGTCTCAATAAACTATGAAAACAAGTTTTATTGCGGGGTTCAAGTGATATACAAGCTAAGAATATGCAATACATTTGCAAAAATTAATTTTCATGGTAGTTTAAGAAATTGTTTACATGAAACACATAAACATGTGCAAATCAAACTGTACAATTCTATTTTCCTAACTAGATTTATCAATTAATATCTATAATGGTTAAGCGCAAATAAAAAATTAAACAAATAAAAATATTTTTTAGATTTTTCATTTATGTACCAAAAGTAAGACAAAGTATGTACACAAGCGTATAAAGGAAAAGGATGAGAGAAATAAATCACATATAAATAAGAACATACTCTCACATAAAAACTAATAAACTCAAAATCATTTTGGATTTTTCTTAAAATAAAGATGCAGGAGAAAAGAAAGATATGAAAAATACATGTATATACAAAATGAATGCAACCTCACACGCCACAAAACCCAAAAAAGCAAATAAAACACTCACCCAAACTAGGAAAAAGGACACTCCTAAATGAATACAAACACAAGTCACATAAACTAAATCCTCACAACACAATAATTCCCCAAACATAGCCTAGGATAATATATGGAACATGTGGAAAGAAACTCCTAGCTATGATAAGCACTTCAAAACTAAAGAGGGAGTAGGAACATCTTCGATATCAATGAGAGATGGAGGAACACTTGGGGATAACTCACCTTTAAACGTGGAAACACACTTACTAACAACCAAATCAATTTTCTTCTTCCAAATTTCAAGAGCCTCCTTTTTGAAAACTTTTCTTTTTTCATAAAATCCACACCCTTGATAAAATTTACATTACCACGCTTGTGAGAAGGAACAAAAGTTAAGTTTTTTCAAAGATCAAGTCCACATGGTCAAAAAATCATGTTTCTCTCAAAAGTGTTTTCCCTAGAAAAATACCTATCATAATCCATAGTTAACTCTTTGACTTTGGTCACAATCACATTTAAATATTGTTATAAGACATAAATGGAACAACGGTCAAGAAGAAGTTAACTAGTGTGAGAATTCCTAAGCATTAAACAAAAATATTTAAGGTGTCTGATTTTATGACTATGAGTGCACACATAAGGTTCATAGTGAACAACCTTAGGATGAGATTTAGGAAAATTTTCTTGCCATTGTTGATTATTAAAAAACTCATAGTTGAAACATTTCTCACAAAAATAATGTTAGATTGAGAAGAAAAAGGCAGGAACATGTTAAAGCCTAAAACCATACTTGTTATTTTTAATTTAAGTCATTTTAAAAAATCATTTTGTCAAGTTTCTTTGAATGATTTTCATGATCAAAAGATTAATTATTTTTCAAGTGAAATAATTATCTTCTCATATTTTCAATTGGACACTTCACACATTCAAAGTTCCTTCTTCATATTTGCAAGTGTAAAAAAAAAGTCATTTTTCCTCTCTTTTAACCAACTCAAACTTTTCAAAAAAATATTAACTTTGAATTTTCAGATTTTTCAAAGAATCATTTTCCTTTTTCAAAATATTCATCTCTCTCTTCAAAATAAAAGTCAAGTCCAATAGCTCAAGTTTTTCTACTTTAACATGTTTCACTTTTCTCGTAAGGTATCTGTTTTAATGAAAAGTTGGCTAGAATCATCAAATTTCTCAATCAAGGAATCTTTTTCATTTTCAAATAACATAAGTTTAATAACCAATTTATCATTGTTCTTTTGCAATTTGAAACACTTTTTCGTGAGCTTGTGATATTCCAAACTTAAAATTTCACCATCTTCTTTAACATGAGAAGTTATTCTGCCAACAATAAAGTTCTTATAAGAAGGAGAACTATGGTTATCATCATTTTTGGAAGTCAAACACTTTGATCGATATCTCCTCACACAAAGCCTATCAACACATGAACTAACACGCATAGGACAAACACAATCTAATACTTCTAGCATCCCTAGTTACTTAAAAAATAATGATTAACTAGTCACAAAAGCAAAACTAGCACAAGAAAAACTACAAGTAAGGCACTAAATCATAAAATAACACAACACGATCTAACTCGGGATATTACTCCCTAAAAGATCAACCATGCTCTGATACTAATTAAAATTTTTGAAATACAGTGTGTTAATGTCCTAGAGGGGGATGGGTGAATAAGACAAACTCGAAATTAATGGCCTATTCAAAATTTTCCTGTTTGAACATCTTGTAATTCAAACTCGCACTCACTTAGGAATTTTTTTAAAAACATATCCTAAAATGATTAGATTTAATTTTACTTCAAGTGTTATGTAATCATTCAAGTTCAATTCAAAAGCATTTGAATTCACTTGTAACTAAACAAGATGAGAAATCTACACATAGATTTAACTAGATCCAAATTCAAGTATATTTATGATTAAGTGAGATGTAGCCAGAGAATAAGTAAAACACTGCGATTAAAGACAAAAATCCCCACCTAAGAGAAAAACCTTAGGACACTACAACTAATCCGTTAGAAACATGAAGACTTATATAAGAAATCAGTCGTTTACCTAGATTGAGTTCCTATTCACAAACTCATGTAATCCACTAATCCTCTAAACTCCACCCGATCTAGCGGCTCCTAACCAAAGCTCCTCCAAAGCTCGTAGAGAAGTAATTATACACTTATATTAGCTTCCACACATTCACTTTGGAGAACTCCAATGTAATGCCCCATATTTATGTGCATTTAATATTTAATTAATTCGAATAATTTTAAATTACTTGTGGGTCATAATTTAATTGAATTAATTATTAGTAGTATTTATTTAAATATGAATCTAGAGAGTAAATGGTTAATATTTATGGAATTTAAATTACTAAGTAAATAGTAATGATTTATTTATGTCATAACGAGTGATAGTGACATGGTATTAATTTATCTCAATTGGGAGTCGGGTATAAACTATACTGGGGTTGAGATAAGGATTTTTGGTAAATTAATTCAGATGAAAATTTTGAGTGCACAGATGAGTTCGAATAGGCCGAGAAAGTCGAAAAAGAGTACCCGGAAGTGGTAAATGTGTTTTGAGGCATTTTTAGGCATAAGCAGGCCCACACGGGAGTGTTTGGGACATTTTAATAAAGCCCACAAGCTTAAAACGGGATTGAATTAATAAAATATAAAAGTGAGAGGGTGTGGCAACTACAACTCATTTAAGAAAACCTAATTATGTAGAGGAGAAAAGAGGAAGAAATTGGAGAAGCCTTGGGAGCCAAAAATCAAGAACAAGTGTGTGTTCTTCACCAAATCATCATCTACATCAAAGGATTCAGACTCTACAAAATTATCAGGCAAGTGGTTAAACTTGCTTTTAAACTAATTGAAGTTTTTAATTCATATCATAGTGGCTGTGATGAAATTCATTTTTGGGTAGGGTTGATTCATAAATTAGGTTTTAGAATGTATGGAGCAATAAGTGGGTAGGTTGTGGAAAGATTTATATATCTCAATGTGTACTAATTGGGAAGTAAACTTTGTGGTGTTTAACCGCATAAATTTATCTCTTGAGTTTGGAAATTATTGAAATTAAAATTTAGATAGAGATAATATAAATCTTCTACAATTAGGTGTATGAAATTGGGGATTTATTTCAAGTACTGTGGATACCTGGAAACCATATAATGAATTTTGTATCTGTAGGAAATGGTTGTTAATGGATTTGAGAGTTTCAAATTCTATTAGAAGTAGTTTGGAGGGTTAAAAGATCTTATAGTAAAGAAATCTGGGAAATAAGATTTCAATTTCTTATCCATGGCGGATGATATAAAGGACCGAGAAGAGAGAAAATCATAGCTAGTTAGAGCAACGTGGTTTTTGTTCGAGCGATGCCACTTGTCATTCGAACGATAGGGTGGGTCGTTCGAGCGACGCAGTGGGTCAGGCCCAATTTAGATTTGGTTTTGATTTGGACCGGAAGAAATAGATTTTTGGGGTTTTGTTTAACCCAGTAAGGAATTTTACCCTTTTCATAATTAGGGAAAAAGTGGGTTTAGTATATTTAATTGTGTAGAGGAAAAAGGGACTAAATCTACATTAGATAAATTTGGAGTAATAAATTCTAAGGAATTAATTACGGGCCAAGGGAGTGTGTTCGGGAATTTTGGTGGACTGATGCCATGAGAAATTAATTAATGGGGAAGTTAATTATAGTTTAGAAGCGGGCAATTTAATCGGGTAAAACATCAGCTGAACTACCATTGTAGACTAGGATCCTTACTTCCCGACTTTCATGCACTATTATTATGATGAACAGAGGATCATCGCGTGAATAAATTAAATGTGACAAATTATCTTTAGAGAAACCAACAATAAGACAACCTTTATTTACCTTTCTGAGGATGATAGTCCATAGCATCAACCAAGTTGATATGTTTAACATGAGCAAAAGACTTCGCCTTATTGATGGAAGCCTTTCTTTTTTATGGTTTGTCTCCCCCGATAGTGTCACCTCCTTTTATAAAGTGGCACCCGAGGGAAATCATCTTGACTTCATGTATGATCTTTAGGCTTATTGAGCAGACCTGCATTATTCTTCGAGTCGTTATCTCGACCCCTTTTTCCTCATACGCCTTCTTACAAGGGGACTTTGATTGGCATCTGGGTTTTTTCTCATCATACCTATTTGATCGGACCTCTTTATCAACATACTTTGTTAGTTTTCCTCGTCTGATGAGATTTTCAATATTTTTCTTCAAAGTCAGGAAATTATCAATGTTTTGGTTATGATCCTTATGGAATTTGCAGTATCGTATTTTATCCCTCGATTTAGTGCAACTTTCAATTTACTCGGCCATTTCAGGTCGTTACTTCCTTGAATCTCATCGAGGATGTGGTGAACACCAACGATGAGTGGGGTATACTTATCGGACTTCTTTAGCATGTCAGTATTCTTACTATCCTTAAATTCTTTCTTCTTTTTTGAGATCTTTCAAACATCGGACTTATCATGGCTTACTGTAATACCCTGTAATTTTATTGATTTTATTTATTGGAATTAATTAAATCAAATGGGAATTAATTAGAAATTAATTCAGATTTAAATACTAGTGAGACGTGAGTTGGTTTTTGATTATGATGATAATGTTGAATATTACTGGGTAAATATGGTAATATATGATTATTGAATTAATTAAAATTATCGCGAGTCATAAATATGATAATTCGGAAAATTAAGTTGGGACGCGCGTGTCAGTCGGGTCAGAAGTCAATTTAATTGGATTTAAAAGTAAATTATAATTTTATCATCCGTATGGTCATTTTGAGTGAGCTAGCGTGTCCTGAAGGGTCGAAATAGTCAAAAAATACTAGTCGGGAGTTTAGTTTGGGTCTCGGGGCATTTTTACGCCAAATCGGCAACCCGGGAGGGTATTTTAGTCATTTTAAATTTTAAGGGATTTTGACCCACGAATTTTAGGCCATACTTATCAGCCAATATGAGGTCCATTAGGGCATTTATCTGTCAAAAGTAAGAAGTGGGCAACATGAGAAAGAGGAGAAGTTACAGGAGGGTTACAAAGCCATAACCACCACCCACCACCACTTTTCGCCATAATTGTCACCGGAGAGAGAGAGAGAGAACCATCCCTTTAACATCACCAGCGGATCAGAACATCAATTCCAAGGCAGGTGATTTGATTTCATTAAGTTTCAGCGAATAATTTATCCATGATGGTGTAGGATTTGATGATAGCCATGAACAATGATTGAAACTCATGAAATTTGGAGAAGAAACCTAAATATTGGATAGGATTTGCATGCAGTTTAATTATGGAAGTAATTCAGTAACAAAACCATAACCCTAGATGAATTAAAAATGGATTTAGGAAGAGAAATAGGATGGTTCTTTAGGAAAATAGAAAAATAGGGTTTTTATGTTAATATGAAGATTTGGTCCAAGAAAGTCTAATTGCTGATGATTTAAAAGTGTTGGAACATTAAGAATCATGTAATTAGGTTGTATAATGACCCCATATACTTACATTAGGATTTCACATCATGTAATGAATATTTGGGACAAAATTGGGACTGAAAAACAAAGAAACCCATAGCCTGCAACTGCTTTATCAATCAATCGACATTCAGACGTTGATCAATCCCCCCCGAAAATTATGACCTCTTTCCCCTTTTTGAATTTAAGTGTTGTCAGCCATCGAATGTTGTAGTTGATGAATATGTGAATATATTAGGATTTGAGGGAGACCAGTAGGGATATATTTGAAACCCGGAACATATTAGAATTGGGTTGGAATGTAGGGTTGAATTTATGAGTTTTTGACAAGTAAATTCCTATTTTATGACGCGAGAACACGATTTAAATTCTTAGGAGTGATAAGTTAGGATTTGGGACATTAATAAGGAGTTAAGAGTACTGAATTAATACGTGGGAAAATTAGGAGACTTAGTAACCTCTTCGGTTAGGTTTTAAGTACTCGAAACTATACGATGTGAGACGTATCGGAGAAATATTTTATATGTCATCCGGAATTATAATAGTGTACGGATTGGATTAATGGTATAGGGATGAGAACATACCTTTAATAATATAACAGATTATCTAAGTTGTGTGAATGCTTAGTATATGGATTATTATGTGTATGACATACCTACCATACTTTCTATCAGGTGAGGTCGGCTTTCGGAACAGGGCCATCTAATCTTTGTGTACCTACGGGGGGATTTAGATCGGTACCTTAAGGACATAGGAATGTCAATGGCTTATTTATGAGTTAATAAGTCAGCTGACCATGGGAGCATAGGTATGTGCATAACCCATGGGTATGTGAACTATGTTCGCCTCCAATATGTGTGATTTTTCTTATTGAAACGGTTCCTGAGAGATTCAAAACACGTAGTCCTTATGTACGTGATGTACCGAGATTCGATAGCACAGTATGTGTGCACCGCAGCTTAGCCTAGGGGTGCCTTATTTATATTTTTATGCGGAGAAAAATATACTTGTGATTATAACGGACTCTTTGTTAGAGTGTGAATATGAAAAATTGAGACATTTGAATGGGATTAAAAATGAGAATTTCCTATCGTAACTGTTGGAAATTAATCTGATCAATGAAAAGGTGAGATACATGCAGGTTATATTAGAATGTTATGAATAAATCCCTATATTATAATGTGAGGACATGAAGTAGTATAGACTAGTTAGTTAACGTCATAACTAGGACGGGTTAAGGATATACTTAGGCGTGCACAGTAGTTTAAGGGAGAGGAACTCATGTGAGAGCACGTAACTAACATATATATAATATTCACTGTTTAATGCAATTAAACACTTGCTATATTTTTTAAACTGTTTTCACCTCGGGCTCTGACCCGTTTTCTTTCAAATCTATTTTTCTTGTAAAACCTTTTAGTTGCCCAGCCACAGGGACGCTAAGCATAGGAGTTCCATTCCATTAACGTGATGTTGCTGTTGTGGAAGTTACAGGATCTCGGTAGTAGATGCCTCCACATTCTGCATTTGATTTCATTATGGGTCATTCATCTGTTAGGGCATGTCACCCCTTTTCCATTTAGAGATAGCTTTCTCGTACTTTCAGTTTTGGAATTATTTATTTATTCAGACTTTGTATTGGGTTTCATTCAGTATTTGGACTATTCAGGGGAGTGTTACTCTAGACTTTTATTATTTCCATTGTGATTGTGATGTGGATGTGGTATAGTTAGCTTATAATTTAATTGGTTGCGTGTTAATTTAATTTAATAATATTTGGCAACTCACTTTTTAAATATTAGGTGGCAAGTAATTGTTTAATAATGTTTTCGACAGTGATGCTATGAATTGAAACAACTTGACATTTTGTATTAATTTGAATAAAGGAGTATCTACCGGGTATTTAATTAGTCGGGGTGTCATAGGTGGTATCAGAGCATCAAGTTCTAGTGTCCTTAGGATCTATACGGCTTATTATATTTCCGCATAGTGTCCTTTGATATAAAGCCCTATATTTTGGGATTGTTGTACTCTTTTGTGTATCTTACGTTCTTCGGCTATTTTAAGATATTAACTGTGGACTTATAAAACTTCTCTCTCATTTCAGATGCCTCCTCGATGTGCACAGTGAGTTCCCAGGGGTGACTAGCTCGAGCCTCAGCCTGCACCAGTTCAGGGTTCTATGAACGCTGCGAAAATTGCTGCCATTGTAGCCCAGGCGATAAATACCGCATTATCAATCGTGCAGCAGGCACCACCTCAGGCACCGGTGGTTTCCCCAGTCCAGGCTCATGCATTCCTATCTTCTTAGGAATGTGTTCGTGATGCCTTTCAGAAGGCGCACCCTCCGGAGTTCACAGGGAGCTCTTACGTTGTTGTGTCGAGCCAGTGGAAGAAGGACATCCAAAGACACTTGAGGATATATGAGTGTACAGATGTGCAAAGGCAAATTCTGTCTACATTTAAGATGGTAGGAGCAGCGTTGCAGTGGTGGGAGTCCATTACCACCGCAGAGGAGAGATATATTCTTTCTTTTTAAGATTTCTGGGTGAGGTTCGACCGCAAATATTATCCCTCAATAGTTCACACCGAGATGAGGAAAAAATTGATGAATCTGAAGCAGGAAGGGAGGATAGTGGCAGAGTATAAGGTCGAGTTCACCAATCTTCTTAACATAATTCCCGGTGAGATCCCTACTGAAGAGAAGAAGATCCAAAAGTTCATGAATGGGTTGACGTGGAGGATTCGTCAGCACCTACTGGGTAATATCTCATTGGCCACCTACTCAGATGTGGTTATCGCAACATTACTTCACTGCCAGGATCACCACTTTCATTTGTCAAAGGGTAAGTGAGCAGGAGAGTCTAGCCAGCAGGGCTGAACAGGGGGTAATGGTGCCAGCGGGGCACAGTCAGCTCATTATCAGCACAAGAAGGGTGATCAGAGTTCCCAGCAGAGGTATTCAAAGAGATTTAGATCAGGAGGTTTCAGGCATGGCCAGGGAGGTTTTCGGCATGGCCAGCAGGGTCAACACGTCCATCAGGGCCAGCAACAGTTTCAGTAGGGCCAGTATGGCCAAGGTAGGGGTGGTAACGTTCATCAGGGTCAGGGGGGAACTTCACAGGGAAATGTTTTCGTATGTGGAATTATTGGCCACAAACACCAGGAGTGTCCTGAAAGGGGCAGGGCCCCACAGCAGCAATAGGGCGCTCGATATGAGCCCCAGAGATCGATGTTTCCCCCCACCCTCCCAGTGCCACCAGAGATGCTGGCATTTCCACCTATCCCAGCAGTCCCAGTCCAGTAGGGACAACTTTAGTACGGTCGAGTTTTCCAGCTCCAGCAGGTCGCAGTCCCACAGGACCCACCCATGATTGAGGGTATGTTTTCTATTCAGGGGACTATGGTGCGTATTTTATTTGACACGGGAGCCATACACTGTTTTATTGCCATGAGATTTGCACACTCTATGGGCTTATTAGACACCGCGAAAAGCACTGTTACTTGTGTAGATTCACCGTTGAGTAGGGGTTCTGTGATTTCTCTTAATGTAGAGGTGTGGTCGTAGAGATTGGGAGGTTTACTTTACCCGTCGACATGTTAGTGTTAGATACGATCGAGTACGATGCAATCATTGGTATGGATTGGCTGGTTATGTATCGATCCATGATTGATTGTTTCAGTAGGAGTATTATTTTTCCCATACACGGGCAGGAGATGTTCCTAATAGCGATGCCTCATCCTGAGGGAAGATCGTCCACTCACTTTTACTATATAGAGGATGATACCTTTAGGGAGGTGGTGATACCACTGGATTCAATTCCAGTTGTTAGGGAGTTCGCTGACGTATTCCATGATATTCCGGGATTACCTCCTAGTAGAAAGATAGACTTTGTTATAGATTTAACATCGGGCACTCGAATGATAGCCCTCACACCTTACCGTATGGCTCCAGCGGAGATGAGGGAGCTAGGGGATCAGATAGAGCAGCTGTTGGGTCAGGGTTTTATTTATAGGAGTACTTCGCAGTGGGGTGCTCCTGTGCTGTTCGTTAAGAAGAGGGATGGATCTTTGAGGTTGTGTGTAGATTACCAGGAATTGAATAAGGTCACGATACGAAATAAGTATTCGTTGCCCCAAATTAATAACTTATCTGACCAGTTGAGAGGAGCTGCCTTCTTCTCAAAGATTGACTTAATATCGGGATACCATCAGTTGCGTATCAGGGAGAAGGACATCTCGAAGACTACCTTCTTGACGAGATATGATTCCTACGAGTTTAGAGTTATGCCTTTTGGCCTAACCAATGCCCCAGCTGTGTACATGGACTTTATGAATAGGGTGTTCAGAGAGTTCCTAGACAAGTTCGTCATTATCTTCATTGATGACATTCTGGTTTACTCTCGGACAGAGGAGGAGCATGCCGAACACTTAAGACAGGTTTTGCAGACTCTACGTCAGAATGAATTGTATGAAAAATATGAGAAGTGTGGGTTTTGGCTTTAGGAGGTTTAGTTTTTGGGGCATATCATTTCAGACAGGGGATATCGATTGATCTAGGGAAAGTATCAGCGGTGAGGGAGTGGGGATAGCCCATGACATTAATAGAGATACATAGTTTATTGGCCTTAGAGGGATACTACATGAAGTTTATTTGGGGGTTCTCGAAGATAGTTGGCCCCTTGACACATCTGACTCGCAAGGGTGTGCCATTTATCTGGAGCGATGCCTGTCAGTTGGTATTCAATGAGTTAAAGTAAAAGTTAACCTCAACAGCAGTGTTAGCATTGCCCAGGCCGATAGTGGAGTATCTAGTCTACACTGATGCGCCCTTACTAGGACTCGGGGGTGTACTACAGCAGGAGAGTTAGGTTATATCTTATGCTTCCCGTAAGCTTAAGCCTCACGAAAAGAATTACCCCATCCACGACTTGGAGTTAGTGGCAGTCGTGTTTGCACTACGGATTTGGAGATATTATCTCCTGGGGGATAAATTCCATTTATTCACAGACCACAAGTCCCTTCAGTACCTCTTCATGCAAAAGGAGTTGAATATGCATCAACGTCCGTGGCTCGAGTTTGTGAAGGATTATCAGTTCGATATCCAATACCACCGAGGGAAGACTAACGTGGTAGTAGACGTATTAATCCATAGACAAGTAGATGAGTTGGACGAGGTGTGGAAAACAAAGTGGAAGGAGTTGGGACACTAGGATGATGTGGCCCGATCATTCATAAATGTAATGACAATTAAGACCCAGATTATTACGAGGGTGATACAGGCCCAGGCAACAGATCCATTTTGTTAGGAGAAGATAGTACGATTGTTAGAAGAGGGGGTCGAGTCTTATACCGTTAGTTAAGATGGGGGCTTAAACTTTAATGGAAGGTTAGTTGTTCCTGAAGGGGAGGACTTATGACACGAAGTAATGACAGAATCGTACGGGTCACGATTTGCGGTGCATCCTGGTGGGGATAAGATGTACCAGGATATGAGGCGACAGTACTGGTGGAGCGGGATGAAAAGAGATATTGCAGAGTTCATTTTAAAATGTGCCACGTGTCATCTAGTAAAGGTGGACCACCAGAGGCCGGAAGGACTTTTACAGCCATTAGAGATTCCTATGTGGAAATGGGAGAGCATTTCCATGGACTTCATTATGGGATTACCTGCATCACCGAGAGGTCACGACTCAATATGGGTGATCCTAGATCAGTTGACAAAGGTTTCTCACATTCTTCCAGCCCGGATAGACTACACTACGGGATTGTATGCCCAGATCTTCATAGCTGAGATGTGAGACTCCATGGGATGCCTCTCAATATCGTGTCCGACAGAGATAAGATATTTGTGTCATGATTTTGGGAGAGTTTCTAGGAAGCCATGGGAACATAGTTGCGATTGAGTACAGCCTATCATCCGCAGATCAATGGGAAGACCAAGTGGACGAATCAGATGTTGGAAGACATGTTGCATATGTGCATCCTAGACTTTGGAGGTGGTTGCGAGCAGTATCTTCCACTGGTGTAGTTTTCCTATAATAACTCCTACCAGTTCACTATTGGTAAGGCCCCATTCGAGGCGTTGTATGGTATACCTTGTCATTCCCCAATATGTTGGCTAGAGGTGGGGATTAGCAAGCTCCTTGGGCCGAAGGTGATTCAGGATACTTCAACGAGGATAGAAATGATACGGAGCCGTATTCGGGTAGCTCAGGACCGACAGAAGAGTTATGTCGATGCTAAGATGTCCTTTTGACAGTTCAATGTGGGGGACCAGATGTTGCTTAGAGTATCTCCTATGAAGGGGATTATACATTTCGGGAAGAAAGGGAAGTTGGCGCCTTGATATGTGGTTCCATTCCCTATCATCGAGCGAATTGGGCAAGTTGCGTATAGACTTGGGTTACCGAAACCCTTGCATAGGGTCCATGACGTGTTCCACATTTCCTCACTGAGGAGATATCTTCGAGGAGATTTGGCCCATACTCACATTTCTTTAGAGGGCATTGATTTACAGCCTGATAATTCCTATGAGGACGGGTCGGTTGCTATTCTGGACCATAGCGAGAGGAAATTGAGGTCGAAGATAGTACCATTAGTACATGTTCAGTGGCGGCATCATAATGTCGAGGAGTCTACCAGGGAGCGCGAGGATGAGATGCGCGAGCGTTATCCAGAGTTGTTTTTCCCAGGTATATTTTATTTCCAAATTTCAGGACAAAATTTTTTTATTACGGGGGAAGTATGTAATACCCCGTAATTTTATTGATTTTATTTATTGGGATTAATTAAATCAAATGGGAATTAATTGGAAATTAATCCGGATTTAAATACTAGAGAGACGTGAGTTGGTATTTGATTATGATGATAATATTGAATATTACTGGGTAAATATGGTAATATATTATTATTGAATTTATTAAAATTATTGCGAGTCATAAATACGACAATTCGGGAAATTAAGTCGGGACGCGCGTGTCAGTCGCGTCATAAATTAATTTAATTAGATTTAAAAGTAAATTATAATTGTATCATCCGTATGGTCATTTTGAGTGCGCCATTGTGTCCGGAAGGGTCGAAATAGTTTGAAAACACTAGTCAGGGCTTTAATTTGGGTCCCGCGGCATTTTTAGGCCAAACTTGCAACCCATGAGGGTATTTTACTCATTTTAATTTTTAAAGGATTTTGACCCACGAATTTTAGGCCTTGTTTATCAGCCAATATGAGGGCCATTATCTGTCAAAAAGCAAGAAGTGGGCTACATGAGAAAGAGAAGTTACGGGAGGATTACAAAGCCATAACCACCACCCACCACCATTTTAACATCACCAGCAGATCTAAACATCAATTCTAAGGCAAGTGATTTGATTTCATTAAGTTTCAGTGAATAATTTATCCATGATAGTGTAGGATTTGATGATAGCCATGAACAATGATTGAAACTCATAAAATTTGGAGAAGAAACCTAAATATTGGATAGGATTCGCATGCAGTTTAATTATGGAAGTAATTCAGTAACAAAATCATAACCCTAGATGAATTAAAAACAGATTTAGGAAGAGAAATATGATGGTTCTTTAGAAAAATAGAAAAATAGGGTTTTTATGTTAATATGAAGATTTGATCCATAAAAGTCTAATTGTTAATGATTTAAAAGTTTTGGAACGTTAAGAATCATGTAATTATGTTGTATAATGACCCCATATACTTACATTAGGATTTCACATCATGTAATGAAGATTTGGGACAAAATTGGGACTGAAAAACAAAGAAACCCATAGCCTGCAACTGCTTTATCAATCGATCGACATTCATAGGTCGATCGATCCCCCCAGAAATTATTACCTCTTTCCCCTTTTTGAATTTAAGTGTTGTCAGCCATCGAACGTTGTAGTTGTGGATTATGTGAATATATTAGGACTTGAGGGAGACCAGTAGGGATATATTTGAAACCCGGAACATATTAGAATTGGGTTGGAATGTAGGGTTGAATTTACGAGTTTTCGACGAATAATTTCCTATTTTATGATGCGAGAACATGATTTAAATTTTTAGGAGTGATAAGTTAGAATTTGGGACATAAATAAGGAGGTAAGAGTACTGAATTAATATGTGGGAAAATTAGGAGACTTAGTAACCTCTTCGGTTAGGTTTTAAGTACTCGAAACTATACGACGTGAGACGTATCGGAGAAATATATTATATATCATTCGGAATTATAATAGTGTACGGATTGGACTAATGGTATAGGGATGAGAACATACCTTTAATAATATAACAAATTATCTAAGTTGTGTGAATGCTTAGTATATGGATTATTATGTGTATGACATACCTACCATACTTTCTATCAGGGGAGGTCGGCTTTCGGAACAAGGCCATCTAATCTTTGTGTACCTACGGGGGGACTTAGATCGGTACCTTAAGGACATAGGGATGTGAATGGCTTATTTATGAGTTAATAAGTCAACTGACCATGGGAGCATAGGTATGTGCGTGACCCATAGGTATGTGAACTATGTCCGACTCCAATATGTGTGATTTTGCTTATTGAAACGGTTCCTGGGAGATTCAAAACACGTAGTCCTTATGTACGTGATGTACCGAGATTCGATAGCAGAGTATGTGTGCACCGCAGCTTAGCCTAGGGGTGACTTATTTGTATATTTATGCGGAGAATAATATACTTTTGATTATAACGGACTCTTTGTTGAAGTGTGAATATGAAAAATTGAGACATTTGAATGGGATTAAAAATGAGAATTTCCTATCGTAACTGTTGTAAATTAATCTGATCAATGAAAAGGTGAGATACATGCAGGTTATATTAGAATGTTATGAATAAACCCCTATATTATAATATGAGGACAGGAAGTAGTATAGACTAGTTAGTTAACGTCATAACTAGGACGGGTTAAGGATATACGTTAGGCGTGCATAGTAGTTTAGGGGTGAGGAACTCATGTGAGAGCACGTAACTAACATGTATGTAATATTCACTGTTTAATGCAATTAAACACTTGCTATATTTTTTAAACTGTTTTCACCTCGGGCTCTGACCCGTTTGCTTTCAAATCTATTTTTCTTGTAAAACCTTTTAGGTGCCTAGACACAGGGACGCCAAGCATAGGAGTTCCATTCCATTGGCGTGTTGTAGCTTCTGTGGAAGTTACAGGATCTCGGTAGTAGACGCCTCCACATTCTGCATTTGATTCTATTCTGGGTCATTCATTTGTTAGGGCATGTCACCCCTTTTCCATTTAGAGACATCTTTCTCATACTTTCAGTTTCATTTCTATTTTGGAATTATTTATTTATTCAGACTTTTTATTGGGTTTCATTAAGTATTTGGATTACTTAGGGGAGTGTTACTCCAGACGTTTATTATTCCATTATTATTTCCATTATGATTGTGATGTGGATGTGGTATAGTTAGCTTATAATTTAATTTTCTGTGTGTTAATTTAATTTAATAAAATTTAGCAAATCACTTTTTAAATATTAGGTGGCAAGTAATTGTTTAATAATGTTTTCGACAGTGATGCTGTGAATTGAACCAACTTGACATTTTGTATTAATTTGAATAAAGGAGTATCTACCCGGTATTTAATTAGTCGGGGTGTCACACTTAGCTCCTTTACTTCCATCGCTTCTTCAGCATTCATAAGTTTACCAACCTTGTCCAAAAGCTTAGACATCATGCTCGGTGATTCTTTGGCCAGTGTCCAATATAAATTTTCAAGCAGAAAACCGTTCATGATCATTGTGATGTCTATCATCTCATCGTAGTCAATTATCTCCAACTTCTCGGTATTAAATCATGTGATGAAATTTTCGGTCGTTTCATCCATTTTCGTTTAAATGCTTAACAATTGATCCACCCTCTTCCCTGGATTTGTATCGAAATAAAATTATTGATGAAGAGATCATTTACCTACTAGAAGTTTGAGACCTACCCGCTTGGTAACCTAATATACTAAATTTGGGTCTAGCAGTGATGGTACTCAAAAATTCCCTATAACGCATCTCATCGGGGATGGAATAGATATCGGCAACAGCCTAAACTGCTCCATATGCTTCATATTTAAGAGTGATAATAGGCTATTTGACATTTGTGGGCGTTGGATAACTCGCAATCGATGATGTAAATGGCGACCCCTGTACAAAACCCTTTGTAAAGGGTTCTTAGTCTTTATAATCTCATCCAAGAGATTTTCAATCATTGAATGGACCCCTTCCAGGGTTGCTTGTCCTTTCAAACTTCACAAACACTATTTTTCCTTCTCAACTTTGACCTTGAGTTGAGCTCTCTTCCTGAGAAGTCTACTCGACTTTGGCCGATCCTTGCACACTTGATCTTAATATGGCTGAGCATTCAACCCTTCTGGTATCATTTCTTAATGGTTCTTCTCTATACTCCTTGCGCTCCCTTGGATCTCGGTACTCGTGAGACCTCGTAACTCTTGGGCCCCCAATCGATAAAAGGTAGATCAGCGGGACTTTCCAAAATGCTTGGGAACTCTAGGGAGTAAGTCGATCCCTCACCATATCCACCTATTTTTATTATGAATGTTTCTCGTGCACTACACCAAAACTGGCGAATGATCACGGCCAAAATCCCAGACCAAGACTGTGGGTCGCGGACTTGGGCCGTGACCATTTCAGAAGCGACAAATTTTGTGGGTCACGGCCCGCGGGGGTCATGGAAGATGGTCACGGACTTGGGCCGTGACCCATACCGCGACGGGGAAAAAAAGTCACAGCCCAAGTCCATAACCCACAACCGTAACAAAAATTGGTCGCGGTCAAAGTCCGTGACCCACACCGCGACAAAAAAAAAGGAAAAAAATGGTCGCGGACCAAGTCCGTGACCCACAACCGTGACAAAAATTGGTCGCGGCCAAAGTCTGTGACCATCATCGCAACGAAAAAAAAGGAAAAAAGTGGTCGCGAACTTTGGCCGCGACCATTTTTCGTCACGGTTGGGGGTCGTGGACTTTGGTCGCGACCATTTTTATGCGCGACGGAAAAAATAAAAATGGTCATGGACAAAGTCTATGACCGTATTTAATTATAATTTTAAAAAATGTCTTTTTTGGGTCCAATCGTAAAATTGGGGGTCCTATGACTGCACGGTCGGTTGCTATGTGTAACGTTGGATGCGTACGAGGTGTTATAAATATTTATTATTGGCAAAATAATAAAAAAAACACAAATTGCGAATTGGGAATGTTGTAAATAAACTAATATATATACAAACTTAAAAATATTACACGTATTAATAATTCACACACCAAAAAAAACTTGGGCAGAGTTTCCTCTATTTTCTGGACATTCCAAACCCTGTAAATATAAAACATGCTTACTATAAAGCCTGCACGACCATAAAATTTAACAATCAAATTATAAAAGCCCGCACGACCATAAAACTAAACAATAAAATAATAAAAGCCCGCACGGCTATAACACATAGTATACATAATCCTGAATGTCCACAACATTATATAAACAATCTTCATGTTTTAAAACCATTGCCTCCTTCATTTGTTCCATGTGCAAAAAAGCAAACGATACAATGTTATACTGCAAATGATTGGATACAAAAAAAATGATACCAGTAACCAAGTAGTTTTACAAAAAATTTATTGAAGCTGAAAAATTGCATATATGAGTTATAATTATCAACATATCAGTTCCTACGAGTTACATTGGTCCCGTGCGAGGGCCGTTCGGGGGTTGTGTCGGGGTTTTGCCTTCTAACGCCATCTTTTAAGCATAAGTATAGAAATACGCATTATTATCATCATATTCTCAAACCAAGAGTCCCGTGATCATGCAGTAAGTTCCTACGAGTTATATTAGTCCCGTCCAAGGTGTTGGTGCCACCCACGAGGTCGTTCGGGGGCTGTTTTGGGTTTTCACCCACTAACGTCATGTTTTTATGCATAAGTCTAGAAATATGCAAATTATCATCATATTCTCAAATTGGGAGTCCCATAATCGCGCAGTGAGTTCCTATGAGTTATATTGGTCCTGTGTGAGGTGTTGGTGCCACTCAAGGGGCCGTTCGGGGGCTGTTTCGAGTTTTCACCTACTAATGCCATGTTTTGCTTAAGTCCTGATATTTTTAAATTATCATCGTATTCTCAAACCAGGAGTCTCGTGATCGCGTGGTAAGTTCCTACATTTTACATTGGTCCTGTGCAAGGTGTTGGTGCCACTCACGGGGCCGTTTGGGGGTTGTTTCGGATTTTCACCCACTAATGCCATGTTTTTAAGCCAAAGTCTAGAAATATGAAAATTATCATCGTATTCTCAAATCGGGAGTCCCGTGATCGCACGGTCAGTTCCTATTAGTTACATTGGTCCCGTGCAAGGTGTTAGTGCCACTCAAGGGTCGTTCAGGGGCTGTTTCGGGTTTTCACCCACTAACGCTATGTTTTGCTTAAGTCCTGATATTTTAAATTATCATCGTATTCTCAAACTGGGAGTCCCATGATCGTGCGATCAGTTCCTATGATTTATATTGGTCCCATGCGAGGAGTTGGTGCCACTCACGGGGTCGTTCGGAGGCTATTTTGGTTTTTTGCCTTCTAACGTCATGTTTTTAAGCCTAAGTCTAGTAATATGCAAATTATTGTCGTATTCTCAAACTGGGAGTCCCATGATCACGCGGTCAGTTCCTATGAGTTACATTGGTCCCATATGAGGTATTGGTGCCACTCACGTGGCCGTTCAGGGGCTATTTCAAGTTTTCACCCACTAACGTTATGTTTTGCTTAAGTCCTGATATTTTAAAATTATCGTTGTATTCTCAAATCGGGAGTCCCATGATGGCGCGGTAAGTTCCTATGGGTTATATCGGTCCCATACGAGGTGTTGGTGCCACTCACGGGGCCGTTCGGGGGCTGTTTTGGGCTTTCAACCACTAACGCCATGTTTTTATGCCTAAGTCTAGAAATATGCAAATTATCATCATATTCTCAAACCCGGAGTTCCGTGATCGCACGATCAGTTCCTACGAGTTATATTAGTCCCGTGCGAGGTGTTGGTGCCACTCACGAGGCCGTTCGGGGGTTATTTCGGGTTTTCACCCACTAATTCCATGTTTTGCGTAAGTCCTGATATTTTTAAATTATCATCTGATTCTCAAATCGGGAGTCCCGTGATCGCACAGTAAGTTCCTACGAGTTACATTGGTCCCGTGCGAGGTGATGGTGCCACTCATGGGGCTGTTCGGGAGTTGTTTCTGGTTTTCACCCACTAACGCCATGTTTTTAAGCCTAAGTCTAGAAATATGAAAATTATCGACGTATTCTCAAACCGAGAGTCCCGTGATCGTGCAATCATTTCGTACAAGTTATATTGGTCCCGTGCGAGGTATTGGTGCCACTCACGAGACCGTTCGGGGGTTGTTTCGGGTTTTTACCCACTAACGCTGATGAGTGCATTATTTTGTATATTATATACCCAAATTTATACTTTGTTAGTCCCATTTTCGTGTATTTAACAAGTTCTTAGGACTATTTTATTAAAAAGAGGAAAAAATGCGAAAATAATTGAATTCATATTGAAAATGGCAAGTTTTAGTAAAAAATGGGCACTTCGATAATTTTATAATATTCTTGTGTTAATTTGTGAAAAAAGTTGCCTAGTGAAATTTTTGCAGGTAATGATGAAATTTGGTGAAAATTGATGATCAATTCAAAAAAGGCGCGGAAAAGCTGATTTTTACGGTCGTTCGAAAAAAAGCTGATTTTACACTAAAAAAGTCGGAAATTTTTATTCTTCAATTTGTACGAAACTCGGCATGCGTGTTCAGCAAGAAAAGATAAGAGTTTTCAAGTGGGGGAAATTTCGTCCCTTATCACGATCCAAAGATTAAAGAGGTGGAGAGATAGCTACCAACACCATTCGTCCAATCAGAAAGAGTCCCACCACAACGCAAATACCTCACCACTTGTCCTATAAAAAGGACCCATGGGTGTATAATTTCGTAGACAATTAGAGAGGTATTTCCTGGAGGATTTCGAGGAGAAACTTTGAGTGATTGTAATCAATTTGAGGGCTAAGTTTTTATTATTTTTTTAGAGGATTGAATATTGTTGTGAGAGAAATATTTGTAAGTTTGGTTTATTAATGAAGATCTCTACTCATTCTTTCAATTTCTCTTTCATTATGGTAGCTTGATTCTTATATTAGGAGTAAGGTAAAGTTTATCATAGTTAGCTAATATTATCACGTTAATTTTATCTTTGTTTATTCCCTATTTGTTTTAATTGTTATTAAAGATTCGGTATTCATTTTAAAGCGACACGAGAGTGTGTTTTAGAACCTTCATGATTGTTTCGTCAAATCAAGTTTTTAGATATAAAAATAGTAATTTTTGATGGATTATGCATGCACTTTGATTTTTTTGATAGTCCATGCTTAAATACATTTGTGAATTTTAAAACTTGTATTTTCTAAGGTAATGAGGATTTTAGCCGTCTATTAGAGACGTTAAAAATATTTTGATCATAACCGTCATATTTTTCGAATTAAACATGGCAAGAGTCGGTTTAATTTGAGTTATAAAAAGGGAATGGCAACATTAAATTAGTGTGCAATATTAGTTACGTGATAAATGGACCTCGAATCCTAATTATTTCCTAATTGTTTACAAATATCTTGTGTTACCCTCATTTATCGTAGTTGCTTTTATTTAGTGTAGTTCATAATCATTATCTATCCCATTTAGTCTAGTTGGATAGTCATAATTAATTTGAATGAAAAATTAAAAAATCTCTATGGGTTTGACCCGTACTTACACTCGTTATTCTATAATAGCACGTGCACTTGCGGTATTTTATAAAATTGACAACAAACGCCATGTTTTGCTTAAGTCCTAATATTTTTAAATTATCATCGTATTCTCAAAACGTTAGTCCCGTGATCGCGCGATAAGTTCCTACAAGTTACATTGGTTCCGTGCAAGGTGTTAGTGCCACTCACGGGGCTGTTCGGGAGTTGTTTCAGGTTTTTACCCACTAACGCAATGTTTTTAAGCCTAAGTCTAGAAATATAAAAATTATCGTCATATTCTCAAACTGGGAGTCCCGTGATCGCGCGTCATGCCTATATGCAAATATGGAAGGAATGAAATTGGACCATATCTATTTATATATAGCACGTCATGCCTATAGCAGCTATATATAGTTGCTGACATATATAGCTACTGCTATATAAAGCAGGTGTTATGTATAGCTACTGCTATATATAGCAGCAATATATAAAGCAACTCTAATGTGTAAAGGAACCTAATATCTAGAATTAATATCTCTCATGATTGCAATGATACATAATAAATTCATAATAAATCATGACTTATGAACATTAAGGAAATTGAGAGGAATGAGCAGGTTTGAGAGGGATGATTTGGATTAGGTAGAGACAGACAAAATATCCATGCTTGATGTCCAAGAATTAGGAGCTGACGTGCTTCACTCCCAAAGAACAATAAATTTCACTTGTTAGCATGGATAAAGAGGTTAGCACGGATAAAAGTCATCTATAAATACACTTCTAAAATAAATTCAAACATACCAATGTCATAAGCACATTGGGTATTGATTGAAGACCGCAACGGCTACGGCTGGAAGACTCCCTTAGACACTGATTTATTGGATATCTCAGTTTTGAATTGCTACATTGATACCCCCCATAACATGAATATCACGAGGCTGCTGTGATACTTATGTCAAGACTTTTCCTAATGCATGTTTGTAAAGAATGTTGAAAGTAGCCATGTGTCACAAATCAGTAGACAAAGTTAGTGTTATAAAAAAATAGAATCATATGTATGGAGAGAATAAAGTTTTAAGATACTACATGGTTAATAGTAAATGTCATTTTTAATATTAGTAAAAAAGGAAAGGATCCCAAAAGATTGGCAGTAGACAGATAAAAAAAGATAAAATGAATCAATATGCTACAACTGTCACGTTTACGGTAAAATGAATCAATATGATAAAAATATCATCATACATTCGTTTCAATCAAAATAGAGTTCAACGCAACCAAATCGAATCCTGAGAATAAGTGTATCTGCAAGAAGAAGATCAATCATTACTTACACATATAAATCTAAAATAACAACTAAGCCTCTATTGATATATCAGTCAATACTTACACATATTAGACCTGCTCAATCAGACCTATTCAATCCAGAAAAAAGAGATAAAATATGTTTTTAGGTCCAAGATAAAAAAAAAAAAGGAAATATAAACGGGACCTGCTTGATCCAAACATGTTCAATTTATAACAATATCGGTTTCTCCTCTTGATCCAGAAGGAAATATAAATTGATTCATGCAAACTATATGTTTGGTCCCGTGCGAGGTATTCTCAAATCAAGAGTCTTGTGACCACGCAGTCAGTCCTATGAGTTACATTGATCCCGTGCGAGGCGTCGGCGCGTCTCACGGGACCTTTTGGGGGTTGTTTCAGGCTTTCGCACTCTGTCGTCAAGTTTTAAGCCTAAGTCTACATATTTTCAAATTATCGTCGTATTCTCAAACTGGCAATCAGTTCCTACGAGTTACATTGGTCCCGTGCGAGGTGTCGGTGCCTCTCACGGGGCCGTTTGGGGGCTGTTTCAAGTTTTCGCACTTTGTCATCAAGTTTTAAGCCTAAGTCTACATATTTTCAAATTATCGTCGTATTCTCAAATCGGGAGTCCCGTGACCACGCGATCAGTTCCTACGAGTTACATTGGTCTCATGCGAGGTGTTGGTACCTCTCACGGGGCCGTTTGGGAGTTGTTTCAGGTTTTCGCACTCTAAAGCCAAGATTTTAAGCTTAAGTCAAGATATTTTCAAATTATCAATGTATTCTCAAACTGGGAGTCCCGTGATAATGCGGTCAGTTCCTACGAGTTACATTGGTCCCGTGCAAGGTGTCGGTGCCTCTCACGGGGCCGTTTGGGGGCTATTTCAGGTTTTCGCACTCTGACACCAAATTTTAAGCCTAAGTCTAAATATTTTCAAATTATTTCTCAAACCAGGAGTCCCGTGACCATGTGGACAGTTCTTACGAGTTACATTGGTCTCCTGCGAGGTGTTGGTGACTCTCATGGGGCCGTTTGGGAGCTATTTCATGTTTTTGCATTCTAAAGCCAAACGATAGAAGGATTTAAGATATTAAAAGAAGCATTTAAGATATTAAAAGTTACCTGCTTGTCTTGGTTTGTTGTTGGGAATCGGTGACTTAGTGGTTTAGTTCGCAGCTATATATGACTTCAAAGTTACAAAATATGTTAACCCTCATCGAAAAATATAAAAGTCTTACCTTTAGGAGTGATTTTCCTTGTAATATGTAGAAACACCTTTAGGAGTGGGTTAACCCCTTGCATTTTGGATCTCATCAATGTTAAATCCCAACAACAACCTATCGTAATTGTTTGTAACAAGTTTTGTTAGGGTTTATTATGAAAGAGTTTAAAAGTATGTGTATTATCAAGGATCAAATACAAAAAAATGCTTAAAACAACTTTTAATATACATTTAGTCCAAAATAGTATCCAACAATATCTCACTATAGTAATGTGACGTTATTATCAATTTAATAAATCCAATATAGTATCCAATAATATCTCACTATAGTAATGTGCACACGTGTTTGCGACTCGTATGTAAAAAAAATCATTTAATTATATTTTGTCAAAAAAAATCATGACATGCATATAACCCCCAATATAATATGATGACATGCATATAACCCACAACAAGGTGGATGACATAATCTATACATACACACACACACAATCTAGGGTTTTGAATAATATTTTGTCAAAAAATATACACACGTATACAATCTAGGGTTTATTGACATAATCTATACATACACACACATACATCTAGGGTTTATTGACATAATCTATACATACACACACACAATCTAGGGTTCACTAAACCCTAATTTTTTTTACATAAATCTATATATATAGACACATACAATCTATACATACACACACATACAATCTTGGGTTTATTGACATGAAAAATAATTTATTTACTCATAGTTACACACATAAACACACACATACACATAAATCTATGTATACACACACATATAAACATAAATATATGCATATTCACACATACACACACATACACATATATATACACACACCTACACACACATACAAACATAAATCTATACCTACACGCAGAAAATAGGGCTTTAGACATAAATCCTTACCTTTAAACACAAATCAAAATGAAAGAAAGTGAAATCACCAACAAATCGCAAAATCTCACAAGCCATTCTAAAATGAAATCGTTCGAAGAAATGAAAGAAAGCAGCGGGTTTTTTTTAAGATCTGAACCTGGTCACGGCCTAGAGCCGTGACCCACCGTGCGCGAGTAATAAATGAAGGTGTGCTGGATTGAACCTAGTCACGACCTAAAGTTGTGACCCACCATGTGCAACCATTTTTCCTTGGCAACCACTGCTGGAATGAAGGATGGCCACTGCCTATACCCGTGACCCTCACCCAGAAATGGTCACGTCCTCCAACCGTGACCCTATTTGTGTGTGTTCTGTGCTTCTTCATGCCTATGGTCATGGTCCAAGTCCGTGACCCATCCGTGACCAACCTTGGAGGGAATTTTCTCCCGAATTTTGTGCCAACTTCGTCACGCCCTGGTCACAGCCCAAGTTCGTGACTCATAGTGGTCAGGCATTTAGGCTGTGACCACTTCGAGAGCATCCATGACTCACAGATGGTCGCGAACTTGAGCCGTGACCCACTGGGCGTGACCATTCACAGGATTTGGTGTAGTGGTGGTTAATAAGATCTGTCATCATGCTCTAATTCAGAGTACCTAAACCTATTACCTTCCCCTTTCGAACCCAAAATCCAAATTTCTAGGATCTTCCACTACTCTCTCTTTGTGTGCTATCCTCTTGTCCATATGTGGGGTTGGAGAAGTCATTTCTCATCTTTGACCAGAGGTTTTACCCTTTGATAGGGTAACTAGGTTCTCTTCGGGCCTCTTTTGCCTACCAGAATGCTTTACGTTAGCTGCTTGATGCTTTCATGCATAACCTCTTAACCCCTATCCAATTAATGTAATATTCCTTAGATATTGCCCATACCCACAGGCGTGGAAGGTGGAACTTCCTCAGCGGCTCTACTACTTTTTGGTATTTCACCCATTTCACAGATTTCCTAAAAAAATCGAGTACCATAACATAGAATACAAAACACAAAATTTACAATAGCAAAAGTTACAGAAAATGTAAATTTAGAGTAGGGAAAACTAAATTCGATAAGGATTGTGAATTCAAGGAATCAAAGAGAATCAAAGGGAAATTTGTAGGTGAATAGACTCTAACCCAATGAAACACATGTGAACCGGATTGCGATTCACTATTTTGTCATGAATGGGTATCCTCGAGCTTCAGAAATCAAAATGGTGTAAAACAACAAATGGCTTGACGATTCCCATCGACAATGCCAATATGTTATCACATGAAACTAGTATACTAATTGGGCCTTATTAAGAAAAATAATTATAAACCATAACAGATAAAGAGATATAAATTGTAAAGAAAATAATCTATAGAAAATAGTAGAGAGATATAAGAGAAAAAGGTGGAAACTAGGTTTATGTGGTTCGAATTAAAGAGGTATCAATGTCCACAATTATTAGTGTTGATTGTATATATTTAGATGTCATATGCCATTGATGAGTAACAAATACAAGCTCTTACGATCACTCTAGAAATGGACACCATAACGGTATGGAAAATATATTTTGATCCCTTTATAATAAGGGATTGTGTGGTGTATATAGGCTGTTAGAAGAGAAAAAAATAGAAAGGGATAGGTGGTGTGCCTTTATAGGATAATCAAGTACACAATTTACATGCAAGTGGGGAGAATAATCATGAGTTTATCACACACACATGTAGGGGAATATTTTCATATCTTCCACATGTGCGTGTGATGTAACTACTGCTAACGTCATCTTATTACCTAGTAGGCACTTAGACAACTAATGTTAATTAACAACATTATTTAACGATGAAATGACAATATTAAGACAACTGTTGGGACTGTTGTCTAACCCCACCATAGCGGCTGGCCAGATCTATTGATGAGTCGATCTCCTTATTGTTATTGATGAGGTCACATGTTGCCTTTTGAATGGACCACGAGTTGTTCTATATTTATGGTATAATAGTCCCATATGTATCTCTGTCACATGAACATTCCATTCATCAATGTTGCTGTAACAGTATGTCTACCCACATTATTCATCTCAGTTCTACCCAAGTTACCAGTGACAGATGAGCTAATGCATCAGCTCGGGAGTTCTCAGTCCCTACTATTCTCACCATTTATTTCTCACCATTTATATTGTAGTAAACTTAGGTAGTATCATATTTACCTTATTCGAGTACTTGGACATTATCTCTTCCCTTAATTCGTATATTCCCAACACCTTATTCATGACTAGCTTCCAGTCACTTTCGGTCGATAGTTGGTAAGCCATTAGCGATAAGGCTAACCCTTAGACTATGACTAACACTTAGCACTTGGTCTCATTGTTAAGGCTTAAAAATCTAGTATGTGACAATCAATCCAGCTTCATTTCCATTAGCGCAAGAGGATACGTCAACAAATGACTTCCAGATAAAAGGTTCCTCATCGAAACTATCATCGACCAAAGAGCCATCTCTGAATATTTTCTTCATCTATTAGGAATTGTGATCCCTTATTCTTGACTTGTAGAATATTCTGTCCTATTACGTACCTATGTTGAAGCATCCTCGACTTGTTTTTCCACTGTCTTTTCATCATAAGTGAACTCCACTATGAAATCAACCACTACTTGCCCTTTTACGTTCTTCTAAGATAGTACACAATTTCCTTTTCCCCAAAATCCATAGCCTAATCCATCAACCCTATAGAATTCTTAGGTTTATGATTGGATTATCAGAGGGGAAGATTAGTGTACATATAACGATCATGTGATCTCGGAAGCAGGTATTCATTCTCCTTATGTCTTCAATCAACGCGAGTGACAGCCTTTCCAGTCTCGGTTATCAAACCTCTGCTCCCCTTTCTCGTCTAATAAATTTATTTCTTTATCTCATTTTCATATCTCATGAGGGTCGATCTCTTACCAGACTCGGACCTCGCCAAGTACATTTATAGCTTCTCTCCCAAGATCGACCTCAATGGTAGAAAAAATATCCAAAGTATCTCTTTAACTCTAGGTATGCTATCTCACACTCTCCATTCCACTTAAAGTTATTTTAAGAACCTTAAAGAATGGAAGACATCGATCAGTGGCCCTTAATGAGAACCCGCTGAGTGACACAACGCGATTAGTCAATCTTTAAATTTCTTTCTTACTTTCTAGAGACTTTATATTGATCAGTTCTTTAATATCTTTGGGGTTGGCCTTTCCACCCCTCTAGTTGACAATAAGTTCGAGATATTTCCTAGATCGAACTACGGAGACTCACTTTGCAAAATTTAACATCATTTGGTACTTCTCCATCACGTCAAAAGTTTGGCCAAGGTCATGTATGTTATTAGTTGCCTTCTTTTCTTGTTCAATATGTCATCAATATGTACCCACATATTCTTCTTAATTTTCTCCTTGAAAACTCGGTTAACCAGCCTTCTAGTACATTTTTTCATCATTTGTAGTCCAAAGGACATAACGTTGTAGTATTAAGCACCTCAACAGGTTATGAAGTATGTTTCTCTTTGTCTTATGTATTTATCTTGATCTTATTATACATTGAATATGCATTCATGAAATTGAGCATCTCGTTCCTAATAGTGGCAGTGAGGATTTTCGGTTTGATATTTTGATCATCCATCTCCTCAATTTCATATCTCTTATTATCAAATTTCTGTGGAACTGATCTTAGTATTTTAGAGACAATTTCCTTTATATTACATACAATCCCATTGGCATGAAATTTGGTCACAATGTCTGTCAATTTAATATAGAAGTCATCAAATGACACAGTCTCCATCATGATCAAGGAATTGTACTGCTGGATTAACATTTGTGTTTTAATAGCTTTAACTCTGGTGTCACCCTCATGTGTAGTCACTAGGGTGTCCTATGCTTCCTTAGAGGTAGTACAAAATGATATCCTCTTAAATTTGTGCTCATTGATAGACATGAATATGGAATTTTTGCCTTTGTTATTGTTAAGGGAAGTTTGTTTCTCTTCTTTAGTGAATTCACTTAATAACTTTCTAATCCTCATAGTACTTCCTTCAGTGGTTGGTTTAGTAGGAAAAGTATAACCATTTTTAATAGCATCCTAGACACCATCTCCTAAAGTCCCTTGGATGAAAGTAACCATCCTTACTTTCCACTAAGGAAAATTTGTTCCATCAAAAAGAGGGGGACTGGACAGGTTACCTAGTCTCTCAAATATCTCATCCATAATTTGTTTTGAGAAAACAATTTTAGAAACTCGAGATCTAAAGAATTTTGAAAAACAAAAGTTCTGATACCAATTGAAAAAGTACCACTTAAGTCGCTTAATACAAGATTAAACTATCTAAATGGATCCGAACAGTTTGTTGAAGAAACTCTTTTCTTAAAACAAATTTCTTAACACAAGATGTGTAAAACAGTATGAACGAGTTATTTAAGGTATAGGTTTACCAGTTTTGATAAATAAAACTTATAAAGAAATCAAATCAACACATCCTCAAGAAAGGGATGAGAGGAAGAGGAATTATACAAGTACAATTTTAACGGGGTAAAACCCCACCCAATTAGGGAAACATCCACGGAGGTCTCTACACCTCAAAAGTAAAAATTCACTAAAATAGAGTAACAAGTTATAAACTATATAATAATCAAGACATATAATCAAGCCTAAACTAAGTTAAAAAATTCTACCAACTCCTCTGGCCTTTTCTGACTTCTCCCATGGCTCTAATGTTGTTGATGTTCTCTCATCTTTGTAACTCCACTCCTTTTAGCTTTACGTCGACTCAAATGTTCAGAATCTCTCTACCAACACTGTTTAGTGTTATAGTGTCAAAGTGTAAGTGCTGATGTGATCTAAATCACATGCATGCAACCCAAACACACTTATTACAGACCAAGAGATTATCAAATTACAAACAGATTCTAAAATGCAATGAAGAATTCTTAAATCAGTTTGATAGAAACTCAATAACAGACAGGGTTTTTCGCGGTGTCACGTCATCGACGCCGATCTTTCTATTTTATTTGGCTCACCAACTCTATACAAAAATCTTATTGACTACACTCTTTTAAGGGACTATAGCGGCCAGTCCGGGTTTCAAAAATCTATAGAGACGAGTTGCTATAATTTAATTGGTTTAATACTTCAGGAATAAAAGAATAAAATAAATAAAAGAAAAGGTGATGGGTGGTTATGGTGACAAAAGAAAAGAATAAGTTACGCTATACAAAAGTAAAGAGAGGATCGGGGTTGCATTTCACCACACGGATCGAAACAACTACTAATTAGAGTTAAGACTCAAAAGCAATTTAATCGAGCATAATCAATTAAGCATAAACATCACACAAAAAGGAATTTAACCTAAAGTTGCGATATTAAAATATTATTCAAAAATGGTCACATGCAGATTAAATTCGGAGTATCGCAATAAACACTAACGTTGCATGACAAAGAAATTTAAACGCATAATAATCCGACTTTAATACGCGATGTTTCAATTAAATGCAAGTTTACACATAACCTAGTTTTTGAAGCTCAAACCCATTGATGGAGGCATACAACCCCGACCCTATATATCTAAAGGCAATACATAAATTAATCTACTTTAACGCTAGGAAAGCAATAAATAAATGAAATATAAGTTAACTAGGCAAGGAAATGTAAATGACATTAATGGAAATAAGGGATAAACACATAAATACACTATATTAATGGTAGGGGTAATGAAAATATCAACTTATAACACCCAAAAGTTATCACACAAAATGAGGAAGAATAAGAGCTATCAAAAACCTAACCCAAAACTAAAACTAAAATGAAAGATATCTCTCAAAATGAGAGAAAAGTAATTATATACAAAACCAAGGATGGCCAACTTGTAATGAAAGTGAAGCTAAAAACAGGGGATCGATCGATCGACCCCTGAAGTCAATTAATCAATTGAGTATATTTGATCCCACTGTCTTTAAACTAAGGAAAAACTTAGGGGGGTTGATCGATCGACCCCTTTAGTCAATTGATCCATCCATCAGGTCTCAGCCAAGCTGCTTCTCCCCTGCTTTAATTCCATTGTAATTCTCTTCCACTAAAACTCTTGTAACTTCTTCGTTAGGGATCGTATTCGTGTAGCGTTTATGTCCATGTGAAGCTCGCTCAGAGGGATACAACTTCTGTGAAGATATTGGGCCAGGTGCCCAAATTATGAAATGACTAAATTGCCCTTGAATGTGCAGAATTGTATGAAACTTCACTGGAATGCGTCTGAACTTTATACTAAGCATCCAAATACCTATAAATCTCAATTAACCCCTGCAAAACATATATCTATACAAATATGAGGTTGTGTAGTTAACGAGCATAGATATATAAATTAAGAAACCCGAGGGGGCTAATAACGCGTAGGTTAACAGGTGAAATACGCAATATTTGCATCGTATCACTCAAGACTTTGGATCTTTCAAATTATCCACAAATCAAGATGGAATATTTCTATACAAAAGAGACAAGGTCCTAAACACTTTCGTTATTCGAAAATATTCACAAATATTTCACAAAAATGTGAAATGGTTGAAAGTGTAAATTCCCAATCAAGATCTTAACTAGATCTCAGTCTGAGTACTCTCAAAAATCGAAATCATAAATGATTTTGTTGGTTTAGGGTTTGAACAAAACATAACAGTTTAAAACAACCAACAAACTTAAGATTTCTTGAAAGAAGAAATCAAAACTAGTGAGATAAATGTGAAGTGTATCACAGACTCACAAATCTCATATTTCTATGAAAGAAAATAAGATTTGGAAAACTTGACTGGTTAGACAAGAAATTAAGAATAAGAGAGGATGGTTCTTCTCAAATCTATAACTAACTCAACTCTCAAAGCTATTTTCTGGTGAGATTTAGCTGGAGTTAGATTAGGGTTTGTATTTTCTCTCTTTTTCTTTTCTCTCTCTCTCTCTCTCTATCTCTCTCTCTCTCTCTCTCTCTCCCTTCTCTCTTATATTTTTTTCTTTAAAAAATAAGGTGAGACAAAAGTTAGAATTGAAAGGATGAAGTATCCTTTTATACAGGGAAGAGAAGGCTCTGGAAGACCTCACGCATATGAACGAACATGATTTGATCGAAGGAAATCTAATGGCTTCCAATGCACCGCGATTATAAAATCTCTTATTGGTTTAAATGTAAACACAAGGATCAGTTAAGAAAGCATATGGCCATAAATTAAATCGATCTAAGGGTTCTCAATCACTCTTAGGAATGTGAGTGTAAAGAAACACAGATCCAACTGTCACAGGTGCAACACATGTAAGGCTGAGATGACACATAAAACGGGTATTTTTATTTTAACAGAAATATAAATTTTACCCACAATATTATCTAGCGCTTTCGGTTTCTACCAAAGCCAAGTTTTAACATCTTTTATTAATTACAAAATAGCCCACAACATTTGTAAAAGCCAATTTTTAAATTTCTAAAAATTGTTTAAAAAATCTTAGAAATTATTTAAAATATCCCAAAAATTATGGAAAAATTATTTTAATGGGATTTAACTCACACACATCCATATTATGAATAATTCAAGACATGAATGCAATCTTGGGTGAGGTGTTGGTGTTCTACCATTAGGAATAATTTGAGTAATTCAAAATGAAGAGTCTGGAGGCTTTTTGGTCAAACTAGGATATGGATAAATTTTTGACATTATTTTCAAACTAGATGAGCACCTATATATTATAGACTCAAGTGAGTCAAATATATAGGGTGCTTCAATCTCCCCCTTTGGAAATATGAGACAAAATCTCCTTTGAGTCAATGAGGACTCGTAGGGATACAAAAGAAATATGAAAATCCTATTCGTATACAAAAAATCTATCTACCCAATATCCTAGAAAATAAAAATTACATAACTCAACTAATTACAGACCAATACCCTATCAAAAATTTGATGTAAATGAAGTTATTGATTCCTGAAAATGAGACAACTAAGATCAAGCTTTTTAGTTGAGAATATAGCAAAAATATCCAAAAAGACTCAAATTTCTCCCCATTTTGTATCAAATGGACAAAGGGTAAAGAAAACAAGTATGAAACAATAAACCATTATTCTTCCATAACCATAACAATAGATTTGCGTAAAGATTCAAATCAAAGATAATCCAAAGATTTAGTGAACAAGTCAGCTAATTGCAATTCACTAAGCATGTAATTAATTTTTGACTCCTTAGATTCAATTAAATAGCGTATGAAATGATATCTGATTTTAATATGTTTGGTACGAGAGTGCTGAACTGGATTTGTAGAAATATTAATCGCGCTTTGATTGTCACAGTAGAGATGTAACTTATCTTGAGTTATACCGTAATCTTTCAGCATTTGTTTTAGCCAAAGTAATTGAGCACGGCAACTTCCTGCGGCAATATATTCGGATTCGACAGTAGACAAGGAAGTGTAGTTTTGTTTCTTACTACTCCATCCTACCAAATTGTTACCAATGTAGTAACATGCTCCTGAAGTACTCTTACTAACGTCGGAACAATTGGCCTAATCAGCATCGGTGTAACCTACAATAGTACTAGAAGTTTCTTTAGTGTACTAAAGTCCTAGGTTTAGAGTGCCTTTAATTTATTTGATAATTCTTTTGAGACATAATAGACGACTCTCTTTAGGATTGTTTTGATATCGGGGACACACGCAGGCAGAGTATGTGATATCAGGATAGGAGGTATTAAGGTAAAGTAAGCTTCCTATCATAATAAGATATAAGGTAGAATCGGTGGATTTGCCATTCTCATCTTTAGAAAGTTTGACTGAATTACTCATTGAAGTCCTAGCTTCCTTTGTTGTATCTAAGCCAAACTTCTTGGCAATCTCTAAAGCGTATTTAGATTGCGATACAAATAAGCCATCTGAGTTTTGTTTAACTTCGAGTCCTACGAAGAATTGTAACTCCCTCGTAAGTGACATTTGAAATTCTTTGTGCATAATATCCGAGAAGGTCTTAACTTATAAAGGGGAGGTGGATCCAAAAATGATATCATCAACATAAACTTGGGCTATAGTAATATTGTTGTCAAAATGTTTGACAAATTAGGTTTGGTCATTCCCTCCTCTCCTAAAATTGTTATCTAAAAGAAAGGTGGATAGACGTTCATACCAAGCTCTAGGAGCTTGTTTTAACCCATAAAGAGCTTTTTCAAGACAATGGACATAATTTGAATGGTGAGGGTCAATGAACCCTTTGGGTTGTTCTACGTAGATCTCCTCAATCAAGATGCCATTAAGGAAAGCAAATTTAACATCCATTTGATATAGAGTGAAATGCAAATGACAAGCTATTGCAAAAAATAAGCAAACAGATTCGAGGCAAGTGACAGGAGAAAAAGTTTCCTCGAAATATATTCCTTCAATCTGAGAGTATCCCTGGGAAACTAGTCTAGCTTTATTCTGAATAATCATCCCAGATTCATTAGTTTTATTTTTTAAAATCCAGTGTGTGCCGATAACCCTTTTATTTTCAGTCCTGGGTATAAGATACCATACATCATGAATGATAAATTCAAGAAGTTCCTCCTGCATAGAACTTATCGACAAAGTGTCTTTCATGGCTTCATTTACAGTCTTTGGCTCAATAAGATACATAAAGAATGCAAAATGAGCAATGGTACAAAGTTGAAATCTTGTACGAATAGGCTCAGTGGGATTACCAACCACACTATCTAAAGGATGATCTTTGGAAACCCTGTTAGGTACGTCAGGGGTCTAGTTGGTAAGGACTCAACTATTTTCTGGAGAATCATCATTAAAAATGTTTTCGGACTCATCCACAATAGCTGGTTTTTTTATCTTATTTTCTACATTAGTGTCACTTACAACCACATTAATATATTCCTTCATGGTTTTGGTATGAAGATTATAGACACGGTGGCTCTACTACTTGGAGAAAATCCTAAGAAATGGCTTTGTCTCTTCTGGTTTTGAATTTAGGCAGATGTTCCGTGTCCTTACAGATATAGCAGGTGCTACCAAAGGTTCTAAAGTATTTTAGGTTAGGTTTATTCCCATACCAAAGCTCATACGATGTTTGTTTGGTATTTTTCCTTAAGTAAACTCGATTGATTATATGACAGGCTATACGAATGAATTCTACCTAAAAATATTTAGGCAGGTTTTTCACATGAATCATCAAATGGTCCATTTCCTGAAGAGTATAATTTTTACGCTCAACAATTCCATTTTGTTGAGTTGTCTTAGGGGAACTAAATTCATGTTTGTAACCATTATAGTCACAATATTTGATGACACCTAAATCTATGGATTTTCCTCCTCTATCACTACGAATTATATCTACTTGGGAATCCTTTTCATTTTCTATACGAACTAAGATTTTCAAAAACTTATGAAAAAATTCTGAATTATGTTTTAAAAAAGCAACCCGGGTAAATTGGGTGAAGTCATCAACCATAACTAAGATATAATTGTTGCCACAAAGACTAACAGTACGAGAAGGACACATCAGGTCCATATGGATGAGTTCTAAAGGCTTAGTGGATAGAACTTATTTAACTTTCTTGTGGGGAGCCTTAATAATTTTTCCTTCTTGACAGAGACAGCATATGATGTTTGAAATGGGTTTTATCTTAGGAAGACCTCTAACTATCTCTTAGGAGCAATATTTTCTAGACTATCATACTTAATGTGACCCAACCTATAATTCCATATCTCATTGTCCTCCATTCTAGCAATGTTACGAACGTTTGTACTTAGATTGACTGTGTAATAGTTATCTGGAGTACAGAGTCCTGCAATAATGCAATCACCTTTTTCATTTAAAATTTTTGCAATTGTTATTTGAAAAGGTGACAATATGGTTTGAGTCACAAAACTGTGATATACTTAGTAAATTGGCATTAAGACCTTTTACCAAGATAACATCTTCAAGAATGGGTAATCCTTCTTCATGGAGTTTTCATTTACCAATGATATGGGTTGATACACCATCTCCAAACAAGATTTTTCCTCCGAAGAAGCTTGTTTTGTTTGAAGGTTTGGAATCATCCCTAGTCATATGTTTCCAGAGTCTAAATACCATCCAGATGCTATGTGTTCAGCTTTAAAAGCACTGATCACAATGTTTCAGTTCAACTAGGGTAATAGATCATCTTTTCTAACCCAAATTGCTCTAGTTTTCAATTTGCGCTTATTAGCTCGTATTTGATATAACTTGTGAGCTTCTGTCTTTTCTTTAAAATATTTTTGTGCATATTTATTAGTATTATAAACAGTTTGAGCAATTGGTTTAGAAAATAATCTAGGATTCTTCCTTATTGATGGTCTTTTTGTATTAGTCCCTCTCTTTTTGTTTCGATAGTTAGAATTTGTATCTGGCTGTCTAGGAAAGACATAGTTGTTTCGACTTCTCCTAGAATAGTTAAAGTTATGGTAAACAGGAGAGTTATATTCTAGATTAAATAGAAACCATCAAGGTAATGTCCATAGACATCACAATAGGAGCAGTAAAGATGGCACGTAGAACTCATAACCTTAGGAAAATTGTTAATCGAAGGCTTGTCTAGGTTTTGAGCTATATTCTTGTTCCTAGTTAGCACAAGATGAAATGAAGAATCAACTTGTCTAATAGGGGACAGACGTATTTAGCCTTATGTTCAATATTATGCTTAGAGTTACTTGATTCACCAATGTCTAACTTCTGTTGTTTTATATCAAACTCATTTTTTTAACTTTGAAAGTCTGGACAAGTTTCAATAGGTCTAAGCCACCAGACACAAACTTTATTGTTTCAAAGTTTTTAGTTTGGGTCTTAAAGTTGGGAAAAAATCCTATTCCAATTTTGTCATCAGAATTGGTCTTACTTTCAGCAACACAGTCTTCAAAGCAATTATAATTATTTTCAAATTTTGAAAATTTTTTGAAGACTTTTGATGTCTTTTATTTTATTTGTTCCAATTCTAACAATGTTCCATTGTATTTCTTTTCCAGAATTTCATTTGAGTTGGATAACTCGTTCAGTTTTTTTTCAAAATTTTTGGTTTCATTCTCATGAGTTAGACATTGAGTAGTATACTCTTCAGCATTATGTTTGATCATATGACTTAGGGTTTCTATCTTATGGGTAAGATCTTTGACAATATTTTCAAGTCTAGTGCTTTTCTTGAGAGTTTTTATGTACAGTGTGTGAATGTCAGGAAGGTCATATGTGTTATTAATTTAATATAAATCCATAAATTAATTATTGTTAATTACTAACGTGACGAGAGTTAGTAATCATTGGAAACTTGTTGAATATTACTAATGAGTAAAGTAATATAATATTGGTACTATTAAATATCACGAGTGAATAAAATGACAATTTTAGAAATTTAAGTCGGGACGCGCCTCTGTCGTGTCGGGACTAAATATTCATTAATAAAAGTGAATAAATTATAAGTCACCCGTATGGTCATTTCAAGTGCGCCAAAGTGTCCGGAAGGGTCGAGATAGTCAAAAATATGTACCCGGGGGTTTAGTTTGGATCTCGAGGCGTTTTTAGGCGCCTATATAGCACCCCGGGAGGGCGTTTCGGACATTTCGTAATCTTGGGTAATTAAACCCACAAAAATTACAAGGTTATATCAGATGCTTAGGGTTGCCTTCTAGGGTTAACACAACCACAAGCAAGTGACGGCCATTGGAGAAGGAAGGAGAGAGCTTGCCAAGGAATTCTAGGCCGAAAACCCCTTCGTTTGCCCCGCCGTCGTCGCCAAACAAGAGATCACGTCGCAAGGATCGTAACCACACTGATTTCAACACAAATCAGAGACCAAAAATTCCCAGGCAAGTATTTATCTAGCTTAATTTCGTTAATGCATCATTCATGTTAGTCTAGGGTTGATTAGGATGAGTTTCATAAAAGAAAACCCATGTTGGAGATAGGAAAATTGCATGTAGTAATGAGATAAATGATAATCTGGAAATCCCCCTTCACATGTAGAGGTTTAACCACGGATTTATGATGAATTAGAAGTAGAAATTCTGGTAAAAGGTTGATTAGAACAAAGTTAAAGAAATTTCTAGGGTTCATGATATTTATATAAGTTTTGGCCCTTTAATCCATGGTTATTGATGAAAATTCACATGCTTTACGTAGAAGATTGTTAGTTTGGGTTTATAATGTTTGTAGTACAAATTTTTGGGAGTTTGGGTGTTAAAAATCCGGATTTGCATGATGTTGGATGATAGAACCCGTAACTGTTAATCTGCAGAATTTCCCATACCTGTTTGATCGATCAATCGAACCAGAAGTGTCGATCGATCAACGCATCGATCGATCGAGCCCCTGCCATCGATCGATCAACGCATCGATCGATCGAGCCTCTGCCATCGATCGATCGACCCCTCCTGGCAGATTCATTATTCCCCTTTTAAATAGCTGAATTCAATTTAAATGAGTAATAATCCTTGGACATCCTTATTAAAATATTTTGGGAGATAAAGAAGACCAGTAGGACTTATTAAAAATATAAAATCTTTAATGTAAGACGAGATTTACATTTTCGGGGATGTTTACATATCAGGAACAATGGAACTAGGATAAAAAAAGGGGGAGACAAGTAAGGTAGTTACGTTCGTAAATAAATGAGTACCTACTAAAATTACACTTAGGAGGTTAGGAATCCACGAGTATCACTTAATAAGTTGGGATAATTCCACAAATTAAAGTAAGAAACGAACCGTTATACGTGATAACTAATTAATGAGAAATAAGGATAAATATCATAATTTTGGGTTATGAGATGTACCTAAATTTGATGTGGTAATAGTATTATATTTATATGACTGTGTTTATGCATATACTATATACGTGAGAAAACTATGCCCGCACTACTTGCTATCCCTGAGGTTACCGCGCTGGGACAGTCTTATCTCGATGGGACCTTTATGGGGGATATTGACTCGTACCCTAGAAGACAGAAATCCTTTGGTACAGACTATCGAATCGATAGTTCAGATGGTCCTAAGAGACGTGAGGGCATGTACTGACCTCTTAGAGACTTGGAATCTATGCTTCGCCTCAATGTTGTTTGTGTTTGTATTAATACAGTTCGAGAGGGATTTCGAACTTGTATTTCCCTTAGTACGAGTGATACGGGGACTGGATAGCAGAGTATGCCCGCACCATAATTATTATGTGGGGTGTCGTTAGAATATATATATTATATGAGTATTTAATATATATATTGAATTCTGGAACTTGGGAACTACCTACTATGTTTATGATAAGTAAGATATAAATAATTATTTCAACTTGGGAATAAGTGTTTGAAAAGTATAATATATTATGGAGAAACTTTATTAGTAAATAAGGTTAAATGAAAACTATGTAGTTAAATGAAACGAACCCCTTAAACAGTTGAATTTGTCAGATTAAAAAAAAATCTTACGAGCGACATAAGATAAAATAAGTTAAACCGTTGGGAAGGTTAGTACGATAGGCGTGCACATTAGGAGAGAGGTGAGAAATTCTCAAGGGAGTGTCGCACTAATATGTTGTTGCATTGGCCAGTAAACATTTTAAATACTTTCTAAACAAATTTTAAATCATTTTTACAATCGGGCTCTAACCCGTTTCTATTTTCTTTTCTCTCTTGTATATATATGTATATATTATAGGTGCCCAGCCACAGGGGCGTCTTGCATAGGATCCTTTGGAAGGGACGCGCTGCAGCTTAGGTGGGAGTTGCAGGCCTCTTGCTTAGATGACCTCATTTCTTGATTTCACTCCTAGCATTTATTTTATCAGTTGGGCATGTGTCACCCTTTCCCATTATTCAGTGGTTTTGTTGGACATTGTGATTTTTTTATTTCCAGTATTTGAATTTTGGGTTTTATTACAGTCAGGATGTTTTCCTTTAAGTTCTAATGTTGGTATTTTTCTCAGTTGGATGTTTAATTAATTGGATTGTCTGTCGTAGTATATTTGTTGGATGATTCTTAAATTATGAATTATGTAAAGTTTTAAAATATTGGTTTTGAATAAAATTTAGAAAGTAATATCTAAAATGGTTTTAACACTTAGCTTAATTATTTAAGGTGTTTAAATTAGAAATTTTATTTTGACGACAGTGATGCTAAGAATGAACCAACTGTTCACCTTGATTTTAATTTTAATAAAGGAGTGATCGGCCGAAATTTAATTAGGCGGGGTGTCACAGGTGGTATCAGAGCATCATGTTCTAATGTCCTTAGGATCTGTACGGCTTATTTCTCTTTCAGCTTAACGTTTTTGTTATAGAGCCCTATTTTAGGATTGTTGTATTCTTACTTTTACGATTACGTCTTTAGCTATTTGAGATTTGATAATAACTGTAAGACTAAAAAATTTCTTCACGTTTCAGATGCCTCTGAGACGTGCACCAAAGGATAGGCGTTCCCAAGCCGAGCAGCCGGCAGCTAGCAGCTCCGGCTCAGGGAACGATGAATGCTAATGAGGTAGCTGCTATTATTGCTCACACGGTGAATGTCGCATTGGCGGTAGTATAGCAGGATCCACCACAGATTCAGGTAGTGGCGCCAGTACCTGCACAGCTTCCATCAGCATGGGAGCGGGTTAGGGATGCCTTTCAGAAGGCGCATCCCCCTGAGTTCTCGGATAGTTCAGATATAATCATCGTCAGCCAATGGAAGAAATATATCCGAAGGCATCTGCGTATGTATGAGGGCACGGACGTGAAGAAACAGTTGTTGGCCTCATTTAAGATAGTGGGGGTCGTTTTGTAGTGGTGGGAATCCACCACCACCTTAGAGGAGAGGGATGCTATTTCAATTCAGTCATTCTGGGAGCGGTTTGATCGCAAGTACTTTCCATCTGCCGTGCAAACCGAGATGAGGCAAAAGTTACTGAACTTGAAGAAGGAAAATTCCACTGTTGTTGAGTATAAAGAGGAGTTCACGAGACTTCTCACTATAGTGCCAGATGAGGCACCCACTGAGAGCAAGAAGATATTGTTGTTTGTAGACAGGTTAGCTTGGAGGATCCGTCAGCACCTTATAGGGAATCTGTCTCTGAGTACCTTCACAAATGTACTCAATGCTCCTTTACTACACTGCCAGGATCACCGCTTCCATCTGCATGGAAGCAAGCGGGCAGGAGCGTCCGGCCAGCAGGGCAGGACAGAGGGTAGTGGCACTAGTGGAGCACCAACATCTCAGGGGCATACTCGTCAGCATGAGCAGAGTTCCCATTAGGGGGACCCTTCCAAGAGATTCTGATCAGGTGATTCCCGGCAGGGATTTAGGCAGGGTCAGCAGGGCCAGCAAGGCCGACACTGCCAGCAGCAGGGTCAGCAACAGGGCCAACAGTGTTTTCATCAGGGCCAACAGGGCCACTGGCGGGGCAGTAATGGCCAATAGGGCCGTGGTCAGCAGGGTCAGAGGGGAGGTAATTTCAGAGGCCGATGTTTTGTATGCGAAAAGCATGGCCATAAGCACCAGGATTGTCCAGAGGGTAATAGGGCCCCACAGCAGCAGGGTGCCCGTAATGAGCCACAGAGGCCACTTTTTCCAGCCGCCCTCCCAGCACCAGCTCAGGTACCAGCCCTACCAGCCATTCCAACCGCTCCAGTACAGCAGGGGCAGCTACAGTACAGACGTGTCTATAACGTCCACCAGGCAGCAGCTCCACAGGCACCACCCGCGATTGAGGGTACGTTTCCTACCCATGGTACTATGGGTCGGGTTTTATTTGATACTAGGGCAATGCACTATTTTATAGCTACCCATTTTGCGAAGGCCTTAGGGTTATTAGCCACAGCAGAGAGCACTGTGACGTGTGTAGACTCACCATTGGGAAATGGATCGCTAATTTTCTTTATATGTCGGGGAGTGGGGGTAGAGATTGGTATCTTGGTATTACCAGCAAACATGTTAGTCTTAGATATGCATGAGCATGATGTTATTATTGGTATGGATTGGCTCGCAGCTTATAGTGCCATGATAGATTGTTTCGGTGGGAGTATTGTCTTTGCTATTCCGGGGTAAGAGATGTTTGTAGTGGCGATGCCTCGCCCAGAGGGAGGCTCGACCGCTCATTTGTATTACATAGAGGAGGATACCTCTAAGGAGGTTGTGATTCCCTTAGACTCGATCCCAGTTGTGCGTGAGTTTTCCGATGTATTTCAGGAAATACCAGGCCTACCCCCCAGTCGAGAGATAGACTTCGTCATAGAATTATTACCGGACACTCGACCTATAGCATGCGCTCTATACCGTATGGCTCTGGCAGAGATTCGAGAGTTACGAGATCATATAGAGCAGCTGTTAGGTCAGGGCTTCATTCGCAGGAGTACCTCACCTTGGGGCGCTCCAATTTTGTTTGTGAAAAAGAGAGATGGTTCACTGAGGCTATGTGTGGACTACCGGGAACTGAACAAGGTCACGATATGGAACAAGTATCCGTTGCCTCGAATCGATGATTTGTTTGACCAGCTGAGGGGAGCAACTTTCTTTTTGAAGATAGATCTGAGTTCGGGGTACCATCAGCTACGTATTATGGAGCACGATGTTTCAAAGACTGCTTTCTTGATGAGATATGGGTCCTATGAGTTCAGAGTGATGCCATTTGGACTCACAAATGCTCCAGCCGTATTCATGGACTTGATGAACTGAGTGTTCAGAGAGTTTTTGGATCATCTTATCATCGTCTTCATAGATGACATTCTGATATATTCACACTCCGAAGAGGAGCATGCCGAGCACTTGAGGCGGGTTCTTCAGACTCTACGAGAGCATCAGCTATATGATAAGTACGAGATGTGCGGGTTCTGGTTACGGAAAGTACAGTTCTTAGGGCATGTTGTTTCTGAACAGGGGATAGCAGTTGACCCGAGTAAAGTGTCAGCGGTGAGGGAGTGGGGGCAACCCACGACACCGACGAAAGTGTGCAGTTTCTTGGGATTAGCCGGATACTACGAGAGATTCATCCGAGGGTTCTCTAAAATAGCGGGTCCATTGATGAACCTGACTCGCAAATGGCTTACATATGTTTGGGATGATGATTACCAATTGGCTTTCGACGAACTGAAAGACAAGCTCACTTCAGCACCGGTCCTTGCTTTACCTAAACCGGGCGTGGAGTACCTGGTTTACACCGATGCTTCTTTATGGGGACTTGGGGGAATACTTCAGTAGGAGGATAAGGCTATAGCTTTTGCCTCCCGCAAGCTTAATCCGCATGAGAAGAATTACCCCACACACGACCTAGAGTTGGCAGCGGTCATTTTTGCATTGAAGATTTGGAGGCACTATTTATTGGGGGAGAAATTTCGCCTGTTCACAGACCACAAGTCACTGCAGTACCTGTTCACTCAGCGAGAGGTGAATATGCGTCAGCGCAGGTGGTTAGAGTTTGTGAAGGACTATCAGTTTGACATACAATACCATCCGGGGAAGGCCAACGTAGTTGCTGATGCATTCAGCCGTAGACCGATAGATGACGTGGCGGACGTTTGAAAAGCAAAGTGGAAAGAGTTGGGTCACCAGGATGCAGTAGCCCATTCCTTCATACCTGTCATGAAAGTGACACCCGAGATTGTTACGAGGGTGATACAGGCACTGACCGCAGACCCATTTTGCCAGGAGCAGATTGTAAGACTTTTAGCTAAGGGTGTCGAGTCATTTTTTATTAGTTATGATGGGGGATTGAGGTTTAATGGGAGATTGGTGGTCCCAGAGGGGGCAGACTTACGTCATGCAGTGATGACCCAGTCTCACGGGTCCCGATTTGTGGTACATCCTGGAGGAGATAAGATATACCAGGATATAAGGCGACAATACTGGTGGAGTGGAATGAAAAAGGACATTGATGAGTTCGTGTCCAAGTGTTCTACCTGCTAACTAGTAAAAATGGACCATCAGAAACCGTCAGGGTTGCTTCAGCCATTGGAAATACCCGCGTGAAAGTGGGAGAGTATTTCCATGGATTTTATCACAGGGTTGCCTACATCACAGCGGGGCCATGATTCCATCTGGGTGATTATGGACCGTTTGACCAAGGTGGCTCATTTTCTGCCGGTGCGAACAAACTATACCACGGATCAGTATGCTCAGCTATTCAATACCGAAATTATCAGATTGCATGGGGTGCCCCTGAATATTGTGTCAGATAGAGACAAAATTTTTGTATCGTGTTTCTGGGAGAGCTTTCAGGAAGTTATGGGTACAGAGTTGAGGTTGAGTTCAGCTTATCACCCACGGACAGATGGACAAACAGAGCGTAATACACATGTGTGTCCTTGATTTTGGAGGAGGTTGGGAGCCACACCTTCCACTGGTGGAGTTCGCTTATAATAACTCTTATCAGTTCACGATTGGCATGGCTCCATTTAAGGCTTTGTTTGGCAGGCCTTGTCGTTCCCCCAAATTATTGGCTAGAGGTGGGGGATAACAAGTTACTCGGACCAGAGGTGATTCAGGAAACCTCCGCTAGGATTGAGATGATCAGGAGTCGCATTCGAGTAGCCCAGGACAGGCAGAAAAGCTACGCTGATGCGAAATGGTTCTTCCGAGAGTTTAATGTGGGGGGCCATGTATTACTACGTGTATCTCCTATGAAAGGAGTGATGAGGATCGGGAAGAAAGGGAAATTGGCCCCGAGGTACGTGGGACCATTTCCCATTATCGAGAGGGTTGGGTCGGTAGCATATAGATTGGGACAACCAGAGCATCTACATCGCATCCACGATGTATTCCACATCTCATCGTTGAGACGATACCTTCGGGATGATATGGCCCACACCCACATCGTGATAGAAGAGATAGACTTACAGCCTGACAGCTCTTACGAGGAGAGACCAGTGGCTATCCTAGACCATAGAGAGAGGAGATTGAGGTCGAAGGTAGTTCCACTTGTATGAGTCCAGGGGGAGCATCATAATGTGGAGGAATCCACCTGGGAGCGCGAGACAGATATGCGCGAGAAATACCCTGATTTATTCTTACCAGGTATGCCTTATTTTCTAAATTTTGGGGAAAAATTCCGTTATTAGGGGGGAAGTATGTAATACCCCGTATTTTTATGCTTTCTAAATTTGGGGATTTATTAAATTTAATGTGTTATTAATTTAATATAAATCCGGAAATTAATTAATGTTAATTACAAATGTGACGAGAGTTAGTAATCATTGGAAACTTGTTGAATATTACTAATGAGTAAAGTAATATAATATTGGTATTATTAAATGTCACGAGTGAATAAAATGACAATTTTGGAAATTTAAGTCGGGGCGCGCCTGTGTCGTGTCAGGACTAAATATTGATTAATAAAAGTGAATAAATTATAAGTCACTTGTATGGTCATTTCGAGTGCGTCAAAGTGTCCGGAAGGGTCGAGATAGTCAAAAATATGTACCTGGGGGTCTAGTTTGGATCTCGGGGCGTTTTTAGGCCTATTTAGCACCCTGGGAGGGCGTTCCGGGTAATTAAATCCACGAAAATTATAAGGTTATATCAGATGCTTAGGGTTGCCTTCTAGGGTTAACACAACCAAAAGCAAGTGACGTCCATTGGAGAAGGAAGGAGAGAGCTTGCCAAGGAATTCTAAGCCCAAAACCCCTCCATTTGCGCCGCCGTCGCCGCCAAACGAGACATCACGTCGCAAGGATCGTAACCACACTGATTCCAACACAAATCAGAGGCCAAAAATTCTCAGGCAAGTATTTATCTTGCTTAATTTCGTTAATGCATCATTCATGTTAGTCCAGGGGTTATTAGGATGAGTTTCATAGAAGAAACCCCATGTTGGAGATAGGAAAATTGCATGTAGTAATGATATAAATGATAATCTGGAAATCCCCCTCCACATGTAGAGGTTGAACCACGGATTTATGATGAATTAGAAGTAGAAATTCTGGTAAAAGGTTGATTAGAAAAAAGTTAAAGAAATTTCTAGGGTTCATAAGATTTATATAAGTTTTGGCCCTTTGATCTATGGTTATTGATGAAAATTCACATGCTTTACGTAGAAGATTGTTAGTTTGGGTTTATAATGTTTGTAGTACAAATATCTAGGAGTTTGGGTGTCAAAAATACGAATTTGGATGATGTTGGATGATAGAACCCGTAACTGTTAATCTGCCGAATTCCCCATACCTGTTTGATCCATCGATCGAACCAGGAGTGTCGATCGATCGACGCATCGATCGATCGAGCCCCTGCCATCGATCGATCGACCCCTCCTAGCAGATTCATAATTCCCCTTTTAAATATCCTAATTCAATTTAAATGTGTAATAATCCTTGGACATCCTTATTAAAAAAATTTGGGAGATAAAGAAGACCAGTAGGACTTATTAAAAATATAAAATCTTTAATGCAAGACGAGATTTACATTTTCGGGGATGTTTACATATCAGGAACAATGGAACTAGGCTTAAAAAGGGGGAGACGAGTAAGGTAGCTACGTTCGTAAATAAATGAGTACTTACTAAAATTACACTTGGGAGGTTAGAAATCCACGAGTGTCACTTAATAAGTTGGGATAATTCCACAAATTAAAGTAAGAAACGAACCGTTATACGTGATAACTAATTAACGAGAAATAAGGATAAATATCATAATTTTGGGTTATGAGATGTACCTAAATTTGATGTGGTAATAGTAGTATATTTATATAACTGTGTTTATGCATATACTATATACGTGAGAAAACCATACCCGCGCTACTTGCTATCCCTGAGGTTACTGCGCTGGGACAGTCTTATCTCGATGGGACCTTTATGGGGGATATTGACTCGTACCCTAGAAGATAGAAATCCTTAGGTATAGGCTATCGAATCGATAGTTCAGACGGTCCTAAGAGACGTGAGGGCATGTACTGACCTCTTAGAGACTTGGAATCTATGCTTCGCCTCAATGTTGTTTGTGTTTGTATTAATACAGTTCGAGAGGGATTTCAAACTTGTATTTCCCTTAGTACGAGTGATACGGGGACCGGATAGCAGAGTATGCCCGCACAATAATTATTATCTGGGGTGCCATTAGAATATATATATATTCAATTCTGGAACTAGGGAACTACCTACTGTGTTTATGATAAGTAAGTTATGAATAATTATTTCAACTTGGGAATAAGTTTTTGAAAAGTATAATATATTGCGGAGAAACTTTATTAGTAAATAAGGTTAAATTAAAACTATGTAGTTAAATGAAATGAACCCCTTAAACAGTTGAATTTGTCAGATTAAAAAAAATCTTACGAGCGACATAAGATAAAATAAGTTAAACCGTTGGGAAGGTTAGTACGATAGGCGTGCACATTAGGATAGAGGTGAGAAATTCTCAAGGGAGTGGCGCACTAATATGTTGTTGCATTGGCCAGTAAACATTTTAAATACTTGCTAAACAAATTTTAAATCGTTTTTACAATCGAACTCTGACCCGTTTATATTTTCTTTTCTCTCTTGTATATACATGTGTATATTACAGGTGCCCAGCCATAGGGGCATCTTGCATAGGATCCTTTGGAAGGAACGCGCTACAGCTTAGGTGGGAGTTGCAGGCCTCTTGCTTAGACGACCTCATTTCTTGATTTCACTCCTAGCATTTATTTTATCAGTTGGGCATGTGCGCCCTTTCCCATTATTCACTGGTTTTATTGGACATTGTGATTTTTTTTCCAGTATTTGCACTTTAGGTTTTGTTAGTGTCAGGATGTTTTCCTTTAAGTTATAATGTTGATACTTTTCTCAGTTGGATATTTAATTAATTGGATTGTCTGTCCTAGTATATTTGTTGGATGATTCTTAAATTATGAATTATGTAAAGTTTTAAAATATTGGTTTTGAATAAAATTTGAAAGTAATATCTAAAATGGTTTTGACACTTAGCTTAATTATTTAGGGTGTTTAAATTGGGAATTTTATTTTGACGACAGTAATGCTAAGAATGAACCAACTGTTCACCTTCATTTTAATTTAATAAAGGAGTGATCGCCCGGTATTTAATTAGGCGGGGTGTCACATAGTCATTAAGTGTGCAGGGTGAATTGTCCCGTAGCGATTCATTTTTAGGGCTCACAGACCCATTGACATTAATAATAGAGTGTTCCCTTTGACTCACACACACGTCATTTGAATTATTATCAGCATTCTCAAGCAATAAGGCAGATAAACCAGTAGGTATAGTATCAGTTACCATATCATGATCAGATTCCTCATCATCAGTGTAGATTATCTTAGCAAAAAAGGACATACATGGGTCAAAAATGTTAGATGACTCAGGTTCATCATTTTCAGATTCACTAGAGTCATCCCAAGTCTTGCATAGATGAGCCCTATTATGTTTGTGAATTTTGTCTAAGTTAACTCGACAATCACTAGCCATGTGTCCTAACTTTTCACATCTATAACATTAAACATTTTTAAGGTCTCTCTCAGGTCTCTTGTGATTATCAGTCTGGTCTTTATCTTGTCTTCTCTCATGAGGCCTATTTTTTGAATGGTTTGGATAAGTAGGTTTGCCTTGCCTTTTTCCTATTTTATTTCGAAAGTTCACAATTTTCTTAAATTGTTTAGACATTAAGGCAAGTTGATTATCCAAAATATCTAAATTAAAGTCCTCATCAGAGTCTAAGTCCATGTGAGGTATACTAAGTTCAGGTGTGGTCAACTTAGATGAAAAAACAATATTGGAATCAGTAGTCTCTTTTGGGAATGGGCTAATTATTTCTTAAATTCTAATTCTATTTCCAAAATTCTCAATTTGCTACTGAGGATTTCAAATGTGAGATTTTGATCATTCATTTCCACAATTGCATATCTCTTATTCTCAAATTTATGTGGAAGTGATCTTAGTATTTTAGAGACAATTTCCTTTCTATTATATACAATCCCATTGGCATGCAATTTGGTCACAATGTTTGTCAATCTAATATAGAACTCATCAAATGACTCAGTCTCGGTCAAGATTAAGGAGTTGTACTGCTAAATTAACATTATTTGTGTTTTAACAGCTTTAACTCTGGTGTCACCCTCATGTGTAGTCACTAGGGTGTCCCATGCTTCTTTAGAGGTAGTACATAATGATATCCTCTTAAATTCGTGCTCATTGATAGACATGAATATGACATTTTTGCCTTTGTTATTGTTAAGGGAAGTTTGTTTCACTTCTTTGGTGAATTCAATTTATAACTTTCTAATCCTCACAGTACTTCCTTCATCTGCTGGTTTAGTAGGAAAAGTATAACCATTTTCAATACCATCCTAGACACCATCTCCTAAAGTCCCTTAGATGAAAGTAACCATCCTTACTTTCCAGTAAGGAAAATTGGTTCCATTAAAAAGAGGTGGTCTAGACACGTTACCTAGTCTCTCAAATTTCTTGTCCATAATTTGTTTTGAGAAAACAATTTCAGAAACTCAAGATCTAAAGAATTTTGAAGAACCAAAGGTCTGATACCAATTGAAAAAGTACCATTTAAGTCGTTTAATACAAGATTAAACTATCTAAATGGGTCTGAACAATTTGTTGAAGAAACTCTTTTCTTAAAACAAATTTCTTGACACAAGATGTGTAAAATAGTATGAACGGGTTATTTAAGATATAGGTTTACCAGTTTTGAAAAATAAAACTTATAAAGAAATCAAATCAACACAGCCTCAAGAAAGGGATGAGAGGAAGAGGAAGTATACAAGAACAATTTTAATGAGGTAAAACCCGACCCAATTGGGGAAACATCCACTAAGGTCTCTACACCTAAAAATTAAATATCTACTAAAATAGAGTAATAGGTTACAAACTATATAACAATAAAGACACACAATTAAGCCTAAACTAAGTTTAGAAATTATTCCAACTCCTCTGGCATTTTCTGACTTCTCCCATGGCTCTGATGTTGTTGATGTTCTCTCAGTTTTGTAACTCCACTGCTTTTAGCTTTATGTCGAATCAAACGTTCTTAATCTCTCTAGCAACACTATTTAGTGTTGTAGTGTGAAAGTGTGAGTGGTGATGTGATCTAAATCACATGCATGCAACCCACACACACTTATGACAGACCAAATGATTATCAAATTACAAACATATTCTAAAATGCAATGAAGATTTCTAAAATCATTTTGCTCGAAACTCAAGACTTTGGATCTTTCAAATTATCTACAGATCAAAGGGGAATCTTTCTATACAAACGATCCAAGATCCTAAATACTTTCTTTGTTCGAAAATATTCACAAATATTTCAAAAAAAAGTGAAATGGTTGAAAGTGTAAATCCCCAATCAAGATCTTAAATAGATCTAAGTCTGAGTACTCTCAAAAACTGAAATCATAAATGATTTTGTTGGTTTAGGATTTGAACAAAACATAACAGTCTAAAACAACAAACAAACATGAGATTTCTCGAAAGAAGAAATCAAAACCAGTAAGATGAACGTGAAGTGTATCACAGACTCACAAATCTCCGATTTCTATGAAAGAAAATTAGATTTGGAAAAGGTGACTGGTTGGACAAGAGATTAAGAACAAGAGAGGATGGTTTTCTCAAATCTATAACTAACTCAACTCTCAAAACTATTTTCTGGTGAGATTTGGCCGGAGTTAAGTTAGGGTTTGTATTTTCTCTCTCTTTTTCTTTTCTCTGTGTCTCTCTCTCTCTCTTCTCTGTTATCTCTTTTTTCTCTCAAAAATGAGGTGAGCTTAAAGTTAGAATTGAAAGGACGAAGTCTCCTTTTATAGAGGGAAGATAAGTCTCTGGAAGATCTCAGGAAAATGAACGAATATGATTTGATCGAAGGAAATCTAATGGCTACCAATGCACCACGATTATAAAAGCTCTGATTGGATTAAATGAAACACAAGGATCAGGTAAGAACGCATGCAGGTCATAGATTAAAACGATCTAAGTGTTCTCAATCACTCTTAGGAATGTGAGTTCAAAGAAAGACAGATCCAACCATCACAGGTGCAACACGTGTAAGACTGACATGACGCATAAAACGCGTATTTTTATTTTAACAGAAATATAAATTTTACCAACAATGTTATCTAGCGCTTTCGGTTTCTACCTAAGCCAAGTTTTAACAGTTTTTATTAATTACAAAACAGCCCACAACATTTGTAAAAGCCAATTTTTAAATTTCTAAAAATTGTTTAAAAAATCTTAGAAATTATTTATAATATCCCAAAAATTGTGGAAAAATTATTTTAATGGGATTCAACTCACACACACACACATATTATGAACAATTCAACACATGAATGCAATCTTAGGTGAGGTGTTGGTGTTCTAACTTTAGGAACAATTTGAGGAATTCAAAATGAAGAGTCTGAAGACTTTTTGGTTAAACTAGGATATGACTCAATTTTTCATTATTTTCAAACTAGATGAGCACTTATATAATATAGACTCAAGTGAGTCAAAGATATAGGGTGATTCAAAGAAGACCTAGATCGTCTCCTCGGCTTAGGATCACACATAGGCTCGGTTGCTCAGCCTAGCCAATTTACGTATTTTTTTCTATTTTCCCCTCGTAATTTGGGACTTAATTTCATCCTTTAAGTCCAAGCACTTATCTGTTATATGGGCGAGTTCTTTAGGGAAATTACACCAGTTACTTTTTTCTCTCTCTCTCTAGTAGGAATTTTAAATTTCTTCAGTCGTATGAGATTCTCAGTTCCTCGGATCTCATAGAGGATGTGATGTACCCCGACATTAAGGAGTGTGTATTCATCAACCTTATTTTCTCGATAAAGTTTTGGCATCTTAGATTTTTCTTTCCTATCTGATCTTCTCGCAACATTGGACTTTGTACAACCAGATTATTTTCATAGCTTTTGCCTCCTCAGCATTCATGATCTTTCTAACCTTAGTTGGGAGTTCGTCCATGGTGTTAGGAGGTTCTTTTGACTAGGGCCGATACAGTATCTTGAGAAATAAACCACTCATAATTGCAGTGATTGTTATTTTTTCATAATAATTAATTAGCTCTAATTTTTTAATGTTGAACCGAATGATATAATATCTCTTCATTTCTTCTTCTTTTTGCTAGCACTTAACAAATGAGGGAGCCTCTTTATGAGCTTCGTGCCGAAGTAGAAATTACTAATGAATAGGTTGGGCAACTTCTTAAAACTAGTTATTTGCCTCTTAGGACTCCATTGTACCATATGTGGGCTGATCCATTCAGTGTAATGAAAAGCACCATCCATCTCATCTCATTTGGAATAGAATGTACATATAAGGCAGCCTTATACTTCCCTATATGGTGAATCGGGTCGGTCCTCCCGTTAAAACTTGACGATATCACTGGCGTATTGTACTTCGTCAAGTTTAGGTAACAAATTACCAATGTTATTAAAGGAGATCCTTGTACATAACCCCTCTATAAAGGGTTCTTAGTCTTGATCGCCAAAATGGTCTTCCAAATGCTAAATGAACCTTTTCCATGATTGTTCCTTATCTTTCTTCTCTGCCTTGACTAACTTCTTGGCTCATCACTACCTTTTGTACAAACTATCATCCCTCTTAGAATTTTGCTTGGACCTGTATAGGCCTCTCACATTGTGACTGGATCGAGCCGAGCATGTAACCTTCCTAGTATTTTATCCCCAAGATTCCTCCATTTACTCTCTACACGGGTGCCCTATAGAAACTCTTGGTCCCAATTGATAAAAGGTATAACCCTTTTGTGAACATCTCTAGAATACTGGATCATCATTAAAAAATTTTAATTAGACTTTCGAGGTTATCCCTGTCCTATAATACTGATTATCCCTATCGAACTCAGCTATTCTCCCAAACCTTCTCCCTTCACCATCTGAACCCAGATTCAGGCTTCTGGGGTTCTCTAAACATTATCTATGGTGTACCTACCTCATGTCCCTGTATGGGGCTAGTGATGACATTTCTCTCCTTTGATTCTATTTTTACCCAACAACAGGAGTTAGAGGATTCAATAATGGTTGGATTTGCCTAACCATGATACTCTGAGTTAGTTAGTTAGTTAGTTAGTTCATGTTTTCCTACATGGACTCTTGGCTTTTAGGCAAGCTCTATAGTTACCTTGAAAATTACCCAATCTAACTACTGAGGAGAGGGGCAATCCTTCTCTAACCCTATTACTCTCAGGATTTTCATACATTCTCAACATATTTAAAATTGAAAACTAGATCATTGTGATATAAAATAAATCGATTACTAGGGAATGATTATTTAAAGAAAAATACAAAGATATAAATGGAGATCTAATGAATTATTAAGAAACAAATTGAAACTGCCATTGAAACATCTCTAACCCTTCGAAAGCAAGTTGAATCGATTCACACTTCATTGTTTTACTTAAATCGAGTATCCTTGAGCCCTAGAAATCGAAAATGGTGGGAAACAACATGGCAATCTTCTACCCACGGACAACGCCAATTTATCATCACTAGAAAATGGTATACAGTTTATTTAGCTAAATATAATAATTACCGGTATATAAAAAAATAAGAAATAGAGATACTAATCATAAGAATAAAATAGAGAAAAAAAAACAAATTTATATGGTTCGGCCCAACTTGGTTCCTATGTCCATAGGTTCTGGTGATTCTATAGAAAACTAGGAAATGCCATTATTGCTCTCATGTTCTCTCTGAAAATGGATAGCATAGCAGTGCAATAAAGTCTCATCAAATGCTCACATTTAGTGAGTGTGTGCTTAGAGTAGAAAGAAAATAGTAGGACATGTGGCTCACATTTATATGTGAGGTGAGTACACATTTTAAAATCATATTGAGAGAATAATCATAAGTTAGTTATTATCACATAGGGGGAAAATATTTTCATATCTTCTCCACATCCACGTGTATTTAAGTTACTAACTAAGAAACCTTATACACCCTAGGGTTTGAAGAGAAAATACCACCAAATTTTAATTTTCATAATTTTTATATTGACTTTCACCAATTAGGAAAAAACATAAGTGTGGTGTAAAACAATTTGCCAAATCTAATCTTGACCCAACCATGCATCTAGGTAAGTATAAGAAAGAGTAAATTACATCAACCATAACACAACAATGTTTGAGGAAATCACACATTAGGAAAAACCTCAAACGATCCAGTCATACAATTCCACTATCATATAGGTTTAGTTACAAGGACAAATTATATTTAATTTTAAAATTGATTCCTTCAAGACTTAATGCGTTTTTTCATCCCCTGTTAACTTCTTTACAGCCACTACTGGACGCCTTCCAACATTCACACAATGCAGGCGCATTCCCACATCTCGATATCCTACTGATCTTACTTGTCTCATGGCCACTCCAGCCACCGTTCAATACAAACACAGTATCCATCGTTTGAAATGCTCATAGTATAAAGAGCATACTAGTACGGTGCAAACCAGAACAGACCTCAAACAAACATATAAATGTAGGATTCTTGAATATCAAACTTGGGTGTAAATTAGGGTTTTGGTTTGGAAGACATTTTATTATAACAAACTCATAAACTTAGAGAGTTTTTTAAATAAGTTTGGGAACTTAAAAATCTTGAAAAAATTTCTCATAAATCTATTGCTCCGTACTCCTATTTATAAGACTTTTCCCGAAAAGGAGATAAGGATCCAAAGCAGTTCGAAAAAAATCAAATTCTTCAAAACTTTACGGGTTTGTTCGAATGAAATTTTAACTCATTCAAACGAAGCCTAGTATCTTTTTTGAACACCATTGAAATGATATTCCCAATGAGATTCCAGCGAAGGGTATAAAACATCTTATTCGAAGTTTTGTTTGAATTGGATCTAAGAGGTACTATATATCATTCGAATGACTTACCAATTTCATGCAAATGAGGTCACGAAAAATTATCTTTCTTCCAAAAATATTAAAAGGAATAAAATCGTTTTAAAATAATTAAAAATAATTTTATAAACTCCTAACATCCAAAACAAAATCTAAGGATCAAACATAAATTTTATCCTATGGATCTCACAAATGTACTCCTATTCATACATTTGTGAGATCCATAGGATAATGAAGATGAAACTCAGCTAGAAACATGATGTATACTTTATCTTATGCCGTTACAATCATTAATAACACGTCACTATCTTGAAGGACAAACAACTCAAGTCCTAACCTATAACTCAAATAAGTTTTACTCTATTCATAAATTTTCCATTACTAATCTCCCCATTTGGCTATTCCATGAGAAAACTCAAAAAAAAAAAAACTATACCATCAAGCTCACTAAGACTCAATTTCAAACCCCAAAAGGAAAGAAGTTACAAATGATTGATTGACACAAGATGAGTATCTTTGCTCTTATGTAAACCTTAGTTGCATTTTTCGAACCTGCACACTTAAGAAAGGACTCCATATGAAAAACCCTCCCCATTTGTCTAACTATCTCTACCTAAGAAAGGACATATCTCCCCCTAAGTTAAAGAGCTCCCCCATGCGAAAAGAGTTAGATACCATTTCTCCCCCTTTTATTCAGGAATTTATAAAGAATAAGGTGCACAATAACAAAATATTTCTCCCCAAGAAAACTGAATCTCCTCCTAAGTGAATCATGGATAATCATAAAGGAAAAATAAATATATTATGTTGTGATGTAAATCAAGCATTCAATGCCAAACAGTTTGGCAACACGAGAACGAATAATCCAAACTAGGAGCAAATAATATTAACTATTATGCAAGCATTTAAGTATAAGATACGAAGATGATCATAACACATACCAATATAAATCAAAGATTAACCATACGAAAAATATGGATTAATTAAAAATGAAAAGACTCAAAACACAAAACATACCATATGTATAACCACACATATACCAGTCAAGCACAACTATATATAGGCATAAATGATCACAAAAGACTCAAGCACATAAGCTTTACACACTCGCATAGTATTGATGTGTCTAAACATGGTGGTACAAAGTAAAGGGGTGTGAACTAGAAATAAGAAAAAAAGACTCAATCACTCAAATATGTCCAGGTAGATCTATTTGACCACAATAATGTATCAACATTCGATTTATCCTCACATGTCGAATAAAAAAAATAAAAAGGACAAATAAACACAATGCACACTTGCCTAGAAATTTTGATGATTCTCGAATCAATAGCGTCAAAAAATTAAGCTTAATTAGGAATGATTTTGCAAACCCATTGATCTTAAACTAAACACCCTCAAAATTTTATATCATTTTTCCTATTGTTTTCTTTTAAAGATATACAATTTTTGAAGCATCAATGTATATAATTTGGCCTTGCAATTTTTCTGTTTTTATTTCCTCTCATTATTTTAGGCTCTTACCAATTATGGCCTTTCATACAAAGGATATTTCTCCTTCTGTAACCCTTTCCAACGTATGAACAAATTTTCAATAAAACATCAAACTCATGGGCAATGGTTTTTACATACACAACTCCCCCATAGTCAAAGAAATTTATGTATATGACAAGATTGTTGGGATAACACCTCACTTAGCTCATGTGACATATGAGGTAAAAGAGTTTGTGTAAAGTTTGTGTAGAGGCATATACAAAGTGAATCCATTATGCAAATGAATTTCAAACTACTTCATGTAAACATGATAAAGAACAATTCAAGGATTGAGAATTGAAATCAAATGTTCTAGTCACATGGATACATGGAAGGAATGAGATTCAAATATATAAACATGCTAAACAATATGTGTAAAACTAAACGACACATAAATAAAAAAATATTTTTCCAAGTGACTCAAAAAAAAAATTCTTTATATTTTTTCTTATTAAGAACCAACAAATTGAGAATCAAAACACAAAAAATAAACATCATACAACTATCAATAATATATAACATGAAGCATAACAGCTAGCCTATGGAAACATGCAAGTGATGACTCATAAGATATAGCACGGGATGAATCGTGTGGAAGCATGCGAGAATCAATAAGTCTACTATTAAGTTCCTCCAAATCTGATCTCCTAGCCCACATAGGTGTAATGTGACAATCTAAGGTTTAGGGAACCCTGTTGAAACTAATATTAAACTTCATGTTATTATTTCTAAGATCATGACAAAAACACCCAAGGTGACATTTCCTAACACAATGTGTGCAAGTGTAGACACAAGAAATGTTACCTTTGGGTTGACCTTTGCTAACTCCCCTAGCAATGGTTGACTCTTTAAAAACTTTTATCTTGACTTTAGCAATGGAAGCATTTATAATATCGAAGCCAATCCCATAAATGTCATTTTTTATTCAAATGGTGCCTAACATTTTATCCAAATTTTTCAACCAAGATTCAAAATCAAATTTGATATTACTCGAGTCTACTAATTTATCTTTCAATTCCACAATCTTAGACTCGTGAAAATGCCTAAACTCTTCAAACTCAAGAATCTCCTCTTTCAGAACCTCCATCAAACCATGAAGTTTATCTCTCTCGCCCTCATCATACTTGAGCTTCTTTTTAAGAGTCCGCTTACGTTCCATAAGATCCTCAATCAATTTAACATCATAATTTTCTATGGCATGTTCTTTTATCTTAGCTTCTAAATGCAAGTAGGCCCTTTTTAACTTCAATGAATCAGCGAATAACTCTCGAAAGGTCACACGAAGCTCATTATCCTCCTTCATATCCTCTTCTTCTCCATCACTCCTCTCTTGACTAGCTTGGGACCCTAAAGGTCAAACCTCTAAATCATCATGCTCAAGATTATCTTTAATGGGGGAAGACACTTCATTTAATCCCACATGACAATCTATGAGCGCGGTGTAGTTGCGACCAATGGGGGAAGTAAGTTCCTCTTTCGACTCACTATCACTAAGCGTGGTATTATATACCTTCGATTTATTTCTGTCATTCCTTAGTCTAGTGGGACACTCATGAGAATGATGCCCTGATGCTTAGCTTTCAAAGCACTTGTCCTGATCATCAACCTTCTTAGGACCATCCATATTCTTCCTATCATGGTCATTAAAGTTCTTAGGGATTTTTTAAAAATCTTCTCATCTCTAACCTTAAGAAACTTATGTAACTTCTTAGCCAACTTAGCAATCTCTTAATCATAAGCTCATCATCACTATCAGAATCCGGCACATCCTCTTTTCAGGCTTTCATGGCAATACCCTTCTATTTTTTTAGAGGACACGTGTTCATCTCATAGGTTTAGAGGTCACCTAAAAGTTCTTGGACTCTTATAGTGTCAATACCGCCTAGGGAATCTAGGACAATGACTTTGTCATTAAATCTTCCAAGTAACATCATTAAGATTTTATGCACCCTTCTAGATATGGGGATAGGCTCTCCTAAGTTGAACGAGAAATTGACAATATTCGATAACTGAGCATAAAACTCATCAAAAGACTCATTCTTTAACATTTTAATTGTCTTAAACTAAGTATTAAGATTTTGTAACTTGGAAACCATAACAATATTTGTTTCCTCGTGCATGGATCGTAAAATATCCTAATCATCCTTCATCATCTCCCAAGTCATAATGCATTTAAACTCTTCAGTGGTCACAGCATAAAAAATAGTGTTCACGCCCTTGAAATTGAAAGTTGAGGCATTATTTTAGTACCTCTCAAAGAGGCATACACTTTAGGAGAACCACCTTTAGTAGGACGAGTCCATCCATACTCAGTTGAGTTCCAAACATTCTCGTCCATCGATTTAAGAAAAAATTGTATTCGCACCTTCCAATAGGGACAGTTTGAGCCATCAAAAAATGGAGGTCACCCTATGGTTTAAATTCAATCTAAACTCTAAGCACGTAAAAAATAGGGATCTAACATAGAAAACTAGTGTAACCCACTCTAATACCAATTTGAGAAAGCTAATGTGCGCTAAGAGCTATAGAGAAAACACCACCAAATCTTAATTTCACAATCTTTATATTAACTTGAACCAATTTTAAAAAAAACATAAGCGTGGTGTAAAACGATTTACCAATTTTAATTTTGACCTAATCATGTGTAATACCCCGTAATTTTAATGACTTTTAAAATGAGTTAAATTTAAAGTTAATGGGATTAATTGGAATTAATTATAAATTAATTAATTGGGATTAATCCGGATTTTATATTACTTGTGGATATTGAAATATATGATTCTGAATATTACTTAGTGATATTTAAGTAATATATGAATATGATGTTATTTATATTGCCGTAAGTTACTAATACGGTAATTATGAAACTTTAGGTGCGACGCTGTATGAGACGTGTCAGGACTAATTTAAATAAATAAAAAGGAAACATTATTTTATATCAACCTTATGGTCATTTTGAGTGCGCCGTTGCATTCGGAAGGGTTGAAATAGTCAGAAAAGTCTATTCGGGTGTTGGGTTTGGGTCTCGGGTCAAATAGGAGATGAAAGGACACCCCTAAAGGGCATTTTAGCCATTTTATTTGGGAGATGAATAGTAATTTCGACATTTGTCTTATTTTAAAGGTGATGGATTAGAGGAAGGTAGATTTATTTCATTTTATCACAAAACACTTGAGAGGTATTAGTGTGAGATAAAGTGAAGAGTTTCTTGGGAGGAGCAGAGGTTGCTTAGGAAGGAGGAAAGACTTTAGGGGCAAGCCAGAGGGAATTAACCACCTTCTACCACCAGCACCACCATCGAAAAGTCATCGAAAAATAATTAAAGGATTCTAAACCATCATCACCTTCAGACCTACATAATTAAGTCAAGTATAATTCTTGCTTTATTTTATTGCTTAAAATATCCATGCTAGATAGGTTAAGTGTGACAACCCGAATTAAATTATGATTAATTATGCTTAAATCATGCCTAGCTTATGTGATATGATTAGTGTGTTATTAATATATGTGATGTTAATTTATTATGTTTAGTCTAATCCTACCTTCAAAAAGCATGAAATGTCGAATTAGTTACAAATACAAAATTTTAAAGGTTTCGGTAGGAATGTTCATGTTTAAGGCTAGTTTTTACCTTTATGACATAACAATTGACTTGAGGTATATAGTTGTAGACAAGTGAGTTATGGTTGTAACACAACAAACAATGTGTGAAACGGAGGTTCGAGTGAGAAGTTATACCAAAATTACGAAACAAGGGCAAAATAGTCCATCCGTTAAGTAGTATTTTGTCTTATTATGGCAGCAAATGTTTTATTCTCATTGGTTGGGAAGGGTGGTGGATTTGGACGACCTTAAACCCTTAGAATTGACTCTTTATTAATCCAAAATGCAGCCATGAGAGATTTTAAGCTTAAGGAAAGAGAAGTAGGATGTTAGGAAGAAAAAGTGAGGAGAAAATTAAAGAAAATTCATAGAAAATTACGTAAAAGCCCCGAAGGTAATTCTAACTGAAAATCTTATTGTTTTTCTTATATTTATGTTTTAGATGATAGAAACCATCATTTTTTTACTAAAATTTCAGCCCTTGATATATATGTTTGGTTAGATGAAAGTTTAAGTTAAGTTTAATGTATAAAACCCTAAAATTGCTTTGTTTAGAAACTTTGTTTATTCAAACTTTCATATATTTTTGTATACTTACTGGAATTGATTGATTCCAATTGGAGATTAACCTGGACTCATATATGTATGACATATCCTAACATCATGTGAAAATACCAAGAAATGAGTCTTTGGTGAGAGTTTGAAATTCGGGTATGAAATCTGCCCTAAGGGTGAAAATATGCCCGCCATGTGTTCGGTGTTTTGCTTGACATAGCAAACGAACCTTAAAAATTATGAAACTTTAATTTTATATTTTCTTAATATGTTTACTGATGTTGGGTGAAATATTATATAAATTGATTATGTAGAAAAATTATGGAAATTCGTGGAAGTTGAATGAACGATAAGAGGGCCTATAGGGTATATTTGCCATGTGGTACAGAAATGAGCATATCTTGCTCCACGAGACCTAAAATGATGTACTGTCTTTTGTATTGGAATACTAATATGACAAGGATTGAATTTCCAAGAATAAATGAATTTATATTTGGTCTATGATTTGGATATGTTAAATATACTAGCATGAATTTTGATGGGACTTCACTTGTGATAAATGATTTGAATGGAATCATGTGATACTTATGGATTGAATTATGTTTAAATCGTTCTTTGGATTATTGATATTATTATGATGATACTAATATTTTAAGAATGATAGGAAGGGAAGAAGAGCTGATTGAACAAGTACTGGATAAAGGCAAGGGCAAAGCCAGTTAAACTGCCAAGGTGAGTGTACTTATGATTTGTTTCATATATAAATATGAATATAGCTCTAAGAGCGGATTTGTTTGAATACTTCGGTATTCAGGATTTGTTTGGATATTAAAATATCCAGGATTGGTTAGGTCTTATGATCCAGGATTGGAATTGGACAAAGATCCAATGATTTTTTGGAACTTATGTTCCAGGATTTGTTATTGCCAATGGGCAGAATTATTTGGAACTTATGTTCCAGGATTTGTTATTGCCAATGGGCAGAATTATTTGGAACTTATGTTCCAGGATTTGTCATTGCCAATGGGAAGAATTATTTGGAACTTATGTTCCAGGATTTGTTATTGCCAATGGGCATAATTATTTGGCACTTGTGTTCCAGGATTTGTTAATGCCAATGGGCAGAATTATTTGGATCTTAAGATCCAGGATTTGTTATTGCCAATGGGCAGGATTGTTCGGATTTTATATCCACATATTCTATGTAGAATTGTTATTACATTGTAGGGAAGGAGTACCTCACTAAGCTTAATGCTTACAGTTTATATTTTAACAATTTCAGGTTTGTATGCTGCCAACTAGAATACCATATGACCGGTAACTTCGAGAGTTGCACCGTTCGAAAGAGCCGGGGTTTAAATATGGGGATTTTATCATTGTCACACTGAAGATTTTAATCTACTCACACATTGTACATTTTGCGTTAGTATGGATTGAGTTGATGATTGTGAAATTTTATCATAATTAATCATAGTATTGTATGTCCGCTTAATTATGACGCTGATATTGATTTCGTTATGGCACAAGAATAATATTATGTTGATTATGCACATTATGTAGTAAAATACGGATAGATGAATTATATTTCCAATGGGCTCAAGATTATGATTTAATTATTCTAATAATGAATGATTAGTATGGATATTGGGTTTGGGGTGTGACAATTAGTGGTATCAGAGCGTGGTTATTAATTCTGGACGTGTGTGACGGTTAGATGGCAGTATTGAGTTGATTTGATATTTATGAATTGTTTATGTACTAACCAATAGTTTAGTAGTATAAACTATTTATACTGGTTGTTAGAACTTTGTTGTATTCCAGATAATTCCAGACGAAACCTGGGGATGGACAACATCGAGAAGAGGGACTAGCTTCTCATATAGACAATACTGAAGAAGAGCAGAGTGTTGCTGGAAGGGCCAGAGAGAATGAACAACCTACAGAGATTCAGATGATGGTGCAGGCAATGATGAGGATGGAAGATCAACAAGAAAGAAATATGGCGCAAATGGCAGAACAACAGGCTAGATATCTAGAATCAAAGACCGTGGCCAGGATTGAGAGAGAGGCAAGGAAGGAAATGAAAGATTCCATGCATGAGAAGTTTTTAAAGTTGAATCCTCCAGAATATTCAGGGTCAGTTGAACCTACAGAGGCTGAGATGTGGGTCAGAGATCTAGAAACTATCTTTGCAGTTATGAAGGTTCCGGATAACCAGAAAGTGAATCTAGCCGTGTTTAAGCTCAAAGGGGAGGCGAAATATTGGTGGGAAGCTAGCAACCATTTGGTGCCCAGGATGGAAGGTACTGACGTTATTACTTGGGCTGAATTTATTAAATCTTTGTATGTTAAATATTTCCCTAAGGTTTATAGGAGGGAGAAGCTGAGGGAGTTTATAAATTTGACCCAAGGGAAAATGTCTGTAAGGGAGTATGATGCTAAATTTACTGCTTTGTCTAGATTTGCTACTAAGTATGTGCAGGATGAAGGAGATAAATATAGTAAGTTCCAAGATGGACTGATTTGGCCTATTCAAAATAGAGTGTCCACTTATGAGTTAGAAGATTATGCTTCTCTGGTAAACAAAGCCACGATAGAAGAAAGGCAAATGAACCAAGGTGTTACGAGCCGAGAGAGTTTTAAGAAAAGCAGATTCGACGCATCTCAGTCTAAAGGAGGTGAGGGTGGAAGTGTTAAGGTGGAACCTCATAAATTTCAGAGAGGTGATGGATATAGTGGTAGAGGCCAAGGGAGATCTGGCAGAGATACTAGGGGTGGGTAATCATCTAATCTGGTTAGGAAGTCAGGAAAGGGTGAGGCACCGACAAGAATTGTTACATGTTTCTTTTGTAAAAAGGAGGGGCATTATAAATCCGAGTGTCCTAAGCTTAAAGGAGTGGAATGCTACCATTGTCATCAAGTGGGGCATGTTAGGAAGAATTGTCCGCAGTTGGCAGAGACTACAGCAGCACCTAGCGAAGCAGCAAGTAGAGTGTTATCTCCAGGCAGTGCAGTGAAAAGTATGGGCAGAGGACAAGCCAGTGGTTCCAAGTCAGGTGGACGAGTCTTTACGATGAAAGAGGCTTATATTACCCCGGATGTGGTGACAGGTACACTTTCTGTTACTGATAGAAGTGCTTATGTTTTAATTGATCTTGGTTCCACCCATTCTTTTGTGTCCTATGCTTTTGCCATATACCTGAATAGACCGTGTACTCGTTTAGATGTGGGGTTGGGTATTTATATGCCTATGGGGGATATGGTTGTAGCTGAATATGTTTTTCATGATTGTGTTTTAACTGTGGGGTCTAGAGATACAGTTATAGATCTACTTCCGTTGGATATTTTTGATTTTGATATAATTCTGGGAATGGATTGGTTATCTAAATATCATGCATCTATGGATTATTTCTGTAAGGAAGTTGGTTTTAATATGCCTGGTGAGCCTGAATTTAAATTTTTGGGGGAAAGGAAAATTGTTCCCAGTTGCATCATTTCTTCTATTCAGACGAGGAAATTATTGAGTAAGGGTTGTGAGGGTTTTATTGCATATGTTCTTGACACTACGAAGGGGTCTTTACAATTAGTCGATGTTCCTATTGTACGGGATTTTCCTGAAGTGTTTCCTAGTGAGTTGCCAGGGTTACCTCCAGAAAGAGAAGTTGAATTTAGTATCGAATTAGCACCGGGGACAATCCCTATTTCTATGGCACCGTATAGAATGGCACCTGCTGAGTTGAAAGAACTCAAGATTCAGTTGCAAGATTTACTTGATAGGGGGTTCATACAGCCTAGTGTATCTCCATGGGGTGTGCCAGTTTTATTTGTGAAGAAGAAAGATGGTACCATGCGTTTGTGTATTGATTATAGGCAACTGAATAAAGCTACAATTAAGAACAAATACCCTTTACCTCGTATAGATGATTTGTTTGATCAGTTACAGGGTGCTAAAGTGTTTTCAAAAATAGACTTACGATCGGGTTATCATCAGTTTAGGGTCAAGGAGAGTGATATTTCTAAAACTGCTTTTTGTACTCGGTATTGTCATTTTTAATTTCTGGTGATGCCTTTTGGGGTGACTAATGCTCCAGCTGTATTTATGGATCTTATGAACCGGGTACTTCATCCTTTTGTTGATTCATTTGTGATAGTTTTTATTGATGATATTCTGATTTATTCATGTGATATGGTTGAACATGAAAAGCATCTCACAACTATTTTGAATCTGTTGAAAGATAAGAAGTTGTATGCCAAGTTTAGCAAGTGTGAATTTTGGCTATCACAAGTTGCATTTTTAGGCCATGTTGTTTCGGGAGATGGTATATGTGTTGATCCTAAAAAGGTAGAGGTTATTGTAAAATGGGAAAGGCCCAATAACGTGACTGAGGTGAGGAGTTTTCTTGATTTAGCTGGGTATTATAGGAGGTTTATAAAGGGATTTTCTTCAATTGCCTTACCGATGACTAAACTAACCCGGAAAGATGTTAAGTTTGAATGGAATTCTGATTGTGAAAATAGTTTTGATGAATTGAAAAAGAGGTTGGTAACTGCCCCTGTTCTTACTATTCCACATGGTGGAGATGGTTTTGTTATTTATATTGATGCTTCACACCAGGGATTGGGTTGTGTTTTTATGTAGCATGGTAGAGTTATTGTTTATGCTTCTAGGCAGTTGAGTACACATGAACGTAATTATCCTACACATGATTTGGAACTTGTTGCTATTGTGTTTGCTTTGAAATTATGGCGTCATTATCTATATGGTGAGGTATGTGAAATTTTTACTGACCATCAAAGCCTTAAGTATTTATTTACTCAGAAGGAGTTGAATTTGAGGCAGAGGCGGTGGATGGAGTTAATTAAAGATTATGATTGTACAATTCACTACCACCCAGGAAAGGCAAATGTAGTTGCAGATGCTTTGAGTAGAAAGGCTTCAGGCATGTTATCTTGTATTCGATGTGCTAGAGTTGCTCATATTATGGAGTTGAGATTGATGGGAGTAGAATTGCAGCTAGTAGATGGGGATAGATTCTTTGCTCATGTAAGCGTGAGGCCTTTGTTAGCTACCCGTATTCATGATTTGCAAAGTCAAGATCCTTTCCTTGAGAAGAAACGACAAGATGTCCAAGATGGTAAGTCTGAAGATTTTTGTATTGTGAATGATGACACTTTATTGTATAAACAACGGTTATGTGTGCCTAATGTGGGTGGATTGAAAGAGGAATTTTTAGATGAGGCCCATAATTCCATTTATACTATACATCCTGGTAGTACTAAAATGTATAGGGATTTAAAGGAGCATTATTGGTGGAATAATATGAAGAAGGAAATAGCTAATTTTGTTGCTAGATGCCTTATATGTCAGCAAGTAAAAGTGGAGAATCAGAAACCTACTGGTTTACTTCAACCATTGCCAATACCAGAATGGAAATGGGATCATGTAAACGATGGATTTTGTAGTTGGGCTTCCTCGATCTCAGAAGGGGTCAGATTCGATTTGGGTAGTGGTAGACAGGTTAACCAAGTCATCTCACTTTCTAGCAGTCAAGACTACGTATACAGTTGATAGGTATGCTAGATTGTATGTTAATGAAATTATTCGATTGCATGGAGCACCTGTTTCTATTGTTTCAGATAGGGACCCTACTTTTACCTCAGATTCTGGGATAGTTTGTAGTATGCTATGGGTACTAACTTAAAGTTTAGTATGGCTTTTCATCCCCAGACAGATGGGCAGTCTGAAAGAACAATACAGGTTTTGGAAGATATGCTTAGAGCTTGTGTGCTTGATTTCAAAGGTAATTGGGATGAATATTTGCCTTTGATAGAATTTTCATATAACAATAGTTTTCAGTCTACTATTGGTATGGCTCCATATGAAGCCTTGTATGGTAGACGGTGTCGTACACCCGTATGTTGGGGTGAAGTTGGTGAGAGGAAGAAAGAGGGTCCAGAGTTGATTGAAGTCACCACTGAAAAAGTGAAGATTATTCAAGATAGAATGAGAATAGCTCAAAGCAGACAGAAAAGTTATGCGGATAAATGACGAAAAGATTTGGAATTCCAGAAAGGGGATTATGTGTTTCTTCGAATATCTCCATGGAAAGGAGTTATGAGGTTTGGGAACAAAGGAAAATTAAGTCCACGCTACATTGGACCTTATGAAATCCTTGAAAGAGTCGGGATGGCTGCCTACAAGTTAGCATTACCACCAGAGTTAGCTCGATTACATGATGTTTTCCATGTTTCTATGTTGAGAAAGTATGTAGCGGACCCTTCACATGTATTGGTGGAACAACCTATTGAGTTGAAGGAAGATTTTAGCTACGTGGAAGAACCGCTTGCTATCGTCGATAGGAAAGAACAAATATTGAGATCAAAGGTGATCCCACTTGTGAAAGTTGCATGAAGAAGGCATTCCATGGAAGAAGCTACATGGGAGAGTGAGGATAGCATGAAAATGCGTTATCCATATTTGTTTGATTCGGACAACCAAGGTATGTCAATTTCGAGGACGAAATTTCCTAACAAGGGGGGAATTGTGACAACTCGAATATAATTATGATTAATTATGCTTAAATCATGCCTAGCTTATGTGATATGATTAGTGTGTTATTAATATATGTGATGTTAATTTATTATGTTTAGTCTAATCCTACCTTCAAAAAGCATGAAATGTCGAATTAGTTACAAATACAAAATTTTAAAGATTTCGATAGGAATGTTCATGTTTAAGGCTAGTTTTGACCTTTATGACATAACAATTGACTTGAGGTTTATAGTTGTAGACAAGTGATTTATGGTTGTAACACAACAAACAGTGTGTGAAACGGAGGTTCGAGTGAGAAGTTATACCAAAATTACGAAACAAGGGCAAAATAATCCATCCGTTAAGTAATATTTTGTCTTATTATGGCAACAAATGTTTTATTCTCATTGGTTGGGAAGGGTGGTGGCTTTGGACGACCTTAAACCCTTAGAATTACCTCTTTATTCATCCAAAATGCAGCCATGAGAGATTTTAAGCTTAAGGAAAGAGAAGCAGGAAGTTAGGAAGAAAAAGTGAGGAGAAAATTGAAGAAAATTCATGAAAAATTACGTAAAAGCCCCGAAGGTAATTCTAACTGCAAATCTTATTATTTTTCTTAGATTTATGTTTTATATGATAGAAACCATCATATTTTTACTAAACTTTCAGCCCTTTATATATATGTTTGGTTAGATGAAAGTTTAAGTTAAGTTTAATGTATAAAACCCTAAAATTGCTTTGTTTAGAAACTTTGTTTATTCAAACTTCCATATATTTTTGTATACTTACTGGAATTGATTGATTCTAATTGGATATTAACCTGGACTCATATATGTATGACATATCCGAAAATCATGTGAAAATACCAAGAAATGAGTCTTTGGTGAGAGTTTCAAATTTGGTTATGAAATCTGCCCTAAGGGTGAAAATATTCCCGCCATGTGTTTGGTGTTTTGCTTGACATAGCAAACGAACCTTAAAAATTATGAAACTTTAATTTTATATTTTTTTAATATGTTTACTGATGTTTGGTTAAATATCATATAAATTTATGATGTATAAAAATTATGGAAATTCGTGGAAGTTGAATGAACGATAAGAGGGCCTATAGGGTATATTTTCCATGTGGTACAGAAATGAGCATATCTTGCTCCACGAGACCTAAAATGATGTACTGTCTTTTGTATTGGAATACTAATATGACAAGGATTGAATTTCCAAGAATAAATGAATTTATATTTGGTCTATGATTTGGATATGTTAAATATACTAGCATGAATTTCGATGGGACTTCACTTGTGATAAATGATTTGAATGGAATCATGTGATGCTTATGGATTGAATTATGTTTAAATCGTTCTTTGGATTATTGATATTATTATGATGATACTAATATTTTAATAATGATAGGAAGGGTAGAAGAGCTGATTGAACAAGTACTGGATAAAGGCAAGGGCAAAGCCAGTTAAACTGCCAAGGTGAGTGTACTTATGATTGGTTTCATATATAAATATGAATATAGCTCTAAGAGCGGATTTGTTTGAATACTTCGGTATTCAGGATTTGTTTGGATATTAAAATATCCAGGATTGGTTGGGTCTTATGATCCAGGATTGAAATTGGACAAAGATCCAATGATTTTTTGGAACTTATGTTCAAAGATTTGTTATTGCCAATGGGTAGAATTATTTGGAACTTATGTTCCAGGATTTGTTATTGCCAATGGGCAGAATTATTTGGAACTTACGTTCCAGAATTTGTTATTGCCAATGGGCAGAATTATTTGGAACTTATGTTTCAGGATTTGTTATTGCCAATGGACAGAATTATTTGGAACTTATGTTCCAGGATTTGTTATTGCCAATGGGCAGAATTATTTGGATCTTATGATCCAGGATTTGTTATTGCCAATGGGCAGGATTGTTCGGATTTTATATCCACATATTCTATATAGAATTGTTATTACATTGTAGGGAAGGAGTACCTCCCTAAGCTTAATTCTTACAATTTATATTTTAACAATTTCAGGTTTGTATGCTGCCAACTTAAATACCATATGACCGGTAACTTCGAGAGTTGCACCGTTCGAAAGAGCCGGGGTTTAAATATGGAGATTTTATCATTGTCACACTGAAGATTTTAATCTACTCACACATTGTACATTTTGCGTTAGTATGGATTGAGTTGATGATTGTGAAATTTTATCGTAATTAATCATAGTATTGTTTGTCCGCTTAATTATGACTTTGATATTGATTTCGTTATGGCACAAGAATAATATTATGTTGATTATGCACATTATGCAGTAAAATATGGATAGATGAATTATATTTCCAATGGGCTCAAGATTATGATTTAATTATTCTAATAATGAATAATTAGTATGGATATTGGGTTTGGGGTGTGATATTAAGTAAGAAGTATGAACTTACATGATTTAAGGATGAACTATAGAGTTATTGGAATTTGTTCTTGATATGAAAATTAGATAGAATAAATCTCTTTCTGTTTAAATGATTTAATCCACGAATTTTGGGCTTTAAATGATAGAAGAAGTCTGAATTATAATGATTTTTGGAGAAATAAGAACCTATGAGAATTCTGGGATTAATAGGATTTAATCCAAACTATTTGATGATTTTTGTTTGTTTGATTATTAGAATTTGATCATATATCTTGCTATATCAATTGAGATTAATTAGGAGAAGTTTTGGATTGATTTGTGTTGGTTTTGATGAGAAAGAAAATGGATAAAACGCATGAAAAAAATTGTTGAAAAGGTCGAACATTATATGATAATTTTAGGTCTGTTTTAATAGGAAATTGGCAATGTGCACCCGTGTTTTTGTATAAAATCACGTTCTGCACAACTTTACAGTTTTAAGTTTTTTTCAAATCGGAGCAGAAAAGCCTCAAAATTATAATTTATATTTCTTGCAGAATGTACCTTTATAAAAAAAATAATAATAATTGGACAATGGTAATTTGGCCTATGGTGAAATTTTATTAATTTTGGTACGTTAATAAGGAGCGAGGGACTTGGGTTAATGTTGAAAAATTATTTGGATTTGAGGATGAAATTTTTTTGAGAGATATCTACATAATTATATTACGATTTAGAGGAGAATAATCGTTATATCAAGTAAGTGTAATATTGATTATATATTTACGGATACTTAGGTAAAATAAAAAATATTATGTGAGTGATAACTACATAAAAAATGATGATAATCATGATTACAAGTGTGGATAGTATTCAATAAATACGACGGGTACTTGTGATAGGATGAATTCTTAATATGATATAGGTAGTGTAAGTATCTAATTTTATATATATAGATGATAATGCCTATTTGATTGATTGATAATTTATGTGTATGACATACCTAGCTTACTTGCTATCGACGGGAGGTTTGCGCGTGAGGGCAGCCATATCCTGATGAATCCATGAGATTTTTTACTTGTCGCTCGAGAACATAGGACTTAGGTCGATTACCATTAGTGAGAACAATGGTATAGAACGGTCATTTGGGTGTGTAGGTATGTGCGTAGCCCAAAGGCTTAGGACTATGTTCGCCTCCATTATTTGTGATTCGAGGAATCTTTACCGAACCTATAGTCCCCTATACGCCAACAAGCTATACTGGGACATGATAGCAGAGTAATGCATGCACCGCAACTGTGTCTCGGGGTGCCATATTATATTATATATATGTATATATATAATGAATTGAATGAATATGTATATACTGGTTAGATCAATCTTCCGTATGAATTGAGTAAAATTGAAAGATAATAGTATGTAATTAATTAGGTATGATAATGCTTAATTATGTTGAATAAATAAAAATGCCTATCCATGTTGAATCTTATTGGATATATGTAAATTATGCTTGATAGATATGGGTTATGATTAGTTGATACAGTTATGAACTAGTTAGAATAGAGAATAGTAACTAGTATGATTTAGAGGTACGTTAGGTGTGCACTCTAGATGAGAGGTGAGAATCTCAAGATAGAGTCCGATAATCTAACGTGAATATTATAAGTGATAAATATTGCAATTATTCACTTGTTGTTTTCAAAACTATTTTTTCCATCGGGCTCTGACTCGTTTCCTCGCATATTCTTGTTTCTCTCTTATATCTTCTATATCAGGTTTCCAGCCATAGGGACACCAGCTATAGATGATTATGATGGTTGACGAGTTATGGAGGTATGGAGTATTATTTAGATGCCTTCATTTATTTGATTCATACTCTGTAGTGATCTTTCATTTAGGGAACGTCGCCCCAGAGGATTTCAGTTGTTTCTTTTCTACTTGAGTCAGGATTTTATACTTGCGTCGTTGTGCTACATTTACTATTATTGGGATTTATGTATTGAGATATTTTCTGGAAAGTTTATTCCAGTTGCATTTAAATTCTATTGTGATATCTATTCAGTTTGTTGTTATTGTGGAATGGAATGTGTAGAATTATTCGAAATGGTAAAATAAAATTTTTATTGGAAAGTTTTTAACAACAGCTTAATTGAGTATTAGGTGATAGAAAAATATTTTCGACAGTGATGCTAAGAATGAACCAACTGTATATTCTAATTTAATTGGCTATGGGACTGATCACCCGGTATTTAATTAGGTGGGGTGTTACATCATGCATCTAGGTGAGTATAAGAAAGAGTGAAATACCTAAACCACAAAACGGAGTCGTACGAGGAAAACTCATAATAAGAAAATTTACGCACGGCCCAGTCGCACAAGTCCACTATGATATAGGTCTAGTTACAAGAAAAATTTATACTGACTCACAGACTTAATTCCTTCGATCCTTGACGCAGTTCTTTGTCCCTTGTTACCTTTATCGCGATCACTTTAGGATGTATTCCAAGACCCAAACAACGCATGTGCATTTCCACATCTTGGTATCCCACTGCTCTTACTTATCCCGTGACTAGTTCAGTTTTCGCTCAACACAAACATGGTCTCCACTTATCAAAACGCAAACAGTATGAAGAGCAAACCATTACGGTGTAACATAGAAGATATATCAAACTGGTATATAGATTTAGGATTCTTTGATCTTAAACTTTTGTATAAACTAGGGTTTTGGTCGGGAAGAATTTTTCTTAAAAAAACTCATAAACATTGAGAGATTTTTAAACAAGTTTGGAGACTTAAAAAACTTGGAAAAGTCTCTTAGTAATCTGCTGCTCAACACTCCAATTTATAGGAAATCTTCCAAAAATGAGATAAGGATAAAAAAGAGTTTAGAAAAACTTTAAAAATTCGCGAGTTCATTAGAATGACATTGTACCTTGTTCAAACGAAGTATAGTATCTCATTCGAACACCATTAAAATCACATTTGCAACAAGATTCTGGTGAAAGGTATAAAACATCTTATTCAAAGTTTTATTTGAATAGGATCTAATGAGGTACCATATCTCGTTCGACTAATTTCGTTCTAACGAGTTCACGAAAAATTATTTTTGTTCTAAAAAATATTAAAAGGAATAAAATTATGTTAAAACAGTTAAAAAAATTTGATAAACTCCGAACACCCAAAACAAAATTTAGGGATCAAGCATAACATGTATCCATACCTTACTGAGATCCCTTGGATGATGAAGATGAAATTCGGCTAGAAAAATTATGCATACTTTATCTTTGGTCACTATTTAATAAGACAACACAGGCTTGAAGGACAAAAAACTCAAGTCCTAACCTATGACTCAAACAAGTTTTGTCCAAACATGGAATAAAGCCAATACATACAAATTTACTCGATTAAAAAAATTTCCCTTACACTAACATCATCCCATCAAGAAGTACATATCTGCTATAATGGTGTTATCTAACAGTGTTAATTGATGGAGTTCTACTATTCTATTAACATGGGACAATATGACCACCTGACATAACCAACCAACCTATTCATCTTGGATGGCCACATTTCCAACGTGTTTTTAAGGCCATGTGTTGTCCTCTAATAGGTCCATGGGTCATTCCACCTTTATGGTATAACGACATGATTTACAAATTGATTCGAGTTATCATCATATGTTTAATAAGAAAGTATAATATAATCAACTGGAAAAATTAAATCAACCACTTAAGATGGGTATTTTAATGAGGAAACCCTTGCGAGAAAAACCTCAAACCAAATCCGACACCTTCCACTAGTAAGATAAAGAACTACATCAAGGGATAAGAGACTCAGAAACTTACGCTACCAGATAATCAAAAGTGAAACTTCACTGACCAATTTTACACACCTTCTAAATAGCAAGAGTGAGTAAGGATGGTATGCAACCACTCACAACATCTTTATCATAATCTCGACAGATTATGTCATCTTTAAACCCCTTTTAGATATTGTTTGAAATTAAATTGAACTTATTTTGAGACTTGGAACAAAGGATCACCCTCACCATAAATAACTTTCGAATGATGACTATAGATAAGATGTAAAAGGTTTGTTTTGCTTGCATACGGTTAAATCACTCAGTAACTAAATCAAAATCATATATCAAAGTGGCTTTACAAGTTTATCATAAATAAATTAAAAGGAAACAATGAATAAAGCTTAAAAGAGTGAAGCTTTGTTGTTAAAAATAGTCTTGCTTTTAAATAAAATTGTGTTCCCCTTAATATTTACAAATAGAGTCAACAATAATCCTATAAACAAAGGACTCATTTTATTTTTTTAATATATGTCTTAATGGGAACAATATTGGTACGAGAAATCAGACACATGCCACTCGCATATCAGCATATCAAGTATATAACACATATAAAGCAAGTAAGGAGAGATAAAACACAAGATATAGAGTGGTTCGGCTATTAAAATGAGTCTACGTCTACTTTGTTGCCATACTCTCATTATGTATATCATCTAGTGTGAGTTTACAATGCCATTAGAGGCATACAAGATAGGTAAGAGACAAGAATACATGTAACTGGATAGATAAACCATCAGGTATGTGGCCTTCTAGAGGTTGATCCGACTGCGGTTACGGCGATGGGTAAGCCCCCAAGTATGTTCATTATGGCCATGCTCGATCCTCGCGGTGGGAGAGGATCATTTTTGGTCCAGTGCGTCCCTCTCGAGAGCGCTTCGGTCGGCGTCATTGATGAGGTGAAAAATGTAGAGAGATGGAGTCTACAGTTTATTTTACTCAAAACAGACAAAAGAAAATGGAGCCGTCCCGAAGGACAGCATCCAAAGACATACTGATACATACAAAACCAAAATTATTCAAAAAAGGGTTCGGAGGCTAAGTTACGAAATGGGAAGGTGTTAGGCGCCCATTCCGCTCTTACGGTCTCTCATGGGTTATTTCTATTTTCCTTTATTTCCCCGTGATATGTGTGCATGTGTATACGTAGTGGAGATAAGAATCATCGACTTGTATCATGGAAGAGATAAAGTGAGTCATCCGTAGGAATGTTCCTCAGAATAATAATAAAAATAGGATTTGCGCGATTATCCTCGCGTTGATCGTTATAACGGAACGATAACACACATAGAATAATACGCCACTAAGAACAAATATATGTATATATAGAATTTAAAGGAATTGAGTTTAAAGAATAAAGAAAAAATAGAAAATGAGATAAAAGTAGGAATAGGACTCGAGTCACGGGTTTTACCCTGAGATGCCTACGTAGCCTATAGAGGCATCAACGTCCACGTAGTTCGCGTGAAAAATGAGGGTAAGATTTATCCCATAAATTCAATCGAGGACTTCTCTTATATGTGTGCGTGTGTGTGTGTGTGTGTGTGTGTGTGTGTGTAAAAAAGTGTTTTAGTTGTGAGAAAAGTGTGAGAATTCCCGTTTGGAATTTATGAGAAAATCCTCTTTTTCTTGTTTTTTGGGTTTTATTTATATGAAAATAAGAGATGTGAAATAATACTAGATAAAAAGTAGATATGCGAGATGAGAGAATAAAAAGTGCTAAGTAATAAAACAAGTTAATGCGAATTTAGGGGAATTTAAAGAGAGAGTTGAAAGAGTTGGATCTTCTTGGAGATCTTAATCTTGATCTTGGATGTTGGAGAGAAGCCCCTGGACTTGGATGATGATGGAGGGTAATTAATTCACTAAGTTTGATAAAAAAAAAGGTGATGAAAGGTGAAGGTTGGAAAGGGGTTTGAATGTGAAAATCACGCTGACTTCGAGAGGGGTTTTCTGAGCTTGCCGAGAGTAATGGATCTCTAATTTTTCCTCCCTCTTGGAATGAGATTATGCCCTCATTTTTATAAGCCCAGGGCATTACCGATCGGCATAGCCCTAGTCTCGCCAATCGACAGGTGTGTTTAGGCACACTGCCAATAGGCAGGATTTGGAACCTGGTGTTTGGCAGTGTCTATCAGGTTCCTTCAGAATATCGGTCGTAGAGAGCGAACCGTTGATTCGAATCATGTACGGGGTGGACCGTTGGAAAGTTATTTCAGAGACCTTTGAAAGTCCTTAGGACTTCTCCCGGGTTCAGGAGTTGACTTTTGGTCAAATATGGCTCGAAAGTGTTCGTCGGTCCTTTGGACAGGGAATTATCGGACGCAAACGGATCGTTCATCCGCATGGTAAGTCAGAATTATGCACGGGGAGGACTATTAGAAAGGTTAGGATATGTACTTCAACATTCCAAAGTATTTTACCTGGTTTGGGGAGTTGACTTTGGTCAACCGGGCCCTGGAAGCGTTCGGTGACCTCTTGGAGTAAACGGATCGTTCGTCCGTACTGTAAGGGGTTTCATGGGGTGAACTGTTGGAAAGGGGTTTCAGTGCCCTTATGGGATTCATTTAGTCTTGATTGAGCTGAAGAGTTGACTTTGGTCAAATGGAGCCTGGGAGCGTCCGGTGACCTCCTGATCGAGTTTTGAGTGGAAATGGGACGTTCGTCCACACCGTAAGTCAGAATTATGCACGGGATGGACCGTTAGAAAGGGAATTCAGTACCCTTCGAAGATTAATTTAGTCTCATTTGAGTTGAAGAGTTTTAATTTTGGTCAAATGGAGACTGAGAGTGCTCGATGGCCTTTAGGTCAGTACTCGGGGTATGACTTGGGTTTGCAATAGTGAAGGGAGGTGCTAGGGACCTAAGGAGAGGTTAGGGGGTATTAAAATGGGGTGTCTATAGAACCCCTCTACGGGTGAGTTTGGAAAAAATGATAGCCATCGAATAGACACCACATAATGCCTTTGAAAGAGGATGACCGGGGGGTCAAGGTCGATTCTGAGGACCTAAGGATGAGGATGACCGATTCTGCGATTCAAAATCTATTCTGAGGGCTTGAAGATGAGGGTGATCGATTATGCGGGTCGAAGCCGATTCGGTGGGCTTAAAGGGGCATGCTGGGGATGGTCTTAAAGGAAGTGATGACTAAAGATTTAGGTCAATTCCGAAGACCTACAAGAATGATGGGGGTGACCAATTCGGAGGGTCAAAGCCAATTCTGAGGGCTTAGGTTGTGATGACCGAATCTGCGGGTCGAAGCCAATTCTACGGTCTTAAGGTGAGATGACCAATTATGCGGGTCAAAGCCAATTCTGCGGGCTTAAGGTGAGATGACCAATTCTGCGGGTCAAAGCCAATTCTGCGAGCTTAAGGTGAGATGACCAATTCTATGGGTTGAAGCCAATTCTGCGGGCTTGAGGTGGGATGACCAATTATGTGCGTTGAAGCCAATTCTGCGGGCTTAAGGTGGGGATTATCACTTCTGCGGGTCAAAGCCAATTCTTTGGGTTTAAGTTGGGGATGACCAATTCTGCGGTCTTAAGGTGGGATGACCAATTTTGCAAGTCGAAGCCAATTTTATGGGCTTAAGTTGGGGATGAACAATTCTACGGGTTGAAGCCAATTCTGCAGGCTTAAGGCGGGATGACCAATTCTGCGGGTCGAAGCCAATTCTGGGAGCTTAAGGCGAGGTGACCAATTCAGCAGGTCGAAGCTAATTCTGCGGGCTTAAGTTGAAATGACCAATTCTTCAGGTCGAAGACAATTTTGCGGGCTTAAGGTGAGATGATCAATTCTGCGGGTCGAAGCCAATTCTGCGGGCTTGAAGATGAAAGTGACCGCAGGTAACTCTGCTGGGAAAATTACCTCGTGATTTTGATTTGAGCTGGGGATCCGATTGCTGGGAAATCCTTGTGTCTTTTGGAAACTTTACCGGGGGAACAGCCAATCTGATGTTGGGAAAGCGATTAGGTGTTCCAGGGTTTGAAAGTATTTCTCGGGGAAATTTGAGGCCTTTGGGAAATAGGATATGATCCTGAAGTTTTGGATATTTTGGAGGTCCTCTCGGGACGTTGCCGGGGAGAGATTCTCTTGGCTTTTGAGAGTTCCACTGGAGAAATAGGGGTTCCGCTTGGGGGAGTGTGAAATTTTCTTGGTGAAAATGTTATAAATCCTTTCCGGGATTTTTAGGAATATTTTGAGGATTTTTTAGGGTTTTCTGATAATTTTTTGGTAAGATCTGTACGAAAATTTAAGGGGGGTACCAGTCGGCATGGTGTGGAGGGTGCCAGTCGACAGTGGCACAGACTTTTAGGTTGCCTCGTATCTTCTTGAGGTATTCTTTAATTTGCGCATTTTTTCATGCATTCACATTTTCCTTATGCATCCCTTTTTTATTGTGGATTCTTGTCTTTGGCAGACGTGGTTCTATGAGGTGATTGGGTGTAATACCCAGCTGATCACTTTAAAGGACAAGACCATTGGGAACTTTTATCGGTTGTATCGATGGAGCAAGGCCAATCAGTAGACGAGGAGGTCTCTTTCTCTAGAGGCGGTGCATCAGGTGTTGAATGGCCTGACCAGTGATAGGGTAAGACTTCTTTCTTCTTCAGTCTAAGACCTTTGTGTGATCTGATTTTGACCCATATCTGCTAGGGATTTTTTAGGTGACCTTTTACCCTTGGAGGATGACCGTTCAGGACACAGGGTTGACTAGAGTAAATGTGCAGATGAGGCATTTGCTGGATCACGAGTTTGGACACTCTTGGTATCTAGGGGAGAGTGTGGTCTGACAGATTGCTTAGGAGGAGGTGGTGGTGCCACCTGCGAGGCCCCCTATGTCTATGAGGTGGGAACGGCTGCTACCGGAGGATGCAAGGATCGCGGTGATGATTGGCGAGTCCTACCTGATGTACACTGATACGATTGTGCCGCATGATTATATGGACTTTGTGATGAGCTGGCTGATGGCTCCCAACATATATGATGCACTGCCCTTCCCTCCTGTGGGTTCTAGTCGTCCAGTGGGGGCCTCCCACAGCGGTGGCGATCCTTCGATATCTGCAGTGGTGATGACTTCGGAAGTTCCCTTTGTACGGCTGCATACTCCTTTATAAAATATCCGGCGGGCTGATGGAGGGATGGTGCCTATGTTACATCATCCTCATGCGATGGATCCAGAGGAGTTAGGCTTGACAGAGGAGGTCCTTCGTCCTGAGGTATACCTTTATGTTCTTCTCCTTTGGTTTCTTTTTATCTTCTCTGCTTGATACTGATTCTGCCTTTTCTTATAGCACGTCCGGGTATCCACTACCTAGTTAAGGGACATTTGAGATTGGATATCTTCGGTGACTGCCCATATTCGAGATACAATTCATGTTCCTTATTGCTTGGTGTTATCTGCCTCATCCGAGGAGGAGTCTGGTTCAGGTAGCAGTGGTGCGTCATCTCACCATGGGAGAAAGAGAGTGAATCGTAGGGGTGGATTTTAGGAGAGAGAGTTGAAGATTAGATGAGAGAGAGAGAGAGAGAGAGAGAGAGAGAGAGGGAGAATGTGGGTTAGGGCTGAGTCCCATTATTTTTGTTCTTTTCTTTCCTTCAAGATGATGTAACACAGAGAAACATCTATGCAATGCAATGAAGTTTTTTTATTATCTTTTGTTAATGATGAATGAATGAATGCACATGCATTTTTTACTTTGCTAAAAAGAAATATTTTTGGGATTTTGAAAGGAAGTTTTATGAGAATTTATATTTCAGTTCTGAATTTTGACAAAAGAGGAAAAAGGAAAATTTCTAGAAGTCTTATCTTGCCTATTGGCAGATCAGTCCAGTCCCATTAATTCAAATCTTTGATTGGTACCCTCTTCTGCCTTTGGTACCTTGTGGGGCAGGATTTCCTCTGATTTCTACAAGGGTTATGTCTTTTGTGGGAGTTTTCAAGTCTAAAAGAGGGGTAAGAGTGGAGTGTTTTTCTCACACCCTCACATTCCTGTAACATCCCGCCCGCCCGGAGAGAGCGAACGGAGCGCTAATGCGATAAAATAAATACAAATCCACAAGTGACAAGGTATAGAGCATCTAAATAAACCCACAATAATATAAATCCACTAATCTCAATCTCTTCAATTACAACAAGTCTCTCGAATAAAAAATACAACAACTAACTCGAAAATAAAATACGAATCTCCAAAGCTCTATACATCAAAATAATACAAATATTGACCAAACAATCCTCGCTAAAATCAATCTTCATAGCACCCCAAAATCCGCGTTAACCTGCCACTAAAAGAAAATATCGGGAAGTACACAATACTACAAGAAAGATGCTCAACAAATATGGATTAGCAATGAATAAAGCGTAACAACACGAGTACGAATATTCAAATCAAAATGTAAATCTCAATAGCATTTCATCATTATAATTTTTCAACAACACTTTAACTGGGTCACCAGGCCTCACCACATCCGTATATGCTTTATCAAGCCATAGCCTGGGAAACAGGAATTTTGGCGGGTGCCCAACATCCGTGTCATATTAAAATCTCATGACAACGTGCTCAACAACAATATAATGATACCACATGAATCAAAATAATTTCAACCATTATTTTCCAGATTTCAATGAATTTATCAATTCAAATATGAGTTCAATTAACAAGAATTCAAAGAGAATGACACTCGCGAGATTTAAGGAGCATATTGTGTAAAACCCCATACCTCAAACCATGATGAGAAACCAACGATCACATCCTCAAGATCAATACAAAAGATCTACAAAAGCTCCTCCAAGAACCTCCAACAAAATAGCCCCAAGAACACCTCTAATCTAAGGTTGGAACTCACAAATCTCAAGGGCCAATGTGTATATAAAAAGAAGAGGAATATAAAATATATTTGCTACCAAAATTTGTGCAAAAAGTATGTTAAAAAGGTTGCCCATGACTTCCTTTTATAATGCAAAGAAATGAAGAGTTGGAATCCAAAAGAGTCCTTTAAATAAGGCAAAGAAATGAAAATTTTGAAGTCAAAACAACTCCAAGAGTAAAAAACATTTTAAAATCCGTTTTAACTCCGATTTCGAAACCGTTTGAAATTATCGCCTTTAAAAATAATAACCAACATATTTGAGTAATAAAATAATTTTATCTAAAAACTTTATTTTTCCTCTTTATTTTGAAAATACCCCAAAAATTACGCGGGTTATTACACTTCCCCCACTAACAATGGAATTTCGCCCTCGAAATTTGCCGAATGCCTAACTCTCAAAATCAGGCCACTACACTAACTCCAAAAATAATTTTGTCTCCAAAAATAAATTCCTCACATCTAATCTAGATGCCTATCACGAATATCACCTAAAATTTTCTATCTCCAAAAATTGCTAACCACGCAATGAACCCAAAACCCAAGACCCGAGGGTTGCCGTATACCTAAGATCTGATACCATTTGTGACACCCCGCCCACCCGGAGAGAGCGAACGGAGCGCTAATGCGATAAAATAAATACAAATCCACAAGTGACAAGGTATAGAGCATCTAAATAAACCCACAATAATATAAATCAACTAATCTCAATCTCTTCAATTACAACAAGTCTCACGAATAAAAAAGACAACAACTAACTCGAAAATAAAATACGAATCTACAAAGCTCTATACATCAAAATAATACAAATATTCCCCAAACAATCCTCACTAAAATCAATCTCCATAGTGCCCCAAAATCCGCGCTAACCTGCCACTAAAAGAAAATATGGGGAAGTACACAATACGACAAGAAAGATGCTCAACAAATATGGATTAGCAATGAATAAAGCGTAACAACACGAGTACGAATATTCAAATCAAAATGCAAATCTCAAAGAATTTATCAATATAATTTCTCAACAACACTTTAACTGGGTCACCAGGCCTCACCACATCCGTATATGCTTTATCAAGCCATAGCCCGGAAAACAGGAATTTTGGCGGGTGCCCAACCTCCGTGCCATATTAAAATCTCATGACAACGTGCTCAACAACAATATAATGATACCACATGAATCAAAATAATTTCAATAATTATTTTCCAGATTTCAATGAATTTATCAATTCAAATATGAGTTCAATTAACAAGAGTTCAAAGAGAATGACACTCGCGAGATTTAAGGAGCATATTGTGTAAAACCCCATACCTCAAACCATGATGAGAAACCAACGATCACATCCTCAAGATCAACACAAAAGATCTACAAAAGCTCCTCCAAGAACCTCTAACAAAATAGCCCCAAGAACACCTCTAATCTAAGGTTGGAACTCACAAATCTCAAGGGCTAATGTGTATATAAAAAGAAGAGGAATATAAAATATATTTGCTACCAAAATTTGTACCAAAAGTATGTTAAAAAGGTTTCCCACGACTTCCTTTTATAATGAAAATAAATGAAGAGTTGGAATCCAAAAGACTCCTTTAAATAAGGCAAAGAAATGAAAAGTTGGAAGTCAAAACAACTCCAAGAGTTAAAAAAAATTTAAAATTATTTTAAAATCCGTTTTAACTCCGATTTCGAAACCGTTTGAAATTATCGCCTTTAAAAATAATAACCAACATATTTGAGCAATAAAATAATTTTATCTAAAAACTTTATTTTTCCTCTTTATTTTGAAAATACCCCAAAAATTACGCGGGTTATTACAATACCTAACTTTCTTCTTCTGTGAGATGGCTCTCCCTAGTAGTGTTGAGTTTTCCAACTACCTCGAGACTTTGGAGGCGATGTGTTCCTATAACGTCGACTACAATTCTTTCAACATGCGTCGAGTCTCTTTATGGCGTAATCAGCCCATAAAGTGGAATATGTTGATGGCGGCAGTACAATTCTGTTACCCCAAAGACCATGTATTCCCCTTTGGCTTGGAAGAAATTTGTCCAACTTATGAGGAATTTCCTGCCATATTGGGGATAAATCATGGCATTGTTGCGGTTCTGCCTGAGTTTCCCATTCTCACCTGGAGTTGTTGGTCGGGATTCTTTGTGTTTCGTCCTCGGTGGCCAGATCACTGGTGGCTGGAGGTATGATTTCTCTTTCGACGGTGTTACGGTTCGTGCATTTGCAGGAGGTTGGTGATGCTGGATATCCTGGAGTTATCGTTCTGGGCTTGGTTTCAAAATTATTGCTGTTGACTGGGGATTTGCTGGCGAAGACTTTGAATGGCTTAGATTCCTGGCGAGAAGGTCTTTCTGACTTTTTGAGAGGTAGCCCTGTGATGCTGTTCATGTGTTTATCTAAAAGATTCCATTTGGTGACTCCTCCAGAATACCCTTTGTCGGTTGTACCCAATTTCTTTTCGCGCCATTTCATCAGTGTTGGCCTGGATATTGAGAGTTGGGAGAACTGGTTCGTGGAGCATGGGGATCTAAATCTATACTGGTCAGTAACTTGGTGGGGATAGTTGCTGCCAATTCTGGAACTGGGAGAATACCCGTATGTTCGGTTGGTTGGTCTTAGACAGACCTCTTTTAATTTCCCTTAGCGTCTTCGGCGCCAATTTGGATGGGAGCAGATTGTGCCACCTCGGACACTAGACTTCTTTTCGGTAGAAGATTTGACAGAGCGTCTGCGCATGCGACTTGGCACTTTATGGGAGAGTCGGCGTCTGTCATCCCATCCCACTCAGTCTGCTGGGAGAGTTTAGCACATCCCGAGGGATTATATGAAATGGTTGTTGAGGAGAGTAATTAGAAAGATGTTAGAAGTGAAGACTAGACAAAGGTGGCTTTCCTTATCTGATACCATAGAGGGAGGTGTGGTAGTTTTTCCGAGGCTAGTTCGAGCTTATCGGTCCATGGAGCGTGTGCGGGACTCTATTCAGGCAGGGGAAGCTTGGGGACCCCAGGATGTAGATGATGATGATGATGATGGAGCGGGCTCCTCTGGTTGCTGTGGGTAGGACTCTTGGAGAGTTTATTTTGTACCGAGAAATAAGTTTGGTTTTTTAGGAAGGTAGGGGGAAGGGAGTTATCCGTTCCTTTATGTAATTTGTACTATAATTTCTTATTAGTGAAATAAATAAGTTTTTGATCATCCAGCTGTTCCTTTTGATGAATTTTGTATTTTGAGTTATCTGTACCGATCGCTAAGGCATGCATAATCCTTTTGTTCAAATATATGTTAGAATGGACTGTCGTCCTCGAAGGTAAGAAAAGAATAGTTTTTTTGTGAAAAATAAAGGGTCGTGTTCATGTAAGATGTATGAGCTGCCTACGTACCTCTGGGGGTTTTTGAAAATTTTCAATTTTTTGGGGAATAATTTTTACAGAGGATCAGGCCCACGTAGTTCTGGGTAGGGGGAAATGAAGAGATTTTTTCCTTATTTTTAGAATAGAAGTGAGATGAGAAGAGTCGTAGTGCGCCGAGATTTCGGACTAGGGGTTAAATTTCTTGAGATGGTCCAGGTTGACTGGACGAGCCATCTCTTTTCCGTTTAAGTCGGTGATCAAGGTGGCACTGCCAGACAAGATCTTCTTGATAATATATGGGTCGCTCCAATTGGGCTTGAATTTCCCTCTGGGGTCCCGGATGGGTTCTACTATTTCTTTGAGGGATAAATCCCCTTCTTGAACACCGCGGTCCTTGAATCTCTTATTTAATGAACGTGTTATTCGACGATGGTACCCTTGTATGTGATAAAACGCTTTTAATCTCCTTTCGTCCAAGAGTGACAGTTCATCGTGGCGACTTTGATGTCAGTCCTCCTCACTCACCTTGCTTTCAAACATGACGCGTAACGAGGGTATTTCTAGATCCATAGGTAGGACTGATTCCATGTCATAGACTAGAGAGTAAGTGGCAACCCCAGTAGAGGTTCGGATTGAGGTTCGGTAGCCCCAAGGGCGTATGGGATTCGATCGACCCAATTCTCAACAACTTTCGGTCATCTTGCTGATGATGGCTTTGAGGTTCTTGTTAGCGGCTTCGACTGCACCATTGGTTTGAGTTCGGTAGGGAAAAGATTTGTGTCTCTGAATCCCATACTCGTTGACCACCTCTCTGACTTTTGCCTCAAAATTCAACCCGTTATTTGACTCTAGCTCGTGTGGGACCCCATATCGGCAGATGATGTTTTTCTTGATGAATTTGGCCACTTTTTTGGTGTTCACGACTGCGTATGACTCTGCTTCGACCCATTTGGTGAAGTAATAAATGGAAACTAGGATGAACTCATGCCCGTTATAGGCCTTTGGTGTAACCTTCCCTATGATGTCGATGCCCCAGGTGGAGAACGGCCAGGGAGAAGTCATGTTGTATAATTCTCACGGAGGCAAGTGTTGAAGGTTGGAGAATTGTTGGCATTTGAGGTATCTTCGGACATAGGCGGTGCAATCCTGAATTATAGTGGTCCAGTAGTAGCCTTATCGTATGATCTTCTTGGCAAGCATGTGACCATTTTTGTGGGGTCTGCATTCCCCGTTGTGGATTCTTTGCATCACCCCTTCAATGTCAGCCCCTGCGATGCAGTGTAGATGGGTTCCATAGAAGTTTCGTTTGAACAGTGCTTTGTGAAAGATGATGTATTGGGCGTCCAGCATTGGCTAGGTTATTTTTTACTCGAGGTAGGTAGTGGAAGGTGATGTCTTGGAGTTAGGAGGCTAGTTCTTCTAGGTGGGAATGGAAGGGTTGAAGTTTCTCGTCCTTGACTTTCCATTTTTTAAGCACTTGACCAATGATGAGGGAAGAATCCCCATAGACATCTAGGTGTTGGATACCTTTCTTGAGAGAAACCTTGAGGCCTACCGTACATGCCTCGTATTCATTCAAGTTGTTGGTGCAGGGGAAATCCAACTTGATGGCGATGGGAGTGTCGGAGTCATCTAGGGCAATCAAAAGTATCCCAATGCCATATCCCTTTTTATTGGTAGCGCCATCGAAGAACATTTTCCATAAGAGGTTTTCTTGAGCAGCATAGAATATGTTTTCATCTGGAATTCGGAGATCCACTCATCAGCCTCTTCCATAGGGTAGTCAGCGAGGTAGTCAGAGATGGATCTTCCTTTCATGGCTTTCTGTATGACATACACAATATCAAACTCGGCTAAGAGCATCAACCATCGAGCCATTCGGCTGGATAAGGCAGGTTTCTCAAACAGGTACTTGATGGGGTCCATTCAGGATATAAGCTTAACGGGAAAGGCGAGCATGTAGTGTCGCAACTTTTGGGTGACCCAAACAAGTGCGACGCATGCTTTTTCCAAAGCAGTGTAGTTGACTTCGTACCCGACCAATTTACGACTGGCGTAATAGATAGATCTTTCTATACGGGAATTCTCAAGGTATTGTCTTAGTAAAGGCCCACTTGTAGTGTCGGTTATGGTCAAGTATAGGAGCAAGGGGAGACCAGGCTGTGGTGGCATGAGTACCGGAGGTTGGGTCAGATATTGCTTTATTCAATCAAAAGATTTTTGGTAGGCCTCGTTCTAAACCTTGGTTGAATCCCTCCAGAGGAGTTTGAAAATAGGTTCGCAGATGGAGGTGAGTTGGATGATGAACCAGCTGATGTATTATAATTTTCCAAGGAAACCTAGGACCTCTTTCTCCGTTCGGGGAGGCGTCATCTCAAGTATGGCTTTTAGCTTGGTAGGATCTGCTTCTATCCCTTTCTCACTGACCATGAATCCTAAGATTTTTCCCTTTGTAACGCCGAAGACATATTTTTGTGGATTAAGTCTCATCTGATACCGTTGCAGTCGTTCAAAGAACTTTTGGAGAGCGAGAACATGACCTTCTCTAGTTTTGGATTTGATAATCATATCATCCACATAGATCTCACCTTCTTTGTGAATCAGAACATGCAAGATGGTTGTGGCAACCCTCTGGTAGGTACCCCCTGAATTCTTGAGACCAAATGGCATAGCAGGGTAGAAAAAAGTTCCCCATAGGGTGATGAATGCGATTTTTTCTTGGTGATCTGGTTGCATTTTGATTTGGTTGTATCCGGCAAACCCGTCAACGAATGACTTGAGAGCATGATTGGTTGTGTTTTCCATGATCATGTCGATATTGGTTAGCAGGTAATCGTCCTTTGGAGAGGATTTGTTCAAGTCCCAGTAGTCTACACACATCGAACTTTCCCTCCTGATTTTGGCACGGGCACTATATTGGCTAGCCAAGTGGGATATTCGATCACACGAATGAAACCTACATTCAGCTGTTTGACCACCTCTTCTTTGATTTTGAGCGACCATTCGGTGTGGAGATTTCTTAGCTTTTATTTAACCAATTTGTAATCTGGAAGAGTGGGGATCTCGTGCTGAGCTATTTCAGGATCAATGTCGGGCATATCATCATAGGACCATGCGAAGACATCTACGAATTCCTTTAATAATTCTTTGAGTTATGCGCACTCATGCTCGTCAAGGGTTGCCCCTATCCTAATCTTGCGTAGTTGGCTACTAGAACCGAGGTTAATAATAACAGTTTCTTCTTCATTAACTTGAATGGGGTTATGTTGTTTTTTATTAACCTTATTTAGATCAGTTAAGAATTATTCATTTACAAAATCAACATCATCAAAAGTTTGATTAGAATCTAAATAATTAATGTAAGGCACAGCAAGATACTCAAAATCTTAGTTTATTTCATTGATAGGAAAAATAGCATTAAGAACCTCATCAAAGGAGGTCTCGATTATATTTCAGCAAGGATAGACAACAGAAGAAGAAATGGGGTAAACATTGGGGATAGGTGAGATTTCAAAAGGTAGAACTGGCGCAGCATACCAGTTGGAGAGAGGTGTATCAGCAGCTTTAATCAGGGGGGATGGATCCAATGATGTAGTGCCTAAATGAACCATGCAGAGTGTCAGCCCCAGTGTCTGTAAGTTAGACGAATCCTCGGAGTCACTTCTCTCAGAATCAGGGGTTGTATATGGTGTTGGGAACTTTCGGCCCATGGGTAGTTGTCTTAGAAAAAGATCTCCATTCCAAGTTTCATCTTTTTATTTGTATGTTCATACCATGGTTCCAGAAAGCTACAAAATGGGAAATCCTTGCCCTATTTGATGAATCGTCAATTCAAGGAGTCACCTGAGATGGTCTAGATGTAGTCTAGTCTTCTCTTTGGTCAAGACTGGCGGATCATTCTGAGCTCTTGTTCTGACGGTTGATACTCCAAACCACAAAGAGGGAAAGCTTTCTTCAATTCAATGGGATCAAGTATCCCTTGGTGTCTTTATCCTAGCCCCAGTCCGGGCATGAAGTGTATGTTTCTAAACATCTGAATCACATTAACGTTTCCATGAGGATCATATTCTGGACAAACCCTTTCTTTGAAATCGTCCCCTGCCGGGAGTAGGAGTGGCTCAACTCGGAATCCTGATAGGAGCATATCATTTGACCCGTGTTGTATCTCAAGGATTGGACTACTGGTGCTTGCACCCTCGGTATTATCGTCGTCACCCAAAATGGTAATGACTCGTCCATCGACGAAGAACTTCAATTTCTAATGGAGTGAGGAAGACACACCCTTGATATTGTGGAGCCAAGGTCGTTCGAGTAATAGGTTGAAACAAGTTGGGATGTCAATAACTTGGAATTCAATGACAGGGTTTATAGGGCCAACCCCTATTATAAGTTTTATGAATCCCATCACCTCCCGAAGGGTATTATCATAGGCACGTACAGCAGCGAAAGTTAGAGCAAGGTCACTTTCTTTCAGTCTTAAGCATTTGAAGGTTCTTAATGATCAGACGTTTAGGGCGGATCTATTATCGACAAGAGAGAGTGGTACGATTTTCCCCATAACTTCGACGGAGATATTGAGTACATGATTGTGGTTTGGACCAATTCTGGGGATTTCTTCTTCGGATAAGGATAGCATTCGGGTAGAGGTCAAGGATTCAACTAAATTTATCTCTTCTTCTAGTGTAGTAGAGGGAGGAATTGTGGGTTCAGTGAGCAACTTGATCAAAGCATTTATGTGCAACTGGGAAGACATGAAAACCCCCATAGAATGATGTTAGCTTGAGTTTTCTTCAGTTGGTCGAGGATCTTGCTCTCCTCGAGGGTCATTTTTGGCATAGGAAGGTTTTCAACGCCTTTCCCCTTATCATTGGCTGGTAGTGAGCTTGGGATCTGGTAATGCCTCCCTAATTTGGTTATATGATTTACTGAAGAAGGGAAGAACATGAACCCTATTTCTTTGTCGATCTCGGGTTGTTCTGCTAACTTGTTTATTTCTCCGAGGAGCTCCTCAAATGATATCATCCCACACATGTCGGCTACCAGGCCAGTTTTCTCAAAAACTTATTCTTCATTTAAATTTTAAAATTCTTCCCCCCATCCGGTGGCAACAATTCTATCTTTCCTTGAAAAGTTAATGCATTCCACAACCTTAATGGCTTCTTCATACAGGTCTTCCCATTCTGTGGGGATATGTAAGGGTGAAGGGACCAGGCATCCTTGTAACTTCAGAGTATCAAGTAACTGAGTCATACTGTAGGTATTGTTATTTTGCCTGAATAATCCTTCCATGATCTGTACAACATCATCTAGGTTGACTTCATTTATTGGTATCACCCATTTAACTGATTCTTGGGCCCATTTTCTTGCTTCCAAGAACAGCGTACTGAACCATTGGCAATCAAAGATCATTTGTGAAGGCAATTTCAACCCGAGCTCTAGGAGTTGGTTTAACACTTCTGATAATTCCATACTTCTATTTTCAGAATGGGTACGAACAGCAATGCATGCTCTGGTAAGGAATGATAGTGCCTGATCAGCGAGGCTAACAAGGTGTAGGAGGAAATATGGGCAAGTTTGGGGAAGTTTGGGAGAGTGCATGGGTGTGATTTGAGTTGAGGGATCAAATCATGTGTTCATTTCTAGGAAGATAGCATTGGTATGATTTGGGAGTGGGTTGTGAGTAGTGTTTGGCTTAGGATTGGATGGTGGGGTAATGGTACCCCAGTCAATTAGACCTTGGATTATGTTTCGAAGGTGAAAGCATTGGTCGGTGGTATGACCATCGATTTGGTGAAAAGCGCAATAGGCATCTGCCTTAAATCTTCTTGGAAGTGGATTTGGCAATGGACGTGGAGCCAAGGGTTTAATGAGGTTTCGTCTTAATAGGGCTTGATAAACTTTGGAGAGGGGAGCACGAAGCTCGGTGTATTCCTTTTGAACTGGGATAGGGCGGATTTCTAGTGCCCACGAAGCGGTTGGTTGAGAGATGTTGTTGATGGTTGAGACTGCAGCACTAGCAGGTTTATCATATTTTCTAGGGATGAACTGTTCGAACACCTTCTTTGGTTCAAACTCTGTTTTAGCAAGACCTTCCTCGATTTCTACTCATGCTTCTCTGAGATCTCAAAAGTGAGGAAAGTATTGTCCACCCATGGTTGCATGGACATTAGTCAAGAAATTCTTCTTTACTATGTTGACTTGTTCTTCCTCAAATGGACGATTGGTCATAGTGGCTGCCTTTTCCCTCCATCGGGCTATGAAGTTACTAACTGATTCCCCAGAGTTCTATTTGAGAAGCTCTAAATCACGGTGGGTGACCTCAATCTCTTAGTTATATTTGTACTGCGATAAGAATTCTCGAGCTACATCCTCCCAGCTATGGATTATGGATTCTAGATTCCTCAAGAGACAAAAACCATCGGAGAGTTTGCTGAAACAATTGGACCATAACTTCTTCGGAAGCCCCTAGGAGAGTCATGGAATGGTGATAACTGCGAAGATGGACAATCGGGGGTCCACTTCCTCCGAATTTCTTGATATTTAACATCTTGAACTTCTCGGGTAACCTTGGCTTAGGATAAGAAGACATGTGGGTGTAGTCCATGTAATTTCTGGAGATTCTGACTTGGTTGAACTTCTTAGTTAGCATATTGAGATCTTATTCGACCTTGTTCAACTCTTCCTCCTTCGGATCAACGATAGCAGGCAAGTGATCCCCAGGCTGGGTAAGGTTTGGCATAGGAAGGTGGGCAGGCGGTGGCCCATTAACAGGAGGGGAACGTGGAGCGTGCTGATATTATTCAGGAATCCAGATAGGCTCAGGTGGACCCATAGCGCGAGGGAATAAGACCTCGGGCTCTTGAGGAACAGGAACCTAGTTTCGTTTCATCTTTCGAACCTCAGTCTAAAGGTTGTCAATCTTGGACACGAGCTGAGCTAAAACTGCCGTCAGACCTGGCTGTGAAACTGGTACTTAATCTTTGTTCTCCATGGAAATGGATGAATACCAGACTCGTAAGAGGTAGCATGGGAACAGACAGAACTCCGGGGTTATTTAACGGAAGACCAAAGCCAATAAGGAGCCAGGCCAAGGACGTGCAATCGACCTGAGAAGGCGTAAAATGGGATTTATTTTGAGAAAAAGAAAGAAAATATTTTTGGCATTTTTTGTTTCTCTTTTGAGATCGAAGGGCAAAATATTTTTGGATTTTTTATAAAGAAGAGAGAAATGTTTTTGGATTTTTGATAAAGAAGGAAAAAATGCTTTTGAAAACGGGTCTCAGCATGATTATTATTATTATTATGTTCTCACTTGTATTAAATTCTCCTAAATAAAAAATGAAATGTCGGACGGGACCCGAGCCTAAAAAATTTGGGTTTGTAACATATGCAAAGCTATGGTTGGACTTGTAACCAGGCTCACGGGTAGGGTCATGTTTTAAAGATGCGTGAAAATTTGGACGGCAGGCCGACCCAGAATTTCGGCAGAGTTTTGGGTCGAAACCGAAAATCTAATATGTGTGTCCCAGGCTTGACACCTATATGCAGGTATGTAGTTGGTTGGGTTAATAGGAAAGTATTCCCCCCTTCGGCGTGGCTTCCACGATCTACGTTTTTCTTTTTAAGGGCAATCGATACGTGTGGACAAGCCATTTGATATACCTGAGTGTACGTGAATTTCCTCACAATATACCTCCTGGGGACGGTACGTGTGAGAGAGAATTCGATATACTCAACCTACGTGAACGAATTCACTGCGATATACCTGGCTAACTGCGCCCTACTGGACCAGCGCCTATCACGAAGTAACCCTCCAGTTACTGGACAAAATTTTGGTCAATCACAATGCTCTTTGGTGATATCGTGTGAATTATGCATGATTCTCTTATTAGTATCTTATGAAAGTATCTTTCTTGATCATGCCCAACAGGGAGCAAAGTATGAGTACCAATAGTATACCAAGTATGGGCGATGTGTGCAACATGGGGATATATGTGATCCTAGGTGCACGTGGTGTGAAGTGTACATGAAGAATTTTCTATAAGTGTGTGAATAGTAGCATAATCATGAGGTACACATGAGTAGTAAAAGGGGAACATAAAAATAGGGGAATATATAAGAAAATCAAACACACATGTAAATAGAGTCTAGCCCTCAAAATGAAAATCCCCAGCGAAGTCACCACTGTGTCCATCCCCGATCCTCGCAGCGGGAGACGATCCCTTTTTGGTCCCGCGCGTCCCTCTCGGAAGCGCTTCGGCCGGCGTCGTTGATGAGGTGAAAAATGTAAAGAGATGGAGTCTCCAGTCTATTTTACTCAAAATAGACAAAAGAAAAGGGAGTCGTCCCGAAGGACAGCATCCAAAGACATACTGATACATAGGAAACCAAAATGATTCGAAAAGGCTCCGGAGGCTAAATTACGAAATGGGAAGGTGTTAAGCACCCATTCCGCCCTTACGGTCTCTCATGGGTTATTGATATTTTCCTTTATTTCCCCGTGATATGTGTGCATGTGTATACGTAGTGGAGATAGGAATCATCGACTTGTATCATGGAAGAGATAAAGCGAGTCATCCGTAGAAATGTTCCTAAGAATAATATTAGAAAATAGGATTTGCGCGATTATCCTCGTGTTGATCGTTATAACGGAGCGATAATGCACATGGAATAATACACCACTAAGAACAAATATATGTATATATAGAATTTAAGAGAATTGAGTTTAAAAAATATAGAAAAAATAAAAAATGAGAGAAGTAGGAATAGGACTCGAGTCACGGGTTTTACCCCGAGACACCTACGTAGCCTATAGAGGCATCAAAGTCCACGTACTTCGCATACAAAATGAGGGGTGGGATTTATCCCATAATCCAATCGGGGACTTATCTTATATGTGTGTGTTTGTGTGTGTGTGTGTGTGTGTGTGTGTGTGTGTGTGTGTATAAAAAAAAGGTTTTAGTTGTTAGAAAAGTGTGAGAATTCCCGTCTGGAATTTATGAGCAAATCCTCTTTTTCTTGTTGTTTGGGTTTTATTTATATGAAAATAAGAGATGTGCAATAATACTAGATAAAAAGTATATTAAGATATGTGAGATGAGAGAATAAAAACTACTAAGTAATATAACAAGTTAATGCGAATTTAGGGGAATTCTAAGAGAGAGTTGGACCTTCTTGGAGATCTTGAGCTTGATCTTGGATGTTGGAGAGTAGTCCTTGCACTTGGATGATGATGGAGGGTACTTAATTCACCAAGTTTGATAAAAAAAAGGTGATGAAAGGTGAAGGTTGGAAAGGGGTTTGGATGTGGAAATCACGCTGACTTCGAGAGAGGTTTTCTGAGCTTGCTGAGAGTAATGGATCTCTTATTTTTCCTCCCTCTTGGAATGAGATTAGGCCCTCCTTTTTATAGGCCCGAGGTATTGCCGATTGTCATAGCCCTAGTCCTGCCAATCGACAAGTGTGTTTAGGCACACTTTCGATAGGCAAGGTTTGGAACCTACCGTTTGGCAGTGTCTTTCAGGTTCCTTCGAAAAATAGGTCGTAGAGATTGAATCGTTGATCCTAAATATGTACGGGGCAAACCGTTGGAAAGGTATTTTAGAGACCTTCGAAAGTCCTTTGGACTGCTCCCGGGTCTGAGTGTTGACTTTGGGTCAAATGTGGCTCGGAAGCGTTCGTCGGTCCTTTGAACGGGGAATTATCGGACGCAAACGGATCATTCGTTCGCATGGTAAGTCAGAATCGTACACGGGATGAACTGTTAGAAAGGTTAGGAGATTTACTTCTACATTCCAAAGAGTTTGACCTGGTTCGGGGAGTTGACTTTGGCCAACTGGGCCCTAAAAGCGTTCAGTGACCTTTCGGAGTTAAACAGATCGTTCGTCTGTACTGTAAGTCAAAATTGCGCTTGAGGTGGACAGTTGGAAAGGGGTTTCAGTGCCCTTTGAAGATTCATTCAGTCTCGGTAGAGCTGAAGAGTTGACTTTGGTCAAACAGAGCCTGGGAGCGTCCGATGACCTCCTAATCAAGTTTCGAGGGAAAATGGGTCGTTCGTCCGCACCGTAAGTCAGAATTATGCACGGGACAGATCGTTGGAAAGGGAATTCAGTGCCCTTCGAAGATTCATTCAGTCTCGTTCGAGCTAAAGAATTTGACTTTTGGTCAAATAGGGCCTGGGAGTGCCCGATGGCCTTTAGGTCAGTATTCGGGGTATGACTTGGGTTTATAATGGTGAAGGGAGGTGCTAGGGACCTAAGGAGAGGTTAGGGGGTATTAGAATAGGGTGTCTATAGTGACCTCTAGAGAGAGTTTAGCAAGGTTCTGCCTAGTGTTTCGTCTCTCCCCCCTTTAATAATGAGGTGAGCACCTCTATTTATAGGAGTAATAGAGGTGACATCACTTGCCCAGAGCACATGACAAGTGTATAAGTAGATGAATATATTCCTTCTAGACACTTGGACTGGAATTGCACTACACCAAAATGGTCAAATTATCACCTTTCAGCCGGCCACCCTTGTCACAGTCATTTACCATGATAACAAACACGCATTTTGTGTCACGATCATTGACCATGACAAGACCGTGAAAAAGAATTGTCACGATCATTGACCGTGACAAGTCCGTGACAAAGATCTTTGCCACGGACTAGTCACGGTCAAGTACCATGACACGACCGTGACAATATTGTCAGTAAAATAAGCCCTAGTCTTTTTTTCCCCACCAATTTTTAGTTTTCCCGCTCTCTCTCTCTCTAAGCGACAATTACCGTGACCGCGACAATTAGGCAGATTTGGTGTAGTGTTGAACCATACATTATGCGGCTGCATAGGGGTTATGTCTTGTAAGGTAGAAGTGATGGGGTGCCACTCCCTGTGCCATACAAGGTTGTGGCTTGTGCATGAAAACTCCCTTAAGTGTGCCACGACATATAAGTTATATTGCATGACTCTCAGTAGACTGCCGCAGAAGGGACTATATTTATCATATCAATAACCCCCAAGCCGTAGGGCCAAGCGGCAGCGATTGGGGTTGTGGTTGTAACTCTCTAGGGCCACGGCAATAAAGATGTTTCGCTACAACTTCCCATGCCCTCTTACATAAATGAATCAGGTTGTGGCCATCATTACATTTTCCAAATTCTTGAGAGCAAATCGAGGGCAAAACTTTGTCATTTCTTCCTTTGAGTTTTCTGGTGATCTTTAAGCGGTTGTTCGAGGTGGTTCAAGTGGTTTCCCCAATGGTTTGTGGATGAGGAATTAGTGGTCCAGGGCTCAGCAACACCCAAGTCCTCCTTTCTCGTTGATTTCCAGGTAATCTTCAAATCAAAAATTTCTCAGTAGCATATGTAATCCTTTTATTGCTGATTATTCTTAATTTTTCCTCATATCTATATTGAAATGAACTTATTGAATCCACCAATTTTATTGAATCATAATAACCAACTAACACTAAATTGAATCGGCTTTAATAAATGAAATTAACTACTAATCCATTCTGAGTTTTGGAATCATTGATTTGCCTGAATCATAATAGATGATTGTGTAGGATCAAATTTGTTGGATTTAGGGTTTCGTAAGTTAAAAACATTTTATTTTGTTCTTGATGTTCTTTAGAAGACCCTTCAAATTCTAGGGTTTCGATCTTTAGATAAGGAAACTCTCATTATCCACTAGTTTATGAGTCTGGCCGTGGCAGGTAGCATATTCTTGTGCTATTTGGCTGCATCCTCATGCCAACACTTTGAGTGACAATACTTCCCTTTTGACCTTAGGGTTTATCCTTAAGCCAGATGTCTGCAACTCTTCTGCCAATAAACTGAAGGACTGTGGCATATAAGAACATAACATTTTTTCCCAAAGATAAGATGTTGGAGCAGTAGTTTGATCTCTAGGATCCCAATGCTCACAGTGTAGTTTACCGTATTTTTTGAAACCTCTATTTTAGCGTTCAAACTTGTGGTTATGTTATTACTACTACGGCCTTTAAGAGGCATCTTTAATCATACCGGCTGCAGCACCTAACAGTGGACTTTTTGCTTCTTAAGTCTTGCTACAGCTATATGAGTTGGAATCTTAATGAATTCCTGAAAGATTCTGGAGAATAAATTTTGGTCTTTCTCCTCTTAAAATTCCCTCACTGCGTACTCTAAAAACATTTGGACCTTGACTACTAAAAGATTGCCCAAACTGTGTTATTCTAAACTCTGACTCCGCAGATTCTGCTTGTAGGGAGAATACTGAGACCACGACGATAAAAGAGGATACCAACTCCAGTAACAACCATGTGATCACGAGGTCGCGACAGTTGGGCTTTCTGAGGCCAGGGATGCACCTGTAGGCCGATCTAATAGATTAGAGAGACCCCCTATAGCCTTAAACGTCCGTAACATTATGATTGCGGAATGGGTCAATCAAGTTGTTGAAGCATTTGAATTTCCAAAAAATGTGATTTGCTCATCACCCTTCGCAGAGCAGAGGCCATGCTCCATTATTGCTGATGATGGAGTCTTCTTCCCCTTCCACTCTTTTGTATATGGGTTGCGACTACCCATGCCAGTACCAATTAAGAGAATTTTTAATGCAATGAAGTTAACCCCAGCTCAATAAAACCCCAATGGTTGGAGGGCAATTCTTGCATATGTAGTGATGTGGAAGAATAAGTTCAAGAGGGACATAACTCCCGCGGAGTTTTTCCACTTTTACAGACCAAAGGAAAACTCTGTAAAGTTTACGTGGTATTACTACCTTGACCTCTGCAATAATGAGGAGTCCATTTCTACTGGAAGACCTTCCAATGTAAAGAACTGGAAGGGCAATAATTTTTATGTTTCTGGAGAAGGGTGGGAGATCCACCCAGATGAATCAGAGAGAGAGAAATCACACAGGATGTCGCGGTAGTGGGGAATCCAATCTAAACTAGGTACATAAGGCCGCGGCCTTTGAAAACATTCCACGTCCTTATTTTACAGTTTGTATTTGCCTCATTCCTTCTATTTTATTGTACTAATATTACTCTTATGCATCTCTTGACAACTTACACCACTGTGAGAGGCAGGAAAGAATAGTAAGAAGGGTCATAGTCGTAAGTGCTAAGGACAAGACCTTATGCACTCTAGTTACTTCTGCTTCCATTTTTAAGGGAGTCTACTTCCCCAACAAATTCTTGCCAAAGGTGATGGCTATGGAAGGTAATAATTCATTTCTTTGTTCATGTACCGAATCTTTTTTTTAACCTTGCATTTTTTATTTTGCTTCATTACTTCTTCAGGTGAGGAGATAGATAGAGAGCTCTTAGTAGCTCAATTAGCTGAGATGGACAAGGAAGCGGCTGCCCTCAATAATGTAGCCAAACAAAAGAAGAGAAAAAGGACCAAGTCCAAACGTCCCACCACAGCCAATGTGGGTTACCAAACAGCCCCTCCCGCGTCGACATTGCAGGTTGAGAAGTTTGCTCCTAAAGAAAGGCGTGAGGGCCATTATGATGATGATATTGGTAGTAACCTGGCCACAACAAGATTAATGCCAACTGAATCTGAGTTACATCATGGCCGCGGACCCTCTCAAACTACCACCTCTAATTTACCCCCTCCTCAAGTAATTATGGTTGTTAATGCCAACTTGGCACCTCCTTAAAGCCATGCTAGTGTTGGCCCTGTTGTCTCTCTGCTACCTCAATTACGGAGGTCAGATCCTCAATTATCCTGGGACACAACTTCCAGGGCGGTCCACAGGATGTGGAAGGTTCCTAACAACATGTACATGGACTACCTGGTGGAGGAGGACCATGAGCATCTTGAAGAATATGCTCTCCACAGCCTGCTGAGGGTAAGGGCAACATCACTTTCAAACATTTTTCTTGTGACTCATATTTTTTTTCTAACCTTTAATTTCTTTACAGGCCGCGAATATTGTGGTGTCCCAGAAGATTAAGTATGAAGGCCTTTACAAATTAAAGGAGGCCGCTAAGAGGGTGCATTTAACTGACTTGGAGAATGCCAAAGAAATCTTATTTTGAGGTTGACAAAGAGTCTTCTACCGCAGTACTTCAAGCACCATAATTGGACCTCAAAGCTGTTGTCACGGCCAAAAATAATGCTGATACAAAGCTGACAACGATCGCGGAATCTCTCTGGGTTGAATAAAATAAGACTGCAGAAGCCTCCCAACATGACTCCAGTCTTGAAACCCAATTGAAGGAGCTTTAAGATAAATATAGACAAAGGGAGATAGAGCATGCTACGACCATCAAATAGATGGAAGGGTCGCACTGCCCAGGTCGCAGAAGTTATTATGGCCGACAATAAAAAGTTGCGAGATTTGTTCCTCACCAACAACAAGGCGTACATCCGCAGCTATCAAGAATTAAAATATAGGGTCACCAAAAAAATTCCATATGCCAAGGACATGATCATGTCCTGGAGCATTGGTGATGAAGAACATAGTGTCTGCATAGCTGAGATGAGATTTGTGGCAGAGGAGATGGCCAGGAAGTTGATGGAGGAAGTTGCGGCAGGGGATGATGAAATAGAGACCGTTGCAAAGGGAGAATAGGGAGATGAAAATGATGATGTTGACTCTTAGGCTTAGATAAATTTTATATTCTTTCTTGATGTATTGTTCACAGGTTGTGGCCTTTTAACATTTTGAACAACTTAACTAAGGTTGAGGCCTCTATTGGAAAGTTGATTATTTTTGCCTTTATCTGCATGTTTTTATTCCTCAATCTTATTTACTTCAATACTTGAGTGAATTCTTCATCTCTATATATCTTTAATTATTTGAATGTGCAATTATTCCTTGAAATAATGCTCCAACAATGAACGTGTGGACTTGGGGCTGAGGCAACACCATATAAAGAATTTGTTAACAATGTTGCGGCCACCTGCCTTTGCCTTGAAATTTTCCATTTCATACTTGGGAACTTATTATCCCCCAAGCCGCTATGCCAAAGGAAATGACTTTTGAGGCTACGGCTTAAATTACGGGGATTAATTTTTTGTAATAACCCGCGTAATTTGGGGTTATTTTAATTAATTTTTGGAAAATGGAGGAAAATAAAGTTTTTGATAAAATTATTTTTATTGCTCAAATATGTTGGTTATTATTTTTAAAGGCGAGAATTTTAAACGGTTTCAAAATCGGAGTTAAAACGGATTTTAAAATGATTTTTAAATGTTTTTAACTCTTGGAGTTGTTTTGACTTCCAACTCTTCATTTCTTTGCCTTATTTAAAGGAGTCTTTTGGATTCCAACTCTTCATTTCTATGCATTATAAAAGGGATTCGTGGGCAAGCCTTTTAACATACTTTTGGCACAAATTTTGGCAGCAAATATATTTTATATTCCTCTTCTTTTTATATACACATTGGCCCTTGAGATTTGCGAGTTCCAGCCTTAGATTAGAGGTGTTCTTGGGGCTATTTTTGTTGGAGGTTCTTGGAGAAGTTTTTGTAGATCTTTTTTGTTGATCTTGAGGATGTGATCATTGGTTTCTCATCATGGTTTGAGGTATGGGGTTTTACACAATATGCTCCTTAAATCTCGCGAGTGTCATTCTCTTTGAATTTTCGTTTAATTGAACTCATATTTGAATTGATAAATTCATTGAAATCTGGAAAATAATTGTTGAAATTATTTTGATTTATGTGGTATCATTATATTGTTGATGAGCATGTTGTCATGAGATTTTAATATGGCACGGAGGTTGGGCACCCGCCAAAATTCCTGTTTTCCGGGCTATGGCTTGATAAAGCATATACGGATGTGGTGAGGCCTGGTGACCCAGTTAAAGTGTTGTTGAGAAATTATATTGATAAATTCTTTGAGATTTTCATTTTGATTTGAATATTCGTACTCGTGTTGTTACGCTTTGTTCATCGTTTACATATATTTGTTGAGCATAATTCCTGTCGTATTGTGTACTTCCCCATATTTTCTTTTAGTGGCAGGTTAGCACGGATTTTCGGGCGCTATGGAGATTGATTTTAGCGTGGATTGTTTTTGGAAATATTTTTAATACAAGAGAGAAGAATTGTATTATTTTGATGTATAGAGCATTGTAGATTTACTTTAGTTGTTTTATTCGAGAGAATATTGTTGTATTAATTTGAGGAGTTTGAGATTAGTGGATTTATATTATTGTGGGTTTATTTAGATTCTCTATACCTTGTCACTTGTGGATTTGGATTTATTTTATCGCATTAGCGCTCCGTTCTCTCGATTTTTCTCTCGCTCCGGGTGGGCGGGGTGTTACATTTTTCTCTCGATGCCAATGGAAACATGGAGGCTGCGGCATTTGAGGTAACAGTATGCTAGGCTGCGGCCAATGTTTTTATGTAGGTTTATTATACTTCATAATGTTAGTACCACAACATCCTTTAGTCACTTCAATTGCATTACATGGCTTTCCTTCAGTCGCTTTATCATGGAACCACTTTTGTAGCTTCTCTTAGTCGCTTTGATTGTATTCCATAGCTTCCTTTAGTCACTTTTTCATGAAACCACTTTCATAGATTCTCCTAGTCGCTTTGATTGCATTCGATGGCTTCCTTTAGTTGCTTTATCATGAAACCACTTTCGTAGCTTCTCTTAGTCGCTTTGATTGGGCTATTATCAGGCCTCCCCAAGCTAGGTATTATAAAGCTTCCCCAAGCTATATTTGGATCAAGGTTCTAAAAAATGCGGGGCGTAATTGAGGCGTGAAGGCCAAGCCTTAAGCCTTAGAAGCCTAGGCGGGCCTAGGCGTAAAAAGGCGTGAAAAGGCGTTTAGGCCTTCTGAATATATTTTAATATTTTTTAACCATAACAAGGCTATTAAAATACAAAAATTGTACAGATCATAAAATATGTCTGAATATATGCAAATTAAAATACTATTTGATTTCTTTGGATGAGATAATGGTCCGGTTTGTAAACAAATTCTTTAAAAGGTGACATCATTTCACTAAATCATTGTTGTTTTTAGAAAAAAATGCGCCTTAAGGGTTTTACCAAGAATAAGGCATGAAAAGCGTAAGGCGAGATGCTTCTCCCAATCCTTAAGCCTAGGCGTGCCTAGGCGGAGCCTAGGCGGGTTCTTTAGAACAGTGATTTGGATATATATATATATATAAAGCTTTCACAGCCTATAATTGGATTATTCGCAGATAATTGAGTCTTCGCCCCTTTAAATATAGGATTATTCGCAGACAACTAAGTATTTGTTCTTAGTGGGTTATTATCAGGCCTCCCCGGGCTAGGTATTATAAAGCTTCCCCAAGCTAAGTTCTTAAATACATCAAACCAACCCTAGCTAATTGAAGAAAATAACGGGCATTAGTAGCCCTCATGTCTTTGCATTGTGAGGAGTGTAAACTGCCCATCAAGGTTGTCTCCCCATAGACTCTTCCTTATTGAGAATAAATAATCTACGGTATAATTAGTCATCATGCTACCTTACATCTGTTTAAGACAAAGGTCTTTCATTAGATTTCAAAGCAGGAAAGCAACAATAGAAGCGTCACTAATATCTGTCATTCATTCATATATATATATGTTAAGTTTGTAAGGAAGTACAACACTTGTGTAAAAACATAACACTTCAGATTTAACAGAAAATATAGACTAAGAGTGAAGTTAAGCATGTGGCATGTTTGGTAAAGGCTACATCCTCTAGGCATTTTTCAAGAATTACTGCAACATCCCCTACCTCACAAGCCTTTCAATCTCGTTCTTCGGGGAGTAGCATGCATTAGTGTCATGGCCATTGTTTGTATGGAATTTGCACCACTTGGCCCAATCCCTTTTGTGTGGAGGAGTCTTTAGCTTATCCTGCCACTTCAGCAATTTGTCTCCCTTGATGAGCTCTAAGATGTCTTCAATTCTATAAATCAAAGGGGTGTAGACGTCAAAGTCTTCTTATGCCTTCTTCAGCCTCTTCCTGTTTTGTTCCATGGCTGCGGCCACTATGGTCTGGGCTGTAACTTTAGGTGCCACGACCTCTAGCATAAGAACCCTCTGGGTCAAGAAGTTTACCTGAGTCTAGAGTGAGGAGTGGCTATCATACATATGGTTGAGGTGATTGTACAGCTGAGCTATCTCATCCTTCATTTCTACACTTTGATTGGAGTCCCCTTCTATTTTCACTTTGTTAGTCTTTTAGAGGTATACTCTGAGATGAACTAAACAGGGGTGAGAAATTAAGGCATGCAGGGAAAATAACATGGATGCATCTTTTGGAAGTTTTTTCGATTTATACAGCCGTGGCCGCGGTATGAAAAATATATAATGACACTTCCGAGGCTCCCAAGTGATGAAATGAGGTTATGTGGCATGCTCAATAAAAAGGGCTGCATCACCCAAGCAATTTACTTGTCGGGCCGCATCCTGATTGCTGCAGTGAAGCACGTAATGCCATAAATGGACCCGAAATCATGGGTTTATCCTGTCTCATATGTACATAATAGTCCTACTAGGTATATACCAGGGACAAATCGGTCCATGGGTGCAAAAATAGCACAAATTTCGGTATAAAAACCCTACATCATAGGTAAAAGTAAATAGAAAGAAGGAAATCGACCGTCCCTAATTATCCACCTTTATGAGGCAAAAGCCTTTTGTCCTTTTCAACACTTTTTAGGTGAGATAATATCGCCTGGAAATAGGAAAACAGATTTGAGGCCACAAAAAAGAGGGCCAACAATCAAATTTGGAGATAAAGAACACCCACCATAGGGGGTTATGTAAAAAATATGATCTCACTAAACAAAATCTCACCCATGGGATGATGACCCGGGGGTCCCTGTGGGTGAAATAAGGTGTTAGGAACTCAAAAAAGGTAAATGAAACAAGATTTTAATATCACGTTCCCACAAATGGTGCCAAAATGTTGGTACAAGAAATCGGATACATGTCGCTCTCATATCAGCATATCAAGTATAGAACAGATATAAAGTAAGTAAGGAGAGACAAATCACAATATATAGAGTGGTTCGGCTATTAAAACGAGCATACGTCCACTTTGTTATCCTACTCTCATTATGTATATCATATAGTGTGAGTTTACAATGCCATTAAAGGCATACAAGAGAGGTAAGAGGGAAGAATACAAGTAACTGGCTAGATAAATAATCAGGGATGTGGCCTGCTTGAGGTTGATTCGGCTGCGGTTGCGACGATGGGTAAGCCCCGAAGTGTGGTTATCTCTAGAGAGAGTTTAGCAGGGCTTCATCGGGTATTTTGTCTCCCCCCCCCCCCCCCTTTAATAATGAGGTGAGCACCTCTATTTATAGGAGTAATAGAGGTGACATCACGTTCCCAGAGCACGTGACAAGTGTATGAGTAGATGAATACAGACCTTATAGAAGCTTGGACTAGAATCTGGAGCATACATTTCACACTGAGTAGGGGTTGCGGCTTGTAAGGTGGAAGTGATGGGGTGTCGTACCCTGTGCCATACAAGGATGCGGCCTGTGAATTAAAACTTCCTTAAGCGTGACGCGGCATATAAGCCATAATGCATGCCTCTTAGTAGACTACCACGGCAGGGGACTATAATTGTCATATCAAACATGTCAACTTGAGCTGCAAGCTTTCACTTTCCTCTTCAAATTCACCTCAACTACTAAAGGGAAACTAACTCATCACAATCACTTATTTAGTTCCATTTTGACTCAAGGGATCATTTGGTTCAAGGTTTAGAAATGGGATTTAGAATTCCTGGAACTTAAAGTTCCCCTCATCTAGAATTAGAATGTTTTATTAAAAATTTGGTGGGATTTAGATTTCCCAGATTTTATAATTCCCATAAAATTGGAATTCTTATCTACCCTTTAAAATGGGGGGGAATCCTGTATTCCAAGGAATTCTAGCTTACTTTTATGGTGAGACAAAAATACCCTCACACACCTATACTCTCTCTCTCACACACACACATACTCACACATGCACTCTCTCACACATACACACTACACATACTCTCTCTCTCTCTCTCTCTCTCTCTCTCTCTCTCTCTCTTACACACATACATTTTTATACACACATTCACACACAAACAAACACATTCATACTCACACACACACACACACACACACACTTGTGCACACTCACTCAAATCAAGTAATAGAGTACTTTAGTTCAATGAAATTTAATTTGAATATGGGAAAGTAATTTTAGATGACGATAAAAGAGAATTCTTGTTTGAAGCAAACAATGAAAAACGAATTCAAGATTTCAGTAATTTAAAATTCCTTGAATCAACGATTCCCATTCCCTTTCCAAACCTTGAACCAAACGAGCCCCAAATGGAAACTATAGAAGGCAAACATAAGTTTGAAACCAACTTGGATCACATTCCAAGGTCGATAAAGCAACAATACTTTGGGCAAATGTGAGGTATCTATTGAGCAAGATGCAAGAACTTTGCAGGGTGTAAAATTCCTTTGACTTCTACACAAGGATATTCGTCAATTGCGATATTTATTTTGTAAGTGATAAACAAATAAACCAAAAGATTGTTAATCAATATAATATCCAAGTCTTCCAAATACAAAATATACATCTTATGAATATAGTTTTGATAATAAAGTATGTAGCACAAGTCTATGGCAATTTAAGCCCAAGGTTGATTTGGAATCATTTTTTTAATTAAGAATGTTATTAACCAAGGGTTTTTAAATGTAGTTTTAACATATGAAATAATATATTGGAAACCCATACATGTAGATATACCCAAACTCTCCAACACATCCAAAATTTAAGTTTGAAAAAAAATCCTCAAACAAAACTTTCAATTTTAACATGTTTAAATCACGAGGTACACAATTTTTCAATTACAATTATATATCAATTCATATGAATAAAAGTATGATAAATCAAGATGAAGTCTGACGAGAAGGTCTTGATCACTTCAAAGATTTATCGAATGACTCAAGGTGTATTTTGGCCAAACGAAATAAAGGTTGTGAAACCAAGAGATTTAAAAAAATCAATTTGGATGAAAAAATAAAATTTATAAATACATACTTAATTATATAATATCTAATGCCCTTATGTTTTGAATAATATTCTAAAGATATGATGAGAATAATTATAACAAAAGTAAGCAACACATTTATGCCAGCGAAACTAGTCAATGGGAAAACTATACCTTCAAGAAGATTTAAAATCCCTAAAGAGAAACTTCAACATCAAACCAAGAAGATAATTTAGCTTAATCATCAACTAAGTCAATACAAAAAATAAATTTCATTCATCCAAGCTAGTAATCAAGAAAATTCCACCCTTTGTATGGACATATTTCCAATAGAATTAATTTGAATGTATTGGCTTAATTCTGTTTGGAAAAAACCGTTTTAGTTATAGGTTAGGAATTGCGTTAGTTTTTCCTTCAATACCTATGACGTGTGTGATTGAAGACCGTAGCGAACAAGTTAGAGCATCTACATAGTCATGTTGTGTGTTGTGCCATGTTTCGTCTTCAAAATCTATGAATCTCCAAAGGCATGAATGCATATTATTTTTTATCCTTGGACTTTTAGTTAGGTGTTTGTTTTAAAATATTTTAGTCCATTTTCCATAGAGAATGTTTGAAACAATTATTTACTAGATTAATAACAAAATGTTATAAGTTGAGTAAACTCCGAATAAACTTTTTGGGTAAAACTCTTTTTGAATAAAAACACAAGATGTGTTTGAAATTGTTTTCTGAAAATGTAGTCTAGATTAGATAGTTGTTGACCTTAGGTTTTAGAAATTAAAAGCCATCTACTAAGTCCAACATGCAGTACCAATAAAAATAGAATTTAAGAACATTCAAAGTAAAGAACACGGGAATTCTAACGTGGTAAACCCCTTAATCAAGAGAAACATCCACAATTTCCTTTACGGCACAAACCAAACATCCACTCAAATAAAGAATTAAGTTACAACACTTAAGCAAGCACACAAAGATCCTAAATCTAATTTCAAAGTTATACCCACATGAGCTACTCCACTCCAACGATTTTCTGATTAAAACTAGTCTTTTCTGGTTGCTTCTTTGCCTTTTTCTTGACTTATGATTCTAGCAACTCTTTCAATATCCAAGTTTCTCAAACAAAACCACTATGACTAAGTGTTCGTGTGTGAGAATGTGTTTGTGATGTGCAATAAATCAAGATTTATGCAACTCACCCTCTCAAATTATTTATACCGACAAATTACTATAAATCAAGAGGTTCTATATGACATGCAGAAACTGATTCAAATTATTTTGAGAAATAAATTCTCTGTAAGATCAGATCTAAAAAATAACCTTGCTTTTAAAACTAGCCAAGGTCATATGTGCTTCTTTTTATTTTTGTACACGTTTATTTCATAAATCGTGAAATATAAGATCAAAAACACAAACGCTCTAGAGATCTGATGTACCCTTAAAAATCAGAAGTTTCTTTTTCAAAATTTATTGAAACAGAAAGAATCTTAAATAAAAAGATAGAAAAGAGAATAATAAAGAATTTAAGCGTGTGATATTCTCTTGTAAAAAAACTCATGTTTCAATAGTGAACCTTAAGATTCTCTTAGAGATGATTTCTGAGAGAAACTAAGACTTGAAGAGGTATTCAAATATCTTACAAACCCAACACCAAACTCACAAAAATCTTAAATGGATTTAACACTCAAGGTTTAGGTTTTCTGGTGTATGAAACTTTGAAGGTTATGGTGTTTGGGTGAAGGGAAAACACTTCAGAGGTTTGAGGTTTTGAAGATTAGGGTTTATTCTCTCTCTCCCTTCTCTTTATTTCTTTTCTTTCTCTTCTCCCTTCTCTTTATTCTCTTTACTCTCTCTTTTTCTCTCTATTTGGACGAAAGCCAAAAGTATCAAATGGATGAGACTATATGGGTTTATATAGTAGCTAAGGAAAAATCTCGAGCGTCTGAGTCAATCCAAGGGCTGAGATTAACTTTGGCCAGTTAACTCCTAATCTAACAGTATAATATAAGCAGTGGAAATAACTAACGCTGATTGGCTAAGACTGGTTACACATGGATTGCTAACATACACATGAAGATCGTCGATAATGAGCATCCAAGGGTTGAGAATAAATGTAAAGAATGTGTCTATGAGAAAACACAAAATTAACAACTCAGGAGCAAACACATGTAAGATAGATAATGACTGAAAAATGCGAGTTTTAAAAATAATTACATTCTTCCCCTGAAGTCTCTAGCGCTTTGAGATCCTACCCAACACAACTTATAATGAATAAAACTATTTTGCATAATTCAACTTTTAATCCCAATACATTTAAAAACCAACTTTTTATAATTTCAAAAATTATTTAAAATGTTATAAAGAATTAAATTGATTTATAAAAGTTGATTAAAGTGTTTAAATCAACATATGCACATAGGAACTATAAAATATGCAGTGCAAGTGTCCTAAAGTGGTTATAAGATAGAATTAACTTCCCTTTAGGTGATCTTGAGGATTTCTTGGACTGGATTTCTTCATTCATGCTTGAACCTTTGAGAGATAGAGCAACTCATAAAAATAACCTACTTTGTCTCAATATCCAAACTAGTTGGAACTCCTATATATATAGACTCAAGTAAGTCAATATATAGTGTGTTATCAATCTCCCCTTTTGGATATTAGAGACAAAATTCCGTTGAGTATTCTGAACTCGTGGGTGAAAATGAAAAATTCTAGTTGTCCTATACAAAAGTTCTAACTACCCATTCGCATCCTAAAACCGAAAATAAGGTGGAAAAGTACATCAATCAACTATAATACAGACCAATACCCTAGGAAAGTAGAACAACAAGTCTGAAGAATGCCTATAAAAGATTAAACACCTAAATGGCATAGTAGTTGAGTTATAATAGGAATAGATAAAAATCGTAGCAGCAAAAATACTCAAGTTCTTCTCCCCCAATTTTTCTCAAATATACAATGGGATAAAAAATAATAGAGAAAAACAGGGATATGTAAAAAGTTTCAATCACCAAGCATATCATAAGCAAGGGAAGAATAAAGGGTCTCCTACATAAACTAGTGTTAGGAGGCGTCTTTCGTCATTTGAGAGATGTCCATACCCTAAAAACTTAAAAACCAATTATTCGTGAGAAACTACCGAGGTTATGATAGACGTGATAAAAATTATGTGAGAACTATCATACCTATAGTTGTCCATACATACTCAAATCATATGGTATTCAATGGTTTGGTATAGAGATCAGCTTGCTATTTTTCAGTATTCAGATATTCAATAATAAGTTCTTTATATTCTACAAGATCACGAATGAAGTGATGTCGAATTTGTATATGCTTAGTTCGAGAGCGTTGTATCGGGTTTTTTGAAATATTTATCGCACTTTGGTTATCACAAAACATGGTTAATTTATTTTCGGTGATACCATAATCTCTAAGCATCTGTCTAATCCATAATAGTTGTGAACAACAACTTCCTACGGAAATGTACTAGGATTTTATGCTAGATAGAGAAATACAATTATGTTTCTTACATGACCAACCTACTAGGTTATTTCCTACGTAGTAACACGCCCCAGACGTGCTCTTTCCATCATCAGAACACCTTGCCCAATCAGCATCGGTGTAGCCTACAATTGAACTAGTTGTGTCCTTTATGTACCAAATACAAAATTTTAGAGTACCCTTGACATATTTAATAATTCTTTTCACGCACAATAAGTAGGATTCCTTAGGGATACTTTGATATCTAACACATACACAGAAAGCGAAGGAAATGTCGGGTCTAGATGTTTTAAGATATAAAACACTCCCTATCATACTTCAATATAAAGTAGTATCAACATTTTTCTCATTATCATCCTTATATAGTTTTGTTGAAGTAATCATGGAGGTTCTAAAAGGTTTAGCATTTTCTAATCCAAATTTTTTAACAAGTTCTGCATCGTATTTGGATTGAGTGATAAATAGTCCATCACTACATTATTTTACTTGTCGACCTAAAAAATATTGAATCTCTCCCATAAGTGACATCTGAAATTCAACATGAATGATGTCAGAAAAATTCTTAACATGTTTAGAACGAGTGGATCTAAATATTATATCGTTAACGTACACTTGTGCTATTAAAACATGTTTGTCTTCATCCCTAACGAATAAAGTTTGATCATTTCCACCTCGGATAAATCCATGAGATACTAGAAATGTAGATAATTGCTTATACGAAGCTCTAGGAGCTTGTTTCAAATCGTATAAGGCTTTCTTAAGCCTAAAGACGTAGTCAGGGTATGATGGATCTACAAACCCTTTGGGTTGTTCTACGTTACCTCCTCAGTCAAAATTCTATTAAAAAATGCGGACTTAACATCCATTTGGAATAATTTGAATTGGAGGAGACATGATATTTCAAGGAGGAGACGAACTGACTCAAGATGAGTAACAGATGCAAATAATTTGTCGAAGTCAATTCCCTCTATCTGCGAGTTTCCTTGTGCTACCAACCTAGATTTATTTATAATGACCTCCCCATTTTCATCTGTTTTATTTTTAAAAATCCATCGTGTGCGAATAACCTTCTAATCTTTTGGCCTGGGAACAAGATACCACACATCGTGACTCTGAAATTGGACCAGCTCTTCTTGTATAGCATTGATCCAGAAAGAGTTAGAAAGGGCATCATTTACATTTTTTAGGTTCCTCAAGGGAAACAAAACATGCAAATTATACCACATTTCGAAGTTGGCATCTTGTTCTAACAGGTTCAGAAGGATTCCGAACTACAGTTTTAATAGGATGGTCTTTAGAAACCTAAGTGGGTACAGAAGGATTCTCGGGTGGCAGTGAATCAGTGTCTTGTGAGGGTTCAATTGGAAAATTTTGTTTATCCTCATCATGTGTCATTAATTGACTAGCACTACTCCCGACCCTTGTATAATCTATAACTGCATTAAAGGACTCCATAATGGTTATGATTCGATAATTAAAAACATGAAAATCCCTACTATTTTGGGAATAACCAAGAAATATTCCTTACTCTCCTCGGGTGTCAAATTTTGAAAGTTGTTCTCTGTCTTTATAGATATAACAAATACTCCCAAAGGTTTTAAAATGTTTTAAGTTTGGCTTTTTATGAAATCAAAGTTCATATGGGGTTTGTTTGGAATTTTTTCTAAGGTATACAAGATTAATGATATGACATGCGATTTGAACGGCTTCTACCCAAAATATCTAAGAAAACTTTTAGCGTGTAGCACAACCCTAGCCATTTCTTGTAAAGTTCTTTTCTTACGTTCAGCGATGGCATTTTGCTGGGGTATTTTGGGAGCACTAAACTCGTGTTTATAGCCATTGGCTATGCAGTATTCAGTAACACCAGAGTCTTCGAACTCTCCACCTCTGTCACTCCTAATACAACATACTTGGGCGTCCTTCTCATTCTCTATTTTCAAAAGAATTTTTAGGAATTCACCGAAGGTATCTGATTTTTGTTTCATAAAATCAACCCAAGTATATCGCGCATAGTCGTCTACTATAACTAAGATATAACTATTTCCACAGAAACTAGCAGTCATTGAGGGACCCATCAGGACCATATGAATGACTTCTAAAGTTTTTTTTGGTCAAGACATCCTTAACTTTCTTATAAGAGGATTTATTTATTTTCCCTTCTTGACATGGTCCACATACCGGATTGAAAGAATTTTTTATTTGGGGTAAACCTCTAACTATTTCTTCGGAGCTTAATCTTTTGAGATTATCAAAATTCGTATGTACCAATCTATTGTGCCAAAGGTCAGAGTCCTCTAATCTAGAAACAAGGAAAGACGCAGACTTAGGAATTACTATGTAACAGTTTTCTTGAGTTATGTTTCCCGTCAATATACAGTTTCCTTTTTCATCAATAATTTTGCATTCATTTTTTGAAAAACTAACGGTATGATTGGAATCACAGAATTGATATATGCTTAATAGATTAGCTTTAACTCCTTTAACTAAGAGAACATCATTTAGATTAGGATGCCCATTCTCACTCAATGTTCCCTTACTTATGATCTGAAATGAAACACCGTCTCCAAACATGACACTACCTCCTAAGAAGTGTGTCTTATTTTTCAATTTGGTTTCGTCCCCGATCATATGTTTAGAACATCCGGAGTCTAAATACCATCCAATTGAAGTGTGTTGTGCCTTTGAAGCAGTAATGACAATATTGCACTTGAACTGGGGTAATAGATCATCTTCTCTAATCCAAATAGGACGAGTTTTAATCGTTTTATGGTCTTTTGATTTATAAAAGGTTTGTAGGGTCTTTCTAAATAACTTTTTCTTAGTCTTGGACCATCCTTTTTTCTTTTTATAGTTATATTTGTTTGCGGCCTGTCTAGGGAGAACATAAGTATTTATTCCTTTTCTAGAATAGTTAAAGTTAAGATAGGTGGGTGTGTATATCCTTTTCTGAAAACATTCTTCAAGAGTGTGGCTAAAAATTTTGCATGGATCAATGGATACCGAGTGCATGAGGAGTACATGTTATGGTAGTCGGTACGTGCACTCCTATATGTCACTATGAAGAGATGATCGAAGGAACAAAAATGGGTCAAGGCTTGAAGGAGTCGAGTCGATTTCATAAGTCATTTGTCATCCTTGTGTAATTCCTTATCATAGTAAATTTGCATGGATGAGTCCTCTGAGGTTTTCCCCATTTGGGTTTTTCTCGTACATCGAGCATTGTGTGATTGGTTTAATTTTAAATTTTCATACTCACCTAGTTGCATGCTTAGGCAAGATAAAATTTGGTAAACTGTTTAATACAACCTTCGGTTTAATTGGTGAAAGTTTATTTGGGTAATCTTTAAGTTTAAATAATTTTGGAAAAAAAATAAAAAGATTAGTTTACGTGTTTAGCTATCCATATAAATCCTAGCACATAGTTGCATTTTCAAATTATTATCACTGCATGTGTTTATAAGTTTTTTTAGGCATGAATTCGGGTGGTTTTAATATGGAGGGCCAATCATTTTCTATACCACCTTTGTTTGATGGATCTAATTAAGCATACTCGAAAGAGCATATGAAATATGGATACAAGTCGATTGATGAGCGGGTATGGCTAGTTATTGTTAGAGGGTGGGCTCCACCCAGTGCTCTAGTAGGTGAAGTTCATGTGCCTAAAGCCATACAGATTTGGAGAAAGGGTGAACATAAGTTATGTAATCACAATTCTTCAGGTCTAAGGCCTTGTTTAATGCGTCGTATAAGGGGATTGGATAGGATAGCATAAGAGCCGGATTGGATAGGAGAAGAATGGTTCGGATAAAACGTATTCCAAAATTGTGCTTGGAAAAGTTTCGAATAATAATACGGGATGGGATAAAATAATACAATTTTGTGTTTGAAATGCTTCGGATAGGATTAATTTATCTCTAGTTTTCTAAAAATGCACTTATATTGTATTTAATTATAAAAAATATATAAAAATGTATACTATTATCACATATTTTAACCCAATAACATAGTATTTAATTCCACGTGGTACATTAAAAAATAATATTATGAGGTGATAATAATGAGATGGACGTATGTAATTGTATTTATACTTATAATTTGCACAAACTCAACCACAAATAACCACTCTCACACTGACACTCACACAAAAACTATGTGCACACAAACCAGCCTCCGAAAATAATGAGATAGTAAAACTAGTTGTTTACAATCTTCTTTTTCAATTCAAAACAAACCAGCCACCGAAAAAATTCCTGAAGCCACAACTGGGTAACACCCGTTTTACCCAAATTAGTCATCAAAAAGACACCAAAACAAACAAACTAAATTGTACATAGATTTCAACTTCTCGAAAAGGTGGTCTAACAACACATAAAAATATATATTTAACAAAATATTAATGGTGGGTTAACAACACATAACTTTCAACTGTTTAGCAGGTGTATTAACATAATATTTGCATCAATTTAAACCAAAATAGTAGTTCATGATAAAGCAACAAACATAAAAAAAGGAAAAAATAAGAAAGCGAGAGGTTACTTATTGTGATTAAAAATGTGAACAGAGAGTTATGTGAATGAAAGGGACGTATGGATGCTATCTAGTATTTGAGATAGTGAAAGTTGAGAGAGTTTCTTTTACTTAATAAGTGCATGGTAGTAATTTCCAACCAAATCTTGACATCGAAATATTTTATACCACCTTGGAGGTGGGATTTTTTTTATCCCACTCCTTGTGGGATAAGGAGCTCACTTGGGATAACTTACCCCATCTCATATTCCATCCTAAACTACACCAAGCATTGGATAAGATAATTTATCCAATACAACCCTCTCATAAGGCGCATCAAATGAGGCCTAAAATTTTTGTTTTGTGCGGTCACATCTGAGTATTTTCATCATATTATGTCATGTGATACGTCCAAAGAGGCTTGGGACATTCTCCAACTTACATATGAGAGAATTATTGTTGTTAAGGCTTCCAAACTCCAAAATCTTACCACTCGGTTTGAAACCATTATGATGGATGAGAATGATAACTTTTATGAATTTTATGCGAGATTGTATAATATTGTTAACTCATATTTTAACTTGGGAGAGAGAATAACCGATACCAAAGTTGTGAAGAAAATACTAAGGTCCTAACTAGAAAGATTTAACCCTAAAGTCACTATTTTGAATTATTAGGGAACAATTGACTCAATGAAACTTGAATATCTTGTGGGTGAACTATAAGCCTATTGACTCGACATGTTCCTTTCCAAAAAGGAGAAGAAAGATAAAGGCGTTTCTTTGAAAGATAGAAAGGAGGAAGCACCTATTTCTGATGAGTCTGACATCAATTCCTATGATATGGCCATGTTTGTGGAGAAATTTTGGAAGTTTCTCAATTTTAATAAACATAACTCTAAGTTTGATTAAAAGAAATTCGAGAAGAAAAAGTTTAACACGTCTGGAAAATTCCCTAAGAATCGTAATGAAAATTTTAAAAGGGATGAGCCAAATTGATGTTTTGGGTGTGAAGGTTATGGCGATAGGGAAGTTGAGCGCTCCATTAACCTAAGGAAGTAAGGAAATAAGATGAAGGCATACAATGCTACCCTTAGTGATGGTGATCGTAAGAAGAACCTTATTCACCCATTAAAAGTAATTACATCACGTTCACGACCAGTCATGTGAGACTAGATAAAAAGTATTTCGATGAAAATATTTTTGTGCATGATGATTTCGAGGCCAATTCGTATGAATCCCTAGTGAGTGGTGAAAGTAATGAGGAAGAATAATGTGAGGAGAGTGAGATTCATTTTGCCTTCCAGGATTTATATGTGGAGTCGTTAAAGTTGAGAAAGTCGAATTTAAAGTTAGAAGCTAAGTTCGAGGAACGTGCCATAGGGAATGTTGATTCATAATTGATTGAGAACCTTAGGTCACACGAGAAGACTCTTAGGGATAAGCTCTCTCTAGTTGAGATGGAAAAATAACCTTCGTGGTTTGATGGAGATTTTGAAGAAGGAATCCCTTTTCTATGAGTCTCATTATTTTCTCAAGAATAAAATTGAGGAATTGGAAGGGAGATCGATAGACTCAAGTTGTGTTATATTTTATATGGAATCTAGGTTTGAAAAGTTGGATAAATGTTAGGCAATGCCCAAATCAAAAGTGAAAATTATGGAATTCGCTTCCATGATCTCGATGCTTCTGCTACTAAAGTCAAGACCAAAATTTTGAGAGGGTCAACCACTGCCATAGACGTTAAAAAAGGTCAACACTTAGGTAACATTCCTATTCATGTCTACACGTGCACACATTATGGTAGGAAGGTCACCTTAGGCATTTTTTATTTTATCTTAAAAAAGGTCTTAAAAAGTCTAAGACTAGTGTCACCAAGGATCTTAAAAATTGAGGGTGACACCCTGTCTATTTTAATCACGGATGATCATTCTTTTATCAAAATAAACAGGAATATCATTAGGTTCATTCTTATCATCACTGTCGAAAACTTATTAAAATACTAACCATTTATGTTAATATAGATCAGTGTCAATTTTATCTTTCATTAACGTGGCAACATGCAAAAAATAGAAATATAATAACTCACCCACAACATATATAAGAGTTTGAATCATCACACCATCGGTTCCAAAACAGAATCGAAACCATAAGTTTACAAAAATAAAATTAAATACAAGTAAATCGTCTGATAAATAAAGCTAAAAGTGTTCCAACTGAAGGGACAACATGCCCAAATGAACTACTTGATCAAAGTCCTAATCTAGGAATGAATACCTGAAGCATCTACCCAAAGTCCTGCAAGCCTCCACAAACGCTACAGTTAAGCATCCATGGAATGAGTCTTCAAGCTTAGCGTCCCTGTGTATGGACACCTAAAATGTTTTGGAAAATATTTTGACACGGGTCGGAGCCCAAAACCATTTGAAAAATATTTAGTAAGTAATCAATATGTAATAGATAAATATGGATTAACACTTTTCAAATTTAAGCGGTTGTCGCACTCTCTTGAGATATTATTCACCCCTCAACTGTTGTACACACCTAATGATTGCCTTCTAACCCAACTAGTTATGCTACCCTTCTAACCTAACTAGTTATGCTACCCCAAATAACTAGTACTGTTACAAATCTTTTTATCACACTAATCTATCCCAAGTACTTCCTCCTTTTGGTTCCTAAGTTAATTTACCCTTTAACTTAGTTAATCATTTCCACTTTGATTGGTTATATATCATTCACACTAGTCTATAATACTACTATAAAATGCTCTACAAGCCTTCAATTCTACTAAAATTTAGAAATGTCCAAGTGGCATATAAGAAAAGAAACCCAATTTTCATTAATCCATCTTAAACCAACAGACACAATAACTGTACACAATCTCTCTCTCTTCGAATGATCTCTACGAAAACCAAAAAATCTCTTTCTCTCTCCACAGTAACAAACACCCATGTATCTTCCCCTACCCATATGTTTCCTCTCCCCCTCCCTCTCCCTCCATATTTCAGCTATGCCATAGAACAAATAAATTTAAAGAGACTTCAATATAGGCGTTAAAAACAGGAGCCATGGCTCCAAATAATATTATCCTTGGTGATGATACATCTTCTCCTCCAGTTGTTTACTATCCACTTTTGTTGAAATTTGGTCTGCAATCGAAGATATGTGACTCAGCTTCTGAATATTGCTATGTATAAAGAGAGATGTGTGAATCTATGAAATTGGGGTTCCATTATGAATTTTCAACCCTAGATTTCAATTTCATGGTGTCAAAATTCAATAAAGAATATGACCAGTCAATTGGGTGTAGTAAACCTTTAGCGCCTTCAAATTTAAAGAAAAAAATTTCAACCTCAACTCTATAATTTTTGGTTTAATTTTTTTGCCTTGGTTTCCAGCTAACAATTCGATAGGGGAACTGAGGGGGGTGGTCTTATCTTTGACGACATCAATTGTAGTGAAATTATAAAATGGGGCTGACTATGTTGTTGAATCTCTTGGGGTTTTCACAACAGTTGAGATAGCTTCCGCACATGTGAAGGTTAGTTTCGTCTCTCTCTCTCTCTCTCAACACCGCAAATAGAACCTCAAGTTGAGCATTTGTTGAGTTCTGTCGGCAGGGTGGTGCAAAGAATGTGGTAATATCTACTCCATCACTTCTAGATTTTAACGGGCATGAATTAGCACAGAGCTTGAGAATGAAACAATCCTCAGCGTTGATCTTCTTCTCTCCGGTGCATCTTGCCGTAACTCTAAATCTATCTATCTAGCATGGTGTTGGCTGCCAGAAAAAACAACGCAACAAACCCATATTTTAAGTCATTTGCAAGCTTGATAACCGCTTTATTATAGCTAAACTTCATTATAGGCACAATTGGTCCGAAAGGATGCACATTAAATGAGGCCATTCGTATTAGTGTACACCTACATCGTACAATGATTCCATATTGTTTTAATGAAGAAAGTGTAAGCTACCATATTTTTACGACAATTATAGTAGCCTCCCATATGGTTTAGATTTACTAATTTGAGGTTCATATGAATTACGAATATTCGAACCAAATAAATAGTTAGGATGCATATACATTGTGTCTAAAGCATACAATGTGTCTATTTCCATATACATTGTGTTTAAAGTGTACATATTAAATGTGCACATTATTAATTTATGTATGGTCAAGATTCTTAGTTTAATTGTACTGTTAATAAATTCGGGTCAATTGTGTTTTCTCTTTAATTTAGTAGATTGGACAAGGATGAATAACATTATTGAGTTCCATCTTCTCACATCAAACGTGTTGAGCTAAAAAAATTGCATCTGGCTATGTCACAACATATGTGGATTGATATGCGATTTGGGGCATTTTTTACACCCGATTTGGATCGTGTTATTATGTTGTTGGATTTTAGGTTTCAAATGAGATTTATACAATATGGTTGCTCTACAGAGATTACTACAACCATTTAACCATTTTGAGGTTTGTTTTTCATTTCTTTTGTTTAGTTCTTTGAAAATGATGAGTAGCATTTAATGTGTTGGGATCTTTAATTGATTTAATATGGAAATTCTTAATTATTTATTTCCTTATTTTTTTTATGGAACTAACTCAATATGTGTTTATTGAAGATAATGAGGGTAAAAAGGATAGGTGCCGCCGAGACGGTTTCGTGTAAAATGACAGCATTTGTTTTGATCTATTGATTTGGTTTAAAAAATTAAAAAAAAATAATGTTACTATTTTGAAATTTGAATATATTTTCTATTATTAAGATTTTCTAAACAAATTTTCCTATCGTTCTATCTTATGCCATTTTTATATTTGATCTCGAGGTATGTTTTAAATACACTTAATTTATATTTATATGTCAATGTTAAAATGTGTGACACCCACAAAAATTTGCCTATCATGCATTTGATTCTTCCTATTTATTGTGATTTTTCAATATATAATTTGATTCTTACTATCTTCAAATATCTACATGGAGCACTGTATAGGGAATATTTGATGTTATAAGAGGTTTCTATATCCTCTTCTTGCAGCTAAAGAGCGTGAAATGCAGAGGATTCGGAATACATGTGAACTCCTTAGTGAAGATAATAAAGGGATGTGTTATGACATATCGGTTGCAGAAGCGTATTATGAGTATAATGAGACATTTATTGATGAACTTATGTTATGCAAACATGAATATTGCTCGAAAAGAGGATCACATGCGCTGATTTGAGGTAAATTGAGCTGTAGTTTTGTATACATTATTGGGTTACCAACTTTATACAACATTTAATAAAACTTTATACATGATCATTTTTAGTCAACACCCCAAAATCCCACAGTGTCATGTTTGAGTTGTAGTGTATAAGTGATATTATTTAAAAAATTTCTCACTCGAGCAAGCCACCAAGCAGCAAATATGTTTCAAAGTATTTCTCCACTGAGAAAAGCACCAAGTATGCGATATTATCGAAAATCTTTCTTTGATAAGAATGTCAAGCATGTGGATATATTTTAAAGTCTTGATCCATTGATCAAGCCACCAAGCGTGTGATTTTATTTAAAATATTCGTCTATTGAGAAAGTGGATATATTTAAAGTCTTAACAAATTATACATTAAGAAAATCCACACAAAGTCAAATTAAAAAAATACCCTTACTTGAATTATAAGGACAAAAATAGTTAAAGGAACGGGACTTGTTGCTACCTCAAATTCACCTTCATCTTTCAAAGGAGACACATTAGATATAGCAATTACATGTTTAGAGTTATTAATGTTGGCACATCTATATTTAGTTGACTTGGACCCAAGTTATTCCGTATAACAAAAAATTAGTGACATGGAGCTCATTGTTTATTACTTCATTTCCCCTTGCAACCTTTTTTTCCTTTTAGTTCTCATCACCAAAGAGATCAAGCTAATTATTTAGTGATTTAAGTCCAGAATATGTGTAGATTGGAGAATGTGGAAACCATTTTTTAGACTTTAAATTATGCAACAAACAGAGGGTGATGGGTTGAACACCTTCTTTGGAACTATAGTAACAACCATTAGTTATCTTTGGAACTTTGATTTGTAATGTGGCATAAGTTTAAAATTTTGGTTTTAATACTTGCCTTGTAAAACATAAGTAACAGTCAGTTGACCCCATCTAATCCATCATGTTTAAGCACTGAACGATGGGCAAAGAAAATGAAGGTTGCCCATCCGACATCAAGTCCCTCCGGTGGTGAAATTTTATTTCTTTAAATTGCAATATTAAAACATAAATTTGAGTTGCATCTGATTAAATTGCACTTGTTTAAAGAAAACAAATGTGTTCAAATCGCAGCCTTACAAACTAAGTGTGCCTTTTACTGCTTGAATTCTTTCTATTAGGAAAATAATGGTAGCAAAGTGTCGAGCATATAATAAGAGAGAATATAAACAATCCTAATAGCCAAGTTGAAAGAGTCCAAAAGAACCACTAGAAACAAGAATGTGAAAGTGAGCTGCAAAATCTAACCATTAGAGAGATGGGAGCCTGTGTCAACCTAATATGGTCCATGAATATCATGCCATAAATCACAGAGGGTGGCCTTCTCTAACAGGTGGGCTAATATAGACTCATTAGAGTAAAGAGAAATGAAGTAGGCAAAATAGTAGGTATACTCATTGCTCAATGAGGCAGAAGCCCTAAAGAAGGCATGGATTGCAGCAACAGAAGATCCCTCAATAAGGAGCATCGGTAGGTCTGTTCATTCTTCCGTACTACACCCTCATGGTTCTGGGATTTTTTTTTAGTTATAAAGATAGTTAATTTTGGGATTTTTTTGAAATTTTGATCTGGGTTTATTCAATTATAAACATATTTTCTCACAATATATTTTTTATGAACTTGCAACAGGTATACTTGAACTTGCAACATGTATACATCGTGGGAACTTGCAACAGGTTCAATTTTTATTATAGATCAAAATTTTTGAAATCTCGCGATAACTATTTAATTGTTTTGTTGTAGTTTTTTATAGGTTTTAGTTATTAATTTTTTATATATAATGGGGAAGAAGAAAACTTGGGTCAGTCAACAAGAAGCAAATAGAGAGGAACACCTTAAAGATAGTGAGGGCATGACTCCATTGTTCTTTGTGGATGTCAGGACATATGCTTCCATTACTATTGAAGTGATGGATTAATGGATGAATAAGATTTCAATGGGATTGATGTCTTTATATGAATTTCTCTCTCTTGGAGTCACAACTTTTTAAAGAATGAGGAACAGGTTGTCAAGAAATGAAAAGCTTAAGATATATACACTTTCCATTTATGCACTCTTTCGGTTGTTTTCTTCATATCATTTTATTCATTTTAGTTAATGTTGTTATAAAAATCCCAATTATTTAATATATTGTCCAGTTTTGACAAAGTTATCAATTTTATTAATTTTAGGTAATAATTTGTGTCATTCTATTTTCTCCATTCAAATTTGCAGAAGCCCTATAAATCGTCATATTGTATAGATAGTATATTTCTTTTTTCACCAAAATGAAAAGATAATTTATCTCTTTGTTTATTTTTATTATATTTCCACCCTTCCAGTTTAATTTACCAAATATATCATCCTTACTGTGATTTAATCTAATATTCTCACGAAGACATGCAATTCGTCAATGAGAATCAAGACTATGTTGGTTTTGTCTCGAAATTGGACACCAATTCAATTGCTAGGTACGGAATTCCGAAGGATTGGAATAGATTACCATTTTAAGTATGAAATTAATGTATTATTAGAGAGGTTCCTATTGCTCCAAAATAACGGTTACTAAATTAGTACCAGTAAGTCTTGATTTTATTACTTATTATGTATACATTTTTTATAACCATGGAATAAGTTAAAATAATCATCCATTTTGTTTTCAAATTACAGATGTTTTTGAAAAGTTTGTGGACGAGAATGATAAAATCAAATAATCTTTTTTATGACAAATTAATAAAATCAACGACCATCGAATTCACAAAAACGCTTAAACAGATAAAGGACTGGGGTGTTGATTTTATGAAAGGAGGTTCAAATTTTTTCTTAATGTAGGTTTGGTGTTATTGTCATTTACATCCCAGTGGAGTTTCCACTACAAGAAATTTAATTTTTTGTCACCTCAAGCATTTGAAGGAATATTATTTTGATATTATTAAGTTAATACCTTGTCAATCTCTAAAAATATAAATCTGATGTGTATTCAAAGTTCCAAATGTTCCTAACGACATTATTACGATTTGTCCAGGAAATCTGTTTATGTGTATTAGGAGTTAAATGTGTTAAATGTACAGGATACTAAAGATATTATTATCATTTATCCACACCGCTGGTATTGTGATTGTATACACTCGACAGCAATGACAAAGCTTGATAATTTTATATAGCATTAGTATTGTGGTTATATACATAATATGTGATTTTAGAAAACTTTAGTTATGTTTCTAGATTTTAATTTCCATTTTAGGTGTTCTTTGCATGTTGGTTCTTTATTCTTTAATCCTGAACTTTATACTTCAGGCGATGACAACCTTCAGGTAAAAATGGTCTCTCTTTGTATAAGCGTTGCATTTCGTATCGAAATAATATCAAAGCACCATCTTTAGTGTTCATCCTCAATATTTTATGTTGATTTAAATTCAACTAAGATTATCTATGATATGTTTTGGGTGTTTAGACCAGCTAATCCATCCATGATATGTTTTGGGTGTTTGGACCAACAAAGATTATAAAGGACGGGGTGTTGATGGGGGTTGTTTTCAGTTGGCAATGCAGCCTAATTACAATGGAAAAGCTTGAGTGAGAATGAACATAATAAATATGTAGATTAGAGAAACTCATTGTACATATAATTTACCTCTTATTTTAGCTCGATTTTATTTTAATTGACAAAAAAGTTTATTTGGTTATTTACATATGACATCATTGATTGAGACCAAGCCCCCCGCAAAGTAGACCTCAGGTGACGACCGTTGTTTACATAGGACTCAAAATAGGTACAATTTCATGTGACGACCGTTGCTTACACAGGACACCATTCATTGAGGTGGTCTTTAAAAAACTTTCTTTTGTTGATTCTCACTAACGAGTGTTTTATCCTATTCTAGAATTTTTTTTGAGTCCTCTTTTATTATTTCAGCATTCAATTTCAGGCACTTCATTCTCACTGGGTTCTCACTAAGAACATGTTCACCATCTCCAAGTCTAAGCTTTTACTCAGCAAAATCCAACTCTTCTTTAGTATCTGCTTTAAGTTCTAAACCTTATGTTGCTTTTATACTTTTTATGTTGTTATAGACTGTGTAGGTTGCTTTTGGAAATATTGAAATGGTTCTCCCTCCAATCTAAACATTACTACTTTCCTATTTGAATGTCCCGTGATACATTTCTATTTATTTATTTATTTATTTATTTCTTCATTGACTGCGATAACGCTAAAAAAGAGTTTTTTATGAATGTTCTCATTAATGCTTATATGAATGTCATTTTATTCATCTATGTTTTCCTTCTCAGATATTGATGCAGAAATTCAAGAATTAAAGTAGTGAAACTTCTACAAGCATTATCATTATGACCAATGGTAACCTTTTATTAGTGATATTGTTTTTTCAATTACTGGTTTTATATGACTTCATGACTTTTTAAATATTGGTATCCTTTTCTGTTTTGTATCAGATGGTTCTTTGCAAACTATGGACAATTATTATATTGGAACAAGTGGGATGACCTCAATTGACGCGATGGTTACTTTATTTTTCAATGTAATGATTATGGACACTCGATTAAATATTTGGAGAAATGCTCAAGTTACCAATAGTGATGTGTTGTGTACTCATATTTGGTGTTTTTGATGATATGGTTTATATAAGGTCCGGGATGGACTATTAGTATTATTCGAACTGTTGATTTTTTTAATTTCTTAAACAGGTTGAATAGTCTAATAAAGAAATGTACTTCTGTCCAAATTTTCTAAATTATTTATATAATTTATGTTGTAAAATAATCATGACGGAGAAGGTTGTCGATCTAATGGTCCATCCAATGATGAAACATTAGTCAATCCAATGGATCACATGGATCTGGGTTTCAGGGTTAATGATATGTGAGTGATTTAGGCTTTTATTGAGTTACATTCACTTTAGTTGTTATGAAGTCATCTTGCTATGTGAACAGAGTGTTTTAATGGTTTGATTTACAATAGTTCCTAGTGCGCCTTATTTTTTGTTCACTAAACTTGGTAAAACTTAATTATGTTTTTACAAATTCTAGTATAACTATATTGGTACTTGTTACTTGAATTAAAAATAATATTGTATAATTCGATGATTTATATTACTTCCTTCCATGTTTCAAAACTATATCTAGAAGGCTATACAATTCTCTTTAGATTCCATGTTATCCTAAGCGGGTCTAAGTCGGTTATATGCAAATGTTTTTATGTATTTCTAAAGAGATCTTGAACATATTTCACGTTGATTAAATTATCGTAATTTAAAAAAAATTATTGGTTTTTAAATCAAAACTTCATTAAAGATATCACCACGACAAGGTGTAAATGTGCTTAGATATTAGGAACTGGACAAAACGTAAATTGTTCATTTTTTTTCCGTTATAAACCTTTAATTTGATTGTTAAGAACCAATATTTGAAATATCGCAATTGATAAATTCTTATACTATTGTTATTCTCAATCTTAAATACTTACTATAATATTTTTGGCTATTCAAGGAAATACTTTTTTATGCCATCTATAACAATATTCCCCAATTTTAGTGGTCTTTTTCTATAATTTATTGTCTTAACTTTCATATTGCTTATACTTCCATTTATCTGGATGAATGACCCACGATGATCCCGCGCATCGCACGAGTTTTCACATAGTTGTATAAATAATGCATTCACACTTTATATTTTTAACCCATATATAATTATTTACTCTATTATATACATATAAATACACTACAACAATCACACACATGTCACATATAATAACCATCCTCCCATGTAATAACTCACTCAATGCTTGTCTCTATAATGCTATGATATCCCAGGTCTACTCAATTTAACCCTGTTACCATAAGTCGATTAACTCACACCGAAATATGTAAATAAAATTGCAAACGTAGTGGAGGCGGTCATATTTCCCCGAGAGTGAGACCGAATCATACCTAAAACGTCTCACCTTGAAAATAAATCATGCAAAAAATACCAGAAGATATGACCTGGGGACTATACTTTCCTTGCATTCACTAACATCGTGCAACCTCCGACGATAACACTAGAGGGGTATGTTTTCACATAAATATCATGCACACCGATATTTATAAAATACGCATATATATATATATATATATATATATATATATATATATATATAATTAAATAAATTCGATCAACCCGTGCCTATGGACTAGTGCTACGGGTGTTAGGCACGGGTTGACCGTGCCTATGGACTAGTGCTACGGGTGTTAGGCACGGGTTGACCGAATTTATTTAATTATATATATATATATATATATATATATATATATAATTAAATAAATTCGGTCAACCCGTGCCTAACACCCGTAGCACTAGTCCATAATCCCCGAGTCGATTTCCCTGACTCTCAATTTCTTTAATTTCACGTCCATCAAATAATTAATGTACCTTCACTTGCTAAAATACCCGGACTCACCAAATCAGCCCGTATTCAAATATTAATGAACTTATCTCACTTAATTCATTATTTGGGTTCCTCACCTTTTTGTCAGTTTTCTAGGCTCATATACATCCGCCCATGATCCATAGCTATATTGGTTTCCTCTTTATTTTTCACTAAATAATTAAATCTTCAATAATCTCCAACAAAACTAGAGCCTAAAATTTAAAAAGGCAAAACTAGGCAAAATCGGCCTTCACCGGTCGATCGATGCTGGGCGGCAAGCCCTCTTCCCCAACACGATTTCCTTCATTTTTTTTCATCCAAGTTTCCATAGATTCTTACCAAATCACAACCCAAGAATACCTAACGTTTATTACACATATAAATAGGTTCTAATCCTAATATAAATCATCAAACATCAGTGACTTCTATTAAGATCCATTATTTCACGAATTGGGTTTTCTCAATTTCATTTAATCCTCTCATTCAATTCGATTCTATAATCCAAATTAAATGCAATTAACTACTAGGTTTCAACTATAAATAAGATTCCAATAGCATATAATAGTATTTCATCATCAATTGAACATTAATTCTACATTTAATGTGAAAATACCAAAAATCCATTTTACACGCGACAGCCATCCCCAAAAGCAAGTTTGTCTACACCTGCGATGATATGAACATAAGTTTTTGCAAATTTAAAACAAAAGAAGTTAATCACTTGCCTGTCTAGGTTCGTAGGGTCTGATTTCGCATTAAAGAAGACGGATTTAATAATAGCACACCCAGTTCCTCCTTGAATTTGGCTCCTAAAGCTACTTCTTTTCTTCCTTCTCTCTTCTCCCAATTTCTAGGGTTTAGAATCTGAGTTTTGGTTGCCTCTAACTGTAATACTTAGGTTTAATATCCCTAATCCTGAAATTAGGCTAATGGGACAAGCTCTAATGACCCGAATACCCCCTTGTGGGCCTAGTTATGTCTAAAAAGACCTCGAGTACACTATTTTGATTATCTCGACCCATTCGAAACCAAACGTCGCCTAGAAATCGCCATCTGAGTCACTCTATAAAAAATTCCTATCTCGACCTCATATAGTCTACACTTGGCTCCGGATTGAGATATAACACTGTCACGTCACTATCACTTGTTATGACGTAAAATAATTATTTACTACTCACTTAGAAATTATATTACATAAATATTAATCATTATCTTTCTTGATTAATATTTTAATAAACAAATAATCATTAATTTAATTAAATTACGTCACACGTGTAATATAAAATAATCAAATTAATTTAAATTTTTAATACTCAGAAACATGGGGTGTTATATGCTTCCCCCCTTATAAAGGAATTTCTCCCTCAAAATGGGGACACACCTGCGGTGAATAACTCTAGATACTTTTCACGCATGTTATCATCTCGCTCCCGCGTCGACTCATCAATTTTGTGGTACCCCCACCAAACTTGAACCAATGGTACCACCTTAGACCGCACCTTACGCTCACTACGATCAAGTATCACCATTGTTCTCTCCTTTTACAAGATATTTGGCTTCAAGCCTATCTCCTCTAATGAAATATGCCAAAAATCCCTTTGGCTCCGTCGGTACCTCTTCAGTGATGACACGTGGAACACATCGTGAATCCGCTTGAAGTGCTCCGGTAGTTCTAGCCTATACACCACTAGTCCCGCCCTCTCAATAGTCGAAAACGGTACCACATATCTCGGTACTAGCTTCCCCTGCTTGTCGAACCTCATAACCCCCGTCATAGGAGACACCCATACCAAAACCTAGTCACCAACCTCTAGCTCTATGTGCCTCCAATATGCATCGAAGTAACCCTTCTTCCTCTCGTGAGCTATACGGATGCGCCCTCGAATCATCTCAATCTTGGCAATAGTGTCTTGAATCATCTTTGAGACAAATAGCTTGTTGTACCCCACCTCTAACCAGCAAGGGGGGAAATGACAAGGCCGTCCATAAAGTGCCTCAAATGGTGCCATGCCGATGGTGAACTGGTAGGAGTTATTATGCGTAAACTCCACCAATGGAAGATACTGCTCCCATCATCCCCTAAGTCAAGTATGCACATCCTAAGCATATCCTTAGGCATATGATTAATTCACTTTGTCTTCCCATCTATCTGCGGGTGATACATTGTACTTAAACATAAAGTTATGCCCATGGCCTCCTGAAAGCTCTGCCAGAAATGGGACAAAAAATCTTGTCCCGATCCGATACAATATTAATCAGAACTCCACAAAGCCTCATTATGTCAGTAATAAATAGTTTCTCATACTATCTTGTCTCAAAATCCGTATGAATCGATAGAAAATTGGCCACCTTAGTTAACCGATACATTATCACCCAGATGGAGTCGTGACCTCATTGTGATATTAGTGACTCGGTAATGAAATAGATGGAGATACTCTCTGAAATACTCTCCCACTTCCACACTGGAATCTCAAGTGGTTGTAACATCCCTGTCGATCTCTAGTGGTCTACCTTCACTAGCTTACAGGTAGCACACTTCGAGATAAACTTTGTTATATCCCGCTTCATCCTAGACCACTAATACTCCCTACACATATCCTGGTACATCTCATCGCCAACGGGATGTACTGCAAACCTCGATGCGTGACACTCTGGCATCATCGCATGTCTTAAATCCTCATTATCTAGAACCACGAGTCTACCATTGAACCACAAGCCTCCCTCATAACTAATCGAATAGGACTCTGTCCCACCAGCTAACTAGTGGCGAACTCTGTCTTGGTAATATTGATCCCTTGTATGTTCTTTCACAACCCTCATAACAATATTGGGCGTGATAGCTAATACGGACATATAGGCTCTGGTAACCTCGCCATCATATCTAAACTCTCTCCACTTTGCCTTTCATACCTCCGTTATCTCCCTAGCAGGTTGTCGACTTAACACATATGTCACTACGTTAGCCTTCCCAGGATGATACTGAATATCAAACTGGTAATCCTATATGAACTCTAACCATCTCCTTTGCCTCATGTTCATATCCTTCTGTGTGAATAGCAACTGAAGTGATTTATGGCCCGTGAACAAGGTAAACAGCTCCCCCAAAAGATAGTGCCTCCAAATCCTCAAGAGAAACACAACTAACACTAACTACAAGTCATGTGTGGGGTAAATCCTTTCATAGGTCTTAAGCTTACAAGATGCATAAGTTATAGCCCTCTTCTCCTATTCTATTACACCCCCAAGTCCCTGCAAGGATGCATTTATGTAAACACAGTACTCCACTCCTCCCCTAGGCAGTGAAAATACAGGTGCTGAGGTCAATTTATTCTTTATCTTATCGAAAGCTAACTGATATTTGTCACCCCAGATAAACTGTACCCCCTTTGCGATTCAGGTATGTTAACGGAATTTCAATCTTTGAGAAACCCTTAATGAATTGCCAGTAGTATTCGACCAGCCCTAAAAAATGTGAACCTCGATCGATGCCATGGGTTGTACCTACTCCCTCATCATCGATACCTTAATCAAATCAACAACAATACCCTTGTCAGACACAATGTGGCCTAAAAACTAAACCTCTCAAAACCAAAACCCACGCATCTCGAATTTGGCATACAATTGATGCTCCCGTAGTGTCTGTAAAGTCATTCGTAGATGCTCGGCATGCTCATCCTCAGAACGAGAGTAAACCATAATATTATCGATGAACATGATCACGAACTGGTCAAGAAACTCTCTAAAAACTGGGTTCATCGGATCCATAAACCCTATTGTCTCATTAGTGAGCCCAAATGGCATCACCCTTAACTCGTATGACCCATATCGTGTCAAAAAAACAGTCTTAGGAACATCTTCTTCTTTGGCGTGCAATTGATGATATCCTAACCTCAAATCTATCTTGGAGAAGTCACTCCCCTCAGTTGCTCGAACAGGTCATCGATATGAGGATGTAGGTACTTATTTCGGATAGTGGACTTGTTTAACTCCGTGTAATCAATACATAATCGAAGTGATCCATCCCTTTACTTGACGAACAACACTGGCTCACCCCCGGTGATGTACTCCGTAAAATAAAACCCTGTCCCAAAAGTTGATGAATCTTCTCCCTCCACTCTCACATCTCTGAAGAGGCCATGCGATAAGGCATTAGGCATCGTACCCGATGCTAGGTCAATAACGAACTCAATTTCCTAATTAGGCGACGGCCCGGGTATCTCCTGGAACACATCATGAAACTCCCTCACCATTGAAATCGAGTCTAAGGAGACAACCACCTCTTGTGAGGTCTCCTCATAAAATTTATACAAATGTGTTCTATAACACCCTGTATTTTTGTTGATTTTAAATAATTATGGGATTAATTATTATTGTGGGATTAATTAAATTAAATGTGAGAAATTAATTGATAATTAATCCGGATGAAAATAAATATTAACTAGCGTGCTAAGGGTTAATACTTATTGTTGAAAATTATTAAATATTACTGTGTGAATAAGTAATATGGGAGTATGATATTATATAAATTGTCGTGAGTGAGAAATATGATGGTTTGATAAATTAAGTTGGGACGCGCGTGTGACTCATGTCGGGACTACTTTAATGGTTTAAAAAGATAATATATTTTCAAGTAACTCGTATGGTCATTTCGAGTGCGTTATTGAGTCTAGAAGGGTCGAGATAGTCAAAAAAGTCTACTCGAGGATTTAATTTGAGTCCCGGAGTATTTAAGGTCAAATCGACACCTTGGAGGGGTATTTTTATCTTTTGATATTTTGGGGGAATAACATGGACGAAAATAGGTAATTAAAAAGGAAATGTACGTGGGTGATAGGATGTCTATCAGTTTCCAAACCTAAGTGAGAAAGAGAGAAAACCAAAGAGGGAGAATAAGAACTCCATAGGTGTTCTTGGAGAAAGACTCAAGCTTTCACACCAAAAGTTCAACCAACGCGTAGATCATGAAGAGGGGATCATTCCAATAGCAAATCCATTCAGAAATTCAGACTCTCACAACAAATCAAGTGTTTATCTTGCTAAGTTTGTGCATATATTACCCATGTTAGAGTAGATTTGATGATTTCCCATGATTATGTTGAATTGGTGTTGAAACTGAGTATTGAATCAAGTCCTTGAGTAGAAATTGCATGTAGTTGGAGAATTCATATGTAGAGACTTTAAAATTCTGAGATTGATGCATGATTAAAAATGAATTTTAACTCGGGTTTAATTTAGAGTTATGTGTATTAATTAGAGAACTAGGGTTCTTGTTAAATCGATTTGGGAATTTATGATTCTATGATGAATTCGCAAGAGTTTATGACAATAGGTTTTTAATACGTCGAGAGTATTAAGTGAAACTTAATACTACGTATGGGATATGATACTTAGTTTTGTGAATACCTAAGATATGTTATGGGTTATGCGAATACCTAAAGATTATAATAGGTTGATAGTATACTTATGATTTGATTTATTTCAATGTATGATATACCCATGTTTCTTGTTATGATAGTTTACGCGCGTGGGCAATCTTAGCCTGATGAGCCTTCGAGGGGATTTTAGACTCGTAACTTTGAACATAGAACCTTAGAAATGTGTTATCCGAGATATGATAGTTTCGACGGTCAAATGGGAACGTAGGTATTGCGTGACCCATCGGGCTTGGGACTATGTTCGCCTCCAATATATGTGATTTGTATTTTGATGGTTCGTGGGAGATTATCCGAACCCATTATTCCTATTCAGTGTGAGATGTACCGGAATACGATAACAGAGTATGCATTGCATCAAGAGGTCTTAACCTAGGGGTGCAGGATTAGTATAAATATATATATATATATAGTTGATTAAATATATATATCGGTAAATAATTCTACTGTCTCTAATTAATAGGTGTGAATGATGTGATAAGTAAGATACTCTTAGTAAGTAAATATTAACTATACGAATGATGAACGCACTTGACTTTTCGTTACAAACTATTTTGATAACGTATTGTATGGGCGATACGGGTATACTACGGGTGAACATAGGTAGTAATATTATATTTTTGAACTAGTTAGATGGGGTAGCATAGCTAGTATGGGTTAGAAGATGCGCTAGGTGTGCACTTTAGATGAGAGGTGAGAATCTTAAGAAAGAATGCGAACTTCTAACATGTCTATAATATGTGTTACTTTACAACTTATGAACTTGCTGATTTTAAACTATTTTTACTCGGGTTCTGACCCGTTTATTGCACTTCCTCTCGTTTGTCTATATATATGTATATTAACAGGTGCCCAGCTATAGGGACACCAGATTTAGATACTTAGGATATTTGATGAGCTGTAGTGATTGTGGAAGCTATAGGTCCTTGATATTAGATGCCTCTATCATTTCTTTCCGTTTATTTAGACTTTTATCCAGGGCCTATGTCGCCCATTCTCAGGCCATGATTATTTCAAGAGATTTTAGTATTTCTCAGTCAGTATTTCAATACAGTTAAACTAGGTGTCTTATGTTGGTGATTGTAGACATTTTAACTGGTTCGTTCATTCCAATATTTATTATTCTGTTATTTAGTTCAGTGGATGGTATTTAAAGTGTTTATGTATTTCATTTACCTAATGCAATTGGTTATTTAATAAAGGAAATGAATGGGTGTGTTATGGGTAAATGGTTTTTACACTAGCTTAATTAAATGTTAGGTAATTAATTGAATTAAAAGTTTTTTGACAGTGATGCTAAGAATGAACCAACCGAACATTATGTTTTAATTTAATAAAGAACTGATTATTCGATGTTTAATTGGGTGGGGTGTCACAAGTGGTATTAGAGCATCAAGTTCTAGAGTCTTTTGGGATCTGTACGGCTTATTATTCTTTCATCTTAGTGTTCTTTGATGTAGAGCCCTATTATTAGGATTGTTTCATTCTTGATTATGTGTTTACGTCTTCAGCTATTTGAGATTTGATAACTATGAACTTATAAATTCTTTCTCATTTCAGATGCCTCCCAAACGTGCACCTAAGGTTAGAAATGCCCAAATCGAGCCTCAGCCAGCACCAGCTCAGGGTATAGTGAATGTTGCCGAGGTTGCTGCCATCGTTGCTCAGGAAGTTAACGCAGTACTAGCTATGGTACAGCAGGTCCCTCCACAGGCACATGTGGTGGCACCAGCACCAGTTCATGCATTCCCTTCTGCATGGGAGCGATATAAGGATGCCTTCCAAAAGGCACGTCCTCCGAAGTTCACAGGGGGTTATGATGTTATTATAGCTAGCCAACGAAAGAAAGACATCCAGAGGCATATGAGGATGTATGAATGCACGGAGGCACAGAAGCAGATACTAGCTACTTTCAAGCTAGTAGGGGTAGCGTTACAGCGGTGGGAGTCCACTACTACCGCAGAGGAGTGCAATGTGATGTCTATACAAGACTTATCAGTGCGGTTTGATCGCAAATATTTTCCCTCCGTCGTTCAGACTGAGATGAGGAAAAAACTACTGGACCTCACCCAGGAGGGGAAGACTGTAGTCGAGTATGAAGCGGAGTTTACTAGACTAGTAAACTTAGTACCAACTGAGGTGCCTACTGAGGAGAAAAATATTCAAATGTTTATTATTGGCTTGACTTGGTTGATATGGAAGCACCTACTGGGTAAACTTTACCTACAGTCCTACATAGAAGTACTAAATGCAGACTTACTACACTGTGAGGGCCATCGCTTCCATGCTAGGGGAGGCAAGCGAGGAGGAGAGTTCAACCAACAGGGTAGGACCGGGCCAGGTAGTTCCAGTGGGGCACCAGTAGAGTAGAGTCAGAAGAGGCAGAGGTAGGGTTCCCAGTAGGGAGATTCTGCAAAAAGGTTCATATCAAGTGGATTCAGGCATGGGCAAGGAGGTTTCAGGCATGGTCATCAGGGCCAGAAGGGTCATCAGGGATAGTAAGGCCAACAACAGCAAGCCAAGGGGGAGGTTGCAAAGGCTAGCAAGGCCGAGGCCAATAGGAGCAGAAGGGAGGAAACTTTACAGGCAGATTTCTTGTGGAAAGAATAGCCACAGGAACCAGGATTGCCCCGACAAGGGAAAGCTTCCCTAGCAGCAGGGCACTCATCAGGATCCCCATCGACCTATCTTTTCCACCGCTATCCCAGGAGCAGAACCAGTCCCATCATTGCCTGCCATTCCAGTAGCCCCGATTCAGCAGGGACAGTTATAGTATGGGCGTGTTTACAACGTTCATTATGCAGCATCCCCGCAGGCACCGCCTATAGTACAAGGTACCTTTTCTATCCATGGGATTATGGGGAACATTTTATTTGACACGGGGGCATCACATTCCTTCATAGCCACTAGTTTTACACGGGCCACAGGGTTATTAGACATGATTGAGAGCACAGTGACTTGAGTAGACTCACCATTGGGTAGTGGGTCATTGATTTTCTTTATATGCTGAGGTGTAGGTATAGAGATTGGGAGTCTGAATTTGCCCACCGATATTCTCGTGTTATACTTGTCCGAATACAATGCCATTATTGGCATGGATTGGCTAGTCACTTATAGGTGCATGATTGACTACTTCAGTAGGAGTATAGTGTTTATTATCTCAATCTAGGAGATGTTCATAGTAGCGATGCCTCGCCCCGAGGGAGGATCGTCCCCACTTGTATTATATAGAGGAGGAGACCTCTACGGGAGTAACAATTTCACTTGACTCAATTTTGGTTATTTGCGAGTTCGCTGATGTATTTCAAGACATATCGAGGTTACCGCCGAGTAGGGAGATTGAGTTTGTGATTGACTCAGTGTTGGGCACCCGACCGATAGCTCGTGCACCTTACCGTATGGCTCCTGCAGAGATGAGGGAGCTAAGGGATTAGATTGAGCAGTTATTGGGACAAGGTTTAATCCATTAAAGTACCTCATCTTAGGGTTCCCTCGTTCTGTTTGTGAAGAAAAGGGATGGATCTTTACGACTGTGTGTAGATTATCGGGAGTTTAATAAAGTCACAATACGGAATAAGTATCCGTTGCTCAGAATTGATGACTTATTCGACCAGCTGAGGGGAGCTATTTACTTCTCGAAGATAAACTTGAGATCAGGATACCACCAGTTGAGGATCAGAAAGCAGGATGTGTCTAAGACTGCAATTCTGGCAAGGTATGGATCCTATGAGTTTCAGGTTATGCCATTTGGGCTAACTAAGCACACTGACAGTATTTATGGACTTGATGAATAGAGTGTTCAGAGAGTTCTTAGATCAGTTTGTCATTGTCTTCATAGATGACATCCTGATTTATTAACAGACTGAGGAGGGGCATGCTGAGCACTTACATAGGGTTTTGTAAACTTTATGAAAGAATGAGTTATACGCCAGAGTCAAGAAATGTGGATTCTGACTGCAAGAGGTACAGTTCTTGAGGCACATCATATTAGATAAGGGAATATCGGTGGACCTAAGTAAGGTGTCAGCGGTGAAGGAGTTGGGACAGCCCATCACACCAATGGAGGTTAGGAGTTTCTTGGGGTTAGCTAGAAAATACATATAGTTTATTCGGGGGATTTCAAAGATTATGAGTCTGATGACTAATCTAACTCGTAAGGGAGTACCATTCACTTGGGATGATGCATGTCCATTGGCATTTGATGAGCTGAAGGATAAATTGACTTCATCACCCATACTAGCACTCCCCAGGCCAAGAGTAGAGTACCTTATCTTTAATGACGGGTCCCTACAGGGACTAGGTGGAGTATTATTGCAGGAGGATCAGGCTATAGCTTATGCCTCCCACAAGCTTAAGCCCCATGAGAGGAATTACCCCACACATGACGGAGTTGGCAACAGTCGTATTTGCACTAAGGATTTGGAGACATTATCTCTTGGGAGAGAAATTTTACCTATTCGCAGATCATAAGTCACTGCAGTACTTGTTCACTCAGAGAGAGTTGAATATGCGTCAGCGCAGGTGACTTGAATTTGTGAAGGACTATCAGTTTGAGATCCAATACCACCCTGGGAAGGCTAATGTAGTAGTTGATGTGTTAAGCTAGAGGCCAGTAGGTGAGGTGGCTGAAGTGTGGAAGGCAAAATGGAAGGAGTTGGGACACCAGGATGCAGTTGCCCGATCATTTATGCCAGCCATGACTATTACACCCCAGATTATGACGAGAGTGGTATAGGCCCAGGTAGCCAATACATTCTGTCAAGATCGGATTGTATAGCTTCTAGTCGAGGGAGATGAGTCTTATTTTATGGGTTCAGGTGGGGTTTTGCACTTTAATGGGCATCTAGTTATTCCAAAGGGAGAGGACCTACGACATGCGGTGATGACAGAGTCGCATAAATCTCGATTTGTGGTACATCCCGACGGGGATAAGATGTATCAGGATATGAGGCGATAGTACTGGTGGAGTGGAATAAAGAAGGACATCATTGAGTTTGTTTCGAAATGTGCCACTTGTCATCTGGTGAAAGTGGACCATCAGAGACCGGGAGGGTACCTACCACTATTAGAGATCCCTATGTGGAAATAGTAGAACATTTCCATGGATTTCATCTCGGGGCTACCCACATCGCAGAGGGGTCACAATTCCATATAGGTGATTATGGGTCGACTGACCAAGGTATTTCACTTTATGCTAGTCCGGACCAACTATACTATAAGGCAGTACGCTCAGATCTTTATTTTCGAGATAGTGAGACTCCAGGGGGTGCCCCTTGATTTTGTGTTCGATCGGGACAAGATTTTTGTGTCCATATTTTAGGAGAGATTCCAGGAGGCCATGGGTACGGAGTTACGTTTGAGTTTGGCCTATCACCCGCAGACGTATGGGCAGACAGAGCAAACAAATCAGATGTTAGAGGATATGTTGCGGATGTGTATCCTTAATTTTATCGGGGGTTGGGAGTAGTATCTTCCATTGGTGGAGTTCGCGTACAATAACTCTTACCAATTTATGATTGGCATGGCACCATTTAAGGCATTATATGGTAGACCATGTCGTTCGCCTTCTTATTGGATAGAGGTGGGGGACAAGAAGCTACTAGGGCCAGAGGTGATTCAGGAAACTACGACCAGAATAGAGATGATTCAGAATCGTATACGGGTAACTCGGGACAGGAAGAAAAGCTATGTCGATTCCAAGCGGTTCTTCAGAGAGTTTGCTATGGGGGATTAGGAACTATTATGAGTATCTCCTATAAAGAGGATAATGCGATATGGGAAAAAGGGAAAGTTGGCACCGAGGTACGTAAGGCCATTCCCTATCATTGAGCGAATTGGGCCCGTAGTTTACAGACTTGGGTTACCGGAGCACTTACATAGGATACATGACGTGTTATATATTTCTTCACTGAGGAGATATCTTTGGGATGACATGGCCCACACTCATATTGCTTAGAGGAGATTGACCTACAGCCCGATAGTTCCTACGAGGATGGGCCAGTTGTTATCCTAGACCATAGCGAGAGAAAATTAAGGTAAAAGGTAGTGCCATTAGTACGTGTTCAGTGGAAGCACTATAATGTCAAGGAGTCTACCTGGGAGTGCAAAGATGAGATGCGCGATAAGTATCCAGGTTTATTCGTACCAGGTATGCCTTATCTTCCGAATTTCGAGATGAAATTTCATTATTAGGGGGTAAGTATGTAACACCCTGTATTTTGTTGATTTTAAATAATTATGGGATTAATTATATTGTGGGATTAATTAAATTAAATGTGAGAAATTAATTGATAATTAATTCGGATGAAAATAAATACTAACTAGCATGCTAAGGGTCAATACTTATTGTTGAGAATTATTAAATATTACTCAGTGAATAAGTAATATGGGAGTATGATATTATATAAATTATCGTGAGTAAGAAATAAGACGGTTTGGTAAATTAATTCGGGACGCATGTGTGAGTCGTTTCGGGACTACATTAATGGGTTAAAAAGATAATTTATTTTTAAGTAACTCGTCATTTCGAGTGCGCTATTGATTTCGAAAGGGTCGAGATAGTCAAAAAATTCTACTCGGGGGTTTAATTTGGATCCCGGAGTATTTAAGGCCAAACCGACACCCCGGAGGGGTATTTTTATATTTTGGTATTTTGGGTGAATAATATGGACGAAAATAGGTAGTTAAAAAGGACGTGTACGTGGGTGATAGGATGTCTGTCAGTTTCCAAACCTAAGTGAGAAAGATAGAAAACCAAAGAGGGAGAAGAAGAACTCCATAGGTGTTCTTAGAGAACGACTCAAGCTTTCACGCCAAAAGTTCCACCAACGCGTAGATCATGAAAACGGGATCGTTCCAATAGCAAATCCGTTCAGAAATTCAAACTCTCATAAAAAGGCAAGTGTTTATCTTGGTAATTTTTGTGTATATATTACCCATGTTAGATTAGATTTGATGATTTCCCATGATTATGTTGAATTGGTGTTGAAAGTGAGTATTGAATCAAGTCCTTGAGTAGGAATTGCATGTATTTAGAGAATTCATATGTAGAGACTTTAAAATTTTGAGATTGATGCATGATTAAAAACGAATTTTAATATGGGTTTAATTTAGAGTTGTGCATATTAATTAGATAACTATGGCTCTTGTTAAATTGATTTGGGAATTTATGATTCGATGATGAATTCGCATGAGTTGATGAAAATAGGTCGTTAGAAAATGTCTAAGTATGCTGGGAAGTTGATTTGGGATGATTGATTGGTGATTGGGAATGAATAGTAGAGGTTGTAGGTGTTAGAATTGGTGAGAAGAATGTATTTATACAAAACTAGTTTACAGGTCGTCGGATCGATCTGGAACAGGGCCCCGGATCGGTTTGTTTTTCATTTCCACTGGACCAGTTTGATCTGCTGCATTTTTCTGTTTTAATTGTAGAGCTCTTGAACATCCTTCGGTACTTGAAATTCGATAATTCTATTGAAGTACACTGAGATTTGAAGAAATGAAATGGTAGGGCAAGTTTGGTTTAGGACTTGGGCACACTTGGGATATATTACCCTTAGAAAGTTACGAGAGAGAACATAATCGAGTTATTAATACGTCGAGAGTATTAAGTGAAAATCAATACTACGTATGGGATATGATACTTAGTTGTGTGAATACCCAATATATGTTATGGGTTGTGTGAATACCTAAAGATTATAACAGGTTGCAAGTATACCTATGGTTTGATTTATTTTTGTGTACGACATACCTACGCTGCTTGGTATCGGGTGGAGTTTACGCGTGTGGGCAGTCTTATCCTGATGAGCTTTCGAGGGTATTTTAGACTCGTACCTTAGAACATAGAACCTTGGAAACGTGCTATCCGAGATATGATAGTTTCGACGGTCAAATGGGAATGTAGGTATATGCGTGACCCATCAGGTTAGGGACTATGTTCACCTCCAATATATATGATTTGTATTTTGATGGTTCGTGGGAGATTATCCAAACTCGTTATCCCTATTCAGTGCGAGATGTACCGGGATACGATAGTAGAGTATGCATTGCGCCAAGAGGTCTTAATCTAAGGGTGCAGAATTAGTATATATATGTAGAGTTGATTAAATATATATAATGGTCAATAATTCTACTGTGTGTAATTAGTAGAATTGAATGTTGTGATAAGTAAGATACTCTTAGTAGGTAAAAGATTGACTATACGAATGATGAACGTACTTGACTTTTCGGTACAAACTATTCTGATAATATTTTGTATGGTTGACACGGGTATACTACGGGTGAATGTAGGTAGCAAAATTATATGTTCAAACTAGTTAGGCGGGGTATCATAGCTAGTATGGGTTAGAAGATGCGTTAGGCATGAACTTTAGATGAGAGGTGAGAATCTCAAGAGAGAGTGCGAACTTCTAACATGTCTATAATATGTGATAAATTACAACTTATGCACTTGCTATTTTTAAACTATTTTTACTCGGGTTTGACCTGTTTCTTGAACTTCTTCTCTCTTGTCCATATATATGTATATTAACAGGTGCCAGGCCACAGGGACACCAGATTTAGATATTTGGGATATTTGACGAGCTCCAGCTATTGTGGAAGCTGTAGGTCCTTGATATTATACACCTTTATCATTTCTTTCAGTTTATTTAAGCTTTCTATTCAGGGCATATGTCGGCCATCCTCAGACTATGTTTATTTCAGGATATTTTAGTATTTTTCAGTCAGTATTTCAGTTCATTTAAACTTGGTATCTTATGTTGGTGATTATTGACACTTTAACTAGGACGTTCATTCCAGTATTTATTTCAATGGATGGTATTCAAAGTGTTTGTGTATTTCATTTACCTAATGCATTTGGTTATTTAATAAAGGAACTGAATGGGTGTATGGATAAAGTTTTTGACAGTAGCTTAATTAAATTTTAGGTAATTAATTGAATTAAAGTTCTTCGACATTGATGCTAAGAATGAACCAACCGAACATTTTGTTTTAATTTAATAAAGGACTGATCACCTGATGTTTAATTGGGGGGGTGTCACATGTTCTCGATCCTCCCTCAGGAAGAGGCATCGCCACTAAGAACATATCTTTCCCTAGAAAAGAGAACACAATGGTCCTTCCAAAATAATCCACCATCGCTCGGTATCCAGCTAACCAATCCATACCCAAGATAACATCGTAACCCTAAATATCTAACACTAGAAGGTCTATGGATAAACATAATTTCCCACATCAGTACCCACACCCCTACAGATCAAGTGTATAAGCGAACCACTTTCCAAATGGGACTCGACATAAGACTATCGGTTGTCTTTAATAAACCGGTTGCACGTGAAAATCTGGTGGCTATAAACGAGTGTGATGCCCCCGTATCAAATAAAATCCTACCCTCAAGCTGGTGAATAGGAAATGTACCCTCTAGTGCAGGTGGCACCTGTGTGGCCTATTGTATGACTGCATCTCGAACGTTATAGACACGTCCATACTGTAACTTCCCCTGCTGAAATAGGGTTGGTGTTTCTACTGCTGCTTGGGATAACCGCGCCTGCGCCTGCTACCCCTATTGGGCACCATATTGTTGTGGTCCACTACCCCTATGTGGACATTCTCTCTTCATATGACCCATCTGCCTGCATATAAAGCAATACCACGGGAAGCCCCCTGCCTCTGGCCCTACTGGCCTTATCAAAGTTATCTCTGGTGTTGGACCTGGTGGCCTCGGCCCTATTGGCCTCCCTCATTGTTCCCTTGTCCATGGAGGACCTAAGGGACATGATGATGTTATTGCTGCTGAGGACCCTGGTAGCCCTGCCTGAAACCTTCCTCGGGTCAGTAACCCCAGATTTAAATCTATTGGCAGAATCCCCTACAGAGAATTTTTCCCCAGCTGTGTGCCAGTCTTCTGCTACGGTGCTTTACTAGCACCATTCCCACCTCCCATGCCCTACTCTCTAGGCTTCCCTTCAGATGGAAGCGATGATCCTGGAAATGCGGAAATGCAGCATTAACGACATCAGTATAAGTCCTCAATGTGGGGTAACCTACCAAGTTTGGTTAATCCTCCAAGCTAGCCCATCCATAAACTTCAGTTTCTTCTTCTCTTCAATGTTCACCTCATTGGGCACAAAATTAGCCAAACGTGTGAACTTCTCCTTGTACTTAGCTACGGAACGATTACCCTGAACCACCCAGTTAAACTTCTTACGCATCTTTGTCTCAACGACTGGCAGAAAGTATTTACGATCAAACCCCACTTATAACTCAGCAATGGGCATAGTATCCCTCTCCTCAACAGTGGTAACAGGACTCCCACCACTGTAAAGCTTCCCCCAATAAGTCTAAAAGTGTCCAACATCTTCTTCTACACGTCGCTACAGACAACCATGCGCAGGTGGAGCTAAATATTCTTCTTTTATTGGTAAGCCAAAATCTTGACAAAATTACCCTAAAACTCGGGTGGGTGGCCCTTTTTAAACTCCTTCCTCACTCTCTTACAACCTGAGGACCCCGGGTGGGATTAGAAAACCGGTGCCACTGGCTGATGTGGTGACTGGGCCTGAGTAAAGTGGAGTTCCATGGCATTCATAGTGACACTAACTGCTTGTGCCACAATAGTGGCCACCTTTGCTGCCATAACTATCCGTTGTGGTGGTTGTGGCTGCGGTGCCTATGGTTCCTGTTGAGCCTCTCTCTCATCAATTCTAGTTGTTGCCCTCACCAGTCATCCTCTCCTGGATGGCATCTTAAATCATATCGAATTGTATGAGTTCATAATCAATACAAATATAGTAGAAAAAGAACATAATCTCAAATACGTAATCATGAATGCAACAATCCTAATAATAGGGCTCTATGTCAAAGAACGCTACACTATGATCGTAGTAAGATGGACAAATCCTATGGACATTAGAACCTTTTGCTTTGATTCCATCTATGACACCCCGCCTATTTTAATCATGGGGTGATTTGTCCTTTATCAAAATAAACAGAAATCTCATTTGGTTCATTATTAGCATCACTGTCGAAAACTTATAAAATTACTAACCACCTATGTTAATTTAAGCTGGTGTTAATTTTATATTTCATTAACGTGACAACATGAAAAAAATTGAAATATAATAACTCATCCACAAAAATTATTAGAATCCGAATATATATACAATGAGTACCGAATAAACCATCGGTTCCAAAACAAAATTGAAACCATAAGTTTACAGAAATAAAACTGAATCCAAGTGCATCGTCTGATAAATAGTACTAAAAGTGTATCAAGTGAAGGGGCAACATGACCAAATGAACTACTGGATCAAATTCCTAATCTAGGAATGAATAACCGAAGCTTCTATACAAAGTCCTGCAAGCCTCCACAAATGTTGCAACTACGCATCCCTGGAATGAGTCCTCAATCTTGGTGTCCCTATGGATGGACACCTAAAATGTTTTGGAAAATATTTTGACACGAGTTAGATCCCAAAACCATTTGAAAAATATTTAGCAAGTAGTTAAGATGCAACAGTTAAATATGCATTAACACTTTTCATATTTAAGTGAGAGTTTCACTCTCTTGAGATATTACTCACCCCTTAACTATTGTGCACATCTAATGCTTACCATCTAACCTAACTAGTTATGCCACCCCACCTAACTAATCCTATTACAATTCTTTCTATCACCCTATTATATCATAAGTACTTCCTCCCTTTGGTTCCTACATTAATTTACCCTTTAACTTAGTTAATCATTTCCACTTTAATTATTTATATAAAATTCACACTAGTTATATAAATCATGCATTCACACTTTATATTTGTAACCCGTATATAATTATCTACTATATTATATACGTATAAATGCGCTACAACAATCACAGACATATCGCGTATAATAACCATCCTCCTGAGTAACAACTCATTGTATGCTTGTCTCTATAATGCTATCATATTCCCAGTCTACTCACTCTCACCCAGTTACCATAAGTCGGTTAACTCACATAGAAATATGTAAATAAAATTACAAACGTAGTGGAGGCGGTCATATTTCTTCGAGAGTGAGACCAAATCATACCCAAAACATCTCACCATGAAAATAATTCACGCAGTAAAATACCGAACGATATGACCTGGGGACTATACTCTCCCTGCATTCACTAGCCAGAGGATTCACCCACATCGTGCAACCTCCAATAATAGCACTAGAGGGGTATGTTTTCACATAAATATCATGCACACAAATATTTATAAACCGCGCGCGCGCACACACACACGCACACACACACACACACACACACACACACACACACGCGCATATATATATATATATATATATATATATATATATATATATATATATATATATATATATATATATATATATATATATATATATATATATATATTTAAATAAATCCGACGAACCCGAGCCTAACACCCATAGCACTAGCCCATAATCCTCGAGTCTAATTCCCCGACTCTTAATTTATTTGATTTCACAGCTATTAAACAATTAATGTAGCTTCACAAAACTGGGAAAACTGGCCTACATCGATCGATCGATTAATGTTGGGCGGCCATCCCTCTTCCCCAACACGATTTCCTCCATTTTTGTTCCGCCAAGCTTCAATGGATTCTTCCCAAATCAAAACCCAAGAATACCTAACATTTATTATACATCTGAATAGTATCTAATACTAATATTAGTCATCAAACATCACTGACTTCTATTAAGATCCATGATTTCACGAATTGGATTTTCTCAATTTTGTTTGATCCCCGTATTCAATTCGGTTATATAATCCAGATTAAATAAAATTAACTACTGGGTTTTGACTATAAATCAGATTCCAACAACATATAATAGTATTTCATCATTAATTAAACATTAACTCTACATTTAATCTCCAAATCACCGAAAATCCATTTTACATGTGACAACCCTCCCCAAAAACGAGTTTATCTACACCTACCATGATATGATCATGAGTTTTTGTGAAAACGTAAGAAAACTCCCGGATGGTGATTTTCTCAATTAAAACCCAAGTTAATTTCCTTTTGTATATAATACAATGAATCAATGGATGATGCGGAAGCGTTGAATGATGGTTCACAAATAAACAAAGCCAAATTTTAATTTCTTCAATACAAATTAAAATAAGTTAATCCAAGTCCTAGAATTTGCCTAAGTCATATTTATCAATATTACCAAGTTAGGCGAAACCAAATTTTATCAAATGACTTGAATTAAGTAAACATTACCCAACATTTAATATAAGTCCCAATTAAATAGAGTGTGATAAATTAAACCGAATTTTATCTTGAATTTATTCTAAGCATGCGTTCTAAATTATGATGCAAGATAAAATAAACAATATCACACTACGCCGAGATGTACGAGGAAAACCCAAGACGGGAAACAACCTCGGACGGCCCTAGCCACAAGTCCACTAGATATGGAATTACAATTACAAGACAAAAGACTTACATCCTCGACTCGAACCCTCTCAAGCCTTGTTGCTCCTTCTCGTAGACACCTCTTCCTAGCGGACAACCTCGGAACTCCACCGCGATCTCGGAATCCACCGATAGGGTTTTATATGGTCACCGTCACCCTAGCATGGAGCCTTTCTCCAAGTGGGTAGAATCACAACAAAATGTCTTCTTCTTTGATGGATGTAGAAGCAAACCAAAACTTCTCTTCTTGAATTCGGTAGAGATAAACCGGTGCCAAAACTCCAAGTAAAGATATGTATATAGAACTTGGATAAACAACTATTGGGTGTAAACACTAGAGTGTGTAGAATTTTTCATTAAAGAATAACACTCAAAACTTGATCTTTTTCCTTAAACAAATTTTCTATCAAAACACTCTCTAGGAGTTTGTATGGTATGAAAAAGATACCCCTTCAAAAATGATTCCCGTCCTTAATAAAGCCTTAAAAAATCAGTTAAGAAACAAGTGGGGAAATGGGGTGAAAACTGCCAAAAACAGCTCAAAACTGTTCCCGCCTGGCATCTCGTTCGAACGAACTTGACTCTCGTTCGAACGAGACTTCTAACGAGCGACCAGACTGAGCTCGTTAGAAACTCGTTAGATATCTCGTTAGAACCACCAAACTCGTTCGAACGACATATCGAACGACTGACCAGTTTAGGTTCGTTGGCAAACTCGTTCGAACGAAACCTGGTTCGAACGAAAAACTCGTTCGAACGAGACTTCGAACGACTTCCAGAAATTTTTGATAAATTCAATTTTTGGCCCAGAAACTTTATGTACTTTATTTTAAAGTTTCAATAAAATTATTCTGAAAGTAAAACATGGTTTTTTATTATACCTAACACCCAAATAAAATTTTGTTCCAAGCTCCTATATAAATATAATTACATTCATACCTTGGGAGCATGGAACCTTAGTTGATGACGTAGAAACGAGGCACGCAAACCGGCATTTTGATGAAGCTTTAAATTCTTTGCCGCTACGTCTTCAACACATAGTTCATAGGCTTGAGAATATTACAATTAAATACTATCCTATGAATAAATGTTTTTGTCTGGAATTGAGCCAAAACTACATATGGACTCAATTCGAAATTTGTGTCCTTACAAATCTCCCCCTTTGGCTATTCCGGGACAAAAACCAAACAAAAATCCTAAAGGGCCGTCAAGCTCACTAGACTCAAAACATAACCCGCCCAAACTTGACTCAACCCAAGGATCAAACGCTTTGCCATTAAAACAATGCTGCTTTAGTAGAATACCTGCACACTTAAGCAAACTCATCAAATGCATAGGGAATATCAAAATATAAAATGCAATTAATTAAATTATTCCCCCTAAATTAATTCTCCCCTTTATCTAACACATGACCTACTTAGAAAGACGTCTCCCCCTAAGATAAATCTCCCCCAAACGAGTCTCCCCCTTTTTGTTCAGGAATAGGCAAAGGATAAAGAACTAATAAACACGTTGAAGCTTAAAGTGTTAAGACATGAAAGCATATGGGCAATTAAAAGCAAGGCAAAGACAAACAAATATCATATATATATGAACTAGAAATATATCAATGAAGGTCTTGCATATATATATATAGATATAAACACACATATAACACAAAATACAATAAGTTTGCACACTCGTATGGCAAAAATGTGTCATATGGAAACGGAAGTGTAGGGGTGTGAACTAGAAACAATTTAAATTTAGACCCAAACACTTAATAAACGTTCACGGAGTTCTCATTTGATTGTAAACTTCATCACATTGAAATATAACCTCATGTGACAATATAGATTGAACTCAATGAACAAACATACACAATGCATACAAGCCTAGCATGATGATGATTCTACAAACCAAATAGAGTCATGACATTAAAGACAACTAGGATAAACGGACATTGTGCAAACCGTTGATATACCATCCAAATCTCCCTCAATTAACATATATATTCTTTTATTTTTGAATGAATATATCAAACAAACATAGGCCTTGGCAGTTGTTTTCTTTTTAATGCCAAATATTCTGTTTTTAGGCCTTTGGATCACGTATTTCTTTTAGATCCAATAAACGGTGGCTTACAATCGCAAAGGATTTAATTCATCCTTTCGGAGCCCTTCCCCGTGCACATTTAGATTTATCATGTTTTCATTTTCACACAAATCTCACATGCAACGGATTTTGACATGCACTAGTCCTCCTAGGTCAAAGATATGTAGATGACTAGATTGGTAGGAGAACACCTCAAAAAGCTCAAATATAACATGTGACATTAAGATTTCAAAAGAGCTCGTGCATGTGTGAATAGAGGCATACAGAAATAGAATCCATTTAAATAATACAAAATCCAACTACTCCATATAAAACATGGTAAAGAACATTTTAAGGATTGAAAATCTAAACCAAAAGTTCTATCCACATTGGAGCATAAACGATGGGATTCAAACACAAATATATGCCACATAAAGTGTGTCAAACTAAAATACACACAAAATAAAATCTTTTTGAGTTTTTAACATTTTTAATCAAAAATAAATATTTACTCAAAAGTACAAACAAAAATCATTTGTATTTTTCATTAAGCTTAAATGAAATAAATAAAACACAAATGATAAACAAAAATCTTTTTATATTTTTCAATTAATTCAAACACAAAATATAATACAAAAAGATAAACAAGTCATGATTTCTAGCATGGGATATGAAATAAGGCTATGACTAGAAAATGACTAAACAAGCATACATTTAGCATGTGAATATAGCATAAAGTATAAACGCTAAAGTATGCAAACACTAACACATTCATCCTTTAGATTTAGCAAGGGAGGAAGCATGTGTAAGTAAATGAGAATCAACAACCCTATTTTGTAAGGCAACCAAGTCCGATTTCCTAACCCAAATTAATGAGGAATGACTATCTAGGGGTGTAGGAACGTTAACTACCGTGGTTACTTTACTATGTGGTTTTCTAGGAATTCGTTTAAGATCTAAACAAAATTTCCTAAGATGACCTTGTCGACCACAATGTGTACAAGTGAGAACATGTCGAAAAGATTTACTTAAGGAGTGATCTTTAAAAGTATTCCTAGTTGATTCTCCTAAAACATTGGTTTGGGCATTATGAGTAAATTCATTACCAGGATTGAAGCCTAAACCACAAGTGTCATTTTTAATTTGGACCGTTCCTAACATTTTATCTAGTTTTTCTGAACGACATTCCAAATCAAATTTGACATTACTAGAATCTTTTAATTTATTTTCCAATTCTAAAATGTTAGGTTCTAGTAAAAAATTACGCTCTTCAAAAGCAAGAAGCTCCTTTTTCAAGGATTCCATTAAACTCCTAAGGCTATTTCTTTCGCCTTCTACGTATTCTAGCTTCACACGAAGAGTCCTCTCACGTGTGCTAAGGTCTTCTATTAAGGCACTATCATCAACGACCTTGACACTCTTTCTTAAACAAGCTTCTAACTTCAAATTAGTTCTTTTCAAATTAATAGATTCTTTATATAATTCATGAAAAGCATTTTGAAGTTCACTCACATCAACCTCTTCTTCATTTTCACTCTCTCTTTCTTCTCCACTCTCACTATCATTAAAAACAAGGGAATCATGAACAATGACCTTGGAAGTGGCATGTGCTATCGTGTCATTAATCGATGAGTTCTCATTATCACTCACATGACTAGCCATAAAAGCCACAAAATTTTTCTTAGTGGGGGAATCGGGCTTTTCTTCCTTATCACTATCACTAAGGGTTGCATTATATGCAGTGGGTCGTTTACCCTCTTTCCTTAGTTTAGTGGGGCACTCATAAGCTCGATGGCCATAACCTTCACAACCAAAACACTTGTTAGACTCGTCCCTATCTAAATTGTCATTACTAGGTTTAGGGATCCTCTCGGCTTTAGAAATCTTCTCGCTTTTATCATGTTTAGAAGTATCAAATTTCTTAAAATCATTTTTAAATTTATCTTTGTTAAATTTAAGAAATTTTCTAAATTTGCGAGCAAACAAAGCCATATCTTCCGAGTCACTATCACTCTCGCTCTCTACTACTTGTTTGACCTCTTTTCGGGCTTTTAAAGCAACGCCCTTTTCGATTTTCTTTTCAGTTTTAGAGGGAAACATATCTAGTTCATAGGTTTGTAAATCACCTACAAGCTCTTCTAATTTCGTAGAGGCTAAAGTGGGTAAAGAATTTAAAACGGTCACTTTTGGAATAAATCTATCGGGTAGGGACCTTAAAATTTTCTTTACAACACGGTCGTCAGGTATTTTCTCTCCCAAGTTAAAAGATGAATTAACAATATCAGAAAGTCTAGCATAAAATTTATCAAAAGTTTCTAATTCATCCATTTTGATAGTTTCAAATTGAGTGGTGAGGTTTTGGAGTTTTGAAGCTTTAACGACACTAGTTCCTTCATGATTTAATTGTAAAATATCCCAAGCTTCTTTAGCGATTTCACACGTCATAATACGTCGGAATTCATCCGGTGCGACAGCGCTAAATAAGGCATTTAAACCTCGGGAATTAAAGTTAGCAAGTTTAAACTCATTTTCAGTCCATCTATCGGCGGGTTTGATAACACGTTCATTTTCAACTAAGTAAGTTGGTGGGGAGTACCCGGTAACAACAGACATCCAAACTCTCTCGTCGATAGATTTTAGTGCCGATCTCATTCGCGATTTCCAATACGCGTAGTTTGAACCATCGAAAATAGAAAATTTTAAAAATGGGGAAAAATCCATTTTAGCCAAAAAAAAATTAAAAGATCTTAACGAAATAATTTATCATTTTTGGCTCTGATACCAATTTGAAAATGTAAGAAAATTCCCGGATGGTGATTTTCTCAATTAAAATCCAAGTTAATTTCCTTTTGTATATAATACAATGAATCAATGGATGATGCGGAAGCGTTGAATGATGGTTCACAAATAAACAAAGCCAAATTTTAATTTCTTCAATACAAATTAAAATAAGTTAATCCAAGTCCTAGAATTTGCCTAAGTCATATTTATCAATATTACCAAGTTAGACGAAACCAAATTTTAGCAAATGACTTGAATTAAGTAAACATTACTCAACATTTAATATAAGTCCCAATTAAATAGAGTGTGATAAATTAAACCGAATTTTATCTTGAATTTATTCTAAGCATGCGTTCTAAATTATGATGCAAGATAAAATAAACAATATCACACTACGCCGAGATGTACGAGGAAAACCCAAGACGGGAAACAACCTCGGACGGCCCTAGCCACAAGTCCACTAGATATGGAATTACAATTACAAGACAAAAGACTTACATCCTCGACTCGAACCCTCTCAAGCCTTGTTGCTCCTTCTCGTAGACACCTCTTCCTAGCGGACAACCTCGGAACTCCACCGCGATCTCGGAATCCACCGATAGGACTTTATATGGTCACCGTCACCCTAGCATGGAGCCTTTCTCCAAGTGGGTAGAATCACAACAAAATGTTTTCTTCTTTGATGGATGTAGAAGCAAACCAAAACTTCTCTTCTTGAATTCGGTAGAGATAAACCGGTACCAAAACTCCAAGTAAAGATATGTATATAGAACTTGGATAAACAACTATTGGGTGTAAACACTAGAGTGTGTAGAATTTTTCATTAAAGAATAACACTCAAAACTTGATCTTTTTCCTTAAACAAATTTTCTATCAAAACACTCTCTAGGAGTTTGTATGATATGAAAAAGATACCCCTTCAAAAATGATTCCCGTCCTTAATAAAGCCTTAAAAAATCAGTTAAGAAACAAGTGGGGAAATGGGGTGAAAACTGCCAAAAACTGCTCAAAACTGTTCCCGCCTGGCATCTCGTTCGAACGAACTTGACTCTCGTTCGAACGAGACTTCTAACGAGCGACCAGACTGGGCTCGTTAGAAACTCGTTAGATATCTCATTAGAACGACCAAACTCGTTCGAACGACATATCGAACGACTGACCAGTTTAGGTTCGTTGGAAAACTCGTTCGAACGAAACCTGGTTCGAACGAAAAACTCGTTCGAACGAGACTTCGAACGACTTCCAGAAATTTTTGATAAATTCAATTTTTGGCCCAGAAACTTTATGTACTTTATTTTAAAGTTTCAATAAAATTATTCTGAAAGTAAAACATGATTTTTTATTAAACCTAACACCCAAATAAAATTTTGTTCCAAGCTCCTATATAAATATAATTACATTCATACCTTGGGAGCATGGAACCTTAGTTGATGACGTAGAAACGAGGCACGCAAACCGGCATTTTGATGAAGCTTTAAATTCTTTGCCTCTACGTCTTCAACACATACTTCATAGGCTTGAGAATATTACAATTAAATACTATCCTATGAATAAATGTTTTTGTCCGGAATTGAGCCAAAACTACATATGGACTCAATTGGAAATTTGTGTCCTTACATTTTGCAAATTTAAAACATAAGCAGGTTAATCACTTGCCTTTATAGGTTCGTGGGGTCTTATTTCACGTTGAAGAAGACGGATTTGATAATACCACACCCAATTCCTCCTTAATTTGGATCCTAAATCACCCTTTTTTCTTCCTTCTCTCTTCTATCAATTTCTAGAGTTTAAAATCTGAGTTGTGGTTGCCTCTAACTCTTAGACTTAGGCTTAATATCCCTAATCCCGAAATTAGGCTAACGGGCCAAGCCAAAATGACCCGAATACCCCCGTGTGGGCCCGATTATGTCTAAAAAGGCTTCGGGACCCAATTACTGCTCCTCGAGTACACTATTTTGACTATCGACCCATTCGGAACCAACCATAGCCTTGAAATCACCATCCGAGTCACTCTATAAAAATTTCCTATCTCGATCTCATATAGTCTAAACTCGACTCTCGGTTGAGATATAACATTATCATGTCACTATCACTCGCTATGACGTAAAATAATTATTTACTACTCACTTAGTAACTATATTACATAAATATTAATCATTATATCCCGACTAATATTTTAATAAACACATAAGAATTAATTCAATTCAATTAAATCACACGTGTAATTTAAAATAACCGAATAAATTTAAATTTTAAATACTCAGAAATACGGGGTGTTACACCCAGATCATCATGTTACACCTATGTGGGTTAGGAATACAAATTTAGAGGAACTTAACATTAGACTCGTTGATTCTCGCATACATGCACATGATTCTTCTGATGTTAAATCTAATGGTTGATTATGTTTTCTTGTTTTCATACACTAGCTTTTACGCTTCATGTTATATATGTTTGCAAGTTGATGATGTTTGAGTCCTTTGTATTTTTATTTTTCATTTTATTGGACCTTATTGAAAAAACACAAAAAGATTTTATTCGCCTTTTGAGTTTTTTTTTAAATTGGTGTCATTTGTTAAAAAAATGTATAAAAACTTAAAAATATTTTCGTTTGCCTATGTATTTTGGTTTTACACATATTGTGCGGCATATCAATGTGTTTGAATCCCATTTGTTCCATGTTTTCATGTGGCTAAAACATTTAATTATGACTTTCAATGATTAGGATTGTTCTTAATCATGCTTAGATGGAGTTATTAGACTTTGATTTGCTTAATGGATTCACTTTTTATATGCCTCCACACACACATCTAGATGAGATATTTTGGATTATAACTACCTACGTTGCATGATGTAAGTGAGGTGTTCTCATATTTATCTTGTCATTTACATATCTATTTAAGTATGGGGGATTCGTGCATGTAAGAATCATTTTCCGAGAGTTTATTTTGTTTAAAAATAATATGAGTGAGAAATGGAAAAGGGCTATGAAAGGAGAAATCTTCCTTGCATAAAAGTCAACCATTGGTAAGAAACTAAAAGAAAAGAGAGATAAAATAAAAGAAAAGATTGCTAAGTCTATATTTTTTACTAATTCTTTAAAATTGATATCTTCAAAAGAAATAGAGTTTAGAAAAATGATATATGTTTATTTTAAAGGTGTTAAAGTTGAAGATCAATGGGCTTGCACAATGAGCCCTAGTTACGCCTAATTGTTTTTATGCTATTGATTTGACAATCATAAAGATTTCTAGGCTAATGTGCATAGTGTTTGTTTGTCCATTATGAGTTCTTTATTTGTCACTTGAGGCTAAATCAAAGTTTGATAATTTAATGCGGTCAAATAGAACTCCTTGAACATATTTTGAGTGATTGGATCATATCTATTTTGTTTCTAGTTCACACCCCTTCACTTCGTACCACTTTTGTTTAGACACGTCGATACTATGTGTGGAAAACTAATGTGGGTTGTGTGTTTTGTAGAATTTATTCCTATATATATGTATGTGCATCATTGGTATATGTGAGGTTATTGATATTTGATATTTTATTTTTGAGTCTTTGGATTTACATTTAATCCATGTTTTACTTATGCTTCATCCTCAATTCAAATTGGCATGCTTTGTGATCATTTTTATATCTTTTATTACATATTTACATTGGTATCTTATGCTTCAATTTCAACATCACAATTGATATCATTTGTTCATTATTTGGATTATTTATGCTTATGTTGTTGGGTATGTTTGTCATTGTATGTTTTACTTCACATCATTTCATAATATTACTTGCTCTCCTTTATGTTTACATATGTTACATTAAGGGGGAGAAGTTGTTCATAGTGTGCACCTTATTCTTCGTCTATTCTTGAACAAAAGGGGGGGAAATGGTATCTATCTCATTAATTAAATTAATTTGAAATTCGAAAAGCTAGCTTAAAAGACTCTTAAAATGAGTATATATAAGTCTAGGGTGTTTTAGAAGAGTCCTCAAAACATAAAATTCTCTAGGCAAAAAAATAGGGTAAAAATAAAAATCCAAGTTTAGATATTTGTCACGGCCTTAAACCGTGACTAACAGTTTATCACGGTTGTGAAGCGTGATGAACAGCTGAACTGCTTTAGATTTAATAGGATTCTAATGCCACTTAAATTCTCTAATCTTGCTCCACTTAAATTAATATGGGGTTAGGACATTTCAAACATATTTTCACAACCTTTAAAAAAAGTAGACCCTTATAATTTTCATCTTCTTCCTCCTACAAACCCTAGCCCCAAAGCTATCAAGTTTCAACCCATGATTTGAAGGATTATTTGGAGTTGTCTCGATTTTGCAATAGAACAAGTTTTGATTGTTTTAGCGAGAGGAATGTTGTGGTGTGATCAAAATTTTGAGGCATAATCTTATGAGTTTGTTGTGATGGTTTTAAGATACGGGGTTTACGTAATATGCTCCTTGAATCTCTCGAGAGTTGTCATTTTGTTCCTCATTTATTTGTACTCATATTGTCTATACCATGACGTTTATTTGAATCTAAAGTATTGATTCGATTTGAGATATTGTATTTGTTGATGGACATGGTGTCATAAAATTTTTATATGGCACGGAGAATGGTCACCCGCTAATAGTCCAAAAGTCCAATAGCCAGGTTGGTGCTTTACGAAGTTTAGGTGAGGTAAGGTGAGGCCTAGTGACCTATTGATGTGTTATTGAAAAATTAAATTGGTATAATGCTTGGATGTCGAAATGAACTTGAATTCAGATTCGTATTATTGCATTTACTCGGCGTTATTGTTTTGAGCTTCTATTCTTGTCATATTGTGTACTTCCCCGTATTTTTCTTTCAGTTGCAGGTTAACATGGATTTGGATGCTCTGGAATTTTGGAGGATTTTGTGTAACCCCGCCTAATAAAATACTGGTTGATCAGTCCTATATCAAATTAAATAGGAATCTCATGTGGTTTCATTATCAGCATCACTGTCAAAAAAACAAATTATTTACTAATAACCTATTAAGCCTGACGTCAAATTTTAAACTTTCTAATCTTCTTAAAATAGAAGTACAATTAAAACCATTCACGCGGAAATAAAATCAACAAATGGAATAAATAAATAAATAATCAATGACTCTCGATAAACATATATACAACCACATCTAATGCGCGTAAAATCAACTAGTTGGGCAACATGCCCAATTATTACTACAGTACCTCTTATCTAGATCACAAAGAAGGAAGCGTCTAAAATAACCTCCTGCCCACATCGACAGCAGCGTCAGCAACGTCTGACTCGAAAGAATTAGTCATCCAGGTGTCTTTGTGTCTGGACACCTAAAAAATATACAAAGAAGAAGAAAAAGAAAATAGATATGGGTCAGAGCCCGAGGTTTTAAAAATATTGCAGCAAGTGCTTAGTTTACTTTAATATGTAAAATATGATACTCTTCATATTTAAATTGGTGTCACACTCACATATAAACCCCTCACCCCTCATCTAACAATTCACACCTAATGCATGTATTTTGAAACTCCCTAGTTAGCTACCCAGCCTAACTAGCATCTTGAAAAAAAAACTCCCAAGTCTATATCATATAATTTATATCTTCTCATATAACCATTCATTTTAAATAACCCTTACTAGTTATTACCCCACTCTCATTTTAGGGTTATTATTTCGTATATAATATTCGTACATTTATATACGTATTTCAATTTTATATTATGGATTTCATACTGATTAGGCATAAAATATTCATAATTTATCCCTTTAATTTAGTTACTTTTAGCACCTCGATCAGTGTAATCGATTTGATTTTATCTCATAATCTTGCTAGTGAATTATTCTAACGATTACACCGAGTTTTTGGTATTTCGTACTAATTTTACAGGTATTTAATGTCAAAAAAGAAAGAAAGAAACCGGAAGAATCGAGAAAGAAAACAAGGAAAAGTCAAAAGGGAAAAATTGTAATTTTTATCCTGAATTCGGATGAGGCATCTAAAGAGAAGTTGAAGACATCAAGTTTATGAGCACGTAGGAAGAAACGTCACCTCAATCGGAGTCCCGGTGTGAAAGTTATGAGCAGTCAAAATCTGAAGAAAAGTCAAAGGAAACCCGGACCGATCGGCAATACCAATTTTCAGAGAACCCCGGACCGAAGACGGATCGAATTTGAAAGAAAACAAAAGAACCGATCTGTGCCGGATCAATTCATCCAGGAAATAAACGAACTGATCCGGATTCCAGCCAGATTGAACTGAGGGAGGACCGGACCGGTCCGACTGTCGAATTTTAATTTTCTAAACTTCCTCTAATGGAGAGTCCTAGTGCAGCTAAAACACTTGGAGTTTTGTAGGGTATTTGAACCCGTTTTATTATCATTCTTAGCATGGAGAATTTATCTAATTTTCCATTCTTTCTGTAAAAACCCTAGTTTGAAGATTGATTACAAATTTAATTACAAGATTAAAGATTGTTCAGACTTCAGTGATTACAAGTAATTGTAGTTAATGTTTTGAGTGCTTTGGTAAGATTAGTGGTCAGTTTCCTCTGTCTAATTTTCTATTTACATCATTCTACAATTTTTCCTTAGTTTAATCGTGACTTCCTGCAATTCGAAAATCGTTTTCATTAATTTCATCATGGTAGGTTAGACTTTTAAGGGTCGGGATGCATGAACTTAACCCGATGTGGTAGTTGTATGTACATAAAATTAATCCTCTAAATTTAATGGTTCGATTATGATCGTATTGCGTAGGAACGCGATAATTGTAGATCTTTGGATCTCGTTTTCTTCCGAGTAACCGAGATGCTTTAGAATACAATTCGAGTGTAACTATTACAATACCGATTTACTCGTCCTCTGATTAAGTATGGTGCGGGCTTGAACCTCTTATACGTAATGCTTGGGAGTACTAAATTATGGGTCCAATTAATCATTTAAATTTACGATTAGTTTTATATCATCAATACACTAGGGTTGGGGGATTGTATTCCCGTCATGTTCTTTCATCATATAGTTTACAGTTTCAAGTCAATTATCATCAGTAATTTAGAGTAGCTGCATTTCATTCATACTTTCGTGCATTAAATAATTATTTTCAAAATTGCATTTAGTTGTAGCCAATTCCCAAAATAATCATCTTTTCCTTTTTCTTTAGAGTCAGAGTTAGGATTTCCTTATCTATCCAACTTCGTTACAACTTTGTTGTCCTATTTCCTTGTGGATTCGATCCCAACTTACCGGGTTTATTACTAACATGACAGGATTGCACTTGATCCTAGAGAGTACGCACTTCTGAGACACATTCATAGTCGCGTCAAGTTTTTGGCGCCATTGTCGGGGAATTAGGTAGACTTAGGATTAGATCGAGTCAATCTAAAACTTTGACCAAAAATTTCCAAAAATCCAAAAATATATAAAAAAAAATCAAAAAGCACAACAAGATTCATCATCATCTCTCATAAGCTGTTAATGCAAAATTATGAACTCACTCCAACTCCCCATAATACTCCAACCCACATTCACAAAAACCCTATTGTTGAGTACGATCATGATAGCCTTCACACTCCTAACGCTCCACAGTTTTGGGTCCCACCTCCTACGCTCTCACACTCAATCTCAAATAACACGTTGTTTTCCTTCTTAGGACACACTTCAGAGAACACTCTGAGCATACCAAGTGAGGATATAGAATCTTTGAGAGAGAGACAGTCGCAACACGGTAGTGCAGCCGTCGACGAGGGAGAGGCCCCGTATCGCCCTTTGAGAGACGTCTTATATCCCGAGCGCACTGTCACTCCGGGATGCATTTTACTCCCGTACAATGTGGGACAATTTTGCTTTAGGAATGGGATGATCCAGATACTTCCCACGTACCATGGACTGGACTCAGAAAAGCCATATGCCCACATTATGTAATTTGAGGAGGCGTGCGAGACGCTTAGTGATCAAACTTGCACAAAAGATGTGCTCCGCCTCAAACTCTTCCCATTCTCGCTAAAGGATAAGGCTAAAACATGGCTATGGTCTTTACCTCCAAATTCGATTTCATCATGGAACAAATTACAATCCAAATTACTCAAAAAGTTCTTTCTGCCACATCGAACGAACTCCATCAAGGCTCAAATTCAAACATTCCGACAATTAGAAAATGAGTCATTTGAACGATGCTACGAGCATTTCAATGAGCTAATTGCCTCGTGTCCCCATCATGGTTTTGATAAAATGCAAATCATTTCCTTTATCTATAATGGGTTGAACATTAACTCCAAGCAACTCGTTGAAACCATGGGTAGTAGTTCGTTTGTCGACTTAGACGCCCACGATGCTGAGCTTCACTTGAGGTATGTCATCGAGACTACTCAATCTTGGGATACATCTGACACTAATGCTCAAAATAAAAATCGTCAAGTGACCACCACTCCATCGGCGTCCGGCCTATTTCATGTAAAAAATAATTCTATAGCGGACAGTCGACTCGATATGCTTGAGAAAGGACTGCGAGACCTACGTGAGGAATATGGAAGATGACCAACTGGATCCATCCCAAACCCCGTCGAGAAGGTGTGTGCGATTTATGAGGCGAGTCATTCAACTGAGGAATGCCCGACTATACCCGCCTATAAAGTGATGCTTCAAGAGAAAGTCAGTGGCATAGGAGGCTTTAAGGGTAATTTCAATGCACGCACAGGAATTCTTACAACCCTTCATGGAAAAACCACCCTGGTTTTAGCTATGGGCAACAACATTCTGCGATGAATCCTAATTCACATGTTGCCCCTCCTCCACCACCGTAATTTCAACAAGCTCCACACATGCAAGGACATGTGCACACACCACCACCTCAAGGAGCATACATCCCTCCACCGCGGAGAAGTCTCGAGGATACGATCAACCACTTTATCAATACCTAGACTGCAACTAATGCTAGGCATGAGTGCATGATGAATGACACGAATGCGAACATTTCACAGTTGCAATCATCGTTGAGTATCCAAGACAGAGGCAAGTTTCCTACCCAGGACCAAAGACCGCCCCAAGGTCAAACTAGTGTTAGTTCCACCTCGACAGAACATCAGGAGAAATGTCAAGCTGTGACCACTCTTCGTAGTGGGAGAGTCATTGATTTATCACCTCCCCCACACGACGCAACCAAAGATAAGGATATTTCACTCGGCACGAAAGAGGCCAAAGATGTACCCTTGAAGGAGAGTGATAAAAAGGACACTAGTGAGCCCGAGGTAGTAGTGAAACCACCCACCGCGCCACCGTTTACTCAAAGGTTGGTTCCTTCCCACAAAGGAAACCCCCGTGATGAAGTGTTAGACTTACTAAAGTAAGTGAAGCTAAATTTACCTTTTTCTCGATGCTATTAAGCAAATTCCAGCTTATGCAAAAGTCATCAAAGACTTATTGATGGTAAAGAGGAGGATGAAGGTAAAGAAAAATGTCTTCCTAGCACAGAACGTGATCTCCATCCTACTTAATGATCTCCCGCTCAAATTCAAAGATCCCGATGCACCAACCATTTCCTACATCATTGGAGAAAATAAAATTGAAAAAGCCTTACTTGATTTGGGAGCAAGTGTCAATATCCTCCCTTACACCGTCTATAGGCAACTTGATCTGGGTGACCTCAAGCCCAAAAAGATCACTCTCCAGTTAGCGAATCGAACCGTGAAAATCCCAAGAGGTATAGTTGAGGATGTGATCGTCCAAGTTGACACTTTCTACTTCCCGATAGACTTTGTCAGTTGGGACACGGAGCCCTCCTTCTCCTCGAGCAATCATGTTCCCATCATTCTTGGGCGCCTTTTCTTCGCTACGGCTAACACAATCATCAATACTCGGAACGGGAAAATGCAACTCACTTTTGGGATCATAACTTTAGAGACTAACGTCTTCCATATCACCCAATAGACGGGGGAAGAAGATGATCTTCATGCGGGGAACCTAATAGACGAGATCGTAGAGGTGTATTTCGAGGAAAATTATTATGGAAATGCCCTAGGGTCCTGTTTATTATCGAACCACGAGAATGAGGATTCCCACAAGAGAGAGTCGTTAGGGGTGTGCCTTATGTCATCGAGTAATAGCGGTAGTTGTGATGATGAGAGAAAAGCGGGGGAGATGTGTGTAGTGACCGCGATTGAGAGAGAGGGAAATGGGTTAGAAGAGAGAAAAATAGTGGAGTTAGAGATCGAGCAAGTAAGGAAGGACTTAGGCACTACTCGAGAGAGAGAGAGAGAGAGAGAGAGAGAGAGAGAGAGAGAGAGAGAGAGAGAAAGAGAGAGAGAGAGCTAGGGGACATGAGCATGGAAGAATTTGAAAAAGAATTTGGTCGAGTGGATGAGAGCCTTAACGATGAAGTCCAGACTCTATTAGATTCATGTAGTCACCTAGAAGAAAGCGAATGGAAAGATAAAATCGAGGAATTCCTTCTTTGTGACCATACACCCATACCACTAGAAGTCCCTAAGGCTATTGAAGAGATAAGTTGTGTTTTGTCCGACTTAGAGTTCGACCCATGCATTCCAAAAATTAAAAGAAACTTAGGTGTTCCCTCCGAATCGGTGCACACAGGCCATGCTTGGAGTAAGCATCACAGGGATCCCTTTCCAAGTAGTCACGATGCTTCTCTCGGTCTTTCCCTTATCTATGGGCGAGGACCCAACTTGTTCCGGTTATTGGTTTACAATATGAAGATGGGAGAGATAAGGAGAGCATTGAACCCCGTGAGTGGGGTCGGGTGAGTTTGTGGAGAGATGAGAGGTCGTCGCACCCCCGATGCGTATGGGGTGATTTTTATTGTATTATTGAGCCATGTGTTCGGGTCATTTAGTGTCTTTATGCATTTTCTCCATTTGTTTGTTTTATTTATCGCACTTCTTATGTTGCCTTGTTTAGATTTTAGTCCTTTTTTCTTGAGGACAATGCAAAAGTCTAAGTTAGGGCGGGTCACAAGTGCGTATTTCTAAAACTTCACAAATTTTCAAAAATGCCCAAAAATCTTTAAAAAATCATAAAATTTTAAAAATTCCAAAATATTTTTGTTCAAAATAAACAAAAATTGGAATTCAAATTTTACAAAAATATCATTAAAAGTCGGTGTAAAGTCTCAAGTTGTAAAATTCAAATACACAAAGCCGAAATTTACCAAAGATGGAAATTGTGCGAAAATTGACGACTTAACGAATAAGTGTGGAGATTAACAAACCCAGTGAGATTCGCGCCTTTAATATTTGTGAAAATTATAAATCAATCCAAGTTAATTGTTAACTCAAAGTTCTTTTCAGCGTCTAAAAAGTCGTCGAGGATCTCAATCCTTTCATTTTGATCAGTTTTGATAAATGTGTGTGATATTGTCGTACAAAGCGCGCTACAAATCTCTAAATTAAATTAATCTCAATACGCATATGGTAATGCAATTAGTATTTTAGACAATGAAGTAGGCCCTCGTTTTTCACCCAAAAAAATTGGCCATAAAAAGTAGCGAAAAATTATCCCTTTTGTAACCCAAATTGAGCCGAATAATTTTTCTTTTCGTTTGACAACCCGAAAAGCCCGGAATTGTGAAAATCGAATAAAGTCCGAAAAGTGCATAAAAAGGGGCAAGAAAAAATAGATATGCTCAATGAAAATAAAAACAGAAAAATAAAGAAAGAGAAGAGAAATTGAGCAAAAGCCCGGAAAAAAGAACAAATGGACATCATAAATTACGTTTCCAATTCCAACCTTCCTTATCATTTTCATTTTACCCAATATAACTTAAAACCCGAAAAAGTCCTAATCGAGTCCAAATTGCGAAATTGGTTACCGAGTGGATAGCTAAGACACCAAAGGATAATAAAAGAGATTAAATGCGTAAATAAGAGGCAATATTCCCGTTTTCAAACCGTATTCCGTTGACGAGATCCTATCACTATAAAATTTTTGTCTTTCTACTTGTGTGCGTGATTTTGCGTCCAATATATTTACTCTTTATGTCACGCACACCGAGAGAATAGCCACATTCCGAGTGATTCGTTTGAGAGAGCATCCCGTGAGAATTTGAAATCAAAGCGAATTTTTGAATAAGTAACGTAATGGTCAATCGGTGGAAATCAACGTTTAAATTTCTGGCTTCAGACACACGAACTATGATTTGAAACTCTTGAACATGACTTGATGATGATTATTTTCTGGGAAAGTTTGAATTATACAATTTTTGCATATTTTTAAATTTCTTTGAGTCGAATTTTGTGGCTATATTCACTCCAAACCCTCACGAGACACAACTCGTCCCATTAGGGCGACCTAGGGGTTTAAAGGCTTATTGCATACGCTATATGAAATCGATTGCCTGCGAAAAAGGTATTCTATCCCAATAAAATTATTTTCAAGAGTTGATCCTTGCTAGGATTCTTTTACATTGCTCGGGACGCGCAAAGTTCTAAGTTAGGGGGATTTGATTAGGCATAAATTCTTTCAAATTTATCCCTTTAATTTAGTTACTTTTAGCACCTCAATCAGCATAATCGATTTAATTTTATCTCATAATCTTGCTACTGACTTATTCTAACGAGTATACCGAGTTTTTGGTATTTCTTACTAATTTTGCAGGTTTTTAATGTCAATAAAGAAAGAAAGAAACCGGAAGAATTGAGAAAGAAAAGAAGGAAAAGTCAAAAGGGAAAAATTGTAATTTCTATCCAGAATTCGGATGAGGCATCTAAAGAGAAGTTGAAGACATCAAGTTCATGAGCACGTAGGAAGAAACGGCACCTCAATCGGAGTACCGGTGTGAAAGTTATGAGCAGACAAAGTCTGAAGAAAAAGTCAAGGGAAACTCGAACCGATCCGGTCCGGACCGCAGAGAACCCCGGACCAAAAACGGATCGAAGCTGAAAGAAAATAAACAAACCGATTCGTGTAGGATCGATCTGCCCAGGAAATAAACGAACCGATCTGGATTCCATCCAGACCTAACCGAGGGAGGACCGGATCGGTCTAACTGTCGAATTTTAATTTTCTAAACTTCCTCTAATGGAGAGTCCTAGTGCAGCTAAAACTCTTGGAGTTTTGTAGGGTATTTAAACCCGTTTTATTAGCATTCTTAGCACGGAGAATTTAGATAATTTTCCATTCTTTCTGTAAAAACCCTAGTTTGAAGATTGATTACAAATTTAATTACAAGATTGAAGATTGTTCAGATTTCAATGATTACAAGTAATTGTAGTTAATGTTTTGAGTGCTTTGATAAGATTAATGGTTAGTTTCCTCTGTCTAGTTTTCTATTTACATCATTTTACAATTTTTCCTTAGTTTAATCATGACTTCCTGCAATTTTAAAATCGCTTTCATTAATTTCGTCATGGTAGGCTAGACTTTTAAGGGTCGGGATGCATGAACTTAACCCGATGTGGTAGTTGTATGTACATAAAATTAATCATCCAAATTTAATGGTTTGATTATGAGCGTATTGCATAGGAACACGATAATTGTAGATCTTTGGATCTCGTTTTCTTCCGGGTAACCGGGATGCTTTAGGATACAATTCGAGTGTAACTATTCTAATACCGATTTACTCGTCCTCTGATTAAGTATGGTGCGGTCTTGAACCTCATATACGTAATGCTTGGGAGTACTAAATTCTGGGTCTAATTAATCATTTAAATTTACGATTAGTTTTATATCATCAATACACCAGGGTTGGGGGATTGTATTCCTGTCATGTTCTTTCATCATATAGTTTACAGTTTCAAGTCAATTATCATTAGTAATTTAGAGTAGCTGCACTTCATTCATACTTTCGTGCATTAAATAATTATTTTCAAAATTGCATTTAGTTGTAGCCAATTCCCAAAACAATCATCTTTTCCTTTTTCTTTAGAGTCAGAGTTAGGATTTCCTTATCTATCCAACATCATTACAACTTTGTTGTCCTATTTCCCTGTAGATACGATCCCGACTTACCGGGTTTATTAATAATGCGACAGGCTTACACTTAAGCCTAGAGAGTACGTACTTCTGAGACACATTCTTAGTCGCGTCACATACTCCCGGATATCAGAAATTTACTCACATTTCTTTTTTTATTTTAATCCATATATATATATATATATACACACACACATCAAGTATATCAATACTTATACATCACGCACTATATTGTTATAAATCCATCCCTCGGAGTCAAACCTCATGGATACAATTACGACAGTGCTATCATCTTCCGGGGCATAACTCGCAGTACCAAATCCGGGAGCCAGACGTCGGAATCTCTCATTCCGCCCTGGTAAAAACCCAAATCTCAAACGTATGGGAAGCGATCATAGTTCCTCAATAGTAATGAGAACGAAACATACCCACCTCGTCTCACCCTAATAAATCACCCAATTAAATAATGGATGCTATGACTTGGGGAATATGCTCATCTGCTCCTCAAGACAGATGATTCACCCACATCACGCAACTTCCCATAATAGCACTAGAGGGGGGTATGCTTCACATAAATATATCATCCACACATAGATATATTCATAATCATATCATATATATATTGTCTTTATACTCGTATATATGCATCATCAATCTGGCTATCCATGCCTATCACGCTTGGCATTAGCCTAAGATTCAAATATACCACTTCTTATTTATTTATAAGTGTACACACAACTTATATTCATACAACAAGTATTCACTCACTTATGATAGGATCTCACCTTTTATTTCTTTCGAATATTAGCTTATCACGACTTACTAAAATTCTAAATTCATCATACTCGTACGTTAGGTTTATTTCCCATATAATCGGCATATATATCTTACACGCGTAATAACTCTCTCTCTCTCTCTCTCTATATATATATATATATATATATATATATATCCACCGAATTAATTTACCGAGTGTCACTCGCCCCAAAACACTCTTTCCAATCACCTCCCATATTTTATTTACATAAATCCTAAGGGTCGCACATCTCTCATTTAAATTCCTAGAGGTCCTTACACTATATTTAGGATCTACAAACATTTTTCTTCAAAAGTAAATTGTCTCTAATCCTTTTTAGGCCAAGAAAACATTTTGAATTTTCTAACATAATCGGATCGAACCGGTTTCCTGGAAAAAGGAATCGGTTGGGTTCCTAAAGTTCAACAAAAACCTTTAGTGGTCGAACTGATCCGATGTCTTCTAAAAATGAATCGGTTCGGTCACCGGACCGGACCGTTTACCAAGAAAAACGAACTGGTCCAATCGGCCTAGATTTCTCTACTTTCGATGAAATTTACACAAACTTTTATCCAACCCAAAACTTATGGTTCCTAATCTCCCAAACCACTAATGTAAACATCTACACACTTATCTACCATCAATACAATCCTTTAATTACATGGGATTCATTCATTTCTAATAATTTAAACCCTAATTCTTATTTATGCAACTCCTCCAATTTCTCACTATAATTTACACCACTAACATGGATTTTAGTCTAGATTTCATATAGAGTTTATATCACGAAAATTTATATGAAATCAATTCTCAAAAACCCATTTTTGAGCCAAGAATCCCAAACCAAAAATTCATTATTTTCTCACCAATTATGATATGAAAAATAAGCACACTTAATAGTTAAAGCAAGTTAAACACTTGCCTGGTTGGATAAATCCGACGATGTCGTGTCGAAAATCCACCGGAGTTGGCCCAAGCTCCTATTTTCTCCTCTTTTCTTATTCCTTTATCTTCTTCCTTATTTTCTTTCTTTTCTTTCCTTTCTCTCTTTTCTTTCTTTCTACCGTGCTCTTATAAGAGATAAATAAGGTTTTATCACTTATTAAACCCAAAATTGACTCGTATACACAAATGCGAGTCCCTACTAATCCAAAAAGTCCCCAAAACCTAAACACAACATTCGGGTACTCTATTCTGACTATCTTGGACCCTTCGAGACCAACCGTGCACTTGAAATCTCCATCTGAGTCACTTATCAAAAATTCATAACCCAACACATCTCCACACGTGTTTTTCGCATAAATTAATATCACCTATCGTTGTTATTCACCTACGACATGAAATATAATCAGTCCATCTTATATACTTTAAATTCTCAAATTATTAAATTACACCTACTCATGTAATTTAATTACCCATAAAAGTACAGGGTATTACATTTTCCCCCCTACAACGGAATTTCGTCCTCGAAATTCAGATACAACCGCTATTAAGGCTGACGATCTTAGAACACCACATCCTCCAGTATTCAAACCAACCTCAAAGTAAGTCTCAATCACTATATCTCCAGCTTTATAACAAACTTGTTCGATTCTCTTCATACCGATACCCTCCATCGGTCATAAACTTTGACTTCAATAATGGCACATCAAACATCGTGCTCTACCAACGACATCCAAATAATACGATCCTATACATCACTGGATCAATTGCCTCAATTTTATGGGAAGGCCATACATCATTAAGTGCCAGCTTCCCGTGTCCATCCCAACACAAATCCCCCACCCCGAGAGAAACCATAAGGACATCAGACCATTCCTGACAGTCCTCCAAATCCTGGCTCATGGTGACGTAACTCTTAATTATAATATGAAAAATAAGCACACTTAATAGTTAAAGCAAGTTAAACACTTGACTGGTTGGATAAATTCGACTATCTCGTGCCGGGAATCCGCCAGAGTTGGCCCGAGCTCCTCTTTTCTCCTCTTTTCTTCTTCCTTTCTCTTCTTCCTTCTTTTCTTTCTTTTCTTTCCTTTTTATCTTTTCTTCTTTTCTCCCGTGCTTTATAAGAGAGAAATAAGGGTTTATCCCTTATTAAACCCAAAATTGACTCATATACACAAATGCGAGTCCCTACTGATCCAAAAAGTCCCCAGAACTCAAACACTACATCCGGATACTATATTCTAACTATCTTGGCCCCTTCGAGACCAACCGTGCACTTGAAATCTCCATCCGAGTCACTTATCAAAAATTCACGTCTTAACCTAACACATCTCCACACGTATTTTTTGCATAAATTAATATCACCCGTCGTTGTTATTCACCTCCGACATGAAATATAATCAGTCCATCTTATAAACTTTAAATTCTCAAATTATTAAATTACACCTACTCATGTAATTTAATTACCCATAAAAGTACGGGTATTACAGATTTTAGAGCACGGCATTTAGAGGATTTTATTTTTGTATAGCTTGGGAGTGTAATTTATTAGCAGAGCTCAGTATTATTTTTGGGTGAAATTTAATTGTAATTATTTTGGTGGTTTAAACTTTGGATTCATTATAGTTATTTTGTGGAATATAGATGCTCTGTACTAATTATGGAGGATTTATTTTAGTTTCAATCGTAGTACCGCCTCATGTTTTACGTGGGGTGTTATAGATGGTATCAGAGCATGGTCTTAGGTCTCATAGATTGTGAGTCTGTTTAGATTCCTCTTAACCGATCTTCGATCCCCTCTGTTGATTCATACTCCTAGTGGTAGTGGGTCTAGCATACGTGTTAGATTTGTTTCTTGGAGATAGTGAGTTTTTGTTGAGGACATGGTAGGCATAGAGGTTAGGATTATTAATCTTGATTTGAGGATGTTTAGAATTGATTTGAGGTCTTTAGTGTTCTGATAATTTTTTAGATATAGAATTGAGTAGTGATTCGTCAGAGAGCGCGTGGAGAAACTTGTGAACAAGATTCAGTGTATGGGCACCTAATTGTGGTTTTTATGGGCAGGCATTTGTGTACCGTATTTTATCTTGAGCATTAGGCTTCATCGAATTTCGAGGAAGAAATTCTTTTACTAGTGGAGAAGTATATAACAACCCGTAAGTTTATCCGGTGATTAATTAAATTAATTCAGAATTCATAAATCTAGCTTAAAAGACTCCTAATATGAGTATATATAAGTCTAGGGTCTTTTAGAAGAGTCCCCAAAACATAAAACTCTTTAGGAAAAAAAAGAGGGCCAAAATAAAAATCCCCCTTCAGAGGTTTTCCACGACCTTAAACCATGACTAACTGTTCGTTACGGTTCTGAAGCGTTACTAACAGGTAAGCGATTTTAATTTTAATAGGATTCTAATGCCACTTAAATTCTCTAATATTTCTCCAATTAAATTAATACTGGGCTAGTACTTTTCAAACATATTTTCACAACCTCTAAAAGCAGTAGACCCTTATAACTTTCATCTTCTTCGTCTTACAAACCCTAGCCCCAAAGTTATCAAGTTTTAACCCATGATTTGAAGGTTTATTTAGTGTTTTCTCGAGTTTGGGCTAGAATGAGTTTTGATTGTTTTTGCGAGAAGAACGTAGTGGTGTGATCATAATTTTGAGGCAGAATCTTATGAGTTTCTTGTGATGATTTTAAGGTACGGGGTTTACACAATATGTTGCTTGAAACTCTCGAGAGTAGTCGTGTTGTTCCTGATTTATTATTACTCACATTGTTGATATCATGACGTTTATTGGAATCTAAAATATTGATTCGATTTGATATATTTTATTTGTTGATGGGCATGGTGTCATATTTTTATATGGCACAGAGAATGGTCACCCTCTAATAGTCCAAAAGTTCAATAGCAAGGATGAGGCTTTATGAAGCTTAGGTGCTTTGAGGTGTGTCCTGGTGACCTATTGATGTATTGTTGAAAAATTTAATGGGTATAATAATCGAATGTCGCATTGAACTTGAATTCAAATTCGTATTGTTGCATTTATTTGGCATTATATTTTTAGCATCTATTCTTGTCATATTGTGTACTTTCCCGTATTTTTCTTTTAGTGGCAGGTTAACGTTGATTTGGACGCTATGAATTTTTGAAGGATTTTAGATCACGACATTTGGAGGATTTTATTTCTGTATATCTTGGCAATGTGATTTATTTGGAGATCTCAGTATTATTTTCGAGTGAAATTTAATTGTAATTATTGTGGTGTTGTAAATTTCGGATTCATTATATCTATTTTGTGGAATAAGGATGCTCTATACTAGTTGTTGAGGATTTAGTTTAGTTTTAATCGTAGTAGCACCTCATGTTTTATGCGAGGTGTTACACCCTGATGGAGGCCTTGATGTCCCTTTCTCTAGGGTCGGTCCTGATGATCCTAACCCTGGCGTGGTTAGGGTTGTTATTTTTATGACTCAACAATAACAATCTGTCTACATAGTGCTTCTACTCTCCTAGTTTCACAATCTAAAAGGCAATAAACAAAAAATTTTCACTAACGTACAGATTAAGAATACAATTCCTAAAGATTTTAGTTTTAAAGCATTAAAGAATCCAATTCATAAAAGCTATGGACACACTTATGACCCTAGAACACTTGAACTTGGAATGCTCTGGTACTACCCAGTGAAATCCATAAACTGATTGATCATTTATAAACATAAAAAATATGAGTGTCAAAAGAATTAATATCATTCTATGCATGACTGAACTAAAATTAAATGACAAATGTTCTAATGACACTGAAATAGAATAATGAAGTAATCAACAACACAACTCTGATACCAATCCAAACCATAATGAAATAATAATTCCACATTAGAATAAATATCTAAAAACTATAAATTTCCAAACTCTGAATATATAGAGTTGAATCCAATATAAATAATCATGAATACAATAATCTTACTCAACTGAATACCAAAAGGAAGTCTGAATACTAAAAGGAAATTCATAATATAAAAACGAGCTATAATCTGAAAAACAGTATCCCAATAATAGAAATATGGAACTGAAGCGGGAAGCTAGGTAAATCTCCAATTAAAAAAGATCAGGGGTAAGGCAGTTACTGCTGCCTAGGAATTGAAAAATAGTTCCACAAACAAGATTAAACCTAGAAAGTCTAAAATGAGTAAACATATAACTACATTTAATCCAAATAACAATAATACATCTTCCTCCAGTATTTTAGTTTATTTTATGTTATCACAAAATAGCCTAAAGTAAACATGAAATTATAATCCCAAATCCGAATGAGGCCCATGTGATATGATTTCATCTTTTAGATAAGTATACAATACTTTAAAAATTTACCATTTTGTAATCACAGTGATATATCTCTAGTGTAGCCATAATGTATAATAAAGTAATCACACAATCGAAATAGTCCAAATAAGTATGCCCCACTCGCATACAAATCAGATGGGTTATGTTCAATCCCATAAATAAAGGTACAAAGGCCTTCGAGGATTACTCATGACACTATTAGGTATACATATAGGACGTACCACCCCTACAGCCTCAAAGCAACATCGAAGGAAATCAATATGACATCACACCAAACATACGGCCCCATACCCAAGGCTATATGAAAGGATTATATCCCATTGTCCTAACTCGTGGATGGGTGCCTCAGCACATAAGATCGAGATAAATAGGACTTGGGTAAAGCTCATCTCAATCACCGGGTACCAAGTGTGGTCTTCGTCATACGTGCCCCATAAAATTACCCTTAGTAGGTTACTCACGTGCGCGTACGCGCACACTTGTTATGATTGTACATAAGTCGGGAAAAAATAATCAATCTGACACTAATAACTTACTAAATCAATCTCTTTATTCTCCTATTTAAAATGTTAAGCGTATTCATAAATCTTATCCCGATCGCCTGAGGTTATTTACGTAGAATTTGAATCATAGCCCACTTGTTATTAAACATTTTAATTTATCAAGAAGTCCTCCAATCAAACCCATTTAAAACCTTACAAAATTCATCCTAGGACGGTCTACCGAACCAAATAGATTCTCCCCTTGTAACTAATAAGCTCATTCCTAACTCGTTAATGTTTGCCTAAACTCAACCTAAATCTACCTTAAAGCCTCTGTACAGCAGTAATAACCCATCTCCCTCATATATGAACTTCATATAAAATATATTGACATATGTTTATATGTTTTCGTTGATTAATAACATAATTAAAAGGTTTAATCACATATATTATCAAGCTAACTCCAAGTTTAACTTCTACAAAAGATTTGTGTAGTTGGAATACGAACTCTCATCCGTTATTCAAATAAAGTGACGGATTGTATAAAATACCACTATTAGGAATAATATATAAGGTCTTTAAGTTTATATAACAAATATCATGGTTCAATTTGAGGAGCCACTGTCAAAACTCCACTAATTCTACAACATATAATTAGATCTTAAACATGTGATTAATCTAATTATGAAATTAAGTTAAGTCAAATAACAAATCAGATTACATGAGTTTAATTTAATATTCCAATATAGTACCATTATATTAACACAAACCTAGTTATATTCTTATTCAAAATAAATTTGCCTTCGATTTAAGGGTGGACATAGGCCCGCCAAGCCCGCCTAAAAAAACTAGGGCTTGGGTAAGGTAAATAGGCCAGAGAATCGATCTTGACAAAATTTTATAGGCCCTATTTTTTTTCTTGCGGGCTGGCATGTATTATTAGGCCTGATTGAGCCCATCCCAGCTTAAGGCCCGAGTATTATATATATATATATATATATATATATATATATTAGTAGTTTAGCTTTTATTCCTTTAAGGTTAAAAGTTATAAAAAAGAAAATAAATGGGGAACATTTAGAAATATCAATTTTAGGTTTTATTTACTATTAGTCTTGGGAGTACATTCTAAAATTAATTTTCTAAACAATAAAATAGGTCATAAATTTACTAAAAAATAAAATATATTTAAAAAAGGTTTGTGTTTGTCCCTCGGGATTGGGACAACTCAAATTTTTATAAGCCTAGCCCAAGGCCACCCTTACTTGGAATGATTGTACGAATCAAATCCAAAAATCCCCAATTCTTAAAGCCTACTTGCTTTTTTTTCCTCCTTAACTTCTAGGGTTGTTTTATAATTTTTTTTCCCATAGTTTAGGTTTAAGTAATTAGTTTATATTAAATAAGGCTTAGGCTCCAAAATTGCCTTAACCCATAAATCCAAAACATGCTTCAAATGACCTAAAACTTGATCCAACTCATAGACTAACACAACGAACTAAGAATTACATAAGGTTAAATATATCTTCACTCCCGACCCTCACAAACCCTCTTCACGTCCTCTAAGAACCCGGTCACTTGCTCACCTCGTAGTCGCTCACCTCTCACCTGTCAATGTTCGGTTTGGGGTTTCTTGGCTTTGGATTTCGTGGGTTTTTTATTTCATCGGTTTTGGAATTTCTTTACTCAGGTATTCTTTTGAATTTCTTTGCTCGTATCTTATATACATTCTTAGGTTTTAGATTTCATGTTTTGGATTTCATTACAAACTCAGATCATTACAATCTTAGCTCAGACTGTACATTTTGGAGGTTGGCTCAGATTGTACATTTTGGAGATTTTGCTTGGAAAACTCGGGTATCCTTTTATTTTTTACGTTTCGGAGATTATATTTTTTACAAATTCAATTTGCTATTTTTCATTTTATGTTTTTATGCTTATTTCATTACAAACTCAGTTGTTGGGTTTTGTGGATTCGGACATTTCAGCGGTTTTCTACAAATTCAGTTTGCTTACATTGTTTACATATTGTAATGATTTCGGATTATTTGTTGATAAATTTAGGGCTTTATAATTAAGGGCATTGTGTACATATTTTGTTCATTTGGTTTAAGATATATTTATGTTCATGTTTATGTTTATATTGAGGGATCTAATTCTTTTTTGTTTTTATTATTTATTTTTTCCTTTTTAGATCAAGACGTGTTTATGTGGGTTTCTATATATAGAGGTATATACTTTGTCTGTACTTTTCGATTTATATTTTGAGGTATTTGTTTTGAAATTTTTACTTTTTTGTTGTTTTCAATTAGGTGTGATTTATTTACTACATTAGCTGCTGCAGCAGTCCTGCAGTAAACTTGGAGAGTGGTTCTTGATTTTGTTTGTTTTAGTATTATAAGTATGAAATTTCATTATTTTAATGTTATATAATTGTTTGTTTGAATTTTGAATATGATTGTGTTTATAATTTGATTCATTCACAGTTGGTTTTGTATTTTATTTTTATTTTTTAATTGGCAACTTAACCAGTGAATTTGGTGTTATTTGCAGTGCTGAGGAATGCATTGAGTAGTCTTAATAAGGAGATATTGAATAAAGGAAGATATGTGTTGATGTCAAGGTTAGGGTTTGGAAATTTTATTATTTTGTGGGTTTGGAAATTTTCGAAAGTTTTATTTATATGCTTCTTACTGCAGTAGACGTTTGGTTTTTAGATTGGGGATTTCAAGTTGCGGTCGGAAAGAGGTAATCTCTCGTGATTTTTTTTTAAGAAGGTATGGGGTCATAATATGTTAATTCAGTGTTCATTGTTTGTTCTACAGTTCTGAATAGAGCATTTTCAGTATTCACTATTTGTTGTTTAAGGTACCCTCTCACTGTCTAATTAATTTGGGAGTTTAATTTCGGATCTATCACCGTGACCTTATTTTTTACATTAATTTCGTTATTTTCTTAAATGTTTTTCTCTATTAAAGAAATCTCATAACATAACATTGGTTTGGGAATTATTTTGATTATTGATAGTGACACTATAATTACATTTCAGTCATTTCCTGCTCATGTTTTGATGTTATGTTTTGTGTGCATGCCTTTTTTGAATCAGATAATAGAGTTGTTATTATGTTTTGTGTACAGGCCTTTTTTGAATCAGAGAATGGAGTTGTGATATCCTATAAGAGTATAATCAGTATCACAAAATCAATATGTGCACAACATTAGTATGTGCACAAAATCACTATGTGCATAAAATCAATGAACATAGATGATTTAGCTGTCAAACATGGCATTATCACAGCTCAGTTGTTTGTAATATCAGTATTTTCATTTTTATTTCAACCCTATAATTTCTTCGTAGTTACGCAGGTATAATTTTCATGGTTACACATGCATAACTGGTATAACATGTATAGGTTTCATAGTTACACATGTATAATTTTTAGTTTTTGTCCATCTATCATTATGTTTATATCAAGGATTGCTCAGCTCTAGAGATGAAATTGAAAGGACTTAAAGGACTGCTCTTTCATTCTCTGCCCTATAAGTCATTAGGTTTTAAATCTCTTTGTGTGAGTGCATGGAATTAGGTTTCTAAGAATGGGCATTGGTTTTAAATCTCTTTGTGTGAGTGCGTGGAATTAGGTTTCTAAGAATGGGCATTGGTTTTAAATCTCTTTGTGTGGGGGAGCTGTGTGGGAAGGAGGTCCAAGGCTGATGAAGAAAATGTTGAGTTAATATCCGAGGGGTTTAAAATAGTTAATCTCTAATCCTTTTCTTTGTTGCCTACTCAATTTTCTTTTTCAATTTTTTATCATGTACTACCTGTGCTTTAAATAATATTTTTTTATCTAACTTTATAGAAAATGTCATGCAAGCTAAGGTTTACTTAATGGACTGCATGAATAAGTCAGAATCAAAGTAGCTTTAGCATAGAACCATCTCTAAGTTGTATTTTATAATAAAGGAGCCTTAAAATTTTGGTGTATAGAACCATATGCATTCTTTTATCTCATAACCATCAGGTATTTCATTGTGGGATTTAAGGTCATTTGGTTCATTGATGTTGTATGGTATTGTATAATTGTATTTCATTGATCCATTGCGTGCGAGAGAATTTATCAGTTCTTTTATTTTAGTTATCTTTGTTTTCTTTTTAGTTTTAATTCTCCAGTCTATTTGTTATTATTAGTTGAATGTCATATTTTGTGTTTTGTAGTTTGTTTGTTTGTTCCTCTAACTCATAATGTTTTGTTTTTTTGTTCATTTGTTCTTAGTTGTGATAAATGTTCTGCTATTTTTTTTTCTTTTTATGTTCTCCCGACTCATCAGTGAGTTCGGTAAGTAAGTTTGATTTCTCATGTTGTCGAAGACATGTATTACATGTTTCTCTGTTTTGTTTAGCAATGTGTTTTATTTCACATAGAATATCTTTTAAGGAGATGTTGCTTTTTAATATAGTGAAATTAGATAGAATCCTTAATTCACTTTATTGATATAGATGCTGACTTTATCCAAATGCTAAAAGTCAATCCAGTTGCTACTTCTTTGATATGAGAGTGGTTATTCTTCGAATAATAATTCAGTTGCTACAACTTGAATTGACTTGTGATTAGTTATTGTTTATGATTAAAAAACTATCAAAACATGTTGGAAATCATGCTCATTAATTTGAAACTATGATATCATTTTTTTAACACTTTAATTTGTTCCCGTTAGGTGTACCAGTCAGGACAATCTAAAAATTTATGCACTAACAGTAATGCTGTTGTTGTTGTTGTTGCATATTTGCTGCTGCTGTTGCATATCAATACTTCACTCAATGCTGCTGTTGTATATCATGACTTCACTGCTGTTGCATATCAATACTTCCTGTTAGCTACAATGGATCTTTGTTATGCATTTGTGTTTTGATTTAGTATTGAGAATGGGTAAATCTCTCTCATATCTTTCGAGCTCCATTATATCAGGTACTCGATATTACTCTTAACTGATTTAGAGTCTCATATTTGGTTTAGGTTTCAAAGTTTGGATTTTCCAGATTTGTTATTTCAACATATCACTTACAAACCACCAAACTTTGGACTAACACTTGTTGTATCTCCACTTTGGACTAACACCTGTATCACTTACAAACCACCAAATTTTGTAATATGAGTTTGATTAGATATAAGACATGTTTTGACTCGGTATCTTTGTGTTTCGATAGAGTACATTTTTGCTGCCAAGTATTTGACAAAATTCCAAAGTGAGAATTCCATTAATTTTATCACAATGCAGCATATTATTCCAAAGTATCTGTTGGCATTCTATTTTTGAACACTTCCAATTGCCTTTGGAAAAGTGTCGTATCTTTTATTTAGATCAATATTCTTGCCATTTCTTTTAGAGAAATATTTAAAATATAATCCTTGCCATTTGTTTTCTTTAGCATCATGAAAATAAGCTTGGAAAAGTGCTTATCCCTGCTTGGAGCTAAATATAAGCTATTGATTTGCTCCAGTTAAGTCACAAGTGAGTGCACAAATTAATCATTTTTGGTTTACCTATTAAGTTGGAGTTTTAAACGAATATTTGATTAAAATTTAATGTTGTTTGCTCTTGGTTTTCTAAGCATTACTTTTTTATGTAGTTTTATTTGTTGCATTCGTGTGGAAATTTTTTTTTTGTTGAATTCGGGTTACACCTTTTGTGAACTTGTTATGAGAAGCGTGTTATGGGTTACGGCTTGGGTAGCAGCAGGTGGAAGCATGGGTAGTAGTAGTAGGGCGTAGCAGCAGGGGGGTTAGGGTCGAGGATTATCTCGGCAGGTGGGAAAAATAGGGGTAGTGTGGGTTCGGCTTAGCGTGTATGTCTTTGTGTATAGCAACGGTTAAGGGGTTGAGTATCTATGTGGTCTTGGTTTGCAGCAGGAGCAGGGGTAATGGCTCAGGTTAGTTGTGGGGTGGCAAAGGTTGGCTTGGAGAGGGAGTGACAATGAGTATGGTGCCGGGTTGGGGTGGTAGGGTTAGTGGTAAAGGTTGGGTAGCAGCTGAATTTGTGTTTGATTTACCCCAAATTTATATTTCTCCTTTTTATTAGAGCAAAATCCAAACCTGAATTTGTGTTTGATTTTCCCCAAGGAAACTTTTGCTTCCATTTTCAAGTTTGATGTTTGGGCAACAGTTGGAGCAATTGGTTGTTGACCGGGACCAAGCCTTAGCTCGAATAGATATGAGCTTGGACACTACTGAAGAGTCACTTCATAGGTATGTGGCCTCACATAACTGTCTTCTCACTCTCAGCGTACGTCTATTCATAACTAATTGTACTTATAGTGCTATCTCTTCTACCTCTCTCTTTTTTAGCTAATTGGATCCCTAAATTTTTTTCATCCAGTGATGCTCATACCCAATTGTCTCTAGTTAAAAAGTTGGGCCTTTTGAGGACGGTTTATATGGAAAAACTGTTGTAAAAAACTAAATGATTTTATTTTGAATAGTAAACAATAATGAGCGAAAACAAAGAAATCGCTCCAAAAATTGTAAGCCTCCCAGTTACATGGTGAGAGGATCTATGTGATGTGGATAGTTTTTGTATAAATCTTTACACAACACAGTACTCATTTTTGTGAGTTGTGACTAATAATGGTGTTCAAATATTTTTCAGAATAATGTCCTATTTTCCCATAGGTTTTCGGCCATAGGTTTTCCATTGAAAACTAAAGCATTAACTTCACCTGGAGCCAAACAGAAATGCCATTCTCAAAACACAAGTTACTTATTTATCATCCACATTGAATTGCCATTCTCATTAATTTATGTTGTTTTCTAAATAGTTTAAAATCAAAGTGAAAGCATACATCTTAGTTTATTTAACTTCACCTAGAGCCTAACTTCACCTGTATGTTTATTTATGTATAGATTTGAGTTTGAGGCCTTCATACCTGTGAATGATCTCTTCTAATAACATGAGTAGTTACGTATGTTTTTCGCTCTTATATGGATGTTGTTAGAGTTAATCTTATTGTTAGAGAAATTATTGAAAGTTTGATTATATATCAGATCTAAGATAGAAATGCAAGGCATATGATAAAACCATTTATCTGGTGGAGCTGTTGTCTACCGAATTGCAAGGCATATTTTTTAGTGTAGTCACTGCAAAGGAATGCTTAAGTTGAGCAATTACTCCTCAGGACAAGCAAGTAACAACCTCACTTTCTCCTGATTTAATTATAGTCACTACAAATATTTTTCTTTTTTCGCTACATGAGGAGCTGTTGCAGTCCTTGAAGTAAGTTTTTTATTTGAAAACTTTTTGTGATAAGAATGCACTGTAGGATTATGTACTGTAGGATTTGCAGTCAATTGATAATTATGTATTTATAATTAAAATTATGCATTTCAGTTTTTATGGTCTCAGCAGGAGGAGGTGTTCTTCTTAACATTCGAGTTCCGACAAGTAGTGCTCTTCGGGAGGTGATTACGAACTCTATCTCTCTTACTTTTTCAGTTTTTGGTATTTTGGTTTAGATTTTTGGGATGCACATAGGCATTTTTTTTTTGTGCGATGGGGAAAGGAGGTGGGTAGGGCGAGAGGGTAACTGGTAGGGAGGGAGGGGAAAGGCAGGTGTTGGTGAGTGGCGTATCAGCGGGGTTAATTGGGGAGTGGGTTTTGGAATTGGGTGTGGCACGTAGGGAGTTGGGTAATGGGGTTGTAATAGTAGGGTGCGTAGTTTGTGGTTACAGCAGATTTGGGAGGGTTTAGGTGGGGGACAGGGATTAAGGGAGAGGATGGGGTATGATGTTCGTGTGTAGAAGGTTGGGGTTGAATTTGCATATGGTAAATGGGAGCAGGTGTGGTGAGTAGGATTTGGTGCGATTTGGGAAAAGATATGAGGTAAGGGGTCTGTAGCAGGTACAAGGGTGGGTTCATGGGTTTTCATTGTGTTAGCAGGTAGGAGGTAATGGGTTTAGGGAAGCAGGTATAGAGGTTGGAAAGTTATGTTTTGTGTATTTTAACTCGTGTTTTATTGTGTTTTAGGGCAACAGGTACAAGGTTGGGTTCGTGGGTTTTCATTGTGTTTTGGGGCAGCAAGTATAGAGGTTGGAAAGTTGGGGTAGCATTTATGGGGTAAGGGTTGAAAAGTTGTGTTTTATTTCCTTATCTCATGTGTATTTTAACTTTCGCTCTTCCTCTTTCTCAAGATTTCGCATGTCAACCTTCTATTTCGGTATGTTTCACTATTCTTTTCTGTTCTATTTGTTTTTAAATAGATTTTATATGTATTACTATTGGTTGTGTATTACTGTGACTATTTTTTTTATATAATGTAAATAACACTCCTCTGTTTTTGTGCTGGATTTACTAATTTGATTCAATTATTCAGTGGTGTTTAGGATTTTTTCTTAACTGGTCAGATAGTGTGTGTAAGCAGCTAGGTGGTAGGGACCCGATAGTGTGTGTAAGCAGCCAGCAAAGAAACCGGTCCACGCACTACTTAGCACCTCACAGCGGATCCCAGTTTTGGGGAAGTAACAAATGTTGGTGATGCAAATGATGGAAGGAATAGTATCAATTTATTGTAGAATTTCTAAGTTAAAATTTCAATTTTGTGTTGTATGATAATAACTTCTTATTGGTCTAATGCTACACTGCTTTGTGTAAATGATACTGTAATTTTTTGAATGCTTATTATCCATTTGTCTTTAAAGAAACTTTCATTTTCTTTAATGCCCGCATTACAAATGTATGAAAAAAAAAAACGTCATTTTTTATGTGTGCATGGAAAAGTATAAATTGAATGTTTTTATTTTCCTCATTTAAAGTACGTTTTCTCATTTAAACATCCTTTTGTATTTAGGGTCACTATTTTACTACATTTATTTATATGATGGGTAAACACTACGGTTCATGTGGTCATTCAAGTATCATGTTCTTTGTTATGCATTACTAATCTACATGTGATTGTTTCTTCTTTATATTTAAAACTATGGTAACTGAATTAGTTTTTCTTTTAAAGAAGTGATCTTTTTTTGAGTTGTTGAACTATTTTTTTTTATCTTAAATAAGTGGATAGTCCTATAATTAAATTGGGTCAATCATTATTTTGTTGTTATTATGTTAACTTTTTCGAATATCGTCGTGCCTTCAGGCACGAGCATACCCTAGTATATTAGTAGTTTAGCTTTTATTCCTTTAAGGTTAAAAGTTATAAAAAAGAAAATAAATGGGGAACATTTAGAAATATCAATTTTAGGCTTTATTTACTATTAGTCTTGGGAGTACATTCTAAAATTAATTTTCTAAACAATAAAATAGGTCATAAATTTACTAAAAAATAAAATTTATTTAAAAAAAGTTTGGGTTCAGCCCTCGGGCCTGGGACAACTCAAATTTTTATAGACCTAGCCCGAGGCCACCCTTGGAACGATTGTATGAATCGAATCCAAAAATCCCTAATTCTTAAAGCCTACTTGCTTTTTTTCCTCCTTAACTTCTATGGTTGTTTTATAATTTTGTTCTCATAATTTAGGTTTACGTAATTAGGTTATATTAAATAAGGCTTAGGCTCCAAAATGGCCTTAACCCACAAATCCAAAGCATGCTTCAAATGACCTAAAACTTTATCCAACTCATAGACTAACACAACTAACTAAGAATTACATAAGGTTAAACTAAAAACACACTTTTTAAAAATCCCGAGAGATAAACCCAAAAATGGAACATATTTTATAAATTAATTATCTCATTAAACTAATTTATTAATCGGCATGAGTTTATTAGATTAAAACTTAATATCTGATTAGTTAAATGTGACTCGTTATTATAAGAACCTACTACATTATTGGTGGGACCCAATACCGAGAGAATAATCCAAATAAGGAAACCCCCGACCCCTAGTCCCTAACCATTCCATAGCCGACCATTGTTCTAAGTCACTTAAAATATTTACGTAGTGAATTAAAATGTGTTCGATAATTTCTAGAGGATGTGTATTCACGCAGCCCATAAAAGAATCCCGAAACATGAAATTTACAAAATGGCGTATCGCATGTCACAACAGAAAATTATATAATTAAATAAACAATTAATAAAATGCAAGGAAAATACGAGGTATTACATTGACAATATTCCTCTTTCATAAACACTTATTTATGGGGGATTACTAAGGTCCTTATTTCACCATTATGTTTCTTTACTAAGGAAGGGAGTCCAGTGAAGGTTCATATTTCTTGGGCAATCCCTCAAGCTTATTTCTAGGTATATTTGTTCAAATCTTGGTGCATAATCTTCTTTTAGACTCGTTGAGTGCAAAGATGAGGTCTTCCTCTTCCTATATATGCCTCAACACAAAGCTAGGGACATCTTTACAAGGTTTGTAGTTGAAGGTCATATTTGGTATCATCAAACCTCGAATCATGGAAGAGGTCCTATGTATTAAGCTGAGGTCATAATATAAATAGAAAGATCTCAAATCTTTAGTTCATGGACCCATCGGAGGTTTATCCCCCAAAACTTAGGTCCAATCAGTCCAAGAGAACCCCCTAAAGGAGGTACCGAGCATTTAATAGCTTTATTAGACCTCAAAATTTGTCATCCGTACTTTCTCCGCTCAAAAGGAAGATCAAAAGCATCATATAATGCTCACGCCGGGTTCAAAAAACCTTTCAGAAGGCTCATAATTCTTTACACCATTACCTTACCACCAGAAGACAATTGTTAAAGCTTAACGAGACCTCCTGTAAGGCAAAGAGTACCTCAATCTTCATCTCTAGACCATAACAGGAATTGGTTCCACTTATACATGGTCGATACATACTTGGTACCTTATTCTGACACCCTCAAGCGTAGTGTTGCTCATAGAAATTCAAAAAATTCCTCCCATACCGTTTTAAAGGGTTGGTAGAGAGTACATAAATCATTCTACCAACCAACACTCGCCCTTAGTAGTTGGTACTAAACCATTAAATGTCATTTAATGCTCCCAGAAACCATCACCTGTTACCTACAACTCCTTTGACCAACACTAAACCCATATACTGTAGCGGTCGAGCATATAAATGGCCACCCATGCCTTAAAAGTCACTTATCACCAACTTTTAGTAGTTATCTATATAAGAAGTTCTTAAAGAAGGCTAAAAGGATTGAATTCAAGTCACTATTCAGCAAAATAAGTGTTAAGATTTATCTTTAGCATTTTTAAAGGAGTTTGGACCACTTCTAACTCTTATATTGTAATATGAGCACCATAATTAGGTGTCTAATCTTCAATATTGTCTTATGAGTCTTAAGCGAGTTCCACGTATTTAGAGGAGTCAGTAGTTCATCTGATAGAACTTTTTCTCAATAAAAATACCTTAGACCACCTCTAAATAACTGGACTAAAGCCTAAGAGCATGTACAATGGTGGGACTAAACAACAAGAGAATTTGCAAATGTACAAAAGGGGACGTCTGTACTGGTGGGTGTAACTCGACAAATTCTCTTCGTGGATTTGTAATGGTTCTGTAAAGATACAAACTGAGTACAGAATTTGTAAGGGTTCCTACGAACTTCATTTGTTCGTAAGAATTCCTACGGACTTGTGTTGTTCGTAGAAAATATAAATACTCATTTTTATCATACTTTTGAGTTGTTACGAACAACATAAGTTCGTAGGAGTTCCTACGAACAAATGTTGTTCGTAGCAAATATGATTTATATTTCCTACGAACTACATTAGTTCGTAGGAATTGAGTTAACAAATTAAAGGCTTCCTCCACTGTAAACATTAACTTCAAACAAAAGGTATCTGCACTTTATTAATTGGTAAACAACCTTTCATGAGCATCCACCAATGTGGATGCTCTAAGGCTAGTCATACTTGTATTAATCATTATTCACCTTAATATTGATTATATTAGAAAGAAACACCTTAAAAGTGTATGATTGTATCTCAGGAGAGGTATTGAACAAATATACATCATTATATCCTTAGAATGTCAACTTAAGAACACCTCCTCTTACCCTTAGGAGGAATATTTGGTGAGGCTGTGATTTTGACACCATCAAGAAAGTTTTTCGTACTAATCTGGGTGGACTGCCACATTATAAGTTTATAGCATATCATCACATAGCATGAGACGTTAAGTTTAGTATCTAGATTCAACACCACACTTCTTCCATGCCAATTGTTCACACCGGACACATCTTACCATTGGACAAATCAAAGACTTGATAACCTAACCAGACTGGAGGTTCAATAACTTAGATGCTTAATTAAGTTCGTAGTTGAACTTATTAGCCTTGCACAATATGCACCCATTTTCTTATGAATATTACGGTAATAACAATACAGATAGTTAACTTTTATAGATTACATTATCATATTTGTACGAAATAAAAAACAGTGGTAAAAGGCTCCAGAAATACATCGACGTGGATAAAATGATATGATAAATCTTATCATTGTAATCCAGGGATTAAAGGATCTCACCTTCTCATTTTTAAGATTTTTATTTATTTAACTACAATTAAGGGGTTTGACCCCATCTTCCCAACTCTCTATGATAACAAACATTTAAACTATTTTTAAAAAAAGATCATACACACTTATGATGAAGTGCATCATTATAGTTATAGTGTTCAATAACTTGTTCTCTATAAGATGTGCTAGGAGACTATCCTAGCATAAGAAATGTTCTCATCATAATTAAGTTATCCATCTATGAGTGTAAAACTTATCACGAGTTTATGCGATTCGAAGAAATATGAGAACAGAAGAAATATGAGAACAGACAATAATAACACTACGACAAGGTAGCAAAATGCCAGTCAATTTTTATGATGTTTCCACCTATACTGTTAGTACGAAAGATGTTCACATAAACTTATTAAGCCTTAATTTATTTTAACTATAAGAGAACATGTATTCTCAAACGCGTGAATAGGATTAGGTTGTTTTATCCTATTCCAAAATATATTTGAGCCATTATCTAAGTCGTCCCGAAAATATTCATGATCAAGATCATAAGATTGGACTGCTTTATCTTCATCCAAAAAGCTACCTCATTCCATGACTAATGAGATATCGTTTTAGGATAAGGTAAATAACTTATAATTACTCAGCTTTCCCATCCTTGTTTTGGCATAGCTTAAAATTAAGATTTTCTTAAAATGGAAATTGTGTTAAAACATATATGTGAGTAGTTTGGACTATTTAAACAAATACACTATGCAATATATTGTTCTTATAAAAAACTTATTATAATAGATTTTCAACCTTATGTGTGTATTTTAAGTATGTGTGTTCTTTCTTGAAGAACAAACATACTTAGAGTATTTCGTCAAAATATTTTGAAAATCCTTGAAAGAAAAATACTTTTTTAGATCTTCGAGAGAAAGTCGCAACCTGCCACGTCGTAGTTTTGCTACAATGATTCTATGTCTCACTGTAGCAAAATCTCATCTCGAGTTCCTTTTATCGAAGACCAAAATCTCTAAACAAAGGTGTGACCTTCCTCACTGTAGTATTTTTGTTACGACATGTCTCTCTTAAACGAAAATCTATCGTTGGTATCATTTTTCATTTTCAAATTTTCCACGGGTTATTAGCACCTCCAAGATCGCCTCAGGTTTGCCACTGCGACACCAAAACATCTGGCGTAGAAAGTGAATCTAACCTAAAAGATTGCACTATAAAATGTGAGATTCTCTTATTTAGCCAAACTTTTGTTACCTTGGAGAAACAATATATTTTTTTGTGATTGAGAATGAGTTAGATGGTTTGGAAATATATGTCCACATTTTTTAAATACAAAACTACTATGTAACTCACTCTCTTTTTATTCATAAAAATAAGGTGAATATGTTTTATAAAGGTTTTCATTATTTATCAAGATAAAGAAATTAATTTTTCTTAAGCGCAAAAAAACTTCTTTGTATTTTTTAGATATCCATTACTATCATTCTAGTTTAAAGTTTTTGAAGTTTTGTTACTTCTATCAAGGATTGAACACAATGTGTGTAAAAAATTCTCTTTAGAAACTTTAAATATATTTGATATATCACAAATACTTTGTGAGTTTTGATTAACCAAACTCTCTCAAACTTCCGTTAACCTTTAAGACCCTCGCATCCTAGGAAGTTCGATATTCATAGAGGTTTTTCACCTATTCCATTCTGAAATACAAAAGTTTTTCTTCAAAATATAAAAGAAGAAAGTTTTTTCTTCAAACTATAAATGAAGAAACTTGATTTGGTGCAAACGTGACTTATCAACGAAAGTTGACACCTGCGCGTGGCGAGTGGTTGGAGAGCGATTTGTGCTTGATCTTTCAGCTGGGAGGTGAAAAAATTTCTTGTGGAGGTTTTTCATTACTAAGTCTAGAAGAAGTTCAAGTTTTTAAGTCATTTATCCCATTTGTAAATCTTTACCTATTTAGTGGAAGGTGTCGGTTTGGCCTGAGGTTTTTCCCTAAATTGATTTTTCTCGTATAAATCCTCGTCTTAAGTGCATGATTTACTATTCTCTATTTTGATTGGTCTTTTATGCTTATTGAACATGTGTTTATAAGTTAAATAAACTAATAAATCACTATTTTATCACTTAGATGTTAGGATTAACTTTTACCCAAATTTGAATTAAAAGTAAATATTACCTTGATTTAGGTAATAATTTTTATTTTGAGTAGTCCCAATCTACACGCATAAACTCTCAATTAGTATTAAAAATAAACCTCACTTTTATTAGATTTAAGCCCCTAGAGGTAGATCTTGTGTGAGTAGAAATTGATTATTTGCTTGACATATTTGAGGATTCGCCTTGTATCTCGTCCGATTTGTCTCACCCCGGGTTTTATTCTCCAGCTAGATTTATTGGTCGTCCCTTAACTTAATGAATATGAATAAAGTGACTATGATAGTGAAGATTTTTGGTTTCTTAACTGTGAATCATAAATATGATAAATTATATGAATAATCTGTAAACTTTTTAAAGAGAATACCTTATTTTCCTCCAAACTCAAAATAAGCTACAATTTAAAGCATCTAAAGTTGATCAACTTCATGTTGACTATACTCTCATAAGTGAGAAGTTTAAGTTTTTAGAAAAAGAGGGAAAAGTTTAAGTTTTTAGAAAAAGCGCCTTCAATTATTGATACTTTAAAAAATATTTTTAAAAAAAAATAGAGCTCTTCAAAAAAAGTTCAAAACTCTCAAGAGAGAAAATTTATAGTTTTATAATGAGCTTGCACATGTAAAAGACGAAAATTAATTTTTATGCATTTTTAAAGCTCAACGTTCTATCCTCTTTAAAAAAACTTAAAAGTATTAATGCTTCTTTTTTGTATCTTTTAGAATTTTTGGATGAGTATAAAGATAAAAAAACATCACTTCAAAACAAGAGGATGAAAATTTAATTAATTCTGAAAAAGGGATAAAACAGTTTTCTACATCTCTTCAAAATTTTCAAAAGGATCTTCTTTTGTTTGAATAATCCAAAATCATTTTGAAAACGAAAGTTGAATGTCTTAAAATGATTTAAACCTATTCAAAAAGGCAAAAGTAAATCTTGTGATAGGTTCAAAAAATCTTAGAAAAGTTATGTTTATGCCAACCCAAAAAAGGTTATGAAAAAAGAGGGTTAGGCTTCTAAAAGTTTAATGTTTCGACTTCCACTAATGAATTTTTTTTTTGTAAAATCTTTTTCTCAAAATGAAATAAGAAAAATTGAAAGAACTCCTTTGAAAACTTAAGATAAAAAGGAAAAAGTTATAAATAATTTTAAAAAGAAAGATGAACTTGTCCATCAAAAGTTTGAGAACAAAATCATGTACCTCGCCATTAAAAACCTATGAAGAACTTTATTTGTTCTCATTGTCATAAGAAATATCATACAAAAGATTTTTGTTACAAGTTTATGAAAGGTTAACATGTTAAAAAAATTGGTCCGAAGCGTAAATGCCAAATGACTAAACGGGAATCATTTAAATGTGATCGTTATCACAAAGTTTATCGTTTTAGAGAATTTTGTTATTTCCTTAAGACGTGATTACCTTTAAATCATGGTAAGTATGGTAAGAATTTTATGTCGAACAACAAAGGTGAAAAGGTTTACGATTCTAGGGGAAAAAAATTAGTTAAAAAGAGTCGAAATGTTTTTTATCATGTCAAGTATGTGTAAGGAAGAACATTTCTAATGAATCTAAAGTTAAAACCAAAAAGATTTTGAAATTAGTCCAAATACTAGATATTGTTTGTTTTTGTTCATAGCCTTATTTATATTTCATTTCATATATCTTATGTTAGGCTATGTATTTTTGTTTCATATATGAGTTTCTACTCCATATTTTCATTCTTGATAACTCATATATAATTTTCTCGTCTTCTTAATCTGATCTTGATTTATTTCTTGAATAAATTGAAAAGGCTTTGTTTTTTAGAATACCTTATTTTGGATTTTCAAAGATATACTTAGGATTGTTACATCTAGTTGATCTTTTAATTGATTTGTGTATGTTATGCTCTTATGCATGTTAAAAGTATTCTCACCTTACCTTTGATGTATATTCGTTACACTTGTTTATAATCCTTAAAATTTAACCTAGTCATGTACTTAGGTTTTACATGATCTCTTAACCTTAACCCTGTTTTTCTCTAGATTGATTATTTTAGGATATTCTTGGTTATTTTTGTTAATTTGAGCTTGTTTGAACATGTTTAGTATTATGTGCTTAATGTATATATTTTAATCCTATACCATTCTCTTTTGTGATTGTACATATCTTTTAATAAATAAAAATCGTATATTAAAAGGTCTTATTTGGTCATTTTTCTATTTGTTTGGGAATATGACATATGCTTAAATGAGATGAATTCGATTTTCTTTAAAGTCTTATAAACTTTGGTAAATATTATACTTTGACAATACATTATCATATCTTGTTGCACTTTACATTGCAATTACACATTGAATTAATACCACTTTATGAGGAATGCCATAGATTTTAGAACCTTTTATAAAGAATTTAAAGCTTCAAGACTTGTAGAAGAGTGTTTAACACTTATATGTGTATGTGAGAATTTTTATTCATGATTGGGAGAAGTTGAAAAATCTTATATTATATCTTAAAAAATCGTGAGTGATGATGTGGTTAGAGCTATAACTTTGATTAGATTATACTACCTTTGAAAAATGGAAATAATGTCCCATCTTAGTAATGAATTGGTGAAAGCCTACACATGTAAAATAATTTGAACATAGCAATGTCTCAAAGATCTTCATCTATCTAAAATTGAGTAACACCAAAGATAGGAAACAAAAAGGTTTTAAACAAAATTTGCTAATTTGAAGGGGAAAAGTGGTAGCTGAAAATGATCCTATATAGGGTGTGGAGATTTCACTTGAGTTGAAGATTTACATTCTCTGTTTTATGATTCATTATTTTAATTAAGCTTGATCTTGTACCTTTCTCTTTATGATGTTTGTTTTATTTTTATTTTGCACATTTGAGATATGATCTTTTGTTCTTGGTTAAAACTCACATCATCATATTAGCCTTTATGGATAATCTTTCATTGGTTATGAACATTGTACATAGCTCTCGAACTTTGGTAATAATTTCTATATTTTATTACTTACTAAAAATGGGTCTTGGTGTTGTTCTCTTATTATATAAATGTTGGTTATGCCATGTAAAACCCTTTATTTTAGATAACATGCTAGAAACTTGATTTTCACTATTTGCCTCATCTCTTATACACTTTCCCCATGTAGTATATCTTGAAAAGTCTTTAAAATATTTATTTAAAAATTCATGATTGGGGATATCACCTTTTTTGAGTGATAAAAAATTTGTTAATACTTATTTGCACATATATAGACTTGATGATTCATGCTCTAGTGTAGTCTGCATTGACTTTGACTTTAATATTTGAGCAAAGATCTCTTATATGTTGATTTCTTAGTTCTTGCATTAGGATAAACTTTTTACTGTGTCCAAATACTTTAGATCGTCACGTGTGTTAATCTTATTCGATAGGATGCCAAATTTGAGTTACACATTTCTTTGTATACCATATATCCCTGACATTACTACCTATGCTATTACACATGATTACCATTTGATCTTGTGAACATATTCCTTAGATAGTTACCTTGTAACATCTTTAGGTATCTATAAATAGTGTTTACATATCACGAGTTTAGGATTGCCATACAAATACGTTGCTACTAACTTTTTATGTTTTTTATACTCATAAATCTCACATTCTATCTCGATGATGATATTTATATCATATGATTCATATCTCATATTACTCAATTCGCCTATTATATCACTTAGAATGCTTTTCATATCTTAAGACTCATGTTCTCTAGTCATTTCATATAACTATATTCTTTTGATTTTGCGTTCTAGTATTTATTTGTCACATCACGTTACAGATGAAGTGGTCAAGAAACATAATCCCCAAAATCAAAGGAAATTAGTTATAAGGAAGGAAGATGGAACATTTGTCATTTTAGATAAATGGGAAAGCTATATTAAAATGAGTTTTTATGAGATAAATTGATTAATGGGATTATGATGACATGTATATTTGGTCCTGCTTTTGACTGTGTTATCTTCAAATGCCTTGTATATGTTATTGCCACATATATATTTAATCATAACCTAGCTTGACTTCCATCTCAATTGAAAAGTAACATATAATTTTAATAGTTGAATTATTTATTATATAATCACTTTTATAAAGACTTTTTTCATGATAATCATAAATAATGCTAGTTCATTATTATATTGTCCTTACCTTTGTCCATTCCATGATAAAAAGGGAGAGAATGGTTCTCCTTACTATGAGAGGAATGTGAATTATAAGACTTGTTCCTATGGGAAATGTTTCATTGAAATGTCTCCAAAATGGAAGAGACTTAATCTCAGAGGCATAATATTGCCAAGGGAGAGATAGGATGATTAAGAGAAAGTGTTATTCTAGTATTATGATTTAATTTATGTAAAATGGATTTCATAAAAGATAGAGCTAACATGAGATAAATATAATACGAAAATATTGAGATATTAGATAAACTTGGTATATGATCCTTAGTAATTAAATGAACCATTCTTACGTTAATTTTATCTTTTATTCTTCTTATTACTCTTATTATCTTATCACTATGTGTGCATTGGTATCTTGATGTCTTTGGTAGTCTCTTGACTGTAAACAGATTTCAAGAGTTACAAATGGTTGAGTCATGTATATCCTTTTAATGCCTTTGGTCAGGCAAGTCATGTCATAGGTGATAGGTTTGATTTATTTATTTGTAATATTTCGTTTATATATTGTGTCATGGAATAGACAAAGGGGGTATTATAAGAGAACATGTATGAACAAAATCTCCATTAGGATTAGACTGTCTTATTCTATTCCAAAACATGTTTGATTCGTTATTTAATTCATCTCAGAAAGCTTCATGATCAAGATCTCAAGACGAGACTTCATAATCTTCATCCTAAAAGCTATCTCATTCCATGACCGATGAGATTTCCACTTTAGGATAAGGTAAAGGACTTAGAATTACTTAGTTTTTCCACCCATTTTGACATAACTTGAATTAAGATTTTCTTAAAACGAAAAATGTGTTAAAAACTGTGCGTGAGTTGTTTGGACTATTTGAAAAAATACACTATGAAATATATTTTTCTTATAGAAAAACTATGAGCATAAAAATTCAATCATATGTGTGTATTTTAAATGTGAATGTTCTTTCTTGAAGAATAAATATACTTAGAGTATTTTTTTCAAAATACTTGAAAGTAAAATAATGGTTCATATTTTTTTTAGATGGGAGAGACCTGTATCGTCGTAGTTTCACCACGGCGATGCTATGTCTCACTGAAGTGAAATCTTGTCATTGGTGCCTTTTGTCCAAGACCAGAAATACTTAAATAATGATGAGACCTTCCTCACCACATTACCACCGCAACGACCTATTTTGTTGCAGCGAAAGTCTGTCGTTTGTATCCTTTTCCATGTCCAAATTTCCCTCAGTTTCTTAGTATGACCTAGATTGCCTCAGGTTCTCCATAGTGACGAAAGAGCTCGTTGAAATGACACTACTGTGACAGTATCAAGTCTAGTGCATAAAGTGAATCTAAGCCAAAAGCTTGCATTGTAAAATGTGATATTATCTTTTTCTACCATATCTTTTGTTTCCTTTGAGAAGCAACCCAGTTTTGTGTGGTTGATAATGATTTAAAAGGTTTGTAAATTTGTTCCTATTTAATTCACTCTCTTCTTATTCACATAAATAAGGTGAAGAAATTTTGGAAAGGTTTACATTGTTTATCAAGATAAAGAAATCTATTTTTTATAAGAGAAAAAACATTCTTTGTATTTTTTAGATATCCATTACTATCGTTCTAGTTTAAAGTGTTTAAAGTTCGATTACTTCTCTTAGGTCTTGAAAAAACTTTTTTCTAAAAATTGTTCTTGAGAAACTTTAAATATTTTGTATATCTCAAAAATACTTTGTAAGTTTTGATTATGCAAACACTCTCAAATTTTCCTCAACCTTTAGGACCCTCACATCCTAGGAAGTTTGATATTCATAGAGTCTTTTCACTTGTTCCATTTTGGAACACAAAAGTTTTTATTCAAACTATAAAAGAAGAAAGTTCTCTTTTAGAACTGTAAATGAAGAAACTTGATTTGGTGCAGGCATGGAATTATCAATGAAAAATGACACCTGCGACGTGGCGAGTGGGCGAAGAGCGATTTGTGCTTGCTCTTCCAGCTAGGAGGTGGAAAAAGTGTCTTGCGGAGATTTTACATTATTAAGTCTAGCATAGGTTCGAGTTTGTAATTTATTCCTTTTGTAAATCTTTAGTGGAAGATGTCAGTTTGGCCTGAGGTTTTTCCCTAAACTCTCATAAGCATTGCTTTGAGAATGTATTATAGAATATAATTTTAAATATAAATCATATTTACAACTTGTTAGTGTTTTCTATCAACATAAGTATTGTACTACACATTATAGAAATTACCACAAACTAACAATGGACACAATCCATTATCTTTATAACAGTAAAGAAAACTAACATTTAAATATAATCTTAATGCAAATGCATTTATTTAGTAAATATTTGTGAATATTAAATTATGAGTTTTATAAATTTTGAAGGACTTGTGGTTCTTATCCCTTTGACACACCATTACTCAATGGTAAATTATGGTATTGTCCTCTAGGATATTATCTTTAAACCATAAGAAAATGGTCGTTTGTGATGATTTTTTTATGATGTAAATATTTTATCGTAAAAATGTTATTTACAATTGATTCATCTTTCATCCAGGAAACCGAGATAGATGATTTATCATTTAAGTCAATTAGGTGTAATCTTTGTAAATGTTATACAATTTGTGATGGTTATGGTATAGCCGTCGTAAATAATCTTTTTTATCAATATTAATATATGAATGTTTATAACAGTTTATGTTAATATATATTTGGATAGAAAGGTGTTTGAATGGTAATATATGTTTACCTATCTTCGTTAAAAAATTTTATTCATATTTTCTCGTTTATTATCTTTTCTTTGTTTGCATAAGTAATGCAATAATATAGGATATATGAATATTACTAAGTACAGTTATTTTATGAAGTTTTATATCTTGCTACGATTAAAAATGTTATTTTATAAGGCTTGGAAATGGTATTTATGGTGAAATACAACCATTTGCAACGACTAAACGGTGTGAGAAAAGATAACAAAAGAGATTGTCAAAAAAAATGTTATTAACTATGGCTAGTATATGGGTCATAACAATGATTTATTTGAAGGATTTTTCCTGACTAACCTTACCGTGTCAATAAGTATTTGCGTTGGTTTGAAACATCTAATAATTATAAATACAAAAATGGTGACATATTCTCTATTAGTGTAAGGGCTATTACATATGTTTTGTGACCTCTATTATATCGACCAAGAAAAAATCTTCAAAAAAAAGTCAAAAACTCATATCAAATGTATTTAAAATGGTTTTTGAAATATTTTATAGTATTCTTGAACCATTGCAAAAAGTCCTTTTGTTGTAGTGTTATACATGATGGGCATTTCTATATTACCCAAAGAGGTAGTTATAAATCACATCAATAAGAATAAACAATTTCTAATATTTCTCTAGCTTTATAACCTCTTGGTCGTTTTCCATCTAAATTATATTAATTTGTTGTATGTTCCTCCACTTCTAATGAGTTGAAGAACCAGTCTTCTACCATTTTAAAATCCATTTAGATTAAATAACTTAGGTTTTTAGTGATAAGGATCCATTGTGGTTTAACTCATAAAAATCTTATATTTTTCATAATAATATGTGAAAATTATCTAAAACTTATAGTGTACCAAATATATGTTTAATTCAATTAAGGTTATATGTATGTCGTACCAGGAAGGATATAATGTTAAATAAAATAAATGTTATTTAAATAAAACAAATATCATTTTATCAAAACAATATAGAAGGTGACCAAGAGTTCCTTTTATGTGTGGTACTTATTAGCAAACATTTTAAAATAAATCCATGTTATTATAAAATTTGAGACTTACATCTCCCAAGGGTATAAGTTCTTAGTAGTACATAAAATCGATTAACACTAGTTGACTCATTACCTAGATATAATGATTAATGACTCTCCTTTGTACAACCCAGGTTATTATAGAACAACCGAGTAAGTATTATTACATTTTTCATCGATATAAAATATATAAATTATTCATATAAATAAATAAGGTTATTAACTTCTACTTGGATTATGTATGTCCTTAGTGAATTCAATTGGCATTGTGAAATACATTGAATGCCTCTGAGCCCTAGGCATTGCCAAAATTGTGACTTATCAAAACCTGTACTTATTTATGCTTTATCCAACTTTCTGCTAAAAAGGTAAAGTTATTCAGTAACATGATTACATACACTATTTCCTAAAATAATCCTTTCTTATAGAGGATATTGACATGGTTTTCTCAACCGATCTTACCTCGTGAATATACACTTCATTAAATTAAGAAAATACATTTAAAAGACAATCCTAAAACTATTGTTTTATAAATCATATTAATACTTCTTCAAAGTCATCCATATCAAACTACTCGCTAAGTAGTTTGATAATGCTGAAAAAAAATATAAGGAGGTGAGAGACAAAGAAAAATAATGTATATATATGGTTCGGTCGGGCTTAACCTACGTCCACGGTTGAAAGGGAGGGGGGCACTTTATTTTTATAAATGGGAGATTAATACAGAGTTTCAGAGTATACTCTCTGTTTTATGCTTTCCCCTCTCACTACATGAGGCTTTTATACATAGCCTACTACACTATCACTATAGTAGTCGGACATCTAACATCACTATAGTAGTTGATAATTGGGGAAAATATCGATATTTTCCACTGTCACTATACATATCCTGTTGATAATTGGGGAAAATATTGATTGTGGTATATTGAGGTATTACATATATATATATACACGAGGGTATTTTTGTTTAGATTATTTTCTCAATGTACTAGGTCTTATCACTGTTAGAAGTTAACTTGTAATGGCTTATGTTTCCTTGTTGTTCTTAAAATATAGTTTATGCATGTTATGTGAAGGTGATTCATGTGTAGATTTGGGTTTTGAATGTTTGGGCACGTAAATGCATTATACCAAGCATTAAAGACTTATTTGGGTGAGTGGTCTATCCATTGGGTTGATTAGATTAGAGATGGATGACTTGGGAGTGAAACTAGGGTCTTAAATACATTATTTACACCCAACTAAGTGAAAATGAGGAAGTTAGGAAGAATGACCCTGATAGATAGTCATGGTTTGTCCACGAGTAGAAAAAAGTCGATAGATAGGCCCTCTGCGTAACTTTTGATGGGATTGATGTTTCAAAAAATATTGTTCAGAAAGTGCAGACCCGTTATTACCTCAAAATACCTAAGAACATTATAACTTTCTTTATAACGTTCTTGCCAAAGGTTAATAATCTCTAAAAATGTCATAGATTAAGTACATGAAACATTTTCTCCATTTGTTATCATATGGAGATAATTTGGTGGCAAACTTATGAACCAAATGAACATTACCTAAATTAATTAGTTTGGAAATAACCTCATCTCTAATATAATTTTATTTGAATATGATTCCACCTTCTCGAAGCTATTATAGACTTACCATTTGTTACCCCGTGTTCCTTCATTCCTCAACTCTCGTAACTTCCATAAATAATCTTATTAAATACCACGATGTTAAAGCAAAAATTCTTCATCTACGAGGACCAATTAGAAAAGGACACATGTCATCCTATGTGGCAATATTCGACACCCGAGGAGAGTTGGTCGGCATCCGAGGAGAGTTGGTCAGCATCCGAGGAGAATTGGTCGGCACCCGAGGAGTGTTAGTCGGCCCCCGAGGAGAGTTAGTCGGCACCCGAGGAGAGTTGATCGGCACACCAACCAGGAAGATCAAAGGATAACTATGCATTTAATGAGCATTAATGTACATTTATACTGTAGATGACAACACATAGCATACCAAGAAATTCAACAATTAGATTCGTTGAATGTAGACATAATGTATAAATGTCTACATACAATGAATCTCTTTATCTCCCATCACTATAAATACATGTATTCCCTTAGCCAAAAAGGGGGAGGGAAGAGAACCTAGAAACCCCATATACAAGATACACATCCTTTCTCTCTCTACACCCTATGGTGCTATTGTAAACCCCTGGGAATAAAATAACAGTGGACGTAGGCTTTATTCATAGCCGAACCACTTTAAAAATCTTTGTCTCTTATGTGCTTGATTGGATTGCTTTCATCTATTTATCTGTGATCATAAAAATGGGATTCGGTCCAGTTTTTTAATCAACAGATTGGCGCCGTCTGTGGGAACGTGTTACAAGCATTGTTCTCCATCAAAAACTAAGTTTTTTATTTTCTATATGATTCAATCATGATTTTTATGTTTATATACATAAATTAATTGTCCAATTTTTATTTGCAAAATATTGCATATCATGATTTTAAAATCATAACTGTTAGATTAATTCTTATTTAGAAATCTGAAAAATAGTGGATTTCATAAATCATAACTTTTGCTTGATGCTCAAGTTTCAATTTTATATCATGGAATAAATATTTTAAATGATTAAATATACCAATATATACGATGATGATAAGATTTGATAATTTTCTTTGTTGATTTTGAAATAATTTGTGAAAGATCTTTGATGACTATTCGAATTCCCATGATATTTTTGTTCAAATCATGATTCTCATATGTTTATATCCATAAACTTAGAGATCAAATCAATTATATATTGTGCATACATCTTTTAATTCAATCATGATTTTATATTCACAAATTGTTGAATCTAATTTTACAAATCTGGATAAATGTACATTTCATAATCACAAAGTTTGAGAAATTTGTGTACATATTATATTATTTCTTCTTTAAGGAGATAAAATAATTTTTCTATATTTATAAATCTCTTTTATATGAGTATATACAATTTTGATTCATTTGGAAATCTTTTAATTTAGTCATAATTTTTATATGCATCAACTGTAGTTGGTCGACGAGGATAAAATATTCCAAACTGTACCAAGTATGGTTGGTCGGGGATAAAAACCCATTAACTGTAGTTGGTCGACGAGGATAAAATATTCCAAACTGTACCAAGTATGGTTGGTCGAGGATAAAAACCCATTAACTGTAGTTGGTCGACGAGGATAAAATATTCCAAACTGTACCAAGTATGGTTGGTCGGGGATAAAAACCCACTAACTGTAGTTGGTCGACGAGGAGAATTTATCGACCTTGGTTGGTCGGACACATTTTATGAAAAAGACAAAAATTTACCAAGTATGGTTAGTCGGGGATAAACTCTCACTAACTATAATTGGTCGACGAGCACAATTTAACAACCTTGGTTGGTTGGAAAAATTTTAAACATTTTTATACTCATTACTTTATTATTAAGTGATCGAGTAACATTACTGATACTTGTAACTTTTTTATTACTAAGTTGGTCGATGAACAACACAATATTGTTATCTTTTTAACTTATACATATGCACAGATGTAAAGTATTTTACAAGACAATAGCAATTAAGATTGCGAACAAAAATGAAAGTCTTTCATTAAAATCAAAAACAAAATACATCAGGAATGAAATACAAATTTATTACATCAATATTCCCATTCTATTGGTTTCTTCCCCTCTGCTTTTGAAACAAGTTCCTCACCAGCAGGTGGATCATTTAAAGCAAGAGGAGAATTTATGAAGTTAAGATCTTTAAGCATCCTGATATTCATCACAGATGGTCGATCTAGGAGGTGCTCGATAAAGTATTTGTTCATTTGGGGGATTTTATTACAGATATATTTGTTCATTTGGTGGCACATTCTTATAACATCATGCAGTCGAGCACCAAATTCAACTCCACAAACTCACACGGAGGCGTATTCAGAAGTTCATGAGGTGCATTCAGAAATTCAGGAGGCATATTCAGGAGTTATTATGCACATACTATTGAAGTTCAGAAGTCAAATTTAGCTGAGATCTTTACTACTACTATCCCGACCAATATTGAAGAAGAAGTTGTATGAAAATGTTTCGAAGTCCACCACTAGCTTGGTACTAATCAGATTGAAGAGTTGGGTTCAAAAGCTAGTATGTTACTCGACAAAGTATTCAGAGGATCATAAATCAGAAGAATCAAGCACGTGAAGTTAGCACTCAGTGGCTCGGCACGGGAGGCAGTTGGTCGGATAGCGAACCAATCAACATACTTGAAGATTATGACAAGCTACAAGCTACATACTATGGCATAGCTGCATACAAATTCCCAGGGGTGATACATAGCACACGGAGTTCCTCAAAAGAAAGATTAGCAACCGTCGATCAGCCTGCATCATATGTCGTCCATGAGATAATGCACTTTACGTTGAACAAATCAAGAAGGTAGATCAAGAATTTCACGAGCACCGACCAACACTGCAGAATAAATACTCCATCCTTTCAAGTAAACCATCAAGCATGGAGCATTGGGGGCTTCTGTTAACGCAAAAATTCTCCATCTACGAGGACCAATCAGAAAAGGATACATGTCATCCTATGTGGCAATATTCGACACCCGAGGAGAGTTGGTCGGCATCCGAGGAGAGTTGGTCAGCATCCGAGGAGAATTGGTCGGCACCTGAGGAGTGTTAGTCGGCCCCCGAGGAGAGTTAGTCGGCACCCGAGGAGAGTTGATCGGCATACCAACCAAGAAGATCAAAGGATAACTATGCATTTAATGAGCATTAATGTACATTTATACTATAGATGACAACACATAGCATACCAAGAAATTCAACAATTAGATTCGTTGAATGTAGACATAATGTATAAATGTCTACGTACAATGAATCTCTTTATCTCCCATCACTATAAATACATGTATTCCCTTAGCCAAAAAGGGGGAGGGAAGAGAACCTAGAAATCCCATACACAAGATACACATCCTTTCTCTCTCTACACCCTATGGTGCTATTGTAAACCCCTGGGAATAAAATAACAGTGGACGTAGGCTTTATTCATAGCTGAACCACTTTAAAAATCATTGTCTCTTATGTGCTTGATTGGATTGCTTTCATCTATTTATCTGTGATCATAAAAATGGGATTCGGTCCAGTTTTTTACATCAACACACGCATTACTTTGAAGGCCTTACACTGTTTCAATTATTGTTTATATTGAATAAATAATAATTATATTCCACATGTCCATCTCTTGTTGGTTAATTTATTCATGGTTTAATTATAAATTTGTCGTATAACAATAAGTTTTACCAAGTTGTATTGTGATTACTCTAAGAGAAAACATGATCCAAATTTTTGTTCTTATATGTATGATTTTCAATTGAAAACTGTAGAATATAAGTTTTTTCTTTTTACTGATTTTCTTTGTCAAGTGATCTAAATTGAAGAATTTTTTTCATTTTTCATAAAAATAATGATTGCATTTTACTGTAACAAATTTACATTTTCCACTATTTCTCACGAATTTTCTTTAGCCTAAACTATAAGATTTGAATCCATCATTCGGGAAACATATGAGCATTACTAGAGGTGGAACATGAGAAGAAACATGTAGAGGAGGTGAAAGATCGGCTATTGACAAAATAATATATAATTAACAATTTTGGTAAAATACGTCGTTGAAAAATGTAAAATAATCGACTCAAGCTAATATTTGTTAAGCGAGAGACCCAAAAATCATTCGAAGATAAATTATGGATTCCCTTTAACTTTATTTTGTCTTTTTGTGTATAAATTTAATTATTATATATCTCTCAACATATAAGTATGTTTGACACAAAATTTATTTTTTGGAAGGCTCTTGATAATATTTATCAAAGAGATTCATGAAGAAAATATAAGAATAAGTTTTCAAACTTTTATATTTCAATTATTTTCAAATTTTCGCAATAAGAATTTCATTATGCAAAATTTTGCAATTTCACACAACAAAATTGAAATTTCACATTATGAAATTTCAACAACGAGCCCTTTTTTGTTGGCCTTTTGTTGGAAGTCGAGGTCTCCAAAGTGGATACTGTAAGGCATGGAGGTGGTGTTGTCGGAGAAAAGTCCCCCCAAAAGAGTAGACAATATGGATGGAATTCACATGAATCTTTGCTTTATTGTCCATTTATAGTTAGGAGTTGATCTCAATGGAGTAGGGTAATGACAATAATGACGTGAACTGAGAAGACGCCCCAATAATAGTGAATATGACAATAATATTTTTATTTTATTTTTCATTTTTTACGGAGGTTGTGTTCTCTAGATTGTGGTCACTGACGACGATGGTGATGTTGACAAAGAAGACGTGTTGGAAAGCATAATTGTTAGTGGCTAAGGTTACTTAAGAGGATGATACTGTTGTCATGGTTTGAAGATGAATTATAAAGATATTGTATTTTGGCTCGTAGTCTTAAAGATGAACTTCTCTTGAAAAGTATCGAAATGTTGTAACGAAAGTTTTTTTGGGGGGTGGGGGTTTAAAGAGGAAAGATATTCAAGTACCCGTATCATTTAATCGACAAAGACTCGTTAAAAAAGCAAGGACAAGTTTATATTTGTTTGAAAAAGTAAGATTGCATTATTAACGAGTGAACTAAAAAAATTATATAAAGTTTGATAAAAATTTAATACACAAATACTCTTATTTGTATCTACTTGAGCTTTATTCATGAATATACTTACGTTTGGGATGAACTATAAATCCATACATCCTGGGTTTTAAAAAAATTCCAAAATTTTATTCACATGTACACTTATTTGTGTTTAAGCCCAACAATATGGATTCGTAAGGTTGAAACTACCTATTACCTGCCCAGAAAAAGGAGCCGAGGTCCTGTTTATCGCTCGTTGGTCAAAATGGTTTAACAAACCTATTTGAAATGGCTTAGTTATGAGTAAAAAATGGGTCATTAGCGGAACCAATTTATATGTTATGTTTATAAACCTACTCTCTCTCTCTCTCTCTCTCTCTCTCTCTCTCTCTCTCTTAAACAATCAAACAAATGCTTTTGAAGATCGAACAAAGCTTATGTGTAACGCCCCACGACTTGCTCTATTTGGCTGCAACCATTTATTACCTTGTCCTCGCCACTAATTTTTAAAACTTTAGTATCATGCCGCAACCTATAATGAGGTCTCAGCCTCATCATCGGAGTTGGGAAATTAATGAATTACCACAGTTAATAAAATATACAAAGAAATAACTAAGTAAACACTAGCTCCATTGATATTAATAGTAGAAGTTTCTAATACAAGTCTCAGAACATATTTAGCCTTTCTCCTTATACAAGCCTTTATAATAAAACTTAAAAGATGATTTAATACAACTTAAGAGTGAAGTCTAAATAGAATATTCTTCTTAATCTCCAAAGCTATAATCCTTCGCAACTACTAAATACATTTTGTGGCTTTACTATCTATCTTTGTAGCCTACAAATACTTCGTGACCTCAATCTTGAGGAAATAAGGAATGCGAAAGGATGAGATCAAATAGCTTGCTAAAGTTTAAATGAAAAACCCTCAGCCCACATGCTAATGCTAGTACTAACAAATAAAAGATATATTAATAAGTCAATGGAAAATAGCAATGCAAATAAGCAAGATGATGCAATTTTAGCAAATAGGAAGGAAAAGAATGTAATTTTCCCAACCCCTCAAATTACTCCGATGACCTAAGGCTCAATATACTTTAGTTCCCCACTCCATGGATCTCCCAAAGGCTCAATATACCTTGTTTCACCTCGGCTTCCCCCGTGTCTCAATCTCACATGGTTCGTGTAACACCCCGACCCATTGTTGTATATTCTTTCGTGTAATTTGTAATAATAAGAATTTAAATAAAGAAAATTATTGTTTAAAGATATTTTTTCCTTTCATTTAGTTTAGTTTGGTGACTCTTATAAGAATTAAGGATAGTGTTAGGGTAATGTGTAAAACTTCGAAACTTATTGCTTCAAGCGAGGTTGGGATCGTGCAAACAAGATTCCTGTCTCGCGCGAATGAGAAATCCAATCGTTAGAAATGATCTTCAAGCGAACCATTGAAAAGATTATAGTAACTTGTCGTCATAAGGTCACGAGAAGGAGACATCGAAAAAGGTTGATCTCGTTCGAGCGACCCTGACAAAGTCAAAAATTGGCAGATGTGGTCTCACCATTTGAGCCATAAATGTGGAAAACGTGTCAGCTTCTTGGAGCCTGGCGAATCTGATGGGTTTTATGGGGTATTTTATATGTTTTATGTCGGTTTTATGTTGGTTATAAAAGAGGGATGTGGGATGATTAAATCCCACCACCATTGTCATCTTCTTCATCTCTCACAAGAGATCACAACACTCATCTCCCTCCTCAAGGCCATTTTCCTCCATTTTTGAGTAGTGTCAACCATTCTCACACCATAAAATACCCATCTCTATACATTTTCACAAATTTACAAGCGCTCTTCTTAAATAAGAGGTAGTGGAGCACCCTTTTAGAGAAACTTTGGTGAAGCTTTAAAGAAGCTAAGTTATTATGGAGCTTAGGAATATAGGAGCTTTCAATTCACCTATTGGTGGTTCTACTCTTCAAAACCAAAGATAGGGTATCTTTCCAAACTTTTAAGGTTCTTCTATCTATAAAATTGGTGTAAGAAGTGCTAGATGAATTTTTATGACAAAGATATGTAGTTTTATTCATAAAATATTTTGTCTTGAAAAAATGGAACTTTCTTCAAAACAAACCCTATATATATATATATATATATATATATATATATATATATATATATATATATATATATATAAAGAAAATGGCATTTTATACCTTGATAATTGGAAGAAAGCATGTGAAATTATGAAGCTATGAGTTATATAGAATAAATGCATGATTGAGGTATTTCTAGGTTGAAAAACCTCCCATAAACATGTAGGACTATGTAGTATGTTAACATGTGATACTGTATACTTAAACAAGCATGTTAAGATGGGTTTTATCTCCAAACTAACAAGTAAAGAAAGATATCCCCAAATTTATTAGGACTTGATATGATGGAAATGAAATAAATGTTGGAATTTACATGAAATTACAAGACAAGACTATGAACGTTGGTGAAAATGGTCTTAAGAATGTTGAATATTATTTTATGTGGTAAAAAATAAAATGGAAGGATATGGTTTTGAACATGAAATGATAAACTTAGTATTGTGAAAATAGTTAACTTTTGTGCCACTAAAGAATAAAAGAAAAAGGAATATTTTCACAAAATATAACAAAGATGGGTAAAAAGGGGATTTTGATAAACTTGAGGGTCCTAAGAGTTAGGTCTCCTCTCGAGACCTCATCGGTCTAATTTTGGGTGAAAACGGATAAAAGATAAGTTTTTGCATGATTGTTAAAGTTATGATGCTTCAAACCATGGATGATGAAAATGATGAAAAGAGAAGTGGAATAATGTGAACATTGGATAAATGTTAAACACGTAAAAGTTAGAGTCGGATGACACCGAAAAAATTAAGGAGGGCCCGGACCCTAGGATGAAAGTCCCAAAACCACTGGCCAGAGCATATGGTGGTGTTGCCGGCAGTGAGGTGCCCGTTAAAACACGTGGTAGTAATCCCCTGCTGAGCGTTCGCTCGTAACTACTTTTCTTATGTTAAAAACCCCACCCCAGGTCCCGCGAGTAGGAATGTCGAACACAATACGAGTAAAGCCCCAAGGGGCGACCAGCATCGTTAGAATGCTCTGTACTAATTTTCGAACAATGGACTTTTGGTATTTGCACTTTGGACATTTGGACTTTATTTGGGCCTTGGTCATAATTTGTAAAACGGGATGGGATGACTTATTTTCAGTTTACTTAGTATTTTGGATAAATTTGATATTTCATAAATATATCCTGCTAAATAGCTAATCCCATAGTGTCCACCTTTTTCTTAAAATATAAACAGGAACTTCAAGCACCAAACTTATGAGTCAACTTTAGAGGTTTTTCTTAAATAAAATGGCTAAATCTACCCCCCCCCCCTCCCTTTTTAACTCCTTCTCTCGGTGCAGGTTGACCCAAGGTGATCCAAAACCATGTCGGTGCATTACAAATGGTATGAGAGCAATAGGATCCTCAGTTGTGACTGAGCATTTACGTTTCCTTAGTGTGTTTCCCCTGCTTCCCTCATAACTCACGATTTGTACTGCTTAGTAAATCGCTTCCATTATCGTTTCATACATACCATTATGTATTAAACTCTCCATTTTATGTAGATGCCTCCACGTCATGACGTTGCTAGTGATTCCGGCTCTAGTGAATGGACAAGTCGTATGATAGCTTGTTGACTCTCTCTCTTAATAGCGGGCCAATCGTAGCGAAACCGTCGAAAGCACCACTTCCGCATCGATCCTCAAGGAATTCAGGAGGTTGAATCTGCCTACCTTCAATGAGGTGTCAGGCCCTGATGTAGCTAAAGCATAGCTCGATGAGGTCACGAGGGTAATGGAAATTCATATGTGCTAGCTAGGCACAATGTCAAGATTGTGACATTTTAGCTAACTAGGCAGGCACAACACTGGTGGAGCGCCTACTCTGTCAGGACCGTTGAGACCACTAACGGGGACAACTTTAGAGTTGCCTTCCTTGATCGATACTTCCCACAAGCATTTAACGATACTAAGAGAGACAAATTTTTGCAGTTGATTTAGGGTAAGACTTTAGTGAATGAGTATCTGGTAAAATTTGAAAGCCTATGTAAATACATGGACTCCATTCAAAGGGACGAAGCTGACAAGATAAGGCTCTTTATTAAAGGTCTTAACCTGGGCATTCGACGGATTCTAGTAAGTATGGATCTGCCCAATTTTGCAACAACTGTAAACAAGGGGATTAGGTTGGAGATTGATGTTAAGGCGAGCAAGTCTATCAAGGAGAAGAAGAGGGAACCAAACGGCTCTCACTCGGGTGGTCACAAGAAGTCTCGAAGTGGGTCACGAGGCTTCTTTGCGAAGCTTAAGGCCGCGATGGGGCTTGGCTCCTTCTAAGCACAGTGTACTGTTGATCAGAATCCTATGGCCCCCACAGAGAGGACATGATTTAGTTGTGGGCTCTAATGGCACATGAAGAGGGAATGCCCCCAAAGGTTATCGAGCAGTTAGAATGGAAACCAACAGACGGTTTACTTTATACCGAGTTGGAGTTCCAGCTACACGGGCCCCACCTAATAATAATAGCAGTTTTATTCTGCATACTAGTAGCCGGATAGGCACAATGTGGATGGATCATGTCCAAATCCAAGTTAGGGACATGGAAGCCGAGGGCAGAGCCAAGTGCCTAGTAGTTAGACTAATAGATTTAATCCTGAGTGAGCTTACGCAAATTCCCAGCAAACTGCACCTCCTAGTGCCCCTATAATGATGGAAGGTATGATTATCCTATATAGAACTTGGGTAAAAGCATTGTTCGACTCTGGTGCATCAGACTCTTTCATATCTAATTACTTAGCCTTTAGTTTGGGTTTGGTAGTGGACCAGTTTCATCCCCCCATCTTTATTGGGATTCTAGTGGGTGGAGGCATAGTCCTCGACAGGGTTTGCCATAAGTGTGTAATTATGGCACGAGACTTCGTGCTAGAGTAAGACCTGATCCTTATGAACATTGATGGGTTCGAGATGATCCTGGGAATGGATTGGCTGGAATATTTTAAAGCCACTATCGAATGCCATTGGCACAGTGTCCTAGAGTCTCTTACGGATAGGTCTCGCCATCGTTTCAGTAGTGAGAAGGGTGTAGATTATCCTTACAAATTCTCCACAGTCCATGAGCAGAAAAAGTATTTTGGTTGTCAAAGCATCATGGTGGATCAAGACGAGCCAGTGGGTATGATTCTAGAGTATCCTGTGGTTTGAAAGTTTCATGATGTATTTCCGGACGATCTCCTCGGGTTATCACCTCGGCAAGAGGTGGACTTTACAATAGAGGTACATCAGGGTGTGTCACCCATCTCAATCCCACCACATTGTATGGCCCCGATAGAATTATAGGAGTTCATACCCAGTTATTGTAACTAACCCACAAAGGCTTCATATGTCCCAGTGTTTCTCCATGAGGAGCCCCGGTCCTATTTACAAAGAAAAAGGACAATTCTTTATGACTTTGCATCGACTATCGGTAATAAAATAGGGTAACCGTGAACAATAAGTACCCTATGCTCGTATCGATGACTTATTCGATCACTTGCGTGGGGTAGGCAAATTATCGAAGATTGATCTCCGATTCGGGTATCATTAGTTACGTGTCAGAGAGGAAGATATTCCTAATACAACATTCCAAACACGATACGGACACTGTGAATTTGTGGTGGTGCCCTTTGGGTTGACAAATGCCCCAACAACACCAGCATCATTTATGGACCTGATGAACCGTATCTACCACCCTTATTTAGATCGATTTATTGTAGTTTTTGTGGATGATATCTTGGGATACTCTGCGTTTGATATAGGCCACGAGGACCATCTCCCAGCGACTTTGCAAGTGTTATAGGAGATCCAATTGTATGCCAAGTTTAGTGAATGCGAAATCTAGATGGAAAAGGTCAACTTCCTTGGCCATGTGGCTTCCGGTGAGGGAATTTATGTTGATCCATCAAAGGTGGAATTGGTGTTGGGGTGGAGTCAGTTGAGGACAGTCGTCGAGGTGCACAGTTTCTTGAGTTTGGTCGGGTACTACTACAGATTTGTGCAAGACTATTCAAGGGTGGCAGTGCCTCTCACAATGCTTACTCGAAAGGATGTGCACTTTGAGTGGTCCGAAGACTGCGAGTTGGCATTCCCTTAGCTGAAGGTCAGATTGACCGCCGCACCCCACTACACCAAAACAGTCAATTAGTAACACTGAATTACCGTTAGAAAAAAGGTGTGGGGAAGTAAATTAATAACATTTTTTACCGTTACTAAATTATGTGTTACTATAACACATCCCTACCGTTACTAAAGTGTTATAAATTTATTCAAATCATAACATATATCAAGAATTAGTAACGGTACAAGTCCGTTACTAATATTGATTAATATTTCAAAAAAAAATAATATATGTTTTATTAATCACAACAATGAATAAAGTGGAAAATTTAATAAATATCAATCACCAATAAAATGACATTCAATATTCCATGATGCTAATAAAAAAAGTTCTTTACGATCACAAATCATAGCATAAAGTTTGTGTAATAATACTAAAATTTTTGTTCCACCATGACAATCCAAAAAAAATTTCAGGTGTAGTGGATCAATAAAGAAATTTGTAGTGTAACCAAAAATAAATAAAGAATACAAAAGCCTCATTTGGCTACCCGCTCATCTCCTCTAGTCATGTTTATCAACTCCATTTGTTGACTTTCAATCCATCTCATCACTCGCAAAAATCTTCTCCAACAAAAGACATTGACTAGGTGTCTTCATTCAGATGCCGCTATTGCCAGCAAGGAACTCTTCATCTGAATATCAGCAATTTATTGCAGCAATCTGTGGAGGGAAATTTTAACCTTGGACTGAAAATTTGAATAGTTACTAACTCCATGAGATATAAATTGTCACCACTTTATGCCCCCGAAGGAGGCATGGGATAATTATTCCCAAAATACCCCTGTACACCTGTAAAGTAAATAAGGTCTTGCTATCACATTAAGCAGACACCAAAAGAGTCTGGATCAACAAAAAAAATTTAACAAGAACATGGAGAGACTATAAACGACATAGTGTAATCTCGTACCAGAATCAGAAATATGACATGAATGCCTTGGTTACCAGAATACATAATCTCATAAAGCACATCAGAGTTCATGACGCAACAAAGAAAGTTCTATCCATAGAAGTTACATATAAAAAGTAATAGTTTAAGGGTTTCTCACTTCTTCCTGAGGAATTGGCCAATTCGAGCCTCCCATTGACCACTGAAAGGAGTGCGCGTGCATTCAAATAAAGATATTATTTAATTAAACTCAATTTTTTTCAATTAAATCCTAAACATGCATCTAGGTGTGATTGAAGAAGATGAAATCATGCAAGAACATTCAAACACACACATATGAGGAAAAATTCTCCAAAGGGGAAAAACCTTTTATTTTTACTATAATTTTGTAAGAAACGGTTACACGGATTACAATGAAAATACAATGACACAGAAATACCCGCAGGCTTCGATTCTGATGTCGACGGCTGGAATCTCCCTCGGGAACTCCAGATGAGCAGCAATAAAGAAGGAAGACGGCTTCTCCACAAAGGTTGAAAAAACTCAAGGTTGTGTTCTTGGGTTACAAAAGGATTCACAAATATTTGGCAAGGATGTGTGAATCAAAACATGAGTCTTGGGACTCAAAAATATGAATACTATAGTAATTAGAACTCTCAAAATCGTCTCTCCAAGTCTTATTAAATAACTCCCCGGAAGTTGGCTTTTATAAGGAAACCAAAAAGAGTTTTAATTTTTTGAAACTCCGCCAGCGTACAGGTACCTCGAAACCGATTTGGCCTTCGATTCGCAAAAAATCGCTGGAACTTGGGGCTTAAACACTTAGCATTTTTCCAAGGATTTTTCTCGAAATTTTTTCCATTTTCAAAGGACCATAACTTCTTCACCGTAGCTCGGATTGAGGTGTTGTTTCTTCCAGTATCTTTGTTTCTAGGAGATCTTCAAATTTCAAATTGACAGATCCTCCGGACGGTGGCTATAAAATTACCAAAATTCCCTTGAACTTCCATATCTTGCGTTCTTTCACTATTTTGACTTCTCTTGCGTACCACTTGCATTTAGTCCCTAAAATCAGGGAACGTGAAGTCGTTGAGGCAGATGTGAGACACATGATGGAGATGTTGAATGCTTGATTCCCAGAATTCGAATTGAGGCCGTCGTATGAGATTGTGTAGAGACGTGTCAAATGTAGCGGCGTACGACATACACAAATGTAAGATAATGGACATGACAAAAATGTCTTTACAAATCTTCCCCTATGTCTATGCCGGTACATGCATAAAAAATCCGAATTATCAAATACAAAATTGCCTATACAAATCTACCCTTCCATGAACCCAAAACTAGAAAGATACAAATGAATAAGTCTCCATCGTTTGATCTTCAAATCTTCAAAACTTTTCTCATTATGGTGTGTAATTCAGAGATCATCAATGTAGTACCTACACACATGAGATCAAGGAAATACCAAGTGACGTATCGAGTTTGAAATGAGATAAACATAGATTCCAACTTAAAACAAATCTCAACATCTCAAAACTCCCCCAAAATATGATAATTTTTCTCCCCCTATTTATTAAGTCCCCAAATAGACGAATATGAGAAGCAGAAATGAATGCAATTGGAGTGTGTCACAAGGTAAAAAACTTTTATTTTTGAATTTTTCACACAAAATATACAAACAAATAATGAAACCATAAACGAACACAAAACAACTAAGTCGATGATAGCGTAAATGTATGGGTGTGATAAAATTCGATAGGAAAATCAATGCATATAAACATGACATATGTGCACGATGAATATCGGATACTCCTAACGAATGAACTCCAAATCTTCCTTTGGTGTAAAAAAATGAAAATAAGAGACATTGACTCAATCAAGTCAACAAATCAAAGCTCAAAGAGATTTCCACACCAATAGCGTCCAAAACGATTTCATGCTTTTTCAAGACTTTCAAGGAAGTGCAAACCCGTTTAAATTATCTAACCAAACTCCCTCGAATTTATATTTTGAATAGAGGTAATATAAATTCTCAAACTTTGGAGAATTGATGGTGAAACCTAATGGCCCATATTTGGCATGAATTGCTTTTTATTGCCTTTAAATTTTTTCGGGCTCTTTTAACCTCTTTGGACCCCGGATAATAAAATTCCTCCATTTTTTAAGTCCAATTTAACGGTGGATTAGTATTCGTAAAGGCTAAAAGAACCTTTCGCAACCCTTCCCCATTTTTAAATAAACACACAGTCTCACAAAACAGTTTTAACATGCATTCCAATCTTGTCAAGTTTTATCGCATATTATACGTTGTATAGACAGAATTAAGATGGAAACACTCAAGCCAATATTTGATAGACAAGTACAAAAATCAAATATAGCCGTGCATGTGTGCAATAAAGGAAATAGAAGTCAAACATGTAGAAAGCTATCACTAATCACATCTCATACTCCAAATGATGTAAAGCACATGGATGCAATGATGTAACGTCTCAAATCACTATCAAACAGTCACATGGATAAATATAATGAAATTTGTGACTCGACTATCTTAAATGCTCATCCATAAAAGGTGCAAAAAAAATACAAAAAACTTTTTGTTCTTTTCTAAAATTTTTATAAAAAAGAAAATCTTTTTGGATTTTTCTAAAAAAAATATATAAAAAAGAAAAAGTACTAATAGACATGATACAAACTAGCAAAAGGAAGCATATGGTATGAACATGAAAAAGCATCGTATCCTAGACACGGACTAACCCCTCAGCAACTGTGCAAATTCCCAAAGACTTCCTAAGATTCTCAAATCTAAGGACATTTAAAGGTTTAGTGAAAATATCGGTTAACTGACGGTCAGTGGGAACGACACTCAGGGATACGACTTTTTCCTCAACTAACTGACGTATAAAGTGCTCGCGTATCCTGTTGTGCTTTGTGCGCGAATGCTGAATTGGATTGCGGGATATGTGTATTGTGCTCGTGTTATCACAGGAGATGGTCATGGTGTCCTGTGATATCCCATAATCTTCCAGTATTTGCTTCATCCACAAGAGTTACATGCAATAACTCCCGGCGGTGATGTACTCAGCCTCCGTAGTAGACAAAGAGATGGAGTTTTGCTTCTTGCTCAACCAGGAGACAAGAGCAGAACCAAAATAGAAACACCCACCAGAAGTGCTCCTACAACCATCTACATCCCCGGCCCAATCGACATCTGAATAGGCGGATAAACGGTTATTGGTATTAAAGGAATACCAAATACCATATGAAAAAATCTCACTTACGTATTTAATAATACGTTTGAGAGTGAGTAAGTGTGACTCTTTAGGGGACGCCTGATATCGCGCACAGACTCCAACACTAAAGGCTATGTCGGGACGACTGGCAGTCAAGTAGAGAAGACTACTTATCATACTCTCATACAAGGTTTGCTCTACGTCCTTGCCTGAAGTGTCCTTACTAAGCTTGATAGAAGTACTCATAGGTGTAAGTGTATTCTTAGCGGAGTCTAATCCAAATTTCTTCACTAGGTCTTTATCATACTTGAATTAGGAGATGAACATCCCATCCTCTAGCTGACGAACCTGGAGACCAGGGAATAACGTAAGCTGACCTACCATGCTCATCTCAAATTCACTTTTCATCTCCTCCTCAAAGTGGTGAGCATGCTGGGAGCATGTAAATCTAAATACTATGTCTTTCACATAGACCTGGGAAACCAAAATAGCACTGACATCTCTCCTGACGAACAACGTCATATCAACTCCCCCTCTCTTGAAGCCATGGGCTAAGAGATAGGAAGTAAGCCTCTCGTACCAAGCACGAGGTGCTTGCTTCAAACCATACAAGGCTTTCCTCAGATAGTAAACGTGCTCTGGGTGCTTAGGGTCTTCAAACCCTTTTGGTTATTCCACGTAAACCTCCTCCTGAAGAATGCCATTTAGAAAGGCACTCTTAACATCCATCTGATATAACTTATAGTGCAGATGGCATGCGATGGCGAGAAGTAAGCGGATGGACTCAAGACTCGCAACTGGAGCAAATGTATCCCCAAAGTCTACACCCTCTATCTGTGTGTAGCCTTGAGCGACCAACCTAGCCTTGTTTCTGATTATGGTACCATTTTTATCCATTTTATTCTTGAAAATCCACCTGGTACCTATCACATTAGTCTCACTAGGTCGGGGGAAAAGTTCCCAGACATTGTTCTTTTTAAACTGAAGTAACTCATCCTGCATGGCAGATATCCAGTGTTCATCCTTGAGTGCTTCGTTATGATTCTTGGGCTCGACTTTGGACGTGTTGCAAAAATGGCTAACAACGTTCTCTAGCTGAGCACGAGTCTTGACCCCAAAAGCGGGATCGCCAACAATGGCAGAGGGATCATGACTCTTGCGAACCCAAGAAGGTGTGTCCCCTAACACGGGAGTAGGGTCCACAAAGTGTGGGTGAGGGACAAGTAAATCACTACCACAAAAGTCCTCATCCTCACACTGAAAGTTAGGATCAATAATCGTCGGAGGTTCATCATCTTGCACGGTGATGTTTATTGACTCTATAACCTTAGAGCTCTTCATGTTAAAGACCCGGTATGCTCTACTATTAGATGAATATCCTAGCAATATTCCCTCGTCGCTCCGGGAGTCAAACTTTCTAAATTGCTCTCTATCCCGTAGGATGTAGCATTTACTCCCAAAAACACGGAAATATGCAAGGTTGGGTTTCTTGCCAGTCCATAATTCATAAGGCTTCTTAAGTGTGTGTGGATGCAGGTAAACCATATTCACCGTGTGGCATACAGTAGACACTGGCTCTGACCAAAATCTCCTAGAAACTCTATGACCTAGAAGCATAGATCTAGCCATTTCCTGGATCGTCCTATTCTTTCTCTCAACAATCCCATTTTGCTAAGGAGTCTTCACAGCAGAAAACTCATATTTGATCCCAAGGCTATCACAATAAAGATCTACCTTTGCTTTCTTAAATTATGTGTTGTTGTCACTACGTATCCTGTTAATTGTGACTCCATATTAGTTTTATAAGACACGGCACTTGGTCGTTAAAAACTCTACAGCATCGGATTTCTCTCTCAAAAAATCTACAATCGAATATCTAGAAAAATCATCCACCATCACGAGGGTATACCTCTTACCACCTAGACTCTCAGTACGAGTAGGACCCATAAGATCCATGTGAATCAACTCAAGTACACGGGAGGTGGTAATGGAATGCAACTTCCTATGGGGGTTACGGATTTGTTTTTCCCAACTGAAAGGGTCCACAAACCGTGGAAGTCGGCTTTCCAAGAAATGGTAAGCCACATACTAGGTCCTTTTTAGCTAAGCGAGTCAAATCTCTAACTTTCACATAACCTAGACATTGGTGCCACAGATACATAGGAATGATCATGGTATTGTTGCAGACAAGTGAGGATGTGGGCACAGTCCCAGAGCAATTATAATCGATCCTCACCCCTCGCATTAAAAGTTTACCGACTTGATTATAGACATTACATGTGTCCCGGTGAAACTTTACGGCGAAGTCAGCGTCGCACAACTGGCAAATGCTGAGAAGGTTTGCTTTCAAACCTTTGACGTACAAAACATTTTCTAGCTTAGGAAATCCTGGTAACTCTATTGTACCTCGTCCTATAATGCTAGACTTGATCCCATCTCCAAAGGTGACTCTACCATCCTTATAATCCTCAAGCGGGGTCGAGGAGCATCTTTCTCATCTTCCCATATCTGTCCTCGATTTGAACCTTGACTTCTCGTGCTCGCTCAAGATCATGAGTAAGTTGGGCAAAAAGGGCTTCAAGTTTCTTCCGAGTATCGAGGGAGGAATGGAGCTCACTCGTATGACTAGACACCTATTTAGTCAAATCCCATTTCTCTTTCTCAAAAACACACTCTCTCTCTAAACAAACTCTCTTTCTCAACACAGGCAGACTCTCTCTCTCTCAAGGTGGTGCAGGTGGAGGACTCTCTCTCTCTCGATTTTTCTAAATCTTCCTCTAGAGCAGTGATCCTAAGAACTAACGCTTTGTTACGCTTTTTAGTTTTAAATGACTCATTATATAACTCGTCATAGGCGCGTTGAATATTACTCTTGCTCTCACTTGCATCATCCTCCCCCTCACTCACATCGCTCTCACCGTCGAGGTGTCCCTATGAAGTAGAATCCTCATCTCGCGAGGAGTACTAGAATACTCATATGGCTAGCCATGAATGCGGTGAAGCTACACTCATGCGGTGACTTGTCTCCAGAGTCCACCGACTCGACCTCACTGTCATCACTAAGGGTAGCATTAAGGACCACTTTGCCCTTTTCTTTGTTCAGCCTAGTAGCACACTCAAAAGCTCTATGACCCTTACCGTCGCACTCATATCATCTCTCACTGTCTTTTTTAGGAGGATCTTTAAAATATCTTTCATCTTTCTTTTCAAACTTCTTTTTCTCAAACTTCTTTTTATCTTTGAAATTACCATTTTTCTTGAATTTGAGAATTTTCTTGAAATTTTTAGCAAATAGGGCCAAATCATCTAAATTAAAGTCACACTCAGAGTGTGACGTATCTATCTCTCTTTTTCTATATGACTCTCCCCTCTTTCTTACCGACCCCTCACTTTCTCTCCTAGGCATTAAGTTCAATTCTCTTATCTTTAGACTTGAAAAATTTAGGAAACATATCAATTTCATACGCTTGCAAGTCTCCTACAAGTTCCTCCAATTTAAGCGTATTTAAATTACCCATAAAATTTAACACAGTGACTTTAGGGATAAAACGCTTATGCAGTGATCTAAGAATATTTTTAACATCTCTAGCATTAGGAATGTGTTCACCAATATTGAAGCTAGTGTTAACAATATCAGATAGCCTAGCATAAAAATCATCAAAACATTCAGTTTCAATCATGGTGATGGTTTCAAATTGAGATGTCAAATTTTGTAGTTTAGACTCTTTCACAGCATTAGTTGCTTCATGGGTAAGTTGCAAAACTTCCCATGCTTCTTTTGACGTGGTGCACGTCATTATGCGTTTGAACTCATCAGGTTTGACAGATCCAGAAATAGCATTTAAACCCTTAGAATTAAAAGATGACCATTTAAATTCTTATTCAGTCCATGTAGTGTCAGGTTTTAAACTAGTCACGTTATTAACAGTAACGGAGGGAGGAGTCCACACTCTTTCAACCAAAATCCAAACACGTTCATCAATGGCTTTTAATGGAGATCTCATGCCGGCTTTCCAGTATGCATAGTTTGTCCCGTCAAAAACTGGCATTTTATTATATAACTTCTCCATTATGAACACGCTTCTTTTTCGAAAATTAATTTTTCAGAAAATAGATATCTTAGAAAAATTTTGCAAAAAATTACACGATATAATTGTGTAATTGGCTCCGATACCAATTTGAAAGGAGTGCATGTGCGTTCAAATAAAGAAATTACTAAATTAAACTCATTTTTTTTCAATTGAATCCTAAACATGCATCTAGGTGTGATTGAAGAAGATGAAATCATGCAAGAACATTCAAACACACACATGTGAGAAAAAATTCCCCAAAGGGGAAAAACCTTTTATTTTCACTATAATTTTGTAAGAAACGGTTACACGGATTACAATGAAAATACAGTGACACAGAAATACCCGCGGGCTTCGATTCTGATGTCAGCGGCTGGAATATCCCTCGGGAACTCCAGATGAGCAGTAATAAAGAAGGAAGACGGCTTCTCCATAAAGGTTGAATAAACTCAAGGTTTTGTTCTTGGATTACAAAAGGATTCACAAATATTTGGCAAGGACGTGTGAATCAAAACATGAGTCTTAGGACTCAAAAATATGAAGACTAGAGTAATTAGAACTCTCAAAATCGTCTCTCCAAGTCTTATCAAATAACTCCCCCGAAGTTGGATTTTATAAGGAAACCAAAAGGAGTTTTAATTTTTTGAAACTCTGCCAGCATAAAGGTACCTCGAACCGGTTTGGCCTTCGGTTCGCAAAAAATCGTTGGAACTTAGGGCTTAAACACTTGGCATTTTTCCAAGGGTTTTTCTCGAAAATTTCTCCATTTTCAAAGGACCATAACTTCTTCACCGTAGTTCGGATTGAGGTGACGTTTCTTCTAGTATCTTCGTTGCTACGAGCTCTTTAAATTCCCAGTTGACCGATCCTCTGGGCGATGGTTATAAAATTACCAAAATGCCCTTGAACTTTCATATCTTGCCTTCTTTCACTATTTTGACTTCTCTTGCGTACCACTTGCATTAAGTCCCTAAAATCATGGAGCGTGAAGTCGTTGAGGCAGATGTGAGACACATGATGGAGATGTTGAATGCTTGATTCTCAGAATTTGGATTGAGGTCATCGTGTGAGATCGTGTAGAGAGGTGTCAAATATAGCGTCGTATGACATACACAAATGTAAGATAACGGACATGACAAAAATATCCTTACAACCACATTTGTGCAGTGTTACTCCTCTGTATTTTGAGCTACCCCTAGAAAGTCCAGTGGTCTGGCGACGAAGTGACTGAACAAATTCTTCTTTTGTCAAGTTCTTCATCTGTAGATGAGTTAAAAGAAGATAAATATGCAAATTGTTTAAAATAAAACTTCCAGTTAGTATTGATAAACATTGCTCTACCTCTTTCATATCTTCGTCATAATCGTTTATAGTAAAATTAATATCAGCATCAAGCCCTCAGAACTTAATTGCAGCGCGGTCATAAATTATGTAACACGATGATGACATAAGTAGGCAAAAGTCGCATATACTAACTAAAAAGTAATTTTCTTACTAAAATAATACCACCTAGCTGCAGCATGAGCTGTGTCAAATCCACCAAAAATAATCCAATAAATATTGATCATATAACTCCATTTGTTGGTATACTTTGCAAATAATCAAGCAAATGCGTCAGTTTCTTACCCAAATACACTTGTGTTCTGAAAGCCTGCACAAAGATACGAGCACATCTAATTTAAAGAAAGATTTTTCAGTAAAACGATCCAACATACATCCATAACTAGAATCCAATGATATGAAGAAATCATTTCATCCAAGGGTGGGGTTTGAAAATGATTAACGACCCTAAAGATATTCAATCTTCATGCATTTGCTGCATATCTGATTATTCTGCACTCATACCCCTTTATGTTTCGTGCATTTTTTTTATGTTTCTTTCTATTCCTTTTGCATTTCATTGATGGAAATATTAAGAGGACCCATGGTCCAGTTCCCTTTTTCATTGATATGATAGTTGTTTTGGGGTATAAAAAAAATATACTATATCCGTTTTTCCTAGCAGAAAGCAAAGAGGATTTTTACAAAGTCCTGATTTATTACATATTTTTAGGAGATTAAAAATCAATATGGAAAAAGGTAATTTGGCAAGCATTTGTATTGAGTTGCATGTTCTCTCTTATATAGCCTTACTAGCCGAGTATCTTCTCCAAGGGATGATCAGTGATTTAGCTAAGTGTTCATCTGGGATGGTACCTGGTCGATGGTTTGGTTTGGGACATGACCAAGCATAAATTCTTCTAAATTTAGCCCCTTAAGTTAGTGATTTTGATAGCCCGAACAAGGTAATTGAATCATTTTTATTCCATATCATTGCCATTGATTGTTTCTAACAATTTCCCCAAGTTTCGTGTATTTCTGATGGATTTTACAGGAATTTAGTGCAAGAAAATAGAGAAAGAAACCGGAAGAAAGGAAATGATGAAAGGAAGAAAAGTCAAAGGGCAAAAGCGTAAATTTCTATCCAGAGTTCGAATTCGACACCTAAAGGGAAGTTGAAGTTATTGATTTCACAAGAATATCGGAAGAAACGACACTCAAATCGGAGCTCGAGATCAAAAGTTATGGCCAGTCAAAGAAGAAAAGGAAAAAGTCAACCTGGAAGAAATCGGACCGATCCGGTGTATATCCGGACCGATCCGAAATGACTCAAGTCCAGTAGACCCCGGATGGATGACAAACCGATCCGGTGGGGACCGGACCGATCCGGTGGCTGAAAAATGGACCGATCCGAGGGCTATCCAGACCGGTCCGGCGGTGCGAATTGCTGGCATTAATTATGCAGATTTTGAGGTGATTAGTTGGTGAAAACTTGCGCAACAAGCGATTCTAGCTGTCAAATTCGTGCTACTTGGTGCTATAAAAGACCAAGCCCTACCTCATTTCAAAGGGAGACGAATTCTAGAGAGTAGAAAAGAATTTTAGAGAGAGAAAGTCAAATTTTAGAGAGTTTTCTTAGTTTTTCTTTACATAGAAATTTTCATAAACCCTAGTTTGTAAGGTTGAAGAAGAAGAATATTTCTGGATTCAATCATCTCTCTTCCCTAGTGCAGATTTCAAGTATGAAATTCCATTCTCTTAGTTAATCTCAATTTTTATTTTCCATTTAATCATATTTTCTTATTTTGTAATTTTTGTTTTTAAAATGTTTCTTAGATCCACAATTATATGCATTGTTATGAAATTGTTTTCCCATAAAATCATGTCTAGCTAAATTTTCAAGGGTTGGGGTACATGAACACATTTCGGTATAAATTACCTGTGTAGGAAATAGAGGGTAAATTAAATATTGACCAAATCGTGTATGGAAATTCAACGAACATAGACGACCTTTTAATCTCTCTTGCCCTAGGTACTTGGGATGTTTAAGAATGTTATGCAAGTGTAATTTTCCATTCACCGCTTTGTATTTGCCTTTGATTTCATATGATGTGGGCAAGATCCTTCATATATGTAATGCTTAGGATATATAAAGACTGGATTTAGTAAAAAATTTCAATTTACAATTCTAGTATTCTATACGGTAATTTGTTAAGGTTTGAGGGATTGTACCCCACCCTATTTTTTCTCATTTTCAAATCTAATTTCTTTACAATTGTTAGTATTTTTGTGCACATTTTATTTCATCACCAATTGGAAATCTAAGCCCATCAATCATCTTTTTCTTTTATTTTATTTTAACATCAACTTTAGGATTAAACTACCTTACCTTTGTCATCACGTTCACACGCCTAATTCCCTGTTGATTCGATACCCAGACTCTCCACTATACTCCTTAAGAAGTGTAGTTACAAGATTAGGTTTTTCTGTATTGAGGTTGGAAGCCAATAACAACGACTAGCGTATTACACGGACGCTCGGTTTTTCCCCTCGATCAAAATGGCGCCGTTGCCGGGGAATTAGGTAGACTTTAGGTTAGGTTGGTTAATCCCGAATTTGACCTTAAAAAAAAGGAATTAAAAAAAAATCTCATCTCATCTTTTATAAGTTGTTCATGTAAACTCCTCTGTTGTCTCCAACCTAATTTCACGAAAATCCTTTGTTGTCTCCAACCTAATTTAACAAAAATCCCTTGGCTGAAGCTAACTCTGACAATTCTCATACTACCGACGTTCCACACTTTTGAGTCAAACCCTAAGTGTGAATTCTGAATCTTTCGGTAGCAATATGTCGGTGCACGGTAGTGTTGGTATTGGTGCTGGAGAGGAAGAGATACCATATATTCCCATGAAAGATCTTTTATTTCCGGAGCGAACTGTTACCCCTGGTTGCATTTTACTCCCGTATAATGCCGGTCAGTTCCACTTTCGTAATGGGATGATTCAAATTCTTCCTACATTTCATGGGATGGATTCTGAAAAACCATATCTCTATATTCGAGAATTCGAAGATCATGTGAGACGTTTGGTGATCAAGCCTGCCCACAAGGTGTTATTCGATTAAAGCTTTTCCCTTTTTCCTTAAAGGATAAAGCTAAGACCTGGCTATGGTCTCTACCCCCAAATTCTGATCTGTCTTGGAGAGATATGCAAACCAAGTTTCTCTCCAAGTTCTTTCCACAACACAAAACTAATTCTGTAAAGGAAAAAAATAAGCTTTTCGACAAAATGAGAATGAGGCTTTCGACAAGTGTTGGGAGAGATTTCAGGAGTTAGTTAGTGCTTGCCCACATCATGGGTTTTGAGAAAGACCATTTCATTTCGTTCTTTCATCAAGGGCTTACTTAGGCGTCTAAACAACTCGTGCAGAAAATGTGAGAAAGACCATTTTGGGAATTAGACTCGAGCGATGCTGAGGCTCATTTGAAATACGTAGTAGAGACTACGCAATCATGGGATATTTCTGACCCCAACAGCCAAAACAGACATCAACAAGTGTCCAACACTCCTGGTGCTTCCGGTATTTATCAATAGGGCAAGGACACTATGTTATACCTTCGGCTTGATCAGTTCGAAAAGAGGATAAGAGACATCCTTGAGGTTCGGTTTAGAGAAGCTACTGGACATATCTCAGCTGAAAAAGAAGAGGTGTGTGCCATTTGTGTGGCGGGTCATTCTATCAAAGGATGTCCGACAATACCCGCTTACAAGGAAATATACACTAAGCAAGTGGAAGCTATAGGAGGGGTTAGTGGACATTTTAGTACACCCCATGGAAATGCGTACAATTCATCTTGGAGGAATCATCCTGGTGTAACACATATGCAGCCCCCCATGCAATCACCATCTCCTGGTTCATATGTTACCCCACCGAGGCGATCTCTTGAGGACAACTTAAATCACCTCATCCAATCTCAAAAGGAGAACAGTGCTAAGTATGATCGAATGTTCAATGAAATACATACTAGCATCTCAAGGTTGCAAACTGCATCGAATGTCCAAGAGAAGGACAAATTTCCTACTCAAAGCCAACGACCTCCCCAAGGACAAACCAGTATTGGCACTACATCCCACGACCATCGAGAGCAATGTAGCGCTATTGCCACTCTACGTAGTGGGAAAGTAGTTGATTTGTCACCTCCCCCACGCAATGCATCTAAAGATAAAGAGGTTTCGCCCGGCACAAGAGAGGTCGAAGATTCCCCTTTAATTGAGAGTGAGGAGGAGGAAAACACTAGTGGACCCAAGGCTGCCCCATACCCTCAACGGTTGGTCTCTCACTCCAAAACGACCTCCCGTGATGAAGTTTTGGAAGTCCTTAAGCAAGTAAACATTAATTTACCTTTTCTCGAGACTATACAGAGAATTCTCGCGTATGCTAAGTTTATTAAGGACTTACTCACGGTGAAACGCAAGATAAAGGTAAACCAGAACGTCTCTTTGGCCCAAAATGTCAGCGCAATCTTGTCGAGTGACTTTCCATTAAAATATAAAGATCCGGGTGCACCCACTATTTCGTGTATCATGGGGAAGAACCGAATCGAGAGAGTTCTAATAGATATAGAGGTTAGCGTTAACATTATGCCCTATTCCATCTATAGGAAACTAAAACTAGGGGCCCTTAAGCCCACAAATATGACTCTCCAGCTCGCGGATCGTTCTGTGAAGCTTCCTCGGGGAATTATTGAGGATGTGATTGTCCAAATAGTCACTTTCTACTTCCCGGTGGATTTTATCATTTGGGACGAAGAACCCTCCGTTCTCCCAAGTAATCATGTTCCCGTTATCCTTGGCCGCCCATTTTTAGCTACAGCTAATGCTCTGATCAATACCCGAAGTGGGCGTATGCAATTAACTTTCGGTAACATGACCCTCGAAACAAATATCTTTAATAATTCCAAGAGAGAGGGTGATGAAGGGGAACCGCGAGGGTTGGATCTTTTGGGGGAAGCACACAAGCAAGAAAGAACTTACAAGGAAGAGCCATTAGGGGAAGGTTGTGTTGCGCACAGTGAGAGGAGTGGTTGCAACATCGAGAGCAAGCTAAGGGATGTATGTTTAGTTAATGCATTCGAGAGCATGAGTGAGCCCATGAACAAGAGTGAAAAAGGAGATTTAGAGTGTGTCAGGAGAGGCTCGTCGAAATACTTAGAGGAAAGAGAATGGCAGGACACTATCGATACATTTCTCCTCGATTACCACCCACCCAGGCCACCCTATAATTCGGCTTGTGAGCACGAAAGGTAGGTTGAGGACACCAATCAAGAGAGAGAGCTAGAGGAGTTGAGCCTAGAAGAGTTTGAGAGCGAGTTCAGACAGGTGGATGCACGCCTAAATGATGAAGTCCAATCTTTCTGGGCCTCATTTTGTCATTTAAACGAAAGCGAGTGGGACAATAGAATTGATGCATTCCTCCTTACCCATACCATTTGAGTCTTCGGAGGTACTTGAAGATAAGACTCAAATCTCGTCCGACTTAGAGACCAACCCACGTGCTACGCAACAAGAGGATCCTTTTTCGGTTTATTATAATGCATCTCCCAGTCTTTCCTTTATCTATGGTCACGGGCCCAATTTGTTCCGGCTATTCACGTATGATGGTAAAACGGGAGCGACGAGGAGAGCATCGTACCAAGTGAAAGGGATCGGGTGAATTGTGTAGAGAGATGAGAGTTCGTCGCACCCCCGACACGTATGGGGTGATTTTTGTTGTATTTTTGAGTCGTGTATAAGTCGTGAAAAAAAAATCATCCTTTGCAACCCAATTTGAGCCTAATAAAATATTTCCCTTTCGTTTGATAACCCGATAAACCCAAATAACCCAGAATTGTGAAAATGGAATATTCATTAAGTCCGAAAAGTGCCACAAAAAGGGGCAAGAAAAAAAAATAGATATGCTCAACAAAAATAGTAAGAAAAGAAAAAAGAAGAGAAAAAATAAAAATAGAAAAAGAAAGAGAGAAATGAGCAAATGCCCGAAAAAGCACAAATGGACGTCATCAGGACATTTTCCAATTCCGAACAATCCGTCTATTCCCAATTTTACCCTTTACACTCTTTAACCCGAAAAGTCCTAACCGAGTCCGAATGGCGAAATTAATTACTGAATGGAGAGATAAGATATGAAAAGATAATAAAAGAGATTAAAATGGTGTGATTAAGAGATGAAGTTTCCCGTTTCCTAATAACTATATTCCGATGATGAGATCTTTTCACCATATATTTCCTTCTTTTCAATTTTGTATGCGTGAATTTGTGTCCATTATATTTACTCTTTATATCATGCATACTGAGAGAAAACAACCACAATCCGAGTGATTCGTTTGTGAGTGCATCCGTAAGAATTTGAATTAAAACGAATTTTCAAAAAGTAACATAATGCTCAATCGGTGGAAATTTGAGGTTGAATTTTTGGCTTTGCACACACACACACTATGGTTTGAGACATTTGAATATGAATTTATGGTGATTATTTTTCGAAAAATTTAAATTGTACAATTTTTAAGTATTTTGATATTTATTTGAGTCAATAAAGAATTTTGTGGGTGTATTCACTACAAACCCTCACGAGACAAAACTCGTCCTACTAGGGTAACCTAGGGGTTTAAAGGCTTGTTGCATACGCTAAATGCAATCGCTTGCTCGCGAAAAAGGTATTATATCCCAATAAAAGAATTTTCAAAAGTTGAGCGTTAAACTAATTTCTTTTACATTGCCCGGGACGAGCAAAGTCCTAAGTTGGGGATTTGACCAAGCATAAATTCTTCTGAATTTAGCCCCTTAAGTTAGTGATTTTGATATCTCGAACAAGGTAATTGAATCATTTTTATTCCATATCATTGCCATTGATTGTTTCTAAAAAATTTCCCCGAGTTTCGTGTATTTCTGATGGATTTTACAGGAATTTAGTGCAAGAAAATAGAGAAAGAAACCGGAAGAAAGGAAATGATGAAAGGAAGAAAAGTCAAAGGGCAAAAGCGTAAATTTCTATCCAGAGTACGAATTCGACACCTAAAGGGAAGTTGAAGTTCTTGATTTCACAAGAATATCGTAAGAAACGACACTCAAATCGGAGCTCGAGATCAAAAGTCATGGCCAGTCAAAGAAGAAAAGGAAAAAGTCAACCTGGAAGAAATCGGACCGATCCGATGTATATCCGGACCGATCCGAAATGACTCAAGTCCAGTAGACCCCGGATGGATGACAAACCGATCCGGTGGGGACCGGACCGATCCGGTAGAATAAAAAAAGAACCAATCTGGTGGCTGAAAAATGGACCGATCCGAGGGCTATCCGGACCGGTCCGGCGGTGCGAATTGCTGGCATTAATTATGCAGATTTTGAGGTGATTAGCTGGTGAAAACTTGCGCAACAAGCGATTCTATCTGTCAAATTCGTGCTACTTGGTGCTATAAAAGACCAAGCCCTACCTCATTTCAAAGGGAGACGAATTCTAGAGAGTATAATAGAATTTTAGAGAGAGAAAGTCAGATTTTAGAGAGTTTTCTTAGTTTTTCTTTACATAGAAATTTTCATAAACCCTAGTTTGTAAGGTTGAAGAAGAAGAATATTTCTGGATTCAATCATCTCTCTTCCCTAGTGCATATTTCAAGTATCAAATTCCATTCTCTTAGTTAATTTCAATTTTTATTTTCCATTTAATCATCTTTTCTTGTTTTGTAATTTTTGTTTTTACCATGTTTCTTAGATCCACAATTATATGCATTGTTATGAAATTGTTTTCCCATAAAATCATGTCTAGCTAAATTTTCAAGGGTTGGGGTACATGAACACATTCCGGTATAAATTACCTGTGTAGAAAATAGAGGGTAAATTAAATATTGACCAAATCGTGTATGGAAATTCTACGAACATAGCCGACCTTTTAATCTCTCTTGCCCTAGGTACTTGGGATGTTTAAGAATGTTATGCAAGTGTGATTTTCCATTCACCGCTTTGTATTTGCCTTTGATTTCATATGATGTGGGCAAGATCCTTCATATATGTAATGCTTAGGATATATAAAGACTGGATTTAGTAAAAAATTTCAATTTACAATTCTAGTATTCTATACGGTAATTTGTTAAGGTTTGAGGGATTGTACCCCACCCTATTTTTTCTCATTTTCAAATCTAATTTCTTTACAATTCTTAGTATTTTTGTGCACATTTTATTTCATCGCCAATTGGAAATTTAAACCCATCAATCATCTTTTTCTTTTATTTTATTTTAACATCAACTTTAGGATTAAACTACCTTACCTTTGTCGTCACGTTCACACGTCCTAATTCCCTGTGGATTCGATACCCACACTCGCCACTATACTCCTTAAGAAGTGTAGTTACAAGTTTAGGTTTTTTTGTATTCAGGTTGGAAGCCGATAACAACGACTAGCGTATTACACGGACGCTCAGTTTTTCCCCTCGATCAAAATGGCGCCGTTGCCGGGGAATTAGGTAGAGTTTAGGTTAGGTTGGTTAATCCCGAATTTGACCTTAAAAAAAATAGCGTTAAAAAAAATCTCATCTCATCTTTCATAAGTTGTTCATGCAAACTCCTCTGTTGTCTCCAACCTAATTTCACGAAAATCCCTTTGCTGAAACTAACTCTGACAATTCTCATACTACCGACGTTCCACACTTTTGAGTCAAACCCTAAGTGTGAATTCTGAATCTTTCGGTAGCCATATGTCGGTGCACGGTAGTGTTGGTATTGGTGCTGGAGAGGAAGAGATACCATATCTTCCCATGAAAGATCTTTTATTTCCGGAGCGAACTGTTACCCCTGGTTGCATTTTACTCCCGTATAATGCCGGTCAGTTCCACTTTCGTAATGGAATGATTCAAATTCTTCCTACATTTCATGGGATGGATTCTGAAAAACCATATCTCCATATTCGAGAATTCGAAGATACATGTGAGACGTTTGGTGATCAAGCCTACCCACAAGATGTTATTCGATTAAAGCTTTTCCCTTTTTCCTTAAAGGATAAAGCTAAGACCTGGCTATGGTCTCTACCCCCGAATTATGTTCTGTCCTGGAGAGATATGCAAACCAAGTTTATCTCCAAGTTCTTTCCACAACACAAAACCAATTATGTCAAGGCAAAAATATAAGCTTTTCGACAAAATGAGAATGAGGCTTTCGACAAGTGTTGGGAGAGATTTCAGGAGTTAGTTAGTGCTTTCCCACATCATGGGTTTGAGAAACACCATTTCATTTCGTTCTTTCATCAAGGGCTTACTTTGGCGTCTAAACTACTCATGCAGACAATGTGCGAAAGACCATTTTGGGAATTAGACTCGAGCGATGCTGAGGCTCATTTGAAATACGTAGCAGAGACTACGCAATCATGGGATGTTTCTGACCCCAACAGCCAAAACAGACATCGACAAGTGTCCAACACTCCTGGTGCTTCCGGTATTTATCAATTGGACAAGGACACTTTGTTATACCATCGGCTTGATCAGTTTGAAAAAAGGATAAGAAACATCCTTGAGGTTCGGTTTAGAGAAGCTACTGGACATATCTCAGCTGAAAAAGAAGAGGTGTGAGCCATTTGTGTGGCGGGTCATTCTACCAAAGGATGTCCGACAATACCTGCTTACAAGGAAATATACACTGATCAAGTGGAAGCTATAGGAGGGGTTAGTGTACATTTTAGTACACCCCAGGGAAACGCGTACAATTCATCTTGGAGGAATCATCCTGGTGTAACACATATGCAGCCCCCCATGCAATCACCATCTCCTGGTTCATATGTTACCCCACCGAGGCGATCTCTTGAGGACAACTTAAATCACCTCATCCAATCTCAAAAGGAGAACAGTGCTAAGTATGATCGAATGTTCAATGAAATACATACTAGCATCTCAAGGTTGCAAACTGTATCGAACGTCCAAGAGAAGGACAAATTTCCTACTGAAAGCCAACGACCTCCCCAAGGACAAACCAGTATTGGCACTACATCCCATGACCATCGAGAGCAATGTAGCGCTATTACCACTCTACGTAGAGGGAAAGTAGTTGATTTGTCACCTCCCCCACGCAATCCATCTAAAGATAAAGAGGTTTCGCCCGGCACAAGAGAGGTCGAAGATTCCCCTTTAATTGAGAGTGAGGAGGAGGAAAACACTAGTGGACCCAAGGATGCTCCATACCCTCAACGGTTAGTCTCTCACTCCAAAACGACCTCCCGTGATGAAGTTCTGGAAGTCCTTAAGCAAGTAAACATTAATTTACCTTTTCTCGAGACTATACATAGAATTCCCGCGTATGCTAAGTTTATTAAGGACTTACTCACGGTGAAACGCAAGCTAAAGGTAAACCAGAACGTCTCTTTGGACCAAAATGTCAGCGCAATCTTGTCGAGTGACTTTCCATTAAAATATAAAGATCCGGGTGCACCCACTATTTCGTGTATCATGGGGAAGAACAGAATCGAGAGAGTTCTAATAGATCTAGAGGCTAGTGTTAACATTATGCCCTATTCCATCTATAGGAAACTAAAACCGGGGGCCCTTAAGCCCACAAATATGACTCTCTAGCTCGCGGATCGTTCTGTGAAGCTTCCTCGGGGAATTGTTGAGGATGTGGTTATCCAAATAGACACTTTCTACTTCCCGGTGGATTTTGTCATTTGGACGAAGAACCCTCCATTCTCCCAAGTAATCATGTTCCCGTTATCCTTGGCCGCCCATTTTTAGCTACAGCTAATGCTCTGATCAATACCCGAAGTGGGCGTATGCAATTAACTTTCGGTAACATGACCCTCGAAACAAATATCTTTAATAATTCCAAGAGAGAGGGTGATGAAGGGGAATTGCGAGGGTTGGATCTTTTGGGGGAAGCACACAAGCAAGAAAGAACTTACAAGGAAGAGCCATTAGGGGAAGGTTGTGTTGCGTACAGTGATGTGACAACCCGCTATCCGAAATAAAGGGTGGCCAGCCCTATACCTCGATAAAATAGGAAATTATGGATAAATATCATTCTCAGCATCACAACAATATACAAAGTATAAGGAATAACCACACTATATTCCAAAAAACGGGTTATCAAAATTTTGGTTTTGAAATAATAAGAGAACATTTTCGACAACCCATGCTAGAAATCGAGGGTGGAAACCCCCCCAAGCGAAATAAGAAATTCACCAGATACAAAAGGATCGAAAGAAAGGTCGGTCAATACTAACCATACAACATACAATAAGTTCCAGGTGTTACATAATAGAACCATTATACAATTACAACGGTTTGGGAAACATGCCCGAATAAACTGATCATAACTAGAAAACATAAATGGAGGCGTCTACACAAAACATCCCGTGAGACCCGCACGATGTCACGGCTCCACAAAACATATGGAAGGAAAGATCATTACGGGCGACCGTGTGGCGGAACACCTGAACAGATTATATATATATACATACACAACAAGAAGTGAAAACCGGTCAGGGCCGGATATATGTGATCAATAGATAAATGACAAGTATGACAATGATGCACAAGTAAGCATGGATGATAGTCTAGCATGGTAACATCATGTAAGGAACTAAGACAGATAAATAACTATGTAAAGTGAGATTCACTCATACAAGAATTTAAAGTACTTATGAGCCTTTGTCATCTTTCATCATGTTTCAATTTCAATCTTCTTTGACATTCCTTATCAGGAATACCATTATCATCATGTGCTCTTTATGGCACTAATCTCAATAGCATGCTCTTTGTGGCATAAATTTGCTCTTTATGGCATTCATGTTCCATCGAGTCCAACTCGAAAATTAGAATAGTCATAAATATAAATATAACGATTCTAAGACCGCCCGTCCGGGTTTCCCCACTGTGCGGGTCACTAAATAACCATCATCTTCCAGGGCCTAACATAAGACAACCTGGGATCCTATCGAAATCGTCGGGAAGCTGCCATATGCCTGCGGGGTAGTCAAGACCACACCCAGAATCTCCTACCCATCGCAGAAAAAAAATAAAACAAGCGCTCATATGGCCTAGGACTATATCCACCCTGCATTCATTAGCCAGGGGGCTTCACCTATCGTACGGACTTCCCTTAAGATGGTATTTAGAGAGGTGTGTAACATCCATTTTATTAATTTCCATTATATGAATTTAGTAAAATTGTCAGTTACCTTATCAACTTCACGTTTTAACAATGTATAAGCTTAATCGGGACTATACGTATTTCGTACCGTCATAACATCCTCGATAAGGAATTCAGACTCCAAAGTTATTCCCAAAACCTCTTTTAGGCTTTAATATAAACCACCAAGTCAAATTCTAACTCAAGTTAAATTCTAAAGTCTCAAAATTGACCTTAATATATTCTAGACCCTTATAAACTACAAGACAAAAGTAATGCCTAAACATTACTTTAAATTCCCCCTTGAAAGAACCCTAGATGAACCCTTTCGAGTCTAGGGTGTCGACCCAACTCAACTAGTACTCTAAAACCCTATGTTTACTTCATTTAAGAAGGTCCCTAATCACTAATCCTAAAGAACAGGGTTAAAATGAAAAAGAAAAATTTGGAAAATTTCAGGGCTACCGAATCGATTCGCCCCCTTGGCCGAATCGATTCGGCCAGAAAATTTGAGTTTCTGCAAAGTTGCCGAATCGATTCGGATGGAAACCGAATCGATTCGGTTAGGAAGTTTGGGTTTCTGCATAACTTCCAAATCGATTCGGACCACTTCCGAATCGATTTGGTTTACAAGACCTGAGCACTGGACCTAACCGAATCGATTCGCCCAGGAGGCCGAATCGATTCGGGCCTGCGATTTTGCCAAGATTTGGCTATGGAGTCTTGGACTCCATTTTCTACCCCAACTCAAATTTCTTCAACCCAAACTTATATACCAACACCAAGATAACATCAATGATACTTTTGACCATCTTAAACCTCATGAATCATCCCAATCCTCTTTGAATGAATCAAAACCCACAAATACATAAGAAAACCCTAAACTAGCTAAATCAAGATCAATACATCATTATCATCACAAATCATCTATCTTAAGTCACAAATAGCAAGTAGAAACTTGCCTTGATTCAGCAATTTGCAGGTCTCTAGGTTGTAGGAGCAAGGATCTCTCTAAATCTCCAAATCTTTCTCTCTACTCTTCTCTTTCTCTCTTTGGTTTAGGAAGGAAATTAGGGAAATTGGAAGACTTAGAAAGCTTAAGTCGTGACCTAAGACAATTATCCCACTAAATTAACTAATAGTGCGATAAAATAATACGCAACTGCATAATTTAGGCACAATCAGTCAAAAATGCCCAAAACTTCAAAATACAATATGGTACATTATTTGACTATTTCGCACGTTCCGGAATCAACTGCAACCTCCAAATTATCATTTGGACATTTTAAAATTCAATTTAGGTTCCGGTCTCATTATTAAGCCAAATATCATTTTGAGTTCAGATGATATTAATAAGCAGGACATAGCAATATTTACCCATAGATATGACATGTATGCAAACTCATAATAGATACCAACTTTTCCACATTGAATTAACATTCAAATCATAACCCAACACTTGTCTCTAATTACTATACTAAGTAATTACTATAAAATACGGTCTCATAAGCGAGGGTTATTACATACTCCCCCCCTTATGAGGGAATTTTGTCCCCAAAATTCAAGCGTACCTCATAAGAAAAGATGTGGATATTTCTCCCGCATCTCGTCCTCACGTTCCCAAGTTGATTCGTTTGCATGATGATGACTCCAATGAACTCTCACTAGGGGCACCACACGAGATCTTAACTTTCTCTCCCCAAACTCAAGGATAGCAACCGGTTGTTCTTCATAAGAAACATCGGGCTGCAAATCGATATCTTCGAAAGGAATGTGCCAAAGGGCACCTTCACACCTTCTGTACTTCTTCAAAGAGGAAACGTGAAATACATCATGGATTTGTTGTAAAGGTTCCGGCAAGGCAAGTTGATATGCCACGGGACCAACCTTTGCAATCACTGGGAAAGGTCCAACAAAACGCGGTGCGAGCTTCCCTTTCTTCCCAAAACGTTTAATGCCCTTCATCGGGGACACTCGCACCAACACTTGGTCTCCAACCTCTAGCTCCATATGTCTCCTACCCGCATCGACGTAGCTCTTTTGACGATCTTGGCTATCCGTATGCGATTTCGAATAAGCTCAATCTTCGAAGAAGTGTCTTGGATCATTTCAGGTCCAAGGAACTTGCTATCACCCACTTCCAACCAACAAGCGGGAGATCTACAAGGCCTGCCATACAGAGCTTCATAGGGTGCCATTCCAATGGTAAATTGGTATGAGTTGTTGTAAGCAAACTCAACCAACGGAAGATATTGTTCCCAACTACCCTTAAAATCGAGTATGCACATATGAAGCATATCCTCCAACATCTGGTTTACCCTTTCGGTCTGACCGTCTGTTTGAGGATGATAGGAAGAGCTTAACTTCAACTCGGTCCCCATTGCTCCTTGGAAACTCTGCCAAAAGTGGGACACAAATATCTTTTCTCGGTCGGAGACAATATTTAAAGGTACCCCGTGAAGTCTGACGATCTCCTCGATGAACAATTGGGCATAACGAGCGGTATCATAATCGGTGCGCACAGGAAAGAAGTGTGCCGACTTAGTCAAACGGTCGACAATCACCCAAATTGAGTCATGACCCTTCTGCGACCTAGGTAGGCCCGTAATAAAGTCCATTGAAATGCTCTCCCATTTCCATACAGGAATCTCGAGCGGTTGTAACAAACCTGTCGGTCGCTGGTGGTCGATCTTAACCAACTGACAAGTAGTGCATTGAGATACAAACTCTGAGATATCCCTCTTCATACCCGTCCACCAATACAAACGACGCATATCTTGGTACATCTTGTCCCCGCCTGGATGCACCGTGAACTTTGACCCGTGGGATTCTCCCATCACAGCTCGTCTCAAGTCCCCATCGTCGGGAACCACAAGTCTTCCATGGAAGCGTAGTCCGCCCTCAGAACCAATTGAGTACAACTCCGCTCCCTCAGACAACAGCTGGCGTGTATGGTCTTGACAAACTTTATCTCTTTTCTGGGCTTCCACAATCTTTGCTATAATCGTGGGAGTAACCGTCATCACGGAAATGAATGCTCTCACCCCTGCATCCTCTTGGCTGAGTTCTTTCCACTTAGCTTTCCACACCTCAGCTTGAAAGAGTTGGCGCTTGCGTTCAAATAAGAAATAATATAATAAACACCAATTTTAACCCAAATTAACCCTAAGCATGCAACTAGGTGTGAATGAATCAATATGAAATCATGCACAAGATATTCAACACACAAAGTTTAAGGAAAAATCCCCCACAGGGGCAAAACCATTTGTATATCACTATAATTTGTAAAATACGGTTTACAATCGGATTACAATGAAATACAGGTTGACTAAGAATTACCCTCGGGTATCGGATTCTGTAGTCGCGGCTGGAAGAAAATCCCTTTCCAGTAGGGCATGCGGCTGGAACTATCCCTGTCCAGTAGGGCTGCAATGAAGAGGAAGAAACGGTCCACTTCACAAAGGGTTGAACAACATCAATGGTGTTCTTTGGGTTACCAAATTTGATTCACAAAGATACGGAAGATGTGTGAATCTAAAAACCTAGAATCATAGGACTCAATAGGTGAAGACTTTAGGGTTGATATGCTCTGATAATCGTGGGAAAGTCTTGTGTAAACCAACTGCTGATCGTGGATTAAATAAGGGATCGAAACCCTTCAAAATCGGCTGCACGATCTGGCAGTGATTATCCTCGCCGGATCGGTCCGGTCGATTAGGCGGATCGATCCGGGTAAGTCGGATCGGTTCTTTTTCTGAAACCGGATCGGTCTGGTTGGCATCGGATCGGTCCGGGACTTTTGCCTTCATCGGTTCGCTATGGATCCGGTGGCTACTGGAGTCTGACAAAACGGATCGGTCCGATAGATGGTCGGATCGGTCCGATAAACCGGATCGGTTCTTTTTCTGGACCGGATCGGTCCGGCCAGGTCTGATTCCCAAATTCTTCTTTTGATCTTCGGATTTTGTTGATGACGATGTGATCTTTTCAACCAACAATCTTGTAACGGCGTATGACATAACATATACATAAAGATGGACAAATTGTCCTTACAAATCTCCCCCTATGTCTATGCCGGAACAAACATAAAAAAATCCGAATTATCAAATATGAAATTTCCTATACAAATCTACCCTTCCATGAACCCAAAACTGAAAGAGTACAAGTGAATAAGACTGCATCGTTTGTTCTTCAATTCTTCAGGAATCTCAAAGCTTTTCTCATCAGGGTGTGCAATTCAGAGATCATCAAGATAGTGCCTACACACATGAGACAAAGCAAAATACCAAGTGACGTATCGAGTTTTGAAATGAGATAAACATAAGTATATATATGTAAGATGATATTTTCAGAATTTCAAAAACTCCCCCATAATCAGATAATTCATTCTCCCCCTTTTTATGATGTCCCCAAATAGACAAATGAGAGAAATAAATCAAGCAATCAAGTACCGGGATGTCACAAGGCATAAAATCACACCATGAATGAACATAAACAACCAAGTCGGTGATAGCGTAAAAGAATGGGTGTGATCAAAATTCGATAGGAAAATCAAAGCATACAAACATGACATATGTGCACGATGAATATTGGATATTCCTAACGAATGAACTCAAATGCTTCCTTTGGTGTAAACGAGTGACAGTATAAGATATTGACTCAATCAAATCATCAAATCAAAGCTCAAAGTGATTTCTACACCAATAACGTCCAAAATGATTTATGCTTTTTCAGGACTTTCAAGGAAGTGCAAACCCGTTTTTCAATCTCCAACCAAACTCCCTCAGATTTATATTATGAATAGAGGTATACTAAATTCTCAAACTTTGGAGAATTGATAGTGAAACCTAAATGGCCCATATTTGGCATGTATTGCTTTTTATTGCCTTTCAATTTTTTTCGGGCTCTTTTAACCTCTTAGGACCTCGGATATAAAAATTCCTCCATTTTTTAGGTCCTTTTTAACGGTGGCTTTTGCGCAAAGGATAAGAATCAACTTTCGCAGCCCCTCCCCGTTATGCAAATAATCACACAGTCTCACCAAAACGGTTTTTACATGCAATCCAATCTTGTCAAGTTTTATCGCATTTTATACATTGTATAGACAGGATTGAGATGGAAACACTCAAGCCAACATGAGATTGACAAGTGCAATAATCAAATATAGCCGTGCATGTGTGCAATAAAGGATCTAGGAGTCAAGCATGTAGGAAATATCGCTAATTACATCTCAAGGACTCCAATCAATGTTAAGCACATGGATGAAATGATGTAGCCTCTCAAATCTCTATTAAACAGTCACATGGATATATGGAATGAAGTTGTGACTTGGCTATCTTAAATTCTCATCCATAAAAGGCAAATCTCTTTTTGAATTTTTCAAAAAAAATTTTATCAAAATAAAATCTTTTTGTGCTTTTCTCAAAAATTTTCAAAAAAAATCTTTTTGTATTTTTCTAAGAATAAGAAACAAATACATAAAAGCTGTACAAGAAAGCTATGGTACATATAAACAGACTAGTAATAGGAAGCATATGATATGAACATGAAGAAGCATCCTATTCTAGACATAGACCAACCCCTCAGTCAACAGTGCAAATCCCCAAAGACTTCCTAAGACTCTCAAATCTAAGGGCATCTAAAGGTTTCGTGAAAATATCGGTTAATTGACAGTCGGTAGGAACAAAACTCAGGGTTACGACTTTCTCTTCAACTAACTGACGTATAAAGTGCTCGCGTAACCTGATGTGCTTTGTGCGCGAATGTTGGACAGGATTGCGGGATATGTGTATCGCGCTCGTGTTATCACAGGAAATGGTCATGGTGTCCTGTGAAATCCCATAATCCTCCAACATTTGCTTCATCCACATGAGTTGCGTGCAACAACTCCCGGCGGCGATGTACTCAGCCTCCGCAGTGGACAAAGAGATGGAGTTTTGCTTCTTGCTCAACCAAGAGACAAGAGCAGAACCAAAGTAGAAACACCCACCAGAAGTGCTCCTACAACCATCTACGTCCCCAGCCCAATCGGCATCCGAATAGGCGGACAAACGGTCATCGGTATCAAAGGAATACCAAATACCGTATGAGAGAGTCCCACTCACGTATTTGATAATACGTTTTAGAGCGAGTAAGTGTGACTCTTTGGGAGACGCCTGATAACGCGCACAGACTCCAACACTAAAGGCAATGTCGGGACGACTAGCAGTCAAGTAGAGAAGACTGCCTATCATACTCCGATACAAGGTTTGCTCTACGTCCTTGCCTGAAGTGTCCTTACTAAGCTTGGTAGTGGTACTCATAGGTGTACGAGCATGCTTAGCGGAGTCTAAACCAAATTTCTTTACTAGGTCTCTAGCATACTTGGATTGGGAGATGAACATCCCATCCTCTAGCTGACGAACCTGGAGACCAAGAAAGAATGTAAGCTCACCTACCATGCTCATCTCAAACTCACTTTTCATCTCCTCCTCAAAGTGGTGAGCATGCTGGGAGCATGTGGATCCAAAGACTATGTCGTCCACATAGACTTGGGCAACCAAGATAGCACCGTCATCTCTCCTGACGAACAACGTCATATCAACTCCCCCTCTCTTGAAGCCACGGGCTAAGAGATAGGAAGTAAGCCTCTCGTACCAAGCACGGGGTGCTTGCTTCAAACCATACAAGGCTTTCCTCAGATAGTAGACGTGTTCAGGGTGCTTAGGGTCTTCAAACCCTTTTGGTTGTTCCACATAAACCTCTTCCTGTAGAATGCCATTCAGAAAGGCACTCTTGACATCCATCTGATATACTTTAAAGTGCAGATGACATGCGATGGCGAGTAATAAGCGGACGGACTCAAGCCTCGCAACAGGAGCAAAATGTCTCTCCAAAGTCTACACCCTCTATCTGTGTGTAGCCTTGAGCGACCAACCTAGCCTTATTTCTGATTATGGTACCATTTTCATCCATTTTATTCTTGAAAATCCAACGGGTACCAATAACATTAGTATCACTAGGTCGGGGGACAAGTTCCCAGACATTGTTCTTCTTAAACTGAAGCAACTCATCCTGCATAGCAGATATCCAGTGTTCATCTTTGAGTGCTTCCTTGTGATTCTTGGGCTCGACTTTGGACGTGTAGCAAAGATGGCTAACAACGTTCTCTAGCTGAGCACGAGTCTTGACCCCTAGAGTGGGATCACCAACAATGGCAGAAGGGTCATGACTCTTGCGAACCCAAGCAGGTGTGTCCCCTAACACAGGAATAGGGTCCACAGAGTGTGGGAGAGGAACAGGTAAATCACTGTCAGAATTGTTCTCATCCTCACACTGAAGGTTGGGATCAATAACCGTCGGAGGTTCGTCATCTTGCACAGTGACGTTTATTGATTCCATAACCTTAGAGCTCTTTAGGTTAAAAACCCGGTACGCTCTACTGTCCGATGAATATCCTAGCAATATTCCCTCGTCGCTCCGGGAGTCAAACTTTCCTAATTGCTCTCTATCCCGTAGGATGTAGCATTTACTCCCAAAGACACGGAAATAAGCCAGGTTGGGTTTCTTGCCTGTCCACAATTCATAAGGCGTCTTAAGTGTGTGTGGGCGCAGATAGACCCTATTCACCGTGTGGCATGCAGTAGACACTGCCTCTGCCCAAAATCTCCTAGAAATTTTACGACCTAGAAGCATAGATCTAGCCATTTCTTGGATCGTTCTATTTTTCCTCTCAACAATCCCATTTTGCTGAGGAGTTCTCACAGCAGAGAACTCATGTTTGATCCCAAGGCTATCACAGTACAAATCCACCTTTGCTTCCTTAAATTCAGTGCCGTTGTCACTACGTATTCTGTTAATAGTGACCCCGTGTTGATTTTGCAGGACACGGCACTTAGTCGTTAAAAATTCTACAGCATCAGATTTCTCTCTTAGAAAACCTACAATGGAGTATCTGGAGAAATCGTCTACCATCACGAGAATGTATCTCTTACCACCTAGACTCTCCGTGCGAGTAGGACCCATAAGATCCATGTGAATCAACTCAAGAGCACGGGAGGTGGTAATGGAATTCAACTTCCTATGCGGGCTACGGATTTGTTTTCCCAACTGACAGGGTCCACAAATCATGGAAGTTGGCTTTCCAAGTGAAGGTAAGCCACGTACTAGGTCCTTTTTGACTAAACGAGATAAGTCTCTGACGTTCACATGACCTAGACGTTGGTGCCACAGATCCATAGGAGTGATCGTGGCGCTGTTGCAGACAAGTGAGGATTTGGGCTCAGTCCCATAACAGTTATCTTCTGTCCTCACCCCTTGCACTAATAGTTTACCGGCTTGATCATAGACCTTACAAGTTTTCCGGTCAAACTTCACTGCAAAGTCATCGTCGCACAGCTGGCTGATGCTAATAAGGTTTACTTTCAAACCTTTGACGTACAGCACGTTCTCTAGCTTTGGAAATCCTGGTAACTCTACTGTACCTCGTCCTACTATGCTAGATTTGCTACCATCTCCAAAGGTGACTCTCCCATCATTATAATCCTCAAGATGGGTAAAATATGAGGTATCACCTGTCATATGTCTGGAGCAACCACTGTCAAAATACCACTGTGAGGTATTATGGGCTTTGAGAGCGACATGGACAACAAGGGCCTTTTTCTCTTTCTTAGGAACCCAAGAGTAGGTACCTTTTAGTATTCCCTTGTTGTTGTTGGTTTTAGCCGGAATGCGGGGCGCAATCATTGATGGTAAGGTCATCCGTCGGAATTCCTCCATCAAGCTCTGTGATGTGGCGGCTAGAAACTCAACACGCTCTCTCAGACTGGCAAACTCATCAGTCTGAAGTGGTGGAGCAACCGTACGTCGTGTCCGACCCAACTTATAGCAATCATCCCTAAGGTGTCCATTTCTTTTGCAATGGGAGCAAAAGGGCACAATATTAGGAGAACCTTGGTTTGCTTTTCTTGGTCGAACTCTCCTTCTTGGTTTTTTATGACGGCCATAAGGAGTCGTAGTAAACTCAGGAATTGGTCCGGGTGCAATTTGAGACGTGGAGGCACCATCAAAACCTATTCCATGCCGGTCACCAAAACCTAAAGCGGGACCGAGGAGCATCTTTCCCATCTTCCCAGATCTGTCCTCGATTTGTACCTTGACTTTCCTAGCTCTCTCAACGTCATGAGTAAGCTGAGCAACAAGGGATTCAAGTTTCTTTCGAGTCTCCAGGGAGGAATGGAGCTCACTCGTAAGACTAGCCACTTGTTTAGTCAAGTCCGCTTTCTCTTTATCAAAACTGCACTCTCTCTCTTTAAGCAAATTTTCTTTACTAACCCAGGCAGACTCTCTCTCTATCATAGTGGTGTAGGTGGAGGACTCTTTCTCTCTCATCTTTCCTAACTCTTCTTCTAACGCGGTGATCCTAAGAACTAACGCCTTGTTACGTTTTTTAGTTTTGAAAGACTCATCATATAACTCGGCGTAGGCGCGTTGAAGGCTACTCTCGTCCTCACTACCTTCCTCCTCTCCCTCACTCTCTTCGCTCTCGCTGTCGAGGTGTCCCTGTGAAGTAGCATCCTTATCGTCGTGAGATGCACTAGGAGTACTCACATGACTAGCCATGAACGCGGTGAAGTTACGCTCATGCGATGACTCATCTCCCGAGTCCACCGACTCGACCTCACTGTCGTCACTAAGGGTAGCGTTTAGGACAGCTTTACCCTTTTCCCTATTCAGACGAGTGGCACACTCAAACGCTCTGTGTCCCTTACCGTCGCACTCAAAACACCTCTCACTGTCTTTAGGGGGTTCTTTAAAGTCTTTCTTTTCAAACTTATTTTTCTGAAAATTCTTTTTATCTTTGAAATTCCCATTTTTCTTAAATTTCAGAATTTTCTTGAAGTTTTTAGCAAAAAGTGCCAAATCATCTAGGTCAAACTCACATTCAGAATCAGAAGTTTCTATCTTTCTAGACGACTCGACTCTCTTTCTTGCCGACCCCTCACTTTTTCTCTCTTGGGCTTTAAGGGCAATCCCCTTATCTTTTGGCTTGGCAGATTTAGGAAACATGTCTATTTCATAAGTTTGTAAATCTCCTACCAGTTCTTCCAATTTTAGAGTATTTAAATTACCCAAGGAATTCAGCACAGTGACTTTAGGTATAAAACGCTTAGGAAGGGAACGAAGAATCTTTTTAACAACTCTAGCATTTGGAATATGTTCACCAAGATTATAGCTAGTATTAACAATGTCAGAAAGCCTAGCATAAAATTCATCAAAACATTCATTTTCATGCATGGTGATGGTTTCAAATTGAGTTGTTAAATTTTGCAATTTTGACTCTTTAACAGCATTTGTTCCTTCATGGGTAAGTTGCAAAATATCCCAAGCTTCTTTTGACGTGGTGCACGTCATAATGCGTTTGAACTCATCAGGAGTGACCGACCCAGAAATAGCACTTAGACCCTTAGAGTTAAAAGACGACCATTTAAATTCATCATCAGTCCAAGTGATGTCAGGTTTCAAGTTGGTCACGGTTGGAGGAGTCCACCCTCGTTCAACCAAAATCCAGACACGTTCATCAATGGCTTTTAAAGCCGACCTCATACGAGCTTTCCAATAGGCATAATTCGACCCGTCAAAAATAGGCATTTTATAATATGACTTCTCCATTTGAACACGCTCTTTTCAAAAATCAATTTATTTCAAAAATTGATATCTTTAGAAAAATTTTGCGGAAAAAGGAATACGCGATAGATTAGCGTAACCTGCTCTGATACCAATTTGAAAGAGTTGGCGCTTGCGTTCAAATAAGAAATAATATAATAAACACCAATTTTAACCCAAATTAACCCTAAGCATGCAACTAGGTGTGAATGAAACAATATGAAATCATGCACAAGATATTCAACACACAAAGTTTAAGGAAAAATCCCCCACAGGGGCAAAACCATTTGTATATCACTATAATTTGTAAAATACGGTTTACAATCGGATTACAATGAAATACAGGTTGACTAAGAATTACCCTCGGGTATCGGATTCTGTAGTCGCGGCTGGAAGAAAATCCCTTTCCAGTAGGGCATGCGGCTGGAACTATCCCTGTCCAGTAGGGCTGCAATGAAGAGGAAGAAACGGTCCACTTCACAAAGGGTTGAACAACATCAATGGTGTTCTTTGGGTTACCAAATTTGATTCACAAAGATACGGAAGATGTGTGAATCTAAAAACCTAGAATCATAGGACTCAATAGGTGAAGACTTTAGGGTTGATATGCTCTGATAATCGTGGGAAAGTCTTGTGTAAACCAACTGCTGATCGTGGATTAAATAAGGGATCGAAACCCTTCAAAATCGGCTGCACGATCTGGCAGTGATTATCCTCGCCGGATCGGTCCGGTCGATTAGGCGGATCGGTCCGGGTAAGTCGGATCGGTTCTTTTTCTGAAACCGGATCGGTCTGGTTGGCATCGGATCGGTCCGGGACTTTTGCCTTCATCGGTTCGCTATGGATCCGGTGGCTACTGGAGTCTGACAAAACGGATCGGTCCGGTAGATGGTCGGATCGGTCCGATAAACCGGATCGGTTCTTTTTCTGGACCGGATCGGTCCGGCCAGGTCTGATTCCCAAATTCTTCTTTTGATCTTCGGATTTTGTTGATGACGATGTGATCTTTTCAACCAACAATCTTGTAACGGCGTATGACATAACATATACATAAAGATGGACAAATTGTCCTTACACAGCTAAGTCTCCCTCGGGCTTCCTGCTCAAGGCATCTGCTACTACATTCGCCTTTCCGGGGTGATAATGAATATCAAATTGGTAGTCCTTCACAAACTCCAACCAACGACGCTGGCGCATGTTCAAATCCTTTTGGGAGAATAGTAGCGATTTGTGGTCGGTGAAAAGACTAAACTTTTCCCCCAAGAGATAATGCCTCCATATCTTCAAGGCAAATACAACTGCAGAAAATTCCAAGTCGTGCACCGGATAGTTCCTCTCGTGAGTCTTCAACTTACGAGAAGCGTACGCAATGGGTTGTCTCTCTTGTTGAAGAACACCTCCTAACCCTTGAAGAGATGCATCGGTGAAGATGAGATATTCCAATCCCGGCTTTGGCAATGCCAGGACTGGAGCCGAAGTTAGTCTATCCTTGAGCTCATCAAACGCCGCTTGACATGAACTGTCCCAAACAAATCTTACTCCTTTCCGGGTTAAATTTGTCAATGGGCTAGCAACCTTGGAAAATCCCTTAATGAATCGACGGTAATAACCCGCCAAGCCCAGAAAACTACGAACTTCAGTGGGTGTAGTGGGCTGACCCCACTCTTTTACCGCGATCACCTTACCCGGATCCATAGACACGCCTTGGGATGACACCACATGCCCCAAAAATTGAACTTCCTTCAACTAGAAGCCATATTTCTCAAACTTTGCATACAATTGATGATCCCTCAATCTCTGCAGGACCAATCGCAAATGAGCAGCGTGATTCGACTCTATCTGAGAATAGACTAGGATGTCATCAATAAATACAATGACAAAATGGTCAAGGAAATCCCGAAATACCCTGTTCATAAGGTCCATAAACACTACAGGGGCATTGGTTAGCCCAAAGGGCATAACCAAGAATTCATAAGATCCATAACGGGTCAGAAAGGCCGTCTTGGATACATCTTGCTCTCGTATCCTCAATTGGTGATACCCCGTCCTCAAATCGATCTTGGAGAAGTAGGAAGCTCCCCTAAGTTGATCAAACAAGTCGTCGATGCGAGGTAAAGGGTATTTATTCTGGATGGTGACTTTATTTAACTCTCTATAGTCCACGCATAACCGGAGAGAACCATCTCTCTTCTTCATAAACAATATCGGAGCGCCCCACGGTGAGGTACTACGCCTAATAAAGCCCTGCTCCAGTAGCTTCTGAATCTGATCTCTCAGCTCCCTCATCTCCACAGGAGCCATTCGATAAGGAGCTTTGGCGATCGGTCGAGTTCCCAGCATTAAATCAATCACAAACTCTATTTCCCGACTTGGAGGTAATCCCGGTATCTCCCGAAAAATATCTTCAAAATCTCTAACGATTGGAAGAGAATTTAGGGGAACCACTACATCTCTAGATGCGTCTTCCGCAATACAATATAGATAAGCACTCGTGCTCCCTTCCATACAAGGCATAACTACCAGGAACATTTCTTGTCCCGGAACCGCAAAAACTATGCTTTTCCCGTAACAATTCACTATAGCACGGTATTTCACTAGCCAATCCATACCCAAAATTACATCGTACCCGACCATATCAAGGACGAGCAAATCAGCCTCGAAACACAAGTCACCTAGTTTAATTCCTACGTTTTTACATACGAAGAAGATCAATGAACCATCGCCCATAGAGGATTCGACGCTAGTGAAGGTACTTTCAGCAGATTTTATCAAACCTGTAGTCTGGGCAAAACTTCTAGAAATAAAGGAGTGTGTAGCACCCGTATCAAATAGAATTCGACCCATGTGCCCCTGTATGAGAAACTTACCCTCGATCGCTGGTGGTACCGGAGGAGCTGGAGGAAGCAGAGCCTCCTGAATATGGTAAACCCGTCCGTACTGCAATTGCCCCTGTTGAGGAGGAGCAACCGGATTAGGCGCCTGGGGCGGAAACTGTACATACGGCTGCTGTGGGGCCCTAGGAAGATGTCCTCCAACCAACTGAGGACACGCCCTTTTATAGTGGCCCAGCTCCCCACACTGGAAACATTTATTTGCCGCGTTATCCTGATTCCTACCTTGGTTATTTCGGAATTTCCCCGCACCTCGGCCCTGTTGGCCTCTACCTCCATTTCCACCTCTACCACCCTGTGGTTGCTGACCACCTTGACCCTGCCTGTTGTTATTGTTGCCACCAGCATTAAACCCACCGAAGCGTTGACGCTTGGACGAATCCCCCTGCTGAGGATCCCTCTCAACCTGCTTGTTCCCCGAGGATTGGGACGAAGAAGATGTTCCCCCTCCGCTCCCAGTTCCTCCCTGTCTCACAGCTTGCCCCGCAACTATAACCTTCTTCTTGTTTTGCACAAATAATATATGCTCTTGACAATGAAGTAAGGCAGCATTCATCACATCACCAAAGGTCACCAGAGATAGATTTCCAAGCAAATGTTGTTTTATCCGCCAGTGCAAAGCTCCGACAAACTTGGAGATCCTCTTCGCTTCTGGAGTTACTTCATCCGGTATAAAGCTTGCTAACCGGGTAAAATCCTCCTCGTACTCGGCAACCGATCTCTCCCCTTGTACTAAATCTTGAAGCTTCCTCTGCATTTCCCTCTGAACTGCGGGAGGGAAATACTTTCCATCAAACAAAGCCGAAAAATTTGTGATGGACATAGTATCCCTTTGTTCGGGTGTCATCATTGACTCCCACCAGTGTAAGTCCGGTCCGACCAGCTTGAAGGTAACGAGAATTTTCTTTTTCTCCTCACTACATTCCACCATCCTAAGATGGCGTTGCATATCTTTCTTCCACTGGTTCACCTTTATAACATCCGAACCTCCCTCAAATTCCGGGTAATGTCCCTTAAGGAAAGACTCCCTCACCCGTTCCCACTGAGAAGGTCCCATAGGAACTAGTGCTTCTTGTCCCCTCACTTGAGCTTGTGGCATTTGTTGGGCCACTGCAGTCATCGCGGCGTTGACAGCTTGGGCCACAATATTTCCACCTCAGCGGCACTGATATTTCCCTGACGCTGCGGTGGAGGACCAAACTCCTCCTCAACAACCCTATTACGTCTAGCGGGACGTCCTCTCTTTGGCGGCATCTGAGATAAAGACGAGGCAGAGTTAAAACATAATATAAAACAATCTATTTAGCAGAAGATCGCATACATAAGCAACAAACAATCCTAACATTAAGTTCTATATCAAAGAACGCTACGGTAGAACGTGACAAGTCCGCATAGATCCTAAAGACTCTAGAACCCGATGCTCTGATACCATCTGTGACAACCCGCTATCCGAAATAAAGGGTGGCCAGCCCTATACCTCGATAAAATAGGAAATCATGGATAAATATCATTCTCAGCATCACAACAATATACAAAGTATAAGGAATAACCACACTAAATTCCAGAAAACGGGTTATCAAAATTTTGGTTTTGAAATATTAAGAGAACATTTTCGACAACCCATGCTAGAAATCGAGGGTGAAAACCCCCACAAGCGAAATAAGAAATTCACCAGATACAAAAGGACCGAAAGAAAGGTCGGTCAATACTAACCATACAACATACAATAAGTTCCAGGTGTTACATAATAGAACCATTATACAATTACAACGGTTTGGGAAACATGCCCAAATAAACTGATCATAACTAGAAAACATAAATGGAGGCGTCTACACAAAACATCCCGTGAGACCCGCACGATGTCACGGCTCCACAAAACATATGGAAGGAAAGATCATTACGGGCGACCGTGCGGCAGAACACCTGAACGGATTATATATATATACATACACAACAAGAAGTGAAAACCGGTCAGGGCTGGATATATGTGATCAATAGATAAATGACAAGTATGACAATGATGCACAAGTAAGAATGGATGATAGTCTAGCATGGTAACATCATGTAAGGAACTAAGACAGATAAATAACTATGTAAAGTGAGATTCACTCATACAAGAATTTAAAGTACTTATGAGCCTTTTTCATCTTTCATCATGTTTCAATTTCAATCTTCTTTGACATTCCTTATCAGGAATACCATTATCATCATGTGCTCTTTATGGCACTAATCTCAATATCATGCTCTTTGTGGCATAAATTTGCTCTTTATGGCATTCATGTTCCATCGAGTCCAACTCGAAAATTAGAATAGTCATAAATATAAATATAACGATTCTAAGACCGCCCGTCCGGGTTTCCCCACTATGCGCGTCCCTAAATAACCATCATCTTCCAGGGTCTAACATAAGACAACCTGGGATCCTATCGAAATCGTCGGGAAGCGGCCATATGCCTGCGGGGTAGTCAAGACCACACCTAGAATCTCCTACCCATCGCAGAAAAAAAATAAAACAAGTGCTCATATGGCCTAGGACTATATCCACCCTGCATTCATTAGCCAGGGAGCTTCACCTATCGTACGGACTTCCCTTAAGATGGTATTTAGAGAGGTGTGTAACATCCATTTTATTAATTTCCATTATATGAATTTAGTAAAATTGTCAGTTACCTTATCAACTTCACGTTTTAACAATGTATAAGCTTAATCGGGACTATACATATTTCGTACCGTCATAACATCCTCGATAAGGAATTCAGACTCCAAAGTTATTCCCAAAACCTCTTTTAGGCTTTAATATAAACCACCAAGTCAAATTCTAACTCAAGTTAAATTCTAAAGTCTCCAAATTGACCTTAATATATTCTAGACCCTTATAAACTACAAGACAAAAGTAATGCCTAAACATTACATTAAATTCCCCCTTGAAAGAACCCTAGATGAACCCTTTCGAGTCTAGGGTGTCGACCCAACTCAACTAGTACTCTAAAACCCTATGTTTAATTCATTTAAGAAGGTCCCTAATCACTAATCCTAAAGAAAAGGGTTAAAATGAAAAAGAAAAATTTGGAAAATTTCAGGGCTACCGAATCGATTCGCCCCCTTGGCCGAATCGATTCGGCCAGAAAATTTGAGTTTCTGCAAAGTTGCCGAATCGATTCGGATGGAAACCGAATCGATTCGGTTAGGAATTTTGGGTTTCTGCATAACTGTCGAATCGATTCGGACCACTTCCGAATCGATTCGGTTTACAAGACCTGAGCACTGGACCTAACCGAATCGATTCGCCCAGGAGGCCGAATCGATTCGGGCCTGCGATTTTGCCAAGATTTGGCTATGGAGTCTTGGACTCCATTTTCTACCCCAACTCAAATTTCTTCAACCCAAACTTATATACCAACACCAAGATAACATCAATGACACTTTTGACCATCTTAAACCTCATGAATCATCCCAATCCTCTCTGAATGAATCAAAACCCACAAATACATAGGAAAACCCTAAACTAGCTAAATCAAGATCAATACATCATTATCATCACAAATCATCTATCTTAAGTCACAAATAACAAGTAGAAACTTGCCTTGATTCAGCAATTTACAGGTCTCTAGGTTGTAGGAGCAAGGATCTCTCTAAATCTCCAAATCTTTCTCTCTACTCTTCTCTTTCTCTCTTTGGTTTAGGAAGGAAATTAGGGAAATTGGAAGACTTAGAAATCTTAAGTCGTGACCTAAGACAATTATCCCACTAAATTAACTAATAGTGCGATAAAATAATACGCAACTGCATAATTTAGGCACAATCAGTCAAAAATTCCCAAAACTTCAAAATACAATATGGTACATTATTTGACTATTTCGCACGTTCCGGAATCAACTGCAACCTCCAAATTATCATTTGGACATTTTAAAATTCAATTTAGGTTCCGGTCTCATTATTAAGCCAAATATCATTTTGAGTTCAGATGATATTAATAAGCATGACATAGCAATATATACCCATAGATATGACATGTATGCAAACTCATAATAGATACCAACTTTTCCACATTGAATTAACATTCAAATCATAACCCAACACTTGTCTCTAATTACTATACTAAGTAATTACTATAAAATACGGTCTCATAAGCGAGGGTTATTACAAGTGAGAGGAGTGGTTGCAACATCGAGAGCAAGGTAAGGGATGTATGTTTAGTTACTGCATTCGAGAGCATGAGTGAGCCCATGAACAAGAGTGAAAAAGGAGATTTAGAGTGCGTCAGGAGAGGCTCGTCGAAATACTTAGAGGAAAGCGAATGGCAGGACACTATCGATACATTTCTCCTCGATTACCACCCACCCAGACCACCCTATAATTCGGCGAGTGAGCACGAAAGGCAGGTTGAGGACACCAATCAAGAGAGAGAGCTAGAGTAGTTGAGCCTAGAAGAGTTTGAGAGCGAGTTTGGACAGGTGGATGCACGCCTAAATGATGAAGTCCAATCTTTCTGGGCCTCATTTTGTCATTTAGACGAAAGCGAGTGGGACAATAGAATTGATGCATTCCTCCTTACCCATACCATTTGAGTCTTCGGAGGTACTTGAAGATAAGACTCAAATCTCGTCCGACTTAGAGACCAACCCACATGCTACGCAACAAGAGGATCCTTTTCCAGTTTATTATAATGCATCTCCCAGTCTTTCCTTTATCTATGGGCACGGGCCCAATTTGTTCTGGCTATTCACGTATGATGGTAAAATGGGAGCGACGAGGAGAGCATCGTACCCAATGAAAGGGATCGGGTGAATTGTGGAGAGAGATGAGAGTTCGTCGCACCCCCGACGCGTATGGGGTGATTTTTGTTGTATTTTTGAGTCGTGTATAAGTGTCAAATAGTGTCTTGTTGCATTTTAATAATTTGCTTGTTTTATTTGTCGCACTTATTTTTTTTACTCTTTAGATTTTAATCCTTTTGATTGAGGACAATGCAAAAGTCTAAGTTAGGGGGGGTGATAAGTGCGTATTTCTAAAACTTCACAAATTTTTAAAATGCCAAAAAAAATAGAAAAATTCAAAAATTTCCAAAAAAAAAATTGAAAAATGTTGAAAAGCCAAAAATATTTTTGTTCAAAATAAATAAAAATTGGAATTTAAATTTTTCAAAAAAATCACATTTATTCTGTTTGAAGTCTCAAATTGTTAAATCTCAAATGCACTAAACCAAAATTGATCGAAGATGGAAATTGAAAGAAAATGGACGACTTTACGAATAAGTGTGGAGATTGATCAAACCCGGTGAGATTTTGAGCCTTTCAATTTTTTATGAGTTTTTAAATCAATCCGAGTTTATGATTAACTCAAAGTTCTTTTCAGCGTTTTAATAAGTCGTTGAGGATCTCAATCTTTTATTTTGATCGGTTATGGGAAATGTGTGAAATGTCATCTCGAAATTCGTGCTAAATATATCTCTAAACTTAATTAATCTCGAGATGCATATGGTAATGTGATTAGCAATTTGGAGAATGAAGTAGGCCTTCGTTTGTTTAACCCAAAAATATTAGCCATAAAAAACGTTGTGAAAAAAAAATCATCCTTTGCAACCCAATTTGAGCCTAATAAAATATTTCCCTTTCGTTTGATAACCTGATAAACCCAAATAACCCAGAATTGTGAAAATGGAATATTCATTAAGTCCGAAAAGTGCCACAAAAAGGGGCAAGAAAAAAAAATAGATATTCTCAACAAAAATAGTAAGAAAAGAAAAAAGAAAAGAAAAAATGAAAATAGAAAAAGAAAGAGAGAAATGAGCAAATGCCCGAAAAGCACAAATGGACGTCATCAGGACATTTTCCAATTCCGAACAATCCGTTTATTCCCAATTTTACCCTTTACACTCTTTAACCCGAAAAGTCCTAACCGAGTCCGAATGGCGAAATTAATTACCGAATGGAGAGATAAGATATGAAAAGATAATAAAAGAGATTAAAATGGTGTGATTAAGAGATGAAGTTTCCCGTTTCCTAATAACTGTATTCCGATGATGAGATCTTTTCACCATATATTTCCTTCTTTTCAATTTTGTATGCGTGAATTTGTGTCCATTATATTTACTCTTTATATCATGCATACTGAGAGAAAACAACCACAATCCGAGTGATTCGTTTGTGAGTGCATCCGTAAGAATTTGAATTAAAACGAATTTTCAAAAAGTAACGTAATGCTCAATCGGTGGAAATTTGAGGTTGAATTTTTGGCTTTGCACACACACACACTATGGTTTGAGACATTTGAATATGAATTTATGGTGATTATTTTTCGAAAAGTTTAAATTGTACAATTTTTAAGTATTTTGATATTTATTTGAGTCAATAAAGAATTTTGTGGGTGTATTTACTGCAAACCCTCACGAGACAAAACTCGTCCTACTAGGGTAACCTAGGGGTTTAAAGGCTTGTTGCATACGCTAAATGCAATCGCTTGCCCGCGAAAAAGGTATTCTATCCCAATAAAAGAATTTTTAAAAGTTGAGCGTTAAACTAATTTCTTTTACATTGCCCAGGACGTGCAAAGTCCTAAGTTAGGGGGACTTGACCAAGCATAAATTCTTCTGAATTTAGCCCCTTAAGTTAGTGATTTTGATATCCCGAACAAGGTAATTGAATTATTTTTATTCCATACCATTGCCATTGATTGTTTCTAACAATTTCCCCGAGTTTCGTGTATTTCTGATGGATTTTACAGGAATTTAGTGCAAGAAAATAGAGAAAGAAACCGGAAGAAAGGAAATGATGAAAGGAAGAAAAGTCAAAGGGCAAAAGCGTAAATTTCTATCCAGAGTTCGAATTCGACACCTAAAGGGAAGTTGAAGTGCTTGATTTAACAATAATATCGGAAGAAACAACACTCAAATCGGAGCTCGAGATCAAAAGTTATGGCCAGTCAAAGAAGAAAAGGAAAAAGTCAACCTGGAAGAAATCGGACCGATCCGGTGTATATCCGGACCGATCCGAAATGACTCAAGTCCAGTAGACCCCGGATGGATGACAAACCGATTCGGTGGGGACCGGACCGATCCGGTAGAATAAAAAAAGAACCGATCCGGTGGCTGAAAAATGGACCGATCCGAGGGCTATCCGGACCGGTCCGGCGGTGCGAATTGCTGGCATTCATTATGCAGATTTTGAGGTGATTAGCTGGTGAAAACTTGCGCAACAAGCGATTCTAACTGTCAAATTCGTGCTACTTGGTGCTATAAAAGACCAAGCCCTACCTCATTTCAAAGGGAGACGAATTCTAGAGAGTGGAAAAGAATTTTAGAGAGAGAAAGTCAGATTCTAGAGAGTTTTCTTAGTTTTTCTTTACATAGAAATTTTCATAAACCCTAGTTTATAAGGTTGAAGAAGAAGAATATTTCTGGATTCAATCATCTCTCTTCCCTAGTGCATATTTCAAGTATCAAATTCCATTCTCTTAGTTAATTTCAATTTTTATTTTCCATTTAATCATCTTTTCTTGTTTTGTAATTTTTGTTTTTACCATGTTTCTTAGATCCACAATTATATGCATTGTTATGAAATTGTTTTCCCATAAAATCATGTCTAGCTAAATTTTCAAGGGTTGGGGTACATGAACACATTCCGGTATAAATTACCTGTGTAGAAAATAGAGGGTAAATTAAATATTGACCAAATCGTGTATGGAAATTCTACGAACATAGCCGACCTTTTAATCTCTCTTGCCCTAGGTACTTGGGATGTTTAAGAATGTTATGCAAGTGTAATTTTCCATTCACCGCTTCGTATTTGCCTTTGATTTCATATGATGTGGTCAAGATCCTTCACATATGTAATTCTTAGGATATATAAAGACTGGATTTAGTAAAAAATTTCAATTTACAATTCTAGTATTCTATACGGTAATTTGTTAAGGTTTGAGGGATTGTACCCCACCCTATTTTTTCTCATTTGCAAATCTAATTTCTTTACAATTCTTAGTATTTTTGTGCACATTTTATTTCATCACCAATTGGAAATTTAAACCCATCAATCATCTTTTTCTTTTATTTTATTTTAACATTAACTTTAGGATTAAACTACCTTACCTTTGTCGTCACGTTCACACGTCCTAATTCCCTGTGGATTCGATACCCAGACTCGCCACTATACTCCTTAAGAAGTGTAGTTACAAGTTTAGGTTTTTTTTGTATTGAGGTTGGAAGCCGATAACAACGACTAGCGTATTACACGGACGCTCGGTTTTTCCCATCGATCAGGACACTATAGTACAAAGGATTTAAGACATTATATGAGTGGAAGAGAGATTTTTCCTTTGGGAAGTCAACTAAGTTTGGTTACATCTCATCTCTCCAGTATTCCTCTTTACTATGTTCCCTTGTTAAGCCTTTATCTCTATTATACCTCTTTACTACATTTCTCTAGTCAAGATCCCTAATAATGTGGTTGATAGGGTTGAAAAAATGATGAGGGATTTCCTATAGTCCACCGCCGGAATATTAGAAGACATCATTTGGTTTGTTGGGGCCTAAATCTAGACCTCGAGCTGAGGGGTGGTTTGCATTCAGCATTTTTGTAACTCAAAACATGTCCCTTACGGCGATGTGGGTGGTGTTATTGCCTAGAGAAATATCTTCTCTGGTATAGAGTGATTAAGAGTATATATAGCCTTTAGTAGAATGGATGGGATGTTAACTCTTGAATTAACATCACTAACACCAGCCCTTGGAAATCCCGTTTATCCTACTTTCATCTCTTAAGGATGGCTCCTAAATTCTCTTCTAGGAGTATCATTGTATTGAGTACTTGTCTTTAATTAGAATATTTTCTTATTGATATCACATATCTTCTATTTTTGAATACCCAACTGGAATCTTTATTTTTTAGCTTTTAAATGATAAAGAAATTGAGTAATTTCTAAGATTGATTAATCTTCTTAATTATTGTTACTTGTCTTCGGATAAAAATTTTGGTTGAAGCATCCTACAAGTAGACATGCCTGTAAATCCTTCCTTTCTTAGTCTGATTTATCTTTCCTATTTCATTTTCGAAGAAAAATGGTTTACCTTTATTTTTCTAAGTGGCTAATGACTTTTTACACTTTAGAGTTTATAATTTGTTCTTTGTTATCGATTATATAGACAAAGAAAAAAGAAGAAAAAGACTGTGAATCAGATCTTAGGAGTTTCAGTGGCTGCACTGGCTGAAGTTCAGGACATATTTGGTGACGTTGACGAATTGCTTAAACTTCATAAAAGAAGTCTCTCTAGGAGTGGCGTATCTGATGATTCTGAGAGGGAGAAGAAACTCAAAAATGAATATGAGCCTTCCATTCTTGTTGAGAAGTATTTTACTGAGAAGCATGACCAAATAAGATCGATTGACCTCCCAGATGTGTAGGTCACATTATTTAAGCTAATCGTATATGTTTGTCTCTAGTTAATTATTACACGCATCTTATACGAGTCTCCTCAGGCCAATTATAGTTGTTCTATGTTATGCTATATAGATATCAGAGAAAAGCACTGGAAGAAGTTATTTACGAAATGCATATAACTTATTCATAACCAACACTATAATAACATGCCAGATAAAGAAATTATTAGCGGATAAACACAAAAACCAATATGTACTGTTATGAGCATTATGATAGTAGGCTGCTCATATGATAATGTTACCTGATGCGTACAGGTTAGAATCAAGAATGATACATGTCATCTATTTTAACATAAAATTACTTCCTTTATAGACAAATAGATTTCCACTTGAGAGTTTATTTCGTGTGAAAATCAAATTGAGGTCAAATGCGTATCGTTATACCACATATCATAAGATATTGATAGTACTGGTAGGTCAAAAAATTGAATGGAGTAATGACTTTGATATCATACTACAGAGCGAATGTCACATATAATAGACAACACATCATGTCTAAACAACATATCTTCCACATGAAAGATAAAAGATTTTTTAGGCTTATAAATCTTCGATTATAAAAGGAATCGATAAGTTGCAGTGAAGGAATCGAAAATCCGCTCACAACAATTCAGAATTGGTTGTCAAGAGTGTTTAAATTCATTTGCTCAATATAGCATGATAAAAACATACCCATATGACAGAACCATAAGGATCCAACATTTTGACTTGTGGGATGCACTTCTGTATCCAACTCAATAGCAGAGAATATGGTTGACATTACTGATATAGTCATGGAAAAACTGGGTTTAATGTGGGAATGCTTCTGAACCACCCTTCTTCCTTTGCTCCACGACTTCGCCCCTTCATAACATAACTGTTGATGCAAAAAACTAGACCGAATCCCATTTTTATGATCACAGATAAATAGATGAAAGCAATCCAATCAAGCACATAAGAGATAAAGATTTTTAAAGTGGTTCGGCTATAAGGAAAAGCCTACGTCCACTGTTATTTTATTCCCAGGGGTTTACAATAGCACAATGTGGTGTAGAGAGAGAAAGGATGTGTATCTTGTGTATGGGATTTCTAGGTTCTCTTGGATCTCCCCCCTTTTAGCTAAGGGGATACATGTATTTATAGTGATGGAAGATAAAGAGGTTCATTGTATGTAGACATTTATGTCTACATTCAACGAATCTAATTGTTTAATTGCTTGGTATGCTATGTGTTGTCATCTATTAATACAGTATAAATGTACATTAAGGCTCATTAAATGCGCTGTCATCTTCATTAATGCACATTAAATGCATAGTTATCCTTTGATCTTCCTGGTTGATATGCCGACCAACTCTCCTCGGGTGCCGACTAATTCTCCTCGGGTACTGACCAACTCTCCTCGGGTGCCGACCAACTCTCCTCGGGTGTCGAATATTGCCACGTAGGATGACATGTGTCCTTTTCTGATTGGTCCTGGTAGATGGAGAATTTTTGCGTTAACATAAGCCCCCAATGCTCCATGCTTGATGGTTTACTTGAAAGGATGGAGTATTTATTCTGCAGTGTTGCTCGGTGCTCATGAAATTCTTGATCTACTTTCTTGATTTGTTCAACATAAAGTGCATTATCTCCTGGACGACATATGATGCAGGCTGATCGATGGTTGCTAATCTTTCTTTTGAGGAACTCCATGTGCTATGTATCACCCCTGGGAATTTGGATGCAGCCATGCTATAGTATGCAGCTTGTAGCTTGTCATAATCTTCAAGTATGTTGATTAGTTTGCTAGCCGACCAACTGCCTCCTGTGCCGAGCAACTGAGTGCTACCTTCACGTGCTTGATTCTTCTGATTTATGATTCTATGAATACTTTTTTGAGTAACATACTAGCTTTTGAACCCAACTCTTCAATCTGATTAGTACCAAGCTAGTGGTGGACTTCGAAACATTTTCATACAACTTCTTCTTCAATGTTTGTCGGGACAGTAGTAGTAAAGATCTCAGTGTTGTAGATGCTAAATTTGACTTCTGAACTTCAATAGTATGTGCATAATAACTCCTGAATATACCTCCTGAACTTCTGAATGCACCTCCTGAACTTCTGAATATGCCTCCTGAACTTCAATATACCTCCTGAACTTTAATATACCTCCTGAACTTCTGAATATGCCTCCTGAACTTCAATATACCTCCTGAACTTCAATATCAAAAATAATTCCTGAGCAAGAAAAACAACTCCTGAATGATAATTGGTCGGAGCCCCGACCGTGTGAGTTTGTGGAGTTGAATTTGATGCTCGACTGCATGATGTTATAAGAATGTGCCACCGAATGAATAAATATATCTGTAATAGAAGCCCCAAGTGTGGAATGTGCACTTTGAATGATTTTTGCTTGATCGCTTTCACATACTCATACTTTGTTTCCGACCAACTGTAGTTGACGGCTTCTTATTTCTGACCAACCTGAGTTGATATTTTTGGGAATAGATTTACTTCCTAACCAACATAAGTTGGCATTTTTAGGAATACAAGTTTTACTTCCAGGAGGAATACAAGTTTTACTTCCCGGAGGAATACAAGTTTTACTTCCCGGAGGAATACAAGTTTGATAATAAATGATAGAGACTTCCTCGGATCTGACCAACGGATTGTTGGGAATAAGATATAATAAATGCTGGAGACATCCTTGGAGCTGACCAACATATTGTTGGGAATAAGATAATATATGTTGGAGACATCCTTGGAGCTGACCAACAGATTGTTGGGAATAAGATAATATATGCTGGAGACATCCTTGGAGCTGACCAACAGATTGTTGGGAATAAGATATAATATATGCTGGAGACCTCCTCGGAGCTGACCAATAGATTGTTGGGAATAAGATATAATAAATGCTGGAGACCTCCTCAACAGATTGTTGGGAATAAGATATAATAAATGTAAGAGACCTCCTCGGCGCTGACCAACAGATTGTTGGAAATAAGATATAATAAATGTCGGAGACCTCCTCGGCGCTGACCAACAGATTGTTGGGAATAAGATATAATAAATGTTGGAGACCTCCTTGGAGCTGACCAATAGATTGTTGGGAATAAGATAATATAAATGTTGGAGACCTCCTTGTTGAAATAAGAATAGAATATGCATCCAAATAGATATAAAGAATAATTAAAAATAATAAAATGCCTCGTTGATCTGTCGAGGTAGAATTATATAATTCAGAACAAGAATAAGATCTTCCTGAACATAAGAATATGGCCGAGAATGTTGTTAGGCCTGAATATAAATAAGAATTATCCGACCAACTATCCGTTGGGGGTGAAATACAATGAATGTTGTATTTCTCCTTAAAGCTAAATAAGTATCTTGTCGAGGCACAATTGCATAATGCCGAATAAAAATAATATTTTCTAGAACATAAGAATATGGCCGAGAACTTTGCTGGGCCTGCATATAAATAAGAATTACCCCGACCAACTATCCGTTGGGGGTGACATATAATAAATGTTATAGTTCTCCTCGGAGCTAAATATGATAATAAGTATCTCGTCGAGTTCCATGTTGAGATGAATATAGAATATGAATCCCAAGGGATATATAGAATAATTTGTGCTTGAGCCGATATCTGGGCCTGAATATAAATAAGAATTGCCCGACCAACTATCCGTTGGGGGTGAAATATAATAACTGTTGTAGCTTTTCCTCGGAGCTGAATATGATAATAACTATTTCGCCGAGCTCCATGGAGAGATGAATATAGAATATGAATCCGAATGGATATATAGAATAATTCGTGCTTGAGCACAAATCAAAGCAATAATAAAACTATATAGTTCCTTGCTGAGGTGAAATTTCATAATGCTGAGCAATGATAATAGTTTACAGATTGTTTCCGAGCATTCGTCGGCGTTGAGTCTTGTACCTGTAAAAATTAATATCTTTCTCTACCATTTGTGTAGGCTGAATTGATTAGTCGTGAGAATAATTTACTCATCCAATCAATATATGATATGTATATGCTTGAGAAATAAAAATATTAATTTCAAAAAATGAAATAATACATGTTGGCTGATATGTCGAGGCACAATTGCCTGATGTCGAGCAATACTACTTTTCCAGAGGTTTACGAGAGCTTTCATCGGGATTGAATCTCGTCCCTATGAAATTTTAATAAGCTTCCCGAGCACCTGTCGAGACTAGAGAAAATAATTATTATCATGAAAATAATTATTCAGCCAAACAATATGTGATGTGTATCAACATAAACTAATAAAAATTTCAAAATATGAAATAGTATTTTTATGCCAAAGTGCAATGGACAAATTTTTATCAGATATGCATCATAAATAAGACGTAGAGTTTTTTGTAAAGTTATTTAATCTCCAACAACTAATCAGGTATAAGTTGCTGTTTGAAAATTATTTATCACTTGGTTTTAAAAATATTTTTGGGGTGATCACAAGTAAAAAAAGACTTAAGCCCCCTGTTTGTTCCCGAGCTGAACTCGTGTTTAAAGAAATATCTGGGGTGCTTCGCATTTTTTAATACCCCAAGATTCTACTGCTGTCGAGAAACGGCATGGAAGTTGCCGACCAACATTTAAGGATATCTCAAGTTATAGAATATATGGTGCCGGCCAAGAAGCAAATGGTCCCCGAATAGCTGAGCAATTTCGCCGATCAACAGTCACCGACCAAAAAGTGGATGATTGGATAGTTTCCGACCAGTAAATTGAACCCTCCGAACAAGACTGAGATGTCGTCGATCAAGAATTAGATGATTGTCGACCTGCAATTGGTTCTATCGAGCTACAATAAGAGTCTCTGACCAACAATAAGATACCTCGTAGTTGGATAAAATTATTTCAACGTTGCTGATGGATCTTCACATCTTTTCTTCGACAAACAAAAATGGTCTGGTTAAGCTTCCCTTTAATAAAAGATGGCCCAATATGATGCCGACCAATAATATAGATGGCTGACCAGAATATCTCGAATCCTTAGATCAGAAAAATAACATTCGATGTAAAATTTAAGCATTAAGAATGTTAATTAAATGAATAATTATCTAATCCACTATATCGTGTGATTTTGATAAAGAAACCCTGTGGTATTATGAACGAGGGGCCAACATATCAAATTTGTACCCAGAGTCTTGATATGGTCATGATTGTTTTACTGATCCTCTTTTACAAGAGGTGGGTAATGATTTTTTTTTTGTTACATAAAATTATTTTTTATATTGATCCCTTCCTATTCCCCATTTGCATAGATAAAAATATGGTGAGTGATCGAAATTATTACCAAATTTATATAAAAAATTCAATCAATTTGACTTTATTGACATAGATGGAAGATGAGCCAAATATAGTTCATAAAATGAATGCAAAGAGACTCAAACTTGAAGAGAGAGAAAGTAGATCTGGGTCATGATTTCCATGAGAAAACTTTTTATTGTCTTTAACCTTTTCACATTCTCTGATTAAAAATATGATGGGAATTTGAATAGACATCAAAGATCTTACAAAATTTATAATGAAAATTATCAAATCTTACCACCGTCATATATATTGGTATATGTAATCATTTAAAATATTTATTCCATGATATAAAATTGAAACTTGAGAATCAAGCAAAAAGTTATGATTTATGAAATCCACTATTTTTCAGATTTCTAAATAAGAATTAATCTAGCAGTTATGATTTAAAAATCATGATATGCAACATTTTGCAGATAAAAATTGGACAATTAATTTATGTATATAAACATAAAAATCATGATTGAATCAAAAGATGTATGTATAATTGATTATACGTAGAGAAAATAAAAACTTAGCTTTTGATGGAGAACAATGGTTGTAACACGTTCCCACAGACGGCGTCAATCTGTTGATGCAAAAAATTGGACCGAATCCCATTTTTATGATCACAGATAAATAGATGAAAGTAATCCAATTAAGCACATAAGAGACAAAGATTTTTAAAGTGGTTCGGCTATAAGGAAAAGCCTACGTCCACTGTTATTTTATTCCCAGGGGTTTACAATAGCACAATGTGGTGTAGAGAGAAAAAGGATGTGTATCTTGTGTATGGGGTTTCTAGGTTCTCTTGGATCTCCTCCCTTTTGGCTAAGGGGATACATGTATTTATAGTGATGGGAGATAAAGAGATTCATTGTATGTAGACATTTATGTCTACATTCAACGAATCTAATTGTTGAATTGCTTGGTATGCTATGTGTTGTCATCTATTAATACAATATAAATGTACATTAAGGCTCATTAAATGCGCTGTCATCTTCATTAATGCACCTTAAATGCATAGTTATCCTTTGATCATTCCTGGTTGATATGCCGACCAACTCTCCTCGGGTGCCGACTAATTCTCCTCGGGTACTGACCAACTCTCCTCGGGTGCCGACTAACACTCCTCGGGTGCTGACCAACTCTCCTCGGATGCCGACCAACTCTCCTCGGGTGTCGAATATAGTCACGTAGGATGACATGTGTCCTTTTCTGATTGGTCCTCGTAGATGGAGAATTTTTGCGTTAACAATAACATCGGATTAGATTCCATGTACAATGTTCATCATAGAAAATCTCATCAAATAATTTTTTTAAACATATAGATATTTTAAAGAGATTCACCAAGTACAAAATAGGAAAAAGGTAAATAAGGCGTGTGTGTGTTTGTGTAATGGGCAGTATATTTGTACAAATGGGACCTTTTCTCATAATAAAGAAAAGGTCCCATTTGTCTAATTTATGGTTTCACGTCAACAAAATAATCATTATCCCCTCACTCCCATTGTATTCAACATTTTAATAATTGACACTAAATCATTTCAAGTTTCATTCCTTCTTTCGTAATATAATTAGTGATTAAGCACATAGGTAATTGCAAACTACAATCAGGGATGTGCATATCCAAAAGTACGGGCATAAAAAGCATAATAGAAACAATGATTTGTACCATTCTCATTACTTATGACATACATCTCAAATTATCCACTGAAAGTAATTCATCTTCAACATGGATAGGACACAATATTTCTCTATAAAACTACAAATATGAAAGGTAGGAATACCTTCTTCCTTTAAAAGGATTGTGAAAAAATTCGCACAAATCTCATGCACCGAGGCTCATTATAATTCCTATTTCAGTCACCGATAATGAAAATACCTGGAAATATACAAAGCAAGCAAAATTAAAATCTTTATATATGCATTCACCATATCTAGTCATTCACCATATCTAAGCATAATCTTGCACCCCAAACCAAATAAAATGGAGTCCTACGGTGACACAAAATCGTAACACAATGCAACACAATTAGCGTGTTTCATTCTCATACACTCGCATCCGAGCTCCACAAGGCTTCACTCTCAGTGGGGTCCAGACATAAGTGAATGAGGGTGTGACACATCAATTTGTCGGACTTTTGTGTGCATGTAACATTTTTGAATAAAATATTGCTTAAAACAACTTGAATTGTCTGAAGGACAAATTGACAACATTTCTCAAAACCAAGCTAACAGGCCTTCTACTCCAATTATATTGATGAACAACTGCTACGGGAGCAAATTGAAGCAACACAAAACCCTCCTTGGAGATCTTAAATGCCCCAGACTGCAAACAAATAAACCTATTAATTGAAATAACTGTAAGGGTGGATGATATGGCCTTTTCTCCCACTTGTTAGAGTTGTGAAATTTGTTACATTTATTTAGATTGTAGTCTTAAATAAGAATGCAATAAAAAGAACAGACATCTAGAGGGGAGAACACGGGTGGGTGAGGCTTTATAAATTGAATGTCCAACAAATACCTTAGCTGCCAAACTTGTTGTAATACCCCGTAATTTTATGGCTATTAATTATGAGATTAATTAAATGAAATTGCTTTTAATTGTGGGATTGATTAAATTAATTTGGGATAATTAATTGAAAATTAATTCAAATTTAAATAAGTAACGAGACGAGAGTTAGTATTTAAATATGATAATAATGTTGAATATTACTGAGTGATTATGGTAATATGTGATTATTGAATTTATTAAAATTATCGTGAGTTGAAAATACGGCAGTTTCGGTAATTAAGTTGGGACGCGCGTGTCAGTCGTGTCAGGACCCATTTTAATAGATTTAAAAGTATTTTATTTTTATGTCATCCGTATGATCATTTTGAGTACGCCAACGTTTTTGAAAGGGTCGAGATAGTCAGAAAGCACTAGCCGGGGGTTTAGTTTGGGTCCCGGGGTATTTTTAGGCCTAATCGACAACCCGAGAGGGTATTTTAGTCATTCCTATTTTTAGTGAATAGTGACCTACGAAATTTAAGTTTTATTTATCAGCCAACACTTACATTTATTAGGTCCATTATTTGCTAAACACAAGAGAGAGTAACGTGAGAAGAAAGAAAGGGTTTCAGGAGAACTCCAAGGGTTTTCAAGGCAAAACAACCACCACACACCACACACCACCACCATCGCCGGATTTGTGACCTAAAAAAGAGGGAGAACCAACCAATCGTCATTAACGGATCAGAACTTCTAATCAGAGGCAAGTGATTTATCTTGCGAAGATTCAAGGCATATGTTTTACATGATAGTTTAGATTTGATGATTTATCGTAAATAAGTGAAATAATTGTGAAACTGGATTATTAAACATTGAATATGGGTAGGCTCCATGTAGATAAACTTCTGGGCATATACTATTTATGAAACCATGATCCATGCGTAGGGAATTGTGAATTTATGTTGAGTTATATGAAGATCTTGAAGAAAATAAAAGAAATAGGGTTTTTATGAAAATTGGGTGATTTGATCTAAGAAACTGATGATCCATGACGATTTAATGATTCTAATACGTTAAGGATTATGCTAATATGTTAATAGGATGATTAGTATACTTGGTTGGGAGTTTGGTACGTTGTAATGAAGAATTAGAGGTGTAAAAATAGGAAACCTGTAACTGTTTAAGGAAATTATGGGCAAATACTTGCTTGATCGATCGATCGACTCAAGAATGTCGATCGATCGGTTGATTGATCGATCGACCCCTTTTCTTCGATCGATCGACCTCTTTTGATTTTTGGTAATTATTTCCTTTAAGGTTTAATGAAAATCCCAAATTCGATAATGATTCTCAGGGTGATTAATATAATATTGTGGGACTTAGTTAAGGTCAGTAGGGTCTTAGTTAATGCCCGAAAAAATGGTTTACCTTATGGAATTGAATGTCATTACTTACGAGGGTCTACCGAGTGAGGTGCAGTTAGAGATCGTTCGAATTGAAACTATAATGGGAATGAATGATGATGTAAGGTTAAGAATAGTAACGGAGGGACTTTAAGTTACTGAGATAACATTATAAACTAATAGGAGACCTAGTAACCTTTTGGGATAGTTTTAGCTACTCAAATTGGTACGATAAGAAACTTATCAAGCTAGATATATATTACGTATGATATTCGGGATAAACTTACTACGTATGAGACTTGCAAGATGAAATGTGTGAATACCTATATTGATATATGATTACTTGGGTTGTGTGAATGCCTAGTGTATGGATTTCTTACGTGTATGACATACATACCATACTTGCTATCACGGGAGGTTGACTTTCGAAAAAGGACCGTCTGATCTTTGTGTGCCTACAGGGGGGATTTAGAATGGTACCTTAAGGACATAGGACTATGAATGACTTATTTGTGAGTTGATAAGTCAGCTGACCATGGGAGTGTAGGTATGTGCGTGACACATGGGTATGTGAACTATGTTCGCCTCCAATATGTGTGATTTTGTTTATTAAAACGGTTCCTGAGTGATTCGAAACGCGTAGTCCTTATGTACGTGATGTACCGGGATTAGATAGCAGAGTATGCATGCACCGCAGCTTAGCGTTTGGATGCCAAATATTTATATATGTATTAAGAGTGATTTATGTATATGTACTTGTGACTGGTTCACTATTGCTTAGTAGATGTGATTAGCTAAGATAATTGAATGGGCTACGAATACGAGAATTTAAATAAAACTTGTGATAAGTAATTTAATGAATGTGGATGTGAGTTATAAATATAACTTGTTTGTGTAATACGAGTAGACACTTTATATTAGAATGTGATACCAAGGCTTAGTACGGACTAGTTAGATAGTGGCATAACTAGGATGGATTAAGGGTATACGTTAAGCGTGCACATTCGTTGAGAGGTGAGAAACTCATGTGAGAGTACGTAACTAACATGTTTATAATATGGGTTATTTAATTGTAATTTAAGCACTTGCTATATTTTTAAATGGTTTTCACCTCGGGCTCTGACCCGTTTTCCTCCAAATCTATTTTGTTTTGTAAAAATGTTTTAGGTGCCCAGCCACAGGGTCGCCACGCATAGGAGTTCCATTACATTGATGTGTTGTAGCTGTTGTGGAAGTTACAGGATCTCGGTATTAGATGCCTTCACATTCTGTACTTGATTCTACTCATGGTTACTCATCTGTTAGGGCATGTCACCCATTTCCATTTAGAGATAGCATTCTCAGGCTTTCAATTTTATTTCAGATGTTGGTTTATTTATTCAGACTCTTGTATCAAGATTTTATTTTTCTTTGGTATTATTGGAGTGTTTACTCCAGGCTCAGTTTATTTCATTTAGTTGGTTATTCATATGAGATTGTTTATGTGATTGATGGTTGATGATTTAATTACTTGGTTATAGTTAATTTAATTAATAAAATTTGGCATCTCTCTATTTTAAATATTAGGTGGCTAGTAAGTAACTAAATATTTTTGACAATGATGCTAAGACTGAACCAACTTGATATTCTGTATTAGTTTAATAAAGGAGTAGCTACCCGGTATTTAATTATTCGGGGTGTCACAGGTGGTATCAGAGCATCAGGTTCTAGTGTCCTTTAGGATTTGTGTGGCTTATTATGCTTCCAGCATAGCTTTCTTTGATATAGATCCATATATTTAGGATTGTTAATTTATTTGGTGAGATTTCATTCTCCTGCTATAATCCATATAATAATGAATCTTATTTGCATTCAGGTGTGTTCGCCTGTCGAACAATGCAGTATGTCAGGTGAGGGCAGTTGGAAGGACAGCAGGAGGCAAATCTCAGTTGAGGTTATAGGGTATATTCAAGATTAATGACCGTAGTTGAGGTCACCCCTATTATGGCACAAAAGGCTAAGACGGTAAAGACGGCTAAGGAACAACATATGACTTCCAGGTATCACTATAGTAGAAAGTGGGGTCAAATTAGACTCACACACCAAGGTTGGATTGGGAGGGAGTTAGAAGAAACATTAAAGAGAATCGGCAGTGGAAATTTTAGAGATGCGGGAATGGCATGTGTTAGCCAACGAAGGTAAAATATCCAAAGGCTTGGGCATATGTCGGAGTATGGTTAATCGGGGGTGAAAAATTAGGGTAAAATTTTTCTTGGCTCGTAAGAGCAGAGTTACAATGGTGAGAGGCAACCACCACACTTAGAAGTGTAATGTTTTGTCAAGAGAAGGCGCATAGATAGGGTTTAACCATAAGTTCCTTCATCAGATGTTCGGGATAAGATTCGAACGTTGTTCTAAACTCACACAAGAGGGTCAGGCAGAGGTCACTTTGTTAAAAGAAATTTAATTAATTAGCGAACCTTGTACCGGATGAAGTAGGTGCAATGGAAAAGAGTACATTAAAGGGTAAGATTAACTTACAAGAAGAATTACAAGCACTTATGGGGAATCTCTCTTGGACGGTCAATGCTGATGGTAACAATGTCGCGTTTTGTTAATATGGAGGTAAACGCTTCCTTGTGTGGGGAGCTACAAGAATCGAAGAATTTAGTCAGAGAGTAAGACTGGGGGAAACGGTGTTGGTGAAGCACCATAAGGGGGAGACCCATCAAGGGACCCTGTTTAAATGATTCGGATAGCAAAAATTTTACCGAGCGATGGTGACTTCAGTAAGAGTTGTTAAAGTCAGTAGCGTGTTCCTTAGGTCCATCAAAGCTAAGGGAACAACGGAGGTAGCCATCAGAGTCGAGACTACCAAAGTTTGAGAGAAGGACAACCCTAACATGGTTAGTGTGACCGGAGATAAGTGGAGTATGTGTAGAAGTATTTTGTGGGGAGTGACACCCATGCGTTAAAAATTTTTCGAAGCAAGTATAGGTATAAGGGTATTGTGCCTAGCAAGGGCAATAGTTATTGAAATTTTCGATTTGGTACGGATAGGTGTGTTAAGTCCAGGAAACATTTGAGCAGCCAGGGTGATTGGCAAGGTAGAAGTATGATCTATATCCTCAGGTGATGATGCGTGTTGTATGTGACAGGAACGAGTTACTACATTTTTAATATTGTTATATTCGCATGAGAGACAAGTTTAGTGCGTATATCGGCAATGTTATTATTTATGTGAATATTTTCCCTGGTATAGTGGAGTTACCTTTAGTGTTATCCGCGGAGGATGAATGGGTGTATCGATAGTGGTATATAATTTATTGAGATTACTCATTTTAGTGATGTGTTATATGAGTATGATATTATCTTGATTATGATTTTATAGTGATGCTTAGACCGATAGTGGGCGCATGTCGCAAGTCTATCGGGGTTACTACCTCAGGGTAGAATGTTTTATTCTGACAATACCTCATCTGCGAGAGGGCTGGACTCGCGTTTATATGTTTATATATATGTATATATATTATCGAGACTTCTAAAGGTATATTGGTCTCAGATATTTAATCCCGGCATGTGTATGGACTTTATTAATATGATTCGAAGTGTATTTGGTTTACTGTTCAGCGGAAAGATTTAGCTGGTTATTATAATTAATGCTCTGCCCTAGGTAATAGGATGAGCGCATTGTTATATCACCATTTAGAGACGTGGGAGTTAAGACTCATAGCTGTATGTCTAGGGACAGGATGTCGAGAGCCCCGATTACATGTTCACAGTGTTTATGGAATATGATTTCCACCAATGTTAAGTAACATTATCTTTAGGATAAAGTTCCTTGTTTAAGTATAATTGCGGAAAGAGAAGTAACTTTGTTGTCAAGAGACGGGAATATAGGGTACATATCATGGACTAAGGGTCTAACGGATTTCGATGACTGACAATGATAGGTAGTAGTGTATCGGGGGGTTCTTTGTTTGGATTTCACTTTGCGAGACAACCCACGCATGAAACTTAGCGTAAGGTTGGTAGTAGGGAGATGTTTAGCCATTCGTCCATGAGTCCGGTACCTCGGTCGTTATGGAAGTATGTAGTTATAACTGAAAGTTAAAGGGTGAATTATGATATAAGGCCAGTAGAGCCAGTTGTGTGGTGAGGAAGTACCTAAAATTTTGTTTTATTCTGGCAGGTTGAAGGATTGAATGATGTTTAGGAGGATTTAGAATTTCAAATTCGGGGGTGATTAAGAATGCCCAAGTGGTATACCCACGTTGCGAATACATGGGAAATAAAGAGTTTGGAGTATGTATGAAGCGTATATGATGTTTAAACCCGCATGCACGGTTTATAGGGGGTGTAGACACCCTAGTTTGTTGATGTGATAATCGTTGGAAGAAGAGACATAGAGATGGGTGAAATTTATGCTTGTGGGGTTAATATGACAAAATGGAAGTGGTAGAGCGGATTGAGCGTCGTGAGAAGAACGACAATCTGTATATTCATGTGCAATCAGAGTAACACGTCCGAACTTGGTTGAAAGGCAGTGGAAAGCCATTTAAAAGGGGGTATCCCTTGAGAAGGCAAATAATTAACTATTATGGACAAATTGGAGCGGAGTTCTACCCAGTAGAATATTTAGAGTGACTTGCGCGTAAATAGAATGCTGACGTCAATACGGTAAGAAGTGCACATCATGGTGAAAACTTTTGGTATACGCCGAGGGAAGAAGAAGCTTATTAAGTATCACTTAACGGGAAGAATTATAATTGAAAGTCGGTGCTGAGAGGGGTATAGTAAGTAGGAGATCGATTGGAGTAAGAGGATCAACTAGAAAATTTTGTATCAAGACAATGATTCTAGTGATGGAAGAGCCAGGTTGGTAAATTTCTTAGAGGGGTTGCCAACTTAAAGATAAGTAAAAAGTTCCTTCGAATGTGTGGAACAGGTTGTCCAAAAGGAAAGTAATTGTTATATCCTTAGGTGAATTAGATAGTGACGCGCCGATACGTGGTCCTACCTAGTATTATTCTAAACTAGGATGAGATCCCCGAAATTCACCTTCAACATGGGCTATTAGGAAGTAGTGGGGATAATGTTTCATTTTAAGCAAGTTGTAACACCTATAGCCCGAGTAGTAGGCGCAAAGTGATTGACGACTGGTGAAGCTGTATAAAAGTAATTTTGGACTCATTGCGATCATTTATTTTCCACAACGGGAATAGCCAGTAAGTGAAGTATAATATGGTAATAGTGAGAGGATATTATCTAATAGTAGATTTGTGTGAAATCACCCGTACCGATTTATAGTGGACAAGGTGCTTACAAATATTTTGTGTAAATGAACCTTACTATCCTTCCTCTAGATGCTTAGAGGTGAGCGGTTTATCAGAGTGTTAGGATCAGTCATAAGTTAGAGTTCGATGACTATAATGGGATAACCACCAACCTTCTTACGTGGTTTTTCCTTTTGTAAAGGTCACACCGCCAAAAACATAGAATCGAAGAACGGATAAGAGTAGTCAGATGTTCTACGGGTTCTCTAAGGATGGGTGTTCTGTGCATAGATAAACGTGGGAGTTGATACGAATGAGGTGCGAACTCCCAATAATATTAAGAAATGCGACCAATGATGTATAGGCTATTCTTATGCAAATGTTGTTTAGTAACAGCACACGTGAGGTTAATTTATTGAGGTGCGGCCGTATAACTAATTAAGTGTCGAGAGTGTTCAGCAAGCTTGTTGTGAAGCGGGGGCTCTAGTGATTGAGCCTTTCTTTGTATTTTGTTTTGAGTACTGAAGGATACCTAAAATTTTCCTGGTATGCTTTTCTTTACGAATTTCGGGATGAAATTTCGTTATTAGGGGGGAGTATGTAATTCCCCGTAATTTTATGGCTTTTAATTATGAGATTAATTAAATGAAATTGCTTTTAATTGTGGGATTGATTAAATTAATTTGGGATAATTAATTAAAAATTAATTCAGATTTAAATAACTAGCGAGACGAGAGTTAGTATATAAATATGATGATAATATTGAATATTACTGAGTGATTATGGTAATATGTGATTATTGAATTTATTAAAATTATCGTGAGTTGAAAATACGACAGTTTCGGTAATTAAGTTAGGACGCGCGTGTCAGTCGTGCTAAGACCCAATTTAATAGATTTAAAATTATTTTATTTTTATGTCATCCGTATGATCATTTTGAGTACGCCAACGTGTTCGGAAGGGTTGAGATAGTCAGAAAACACTAGTCGGGGGTTTAGTTTGGGTCCCTGGGCATTTTTAGGCCTAACCGGCAACCCGGGAGGGTATTTTAGTCATTCCTATTTTTGGTAAATAGTGACCTACGAAATTTAGGTTTTATTTATCAGCCAACACTTACGTTTATTAGGGCCATTATTTGTTAAACACAAGAGAGAGTAACGTGAGAAGAAAGAAAGGATTTCAGGAGAACTCCAAGGGTTTCCAAGGCAAAACAACCACCACACACCACCACCATCGTCGGATTTGTGACCGAAAAGAGAGGGAGAACCATCCAATACCATCATCAACAGATCAGAACTTCTAATCAGAGGTAAGTGATTTATCTTGCTAAGATTCAAGGCATATGTTTTACATGATAGTTTAGATTTGATGATTTATCGTAAATAAGTGAAATAATTGTGAAACTGGAGAATTAAACATTGAATATGGGTAGGCTTCATGTAGATAAACTTCTGGGCATATACTAGTTATGAAACCATGATCCATGCTTAGGTAATTGTGAATTTATGTTGAGTTATATGAAGACTGAAGGAAATAGAAGAAATAGGGTTTTTATGAAAATTGGGTGATTTGATCCAAGAAACTGATGATCCATGACAATTTAATGATTCTAATACGTTAAGGATTATGCTAATATGTTAATAGGATGATTAGTTTACTTGGTTGGGAGTTTAGGACGTTGTAATGAAGAATTAGAGGTGTAAAATTAGGAAACTCGTAACTGTTTAAGAAAATTCTGGGCAAATACCTGCTTGATCGATCGATCGACTCAAGAATGTCGATCGATCGATTGATCGATCGATCGACCCCTTTTCTTTGATTGATTGACCTCTTCTGATTTTTGGTAATTATTTCCTTTAAGGTTTAATGAAAATCCCAAAGCCTATAATGATTCTTAGGGTGATTAATATAATATTGTGGGACTTAGTTAAGTCAGTAGGGTCTTACTTGATGCCCGAAAAAATGGTTTACCTTATAGAATTGAATGATATTGTGACACCCTGACTAATTAAATACCGGGTAGCTACTCCTTTATTCAAATTAATTCAAAATGTCAAGTTGGTTCAGTTCGTAGCATCACTGTCGAAAACATTTTTATGATTACTAGCCACCTAATATTTAAAAAGTGAGTTGTGAATTTTAATTAAATCCGATTAACATACAATCCATTTAAATTATAAAATATTGATACCACAACCACATCACAGTCGCAAATAAATAACGATGTAATAAACTAAATCTGGAGGAATACACCTCACCACAATCCAAATACTGAAATGAACACATACAAGCCTGAATCATTAATTTAATTACAACCCAAAATATAAAATAAAAACTGAGTAAACAAGATGTCTCTGAAAGGAAAGGGGAGACATGCCCTACAGATGAATGAATCTGCAATAGATTCAAGATATGAAGTGGAGGCGTCTACTATATAGGTCCTGTAACTTCCACAGCAGCTACGACACGTCGCGGGAATAGAACTCCTATGCTTGGTGTCCTTGTGGTTGGGCACCTAAAAAGGTGTTTACAAAAATAGATTTGAAAGCAAACGGGTTAGAGTCCGACTGTGAAAACAGTTTAAAATACAGCCAGTGGTTTAATATAATTAAACAGTGAATATAAAATACATGATAGTGCGTGCACTCACATGAGTTCCTCACCTCTCAACTAATTGTGCACTCATATCGTACCCGTACCCGTTCTAGATATTCTCATATCTAACTAGTCCAATACACAATCTAACATTACTATACGATTCACGATTTATTATCCGGCACCTTAATTTAAACAGAGAGTTTTACTTTTCTTCTTAGTTCCCAATATTAGTAATGCTAATCACGAGCGATTCCCATTTTTAACTCTACTAGAATGTTACTATTTTTCACACTTACATTTATTCATAACAATCTATTTCAATTAGCAGTATATTATTCTCATCATAAATATACAATATTGGCATCCCGAGTCTAAGTTGAGGTGCACACATAATCTGTTATTCAATCTCTGTCCATCACGTACATAAGGACCACGTATTTCGAATCTCTCAGGAATCGTTTTCAATATACAACAATCACATATAATGGAGGCGAACATAGTTCACATCACATGGGTCACGCACATACCTATGCTCCCATGATCAGCAGACTTATTAACTTCTCAATAAGTCCTTCTCTGACCTATGTCCTCGAGGTACCAATATAAATCCCCCCGTAGGCACACAAAGATTAGATGGCCCTGATCGAACGCCGACCTCCCGTGATAGCAAGTATGGTAGGTATATTGTACACAAATAACTACATATACCAAGCATTCGCCCATCTTAGGTATCCCATAATATTAATATAGGTATATTTCTCATCTTCATACCGTCATTTCATGTTACACGTTTACAAGTCCCCGATTTATATACATTAAGGTTATCAACTCTCCTCACGTCGAAGTTTTAGATACTTATATCCTAACCCATAAATATCATCCGGTTTACTACAGAATTCTATGTTTTAATCCTCGACGTACTTCCAATCTCACAACTATATCCACAAATCAACAAGGGAAGGATTACACTCAATTATATAAGTCTTCTGGAAGTTTTAAATAAAATCAGGCCTAAAAAGGCATTCCGTCAACTCGTTAGAAATCTCGTTCGAACGAGGTCGTTCGAACGAGGTCATTCGAAAAAAAGGCTTCGAACGAACTATCAACTCGTTAGAAGTGGTACTGTCATCTCGTTAGAAGTCTCGTTCGAACGAGGTCATTCGAAAGACCTGGGCAGGTCTTCTAACGAGATGGCAGACTTCGCCCAGAAATCTCCAAATTCATTTTTTCTTCATTCTTCTCATCTCTAAATACACCCTAAGACTATCCAAGTTACGTTTTAATGTTTGTAAACTATTTTTAGTCACCCTAGATCATTCCTTTACATACTTTTGGGGTCAAATCTTACAAATTAACATGCCAAAGTCATAAATCCCCAATTCTTGTCCCAAACCCTATGAACTTGAACCCAGAATTCAATTTCATAAAAAGACTCCTTATTAATCCATTTTCAGATCATCAAAAGTTATGTTTTGTATATTGAATTCGTCCATAATCATTCTACATGCAAATTCCTACCGAAAACCCCAAGTTTCACAATAATTCCACTGGGTGTTCTTCATCAAAATTTCCAAGACATAAACAGTTTTCCTACACTACACATGGAAGAGATATTCAAAGCACTTAAAAATATCAAATCACTTGCCTTAGATTCGTTCTCCAGATTGTTGTCGATGATTCAAGGTTGATTTTCTCCTATTTTTTGGTCACAAATCCTTTCCAATTTGAAGGTGGTGAGTGTTTTTGGTTTGGAACCCTATGGTAACTCCTCTCTAACTCTCGTAGCCCACTTCTAATGCTTTTGGCTGGTAATGGCCTTAGTGGCCCTTTTATTAATCTTTAATTTACTTCAAAAATTCGTTGGTTTTAATTCCCTTATTTTAAATTACCAAAATACTCTTCTAGGTTGCCGGTTTGGCCTAAAAATGCCCCGGGACCCAAACTAAACTCCCGGCTAGTGTTTTCTGACTATCTCGACCCTTTCGGACACGTTGGCGCACTCAAAATGACCATTCGGTTGATAAAAATATAATTCTCCTTTTAATCTAATTAAATTCATTCCTGACGCGACTGACACGCGCGTCCCAACTTAATTTTCCAAATTATCGTATTTCAGCCTCGTGACAACTTTAATATTTTCAATACTCATGAAATATTCAATTTTAACATCATAATCAAATACCAATTCACATCTCGCTAGTATTTACATCCGGATTAATTCCCAATTAATTCTCATTTAATTTGATTAATCCCTTAAATAAAAATCAATAATATTACGGGGTATTACAGCTATTACTTACTAGGTTCTACCGAGTGAGGTACGGTTAGAGATCGTTCGAATTGAAAATATAATGGGAATGAATGATGATGTAAGGTTAAGAACAGTAACGGAGGGGCTTTAAGTTACTGAGATAACATTAGAAAGTAATAGGAGACCTAGTAACCTTTTGGGATATGTTTAGGTACTCAAATTGATACGACAAGAAAGTTATCAAGATAAATATATATTACGTAGGATGTTCGGGATAAACTTACTACGTATGAGACTTGCAAGATGGAATGTGTGAATACCTATATTGATATATGATTACTTGGGTTGTGTGAATGCCTAGTGTATGGATTTCTTACGTGTATAACATACCTACCTGTGGGTACCCAAAACTAAGGTCATGGGCCTGGACGAGTAGCCCAATTCTGGCGGCCCAAAGTCCAGGCCCCCTACCTCTTATTTTGATTGTGATCCGGTCTATTCCCACGTTCCCATTAAGGGAGGTTATAGGGAGAGATGGAAGACGTGGGGGAATCCAACACCCCCACTCACCTAAACGTACGTGTATATATTGAACCCTAGGTCCGGGGCAAAATGACAAGTTGTATTCTCTGTAATGACTCCCCAGAGTCTATAGAAATAACACCGACTGCACTACCGTGGACGTAGGCACATCTTTGCTGAACCACGTACATCCATTGTTGTGTGATTGTCATCCTACATTCCATATTCTTGCTTGGTGATTGCTTTTTTCTTATCTATTTGTGTTGCATAATAATTATCACCACAATTGGCGCCGTCTGTGGGAAGCGTTCATCTTTCCCTGAGAAGATCCCACACCAAGAAAGGAGTTTAAAATGTCTGGTCACAGCAGCAATGCCCCCCAGGCAGGGGATATTCAAGAACTACCTGCTCCTCGCAGGATTAGGTCTGAAGTTCGACGTTCAAATCAGAGGGCTCGTTTGGAAAGGCCAACCTCAGAAGAAAGCCTAGGACCAGCGAGGTCCACACAAATATCCAGACTGATTGATGCATACGAGGCAAGGCTCCACGAGCAGAGGGAGTCTTCTCGCAGATACGAGGCTGAGAATGCTCGCTTGAAAAGAAGACTAGAAAGGCTAGAGAAGGAGCTTCATCCTGATGACAGGAGACGTCCATACCGCACTCCTAGCCCTCAGGCGAGTAAGTCTCACAGCCGAGGAAGGAGACCTAGGCGGGGATCTCAAAAGGTTGAAGAAGTCGAATCAGATGACGACCTCCGCGAGCAGCTGCGAAGAGCTCGCCGTTACCAGAGCCCTACTCGCAGCGACGAAAATATACGAAATCTGGTCCGCAGGGAGATAGACCAACATCCTGCCCACCACAGTACCAGATCGACCCCAGAACTCGTTAGACGAGCTCTCAAAACCCAGATGAAATCACCTTTCACGAGGGAAATAGAAGAAGAAGCCCCCAAGAAATTTGCCATTCTAAGGTTCAAGATTTATGACGGTAAGACTGATCCCATTGATCACGTCAGGAAGTACCGACAGGCCATGACCCTCTGGAACCACCGGGACGCGCTAATGTGCTGAATTTTTCCCTCGAGCTTGGATGACGTTGCGCAAAAATAGTTTGAAAGGCTCCCCCACCGATCCATCAGAAGTTTCAAATCTCTGGCCGAACTCTTTACGGCCCGCTTCATTACTAGTAGCTCCCATCCCAAAATGATGGATGCTTTACTAATAATGAAGAAAACGCCTCAAAAACACTCCGGGACTACGTAAAAAGGTACTGGGAGTTATTTAATGAGATCGAGGATTGCTCGGAGGGGGTGGCAGTGGCCTCTTTCAAAATTGGGTTACCCAGTTCTTCCCTTCTCTACCAGTCCCTGACGAAGAAGGAGGCTATGACTATTGACGACCTGATGGCTTGCATCGAGAAGTACTCTAAGGTGGAAGATGTCACCCGCCTCATTACAGGAGAAAATGGTAGAGCTAAACTCACTACCAAGGGTAGTGACAAAGCTGAGAACCAGAAGAAAGGAGGAAAGAACAGGGACAAAAATGGCTCCAAGAACGGAGGGAAAAATGATACGTCAAAAGCATTCCCAGCGGTCAACATCATCTTCAAAGAACCAATTTATAAAATTCTCGCGAAGATCAAAGATGAGCCATTCATCAAGTGTCCCAGGAAGATGGGAGGAGATCCCTCGAAGAGGAACAATGCGCTAAGATGCGCTTTTCACAAAGAGGGAGGACATAAGACTGAGCATTGCAAAGCTCTTAAGTCTCACCTCGAGGAACTATCCCAGTCTGGGGATTTGAACGAGTTTGTGGAGAAAAGGGCAGAGAAAGTGGCTGCCAATAGAGAAGCGAGACCTGACAACGTGCTCGAAGATGACGCTGAATATGAGTTCGCGGTAATTCACGGGGCATCTGATGCCAAGCAGATCCAAGGAAATTCAACTCGAATGGAAATGAAGAAACTTACAGCGATAATGCAGGCTTTTCAGATCGATCCAGCAAAGTCACAGTCAGGAAAGCGTCGACGAGCTGATGACGTCGACTTTAACAAACATATTGTTTTCACAGATGAAGATCTGGTGGGAGTGAGAACCCCACATCATGACGCTCTGATCATTACCCTCAGGATAGCTAACTTTGACATCGACAAGTTGCTCATCGACCAAGGAAGCTCGTCCGAGGTAATGTATCTCTACTTATTCAGAAAATTGAAGTTAAGCGTCGCCAACCTAAAAGAAGCTACTGTCCCTTTAGTTGGCTTTGCTGGAAAAATAACTATTCCCTTGGGAAAGATTGTATTATCGGTGCGCGCTGGAAACGTCTCCAAGATGATCGAGTTTTTGGTAGTTGACATCGACTCGCCATACCAGGCCATCCTCAACAGGGGATGGCTTCATGCGATGAAGGCAGTCTCCTAGACCTACCATTAGAAACTCAAATATGTAATCGAGCGAGGAGTAATGGAGATCCACGGTGACCAAGCAATGGCAAGAAGGTGCTTCATAGCAACCATCCGACCAAGGCTAGAAAGGAAGGCCGATCAGCCCAGCGATAAAGCAGAAGAAGGCCTGACACCTTCTAAATAGAAATTAAAGTACAAAAGACTTGGAGTGGAGGAAACTAGGCTCCTCCCCTCCGAGCGGGTCGTCAAGGACCTGGTAGAAGTTGCGGCTGGAGATGGCAACAGTAGTAGAGTCTTCTTAATTGGAGCATCTCTCACCGATCAGGAACAAAAGGACTTGATAACTCTACTGAGACGCAACATAGATGTTTTCACATGGGAGCCATACGAGCTACCTGGAATCGATCCTAATTTGGTCTGCCATCAGCTGCACGTCTATCCTACCTTCAAACCCATTACGCAGAAGGCACGACGAACTACACTCGAGAAGGCTAAAGCGGTAGAGAAGGAGATCGAAAAATTACTGGATGCAGGATCCATACGGGAAGTACAATTCCCCAAGTGGTTATCCAACCCAGTAGTAGTTCCAAAAAGCAACAAGAAGTGAAGAGTCTGCATCAACTTCACTGACCTCAACAAAGCGTGCCCTAAAGATAGTTTCCCCCTCCCAAAAATAAACCAACTAGTGGACGCCACTGCAGCTCATGAACGAATGAGTTTTCTGGACGCATACTCAGTGTATCATCAGATCCCCTTGTATGCCCCTGACCAGGACAAAACAGTGTTCATCACGACAGTTGGATTATACTGCTATAAGGTAATGCCCTTTGGGCTAAAAAATGCAGGGGCAACCTATCAGCGGCTGGTCACCAAGATGTTCAAGGACCAGATGGGAAGCACCATGGAGGTCTACATCGCTGACATGCTCGTTAAAAGTAAGAGGAAAGAAAATCACCTCTCAGACCTGTCAAACACCTTTGAAATCCTCAGGAAGTACCGAATGAAACTTAATGCAAGCAAGTGTTCTTTCGGTGTCCAGTCAGGAAAATCTCTTGGGTACTTGATCAGTAAGAGAGGCATAGAGGCTAACCTAGACCAAATTGATGCAATTAATAGGGTACAACCACCTCGAGCAATCCGGGACATACAGAATCTCTAAATCGCTTCATCTCTAAATCCTCCGAGAAATGCAAGCCTTTCTTCCAGCTTCTGAAGGGGAATAAAACGGTAGAATGGAGCCCAAATTGCTTGGAAGCACTGGTCGAGCTCAAAGCATACTTAAGCTCTCCACCACTGCTCGTCATACCACGGCAAATAGATTCTTTGTACCTGTACCTCTCCATTTCCAACCACACTGTCAGCTTTGCGTTAATATGCGAGGTTGCAGGAATCTAGCACCCTATTTATTACGCGAGCAAGACCCTACTCGACGCCGAGCAAAGGTACCTACCACTGGAGAAGCTCGCCTACGCACTAGTAGTGGCCTCGAGGAAGCTGAAGCACTATTTCGAAGCCCACACAATCATCGTCCTTACATCGCACCCCCTTAAGGTATTCCTGAGGAAAGCAGATTTGTCGGGAAGGCTGTCTAAATGGTCAGTTGAGCTCGGGCGATTTGACATCCAATTTCAACTAAGGACCGCCATTAAGGGACAGATCCTTGTTGATTTCATAGCCGAATTCATGGGCGAGGTACCTTCCAACCAACCTCAACTACCAAGGCCAAAGGAGGACCAAGCGACAGTGGGAACCTAGAAACTGTTTATTGATGGAGCCTCCAATTCAAAGGGGGCAGGAGTAGGCATTGTCCTCGTTACCCCAGAAAATACAATCCTTGAACAAGGAATCAGGCTTGGATTTGCAGCCTCCAACAACGAAGCAGAATATGAAGCCATAATAGCCGGCCTCCAGAAGGCACACACTTTGGGAGCAAAGCATTTACAGGTGTTCGGCGATTCCCAATTAGTCTCCAATCAGATAAATGGAGATTATAATGCAAAATATGAAAGAATGGCAGATTACCTCGCCTTAGTTAAAAAATTAATGGCGAGCTTCAAAAAGATCAATGTCCAGCAGGTTCCCAGAGGGCAAAACAACCATGTTGATGCCCTATCAGCCCTGAGTTCGGCAGTCGAATCCAACCTAAAAAGAACCATCCCCATCGATTTCCTCACTCACCCGAGCATCCACGAGAGCAGGCTACCAGGCGGGAAACAGGTACTCCAGGTGGGATCAGCTCCCAGCTGGATGGACCCCTTAAGGGACTATTTGAAGGATGGCACGCTCCCGAATGACAAGAAGACTGCCCACCAGATAAGAGTCAAAGCTGCTCGCTTTCACTTATCCCCAGAGGGCAACCTGTATAAGAGATCCCTCTCCGGTCCCTACCTTCAATGCGTTCACCCAGGGAATGTCGAGCAAGTGCTACATGAGCTTCACGAAGGAGTCTGTGGAAGCCATATGAGAGGAAGGTCTCTAGATTTTTTAGCAATGAAGGAGGGCTATTGGTGGCCATACATGCAAAGGGACTCTGCGATGTATGTCCGCAAGTGCCTTAAATGCCAACTTCACGCTCCTATGGTCCACCAGCCTGCTAGCGACCTAAAATCACTATCCAGCCCATGGCCATTCGCCCAATGGGGAATGGACATCGTGGGACCACTGCCTACCGCCACCGACAATTGAAAATATATGTTGATTGCGACTGACTATTTCACCAAATTGATCGAGGCGGAACCCCTGGCGAACATTCGAGATGCTGATATGATAAGGTTCATATGGAGGAATATAATCACTCGCTTTGGCATCCCCAGAACCATCATCACCGATAATGGAACACAGTTCGAAAGCGGCTCCTTTCAGAACTTTTGTAACGAACATGGTATCAGACACCACTTCAATTCGGTGTCCTACCCTCAGAGCAATGGCCAAGCTGAGGCTTCCAACAAAACTGTGATCGATGGATTAAAGAAGCGATTGGAGCGAGCCAAAGGTGCATGGGTAAATGAAATACCCCATATCCTATGGGCGTACCGAACCACTCCTCGGCGAGCAACAGGAGAAACCCCATTTTTGCTGACATATGGCATAGAAGCAGTCATCCCACTAGAAGCAGGTTTTTCAACAATGAGGTCCAACCTTATCGACCAGGGCCATAATGATGTAGCATTACTCACTGAGCTCGACCTATCCGACGAGCACCGAGAGCTAGACCTAGTAAAACTAGGGAGCTATCAGCAACAGCTCGCGAGGCTTTACAACAAAAGGGTTAACCCAAGGGCATTCCGAGTTGGGGACTATGTTCTAAGGAAAGTCCTGGGCAGCGCAGTAAAACCATCAGACGGCAAGCTAGGCACAAACTGGGAAGGACCCTTTAAGATAACCAGAGACGATCTGTAGGGCGCCTATCACTTAGAAACGATGGAAGGCAGAGAAATACCACAAGCATAGAACGCGGCCAATCTCAAGAGATTCTATTTTTAGATCTTTTCTTTTGGTTATTCTTTTGTTATGTAACTAGAAGTTCATTTTCCTTGTCATTAATGAAAGTTATTTAAACAATTTCATTCTAATAAGTAACGGCTATATGGGCTTTATCGCAGATCTTTTCCAAATAACACGCACATTGATCACCACGCTTTAGCAGGGAAGTGTCCCTCCTCAGGTCATCGTTATGGAACACGAAGGACCTCTTAGCATTGCCGCTGGAAATATATGAAGCCCTACAGGGGATCCTTAGGCAATATGTCCAAATTTTATACTGGTCATCAAACCTTCTTTGGTTGAATAAAATCCTGATCGGATAGAGCATCCAACACCAGGTGTGTCATCGCCAATTGCCACACTTAGGCCTAAGGCAGTGTGACGACACGACCTAAAGGGTAAAGTGATGCACAATGGTATCTCGATACTATACTGTACTGGGAGGACACTTGCATGACAACATAAATTTAGAAGATCATAAAGCAGCAAGAATATGAAGAATATGATACACTTGTTTAGTCGACAAATTTGCCCAAAATACAAACTTTTCATTAATTCATCATACTTACAACAATGGTGATACGTGTTTAGTCGGTGAACTTACCCAAAGCATTTACACTATCAAAAATACAAAAAGCAACAACTGGCAAAATCTCAATAGGGGTGAGGCCTCTGAGCGAGATAGTCAGCCACTCGAGCTCTTCGTTCGTCATCGGGAGCAGGAGCTAATTCTTCCTCAACCTCATTCGCATTCGACTCCAATAATTGCCGAAGGATGGCATCGATGGGTATCCATCGATCATCCCTCCGGAAGGGGTTAGGCATCAGGGTAGAGGGAGAAATCTCATGGCGATACCAGAGCATCGAGTTCCTCGGGACTTGCAGCTCCTTCAAGGCACTCAGTCACCCCCTGATAAAAGAAAGCTCTTCGAACTCTGACAATCTTGTTGGAGCATCTGACCAACCCTAGTCGTAGCCATCATCCCACACTTGCCGAGGAACTTTCTTGAACAAGTGCCGCAACCGAGTGACACCCCTCTGGATCCCAACAGCGATCACATATGCTCGATGGACGTCACCACGAAGCTCTTCCATCTCCCTCTCTCGAAGCTCTTCCATTTCCCTATCTCAGCTTCTGGTGCTCCTGCCATCTCGCGTCAATGAAAAACCTCTCAGCACACGATGAATACCGCTCGAGCCAACCCTAGCTCGCATTGATGAAGAGCCTCGCAACACTAAAGGGGCGGTGCTTGGCACGTGTTCCCTAAGTCGAGAGACCTCCTGCCTTAAAGCTTTATTTTCTTGCTGAAGCATCTCACCAACCTGGTTGATCTCGAAAGCATCGAGAAGCTTTGCTCTCAATGCATTCACTTATTCTTGCACTGAAGCACCAACCTCTTCCATCTCCTGGAGCATGTCCTTCAACTTGGCCACAAGTTCAGATTGCTCCTTATACTTCTGATTCCTAGACCTAAGGGATTTGCAAAGCTTAACGAAGGCCTGGCAAACCTCAGGACTCGCATTAGAACCAAGGGTCCTGCCCAATTGAGATGTGACAGGAATATATTTTTCTACATCAACCAATTACAAGACATAAGGAAGCATCGAAAAGATAGACAGAATCAGTGCACTGGGAAAAAGAAGCCTTTTCATTAATAAAGGTTGAAATTACATCGAACAGCAAAAAGAAAGCTTACAGACATAAAAAGAAAAAATACAAAGGAATCATAGAAGATAGCTAGTTAGCAACGTCAGGTTGCCCAGAGGTCGATGGTTGTTTCCCTTTGTCGGCATCAGCAAGGGCACCGCCCTCGACAGGGGTAATCTCTATCGACACAACGAGGGAAACATCAGCAGGGGTCATCTGAGGAACGGGGTCAGCACCTTCAACAGCAGGGGAAGGGACTTCATCCACGGTTGGCTTCAGACCCGGGTCATGCTCGTCAAATAGAGGGGAGTCGATATCGACACCGGCAGCCAATAGGGCCTTGTTCCATCCCTTCTTGAAGTTCAGATGACTAATATAGCCTATCTGAACTTCAACAACCTCATATGTCGCAGCCCAACCAGAATTGTACGAGTCTTCCTTAGCAGTGACAGCCTCAGACTCCTTCTTCTTTAGCTTCTTATAAAGCACCCTGTTCTCTTCCACAACGGCCAACTTGCTCGAGAAAACCAAGTCGTAGGCTTGTTGCAGCTCCTTCAGATCTTTAACTGCTGCGTCCCTCTCTCGGTTAGCTATAGTAAGAGTCAGGTCGGATGAAATCCAAAAGCATCAACGACTTTAAAACTAGCCTCGAGCTCTTTACCCTTCAGCGTCAGGGAGGCGTTCTCTTCTCCAGCTCGCCATTTTTCTTCACCAGCTCATCGCGTGAACGATATAGCACGACGAAGTCAGTCACAAACTATAAGAAGAAGAAAACGTTAAAAGAAGGAAATGATGGAATACGTAAAAATATGGGATAAAAGGAAAAATCTTACCAAAGCTAGCCTCTGACTAGCCTGAAGGGCCAATTGCTCGGACCCTACCGCCTTTTGACGATCAGCTGGGAGAACATCTCTCTCGAGCAGAGCGGGGGCCAACTGAGGGGAAATTGTAACAGAAGCCCCCACGGGCAGCGCGGACACCGGGACTAAGGCCTGCCCAGCCTTCGTCCTCGCTTCCACCCTCCTCTTCTCCTCCTCTACCCTCCTCTTCTCCTCCATCTTCTTCTTCTCTTCTTCCTTCTTTCTCTCCCTCTTCCTTACCTGCTCTTCTTCCTTCCTCTTTTTATCCTGCTCCTGAGCAGAGGACCGAGAACCAGTAGCCACAGCCCCAGAGCTAATTTTTTCTTCTTCGACCTCTGTGCGAGAAGCATGTGGTCTTTATCATCATCATCCCGTACTAAGTTCTTCCTTAGAGGAGCCATTTCCTTGCTCAAACTGCTAAATGTGCTTGATGACTCTCGAGCTTCAGAAACCTCCCCACGATCAGATGAACTGCTACTACTGGAGCTCTCTCCCACCAAATTGCTTACAGCACCTACGATTTCACTTTCAGAGCTGCTCTCCTCCTCGTCCAAATGGATAGGATCCGCAGCAGTCTCTTCGGAGAAATTAAACTCTGGGATATTATCCACAGGCCTTGCTATGAAACTGGAGCCAACGTTTTTGTGCTCGAGCAGAAAAGCAGCAGACCTGGGATGCTCGCCATCACCCAAAGGCTCCCTGATGTTCCAAGACTTAAACAGTTTAGAGAGACGGACCTCGCTAAGAGAAGGCTCCAAGCTCTTTGACCTCGCTGTAGCCTTCTCTCATACCTCAACCCTTCCAATTGGGAACAGAGAACCTCTCGGACCTCAACCCTTCCAATTGGGGAGAAAACTGCCAGTTTCTAATGAGAAAACCTTATTGCTAGTAGTCCTTATGGGAATCAGGTAGATTTACTACCAATACCCTGTCAGGGATCCTAACTTTGAGATAGAGCATACCAGAGCTAGTTCGAGAAAAGGAATAGCAAAAACAGACCTCGGCAAGCCCTAACCTAGTACCATACAACTGATTTATTCTATGTATGCCATTAACTATTTTCCATACGTTGGGCGAGCATTGTACAGGAACAATATTAAAATAGCCAAAAAAATGCAAGAACAAATCGTTGGGAGAAAAAGTGAGCCCCCCCTAGGAAAGCAACAAAACATGGATCCATTGGGCGTCATCTATCTCTCTAACGTTTCTAGGAGGGGAAGCGCAACACTCAATACCTACCCACTCGGGGATGTTTTAAAACTTCCTAAACTCAGAGACCGACCTATTCCCAATCTTCTCCATTGGAAAACCTTAGAAAGCTACAAACTCAAAGAGAAAGTGCAAAGAAAAGGTACAGGAAACTTACAAAATAGAAGATCGATTCGAACTATGAAGGAGCACGGGTCCAAACAACAAGAAAGCAATGATAATGGAGATTGAGAGAAGAAGGTATGAAGTGCTAGAGCTCACAGGGGATGGAAGAGTGCTGGAAAGATTGAAACGTCGGTAGAATAGTGGCTATTTCAGAAAACCTTTAAATTTTTCTAATCCTAGTGCACCAAATACAAAGCGGATGCCGCCAAAATTAGCTTCACAACCTTCGAAGAGTTGCACGATGTACAGAAATCCATTATGACTAATCATTTAAATTTATTGAGCCCAAAACATGGCCCAAAAAACTTAGGGGCAATTGTGGGTACCCAAAACTAAGGTCATGGGCCTGGACGAGTAACCCAATTCTGGCGGCCCAAAGTCCAGGCCCCCCACCTCTTATTTTGATTGTGACCGGGTCTCTTCCCACGTTCCCATTAAGGGAGGTTATAGGGAGAGATGGAAGACGTGGGGGAATCCAACACCCCCACTCACCTAAACGTACGTGTATATATTGAACCCTAGGTCCGGGGCAAAAGGACAAGTTATATTCTCTGTAATGACTCCCCGGAGTATATAGAAATAACACCGACTGCACCACCGTGGATGTAAGCACATCTTTGCTGAACCACGTACATCCATTGTTATGTGATTATCATCTTACATTCCATATTCTTGCTTGGTGATTGCTTTTTTCTTATCTATTTGTGTTGCATAATAATTGTCACCACACTACCATACTTGCTATAACGGGAGGTTGACTTTCAAAAAAGGACCATACGATCTTTGTGTGCCTAGGGAGGATTTATATTGGTACCTTAAGGACATAGGACTGTGAATGACCTATTTGTGAGTTGATAAGTCAGTTGACCATGGGAGCGTAGGTATGTGCGTGACACATGGGCATGTGAACTATGTTCGCCTCCAATATGTGTGATTTTATTTATTAAAACGGTTCCTGAGTGATTCGGAACGCGTAGTCCTTATGTACATGATGTACCGGGATTCGATAGCAGAGTATGCTATGAATAACTAAGATAATTGAATGGGCTACGAATATGAGAATTTAAATAACACTTGTCATAAGTAATTTAATGAATGTGGATGTGAGTTATAAAAATAACATGTTTGTGTAATACGAGTAGACTCCTTATATTAGAAGGTGATAGTAGGGGTTAGTACGGACTAGTTAGATAGTGGTATAACTAGGATGGGTTAAGGGTATACGTTATGCGTGCATATTAGTTGAGAGGTGAGAAACTCATGTGAGAGTACGTAACTAACATGTTTATAATATGTGTTGTTTAATTGTAATTTAAGCACTTGCAACATTTTTAAATTGTTTTCACCTCGGGCTCTGATCCATTTTCTGCCAAATCTATTTTGTTTTGTAAAAGCATTTTAGGTGCCCATCCATAGGGTCGCCAAGTATAAGAGTTCCATTACGTTAACGTGTTGTAGCTGCTGTGAAAGTTACAGGATCACGGTATTAGACGCCTTCACATTCTGTACTTAATTCTACTTAGGGTTACTCCTCTGTTAAGGCATGTCACCCATTTCCATTTAGAGATAGCATTCTCAGGCTTTCAGTTTTATTTCAGATGTTGGTTTATTTATTCAGACTCTTGTATCAGGATTTTATTTTTCTCTGGTATTATTATTGGAGTGTTTACTCCAGACTCAGTTTATTGCATTTCGTTGGTTATTCATATGAGATTGTTTATGCGATTGATGGTTGATGATTTAATTACTTGGTTATCGTTAATTTAATTAATAAAATTTAGCATCTCTTTATTTTAAATATTAGGTGGCTAGTAAGTAACTAAATTTTTTCAACAGTGATGCTAAGACTGGACCAACTTGATATTCTGTATTTGTTTAATAAAGGAGTAGCTACCCAGTATTTAATTAGTCGGGGTGTCACATCTGTGGCACTGGAAGTAGCTACATTATCTACATATACAATAACAACAACATCAATAACCCATTAATGAAAATGTAAATAATAAATATGAAATGAGATACTAGTTTCTTTCTTTATTTACCAGGTCTTGGAGGTGAAGAAGGGTCAATAGGGGTGAGACTCTTGAATTTTGCGGGAGAGTTTTCTGGTTTAAGAGAGAGACATTTTTTTTGTGAATGTCCTTCAGATCCTCATCATCACTACAATTAGAATAAACAACACAACCATTTCAACAATCAAATAAACAAACGAGTATATAGATTGAGTTAGGGTTTTGTGTTTTACTCATAATGCCGAAATCTTGACCAACGACTTTAGATATTTGATGGAGAAAACATTTATGAGCCACGATTCTTAGCTTCTATTTTGCAAGGCACGATTTCACGCTCCTATTGAAGAGAGGAGAGAACGTTTGGGGGTTTTCATCTGGAGGGAAGTCTCCCGCTCTTATTTTGTGAGTTTACTATTAAAATTGATTTTCACTTCATTATTTGACACAATAAAATCTCATTACTAACAAATATTTTAATTTAGTAATGGTAAATTACTATTATTAATTGTAACAATATAATAGTGTTAGTAATCAATAAATTTGTGTGTTACTAAAAGTGCGTTTTGGTGTAGTGCCCATTCTTATCCTTTCAAAATGGGCCAAGGGATGCACAGTGTACTTCGATGCTTCAGGTTCGGGACTTGGGGATGTATTGATGTAAGACAGTCGAGTAGTAGCCTATGCATCTCGCCAGTTGAAGGTGCATAAGAAGAATTACCCCACCCAGAACCTGGAGTTAGCCACCATGGTGTTTGCACCAAAGAGTTTGAGGTATTACTTATACGGGGAATGGTTTGAGGTGTTTTCTGATCACAAGAGCCTTCGGTATATATTTACACAGCGGGATATAACCCTCTGATAGAGAAGGTGGATGGAGTTAATGTAAGATTATGACTTCTCACTGGAGTACCACCCGAGAAAGGCTAATGTGTTAGTCGGCGCTCTCAGTCACAAATCCAGCCTCACGCTCCCAGTAATGAAATGCCACCGAGTAAAAATGTTCGGAGAACTACAGAGGTTAGACCTAGACATGTAACAGGGCCATGATAGAGCATATCTTGGTGTGGTGGCTCCCCCCCCCCCCCCCCATCCAAAAGAGAGTACTAGAGACATAGTCGCCTAATCCTGAGTTCACCTAGTATCATGACCACATTTAGAATGGAGAATTGTTCGACACCCTCATCGTAAACAAGGACGACAGGAGGTTGATTGCCCGATTATTGAGGAGCTAAAGGACGAGGTGATGGAAGAAGACCATTACTCGCGTTTTAATATATATCCTAGCACCACCAAGATGTGTAAGGACCTATGCTGGGATTTATGATGGTCCTACATGAAGAGAGATGTGGCAACGTATATGGTCAAGTGCTACACATGCCAATGAGTAAAGCCTGAACACAAGAAACTTATAGGGTTGCTACAACCATTACCCGTAGCTGAGTGGAAGTGGGAACACATAACGATGGATTACGTCACAACCTTACCACAATCGAAGCGTGGACATAATGCAGTATGGGTTATAGTAGATCGGCTCACCAATTCTTCCCACTTTTTGCCAATCAAGATCACAAACAGTGTGACTAAATTGGCAAGACTGTATGTTCAGGAGATAGTCAGGTTGCACAGTGTTTCGCTAGCAATCGTATCAAGCAGGGATGCCCGGTTTATTTCCCAATTCTAGAAGAAGTTTCAACAGGAGTTGGGTATGGAATTAAACATGAGTATGTCGTTCCACCCTGAGATCGATGGGCAGTCGGAATAGATAATACAAATCCCGAAGGACATGGTGAGAGCTTACACACTTAACTTCCAGAGCAGTTGGGTAGAAAACTTACATCTGGTAGAGTTTGCCTACAATAACAGCTATCAGAAAAGTATAGAGATGGCCCCCTTTGAGTCACTCTATGAGAGGTCATACCGTTCGCCAGTTTGTTGGGAGGAAGTTGGAGAGAAACACCCCACCAATTCATATTTGATCCAGGAAATGATGGATAAGGTACGGATAATTCGCCAGAGAATAATGGCAGAACATAGTCGATAAAAGAATTATATCAACAACCGTCGAACACACTTAGAATTCTGTGTGGGTGATCACATGATGTTGAAAGTGAGATCCATAACCGAGAGTAAAGGGTTCAATCATAAAGGGAAGCTATCCCCATGATATATCGGCCCCTTTAAGATCCTCGAGCGGATTAGAGATGTGTCGTACTGCCTAGCATTACCCCCACAGTTATCTCAGGTACACAATTTGTTCCATATATCCATACTGAAGAAGTATCTCCATGATCCCCGCCATGTTATCTATTAGAATAAAATGATCCCCACCGATATCCATCTTAGATCGTGAAGAGAGGATCCTCCGTAATAAATTGATCCCTTTAGTGAAGGTCATTTAAGAATTTCAAGGTATTGAGTGTGCTACTTAGGAGCGTGAGTTAGAGATGCGAAAGAAACATGTGAAACTCTTCCCTTAATCACTTGTTGTGATTTCGGGGATGAAATCCCCTAAGGAGGGGAGACTGTAATACCCCGACCCAATGTTATATCTCTTTCCGTGTAATTTGTAATCATAAGAATTTATATAAAAAGTATCATTGTTTAAAGAGATTTTATCCTTTCATTCGGTTTGGTTTGGTGACTCTCATATGAATTAAGGATATTGTTGGGCTAATGTGTAAAACTTATTGCTTCGAGCGAGGTTAGGATAGTTCAAACGAGATTCCTGCCTCATGTGAATGAGAAATTTAATCGTAATAAACGAGCTTCAAGCAACAAATTGAAAAGATTACAGTAACACGTCGTCGGAAGGTCGTGAGAAGTAGACATCAAATGAGAGATTGTCGTCATTCGAATGAGGTTGATCTCATTGAGCGACCCTGAAGAATTCAGAATCTGGTAGATGTGATGTCACCATTTAAGCCTTAGATGTGGAAAACGTGTTAGCTTCTTGGAGCTTGATGAATCTGATGGGTTTTATGGGGTTGTGTTGGTTATAAAAGATGGGTGTGGGATTGTGAAATCCCACCACCATTATCATATTCTTCATCTCTCTCAAGAGCTCAAAACACTCATATCCCTCACCAAAAACATTTTACTCCATTTTTGTGTAGTGAAAACCACTCTCACACCATAAAATACCCATTTCTACACATTTTCACTACTTTCCAAGATCTCTTTTTGAAGAATGAGTTAGTGGAGCACCCTTGTGGATAAACTTTGGTGGAGTTTTGAAGAAGCTAAGGTATTGTGAAGCTAAAGTCTTGGAGCTTAGTAATATAGGAGCTTTCAAGTCTCCCATAAGTAGTTCTACTCTTCAAAAACAAAGGTGGGGTTTCTTACTAAACTTTCAAGATTCTTCTAGCTATGAAATTGGTGCAGGAAGTGTTGGATGGATTTTTATGCAAAAATATGTAGTTTTATCCATAAAATGTTTTGTCTTGCAAAAATGAAACTTTCTTCAAAACAAACCCTAAATGGGTCTTATATATATATATATAGAAAATGGCATTTTATTCCTTGATAATTTGAGGAAAGCGTGTGAAATTGTAAAGCTACGAGTTATGTAGAATAAATGCATGGTTGAGGTATTTATAGGTTGAAAATCCTCTTATAAACATATAGGAGTATGTAGTATGATAACATGTGATAATGTAGACTTAATCACTCATATTAAGATAGGTTTTATCTCCAAACTAACAAGTAAAGAATGACAGCCCCAAACTTGTTAGGACTTGATATGATGGAAATGAAATAAATGTTGAAATTTACATGAAATTACAAAATCAGACTATAAACTTTGATGAAAATGGTCTTAAGAATGTTGAACATTATTTTATGTGATAAAACATAAAATGGAAGGATATGGTTTTGAATATGAAATGATAAACTTAGTATTGTGAGAATATTTAACCTTTCTGTCACTAAAGAGTAGAAGAAAATGAATGTTTTTCACAAAATATAACAAAGAAGGCTAAAAAGGGGGATTTTGGTCAACTTGAAGGTCCTAAGGGTTAGGTATCCTCCCGATACCTCATCGGTCTAATTTTGGGTGAAAATGGATAAAAGATCATTTTTGGCACGATTGTTAAAGTTATGATGGTTTAAAACCATGGATGATGAAAATGGTGAAAAGAAAAATTGAATAATGTGAACATTGGATAAATATTAAACACATAATGTTAGAGTTGGATGACACTAGAAAAATTTAGGAGGGCCCGGAGCTCTGGGGTGAAAGTCCCCAAACCACTGGCCATAGCATATAGTGGCATTGCTGGTGGTGAGGAGCCCGTTTAAGCAAGCGATATTTGGAAGATTTCAAGAAATAATAAAGAAAGGAAAACTAAGCGGTTATACTGATGATTTAAGTAAACATCCCACTCAAAGTAATACATGAGACTAAAGGATAAAAGATGAATAATTAGTCTATAGACCCGGTAAATAGTGGTAAAAGTGGGATAAGTGTGAGTATGAGCTCATCATTCGGGTGCATTGCATGTAGTTGCGTTATGAGTAATTAAATTGCCTACATTTTTCATAATTGATTAAAATACTCGTTATATGCTTAGTAATTCATAGAAATGTATTGCTTAGTATTAATCCCATGTTGATCGTTCGCTCACACTTACTATTCTGTATATTAAAAACCCTACCCCCACCCCAGGTACTGTGAGTAGGAATGTCAAACGTAAAGCCCCAAGGGGCGACCAACGTCGTTAGAATGATTTGTACTAATTTTCAAACAATAGACTTTTGGTATTTGCACTTTGGACATTTGGACTTTATTTGGGCCTTGGCCATAATTTGTACTTATAGAGGGTGGTGTGACTTATTTTCAGTTTAATTATCATATTGTATAATCTTGATTTTTCATAAATATATCCTGGTAAATAGTTAATCCCATTGTGGCCACCTTTTTCTTAAAATATAAACAGGAATTACAAGCACCAAACTTACGAGTCAAATTTAAAAGTTTTTCTTAGATAAAATGGCTAAATCTTTCCCTCCCCCTTGTTATCCTTGGCTCGGTGTGGGTTTACTAAAAGGTGACCCAAAATCGAGTCCAAGCATTACAGTTTCGTGACCTTTATTTATGACATTGTGACATATTACTTCGCGATCATATTTTAGGTATCTTTGACCTAGTCATGCCAAAGGCGCGTCTCCCCTCTTGCCTAATTCCATAATGGCGGATTCTCGAACTACTATTAACTCCACAACCTTAGTCGAGCTCTGCTAAGGTGTAAGATCTATAGTTAGTTCTAGGCTCAATCTACAAAGGACTAATCATTTTGACCTTAAGCACTAAGCAAAAGTGTAATATCCGTACTTGAATTAAGATACCCTAACCTCAATTTAATCCCTTTTAGAATATATAAACTCAAACATATTTAAAAAAAATATTAAACTACTTTACACAACCTACAAAATAGCAAAATTAACCAAGTATCCCTGAAGTTTCAATAATTATAAATTAGACCCTGAATATTTCAAACTACCATAACTTAACCTATATTTAACCGCTATACCCCAACTTTATATCAAATTAACCCTTTTAGAATTTAATAACCAAAAATTATAATTTCATCCACATAAATTTATAAAATTATAAATATGCCCCTAAACATCATCAAAATTATATTTTTAAGGCTATATAAGTATATACTTTATCAACTAAGGACTAAAACCTAATTATTTGACAAATACATAAAAAAACCTCTCCACCTCACCTTCCGCATAAGCAGATAAAGCCAAAAATCACATTTTTGAACCATACAAACATGTGAGGTTCAAGTAAATATACCTCAGACCTTTCAAAACTTGGACAAAATCACCTCTCATTCGAACCAATCAAACCCCTTACTCATACACTATAAAAGCCCATAAGCTAAGCCATTAGAACTCATATCTTCAATGTATTCAAGAACTTGAATTTTCTCTCAAATCAGCCAACCTATTATTTTATGCATTACATTTAATTCTTTTAATTCCAACTGATTTATGTGTTGTTATTATCCTTATATCAATCAAAATAGTATAAAATTTACTTGTAAATAGGCCCCAAGGTGAATAAGTATGGTAATTCCGCCATTAAAGCTTGAGCTTTAATGGTGAACTTTGATATAATGCTTAGAACTCAGGTTTGAATATATGAACTCATTTATTATTACCTTAGGAAATCTAGTACAATAACCAAGACCCCCGAGTTTAAATAACAAGCTTCAATTGATCAAAAGTGATTTTTGATTCAGAAAACTCAAAAGTTCAAATTCTCCTCACACAAACCACCTTAAGCTTCGAATCAAAACCAAACTCTCCCTTAACATAGCGAAAACCTAACCATGTTCATAAGAATCCCTGCCATACTCTTAAAATCTTTGAATGTTAAGTCAAAATTTGTGAAAGACATTCAGTTTTGGAACACGATATATACTGCACCTCAATCCATAAAACTCATATATTTGGATTCCTTATGAAATTTTAGGTTGAATTTGTTTAGAAATAATCGAGAATGGTTTAGAATTTAAGGAGATATTTCATGTCAAAGATTTTAAACCCTAGAGTCAATAATAGAGAGGTTGAAGATGAACTATTTGACCAAAAACCTTGACCACGCGCGTGAGGGTGCATGGCAAATCAAATTTTTTTGAAATTTTTTCCAATATTTTTATTTTATTTTTCTGGTCAAAATGGTATAAGGTAAAGTTGTGTTTGATCAAGCCTAGCCAAAGTTATGGAAAAATGAGGTTTCAAGTTTGAAATACTTTTTCTAAATTACAAATTGACCCATCCTGACTTTTTCAACTTATGAATTTTAACCCCAAACTTTGTCTATAAGTACTTTAAAATATTTTTAGTCAAAAAGTCTTACTACAGCAAAGATCAAATTTAACTTTAAGTCCAAGATTTTAAAGTCCCAAGTTATTTACAATTAAACTCCTAAAACTTTAAAATATTTATATTCACTCGAACATTTGTATATGGATAATCAAGTACCAGCTCCTTTCAATATTCTTTTTTCATTCGTAAGCAATTTAAAACTACCGATCAAGTATGTCATTTTGCCTCTTTGATAATAAATTTTACGAACGTGTTTAATTGCTATTGACATCATTCTATAATAGCCCTATTTGATTTCAAGTATGTGTAGAAATTACCATACTCATATGTTATTATATCACTCAGTATTTTAATTATGATCAATTGGATCAATTTGAACCCTTCTCGTCTAATAACTTATATTAGAACAATCCTTGTAACGATTCAGTTCACCTTGCACTTTTGTGCATTATTATTTAGTGCAAAATCATCAATAATAACTAGGGAGTAGACTCCATGTTATCCTACGGAATTTTTCTACTTGGCCTATGGTTTTAAATGATTGAGAACCCGAAATTTAGCCACATACATATGAGTGCCACTTTAATTGTGTGTCTAGACAGTTATTATCCAAAGGTTTTGGATTACTTTTTATTTGGTTATACTGATGGATTATTTAATCCTATACCCCTTAGTGAACTGCTAAGTGTGGGATTATTAGTTCAAACTCCTTGATTTTCTTTAATATGATTATGAGAAACATTTGCAACCGCTTCATTTGATAAACATTGAATTTTATATACATTCCACCCCTCATCTATACAGGTATTTGTTGTAAAATTGGTTAAACCTGCTTAGCATATTTGTACTAATTCATTTTTCCTCCAGATGGCCCAGGAGAAAGAGGATAGTATATCTTCCCCTTTTGAGACACACAGTAATCACCTGTTTACGTATATGACTGTTTGGGCAGAGACTAAGCCAGATGGAAGTAAGGAGTGACACTTTTCTATTTTCTACTTTATAGTTCGAGTTTATAATAAAATGTAATTCACCTCTGCAAGGGTAATACACTATGCGTACCATTTTAATAATAAATAAAGTTTTACTTTTCACCTTAACTTTAATTCATTGTTTTATATATATGCTCTTGTACATTTTTTACCAAAAAGTAGGGTATGATAAGTTGGTATCAGAGCATGTTTTAAATTTAACATATCATCGGGTTAGCCTTCTATACGGAAAAAGTTTATAAGATATTAGTTATTTTATCTTTTCGTAACTTCTTTTATCACTATTATATGGAAAATCCATTTTGTAGCATGGATACGTGGGATTCATTTCTATTTAATGTGGACATTGCACCAACAAATAGTTAAGAGAATACAGTGAGAGAAGAGGCACTTATAAGGCTCATAGAAATGATCCGCACTACAGATGAAGACTGGGTAGGTTTAAGTAGTGATATAAAGCAACTAGTATTAACCAATTGAGTTTTAGGCGAAGTTCAAGTGATGAGGAAAGTAGATGATTATGTTAATGACCCAGTCATACTTCAAGAGGCCATTAATCTTGCTTTAGCTGATGTACCACCAACTCCACCACTATATCCTGACGCGACATCAAATGGTGAACTTATAATTGGTGTATCTTCCGATACAAGTGACTCGACAGATAATGATCCATCCGAACCCGATGACTACTTCGATGTTCCAGATTCCGACTCTTTAGAGAATAATGCTGCCGTTCCCGCCTGAGGAAAATCCAAAAATCAAGAAAAACATTCCTCCTAATATGGTATAGCAAAATAAAGTACTGTATATAGAGTGTCTTACTAATATTTAAGAGGTTGACTAACTTTTAATTGATGTAGATTAAGTACTAGTGTGATTGTACCATAGAACTCTATCTTTATATAATATAGTAGGCTTGTGATATATTCCTATTTTATGTTCTTATTTATCATTGTGGATGTTCTATTATATTTTAGGATGGTTACTACTCGAATTCCCTCCACTGGAACTCAAACTAAATAGACTCACACATAAGGAATAATGCAATGTCTTCAGGAATTGACATATTTATCCCGACAACAATAAATTCCTCACCCTACTCCAGAGGAAATCTCAGAAGAAATTTTTAGTATGAATGCACTCAAAGAATTTTTAAGACAACGACCTCCGTTATTACTTAGAAAGCTAGATGCTGGTGAAGCTGTGAAATAGATGCGTCAGATTGTGAAAATTTTGAATAGGCATAGCTGCCAATCTCCCAGTAACTCTAGCGGCTTATATGTTCGAAGGTAAAGCTGATTTTTTGTGGCAAGCGATGTCGCGTAACCAGAATGTTGTTAATTTTACTTGGGAGCAATTTGAATAAATCTCCTTTAAAAATTACTTTCCTAAATCTAAACGAGATCAATGAACTGTAGATCTCTTAAAATTACGACAAGCAAACTTGTTCGTATCCCAGTATGAAGCCAAATTTATCGAGTTATCTCGTTATGGCATTGAATATGTGGTTACTGAAATAAAGAAATGTAAGCAATTTGAAAGAGAACTACATCTGAGAATTAAGAATTTCGTTGCTCCTTTACAAATCTGAGATTATTCTCAACTTATCGAACGTTGCAAAAATTGTGGAACAAAATTCTTCCGCCATAGTACAATCTTCTCCCCTCATAACTAGAAATAATCATGTGACTAGGACTTTACCTCAATCTCGACCTCAACTCTATCCAAATTCAAGTGAACAAGATTATTCCCAGATTCACCATAACACTTCTCGTTCATTAATTCGTTGTAATGAATGTTAAAAACCATGATATATTCGGCCATAGTGCCCTAAATTAAGATCTCTTACAAGCCATCGTTAGTTAGATTATCCCTTACAAAATCCAAATTCTTGTCCAATCTAAGACCAACTTAAGCCAAATCCTGATAAGAAATTCTACCGGTTCCTAGTTATGGAAAGAATTGTGCGATATTGCCTAGAGAAAACTCCCATAACGTGATAGAGGGTACAATATTTTTTATAATCTTCCTGAACGTATTTTATTTGATTCAGGTTCAACACATTCCTTTATCAATCTTAAACTATCTAAATTATTATAATTACCACCTATATCTTTAAATGTTCCATTGGATATTGAATTACCAACAGGTGAAATCAATACACCGACACAAAGTTATAGAGCTTGTAAAATTCAGCTTGGTTTAGTTACACTCTTTGTTAACTTGATAATCTTAGATATTTGCGATTTCGATATTATTATCGGGATGGATGTTCTGTTAAGACATCATGCTTATATTGATTGTCAAGCCAAGAAAATTTATTTTCAAAACAAAGAAAATTGTTCCTTTGTATTTCAAGGATCGGGTCTGTTTAAACCATCAAGTTTCCAAATTCCAAATTCTTGTTTAATTCCAAGAATTTTAAAACAATTCGAAGATGTTTTCTCCAAAGAATTACCAGGATTACCCCTTTCCGAGAAATAAAATTTAGCACAAATATTTATATGAATACTCTTCCTATTTCGATACCTCCGTATCGAATGGCTCCTTTAGAACTTCTAGAACTTCGTACTCAACTTAATGATCTTCTTGAAAAATGCTTTATTCGCTTAAACTCATCTCCATGGGGAGATCCTGTATTATTTGTCAAGAAATGGGATGGAAGCTTTAGATTATGTATAGATTATCGTAAGATGAGTTCAGTAACTATTAAGAATAAGTATCCTTTACCCCGAATTAGGGTCCATTTGATCAACTTCAAGTAGCAAGGGTATTTTCTTAAATAGACTTATGATTTGGTTACCATCAATTGGTAGTAAGAGAAGAAGATATTCCAAAAACTTCTTTTCAAACTCGTTATGAACATTTTGAGTTTAACATAATGTCTTTTGGATTAACTAATGCACTCGCACCTTTTATAGATCTTATGCATGGAATCTTTATACCTTTTCTTGACCAATTTGTTATCGTTTTCATTGATAATATTCTTATTTATTCCCCAAATCATATAGAGCAGGATAACATCTAGAAACAGTATCAGGCACTATAAGAAACCATCGATTATATGCTAAGAAGAGCAAATGTGATTTTTCATTGAAGGAAATAAAATTATTAGGATATGTGATTTCTGAAAATGGAGTCCAAGTTGATCTGGCTAAAATTTTAGTAATTTTGGAATGGAAAAATCTTACCAATATTACCAAGATAAAGAGTTTTCTAGGATTAGCTGGATATTACCGTCGTTTTGTGAAAGGATTTTCTCACATAGTTATTTCCCTCTTAAAGCTAACTGGAAGTACCATTTGTATGGACTGATGAATGTACTCAAGCATTCCAAATTTTGAAGGACAAATTAACTATTGCTCATGTCCACACTATTCCTTTTAGTAGGGTATGGGTCACGACAACTCAAAACTCATGAACGTAATTACCTCATCCATGATCTTGAGTTAGCGACTGTAGTTTTTGTTTTAAAAATTTGGCGTTATTACCTGTATGGTAAAAAGTTTCGAGTCTTTTCTAATCATAAGAGTTTGAGATACATCTTCACTAAAAAAAACTTAAATTTAAGACAACGGTGCTTGATGGAATCTATGGAAGATTATCGATTTAAATTAAACTACCATCCAAGAAAATAACATGGGGTAGCCGATACTTTAAGTCATAATCCAATAGGAAGACTCCATACTTTGACTTCTTACGGTATTACTGCTACCATAGAGCAATATGATCTTCGATTGATACCCCCTTTCTCAAAATTTTCCAACATCATTGCATATCCCGAATTGAGAAAGAGAATCTTAATCCAACAGTCCTAAGATCATTTTGTGCAATCCCTTCAAGATAAAAATCACGACTTCTCTTATGATACAGAAATAGTCTTATGATTTAGAAATAAATTGTATGTACCTAATGATTTATCTCTTCGAGAAGAAGTATTGCAAGAAGCCCATCATTCTAAGTTTATAATTCACCCTGGAAGCTATAAAATGTACCACGTCCTAAAGAAGAAATATTAGTGGCTAAATGATACTGAAAAGTTTGTAAGGAAATGTCTTACTTATCAACAAGTAAAGATAGAACACCAACATCCTGTTGGACTCCTTCAACTTTTACCAATTCCCGAGTGGAAATAAAATAATATTACCATGGATTTTGTCAGTGAACTACCTTGTACGTCTTAAGGATATAATTCCATTTGGGTAATAGTAGACCAACTTACCAAATCTGCTCATTTTCTGCAAGTGAAAACCATCGATTCTTGTTAAAAGCTCAGTAAACTCTACATTCGAGAAATCGTTTGATTACACGGAATTCCTTTATCCATTGTGTTAGACAGAGATTCTCATTTTGTAGGAAGGTTTTGGCAAATAATTTAACCCGTAATGGGTACTAAACTTCATTTTAAGTACCGCATTCCACCCAAAAACGGATGGACAATCGGAACGTATAATTCAAATATTAAAAGATATGTTACAAGCTCGTACGTTAGATATGCCTGATAATTGGAATGAACATTTATCTCTTGTTGAGTTTTATTACAACAACAGTTAACAAGAAAGTATTAAAGTTGCCCCGTTTGAATCTTTATATGGAAGTCCTTGTCGTTCACCTACATGTTGGATAGAATCGGGAAGTAGACAACAATTTGGTCCCGAGATAATCCCAGAAACCACTGAGAAGACACAACAAATTCGATGAAGATTGTCAGAAAAGTTATGCAGACCAGCGCAAGAAGCCCTTAGAATTTTAAGTTAATGACCGTGTATTTTTGAAAGTTTCTCCTCGAAAAGGAATTTTATGCTTTGAAAGGAAAGGATAATTAGCCCCCGGTTATATTGGACCTTTCACTATTTATAATCGTACTGGTCCTGTAGCCTACCAATTAGAAATACTAGTGGATTTATCCAATATTCATAATGTATTTCATATGTCCCAATTACATCAATTTATTTCTGATCCCTCCCATATAGTTACATGACAAGAAATTTTTATTCAACCAAATCATGAATTTGAAGTACGTCCTATTCAAATTTTGGATCGCCAAGTGAAATGTCTTAAGAATAAGGAAATTCCCTCCGTCAAAGTACTTTGAAAAAATTAAAATCAATAAGAAGCCACATGAAAACCAGAACAGGCTATGAAAGACCAATCTTTTCCAAGGTAAATTTAAGGACGAATTTTTTTTAAGTAGGTAGATTGTAATATCTGTACTTGAATTAAGATACCTTAATCTCAATTTAATCCCTCTCATAATATATACACTCAAGTATATTCAAAAGAAGGATTAAACTACTTTATAAAACCTATAAAATAGCTAAATTAACCAAGTATCCCCGAAGTTTTAATAATTATAAATTAGACCCTGAATATTCCAAACTACCATAACTTAACCTATACTTACCCCCTAGACCCCAACTTTATATCAAACTGACCCTCTAGACTTAAACTAATTAGAAATTAAATTTTTATCCCCCGTAACTTTCAAAATTACAAATATCCCCTAAACTTTATCAAAAATACATTTTTAAGGCTATATAAGTATATACCTTATCAACCAAGGACAAAAACCCAACTATTTGATATTTACATAAAAACCCCTGTCCACCTCACCCTCCATATAAGCAGATAATGCCAAAAATACATGTTTGAACCATGAAAACATGTGAGGTTCAAGTAAACATGCCTTAAATCTTTCAAAACTTGGACAAAACCACCTCTCATTCGAACTAATCAGCACCCCATGCTCATACACTATAAAAAAACCACGAGCTAAGCCAATAGAACTCAACTCTTCAGTGTATTCAAAAACTTGAATTTTTCTCTCAAATTAGGTAAGCTATCATTTTATGGATTACACTCAATTATTTCAATTCCAAATGATTTATGTGTTGTTATTACGCTTATATCCATTAAAACAGTAGAAATTTTACGTGTAAAACAACCCCTAGGTGAAGAAATATGAAAATTCTGCCATTAAAGCTTGAGCTTTAATGGTGAACTTTGATACAATGCTTAAAACTTAGGTTTGAAGCTATGAACTCATTCACTAGAACCTTAGGAACTCTAGTACAATGATTAAAAGTAGCGAATTTAAATACCAAGCTTCAATTGATTGAAAGTGTTTTCTAATTCAGAAAACTCAAAACTTCGAATTCTCCTCACACAAACCAATTTAAGACTCGAAAACAAAACTAAACTCTTCTTTAACAAAATAGAAACCTAACCATGTTCATAAGAATCCTTGCTATACTCTTGAAAGCTTCAAATGTTAAGTCAAAATTTCTAAAAAACATACAGTTATGGAACTTGATATATACTACACCTCAATCCATAAAACTCATATATTTGGATTACTTATGAACATGGTTAGGTATACTCTTGAAAGCTTCAAATGTTAAGTCAAAATTTCAAAAAAAACGTACAGTTATGGAACTTGATATATACTACACCTCAATCCATAAAACTCATATGTTTGGATTACTTATGAAAATTTAGGTCGAGTTTGTTTAGAAATCATCAGGAGTGGTTTAAAAATTAAGGAGATATCTTAGGTCAAAGATTTCAAACCCTAAAGTAAAAAATCGAGAGGTTGAAGATGAAATATTTGACCAGAATCCTTGACTATGCACGTGAGGGCGCATGGCCAATCAAAATTTTCTAATTTTTTCCAATATTTTATTTTATTTTTTTGGTCAAAATGGTATAAGGTAAGGCTGTGTTTAGTCAAGCTTAGCCAAAGTTATGGAAAAATGAGGTTTTAAGATTGAAATACTTTTCTAAAATTATAATTTGACCCCTCCTAACTTTTCCACTTAAAAATTTTAACCCAAAACTTTGTCTATAAGTACTTTAAAATATTTCGAGTCCAAAAGTTTCTACACCAAAGATCAAATTTAACCCTAAGACTAAGATTTTAAAGTCCCAAGTTATTTATAATTAAACCCTGAAACTTTAAAACATTCAGGTTTTGGTTAAATTGATCAAAACCAACCTCAATTCCAATAATACGTATTCACCCAAACATTTGTATATAAATAATTGATGATACGAGAAATTGGACATGTCACCCTCGAGCATCATATTAAGTGAAAAATGAATGTAAAGCAAGCAATAAGGAAAGGAACACAAAATATATACTGGTTCGGCTATAAAAATGAGTCTATGTCCACTTTAGAGCTTCATTCTCATTATGTATGTAGTGTAATACAATTTTATAATGCCATAATAGGCGTATAAGAGAGAGAATAGAAGAGAATACATGCAACTAGATAGACAAATAGCCAAGGATGAGGCCTGCTAGAGGTTGATTCTGCTGTGACTACGGAGAATGGGAGACCCCAAGTATCGAGATCTCTAGAGAGAGAGCCGAGAGTTTTACAGGGCTTTATCTGGGAATTATCTTCCCTCATTCCTCTAATAATGAGGTGAGCACCTCTATTTATAAGAGATATAAAGGTAGTGTCACGTGCCTAGGACACGTGACGTACGAATAAGTTTGAAGAATAAGAAATCCTTCTAGAAGATGGACAGCTGACATGTTGTAAGAGTAAGGGTTGCGACCTTTTTAAACTCAGGTAGCAGCTAGTCTGAAGGGTGCCACGACCTGTTTGATCCCAGGTAATGGGCATGTTAAAAGGGGTGCTGCAACTTGTCTGAGGTCAGGAAATAACTAATATAAGCCAAGACTAACTGTATGGTGCCGCGACCTGTCTGAGCCCAAGCACCAACTCTTGTTGAATAGTCTGCGACAGTAGGGACTATAGTGGCCATATCAATAAGCCTCCAAGTCGTGGTGCCAAGAGCTGGCGAGTTGGGGTTGTGGCTTTACTAATGTTCAAGTGTTGTCGTGGTCATTACAAAGTGGTGCTTCATCTTCCCGTGCCTTCTTATATAAATAGGTGATGGTTGTGCTGATCATTACCTTTCACAACCTTTGAGAGCACATCGAAAGCGAAGTTCTATCAGTTTCCCTTCGGAGTTTTTCAACGACTATTTAGCGGTGGTTCAAGGCTGTTTGAGGCGAAGTTGAGGCTGAGCAACCAGCGATTCTTCATTTTCCATCCATTTCCAGGTAAACTTTCATATTATCTTTTCATATTTCTGTAGTTTTCCATATTGCTCCATTTTGCAATAACTATCTGATTGTTTCTTTCGGATAACCTTTGTATAAATGATCTATTTTGATTACCAATGAATTTTATGGCTGAATTTATATTAAAAAGACCCATCGCTTATTTTTGGTTTCTCAATTTGTTGTAGAACTAAGGTTTGATGATGTTGGTGAACCGTTTAATAGGACTACTAATTTTATTGCTAAAATATATAAGATTTAATATGAAAACCCTTGTTTTAATTCCTTAATCTGTGTCTGATACCCTTTCTGAATTTCTGGGAAGATGTCTGAATCTTTTGTAGGTAAACATATGTTGGGTAATTTTAGGTGCTTGAATTAGATTGTAGGATAGAAATTTAAAATTTTTAGGTTTTGATCCACACCTTGTCCCCATTTTGAATTTATTTTCGTCCAACAACACCAAGAACATGTTCTTGCCAAAACCCTAGAATCATGGGTTTTCAGTCTTTGCGGAAACGTATTTCATCCCAATTTCCTATTTGTGTATTTGGCCATGGATGGTAGTATGGCTTGTGCTACTTTTCTACGGTATCTTGTCATTCCATATTGCCTGCAATCTGCAGCTTAAACTTAAAAAAGGGATTATGTGGTCCTTGGAGTAATTGGTTGCAGCCTTTAGGATTCGTACTTATAATTTTTGGCTTTAGATGGCGTTTGAATCAATTGGCAGCAGCCTCTAAAATCAATTGGATGCAATTGACTTTTAATTTTTCTGCACTTCTATTTCTTTTGGCGCGGCCTCTAAGAGGTTTCTCTAACTATAGTGGCTGCTGCACCTAATTGCGGAGCCATTATATTTTTCAAGTTTTGTTGCGGCCCTATGAGTTGGAACCCTCAAGATTTCTTGGACAACTTCTGAAAATATCATTTCGGCGTCTCTCCTCATGAGATCCCATCTGTAAAGAATTTGAAGACTATTGGGCCTTGTCTGCTTAAAGATTTCCCCAATTGCGTCATCCTTAATTCTAACTCTGTGGACTCCTTGAATTGTAGGGACACTAGTAAGGCTGCAGACGTAATGGAGGAGGATACAAACTCCAGCAGCCATCCTCCTGATGAAGTAGTGACTGCGGCGACTGCTGGGACATCAGTGGCCCCACCTGAAACTAGTAATCCCTCAGCTGAAGCTTATGGCCGCGACCAGTCCTCTAAAAAATCCCTTGCCATGATCGATCATAAGTGCATTATGAATGAGGACTGGATTACCGATGTTGCCATGGAATTTGAGTTTCCTTAGGGAACAAACTGCACGTTACCTTCCGCAGAACAAATATCATGTTCTGTGGTTACTAATAGCGTTTATTTTCCTCTCCATGCCTTCCTTCTGGGGCTGCGACATCCTATTCCTATGCCTATCGGAAGGACATAGCATGCCAAGAATTTCGTTCCAGCCCAATTGGATTATAATTGCTAGAAGGCCATTGTAATGACCCCATTTTCTTATGCCAATATATAATTGTCTTCTTTCAATTTCATCACACTAACTATCTAATAATGCTATATTATTACATATATGATATTCCGAGTTCTTAATATGACAAAGTCCATTTTTAAATTTGAAGAATCAACGGTAAAATGGGTCAAATTGAGATTTTATAGCACATCCTAAGCTAAGTGATAAGTTTTGTGGTAGAAAATGTAATTTTATGAAACTTTTGGGACTTGGTTTTAATAAAGAAAGTTTTAGGGACCAAAATGAAAAATAAAATGGCCTTTTCATAAATAAAATATTTTCAGGAACCTATAAGAAATATTGAAAATATATGGTGTGAAATTACCAAAATGCCCTCCAGGTGCAAAATAACCCTTATACCCTTAATACCTTTCCACCTCATGCTTGGTTTTGACACCTCCACCGTACACGTGTCGTCATTAGAGGAGAAGCCAAAACACGTGTCGTCGTTAGAGGATAAGCTAAACACGTGTCGCACTTCGGTGAAATAAGACTGCAAGACCCCTCTGATACGCGACACGTCAACGCTAACACGCCATTGTAAAAGCTTAGTCAGCATGGATACATGTCAATGCCATGATATCTTTGAAAAACTATAAATAGGGCCTTTGGGGATCATTTGAAACTCACACCAAATTCCTTGAGAATTATAGAGAAAAGTAGTGAGAGAAAGCGTGGAAACGTTGAAGAAGAAGCTCTTAGGGATATTCATCTTAAGGTAATCTTAATGTTATAATGCATCTTTATAATTTTAATTTATTGTTTTATAGCTTTACTTAGTAGTTATGCTGGTAAAACACACTAAAGGATTCACTAATCAAAACTTAAAATTTAGAACAAGTCCAAGTCGATTTTATAAACTTGCTTGAAATTATATGCTTTTAAATAAAATGATTTTTTTAAAGAAATTTCTCGTTATTATGGAATCTCATTTAAGTAATTCCAAAGTCAGGACCGGGGAAGTTCTGTCTAGATGAGATGGTATTTAAGTGGTGCCCCTGTGACCCTCCATCTCTACTGGGAACCGACTGATGAGGAAGGACTATGAATTGAACTCTTCAATTATGATCAATGAGTTTTAAAAGTTAATAAATAGGGATTCAGTAATCCTTTGAAAGAAGAGGTTATTATAGTATAAACTGAGCCTTAGAATGTGTACTTAAATCTTTATCAGATTAACGTGTGATCGAAGAACAATACCAGTAAATTTGACCTCCATTTTGGGTGAGTACTCTGACATTCCTTGTGTATTTTGATTATATGATATTATGCAAACTATATATATTTTGTGAACTGCTTTTATTCTCAAAATTCATGTGATACCGATGACTGATTCAATTGTGATATGTTTATATTTGTCCATATAAACATACCGATTAAAATGATTATTAAAAAGGATATTAAATATTGAAAATATAATTCGGCCTAAGGGACCTCTTTACTGACTGACCTTCCCAGTTGGGTTATCGCTAGTGTGCCCTAAATAAGGCGTTGTGACGAACTAGTTCGATTGACCCTCAACTACCGGGGTATAATACGGTAGAAGAATACGATACTAGAGTGTACTTGGCCATCAAAATGATATGATTGAAAGAAAAAAAAGATATCATAATTGATTTGTTGCATTCATCTTATTCTGAGATATTCAATTGTGATATATATACTTTCATTTCAAAATAGATATCTATTTACTGCAAGTTCCTATCCATATATGTATATGCCTTCTCTTTTGACTTGAATAGGTATCTATTTTCTAAAAACCCTGGAATGTCTGGAGATTGAACCTCATTCGGCTTTTAGCTGATGTTGTATAAATAACCATTTTTCAGGAAACGTTTAGGGTCACAGACGGAACGAAAATGGACTATATTGAAGATTTAGCTTTTAGAGCTCTTTTTGAAAAATGTTTATTTAGAGCATGTCTGGCTCTCTTGTAATAAGGTTTAAATTTTCTCTTAATTTGTAACTCGTTATTACTTTTAATATATATGAAGTTTCCTTTAGAAAGCTCTGATGACGTAATTCCTTTACTTTCAGTATTTTACAATTCATAACCATGTGATAATATTTCTTGTTGATACCAAATTTAGTCTACTGACATGGACTACTCACTTACAGACGCGTGTATGCTAACGTGGCAAATATTTATACTGCTACCGAGAAACTCAAGATCACCGAGAAACCAAAAAGCCACGAGGAACTCAGGGGCCCCGAGCAGCTCGAGCGTGTCGAGCTACTTAGGCGGTCCGAGCTACTTAGGCGGTCCGAGCAACTTAGCATTCTAATCGGGATAATCAAGGAGACGACTGCGCATTAAATGCTCATTTATTATCATACAGATGTACATGTCTACTAGATAACAGCGCATTATCCTTCCATTTGTACAGCCTAAAGTCTATAAATACATTGTAACCTCCTCACTGGGGGGAGAGGAATTTCTGGAGAAAATCATACCTCGAGAATTCCAAATAAACAGTCAGCAATAACAAAAACAGTGGACGTAGGCCATTCTTGCAAGGCTGAACCACTTTAAAAATCTATTGTCTATTATTTCATTATTCTTATTATCTGTGATTAAAATAATTAGGTCAAATCTAATTTTTTACATCAACAGATTGGCTTCGTCTGTGGGAAACGAATGTAATTATCATTTTTCACCAAAATAATTCATCACCAATGGCTGATCATCCTGAATACAGCAATCGAAACGCTGGGATCCTTCTGAATCCTCCATTCACTCCTCCAAATGTTCAAGATCTGGCTGGTATAATGGCTAATTTGGCTCAAGGGCAAACGGCCATGCAAGAAACTATGCGTCAACTCATACAAACTGTTCAAGGCGGAGTGCCATCCCAATCAGGGCAACGAAGCGTTCAGAGAAATACTCGTTTACTCTCTTTGCGAAGACAAACGTTATTCCCAGAGGAATCTCAGTCCAAACGCACCGATTCATATCGTACTGAGAGATCCAATGATCCTTCTTATCAGCCTGAACGGACTTCTTCGGTACGAGCTACAGATACTCAACAAAACATCACTCTATCTCCACGAAGGACAAGTGCTCTTGAAATATTGATTAGAGTCTCACCTTTTGATCCTTTAGGTCCTAGGAGGAATAGAAGTCCCCCTAGGACTATGTCGAGGAACTCTCAACGACCATATGATTTAAAGGAAGGCTCTGCCCAATCACGACCAGCTGCTCATCATGAAAGATCCCAACAGGCAAATTCAACACGATCAGTTGCTCGAACCAATAGGATCGAGGAAGGAAATGATGTATGGAAAGGCTCAATTCAAAGGTTGGAGGATATATTAGGGGAGGTGGCTAAAACCAAAAATCCTCTACAAAGGACTTTCGTCCGAGGAACACCATTCATACAAGAGATTGTGGACTTTCCTACGCCATCGAAATTCAAAGCTCCTGCGGTGATGCCTAAATATGATGCAAAAACTGATCATGTTCTCCATATAGAACAATACCAGGAAGCAACTGATATCTATGTTGTTCCAGAAGAGATGCGATGCAGGGCATTTTTAGGAACCCTTATCGGATCTGCTCAGATGTGGTACAATAACCTTCCTCGGGGGAAAATTGCGACTTTCTTTCAGCTAGCAGAACTCTTTATTGGAAATTTTTATTTTGGAGCTAAGCCAGTCAAACGAGTAGCACACTTGTTAAGTGTTAAACAGAAGGCAGGTGAGAGCACCAGGGGTTATATTACTCGTTTCAATAATGAGAAGCTCGAGGTCATTAATTACGAGGAGAAGACAGCAATTACTGCTCTGATGAGTGGACTGCTGCCAGATAAATTGTACTACACTCTAGCCAAAGATTCGCCTAGAACCATGGCAGAACTAATGGCAAAAGAAGTCAAGATTATGAACGCCGAGGAAGCTATAGCTGCGAAAAAGAATATGGACACCAAAGAAACCAAGGTTGAGGTTGATAAGCCTGAGAAGAAGGAGAAAAAGAATAATGGTAGTAACAGGCAGTCAAAAGCGAAGCAAGCATTGGAACAATTGAAGAGATTTGGAAATTATACTCCTCTAAAACTAGATATAAACCACATTCTGGAAGAGAACAAGAACAGCGAGGAGCTGAACTGGCCAGAGAAAATGAAGGCAGATCTTGACAAAAGGAATAAGTCCAATATTGCGAGTTCCATAAAGATCATGGTCACACGACCAAGAACTGCATAACTCTTCAGAATGAAATTAAAGCACTTATCAGACGAGGAAAACTGACCAAGTATGTTGATCGTCGAAATGGTGGAAAGAACAACGACCGAGCAAGGCAGAGGTCTAGATCTCCTCGTCGAGAAAAAAAAGATAAGAAAAAAAGTCATGAAGAAGACCCGGATGATGACCAAGACAACCCCGATCTCCCCAAAAGACCAAAATAGCCAGAACGTGAGGTATTCTCTATCCATTTTTGGATCATTTGAATGTAATGTAATTACAGGTGGAGATGCAGAAGGCGGAGATATGACTGCTGAGAGAAAAGCTTACCTCAATGAGGCTCAAGCTTGCTCATACATTCAGCGAATAAATTTGGCTGAAGATGATCGCTCGAGGAAGGTGAATAAGGACAAACTGGTCATTAGTTTCTCTAAGAACGATTTGGCCGACGTACTATATCCTCATGATGACTTATTGGTAATCAAAATGAGAATGAAGGAAGTGGTGATTTCACGAGTACTGGTGGACAATGGTAGCTCGGTAGATATCATGTCCTATCCATGCTTTGACAGTTTGAATATAAAATTATCCCAGTTAGAGCCATACCACAGACCCCTCCTTGATTTTACTGGAGAAAAGGTTTTTCCACTTGGGACGATCAAGTTGGATATGCTTATTGGTACATGGCCTGCTTGCCGAACGAAAATAATACGCTTCTTCATAATGGATAAAAATGTCCAATCAACTTACAACATCATCATGGGAAGGGTAGGATTAAAAAAATTTGAAGCAGTACCATCTACTGTACATCAGTGTTTAAAATTCCCAACCAGTTTCGGAGTAGGAGTGGTAAAGGGCGACCAGAAAGTAGCTCGGGAATGCTACTATTCATCTACCGAGCAGGAGGAACATGAAGAATCTAGAAGGAAGACTACTACCTACCAAATAGAAGATGCGAAGATTGAAACATTAGACCCTAGAGACGAGTCCCAAGTCGTGAAAGGACAGGTCATGGAGGATACTGAGAATGTCATTCTGGACGATGAGCATCCAGAACGAACAACTCAAATTGCTGCATCCTTGGATGAATCAATAAAATAAGAATTGATTGCCTTTCTAAGGCGAAGAAAGCAAACTTTTGCGTGGAGTCATGAAGACATGCCAGGAATAGATCCGAATTTCTTATGTCACGAGCTCAATGTGAACAAGAAAATCAAGCCAATAAAGTAGAGAAGAAGAGTGTTCAGTCCTGAGAAAAATCAAGTTATACAGGAGGAAGTAGAGAAGCTAAAAAAAGCCTCTTTCATTGAGGATGTCAAATATCCTGACTGGCTAGCAAATGTGGTGATGGTAAAGAAGAAAAATAACAAGTGGAGGATGTGTGTAGACTTCACTGACCTCAACAGGGCATGGTCGAAGGATCATTTTCCTTTTCCCCGAATTGATCAATTGGTGGATGTTACCTCGGGACACGAACTATGAAGTTTCATGGATGCTTATTCTGGTTATAACCAGATTAAAATGAAGCTTGAAGATAAGGAGAGTACCTCTTTTATTACCCCGAAGGGAACTTATTGTTATAACGTTATGCCTTTTGGACTTAAAAATGCAAGTGCTACATATCAGCGGTTGATGAACAAGGTGTTTACAGAGCAAATCGGTCATAACATGGAGGTTTATGTTGACGATATGCTAACGAAGAGCAAGAAAGATGCTGATCATCTAGTTGACTTAAGCCAGACCTTTGATCAACTAGAGGAATATCAAATGAAGTTGAATCCCACCAAATGCATATTCGGAGTACGAGGGGGCATGTTTCTCGGATATATTGTTAACCAACGAGGAATTGAGGTGAATCCTGAAAAGATCAAGGCTCTATTGGAGCTGCGATCTCCGACGACGAAGAAGGAAGTGCAAAGTCTCATAGGGCGAGTTGCAGCACTTAATAGGTTTGTATCACGAGCAACTGATAGATGTCTCCCATTCTTCAAAACACTCCGAAAGACTTTTGAGTGGAATGATGAATGCGAGAAGGCCTTTCAGGAATTGAAGAAATACTTGGGAGCACCTCCATTGTTGTCCAGGCCAGTGATGGGAGAGAAATTATACTTATATCTGGCAGTTTCAGAGAACGCAGTTAGCTCAACGTTGATAAGAATGGAGGATGCAGTGCAAAAACCCATCTATTACACTAGTAAGGCCTTCCGAGGAGAATAGATAAGATATCCAAGGCTAGAAAAGTTAGCACTGGCGTTGATCGAAGCAAGTAGAAGGATGAGGCCATACTTCCAAGCTCATACTATAGTGGTGTATACAGACATGCCGTTAAGGCAAGCTCTGCACAAATCAGAGAAATCAGGAAGATTGATGAACTGGGCAGTAGAATTGGGCGAATACGATATAATTTATGAGACTAGGTCGTCGCTCAAAGAACAAGCATTGGCAGATTTCATCGCAGAGTTCACCTATCTAGACACCTCCGAAGAGCAGAAGTTAAATATCGACCAGCCTATGGATGTTACAGGATCATCAAATTTAAACCCAGACCAACTTAAGTCGGTTGACGAGCAAGAGAAGATGGTCGACGAACAACAAGAAGTGTTAGACAATGATATAAAGAAGCAACGAATATTCCATCGAGGAACTCTGTCTGACCAAGAATTTGAAAATGAGATACTTGTGTGGAATTTATATGTAGATGGCTCTTCTTGCACTACAGGCAGTGGAGCAGGGGTTATTTTAAACAACCCTGATAAAATTGATGTGGAGTATGCTCTGCGTTTTCAATTTAAAGATTCTAATAATGAGGCTGAATATGAGGCTATGATCGTGGGTTTCAGTCTAGCCAAAACTATGAAAGCGGAGCAGGTCGTAGTATTTAGTGACTCACAGTTGATTGTAAATTAAATGTTGGGAGTATATGCAGCTAAAGGAGAATTAATGATCCAATATCATGTGAAAGCAATGGAGATTTTATAGAGCTTTAACGCAGTGCAGTTAATTAGAATACCAAGGTTGGAGAATGCAAGAGCAGATGCCTTAGCTCGATTAGCATCAGCCACACGCACTGAGCTGCGAAGAACAATCCCAATAGAAATCTTGGCTAGTCGGAGCATTGACGAAGATCTGATGGTGAACTTCATTACCCTTGATTTAGGACCATATTGGATGGATCCTATCAGATCAGGGCCTATATTAAGGAGGGGGATTTACCAACTGATAAACTCGCAGCCAAGAAACTAAAGTTTAAAGTTGCTCGTTATGTATTGACCAATGGCATTTTATATAGACGAGGAATTATAGCGGGGTTACAAAGATGTGTTCACCCCTCCGAGGTGAAAAATTTAATTGAAGAGGTCCATGAAGGGTCTTGTGGAGCCCATGTAGCAGGTTGGACACTCTTGCGAAGAATAACAACACAAGGGTATTATTGGGCGATGATGAGAGCTGATTGTACATCTTATGCCAAGAAGTGTGATAAATGTTAACGTTTCTCCTCTATCCGAAGAACTCCCCAAGCATTGCTAACACCCATCACGTCTCCTTGGCCATTCGCCATGTGGGAAATAGACTTGGTCGGGCCACTTCCAATGACCCAAGGAAGATTTAAATACCTCGTAGTCGCTGTAGATTATTTTACTAAACGGGTAGAAGTTGAGAATCTTATTGATATGACGTATGACAAGGTGTATCAATTTATTTGGAAGAACATCATTTATAGATATGGTCTTCCCCATGCATTCATCACAGATCATGGAACTCAGTTCGACAACGAGGAGTTCGCTGCATATTATCATCAGTCAAACATATTGAAGACCCACTCTGCACCAGGCCATCCACAGAGCAATGGACAAACTGAGGTGGCGAATAGAACGCTACTGAATGGTTTAAAAAAACGACTGGATGATTTAAAGACAAATTGAATTAACGAGCTACATTCTGTGCCATGGGCTTATCGTACTACACTACGAGCAGAAACTGGAGAATCTCGATACATGCTGGCCTTTGGAAGTGAAGCTATTATACCTGCCGAGTTGGGCCTACCCACACACAGGGTGCTAAATTTCAATTCTCCTATCAGTGACTTGATGAGGCGATTAGATCTAGATATGCTCGAAGAAGTTAGAGAAGAAGCAGCAATCAGGAATGATGCATACCAACAACGAACAGCTCTGTTTTACAACAAAAGGGTAAAGAAGTGTGATTTGAAGGAAGGAGATTATGTGCTGAAGAAAGTAATTCAAAAGCACAACAAACTGGAAGTTAACTGGCATGGACCCTACAGAGTAACAGAAGTTGTTCGACCAGGGACATACAGGATTGAAACCTTGGAGGGAGAAGAGTTTAAGAATGTATAGAATGCAGAGCATCTACGCAAGTATTATCAGTAGTTGGGATCCCTATGTAAATGCAGTTTTCTTCAGTATGAATAAAGTGTTGAATATTTTACCCAGTACTCTCTTTTTGTTGAAATTATTTCGGAGTATTAGTGCTACACACTATGCATCATGTCTTACTCAGGTTGGTCGGGAATCAATATCCACCAACTCCGGTTGGTTGGCAAATTTATCTCCTCCAATTCCAGTTGGTCGGGAATCAATATCCACCAACTCCGGTTGGTCGACAAATTAATCTCCTCCAACTCCGGTTGGTCGGGAATCAATATCCACCAACTCCGGTTGGTCGGCAAAATTAATCTCCTCCAACTCCGGTTGGTCGGGAATCAATATCCACCAACTCGGGTTGGTTGACAAATTAATCTCCTCCAACTCTGGTTGGTCGGGAATCAATATCCACCAACTCCGGTTGGTCGACAAATTAATCTCCTCCAACTCCGGTTGGTCAGGAATCAATATCCACCAACTTTGGTTGGTCGGCAAATTAATCTCCTCCAACTCCGGTTGGTCGGTAAATCAATTGCAATCAACTCCGATTGGTTAAACTAAGCAGGATCATGGGATGTAAGTCGTTTCATTGCTTAGAATCAAAGAGTGATAAGTCACTATAATCAAAAAAATAAAACATATCAAAATATGTATGTATTCACAAACAAAGATATTCTGCAAAATACTTAGAAGAAAATAAAATAGCAAAAGATAAAAAAAATTCTTCATTCAAAATAAGAACAATTACATATGCTAGGAAAATTACAAGTCATTACATAAAAAATCCTACTCTATTAGTTTTTTCCCTTCTGCCTTCGAAACAGGTTCTACTCCAGCAGGAGGATCGTCTAAAGCATAAGGGGAGTTTATGAAATTTACATCTTGAAGCATTCGAACATTCATCACTGATGGCCGATCAAGCAAATGCTCTGAACGAAATATGTCAAAACTTGAATGAAGACTGTAATCGTCGAGGTACTTTGAAATCAAGCACTGAGGAATTGCCCGAGCAGGAATCCAACTCATGTTGAGCTTAAAAGGAGGCACGGGAAACTCAAGCAATCCAGGATCATAATAATCCCATAAGTAGTGACCCCGCTCCACTTTTAACATGCACAACGCATTCAGCCACCCTCGCTTGTACCCTTCAATATTTGACTGTTGAATTCGATCATCAAGATGGTAAAGGGCTTCATTGTAGCCAGCCATCCAAAATTCTCTGGGATGTTTGTGGAACTGGTAAGTTAACCTCTCCAATTGCTCGTGGAGATTCTTCACCAGGATTTCCTTATTTTCCAAAGCAAAGCTTTGTGTGGAAAGTTGCTCGCTGAGGTTCAGATTCTTCTTAGACATCTCTGCTAAAGCCTGGTTCTTTTCCATCAATTGAACTGCCTGATTTTCCAAAGCTGCTTGAGTTCTTGCATCTTCAATAGAGATCCGACTAGCCCTTGCTCGTCCCCGAGAAGAAGATCTTGCTCGTCCACGAGCAGAGGATGAAGGTCCAGCTCTTTTTAGAGTTTCCAATTCATCTCTTAAGTTGGTGTTTTCGACCTCCAAGAAAGAGAAACCTTCATCAGTGACAGGGACCAGGGCCCCCGAGGAAGATACGACAGACTTAAGTTGTTTAATCTCTCCTTGCAAAATAAGGTTTTTCTGCTCCAACAACTTGGCGATATGCATGTGTTCTTCAACCTCAAGTTTTAAAATGCTCTCTTTTTTCTCATAAGCAGAGATAAACTTATCATATCCTTTGTCAGCACTCAGTTGCTGATATTTTTTCTCATACCCTTGGTGCAAAAGGGTAGAAGACTCCTTATATTGTTGTTGGAGTTCATCGATGGTACCCTGGAGATCTTCAATCATCTCATAATATGCCACATTATTGGCTACTGCACGATCGAGCAAACACTTCAGATACTGATAAGCTTCAACTGCTCATTCAGAAGCATCTGAACCTAGGATATCAATGATTTGAGCATCATTCAGATCTGCAAGACCAGCCTTGAAATAGTCATTGCATTTTTTCATCAGTTCAGTGTCATGAGTTGACAAGAGCTCCATCCTAGCCATAAACTAGTAAAGAAAAGAGATATAAAGAATTAATAAGAATGCAGACAGACCAAGTAGAAGAATAAGTCAAGACAAACGACCAAAAGTTTGAATTTTATTTCATCACAAAAAGAAGTACATAGTCCAAAATTACATTCAATAAAAAACAAAAGAAAGATTCGAACAACTCTACACCTTCTCCTTGTTTTCTAAGATTTCCTCGGAAGGCTTGGACGAAGAGGTTGGTTGCTCAGAGGGCAATGAAAGTTGTTCGAAGGGCAATAAAAGTTGCTCGACAGAAATGTTCGTTGGTTGGGGCTGCTCGGAGTAAGGTTCAATAGCAGGGGCCTGATCCCCAATTATCATGAAAGATTCTTCTGAGGCAGCTTCGTCCTCTTTTTCTTCTCCAAGAGAGGGAGGAGGGCCATGAGTGTGTCGCTGGAATAGTTCAAAATTCTCAGCGACTTTTAGCTCCTGCAGAGCTGCAACCCATCCATCCCTGGAATACTTAAGGCTGGCAAACTCCATTTGAGAGGACATATCAGCCAGACCTTTATTCCAGCCTTTGTCCCAACCAACGCTGAAGGACTTCTTAACAGCATTTCTTCTTTTTGCCTTCTCCTAGGAAGTCCTCTCAATCAGAAGTTCCTCGGTAACCTTCAATTTCCCTTCCACCTCCTACTTCTGACGATCAACTTCATGAAGTCTAATAACTTCCCCTTCAGCAATTTTGAGCTTATTCTCAAGCTCTTCAACATTCTTGAGCTTCGCCTCAAGCTCTTTATTATTCTTCTAAAACTCTCTCAATTTCTTCTCCAATCATTTGGAGGCTTCCACAGCTCGATCCCTCTCTTGCTCAACAGACTTAACCTGCTTCTCCCAAGCAACTTTACTTTCCTCATACTTCTGATGAGAGTCTTTCAAAGATTGGGTTAAACCAGTAAAAGCCTTTTCTACCCCATCCAAGTAACTGGAGGCTCTGATGGCTTCATCCCTTTTTACAATGCTGTTGAAACACGTTACCAGCTGAGAAAAGAGATAACTCTAAGTCAATATATAAACATAGCATTAAAAGAATGAAAGGCTCAAATCAATAATACTTACTGAGGCAATGTGTTAAGCAGCTAGAGCAGTAACTCTCTCACGAGTAAGAGAGTTTTCAATGTCAGGGACCTCTGGGATAGTCCAAGATTTGACTAAGCCCACAGCGGAGCTCGGGGGAATAAAAGTTAAAACACCACCTTCAACAGATGATGGTTGAGAGACTGGATCAGTAAGTCTCTTAGAAAGATTTTTCTTTAACCTCCTTGGAGGAACAAGAACATTCTCAACTAAGGACATGGTTTTAGTTGGTGATATGACAATAACCTCACTAGGAGGAGTGATAGTAACAATCTTGCTTGGGACGACATGGGGCTTCTCAACGATCTTGCTCGGAGCCACAGGGGGCTTCTCGCCAAATTTCTTGGTAACATCATAAGGAGGTACCTCTACAGTCTTTACCCCCTCTTCTGGGACATCTTTTTTACTTCTCTTTGCCTCCACAGCAGGAGAATCAGACTTGTCGAAAAAGGAAGGAGCTTTTCTTCTCTTCATTATATCACCAATAGGAATATTTAACTCTGACGAAGAACCTTCCACACTAGTATCAGCAGCTGGTACTTGCTCAATGTCCACCACCACGAGCAGTAAAGGATGAAGTGTAACTCTTGTATTGCAACAAGTAAGAGGCCTGCATATTGTGTTCCTCGGCCACAGACCGGTGCAAACTCCAGATAAGTTTCAAATGCTTTAAATTAACCTCTGTCTCCTTTGGAGATTTTCTTTTGCTGTCAACTGCAAATAATATAAATTACATGTCAGTGATATATTTTATCAAATATTAAGAAAACGAGATTTCAAAAAATAAAAAATAACCTATTCCATTGCCATAAGGGGGACACCTGGGACCCTGATATACATCATCTCCATTTAATGGAGCATGTTGACAATTTTTCATAACAACCCCATGTTCAAAGTAATCCCTATTGGCATCTGGAGGATTGACAACTAAAGCCCTATTCAAAAACCTAGTTTTTAAATAAAAAGTACTATCGCTGACAACCCATCTGTAGCAAAACATAATTTCTGGAATTCCTAAACGGGTTCCATGAATTTGGTTTAACCTATGGACTCCATTAACTATTCTCCAGGTATTTGGCGTTGTTCTTGCAGAAACAACGTCAAAATATTGACAAAACTCCAAACATAAAGGATTTGGAGGAAAAGAAAAGCCACATTCGGCCACAAAGAGACTTGGGAACCAATGTCCCTCAGCCAAAGAAAAATAATTAGAGGGTTCAGAAAGTTCTTCTAATATGACCCATGAAGGAATTAAAAATTCAGAATGAAATTTGTCAAGAGATTCAACAGGGTAAACCATGATGAACAAAATAAGTAAAAGAGAATGAAGAAGAGCTTACAGGAGAATAGTGAATCAGTTGACAACGAACAATGGAAGAAACGAACGCACAAGATAGAGATGAAATGAAAAGTTTGAAGACACAGGTTTGAAAAGTAGAAGACGATAGGATTTTTGTCGCGTTTAAATACTTTACCTCGGGAATAGAGAAAGGTAATGATTAATAAGAAAGACGTTTGCGTATCTGGCGGCTAAAAGAAGAAAAAGAGCACAAATATCGAAGCGATCATCAAAATTCAAAATATTTATGAGGACTGATACTGTGCACCCAAAAAGAAGTTATATACAACGAATGCTCTCCTAAAAACTATGCAACGAGTGCAGTTTCCAAGTAGAATGTTCCATACTTTTCTTCAAGATCAAACTACGAAACATTGGGGGCTTCTGTTGATATCAAATTTAGTCTGCTGACATGGACTACTCACTTACAGACGCGTGTCTGCTAATGTGGCAAATATGTATACTGCTACCGAGCAACTCAAGATCACCGAGCAACCAAAAAGCCACGAGGAACTCAGGGGCCCCGAGCAGCTCGAGCGTGTCAAGCTACTTAGGCGGTCCGAGCTACTTAGGCGGTCCGAGCAACTTAGCATTCTAATCAGGATAATCAAGGAGACGACTGCGCATTAAATGTTCATTTATTATCATACAGATGTACATGTCTACTAGGTAACAGCGCATTGTCCTTCCATTTGTACAGCGTAAAGTCTATAAATACAATGTAACCTCCTCATTGGGGGGAGAGGAATTTCTGGAGAAAACCATACCTCGCGAATTCCATATAAACAGTCAGCAATAACAAAAACAGTGGACGTAGGCCATTCTTGCAAGGCTGAACCACTTTAAAAATCTATTATCTATTATTTCATTATACTTGTTATCTGTGATTAAAACAATTAGGTCAAATCTAATTTTTTACATCAACATTTCTGTTGCATTTATTTAAGGAAACAATTAAATTGGAATATTTGTTGCCTTGGTGGCATGTCAAGACACTCGTTCCCTAATACTATTTTGGGTCGGGGTCGTGACAGAGGTGGTATCAGAGCATAGGTTATGAACCCGTAGACTACTGAACATAAGTTTCGAACGTTATAGATTTTAAGTTTTCATGCATAGGATACAGGATTAAATATCGAACTTATGTGATAACCCTCAACATGTCTTACACTATATATATATATATATATATATATATATATATCATTATTCTTCTAAATTGTAATCTTGCGCTAGTATAATGCATCTTACGTTTGACCATGACTGTAGAAAATGACCAACTAGTGGTTCGAGTATGAAAGGACTGGAAGGTGCATACAAGGCAATTGAAAGTCTAACAAGAATTATGGAGCATCAGGTGAATAATGGAGCACCAAGGAATCTTGAACTAAGTAGTTATACTATTGAACAGTTCAAGAAGTTGAATCCGCCATCTTTTAAAGGTACTCCTAACCCCACGGAAGTAGAAAATTGAGTGATGCAAATGGAAAAGATGTTCGATGTTCTTAAGTGTACAGATGAACAACGTGTTTCATTTGGAACATTCATACTAGAAGGTGAAGCCGAACGTTGGTGGAGAATGACTAAGAGAATACACGGGGAAAGGAATAATCCCATAGGTTGGCATGACTTCTTAGTGATCTTCTATGAGAAATACTTTCCCGAAACGATGCAAGACCAAAAAGCAGCTGACTTCATGAGTCTGGTTCAAGAAAATATGACGGTTAGTCAATACGAGGCAAAGTTTACTGAGTTATCCCGTTTTGCACCTCATGTTGTAATAACCAATGTTTTAAGAGCCAGGAAGTTTGAACGTGGGTTAGGGTTGAATATTCCTAGCCGAATTTCCATCCTGAAGTTGACATCATACAATGACGTGGTGGCTAGGGCAACAATAGCTGAGAAGGATAATGAAGAATATAATCAGGTTAGAGAGGGAAATAGGAAGTTTGGAGAACAAAGAGGAAGGAATCCCAATAACAAACCCTTTAGGACTATACCTAATATAGGACAACCTTTAGTAAACAAACCTTTTAATGTTGATAAATGCCAACGCTGTGGTAATATTCATAGAGGGTGACCATGTTACCTGGAGACAGGAAGTTTCTTTGGGTGTGGCCAAAAGGGACATAAAATGCGAGATTGTCCTAACAAAGGGAAGGCGACAATAAAGACTTCTAATGACAATAAGGATCAGGGAAGACAAGGTAGAATTTTTAATCTTTTCGATGCAAAGGCTTCTAATGCAGTAGTGTCAGGTACACTTCCTATATGTGTACAACCTTTTCAAGTTTTAATAGATCCTAGTTCTACCCATTAATTTGTGTCTGTGCATTTTTTTAATCGCTTTCCTAATATTCCTGAACCCTTGAATCATAGCATACACGTTTTTACTCCTTCGGGTGAGTTATTGATGGGAACATTAGTGTATAAGTCATGCCCTATAAATGTCAGTAGTCATAAACTATTCGCTGATTTGATAGTTTTAGACATAAGAGATTTTGAAGTCATTTTGGGGATGGATTGGTTAGCATCATATCATGCTAGGGTGGATTGTTTTGAGAAGAGAGTTATTTTCCAAATTCCTAACCAACCAGAATTCAGTTTTAAAGGAACTAGCATCTTATCTCCTATGCGTATTATCTCTGCAATGCAAGCTTGTAGTTTTCTTAAGACGGGATGTCAAGGATTCCTTGCTAGTGTTATTGATTTACAAACAAAAGAGCCTAGTTTAGAAGATATTCCTATAGCTAAGCTTTTTCCAGATATTTTTCCAGACGATTTTCCCAGTCTACCTCCTAGTAGAGAAGTAAAATTACCATTGACCTTGTTCCTGGAACTACACCAATCTCAAAACTACCTTATCGCATGGCACCTTTAGAATTAAGGGAATTAAAAGTTCAATTAAAAGATCTGTTAGACAAGGGTTTTATTAAACATAGTATATCCCCTTGGGTTGCTCCAGTGTTATTTGTTAAAAATAAGGATGGGACGATGAGGTTATGTATAGATTATCGTGAACTAAATAAGTTGACCATTAAGAATAAATACCCCTTACCTCGTGTAGAGGGTTTGTTTGACCAACTGCAAGGTGCGCAAGTATTTTCGAAGATTGACCTTAGGTCAGGCTATCTCCAATTGAAGATTAAGGAAGAGGATATTTCGAAATCAGCTTTTCATACTAGATATGGTCACTATGAATTTCTTGTGATGCCATTTGGATTAACTAATGCACCAGCCGCTTTTATGGATATGATGAATAGAGTGTTTAGGAAATATCTGGATCAGTGTGTGATTGTTTTCATTGATGACATCCTTATTTATTCCAAAGGTATTGAAGAACACGAGAAGCATTTGGAGATAGTATTACAAATCCTTAGGAAAGAGAAATTATATGTGAAATTAAAGAAGTGTGAATTTTTGTTGCCTAGTGTTTCTTTTCTAGGACATGTCATATCCAAGGAGGGCATGTCGGTTGATCCTCAAAAGATCGATGCTATACTAGATTGGCCAAGACCAACTAATGTGACGAAGATTCATAGTTTCTTAGGATTAGCAGGTTATTATCGAAGATTTGTTGAAGGATTTTCTAGTATTGCCAAACCTCTGTCTAGGTTAACGCAAAAGAATGTGAAATATGAATGGTCTGAGGAAGTTGAGAATAGTTTTCGAGAACTTAAGAATTGATTAGTAACTGCCCCAATTTTGACTATTCCTTCCGGTACAGGAGGATTTGTGATTTATAGTGATGCTTCTAAAAATGGTTTGGGATGTGTGCTAATGCAAAATGAAAAAGTAGTAGCTTATGCCTCGAGACAGTTAAAACCACATGAGCAAAATTATCCAACCCATGACTTAGAATTAGCAGCGGTAATTTTTGCTCTTAAGATTTGGAGACATTATTTGTATAGTGAGACTTGTGATATTTATACCGATCATAAGAGTTTGAAATATATCTTTACTTAGAAGGAATTGAACATAAGACAAAGGAGGTGGTTAGAATTGATGAAGGATTATGATGTAAATATTCACTATCACCCGAGGAAAGCTAATGTAGTTGCCGACGCTTTGAGTACAAAGTCTACACCAAATTTAGCATGTCTTATTACCAGCCAGGAAACTCTATTGAAAGATTTGAGAAGTATGGAAATAGATGTACGTATTTATAGAGAAGGAGGAATAATCGCAAACTAACAAATACAACCCACGTTGATGGAAAGAATTAAAGTTGCACAAGTAAATGACCCACAACTGAAGAAGATTAAAGAAAAAGTTATTGAAGGTAGGAGAATTAAATTTGCGATACGAGATGATATATTAAGGTTTGGAAATAGAGTGTGTATACCGGGTGATGCCTAACTAAAGAGGCAAATTTTGGAGGAAGGTCATTACTCGAGATTCACAGTTCATCCCGGAAATAGTAAGATGTATAGAGATCTTCGAGAAGTGTTTTGGTGGAATGACATGAAAAGGGAGATAACAGAGTTTGTATCTCAGTGTTTGATCTGTCAACAAGTATAAGTTGAACATCAGAAACCATTAGGATTATTACAACCTTTACCTATCCCTGAGTGGAAATAGGAACATATTACCATGGATTTTGTGACAGGGCTACCAAGGAGTTCCAATGGTAATGATTCCATTTAGGTAATTATTAATAGGTTAACTAAATCTGCTCATTTTCTTGCCATTAAGATTACTCATTCCTTAGAAAAGTTAGCTAAATTGTATATACGGGAAATTATTAAGCTTCATGGAACCCCAGTTTCAATTATTTCTGATCGTGACCCTAGATTCGTGTCTCCCTTTTGGAAAAGCCTACAAGTAGCCATGGGAATAAAATTGAATTTCATCACCACTTTTCATCCTCAAATAGACGGACAATCTGAGAGAACTATCCAAACCTTAGAGGATATGCATAGGGCATGTGTACTTGATTTGAAGGGGAATTGGGACGATCATTTACCGTTAGTGGAATTTGCATATAATAGTAGCTATCAAGCAAGTATTCAAATGGCTCCGTATGAGGCACTTTATGGTATAAGGTGTCGTTCTCCTGCATGTTGGGCAGAAGTTGGAGAAAGAAAATTATTGGGACCAGAATTGATTCAGGTCACAACAGAGAAAAAGAAATTAATACAAGACCGACTTCAAATCGCCCAAAGCCGTCAAAAAAGTTATGTTGACAATCGACACCGACCGTTAGAATTCCAAAGAGGAGACTATGTTTTCTTACGAGTATCACCGACAAAGGGAGTAATCCGATTTGGGAAAAAAGGAAAGTTAAGTCCAAGATACATAGGGCCTTTTGAAATCCTTGAAAGGGTAGGTGTTGTTACGTATATAATAGCCTTACCCCCTGAACTCTCGAGTGTGCATAATGTGTTTCATGTTTCAATGATGAAGAAATACATCCCTGATCCAGCACATATCTTAAGTTACAAGCCTCTTCAAATTAGAGAAGATTTAACATACATTGAGCATCCAGTGGAAATCTTGGACCATAAAGATCAAATATTACGAACCAAGGTTATTCCATTAGTCAAAGTATTATGGCGGAATCATTCTGTTGAAGAAGCAACATGGGAGCGGGAAGATGAAATAAAAGAGCGATATCCATACCTTTTTGGAAATTAATGTAAGTAAAGTTTGGGGACCAAACTTTTTATAAGGAGGGTAGGATGTAATGACCTTATTTTCTTATGCCAATATATAATTGTCTTCTTTCAATTTCGTCACACTTACTATCTAATAATGATATATTATTACATATATGATATTCTGATTTCTTAATATGACAAAGCCCGTTTTTAAATTTGAAGAATCAACGGTAAAATGGGTCAAATTGAGATTTTATGGCACATCCTAAGCTAAGTGATAAGTTTTGGGGTAGAAAATGTAATTTTATGAAACTTTAGGGGATTAGTTTAAATAAAGAAAGGTTTAGGGACCAAAATGAAAAATTAAATGGGCCTTTTCATAAATAAAATATTTTCAGGAACCTATAAGAAATATTGAAAATATATGGTGTGAAATTATCAAAATGCCCTTCAGGTGCAAAATGACCCTTATACCCTTAATACCTTTCCACCTCATGCTCGACACCTCATGCTTGGTTTTGACACCTCCACCGTACACGTGTCATCATTAGAGGAGAAGCCAAAACACGTGTCGTCATTAGAGGAGAAGCTAAAACACGTGTCGCAGTTCGGTGAAATAAGACTGCAAGACCTCTCTGATACGCGACACGTCAATGCTAACTCGCCATTGTAAAAGCTCGGTCAGCATGGACATGTGTCAATGCCGTGATATCTTTGGAAAACTATAAATAGGGCCTTTGGGGATCATTTGAAACTCACACCAAATTCCTTGAGAATTATAAAGAGAAGTAGTGAGAGAAAGCGTGGATACGTTTAAGAAGAAGTTCTTAGGGATATTCATCTTAAGGTAATCTTAATGTTATAATGCATCTTTATAATTTTAATTTATTATTTTATAGCTTTACTTAGTAGTTATGCTAGTAAAACACACTAAAGGATTCACTAATCAAAACTTAAAATTCAGAACAAATCCAAGTCGATTTTATAAACTTGTTTGAAATTATACGCTTTTAGATAAAATGATTTTTTTTAAAAGAAATTGCTCGTTATTATGGAATCCCATTTAAGTAATTCCAAAGTCAGGACCGGGGAAGTTCTGTCTAGATGAGATGGTATTTAAGTGGTGCCCCTGTGACCCTCCATCTCTACTGGGAACCGACTGATGAGGAAGGACTATGAATTGAATTCTTCAATTATGATCAATAAGTTTTAAAAGTTAATAAATAGGGATTCAGTAATCCTTTAAAATAAGAGGTTATTATAGTATAAACTGAACCTTAGAACATGTACTTAAATCTTTATCAGATTAATGTTTGATCGCATACCAATACCAATAAATTTGACCTCCATTTTGGGTGAGTACTCTGACATTCCTTGTGTATTTTGATTATATGATATTATGCAAACTATATATATTTTGTGAGCTGCTTTTATTCTCAAAATTCATGTGATACCGATGACTGATTCAATTGTGATATGTTTATATTTTTCCATATAAACATACCGATTAAAATTATTATTGAAAAGGATATTGAATATTGAAAATATGATTCGGCCTAAGGGACCTCTTTACTGACTGACCTTCCCAGCTGGGTTATCGCTGGTGTGCCCTAAATAAGGCGTTGTGACGAACTAGTTCGATTGACCCTCAACTACCGGGGTATAATACGGTAGAAGAATACGGTACTAGAGTGTACTTGGCCATCAAAATGATATGATTGAAATAAAAAAAAAATATCACAATTGATTTGTTGCATTCATCTTATTTTGAGCTATCCAATTGTGATATATATACTTTCATTTCAAAATATATATCTATTTACTGCAAGTTCCTATCCATATATGTATATGCCTTCTCTTTTGACTTGAATAGGCATATATTTTCTAAAAACCCTGGAATGTCTGGAGATTGAACCTCATTCGGCTTTTAGCTGATGTTGTATAAATAACCATTTTTCAGGAAACATTTAGGCTCACGGACGGAACAAAAATGGACTATATTGAAGATTTAGCTTTTAGAGCTCTTTTTGAAAAATGTTTATTTATAGCATGTCTGGCTCTCTTGTACTAAGGTTTAAATTTTCTCTTAAGTTGTAACTCGTTGTTACTTTTAATATATATGAAGTTTCCTTTAGAAAGCTCTGATGATGTAATTCTTTTACTTTCAGTATTTTACGATTCATAACCATATGATAATATTTCCGTTGCATTTATTTAAGGAAATAATTAAATAGGAATATTTGTTGCCTTGGTGGCATGTCAAGACACTCGTTCCCTAATACTATTTTGGGTTGGGGTCGTGACAGCCATCCTTGCTAGTTTGGTGCTTTGGCAGAAGAACTTTCATAAAGATATCCCGCGGAGTTTTTTCAATTCTATACTCCAAAGGAAAACTCCAAAGAATTCTCATGGTATTACTATTTCAAGCTATGGAGAGGGGATAGATACTTGTACACTAATAAGCCTACCAGTGTAAAAAACAGGAAAGGCAAATACTTCTTTGTTTCGAGGGGCAGTTGGGAAATCTGTCCAGAAGAAATTGATAGGGAAAAATCTGTTAAAATGCCGCGGACTTGGGGACGTCCGTCCCAAAAAGGTATGTATTGTCTACGGCCCACACTAACCCTTGGAATTTTAATCTTTTGGCTCATATTAACACTCCACATTCTTACATTGCAGATATTAAGAGGAGGGTTGAGGACGCGACCCTTTTAGCTGACTCGGAAAAGAAGTTTTTTGAACTGGTCACTTCTACCTCCATTCTTGAACAAGGATACTTTGCATCTAAGGTGATCCCCAAGAAAATGATTGTGAAAGGTGAGATTTAACTTCCAACATCTCTTATAATATTCCTTCTGTAGCCTTCTCACATCTTAACTTCATAATTTCATGTGAGGAGATTGACATTGATCTTTTGGTGACTTAATTATTAAAAATGGATGAAGATGCCGCGACCCTCAACCAAGCCCGCAAAAGAAAGGGAAAAAATAGGAAGAGGGCACAAAAGGAGGCAACCCCTGTAAGCAAGAAAACTGTTGATCCTCCGCAACAATCTGCTACGAAAGAGACTAGAGTAGTTCCTCCCACGAAAAAGTCTGCAGCCCCTGAAAATAATGTTGTGGCAAGTGATCGAGGTGGAAACCGAGCGTCCGTGTAAATATGTTAGTCGTTGTTATCGGCTTCCAACCACAATACAAAAACCTAAACTATAACTACACTCTTGTGGAGTATAGTGGCTAGTCTGGGTATCGAATCCTCGGGGAACTAGGACGAGTGAACGTGACGACAAAGGTAAGACTGTTAACCCTAACTTGACTCTAAAAAGAAATAAAAAGATAATTTGGATTGTGAAACAGCTACAACTAGATGCAATTTTTAAAATGATTAACTAATGAACTAAAGAATGAATGGAATGCAATTACTCTAAATTAACTAAACGCAAACTCTAAATTACTTAAAAGACTGAAGACGATTAAACTAAAACTTGAATTATATGATGAGAAAAACAGGTCGGGAATACAATCCCTCAACCCTAGTGTATAAATGGTATAAAACTAATCGTAAATTTAATTGATTAATTAGATCCAGAATTTAGTGCTCCCATGCATTACGTATATGAGGTTCAAGCCCGCACCATACTTAATCATAGGACGAGTAAATCGGTAACGCGATAGCGGCACTCGTATTGCATTTTAAAGCATCCCGTTTACCCTAAAGCAAACGAGATCGAAAGATCTACAATGGTTGTGATGCTATGGAATACAATCATAATAAATCATTGAATTTAGAGGATTAATTTTATACATGTCCAACTAACACATCAGATTGAGTTCATGCATCCCGACCCTTAAAAACCTAGCCTAACATGATGAAATTAATGAAAACGATTATTGAATTGCAGGAAATCACGCTTAAACTAAGGGATAATTGAAGAATGGTGTATAAGAAAGATGAGACAAAATAAATTAATCAACTAACTTACCAAAGCACTAAAAGCATCAACTAAAATTACATGTAATCACGAAAATCTGAACAAACTTCAATCTTGGAATTAAAATTGCAATAAATCTTCAAACTAGGGTTTTAACTAATAAGGGAAAAATTAGATGATTTCTTCGCTCTTTAAAATGATAATAAATCGGGTTTAAATACCCTACAAGACTTCAAGAGTTTTAGCTTAACCAGGACTCTCCATTTGAGGAAGAGTAAGAAAACAAAACTTCGACAGTCGGATCGATCCGATCCTCCTTCAGTTCGGTTCTGCTTGGATCCAAATCGGTTCTTTTAATTTCTGATCGGATCGATCCGCTACGAATATATTTGTTTATTTTTCATCAACTTCGATCCATCTTCGGTTCGGGGTTCACTGGAACTTTGCATTTCGGATTGATCCGATCAGGATCGGTCTGGTTTTTCTTTAACTTTTTTTTTATCTTTAACTGCTCATAACTTTCACACCGGGACTCCGATTGAGGTGCCATTTCTTCCTATGTACTTGTAAACTTGATATCTTAAACTTTTCTTTAGATGCCTCATTCGAATTCCGGGTAAAAATTATAACTTTTCCCTTTTCCCTTTTGACTTTCCTTCTTTTTTTTCTCTATTCTTCCGGTTTCTTTCTTTCTTTATTGACATCAAATACCTGTAAAATTAGTACGAAATACCAGAAACTTGGGGTACTCGTTAGAATAAGTCAGTAGCAAGATTATGAGATAAAATCACGTCGATTATGTTGTTCGAGGTGCTAAAAGTAACTAAATTAAAGGGATAAATTTGGAAGAATTTATGCCTAATCAGCAAGGGAGAAGCAAGTGGATGATGAAATTGTTGATTAGCTTACCACGATAGGAATAATGTCCCCTGGGGAATTCCAAAGTGGGCACAGTCCCCTGCATGTTTCCCTTTCTAGATCTCCGTCACTGCCGCCGCGGAACATTGTGGCAATTAATGTCAACTTGCTAACTCCCCAGAGCAAGCAAATAGTGGGTCCTGATGGACGTATGCGTCCCCAATTGAGGCAAACTAATCCTAATTCTTCCTGGAATACAACTACTAGGGCGGTCAGTAGAATGAGAAAAGTAACAGATAACATTAATCTGGATCGCCTTGTAGAAGAAGACTATGAAGACTTAGAGGAATATGCCCTCCATAGTCTACTACGGGTAAGCACTTTATTTTATTCAACTTCTTATTATTTCTTTTCTACTAACCATCGTTCTAAATTTTCAGGCTGCAGATGTTGTCATATCTCAGAAGGAAAAGTACGAAGGCCTGTTTAAGTTATATAGATCGCCCACGAAGTCAGTTCATAAAACTCACTTGGAGAATGCCAAAGTTTCTTCCTTTAAAATTGGTAAAAAGTCATCTACCGCAACACTTGAACTGGCCAATATCAACTTGGAGGCTGCCACCAAGGCAAAAAAATAAGGACGAGCTGAATTTCTTCAATGCTACAATATCCCTTAAAATTGCTGAGGCTAAAACTGTGGAGGCTTCCAGGAAAGCCACTTCTTTCGAGAGCAAACTTAAGCTTATGCAACAGAAATATGATCAGCTAGAGTAGAGCCGCACTTCCGCACTCCAATAGAATGATATCGATCATGCTGTAACCTTAAAATAGATAGGGGAGTACCATATCACAGCCTTGATAAAAGCTGCGAATGATGCTGTAGCTGTGCATAAAAAATCCAGGGACTTCTATCTTATAAATAATAAGGCCTATCTCCGAAGCTTCCAGGAACTTAGGCACAGTGTGGTGAATAACTTCCCTAAATTAAAAGAGCAAGTCATGTCCTGGATAGTTAGGTAATACTGGGCATAACGAATGTGTGGTAGAGATTAAGGCTGCGACAGTTGCAAGAGCCAAGCAATTAATGGAAGAGGTTGCGACAGAAGATGAAGAAACTGAAACTGCAGCTAATGTAGATGCTGAGGATGATGAGGATGATGCAGCCTTATAGGCTTGTAATTTTGTTTTATTTTTTTTATAATTTTGGCCATATTGAAACAATCTTGTAACTTTTTGAACAAATCTTAAATAGGGTTGCGTCCCTTTTAGTAAAGTTGCGGCCCCAAATCAGAGTAATAAATATTTAACCTTTTGACTGCATGCCTCTTTTACTTTGCTCTATTTTTACATCTTTGTAAATTTTCTCTATCATGCTGCGAACTTTGATTTATTCCACCTACAATCTTAAATAATTTGCAATCTTTGTTTTACTTGCATGCTCCTGTTGTGATCTTGAGAATAGGCTGCGACTAATAAAACTGCTACCTATATTATTGAAATTAGGTTGCAGTCATTTTTTTTACTGAAATATAGGATTGTCCATAAACAATTAAATCCTTGCCACTTTGTATGTTACTATAGAAATATAGGATTATCCGTCGATGATTAAGTCCTTAGCCCTTTTAGGTTATTGTTAGGCCTCCCCAGGCTAGGTATTAGGAAGCTTCCCCAAGCTATAATCGGATATATATCAAGCTATCTTTGGCTATGAGCCCCCATGGATAATTAAAATATCCAGAAGCTACGAGCGGGCATTATAAGCCCCCGTGGCTAATCGAAGCATCCAGAAGCTGGGAATGAGTATTATAATCCCCCGTGGATAATAAAAACATCCAGAAGCTGCGAACGGGCATTGTAAGCCCCCATGGCTAATCGAAGCATCCAGAAGTTGTAAACGGGCAGTGTAAGCCCCCATGGATAATCGAAGCATCGCAAAGCTAAGAATGGGCATTATAAGCCCCCATGGATTTGCGTTGTGAGGGGCACAAATTGCCAATCGAGGCAGTCTCCCCAATAGACTTTCCCTCCCGAAATAAGCAAATAATCTCCGGGATAATTGCCATTCATTAATATATATATATATTATTTTTTACGTTAACAAAATGCAAAAATCTTGGAGATATAGCTACAAAAAGCTTCATAAATAGAGTTCAAAAAGAAAAAAATGTGAATAAGTAGAAAATAAGGTTGGAATCTAGTAAGCGGCCTCCCTGGTATCGGCTGCACCCCCTAAGGATCCTTTAGGAATCGCAGAAGCGCTCCTTTCGTGACGAGCCTTTCAATATCATTCTTCAAAGCGTGACAATCGTTTGTTTCGTGGCCATGATCGTAGTGGAAGCTCCACCATTTGGCCCGGTCCCTCTTGTAAGGAGGGGACCTCAGCTTCTCAGGCCAACGAAGCAATTTGTATTCTCTTATGAGCTAAAAAATTTCTTCGATTTGGTAAATCAGCGGGGTGTAGGTCTCATAGCCTTTTTTTGGTTTTGGCTGCTCCAGCTTCCTCATTTGAACTTTAGCAACGACCATTGCTGCTTTTGCCGTGGCCTTTTTTATGGATGTGAAGGTTGCAGCTTCTGTTGCTACGGCTTGTGCTGAGGTGAAGGCCGCAACCTCCAATGTCATGACCCTCTGTGTCAAGAAGTTAACCTGGTCTTGGAGTGCTGATTGACAGTCATATAGGTGATCAATGTAGCTCACCAACTGGGCAACTTCTTCACTTTGCTTTGTGCTTGTCTTTGAGGTTACTTCCATGGCTTATGTTGTGTGAAAGATTCACTAAAAACTAAGCATAGTAATGGGCATGCAACCTTTATCTGTAATGTTATTTTTCTATGACCGCGACCCGAGGTACATATTTTAGTACTGCCATGGTCACATCAATGGGAATTTTCCAGGTGAACTATAGAAGTTGTAAAAACCAACTTCCTTAGGAATGTTGTGGCAATCTGGCAATAAAATTGTCTGGTCGCATCTCTCAGGTAGCAGTGAAGGGTGTGATCCCAAAAATAGGCTCAATACCTGAGATCAATTCATAAAATACACATAAAATGTGCCTATTAGGAATTTACTAAGGGCAAAACAACCTTTAGGTGTGAAAGTAGCATCATCTTGGTGATAAGCCCCATATCATAGGTGTAAAAGATAAAAATAAGTGAATTGAACTCTTCCCGAGTCACCCACCTTTAGGAGGCCACCGCCTTTGGTGTTTTTCAACACTATATAGGTAAGGTAACATCATCGGGGTATAGAAAATAGATATATGGTCATAAAAAGCAAGATCGATAAATAGATCTAAAAAAGAATAATTCCCTCATACGGTTGCACACAAATATAAAGGCTCGATAACCAAAACCCCACCCAAGGGATTATGACCTAGGGGTCCCCATAGATTAAATAAGGCATTTGGAACCATAAATAAGAAGAAACAAGATAGAAATACCTCGTTTCTCACAGACGACGCCAAATTGATGATACGAGAAATCAGACACATGTCGCTCTCGTGCATCATATCAAGTGTAAAATAAATGTAAAGCAAGCAATAAGGAAAGGAACACAAAATATAAAGTGGTTCGGCTATAAAAATGAGTCTATGTCCACTTTGGTGCTTTATATGTATGTAGTGCAATACAAGTTTACAATGCCATAAGAGGTGTACAGAGAGAGAACATAAGAGAATACATGTAACTGGATAGACAAACAACCAAGGATGAGGCCTGCTAGAGGTTGATTCTACTGCAGCTGCAGAGAATGGGATCCCCCAAGTATGGCGATCTCTAGAGAGAGCCAGGAGTTTTGTAGGGCTTCATCGGGGAATTATCTCCCCCCCTCCTCTAATAATGAGGTGAGCACCTATATTTATAGGAGATATAAAGGTAGTGTCACGTACCTAGGACACGTGATGTACAATAAGTATGAAGAATGAAGAATCCTTCTAGAAGCTGGACAACTGGCATATCGTAAGAGTAAGGGATGCGGCCTGTTTGAACCCAAGCATAAACTAGTCTGAAGGGTGTCGTGGCCTATTTGATCCCAGGCAATAACCATGTTAAAAGGGGTGCTGCGGCTTGTCCGAGGTCAGGCAACAGCTAATGTAAGCCAAGGCTAACTGTATGGTGTCGCGCCGTGTCTGAGTCCAGGTAGCGACTCTTGTTAAATACTCCGAGGCAGTAGGGACTATATTGGCCATATAAATAATAAAGCACCAGCTCCTCCCGATATCCTCTTTTAATCCATAAGTAGATGATAACCCTATTTGATTCCAAGTATAGGTAGAAATTACCATACTCATATGTTATTACATCACTCATTGTTTTAATTATGATACATTGGATCAATTTGAACCCTCCTAATCTAATAACTGATATCAAAACAATTATTTGTAACGATTCAGTTCACCTTGCACTTTTGTGCATTATTATTTATTACAAAACCATCAGTAGTAACTAGGGAGTAGACTATCGTGTTGTCCTACGAAATTTTTCTACTTGGCCTATGGTCTCAGATGATTGAAAGCCCAAAATTTAACTACATACGTATGAGTGCCACTTTAATTGTGTGCCTAGCTAGTTATTATCCAAAGGTTTTGGATTATTTTTATTTGGTTATACTGATGGCTTATTCAATTCTATACCCCTTACTGAACTGGTAAGTATGGGATTATTAATTCAAACTCCTTGATTTTCTTTGATATAATTATGAGAAACATTTTCTTTCGCTTCATTTGATATAAATTGAATCTATATACACTCCACCTCTCATCTATACATATATTTGTCATAAATTGGTAAAGCCTGCTTAGCATATTTATGCTAATTCTTTTTTCTTCTAGATGGCCCAGGAGAAAGAGAATAATATCTCTTCCCCTTTTAAGACACACCAGTCACCTATTTGTATATGTGAATGTTTGGGCGGAGACTAAGTTAGATGGGATCAAGGAGTGACACTTTTCTATTTTCTAATTTGTAGTTCGAGTTGACAATAAAATGTAATTCACCCGTGCAGTGGTAATGCACTATGTGTACCGTTTTAATAATGAAAAAAAGTTAATGTTTTTTTTGCCTTGACTTTAATTTATTAGTTTATATATACTATCTTGTACATTCATACCAAAAAATAGGGTGTGATAAGAAGGCCCTCAATAGACAATCATACCTCGCCCTGACCATAGCCTCAACATCGAATCCTATCTTAAAATTACCCACGCACAATATGATACTGCCTAAAGTCCGCGGCCTCAAAAAAGGAGGTAGAACTCTTAATCAACAAACAACAAGGGCATTTTGGAAAATTATTGATTTAAAACCCTGATTATCTCATAGCTCAAATCCTTAAGGATTAAAGGTAAAATCCCAAATAAAACTCAAGAACCCCTATCCTCAAACTTAAAATCTCCAAAGAAGAAACCTAAGAGAAAACTACTAAATCAATAAGTGAAGATGAACTGTAACATTCCCAAGTCTTTAAATCTCTAATAAATAGTGAAGCTCCCTGACCTCCGAAACCTCGATGAACAGTAACTATCCATGGTTTATAACCCTAAAAAAGTTATAAATAGTAAATGACCATGTCCTCAAAACCAAGAAAACTAAAAGAATAATAAAACTCCATGGCCTAAACCCATAACATAATCAAGGGCTCATCCAAATCAATTTAAACATGAAAACTAGGAGTTTAATAAGAAAGAAGAGGTTAAGGACAAATTCCTTACCTAAATGTATTTTGGTCCGATGAGCAACAACCCTCCATCGTCACTAAATGCTTCTCCGGTAAATACTAACTCTCCGCCGCCTCTTCCCTATCAGGTGAATAGTTGATGTCCACAACCTCAAAGCCAATAACTATTTTTTTCTCCCAAAGCCCTACTTTCTCTCTCTAAAGTGGGACATTAGGGTTATATCAACATTGGGAAGTGTGCCAAGGGTTGATATTTATAGGTTTTAATAGGTAACCTAGAGTTTCCTCTTTTGTACACTATCTTCCACAATTACCTTCTTGAAAAGGCTCCTAGAACCCTCTAATCACGTTTCTCAAGTTACGACCTAATTAGGCTACGTCGTCACCTCACACGGTGAGCATTCGAAGGTCTACATCACCAAATTCCACGGCCTTTATCCTTAGGTCGTGACATTCCTCTACCTTCTGCAGCCTTTAAGTCCAAGGTCGTCTTACTGTCAGAACACTTTTTCGGTCGTGGCCTAAAATCTCCAATTGTGATATTTCTTACAGTCTACGACTATTGTACTAGGCCGTGACCATAATGACACAACTCTACTTGTGGTCGTGGTTCCATATATAGCCGCGACCTTGTATAGTTTTAGGGTCGTTACATTATGTTTCCGAAGGATCAATTTGGGTAATTTTTCAATCGGTTTGTACATTTAAACCCATTCCTTTCGTTCTATATAACCTCTACCTTTTAGAACCATAAATCTCTCTCAATTTGCATCAGAAGCGGAGGAACCCTCTTATTTTGATTTAAAAACCTTAAAATCATATATGCCTTTTGTCTTTTATGGGTATATTTGATATTGGGTGTCTAATGTGATTAAACTTTCCTCTTTTTTCTACAAGTTGCTCGAAGGTCTAAATAAATTTTGTTTGAAAAAAGTGCACAAGGAAAAAAACAGGTAAATTATGAACTAGACCTAGCAAAATGAGGCACGACACGATAACACGCCACAACACGAAATTATAAGTTAATGGGTTTATTCTTATCGGGTTTGGGTCATTAACGGATCAACACGGTATATCTGTTATCATAATGGGTCACGTTTGAGTTTGTACTCTTACACGATTAAACCCGTTTATACTCATTATCACCCATTAGTGGTACCGAGTTTTATTGGGTCGTGTGACCCGAACAAATATTACACCCATTATAATCCAACCCGAACTAATATTACACCCATGAAGACTAACAGATATTAACGGGTAATATAGGGTCACCCAACCCGTTACCTGTTTGACCCGTTAATATTAACGGGTGTTAACGGTTCGGGTCGTGTACCCGTTAATATTAACGGTCGTGTTTGGGTATTATCATTGGACCCGTTAGTCTTAACGGGTCATGTACGGGTTACGGGTGTTTTCACCGGTTAACCCGTTAACACGACCCGTTGACAACTCTACTTGAACCGACCCGGACCAGGCACAATCCGAAACCGACCCGAATTGTAGCCAATCCCGACTTCAACTCGCCCTTATTCCACCCAATATAAAATTGGCCCCACTCTAATCCACCTGTTTACCAAGTGTATTTGTGTTCAATCGAGAAGAAAAGATAGATCTCACTTACAAACATTGAAACTTCAGCCAATTAAATGTTGAAATATGTGTATTTATAAGTTGATTTTTTGGTCCAACTTAACCTTATTACAAAGAACATATAAGATCTCCGATATACCTCACATTTAAATGGTCCAAAAAACGATCCCTTTTATAAACATAACAAAAAAACATAGGTTAATTTTATTATGAGTTTTAAACATTTTAGTATAACCATAAAAAAGATTAACTCAAAATGTCTTTTTTTAATATTAATATTAAAAAAAAATAAATCAAATATGTCCGAGATCAAAATGAATTTTAACCTCGGCGGTTTTGTAGTAAATCCCAATTCTATCCGGTCTCTGATGCCCACTCGGGTATCTTAGTTATAGTCCTTTGTGAAACACTCATTTCATTTCAACAAACGTTGAAGAACACTTTGCACTGCCTTGTTAGTTTGTAAAGAAATGCAACTAGTAATGGGTAGCAATTATCTTAATTCTCATGGGTGTTTAATCGGTGTTCCTATTACCCCCACTTCAAGACGCTTCATGGGTCGCCGCGAGCTTTGTTTCAATGGCATATCATCTGTTTCCTCTCACTCCCAAACACATTCCCATGACCCCCCAAACGACGCCGTTTCCCCTCCCCCCATTTCCACCCTCAGGTACAAATACTAACCAATTATTAGAATTGGATTTTAAATTTTCAGTAAAAAAAATTTGTATTTAACAAAAAGGTCATGGTATATTATTGAGGGTATTTAAATATTATCAATAAGGTGGGCATGATATAGCATTTAACAACTTATTGCTGACAATGTGAGTGAAAATCTAGCTTTCATTATATTATTGAGTGTATTTAAATATTATCAATATGGATTAGTGTGTGTATACTCGAATAATCAACAACTAAAGAACTAGGCTAATATAGAAAAAGTTAGTGAATTAGGCTAATATAGACAGGACATCGAATGGATACGAAATCATCAGATGATGGGTTGAGCTTCAAAGGGTATTCTGTCCTTATTGGTGGATCTGATAGGACATGATAGTGTATTTGATGTAGAATAGGGCTTATTGTTTAGTTTTGTTAATTGTTAGTATTAAATGTAATAAAAGTGGTTTAGTCCTCTTTAGGAAATATTAGAGTAAGTGAAGGATATCTTAGTATTTTAATGCTTTCCTAGTTAGAATAGTATTACTACTAGTATAAATAGATTTGTGATGATGTAATAGAAATCTAATTATTCTTTGGTTTGATAATACAATTTTCAGATTTGTTTTTTTTTATCTCTTCTTTGGAACCAATTGGTATTGTTTACATCAAATTGGTATCAGAGCAAGATGAGATCTTTGATGTGTGTGTGGTTGTGTGCCCTCCCGCATCTCCATTAATGGCTCCTAAGAAGAGAAATCAGAACATCAAGTTTGAAAATCGTTTAACAACTCTAGAAAAACCATAGTTCAAATGATTGCTGAAATCAAAGAACAATGGGATGAAATGAGGAACCAACAAACATTAATTTTGTCAAAATTGAAGGTTATTACTTCTTCTCAACAATTACGTCTCCCATACAAACTCGAGCCCCAATCTTGAATTTAACCCTAATTCTAATGTTTAAGAATTACCAGATAAATCAAATCTTCCGTTGCCCTAACCCCAAAAACCCTTCAAAATGAAAAGAAAAGGAATTCGTAGCCCTAGGGTTTTGATAAAGAAGCAAAGAAGATGAGAGGGAAGAGGAAGAATAAAATGGAAGCGAACAAAGAGGAAGGCCCATCGACTTACCTCCCTGGAGATTCGTTTCCGGCAGATCTTCCATTTCTCCGTCAAGCTCCGACGATGGAGAATCAAGTCGGTATTGGCTACGAAGAGTTTGACCTAGGGTTTGGCAACCTTAGGCTGTTGTTTGACCCTGGAGGAGGTTGTCACGATGAAGTCGAATTTTTTTTCCTTCCCACATGAGACTTTGAGAGGCTCGATCCTATACTTCACAGGCCATGGAACTTCAATGCCTTAGACCTGTTTGAAGGGTTAAGCGGATTTCAGTGATTAGGCTACTTAAAAGGAAGTGGGTTGATCACTACGAGTTAGTTATGCGTGTCTTAAGTATTTGATGAGTTGTAGCTTGAGCCTTGCGTTGGAAACTTGGTTGGTTTGGATACTTTTGGTCTTTCAGAATTCTGCTATGACCTAATTTTGGAGGAAAATCTTGGAGATAAAGATTTTGGGTCTTCCCAAATTTTTGACAAAATTATTTTTGGGGCCCAAATTTTTTTCCTTATTCTCAGCGGCATATATTGGAATTTTTGCATTCGACTCTCCAATATTTCATAGTTCGATGACGAACTTTTTCAAGGGAGGGGAGAATGATGTAGAATAGGGTTTATTGTTTAGTTTTGTTAATTGTTAGTATTAAATAATAAAGGGAGTTTAGTACTCTTTAGTAGGCTTGTAAACGGATCGGTTTCGGACCGGATCAGGCAAATCCAAATCCATATCCGTTTATGTTAAACGGATTCGGATCCGATCCGTTTATTAATCGGATCGGATCAGACAAATCCAAATTCATAACCGTTTTTGTTTAACGGATTCGGATCCGATCCGATTATCCGTTTATGTTAAACTTGATTTGCAACATTTTTATTTTCAGCTCTTATTTCGTAAATTTATTTTGCAAATGTTCCAAAAAAATAAATAATGAAATAAAGAACTATTATAATAAATATTTAAAATATTATTAAATACATTATATATTAATTAAAAATATGTTATATATAATTTATATATGTATTAAAAATATTAATTGGATCGGAGTATATGAATCCAAAGCCGCTCCATTTAATAAACAGGTAATCGGGTGATCGGATTTTAGTCATGATCCATATCCGCTTAAATGGATCGGATTCGGATTCGGATTCGGATAAAATTCGATCCATTGACAGGCCTACTCTTTAGGAAGTATTAGAGTAAGTGAAGGGTGTCTTAGTCTTTAAATGATTTCCTAGTTAGAGTAGAATAATTACTAGTATAAATAGATGTTGATGTAATAAAAATCTAATTATTCTTTGGTTTAATAATTGAATTTTCAGATTTGTTTTGTTTTCCCCCTCTTCTTTGGACCCAATTGGTGGTGTTTTCATCAATATCATGTCACTTAAGACTTCTCAACCCCTTATCCACCTGTTAAGATCCCAGATAGTTATGTGTATTTGTGAATAGAATAATAATATATGTTGGTCGTTGGATAGCAATATTTTAAAAAGCTCAAGGTGGGACTGAGGTGCTGTATCTCGGCGAGGCGATGGTGTAAGCCTCAATTTGAATTAAAAAAAATCACTAAACGTTAAAAAAAATGCGAATAAATTCACAAATATCATGCGGTCATCACAAAAAAGTTCATATTCCATGTCATCAACATAATAGATAGTGTAGCATCATCGAAAATGTAATCAATAACCAAAACCACCACCACAAAATATTGCTGCATATAAAGCAGCAAAAGAAATGTGTATTATCAACTGTTAATGTAGTGCGGAATCATGAGATTGTTATATACTAGATTATAACTAAAATTAAGCCGAATTATAATGTAGTAATAAGCTATATACATGGCTACGGATATGCGGCATGGGTTACAAGACCATATTGTGATACAACAAATCTTTTAAAAAATAATGTCCGGACACGGAAATAAAATAATATATAATAATATGTAATATATTTAAGTAATATTTATAATTATACCGTTAGCACACACAAACACAATTTGTAGACATTTTCCACATGATAAAATAAGCAAATTATAAGAGAAAGACTTTAATCATTTCATTTATACAGAGACTCGGGTGCATTATAAAAAGGAGACTAAAAGTGGTTTGATGAAACACACCCAAGATAATATATGCTCTCAAGATGGGCTGGATGAGAGAGAGATAAGACTGCAGATGAGAGAGAGGGAGTGAGGGGGGAGAGAGATGGCATACCTTATGATGATAAAAATAACAAAAAAAAAATAGTTTAATTTTATTATGAGTTAAACATTTCAGTATATCCATAAAAAAGATTAGCTCAAAATGTTTTTTTTAATATTAATATTAAAAAAAATAAATCAAATATGTACGAGATCAGAATGAATATTAACCTCGGTGGTCTTGTAGTAAATCCCAATTCTATCCGGTATTTGATGCCTACTCGGGTATCTTAGTTGTAGTCCTTTGTGAAACACTCATTTCATTTCAACAACTTTGAATAACACTTTGCATTGCCTTACTAGTTCGTAAAGAAATGCAACTAGTAATGGGTAGCAATTATCTTAATTCTCATGGGTGTTTAATCGGTGTTCCTATTACCCCCACTTCAAGACGCTTCATGGGTCGCCGCGATCTTTGTTTCAATGGCATATCATCTGTTTCCTCTCACTCCCAAACACATTCCCATGACCCCCCAAACGACACCGTTTCCCCTCCCCCCATTTCCACCCTCAGGTACAAATACTAACCAATTATTAGAATTGGATTTTAAATTTTTAGTAAAAAAAATTTGTATTTAACAAAAAGGTCATGATATATTATTGAGGGTATTTAAATATTATCAATAAGGCGGGCATGATATAGCACCAAACAACTTATTGCTGACAATGTGAGTAAAAATCTAGCTTTCATTATATTATTGAGTGTATTTAAATATTATCAATAAGGATTAGTGTGTGTATACTCGAATAAGCAACAACTAAAGAACTAGGCTAATATAGAAAAGTTAGTGAATTAGGCTAATATAGACACGACATCGAACAAATACAAAATCATCAGATGATGGGTTGAGCTTCAAAGGGTATTCTGTCCTTATTGGTGGATCCAGGACATGATAGTGTATCTGATGTAGAATAGGGCTTATTGTTTAGTTTTTTTAATTGTTAGTATTAAATGTAATAAAAGTGGTTTAGTCCTCTTTAGGAAATATTAGAGTAAGTGAAGGATATCTTAGTCTTTTAATGCTTTCATAGTTAGAGCTAGGTGTTGTTTGTTTTTACCTCTTAAGTCTGAATCTAAATCATTTAGACTTGAGATGTACCAAATAGTGTTTGTTTTTTTAAATGATTAAGAGGTTAACGACTATTTTTGCCTCTGAATGATTAAGAGGTAAATGAACCTCTGAATTCTGAATCTGAAGTCTGAATCAGTCTAAAAAATACATCCATTCAGATGCCCATTCAGACATAAAAACAAACATATTTTTCACATTCAGATTTCAGACTTCAGATTCAGTATTCAGTATTCAGTATTCAGATTTCAGATTTCAGATTTCAGATTCAGACTTCAGATTCAGATGGAGAAACTGATGTAATAGAAATCTAATTATTCTTTGATTTGATAATGTAATTTTCAAATTTATTTTGTTCTTTCTCTCTTCTTTGGACCCAATTGGTGTTGTTTGCATCAATATCATGTCAGTTAAAACTTGTCAACCCGTTAAGATCCCTTAACAGTTATGTGTAATTGTGAATAGACTAATAAGGTTGTCACTGGGACAGTCTTGGGGGTGGATTGGGTTTGGTTCCCAGTTCGATCCCCGACACTGTCAAAATAATGCTTGGCCAGCGGAAGCCACGAACCGCGAATGGAGATTAGTCGAGGTGCGCGCAAGCTGGCCCAGACACCTCATGGTGTGCTACCAAAATAAAATAAAATAAAATAATATATGTTGGTTGTTGGATAGCAATATTTTAAAAAGCCTCAAGGTGGGATTGAGGTGCTGTATCTCGACGAGACGAGGGTGTAAGCCTCGATTTGAATTAAAAAAAATCACTAAATGTTAGAGAAATGCGAATAAATTCACAAATATCATGCGATGACCACAAAAAAGTTCATATTCCATGTCATCAACATAATAGATAGTGTAGCATCACCAAAAAGGTAATCAATAATCAAAACCACCACCACAAAATATTGCGGCATATAAAGCAACAAAAGAAATCTGTATTATCAATTCTTAATGTAGTGAGGAATCATGAGATTGTAATATACTAGATTATAACTATAATTAAACCGAATCATAATGTAGTAATAAGCTATATACATGGATACGGATATGAGGCATGGGTTACAAGACCATACCGTGATACAACAAATCTTTAAAAAAATAAAATCCGGACACGGAAATAAAATAATATAATAATATGTAATATATTTAAGAAATATTTACAAGTATAGCGTTAGCAGATACAAACACAATTTGTTGACATTTTCCATGTGACAAAATAAGCAAATTGTACGAGAGAGAATTTAATCATGTCATTTATACAGAGACTCAGTTGCAATTTAAAAAGGAGACTAAAAGTGGTTTTGATGAAACACACCCAAGATAATATGCTCTCAAGATGGGCTGGCTGGATGAGAGAGAGATAAGACTGCAAATGAGAGAGAGGGAGTGAGTGAGGGAGAGAGATGGCATACCTTATGATGATAAACTAGCTTCAAGCTTTCTACGATAAAGGTATTTTTGAACTTCTAGTTCGTAAATGCCTTTTCTCTCATTGTGGCGACAAATATTTCTGAATTAATGGAGATCCAAGAGTTTGGAAAAGAGGATTTTCTAATAGATTATCTGTGAATGATGATAGAGTGCAGTATATGTGGGACAGTGACTCCTAGATGCAGAGGCGCATAATAGATTGATATGAACATCATGAATTGTCATTATGAACTGTCCTGTAATAAAACTAGTTGTTGCTGATACCTTCTTCTCGGTTCGTTCTTCCATAACTGAGCTCGGAGAAGGAAGAAATAAGAGGGCCCTATGGAGAATGTAATTAGAAATCCATAATAGAGTCTGACCAAAACGACCGAATTGATTATCTTCATGCATATCAGTGTACTTATTTATGTGATTTAATAGTTCAGCTTCTTATAATTACAAACTACAAACTGCCCGTTTTTTTTAAAAGGTAAAATATGACCTTGCTGTATCCTTGCCATATCCATGCCATATTGAATCGTATACAGTCGTATCCAAAAGTCAAAATGACCAATTTGGTCAACGGACACGGATTTGAAATATGAGATATAGAGCCGTATCCGTATCTGATACTTCATTTCCGCCATTTTTGAGGTATCCGTGCTACATAGACGAGACACCTAAATAAGGTAAATAACTAAAAGATAATATGCCAAAAATAAACTATCCTAATCTACTTCTCTCTAATAAGTAACAATAAAATATCAAATTATTCATGCTACTTTAAGGTGATAAACAAGCTTCAAGCTTTCTACAATGAAGGGCTTTTGAAACCCCAGTTCGCAAATGCCTTTTCTAATAGCTTTGAATCAATGGAGAGCGAAGAGTTTTTTTCGGAAAATATGTTTTTTTTTCTGGGAAAGTGACTCTCTATACTTATTTTTATGGTTTAATAGTTCAACTTTTTATAATTAAAAATTTGCATATTGTTTTTAAGTTATAATATGACCCTGCTATATCGACGCCATATCCTTGCAGTGTTGGCCATATCCGAGCTGTATCCAAAATTCAAAATGACCAATTTGGTCAACGGATACTGGTTTGAAGTATCGACGCCATATCTCTCCAGGCATGCTTGTTCGTTGCTCATTGTGATGTGATTTTTTCTAGTTAATTTGTCTTTTTATTAATCAGGATCTCACTAAATAATGATCAGAAGTAGCTCTGGTTGGGATTAGTGAGAGTGGGATGCTTAGTGGGTTGATGGTTGGATCTGACAGGTCAATACATGATGGGAACTTGTGATGCCATTTTACCCAGATTTGTGATGAGTTATGTTTTATAGAGAATGGGACTCACCCCCCTACTAAAACATTTAACAAGAAAAAGGCCCATTTTCATCTTTTCTCTCCGATTAACCCCCTCTCCTCCACAAATAATCACCAAAACACATATACTCTAAATTTAAATCATATAACTTTCACCCCTACTGTTGTCAGAGTCCAGCGATGCTTCCTGACATAAAGCGATCCCACCAATGACTGTCCGAGTCCGACAACCTTACCCGACCTTTTCCATCTCCTCCTAGTCACCTGACCTCACGTGCTCGTAACAGCTGCACCAAACTTTTTGCTTGACCTCGTCCCACTGTAGAGATGGAAAGAATTGGGAGACATAGCAGCCCGATCTTGACCAGGCTGCTTTGATGGGGACATTTGTGTATATTTTTTTGTGTATGATTCATAGCAAAGGCCATATGAACACCCAACACTCCTTCAGACACGACCTTGTCCTTCACCGACTCCTGATGTTATTTGTGAAAATAGAGCTTGCTTTATGGGTAACAAATTGTGATTTGTATAGCATTAATGGGGGTGGAAAGTTTTTTGTTTTGACTAAAAGTATTTTCTAAAAAAAAATTATTTGTAAGCTTTACTAAATTATGACGTGAACTACACGTCAATGGCCTAAAAATCAAGACAATATGATTTCTAGAGAGAGAAACAAAGAATTTCTTATATTTCAAGAATTGAAGCTATCTTCAAATGAAGACTAAAAAGCTATTTATAGGTGGGTTATTACTTGCTAATCAAATAATTACCTAAAATAACTAAAAAAGACTAACTAAAATTAAAAGAATGCCTAATTAGTCCAAAAAATGCTTGGAGACCAATTAAAAGGCTAAAAAGAAATAAAAGGACTAAAATAAAAGGAAAACTAATGACAAACATTACAGTGACAATTTAACCCTAAAATAATCTCATTTCTGTCATTCTATCCGGCTTCAAAAAAGTTCGTCCTCGAACTTGAAATGTAAATGGTCAACGTGGTGAGGTGTCCTTCCAAGAATTCTTCAATTTGATGCGGGAGACGCCCATGTACGCGACTTGCGTACCTACTTTCAAGAAACCCAAGAAATATAAGGATTTGGTTTTCTTTATTTTCTTTCGTTGCCGAGGGGAACGGGTAGAGGGTTGGGGTGGTATTCCGGGTAGGACAGTAGTGGTGGGGCTGCCTAGGACAGAATAGGGTCCGGTTAGGACTTTCTTGGGGTTTCGGATTGATTCTTGAGCAGGGATTGGACCTGGACCTGCTGGCGTTGGACTAAAGGCAATGCAGTGGCTGCCTTCTCGGCAGCCTTCCTTGTGCAGATTCGAAGCCGCGAGAGTGACCCGACCCGGTGAAAGAGCAGTTCGGTACTTGCTGGTACTTTCTTGAACCCTAAGTGGATGTTCTTGTACTGGGCTTCGCTCAGAATAGTGCTCTGACATGTCGTCGGCATGAGTTTGAAGGCTAACCACTGGAATGATGGTGAACAGGTGATTGGGAGTTTTGTGGTTCGACAATGGTAGTCGGCTGGTGGGTTTCTCCTTGGCTTTGGCCGGAAATTTTTTGTTCAGGGAGAGGTTTTTTTGGTACTAGGGTTTTATTTGAGGGGCTAGGGTTTTGAGATTTGGCAAGTTGAATTAGGGTTTTCATTAGCTCTTCCAATCTATTCATTTTTCCATGCAATTCTTGATTACTTTCTCGTAATTATTGGTTAATCTCATCTTGAATTCTCGTCGCCTTCTTCGGAGCCATTGAGAATGTAGTACATGATTTGTTGATACTCTACACACCGATACACACTGGCACCAATGTTTGGAGTGACACCCGCTATGATAACAATTTTGACGTGAACTACACGTCAATGGCCTAAAAATTAAGACAATATGATTTCTAGAGAGAGAACCAAAGAATTTCTTATATTTCAAGAATTGAAGCTATCTTCAAATGAAGACTACAAAGCTATTTATAGGTGGGTTATTACTTGCTAATCAAGTAATTACTTAAAATGACTAAAAAGGACTAACTAAAATTAAAAGGATGCCTAATTAGTCCCAAACATGCTTCGAGACCAATTTAAAAGCCTAAAAAGAAATAAAAGGATTAAAATAAAAGGAAAACTAATGACAAACATTACAATGACAATTAAACCCTAAAATAATCCCATTTCCATAAAATTATCTACAATTTGATAAAAAACAACAATTATTTTTGTAAAAAGTATTTATAATTTGTCAAAATTATTTGTACTTTTGTCAAAATATCTATGGAATAGTCAGAGTATCTGTTAATTGAATCAAATTGGTAAGGGGGATTATTCCAACGAAAGTATAAAAGTGGATCTAAGTGGGATGATATCTTCTTCAAAAGGCTTATTTGCCAAAGCCCATCTATCTTATTCATCCATTTATCTATCTTTTTTTCCTTCGCTTTATTGCATGTCTAATGCACCAAATGCACATTCCAGCCTTTACTTTTACCATCAGATACCGGAAACACATTTTAAAAGTACATACATTCGGATGGGTCCTTATATTGTCATTGAGGCCTCTACTATATGTAACTAACAACCCGAGGTCTTGGAGACGAGGATTTATTTATTTTGGGAGAAATAAATAATATTTTATTGGAGAAATAATTAAATTGGCAATTGAAGTCAAAATTTGAAGTTGTTAGAAAGAGTGTCGAATGTCGACTCTGAGGGTACCATAGTGTTCGGAAGGGTCGAGAAAGTCGAAATTACTGTACTTGGGGTCTATTTAGGTTCCGAAATAAATTAGGACCGTTTGACTCGAATTAAAGCTACCGAGTCATTTAAAGTGTGTATTATCATTTAAAGATGTGTATCTTGGGATTTAGGGCTTAAAACCCTACGGGAGATTTATTTCTCTAAAGAGAGAAAGAGAAAAAGAAAGAAAGAAAGAGAGAAGAAGAAAGAAGAAGAGAAAGGAAGGAGAAAAGAGAGAGAAAGTGGAGATTTCCGGCAAATACGCGATCTCAAGGCGGATTCAGACCCTACGAACCCGAGGCAAGTGATTAAACTTGCTAAATAATTGCTGTGTACCATTTATTGCATGAATTGTGGACTGAATCTTTGGGTTTTAGGTTTAGTTTATCAAAACCTAACTTTTGGGTATAATCTTAGATTTGATATGTAGATCTTTGATTTGAGGATAGAAATTGGTTTAAATGTATTCTAGGATGAATATTGATGATATAGGTGTGATTGATGTAGAGCCTTATTCACACGTCCATATTTCTTCTGTGATTTGAAAACTTTTGAAAGGCGTTCTGATACAATTGTTCTTGTTTCAGATGCCACCGAAGGGAAGTCGTTCTGTTAGGGCAAGCAAAGGGAATGTGCAACCCCAACCGCCTCAAAGTAACGTGACTACGGATGAAGTTGCCAATATTGTGGCACACGCAGTAACTGCTGCCATTTCCACGATGGCGCAGCAATCTGCAGTTCAAACAGCCCAACCCCATTTAGGATTGTCTTTATGGGAGAGAGTGAAGGAAGATTTTAGTAAGGGGCATCCTCCCGAGTTTGCAGGGGGAGTTGATGCAATGGCTGCAAGTCAATGGAAGAATAGTATGCAGAGGCACCTTCGTATGGTTGAGTGTAGTGAGGTGCAGAAGAAATTTTTAGCCCCCTTTAAGTTATCGGGTGCAACTCTTCAATGGTGGGAGTCTGTCACCACATCTGAACAGAGAGATACCTTACCTATAATAGAGTTTTGGGAACTTTTTGATCGAAGGTATTTTCCTTCCTCTTCTCGAAATATAAAGATTTTTCAAGGAAATAGAACGGTGGCGGAATATGATGAAAATTTTTCCAGATGGGCGAAATTAGTACCTGATGAGGTAAATACGGAAGAGAAACGTATATCAAAGTTTGTTCGGGGTTTAGATTGGAAAATTCGGCAACATTTGTTAGAGAGTCCTAAATTAACGACTTTCGTTGAGGTAGTGAATGCGGCACTATTAAAGTGTTATGAATATCGTCTACGTTCGCAGGAGGGTAAGAACTTTGGAGATTCGAGTTCATCAAGTAAGTTTGGCAAGGAGAGTGCCAGTAATGCGAGTGGACAGAAAGGATTTGTGGGTAAGTGTTTCTTTTGTAATGAAATAGGTCATAAAAAGAGAGATTGTCCTAAAAGAAGTAAAGGACCACGGTTTGATGAAATTTTGGAAGTACAGCCCCTACAACAGATTAGAGGTCATTTTAGACCGGGGGACTTTGTTTGGGAGCCCATTGATGAGGAAGGGCAATCGGACTAGAGATGGGTAATGTAAGTTAATTTTCCTTTATTAATAGGATGATTATTATGTAAAGTTTTGGGAATATCGTATGGGAGATATTTGTGAAAGGGTAGTGCTATAGCCCTATTATGTATGGTATGTAATGATCCTAAGGGGAATTTTGAGCAAGATAAGCTCTTGTGCTATTATTTTGTAAAAGAATAAATGAATTTGTAATGCGCTCAAAAAGAGCTATAAACTTTATGGTGAAGGTAAGAATGGTTATGGTGTGATAAGTAGTAATGATAAAGCTACTTCTTTTTATATAGTCATGATAGACTATTATAATTGTTGTATTCCAGATATGGATGAGCCTGATAAATGACTATTATAAGATGTGATTTCTAGTTTGGATTGTGGATTGTTGGGACGCAGGAAAATTTTAGCTCATGACTATGTTAATTTTTGTGAGCTACATGTTGTTATATATATGATGATTTAAAAGACCTTGTGTTGGACATAAGGCATTTTATATTATATTATATTGTATAAATCGTTTTTAAAATAAACTGTTTTCAAAATAAAACTTTTTATCGGCCCTTGGGCCATTTCAAAATGATTTTCCACTAAAATATTTTCAAACTCTAGTCCGAATTTAACAAACTCTCAATCTCCGACGTCGCCTCATAGTAGTGTATTGGGAGGGTTCCTTGTTTGGATTTCGCTTTTGCGAGACGCCCCCCGCACTAAAATGGCGAATGTCAGGAATTGAGAGGAGTTATTTCTGTGGACCATTCAAAATTTTTACACTATTAAAATGTTAGTATTATATTTATGGAAATGTGGAACTTTGGAGGCAAATAAAGCCTCATTATGATTGATGTGAGCATAAAGCTCAAATATAAGGGGTGTATGGGCCCTAGTTGCGGAAGTTGGTTTTATATAACTCATAATCAACTTAAAATAAAATAAATTAAAATAAACTCGTCGTGGGAAGTTAGAAGTTTGGAGATAGGATTAGTAAGGGTGAGTGCAGTAGGAATTAGTTGAGCTTTGGACGATTAGTCTTAGCTAAAATTTTGAGGACGAAATTTTTGTAAGTGGGGAAGTTTGTAACAACCCGAGGTCTTGGAGACGAGGATTTATTTATTTTTGGAGAAATAAATAATATTTTATTGGAGAAACAATTAAATTGGCAATTGAGGTCAAAATTTGAAGTTGTTAGAAAGAGTGTCGAATGTCGACTCTGAGGGTACCATAGTGTCCGGAAGGGTCGAGAAAGGCGAAATGACTGTACTTGGGGTCTATTTAGGTTCCGAAATAAATTAGGACCGTTTGACTCGAATTAAAGCTACCGAGTCATTTAAAGTGTGTATTATCATTTAATGATGTGTATCTTGGGATTTAGGGCTTAAAAGCCTACGGGAGATTTATTTCTCCAAAGAGAGAAAGAGAAAAAGAAAGAAAGAAAGAGAGAAGAAGAAAGAAGAAGAGAAAGGAAGGAGAAAGGAGAGAGAGTGGAGATTTCCGGCAAATACGCGATCTCAAGGCGGATTCAGACCCTACGAACCCGAGGCAAGTGATTAAATTTGCAAAATAATTGTTGTGTACCATTTATTGCATGAATTGTGGACTGAATCTTTGGGTTTTAGGTTTAGTTTATCAAAACCTAACTTTTGGGTATAATCTTAGATTTGATATGTAGATCTTTGATTTGAGGATAGAAATTGGTTTAAATGTATTCTAGGATGAATATTGATGATATAGGTGTGATTGGGTTGAAGAGAAATTGAGAGAAATGTAATACCCCGTATTTTTATGGCTTTTAAATTTAGGGATTTATTAAATTTAATTGAGTTAAATTAATTTAATTCAATCCGGAAAATTGTTTTAAATATTTACTAGCGTGACGAGAGTTAGTAATTATTGGAAATTTGTTGAATGTTACTGGATGAGTATAGTAATATATGAGTTTTATTTTATAATATTGTCACGTGTGAATAACATGACAATTATGGAAATTTAAGTCGGGACGCGCCTGTGTCGTGTCGGGACTAAATGTTGATTAATAAAAGTGAATAAATTATAAGTTGCTCGTATGGTCGTTTTGAGTGCGCCAAAGTGTCCGGAAGGGTCGAGATAGTCAGAAAAGTGTACCCGGGGGTTTAGTTTGGGTCTCGGGGCGTTTTTAGGCTTAATTAGCACCCCGGGAGGGCGTTTTGGACATTTTGTAATTTTGGGCAATTAAACCCACGAATTTTCAAGGGTTATATCAGATGTCTAAGGTTGCCTTCTAGGGTTAACACAACCAAAGACAAGTGACGACCATAGGAGAGGGAAGAAGAGAGCTTGCCAAGGTGTTCTAGGCCGAAAATTCATCCGGTTGCACCGCCGCCACCACCACTAACGCGTAGATCGCGCGACGGGGAACGCAACCACACCAAATTCGTCCACAAATCAGAACTCTGAAATTTCCAGGCAAGTATTTATCTTGCTTATTTTCGTTAATGCATCATTCATGTTAGCCTAGGGTGATTAGGATGAGTTTCATAGAAGAAAACCCATGTTGGAGATAGCAAAATCGCATGTAGTAATGATATGAATGATAATCTGGAAACCCCCTTCATGTGTAGAGGATTAACCACGGATTTATGATGATTTAGAAGTAGAAATTCTGGAAAAAGATTGATTAAATCAAAGTTAAAGAAATTTCTAGGGTTCTTGAGATTGATATAAGTTTTGGTCCATTAATCCATGGATATTGATGAAAATTCGCATGCTTTACGTAGGAGATGTTTAATTTGAGTTTACAATGTTTGTAGTACGAATTTCTGGGAGTTTGGGTGTTAAAAATCTTGATTTGGTTGAGGTTGGATGTTAGAACCCGTAACTGTTAATCTGCAGAATTCGCCATACCTGTTTGATCGATCGATCGAACCAGGAGTGTCGATCGATCGACGCATCGATTGATCGAGCTCCTGCCATCGATCGATCGATCCCTCCTGGCAGACTCATATTTTCCCTTTTTAAATTGTTGAATTCAAATTAAATGAGTAAAAATCTTTGGGCATCCTTATTAAAATATTTTGGAAGGTAAAGGAGACCAGTAGGACTTATTAATAATTATGAGACCTTTAATCTAAGACGAGAGTTACATTTTTGGGATGTTTACACATAAGGGACGATGGGGTTGTGTATTAAAGGGAGAGACGTGTAAGATACTTACGTTGGAAAAATAGATGAGTACCTACTGAATTCTACACTTGGGAGGATAGAGTCCATGAGTGTTACGTAGTAAGTTGGATTAATCCCTCAATTAAAGTAAGAGACGAACCGTTATACGTGATAACTAAAGATTGAGAAATAAGGATAAATGTTATAATTATGGGTGATGAAAGGTACCTAAAGAGATATGGTAATAGTAGTATATTTATATGACTGTGTTTGTGCATATACTATATACGTGTGAAAATCATGCCCGCGCTACTTGCTATCCTTGAGGTTACCGCACTGGGACAGTCTTACCTGGATGTGCCTTTATGGGGGATATTGACTCGTACCCTAGAAGATAGATATCCTTGGTACAGGCTATCTGATCGATGGTCAGACGGTCCTAAGAGACGTGAGGGTATGTACTGACCTCTTAGAGACTTGAATCTATGCTTCGCCTCAATATTGTTTGTGTATGTGTTAATACAGTTTGAGAGTGATTCCGAACTTGTATTTCCCTTAGTACGAGTGAGACGGGGATTGGATAGCAGAGTATGCCCGCACCATAATTATTATGTGGGGTGCCGTTAAAATATATATATTATATGAGTATTTAATATATATATTTAATTATGGAAATTTGGGAACTACCTACTGTGTTTATGGTAAGTGGGAAAATGAATTATTATTTTCGATTGGGGAACATGTGTTTGACAAGTATAATATGATACTTAGAAACTTTATGAGTAAATAAGGTTTAAATGAGAACTTTGTTGTTAAAAGAAATTAACCTCTTAAATAATTGAATTTATTAGTATTAAATCTTACGAGCGACCTAAGATAAGATAAGTTATACCGTTGGGAAGGTTAGTGCGATAGGCGTGCACATTAGCAGAGAGGTGAGAATTTCTCAAAGGAGTGTCGCACTAATATATTGTTGCATTGGCCAATAAACATTTTAAATACTTGCTAAACAAATTTTAAATCATTTTCACCATCGGGCTCTGACCCGTTTCCATTTTCTTTTCTCCCTTGTATATATATATATGTATATATTACAGGTGTCCAGCCACAGGGGAGTCTTGCATAGGATCCTTTGGAAGGAACGCGCTGCAGCTTAGGTGGGAGTTGCAAGCCTCTTGCTTAGACGACCTCATTCATTTGATTATACTCTTAGCATTATTTATTCCAGTTGGGCATGTGTCGTCCTTTCCATTATTCAGTTGTTTTATTGAATATTGTAATCCATTTATTTCCAGTAATTGCACTTTGGGATTTATTATTGCCAGGATGTTTTCATTTAAGTATTAAATGTTGGATTCAATTAGTTGAATGTTTGATTATTTGGATCGTATGTTCCTGGATAATTGTGGTGTGACTATTAAATTGTGAATTATGCAAAGTTTTAAATGTTGGTTTAATAAATAAAAATTTGGAAAGTAATGTCTAAATGGTTTTGACACGTAACTTAATTATTTAGGGTGTTTAAATTGGAAAAATTATTTTTACGACAGTGATGCTAAGAATGATCCAACTGTTCACCTTGATTTTAATTTAATAAAGGAGTGATCCCCCGGTATTTAATTAGGCGGGGTGTCACAGGTGGTATCAGAGCATCAGGTTCTAGTGTCCTTTAGGATCTGTACGGCTTATTATGCTTTCAGCGTTGCTTGTTTGTTATAGAGCCCTATGTTTAGGATTGTCGATTTCTTTTACGAGATTTCGTTCTCCTGCTATAAGTATGTGTCTTAGTGAATTCTATTGCGTTCGGATGTGTGCGTGTGCCGAGCGATGACGGATGTCAGAAGAGGGCCGTTAAGCGGACATCAGGAGGCCGGGCTCAGTTGAGGTGGAAAAATATATTCAAAGATGATGACCGTAGTCGAGGTCACCTCCATTAGGGCACGAGAAGCCATGACTAGAAAGGTGACTAAGGCGCAACCATGATTTCCAAAATGCTGCTATAGTCGAATGAGGTGCGATGGGTAAACTCACCCAACGTATTACAAAACGTGTAGAGAACTGTCAGTGGGAAATTCTAGAAACGCAGAAATTATGTGTGTTTACCAACGGAGGTAAAGTATCCAAAGGTTTAGATATAGAACGGAGTGTGGCTAACTGAAAGTGAAAATTTAGAGAAAATTTTTCTTGGTTGTCGGAAAGAAATTATATGATGGGAGACACCCAACGTATTACAAAACGTGTAGAGAACTGCCAGTGGGAAATTCTAGAAACGCAGAAATTATGTGTGTTTACCAAAGGAGGTAAAGTATCCAAAGGTTTAGATATAGAACGGAGTGTGGCTAACTGAAAGTGAAAATCTAGAGAAAATTTTTCTTGGTTGTCGGAAAGAAATTATATGATGGGAGCCAACCACCAATTTAGAAATGGAATGCTATGTCTATAGGAGAACCTTAAGTACAGTGTTGACCGTATGTTCCTTCCTCAATTGTTCAGGATTAAAAGCGAACGTTGTTCTGAACTCATCGCGGGAGGGCATGACAGGGGTCCATTTGTGAATATGAATCTTAACCGTTAGCGAATTTTGTATCGGAAAATGTAGATACAAGTGGAGGAAACGACTCCAAGTGGGAGACCAACTCGTAATACTAGTTGATAACACTCAAGGAGGAAATTCTGATGGACGGCCGATTCAGAGGTTGACAATGTCGTATTTTGTCAACATAGATGATAACGCTTCTTTGTGGGGGAAGCTAAAAGAATCGAAGAATTTAGTCGAGAATAAGACTGAATACAACGTTGGTGGTGTAGCATCACAAAGGGATGTGGATACACATCAGGGGACCCATTTAAATGATTCGGATAATTGAATTCTTACCAAGTGATGGTAAATTAGTAAGTACTATTATAGACAGTGACATATTCTTTAGGGCCTAAAAGGCTAAGGGTATAACCGAGGCAGCCAACAGGAATAGAGTCTACTAAAGTCCGAGAGGACAATCCTAACCTGGTTCGTAGGACAGGTGATAAGTGAATTATGTGTTGAGGTATTTTTGTGCGGAGTGAGATCGCTCACGATAATATGTTCCGAAGTGAGAAAAAGGACAAGAATACGGTGCCTAGTAAAAGACAACGATTAAAGTAATTTTGTTTGGTTTGAGTAGACGTGTTACGTCCGGAAACCATTTGCGCAGTCAAGACGATTGGCAAGGTGGAAGTATAAGTTGTATCCTCAGAGGATGCGGCGTGTTTATGTGACACGAGCGAGTCACCATATTTTGTTCATTGCTAGATTAGCATGTGAGACGAGTTTAATGCATATAATTATAAACGTTATTATTATGTGGATATTTTTCCCTAGTGTAGCGGGATTTTTCTTTAGTGCTATCCGCGGAGGATGAATGAGTATATTAACAGTGTTATGTACCTTATTGAGGTTACTCGTTGTAGTGATGCGATATGCGAATATGATATTATCTTTGTTAAAATGTTATAGAAATGGTTAGTACGATAGTGGGCATTTATTGCAAGGCTATCGGAGTGGTTGCATTAGTTAAGCATATTTTTGTTCTGGCGAGGCTTAACCTGCAAGAAGGTCGGACTCGCAATTATATTATCTATCCTAGAGACTTCGGAGGGGATAGTGGGTTCGAGATATTCGATGCCAATGTATGTATAGACTCTGTCAGTATGATTCAGTATGTATCGGGTTTACTGTTGAGCGAAAAGATTTGATTTAGTATTTTGTTGAGCACTCATGACTTGGTGATAGGAAGAGTGCATTGTTATATCTATCCTCTAGAGATGTGAAAATTAAGAGTTATACCCCTATTATTAGATAAAGGGATTTTGGAGAATTCCGATTGTATGTATTCGAGGTTTGTGGAATGCAATTACCACCAATCAATACTGAACGATAGTGAAATTGGTGAAACGTTCTTTGTTAAGTGAAATTACGGGAGGAATTGTAATTTTTCCGTCAAGAGACGGAATAAAAGGGTACAGGCTATGGACGGAAGACCTAACGGATTTCAATAACCGACAATGCTAGATAGTAGTGTATCGGGGGGGGGTTTCTTGTTTGGATTTCGCTTTGCGAGACATCCCACGCATGAAACTTAGCGTAAGGTTGGAAATAGGGAGACGTTTGGTCACTATTCCGTGAGTTCGGTACCCCAATCGAAATGGGATCAAGTAATTATGTATGTAAGTTGGAAGTTGAATTTTGTTTTAAAGCCACTGGAGCCGGATTTTGTGGTAAGAAAACCTTGAAAGTTATCCCCACGAGTTGAGGGGTGGAACGATGATAAGGAAGATTTAAAATTTTTGATTTCTAGGGTAATTGAGAGTACCCAAATGTCGTAACCGCGTTCAGAACACAAGGTGAATAAAGAGTTGGGATGAATTTTTTAGCATGGATTATCTGGAAGGAATTTTATTATACAAAAGAGATGATTTGTATTTATTTTGATGAATAGAGCGTTAGTGATTTATTTTGGTTGTTGTACCTATTTGGGAAAAATTGTTGTACGTATCTGAAGAAGTTTGAGATTTGTTATTCCTCTTTTATGGTCATGGAATTTGAATGCCCTATTCCTTCTAGTTCGTTGGATTTAGTTAGTTCTACAGATGAGTAGCACGCCGTTCGCTCCCCCAGGGCGGTCGGGGTGTTGCAAAAAATGTGGGCATCTGGGTTAGCTGCTGTTAAAATAGTCCGTGTTGAAGGGACGTGGTAATAGACGTGTGAAATATATGTTTGTGGGATTAGTATAACGAAGTGGAAGTGATAGAGTGGATTAAACGTCACATGAGGGGTGATAATCCATACATAAGTGTGCAATTAGAATAGCACACCCTAATTTGATTGGAAGGTTGTGGGAAGCCATTTAAGGAGTATTCCTTGAATAGAGTAGAATTTAATTATTATGAAGAACACTCGGAGCAGAGTTGTTATTAGTCAAGTGTGAGAGCGACTTGCGCATACAAAGAGTAATGATGTTAGTATGGTATAAAAGATTCAGAAGTGCGCTTCGTGGAGAAAAGAGCACGGGTCGGAACTTTGGGCATACACCAAGGAAAGCGAGGGGAGTATTACGTGTCACTTAATGTTAGGACATTTCAAGGAAAAATCGATGTTTAGTGGGACGTAGTGAGTAGTCTCTACATGCACCAACCGTAGGTAGGGTTCGGTTGGAAGAGGAAAAATCAACCATAAAATTTCGTGTTTATCGGCAATTCCTATAATTGGAAGAGGTCGGTGAAGTCGGTAAAGTTCTTGGATGGGTTACCATCCTCAAAATAAGATCAAGGGTTCATCCGAACATGTGAATTAAATCGCCGAGAAGGAAGTGATTGATATTCCTTTGGGGTGGTTTACAATATTAACTAGTATGCCCCAGACTTCCTTTGAAAGGAAGGATCGCGCCAGTACATGGTACGACACAGTTTTGATTTCTGAATAGGGATGAGATTTGTGAATTCCACCTTTAATATGGGATTCCAGGAACCAGCGGAGATAAGGTTTCGTTTTGAGTAGGATGTATCACTCTTAGCCAGGGAATAGGCGCACGGTGATTAAAGATTAGTGGAGCCACGTGAAGGAAATTTTGGAATCTTGGTACGATGAATTCAGGAATGCTCTGTAGAAGCACTCGTACCTGTTTGTCGCATACGAGGTGCTTATTAAGGTTTTAGTATGGAAGAACCTCGACTATTTTCCTTCCGTATGTTTAGAAGTGAGTGGATAATCAGAATTTTGGATCGGTCGAGAATAATCCGATAACTATGGTGGAATTCCATGACTGTTTTAGGCGAACAAGAATGGTCAAATGTTCGTATTGTTTTTCTCAGAATGGGAGTTTTGTATACTAATAAATCCGAGTAGTCATGTAGGGAGGTGCGGCCTCCCAATGATAGTGAGTAATGGAATTTATAATGTATAGGCGTGACCTATGCGAATGATGTCGGTTAGGAGCACCATGTGAAGTGTTTCCAATGAGAATGTTAAACAAGCTTGCTGTGAGGAAGGGGTTATAGTGATTGAGCGCCTTACTATGTAGATAGTTTGCGTACTGAAAAGGATATCCAGAATTGTGCTACCTGGTAGGCCTTATTTTCCGAATTTCGGGACGGAATTCCGTTATTAGGGGGGAAGTATGTAATACCCCGTATTTTTATGGCTTTTAAATTTAGGGATTTATTAAATTTAATTGAGTTAAATTAATTTAATTCAATCCGGAAAATTGTTTTAAATATTTACTAGCGTGATGAGAGTTAGTAATTATTGGAAATTTGTTGAATGTTACTGGATGAGTATAGTAATATATGAGTTTTATTTTATAATATTGTCACGTGTGAATAAAATGACAATTATGGAAATTTAAGTCGGGACGCGCCTGTGTCGTGTCGGGACTAAATGTTGATTAATAAAAGTGAATAAATTATAAGTTGCTCGTATGGTCGTTTTGAGTGCGCCAAAGTGTCCGGAAGGGTCGAGATAGTCAGAAAAGTGTACCCGGGGGTTTAGTTTGGGTCTCGGGGCGTTTTTGGCTTAATTAGCACCCCGGGAGGGCGTTTTGGACATTTTGTAATTTTGGGCAATTAAACCCACGAATTTTCAAGGGTTATATCAGATGTCTAAGGTTGCCTTCTAGGGTTAACACAACCAAAGACAAGTGACGGCCATAGGAGAGGGAAGGAGAGAGCTTGCCAAGGTGTTCTAGGCCGAAAATTCATCCGGTTGCACCGCCACCACCACCAACGCGTAGATCGCGCGACGGGGAATGCAAGCACACCAAATTCGTCCACAAATCAGAACTCTGAAATTCCCAGGCAAGTATTTATCTTGCTTATTTTCGTTAATGCATCATTCGTGTTAGCCTAGGGTGATTAGGATGAGTTTCATAGAAGAAAACCCATGTTGGAGATAGGAAAATCGCATGTAGTAATGATATGAATGATAATCTGGAAACCCCCTTCATGTGTAGAGGATTAACCACGGATTTATGATGATTTAGAAGTAGAAATTCTGGAAAAAGACTGATTAAATCAAAGTTAAAGAAATTTCTAGGGTTCTTAAGATTGATATAAGTTTTGGCCCATTAATCCATGGATATTGATGAAAATTCGCATGCTTTATGTAGTTGATGTTTAATTTGAGTTTACAATGTTTGTAGTACGAATTTCTGGGAGTCTGGGTGTTAAAAATCTTGATTTGGTTGAGGTTGGATGTTAGAACCCGTAACTGTTAATCTGCAGAATTCGCCATACCTGTTTGATCGATCGATCGAACCAGGAGTGTCGATCGATCGACGCATCGATCGATCGAGCTCCTGCCATCGATCGATCGATCCCTCCTGGCAGACTCATATTTTCCCTTTTTAAATAGTTGAATTCAAATTAAATGAGTAAAAATCTTTGGGCATCCTTATTAAAATATTTTGGAAGGTAAAGGAGACCAATATGACTTATTAATAATTATGTGACCTTTAATGTAAGACGAGAGTTACATTTTTGGGATGTTTACACATAAGGGACGATGGGGTTGTGTATTAAAGGGAGAGACGCGTAAGATGGATACGTTGGAAAAATAGATGAGTACCTACTGAATTCAACACTTGGGAGGATAGAGTCCATGAGTGTTACGTAGTAAGTTGGATTAATCCCTCAATTAAAGTAAGAGACGAACCGTTATACGTGATAACTAAAGATTGAGAAATAAGGATAAATGTTATAATCTATGAAGCACGGACACTTCTCCGAAGGCCGCGTACGAGTGTCGGACACTCCAAGGACACGGACACGCAAGGGACACGGCTGGGACACGTGTCCGACACGCCACGTGGCGTGTCGGGCTTAAAAGGCATTTAAAAATAGTTGGACACGGCTGGGACACGCAAGGGACACGGCTGGGACACGTAAGGGACACGGCTGACAAAAATATATAATAACTTTAAAAAAAAGGGGCAGGAAACATATGTTTTTTTTTTCTCCTTTTTCTCACCTATTTATTCTTTTTTTTTTTTAATCTCTTGTTCAATAAATTGCATTAGCCATATGCATTTTGATTGTTATTATTAGTATGGGATTTAGTATCATTGTGATGTTTGATGTGTAGAATGGATTTAATACTCTTAATGCTTATATGTTTAATGTTGTTCTTAGTATGAGATTAGTATTAATGTGATATTTCATATTTTTTATATATAAAAATAATTATAAAAAATATTTATTTAATACCGTGTCCCCGCCGTGTCGTGTCCTTATTTTTTTAGATTTGCCGTGTCGGCGTGTCCGTGTCGTGTCGGACACGACACCCGTGTCCGTGCTACATAGGTTATAATTATGGGTGATGAAAGGTACCTAAAGAGATATGGTAATAGTAGTATATTTATATGACTGTGTTTGTGCATATACTATATACGTGTGAACATCATGCCCGCGCTACTTGCTATCCCTGAGGTTACCGCGCTGGGACAGTCTTATCTCGATGTGCCTTTATGGGGGATATTGACTCGTACCCTAGAAGATAGATATCCTTGGTACAGGCTATCTGATCGATGGTCAGACGGTCCTAAGAGACGTGAGGGTATGTACTGACCTCTTAGAGACTTGGAATCTATGCTTCGCCTCAATATTGTTTGTGTATGTGTTAATACAGTTCGAGAGTGATTCCGAACTTGTATTTCCCTTAGTATGAGTGAGACGGGGATTGGATAGCAGAGTATGCCCGCACCATAATTATTATGTGGGGTGCCGTTAAAATATATATATTATGTGAGTATTTAATATATATATTTAATTATGGAAATTTGGGAACTACCTACTGTGTTTATGGTAAGTGAGAAAATGAATTATTATTTTCGATTGGGGAACATGTGTTTGAGAAGTATAATATGATACTTAGAAACTTTATGAGTAAATAAGGTTTAAATGAGAACTTTGTTGTTAAAAGTAATTAACCTCTTAAATAATTGAATTTATTAGTATTAAATCTTACGAGCGACTTAAGATAAGATAAGTTATACCGTTGGGAATGTTAGTGCGATAGGCGTGCACATTAGCAGAGATGTGAGAATTTCTCAAGGGAGTGTCGCACTAATATGTTGTTGCATTGGCCAGTAAACATTTTAAATACTTGCTAAACAAATTTTAAATCATTTTCACCATCGGGCTCTGACTCGTTTCCATTTTCTTTTCTCCCTTGTATATATATATGTATATATTACAGGTGCCCAGCCACAGGGGAGTCTTGCATAGGATCCTTTGGAAGGAACGCGCTGCAACTTAGGTGGGAGTTGCAAGCCTCTTGCTTAGACGACCTCATTCATTTGATTATACTCTTAGCATTATTTATTCCAGTTGGGCATGTGTCGCCCTTTCCATTATTCAGTTGTTTTATTGAATATTGTAATCCATTTATTTCCAGTAATTGCACTTTGGGATTTATTATTGCCAGAATGTTTTCATTTAAGTATTAAATGTTGGATTCAATTAGTTGAATGTTTGATTATTTGGATTGTATGTTCCTGGATAATTGTGGTGTGACTATTAAATTGTGAATTATGCAAAGTTTTAAATGTTGGTTTAATAAATAAAAATTTGGAAAGTAATGTCTAAATGGTTTTGACACTTAGCTTAATTATTTAGGGTGTTTAAATTGGAAAAATTATTTTTACGACAGTGATGCTAAGAATGATCCAACTGTTCACCTTGATTTTAATTTAATAAAGGAGTGATCCCCCGGTATTTAATTAGGCGGGGTGTCACAAGAAAATGATTAAAACAAATTTTGGGATTTTGGCTTACTTAAAAAGTAGCCATTTTCGAGAGTTCTGAAGGGCAGAATCGATTCGGCGTCCTACCGAATCGATTCGGAAATATGCAGGTGCGCAGGTCTGAGTGACCGAATCGATTCGGACCCCCAGCCGAATCGATTCGGCTTGAGACAGAGTCCCAGGTCTGATGACCTGAATCGATTCGCCTTCCTGGCCGAATCGATTCGGAAACAGGGCTTTTTCAAGGAATGTTTTTCTAGGGAGAATTTCATTCCGTTTTGTTCGAGGTTGTCGATTGGGATCCTCTATAGGAGATATTTAGAGTATGTTTTGGAGACTTTTAGCGAGTTTCCCTTATAAGGAGTTTTGAAGTCATATTGACTAAATTTGAGGAATACCGATTAGAGATTTTGGTATTTTCTAAGTGGGGAAGCCCACCTTGTTTTGAGAATTCTATTTGGAGATAATTATGATATTAATGGGTATAATTTAGAGACACCGGATCTTAGGATCCAATCCCAAAGGGGATAACTTTAAAAGTTCATAAAATGAATTGAACCCTATTAAGGATGGAGAATGAGAAATTCAAATTGAGATGCATTAGGATAAAAGAATATCCTTAACTTAAATAGAATTGAGAGACAATTCACAATTAGAAGCGACATGTGAGCTTCAAGCCAGAAATAGTATAGTGTATACTAAGTGGGGAAGATTTGAGAATTGACGATTAGTGTATCAAGAGAGAGATATACTAAACAATGACATTAAATCTATTGCGCCTAAGAGCGTATAATGAATATGAAAATGATGTGGCAGGTATACCTTATATGATGGTATATCTTTATTATGTGGGATGTATGTATACCCTATATGATGGTATATATGCATGGTTAGGCATACCCCCTCCTTGCTATCATTGGGAAGTTACGTGCGTAGAGGGTGAGCATCCTGGCTCAAAGAGCAGGGTGTGGATATTCCCAGGTCATAGTCGTCCATGTGATTATTATGTGATATACATTTATTTATTTTGGGGGTGAGAGGTCGTGGGTATGTGTCGCTCTCACTTGCCGGTTAGGAGCTATGACCGCTTCCCGGGACGTCGTGTGCGTGAGTTGATCACGAGGTGGGTGTCGTGGAACCCCACCAGGTGGCCCCAGTTTGCTACGTATATGGGCTGCTGGAAGATGATAGCATGTGAGCCCGCGTCCTTCGAGTTATAGCTCAGTTGGATGGTTATTATTGCTTGTGCTTGTACTTGGGTATCAAGGGCATAATGGACCTCAATGACCTACATTGCCAGGATTAGTGTATCGAGGGGGTTCCTTGTTTGGATTTCGATTCGGCGAGACGTCCCACGCACGAACCGTAGTGTAATGTTGGAACTTGGGGATAAGTTAGTCCTTAATGCTCATACTTATATATATATCACCTATCCCGACAATCGACAGTGCCAGGAGTAGTGTAACAGGGGGGGGGGGGGTCCTTGTTTGGATTTTGCTTCGGCGAGACGTCACACACATGAAATGCCGTGTACTGTTGAGAATTGAGAATATTAATTAATTAAAATTTGGATAATAAATTGGGTTACATGCATCTTGCATTGAGGGCATAATGAGCCTCGAGGATCAATACGGTCAGGAGTAGTGTAACGGGGGGGTTCCTTGTTTGGATTTCGCCTCGGTGCCGTGTTGAGAATCGGGAGGAGTTTAGTCCTTAACTCTTGATGCTAATAACTCATATACAATTTTATACTGTTTACATGCCAAATGAAGGCATAACTAGAATATATAAAATTCTAGTAAATAAGAATGTTGATGTAATGTGTTGATGTAGTTATGAGATGGATCATGCAACTTTATATGTTCAACAAATGAACATTATAAAGATAACTATAACTATTATATTAAAGTTAATGTATATAACTTATAGATTATAGAAATAAATATAGATTGGGAGATAGGTTAGATGGTTTCACTTAAATACTTCATTTGGGTTTAAGTTAGAATCCTCTTACCTAAATTAGAATTGGGCATCCATTTGGAGATCACGTGCATGCGCTTAGTGCGCGCTTTAGTTGAGAGGTGAGTTGAATTATTATGGAGAGTTCGATTCCACCTTAATCATGTAATAATGCATTTATAATTATTATGCATTTTAATACACTTGCTATAAAATGTTTTTCAACTCGGGCTCTGACCCGTTTATATTTTCTCCTCCATGTATATATTGTATTACCTTAGGTGTTCCTCCGCAAGGACGCCATTGATGTTCATCCATCCAGTATTCGTGGAGCTGTGGCAGTAGCGGACTGTTGCGGCACCTTGTCTTAGTCGACTCCTATCTATTGTACATCTAGATTAGGATTCAGTTTGTATATTGAGTTTAGACTCAAGTGTTGTAGATTAACACTTTCATATTTCATTTCTCAGATTATTGTATTGTCTGTTACCTGACAGCATATTCGGGTATTTCATTGTTGAGATTTTGTTGTACAATGCATTGTACTCTTTCTTATTATTGGAGTTTGCACATTTCACTCATCATAGTTGGATGTATATTGTTGGTTATGTGCATTATTGGTTTTGTTGTTGTTAAATAAAATGTTTTAAATTTTTGACAATCCACTTTTAATGATTTCGGATAGTTAGTCTTATATTATTAGTATTGTCAGTTGATGTTGAGACTGTGCCATCTGGGATACCTGATTTATTGTAGTATAGGACTGGCCACCCGTTATTATTTAGAGCGGGTTGTCACACTATAAACATTAGGGTCCGTTTGGTTCTGTATTAAAAAAAACTCGATTTGAACGTTGTTTTTAAATACAATTTTAAAATTGTGTTTTTTGTGTTTATAATTATTGACACGCGTTTGGTAAACTTATTTTTAAATGCAGTTTGTTGAAAATTTGACAAAATTGACAAACATGTATATTTATATTATAATTATACATATATACGTGTGTTTGTGTGTGTGTGTGTATGTATGTTAATATTGCATGTATAGTTCACTATAAAATTATATACATACATGAATTGATAATATTTTTTAATACATATGCACTATATGTATAATTTATATTATTCCATACATTAATAATACATGTATAAAACTATATATAAGTATCATGTATCTATTGATAATATTATCTAACTCTATATTATTCCATACGTAATTTTGTGTACATGTATATATTTTTTATTTATAAGAATTACACATATATTAATGTATTACGTATGTATATTATATATTAAGGTATAAATGCATTGAAATATTAACAATGAATACTTCTGAGTTAAAAAATAAAAAACACCCTCAACCTGTTTTCTGAATAACTTGATTATAACACATAAATACTATAATTCAGTGTTTAAAAAAAGGTTACCAAATGTAACTTTTTATCAGAATTGTATTTAAACACAGAAAACAGAATTATAGTTACAAACCAAACAGGTGCTCAGTTTTTCTCTCTCTTTTCTTTTAGTCATTAGTTAGTTTTTCTTTTTCCTTAAGTCATTAATTTTCACGCTTGTCTCTTCAATTCTTGTAGGACTGGTCAAAATCATTGCAAAGATTTAGGTGAAGCGATAAAGCTTCTACTCACAACACGCAGGACGTTCTTTTCAAGTTTTTTAATATATTCATGTTATCTTCCTTCAAGGTACTTATCAGGTTCGCTCAATTTTCCTTTGTTTCCCCTTACCAATCTACATTTTAATATATATTCAAACACTTTAATCAATAATTTCTGTTACGCCTGTTTTAAGCATGTATCTGCTTGGCCTATTCAACATAAGAATACGAGTTTTAGACGTATTACTTGTTCCTCGGCAAATGTGGATCACATGAGTTAAACTTAAAAGAGTGTTATTCAGAGTTCATATTATTACATGCCAATTTGTTTAGCAAAACTCCATAGACGTGGAATAGATCTATCAAATTCAAATTTTTTTGTGATTTTTTGTGGTTTTTCCCTTCATGTGATAATTTTTGGATGTGCAGCTCAAGCTTTAGGAGATCCTTCTGTGACAGTTGAACAAGTGACGCCCACTGTTTTTCCTTCTGTGACACTTTTCCCTCCTGAGGTTCATATCAACTGTATCAGTCAGCTGTGTCTCTTTTCTCTTTTTTGACGGTTATTTTTCAAATTTCAAACTCCTCTATATCCGATGTTTATGGCAGGTGAATTGATGTGTGTATGCTTCGCAGGAAAGAATTGTTCAACTATTTGAAAACAACACTTATTCTGTCGTCAACATATTTGACGTAACTTTACGGCCTCAACTTAATGTTACGGGTGTGGTTGAGGTAATTATGTTTGGTATATGTAGATTTTTTTTCCATTCTTTTGTGTTATCATATTATTTGGTGTGTGGTTTATGTAATGTTATGGCCTCGGACGTGGTTGAAATTAAAAAGTTGGGGTGTTTTTTCTTTCTTTTTTGTATAAATGATGGCAGGTTCCTGAAGGAAATGGTTCTGGAGTTGTATGGGATGATCAAGGGCACATTGTGACAAATTACCATGGTGATTGCTTTTTAGGTTGGAAGTACTTCTAACTCAAATTACTAGATGGCCCGATTATACTGAACTATTGTATTTTTGCATTTCCCAGTAATTGGTAATTCACTTTCGAGAAACCCAAGCCCGGGGAGTGTTGTTGCACGAGTTAATATTCTTGCTTCAGAAGGGTGAGACTCTTAGTTCTTTAGCTCATCTTGATAAAGTTGATTGCACTGTCCCATAATCTTACCTTACAACTTGGAGGTCAAGAGTTCAAATCCTCTTGGGCCACCTCTCATAGTGCGACTTGGTGTGTGTGGCCCTTGGGATTGGTGAGGCTTGGATATCCCAAGATATAGAAAAAAAATAAAATAAAGTGGATTGCACTATTGCATGGTCAATCTCGGGATAATTTTTTTTTTTTTGTATACAAATGATTGCTTTACTCCGTTCCTGAATGTCCATGATCTTTTGAAAGGGTACAAAAGAACTTTGAGGGCAAGTTAATTGGTGCTGACCGAGCTAAGGATCTTGCTGTCTTGAAGGTAATATTCCTTTCTACACCTCTTTTCTTCATCACGGGAATTTTGTTTTCCAAAGTTTTGTTGCTTATTACTCAATTTTGTAATCTTTGGCCAACTCTCAATGATGTCTACTTTTTACAAGGTCCAGTAACCTAGTTCTAATCTGTATTCTTCGTATGATCGAATGATGTTTCCTAGGGTAGGACATGAAATTTTGGGTCATTTTGACTTTCACCCTCTTTTATCCCCAACCTTTTGTGCTCCACCCCCAATTTTGAAAATTTGAGCTACAGTGCTACACCCTTCAAAGCATCGCTATAACTAATTTGTTTTGTGTGCATACCCTATGATCTAGTAGTTGATATGTAAGTACTAAGTCCTCTACTTCATATATTTAAATGCATTAGGTGGAAGCCTCGGAAGATCTGTTGAGGCCGATCAAGGTGGGGCCATCATCTTCTTTAAAAGTTGGCCAACAGTGTTTAGCCATTGGAAATCCATTTGGTTTTGATCATACGCTCACAGTTGGGGTTATTAGTGGGTTGAACCGAGACATAGTTAGCCAAACCGGAGTCACAATTGGTGGGGGAATTCAAACAGATGCTGCTATCAATCCTGGGAACAGGTTTTTCGGACTTTTGATTCCATGCATATATATTAATATTATGTTGGAGCCTATAGGTCCCGGTCTCCCATCACAAAAGAAAATGGTAAGATGCAGTCCAAGATAACATTACGCCAATTATATTTCATTATTCCTATAGGTCCTGAACTTGGCGTAATGTTACTATGCGAGGCAGTGATATAATGAAATATAACTATACTTGGCAATATATATTAAGGATGTTGGATCACAAGAAAGAACAATAAAATCTTGGACCACATCCTATTATTTTGCCTGCTGGGGACCAGACCCTAAAGTTCCATACTAAAGTAACATATCTCACTTTCCCCTCCCCAAATACAAAAATATTTTGATCCTTATTTCTCATCTTATTGTCCCATTAATTGTGGCAGTGGAGGTCCTTCATTGGATTCTAAAGGAAATTTAATCGGGATAAACACAGCAATATTTACTCAGACAGGTAAATTTCTCCTTTGTGTTTATGACATAATGAGTGCCATCTTTTTTAAAAAATATGATTTTTTTATTTTAATTTTATTTTATAAATCTTTTCGTAATATTCTTTTTGTCGGGGCAGGGACGTCAGCAGGTGTTGGGTTCGCCATCCCATCCTCGACTGTGATGAAGATAGTGCCTCAGCTGATCCAATTTGGCAGAGTATGTTCTGTTCTCATTCGTACATGCAGTTTGTATTCTTGCTAGCTTGACATCAGGAAATTAATTTTTCTCCTATGAATATGTCGTTTTGGACACGACATGACAAAGCGAAAGAAAATCAGGACACGACATGGTGCAACATAAATATGTTTGATAATATATATATATATATATATATATATATATATATATATATATATATATATATTAACACATCCGATATTTATGAAAAAATAAATATTATAATTATTTTAGTTATTTAGATGTTAAATATTTATTTAGATATTTTTTAGATTATTATTAGGATTTATCTTTTAATTAATTATATATTTTATTTTAGTTAGGTTATTTAGTTTCCTAGTATAATTAGGAAACTTGCTCCCCAAGTTTAGGATTATCTATAATTAAGGCCATTGATCATCTCTTGTAATCAACTTATTATTATTGATTTATGAATTTGCGAGAGATGATTTGAGAGAAAATATGGCCCGATTATTATTATTATTATTATTATTATTATTATTATTATTATTATTATTATTATTATTATTATTATTTGTGTGTGTTCATGTGTGTGTCAATTCCGCTGCGTTTTAAATCAAAGTGGTATTAGAGTTGCATTCGCTCCTAATTTTTCACACAATTGTGTGTGGTTTTGGAGCCATGGGGAGAGCTTGGAGCAATCAATTGTGCATCGTGTACTCGACAACGATAAATGTTCCAAATCCAGTCGACACAAGAGATGGGGATCGAGACTTGGACGATTGGGACGAGGGCTGGGATTCGACCCCCCTCGACTACACGGGGTGGCCCGAGGGCCTCCCGTTACCCGCTGTCGTCGCCCCACCTTCTCCATCCTTCGCCACCAGTAAGCCTTTTCCCCCAACCACAACTACCACAACCCCACTGCCCTATTCATCATCAATCTGGCCCCTATCCTTTCCATTTTCCTATTGAATCAAGATTCTTTCTTCTCTTCTTAAACGAGTCAGGTATAACGAACTTGTCTTACCCATCCATAGCCATAACCCAACCCATTCCCGACTTCGTCTGACCCGAGGTCGAAACGATCCTAAACCCCAGACCCGATGTCATCCCACATACTATACTCCCTCCGACCAGATTTGAAGCCAAAACCCTCTATGAAAATCGAGTCAAATTGGCCCCACCTCGGACCAGGAACATATTCGGCATAAACTAGACCATCTCCCGAACCTAAAGTGCCACCCGACCAGATCTGAGAGCCTCCGGCCTAGTTTCGCCCAGATCTGGCCTATTTTCATCAGCCGTTCAACCTTGCTGACCTCCAGAGGTGGTCGGTAAACCTCCGACAGCTGTTAAGATGGATGGATTGAGTGAAAAGGGTGTTGGGTTTGGCAAGGCAGCAGCTAGGGCTTCTTTTGAAGAAGAAGGGGCTTCTAAAAATAAAGAGGCAACTAAGGTTTGCTTTGATGATAGAGGGTTTTTAAATGAAGAGTTGGGTTTTGAGGCTTTTGAAGAATGTGGACTGCATAAGTGGTCTCTACTTGACTTCGGCCCAATTTTAAGTGACAAACGACTTGGGTTAAATGTTAATGGTCCGAAAATTGTTTTTTTAGTGTGGAAAAAATTGGGCGACCACCAAAATTTAAAATGTTGCAAAATATTTTATTTAAACCCCAAAATGTTCAGCAAAATTATTTTCACCATCAAAAAAAGAAAAAATATTTTGGGTGCCAAATTTAAAAGCCCGATTTATTCCAAATATTTATTTACTTGGTTTGAGTGTGTTCAATTCAACCCTATGGCATTCGGGTCGAGCTTTTCAAAGAAGGGGGGAGTGACGCATCTGGATATTTATGAATAAATAAATATTATTATTATTTTAGTTATTTAGTTGTTAAATATTTATTTAGATAGATATTGTTTAGATTATTATTAGGATTTATCTTTTAATTAGTTATATATTTTAATTAGGTTATTTAGTTTTCTACTTTAATTAGGAGACTTGCTCCCCAAAGTTTAGGATTATCTATAAATAAGGTCATTGGTAATCTCTTGTAATCAACTTATTATTATTATTGATTTATGAAATTCGCGAGAGATGATTTGAGAGAAAATATAATCAGATTATTATTATTTGTGTGTATGTTTGTACGGGATATTTGCGCACAATAAAAGCAGTAAAATAAAGGACGCAAGATGTACGTGGTTCGACAGATCGTCCTACCTACGTCCACAGAGAAAGAAGGGTGATTGGTTTATTTCTTGGAAGAATAAATGGCGATTGGAGTGCTAGGGTTGCTAGCTGAGAGTCCAAGTCGCCATATGTAAGTTACAATCAATACTCCAAAACTTGGTGAGGTCGCCCTTATTTATAAGTACAAGAGTCCTATCTTTCTAGGCCTCTCCATGTTAATCCTAATTACAAGTTCTAGAGTCCTATGTCTGCTTCGCCTAATGGTCTTCCTAGATTCCTACTTATCTCCCCTAACTATTCGGCCGACAACGCTTCTCTGGGAGTTGCGTGTCAGCCTCGTGGCACTTATCTAGTAACATTCCCTTCAATTGCCCCGAAGATGGGGGTGGTCGGCCAATACAATGATCTACTAGTTTTGCTTTTGCTGCCTGGCCATGTGTCATGTATCGGTAATTCCAACTATTACTTTTAACTTCCCACTTGCCCACTTTTGAAAGTGTGTTGTAATCATTATTTTTTTTGGATTTGCACATTTCCCATTCCTTGGGTGCTGCAAATTGACATCGTGTTTCTTGGCTTATCATTGCGCGTAAGCGCGTGCGCAGCGTCATTATTGGCTCAGATGCCTGGCCCAATTACCGGGCGACGGCTGATTTGATTTGGCGGTAGAAGTTATAAAGCCCCCAAGGGCTTATGCCTTGAACACATTCGTTTTCTCAAGGTATTTTGCATTTCCTTCTCTCTATCTCTAGAGTTTTCATTTGCAAGAATATTTTATATCTTCATCTTCATCTTCTTCCCCATAACTTCACCATATCTAGGCGTGGGAGAAAGTACGAGGTTTTTGTAACAGACAACTTTCGAGAATTCCGAGAAAAATACAGAATTACTGATAATGTCCGTATCAGGACATCATTAGGGGAAGAAGATGTGCTTAATCTTTCCAATGGTGATGTTGCATTCATAACTGTTGCCATATTAGAAGGGGGTTTGTTACCCCCTTCACTCATTGCTGGTGCAAGTACTCTGTTAGTACGAAATACTTCCAATCTAAGCAAATGGTAGCTTCCACCGGATTGTAATGGGTACGATGGCCATTAACCAAATTTGCGGGACAAATCTGGGCCTCAATGAAATTAGGTATTGCTACGACCTGAGGTCTTCCTTAGGAGTGGATTTATACTATTTTTATGACATGAATAGATCCCGTAACCTGGTTACCTTTTTGCCCTGGTCACAAAAAATTACCGAAAGGAATGCTTGTTTTTTGTGGGGAACTATATGGTGAAAATTACGATGGTCTTCAGGTTCCTTCAAGGTTGAGTAAACTTGGTAGGTTGTCCAATAGTTTTTCCTTTTTGAAGACTTGGTATCTTTATATGTAACTGATTGATTTAATTTTTGGGTGCAAATCGTTTTCTGAACACTAAGCCATCCGATTACCAGGTCAATCTTAAAGGTTTGGAGATAGTTTGGAAGCGGTTGAATCCAGTTGGTGTTAGTCCCTATTGGAGAGCAATCAACGTTCTGCTGGGTTACAGCCTTACAGTTTCCTCAATCAAGAACTTCACCATCGATCATTACATAATGGTCGGTGACGATTTTGTTCCTATCGGCACCCCAATTCCAAGAGAAGCTGCCAGGGGTGTTCACTTAGGGGAAGAATCTCCCCACGTCATCTCGACTGACTCCAGTGCGATCAGGAAGAAGATTTAGAGGAAGAAGTTGATTCATTCTTGGACAACTTAGACCCCCTTTTCTCCTACGACGCCTGTATCTCAGGTCGTCCTTGGGAAGAAGTTGAAGCTGAGAAAAACTTCTGCACTGAAGACTTCGCTTTTCCTCCTATCCCAATCTGTCTCGAAGAGACGAGCAGCGAGCAAAGGAGAACGGTTGATATGGCAGCCGCCAGGAATAACTTGAGGAGGCAAGAGGCTCCTAGTAACCTGGCCGAACAAAATGCGGCCGGTCAGAAGAGGGGCATTTCCCTCAGGGACAAAGAAAACCAGGAGCTAGAACGCCAGCGAAACAAAGAGGCCGAATAGGCCAAAAAGAGGAAGACTGACCAGGGGATAATAGGCCCTTGCCCCTCTGATCGTTCTTAAATGAGCCTTAGCAGCAGCGGAACCGATCAAGGACTCCTCCTCCCCAAGGGAACTGGGCTCGCCCTCGGGAGATCACCTTTTTAAAAGGCAAAGGGCCAGTAACTTCGGTCGACTTGGCCCGTAGAGATACTGAGGTTGCATTCTCCGTCGCTCAGGCGGCGATGTTGCCGTCTGACATGATTGATCTTGAGGGGATTTTCTTTGGAGCGTTTCCGTAAAGATGTCACAGTGTTTTGGTAAGCTACCTAGTCCTTTGAACTTTCTTCCCTTTTTGCCTTTATTGTGACTTTCTTTTTCTTCCTCTCAGAGTAGCAGGGAACTCAAGAGCTCGCCAACTGGATCACCCACCTGAAGAAGAGTAACGACCAATTACTTGATTCCAATAACGGTCTGAAGAATCTTATGACGACTAGGAAGGGTGAGGTTGATGAGATCAACAAGAAGCTGAAGGATGAGATAGGTGTCAAGGATAAGGTGGTGGAGGAAGCCGAGCGAACTCAAAATGAGTTCAGCAGGGTTGACGCTGAACTGTCCACATTGAAGACCTTGTTCTGCCATAAGGTCCTTCAGAAGCTTATTCTTCTGAGGCAGAAGCGGGTACTAGAGAAGGCCAACGAGGGTGAGCTGGAGAAGCCCTACAACGAGGGTTTTGTGGCGGTGGTTCAAGAGATAGTCTCGCAACTGGACTATAGTTAGTCCGTTGCTTTCAATAAGGGCTGGGTGGCCTGCTTGCAAAAGGGGAATATCCCCGAGGGAGATTCGACCTATGCCGAACATCCACCCCTGGAGATCCCCTTAGGGGACGAAAGCTTTAATCTTCCTGCCGATAATCCTCCAGCAACCCAGTATGGTGGGATCATTACCGATTAATCCACTGTGCCTGAGGGGCCATCTGCCACAACTGGTCAAGGGGAGGCTACCCCTAATCCTCAGTTTTTTTCTCTTTTCCTTTTTATGTAAATTTTGTAGACCCCCGATGTCGTTTATCTTATAGGTCTATGACCATTATGTCATTAATGAAAAAATGTTTGTTTACTTTGATCCTTCAATTTGCACCCTTCAATCTATGTGTGACATATTTAGGATGCCATTGTTCCGTTTATATGCCTTTGTAATTTGTGCTCAGTAGGCCATGTACAACTTTCGTCACATGATATTTTTTGTCTTGAATTTGCCCCCATTGTGGACGACCAACTCGTTTATCACTTATAGATTTTAATGTATTGACTTAGGCCGATTAACTCTTCCCAGGTTTAATCAATTATCTTGATTTAGCGACCAGGCCCATTCATTTGCACCATCTTTGGCAGTTGGGCTTTATGCTAACTCTTGGGATGTCCAACTTGTGTCTATGTTAAGCCTTTCTTAGGCCGATCAATCCTTCTTGGATTGTACTACAGTTAGGTTGGTTTAGCGCCAAACATTGGCGATCAACTCACCACTGAGTTGTGCCACCAAATCATAGGTGGATTTATGCATGTTCCAGGTCAATTAGCCTACTTGGGCTGCACCACCATTAGGTGGGTTTAGTGCCAAACGTAGGCGTACCGCCCAATTCTTAGGTTGGTTTGTGCCTCTTCTAGGCCGACCAACCCTATTGGGCTGCACTACCGTTTTTAGGTGGATTTAGTTCTAGGTTCTCAGGCGACCGACTTGTTTCCAAGCCGTACCACTGCTTGAGTGGGTTTCATGCCAAACGTAGGCTACCAACTTATGTCTAAGTTGTACCACACTATTCTTATGCGGGTTTTTGCCAAATTCTTAGGCGACCGACCTGTTTCAGGACGTACCACTGCTTGAGTGGGTTTAAACAAACAATACTAAGAAGATTTGAAAAAGTTTATTCATTAATCATAAATCATTTTATTGTGCAGAAAAGAAAATAAACATGTCTCAAATTCCTATCTAATGATAAAACAACCTAAGGTTCTTGGCATTCTATGACCTTGAGATTATTGTTCCATCCAACTCTATTAGATGATATGATCCTCCACCACCTTTTGAAGCTACTTGATATGGTCCCTACCAGTTCGGCGCTAGTTTCCCATCCGATAGTTTTTTGGCTGCAGGTAGTAGCTTTCTGAGTACTAATTCGTCGACCTGGAATTCTTTGTCCTTGACATTTTTATCATGTTGTCTTGTCAATTCCTGTTGATAGGCGGCCAAGTGTATTAGAGCCTGTTCCCTTTTTTCTTCGGCTAAATCCAACTCGTGAGCTATTCGGTCATTATTGCGGTTGTCTTAAAAAATCTCAGTTCTAAGGGTAAGAAATCCAATCTCCAGTGGAATAACGGACTCTTTACCTGTAAGCGAGAGAATATGGAGTCTTTTTGGTCGGCTTTCTCAGCGTGGTTCTATATGCCCAAAGGACAGACGGGAGTTCGTCCACCCATCTTCCTTGGCATTTTCTGGTCGGTGCTTGGTTCCTGATAGCAGCGTTTTGTTGGTTATCTCCGCTTGACCATTACACTGGGGAAGACTACTGACCCGTGGTGGATCCTGATTCCCTGTTTTGCACAAAAGTCCCGAAAGAAGTCGTTGTCAATCTATATTTCGTTATTGGTGACTAGTGCTTTCGGGATCACAAATCGCGTAATGATATTTCTCTAAACAAGTCGCTTGACGTCTGCTTCTCTGATATAGGTGAGTGGATCTGCCGCTAACCACTTTGTGAAGTAGTAAGTGGCCGTTATCAGATATTTTCGGTTTCATGGTGTGACAGTTAAGGGTCCCATAATATCCGTGCCCCATTGTGCAAAAGGCCATGGACTTAAGAGAGGGTTGCTTGATGATGGGTGAAAATTGGTGACATTAAGCGCACTTTCGGGCAAATCGTATGGCATCTTTTTGCATAAATGGCCACCAGTACTCCTATGAGATCGGCCTATTTGAATGTGACCGTCCACCTACGTGGGCTCCACAGCTACCTTCATGCATTTACTTGACGACTTCCTCCACTTGATTCGAGTGAACACACTTCAGTACGGGGGGAAGTGAATGATCGTCGGTAAAGTTTGCCTTCAAAGCTAAGGCAGAATCTTGCCGATTTAATCCTCAATTTGTGTGCCTCCTTGCCATCTGGGGGCAGCTCACCGTTTTTTAGGTAGGAAACGATCGGATCCATTCACGATGGGGCTGCCTCTACTTGTAAGACACAAATACCTTGTTGCAGTTCTTCGATTCTTGGCCGATCTATGTACTCCACTTCGATCGTCCTCTTTAGGTCAGTATCAATTGTTGAAGCCAAAGTAGCTTGAGCGTCTGCATGGCTGTTGTTCATTGGAAGTTGTTCCACGGAGGAAGATTTGAACTGTTGAAGGAGACCTCCGGCCTTACCCTTGTTAGCAAGTATTTTGAAGTCTCTTACCTCGTATTCATCGCTTACTTGATTCGCGATCAGTCTCGAGTCATAATACATGGCTATATGGTTGGCTTTCAGGTTGATCGCCCTTCGAAGACCATGTATTATAGCCTCGTATTTGGCTTCGTTGCTAGATCCTTTGAATCCCAGACCGGCTCATTGCTTGATGAGACCACCTTATGGCGTAACAAAGACAATGCCAACTCCAGTTCCTTACTCGTTGGATGCTCCATCAACGAAAAGTTTCCATATTTGAACACCTTCATTGACGGCTAACGATAATAGAATTGGATTCGGCTTTACATATTTTCCTTTTGGTGACACTGAGAATTCAACCACGAAATTAGCCAAGAGCTGCCCTTTGATCGCAGTTCATGGCTCATATCTGATGTCGAATTGCGCCAATTCCAAGGACCACTTTGTCATTCTGTTTGAGAGGATTGCTTTCTTGAGAGCCTCCTTCAATGGGTAGGTTGTGGGGACGAGTATAGTATGAGCGTCAAAGTAATGCCTCAACTTCATGTTCACCGTTACTAACGCAAGAACCATCTTCTCGATAGGAAAATATCTACCTTCTGCCTCAAGGAGAGTATGACTGACGTAGTAGACCGACCTCTGCTCGCCATCTTGTAGTCGCACCAATGCTGCGCTGGTCGCATTCTTCAAGACAACCAAATACAGGTACAAATCTCTCCCAGCTTCAGGAATTGACAAGGGAGGAGATCCCAAGTACTGCCAAATTCCTTTGAGGGCTTGGTCATATTCGTCTGTCCTAGATGGTTGAACTTGCTTTCTTGAATGCTTGGAAGAACGACTGACACTTCCGGTAAAGACCTGGATGTCTTTGGTAGGGATCGACCATTTGATATCATGCAAAGCCTGGATCTGATCTGGGTTTGATTATATTCCTCTTTAGGTCACCAAGTATCCAAGAAATTTGCCGAAGCTAACTCCAAAGACACATTTGGAGGCGTTGAACTTCATCCCGTATTCTCTGAGGATCTTAAAGTTCTTTGTGAGGTCTTTGATGTGGTCGACTGTCAGTTTGCTTTTGATGAGCATGTTGTCGATGTAGACTTCCATGGTTGAGCCGATCTGCCTTTTAAACATCTTGGTTACAAGGCATTGATAGGTCGCCCTAGCATTCTTCAAATTGAACGACATTACTTTGCAGTAGTAAAGCCCTAAGGTGGTGGCGATGAAAGAGGTCTTCTCCTGATCTGGGTCAAACTACGGTATCTGATGATAACCAAAGTATGCATCCATGAACATGCACTGATGTCTGATCGTAGAATCCACGAGTTGATATATCTGAGGCAATGAAAAACTGTCCTTCAAACAGTGTTTGTTGAGGTCGGTGAAGTCTACACATTCTCCATTTCCCGCAGTATTGATCTATTCGAGGCTTGGAATCTGTTCCCCTTAATCTGCCAATTGGATCGCCCTCTGTTAACTTCACTTCGCAAGCCTCTTTACGAGAGCAGATTGATTTCCTTCCTTAGAGAGTTTCTTCGTATCACTGTTCTTTAAATGCTTAGAACCTTGATCGGTTGGAACCTCTGCATTGATAAGCTCGTCCTCCACTTTGGAATATTTTTCAATGCGAAAGGTCGTCCATTGTTGATGCCAGCTTCTTTGTCAATGACTGGTAAAGGTCGTTTGACCAATCAAGGTCAAACGTGAAGGATGAGATTGCCAATTGCTCATTGCAGTCATCAATTTCGTTATACATTTCCCAATACCGATGCGCCTACTTCCTGAGGGATTCTCCCTTCTTGAGGGCGATCGGTGAAACCACTTCCTTGATCGCCCTACTACTGGTGATGAAGTGGGCCACAAACTGTTCGGCCAATTTTCTGAACGAAGATATTGATTTGGAGGATAATTTCTCAAACCACTTTAGGCTAATCTCTCCAGAGTGGATGGAAAAACTCGGCACATGAGGGCACTGTGATGGCTCCAGATGGACATCGTCTATCGATAATGCCTGATATGATAAGAAGGATCTGCCTTCACGTCAAAAGTTGTGACTTTTGGCATTAGGAACTTTTTTGGTGGTTTCAAGGTCTCTATCTCCATAAGAAATGGTGAGGAAGAGCCATGCCGCAATGCTTTCCTAGTCAGGTCTTTCGGAGTTCGTGCCAGATTTGTATTTAGCTTTCCTTCTAATTCTTTCTTGATGAGACCTTAGAGTCCGTCACTCCCTAGTCTGTTCAATGGATCTTTTGGATGAGCGGACTTATGGCTTTATGCTGATTTTGATGAAATTTCGTTCTGGCGAACGGTGGACATGCCGCAGGTTAGAGTGCACCGCGGTGACCGTGCAGGGGCTTCTTGATTCGTTGGCCCTCCCAGTATGGTAAGACTTGCAGTTGCGTGGAGAACAAGTTCTCCTGCGGCTTTCCAGAGTTTGGGAACTAGAACGACTATCCTCTGATCGCTGAGTCAACTGCCTCCTAAGACGAGCGATCTCTTGATCACGGTTGTCCAATCTCTCCTCATAAATATTGGCCAGACGGGAGTTTGCTCTTTCCTCTGGTCATTCCGTTGACGGTGTATGACGCTGGTGACTAGGCCCTGATCTACTGGGAGAATGCCCTCTGAACCTAGATCGCGGAGGTAGCGAAGGGAGTCTGATAGGAGCCCGGTCTCTCCTGACGACTCGGATTCCAGAATGCGACTTCTCGCGTTCTTGTGGTGAAATTGGTTTGCACTCATCTTTTTTGTTGGGCTAAATGATTTTGACTATGGCGAGAATTTGAATTTTCCTACCGATAGAGTTTAGACGCAAAACAATTATGAATGTAGAAAATTAAAGGACGGAAAATGTATGTGATTCGGCAGATTGCCCTGCCTACGTCCACAGAAAATGGTGGGAGATTGGTTTATTACTTGGAAGAATCAATGGCGATTGGAGTGCTAGGGTTACTAGCTGAGAGTCTAAATCACCATGTGCGGGTTATAATCAATACTCCAAAACTGGGTGAGGTCGCTCTTATTTATAAGTATAAGAGTCCTATCTTTCTAGGCCTCTCCATGTTAATCCTAATTACAAGTCCTAGAGTCCTATGTGGATCGGTCGTCTGCTTCACCTAATTGATCTTCTTAAATTCCTACTTATCTCCCCTAACTATTCGGCCGACTACGCTGACTGGTCTCTGGGAGTCACATGTCAGCCACGTGCACTTATCTAGCCACATTTCCTTTAGGGTTCATGTGTGTGTCAATTTTGCTGCGTTTCACATTTTATATATATACTAGTGTATGTCTGTGCCTACGAAAATTTTCAAAGTACATAATTGCAAAACGGTGAAAATTTCCGGAATACATAATTGCAAAACGGAAAAAAATGTCATTCCCCAACAAAACGAATTGTAGTAGTAATTAAAATTTGGCAAAATAAGACACGCGATAGAATGATACAAACTTATGCGAAGTTATAAATTAAAGTTTGAACCCCTTAATAATTTGAAATCATATCAACACCAAACTAATCAAATACGATAATTAACGGGTGGAATTTGTTTTGACCCGCTTCAGTTGTAAATAAGAAAAATCTTTGGGCTCGTAAATTTTTTTTAGATTAATGTTAATTCTCCACTTGAAGTGGTGGTGACAAAAGTTACAGTGTAAAGGAGAAAATTGATTTTTAGATAGTAAAATGATTTTTTAATTTTTGAAGTGATTAATATATATATTTTTTTAAATAGTAGGGGTGATAATTTTAAACACAATATGATAATACAAAACAAAAAAAATATTTCAAAATGTTGCTTGCACCTAGATTTTTTACACTAAATTGTGTCATATTCGTGTGAAAATTACCACTTGTGTTGGTTGTATCATGTGTTTTGTCGAAATTATAACAACAGTGTCCTCTGTTATTACATAAACCTTTATATTATTCATAGATATATACCAAGAAATGTATTCATCCGGTTTAAAAAATAGTACAACCACCTTAAAGATCTGTACGTTTAATACCTAAACATGTCCTCGGAAATGTTTAACAGCCAACTTAAAGATCACACGGGAGTCTTGCCAATGGCCTCCCGCATATGAGATTCACTCATATCCTTGCACCCAAGCATGGGTCACATTGAACCAAGCATGGATCACATGGAACCAAGCGTGGATCACATAGTGCTAATAATGACAAAACATGTCACATGCATCACATCTAAATCTCATATTTAGAATGCATAAAACTATGTCTATCCACAAAAAAACCCATTTTGTGTACCCAATGCATTAAAAAGCTTGTACCTTCTTGTTGTGGGTCCCGCCAATAGAAATGGGTCCCGCCAATGCATTAAAAACTTATACCCATTTTGGTCCTGTTAGGCGGGTACACAAAATGGTTTTTTTGTGAGTATGTGTAGTTTTACTCATATAGAATACCATCCTATTCAGCGATAAAATTAAATATGCGGGTAATACAAAATAATTGCAAACTGCACAATAAGCGGATACCAATTAAATGTTTAGTAAAAATTTACAAAATGTGCAACTACATGAGATGAGGAATAACTGCTTTCCAACTACATACACTTGCAATATCTTGCTGCACAGCCCGTGGAAAGAGGGGAAATTATCAGAAGCAGAGAAACTACTGCAAATGATTAATGAGAGAGGTTATGGCTTTGATACAGCTGCACCAATCGAACAACAAACGTAAACCAATTCTCTAGAAATTAATACAGTATTCTAAATAAAATTTGGGGAGTGAAAACAGTAGATCATGTTGTAAATGAGTTACAAAATATAACCCTGTTACAAACTAATATAACCTTGTTACAAACTGAACCTAGTTACAAAATGCGCATATTGTAAATGAGTTCAAATGGGTTAAGTTTTGTATTAGTGTTCCATAGTGTCTTACCACCTAGTAGCCCGTCGGGAACCCAACGACAAACCACCGGAAAAATTATCTACTTCTAAAATATTATCTACAAATCCCTGCCGGAAAAACCCACCTTACAGACCATCTTTACCCATTTCAACGCTGTGTTGGCCGCCCATCAACACTGAGCTTCTGCCAACGCTGGGTTCGGGGTCGGGTTTGGCGTGTTGGCCGCCCATCAACAACTCGATTCAATTCTTGAAACTTTAGAATCCTCAAAACTTGAAACCCACCTTACAGACCATCTTTACCCATTTCTTGAAACTTAGAATCCTCAAAACCAACAACTCGATTCATATCTGCAAAAAATCCAGCAAAGTCTAAATCAAATCAAAACCACCAAATCCAATATCAACAAATTAAAATCCCCAAAATCGATTCAATATGTATACACACATTCTGAACCAACACATGGCATATACAAAGCAGCAGAGCAAACTAAAAAAAACTCCAACACGAAAGTGCAGTGTTGCCGTGGTGACCCTACAACCTAGAAAAATCGCCTTTGATAAAGATACGATCCAAAACATTCCGAAGTAGAGTATGGCACCCATTAATGGGTATTTGTGGCACGCCCAATCACCGTTGTAGTTGTTGCATTCCCAACCAGATCCAGTAGATTTGAAGTAACACCCATTAATGGGTATTTTGGGCTCATGTGATGAGCATGTGTTGAAAGTGGGACCAAACTCCATGTGTTGAAAGTGGGACCAAACCCCTTGTGATGAGCATGGGCGTGGATCCAGGATAACAGTGAGAGAGAGAGGAGCTTTATGGTTTAAGCCCTGTTACGAATAAAAATCTACAATAATCAACAAAAAAAATGAAAAAGAGATCTAAGAGTATATACCTGATGAGAGAGATGGAGTTTACAACAACAAAAACAAACATAAAAGCAAGCACAGACAACCGAGTATACCTATGAGATGTTAATCAACGCAGCATGTTTTACAAAATTATAAAGAAAAACAATCTTACTTGAAAAAGAAGAGTGAATCAGATATGAAAACTTATGAGAGATGAAAAGGAGATTAGAGATTTGGTAGATTGAGGCATAGATATCCGTATAACAATGTTGGGTTGTCTGAAGTGTTAGCCATTTTGAATTAAAGTGGAAGAGAGAGAGAGAATGAGCGGGTCATTTGAGCAGGATCTTGAAAAGTATAAGTGATCTCAACCCTCAATTTTTTTAAAATGTCTACTTAGGTGGCACTCATCCAAACTGTTAAAATGTGTACATTTTCAAAAACCGTCCTATCATGTATATATATATATACATGTATATATATATATATATATATGTATATATATAAAATCATCTATTTTGCACTTCAAAAACCATAATTAGTAGTCAAGTTAATTTATCGAAACTATCATGGACAAATATCTCATTATAACATTTAAATCATATGTCAAAAGTCTCGATTGAAAGAGAGCAAAGGTCTGACTTCTTTCTTTTAACTTTCCGTTTCAATATTTAGGAACCCATAAAAGATTTTAGCTTTTTGAAAGTTCATTAATTATAAGCCCCGCCGTGTGGTGTCTGGGACGTGTTCTTGAAGTCTTTCTTATTTAAAATGCCAAATAAGTGCGCCACGCCACATGGAGTGTCGGAAATGTGTTCGAACTGTGTCGTACTTGTGTCCGTATGTCTGGAGTGTCCAACACGGGTACTTCATGTACATATAAGTATTTGTGCTTCCTAGATTTTCTCTCATGCTTTCGTTGCACTATTAATTTAATTTTATTATTTATCTATATATGAGCATTTGAATTCTACCTTATAGAAAAATGAACAAATATAAAGAAAATTTCTGAAAAAAATATGCATCTGTATACTCGTTAATTATTTGTACTTTGTTCTATGCATGTTAGGTTTCCCGAGCTGGTTTGAATGTTGATATTGCTCCCGACCTGGTTGCAAATCAACTTAATGTTCGAAATGGAGCTCTGATTCTGCAGGTATTCCTCATAGTTTTCAACATGCCTAACGTATAGCGTGGACATTGACACAACCTGGGAAACTATTACAGCACGACACGATTACGTCGCACAGAAAATCTTGAAAAAATAGGGCAATCATGTGGAGTAAACGCTAATAAGGAAATGCATTTTATATATATGAAGTAATGTTAACGCAATAAATATTTTTATATGACAAGTAGATGTATCATATGATCGTAATAGGAATCATAGTGATCAAAGGTATACGGATATGTAATCATCTTTTTAATTTATGCTAAACTTTTTAATTTGTTTTAAAATTTATATTCTTTTGCCTATTAAAATAAGTTGTCATAACACCCAATATTCGCCTGTAAATTTGACATCCAAGAACTGTTGGACGCATGGCAGAATATAATTGAATTTTTATGTTTCAACTAAGAGTTTATTTAAAAATAAATAAATTACTATATCAAATTTATTCTATGGTGCTGTAGGTTCCTGGAAATAGTCTAGCGGCCAAGGCGGGGCTTGTTCCCACTACAAGGGGATTTGCTGGTAATATTGTGCTTGGTGATATTATAATGGCAGTTGACAACAAACCTGTGAGCCATCTTTTATTCGAACTGTTCCTTATACAATCTTTTTATATGTTTCTTAATTACTGATTTGTGTTGCAAAGTTTATAGCTGTATAAATTTGGTTCACTGAGTAAAGTAGTCTTATGTGTAGTGGGCTTTTGTGTGTGTGTGTGGTGTGTGTGTGTGTGTTGGGGGGGGGGGGGGGTGATTAAACTGAACTACACATCAACAACATTTAATAAAAGTAACTTTCTCTCCTTGATTCTCATTCAATTCAAAAGTAATAGTAGTGACTACCATGGTTGGCCAAGTGCCTGACACTATCTTGCTAGCCAAGATAATCCTATAATGCTAAAATGGCGCACTAGAATACCCTCAACGTAACTAACTGAAATAAGTAAGTAAACATGTCGGGACAATTAAGTCCCAGGGGGCTCTCATCCATATTGCTTTTCCCCACTTGAGTAAGCCCGTTCGGAGCGTGAGAGCAACACTGGAGCAAAACAACAATTAGTGGCCAGTAAAAACTCTTGTAAAGACCACCTGTAGCACCTTCGATTTTTCATATATAAGGTTGCCAGTTTTATATATCGAGAATAGGGAGCGTCAAACAAGTTACATCATTCTAAGCATTAATGAATAATTGATATGATAACTGCAACGTAAAGCGATAACAAAATGAGACAGTATGATAAATCTGAATGTGCAACCTGAAAACTGAATAAAATCAATTTCTAAGTATGAAGTCTTGAATAAATAGTCCATTGAATAAAAGAACAACTCTGGAACCCCCACGAGCCCATAAAACGAATAACTGGAATATACAAGTCCAACTACATAGAGAAATATATAATGAGATACTTACAACATCTCCTACTCTGATAGTGATAGTCGATCGCGATCCCACCCACCCTCCTTAAAAAATGTTTAGCCAATGATGCCTTTCACTTTCAGGCAATTCCTCGCACATAAAAAAACTTATAGAAAAAAGAAGTAGAGAACATTTGATCTAAACTAAATCAAGGTTCTAAAAAACGCGGGGCGTGATCGAGGCGTGGAGGCCAAGCCTTAAGCCTTAGAAGCCTAGGCGGGCCTTAGGCGTGAAAAGGCGTTTAGGCCTTCTTAATATATTTTAATATTTTTTAACCATAACAAGGCTACTAAAATACTAAAATTGCACATATCATAAAAATATGTCTGAATATATGCAAATTAAAATACTATTTGATTATTTTGGATGAGATAATGGTCCACTTTTGTAAAAAAATTCTTTAAATAGCGATATCGTTTCACTAAAGCATTGTTGTTTTTAGAAAAAAGTGCGCCTAAAGGGTTTTATCAAGAATAAGGCGTAAAAAGCTTAAGACGGGGCATTTCCCCCAAGCCTCAAGCCTAGGGTGGTTTTTTAGAACAGTGAACTAAATAATACCAAAAATCATTTGAATATACTCGAAAGCTGCCTCCCAATAGCAACTATGAAAGCCAAACTGTGGATAATGCTGATTCCGCAATCGGCCTCAATCCTGCTATTGCAGCTGCCGAATACCTGAAAAAGGGTTTTGAAGAAAAACAGTGAGTCAAACCCCACATATGCCAAAAAATATCTATTTCATCTAAAACTATATTAAATGCGACTTATTTACGTCTCATGCCGTCCCTGCCGTCAGTCGCTCCTGAATTATCCCACCTTACCTTTTTCTAAGAGATTCATAGCCGTATGTGCCAGTCCTACACTAGGCATAGCTAACAATGTAAGTATCCAAGTCTCATGATTATCATGTAACCTACGTAACTCCTATCTTGCCCTACGGTATAATGTCGCCCCCAATATTTATAACATAAAGATAATACCTACTTAAAGTATTCCTATACTACATGATATTAAAATAAGCATTCTACACAGTATCCATGTAAGCTCTATCCCTCACTGGGCTAACTACACTACCCGATGTCCTGATAAATCATACCCATCACTAGTCTAGTTGCTATGCTATACAATTTCCGCACAACCTAGCTCCTCATAGGCGTAGTTACTATACACTTCAATCTCTAAGTAAGTAAAGCCCATCACTAGCTACCATACCTTACTATACAATATACAATTAAGTATTAAGCTCATCACAGAATCTAAGGACCATACGAAGGACCTATCTTTTGGGACCTCTCGTATCTCTATTGGGTCGATCCATAGGAGGTCTCACTCCTATTGGCTTGAAACACACATATGGGGAACTCACTACGCTGACACAATGATCGTGTAATCACATACCACGTTATACGAAAGGATTTAGCCTCCTATGAACCCGTAAATAGTCCCATCAAATTTCCACCGATAGATTCTTCACGAGTCTACTTACACTCATGGGCGGATCCATGTGATAAGTATGGTGGGCAATTGCCCACCTTAATTTTTTTTTTTTTAAATTAGTAATATAAGATGTGATATATTCAAAAAAGAGAGAGCAAAATTTGAAAAGTATAACATTTTTGCCCACCTTAATTTTGGATTAAATGTTGGTATTATAAGTTGCCCACCTTACCAAAATGTCTTGGGTCCGCCCCTGACACTTCAGCAACTCCATATTAACGAGAGCTTTGATATTGTCTGAATCGTATTTTATTACTTTATAATTGTCTATAAAACCCAAAAACATCACTGCACCAATGCGGAAGATGAATTTTGTCGGGTTCAATTTCATCTTGTATTTGTCCATGACATCAAAAGCCTGGACGAGGTCTTTCACATGGTTCTCATCTTTCTTGCTCTTTGTGAGCATGTTGTAAACATAGAGCTCCATATTATTTTTGATTTCAATAACCTCTGATCATATAAATCGGGCTAATTTCCTCCTGAGCTAACCTCAAACCCATGTAATATATTTAAACGTATTTATGTTGATATGTCTCGTAAATCTTATATGAATCCCCTTTGAGAATCCTCAAGTCCATAATTTAACGACCTTGATGACCCCCCCCTCGAAATCCAAAATTCTCATTCTCGCTTGACCCGATCAATCGGGCTCCTAAGATCCAATCTATCATCCTTAAGCCTGGTACTCGAGCAATCGCCCCCAAATAATCCGATCGATCGGGTTGTCCCCCAAACGACGCTGTTTTGATATATTGAACTATAAATCCCTATTTGCAGCTTTCTTCATTCTAAACCTCCATACGAGGGTTTCCTAACCTCTAATCAGGCCCAAACACACTAAAATAGTTCCTAACGGATTCTAAGCAATTCTAACATCATAAATCCATTATAAGGGATAACTCTGTCCTTATTCAAGGATTAAACCCTAAGTTTATAATTCTAACCCATTGATTTCTAATCAAGTCCGGATTCCAAAGATTTAATTCCAGATTTGGTTTATATTACCAGATCTAAAAATGTATACAAGGTCTTAATCTTAGTTCTCTATTAGATTACTTGGATTCGCCATTAACAAGGATTTTAATCTAAGTTCTCCACCAGAGTCACATTAATTCATCCTTGATCAAATAATCAAATTAACCTAACTAAGGTTTTCAAAGTAGCGACCAATCATAAACAAATTACAGATAATACGCAAGAAGGATAGGTATTTCTAGGCTAATCTTTGGTGTTAAACCTCCATTGATTAAAATCTATTATTGGCTTTTCCACAACTAGGGTTTTCTCCTTTGATTATCTCTCTGTTGATATATTCATTGAATAAACCAATGACCCTCCTTGATTCCTTAATTTCGCAAGTCCTTTTTGGGCCAATTTAGAGCTTCTTAATGAGATTCTAAACAAATATTTCCAAAAGTTAGCTCAAAAGGTTACCCAACCCTGGGGCTAACTTAACATGTTTCCAACACTATTTTAGGCATTTAGGCTCCTTTCGAGCCTCTGGCCTAATGGTACACATCCTGAAATACCAAAACTTCGCAATTTAAACTTATTTATTAACATAAACATGCAATTATACAAATTAAATTCCAATTATTAACTTATTTAAATTAATGGGGTATTACACCATCTAAGATCCAAGCTACAGGTGATGCATTCGAACTCGGTCTCGAAGAGATTCGTCGAACCTTCTCAACAAAGTGAGACAACGATGCCATAACTTTGCTAAATATTAACGTTTTAACTCTAATGTTGAATCACCCAACTAGAACGGGACTTAAAAGCATCCCAAACATGATCCACATATGTATATGATCACAGAAACCACCGAACTCAAATGGGGTTTTCCCGGACCAACCACCAATGGAGACAACCTCATAGAAATCCACCTCGTGCTCGAAACTAGGAAGAATTCACCCACACAGTAAGACGTCTCACTACGAAAATGAGTTCGAGCCACCTAATCATCCTCACCAAAGATAATTGAAGAAATTTTCGATACTCAAACCCAATGTCTTCTTCCCTGAAGATGGGAAAGAAGTCTCCGATATCAAAACCCACCAAATCTCGTAATCGACTAAGAGTAATTCAATCATCTTCAAAAGTTGAAAACAAAATCACGAGGAACCGGATATCCATATCATCTTTTGAAGGTTTCTCCGCATCTTATAGTGAGTCATCACAATTTGTTATAGGGTAGCGGGCACAATCATTGGAGTAAACGAAAATGACGGGGGCCAATGGGGCTATCACATCCAAGGACAAATAGTTGAAATATTGAGCCAACTGCCCCGCTCGCTTGTGCACCTAAAGATCACACGCTGCTTTCATCTCAAGAAACTCCGTGCGACAATGATTTAGGACTCGTTGACACTCCTTATCACCGGATGGGGATGGTGTTGAATGGGTAACCCCTGATTTCCCTATATAGAGACTCACTTGCACGCAATTGATGCGAGTTTGAAGTTCCTCGATGGCTGCTCGATTTAACCTTTCAAATTCTGCATAAGCCTCTTTATTTGTTCCATATTCGATATTACAAACTTCGCCCCTAATCAAATCGGAAGGGGAATAATCGTCAAGAAGTGACATTGGGGTTAGATTGGAAGTTAGGGACAATTCGGGTCCGAATCATGATTTTAGGAAGTTGGGGGTTGAGATACAATTTCAAAATTCATGGGAAAGATTTGGGAATTCAATAAAGTTCAGGGGGCTGAATGAAAATTTCATAGGTGGAGAGGTGGGTGAGGTTGTCTTGAAAGGTTGGGGGTGTAAATTATTACGATGGCTTGCGGGATAGAAGTTGTAGGGGCTGGTTTGGAATTTTGGGGAAAGCTTAAGGGTTTAATGACGTGGTTTCCATAAACGAGTGATTGTGGACTTGGACCAGTAGGCAGACCCCTTGGATCGGGTCCAAGCTTTGGTTGCACTCCTCAATTGAAATCCACTTTCTTGTCCCAACCTTTCGTCCGTAATCCTACAAGCCTCAACAGAGCAGCTCAGCACGAGGTGGCGTGATTGATAGTTCATCCGGCGGTTGAGTTGCCTTCCTCTGGCATCGGGGAGATTTGTAGGTGACTATTTAAGGGTAAATGAGGGTGGGCAAATACAAACACAACCCAACTCACTTGTTAAAAACCCAACCCAACCCAACCCATTAAGCAAATGGGTTTTATTGTGTTAACCCAATAAGACCCATTAATTTAATAGGTTGGGTTTTTATTGGGGTACCCATTAACCCAACTTATATAAGTGAAATAACTATCTAAAACTATAATTTCCTTCTCTCTCTAATGGTTTCTCTCTCTTAGATGATATATTCTCTCTCTTAAAAAGGGTAGTCGCTCTCTTTCTCAAAAATTATAAATTCTCTCTCTCTCTAAACTAGTTTCTCGCTCTAAAATGTTAATTCCTTTCTTTAAAACTGAAATCTCTTTCTCCGTCTAAACTAATTTCTCTCTCTAAAATACTAATAATTTCATCTCTCCAACAAAGTTTCTGCATTTAAATTTGTAATTCATTTCTCTCCCTAAATTAAAATGAAATTTAGAGAAAAAGTAACTAGAAATTGAGAGACAATATTCGAAAGAGAGAAAGTGGTTAAAACATTTGAAATATGAACTTTTTAGAGATAATGTAATTCGAATTTTAGATAGAGAAAGAGACTTATGCTTTAGAGAGTAACCTTTTTTAAAGAGAGACACGTTAGAATTTTAACGAAATGAATCTTCTTTCAAAGAAAATTGTTAAGAGTTTTAGAGAGGTTGAGGAGAAAAATAGTGAAAGTCTAGGATTTTAAAAGAGGTTTTTTATGGAGAATACTATAGTTTGACTTTTTTATGATATAAGCGGGTCCAACGGGTTGACTTGGGCCCAATATAAGCCAAACTTGGCCCGACCCATCCTAACATGAACATTTTAGTTGGCGGCTTTGGACCTGACCCGTTAAGCTTGACCCATTAGTGACCCGTCCAACTCACCCATTAGCTGCTGCCATCGCAATTCGTAAATCGACATTGCTGCTGCCATCGCAAATTCACGAATCTAGTGAGTCGACCATTTTTCGTTGCTGTGACTCGAAGAATGAAGGGATCCGTCTTTGGACAGTTCGTCGGTGGGCACTGGAGACCCTACCGGAGTCGCTAGGCCTTGACGATGCTTGCCGGAGGCCGATGATATCAAAAGCTCGTCGTGAGTAGTATATCGATCAATATAAAGGTTCGACTTAGGGTTTTGGAGGAACACGTCTTCTGTGACATGTGACCAGTAACTTCTGAGCACCAACGACCTTCCCTCGTCATCACCAGTCATCGGGAATAAGCTTCAGACTCTGACGAGTTGCAGCAGGGTGGATCCAGGTTTTAGCAATGGGTTTGGGTGTTTTGGAGATCCATTGGCAGCAAACCTAGGGTTTGCTTCAGATTCTGGGGTTTGGTGGCTGTTCGTGGACGGAACAGCGGTGGTGCCTCTTAACAGCGGACAGCGGTCATCTGATATGGAGGAGTGGCATGCCGGTATCTCCGATCCTTGTCCATGGCTCTACAATTACTTCGGCAACCGCATCAGGAGCAACGTTGATGTGTAGTAGAGAGCAGAAGTGATTACAATAAACTATACAACAACATTTAATAAAAGCAACTTTAGTAGTAACTACTAACTACACAATCAATTGGAAACGACCGCAAAATAGATGTTTTATGACCTATAAATTTATGCTAATGGTGCTTTAAAAAGCACTTAAAATGGGTAATAATTTGGCTTGTTATAATATTTCTGCCAACGACTAACTTTGAGTGATTGCTCCATACAGTATGAAGTGGGGAAAGATGAGGCCAATACTTGAACTAGATTTTGTAAATTCACGTGCATAAAATAATTGGTGTTTATTATATTTAAGTGAGTGTAAATTATGACTCATTTTACACTACAATATCAGTTTGATTTAACAAGTGTTTAAAATATACAATCATATGCTAAGACCCGTATAGAAATATTCCGCTGACACAAGTAATGTTAAATTTCATTTTTAAATCTGCCCCAAAGGGTTTTGATCCCACCCTTTAATAGTTCACATTTTAGCGTGCGACTTTGCAAGAGTCAAAGTTGAAGGAAAGGAAGAAGCGTTTTATACATTTCAACTAAATTCCATTTTTTCTTTTCTAAATCTCAGAAGGTAAAAGAATTGTTCTTCCTTTCCAGTCGGTAGCTTAAAATTTAGGCATTTATACAAATGTGATTTAAGCCTGCATTCTCAACCTATGTCCGCATATTTTTTCTTGTTTAAGGTGGTATCGTTTGGATTGTCTTGTTTGCGCGTTTAATATTAAAGAAAACATTTTTACCCTTGTAATAGTATAAAAAAGCGATTGAATTAGTTTCTCTTAAACCAAGCGTAATCAGTTTCTTTTAATATGAAAAAGTGCTTTATAACATCTTTTCATGCAGTTTATATTCCTGAATTTTATACTAATCTCCTTGTGATTTATTTGGCTGGGACAGGTTAGGAGTAAAGCAGAATTATATAAAGCATTGGACGACTATAATGTTGGGGATAAAGTGCTTTTAAAGATTCAGAGAGGCAGTGAGAACTTGGAGCTGCCGATAATTTTAGAAGAGAAGAATGAATGAGCAATTGTGCCCACACATATTTTTTCACAGTACCCATTCATATATATATGTATGATTCAATTTTGACTTGTATCCTTAAAACTAGTTTTGACAGTATATAACAAGGGGAGATAAATAGAAAAATTGGTTGGTACAAGGTTTTATTCATGTATAGCTAACATCTAATCAGCAAATTTATTTTGCACACATGCATGACAGTAAAAGAAGGAACTTGGCATTCAAGCCCCAAATGCTTTATTTTCAAGGCTCGGTCAGAATCTGTCACAACACATGAGGCGTGTTTAGTTCCAAGAATCATTTTCCCATTTCCCATTTTCAAGTTTATCTCCTTTTTTAATTTTTTTCATAATCTATGAGAAAGTTTGGAAAATTAAAAATGAAGCCATGCATGCAGTTAGTGTACATGTGTGTAAGTTTTGCATATACACGTACAAGTTCATATGTGTGTTTGTGTGTGTGAGAGAGAGGGAGAGGGAGAGAGGGAGAGAGATCCATGAGTACTAGATATTTTCTTTAGACAAAACTAAGGGTCCGTTGGATTAGCCGTTGATTTATTTTTCATGAAAAATACTTTAGTTCATTTTTTACTTTTGTAATGATTGATTTATTTTTATGAAAACAATAGTTATAAAAATGAAAAGTGCTCCATAATTTATCATTTTTCATAGAAAACATTTCTTTTCCATCCCACAATGAATTTGATTTTCATGGAAAATTTCAAAATTAAGTCCAAAACCACTCCAATCTTTTTTCATTTATTTTCCAACTTTTCATAAAAATGAGCTATATTTTTACTCATATTACAACTTTGTAATCAAACACACCCCAAGTAGATTGTCCTATCCTTGGATGTCCATTGTAATCAAGTCCTCTTTAACTCCGTGTAGCCAAATTTGTGTTAGTGAGCTCTCATTTGTAAACTCCTAAATGGGTTCTACTATACATCGAAGGGCTCTCACTAAATTTCATCTATTGGGAAGCCTCGTAAAATAGCATCGACTAAATTTCAAATGCCCTTTCACTCTCACTAAATTTCAAATGCTCTTTCACAAACGTGGAAAATGATTTTTTTGTTGTTACTAGTATGACTTGATAACAAATGAAAAAATAAAATTAATAAAAAACTTGGCACGACATCTTTATATGCAGTGTATAGGTAGCCTAATGTCACGTGCTAAGTATTTCTCATCAAAATATAGTCTCGAAGGCTCCATCCCTACACCTAATTTCTCTGAAACTTTCTAGATTTCTCTAGGATATTCTAGTGTAATGTGCAATGTAGTGGTTTATGCTGGATAATTGTAGACAACTCTAGAATACTCTTGAATGGAGGTGGGAATATTCTAGGCTCTTAAGCTAGAATGTTCCTAACCATTAGATTAGTGACACTTGTATAGATTGTAGCCATTGATTGTAATTGTAGGTGCCTATAAATAGGTAGAAGCCTTATTTGGCCAAACTACCAAGCAAAGTTGTAAACTCTCTTCCTTAAGTGCAATACAAGTATTCACTCAAATTATCTCTTTGTGTTCTTTCTTCATCCTTCTCCTACTCTAGTATTACAAATTGCTAGATTACTAGGCTTACTTAGTAACTCATCGGCCATTAGAGTGCTAAGTGCCGCATGAAGGAATATATAAAGATTAACCCCATGACAAGTGGTATCATAGCAAAGCTAGTGATTGGATCACTATTGAAAAATTGAAGAAGCCGACTTCAGGTTTGGAGGAAGAGAATCATGGGCGTGATGAAGCCCCTACTAACATATGAGTAAGGTAAGGGCAAAGTCGAAGTGATGAGAATACATTGTTATTTTCTTTTTTTTCATTGTATTTTCTCTTTTCAGTTCTTTTTAGGCCTTTTCTTTCCTTAATTAGTTGCTAAGAATGTTTGGGACTAATTAGGCATTTTTTTATTTCATAATTGGTTCTTTAATCATTTTAGCTATTACTTGATTAGCAGGTAAAGCCCTACCACCCCCGGACAACCCTTACCCGAATCCATTCAGCCTAAAAACTCCTATCGACAAGCCCACTGTCATCCAAAATAGCCCCGACCTACTAGGGTTTTACCCTAGAAGTGGTTGGCAGCCACCTGCTGCCCTGACCATCAAAATCCTGTCGATTTAACCCCTGCCTTAAGTGAAACCCTCTCACAAGTTTAAGAACTAGGGTTTAAGACCAAGAAAAATGATTTTTGACCCGGGTGGGCACTATTTTTGTTGGTTGACATGAGAGGCAAGAGGAAGAAGATGGATCTTGAAATCAAGAATTGAAAAAAATGACCATTCCTCAAATTTTCAAGAAAATATTTTTGCCTCACAAGTCTTTGGGCATATTTCTGAAACTTCTCACGTAATTCTCCAATTTTGCAAGTTCGAGGACGAACTTGTTTGAAGACGGGGAGAGTGATGGGAATCCATTATTATTTTCTTTTTATTTTCATTGTATTTTCTGTTTTTAGTTCTTTTAAGCCTTTTCTTTCCCGAATTAGTTGCCAAGCATGTTTGGGACTAATTAGGTATTCTTTTATTTCTTAATTGGTCCTTTAGTCATTTTAGCTATTACTTGATTAACAAGTAATAGCTCTACTATAAATAGGCTTGTATTCTCATTTTGTACTTACTTCTTCATTCTTGAAAAATAAGAACTCTTTTGTTTCTCTCTCTAGAAATCATATTGTCTTGATTTTTAGGTCATTGACGTGTAGTTCACGTTAGGGGTGGACAGCGAAACCTGTTAACCTGAGAAGAGTGTGACTGTGTGATAATTGATTAAATTCGTAACTTTCTACGTTGGCACACTTATTTAATTAGTGTCTATTTTTAAACCAAAATAAATCAGCCCCAAATCATTCAACTGCGTGTGTGCGTGTGTCAAACCATAAAATAAATCATGCGACACAAGCTTAAGAAAAAATCCCCGCAGGGCAAAAACCTTTTATTTCTAGAACTTTGAAAAGTTTACAAGACCATTGACTTACATACCATCTTGCTTTCGCCCACAAGAGTAACGCACGGTGTCTTCGTCAAACCTTCAGAGCAACGGCTAGAAATCTGCAGTGGTTCACGCGCAGCTATACCACAAGGACCGCAATCCTAGACAGGCAGTCTGAAATCTTTAGAAGGACTCCCTCCACAATAGCACGCAGCTGTCGATTGTAGAGCTCTCCCCACAAAGAATAAACAAGGGCAAAAGTTGTGTTCTTGAACACCAAAACAATTCACTAAAGCATATGGGAGTTTTGTGAATTGAAAACAAAAAGGGATTAAAACCCTAAAGGAGGAAGCCTAAAGATTACTGCTTTGGCAGTGTTTCTGTTCTGGAAAACATATGGACTTCTTAATAAAAATGTTACCATTTAATGAGTATTTATACACAAACGCACCGCCTCGAAAATCGAGCTCGTTCGAACGAGAAGCATATGTCGCTCGAACGAAGTACGCATGTCGTTCAAACGACATAGCGCGACTTCCAATCTCGTTCGAACGAGATGCTGATCTCGCGCGAACGACCTGGGCATCAAAATCGAGGTCCGCTTCAAAACTTAGAAAAAATACTCATTCTCAATATTTGACGAAAAAGTCCGCTCCAACACTTAGAAAATATTTTGTAAAGGTCTCCCAAAAGCTCTAAGTGAAAAGTAAAGGTATTTAAAACATAACCTTATCAAAGTAAACTTCGCGGAGTCTTGAATGACGAAGAACTTGAGTAATTCGGATTCGTCTTTGATGTAGATGTCTCTTGAATGCTCTTCGACGGTGTAGCGGTATATGACATAACAAATTGATAACGGACCTATGAAAATATGTACTTATAAATCTCCCCCTATGTCTATGCCGGTACATACATAAAAAATTCGAATTATCAAAAATAAAAAATGCCTATACAAATCTACCCTCCCATGAATAAATTTGCAAGACCTCAAAATAGTTCTTCAATCATCTTCGTCAAATCTCAAAGCTTTTTTCATCAGGGGTGCAACATATCAATCTTCAATCTTTGTACCTACACACATGAGATAAAGCAAAAATCTTCGTGACGCATCGAGTTTGAAATGATATAAGAATAAATCATTAATAATCAAATCTCCCCCATAATGCAAAAACTCCCCCATAACTGATAATTCTTTCTCCCCCTTTTTATGATGTCCCCAAATAGACAGATAAGAAGAAACAATCAAAACATGGAGTGTCACGAAAAAATGCATAGCAAACAAAGATCAAGCTACGCGCATGCAAAGGGATATCTCAAAAATCTTCACAGACTATTTTTGAATTTTTCAAATTTTCATACAAAAATAAAATACCACTTTGAAAAAAATATGATACAAAAATCACACCATGGATTTAAACTAAAACAACCAAGTCATGGAGATGGAATGAATGGGAGTGAACACATTCGATAGGTAAATCAACTCAATCAATCATATGTGCACGATGAATACGTGTACCCCTAACGAATGAACATCAAAAGAATCCTTAGGTGTAAAAATTTGTTGAATTTAGATGACATCGTCTTATGCAAATCAACAAAGCAAAGTCAAATGATTTCCACACCAATAACGTCCAAAACTATTTAGCGCATTTTCAAGACTATTAAGGACGTGAAAATCCATTTTAATTCTCCAACCAAGCTCCCTCAAATATATTTTCTTTTAGAGGTAATCTAAATTTTCAAACTTTGGAGAATTGGTGCAAAAACCTAAAATGGCCCCTTTTTGGCATGAATTTCCTTTTTATTGCCTTTAAATTTTTTCGGGCTCTTTTAAACCTCTTTGGACCTCGGATAATAAAATTCCTCCATTTTTAGGTCCAATATAACGGTGGCTTAGTATTCACAAAGGCAAAATGAACCTTTCGCAACCCTTCCCCATTTTTTAAACAAAGCACACAAATTAACAAAACAGTTTTTATATGCACAATTTCCTTATAAAAATTATCGCGCTCGGTTCGTTTTAAGGACAGGATTGAAGTGAATACACTCAACCAACATGTGATAAGACAAGCACAATAATCAAACAAATTCGTGCATGTGTGCAATAAAGGAAACATGAGTCAAACATGTAGGAAGTAACACTTAATAACATCTTAATGACTCCAAACATTATAAAGCACAAGGATGAATTGACCTATTGTCTCAAAACACTATCAAATAGTCATAGAAAAATGGAATGATGTTGTGACTCGGTCATTCTAAGTCTTCATCCATAAACGGTGCAAACAAAATACAAAAATCTTTTTGGATTTTTCTAAAAATTTTATCAAAATAATATTTTTTGTATTTTTCAAATTTTTTTTAAAAAAATATACAAAAATGATACATACTAGCAATAGGCAAACAATGTCATCATGAAAATCATCCTATGCTAGTAAACAAGTCAAACCTCAATCATTAGGTGCAGAGGGGTTTTCCAAAGGTGGTGACAACTTATGAAAAACCTCCATCAATTCTTGTGAAGTTTTGACTAAAAACTTAACTTGCTCACCTAAATGTGCAAACTCTCTCATGTAGTATCCGAGAACATGTAAAGAATCATGTGTGGGTGTATGTGTATCAGAAATACGTGTATAAGAAAAACGTGACACATACCCCAACTTAAAGCAAAAATCCCTAAGGTGTCCTCTCCTTTTGCAATCTGAGCAAATATAAATAGGCCTCGGAACACCTCTCTCAAAAACTCTAGGACGCACTTTCCTAATAGGAATGGGACGCCTAGGTGGGTGAGGGTGAGACTCATGTGAATCTATCACTAAAGTGGGAACCGGCTCGGGTGCTAATTGAGAAATAGAAGCACCGTCATGAATTATTCCTAACTTCTCACCTTTACCCTTAAAAACCACCTTTTCAACCTTTTTAGGTGCGTTCTCAAAAATGACTTTGACCTCCCTGGCATGTTCGAGATCACTCTCGAGTTGGGATATACGTGTCGACAGACTAGACAATGTGTTGGTCAAATCACACTTCTCCTTTCTTAAAACCTCCTTCTCTCTCTCCAAATCTAAAACCCGACGACCTAAATCTTGATTATACTTCTTAGTTTTCAAGGTCTCGGTGTACAGATCGCTAAAAGCTTTTTGGAGCTCACTTTCATCTCCATTTTCTTCCTCGCTCTCATCCTAACTCGAAGAACACAAATCACTACACTACACCAAAAACAGGAAACTGGCACAGTTTAAAACAACGCCAGACGCAATCTGGCACGGTTCAAAACCGTGCCAGAATAAGGCGTGCCAAATTTTCTAGCGCGATTTAAAAACGTGCCTGATTTCCCACACTGGCACGCTTTTAAACAGTGCCAGTTTTTTTATCTGGTACGCTTTTGACATGCTTTTAAACTGTGCTAGATGTTAAATCTGGCACGCTTTTGGCACACGCCGAGACCATGCCAAATTGTCTATTTTCTGGCACGCTTTTGGCACGGTTATAAAGCGTGCCAGATTGTTTTATAAGCGTTCTCATTTTTATACATTGACACGGTTTTGGCACGGTTTAAAATCGTGCCAGATTTTTCTGTTGATTAAAAAAAATAATAATAGGAAACAAATCTGGAAAATCTGTAAATTCCAAATCCTGTAGGAAAAATATTTATTATTTGCAAAAAAAAAATTAAGAAAATTCACAAATTATGAATATCGTAGGTTGTTGATAAACTAATCTGCATATAAACTTAAAAAATATTACAAGAATTAATACCAATATAAAGCCGCACATGACCATAAAAGTGGACAATAACTTCAAAAAATTACAAGAGTTAATAGTTCCCATATAAAAAAAAATTGGGCAGAGTTTCCTCTATTTTTTGAGCATTCCAAAACCTGCTAACATATAATCTGCCCATATAAAGCCCGCACGGCCATAAAGGTCAACAATAAAACTACTACAACCAGAACAACCATAAAATTAAACCATAAAACTACTGAAGCCTGCTCGGCCATAACAAAAAAAATAGAATCCTGAATATTAACGACACTAAATAAACAATCCCCCTGTTGTAAACCATTGACTTCTTCGTGTGTTCCAAGTGGATAAAAGCTAACGATTAAATGTCGTCCTACAAAAAAAATAAGACACAAAAAAGATACAATATTAGTAACCAAGTCATTTTTAAAAAAATCGTATTCAAGAAGAAAAATTGCATATACAAGTAAAAACATTGCATATACGACTATGCGGTTAGTTCGTACAAGTTACATAGGTCCCGTGCGAGGTGTTCGTGCCTTTTACAGTGCAGTTTGGGAGCTGGTATGGGTTTTCACCCACAAACGACCTCTTTTTAAGTGTTATTTTTAGCAATTATCGTCTATCGTCATACTCTCAAACCAGGAGACCTGGGACTACGCGGTCAGTTCCTACAAGTTACATTGGTCCCGTACGAGGTGTTCGTGCCTCCTACGGGGTCGTTTGGGGGCTGGTTCGAGTTTTCACCCTTTAACGACTTGTTTTTAAGTCTAAGTGTGATTTTTACAAATTATCGTCATACTCTCAAACCGGGAGACCCGGGACTACGCGGTCAGTTCATACAAGTTACATTGGTCCCGTGGGAGGTGTTCGTGCCCCCTACGGGGTCGTTTGGTGGCTGGTTCGAATTTTCACCCTTTAACGGCTTGTTTTTAAGTCTAAATGTGATTTTTGCAAATTATCGTCACACTCTCAAACCGGGAGACCCGGGACTACGCCGTCAGTTCCTATAAGTTACATTGGTCTCGTACGGGGTGTTCATGCCTCCTACGGGGTCGTTTGGTGATTGGCTCGGGCTTTCACCCTTTAACGACCTGTTTTTAAGTCTAAGTGTGATTTTTGCAAATTATCGTCATACTCTCAAACCGGGAGACCCAGGAGTACGCGGTCGATTCCTACAATATACATTGGTCACGTGCGAGGTGTTCGTGCCTCCTACGGGGTCGTTCGGTTGCTGGTTCGGGTTTTCACCCTTCAACGGCCTGTCTTTATGTCTAAGTGTGATTTTTGCAAATTATCGTCACACTCTCAAATCGGGAGACCCGGGACTAAGTGGCCCATTCCTACAAGTTACATTGGTCCCGTGCGAGGTGTTCGTGCCTCCTACGGAGTCGTTTGGGGGTTGGTTCGGGTTTTCACCCTTTAACGGCCTATTTTTAAGTCTAAGTGTGATTTTTGCAAATTATCGTCACACTCTAACACCCAGAGATCCCGAACTACGCCGTCATTTCCTACAACTTACATTGGCCCCATTCAAGGTGTTCGTGCCTCCTACGGGGTCGTTTGGTGGCTGGTTCGGGTTTTCACCCTTTAACGGCCTGTTTTGAAGTCTAAGTGTGATTTTTGTAAATTATCATCACACTCTCAAACCGAGAGACCCGGGACTACGCCGTCAGTTCCTACAAGTTACATTAGCCCCATACGAGGTGTTCGTGCCTCCTACGGCGTCGTTTGGTGGCTGGTTCGGGTTTTCACCCTTTAACGACCTGTTTTTAAGTCTAAGTGTGATTTTTTCAAATTATCATCACACTCTCAAACCGGGAGACCCGGGACTACGCGGTCCATTCTTACAAGTTACATTGGTCCCGTACGAGGTGTTCGTGCCTCCTACAGGGTCGTTTGGAGGCTGGTTCGAGTTTTCACCCTTTAACGGCCTGTTTTTAAGTCTAAGTGTGATTTTTGCAAATTATCGTCAAACTCTCAAACCGGGAGACCCGGGACTACGCGATCAGTTCCTACAAGATACATTGATCCCGTACGAGGTGTTCGTGCCTCCTACGGGGTCGTTTGGTGGCTGGTTCGGGTTTTCACCCTTTAACGGCCTGTTTTTATGTCTAAGTGTGTTTTTTTGCAAATTATCATCACACTCTCAAATCAGGAGACCCGGGACTACGCGGTCTGTTCCTACAATTTACATTGGTCCCATTCGAGGTGTTCGTGCCTCCTACTGGGTCGTTTGGTGGCTGGTTCGGGGTTTCACCCTTTAACGGCCTGTTTTTAAGTCTAAGTGTGATTTTTGCAAATTATCGTCACACTCTCAAACCAGGTGACCCAGGACTACGTGGTCAGTTCCTACAAGATACATTGGTCCCGTGCGAGGTGTTCGTGCCTCCTACGGGGTCGTTTGGTGGCTGGTTCGGTTTTTCACCCTTTAACGGCTTGTTTTTAAGTCTAAGTGTGATTTTTACAAATTATCGTCATACTCTCAAACCGGGAGACCTAGGACTAAGCGGTCAGTTCCTACAAGTTACAATGGTCCCGTGCGAGGTTTTCGTGCCTCCTACATGATCGTTTGGGGGCTGGTTCGGGTTATCACCCTTTGACGGCCTGTTTTTAAATCTAAGTGTGATTTTTGCAAATTATCTTCATACTCTCAAACCGGGAGACTTGGGACTACGCCGTCAGTTCCTAGAAGTTACATTGGTCCCGTGCGAGGTGTTCGTGCCACCTACGGGGTCTTTTTGTGGCTGGTTCAGATTTTCACCCTATAACGGCCTATTTTTTAGTCTAAGTGTGATTTTTGCAAATTATCGTCACACTCTCAAACCGGGAGACCCGGGACTACGCCGTCAGTTCCTACAAGTTACATTGGTCCCATGCGAGGTGTTCGTGCCTCCTACGGGGTCGTTTGGTGGCTGGTTCGGGCTTTCACCCTTTAACGGCCTGTTTTTAAGTCTAAGTGTGATTTTTGCAAATTATCGTCTTACTCTCAAACCGGGAGACCCGGGACTACGCGGTCAGTTCCTACAAGTTACATTGGTCCCGTGCGAGGTGTTCGTGCCTCCTACAGGGTCGTTTGGTGGCTGGTTTGGGTTTTCACCCTTTAACGGCCTGTTTTTAAGTCTAAGTGTTATTTTTGAAAATTATCCTCACACTCTCAAATTGAGAGACCCGGAACTACGCGGTCCGTTCGTACAAGTTACATTGGTCCCGTGCGAGTGGTTTGGGTTTTCACCCTTTAACGACCTGTTTTTAAGTCTAAGTGTGATTTTTACAAATTAGCGTCACACTCTTAAACCGGGAGACCCGGGACTACGCGGTCAGCTCCTACAAGTTATATTGGTCCCGTGCGAGGTGTTCGTCCCTCCTACGGGGTCGTTTGGTTGCTGGTTCGAGCTTTAACCCTTTAACGACCTGTTTTTAAGTCTAAGTATGATTTTTGCAAATTATCGTCGTACTCTTAAACCGGAAGACCCAGGACTAAGCGATCAGTTCTTACAAGTTATATTAGTCCCGTACGAGGTGTTCGTGCTTCCTACGGGGTCGTTTGGGGGCTGGTTCGGGTTATCACCCTTTAACGGTCTGTTTTTAAGTCTAAGTGTGATTTTTGCAAATTATCGTCATACTCTCAAATCGGGAGACCCGGGACTACGCCGCCAGTTCCTACAAGTTACATTGTTCCCGTGCGAGGTGTTCGTGCCTCCTATGGGGTCGTTTGGTGGCTGGTACGGATTTTCACCCTTTTACGGCTTGTTTTTAAGTCTGAGTGTGATTTTTGCAAATTATCGTCACACTCTCAACCCGGGACTACGCGGTCAGTTCTTACAAGTTACATTGGTCCGGTGCGAGGTGTTCGTGCCTCCTACGGGGTCGTTTGGTGGCTGGTTCGGGTTTTCACCCTTTAACGACCTGTTTTTAAGTTTATGTGTGATTTTTGCAAATTTTTGTCACACTTTCAAATCGGGAGACTCGGAACTACGCCATCAGTTTCTATAAGTTACATTGGTCCCGTGCGAGGTGTTTGTGCATCCTATGGGGTCGTTTGGTGGTTGGTTCGGGTTTTCACCCTTTAACGGCTTATTTTTTAGTCTAAGTGTGAATTTTGCAAATTATCGTCACACTCTCAAACCGGGAGACCCGGGAGTACGCCGTTAGTTCCTACAAGTTACATTGGTCCCGTGCAAGGTGTTCGTGCCTCCTACGGGGTCGTTTGGTTGCTAGTTTGGGTTTTCACCCTTTAACGGCCTGTTTTTAAGTCTAAGTGTGATTTTTGCAAATTATCGTCAGACTCTCAAACTGGGAGACCTCCCGTGCGAGGTGTTCGTGTCTCCTACCTGGTCGTTTGGTGGCTGGTTCGGGCTTCACCCTTTAACGGCTTGTTTTTAAGTCTAAGTGTGATTTTTTGAAATTATCATCATACTCTCAAACAGGGAGACCCGAGACTAAGTGGTCAGTTCCTACAGGTTACATTTGTCCCGTGCGAGGTGTTCGTGCCTCCTACGGGGTCGTTTGGTGGTTGGCTCGGGCTTTCACCCTTTAACCACCTGTTTTTAAGTCTAAGTGAGATTTTTGCAAATTATCGTCATACTCTCAAACCAGGAGACCCAGGACTACGCGGTCGGTTCCTACAATATACATTGGTCACGTGCGAGGTGTTCATGCCTCCTACGGGGTCATTTGGGGGTTGGCTCGGGGCTTCACCCTTTAACGACCTGTTTTTAAGTCTAAGTGTGTTTTTTGCAAATTATCGTCATACCCTCAAATCGGGAGATCCGGGACTACGCGGTCACTTCCTATAATTTACATTGGTCCCGTGCGAGGTGTTCGTCCCTCCTAAAGGGTCGTTTGGTGGTTGGTTCGGGCTTTCACCATTTAACGGTTTGTTTTCAAGTCTAAGTGTGATTTTTCAAATTATCATCACACTCTCAAATTGGGAGACCCGGGACTAAGCGGTCCGTTCGTACAAGTTACATTGGTCCCGCGCGAGGTGTTCGTGGCTCCTACAAGATCGTTTGGGGGCTGGTTCCGGCTTTCACCCTTTAACGGTCTGTTTTTAAGTTTAAGTGTGATTTTTGCAAATTATCGTCAGACTCTCAAACTGGGAGACCCGAGACTACGCGGTAAGTTCCTACAAGTTACATTGGTCCCGTGCGAGGTGTTCGTGCCACCTACGGGGTCAATTGGTGGCTGGTTCAGGCTTTCACCCTTTAACGACCTGTTTTTAAGTCTAAGTGTGATTTTTACAAATTATCGTCACACTCTCAAACCGGGAGACCCGAGACTAAGCGGTCAGTTCCTACAAGTTACATTGGTCCCGTGCGAGGTGTTCGTGCCTCCTACGGGGTCGTTTGGGGGCTGGTTCGGGTTATCACCCTTTAACGACCTATTTTTAAATCTAACTGTGATTTTTGCAAATTATCGTCATACTCTCAAACCGGGAGACCCGGGCCTACGCCGTCAGTTCCTACAAGTTACATTGGTCCCGTGCGAGGTGTTCGTGCCTCTTATGGGGTCGTTTGGTGGATGGTTCGGATTTTCACCCTTTAATGGCCTGTTTTTTAGTCTATGTGTGATTTTTGCAAATTATCATCACGCTCTCAAACCGGGAGACCCGGCCGGGACTACGTCGTCAGTACCTACAAGTTATATTGGACCCGTGCGAGGTGTTCGTGCCTCCAACGGGGACGTTTGGTGGCTGGTTCGGGTTTTCACCCTTTAACGGCCTATTTTTAAGTCTAAGTGTGATTTTTATAAATTATTGTCATACTCTCAAACCGGGAGACCCGGGACAACGCGATCAGGTCCTAAAAGTTACATTGGTCCCGTGCGAGGTGTTCGTGCCTCCTACGGGGTCGTTTGGTGGCTGGTTCAGGTTTTCACCCTTCAACGACCTGTCTTTATGTCTAAGTGTGATTTTTGCAAATTATCGTCATACTCTCAAATCGGGAGACCCGGGACTAAGTGGTCCATTCCTACAAGTTACATTGGTCCCGTGCGAGGTGTTCGTGCTTCCTACGGGGTTGTTTGGTTGCTGGTTCGGGTTTTCACCCTTTAACGGCATGTTTTGAAGTCTAATTGTGATTTTTGCAAATTATTGTCACACTCTCAAACCGGGAGACCCGGGACTACGCGGTCAGTTCCTACAAGTTACATTGGTCCCGTGCGAGGTGTTCGTGCCTTCTTCGGGGTCGATTGGTGGCTGGTTCGGGCTTTCACCCTTTAACGGCCTGTTTTTAAGTCTAAGTGTGATTTTTACAAATTATCGTCATACTAAAAAACGGGGAGACCTGGGACTAAGCGATCAGTTCCTACAACTTACATTGGTCCCGTGCGAGGTGTTTGTGCCTCCTACAGGGTCGTTTGGGGGCTGGTTCGGGTTATCATCCTTTAACGGCCTGCTTTTAAATCTAAGTGTGATTTTTGCAAATTATCATCATACTCTCAAACCGGGAGACCCGGGACTACGCCGTCAGTTCCTACAAGTTACATTGGTCCCGTGCGAGGTGTTCGTGCCTCCTACGGGGTCGTTTGGTGGATGGTTCGGATTTTCACCCTTTGATGGTCTGTTTTTTAGTCTAAGTGTGATTTTTGCAAATCATCATCACACTATCAAACCGGGAGACCCGGGACTACGCCGTCAGTTCCTATAAGTTACATTGGTCCCGTGCGAGGTGTTCGTACCTCCTACGGGGTCGTTTGGTGGCTGGTTCGGGCTTTCACCCTTTAATGGCCTGTTTTTAAGTCTAATTGTGATTTTTACAAATTATCGTCATACTCTCAAATCGTGAGACCCGGGTCTAAGCGGTCAGTTCCTACAAGTTACATTGGTCCCGTGCGAGGTGTTCGTGCCTCCTACGGGGTCGTTTGGTGGATGGTTCGGATTTTCACCCTTTAACGACCTATTTTTAAATCTAAGTGTGATTTTTACAAATTATCGTCATACTCTCAAACCGGGAGACCTGGGACTACGCCGTCAGTTCCTACAAGTTACATTGGTCCCGTGCGAGGTGTTCGTGCCTCATACCGGGTCGTTTTGTGGATGGTTTGGATTTTCGCCCTTTAATGGCCTTTTTTTAGTCTATGTGTCATTTTTGCAAATTATCATCACACTCTCAAACTGGGAGACCCGGGACTACGCGGTCAGTTTCTACATGTTACATTGGTCCCGTGCGAGGTGTTCGTGCCTCCAATGGGGTCGTTTGGTGGCTGGTTCGGGTTCTCACCCATTAACGGCCTCCTTTTAAGTCTAAGTGTGATTTTTGCCAATTATCGTCATACTCTCAAATCGGGAGATCCGGGACTACGCGGTCAGTTCCTACAAGTTACATTGGTCCCGTGCGAGGTGTTTGCGCCTCCTACGGGATCATTTGGTGGCTGGTTCGGGCTTTCAGCCTTTAACGGCCTGTTTTTAAGTCTAAGTGTGATTTTTACAAATTATCGTCATACTCTAAAATCGGGAGACCCAGGACTACGCCGTCAGTTCCTACAAGTTACATTGGTCCCGTGCGAGGTGTTCGTGCCTCCTATGGGGTCGTTTGGTGGCTGGTTTGGGTTTCACCCATTAACGACCTGCTTTTAAGTCTAAGTGTGATTTTTGTAAATTATCGTCATACTCTCAAATCGGGAGACCCGGGACTACGCGGTCAGTTCCTACAAGTTACATTGGTCTCGTGCGAGGTGTTCGTACCTCCTATGGGGTCGTTTGGTGGCTGGTTCGGATTTTCACCCTTTAATGACATGTTTTTAAGTCTAAGTGTTATTTTTGCAAATTATAGTCACACTCTCAAATCGGGAGACCCAGGACTACGCGGTCCGTTCGTACAAGATACATTGGTCCCGTGCAAGTGGTTCGACTTTTCACCCTATAACGATCTGTTTTTAAGTCTAAGTGTGATTTTTGCAAATTATCATCACACTCTCAAACCGGGAGACTCGGGACTACGCGGTCAGTTCCTACAAGTTACATTGGTCCCGTGCAAGGTTTTCGTGCCTCCTACGGGGTCGTTTGGTGCCTGGTTCGGGCTTTAACCCTTTAACGGCCTGTTTTTAAGTCTAAGTGTGATTTTTTTAAATTATCATCATACTCTCAAACCGGGAGACCCAGGACTAAGCGGTTAGTTCCTACAAGTTACATTGGTCCTGTGCGAGGTGTTCGTGCCTCCTACGGGGTCGTTTGGGGGCTGGTTCGGGTTATCACCCTTTAAGGGTCTGTTTTTAAGTCTGAGTGTGATTTTTGCAAATTATCATCATACTCTCAAACCGGGAGACCCGGGACTACGCCGCCAGTTCCTACAAGTTACATTGGTCCCGTGCAAGGTGTTCGTGCCTCCTACGGGGTCGTTTGGTGGCTGGTTCGGATTTTCACCCATTAACGGCCTGTTTTTAAGTCTAAGTTTGATTTTAGTAAATTATCGTCACACTCTCAAATCGAGAGACCTGGGACTACGTCGTCAGTTCCTAGAAGTTACATTGGTTCCGTGCGAGGTGTTCGTGCCTCCTACGGGGTCGTTTGGGGGCTGGTTCGGGTTATCACCATTTAACGGCCAGTTTTTAAGTCTAAGTGTGATTTTTACAAATTATCGTCATACTCTCAAACCGGGAGACCCGGGACTACGCCGCCAGTTCCTACAAGATACATTGGTCCCGTGCGAGGTGTTCGTGCCTCCTACGGGGTCGTTTCGTGGCTGGTTCGAATTTTCACCCTTTAACGCCCTGTTTTTAAGTCTAAGTGTGATATTTGCAAATTTTCGTCACACTCTCAAACCGAGAGACCCGTGACTACGCGGTCAGTTCCTACAAGTTACATTGGTCCCGTGCGAGGTGTTCGTGCCTCCTACGGGGTCGTTTGGTGGCTGGTTCGAGTTTTCACCCTTAAATGGCCTGTTTTTAAGTCTCAGTGTGATTTTTACAAATTATCATCATACTCTCAAATCGGGAGACCCGGGACTACGTGGTCAGTTCCTACAAGTTACATTGGTCCCGTGCGAGGTGTTTGTGCCTCCTACGGGGTCGTTTAGGGGTTGGTTCGGGTTTTCACCCTTTAATGGCCTGTTTTTAAATCAAAGTGTGATTTTTGCAAACTATCATCACACTCTCAAACCGAGAGACCTGGGACTACGCCGTCAGTTCTTACAAGTTACAGTGGTCCCGTACGAGGTGTTCGTGCCTCCTACGGGTTCGTTTGGTGGCTGGTTCAGGTTTTCACCCTTTAACGACCTGTTTTTAAGGCTTAGTGTGATTTTTGCAAATTATCGTCACACTCTCAAAACGGGAGACCCGGGAATAAGAGGTCCGTTCCTACATGTTACATTGGTCCCGTGCGAGGTGTTCGTGCCTCCTACGGGGTCGTTTGGTGGATGGTTCGGGCTTTTATCCTTTAACGGCCTGTTTTTAAATCTAAGTGTGATTTTTCCAAATTATTATCATACTCTCAAACCGGGAGACCCGGGATTACGCCGCCAATTCCTAAAAGTTACATTGGTCCCGTGCGAGGTGTTCGTGCCTCCTAAGGGTCGTTTGGTGGTTGGTTCGGATTTTCACCCTTTAACGACCCGTTTTTAAGTCTAAGTGTTATTTTTGCAAATTATCGTAATACTCTCAAACCGAGAGACTCGGGACTACGGGGTCAGTGCCTACAAGTTACATTGGTCTCGTACGAGGTGTTCGTGCCTCCTATGGGGTCATTTGGTGGCTGGTTCGGGGTTTCACCCTTTAACGGCCTCTTTTTAAGTCTAAGTGTGACTTTTACAAATTATCGTCACACTCTCAAATTGAGAGACCCGGGACTACGCGGTCCGTTCCTAGAAGTTACATTGGTCCCGTGCGAGGTGTTCGTGCCTCCTACGGGGTCGTTTGGGGGTTGGTTCGGGTTTTCACCCTTTAACGACCTGTTTTTTAAGTCTAAGTGTGATTTTTGAAAATTAACGTCACACTCTCAAATCGAGAGTCCCGGGACTACGCCGTTAGTTCCTACAAGTTACATTGGTCCCGTGCGAGGTGTTCGTGCCTCCTACGGGGTCGTTTGGTGGCTGGTTCGAGTTTTCACCCTTTAACGGCCTGTTTTTATGTCTAAGTGTGATTTTTGCAAATTATCATCACACTCTCAAACCGTGAGATCGGGGACTACGCGATCAGTTCCTACAAGTTACATTGGTCCCGTGCGAGGTGTTCGTGCCTCCTACGGGGTCGTTTGGTGGCTGGTTCGGGCTTTCACCCTTTAATGGTCTGTTTTTAAGTCTAAGTGTTATTTTTGCAAATTATCGTCATACTCTCAAACCGGGAGACCCGGGACTAAACGGTCAGTTCCTACAATTTACATTGGTCCCGTGCGAGGTGTTCGTGCCTCCTATTGGGTCATTTGGTGGTTGGTTTGGGTTTTCACCCTTTAACGACCTGTTTTTAAGTCTAAGTGTGATTTTTACAAATTATCGTCACACTCTCAAACCAGGAGACCCGGGACTACGCCGTCAGTTCCTACAAGTTACATTGGTCCCGTACGAGGTGTTCGTGCCTCCTACGGGGTCGTTTGGTGGCTGGTTCGGATTTTCACCCTTTAACGGCCTGTTTTTTAGTCTAAGTGTGATTTTTACAAATTGTCGTCACACTCTCAAATCGGGAGACCCGGGATTACGCCGTCAGTTCCTACAAGTTACATTGGTCCCGTGCGAGGTGTTCATGCCTCCTACGTGGTTGTTTGGTGGCTGGTTCGGATTTTCACCCTTTAGCGGCGTATTTTTAAGTCTAAGTGTGATTTTTGCAAATTATCGTCACACTCTCAAATCGGGAGATCCAGGACTACGCCGTCAGTTCCTACAAGTTACATTGGTCCCGCGCGAGGTGCTCGTGCCTCCTACGGGGTCGTTTGGTGGCTGGTTCGGGTTTTCACCCTTTCACGGCCTATTTTTAAGTTTAAGTATGATTTTTGCAAATTATCATCACAATCTCAAACCGGGAGACCCGGGACTACGCCATCAGTTCCTACAAGTTACATTGGTCCCGTGCGAGGTGATCGTGCCTCCTACGGGGGGATGCTTGGTGGCTAGTTCGGGTTTTCACCCTTTAACGGCCTATTTTTAAGTCTAAGTATGATTTTTGCAAATTATTGTCACACTCTCAAACCGGGAGACCTGGGACTACGCGGTCTGTTCCTACAAGTTATATTGGTCCCGTGCGAGGTGCTTGTGCCTCCTACGGGGTCGTTCGGTGGCTGGTTCGGGCTTTCACCCTTTAACGGCCTGTTTTTAAGTCTAAGTGTGATTTTTGCAAATTATCGTCATACTCTCAAATTGGGAGACCCGGGACTAAGCGGTAAGTTCCTACAAGTTACGTTGGTCCCGTGCGAGGTGTTCGTGCCTCCTACGGGGTTGTTTGGGGGCTGGTTCGGTTTATCACCCTTTAACGGCCTGTTTTTAAGTCTAAGTGTTTATTTTTGCAAATTATCGTCACACTCTCAAACCGGGAGACTCGGGACTACGCGGTCAGTTCCTACAAGTTACATTGGTCCCGTGCGAGGTGTTTGTGCCTCCTACGGGGTCGTTTGGTTGCTGGTTCGGGCTTTCACCCTTTAACGGCCTGTTTTTATGTCTAAGTGTGATTTTTGCAAATTATCGTCATACTTTCAAACCGGGAGACCCGGGACTAAGCGGTCAGTTCCTACAAGTTACATTGGTCCCGTGCGAGGTGTTCGTGCCTCCCACGGGGTCGTTTTGAGGCCGATTCGGGTTTTCACCCTTTAACGGCCTGTTTTTAAGTCTAAGTGTTTATTTTTGCAAATTATCATCATACTCTCAAACCGGGAGACTCGGGACTACACGGTCAGTTCCTAAAAGTTACATTGGTCATGTGAGAGGTGTTCGTGCCTTCTACGGGTCCGTTTGGGGGTTGATTTAGGTTTTCACCCTTTAACGGCTTGTTATTAATTCTAAGTGTTGATTTTTACAAATTATCGTCATATTCTCAAACCGGGAGACCCGGAACTACGCGGTCAGTTCCTACAAGTTACATTGGTCCGGTGCGAGGTGTCCGTGCCTCTTACTGGGCCTACTATGATAACTAGGTCCCCAAGTGCAAAACCATTATTTAACTAAGTAAAAAGTACTGTTTATATGCATAGGATGTGGAAATTAATATTTCATAATTATGTTATACGTTACCTTGATGAATTCTTAATTAAATATAACCTCTGCCTCAAAATCTGGGACTGAATTTCCAACTAGTTGAAGTTCCCCCTCTGCAAAATGATTAGAAAATTCAACATGAGCACCAAAATAACATACCAATAGTATCTACTAAATCAATCAAATGTAACTATACTATCCAAGGAGAAAAGCACAACCGATAGATATTGTTTGTCACAAGTGGAATTGCTCACCTCCCACACTTTTTCATACTCGATAGATATTCCTTGTGGTTGAACACTATTTTTGTGTTTTCAATGAGAGGAAGATGTTTGGGTGCATGAACTATCGGTCAAAACATTGGAGTCCATTCCACATTGTACACTCGGTTGAACAAATGCATTAAAATATTTCTGTTACAATCGATCTTTATATGGTTCCCTTTGCAAGTGTCCCATATGACTTGTGCATCCTTGAAGATCACTTCCCTACGTCAAAACAGGGAAGTGATTACAATTTAAACTATATAAGTTATTTAATTTCAACATAAATATAAAAAAATCAAAGAAAAAACAATCAAAGCATAAACATACATAATAACAAGATAATCTGATAAACGATTCTTAATACTCACATTACATAAGTAGACAGTCCTTGAAAACGAAATGACTTTTGTATCTAGATTTCCAGTAGAAGTTTTCACTTGAGAGGAATGAACCTCGACGAGTGGGTGGTACCAATACCAGGGCGTCCATGCTTGACTGGCTTATACGATATCGAAAACTCAGCCAAATAGTGCCCAATCATTGCAGGCTTGATTTCAATCTGATTGAAAGTCTTGCCATTGTAAACACCAACCATGCTTCCAATCATCTTGGGTACAATAGTCATATTACGCATGTGAGTTTTCACAAGTTATGTCTTCTCATCAGGTGGGGCCTCCCATTTCAGATTCAAAAAGACCAGTATAACAAAACATTTTCACAATATTGTCAGAGCATGAGGAACTGAAAAGGATATTAAGGAACTATAAACTATTACAGAATAAAAGTCAGTTCAAGTGGGAAGTAGTCAATGAAAAGAACCCAAGCACCCTGAGTTTCGCATGAAGACATGTGGTATAGCCTCTCCACCGACCACTATATTTAACAACCCAAGCACCCTGCTCATTTCGAACAAGTCCCCTAAAGTTACTAGTCCCAAGTTTCCATTTGAGCTCCCATATGTAATGATCTTTAATTGACATGCGCAAGGGGATTTCCAATTAATAAGTGTGTTCTCCACATGATTCACCCGGTTGTTTGTTGCCCCATAAGGTTGGACTATTTCTTTAGCATAATTTGTGCTTTTTTATGCAATCAATTGAGGATTGGAGTTAATTATGTTAAAACAAAATACATTTATAGCTTTTCGAATCATCTATAAGGTAGCAGTAAAAACAACATACCATGAGAGACCCAACATACCATGCTATATCGGTTATAACATGTTAGATCAGTTATAACTGTTATATCAGTTATACAGTTATAACTGTTAGATCAGTTATAACTATTATATCATTTATCAGTTATACCATCATTTTGTATGCACCAGACATAAGAGATGTTACAAACAGACAATAATTTCAGTATACTCAAATTACAATAATTTCATTCAGCAACTAATTTTAGCATACTCGAAAAAATAACTAATAATTTTATTTCAGTAACAATTTGAGCAACATTTAACAACTAATTTCAACAACAATGGCAATTACAACAACTAATTTCAGCAATAATTACTAAAAATTTTAGCAATAATTACACCAAAAATAACAAATAAAAACTTGTAACACCCCGCCCGCCCAAAGAGAGCGAACGGAGCGCTAATGCGATAAAATAAATCCAAATCCACAAGTGACAAGGTATAGAGCATCTAAATAAACCCACAATAATATAAATCCACTAATCTCAGTATCTTCAATTACAACAAGTCTCTCGAATTAAATATAACATCTAACTCGAAATAAAATAAATCCCAATGCTCTATACATCCAAATAAATAAATACAAGTATTCTCAAACAATCCTCGCTAAAATCAATCTCCATAGCGCCCCAAAATCCGCGCTAACCTGCCACTAAAAGAAAATATGGGGAAGTACACAATATGACAGGAAAGATGCTCAACAAATATATATTAGCGATGAATAAAACGTAACAACACGAGTACGAATATTCAAATCAAAATGCAAATCTCAAAGCATTTATCAATAAATTTCTCAACAACACATTAACCGGGTCACCAGGCCTCACCACATCCGTATATGCTTTATCAAGCCATAGCCCGGGAAACAGGAATTTTTGGCGGGTGCCCAACATCCGTGCCATATTAAAATCTCATGACAACGTGCTCATCAACTATATAATGATACCACATGAATAAAAATAATTTCAGCAATTATTTTCCAGATTTCAATGAATTTATCAATTCAAATATGAGTTCAATTAACAAGAATTCAAAGAGAATGACACTCGCGAGATTTAAGGAGCATATTGTGTAAAACCCCATACCTCAAACCATGATGAGAAACCAATGATCACATCCTAAAGATCAACTCAAAAGATGTACAAAAGCTCCTCTAAGAACCTCCAGCAAAATAGCCCCAAGAACACCTCCAATCTAAGGTTGGAGCTCACAAATCTCAAGGGCCAATATGTATATAAAAAGAAGAGGAATATAAAATATATTTGCTGCCAAAATTTGTGCAAAAAGTAGGTTAAAAAGGTTGCCCACGACTTCCTTTTATAATGTAAAGAAACGAAGAGTTGGAATCCAAAAGACTCCTTTAAATAAGGAAAAGAAATGAAGAGTTGGAAGTCAAAACAACTCCAAGAGTTAAAAACATTTAAAAATCGTTTTAAAATCTGGTTTAACTCCGTTTTCGAAACCTTTTGAAATTCTCGCCTTTAAAAATAATAACCAACATATTTGAGCAATAAAAATAATTTTATCAAAAACTTTATTTTTCCTCTTTATTTTGAAAATACCCCAAAAATTACGCGGGTTATTACAAAACTATTAAACTTTAAAATTATGAACTAAAAATAATTTCAGATTTAATGAAATAATAACAACTAATGAAATTTATTGGGGAAAATTTCACTCTCCGACGTCCCAGTGACATCACCATTTGCTCGTGCAGATGGTGCGATTTCTTTGTTCGTGCGATTTTTTTGCGATTTCTTTGCTCGTGTAGATGGTGGATGATAGTGCAGATGGTGCGATTTCACTCACCGACGTCCCATTTGCTCGTGCAGATGGTGCGATTTCTTTGTTCGTGGATAGAGGTTTATGGATAGAGTTCGTGGATGATGAGGGCGCCGAAGAGTGTGGACTCTTGGATGAGTCGATAGGCAACGATCGTGGAGGAGGCCGGGTAGCGTGGGGTAAGAGAGAAAGAAAGAGAAAGAGAAAGAGAAAGAGAAAGAGAAAGAGAAAGAGAAAGAGAAAGAGACTTTAGGTTAGAATGATTTGGTGCCTCTTGAAATTTCGGTCCCCGCTTGAAATTTTGGGGTGTTGTTTTTTTAATAAAACGTACTCATATTTGGCACGGTTTTAACCCGTGCCAAATTTTGGCACGTTTTTAACCTGTTCCAGATTATGCTTAAACCGTGCCAGAATCTCCTTCCTTCAGCGTGCCAGATTAGCATTTTTGGTGTAGTGCTATCATCGCTCTTGTGTGCACTTTCGTGATACAAAGTGGGTGTCACATGACTAGAAAAAGCGATACCATCCCATGAGCTAAACCTTTATCGGACTCATCACCCTCACTATCACTAAGTGTGGCAAGCATGCCTACTTTCTTCCCTTTCTTTCTAAGCCATATTGGACACTCAAACGACTTATGTCCCTTACCTCCACATTCAAAACAAGTCACATTCTCAAGATCTTCCTCACACTCCTCATCTGAGTCATTCTCTTTTTCTCTCTCACCGCTTTCTTTGGCCTTTCCTTTCTTTTTATTTTTCTCAAAAAATTTCTTTTTATTGGAAGAATTATTTTTGTTCATGTTGAGAAATTTTTTAAATTTTTGTGCAAACAAGGCCATATCATTAAAATCAAAGTCTCCCTCAGAATCGGACTCACAAACTTTTTCTTTCTTTTTATTACAATGAGTCTTTAAAGCAATGCCATTATCCTTAGCCTTAATGGTTTTGGAAAACATGTCAATCTCATAGGTTTGAAGATCTCCTACAAGTTCTTTTAACTTAAGTGATTTCAAATTTCCCAAAGAGTTCAAAACTGTGACTTTAGGAATAAAGCATTTTGGGAGAGGTCTCAAAATCTTTTTAACGACACGCATGTTATCAATCACCTCACCCAAATTAAAACTGGTGTTAATAATGTCGGACAAACGTGCATAAAAATCATCAAAGCATTCAGATTCAGACATGGTGATAGTCTCAAATTGGGTGGCTAAATTTTGTAACTTAGATTCTTTAACCGCGTTCGTACCCTCATGTGTCAATTTCAAAACATCCCAAGCCTCTTTAGACGTGGTGCACGTCATAATTCGGCAAAACTCATCAGGAGTGATAGCTCCAGAAATAGAACTCAACCCACGTGAATTATATTTAGACATTTTATGATCATCTTCAGTCCAGGCTGACATGGGTTTTAAAGAGGAGATATTATAAACGGTGACCGTGGGAGGAGTCCACCCATTTTCGCAAAGGTACCAAACATGCTCGTCAATGGCTTTTAAACTAGATTTCATGCGAGCTTTCCAATAGGAATAATCAGACCCGTAAAAAATAGGCATCTTATTATAGAAGTGCTCCATAGAAAAAAAATGCGATTTTTCACAAAGCTGTTTTAAAAAAAAAATCAATATCACACGATTTTGCGGAAAATAGAAATACGTGATAAATTAGCGCAACCTGCTCTGATACCAATTTAAGAAGAGTGCGACTGTGTGATAATTAATTAAATTCGCAACTTTCTACGTTTTACACACTTATTTAATTAGTGTCTATTTTTAAACCAAAATAAATCAACCCCAAATCATTCAACTGCGTCTGTGCGTGTGTCAAACCATAAAATAAATCATACGACACAAGCTTAAGGAAAAATCCCCGCAGGGCAAAGCCTTTTATTTATAGAACTTTGAAAAGTTTACAAGACCATTGACTTACATACCATCTTGCTTTCGCCCTCAAGAGTAACGCACGGTGTCTTCGTCAAACCTTCAAAGCAACGGCTAGAAGTTTGCAGTGGTTCACGCGCATCTATACCACAAGGACCACAATCCTAGACACGCAGTCTGAAATCTTCACAAGGACTCCCTCCACAATAGCACGCAGCTTTCGGTTGTAGAGCTCTTCCCACAAAGAATAAACAAGGGCAAAAGTTGTGTTCTTGAACACCAAAATAATTCACTAAAGCATATGGGAGTTTTGTGAATTGAAAACAAAAAGGGATTAAAACCCTAAAGGAAGAAGCCTAAAGATTTCTACTTTGGCAGTGTTTCGGTTCTGGAAAACGTATGGACTTCTTAATGAAAACGTTACCATTTAATGAGTATTTATACACAAACGCATTGCCTCAAAAATCGAGCTCGTTCGAACGAGAAGCATATGTCACTCGAACGAAGTACGCTGATAAGGACCCAAAACTGTACAATTTTTACCCAGAATAGACGTACTTTAGTTGCTAACTCACGAAAATTTGGGTCTTATACGCTTAAATGTTTATTTTGTAGGCCTAATGTGCATTGTAGAGTTTATACGCTTAAATCAAGACAATTGCGCGTTTTATGGAGCTATTATCTCTCACGTACCCTAACTTGAGCCTGAGCCTACCCTAAACCTACCCCGAACCCCGTGTGTGTCTAATTTGCCCTTTTATTATTTTTAGATTTTTAGTTTGAGTTATTTTTATTTTTAGGATTTATTTTAGAGTTATTTAGTATTTTCTAGGTTTTATTTTCTAATTTTCTATTTTATTAGTATAATTTTATTTCATTTTGATTTTTATTAGCTTTTAGTTTAGTCTTATTTTATTAAGATTAGTTTTAGTAGTTCATTTTTAGATTTTATATTTTTTAGGACTTTAGTTTTTTCATTTTTTTATTATTTTTATTTTTATTAACTTAGGACTTTATTTTTTTAGTTTTGATATTTTTATTATTTTTAGTTTATTTTTTTTAGTTAGATTTTATTTTTTAATTGAGTCATTAGACTTTATTAGGTTTTTATTTTATTTTATTTTATTAATGTTATTTTAGTAGGATCACAATTTAAACACACACACACACACACACACAACTTATCCTACACCTCCCTAACCCTCACTCTCATACTACTACCTGACACCCAACATATTCTATACCCATACACTAACCCCTCACCCTCACACTAACCCCATACACCCTCACCACACCACAATATCCCATTTCATCTTCTCCCTTTAACCTAGGGGTGTGCAAAAAAACCGACAACCCGAAGAATCGAACCAAACCGACCTTCGTGGGTTGGGTTGGTTCGGTTTTTTTTATCCATGGGTTGGTTCTGGTTCCAAAAAATTAAGAACCGAAGTATTCGGTTCGGTTCTCGGTTTTATACCTGAACCAAACCGAACCCATGGAACCGAACCGAAAAACCGAACTGAAGAACCGAACCAAAGAATCGACCCAGAGAACCAACCCGAGAACCAACCCATGAACTTGAACCATTAACCAGAACCATTAACCAACTCGAGAACCAACCCGCGAACCAGAACCACAAACCAGAACCGTAAACTAGAACCATGAACCAAACCGCGAACCAGAACCGCAAACCAGAACCAAGAACCAGAACCATGAACTGACCCGAACCAAACCGAGAACCGATGGTTCGGTTCCGAACCTAACCGATCAATTTTGGTTCTGGTTTTGGTTCCAAAACCATGGAACCGATCAATTTCGGTTCTGGTTCTGGTTCCGTAGTGGAACCGAACCGAACCGAACCGAACCATGTGCACCCCTACTTTAACCCCCATCTATTTCTCTCTCCTCTTCGCCACAACCCAGCAAACTCTCCTCTCCCTCTCTCTTCTCAAACCAACCAGTTAGCCCACCTGCCGGATCTCCCAGCGCCGACGACCACTCCGTTCGCCTCACTCGGCGACCACCTGTTACCTCTCCGAGCCCGCTGCCAACTCTGGTGCCAGCAGCCAGCGTCGATTCCCTTAGCCGGACCCCTTACTCACCGGCGGCAAGACCTCCACTTCAATCCCCCCTCAAACCCGAAAGTCCCCTTATCCGATCGTCAGCTCCGGCGCTGCTCTCCCCATCTGCGACCCCTTGGCGTCGTAACCCATACCCGCCAGTTCCAGCCAACCCGCGACCCACATATCCGCCCAAATCCTGCCCTTGCTCCGACAACCCAAACCCAGCTATCACCTGTTCTGCCCAATACCAACCCTCCATCCAAAACCACCTCCAACCCAAATACCCATTTCAATCCAACCACCATCCAAGTTTCTCCAAACCCATTTCTTCTAAGAATCGATTTCATCACCTGCCAACTTATAAGACCAAAACCAAATAACAAACAATTACCCCATATGACAAATAACCCACTTATATCCTCTTTTTACCCAAATACCCCTAACTAATCTTTATCCCTTTTTTTCCCAAACTACCCCCATGTGCACACAAATCAGATTTTTTCCTCCACTATTTATCCTCACACCTCACTATAACCACATGCACTCTTCTAAAACCTAAATTACACTCACCTTTATTCCAAAAAACCTCTCCCCATTTTATCCTACACCATTAACCTTCCAAAAATATCCCTAGTTCCATGCATAGTATAAAAAGAAGATGAAGACCCCAATTCAAAAAAGAGTTTTTTGGAGAAAAGAAGATTAGAGAGAGAAAATTGTAGAGAGAGTTAGAGTTTTTGAGTTAATTTTTTAGAGAGAAATTTTATAGTGTGTAACTATTAAAAAAATTGCTGAAGAATTGAAGTCAAGTGCTATTTCAAGAGGAATTTTGGTTTGATCATCTCTTCCTTAATTTTCATTACATGCTTTTAATTATTTCTAATTTTTATTGGATGATGATTATGGAGGGGTAATCACCCCATTCAAGGGGGTGATTGAAACCCTCATGAATCCAAATTAAATTAGTTGTTAATTTTAATTTTGATAATTTCCTTTGAGTTGTATATTTTATCCCCACTTTATTTTCACATTGAGAAATGGAAAATCAACCTTGAGAAATGTATGAAAATTTAATTAATATTTGATCAAGTGATTTAAGATAGAGATAGTCCTATCATTTGATTTTAATATTAATCTAATTTTCATTTACTCTTGATTTCATTAATTTCTTTCAATTTAAAATTAGTAGGACAAATTATTCCTAGGGGATAATTTGTTTGATTAATTTTAATTCAATTAGAGTAGTGCTTGTGGGAATTAAATTTGCTTTTCTAAAAGAGTATTTAATTAGTTCACTAGTTTAATGAGACTTAGCTTTTGAATTAATTAAATATTTTGGAAATTGATGAAATTAAAATAATACAAGTTTAGTTGATTTGGGGAATTGAGGGTGGATTTCTTTTCCCTTGGATATTTTTCTCTCATTTAATTACACTCTCACTCATTTCCATCACTCACTAGTATTTTTTTCACACTTTATTTTAGTTTGATTACTCTTATTTTTGTTATTAGTCTTAGTCATATTCACTCATCCTCAAAACTTGTTTTAATATTGAAAAAGTAAAAAAAATTAGAAAAACCCAAAAGTAAAAAAAAGTGATCAAGTGTATAATATTCTTAATACTCTCATGTTTAACATTTCACTCCTTAGATTAGGATTGACATCCTTACTTACCACTCTACACTTGAGTTTGATATATATTTTGTAGGTACATAAGGATTTTGATTAGAAGAGATTTTCAAGCAACGACAAAAATATACACGCAAAAAGCATTTCTATCAAATGGCGCCGTTGCCGATCTTTGGAGCTTGACGTGCTTGAGAGGATTTCCAAATTTTGAGATTCACTTGTATTTCATTTTTCAATTTTAGTACCATTTTGTTTTTAATTTTAAAAGGCTTGTATTTAGGATTATTTTATCCTTGGCTTGTATTGCGGTGCATAGAGACACCATTTCATTTTCATTTAAAATTGTAATAATTGAAGAAAGCGTGATAGGAAAACCGAACAAGGTAGAGAAAGGGCGTTCAAAGGCGAGGATTTAGAAGCCTCTCTACTTTGAGTCGGTCGGACTCCCAGGGCTGACTGAGATTGGCGTATTCCCCCCCTGGTCGACTCAACAAATTCGGCACCCCACGGCCTAAAAACTGTGGGAGGTACATTTCTTATACCCTCACGCCCTCTTGTTAGCGAGTTCATATCTTGTGTGCTTATCCGTGCTCTTATGTGATTTAATTCGTGCATTTAATTTTTAATGGAATGATGAATTAAATTGACTAAGACCTACGCCCGGTCACTCACGGGAAGGGATTTCATCACCCAACTCACTCACTTATCCTTTGTGTGCTACCCTAGCCATCACTAATTTAAAATCAATCAACTAGATAGCCCCATAGGAGACGGTGTTCGTAGCCCCCTTTTTGATCATTTTGACTTGTAGGATAACCCGTAGAGTCCTCTCCACCGGGCAAACCCTCGAACGGGTCACTTTGCGGCACGGAAGTGTCCAGAGAAACTGGGTTTTAAGTGCGGTCGTCTAGTAAAATGGGTTTGTGCTGTCCCCAGCATTGTACCGGCCGATCGTTTCGTCGTTGTAGCCTTGTGGAGAATCTCTGTGGCAAGCCTCTTGGCATCTTGTGATTAAAGTAGGAACACACATTTTGTAAAAGGCGATCACTCATATAAATTCCGTGCTTTTTATCGCCCGCGAATTTCATTAAAATTTGACTACCCCTCTCATTAATTTTCAAGATTATGTGCTAGTAGGGATTTTTCCTTTACTTGTGTGTGTCCAATTCCTTTTTTCAGTATTCCGTTTTAGTGAATTCGTCCAAATTCTTAGAGTTCAAATTTTCCCCCACCTTTTCTCTTCCAAAAAAATCAAAAAAATATTTTCTTTTCTTATTTTTATAAAAACTCAAAAAAATATTTTCTTTCTTTCCATAACAAAAACAAAACTCCAAAAATATTTTCTTTTCCAAAAAAAATAAAATAAAAAAACCCAAAAAGAATCCCTATTTGCATGCCCACGTGGAAACGAGTTAATCATCGATTAATTCGTTCACGTAGTCTTTCTCCCGTCTATTCCACATTAAAAGAACCAAGTGTTCCCCTTACTTCTTCCATTCCACCGATCACTTTGATTTGTCCCTGAGTTGACATCTCTAATCCCATCATTCATCCACCCACCATGGCTGAAGAGCGTGCCTTAAGGGACTATTTTGCCCCGATAACGGCCACCCCACCATCTTGCATAGTTCTTCCACCCACCCCGGCAGATCAATTCGAAATTCGCCCAGAGACCATTTCCATGGTCTTGAGCGTGAGTCTCCATACACTCACTTGCGAAATTTTTTCACGGTTTGCGCTACTTTCAAAAATAAAAACTTAGATGAAGAAAATGTTCGTCTTCGCTTGTTTCCATTTTCTCTCCATGATAAAGCATCCACGTGGCTACATTCCTTGCCACCGGATTCTATCCATACATGGGAACAACCTGTGAAGAAGTTCATGTCAAAGTTTTATCCCATAAGTAAGACCAATGATATGCGCCAAGCCATTCAAGATTTTCGCCAAAATCCCACCGAGCAATTTTGTGAAGCATGGGGCCGTTTTCAAGATTATATCAATAGTTGCCCACATCATGGTCTCGAGAAGAGTCGCCTTGTCCATAGTTTTTACAATGGTCTCATTCCTTCCACTAGCACCATGATTGAGTCCATGCACAAAGGCAAATTCATGAACTTAACTCCCACTGCCGCCTACAATTTTCTCCTTGAATTAGGCGATGATTCCCAAGATTGGGAGGGCACCAATGAATTTTCGAGATCTGAACCACCACGAGTAGGTAGCACTTATGAGTTTAAAAATGATCCCGATTTTAAATATTTGCTCCATGGCTTAAACATTTTGACTAAGACTATTGATGCTCTCAGTTGTTCTCTTTCTAAAAAAGTGATGAATGTCAACGAGTCTAGTCCTTCTTGCCATGTCTGTTTAAGTCATGATCATTTATCTCATTTGTACCCCCTCATTCAAGATGATCCCGAACCCACTCTTGCCCAAGCATGTGCCTTTGATACCACTAGGAAACCTGCACCACCGTCGTTTAGTTACAATCCGAATAATAGGAACCATCCCTATTTGTCTTATAAGTACGACAATCACCTTGCTACATCATAACCACAACAACATGTTGGTGGTCCACTAGTGTTTCATCAAAACCCGCAAAGGCAACATCGCCCTCCTATCCAACACCACCATGATCCTTACCACCAACAAAACCATCCATCATCATTTGTCCCCCAAGGACCCAATCAACAAATTGTCCCTGTCCCACCTCCGTCCTACGAGTATTCCCAGCCGCTTAGTTCTAATCGAGAGTTGGTCCCCCGACCCCCTTATGCCCCGCCACCTCTATCATCCACCTCCTTTATTGAGAATCTTCTCACTCAATTCATCACGACTCAACAACAAACCACGCAAGTACAGACTCAAGCCATCCAACGGCTTGAGCAACGTCTTAATCAGTTTGAGTCTGAGCGAGAGAAAGGTCATTTTTTGAGTCAACCCATTCCTAACCCTAAAGGTAATGGAAAGGAGTCGTCTTATGAGGTTGGATCCACTTCCACTCCACTCACATACCAAGCGAACATGAAAGCGGTGAGTACTCTACGATCCGGTAAACAGGTTGACAATGGTGTTGATGCTCCCTGTGATTTTCCCATCCCACCCACCCAGATTTGCCCATTAAAACCACTCCCTAAGGTCCCACCATCCCATAAAGCCACCGACAAGAATGCTTCCAAACCTACTGAGGCCACCACTGCTTTTGTCCCTAGAGCCCCCTTCCCTCATAGGTTGGCCCTAACAAAGAAAGCTTAACAATTTGATGAGATCAGGAAAGTTTTTCAGAATGTTCACATAAACATTCCATTCCTCACCGTGATCCAAAAAGTTCCTTCTTATGCAAAATTCTTGAAGGATTTGTGCACTGTCAAGCGACGGACGAATGTTACTCATGATGCCTTTGTCATTGAACAAGCCACGTCCCTCATCCATGAGAATGGTATTGTGAAATATAAAGACCCTGGTCGTCCCACTGTCTCTTGCATGTTAGGAGATCAGTTCTCTACTCGGACTTTGCTTGATCTTGGAGCTAGTGTTAATTTGCTACCTTACTCTCTCTACCTTGAGTTAGGTTTATAAAACATGAAACCTACATGGGTTACTCTTCAACTTGCGGACCGTTCTGTGAAAGTGCCTAAAGGAATCGTTGAAGATGTTTTGGTGAAAGTGTCTGACTTTTACTACCCTATGGATTTAATCATCTTAAACACTCCTGCTCCCGACCCAACCAATATTCCTATCATTTTGGGTCGCCCCTTTTTGGCAACTTCCAATGCCATCATCAATTGTCGAGATGGGTCAATGAATCTTTCTTTCGGCAACATGACCGTCGAAGTCAATATTTTCCACCTCATGAAATAATCGACCGATGTTGATTCCATTGATGAGGTCCGCATGATTGACTCCTTAGTCCAAGAGATGTTGGATACCACCTACCCAGAAGATCCTATCCACCAATGTTTAGCTCACTTTGGGTCTGACTTTGATATTGATTCTTCCATCTCCGAGGTCAATGCCTTGTTAGATTTTACACCTCTGCTGGACACTTCCACTTGGGTTCCTCCATTTGAGCCTCTCCTTGTCGATACTCTTCTTTCTATGGATGACCCAGTCAACCCCTGTCCTGATATTCTCCCGGACTCTGTTTCTGCGTCTGAGTCCGATGCCTCTCCTGAGCCACCACCTAGTTTGGAGCTTAAGCCATTACCTGCTGAGTTGAAATATACCTTCTTAGGTCCAAACCAACATCACCTCATTATTATTGCGTTTGACTTGACGTCGGATCAAAAAGTACAATTGGTCCACACTCTCACTCAACATAGCACTGCTTTAGGGTGGACCATTTCTGACACTCAAGGTGTCAGCCCCAATGTCTGTAGCCACCGCATTCATTTAGAGGAGAATGCCAAGACTTCTCGTGAGCCACAATGCCGACTCCATCCGGCAATGAAAGAGGTCGTTCGAGCTGAAATTTGAAAATTGCTTAATGCTGGTATTATCTACCCCATTTTAGACAGCTAATGGGTCAGTCCCATTCATGTGGTGCCTAAAAAGTCTGGCGTCACCGTTGTCAAAAATAGTGACAATGAGCTTGTGCCTACCCGCATACAAATCGGCTGGCGTGTTTGTATTGATTATAGAAAGCTCAATGCTGTCACTCGCAAAGACCACTTCCCTCTCCCATACATTGATCAGATGCTTGAACGCTTGGTGGGCCATGCTTGCTACTGCTTCCTTGATGGATATTCAGGGTACAACCAAATACCCATTGCCCCTGAAGACCAAGCAAAAACTACCTTTACCTGTCCATTTGGCACATTTGCGTACTCTTGTATGCCCTTTGGCCTTTGCAATGCGCCTGCGACTTTTCAACGGTGTATGACAAGTATTTTCAGTGATATGGTAGAGCATTTTCTCAAAGTCTTTATGGATGATTTTTCTGTGTTTGGTTCATCCTTTGCACAATGCCCATCTCACCTCCCTATGGTCCTTCAACATTGTCAAGAAAAGAAGTTGGTTCTCAATTGGGAAAAAAGCCATTTCATGGTAAAAAAGGGTATTGTTTTAGGTCATGTTGTCTCCAGCTCCGGTATTGAGGTCGATAAAGAAAAAGTTGATTTGATTTCCTCACTCCCCATTACTAAGTCTATTAAGGGCATTCGCTCCTTCTTAGTACATAGGGCTTCTACCGACGCTTCATTAATCGCGCGACCTTTGACAACCCTTTTATCCAAGGATATCCCTTTTATCTTTGATGAAGCATGTGTTGCCTCTTTTGAGCGCCTAAAAGCTGACCTCACTTCCGCTCCTATCATGCAACCTCCCAATTGGTCTCTCCCCTTTGAGCTCATGTGTGATGCTTCTGATTTTTCACTTGGTGCCGTGCTTGGCCAAAAAGTTGACAAGCGCCCACATGTCATCTCTTATGCTAGCAAAACCTTGCATGATGCTCAACTTCATTACACAACCACCGAAAATGAGTTAGCGGTTGTGTTTGCTCTTGATAAATTTTGATCATATTTCTTAGGTTCCCCTATCATCGTGTATACTGACCATGCTGCTCTTAAGCACCTTCTTCATAAGAAGGATTCCAAACCACGATTGATACGGTGGATTCTCTTACTCCAAGAGTTTAACCTTGAAATTCGCAATAAGAAAGGTTGTGAAAATGTTATTGCTGACCACCTCTCTCGCGTTACTATCACGTCTGACTGTGATCATATCCCCATTTCTGAGTCATTTCCCGATGAACAACTATTTTCCATCTCCACTTCGCCTTGGTATGCTGATATTGTCAATTTTCTTATTACCGATCAACTTCCTAGTCATTGGTCAAAACTAGATCGATCCAAATTCATAGCGAATGTGAAGTTCTACTCTTGGGATGACCCGTTTATCTACAAGTATTGCCCTGATCAAGTCATTCGTCGTTGTGTTCCCGAGTGTGAACAACTCATTATTCTGTCCTTCTGTCATAATAGTGCTTGTGGAGGCCACTTTGGCTCAAAGAAGACTGCTGCCAAAATTTTGCAAAGTGGTTTCTATTGGCCTACCCTTTTTCGCGATGCCAATCAATATTTCCAGGCTTGTTCCAATTGCTAACACTCTGGACGTCTCTCTCATCGTCATATGATGCCTCTCACACCCATCCTCATTGTTGAAATTTTTGATGTGTGGGGTATCGATTTCATGGGACCATTTCCCTCCTCTCATGGTTTTCAGTATATTCTAGTTGCTGTTGACTATGTTTCCAAATGGATCGAAGCAATTACTTGTCGCACCAATGACCATCGAGTTGTGGTCCAATTTCTCAAAGAATATGTCTTCACGCATTTTGGAACCCCCAAAGCTATCATTAGTGATGTGGGTAAACATTTTTGTAATCGAGTCTTTGAACACCTCGTCAAAAAGTATGGTGTTACCCACAAGGTTGGTCTGTCTTACCACCCACAGACTAGTGGTCAAGTTGAGGTCTCCAACCGCGAGATCAAGCAAATTCTTGAAAAAACCGTCAATCCTAATAGGAAAGATTGGTCCTTACGTTTGAAAGAAGCATTGTGGGCATACCGTACTGCTTACTAGACTCCAATTGGCATGTCTCCTTATCGTTTAGTCTTCAGCAAGCCTTGCCACCTTCCTTTTGAGCTTGAACATCATGCTTATTGGGTCATCAAAGCCCTTAATTTCGATATTGATGAGGCGGGTGTCCATAGGAAGCTGCAACTTAATGAATTGGAGGAAATGAAAAATGATGCCTATGATTTGTCCAAAAAGTATAAGGACAAGATGAAGTGGATCTATGACCAAAGCATCATGCGCAAAGAATTCCACCCTGGTCAAAAAGTTTTGTTGTATAATTCTCGGTTGCATCTCTTTCCCGGGAAATTGAAAACCAGGTGGTTTGGACCCTTCATTGTTGAGTCAGTTACCCCTTATGGTGCCATCACCGTGCAAAATCCCAAGTATGGTAGCCTCTTTCAGGTCAATGGTCAACGCTTGAAGCCCTTCTTGGAGCTAGGCTCCACTCACATAGAAAAGATTGACCTTGTTGACCCCATTTATGAAGACTGGCCGTTCAGTCTTGTTTAGGGGTGATTCTTAAGTCCCGAGCTTTCATAGATCTTATCCTTAGGGTGAGATTTCATCGGTCTGGATGAAGACATTAAACTTAGCGCTACCGGGAGGCAGCCCGCGTTTCTTGTACTAGTCTCATCCTGTTTGGGGGCGGTGTTTCACATCACCCTATGCTTTATCTTTCTTGTAGACTTGTACACATTTTTTTCTCACTTGTTATTCAGGTTTATTCTTGGCTACATCTTTCCACTTCATTAGTGGTTCATTCTGGTAATCTCTTTCCTACCTTATGCTCTCAATTTTAAAAATCATTTTACCTAACATCGAGGACGATGTTCCTTTTTGTTTGGGGGTGGGGAATTTTATCAAAATCGTACCTCTTTTGAAAAATTACGATTTTTGAACCTGATTTTTAAAATTTCCTGCAGTTTCTTTCATCTCACTCATTGATGTGAATTTTCAATCATCCATCTTTCAAAAGTCTAGGAATCAATCTAGAGAATATTTTTTATAAATAGCTTATGTAATACATAACAAGGTATTTTGCACCATGAATTTCTAGACTCAAGAAAATTTGCGCACTTATCACGTCATTATGTTTAGAGTTGAAGAGTACTACAATTCTAAAGAGAACCTTAAGGATCACTAGTGGAGACTTTAGCCCGTGAGATTTGTGCCTTTCATCTTTTAGAGAGTTTTACGCAATCTCCGAGTCACAAGTTGATTCAACTTCTTTTGGGTCCGCACTTAAATTGTTGTATGATCTCATTATTCTTCACCAAATTTTTGGCTTGATCACTGAGAATGACATCTTTTTCGAGTTGTAAGAAACACGTGTCTTGAAATTTGTCCCGAATACTAGATTTTCATCCATACACTTACCATTTTTCCATATCACATTTCCATTCACTCATCCATTACATTTCCATGTTCTTCCATATTCCCATATATTCCCCTCACCATTATTCCCCACTCATTTCATATATCATCCATCATCATTTTCAAATAAAAGAGTATGATTTCAAATGTAAATGTCTTCATTGTTGGTTTGAAAAGTGAGAGAAAAAGAAAAAAAAAAGAAAAAGAAAAGGAGAAAAAATAGCAAAAATAGAAAAAAAAGAAAAAGAAAAGAAAAATCGAAAAAAAAGAGAGAAAAGAAAAGAAAGAGAGTTTGTAGTTAGAAATAAAGACATTTGTGCCTAAAGTATAGTACACTCTTCTCGCTCATCCATCATATATCACATCCATTATATCCACCATCCATCCACCCATCCTATCATATCATATCCCATCTATCCCATTTCATTTTCCCCCTCACCCATATACAATCATGTTCCCCTAGGTGTTCGGGCAAATGAAAGTCGACGTGGTGAATAACTCGACGTTATCATTATAGTGATTAGCATTCTTTCATGAGATCAATTGTTCTTTCTAATTGTTCTTTCTTTCTTATGTGTGTGTGAGACGTTTGAACTTGCTTACATTTACTCACCTCCTCACACACAAGAGCGATACACTAACCCATATCTCGAGAGTTCATTTGAGAGAGAGATATTCGTGAGATTTGAAGTTGAAGTGTTGATTCCGACAAGGTAATCTAGGAACTACTCTTGTGATACTCGACCCGTTTTGACTGATTCACACTACACACGTTGAGTTCTAGGAAGGATGTGCCTTGAGTATTTACTTTGCTAAACTTTTTACACAATTCTAGCTTGTATTTCTGAAAATATTTTTCTTGTGATGGATTCTGCGATTATTCTATGTCTAATAAGAGATTGACTGCCTTTCAATAAATTTTTGCAAATAAGAATATTGTGGGTATATTCCCTGCAAACCCTCACGAGACACAACTCGTCTTGTAGGGAAACCTATATGTTTAAAGTCTTGTTGCACATGCTAAGTGCAATCGCAAGTGCCCGCGAAAGTGGTACACTTTTGGTTACTTATCTGTCTCTTTCTCTCTATCTTATTGCTCGAGGACTAGCAATGCTCTGTTTGGGGGTGGTGTGATAAGCACCCAAAATTGTACGATTTTTACCCCGAATAGACGTGCTTTAGTTGCTAACTCTCGGAAATTTGGGTCTTATGCGCTTAAATGTTTATTTTGTAGGTCTAATGTGCACTGGAGAGTTTATACGCTTAAATCAAGACAATTGCGCATTTTATGGAGCTATTACCTCTCACGTACCCTAACCTGAGCCTGAGCCTACCCTAAACCTACCCCGAACCCCGTGTGTGTCTAATTTGCCCCTTTATTATTTTTAGATTTTTAGTTTGAGTTATTTTTATTTTTAGGATTTATTTTAGAGTTATTTAGTATTTTCTAGGTTTTATTTTCTAATTTTCTATTTTATTAGTATAATTTTATTTCATTTTGATTTTTATTAGCTTTAATTTAGTCTTATTTTACTAGGATTAGTTTTAATAGTTTATTTTTAGTTTATTAGATTTTATATTTTTTAGGACTTTAGTTTTTTCATTTTTTTATTTCTTTTGTTTTATTATTTTAATTTTTAATAGCATAGGACTTTATTTTTTAGTTTTGATATTTTTATTATTTTTAGTTTGTTTTATTTTTAGTTAGATTTTATTTTTTAATTGAGTCATTAGATTTTATTAGGTTTTTACTTTAATTTATTTTGTTAATGTTATTTTAGTAGGGGCACAATTTAAACACACACACACACACTACTTATCCTACACCTCCCTAACCCTCACCCTCATACTACTACCCTACACCCAACATATCTAATACCCATACACTAACCCCTCACCTTCACACTAACCCCATACACCCTCACCACACCACAAGATCCCACTTCATCTTCTACCTTTAACCCCCATCTATTTCTCTCTCCTCTTCCTAACAACCCAACAAACTCTCCTCTCTCTCTCTCTCTCTCTCTCTCTCTCTCTCTCTCTCTCTCTCTCTCTCTCTCTCTTCTCAAACCAACCAGTTAGCCCACCTGCCACATCTCCCAGCGCTGGCAACCACTCCGGTCGCCTCACTCGGCGACCACCTGTTACTCCTCCGAGCCCGCTGCCAACTCCGGTGCCAGCAGCCGGCGTCGATTCCCCTCGCCGGACCCCTTACTCACCGGCGGCGAGACCTCCACCTCAACCCCTCCTCAAACCCGACAGTCCCCTTATCCGATCGTCAGCTCCGGCGCTGCTCTCCCCATCCGCGACCCCTTGGTGTTGTAACCCATACCCGCCAGTTCTAGCCAACCCGCGACCCACCTATCCGCCCAAATCCTGCCCTTTCTCCGACAACCCAAACCCAGCTATCACCTGTTCTGCCCAACACCAACCCTCCATCCAAAACCACCTCCAACCCAATTACCCATTTCAATCCAACCACCATCCAAGTTTCTCCAAACCCATTTCTTCTAAGAATCGATTTTATCACCTGCCAACTTATAAGACCAAAACCAAATAACAAACAACTACCCCATATGCCAAATAACCCACTTATACCCTCTTTTTACCCAAATACCCCTAACTAACCTTTATCCCTTTTTTCCCCAAACTACCCCCATGTGCACACAAATCAGATTTTTTTCCTCCACCATTTATCCTCACACCTCACCATAACCACATGCACTCTTCTAAAGCCTAAATTACCCTCACCTTTATTCCAAAAAACCTCTCCCCATTTTATCCTACACCATGAACCTTCCAAAAATACCCCTAGTTCCATGCATAGTATAAAAAGAAGATGAAGACCCCAATTCAAAAAAGAGTTTTTTGGAGAGAAGAAGACTAGAGAGAGAAAATTGTAGAGAGAGTTAGAGTTTTTGAGTTAAACTTTTAGACAGAAATTTTATAGTTTGTAACTATTAAAAACATTGTTGAAGAATTGAAGTCTAGTGCTATTTCAAGAGGAATTTTGGTTTGATCATCTCTTCCTTAATTTTCATTACATGCTTTTAATTGTTTCTAATTTTTATTGGATGATGATTATGGAGGGGTAATCACCCCATTCAAGGGGGTGATTGAAACCCTCATGAATCCAAATCAAATTAGTTGGTAATTTTAATTTTTATAATTTCCTTTGAGTTGTATATTTGATCCCCACTTTATTTTCACATTGAGAACTGGAAAATCAACCTTAAGAAAGGTATGAAAATTTAATTAATATTTGATCAAGTGATTTAAGCTAGAGACACACCTATCATTTGATTTTAATATTAATCTAATTTTCATCTACTCTTGATTTCATTAATTTCTTTCAATTTAAAATTAGTAGGACAAATTATTCCTAGGGGACAATGTTTTTGATTAATTTTAATTCAATTAGAGTAGTGCTTGTGGGAATTAAATTTTCTTTTCTAAAAGAGTATTTCATTAATTCACTAGTTTAATGAGACTTAGATTTTGAATTAATTAAATATTTTGGAAATTGATGAAATTAAAATAATACAAGTTTAATTGATTTGGGGAATTGAGGGTGGATTTCTCTTCCCTTGAATATTTTTCTCTCATTTAATTACACTCTCACTCATTTCCATCACTCACTAGTATTTTTGTCACACTTTATTTTAGTTTGATTACTCTTATTTTTGTTATTAGTCTTAGTCATATTCACTCATGCTCAAAACTTGTTTTAATATTGAAAAAGTAAAAAAAAAATAGAAAAACCCAAAAGTAAAAAAAAGTGATCAAGTGAATAATATTCTTAATACTCTTATGTTTAGCATTTCACTCCTTAGATTAGGATTGACATCCTTACTTACCACTCTACACTTGAGTTTGATATATATTTTGTAGGTACATAAGGATTTTGATTAGAAGAGCTTTTCAAGCAACGGCAAAAATATACACGCAAAAAACATTTCTATCATACGCATGTCGTTCAAACGACATCGCGCGACTTCCAATCTCGTTCGAACGAGATGCTGATCTCGTGCGAACGACCTGGGCATCAAAATCGAGGTCCTCTTGAAAACTTAAAAAAATACTCATTCTCAATATTTGACGAAAAAGTACGCTCCAACACTTAGAAAATATTTTGTAAAGGTCTCCCAAAAGCTCTAAGTGAAAAGCAAAGGTATTTAAAACATAACCTTACCAAAGTAAACTTCGCAGAGTCTTGAATGATGAAGAACTTGAGTAATTCGGATTCATCTTTGATGTAGATGTCTCTTGAATTCTCTTCGACGCTGTAGAGGTATATGACATAACAAATTGATAACGGACCTATGAAAATAAGTCCTTACATAACCCGAAGAATCGAACCAAACCGAACCAAACCACCAGGTTTGGTTTGGTTTTTTTACACCATTGGTTAGGTTCTGGGTCCTAATTTTAAAAAACCTATTGTATTGGGTTGGTTCTTGGTTATATATCAAACCCAACCTAACCCAACACAAATCGTGAACCAAACTGATGTGGAACCAATATAAATCAAACCTTAACCTACCCTATATAGAACCAATCATTTATTTTTTCTTATATTATTTATATATATATTTAACACATATGTGTTACAACTTATAAGTAACAAATTATATTAGAAGAGGGTATTATTGCCAAAGATGATATAAGGGTTTTTAGTTGGTCCCAAAGTAAAAACCCAATTAATCACTCATGAGTCATGACCCTCCCCTTACCATTCTTTTTCACTCATGGCTAAAACCCTAACCTACCTCCATCTCTCTTACGACCAAAAACCTGATCATCTTCATCATTAGATCTGCATAAAGTTTGAGGTAAAATATATATATATATATATATATATATATATATATATATATATATATATATATATATATATATATATCGCATATTATATCATACAGATCATCATACAGTTTGAGCGTCGCATACTCATCTTCATCATCAGATCATATAGTTAATCAAAGTATACTCATCTTCAACATCGCATCATCATCATACATTTTGGATTATATATCTATTTGAGATTTATGTGTTCAAATATGAAATTATGTGCTTAATCTATTTTTTATATATATATTTTCTGAATTTTTCAGATGTCCAGTGTTGGGAATAATTTTTGAAGTGCACAACTAGTCATCGGTTCAAAGCCACCAACCTCTACCGTTGTGTCATAATCAGGGGTAAATACTAAGAAAAAAAGCCATTAGTTTATGTTGTTTGGGACTATTTTAAAAAGATCCCAAAGCCTGATGGTGGAAAACCTGATAGGGTTCTTTGCACTTATTATTCTAGTGAGTATGTTTATTTTAGCACGTATGGCAATAGCACCCTCTGTAAGCCCTTGGGTAGCTGTAAACAATATCCTTATAATAAGGATAAAAAACAGAGACAACTTGCATTTGAAAAGGATAGCCAAAAAGAGGAGAGTAAGTTAGTGTCATGGAAATTTGATCAAGCCATGTGTAGGGATGTACTTGCAAAAATGGTAATTATAGATGAACTACCATTCAAATTTGTTGAGCGTGAAGGTTTTAAACTTTTTATGAGAGTTGCACAACCTAGGTTCCAATGTGTGTCACGAAAAACAGTAGCAAGAGATTGTTTACAATTGTATGCTAAATTGAAAAATTAATTGAAAAGATCTTCAGGTGGTGCAACTCGAAGAATTTGCCTCACAACCGACACATGGACTTCATTGCAAAATATGAGTTACATGGTTCTTATGGCACATTTTATTCATAGTGATTGGAAATTGCATAAAAGAATTTAAAATTTTTCTGTAGTTACTAGTCATAAGGGTATTGAAATTGGACAAGCGGTGGAGTGTTGTATGAATCAGTGGAGAATTGAGAAGTTGTTCTCAATGACCGTCGATAATGCATCTTCTAATGATACGTCTATCGCCTACATGAAGAAAAAGCTTTCAAAGAAAAATGCATTTGTTTTGGATGGAGAATTCTTTCACATGCGATGTTGTGCTCACATCTTGAATTTAATTGTGAGAGATGGTATAAAAGAGGTGGAGGAGTCTATTACTCGAATTCGAGGGGTGGTGAGTGTGACAACCTGCCTATTAAAATAAGAGGTGGCCAGCCCGATACTCCAATAATCACAGGAATCATAGATGGTCCATTCTTAGCATCACTATCGTTAAAATATTTATACGAGATAACCACCAATTATTTTAGAAAACGGACTGTCAAATAAAATTTTGTAAGTTAAAAGAAAAGCACGTAGACAATCCAATTTGCAAAGAAGGTGGATACCAAAAATCAACGGGTAATAGAATAACAAAATGCATAAGTAATAACCGAATAAGCTATCGTTTAACAGACTAATACAAACAGGTTACACCGGGTATTACAATTAAATATCACATTATAATAAATGAGTACAATGCATGGGCAACACACCCGAATAAGTAAACTGAACATAGCTAGAGTACAAAAGATAGAAGCGTCTATAACAAATATCCTACAACATCCGCAAAATGCTACAGCTCCAGGACAATAGGAATGGAGAGGTCAATATGGGCATCCTTGCGGAGGAGCATCTGGACGAACAAGGAATTCATGCAAACCAAAAAGATATAGACGGGTCAGGGTCCGGTTTGATATGATTACAATGTGAATAAAATGCATGACAATTATGAATATCTAATCATCATCATGAACTTAACTTTATCTCATAATTAATCATAAAATTTCTCACCTCTCCTTCTATAAGCACAACCTAGCGCAATATCAATGACACTATACCATGTTATATATGCATGAGAGAGATATCTAAGTTTCACTTTATTGAGATCTCATTTCCGTTTTACACAACTTGAATGCACATTTCCTTTTTCTCTTTAGGAAAACTATATATATAGCAATTTATTTCACAAATTGTTCCACCAATTTAAATTCACACCTCATAACTTCCCATTTCCCCTTTTCCCTCCAGGAAATGTATTTAAAGCAAATTTATTTCGTAAATTGCTTTAACATCAATAATGTCCCACATTGTTATGAATAGTTATATTTCATATCATATAATGATTCTAAGACCGTCCTTCCGAGTTTCCCCACTGGACGCACCCCTAAATGACTATCATCTTCCAATGCCTATCAAACAAGGCAACCCGGGCATCCTACGACGCGAGACGTCGGGAAGCAGCCATATACCTGTGACAGTGAGTCATAAATACACCCGGAATTACCTCACTTCGCAAAATAATCACATAATATAATAACCGGTCCTATGATCGAGGACTATATTCACCCTGCAATCACTAGCCAGGGAACTTCACCTCATGCCCGTAACTTCCCTTATGATAACGATTTAGAGAGGTGTGTATATGTAAATTATCATTTACAAATTTATTTTCCCATTTGAAAATATTCACTTTTTACATTCTCAAAACCATTTATAATCAATGATTTAGTACCAATTTCAAAATATGCATTTCTTATTCTCGAAGTCATATTTTATTAATGACCTAGGACCCGAGGTGCGATTATCCTCACACTAGTCTCCAAGAGTCCAAAATAATACCATAGTTCATCAAAGTTAATTTCCCACGATACTAGTCTCCCAACAGTCCCAAACCTTATCATTCTACCTTCTATTAATTCTAGGTTAACTTCCTATATCAAACGAAACATTAACCTCTATAAACTAACCCTTGAGATAAGCCCAATTATCCCCATACTAACCTAGGATATTTATCTACTTAATACAACCTTCTAAAACTCTTTATTATTTCCCAAGATAAGGTTCCTAAGCCTTGAACCTAAAATAAAAGGACTAAAAATAAAGCTAGAAAAATCTCACAAAAATAGGGTATCCGAATCGATTCACCCTTGACCGCGAATTGATTCGCCCAAAAATGAATCGATTCGACTAAGGAAATTAGCCTACTGTCTCAGTCCGAATCGATTAGGCCTTAACCCGAATCGAATCAGTTCCTCAGACCTATATCCTCCCATATAGGCGAATCGATTCGCTTGGAGGGCGAATCGTTTAAGCTTGGCAGAATTGCCCAATTTGGGCTACGGGTTTAAGAACCCTAAATTCTCCAAAACCCCCAAATCTGAAATTTCTCCAACATCAACAACAAATAATTCTAACAAATCATTTCTACACAATAACTAACTAATATTCCCAACTCAAATCAAATGAAACTACAAGATTAAAGGTTTAAACACCAAAAATCCCCAAAACCCATAAATGGCAAAAACTCCAAAACACAACTATATATGCAATTTATCCACATTAAATCATACTCTAGCAAGTAAGAAACTTGCCTCAAGTTTTTAGTCTCGGATTATCTTCCCGTAGCAACGATTTCCAGCTCCAAATCTTCAATTCTCTATCTTTTCTCCATTTTCTCCCAACTCTCTCTCTCTCTCTCTCTCTCTCTCTCTCTCTCTCTAAGTGTAAAACATAAGAATGAGAAAATAAAAGGGATTTGGGAGACTGAAATGGGAAATTAACATTTGTTCCTATCTTTTAAATGTTGATACACCATTAAAATGACTCGTAACAACATAATTGAGTCATAACTTGCCAAAAGTGCCAGGAACTCAAAAATACAACTTGGCACCTATTTTGACTATCTCGACTATTTCAAAACTAACCTCACCCTCTAAATTGGCATTCCGAGTATCGTATGATATTTGACGTTCCAACGTCATTTTAATTCATCAGTAATGCTCAATTTTTGAATATCAGTCATAACCGTCGCTTAAAGCACAACAACGCAATAAAGCACAACATACTGCTATTTACATCCACATAACAGTAGATAGGCAAAACTTGGTAAATATTATCTCTTAACTCACTTAAAATAATATTTACCTCAACTTTCTTTATTTTTTAAAATTAGCCCATCAGGCAAAATCATATAAAATAGTCACTTAAAAGTCCGGGTTGTTACAATGAGGTACATTAGGAGCTCACCACAAAGAGATCAACAATTTGAATCTTGTTGTGAGCAAGAAAGAATATCATCCAAATACAAATTGTGTTTGGATGTCCCTACGAGATGGAACTACACTTATATTATGTTGGACACTGCACTTAAGTTCCAAAAAGACTTTAAGAGGTTAGATGAGCAAGAAGATAGTTTTGTTTTCGATCTCAAGGAAGGGGCACCAAGTGAAAAGGATTGGGAAAATGCCAGGGTATTGACCAAATTTTTGGAAGTATTTTATGACATCACAAAACGTTTATCAGGGTCTCTTTATGTTACGCAAAATGCTTATTTTCACGAAGTGTGTGCAATAGAGACCCTTTTAAGTGATTGGGATAATCATAGTGATCATCGTTTGTGTACAATGGCTTTACGAATGAAAGAAAAAATTGATAAGTATTGGAGTAATATTGATAAAATTAATATGATGTTATTGTTTGCAATAGTATTATATCCTTGATATAAGTTGGGATATGTAAAGTTTTGTTATTCAAAGGTTTACAATATGGAGAAGGTGAATGGTTTGGAGATTAAAATAAAAGAAGTTATGACTAAAATGTACCTCCATTACCAAGGCTTTGAAACTAGTAATTCACAATAGATAAAATTAAGTCAAGGTTCAAATGAGATGGAGGTTGACCAAGGGGGAGTGGAATATAACCATGGTGATCTAGTGAAGTCTCTTCAAACAGAATTTTTAAAACATTTGGAGTAGGAAAGTATTGATTCTAAATCTAAAATTGATCGGTACTTAGAGGAAGTAGTTGAAAAAGATCCCAAGTTTGATACATTAGAATTGTGGAAAGAGAACTATTGTAAGTATCCAGTACTCTCTATGATGGCTCGTGATGTTTTAGCTACTCCAGTATCCACTGTTGCTTCGGAGTCTGCATTATATAGTACCGGAGGCCGTATACTTGACCAATTTCGTAGTTCCTTAACTCCAAGAATAGTTGAATGCTTGATTTGTGCATAAGATTGGTTGTGCGCGTCACCAATTCAAATCGAAATCGAAGAGAGGTTAGAAGATCTTTCAGACCTTGAGTCAAGCAAGTTTTACTAATTATGTATATTTATATTTTTTTATTATTTGATTCATGATTTAGAGTTTAATGTGTTAAGCCCTAATAATATCACTGTGTGGCAGCAATTACAAAAGACCCTGAATTGGCTCGTGCATTCTCAACTTCCTTTCAAATTATTGACCAAGGTTGGTTCCTGCAAAATCCATTATATCTGTATGCAGATTATATCTGCATGTAACCTGATTAAGTGCGTTAAGTAGTTAAGTAGTTAATACAAATTAAATGCATTAAAGAGTTAATACATATTATATTTGTATGCAGAATTTTCCCTTTACTACTGATTGCAACCTGATTAAGTGAAAAATTTGTATATAATCTGTATTAAACGTTTAATATAGATTATATATGTATGAAAAATTTGCCCATGTTTAAATGTTTACTACCGATTGCTTATGAAACAATTCGAGGTGCATATGTATGTTGGTCATATTTGTATGCTGTTGGTCATATTTGTTAAATTATGAGGTCCATTCATATTTGATATGGAATTTTTATAATCAAGACTTTTCTGGTCATAAATGTGTATGCTGCTGGTCCATTCATATTTGTATGCTGCTGGTCCATTCATATTTATATGTTACTGGTCCATTCATATTTGTATGATGCTGGTCATATTTGTTAAATTATGAGGTCCATTCATATTTGTATGCTTCTGGTCATAAATATGTATCCTGCTGGTCCACATTTGTGTATGCTGTTGGTCCACATTTGTGTGTACCCTTCATTTTTTGTTTCACAAATTTTTGCTAATTCATTAAATTTTTCATTTACAGGTTACCAAACTAACATTGGACATGGAAATTTGGTTTGGAGGACAACTTGCTGCTGCTGGAGTTTTTTGTTAATAGTGGAGACTTAAGAGTCCATTTTTTTTCTTTTACTTTGGGACTTGTAACTACAACTAATGTACTATTTTCTATTAGTTTTTGTGGTTGGAACTTGAAACTCTAAACTTGAAAGTAACGGTGTATTTGATCATTATTAAACATGTTAATTTTTTTTGTGTGATATGTTGTTGGCTTAATAGTTTACTATTTTATTTTTATAAAATAAATAGAACCGTAAAGAAATCCAAAGAAAACCCAAACAAAACCCAAATCGCAAATCGAACCGAACTGAACCATGGTTGGTTTGGTTCCGTAACATGATTGGTTTGGGTATGGTTCCAATAATGCGTAATCGAAGTATATAGGTTCTGGTTTAGGTTTCGATATGGAACTGAACCAAACCTACCCACGTCCACCCCTAGTTCACATCACGAAGGATATGTTGGTAGCAATGGAACAGTGATTAGTCAAGGTGGAAATGACTATGTCCGGTATGGGGGAGCAACTTGATGGAGTCCACCAATGGCTTGATGGGTTAGAGTCGGAGGATGTGTAAATCCATAATGCTGTAAAGAGTTCCTTGAATACCTTAGGGGGAGATCTTTGGCGGGAAATTCGCCTTGTCCGGGAGAAACTAATGGGGGAAGTTGTTAATTTACGTGTTTCCTTTGAGAATGAGATAATTTCCCTACGACAACAGGCTGGTGAGGTACGATCAGATTGGGAATTATGTAAGAAAGATGTTATTGGAGGGATGATTGCAACCAACCTAACTCCAATTGAAGTGCCCAAGCCCAAAGAATTTGCTGGCGATAGAAATGCAAGGGATCTTGACAACTTCCTCTAGGGCGTTGAGTAGTATTTTGAAGCGACAACTATAAAGGAAGATGTTGCCAAGATCCTCATGGTCACACTCTACCTCACCTTCACTGCTGTATTGTGGTAAAGGAAGAAATATGGTGACAATGGAATGGGCACTGCCACAATAGACACTTGGGAGGACTTCAAACGGGAACTCAAGAAGCAATTCTACTCGGAGAATGCTGAGGCGAAAGCGAGGGGGATACTCCGTCGAATAAAGCATACGAAAACTATTCGATACTACGTAAAAGAATTCACTACTCTTACCTTAGAGATTTTGAACTTGATCGATAAGGATTCTCTTTTATTCCTCATGGATGGACTTAAAGACTGGGCTAAAATGGAGCTCAAATGACGAGGAGTACAAGATCTCTCCACGGCTATTGCAGAAGAAGAATTAGTTATCGACTATAATGAGAAGAATGAACCACATAAGCCCGAGGATAAGAAAGGTGGATATGCTGAAGGTGGTGGAGAGAAGTCCTAGCAAGGGGCTGGTGATGCGGCACGTAAACCATAAGCGGATAAGCCTTATAATGGAGGAAGGGACCCTTACTGTCCAGCTAAAGTTGATTTCTTCCTAAGTAATGGTCCTCATTAGGCCAGGGATTGCCCAAAGGAGAAGTCTCTGTGACACCCCGACTAATTAAATACCGGGTAGCTACTCCTTTATAAAATTAATTCAAAATGCCAAGTTGGCTCAGCTAATAGCATCACCGTCGAAAACATTTTAAAGATTACTAACCACCTAGTATTTAAAAAGTAAGTGCCAAATTTTATTAAATCTGATTAACATGCAACAAGAGTAATGAATAACTAAATAACACCATTCACCATACTGAAGTAAAACGAATAACCATCACAAAATGTAAATAAACTCTGGAGGAAAAACTCCTCAATACAAATCCCACAACTGATAAGTAAACTGAAATAAATAACTAAAACTGAATACTGAGCAATACATGCTAGAGTCTGAAAACTGAAATGTAAAAATGTCTAATAGAATTGGGCAACATGCCCTACAACTGATAGATGCTGAGACTGGAATCCAAATGAGAGAGGCGTCTAAATGCAAGTCCCTGTAGCTTCCACAAACAGCTACAGCTCGTCTTCTGAATGAGAATCCTATGCTTGGTGTCCTTGTGGCTGGGCACCTAAAATGGTTTTACAAGAAAAATAGATTTGAAAAGCAAACGGGTCAGAGCCCGAATGTGGAGTTATATTTTAAAAACCTGCTAGTGCTTTAAAAACATTTAAAACATTAAATGCAAAGTACATGTTAGGACGTACACTCGCATGATATTCTCACCTCTCGTCTAACTGTGCACTCCTAACGTAAGTACCCATCTATAACGACCCTTACTACTAGCTAACTGACAACATAACTAGCTAGACTGCCAAAGGTCCTACCCATATTACTCGGTTCCATTTATCATACCAACGCTCGTAATTAAATAGGGGTTTAATGTAAACTCAGTTACTAAATATGCCATTGATATAACTATCAGCTAACTCATTATATATCTCGAAACAATACCGTAATATTTTTACCACATTAACATGAGGATTTCCATTAATTTAATGTATATTATTCACATCATAAATATACGATACAAGCACCCCGCGATCTAAGTTATGGTGCACACATACTCTGCTATCCATCCCGGTACATCACGTACATAAGGATCACACATTCCGAATCTCTCAGGAATAGTTCAGATAACACAAATCACAAATAGTGGAGGCGAACACAGTCACCATCACATGGGTCACGCACATACCTACGCTCCCATGGTCAGCGGACTTATTAATATCACAATAAGTCTTTCTATGACCTATGTTCATCAAGGTACCAGTCTAAATCCCCCCCGTAGGCACACAAGGATTAGAGGGTCCTAAGCGAACGCAAACCTCCCGTGATAGCAAGTATGGTAGGTATGTCATACACACAAATACTATATCAATACTAAGTATACACGCATCTTAGTAATCACCGTAGTATAATTGTAATACTCTACATCATTATACCATTTCCAAACTTATATTATTCAAGTCTCCCGTTAATATAAAGTTAAATTGCCGACACGTCTCACGCCGTAGTCCCTTAACCTTAAAACCTATCTATAATAGATTATTAAGTTCCGATTATTCCCAAATATAACATCTTTATTCCTAAGGTCTTTACTTCTGCTCTAAACCTTATTTCATCGAATTACACAATTTTGCACTATTAACCCAAACGTTACCTCTCTAACGAATTTCAATAACCTAGAATAATTCCCCGAATTGCATTCTAATTAAAGTCCACTATAATAATCACACCTACTGGTCTTCCTTAAGGTTGAGGGTATTCATAAGTTCTCCAAACATATTCTCCGAGGGTTTCCACCATCTAAAATCAAATTAAGGAAAATTTTACTCATTCTGGGGAGGTCGATCGATCGACCTATGAATATCGCTCGATCGATCTAGTCGATCGATCGACTTATGAATGTCGATCGATCGATCGAACAGGTATGGATACGGATTGCTTCGTTCTGCAGATTTGAAAACGTCCCAAAACTTATTTCTAACGTGTGATTCTCAAATATAACGTTATAGTAATGTCATATAACAATCCTACAATATTACTAACGTCCATAAATCCGTATTTCAACTATTATAGGCTACATATGGATCAATCTTCATCAAAAACTTAGTTTCCAGATTTTTCTCAAGAACATTCATAAACTTCATCTTAAATCTGTTTTTGGTATAACAAAAGTCGATAATTCCCTTAATATAATCTTCCAGTAACATTCTACATGCAACCTATATCCCAAAATTTAAACTAATAACTCCAAACTTATGGGTTTTTTCATTATCTTCCAAGAACATACAAAATTTATGAATAATCTAACATGGAAGAAGCATTCTCTGAAATTTAAATGGAATAAATCACTTGCCTTGGTTTGATTTCGGATTTGGTGTTGATTTGGTGAAGAATCTCTGCAGAATTCCTCTCTCTCTCTCCTTCTCCAAGCTTTCTTCTCCAAAAGGCTATGGTGGCTAGGGTTTGCTTTGGGAGAATTGGAAGACTAAATGATAACCTACGTAGCTTATGGGGTTAATAAAGGGTTGGTTGGGTCAATTCCTTATCAGATTACAACTCTTAATTTTCGTCACTTTTAATTACCCAAAAATACCAAATTACTAAAATACCCTTTAAGTTACCGGTATGGCCTAAAAATACCCCGGGACCCAAACTATACCCCCGGGTAGTGTTTTCTGACTATCTCGACCCTTACGGATGCGTTGACGCACTCAAAACGACCATACGGATTATAGATTTTAAATTCACTTTTATCATCAATATATTATACCGTGACGCGGCGGTCCCACGCGTCTCAACAAAATTTCTAAAATGCCGTATATAAATCTCACGACAAATTTTATAGTACCAGATACATATATAATCATATATGCACATAATCAAATACCAATTCGCATCTCATTAGTATTTATAACCCGGATTAATTTCCAATTAATACGCTAATTAATTAATTAATCCCAAAAATAATTATAGTCAAAAGTACGGGGTATTACATACTTCCCCCCTAATAACTGAATTTCGTCCCGAAATTCGAAACTAGAAAGTACCTGCTAAAAATAGCTCTGGATAACGCTCGCGCATCTCATCCTCGCGCTCCCATGTGGACTCCTCGACATTGTGATGTCGCCACTGAACACGCACTAACGGAACTATCTTTGACCGCAGTTTCCTCTCGCTTTGGTCCAAAATAGCTATTGGCCCCTCCTCGTAGGAGCTATCCCGTTGGAGATCGATATCCTCCACAACAATGTGAGAATGAGCCAAATTATCTCTAAGGTATTTCCTCAGCGAGGAAATATGGAACACGTCGTGAATCCGATGCAAGTGCTCCGGTAGTCCAAGTCTATACGCAACCGGTCCGATCCGCTCAATAATAGGAAACGGCCCCACGTACCTCGGTGCCAACTTCCCCTTCTTCCCGAATCGCATAATCCCCTTCATCGGAGAAACCCTGAGCAAAACCTGGTCCCCCACTTGGAACTCCCTAAAAAATCTCTTCGCATCAGCATAACTCTTCTGCCTGTCTTGAGCTACTCTAATGCGACTCCGAATCAACTCAATCCTTGCCGAAGTATCCTGAATCACTTCCGGCCCAAGTAGTTTGTTGTCCCCCACCTCCAACCAACATGCTGGGGAACGACAAGGCCTGCCGTACAATGCCTCAAACGGAGCCATGCCAATCGTGAACTGATAGGAGTTGTTGTAAGCAAACTCCACCAGTGGAAGGTACTGCTCCCATCCACCCCCGAAGTCAATAATGCACATGCGTAGCATGTCCTCCAACATCTGATTGGTGCGCTCTGTCTGCCCATCGGTCTGCGGATGATAAGCCGTACTCAACCGCAATTCCGTGCCCATTGCCTCCTGGAAACTTTCCCAAAACCTTGAAACAAATATCTTGTCTTTATCAGACACGATATTCAGGGGCACACCGTGAAGTCTCACAATCTCTGAAATGAAAAGCTGGGCATACTGTCCCGTAGTGTAGTCAGTCCTTACGGGTAAGAAGTGAGCGACCTTGGACAATCTGTCCACAATTACCCAAACGGAGTCGTGACCCCTCTGCGACATAGGCAACCCCGTGATAAAGTCCATGGATATGCTCTCCCACATCCACACCGGAACCTCCAACGGCTGTAGCAATCCTGCTGGTCTCTGATGATCCACTTTTACAAGCTGACAAGTGGCGCATTTTGAGACAAACTCAGCGATATCTCTCTTCATACCGCTCCACCAATATTGCCGTCTCATGTCCTGGTACATTTTGTCCCCTCCGGGATGTACTGCGAACCGTGAGCCGTGCGACTCTGCCATTACTTCGTGTCGCAATTCTTCCCCTTTCGGTACTACCAATCTCCCATTGAAGCGCAATCCCCCGTCTGAGCTAACGGTATAGGACTCGGCTCCCTCTGCTAGTAATCGAACTATCTGCTCCTGACAGAACGAGTCATTAGCCTGTGCCCGTACTACCTTCGTAACAATCTGCGGTGTAACGGTCATCACAGACATGAAAGATCGGGCCACTGCATCCTGGTGTCCCAATTCCTTCCACTTAGCTTTCCACTCCTCTGCCACTTCATCTGCTGGCCTACGGCTCAACGCGTCTGCTACCACGTTAGCCTTACCCGGGTGGTACTGGATGTCGAACTGGTAGTCCTTCACAAACTCAAGCCACCTACGCTGCCTTATATTCAATTCCTTCTGCGTGAACAGATACTGTAGTGACTTGTGGTCCGTGAACAGCTGAAACTTCTCCCCCAAAAGATAGTGCCTCCAAATCCGTAAGGCAAATACCACTGCTGCCAACTCCAAATCATGCGTGGGGTAATTCTTTTCATGAGGCTTTAGCTTACGGGAAGCATAAGCTATGGCCTGTCTCTCCTGCTGTAATACACCTCCCAGTCCTTGCAAAGACGCATCGGTGTAAACCAAATACTCAACTCCCGGTCTCGGCAATGCTAACACAGGTGCTGAGGTCAATTTGTCCTTCAGTTCATCGAATGCCAACTGACAGGCATCACTCCAGACGTAGGGCACACCCTTACGAGTAAGATGTGTCAAAGGACCGACTATCTATGAGAAACCCCGAATAAATCTCCTGTAGTATCCTGCTAAACCCAAGAAACTACGAATCTCCGTTGGTGTCGTGGGCTGTCCCCACTCCCTCACCGCTGATACCTTTCCCGGATCGACAGATATTCCCTGATCGGAAATAATGTGACCCAAGAACTGTACTTTCTTCAGCCAAAACCCGCACTTCTCGTATTTTGCATACAACTCGTTCTGACGAAGTGTCTGCAAAAGCTGCCTCAAATGCTCGGCGTGCTCCTCCTCTGTCTGAGAGTAAACCAGAATATCATCAATGAAGACAATGACAAACTGATCTAGGAAATACCTGAACACCCTGTTCATCAAGTCCATAAACACTGCTGGAGCGTTGGTCAAGCCGAAAGGCATAACCCGAAACTCATAAGAACCATATCTCGACAAGAACGCAGTCTTCGAGACATCCTCCTCCCTGATACGCAACTGATGGTATCCCGATCTCAAATCAATCTTCGAGAAGAAAGAAGCTCCTCTCAACTGGTCGAATAAGTCATCGATTCGAGGCAACGGATACTTATTCCGTATCGTGACCTTATTCAACTCTCGGTAGTCCACGCACAAATGCAGTGAACCATCCCTCTTCTTCACAAACAAAACTGGAGCGCCCCAAGGTGAGGTACTCCTGCGAATAAAGCCCTGCCCTAACAGCTGCTCTATCTGATCCCGTAGTTCTCGCATTTCAGCTGGAGCCATACGGTACGGTGCACGTGCTATAGGTCTCGTACCCGGTAGCAAGTCTATAACGAAGTCTATCTCCCGACTGGGTGGTAAGCCTGGTATCTCCTGAAACACATCCGAATACTCCCTGACAACCGGGATCGAATCCAAAGGAATCACAACCTCCTTAGAGGTATCCTCCTCTATGTAATACAGATGAGCGGTCGATCCTCCCTCTGGGCGAGGCATCACCACTATAAACATCTCCTGCCCCGGAATGGCAAAAACAATGCTCCCGCTGAAGCAATCAATCATGGCCCTATATGCTACGAGCCAATCCATACCGATGATCACATCGTGAACATGCATGTATAACACTAACATGTCCGCAGGTAATACCAAACCACCAACCTCTACCCCCACTCCCCGGCATATAAAGAAAATAAGTGACCCACTCCCTAATGGTGAGTCGACACACGTCACTGTGCTCTCTGCCGTAGCTAACAATCCTAAAGCTTTCGCGAAGTGTGTAGCAATAAAACAGTGTGTAGCACCCGTATCAAATAACACCCGACCCATAGTGCCATGGATAGGAAACGTACCCTCGATCGCGGGCGGTGCCTGTGGAACTGCAGCCTGGTGAACGTTGTAGACACGTCCATACTGTAGCTGCCCCTGCTGAGCTGGGACTGCTGGAATGGGTGGCAAAGCTGCCATTTGTGGTGGTGCAGGAAGTGCGGCGGGAAACATAGGCCTCTGTGGCTCCTGGCAAGTACCCTGCTGCTGCTGCTGTGGGGCCCTGCCCCTATCAGGACAATCCTGCTTCTTATGGCCAGTCTTGCCACAAGTAAAGCACTTCCCTGGGAAGTTCCCTCCCCTCTGCCCCTGCTGTCCCCGGCCCTGGTGGCCGTTACCATTCCTCCCTTGGCCCTGCTGGCCCTGATAGAACTGCTGCCCATTCTGTCCCTGCTGGCCCTGATGGCCGTTTGGACCCTGATGGCCCTGGCGGAAACCTCCCTGACCCTGCCTATAGTTCCCTGACCGGAGCCTCTTGTTATCCCCCTGCTGGGAGTCCTGCTCATTCTGCCTCTGCCCCTGACCCGATTGTGCCCCGCTGGCACCATGTCCTCCAGTCCTGCCCTGATGGCTAGACTCCCCCGACCTTTTGCCCTCGGCCATACGAAAACGGTGGTCCTGGCAGTGCAATAGTGCAGCGTTAACCACATCAGAATACGTGGCCAACGATAGGTTCCCTAGCAGATGCTGACGGATCCTCCAATTCAACCCATCAGTGAACTTCTCTATCTTCTTCTTCTCTGTTGGAATCTCGTCTAGAACGATATTCAACAGGTTAGTGGACTCGGCCTCATACTCGGCCACTATCTTGCCCTCCTGCTTCAAACTCATCAGCTTCCTCCTCATCTCGGTATGAACTGCGGACGGAAAGTACTTGCGGTCGAACCGCACCCAGAACTCCTGTATCGTGAGGGTATCCCTCTCCTCTGCGGTGGTAATAGACTCCCACCACTGTAGCGCAGATCCTACTAGCTTGAAAGTAGCTAGCACCTATTTCTGAATGTCAGTGCACTCATGCATCCTCAAATGCCTCTGTATGTCCTTCCTCCATTGGCTCGAGACTACCACATCTGAGCTACCAGCAAACTCTGGCGGATGCGCTTTCTGAAAAGCGTCACGTACACGCTCCCAAGCAGACGGGAATGCATTAACCAGTACTGGCGCGGAAACCGGCGCCGGTGGTGGTGCCTGCTGAATAACGGCAATCGCGGCATTTACCGCTTGAGCTACTATAGCTGCAACCTCAGTGGCGTTCAACATGACCTGAACTGGAGCGGGCTGGGGTTCGGGCGTAGCATTCCTGGGAACTCGTCGTGCATGTCGGGGAGGCATCTGAAATAAGAATGAAGTTTATAAGTTCACGGTTTATAAACTTAAAATAGCTGAAGAACGAAGCATACACAAAAAGAGTACAACAGTCCTAAAATATAGGGCTCTATATCAAAGAAAACGTAGCGGAAACATAATAGCCGTACAGATCCTAAAGGACACTAGAACCTGATGCTCTGATACCACCTGTGACACCCCGACTAATTAAATACCGGGTAGCTACTCCTTTATAAAATTAATTCAAAATGCCAAGTTGGCTCAGTTAATAGCATCACTGTCGAAAACATTTTAAAGATTACTAACCACCTAGTATTTAAAAAGTAAGTGCCAAATTTTATTAAATCTGATTAACATGCAACAAGAGTAATGAATAACTAAATAATACCATTCACCATACTGAAGTAAAACGAATAACCATCACAAAATGTAAATAAACTCTGGAGGAAAAACTCCTCAATACAAATCCCACAACTGATAAGTAAACTGAAATAAATAACTAAAACTGAATACTGAGCAATACATGCTAGAGTCTGAAAACTGAAATGTAAAAATGTCTAATAGAATTGGGCAACATGCCCTACAACTGATAGATGCTGAGACTGGAATCCAAATGAGAGAGGCGTCTAAATGCAAGTCCCTGTAGCTTCCACAAACAGCTACAGCTCGTCTTCTGAATGAGAATCCTATGCTTGGTGTCCTTGTGGCTGGGCACCTAAAATGGTTTTACAAGAAAAATAGATTTGAAAAGCAAACGGGTCAGAGCCCGAATGTGGAGTTATATTTTAAAAACCTGCAAGTGCTTTAAAAACATTTAAAACATTAAATGCAAAGTACATGTTAGGACGTACACTCGCATGATATTCTCACCTCTCGTCTAACTGTGCACTCCTAACGTAAGTACCCATCTATAACGACCCTTACTACTAGCTAACTGACAACATAACTAGCTAGACTGCCAAAGGTCCTACCCATATTACTCGGTTCCATTTATCATACCAACGCTCGTAATTAAATAGAGGTTTAATGTAAACTCAGTTACTAAATATGCCATTGATATAACTATCAGCTAACTCATTATATATCTCGAAACAATACCGTAATATTTTTACCACATTAACATGAGGATTTCCATTAATTTAATGTATATTATTCACATCATAAATATACGATACAAGCACCCCGCGATCTAAGTTATGGTGCACACATACTCTGATATCCATCCCGGTACATCACGTACATAAGGATCACACATTCCGAATCTCTCAGGAATAGTTCAGATAACACAAATCACAAATAGTGGAGGCGAACACAGTCACCATCACATGGGTCACGCACATACCTACGCTCCCATGGTCAGCGGACTTATTAATATCACAATAAGTCTTTCTATGACCTATGTTCATCAAGGTACCAGTCTAAATCCCCCCCGTAGGCACACAAGGATTAGAGGGTCCTAAGCGAACGCAAACCTCCCGTGATAGCAAGTATGGTAGGTATGTCATACACACAAATACTATATCAATACTAAGTATACACGCATCTTAGTAATCACCGTAGTATAATTGTAATACTCTACATCATTATACCATTTCCAAACTTATATTATTCAAGTCTCCCGTTAATATAAAGTTAAATTGCCGACACGTCTCACGCCGTAGTCCCTTAACCTTAAAACCTATCTATAATAGATTATTAAGTTCCGATTATTCCCAAATATAAAATCTTTATTCCTAAGGTCTTTACTTCTGCTCTAAACCTTATTTCATCGAATTACACAATTTTGCACTATTAACCCAAACGTTACCTCTCTAACGAATTTCAATAACCTAGAATAATTCCCCGAATTGCATTCTAATTAAAGTCCACTATAATAATCACACCTACTGGTCTTCCTTAAGGTTGAGGGTATTCATAAGTTCTCCAAACATATTCTCCGAGGGTTTCCACCATCTAAAATCAAATTAAGGAAAATTTTACTCATTCTGGGGAGGTCGATCGATCGACCTATGAATATCGCTCGATCGATCTAGTCGATCGATCGACTTATGAATGTCGATCGATCGATCGAACAGGTATGGCTACGGATTGCTTCGTTCTGCAGATTTGAAAACGTCCCAAAACTTATTTCTAACGTGTGATTCTCAAATATAGCGTTATAGTAATGTCATATAACAATCCTACAATATTACTAACGTCCATAAATCCGTATTTCAACAATTATAGGCTACATATGGATCAATCTTCATCAAAAACTTAGTTTCCAGATTTTTCTCAAGAACATTCATAAACTTCATCTTAAATCCGTTTTTGGTATAACAAAAGTCGATAATTCCCTTAATATAATCTTCCAGTAACATTCTACATGCAACCTATATCCCAAAATTTAAACTAATAACTCCAAACTTATGGGTTTTTTCATTATCTTCCAAGAACATACAAAATTTATGAATAATCTAACATGGAAGAAGCATTCTCTGAAATTTAAATGGAATAAATCACTTGCCCTGGTTTGATTTCGGATTTGGTGAAGAATCTCTGCAGAATTCCTCTCTCTCTCTCCTTCTCCAAGCTTTCTTCTCCAAAAGGCTATGGTGGCTAGGGTTTGCTTTGGGAGAGTTGGAAGACTAAATGATAACCTACGTAGCTTATGGGGTTAATAAAGGGTTGGTTGGGTCAATTCCTTATCAGATTACAACTCTTAATTTTCGTCACTTTTAATTACCCAAAAATACCAAATTACTAAAATACCCTTTAAGTTACCGGTATGGCCTAAAAATACCCCGGGACCCAAACTATACCCCCGGGTAGTGTTTTCTGACTATCTCGACCCTTCCGGACGCGTTGACGCACTCAAAATGACCATACGGATTATAGATTTTAAATTCACTTTTATCATCAATATATTATACCGTGACGCGGCGGTCCCACGCGTCTCAACAAAATTTCTAAAATGCCGTATATAAATCTCACGACAAATTTTATAGTACGAGATACATATATAATCATATATGCACATAATCAAATACCAATTCGCATCTCATTAGTATTTATAACCCGGATTAATTTCCAATTAATACGCTAATTAATTAATTAATCCCAAAAATAATTATAGTCAAAAGTACGGGGTATTACAGTCTCTTAATGGTTTGATGGTCGAATATAAAGAACAACATGGTGAGGAAGATGAAAGTAGTGCACACATGGGGTTACTCCGACTCCTCAATGCAATCAAGGCTAAGGCTGAGTCATCAAGAGTTACATCAAAGGGGCTCATGTTTGTTGAGGTAAATATAAATGGGATCCCTAAAAAAGGCTTGGTTGACCCTGGGGAATCCCATAACGTTGTTGCCGTTGAAGTAGCCAAGAAACTCGAACTTAGAGCTAGCTAGGAAGGAGGACAAATCAAGGTTGTCAACTCGGCGGCCAAGCCTATCATCGGAGTGGCAAAGGGTAGGTTCAATCATTGGAGGATGGAACGGTTTAATTGACTTATCGGTCGTGCCTATGCATGATTTCAAGTTAGTCCTTGGAATGGAGTTCCTAGACAAGGTAACTGCCTTCCCTCTTCCATTTGCTAATACCGTATGGATTATGGAAGGAGGGAATACTTGTATGGTGCTGATCGAACGTTGTGCTAAGGTTGAAGCTCAAGCTCTTTCAACTATGCAATTTAAAAAGGGATTTAGGAAAGGTGAGACTAATTACTTGGACTTTTTTCAAGTGTCCCCTGATGATAAACTAGTTGAGACTCTGCCTACGGGAGTGCCGACAGAGGTCCAATTCATCCTTGATGAATATGAAGACATTATGCCCCAAGAGTTGCATAAAAAGCTACTACATAGGAGGGAAGTGGATCATAAGATTGAGTTGGAATCAGGTTCTAAACCCCTGTCGAAGTTCCTTATCACATGGCGCCGCCTGAGCTTGAGGAATTAAAGAGACAACTTAAGGATTTACTTGATGAAGGATACATCCGGCCGTCCAAGGCATCCTATGGCGCACCGATGATCTTTTAATGAAATAATGATGGGTATCTACGAATGTGGATAGACTATCGGTCCTTGAACAAGGTGACCATTAAAAATAAATATTCCATCCCTTCGATTGCGATTTATTTGATTAACTTGGTAGAGCACGATATTTCACTAAGTTAGACTTCTGCTTGGGGTATTATCAAGTAAGGATTTCTAAAGGAGATGAGCCAAATACAACCTGTGTGACAAGGCATGGATCCTTTACATTCCTTGTGATGCCTTTTGGTCTTACCAAAGCATCGACCACATTTTTTACTTCGGTGAATCAACTATTCCATCCATATTTGTATTGTTTTATTATTATATACTTGGATGACATAGTGGTGTATAGCACTACATTGGTGGAACATCTTGAACACCTATGTCTGGTCTTCCAAGTGTTGAGGTGGGATCTATATCAAGAAGGAGAAGTGTTCATTTTCCCAAGATGAAGTGTCTTTCCTAGTCCATAAAATTAAGGGTGGAAAGCTAATGATGGAGGAAGCTAAGGTGAAGGCCATTCCAGACTTGGAACCCCATACGAAGGTTCCATAATTGAGATCGTTCTTGGGGATTGTCAATTACTATCGGTGGTTTATCAAGGGCTACTCGACTAGGGTAGCCCCTTTGAGGAACTTATTGAAGAAATATCATGCATGGGAATGGATAGAGGCATGAAAAAAGACATGCAAAGAGGCATTTGATGATCTAAGGCAGGCAATTATAGAGAAACCCATTCTTAGTCTTCCAGACCTCGCCAAAACCTTTGAGATGCACACAGATGCTTTCGACTACACTATTGGTGGAGTACTTATGTAGGAAGAACACCCCATTGCCTATGAAAGCCGAAAGCTAAACGAAACAGCAAGAAGGTACACGGTGCAAGAAAAGGTGATGCATTATCTCCACACATGGTACCACTACTTATTAGGAACTTTCTTTGTGATCAAGATTGATAATGTCTCCACGAGCTATTTTTAGTCCCAAAATAAGCTCAGCTCGAAGCAATCATGTTGGTATAATTTCTTAGCAGAGTTTAATTACCGGTTCGAGTATAAACTGGGGAAGGCTAATATTTTGGCCGATGCCTTAAGTCGCAAGGACAAACTTGCAACTATTATTCTTCCCCAGTCAACCTTGGTGGATCGTATTAAGGAAGGCTTAGAACATGATCCATTGGCTACGAATCTTATGGGAATGGCTCGAGAGGGCAAGACATAACGCTTTTTGATCAAGGATGGGTTTCACGAAGGGTGATCGGATGTACGTTCCAAGGTGGGGAAACTTACATAAGGAGATAATAATAGAATGTCATGATTTAAAGTGAGTTGGTCATCCAGGGATGCATTGCACACTTTCCTTATTGGAGGATTCTTGATATTAGCCCAGAGCGGGACGACGTGGAGTTATATGTGCGTATTTATCTCGTGTGGAAACAATATAAGATTGAACAACATCACCCTGCTGGTTTGCTAGAACCCCTATCGATTCTCGAGAGACCATGAGAAAGTGTTTCCATGGATTTCATCAATTTCTTACTTCAATCGGAAGAATATGGTAGTATCATTGTGGTATTAGACAGATTTTTAAAATACGCTACTTTCATTCCCGCACTGACATATTGTGCTACCAAAGAAATGACCAATATATTATTTAAACACGTGGTAAAGTATTGGGGGATACCACTGGTTATTGTCAGTGATAGAGATCCCCGCTTCATTGGACGATTATGGATCGAGCTCTTTTGGATGGTAGGATCCGACTTGAACATCTCCACTAGCTTTCATCCATAAACGAATGGGAAAATGGAGAGGATCAATGCCCTATTAGAGCTATACTGAAGGCCCTATGTAAGTGCCAACGAGGGTGAATGGACCAAACTTCTAGATATGGCATAATTTTTGTATAATTTTGCAAAGGAACGAGGCTATGAATTGAAGTCCTTTTGAGATTATGACAGCAAGACAACCTATGATGCCTAATGCCTTGGCATCTAGCAATGATGAGAAGATATTGATGACTTACAAGGCCGCCAAGGCATGGCATGAGCAAGAAAAAATTGCTAAAGCATACTTGAATAGGGCGTTTGTGAAAATGAAAAAATGGGCAGATAAGAAGAGACGACCAGTGGAGTACAATGATGGAGACTTGGTGATGATGAAACTCCTACCCCCAACAATTCAAGTCCATACGGAAGGTGCATAAGGGTTTAGTGAGACATTTTGAAATCCCCTTTCCAGTTATCAAGCGGGTAGGAAAGGTCTCTTATCAACTTCAGTTACCCCCAAAGTTGAAGATTCACAATGTCTTCCATGCTAGCTTCCCAAAGCCTTATAATACTGATATGGAAGATCCTGAGCGAGGAATATAAAAAGGGCCCCTACCACCGTTGACACCTCATTTGACAAGGAGTCTGACACCATCTTGTCCGACCGATTGATTCGAAGGAGGGGCATTCCTAACTATTTGGAGTACTTAGTCAAGTGAAAGAAACAACTGGACAATGAAGGAAGATGGGAACACAAGGATACACTATGGCAATTTGTGGAGAAAGTCCAAAGGTACATGGAGGAAGGCACGACGAGGGCGTCGCGAACATAGGTGGGGGAAGATGTCACGTGCTATGTATTTCTCATCAAAATACAGTCCCAAAGGATCCATCCCTACACCTCATTTCTCTAAAACTTTCTAGATTTCTCTAGGATATTCTAGTGTAATGTTGAATGTAGTGGTTTATGTTGAATAATTGTAGACAACTCTAGAATACTCTTGAATGGAGGTGGGAATGTTCTAGGCTCTTAGTTTTTCAAAATTATGCCTTACACTATTGAGATTTAGTACAAACAATTAATGACCCCTCGCAGTGATTCCATATTGACATCGAAGTATAGCTTATTATGGACATGAGTTTTTTACTCATGTGGTTATGATATGTATAGCTATTGGACTGTTATAGGTGATTTCACCCCAAACCAGCCCCCAAACGGCCCCGTAAGAGGCACGAACACCTCGCACGGGACAAACATAACTCGTAGGAACTGATCGTGTAGTCACGGGTCTACTGTTTTGAGAATATGATGATAATTTGAAAATATCAAGTTTAACCTTAAAAACAAGCTGTTAAAGGGTGAAAACTCAAATCAGCACCCAAACGGCCCCGTAAGAGGCACGAACCCCTCGTACGGGACCAATGTAACTCATAGGAACTGACAGCGTAGTCAGGGGTCTCTCGGTTTGAGATTATGACGATAATTTGAAAATATCAAGATTAAACTTAAAAACAGGCCGTTAAAGGGTGAAAATCCAAACCAGCCTCCAAGCGTCCCCTTAAGAGGAACGAACACCTCGCACGGGACCAACGTAACTCGTAAGAACTGATCGTGTAGTCACGAGTCTCTAAATTTGAGAATACAACGATAATTTGCAAAAATTAACACTTAGACTTAAAAATAGGCCACTTGAGGGTGAAAACCCAAACCAGCTCTCAAACGGACCCGTAAGAGGCACGAACACCTCACACGGGACCAATGTAACTTGTATGAACTGACCGCGTAGTCGCGGGTCTTCCGGTTTGAGAATATGACGATAATTTGCAAAAATAATACTTAGACTTAAAAACAGGCCATTAAAGGGTGAAAATCTAAACCAACCACCAAACGTCCCCGTAGGAGGCACGAACACCTCGCACGGGACTAATGTAACTTGTAGGAACTGACAGTGTAGTCCTGGGTCTCCCAGTTTGAGAATATGACGATAATTTGCAAAAATCAACACTTAAACTTAAAAATAGGCCGTTAAAGAGTGAAAACCTAAACCAGCCCCCAAACGGACCCGTAAGAGGCACGAACACCTCGCACGGGACCAATGTAACTTGTACCAACTGACCGCGTAGTCACGGGTCTGTCGGTTTGAGAATATGACGATAATTTGCAAAAATCAACACTTAGACTTAAAAACAAGCTGTTAAAGGGTGAAAACCCAAACCATCCCCCAAACGGACCCGTAAGAGGCACGAACACCTCGCACGGGACCAATGTAACTTGTACGAACTGACCGCGTAGTCACGGGTCTCCCAGTTTGAGAATACGATGATAATTTGCAAAAATTAACACTTAGACTTAAAAACAAGCCGTTGAAGGGTGAAAACCCAAACCAGCCCCTAAACGGCCCCGAAAGAGGCACGAATACCTCGCACGGGACCAATGTAACTTGTACGAGCTGACCGCGTAGTCACGGGTCTCCCGATTTGAGAATAAATCGATAATTTGCAAAAATCCACACTTAGACTTAAAAAACAAGCAGTTAAAGGGTGAAAACCCAAATCAACCCCCAAACGGACCAGTAAGAGGCACGAACACCTCGCACGGGACCAATGTAATGCGTACGAACTGATAGCATAATCACGGGTCTCCCGGCTTGAGAATGCGATGATTATTTGTAAAAATCAACACTTAGACTTAAAAATAAGCCGTTGAAGGGTGAAAACCCAAACCAACCCCCAAACGGACTCGTAAGAGGCACAAACACCTCGCACAGGACCAACGTAACTCGTAGGAACTCACCGTGTAGTCACGGGTCTCTCGGTTAGAGAATACGATGACAATTTGTAAAAATCAACACTTAGTCTTAAAAACAGGCCGTTTGAGGGTGAAAACCCAAACTAGCTCCCAAACGGACCCGTAAGAGGCACGAACACCTCGCACGGGACCAATGTAACTTGTATGAACTAACCGCGGAGCCGCGGGTCTCCCAGTTTAAGAATATGATGATAATTTGCAAAAATAACACTTAAACTAAAAAACAGGCCGTTAAAGGGGGAAAACCTAAACCAGCCACCAAATGTCCCCGTAGGAGGTACGAACACCTTGCACGGGACCAATGTAACTTGTAGGAACAAACCACGTAGTCTCGGGTCTAGCGATTTGAGAATATGATGATAATTTGTAAAAAATCAACACTTAAACTTACAAACAGACCGTTAAAGCGTGAAACCCTAAACCAGCCCCCAAACGGACCCGTAAGAGGCACGAACATCTCGCACGGGACCAATGTAACTTGTAGGAACTGACCGCATAGTCACGGGTCTCCCCATTTGAGAATATGATGATAATTTGCAAAAATAACACTGAGACATAAAAATAGGTCATTAAAGAGTGAAAATCTAAACCAACCCCCAAACGGACTCGTAAGAGGCACGAACACCTCGTACGGGACCAATGTAACTTGTACGGACTCATCGCGTAATCCCGAGTCTCCCCGTTTGAGAATATGATGATAATTTACAAAAATCAATACTTAAACTTAAAAACAGGACGTTAAAGGGTGAAAACCTAAACCAGCCCCCAAACGGACCCGTAAGAGGCACGAACACCTCGCACCGGACCAATGTAACTTATACGAACTGATCGCGTAGTCATGGGTCTCCCGGTTTGATAATACGACGATAATTTCAAAAAATAAACACTTACATTTCAAAACAAGCCGTTAAAGGGTGAAAACCCAAACGAGCCCCCAAACGGACCCGTAAGAGGCACGTACACCTCGCACGAGACCAATGTAACTGGTACGAACTGATCGCGTAGTCACGGGTCTCCCGATTTGAGAATACGATGATAATTTTAAAAAATAAACACTTTGACTTAAAAATAAGCCGTTGAAGGGTGAAAATCTAAACCAGCCCCCAAACGGACCCGTAAGAGGTACGAACACCTCGCACGGGACCAATGTAACTTGTACGAACTGACCGCGTAGTTGCACGTCTCCCGATTTGAGAATATGCCGATAATTTGGAAAAATAATACTTAGACTTAAAAACAGGCCGTTAAATGGTGAAAACCTAAACCAACCACCAAACGTCCCCGTAAGAGGCACGAACACCTCGGACGGGACTAATGTAACTTGTAGGAACTGATAGTGTAGTCCTGGGTCTCCCAGTTTGAGAATATGATGATAGTTTGCAAAAATAAACACTTTAACTTAAAAATAGGCCATTAAAGGGTGAAAACCTAAACCAGCCCCCAAATAGACAGGTAAGAGGCACGAACACCTCGCACGGGACCAATGTAACTTGTACGAATTGACCGCGTAATCACGGGTCTGCCGGTTTGAGAATATGATGATAATTTGCAAAAATCATCACTTAGACTTAGAGACAAGCCGTTAAAGGGTGAAAACCCAAACCATCCCCCAAACGGACCCGTAAGAGGCACGAACACCTCGCACGAGACCAATGTAACTTGTATGAACTGATCGCGTAGTCACGGGTCTCCCGATTTGACAATACGATGATAATTTGCAAAAATCAACACTTAGACTTAAAAACAAGCCGTTGAAGGGTGAAAACCCAAACCAGCCCCCAAACGGCCCCGAAAGAGGCATGAACACCTCGCACGGAGCCAATGTAACTTGTACGAACTGACCGCGTAGTCACGGATCTCTCGGTTTGAGAATACATCAATAATTTGCAAAAATCAACACTTAGACTTAAAAATGAGCCGTTAAAGGGTGAAAACCCAAATCAGCCCCCAAAAGGACCCGTAAGAGGCACGAACACCTCGCACGGGACCAATGTAACGCATACGAACTGACAGCATAATCATGGGTCTCTCGGTTTGAGATTATGATGATATTTTGAAAATATCAAGTTTAAACTTAAAAACAAGTCGTTAAAGGGTTAAAATCAAAACCAGCCCCAAACGGCCCCGTAAGAGGAACGAACACCTCGCACAGGACCAACGTAACTCGTAGGAACTGATCGTGTAGTCACGGGTCTCTCGGTTTGAGAATATGATGGTAATTTGTAAAAATTAACACTTAGTCTTAAAAACAGGCCGTTTGAGTGTGAAAACCCAAACCAGCTCCCAAACGGACCCGTAAGAGGCACGAACACCTCGCACGGGACCAATGCAACTTGTACGAGCTGAACGCGTAGTCGCGGGTCTACCGATTTGAGAATATGATGATAATTTTCAAAAATAACACTTAGACTTAAAAATAGGTCGTTTGAGGGTGAAAACCCAAACCCGTTCCCAAACGGACCCGTAAGAGGCACGAACACCTCACACGGGACCAATGTAACTTGTACGAACTGACCGCATAGTCCTGGGTCTCCCCATTTGAGAATATGACGATAATTTGTAAAACTAACACTTAGACTTAAAAACATGTCGTTAAACGATGAAACCCAAATCATTCTCCAAACGGACCCGTTAGAGGCACGAACACCTCGCAAAGGACCAATGTAACTTGTATGAACTGATCGCGTAGTCACGGGTCTCTCGGTTTGAGAATACGATGATAATTTAAAAAAATAAACACTTACTTTTCAAAATAAGCCGTTAAAGGGTGAAAACCCAAACCAGCCCCCGAACGGACCCGTAAGAGGCACGTACACCTCGCACGAGACCAATGTAACTGGTACGAACTGATCGCGTACTCACGGGTCTCCCGGTTTGAGAATACGATGATAATTTCCAAAAATAAACATTTTGACTTAAAAATAAGCCGTTGAAGAGTGAAAACCTAAACCAACCCCCAAACGAACCCGTAAGAGGCACGAACACCTCGCCCGGGACCAATGTAACTTGTACGAACTGACCACGTAGTCACGGGTCTCCCTATTTGAGAATATGATGACAATTTGCAAAAATAATACTTAGACTTAAAAACAGGCCGTTAAAGGGTGAAAACCTAAACCAACCACCAAACGTCCCCGTAAGAGGCACGAACACCTCGCACTGGACTAATGTAACTTGTAAGAACTGATAGTGTAGTCATGGGTCTCCCAGTTTGAGAATATGACGATAATTTGCAAAAATGAACACTTAAACTTAAAAATAGGCCGTTAAAGGGTAAAAACCTAAACCATCCCCCAAACGAACCCGTAAGAGGCACAAACATCTCACACGGTACCAATGTAACTTGTTCGAATTGACCGCGTAATCACGGGTCTGCCGGTTTGAGAATATGATGATAATTTGGAAAATCAACACTTAGACTTAAAAACAAGCCGTTAAAGGGTGAAAACCCAAACCATCCCCCAAACAGATCCGTAGGAGGCACGAACACCTCGCACGAGACCAATGTAACTTGTATGAACTGATCGCGTAGTCACGGGTCTCCCAGTTTGAGAATACGATGATAATTTGAAAAAATCAACACTTAGACTTAAAAACAAGCCGTTGAAGGGTAAAAACCCAAACCAGCCACCAAACGGCCCTGTAAGCGGCATGAACACCTCGCACGGGACCAATGTAACTTGTACGAACTGACCGCATAGTCAAGGGTCTCCCGGTTTGAGAATACATCGATAATTTGCAAAAATCAACACTTATACTTAAAAACGAGCCGTTAAAGGGTGAAAACCCAAATCATCCCCCAAACCGTAAGAGGCACGAACACCTCGCACGGGACCAATGTAACGCGTACGAACTGACAGCATAATCATGGGTCTCTCGATTTGAGATTATGATGATATTTGGAAAATATCAAGTTTAAACTTAAAAACAAGTCGTTAAAGGGTGAAAACCAAAACTAGCCCCCAAACGGCCCCGTAAGAGGCACGAACACCTCGCACAGGACCAACGTAACTCGTAGGAACTGATCGTGTAGTCACGGGTCTCTCGGTTTGAGAATATGATGACAATTTGAAAAAATCAACACATAGTCTTAAAAACAGGCCTTTTGAGGGTGAAAACCCAAACCACCTCCCAAACGGACCCGTAAGAGGCACGAACACCTCGTACGGGACCAATGTAACTTGTACGAACTGACCGCGTAGTCACGGGTCTCCCAATTTGAGAATATGATGCTAATTTGCAAAAATAACACTTAGACTTAAAAACAGGCCGTTTGAGGGTGAAAACACAAACCCGCTCTCAAACGGACCCGTAAGAGGCACGAACACCTCACACGAGACCAAGGTAACTTGTACGAACTGACCGCGTAGTCCTGGGTCTCCCCGTTTGAGAATATGACGATAATTTGTAAAAATAACACTTAGACTTAAAAACAGGCTGTTAAACGATGAAACCTAAATCATTCTCCAAACGGACCCGTAAGAGGCACGAACACCTCGCACGGGACCAATGTAACTTGCACGAACTGATCGCGTAGTCACGGGTTTCCCGATTTGAGAATACGACAACAATTTTAAAAAATAAACGCTTCCATTTCAAAACAAGCCGTTAAAGGGTGAAAACCCAAACCAGCCCCCAAACGGACCAGTAAGAGGCATGTACACCTCGCACGAGACCAATGTAACTGGTACGAACTGATCGCGTAGTCACGGGTCTCCCGGTTTGAGAATACGATGATAATTTCCAAAAATAAACACTTACACTTAAAAACAAGCCGTTGAAGGGTGAAAACCTAAACCACCCCCCAAATGGACCCGTAAGAGGCACGAACACCTCGCATGGGACCAATGTAACGCGTACGAACTGACAGCATAATCATGGGTCTCTCGATTTGAGATTATGATGATATTTTGAAAATATCAAGTTTAAACTTAAAAATAAGTCGTTAAAGGGTGAAAACCGAAACCAGCCCCCAAACGGCCCCGTAAGAGGCACGAACACCTCGCACAGGACCAACGTAACTCGTAGGAACTGATCGTGTAGTCAGGGGTCTCTCGGTTTGAGAATATGATGATAATTTGCAAAAATCAACACTTAGTCTTAAAAACAGGCCGTTTGAGGGTGAAAACCCAAACCAGCTCCCAAACGGACCCGTAAGAGGCACGAACACCTCGCACGGGACCAATGTAACTTGTACGAACTGACCGCGTAGTCGCGGGTATCCTGATTTGAGAATATGATGATAATTTGCAAAAATAACACTTAGACTTAAAAACAAGTCGTTTGAGGGTGAAAATCCAAACCCGCTCCCAAACGGACCCATAAGAGGAACGAACACCTCACACGGGACCAATGTAACTTGTACGAACTGACCGCGTAGTTCTGGGTCTCCCTATTTGAGAATATAACGATAATTTGTAAAAATAACACTTAGACTTAAAAAAAGGCCGTTAAACGATGAAACCCAAATCATTCTCCAAACGGACCCGTAAGAGGCACGAACACCTCGCACGGGACCAATGTAACTTGTACGAACTGATCGCGTAGTCAAGGGTCTCCCAGTTTGAGAATACGATGATAATTTCAAAAAATAAACCCTTACTTTTCAAAATAAGCCGTTAAAGGGTGAAAACCCAAACCAGCCCCCAAACGGACCCGAAAGAGGCACGTACACCTCGCACGAGAGCAATGTAATTGGTACGAACTGATCGCGTAGTCACGGGTCTCCCGGTTTGAGAATACGATGATAATTTCCAAAAATAAACATTTAGACTTAAAAACAAGCCGTTTAAGGGTCAAAACCTAAACCAGCCCCAAACGGACCCGTAAGAGGCACGAACACCTCGCACGGGATCAATGTAACTTGTACGAACTGACTGCATAGTCGCGGGTCTCCCAGTTTGAGAATATGACGATAATTTACAAAAATAATACTTAGAGTTAAAAACTGGCCGTTAAAGGGTGAAAACCTAAACCAACCACCAAACGTCTCGGTTAGAGGCACAAACACCTCGCACGGGACTAATGTAACTTGTAGGAACTGACAGTGTAGTCCTGGGTCTCCCAGTTTGAGAATATGACGATAATTTGCAAAAATAAACACTTAAACTTAAAAATAGGCCGTTAAAGGGTGAAAACCTAAACCAGCCCCCAAACGGACCCGTAAGAGGCACGAACACCTCACACGGGACCAATGTAACTTGTATGAATTGACCGCGTAATCACGGGTCTGCCAGTTTGAGAATATGATGATAATCTAGAAAAATTAACTTTTAGACTTAAAAACAAGCCGTTAAAGGGTGAAAACGCAAACCATCCCCCAAACAAACCCGTAGGAGGAACGAACACGTCGCACGAGACCAATGTAACTTGTACGAACTAATCGCGTAGCCACGGGTCTCCTGGTTTGATAATACGATGATAATTTGCAAAAATCAACACTTAGACTTAAAAACAAGCCGTTGAAGGGTGAAAACCCAAACCAGTCCCCAAACGACCCCGTAAGAGGCATGAACACCTCTTACGGGACCAATGTAACTTGTACGAACTGACCGCGTAGTCACGGGTCTCCCGGTTTGAGAATACATCGATAATTTGCAAAAATCAACACTTAGACTTAAAAACGAGCCGTTAAAGGGTGAAAACCCAAATCAGCACCCAAACGGACCCGTAAGAGGCACGAACACCTAGCACGGGACCAATGTAACGCGTACGAACTGACAGCATAATCATGGGTCGCTCGGTTTGAGATTATGATTATATTTTGAAAATATCAATTTTAAACTTAAAAACAAGTCGTTAAAGGGTGAAAACCAAAACCAGCCCCCAAACGGCCCCGTAAGAGGCACGAACACCACGCACAGGACCAACGTAACTCGTAGGAACTGATCGTGTAGTAACGGGTCTCTCGGTTTGAGAATATGATGGCAATTTGCAAAAATCAACACTTAGTCTTAAAAACAGGCCGTTTGAGGGTGAAAACCCAAACCAGCTCCCAAACGGACCCGTAAGAGGCACGAACACCTCGCACGGGACCAATGCAACTTGTACGAGCTGACCGCGTAGTCGCGGTTCTCTCGATTTGAGAATATGATGATAATTTGCAAAAATAACACTTAGACTTAAAAACAGGCCGTTTGAGGGTGAAAACACAAACCCGCTCCCAAACGGACCCGTAAGAGGCACGAACACCTCACACGGGACCAATGTAACTTGTACGAACTGACCGCGTAATACTGGGTCCCGCCGTTTGAGAATATGATGATAATTTGTAAAAATAACACTTAGACTTAAAAATAGGCCATTAAACGATAAAACCCAAATCATTCTCCAAACGGATCTGTAAGAGGCACGAACACCTCGCACGGGACCAATGTAACTTGTACGAACTGATCGCGTAGTCACGGGTCTCCCGATTTGAGAATACGACGATAATTTCAAAAATTAAACACTTACATTTCAAAACATGCCGTTAAAGGGTGAAAACCCAAACCAGCCCCCAAACGGACCCGTAAGAGGCACGTACACCTCGCACGAGACCAATGTAACTGGTACGAACTGATCGCGTAGTCACGGGTCTCCCGGTTTGAGAATACGATGATAATTTCCAAAAATAAACACTTACACTTAAAAACAAGCCGTTGAAGGGTGAAAACCTAAACCACCCCCCAAATGGACCCGTAAGAGGCACGAACACCTCGCATGGGACCAATGTAACGCGTACGAACTGACAGCATAATCTTGGGTCTCTCGGTTTGAGATTGTGATGATATTTTGAAAATATCAAGTTTAAACTTAAAAACAAGTCGTTAAAGGGTGAAAACCAAAACCAGCCCCCAAACGACCCCGTAAGAGGCACCAACACCTCGCACAGGACCAACGTAACTCGTAGGAACTGATCGTGTAGTCACGGGTCTCTCGATTTGAGAATATGATGATAATTTGCAAAAATCAACACTTAGTCTTAAAAACAGGCCGTTTGAGGGTGAAAACCCAAACCAGCTCCCAAACGGACCCGTAAGAGGCACGAACACCTCGCACGGGACCAATGTAACTTGTACGAACGGACCGCGTAGTCGCGGGTCTCTCGATTTAAGAATGTGATGATAATTTTCAAAAATAACACTTTGACTTAAAAACAGGCCGTTTGAGGGTGAAAACAAAAACTCGCTCCCAAACGAACCCGTAAGAGGCACGAACACCTCACACGGGACCAATGTAACTTGTACGAACTGATCGCGTAGTCCTGGGTCTCCCCGTTTGAGAATATGACGATAATTTGTAAAAATAACACTTAGACTTAAAAACAGGATGTTAAACGATGAAACCCAAATCATTCTCCAAACGGACCCGTAAGAGGCACGAACACCTCGCACGGGACCAATGTAACTTGTACGAACTGATCGTGTAGTCACGGGTCTCCCGGTTTGACAATACGATGATAATTTTAAAAAATAAACACTTACATTTCAAAACAAGCCGTTAAAGGGTGAAAACCCAAACCAGCCCCCAAACGGACCCGTAAGAGGCACGTACACCTCGCACAAGACCAATGTAACTGGTACGAACTCATCGCGTAGTCACGGGTCTCCCGGTTTGAGAATACGATGATAATTTCCAAAAATAAACACTTAGACTTAAAAACAAGCCGTTGAAGGGTGAAAATCTAAACTAGCCCCCAAACGGACTCGTAAGAGGCACGAACACCTCGCACGGGACCAATGTAACTTGTACGAACTGACCGCATAGTCGCGGGTCTCCCAGTTTGAGAATATGACGATAATTTGCAAAAATAATACTTAGGGTTAAAAACAGACCGTTAAAGGATGAAAACCTAAACCAACCACCAAACGTCCCCGTTGGAGGTATGAACACCTCGCACGGGACTAATAAAACTTGTAGGAACTAAGAGTGTAGTCCTGGGTCTCACAGTTTGAGAATATGACGATAATTTGCAAAAATAAACACTTAAACTTAAAAATAGGCCGTTAAAGGGTGAAAACCTAAACCAGCCCCCAAATGGACACGTAAGAGGCACGAACACCTTGCACGGGACCAATGTAACTTGTACGAACTGACAGCGTAATCACGGGTCTGCCGATTTGAGAATATGACGATAATTTGGAAAAATCAACACTTAAACTTAAAAATAAGCCGTTAAAGGGTGAAAACCCAAACCATCCCCCAAACGGACCCGTAAGAGGCACGAACACCTCGCAAGAGACCAATGTAACTTGTACGAATTGACCGCGTAGTCACGAGTCTCCCGGTTTGAGAATACGATGATAATTTGCAAAAATAACATTTAGACTTAAAAATAGGCCGTTAAAGGGTGAAACCCAAACCAGCCCCCAAACGGCCCCATAAGAGGCATGAACACCTCGCACGGGACCAATGTAACTTGTAGGAACTGACCGCATAGTCACGGGTCTCCCGATTTGAGAATACATCAATAATTTGCAAAAATCAACACTTAGACTTAAAAACGAGCCGTTAAAGGGTGAAAACCCAAACCAACCCCCAAATGGACCCGTAAGAGGCACGAACACCTCGCACGGGACCAATGTAATGCGTACGAACTAATAGCATAATCACGGGTCTCCCGGCTTGAGAATGCGATGATTATTTGTAAAAATCAACACTTAGACTTAAAAATAAGCCGTTGAAGGGTGAAAACCTAAACCACCCCCCAAATGGACCCGTAAGAGGCACGAACACCTCGCACGGGACCAATGTAATGCGTACGAACTGACAGCATAATCATGGGTCTCTCGATTTGAGATTATGATGATATTTTGAAAATATCAAGTTTAAACTTAAAAACAAGTCTTTAAAGGGTGAAAACAAAAACCAGCCTCCTAACGGCCCCGTAAGAGGCACGAACACCTCGCACAGGACCAACGTAACTCGTAAGAACTGATCGTGTAGTCACAGGTATCTCGGTTTGAGAATATGATGATAATTTGCAAAAATCAACCCTTAGTCTTAAAAACAGGCCGTTTAAGGGTGAAAACCCGAACCAACTCCCAAACGGACCCGTAGGAGGCAAGAACACCTCGCACGGGACTAATGTAACTTGTACGAACTGACCGCGTAGTCCTGGGTCTCCCCATTTGAGAATATGATGATAATTTGTAAAAATAACACTTAGATTAAAAAACAGGCCGTTAAACGATGAAGCCCAAATCATTCTCCAAACGGACCAGTAAGAGGCACGAACACCTCGCACGGGACCAATGTAACTTGTATGAACTCTCCGCGTAGTCCCGGGTCTCCCCATTTGAGAATATGATGATAATTTGCAAAAAACAACACTTAAACTTAAAAACAGGCCGTTAAAGGGTGAAAACCTAAACTAACCCCCTAAACGAACCCGTAAGAGGCACGTACACCTCGCACGAGACCAATGTAACTGGTACGAACTGATCGCATAGTCACGGGTCTCTCGGTTTGAGAATACGATGATAATTTCCAAAAATAAACACTTAGACTTAGGGTGAAAACCTAAACCAGCCCCCAAACGGACCCGTGAGAGGCACGAGCACTTCGCACGGGACCAATGTAACTTGTACGAACTGACCGTGTAGTCACGGGTCTCCCGGTTTGAGAATACAATGATAATTTGCAAAAATCAATAATTAGACTTAAAAACAAGTCGTTAAAGGGTGAAAACCCAAACTTGCCCCCAAATGGACCCGTAAGAGGCACAGACACCTCGCATGGGACCGATGTTACTTATACGAACTGACTGCGTAGTCGTGGTTCTCCCGGTTTGAGAATTAGACGATAATTTGCAAAAATAAGCACTTAGACTAAAAAACAAGCCGTTGAATGGTGAAAGCCCAAACCAGCCCCCAAACGACCCCGTAAGAGGCACGAACAACTCGCACGGGACCAATGTAACTTGTAGGAACTGACTGCGTAGTCCGGGTCTCCCATTTTGAGAATACGACAATAATTTGCAAAAATCAACATTTAGACTTAAAAACAGGCCGTATGAGGGTGAAAACCCCAACCAGCTCCCAAACGGACCCATAAGAGGCACGAACACCTTGCACGAGACCAATGTAACTTGTACAAACTGACCGCGTAGTTGTGGGCCTCCCAATTTGAGAATATGATGATAATTTGCAAAAATAACACTTAGACTTAAAAACAGGCCGTTAAAGGGTGAAACCCTAAACCAACCCCCAAGCGGACCCGTAAGAGGCACGAACACCTCGCACGGGACTAATGTAACTTATATGAACTGACCGCGTTGTCACGGGTCTCCCGATTTGAGAATACGATGATAATTTACAAAAATAAACACTTAGACTTAAAAACAAGCCATTAAATGGTGAAAACCCAAATCAACCCCCAAATGGACCCGTAAGAGGCACTAACACCTCGCCCGGGACCAATGTAACTTGTACAAACTGACCGCATAATCACGGGTGTCCCGGTTTCATAATACAACAATAATTTGCAAAAATCAACACTTTGATTTAAAAACAAGTCATTGAAGGGTGAAAACCTAAACCAACCTCCAAACGGACCCGTAAGAGGCACGAACACCTCGCACGGGGACCAATGTAACTTGTACGAACTGACCGCGTAGTCACGGGTCTCCCGGTTTGAGAATACGATGATAATTTGAAAAAAATCAAAACTTAGACTTAAAAACAAGCCGTTGAAGGGTGAAAACCCAAACTAGCCCCCAAACGGACCCGTGAGAGGCACGGACACCTCGCACTGGACCAATGTAACTTATACGAACTGACCGCGTAGTCGCAGTTCACCCAGTTTGAGAATTGGATGATAATTTGCAAAAATAACACTTAGACTTAAAAACAGGCCGTTAAAGGGTGAAAACCCAAACCAGCCCCCAAACGGCCCCATAAGAGGCACTAACACCTCGCACGAGACCAATGTAACTTGTAGGAACTGACCGCATAGTCCGGGTCTCCCGGTTTGAGAATACGATGATAATTTGCAAAAATCAACACTTAGACTTAAAAACAGGCCGTTTGAGGGTGAAAGCCCAAACTCGCTCCCAAACGGACCCGTATGAGGCACGAACACCTCACATGGGACCAATGTAACTTGTACGAACTGACCGCGTAGTCCTGGGTCTCCCCTTTTGAGAATATGTCGATAATTTGTAAAAATAACACTTAGACTTAAAAACAGGCCGTTAAAGGATGAAACCCAAATCATTTTCCAAACGACCCAGTAAGAGGCACGAACACCTCGCATGGGACCAATGTAACTTGTACGAACTCACCGCGTAGTCCCGGGTCTCCTCGTTTGAGAATATGATGATAATTTACAAAAATCAACACTTAAACTTAAAAACAGGCCGTTAAAGGGTGAAAACCTAAACCAATCCCCAAACGAACCCGTAAGAGGCACGAACACCTCGCACGAGACCAATATAACTTGTACGAACTGACTATGTAGTACCGGTTCTCCCCGTTTGAGAATATGACGATAATTTGCAAAAATCAACACTTAAACTTAAAAATAGGCCGTTAAAGGGTGAAAACCTAAACCAGCCCCCAAACGGACCCGTAAGAGGCACGAACACCTCGCACGGGACCAATGTAACTTGTAGGAACTGACCGCATAGTCACGGGTCTCCCGATTTGAGAATATGATGATAATTTGCAAAAATAACACTGAGACATAAAAATAGGTCGTTAAAGGGTGAAAATCTAAACCAACCCCCAAACGGACCCGTAAGAGGCACGAACACCTCGTACGGGACCAATGTAACTTGTACGGACTCATCGCGTAGTCCCGAGTCTCCCCGTTTGAGAATATGATGATAATTTACAAAAATCAATACTTAAACTTAAAAACAGGCCGTTAAAGGGTGAAAACCTAAACCAGCCCCCAAACGGACCAGTAAGAGGCACGAACACCTCGCACTGGACTAATGTAACTTGTTCAAACTGACCCGTAGTCCTGGGTCTCCCCGTTTGAGAATATGACGATAATTTGAAAAAATTAACTCTTAAACTTAAAAACAGGCCGTTAAAGTGTGAAAACCTAAACCAGCCCCCAAACGGACCCGTAAGAGGCACGAACACCTCGCACGGGACCAGTGTAACTTGTAGGAACTGACCGCGTAGTCACGGGTCTCCCGATTTGAGAATATGATGATAATTTGCAAAAATAACACTTAGACTTAAAAACAGGTTGTTAAAGGGTGAAAATATAAACCAACCCCCAAACGGACCCGTAAGAGGCACGAACACCTCGCACGGGACCAATGTAACTTGTACGAACTCACCGCGTAGTCGTATATGCAATATTTTTGCTTGTATATGCAATTTTTCTGCTTGAATACGATTTTTTAAAAACGACTTGGTTACTAATATCGTATCTATTTTGTGTCTTATTTTTTTATAGGATGACATTCAATCGCTAGCTTTTATCCACTTGGAACGCACGAAGAAGTCAATGATTTACAACATGGGATTATTTATTTAGTGTCGTTAATATTCAGGATTCTATTTTTTGTGTTATGGGCGAGCAGACTTTAGTAGTTTTATTATTTATTTTTATGGCCGTGTTGGCTATAATAGTTTTATTGTCGACTTTTATGGCCGTGCGGGCTTTATATGAGCAGATTTTATGCTAGCAGGTTTTGGAATGCTAAAAAAATAGAGAAAACTCTGCCCAATTTTTTTTATCTGGGAACTATTAGCTCTTGTAATTTTTTGAAGTTGTTGTCGACTTTTATGGACATGTGGGCTTTATATTGGTATTAACTCTCGTAATTTTTTGAAGTTTTTATGCACATTAGTTTATCAACAACCTGCGATATTCATAATTTGTGAATTTTCTTGATTTTTTTTTGCAAATAATAAATATTTATCCTATCAGATTTGGAATTTGCAGATTTTCCAGATTTGTTTCCTATTATTTTTTTTATTAACTGAAAAATCTGGCACGGTTTTAAATCATGCCAAAACCGTGCCAATTTATAAAAATGAGAACGCTTATAAAACAATGTGGCATGCTTTATAACCGTGCAAAAAGCGTGTAAAAAAATAGACAATTTGACACGGTTTCAGCATGTGCCAAAAGCGTGCCAGATTTAACATCTAGCACGGTTTAAAAGCGTGTCAAAAGCGGGCCAGATAAAAAACTGGCACAGTTTAAAAGCGTGCCAAAAGCATGCCAGTTTGGAAAATCTGGCACGGTTTTAAACCTTGCCAGAAAATCTGGCACCCCTGATTCTGGCACGGTTTTAAATAGTGCCAGATTACGTTTGGCACTATTTTAAACCGTGCCAGTTTCCTCTTTTTGGTGTAGTGTATTTGTTTGAGATAATGAGACGAGATAAGAGGGAGAAGAATAGAAATCTGATTTGGGTTTTGAAAATTAAGTGTAGGAGGTTATTTACCGTGTGTGAGTGAATGGTAAATGGGTGCAAGCTGAGGAAGGTATCATAGTGTGTGTGGGTGTATGGGGACGGTGGGTGTGTATATTTTATTGTATATAATAAAAAAAAATTATATATATATATATATATAACAATACTTTTGTGCTGACTGTCTCGCATTTTAACAGTGCAGACCAGACATGTGTCGTCTGGCGATGAGTTCAGAAATTATCGACTAAATTATAGGCGCGCTCTCTCTCTTTTCTGGGATCATCGCCACGTGACACATGTCCAATCTGTACTGTTAAAATGCTAGAGAGTCCGCACAAGAGTAGTACTATATATACACACACACACGCGCGCGCGTACACACAACACACAACACACACACAAAATAATAAAAATAAAAATATTAAAAACTAAAACACACATATATAAAAATATAAAAGACTCAAATTAAAAAATTAAAATATAAAATAAATACAAATATATTTATAATACACACCTATATATATACAAAGACAAACATACTAATATATATAAAACAAAACACACACATTATATTATAATCACATAAAATAATAAGACACAAATAGTAAAGAAAAGTAATAAAAATAAAAAGAGATAAAAATAAAATGATACGAATAAATATGAAAATAATGTATACTAAATACTACACACCCACACGGTCTAAAAATTGACCATGGCTTGGGATGTTTTAGGAGGTCTCCAGATGTCTCGAGTCAGGGTAAAATTTTGAATCGATGTTTTTGACCGCTTTTTACCGCAATTACTTTGAAATTACATGTTTGTGACCCGTAACTATGTATTGACTTACAAGATAGATAAATACACTCATAAGGCCAATTTTATGAAGAAATAGAAATTAAAATGCATCTATTTGAGGTATAATTTTAACACTTTTAGGTGCTTATCACACCACGTAAAAATAGAATATTTCTAGTCCTCGAACGAAAATAGAGAGAATGAGAGATAAGAAGCCAAAAGTGTGTCACTTTCACAGGCACTTGCAATTGCACTTAGCATGTGCAACAAGTCGTTAAACCTATAGGTTAACCGATAATACAAGTGTTGTCTCATGAGAGTTTGCAGTGAATATACCTAAAAAATTCAAAATATTTTATTTGAAAACAATTTATTAAAAGGGCGGTTAATATATATTTAGACTTAGAAAAATCACACAATCCATCATACGTGATACAAAATTATGAATGTAAAACTATGAAGTACATGAGAAGTTAAACTTACTTAATACACAAGGCAAATCCTTCCTACAACTCATTTTGTATAGTGTGAATCAATCAAACAGTTTTAAGTTTCATAAGAGTAATTCATAGATTTCCTTTTAGAATCAATGCTTCAACTTTACATCTCACTGGATATCTCTCTAAAATGAAATCTTAGAGGTTTGAGTAAATGTATATCTCTTATGTGCGGGGAGGGCAGTTGTATAAACAATGTCAAACGTCTCTCAAACACACATAAAAATGGATAATAGAATAAATTTGATCTCATAAAAGGAATGCAAAACACTTTATTGAGAATGTCTAGTTATTCACTATGTTGACTTCTCATTTGCCCAAACACCTTACCTATGTATAAATAGGGGATAATGTATTGAATTAGGGGAAAGTGAGGACGGAAAAGTGGATGATGTTTTACAAGTTTTGAGAAGAGCAGTTACAACTTAAGCTACTAGTATCCTCATTTCAAAATTTGATCACACGTTCTTCTTTTTCTTATATATATATATATTTTTTTATTTGCAACTTTTTTATGTGATGCGCTTGTCTTTAGAGCTGGGATGAAGATATTTTACATATATTATTTCAAACCTCTCTTTTCCTAAAAAAAGGGTAATGATGGAGATGGTATATGGATGATATTAAGAGATATGTATATAGATGGGTAGCGGTGATAATGTCGAAAATGATAGGTGTATGGAGAGGTCAGTGAAGGTTTACTGTGCGGGATGAATTACAAGACATGTGTTTATTACAACTCAAAAGTGATGTCATTCTCGATGATTGTACCAAAATTAAAGAATAATGAGATCTTGCAATGACTAAGCGCGATATCCAAAGGAAGTTCAGTCAACTTTTGACTTGAAGATTGCGTAAAAACTCTCAAAACAGTGGAAAAAAATCAAATCTCACTAGTCTAGGTATCAACCAGTGTTCTTTTGAGAGACACTCCTCAACTTTAGACTGCCGTGACATGATAAGTACATAATAATGTTGAGTCTAGTAATTCGTGGTGCAATATGCCTTTCGAAATATTACTGAAGCTTTTAAGTTTAAATATTAACTTCATGTTTGATTTAGAGTATTCTAGACTTAGACGATAGATGATAGATAAATCATGTCAAGAATGGGATAAAATCGTATAAAAGTGAAAAATATGGTTTGTTTCTAATTAAATTTTTCAAAAGAGGTATCATTTGATAAAATTTCCACCCCAAAATAAAAGAGAACATCATCCTCGATGTTTAAAATCATAATTTAAAGCACAATTTATAAAGAGTATACCGAAATCAATCGCTATTGAATTTGCACCCCGTTATGGATCAAATGGTAAACGTAAAGAACAATGGGGGCATAAAAGATGGGTACAAGTACATAAATCATATATAAATCACCGGGGAGTGGATAGAACACCACCCCTTTACAGAGAAGGATTCATCTTCAGATTCATGGATATAACATGCTACTTCCTAGTAGCGATAAGTTTAACTTATTTAGCCAAAAGTAAAGGTACACACCCCTAAAGATATGAATAATGATAACACGGGGAGGAAGAAGGTATGGGTGATGGTTATCACCCCCAAAAAATACTGAAAAGTTAGTCTTCTTGGATAATGGCTACAGGGGTCAATGCACTTGTATGGCAAAGTTCTTAGAGATTCAAAGCATCGGTGGACCAAGGGTGGGTGGGGATAAGGGTATAGGGAATAAAGGAAAGGATGATGGTGAAGAGGCACCTATCACGGGCCTTATTGATCCTAAAAGTGAGGGAAAAAAGAGACCTATAAGCATATTGCTCAATTTGGTGAGGAAGGTGAAAGGGTGTGGAAATTGGGATGGGGGGGGGGGGGGGGGGACTCATAAAAATCGTGCGACCATTTCCATAAATGGGCGATGATAGTGATCACGTCATGACACATCAATAGGATGATGAAAAAGTTAACACCCCAAGAAAGCAGTGTGTCATGAGAGTTAAGATTGTCACCACAAATATTCTCATGGATGGAGGGATGGAGGAAGAACTTAAGAGATGGCTCGTGGAGTTCAAGGGTGGAGGGTGGGGTAATCGGAGGTACATTGGGTGGGGAAGATGATATAACACCAAAGTAGAGGACACACACTCATCTTGAGGGTCGAAATGATACTCAAGGGAACTCGTAAGAGGGAGTGTGGAATCAAATGATGGAGTGATTGACTTATCCACTAAAATGTCACCACATGTGGTGGTGAAAGGGTCTAACGAGGTATTGAGATTCGAGATATACGAATTAACGTCAATATCATACTCAAAGTGTGCCAATCATTTATGAAGAGGATCCATATCAAGATAGGTAAGAACCATTTTCGAATTAATCTTGATGAATTGGGTGGCACTCATAGCCAGAGCTAACCTAAAAGAAATGGTCGTCTTGGGGACACACTCAATGGGTGTAATAGGTATATACTCGTGTTTATTTTTGGATATTACAGGAAGTTGGGTATTATATATCTCAATTCCTAACATGGGTATCATAACCACTTGAAAATAAGCAAGGTAAATACTTGCCTTAGATGGGAGTGATCTGATTTCGTGTTTTTGATGATGATGAGTTTGTCTTCCCTTCTAATACACACTCCAAAGATGATGGGAGTGCAAGAATAAGGTTGAAAGCTTCAAGAATCCTCTCCTCAGCTCCAATAATTCTTTCTCTTACTTCTCTAATGGCCTTCTCTCTCTCTCTCTCTCTCTCTCTCTCTCTCTCTCTCTCTCTCTCTCAAGATTGATATAACCCTAGTCCTAGACTCCTATGAGCCGTTATACTCTTCTAATTTTCGGAGTTCTCCCTACAAAAAACTCTCGAATGCCCGAAATTCCCTCTCGTGGTGCCGGTTTGGCCTAACATCACCCCGGGACCCAAATACTACCCCTGGGTACACTATTTTGACCCTTTATGAACCAACCGTGACCTCAAAATTGTCATTCGAGTTACTCTAAAATAATTTCCTATCTCGACCTCATATTGTCCACACACGACATTGGGTTGAGATATACAACTATCAAATCACTGTCATTCACTATGAAGTAAAATGCTAAATCACTATTCACTTAGTAATTTTATTCGATAAATATTAATTATTTATCTTTGCTTAATAATTTAATTAGAACATAATATTTAATTTAATTAAATTACGTCAAGCATGTACTTTAGAATTTGTCGCATTAATTGAATTTTAATGCTAAAAAAATACGGGGTGTTACATTCAACCTCCATATTTGGCCTTATCTTCTAGGGTTGCTGAGTTATAGTAGGATTGTATCCGATCACTTTATCATCATCCTTAGTGAAATCATCCTTATCTGGTCCATAATCGATGCGCGACTAGAACTCATAATTTTGTTGATATTTTTGAATGACCTGTGGATAACTATATTGACTGTTCCTCCACTTATATCCTTATACCCAAATCCTGAAGAAACATTTTACACTATTTCTCCACCCAAGTGGATCCATGTTTTAATCCTATAGCAATATCAATCTCATACTACCATGTATTTTCCAAGTATTCCATGTAGATAATTTGGTGTATCCTTCTCCCCGTGTAACTCAATGAGAAAGTCCGTACACAATAAAAATAGAGCACACCTAGAGCATACCTACAATACATGGATCAATCGCCAATGTCTTTCACCTTTGAGAAATCCCATGAGTGAGAGGGAAACACCATCGCCTCTCACTCAACCCCTCACCTTATGAATAATAACTCACATCTCTCTAGCTCAAGTGAGCAGCCAAAACTAGGGTTTGAAATCCCAATAATGACGTTTTTATATGTAGAATATATTTGTGGCAAAACTCCAAAAATACCTGTAGCAAATCCCGTAGTCTCACGTAAAGGCTGGCCAGGCACGATACACCGAAGATGGAGCTTGTTTGTCAATTAACACCATTCTCAGCATCAACACAATATAAATGATATATTAAAAGACCATAATTTGGTTTGAATTAACATCTCAATAATAAATAAGTCCAATCCAACATCAAGAGTACGATAAGTCTGAATATAAATGTAAACAACCCACACCAATCTAAAATAAATGAATCTTGGGATTATGCCCATACAATAATCCCAAATATAATTAAGTACTAAAGCTAAAAAGCACCTAAGCTAGAATCAACTGATCTGAAAGCCTGAGGAGCAAAATGATAATGCAAGGCTACCAAATCACGGCCTCGCTATCCCTGTCTATGAGAACATGGGGGGAGAAAATATTTAAATTTGGGTCAGATCCCTAGATGTGCACGAATTAACTTATTCAATTTAAATTGCAATAAATACAGTCATTGCAAAGTAAATCTTTCCCATTATCACTCATACGATTAACATCTCACCCCTCATCTAAGTGCGATATTACCCGCATCCCAATAAAGTACCAAATAATAAACATGACCACCATGAAAGATTAATATTTATTGGATTAATTATACCCAATTTTTATAACGGAGCCGACTTTGTTTAATTTACCCAATCCCAAGGTATCCTAGTGTAATACCCCGTGATTTTAATGACTTTTAAAATGGGTTATATTTTAAATTAATGGATTAATTGGATTTTTATTATAAATTAATTCATTTGGGTTTTATCCGAAATGTGGATATTAAAATGAATGATTCTGAATATTACTTAAAGATATTTAGGTAATATATGAATGTGATGTTATTGATATTGCTGTGAATTGTTAATTCAGTAATTTGAATTTTTAGTCGGACGCGGTATGGGATGTGTCGGGATAAATTTATTAAATTAAAAAGGAAACTTATTTTTACATCAACCTTATAGTCATTTTAACCGCGTCCTTGCGTCCGAAAGGATTGAAATAGTCATAAAAGTCTATTTGGATGTTGGTTTTGGGTCTCGGATCATTTGGAAATGAAAAGACAACCCAAAAGGGCATTTTGGTCATTTTTACAAGGGGGATGAATAGTGATTTCGGATTTTGCCTTATTATAAGTATTTGGAGATTAGTTGAACGTGGGTGCATTCATCTCTTCTACACAAAATTGAAAGGTCATCTTCTTAGAGAGAGTGAAAGGTTGCTTGGGAAAAGAAAAGCTTGCTTGGAAAGGAGGAGAGCCAAAGAACCAAAGGTCACCACCACCAACCACCACCGAAAGTTGGCCGGAGAAGGGGAGAACCATCTGTGATATACAACCCCAAAGGACCAGACATTCATTAGAGGCAAGTGTTTGATAATTGCAATCTAAGTTTGTATATTGTCCATGTTAGGATAGTTATAAAGATGAGATTTTACATGTTTGGAAGATGAAAAGATAGAGTTGTTAATGGATTTCGGGAAACTGAAAAGATATAGGAATCAAACTCTTATTGTAGGTAGATAGTAATCCACGAAATAATCATAAATCTGTTGAAGAAATTCTGAAAACCATTGTTGTGTTCGTGAAGATATTATGTTGATAATTTTATGAAAAAAGAGGAGATAAACATGTTTTTTTTTAATTCAAACTCTTGATGATTCTAGGATATTTAGAGCATTAGAAATAATTTATATATGTTGATATATCATGTAGTAAGGATTACAAGTCATTTGTGTTGTTAATATAAAGGTTTAATTGAGCAAAAATGGTTAAACCCGTAGTAGAAGAAATGCAGAAAAATTGGGTTATTACATGGGCGATCGATAGATCGACCCTCTGCCTTCGATCGATCGACCTCCCCAGAATCCTTGAAGTTGATTCTTTTTAATGCTTGTTCGTATTCCAAACCTTTTCTAAATCTTTGATGATTATTAAATGGATATAATGGAACTTAGGAAGGTTCAGTAAGCCCTAGTTAAGAATTGAATTGATTTGATTGGGATTTAAATGATTAGAATTATGATAATTAAAATTGGAAAGAAATTTGGTTGATAGATTCATGTGTTGGATTCTAATTTGTATGCATGAGGATTAAGGATAAGTCCAGTAGAGGAGATTTAATATAACACCTGGGTACCCTTAGGGTTACAATTTGAGCATCAAGGACTGAGTTTAAGCTCATTATTGATTACGCAAGGACTGAGTGTAGTATAAGCGCTTAGTGGTATGGCTCGTGGATAGAGATGGGAGTTCAGATCACATTTGGTTGAAAGAGGGGATGAGGTTATCCCGATTGCATATTTGAAGTTAACGGACCTCCATGACCGACAAAGTTAAGTAGTAGTGTATTGGAGGGGTTCCTTGTTTGGATTCTCTTTGCGAGACGCTCCGCGCATAAACCTTAACGACGTCGGGAGTGGAGAGATGTTATAGGATGCGAGGATGTTGATTTTGTTGATAAGTCATATAGTGTGAATGAAACACTATAGACTATGAGCCATGTGACGATGGTATTCAATTCTAGTTTATAGAAGATGTGTTTATAAGAGATTAGAAACAATCGGTTATAACCCTAATTAAAGGGAGAGTTTAATTCGTAGTAATTCGGGAGATATGATGAGATGGACTAGTAGGATATTAGTGATTTCTTATTGAATATAATGTTGAGGAAAACCTATTTGAACCTTGAGTAATGAGTGAGGGTCGGGGATAACTAAATTAAAGAAGTGAATACGTGGGATTTAAAGAGATATAATGCTACGTATGGGAGTAATCTAAGGGTAATGTGAGTACCTTGTTGATATTATATTATAGGTATGATAATGCCTATTTAATTTATTGATGATTTATGTGTATGACATACCTAGCTTACTTGCTATCGACGGGAGGTTTGCGCGTGAGGGCAATCATATCCTGATGAATCCATGGGATCTTTGATTTGTCGCTCGAGAACATAGGTCTATGAAAGACTTATCGGGGAGTTGATAAGTCCGCTGACTGTGGGAATGTAGGTATGTGTGTGACCCATGGATAAGAGAACTATGTTCGCCTCCAATTTGTATGTTGTTGTTTGTGGTTCGAGGAATCCTTACCGAACCTTTAGTCCCCTATTCGACGACCAACGATATTGGGACATGATATCAGAGTAATGCATTGCACCATAACTGTGACTTGTGGTGCCGTATTATATATATATATATTGAGTTAAATGAATGAATCGATATATTGTGGTGAAATCATCTACTGTGTGATAATTGTAGATAACGACGAACTGAGAAAAGAAGAATTGAAATATGTTAATGAATATTTATTGAAGAGCTTAACTCATATTAATGAGAAATGATTCATGTTAATGAGAAAAGATTCATGTGTATGGGAAACGTATAAGAATGATTATGTGACGTATGGTATGGGACATACGGGGTTATGATACGGGATGGAATCATATTATGGAATTGGTGAAGAGGAACCATTAACTAGGAAGTTAATAGGAAACGTTAAGTGTGCACTCTAGATGAGAGGTGAGAATTGCAAGTGAGAGTTGGTTACTAACATGTACATAATAAATTCTTTATTGCACTTGTTAAATACTTGTTGTTTTCAAAATCATTTTCACATCGGGCTCTGACCCGTTTCCTTGCATATTCTCTTTTTTTATTATACCTTCTATATCAGGTGTCCAGTAGCAGGGACGCCAACCTTAGCGGATTATGAAGAGCTATGGAGCTATGGAGTATTGCTTAAACGCCTATCTTTATTTGATTCACATTATGTAGTGTCCTTTTATTTAGGGCATGTCGCCCAAAGAAATTCAGTTATCTCTTTTCTATCTGAGTCAAATACTCTTGTACTCGTATCATTTTCATACATTTACTATTGTTGGGATTACTGTATTGGATTATTATTTGGGAATGTTTATCCCAATTGCATTTAAATTCTTTTGAGTTATCTGTTCGGTTATTAGTGATGTAGAATAATATGTGTAGTGTTATTCATAAACTAAAAATGGATTTTGTTGAATTAAAATTTGCAAGTTTTTAACACCAGCTTAATTGGGTATTGGGTGAGTTGTAAATGTTTTCGACAGTGATGCTAAGAATGAAACAACTGTATATTCTGTTTTAATTTGGTTTGGGACTGGCCACCCGCTATTTAATTAGGCGGGGTGTTAAAGGTGGTATCAGAGCATCAGGTTCTAGTGTCCTTTAGGGTCTATACGACTTATTGTGTTTTCAACTTAGCGTTCTTTGATGTAGAGCCCTATGTTTAGGATTATTGATTTCTTTGGTAAGATTCCGTATATATTAGTGAATCTTATTTGCATTCGGACGGGTTCGTATAAGACGTATGGCAGATGAGGACCATTGGACGGATAGCGGAGATCGTACTTAGGAGGTTATGAAGTATGTTCGAGTATAATGACCGTAGTCGAGGTCACCCCTATTATGGAAAATTGAGGAGAGTCATTAGTAGAAGTTCTTGAAATGCAGGAATTGTGTGTGTTACCTAACGAAGGAAATATATTCAAAGGCTTGGGCATATAGTGGAGTTTCGTTAATTAGAACTGAAAATTTGGGGTAAAATTTTTCTTGACTCATCGGAGCAAAGTTATAATAGCGGGAGTCAACAACCACCACCCGCGAATGAGGGTATGTTTTTTATTTAAGGGTTATGAGGCGCATACTGATTTTTATAGAGATTAATATTGTATGGGAAAAAGGGTTGCTAAACTTAGCCTGTAGCACTGTTATTTTACGTAGACTCACTGAGGGGTCATGGGACACCTATATTTTTTCATGTCATCACGTGGGTCTGATTTTTGTCACGGAATTACTTACTTTAGGCATGCCCGATCATGATGTGACTATCGGCGTGGATTGATTTGGGGTATGTGAGAGCATATAGCCAGCATCTTGTCTTTAATAAGAGAGTAGATGAGTAGACTTTTATTTGAAGTCGATAAAACCTGTAGAGAGGTTATAAACTATTGACTAAGGACCTGAGGAGTTTCGATAACCGACTATTTTAGGTAGTAGTGTATCGGGGGGGGGGGGGGTTCCTTGTTTGGATTTCGCTTGCGAGACACCCCACGCATGAAACTAATAACCGTTGGGAGTCGAAATAAGTTAGGTCTTTAGGATATGAGTTTATAACCTTTGCGATAAATCCGAGTATTATGCGGGTAATCATATCCATATTATAATGAAAGATGTACGATAGGGTGTATGGGCGCCCTGGATGGTTGGATTGTAGTAGTTTTCATAATTGTGAAACTGTAAGAAGTTGTGACTTTAGAATTTATTTGTTTAATAAGTGAGGATCCTTTTTCCCAAACTTTGTCACGAGGATGGTATAGGGATGATTGGGTAAAGTTTAAATTCGATTCAGTTGAAACTATATGGTGAGGCTTGGCGTATAACATTAATGGGGGATTTTCGTTAATCTACTGTATGGGCGGTACGACATAGATTACTTGTGATGTGAGATTTATACTCAGAGTTGACCTTACCAGTATGATTTATCTTTTCAAATTTCGGGACGAAATTCTGTTATAAGGGGGGGAGTATGTAATACCCCGTGATTTTATTGACTTTTAAAATGGGTTATATTTTAAATTAATGGATTAATTGAATTTTTATTTGGGAATATTTATTCCAATTGCATTTAAATTCTTTTGAGTTATCTGTTCGGTTATTAGTGATGTAGAATAATATGTGTAGTGTTATTCATAAACTAAAAATGGATTTTGTTGAATTAAAATTTGAAAGTTTTTAACACCAGCTTAATTGGGTATTGGGTGAGTTGTAAATGTTTTCGGCAGTGATGCTAAGAATAAGCCAATTGTATATTCTGTTTTAATTTGGTTTGGGACTAGCCACCCGGTATTTAATTAGGTGGGGTGTTACACCTAGTCTTATATATCTCATAAAAATGGCACAAACATCTATTATGCACAATATAGTACAGGTCGGTGATTTATGTCTACATTCTTAGACAATTCAATAAATCTCATTTAATTCCGGGTAATTTATATATATGTCCTTTCATATATACGACACGCAAAGACATCTACCAGTGATGTCTCGTTCGTGCTCCATCGGCAAATCTAGAGGACTCTCTTATCCAAAGCGGATATCACAAAACACATATAAATGGGGCGGTCCTTACACAGTACACCAGTTCATGGCCCGTACCCAACGGTGATAAAGGATCCCAACATTAAACCCTACCTCTCGTAGAAGACGCTGTTACATAGTACCTAAATGACCTACATAACACCTAATCCACCTGTGCTGACATGTACTACGTTCTTGAACGCGCGAACCCCAAGCCGATAGGAACGTCCATGAACATTGGTATGTCCACACAGATACACATAAGTACATATTTTTATTTCCATATAATATGTATAGGTAACTAATTTATAATTACCTAAATGTCTCACATGATACCCACAATGGTTCATCAATTAATAATTTGACCATCTTGTTATATTATTAATCCCATCTTCCTTAACAATTTATTTAACCATATAGTTAAATATAATATTTTAATAAATATGTGAGTCACATTTATATTTTTAATAAATTCCTCATTACGCCAAACATCGTCCCACCAACTCGTACGGGATTCTAAAAATATTCAGCATTTAATTCTAGCTCAAACTCACCCTGTCACTAGGACCGAATCGATTCCAAATGCCACTGTTGCCCATATTTGGTAGTTTCTTTCTACAAATCTCTTATTTTGTTCCCAAGTTTCAATCCAATTGAAATTACCTTATTGCAGACATGTAGGGGGATACTTAATATTAGTTTTACATCTTATAAACATTTATTTCATGTAACCACATCAATTAATACCCAAATTCCCAGATTTCATATGAGAAATTAGAATCTTTAATTCCAGATTTCTTCTACAATAACCACTAAGTATATATCAGATTATGGGGCATAATACATGAGATTTAAAGTCACAATTTGCAGTTAATAACATGTCCCAATTTCCTCTACATGTGATTTCAAGATTTCCCAAAATTTCTCCAAGAATCCTAGGGCTTCTATCATTAAGATTCAAGAAATCAATTCCTAGATTTTTGGGTTAACCTCCTATGTTATAATTAATCCTCTACATGCATGAGATTAATTCCTAACATTTAATCATCAATGTCTAATCTAAAACCCATAAATCACATGGGATACTTTCACAGCATTAAGAAGTAAATTGGAATTGAAATTGAGCAAGAAAATTCTTTCCTTAATATGTAGTCGAAGAAATCCTCTTGAATTCTCCTTCAATTCCTTGCCGCTTCTCCTCTTTGGTTCTTCTCCTTGTCTCTCTTGAGGTGTAGCAGTTAAGTTTAGGCTTCTAATTAGTAATGGGGAGTTGCTTATCCTTTTCTTAAACATATATTAACCTCAAATCCCGAGTTTGGTTCAAATCCCAAACTTTGGGCCCCCAGATGGACCCGAACCCATAACTATTTTAGTCCAAATTTTTTTCAACTTATATACCTATAACCCAAGACCATTTTTAAAGGTTTAAAACACCTACACGAGCCCGTAAACTCCCTGAGATACGTTCCAATTATTTTTACCTCAACATTACATTTTATACTTGTGTTACCCTTCATTTATGAATTTTATACTACACATGCTATTATTATAACATTCACATAACACAAATTCATCACACGTAATTACAACATAACAAAAAATTATTTGTTCATAATTAATAATTTAAATTCACCGATTTAATCCAATTTCCACAATTTTTGTTATTTTATCTGAAAAATTTAATTTTAGGGTCCGTTTGATAAGCCACATTTGCCAAATGGTGGCAAATCACAAATTTGCCCACTATTTTGTGTGTTTGATGACAATTATTTGCCATGAAATTTTTTTCATGGTTACCCATGTTCACATACAAATTTGCCATTATTTTCTCATTTTTGTTGGCAAAATTTGCTTACCTATATAGCAAAGCAAAATTTCTCCACAAATTTGCCATCCTTTTTTAAAAATATTAAAAAAACTAATTTTTGTTTGTTAAAACTTTTTTTTTTAAAGAAACATTTTTTTCTGTAATTTTTTTTTTGTTAAAAACTGTTTTTCCATTAAAAAAATGTTTTTATTTTGTTAAAATCGTTTTTTTAAACTGTTTGTTTGTTTGTTAAAATCGTTTTTATTTTGCTAAAAACTGTTTTTTTCATTGAAACTGTTTTTTTGTTACAAGTGTTTTTTCTTAAAAAATAAATCGTTCTAAACTGTTTTTTTTCTTAAAAGTGTTTTTATTGTTAAAAACTGTTTTTCTAAACAAATGTTTTTTTTTTCGTTAAAACTGTTTGTTTGTTTTTCTGTTTTAACTTTTGTTTTTTTGTTAAAATATTTTTGTTTTTGTTAAATTATTTTTTTCTTAAAACTGTTTTTTTGTTAAAGCTTTTTATTTTATTAAAAACTATTTTTTTATTTATAAACTGGTTTTTTGTTCTAAACTTTTTTTGTTTTTATTTTCCATTAATGCTATCAAACAATCCACTTTTACCACCTAAAAAATTAATCCTATCAAACAACCTTATGTGGCAAATTATAGAATTTATCCTCACAAATTTTGCCATGACAAATTTTATTATGGAAAAATTTGCCATATTCCCCATTTGCTCATTTTTGTATCAAATGGACCCTTATTATTTATTCTAAAAAAATACGTATTACAGTACCCTACTAAAAAAACCTATCTGCACATAGCTGGGTCGCATGTTTGCTGAAGTAAGCCACCACATTCGTTCGTTGCAAATTTCAATTTAGGAAACCCGAAAACCCTATATAGGGCCGCAACCCAGATCTCCCCTTTGCTGCAACGAAGTTGTCATTGGTGCCATGGTACTTTGAGCCAAACTCCATAGAAAAGGATAAGTTGAGCAAGGTCGCAAAAATAATACCGAGAAGAGTGTACTTGCACACATGTTTATGAAATAACCTCTAAGGTGTGTTGTTCGTAGAATTGATTGACAATTCTCTTTGTTTGGATACAAAGAACTCAAATTTCTTATGGTTTTTTGTTGAGGCATTTATGAATTTTTCAACAAATTGTGGTGGTAAATTTATAATTTTAAAAAAATTATTTAAAAGTATAAGAAACTAACTTGTATACTGATAAAAATTGGGGTTTTAATTTTGAGATAATAAATTGAAAATAAAATTTCTCATAGTTTACATATATTTTCCTAGTAAGGATCTTGTTTTGAACATTATATTTTTAATATCATTATTATAATTTAAACAAATTTGAAGGACTTGTGTTGGAATGACCTTAACTAAAATCCTTATCCTATGATACTGATGAAATCATTGTCTCCAAGATCCCATCATTCTGGTCATGATCATTTTTCTTTTATTTCGTTTTATCATTAATTGGTCAATTGCCCCAACCGATTTAAACCGTTGTTGTTCTTTTCCTAATTGAGTCTCAATAACCATACCACCAGAATATAATTGAATATTTAAGATATGGCCTATATACTGTAATATTTATTTGCTTCTCTTAACTCTCAAACTCAACTTCAGTTTTGTTGTTTTTTTCTTTTTGCTTCCAATCCTTGGACACAATATAGAAGTCCTAAACTTTAAAATTAAAGTGATACTACCCTGTACATATGTCTAATGCATCTTGTCTTCAACCAAACCATCATAAAACCACATAAGTAATAATCTGTTAAAAGTAATTACATTTTTTTACTTGAATAGATGATAATCCAACTTTGATTGAAAGTTGAATAGTAACTTAACTCGAAGCCAATTCTGTTTGAAACTATGATTATAAAAGCCACTTGATAGAAGGAACGTTGCTGTCAAAGAGATTATCAGAGGCAGTCCACGATAACAGCTATTGTTGTTATCTATTGTATTTTTGAATTTGCACTTTAGTTGTCTATTGTATTAACAGTTAGCTTGCACATGACTATTCTTTAGGAACTTAGTTTACTTATTCAACACATGTACTTTATTTATACGAGGCTTCTCTCAGTAGAAAAACATGCCATAATTTTCCAAATCACATCCCCTGTTATGGTATCAGAGCATTAATTCTTTTTTTCTTCTCAACCCGTCACTATGAAAACCAACACCAGAGACAATTATTCTGCTACAACAATACCAACCACCACCATTCAAAATACTAATGAGCCACACAATACTTTGATAAGCATTAACACTGCTGCTCAAGCCCCTCTTAAATTAACTTCTCAAAACTATGTCTCTTGGAAACTACAATTTCAGACAATCTTTATTGGATACGATCTTCTCGGGTACATTGACGAATCAAAAGCATGACCGACTACAACTACAACTACAACTCAGAATGGACTTATAATACTGAATCTATCCTACACAATATGGATTCGACAGGATCAACTAATTCTCAATGCCATTGTTGGTTCTCTCTCTCCTACTATCATTCCGTTCATTGCTCGAGCTACCACTTCACGGGAGGCCTGGACTACACTAGCCAACACATATGCCAAGCCTTCTCGTGGACGAATCAATTAGGTAAAAAGCCAACTTAAAAATCTCACCAAAGGCTCCCAAAACATCACTGAATTCTTACAGATAGTTAAAGCTCGAGATGACTAACTTGCGATCCTTGAAGCACCTCTTGATGATGACGATCTCACAGACAAAATACTTGATAGCCTCGGTGATGATTACAAAGAAATCATGTGTGCAGTTCAGGCCCGAGATAACCCGATTAGTTTTGACAAACTTCATGAAAAGCTACTATGTTTTGAAGCAGCTCTTCAAGGTACCAAATATGATCCACCTTATTTTCCAGCTTCTGCCAATCTAGTAAGTCGTACCAATACAGGTTGGTCACCCTCATCTAATTTCGGCAACAATGGCTGGCGCACGTCCTTCAAATCTGGTGTCAATCGCATGGGCTAGCGGCCGTCGCCAAACTTTGGACTTCACTCCCTTGCATCCCCCAATCCCGAGCTTAATTCACCTCATCCACCCCAACGACCTTCTCTCGGTTACTGTCAAATATGTTGAATTTAGGGGCATACAACCAAAAAATGTCCGGCCTTTCGTCTAATACCGGTTGAACAATCCAGCGACACCAGGACACCATTACCAGCAGCCTCCACATCTTGGCAACCACGAGATTGTTTTGCCTCCACTACGTCCGACACTCCAACATGGCTTTTGGACAGTGGTGCTTCTCATCATGTCACCTCTGACTTGAGCAATTTATCACTTTATGCACCATACACCGGCTTCGATGACATTATGATTGGAGATGGCACAGGTCTTCCCATCACCTACTCCAGTTCCACTTCTCTCAAAACTCCTAAAACTACATTTAACTTAACTAATGTCCTTTGTGTACCTAACATGAAAAAGAATTTGATATCCATCTCTCAATTTTGCACCTCAAATAATGTTTACATTGAATTCTTACCATCTTCTTTTCTTGTGAAGGAACTTTGCACGGGGGAAATACTTTTGAAGGGCCAAATTAAGGATGGCGTGTACGAGTGGCCGATGTCTTCACCAGTAATTGCTTTTTCGAGTGTCAAGACCACTTCATCCGGGTGGCATCATAGACTAGGAGACCCCTCTTTTCCTATCTTAAAGCATATTGTCTCCTATTATCATTTAGATTCCTCCTCTTCTCTGTCATCTATTTTTTTATGTAACGCATGTCATTGCAATAAAAGTCATAAGTTATCATTTTCCAATTCCAATCTTGTTTCTACTCACCCTCTTGATATTATTTTCTCTGATGTATGGATTTCACCGGTTCTTTCTCATGATTGCTTTAAATACTATGTTATTTTTGTTCACCATTTCACTAAATAAATATGGTTTTATCCCGTCAAATAAAAATCAGAAGTCAAAGAGGTGTTTATTCGATTTAAGGCCATCGTGGAAAAAATATTTTAATAAAAACATCAATACACTTTATTCTAACAATGGTCCCGAATACATTTCTCTCGCTAGCTTTCTTGCTACACATGGTATATCTCATCTCACTACTCCACCTTACACACCTGATCACAATGGATTTTATGAATGATGCCATCTTCACATTGTTGAAACAGGTCTCACATTACTCTCTCACGCTTCCCTTCCATTAACTTTTTGGTCTCATGCATTCTCTACTGCCGTTTATTTAATTAATCGCATGCCAACTCCGACCCTAGATCTCTCATTTCCTTATGAAAAGATTTTTGGTGCTGCTCCGAATTATTCCAAACTCAAAGTGTTTGGTTGTCTATGTTATCCTTGGTTTTGACCATATACTAACCACAAACTTGACTCTTGTTCCAAACCATGTGTCTTTCTCGGGTACTCTCTAACTCTCATGATCCCTCAACATCAAAATTTTATATATCTAGACATGTTAAATTTGTTGAGTCTATTTTTCCTTTTGCATCCCTCTGTAGTCAATCTTCTCGTCCTCAACCTCATACTATCACAACTTGGGTTCCAGCAATAATAAAAGTACTATCTCCTGCTAATTCAGTAACCCCACTCGCTACATCCTCTGAAGTGGAAGGTCCAAGGCAACCCCATTCTCGAATACCAACCAACAACACTGAAACCTACTCAACTAAATCCACCACCTCACCACATGACTTCCACACCCAATAAAACACCATTGCCACTCGTACACCCACAGTCAACCAACCACCCAACATCCAATCAGGACCAATTCACCCAGTGACTACCTGACCAAAAAATAATATCCACAATCTCTACGATAACTTGATGATAACAATGCCTTGCTGCAAGGCCACCTCACTGAGAATGTCTTTATGACCCAGCCACCAGGGTTTGTTGATCAAAATTTTCCATCCTACATCTATAAACTTCAAAAATCCATTTATGGGCTAAAACAAGCTCCAAGAGCGTGGTACCAGGAACTTCGCACCTTTCTTATTAAGAATTCTCATGCGGATACATCTCTTTTTGTACTTACCACTAATGGACGTCTTATATATCTTCTAGTCTATGTTAATGACTTAATTATTACACTCGTCGATTTTCTATCAAGGATCTTGGGTTGCTCCCCTATTTTCTTGGTGTGGAAGTTGTTCCTAACAAGCATGGTATCGTACTCTCTCAACGTTGTTACACCATGGACATTCTTGCTCGCACTCACATGACAGATGCTAAATCAGTCCTCACACCTATGCCAACAAGTCCTTATCTTACGCTGCACTCTGGCTCTACTTTGTCTGATCCTACTGAATATCGGGCTGTTGTTGGGAGTTTACAATATCTGTTGCTTACACGGCCTGGTATCGCTTTTGCGATCAATAAACTTTCTTAATACATGCACCGACCAATAACAGATTATTGGACTCTTGTTAAACGTCTTTTACGTTTTGTGGAACATTAATTGATGGACTTCAGTTATGTCAACATTCTTCTTTCTCTCTATATGCATTTTCAGATGCAGACTGGGCTGGCAACAAAGATGATTTTTCATCCACAAGTGCTTATATTATTTATCTTGGACGGAATCCAATTTCTTGGAGTTTTAAGAAACAACGTACTATTGCTCGCTCCTCCACTAAGGCTGAGTATCGATCGGATGCTGCTACCCCAGCTGAGCTTAATTGGGTATGTCATGTATTAACTGATCTTGGTGTTAAGCTTCCTCAGTTCCCTGTGATTTACCACGATAATATTGGGGCCACTCATCTCTATTCAAATCCGATATTTCATTCGCGTATGAAACATGTGGCCATTGATTTTCACTTCGTCCGTGACCAGGTTCAAAATGGAACTCTTTGGATTTCACATGTATCTTCTTAAGACCAACTGGCAGATGCTCTCACTAAGCCTCTTACACGCACTCGCGTTCTCTCTCTCAAAGTCAAGATTGGTCTCTTTTCTCGAGTTCCATCTTGAGGGGGCATATCAGAGGCAGTCCACAATAACAACCACTATTTTTATCTGTTGTATTTTTGACTTTTCACTTTAGTTGTCTATGACTTAATCTTAGCAGTTAGTTTGCACATGCCTATTCTTTAGGAACTTAGTTTACTTATTTAACACATGTATTCTATTTATACGAGGCTTCTCTCAGTAGAAAGACATGCCATAATTTTCCAAATCACATTCTCTATTAGAGATTATTGCCAATTTTTCTAAGATAAAAACATACTTAATATACGCATCTGTATATTAAAGCATTTAAATCAGTAGAATACTTTGTTGTATATAAGTCATGTAATAGTGAATGTGTCACACTTTTGGGCCAATTGCTATTATAAGTTAATATATAAAAATCCATTAAAACAAAAAATACTGTTCAGGTATGATGCTTGAAATTTATTTATTGAGTAATGCTAAATATATAACAATTCGTCATTTTGTTTGGTATTTCGATGTAAGAGTGGAAAAAAACACATTGTTAATATGTGAGACATTAATAATGTGACATTACTGCCATATCGACTTGTGAAAAAATGTTTTGCTCAATCGTTTTTATCTAAGAAATAGTTTCATATTCACAGAGTAGTATATGTCCATATTTAATACCAACTAAAATAAGATATAGATGGAACACAGGGTTGGCATTTAATTTTTTCCATTGTAAATTATTATGTCAGACAATTTTTTTATTAATTAGTGCATATGACGATTATGTGGTATGATGTGATGATGGTACTATTTCTCTTTGCATTTATATAGAAAACTTCAAAGTATAAATTAAAGAACACCTAAATGGGAATTAACCAGAGAAGTTCAGCATCAGTCAACAATGGGCAATGTGAATTTTTTGGTACAAGCTAATTAATGAATAATTAATTTCCACGTGAATGAGGGGGGTGGCGATTGCTTTGGTTGGAGAATCGACCCATTCTTCAACTTAGGCTGCAAGCCCAAAGTAATGGAGCAGAAAAAGATGAACATAAAAAGATTAATAGGAAATGGATTCAAATGAGGTCCCAAACCTATAATTTAGTTTAAGTAGGGGTAACTAAAATATATTTGGATTATTTGGGTTTTGGCTCCCACTAGCTATAGTCAATTGAATTTTGTCTATAATTAAAAGTTACTCGATTGTATTTTGTCCACAATTAAAAATTATTCTATATTTGACCCTTATTCTTCACTTTTAACAAAATTTTTAAAAAAATGTCTCTAAAATATTAAAAAATAAAAAAGCATCGCTAAAAGTGAAAGATAATGGTTTAACATGCAATAGTTTTTAATAGGGTGCCAAAACCCAAACGAGTATAACTAGTGGTGGCCAAAACCAAAATAACCTAAATGTTATGTTCCTTCGTTTAAATAGGCTGTAAGTGACACATATTTATTTTTGGGTTATTTAGGTTTTGGTCCCCATTATTTATTTGTTATTTAATCAAATCTCGATAATTTTCACTTCTTGCTATTTGACCCCCATTTTTACGGATCTCGCGAGTTGATCACTAAACTACTCATATTCAAACCCATATATCTAATAGCCTCCCTTCCTTCATAACAATCATTATTTACAAAAATTAGTTCTTTATTAAAAGAACGTTTTAGGATAAATAAAAAATATTTTATTAAAAACTATTGTTTTATATTAAAAAATGTGTTTTTAAAAAAAAGGTTTTCTTATAATAAAAACTATATGATTGGAACTGCATGCTATCTAAAACAATGTTTATAATTAAACAAACATTATTTTATTCATTTTCTTATTTTAGAAAAAAATGTACGAGTTTTAACTGTGTTTTGTTTTTTTAAATAAATCGTATGTTGTTTATTATGAAAAAGAACTTTTTATTGTTTCTATAAATAAAAACTGGGAAATCAATTAAACTTTTTCTTCAATTTTAGAAACTTAAAACCCGTTAAAAACAGTTCTTTATGTAGAACATTTTTTAAAATGTTTCTTATACAAAAAAGTTTTTAAACAATTAAAACTATTATTTTTTATGAAAACAGTTTCTTACATATTATAACAATTTTTTTTTCACATGCAACCTTTTATTTTTTATAAAATAATTAAGACATTTGTTAATTATAAAACAATTATAAAATTAACAACAATTTTCAAAACTGTTATAAAGGTTTTAAAAAGTCTTTTTTTTTATCTAAAGAACCTATTTTAGCTGTTACAACGATTTTAAAATAGTTAAAAAAATTAAAGATAGTTTTCTCTTATAAGAATTAGTCTTTCTTTTATTAAAAAAATTCTTATCTAAATATGTTTTCACACAGTAAATACTAATTTTTTAATAAAAAAACGTTCTCACTTTAAAAAATAAAAACAAAATATTTATAAAAATTTTAAAAACTGTTTAATTATTTTTGTACATTTTCCCCTGTTTTTATTTATGAAAAATAGTTTTGAAAGTTATTTTTTAAAAAATAAAAAGCAGTTAAAACTAGGCATGGTTTTTTTCAAAAACAATAAATAGTTAAAATAACATAAAATTTTGATTTTTAGAAAAATGTTTAAAATTTATTTTTAAATAGCGTACAGTTTAATAACGTACATAGTTTTATATAAAAATAGCTAATTATATTAAAAAATAGTTTTTTATATTGTAAAAAGTGTTTTAAAAAATAAGATTTATTAAAACAATGAAAACAGTTTTGAATGGAGATGCGGTCGGTCACACCATGTGGGCTGACACGTGGCTCATAGGTGCCAAGGGGCATACTCGACCGAGTATCAAGGACGAGCTAATTTAGAATTTAGGAAGATAACCCCATGTCATTAATTGTAACACAACTCTACCACCCACGGATAAGTTCGAAATCGAGAGACCTAGATTTGTAGAAAATTTGTATATAAGAGAAACCTCACTCTATTTTGGGCTATTGATTTATATCTTGCTATTAATAAGCAGCCCTAGCATTTAATCGTCCTTTGTTCTTCCTATTAATAAACAATCTGCCAAACCACATATATAATGTCACTTGTTTTATTGCATTCATGTTCTAGGGGATAGTATTGCATTTATTGTGGGTTTGATATCCCCTACAATTTGGCATCGTTTATAAAAAGTTTTGAATTTTCACCCCTATGAAATGTTGGCCCTACAACAATATGAGTGCTAACTACTCTCATTGTCTGGAAGTTGCATTCAGTCCGTGGTACAAATTGTAAGGATGGAGAAAACTCCTATGAGGTCCCCTTCGCCTCCCAGGTGATCGAGGTCAAGGGGGAGTTCGCCCAGAAGATCTGGTCCTAGTCACTGAAGTCATACTCCCTCAGCTGAATGACCTGCGGGGAAAAGAACATTATAGTTGGTCACTATTTATGAATAAACTTGGATCATTATAATGAAGAAATTCCAAACCATGGCATATCAATCACCCAATGGCTTGCAATTATGCTAGTCACAATCATGCACTAGTTCAGTCAGCGAGTTTGCACACGACAATAGATCGGCCCGCCCTAAAATGTCATCGAGGGAAGTTAAAATCCAAATTTGGCACGAACTTCAAAAGATCTTGCTAGGAGAGGGTTGGGCCATGACTTAACCTCACCATTTACTGTGGAGATAGAAACCTCAGAGCCACTAAATAAGTTTTTTGTCCCAAATCTCACTACATATGGTGGAAAGGCGAATTTTGCTCATTATATCAGGTACTACTAGCAGACGATGTCTCTACGGAGTCACCATGGCGCCCTTATGTTTTGAGTTCTACCCTCAACTGCAGGAGAGATCGATTTTAAGTGGTTTGACAAAGTGTCCCCCTAAATCTATTTTCTCATTTAGAGAGCCAGTCGAACAATTTACAGCTCGCTTCATCACTAGCATCAAGGTAGTCATGGAGGTTGATTCATCGATTTCTCTCAAAAGGAAGAAAGGAGACTCCTTCAAGTAGTGTTGACAACGCTATTAGGAGATGTTCAATAAGATCGATAATTTCAACGAGCAGCTAGCCATTTCATACTTCAAGTTTGGGCTCTTCATATATGATGATCTTTACCAGATCTTAACTAATAAGCCTATATCAACTATCGATGACCTCATGGAACATAATGAGAAATACTCTAGGGTAGAAGATGAGCCCCTCGCTATAGAAATCCCATCCAACCAGGGTCTTAAGAAGTCGAAGAAGAATGATATGAAGAAACTCCCCAAGAAAGGGAATTAGCAACCTTCGACAAAAAAGGGGAAAAATGACCCCTCTAAGGGATGTTCCAAGATGTAAACCAATGAGACAGGTTTCCATGTGTTGGAAACCTTCTTCTAGGGGTGCATCTACATGTTGATTCCATAAATCTAGTACAAACCGTACTTCAAGTGACTTACCAAGATGGTTAGTGATTGGAAAGACATGGACGCCAATTTCGGGTTTACTTATCACAAGTATTATGAGTATTTAAAAAGTTCAAATATCATCTCAAACATCTTGTTCAGGATGGGCACCTTAAGGAGTACATTAACACAACCAAAACTAAGTCCTCAGAAAATATGACCGCAATATATAAGGACAACAATGATCCCCCACCTTTAGGAATGGTCATAGCCATTCACAACTATATACAATTTTCACAATGTATATGAAAGAAACTTAGGGAGTGAAGATTGTAGCCTATTGTTATGAGGCTTTCCAAGGAAAGTTGTCCAAGCCTGTCCTGACCAAAAGGGAGCGCGAAGATGTAGATTTTAATTAAGTAATCATATTTGTGGATGAAGACCTTATCGGCATGAACATGCCTCACAAAGACACACGGGTCCTAAACCTGTGGATAGATAATTTTGACGTAAAAAGGACATTAGTTGATTAAGAAAACTCTTTAAAAATAATGAACCTCAACCTACTATTCAAGATCAGCATCACCATTCAAGATCTATACCCCAAAGTAGTACTATTGATTAGTTTAAATGGAAACCCCATTAGGGAAGATCAAATTGCCTATCAAAGTCAGACCGATCAATCATGAGATAAAGTTACAGGTTATCTAATCAAAATGTCCTTACAATGCCATTTTGGGGAGAGGATGGCTTCACACCACGAGGGTCATCTCTTCATCTCTCCACCAAAAACTCAAGTTTCTCAGCGACTAGGGAGTTGTGAAGATCATAGGGGACCATACAATAGGCCACAGTTGCTTCATCACAACCATCAAGCCAAAGAAGAGTCAAAATGATGATAATATGGAGGATGGACAACCTAAGTAGTAACCAATGGGCATTCGATCGGGGTTTGAGGAAACCACACTGCCCTCTGCCGAGTGAGTAATGGATGAGTTAATCATTATTCCTTTATATATTTATCCTAACTAGACAAGACATTTTTACCAAATCTGAGTTTCTTAAGGATGAATAAAAATAGATCATTCACTTTTTTAGGACTTCATATGTCCTAACGCGCGGAGGATTTTTCTCTACTTCATATATCTTTGGAAGTTCTGTTCCAGCTACAAACTTCTAGTTAGAATATTCAAGGCCTGCAACACTGTCTCTTGCACTAGGGCCCAACCTGTCTATTACCACCTCATAGTCAGGAAGTCCACCAAGAAGGTCATCCATGTCAACCAGACATACAATCATCACTGGAAGCCATGATATTTCTTCATCTCTGGTGCATGGGAGTTTCCATCTAATTCCACCTGCTCTGCCTCAGATCCGAGGGTCTCACAAAAATGGGCAAAAACTTCAATGTTTTCTAAACTTGACACCGACTTGAGCGTAGGTGACCAAGATAAGGTTGAATAAATAGAAGAACAGGGGGACGATGGTGGGCTTGTGAAATTCAAGAAGTTCATGACCCCTGATATCCTAGCCGAGATGGGACTGGGGGTTGAACCGCTCATTGAAATGCGTAAGTTTTTCCTCTACACCGTAGTGTCATCTTTAATTGATCCTTTCTATTGGACTTGCAACTTTTGCTTTTGAACTGCACTGTCATCTTTATTTGTATCATTTTTAATATTAACCTCTTCTAATTTTTTACAGATCGTCCAGATGACACACCAGAAGCTATCTGAAAGATGGTCGCTCCCAAGATCTTTTCTATGTTAAATAGGTTTGGGAAAAAGTCGGATCCTCCGGCCACGACAAAAAAAACTACTATTAGTGGCCCCGACAATGCCGAGGTCTTTAAGAAGAAAAAAGAGGTGGTGTACGATATTACAATCCATCGCCCATAAAAGAAGAACATATAAGACGTCTCGTCTAAGGGGGGATCGGAAAAAGCGATCCCAATATCCTTTGATGCTTCTCTGGAAGTTCATCTTGAACAGTTGAACCTCAGCGACGAGACTTTAATTGAAGACGCCAAGTGATCCAGTGATGCAGTAACTTCGATGATGCCCGAGGTTTATAGGCTCTTCCTTGAAGCGATGGATGCCCCTCATCTCATTTAGTTCAACCTTTATAAAGCCACTCAGGTGATTCTTTCAAACTCTTTGCTACTTTTTGTTGAAGTTTTGTCTCGTACTAACCCATTTCCTTTGCTATTTTTGTAGTCTCTCCTCAACTTTACTCGTCTTGGTGAGTGGGTTTAGAAGAAGGTTCCTGTAATATCCCATATTTTTATGGGTATGGGTATTTAAATTTCATGAGTGGGTGTAATTTAATACTCATAGAAATGATTTGAGAAATTAAGTGAATGGATCAATATTAATTAGCGAGTGACAGATTGATATTTATGTGCACTATATTTACTTACGGTAATAAGTATATCAAGTTGGATTATTTTATATCATGTCACAGTTGGGAAAAATGACAAGAAATAATATTTCATTATGGGATTTAAAATGGTAATTTTTTTGATAAGTGACCCGGATGGAGTTTTCGAGTGCACGGTTGGTCTCGGATGGGCAAAAATAATTAAAATAAAGTACCCAGGTGTTTGGGTTCTAGGGACTTTTTGGACCAGTAGGGACTCGCATTTGTGTATACGAGTCTAATTTGGGTTTAATAAGAGGAGAACCCTTATTCATCTCATTATAATCCAAGAGAAAGAGAGAGGAAAGAAATAAAAGAGAGAAAGAATAAAAAGCAAGAAAAGAGAGAAGAAGAGGAGAACTCCGACCAATCTCCGACGGATCCCGGTATGAGGTCGTCAGATTTATCCTACGAGCAAGTGTTTAACTTTATTTAATTATTTATATGTGTTCATAATTCGTATTATGATTGGTGAAGAAAATATGAATTTTGGGTTGGGGATTATTGCATAAAATGGGATTTTCAAAAATGATTTCATATAAATTGATATGATAATAGCTCCATATGAAATTTGAGCTTGAATCTATGTTAATGGTGTAAATTTGAGGTGAGTGACACGACTAAAAATGTGTCTAAAATGCGTGCTTATATAGTCTCAAGTGAAAGCCTATCACGTAAGTAATAAACTCTGTAAGATGGGGTCGATCCTCAAGGAATTAGGACGATTGCTCGTAACGACGAAGGAAAGGAGACTAACCCTAAACAGATTAGAGAAAAAAATGAAAAGGTGATAAATTTTGGAATTAATTTGTACTACCTAAATGTAAACTAAAGTTAAAATTACTAACTAAACTAAGTGCGCAAAATTAAAACTAGTGCAAGTGATTAACTATGAATGATAAAAAGCAGGTTAGGATACAATCCCCGAAATCCTAGTACATTTTTCGGAGAGAAAACTAGCTTTTGAATTAGATAGTTGATTAAACCCAGTATTTATTAATCCCAAGGATTACATATATGAGGGTACTAACCTGCATCATACGTAATCAAGGGCAAGAATAAAGAGGTGCTTCACTAGCCAACACGCACATCGCATCCTTAAACACCCCGATTTCCTAGGGCATATGAGGTTAAAAGATCTACAATGTTTGTATTCACTTCACAACACGATTCATTAAATATTTAATTCAAAACCAAATTTCTATACATGTAAACTACATCTGGTTGGGTTCATGCACCCCAACCCTTAGAAATCTAGCTATACAAGATTAAACTATGTTGGAACACGAAATCTATTTTGCATGAATTCATAATTTCGTAAAAAATGGGACGAAACTGATAAAAATAAATTATAACCTATTTTCTACGAATCATCAAACAAAAATATGAAAGCAATTGAAAGCATTAATAAAATATTATTTGGAATGAAGATACTCTTGGATTAATGCCTAAAACTTGAACAATTGTTGAAGAAAGTAATTCCCTAGGGTTCTTAGCTTCAAAAGCTCTCTAAAACTTAGAAAAATCGCATCCTAATATTCTGGTAATCATTTGGAATAAATAACCTATGGATTTACAAGAATTTGAGCTAAGTAAAACTCTAATTTTGAAAAGAATAAGTCAAACATTTGACAGCCGAACCGATCCGGTCTGGGGTCATCGGTTCGATTTGGTACACTGGACCGATTTGTTTTTGCTTCTCATTGGATCAGTTCGTTCTATGCAGGAATTATTAATATGATGAACCGGTTCATTTTTGATTGACACTAAATCGGTTCGCTCTTTATAGGAACTTTGTCTTCACCGGACCGATTCATTTTTGGTACACATCAGATCGGTTAGATGATAGTTTTCTTCCTGCTCTTCTTGTGATTTTCTCTCAACTTCGAAGCTTCATAACTTTTGCTTAAAGACTTGAATTTAGATGCCGTTCATTCCTACGTGCTTGTGGACTCGAGGTCTTCAACTTTCATTTTGGTTCCTCTTTCGAATTCTAGATGTAAAATTACGCTTTTGCCCTCTGACTTTCTTTCTTGGTTTCTTGGTTTTGAGTTTCCTCTTCTCTTCACATGTATAAAATATCTGCAAAATGCTAGAAGAATACACGAAACTTGATGCACTATATAGGAAATGTCAGTATAAAAGATATGAGATAAATCAATGCATTTTACATTGTATCAGGCGATAAAAGCCTCTAAATTAAGGGGATAAATCGAAAGAATTTATGCCTAATCAAACCCCCCTAACTTAGAACTTTGATCATCTGGAGCAACGTAAAAGAATCAAAACAAGGCTCAACTTTTGAAAAATATTTTATTAGGATTGGATACCTCTTTCGCGGGAAAGCGATTGCATTTAGCGTATGCAACAAGCCGTTAAACCCCTAGGTTATCCTAGTAGGATGATTTGTGTCTCGTGAAGGTTTGCAGTGAATATATTCACAAAATTTGGTTTCGACTCAATAAAAATTGAAAATATCTAAAATTGTACATTTCAAACTTTTCTAAAAATAATCGACATAAATTTATATTCTCAAGTCTCAATTTTTCGTGTGTGTGTGCGAAGCCAAAAATTTTATAGCAAATTTCCACCGTTTTATCATTACGCATACAAATTTGAAAGACGAATTTTTTATGGTGGAAAAATCTCATCATCAGATTATGGTCATTGAAAAACGGGAAAAATCATCTTTTATTCACACTAATTGATCTCTCTTATTATATTTTCATGTTTTAGCTCTCCACGCATTAATTAATTTCAAAATTCGGACTCGGTTAGGACTTTTTTGGGTTTATAAGGTATATTGGGTAACCTTGGGAAAGGTTGGAAAATTCGGAATTGGAAAATGTTCTTAGGCCACCCGTTAGTGCTTTTTCGGGCTTTTGCTCATTTTATTTTTTTTTCTATTTTTTTCACATTTTTTCTTTTCTTTCTATTTTTGTTGAGCATTATTCCATTTTTTCTTGCCCCTGTTTCTTTCACTATTTGGATTCAATTTCTGAATTTTCCTTTTTCACAATTTTGGGCTGTATGAGTTTTTTCGGGTTACAAACGAAATGGAAAATTTTATTAGGCTGAATTTGGGTAGCAAAAGGAAAATTTTCATAAATTTTTATAGCTAATATTTTTGGGTAACAAACGATGGGCTACTTCATTGTCCGAATCACTCATTAATTTACCATATGCGTCTCAAGATTAATTTAGTTTAGAGATATTTTAGCGCGCTTTTCTTGACTACATCTCACACATTTCCCATAACAGCTCAAAATAAAGGTGTTGAGATCTTCAACGACTTGTTAAAATGCCGAAAATAACTTTGAGTTAACCATTAACTCGGATTGATTTTAAAAACTCAGAAAAATCTATAGGCTCGAAATCTCATCGGGTTGGTTAATCTCCACACTTATTCGTAGAGTCGTCAACTTTCCTTCAATTTCCATCTTTGGTCAATTTTGGCTTAGTATTTTTTTTTTCAATTTGAGACTTCAAACAAAATTTCGTGACATTTTTGGAAAATTTAAATTCCAATTTTTATTTATTTCGAAGAAAAATATTTTTGGTTTTTTTTTTCAAATTTTTCAGTTTTTTTTTTGAAATTTGGGCATTTTGAACTTTGTGAAAATTTTGAAGCGCATGCGTACCCCCCCAACTTAGACTTTTGCAAAGTCCCGATTTAAAAGGACTAAAAGTTAAACTAAAGAGATAAGGCGTAGAATATAAACAAAGTAGAAAATGCAGTAATAAAACAAGCAGTTATAAGAAACAAAAATATAGGCATGTCAAATCTTCCATTACATAATCAGATTACAAGAATGTATAAACAACAAAATGGAAGAATTACACAAAACAACCAACTCAAAACATGCTACTGTGGGGGCGGGTGAGATGTGCTGTGAGCATTCGGGTCATATGGGTCGTAAAAATAGCTCGATGGTGGTGCACCCATAGTCATGCGATATAGCTCATCTTGAAGGCGATGCATCATACTAGTATCGCGATGGTAGGCCTGACGATCCTCTTAGAGGTCGACACGGTATTCATTGATGAAACCATCAAAGAGCGCTTCCAGCGTGGTGTCGCGTCGATCAAACTCCGCTCCCGCTGGCTCAAAATCAGAATCAACCTCTTTATCGTACTCTTCCTCCTCACCCTCTCCCATTTCAATATCCGCAGCCACTTCCTCCTCCTCCTCCTCATTATCGTCATCACCCTTGTTCAACTCATCCTCATCATCCTCATTCGACTAATCTTCCTCCCTCTGTGCTTGTATGATTTTCATTTACTTTTCACTTTTAGTACAGGGTCCCTGTCTAATAGGCTCGGGAAGGCGAGGAACGACTGGGGGAGGAGCAATGCTGGCATCTGCTAAGATAGAAGTGATGAGTTGGGTATATGGGAGAGTAATATTACCCTTCTTATCCAGGGACGCATCGATGATGTCAGTGTAGAGAATGCGGGCCAAGTGGATAGGTTTATTTGGGTCGAAGAGGTGGTAAACCAGGGTAGCTTGGCGGGGGCGTATCGCCGAGTCATTGGAGGTTTGGAGGATGTTGGTGCATACAATTTGGAAGGTGATGTGGGCCTTTTCATTCAGCTTGACCACTAAAAATCTCTTGGTACCCCAATGTTCTTCGGGCTCAAGGCGAGCCATGCATGTAGGTTTCATAAGTGGGGCGATATTATTGGGGTACGTATATTGATCCGGGTTCGGGACTCCTTTGTCCGCTAACTTTTGGGTCAGAATATCTAAAGTGAAGGGGACGGGAGTCATGTCAACATAGGCTTCGGATGTATACTCAGCTGTGCGGATGAGAGAGCTATAAAAAGCACGCACCTCGGCCTCCCACACCGCACCATGGGGCTCATTGAAAAAATGACACCACCCCCCGAAAGGAAAAATGTTAGTGACAGAGGGGGGAGTTCATTCCATCTCACTTGGCGCTCAATGTGGAGTTTACCGAGGGACTAAAAAAGCGCTCGTGCGATATTGCTCTTGGTGCGAACAGAGCGCCCTGTTGCCATCGGGGAGAGGCGTATTTTTTGGGGAGGGCCCGGTTGGCCATATGGAAATGAATTGGGGCTTATAGGAGAGTATGATGGATAGAGTAAGAGAGGGGAGTTGATTTGGGTGATGGTGAAATGGAGGGAAAGAGGTGTATTTTTAAGTGGTGTGTGGAGGTGGGGGGTTAATTTTGGAGGGAAATTATTAGGGAGGGAAAAGGGAGTGTATTTGGGAGGGAAATGGGGAAACAGGTAAATGGGGGAAGTCGGATTGGGAGGGAAATGAAGGGATTGCGTGATGGGTGATGAACCTTGGGAAGGAACTAATTTTTGTAGACATCGAACCGATCCGGTTCCCAGGGCTGGACCGGTTGGTGTCCTTATTTTTAATTTTTTTTTCATAACCGAATCGATCCGGGTCCCTAGGGGTGGACCGGTCCGGTATGCTTTAAGTTTCTGCTCCCCTTTTCTATGGGTGGACTCTTCTCTCTCAAATTTTTGGATATTCCCACAATTATTCCTACACAAGATTAACCTAGGACCTCCCAACACTTATTTCGGAACCTTATACGCTCTGTCAAAATGTGTGCTTCCGCTTCTATCCTATCGTGACTTATACCTACAGACTCCTAACTACCCAAACGTACTCGCAACTACTATACACAAGAATCACCCTATACGCGTCGGGGGTGCGACGACCTTGCCGTTACATCTCATCCAACCCCATAAATGAGGTCTGACAACCAGATCGTGTTGGATTCTTCCACATACGCCTCTAGATATGTCTTTAGGCGCTATCCGTTAACTTTGAATCTATCTCCCCCTTTGGATCTTCCAATTCAACCGCTCCGTGGGGGAATACATTTCTCACAATGAATGGGCCAGTCCATCTTGACCGCAATTTTCCCCAAAAAAATGTATCCGAGAGTTATAGAGAAGCACCTTTTCTACCGAATGAAGCTCTTAGCATCAGATCATATTATCATGTGCAAGTTTCATCCGTTATGTGGAAATCTTGGCATTCTCGTATGCATCATTACGCATCTCTTCCAACTCATTTAATTGAAGCTTGGGAGCTTCTTCGGATTTATCCAAATTTTAGTTCAACTTCTTGATTTCCCAATACGCCTTGTGCTCTAGCTCCACAGGGAGATGGCATGGCTTGCCATAAACAAAGTGAAATGGGGACATCCCGAGGGGGTTCTTGTATGTAGTCTTATAAGCCCATAGCACATCATTCAATCTAAGGGAACAATATTTCCTACGAAGTTCGAAGGTCTTTTCAAGGATGTTTTTAATTTCATGATTCGCTAGCTCGACTGGCCCTCTTGTTTGAGGGTGATAAGTTGTTCCAACCTTGTGAACAACTCTATACTTTCTCATAAGATTCTCAAACGGCCTGTTGCAAAAATGCTTGTCGTTATCACTAATTATCGCTTTTGGAGCACTGCAGTGAGAGAGTATGTGTTCTTAAAAGAACCTAATCACCACTTTGTTGTCATTTGTTTTAGTAGCTATAACCTCCACCCATTTAGACACGTAATCTATAGCAACGAGGATGCATAGGAAGGCATAGGATGGGGGGAAACGACCCATGAAGTAAATACCCCAACAGTCAAAGATCTTGATGATCCGTATAGGGTTTAATGGCATCATGTCTCATCGGGTGATAGCCCCCATCCGTTGATACCTATCGCAATATTTACAATACATGTTTACATCCCGAAAGATTATGGGTCAATAGAGGCCGCTGTGAAGGATCTTAGCGACTGTCTTGTTCGAGGGAAAATGGCCTCCACATGCTTCCTTATGACAGAAACGGATGACGCTATGAGTCTCGTTATCCGTTACACAACGTCAGATGATTTCGTCCGCACAATATTTAAATAGGAATAGATCATCGTAGAAAAACATTCACGACCAAGTAATGAACCTCTTCTTTTATTGCGGTGTCCGGTCGGGGGGGGGGGGGGGGATGGCTACCTTGACATGGTAGTTAACTATGTTAGCAAACTAGGGAAGAGAAGAGCTGGCAAATAGCTGCTCATCTGAAAAGTACTCGTCTATGGGTATCAAATCACTAGGCACGTCAGACGAGAGCCGTGATAAATGATCGGCAATGACGTTTTCTATCGCTTTTTTGTCTTTAATGGAGAGATTAAACTCTTGTAGGAGTAGGATCCACCTTATATGGCACGACTTAGAATATTTCTTATCAAGGAGGTATTTTAGTGCCACTTGGTCGGTAAAGCATATGATGGGTGAACCAATGAGGTATGAGCGAAAATTGTAAAGGGAAAACACTACTACTAGCAATTGTTTCTCCGTGGTGGAGTGATTGAGTTATGGTCCGGTTCGAGTTTGTCTAGTATAGTAGATGACATGAGATTTCTTATATTTTCTTTGGCCTAAAACAACCCCTATAGCATAGTCACTCACATCACACATAAGCTCGAATGGAAGGGACCAATCCAGAGCTTGCATGATGGGAGCGGAAATAAGCATGCTTTTCAATTAATCAAAAGCACACTAGCATGCTTCATTCCACTCAAAGGGAGAATCCTTCATAAGGAGGTTACTCAAGGGTCTAGATATGGCACTAAAATCCTTGATAAACCTTATATAAAATCCTGCATGGACTAAGAAGGAGCGCACATCCTTTAGTGATTTAGGTGGGGGAGGCTCAGCTATGACATCTGTTTTGGCCCTATCTACTTAGATTCTTTTAGACGAAACTATATGGCCAAGAACTATTCCTTCGGTAACCATGAAGTGGAATTTTTACCAATTGAGTACCAAGTTCTTTTCCACACACCAGGCAAGTACTTTCTCAAGATTTGCGAGACAAAGATCAAAAGAGGGGCCAAAAATGATAAAGTCATCCATGAAAACTTCTAGGTCTCTTTTGACCATGCCTCTAAAGAGACTAAGCATGCACCGTTGGAAGGTCTCGGGTGCATTACACAATCCAAATGGCATCCGTTTGTAGGAAAACATGCCAAAGGGCCATGTGAAAGTCGTCTTTTCTTGGCCTAAAACATCTATCACTATTTGGTTATATTCGGAATAACCATTTAGGAAGCAATAGTATGGATGTCCTGCTACTCTATATATCATTTGGCTGATAAATGACTAGGGAAAATGATCTTTCCTAGTGCCCGCATTGAGTTTTCGATAATCAATGCAAACGCGCCACCCGGTGGTGGTACATTAAGGAGTTAACTCACCCTTGGCATTCTCGACCACAATCATTCCCGACTTCTTCGGGATGAATTGGATAGGACTAACCCATTTGCTATTCGAGATTGGGTAGATGATCCTGGCGTCCAAGAATTTAATAATTTCGGCTCGCACTACCTCTTTTATTGTGGGGTTCAATCTTCTTTGCATTTCCCTCGAGGGATTCACGTCCTCCTCGAGGTGGATTTTATGGGTACAAATCAAGGGACTTATACCTTTCAAATCACTATGCTCCAACCAAAAGCACCTCTGTGCTTCCTCTAAATGTCTAACAACTTACCCTCTTGATCTTTATCTAGGCTAGAGGAGACAAGAACAGGAAATGTCTCACCCTTTCCTAAATAAGCATATTTTACATTATAGGGTAGTTTCTTCAACTCGATGGTGGGGAATTTCTCTTCGGAGCATATCAATCATTAATCCCTCGGGGGTATATCCTCGAATCTAAAAACCCAGTGAATATCTATCAAGTCCTCAATTTGTGCTCCCTCGTCTAATATCGCTTTCAAGCCCCGACCTCTCGCTCAAACTCAGTATAAGGAATGTCACTCCCAACACCTCTCACTAGACATGCTTCTAAAGCGTCCCCACCCATGGTTCTCTCAATGTTCTCCTTTACTACCTCTTTTATGAGATCGATTGTGTCAATTTCATCTTCTTCCCCCACTTTGTTAGCAACATTGAAGATGTTCGTCTGGAGGGTCATGTTCCCGAAAGTGAGCTGCATTTTCCCATTACGTGTATTGATTAAAGCGTTAGCCGTGGCTAATAACGGGAGGCCTAGAATAATGGTAACATGATTTCTAGAATGGATGGAGGGTTCCATGTCCCAAATGACAAAATCTACCAAAAATTAGAATGTGTCCACTTGGACTATCACGTCCTTGATAGTCCCTCAAGGTATCTTCACTGTGCGATCTGCTAGTTGGAGAGTGATTCGTGTGGGCTTAAGGTCACCCAAATCAAGCTGCCTATAAATGAAGTATGGAAGGATATTAACACTCGCGCCTAAATCCAGCAAGGATTTCTCAATTCGATGCTCTCCAATAACACATGAAATCATGGATGCCCTCGGATCTGTAAACTTAGGTGGGAGGTCGTTAAGGATAACGGAGCTCACATTCTATGCTAGGAAGATATTCTTCTTAACCTTTATCCCTCTTTTTATAGTCAAAATATCTTTATTGACTTTGGCATAGGTGGGAATTTGCTGGATGGCATCAAGAAATGACAAATTTAGTTGTACTTTCTTAAGAACATCTATCACTTCCGAATGGGAGGATCCCTTTTGGGGTGGGACCAACCGTTGAGGGAATGGGGCAGCGGTGGGCAGTTTCACTATAACTTTGGGCTCACTAGCTCCGTCTTTATCACTCTCATTCAAGGGGGCATCTTTGGTCTCTTTCGTACTGGGAGAAACCTCCTTGTCTTTTGGCTCCTCAGGTGAGGGAGGTGATAAATCAACGACTCACCCAATACGTAGAGTGGTGATGGCTTGTCATTTCTCTTGATGATCGAAAGATGTAGATCTAACATTGTCTTGACCTTTAGGAGGTCTTTGTCCTTGAGATAAAAACTTGCCCTTATCTTAGAGACTTAACGAATATTGCAACCTAGATATGCTCGTATTCATCTTAATGAACATGCGATCAAACATGGCGTTGGTTGCGTTTTGAGCTTGGATGAATTAGTTTAAATTTTCCTCTAGAGTCCTCTGTAGTAGGGTGATGTATGGTCCTAGAGGTGGAGCTTACATGGGTCGATGCATAGGTGGAGCTTGTTGAAATTGAGGAGGGGTCAGACGTAGGGCAACATGTGAATTTGGATTCAACGCAGCTTGTTGTTACCCGTAGCTAAAATCGGGATGGATCCTCCATGAAGGGTTGTAAGCATTCCTATAAGGGGCATTAAAATTACCCTTAAATCCCCCAATTGTTTTCTAGTGAAGGATGTGAGTGGCCCGATATGTGTGTTTTAGACAAAACCAATTTTTCTTTGAAAAATTATCCAACTTTTAATTATGCCCCAAACCAAGTTGTGAAAACCCAATTCTTACTTTAAACCAGTTTTTTCTTGATTAATCCTAAACATTCATCTAGTGATTAAAGCAAGTAAAGTAAAGTAAAGAATAATCACAACGCCGGATGTACGAGGAAAAAACCCAAAATGAGAAAATAACCTCGGACGACCCAAGCCAGACAATCACTATGAATATGGTTTTACAAAGACAGATTAGCCTTACACTAAGACTCGATCCCCACATGTCTTGATGCTCCTTCTGATCTTCAACCGTTCTTCAATAGTGACCATGAAGAAATTTCGTCTTCCATAATACCTGTCCACAACACACGCGTCCACGTATGTCTCGGTGTCCACCGAATGGCTTTGATTCGTCTACGATGTCGAATAAGAAGTCCTTCTCTTTTCTTCATCGCAAAACCCTTTGATGTTCAATGTGTAGAACAAATAACTTTGGTGCAACAAGATCACGTAAAAATATAATAATGATAACTCGAATCTTTGCAAACTCTAAGGATGTGTTTAAGACTTTTAAACCTTAGAAAATGTGTGCAAACAATGTTCTGGTTCGTAAACTGTTTTCCAGAAAGCACACTTTACAAAATTATGAGGAGAACACTATTTAAATAGAATTTAAATGCCAACTTGAAAAACCTGTCGTTCGAACGACTTGAGGAACTCGTTCGAGCGACATCGCATCTCGTTCGAGCGAGATTGGATGTCGTTTGAACGACAATGCGAAAGTTTGATTTTTTTGATAAAAACGTCTCTTCCAATGAGAGATCCAAAAATGTCAAACTCTTTTACGAGCTTATCATCATAAAACGTAGTTTAAACCTTTAAAACACTTTTAAAACATTTAAAACATTTTTCTTTATAAAAAATACATCCTTATCTTTTATAAAAATAATTCTGAGCACCATAAATAATACGCATTCATACCTGAGTGATTCTCTAAATGAAATTAACTTTGAAGACGATTAAACTTGCACTAATTAAACTTCAGCATGATTAATTCTTTGAAGCTTTGTCGCAACGCCTTCAATTTCTTCAATACGTCATAGACCAAGTGGGATCGTGACAAAACAAAATTCTCCCTATGACATTTTACAAACACAGTTTTGTTCACGGAATTAAGTCAAAACAATACATGAACTCAATTGGAAATTTTTGTCCTTACAAATCTCCCCCTTTGACTATTCCGGGACAAAGCTAAACCAGTGAAATGCCTAATCGGGCCGTCAAGCCGTATGACGCCTAAATCCCATCCCATAAACCCAAAATAAAAAATTATAGGACACGGACTAGAATATGTGGCACCGACAAGCATGAACTGTCTGAATGTGATGTAGACTTGAAAGCTCGAATCGCTGAAGCATACCTACACACATGAAACAAACAAACAGATACCCAGTGAAGTATGGAGGAAAAAATGATACCAATTTGTATTTCTAATAAGAACAAATCATTTGAAACATGTGAACAATTATTTGATACCAATTTGAAACAAATATAATCAAACAAAATGTAAATTCAGATATCAATAGTAGCGCTCAACAAATCTCCCCCTACATCACATACATCTCTCCCCCTTTTTGTCTTGAATAGACAATCCGGTGAAAAGACAGACCCATATGAAATATCTAGCATGAGAATATGAAACCAATTTGAATCAAGTTGATACCAATTTGAGAATTGAAAACCGCTAGATAATCATGAAACAACCAGCTAAATATGATCAAGCAATGATAAATCAGTAGCTAGTAAACCAAGGAAGCACACAAAGAATATCACAAATTAATTAGGTGTGATAAATGAACTCATATGCAAAATATCAATATGGAACATAAAAGAACCTACATATAAACTAAACAGTCCAGAAATGTTTCCCGCAGTACGAAAAATATATCAAATTAAACCAGTGGACTGCAAACCAATCAGAAGCCATTTTTTCAGCCTGTCGTTCGAATGAGCCAAGGACTTCGATCAAACGAGATGAGGAAGTCGCTCGAACGAAGTACATATGTCGTTCGCATGAGATGAGTTGTCGTTTGAACTACTTCGCGTGACCTGCCAAAATTTCCCACTTTCTCAAAAATATTATAAAGTATTGCCCAGTGAAAAAATTTTCACAAAAATATTCCAGGAAGGGCCTGACAGATGAAAATCAGTGCTAAAACAGTAGGCTTTTCGCACCAAACGTAAAAAATCATCAAAACTAAAAATGCGAGTTACATGCAAACATAGTACTGATGTGCTCAAACATGGACATGGAAAGAATGGGAGTGAATCTAAAACAAATGAGTCACAATTCCAACACATCAAAATGATCTAGTAGCTCTAATTGATAGAGATAAATCATCAAACTTTATAATATACATATGACAATTAAAGTGTGGGTTAGTGAACTAAACATACTACATGCACACAAATCCATAATTTTGACGATTCTACAAACAATAGCGTCAAATTGCAATGTTTCAACATTAGGATTAGTTGTGCAAACCCGTTTAAATTTTCTCCAACCAAACTCCCTCATATATATATATATATATATATATACGTTTTCAAGTTCTTTTGAGGTTTCTAGCATTCTCAAATTAGAGAAAATCTTATTGGCCCTTTTCTTATCATATTGCATTTTCTTTTGGGCTCTTTTAAACGGTGGCTTTCACGACAAGTTAATTTTGAACTCTCGCAGCCCTTTCTCGTGAATCACTCATCATTTTTACCAATTTTAAATCCTCACGGTAAATGGTTATTACATGCACACTTATCCTTAAGTCTACTTACGCATAGATGACAAGATTGAGATAAGAAAGCCTCACCAAATTTAAATATGCAAGAGAATTCAAACATCCATATACACTCATGCATGTGTGCAATGTTGGCATATATACAAAGTCGAATCAAAATGCATATCAACTTCGAAACAACCCCATATAAACAATAGTTAAGATCATTCTAAGCATCGATAATAATGACCAAATGTCCTAGCCACATGGATAATGAAACGATGGGGGGGGGGGGGGGGGGGGGTCCAAGCACACCATTATGCCACATCAAACATGTAAACTCAAAAACAAAAACCAAAAATCTTTTTGGCTTTTCAAACATATTTGACTCAAAGAAAAGCAAAATCTTTTTGAATTTTCAAAAGTTTTCTCAAAAAAAAAAATCTTTTTATATTTTTCAAATAAGACTCAAACAAGTGAAAAATAAAATACAAAGAGATAAACATGTCATAATACTAACAATGAATATATCATGATGCAAGGGCTAGCGTATGACAAAAACATGCAAGCTACTAACCATTATAAATAGCAAGAGATGAATCATGTGCATGCATGTGAGAATCAACCAACGAGGCATTTAGCATCTCCAAAATGGATTTCCTAACCAAAACAGGTGTATACCTAACAAAATGGGTTTTGGGAACCAATGGGACACTACGTTTAATCTTCCTAGGGTCTTTTCTAAGATCAAAACAAAAACTCCTAAGGTGACCTTTCCTACCACAATGCGAAAATATGAAAACACGACGAGGAACGGGACCTTTAGGTTGACCTTTTCTAATACCCTCGGATTTAGTTGACGCTCTCAAATAAACTATGGTTTTGGCCTTCACATTCGAACCACTAGAATAAGATAAGACGCTACCATCACTACTTGAGTCATTTAAATTATATTTAACTTCAAAACTTTTGACTCAAGCAAACGATTAGACTCCTCAAAAATTCGAGACTCTTTCTTTAAATTTTCAATTAACCCTAGAAGGTTATCTCGCTCCCCCTCAATGTAAGCAAACTTATCCCTAAGAGCCTTTTCCCGTACCATAAAATCATTAATCGAAATATTTTCCTCAACGGCACAAACACTAGAATTTCTCAAATCCTCTAACTCTTTTTCTAAAATGAGGACTCTATCATCACTCTCCTTTTTGCCCAATTTTAATATATTAAAATCTTTAAACAAGGAACTAAAGTGCTCACGATAAATATATCTTTGAATTTGAAAGCTTTGCAAATATTCAATCTTATTTTTAAAACTGGAATTTTCTTTTTCCAAAACTTCAATACGTTTTGCGAACTTTAAATTCAAACGATGTAAATCGTCAAAGCTTAGAGAATCCATCGAGAGAAAACAAACACAGGAGAGGTAAACAAACACACGGGATCACAAAACAAATAAATAATGTTTTCTAGCTCTGATACCAATTTGTGAACGTGAGTAGAAAAATTGTATCAGAAAGTAAGTCCTCGAAAAATTAGGATCACGAGATAAATTAGCGTAACCCGCTCTGATACCAATTGGTGAAGGATGTGAGTGGCCCGATATGTGTGTTTTAAACAAAACTAATTTTTCTCTGAAAAATTTTCCAACTTTTAATTATGCCCCAAACCAAGTTGTGAAAATCCAACTCTTACTTTAAACCAGTTTTTTCTTGATTAATCCTAAACATGCATCTAGTGATTAAAGCAAAGAAAGTAAAGTAAAGAATACTCACAACGCCGAATGTACGAGGAAAAAACCCAAAACGGGAAAACAACCTCGGACGGACCAAGCCAGATAGTCACTATGAATATGGTTTTACAAAGATAGATTAGACTTACACTAAGACTCGATCCCCACGGGTCTTGACGCTCCTTCTGATCTTCAACCATTCTTCAATAGTGCCCACGCAGAAATTTCCTCTTCCACGATACTTGTCCACAACACACGCATCCACATATGTCTCGATGTCCACCAAATGGTTTTGATTCGTCTACGATGTCGAACAAGAAGTCCTTCTCTTTTATTCACTGCAAAACCCTTTGATGCAAAAAGATCACGTAAACATATAAGAATGATAACTCGGATCTTTGCAAACTCGAAGGATGTGTTTAAGACTTTTAAACCTTAGAAAACATGTGCAAACAATGTTCTGGTTCGCAAACTGTTTTCCCGATAGCACACTTTACGAAATTATGAGGAGAACACTGTTTAAATAGTATTTAAATGCCTCCTCGAAAAACATGTCATTCGAACGACTTAAGGAACTCGTTCGAGCGACATCCCATCTCGTTCGAGCGAGATTGGATGTCGTTTGAACGACAACGCGAAAGTTTGACTTTTTGATAAAAACGTCTCTCCAATGAGAGATTCAAAAATGTCAAACTCTTTTACGAGCTTATCATCATAAAACGTAGTATAAACCTTTAAAACATTTTTCTTTATAAAAAATACATCCTTATCTTTTATAAAAATAATTCCGAGCACCATAAATTGTATGCATTCATACCTGAGTGATTCTCGGAATGAAATTAACTTTGAAGATGATCAAACTTGCACCAATTAAACTTCGGCATGATTAATTCTTTGAAGCTTTGCCGCAACGCCTTCAATTTCTTCAATACATCATAGACCAAGTGGGATCGTGACAAAATAAAATTCTCCCTATGACATATTACAAACACAGTTTTGTTCACGAAATTAAGTCAAAACAATACATGGACTCAATTGGAAATTTATGTCCTTACATTTCCACTTTCTCGTTAAGCATGACTTTGTCGACGGGTATCTTTGGACATTACTTTGTTGAATGGCCTACCACACAAATGGAACAGACCTTCTCTTTCACTGCTCGAGTGGATCCGATAGTTTCTCTTAGTCATACCTCGAGTATGTCTCTCATATTTTTCTCAAATTGATCAAGTCGATGGTCTAACAAGGTATCTTTGTCCAATTGGTACAGACCAAACACAGAAGGAGTGGTGGACACTTGTCAAGGAAAGTTTTAGGCATTGGGATCGGATGTGCCCCATTCTTGAGTAGTCTCAACAATATACTTAAGATGAGCCTCAGCATCTCTCGCATTTAATTCAACCTAACCTAAAAATCTTCCTAATTCCTCAGCAATGGTACCAAAAACTTGACGCGACTGAAAATGTGCCTAAAGTGCATGCTTATATTGGCTCAAGTGCAAGCCTGTCACATAAGTAATAAACCCGGTAATACAAGGTCGATCCTCAGGGAATTAGGAAGATTGCTCGTAATGACAAAGGAAAGGAGACTAACCCTAAACCAATTTGAGAAAAAATGAAAAGGTGATAAATTTTGGAATTGAATTCTACTAGCTAAATGCAAAGTAAAGTTAAAATTACTAACTAAACTAAGTGCGCAAAATAAAAACTACTACAGGTGATTAACTATGAATGATAAAAAGCACATTAGGATACAATCCCTTAAACCCTAGTACATTTACTGAATAGAAAACTAGCTTTTGAATTAGATAGTTGATTAAACCCAGTCTTTAATAATCCCAAGCATTACATATATGCGGTTACATGCCCACATCATATGTAATCAAGGGAAAGAATAAAGAGGTGCTACACTAGCCAACACACACATCACATCCTTAAATACCCCGCTTACATAGGGAAAATGAGGTTAAAAGATCTACAATGTTTGTATTCACTACACAACACAATTCATTCAATATTTAATTCAGAACAAAATTTTTATACATGTAAACTACATCGGGTTGGGTTCATGCACCCCAACCCTTATAAATCTAGCTAGACATGATTAAACTATGCTTGACCACATAATCTATTTTGTATGAATTCATAATTTCGTAAAAAATGGGACAAAACCTGTAAAAATGAATTGTAACCTATTTTCTACGAATCATCAAACAAAAATATGAAAGCAATTGAAAGCATTAAGAAAATATTACATGGAATTAATAAACTCTTGAATTAATGCCTAAAACTTGAACAATTGTTGAATAAAGTAATTCCCTAGGGCTCTTAGCTTCAAAAGCTCCCTAAAACTTACAAAAACAACACTCCTAATAGTCTGGTAATCAGTTGGAATAAATATTTTATGGATTTATTAGAGTTTGAGCTAAGTACAACTCTAATTTTGAAAAGAATACAGTCGAACCGATCCGGTCTGGGGTCATCGATTCATTTTGGTACACTAGATAGATTTGTTTTTGCTTCTCATCAGATCGGTCCGTTCTATACAGGAATTCTTAAGATGCCGGACCAGTTCATTTTTGGTTGACACTGGATCGGTCCACTCTTTAAAGGAACTTTGTCTTCACCGAATCGATTCGGTTTTGGTACACATCGTATCGGTTCGATGATAGTTTTCTTCCTGCTCTTCTTGTGATTTTCTCTCAAATTCAAAGCTTCATAACTTTTGATCTGGGACTCGGATTTAGATTTCGTTTATTCTTACATTCTTGTAGACTCGATGTCTTCAACTTTTATTTTGGTTCCTCATCCGAATTCCAGATGTAAAATTACTCTTTTTCCCTCTGACGTTCTTTATTTTCTTTCTTTCTTGGTTTCTTGGTTTTGAGTTTCATCTTCTCTTCACTTGTATAAAATACATGAAAAATGCAAGAAGAATACACGAAACTCGATGCACTATATAGAAAATGTCAGTAGCAAAGATATGAGATAAATCTACGGATTTTACATTGTATCAGGTGATAAAAGCCTATAAATTAAGGGGATAAATCGGAAGAATTTATGCCTAATTAGTGAGAAATTTGGAGGAATGAGAAATAGTGAGTTTAATTAAGTTAGAGTTTAATTCTTAATTAATTTGATGAATCCCATAAAGAAATTGTTGTGTTGGGTATATGAGTAGATGTTTATATTGACTATGGGTGATGTTAGAATTCATAAAAATTGGGTTGGGTGAATGTTGGATTGAGAATGGGTGTTGAAGAAGAAAATGAGCTCGAAAAAAGTATCCAAAATGAACTATTTTGAATCGATTATCTAGGGGAAAATCGATTCGATTGAGGTGAATTGATTCGGTCTAAGGCGAATCGATTCATCCCTGTAAGATTCAAAAAATTTTCTTGGTTTTGAGGATTTAAGGAAAATGGTGTTGTGGAGATAAATATTAGGGGATCCTAAAAAAGAGTGTTAGGGATTCTAAATGATTACATGAGTAATATATGACCCTGGGTTAGTGGGAATAAAATTATGGGTATGAATTTTAGGAGTGTTTGGAACGATCGACACTCGGGAAATTATTTCAGCGGGTTTATATATATATATATATATATATATATATATATATATATATATATATATATATATATATATATATATATATATTATGCGTGTAGAATATATATGCCAATTATATATGAGTGAATATAAATGTGTGAGTAGGATGGAATTAGAATACTAGCTAGACGTGATAAGCTAATATTCGGAAGAAATTAATGTAATAATTGTATTATAAATGAGTGAATACTTATGGGATTAAAATAAGTATGTGTATACTTATGAATTTATACGAATTGGTATATTCGGAATTTACAGGCTAGCATAATGGGATATAGGAATGATAGACGGATCTGATATATATATATGATATGATTATAAATATATATGTGTGAGAATAGTATATTTGTGTAAAACATACCCCTTTAGTTCTATCATGGGAAGTTGCGCGATGTGGGTGAATCCCCTGGCTTGATGAGTAGGGAGAGTATAGTCCCTAGGTCATAACATCTATTATGTTATTATGTTATTTTATCATGGGTGAGACGTCTTGGGTATGATTCGTTCTCACTTTCAGCTAATGAACTATGACTGCTTCTCATACGTTGTGATTTGGATTTTACCAAGGCGGTGTGAGATTCCGACCGTTGGTACCCCAGATGTTATGTGAGGAATCCTTGGAAGATGACAGCATTGTAAAGACTACATCCATTGAGTTATAGCTCAGAGGGATTGTTATTATACTTATATAGTGCGTGATATATAAGTATGGATATAATTGATGTGTATAGTATATTGCGAGTGTGAATAAAGAATAAAGTGAGAAGTAAATTGTTACATCCAGGAGAATAAAATTCGGAATAAAATGTGATATACATGTATAAAGATGAGAATATTATATACGAGACTTATAACACTAAAATGTAAATAGTGTATAATAACTAGTGAAAGTTATTCATAATGAACGGATAAATTATAAGTGAGAATTTATAATGCATTAGCTCGTGCAAAAGCTTAGAATGCTATATACGCAGGGCATGAGATAGCGTATGGTTACTTAGAAGTTTTGAGAGATGTTAGTTAGGATGGGTAACGTAACTAGGATGTTTAAAATACATGCGTTGTGTGCACACTGTTAGATGAGAGGTGAGGGGTATCTCATGTGAGTGCGACACCAGTGAGAATATCAAATTTTAAAGGTTAAAGTATTTTAAACACTTGATAAATATTTTCAAAATTCTTTGGGCTCTGACCTTCTTGCAAATATTTAAAAACCCTTTTAGGTGTCCAGACACAGGGACGCCTGGATGATAATTCCTTATAGTCAGACGATGCTGCAGCAGCTGTGGATGCTAGCAGGGATTGTTTAGACGCTTCTAACCTTATGATCTAGATAGGAGGTATTGTGAGTTATATTTGGGCATGTTACCCAACTGTTGTCATTTGTTTTATTTTATTTTCTGCATTTTCGTTTGTGCCTATTCGATATGGTTGTATTAATGTTTTACCGAGAGTTATTGGTTTTTATTTTATTTAATTCTATTAACATTTTGAATTAATCGTGCAGAAGGATTAATTGTGCGTTTAAGTTAAAAGATGGGAAAGTTTAAAATTTGACACCGGGCCTAATAAGTTATTAGTAATTAATTGGTTTTCGACAGTGATGCTAAGAATGAACCATTGTTTTATTTTGATAAAGGATTGATCAACTGTGGTTAAAATAGGTGGGGGGTCGCACTTCCCTTGATCCAAAAGGGCAAGGATGTCAACAAATTTGAGAAACAACTAAGGGCTGAGCTGGCTTACAAGGATGTGGATCATGAAAAGGCCGTGGCCGCAATCCAGTAAAAGCACTCAGATGCTATGAACAAGCTTAAAAAGGATCATGAGGATGCCCTCAAATTCTTGGTTGACAAGAAATATGATGACATTTATGCTTAACTAAAGAAGGCCTTAGAGGAGGTGAAAGAGCAAGCGGTGTCCGAGTTCAAGGCTTCTGACGAGTTTGTGCGGTATGCCTTTTAACACCTCAAAAAGGGAGTAAGGACGGCTTGCCGTTGGGCCATCCTTAAACTTCTTGAGGTTGGGACATTGGCCCCCAAAGACTTTGAGGCCCTTGATCTATCGGATCCTCTAATAGACAATGCTTTGGCCGAGGTAGAATCAGCTATGGTTACCCCTATAGAGATGACTGAGCAGGTCGGGGATGAGACTACTAAGCAGGAAGGGGCAAAAATTACTAAGGGTGCCACCAACGATGATGAAGTTGACACCCAGTCTACTGTGGATAAGGTTGTCTCTACCTAGGATGAGAGTCTTCCAAAGGATATAACCTGATCTTCTTTTCTATTTTAATTACTGGGCGGCCATCTGTGGCCTAACTTCCCCTTCCACTTGTATAAGTTGTTTTTTGAACAATATTTGAACATCTGTACCATCGTCCTTAACTTATGTCTGCATAATTTTTTATAATGTGATGCATGAATTTTTTCTTGAATGGAAATTCTCTTCTTGTTAGCTCTAACGTGTCATCATTTTCTTCTCATTATGCTTTCATATCTACTTTGTAATAATGCACCTGTACGTTTGTTAATGAACTTGTAATGGACTTGTGAAGTCTAGTATCGTCTCAATCGAGAGATATAACCAACAAATGATTTTAATTTAAGGCCACCAAATTAATGATGTTAATATCTAGTCCATTCTCTTCTCAGTCGAGAGAGGTAACCAACATATGTTTTTAATTAGAGACCACCAAATTAATGATGTTAATCTCAAGTCTTATCTCATTTTTTATGGAAGTGTATGGAAGAATTTCGTCTCTTCATACACTCTCGTCTTCACCGAGGGAGAGATAAAATTTAAGGCCACCAAATCAATGGTGTTTGAAACAACTATAACAAAATGACTTTGAATTAGAGACCACAAAATTAGTGGTGTTAATCCCAAGTCTACTCTCGTCTGAGGTGTGAGAGAGAACCAAATTACTTATTTTCAATTAGAGACCACCAAATTAATGATGTTTAATTAAAGACCACCAAACTAATGATGTTAATCCCATGTCCCCTGTTGTCATTTTGGAAGTGTATGTACAAGTTTTCGTCTCTTCATACACTTTTGTCTTTGCCGATGGAGAGATTAAATTTAAGGCCACCAAGTCAATGATGTTTGAAACAACCATTATAAAATGATTTGCAATGATTTTTAATAGAATATTTGTGTTTTTCACCACCTAAGTGGTGTTGTCACACTATCCCCTCTCTCGATGTTATTGAGAGTTCATGGACGAGACGAGTCTCCCATGATTTCTTGTATCATCGGGAGTTAATCTAGACTAATTCACCATATTAATGATGTTATTTATCTTAAAACAAATCTAACCATGCATTGGATAATTGGATAAAATGATACAAGGAAACACTTGTTCTTTATTCATTCATTACTTTGAGATATTACCAATACAAAGAGGATGAGACATAAATTTTATACAAGCCTATTGATAATATTTCTTTAAGTGGTCTTCATTCCATGGATTAGAGAAAGGTTCGCCCTATAAGTTTTCCAATAGATAAGTCCCAGGGACGATCTCTTTAGTGACCTTGTATGGGCCATGCCAATTTGGATGCAATTTTTTTGGATCATGCCAAACCTTCTTTAACACTAAATGTCCCAAATCTATCGGTATTGCTTTAACCCTCATGTTATAGAACTTGGTCGTCCTTTATTAATATGCGGCTTGTCCGACTTCAGTGTCTAATATTCTCTCTTCTATTAAGTCCAAGTCCAACCTTTTTTCTTCATCATTGGTCTTTGAGTTATAGGTATGGACTCTGTGACTGGGAAAGCCGAGTTCAGTTAAGTTAATGGTCTCTGACCCATAGGCCATCATGAAGTGTGTCTTCCCTTTAGGTGTCATTTCTGTCATACTGTAAGACCACATGCTCCATATAACTCATTTGTCCATATACCCATAGCATTTATAACATTTTCTTAATTCCATCCAACATCGTCATATTGGTTACCTCGATTTGGTTGTTGGCTTGGGGTCGGACTGAGTAAAACTACTTGATACCAACCCTTTCGTAGCAGGCCTCGAAGGACGTCTTCTTAAACTATTTTCAATTATCATAAATTAAGGTGTGAGGTAGACCATATCTTTAGATGATGTTCCTTCAAATGAACTTGAATGTCTTTGTCTCAGTTATGGAAACTATGGTCTCATCCTCCACCCACTTTAAAAAGTAGTCGATTGACAGAATCAGATATCTGTAGTTACATAAAGCCTTAGGTAAAGGTCCTACCCGACCAATTCCCCACACTAAAAATGTCCAGGGGCTATGATGGACGATAAAAGGCTGATGGGGGATGTAAACATATCTCTAGCATTTATCACATTTCTTGACGTGGTCGGCCACATTCTTGGCAACGGTCATCCACCAGTATCCTTGAGTCACAATTATTTTCATCAAAGGTTGTCCCTCAATGTGCCCTGAGCATGACCCCTCATTTACATTTCTCAAGACATATTCCACCTCAGTAGAGAGGACACATTGTAGTAAGGGGAGTAAAAATCCCTTTTTGTACAGGACATACCCTATAATGTTGAACTTGGTCGCTTTATATCTCAAATTTTTCCTATCGGCCTTTGCATCCGAGAGCTCCCCGTCTCTGGTGTACTTGATGAGAGGATCCATACATGATGCTTCGAGGTTCTGATTCAGGCAAAATTCAAGCCTACTATCGTATTCATCAGTACTTGGTTTGTACAAATCTCAATCGGGATAGTCCTCTTGAACTCTGTTATGGTAGTAAAGGCTAAGCTTGATAATGCATTGGCTCGACTGTTCTCCAATCTAGGGACTCTGTTCTCCTTCACATCTTTGAAGATGGTCAAGACCTTCTTTACCCTTTCTCAGTACTTGACCATTGTTTCATCTTTGGCTTTATAGATCCCCAAAAATTGGTTCACCACTAGCTGAGAGTCTCTATGTACTATCATATGGTCGATGTTCAATACCTTGGACAAGGACACGCTTGGCAATAAAGCCTCATAATCAGACTCATTATTTGAATCTTTGAAATTGAATCTCAGTCCATATTCAATATCGGCCGCATCTGGAGGCGACAGTATGAGCCCTGCTCCATTGCCTCTTTCACAAGGTTGTTTTCTCAGGTAACACTGCAACTTCATCTTATTTAACATCGACCTTGGCCCAAGTGAACTCAATTACAAATTCAGCTAAAGCCCGCCCTTTGATTGCAGTCCTTGGATGATATACGATGTCAAACTCTCCTAATTTTATTGACTAAGCCATAAGCCTACCTAATTTCTCAAGTTTATGGATGACTTATCTCAAAGGAGTGTTGGTGAGCACCACCATAGTATAAGATTGAAAATAAGACTTCATTTTCCTAGAGGCATGGATCAAAGCATATGAAAAATTCTCCATCCTTGGATATTTAAGCTCGGCCCTTTGTAGAGATTTGCTATTGAAGTACATATTTTTTTGAACCCGTTCACCATCTCTGATAATGGCTGCACTTATGATAGAATCTAATACTGCTAGGTATAGGAACAACTTCTCCCCATAGATGGGCAAAGACAGGAGAATTAGAGAATCCATATAGGCTTTAAGTTCTTGAAAATATTTCTCACACTCTTCATCCCAAATAAATGCCTTTTTTCAAGATTTTGAAGAAAGGTAGACACTTATCCGCGTCCCTAGAGATGAATCTCTTGAGAACATCAACTCTTCCTGTCAATTTCTGCACATCTTTTATAGCCTTCAACATCTTCATTTCTGTTAACCCCTTGATTCTCTCAGGGTTTGCTTTAATCCCTATTTGATTGAGTATGAAGCCAAGGAGCTTTCCTACTTCAACGCCAAACACACACTTAGATGTATTCAACTTCATATTATAAATATCCATCGTGTTAAACATCCTCTCAACATAGGACATATGGTTCTCAGCCTTGAGGCTCTTCGTCAGCATATCATTAACATAAAACTCCATAGTTTTACCGATTTGATCTTCAAATATTTTACTAACTAACCTCTGGTAGGTTGCCCTTACATTCTTAAGGATGAATGGAATGACTTTATAATAGTAGGTTCCTTTATCAGTGATAAATGAAGTCTTCTCTACATCAGCTTCGCCCTTAAAGATCTGGTTGTATCCTTAGTATGTGTCCATAAAAATCATCAGCTCATGCCCAACTGTGGCATCCACCATTTGATCTATACGAGGTAAAGGAAAAATGTCCTTTGGGTAATCTTTGTTCAAATCAGTGAAGTCCACACACATTCTCCACTTTTCGTTGGCTTTTAGTACAATCACAAAATTAGATAGCCAATTCGAGTAATGAACTTAGTGAATAAACTTTGCTAATTAGATCTTTTTGAACTCTTCTTGGATGACTTCGTACCTATCTTTGGATCGGGTCCTTATCCTTTGCTTTACTAGCTTTGCATCCTTATCAATGTTTAGCCAATGGCATATAGCTTCGAGTCAATCCCTGACATATCCCTATGGATCCATGAGAAGATACTTTGCCTCTTCCTTAATATCTATATTAACTTTTCCTTCACCTCCTTTTTCAATGATGAGATGATTTGGATGGCTTTTTTTGGCTCGTCCTCATTGAGGACAATGGATTCTACCCCCTCTGTAGCCTAGCCTTTCTTTAGTTTGTTCTCTTCCCTAGGGCGAGAGCGTTAATATTTTAGGAGGTCATGAGTTTTTTATGAGCCTCTTTCAGTTTGGTCGAGCTAAAGTAACACTCCTTGGCCTTTACCTGCTCACCTTGGACTTCCCCTACTCCATAAGGAGTCATGAATTTAACCATTTGGTGAATGGTGGAGGGAATTATTTGGAAATCTTTTAGTGCTTCTCTAACAAGGATGGTGTTGTAGGCCGAAAACAAATTCTCATCCGTCATAAAAAAATAACTTTCTTTATTGGGCACCTCAGCCAGGTGCCCATGCAAACATTCATCTCGAACACCCCAATTGGGTGCACCTTTTCTCGACTGAACCCTATTAAGGGTTGATGATAAGGAACCAACCTCTTCTTACTAAGATTAAATCCTTTGAATCAGTCCTAGAGCATAACATCGATTGGTCTTTCATTGTCCACCAGTATCCTAGACATATCACACCCATGTACCCTGGTGCTAATGACTAAAGGTTGTTTTGGGGGAACAAAATGCCCTTCAAGTCCATTCGCAAGAATCGCACAACCAATGTGTCCATGCCTACCTTATTTATATTCCCCAACTTTGGCTCTAAAGCATCCGAGTTCACTTCCATCTGGTTGGGCACCGACTTCGCTTCTACAATGTGAGCCTTACAGTCATCCATCTCTGTCCCTCCTTCGGCCATCCCCCACTAATCATTTTCACATCAAATGAGATCATGCACATACATCCCTTAGCCTCAGGGATCTTCGGTGATAGGTTTGGATCATCTTCATCGCTATTAGACTAATTATTTTTCTTTTTGGCCTGAGGCTGTAGTCTCGGCCTCTCATTTTTTGGTCTGCCTTGCTTCTTTCAGGCATCATCTCTGGAACCAATCCAATCAACATACTTTTGGAGATTCCCCTTGTGTCAATCCCTCGATCCTTTTGGAGAGAGAGAGAGAGAGAGAAGAGAGTGTCATCTTACTGATGAGAGGATCTTGGTCCCACGCATCCCTCTCGGGAGCGCTTCGGCCGTCGTCGACGATGTGTGAGGTGAAAAATGTAGAGAGATGGAGTCTCCAGTATATTTTACTCAAAATAGACAAAAGAAGGTAGAGCCATCTTGAAGGACAACATCCAAAGACATATTGATACATACGAAACCAAAAATGATTCGAGTAGGGGTTTAGAGGCTAAGTTACGGGATGGGAAGGTGTTAGGCACCCACTCCGCCCATGCGGTCTCTCATGAATTTTTGTTATTTTCCTCTATTTCCCCGTGATATGTGTGCATGTGTATATGTAGTGGATATAGGAATCATCGGCTTATATCATGGAAGAGATAAAGCGAGTCATCCATAGGAATGTTCCTAAAAGTGATATTAGAAAATAGGACTACGTGATTATCCTTGCATTGATCGTTATAATGGAACGATAATGCATATGGAATAATACGCCACTAAGAACAAATATATGTATATGTAAATGTATAGAATCTAAGATAATTAAGTAAAAAAAATTAGAAAAATAAAAAATAAATGAAAAGTTAGAAATAGGGCTCGAGTCTCAGGTTTTACCCCAAGACGCCTACGTAGCCTATAGAGGCATCAAAGTCCACGTCGTTCGCATACAAAATGAGGGGTGGGGTTTATCCCATAAATCCAACCGGGGACTTCTCTTATATGAGTATGTGTGTAAAAAAAGAGTTTTAGTTGTGGGAAAAGTGTGAGCATTCCTGTTTGGAATTTATGAGCAAACCCTCTTTTTCTTATTTTTTTTGGGTTTTATTTATATGAAAGTAAGAGATGAGAAATAATACTAAATAAAAAGTATATTAGGATATGTGAGATGGAGAGAATAAAAGTTCTAAGTAATAAAATAAGTTAATACGAATTTAGGAGAATTTGAAGAGAGAGTTGAAAAAGTTAGAGCTTCTTGAAGATCTTGAGCTTGATCTTGAATGTTGGAGAGAAGCCCTTGCACTTGGGTGGTGATGAATAGTATTTAATTCACCAAGTTTGATGAAAAAGATGATGAAAAGTGAATGTTGGAAAAGGATTTGGATGTGGAAATCACGCTGATTTCGAGAGAGGTTTTCTGAGTTCGCTGAGAGTGATGGATTTCAAACCTTTATTTCTTTTGCAATGAGGCCAGACCCTCCTTTTTATAGGCCCAGGGAATTTTCAATCATCATAGGTTCGGTCCTGCCAATCGGTCGCTTTGTTTAGGCACACTACCGATAGGAAGGATTTGGAACATGCCGTTTGGTAGTCTCTTTTCGGTTCCTTCGAAAAAATGGTCATAGAATGCAAATTGTTGATCCGAATCGCGCACAGGGTAAACCAATGGAAAGATAATTTAGATACCTTCGATAGTATTTTGGACTGTTCCCGGGTCCGGGAGTTGACCTTAGGTCAAATGTGGCTTGGAAGCGCTCGTCGGTCCTTTATACGGGGGATCGTCGGACGCAAACGGATCGTTCGTCCACATGGTAAGTCAGAATCGTGCATGGGGCAGACCATTGGAAAGGTTATGAGATGTAATTAGACATTGCAAAGAGTTTTAATCAGTTTAGGGAGCTAACTTTGGTCAACAGGGTCCTGGAAGCGTCCGGTGGCCTTTCGGAGTAAAACGGATCGTTTGTCCGTACCGTAAGTTAGAATCACACACGGGGAAGACCGTTGGAAATGGGTTTATACCTTTGAAGATTCACTCAGTCTCGGTATAGCTTAAGGGTTTATGCAAGGACATAAATTTTCAATTGAGTCCCTGTATTGTTTTGACTTAATTCCGTGAACAAAACTGTGTTTGTAATATGTCATAGGGAGATTTTATTTTGTCACGATTCCACTTGGTCTATGACGTATTTAAGAAATTGAAGACGTTGCGACAAAGCTTCAAAAGAATTAATCATGACGAAATTTAATTGGTGCAAGTGTATTCGTCTTCAAGTTTATTGCATTCCGAGATCACACATGTATGAATGCATATTGTTAATGAGATTCAAAATTATTTTTCATAAAAGATAAGGATGTAATTTTATAAGAAAAAAATACTTTAAAATGTTTTTAAAAGTGTTTTAAATGTTTTACGGTACGTTTTATTGTGATAAGCTCGAAAAAGAGTTTGAATTGATTGGATCTCTTTTGGAAGAAATGTTTTAAAGAAAAAGTCAAACTGACACGCGCGTCATTCAAACGATAACTCAGCTCGTTCAAGCGAGATATCCATATCGTGCGAACGATTGGTCAATCTCGTTTGAGCGACACATTTTTCGAGGTGGTTAATTTTTCCTATTTAAAGCGTGGTTTCGTCAGAATTAACGTGAAGTGCAATCTGGAAAACAGTTTTCAATTCAGTACGAGTTTTGCACATGTTTTTCTAAGATTTCAATGCTTAAAAACATCCTTAGAGTTTTCAAAGATCGGAGTTATCATTACTATATGTTTATGTGATCTTGCTGCACCCATAAGGTTTGTTCTATACTTGAAAATTTGGGTTTTGTGGTGAAGAAAAGAGAAGGACTTCTTGTTAGACATCGTACACATATCAAAGCCATTCGGTGGACACCGAGACATACGTGGACGTGTGTGTTGTGGACAGGTATCATGGAAGAAGGACTTTCTGCGTGGGTACTGTGAGAGGAGTGGTTGAAGATCAGAAGAGCGTCAAGACCCGTGGGGATCGAGTCATTGAGTGAGTCTTTTGTCTGTTCATTGTAATTCCACATTCATAGTGATTGTCTAGCTTGGGCCGTCTGAGGTTTTTTTTCGTCTTGGGTTTTTCCTCGTATATCCTTCATTGTGAGTATTCTTTACTTTACTTGCTTTAATCACTTAATGCATGTTTAGGATTAATCAAGATAAAATTGGTTTAAAGTAATTTTTTTTTTTCACAACTTGGTTTGGTGCACATTAAAAGTTGGATAATTTTTGGTGAAAATTGGTTTGATTTGAAACACACTTGTGTAGGGCCACTCTTTCAGTTTACTTTGGTCAAACGGAGCCCGGGAGCGCCCACTGGCCTCCTAATCAATTTTCGGGGGAAAATGGGTCATTTGTCTGCACCGTAAGTCAGAATCACGCACGGGACGAACCGTTAGAAAGGGGGTTTAGCGCCCTTTGAAGATTCATTCAGTCTCAGTCGAGTTGAAGAGTTTGACTTTTGGTCAAACAGAGCCTGAGAGTGCCCAATGGCCTCTATGTCACTACCCGGGGTATGACTTAGTTTTGTAGTGATGAAGGGAGGTTCTAGGGACATAAGGAGAGGTTAGGGGGTGCTAGAATGGGGTGTTTACATAGCTCCTCGACGGGTGAGTTTGGAACAAACGATAGCCATCGAATAGACACCGCATGATGCCTTTGAAAGAGGATGACCAATTCAGAGGTTCGAGGCCGATTCTGAGGACCTGGGGATGAGGATTACCGATTCAGAAGGTCGAGGCCAATTATGAGTACCTAAGGATGAGGATGACAAATTCTGCGGGTCGAAGCCAATGCCGAGGGCTTAAGTTGAGATGACCAATTCTGCGGGTCAAAGATAATTCTGAGGGCTTAAATTGAGATAACTAATTCTGTGGGTCGAAGCCAATTCTGAGGGATTAAATTGAGATGAACAATTCTATGGGTCGAAGCCATTCTGAGGGCTTAAATAGTGATGACCAATTCTGAGGGCTTAAATTGTGATGGCCAATTCTGCGGGTCAAAGCCAATTCTGAGGGCTTAAATTGTGATGGCCAATTCTGCGGGTCAAAGCCAATTTTGAGGGCTTAAATTATGATGACCAATTCTGCAGGTCGAAGCCAATTATGAGGGTTTAAGTTGTGATGTCCAATTCTGTGGGTTGAAGCCAATTTTGAGGGCTTAAGTTGTGATGACCAATTATGCGGGTTGAAGCCAATTCTGCGGGTCGAAGACGATTCTGAGGGCTTAAGTTGTGATGACCAATTCTGCTGGTCAAAGCCAATTCTGAGGGCTTAAATTGTGATGACCAATTCTGGGGGTTGAAGAAAATTTTGAAGGCTTAAATTGGGATGACTAATTCTGCGGGTCGAAGCCAATTTTGAGGGCTTAAATTGAGATGACCAATTCTGCGGGTTGAAGCCAACTCTGAGGGCTTTAGTTGTGATGAACGATTCTGTGGGTCGAAGCCAATTCTGAGGGATTAAATTATGATGACCAATGCTGCGAGTTGAAGCCAATTCTGAGGGTTTAAATTGAGATGACCAATTCTGCGGGTCGAAGCCAATTCTGAGGGCTTAAGTTGAGAAGACCAATTCTACGGGTCGAAGAAAATTTTGAGGGATTAAATTGAGATGACCAATTCTGCGGGTCGAAGCTAATTTTGAGGGCTTAAATTGAGATGACCAATTCTGCGGGTCCAAGCTAATTCTGAGGGCTTAAATTATGATGACCAATTCTATGGGTTGAAGCCAATTTCGAGGGCTTAAATTGAGGTTACCAATTCTGCGGGTCGAAGACACTTATGAGGGCTTAAGTTGAGATGACGAATTCTGCGGGTCGAAGCTAATTCCCAAAGCTTAAATTGAGATGTTCTCAGGGAACTCTGCTAGGAAAATTGCCTTGTGATTTTGATTTGAGATAGGGAGCTGATTGCTTGGGGAGACTTTTGTAATGTTTGGAGACTTTGGGGAGGGGGGGGGGGGGGAGGAACAACCAATTTGATGTTTTCAATTCCACTAGGGCAGTGATTAGATGGTCTAGGGTTTGGACGTTTCACTCAGGGAAATTTGAGACTTTTGGGAAATAAGAGATAACCTGAAGTTTAGGATACTTTTGGGGTATTTTGGGGATGTTTCCGTGGGGAGATTCACTTGGCTTTTGAGAGTTCCTCCGGGGAAATAGGGGTTCCTCTTGAGGGAGTGCAAAATTTTCTTAGTTAAGATGTTCTAAATCCTCCCCGGGATTTTTAGGAATTTTCTGAAGATTTTTTCAAGGTTTTCTAGTATTTTGTGGGAGTTTTTGTACGAAAATTTAAGGGGGGTTCCGGTTGGAATCTCTTGAAGGGTTCCATTTGACAGTGGAATGAACTTTTGGACTGCCTCGAGAAGGTGGAAGGTCAGTGCCGATCGATAGGTGGTGGTGTAGTGCCTATCGGCATGGCCCTTGACTTCCTATAAAAAGTGGGCGGGTTCCCCTCATTTTTCACAGCTTCTTGCCTTATCTCTTTCTGCGATTTTCTTTTGCGAATCATTCTAACATTCCGCAACCTAAAAAATGGCCTCCTTTATGAGCACTGTGGTACACAGGGAGTGGTTGGCTGTTGATGACTGGGAGAACGTGGAGTGGAGGGCCAGGGCGCCTCTTACTTTGGGGAGTGAAAACTCTTTTGATGCATTTGATCCGGTTACGAATGATTGGTCTTTACTGGGGGAGCCATCGCGTCATTGCTTTTCTAGGGTGGTGAACCCTGGTGGTTATGTAAGTACAAAATGACTTTTGGCATTCCTCTTTTAGTGATTTCTTTTTTTTTTCTTGGATTTTATGAGGTTTTCCCTTTGACAGTTTGATGCTTCTTTGTTGACTATGTGTGCCCGCGGGATGACGGGGCTTAAGGATGTCTGGGAGCACCTTCCACCTGTGGTGCATTGGGTAGTATCGTCAACAGGCTTTGGGAGGTTGACGTCTGTTCTGGACGAGATGCCTCGTTTGACGGCGATCTTATGTTCTTTGGGGGATAGGTGGTGGGACACTACCCGTACCTTCCATTTTGTCTTTGGGGAGATGACTGTGACTCCCATAGATGTGAAGCAGCTACTGGGGATGGATTATGATGAAGAGCAGATAGAGGTGGATCACTCTGTATGGGTGAAATCGGAGGCGGTGCAGCCGACGCTAGGTGATGTGGGGAGGATAGTATCTTAGGAATCCATTCATTTGTCTCTACGGAGGGGTGTTTTGCTGAGTAGGGTGATTGATGTGGAGGATGGGCTGTAGGTGAGGGAGATGGTCTGGTTGCTTATTTTTCTGGTGTTGGGGGGATTTTGGGTGGCGTCGAGCGGCGACATTTTCCACTTGTGGTTCTTTCCATATTTGAGGATGTTTTCGAACATCCCTCTCTATGATTGGGGGAGCTTGACTTTGGCGACTCTTTATTTTTCTCTGGATGCATTTAGCCGGTGCTTCCAACAGACTTTCATGGGAGACATGTCTCTTCTTAGGTATTCTTTAGTTCGTTCATTTTTCCTTTCATGCATTCGCATTTTCCTCGTGCGTCACTTTTGATCACGGATTCTTATCTTTTGCAGACATCATTTTATGAGGTGATTGGGTGTAATACCCATCTGATTTCTCTGAAGGATGTTACCATTGGGGACTTCTACCGGTTATATCGATGGCGCAGCGCTAATCGACAATTTGAGGAAGTCTCTTTCTCTGGAGGAGGTGCGTGAGGTCTTGAATGTCCTGACTAGTGATAGGGTAAGAATTTTTCTTCTTCAGTCCAGGTCTTTGTGTTTTTTGATTCCATATTGACTTATATCTACTGGGGATTTTTCAGGTGACCTTTTACCCTTGGGGGACGGCTGTTCAGGACACGAGGTCGACTGGGGTGAACGCGCAAATGAGATATTTACTGGCGCATGAGTTTGGCCACTCGTGGTATCTCGGGGAGAGAGTGGTCCGATAGATTACTGAGGAGGAGGTGGTGGTTCCACCTATGAGGCCCCCTATGTCTATGAGGTGAGAGCGATTGTTTCCAGAGGACGCGAGGATTGTGGCGATGATTAGCGAGTGCTATATGTTGTATACTGACATTGCTGCGCTGTACGATTATATGGACTTTGTGACTAGTTGGTTGATGACGCCTAGCATATATGATGCGCTACCCTTCCCTCCTATGGGTTTGAGTTGGACAGTGGGGTCCTCCCACAGCAGTGGTGGTCCGTCATCATCTGCGGTGATGATGACTTCAGAGGTTCCCTTTGTGAGGTTGCATACCGCTTCATACAACATTCGGCGGGCTGATGGAGGGATGGTGCCTATGTTTCATCTTCCTCATGCGAAGGACCCAGAGGAGTTGGGCTTGACAAAGGAGGTTCTTCGTCCTGTAGTAAACCTTTATGTTTTTTTTTCTTTTCTGGTTTATTTTGGTCTTCTTTGCCTGATATCGATTTTGCTTTTCTTGTCGCAAGTTTGGGTGTCTACCACTTCGCTGAGGGACATTAGGGATTGGATATCTTCGGTGGCTGCCCATATTTGAGACACGGTTCCTGTTCCTTCTTGCTTGGTGCCATCTGCCTCATCTGGGGAGGAGTCTGTTTCGGGTAGTGGTGGTGCATCATCTCGCCGTAGGGGAAAGAGAACGCATCGCGGTGATGGAAGCTCTTAAAAAGAGAGGGTAAGGGTAGGTGAGAGAGAGAATGTGGGTTCAGGCTGAGTCCCGTTATTTTTTTTCTTTTCTTTATTTCTAGCAAAATTGATGTAACATAGAAAAATATCTATGCAATTCAATGGAGTTTTTTATTATCTTCTGTTAGTAATGAATGAATGCATGCATATGCGCCTTTTACTTTGCTGCTGAGATCATAAAAAGAAATATTTTTGAAAGAAAGTTTAAAATGAGAATTTATATAAAGATGGAAGGGGATTTTGAAATTTTGTTTGAGAATATCAATTTATTTTCACTATTTTTTTTTGATTTTGGCAAAAGAGGAAAAAGGTAAGTTTCCAAAAATAGGGGGTTGCCGATCGGCAACCCCTTTGTCCTGCCTATCGACAGGTCAGTCCAGTCTAATCAATCAAGTCTTTGATTGGTACTCTCTTCATCTTTTGATAACCTGTGGGGTAGGATTCCCTCCTATTTCTGGAAGGGTTGTGTATTTTGTGAGGGGTTTCAAGTATAAAAAGGGTTAAGGATGGAGTGTTTTCATCACACCCTCACATTCTATCTTTCTTATTCTGTGAGATGGTTCTCCCTCGTAGTGTTGAGTTTGCAAACTACCTCAAGACTTTGGAGGTGATGTGCTCCTATAGCATCAGCTATGATGCTTTCAACATGCGTCGAGTCTCTTTATGGTGTAATCGGCCCATTGAGTGGAACATGTTGATGGCGGCAGTACAATTTTGGTATCCCGAAGACCATGTATTCCGCTTTGGCTTGGAAGAAGTCTGTCCGACTTATGAGGAATTTTTTGCCATGTTAGGAGTAAATCCTAGTGTGGCAGATGCTATGCCTGAGTTTTCTCGATCTCCTTGGGAGCTGTTGGTTGGACTTCTCCATGTCTCACCCTCGACGGGTAGATCTTTAGTTACTAAAGGAATGGTTTCCCTTTCGGCGGTGCTGCGGTCTATGCATTTACATGAGGTTGGTGATGCTAGATAGGCTAGATATGTCGTTCTGGGCTTGGTTTCGAAATTGTTGATGGTGACTGGGGAATTGCTGGTGGACCCACAACTTGCAGCCATTACTTCATGGATGTCATACCATCACAATCCTGCGGTAGTGATACTAACAGAGAATTTGAGTTGCCTAGATACCTGGCGACAAGGATGTTCTGACTTTTTGAGGGTTAGCCCTGTGATGTTGTTCACATGGTTATCTGAAAGATTCTGCCTGGTGATTCCTCCGAAATATCATTTGTCGGCTCTACCCAACTTCTTTTCGTGCCATTTCATTAGTGTTGGCCTGGATATCGAGAGTTAGGGGATCTAGTTTGTGGAGCATGAGGCTTTAAATCTGCACTAGTCAGTGACTTGGTGGGGACAGCTGCTGCCTATTCTGGAGCTGGGGGAATACCCGTATGTTAGACTGGTTGGTCTCAGACAGAGCTCTTTCTATTTCCCTTAGCGATTTTTGTGCCAATTTGGTTGGGAGCAGATCGTGCCACCTTAGACACTAGATTTCTGTCCTGTAGAAGATTTGATAGAGCGTCTGCACATGCGTCTTGGCTCTTTATAGGAGAGTTGGCATCCATCGACCCGTCCTTCTCAGTCTATTGGGAGAGTCTGGAACATCCCCGGGGATTATATAAAGTGGTTATGGAGAAGAGTAGTCAGCAAGATGTTAGTAGTGGAGACTGGACAAAGATAGCTCATCTTATCTGATACCATGAAGGTAGGTATTGTCATTTTTTCGAGGCTGGTTCGAGCTTATCGGTCTATGGAGCGTCTGTGGCACTTTATTCAGGTAGGGGAAGCTTGGGGACCCCAGGATGTAGATGATTATGGAGCGGGCTCCTCTAGTAGCTGTGGGTAGGAATTTTGGAGAGTTTGTTTTGTAAATTGGGATTTTTTTGGCTTTTTAGGAAGGTAGGGGAAGGGAGTTATCCATTCCTTTTTCTTATGTAATTGCACTATAATTTCTTATTAGTGAAATAAACAAGTTTTTTATCATCTAACTGTGACTTTTGATGAATTTGATATTTTTGAATTATCTATACCGATCGCTAAGGCACGCATAATCCTTTTATTCAAGTATATATTAGAATGAACTATCATTCTCGGAGATAAGAAAAGAATAGTTTTTTGTGAAAAAGAAAGGGCCGTGCTCATGTAAGATGTATGAGCTGCCAACGCATCTCTGTTTTTTTTGAAAAGTTTTAATTTTTATGAAAATGGTTTTTTGTAGCGGATCAGGCCCACGTAGTTCTGGTTAGAGGGAAATGAAGAGAATTTTTTTTATAATAGAAGGGAGATGATGAGAGTCGTAGCGCGTCGAGATTTCAGACTAGGGGTAGAAATTCTTTAGACGGTCCAGGTTGACTGGGCTCACCATTTATTCCCCATCGAGGTCGGTGAGCATGGCGGCACCTCCTGATAAGATCTTCTTCATAATGTATGGGTCACTCCAATTGGGCTTGAATTTTCCTCTAGGGTCCGAGATAGGCTCTACTATTTCTTTGAGGGCTAAATCTCCCTCTCGGACATCGCGGCCCTTAACTCTCTTATTGAATGATCATGCTATGCGGCGATGGTACTCTTATATGTGATATAAAGCTTTAAATCTCCTTTCATCTAGGAGGGTCAGCTCGTCAAGACAAATTTGGTACCAGTCTTCTTCGTTGACCTTGCTTTCAAGCATGATGCATAAGGAGGGTATTTCTAGCTCCACGGGTAGGACGGCTTCCATGCCGTAGACTAAAGAGTAAGGGGTAGCCCCAGAAGAGGTTCCGATTGAGGTCCGGTATCCCCATAGGGCGTATGGGATTTGGTCGGCCCAATCTCGACAGCTTTCTATCATCTTACTGATGATGGCTTTGAGGTTCTTGTTGGCTTCTTCGACCGCACCATAGGTCTAAGGTTGGTAGGGAGATGATTTTTGTCTCTAAATCCCATACTTGTTGACCACTTCTATGACTTCTGCCTTGAAGTGCAACCCGTTATCTAACACTAGTTTATGCAGGACCCCATATCGGTAGATGATGTTCTTCCTGATGAATTTGAACACTTTCTTAGCATTCAGAACTGCACATGACTCATCTTCGACCCTGTAGGAGGGTAGTGAGACTGGGGTCTATGAATAACTAGAAAGGGTGAGGCGTGACCCACTCCAATGGACGCTGCCTGTAAGGTCTCCTTGTGCAACTTCTGAAGAAAACTTCTCCTTCTGGTAACAATGGAACTCAAGCTTCAACTCACTCCCTGCAAGAAGATGAACCTTCACAGCAAAAATAGTATTTTTCTCAAGGGAAACACCTGAGAGTGATGGCTGTCAGTGTGGAGTGAAGGAACAAGGCACTCAGCACTATGAGAATGAGCAGGGAGAGAATACTTAGGTAGGTCTGGTGATATTTTAGCAGAGTAACCGTGCAATTTCTGTTGTCTGTCTTTTGACCTTACCCAGAGGTCTATTTATACATGGGCGTTAGGGGTGAGCTAGCATTTTTGGGCGCCAAAATTAAGAGAGTTGGTGGGGAACAATGTCTGAAGTGTACCATTTGTCCCTACCTATAGGCAGCCTGCCTGTCCCCTTTGTAGGCGCCACCTGGCACCGACCAAAACTCAAAAAGCACATATGTCCCCTAATGGAGACAAAATATCAGATTTAGTAGTTATTTTTTGAAACGATAACTTGTGGTGCAATTTTGCAAATCTTGAGAGAGGAGACCTTAAGGACTCATATCCTCTAAAAGTGTTATTTTTCTTGAGAGGGACCTCGAGTACCCCCTCTTCTAGAAAAGTCATTTTCTTGTAAAGAGTTTATTTCTTGTGAGTAGCCAGCTCTTTGGCTGCTCACTTCACTTGTGACCAAGTGTGCAGTGTGCGTAGTCTCGAGTGACTTCTGGGTCTTCCTACTAGTATTCTCTCAATCCTATAGTGCTAAGTGGTTGAGCTTGCTCAACATACCTTGTCCCTCAGCCGCCAAGCCATAACTCCCAAGAGGTCCCAACAGGCCTGTTCGAGCCCTGCTTGCTCGACTAGGCAACCTGTACAAGAAAGTAAAGTGTTAGTGCTGTTGTTCATTTAGAGACTGATGTTTCATGATGGGGAGTTGTTCGCGATAGCTACTCCCTCAATATGAGTTTATGTCAAAGACCCCTGTAGCAGCACTTCTCAAATAACATTTCTGCAGTGACCCTTACAGTGGCGCTGAGCCTTGCAGTGACGCTGACCCTTGAAGTGGCGCCGACACTTGTAGTGGCGCGGACACTTGCGGCGGTGCTAACACTCGCCGAGGCATTGGCATGAAAAATGGCACTGGCACTTGAAACAGCACCGATTCTTGTGGCGGCGCGGACACTTGCAGCGACGCTGGTACTTGAAGTGGCGCCGACACTTGCAGCGGCACCGACACTTGAAGCGGCGCCGACACTTGCAGTGGCGCCGACACTTGAAGTGATGGCGCTGACGCTTGAGGTGGCGCTGACACTTGAGGCAGCGTTGATACTTGAGGCGGCGCCGGCCCTTGTCGCGGCGTCGACACTTGAGGCGGCGCCGATACTTGAAGCGGCGCTGGCGCTTAAAGTGGCGCTGATACTTGAAGAGGCGCTTACGCTTGAAGCGACACTGATACTTGAAGTGTCGCTGATGCTTGCAAATATGTTGATGCTTGAGGCGGCGCCGACCCTTGTCGCGGCACCGACGCTCGAAGAGGCACCGACGCTCGTAGCGGTGCCGACGCTTGAAGTGGCGATGATACTTGGAGCGGTCGCTGATACCTGAGGCGGCACCGACCCTTGTTTTGGCACCGAAAATTGAAGCGACACTGACGCTTGAGGCGGCATCGACCCTTGTCGAGGCGTCGACGCTCAAAGCGGCACCGACGCTCGAAGTGGCGCCGACGCTCGAAGCGGCGCTGACGCTTGAAGTGGCGCTGACGTTTGAGGTAGTGCTGATGCTTGAAGTGGAGCTGATACTTGAGGTAGCACTGATGCTTGAAGCGGCGCTGACACTTGAAATGGTTGCTGATACCTGAGGCAGCGCCGACCCTTGTCGCGATACCGACCCTTGTCGCAGCGCCGATACTTGAAGCGACGCCGACACTTGAAGCGACGCTGATGCTTGAGGCGGTGCCGACCCTTGTCGCGGTGCCGACGCTTAAAGCGACGCCGACGCTTAAAGCGACGCCGACGCTTGGAGTGGCGCTGATACTTTAGGTAGCGCTGATGCTTGAGGCAGCGCCGACCCTTATCGCGGCGCCGATACTTGAAGCGATGCCGACGCTTGAAGCGGCGCTGACGCTTGAGGTGGCGTCGACCCTTGTCGCGGCGTCGACCCTTGTCACGGTGCCAACGCTTGAAGCGGCGCCGACGCTTGGAGTGGCGCTGATACTTGAGGTAGCGCTGACGCTTGAAGTGGCGCTGATACTTGAGGTAGCGCTGACGCTTGAAGTGGCGCTGACGCTTGAAGCGGTCGCTGATACCTGAGGAGGCACCGACCCTTGTCGCGGCGCCGACACTTGAAGCGACGCCGATGCTTGCAGCGGCGCTGACGCTTAATGCGGCGTCGACCCTTGTCGCGACACCGACGCTCGAAGCGGCGCTGACGCTTGAAGCGGCGCTGACGCTTGGAGTGATGCTAACCCTTGTCGAGGTGCCGACACTCGAAGCGGCGCTGACGCTTGGAGTGGCGCTGATACTTTGCAATGGCTTTTGGGCTTCTTGGTGACCCTCGCGGGTACCCCTCGGGTGTCATTAATAAGAGAGTATTTTTTTATTTTGTTTGCTTTTTTCTGTTGATAACACCCTTCTACAGACCCATTTGGTGAAGTAATCAATGGAAATTAGGATGAATTCATGCCCGTTTGAAGCCTTGGGTGTGACCTTCCCTATGATGTCGATGCCCTAGGTGGATAATGGCTAGGGAGAAGTCATGTTATATAATTATCATGGAGGCAGGTGTTGAAGGTTGGAAAGCTGTTGGCATTTGAGATATCTTCGAACATACCTGGTGTAATCCCGGACCATGGTGGTCCAGTAGTAGCCTTGTAAGATGATCTTCTTGGCAAGCATGTGACCGTTCATATGGGGCCGCATTCCCCGTTGTGGATCTTCTGCATTATTTCTCCAATGTCAGCCCCTACGATGCAGTGTATATGGGTTCCATCAAAGTTTCTTTTGAATAGTGCTTTGTAACAGATGATGTACTGGGCAACCAGTCTTTAGAGGGTTTCTCGGTCTTTCTTGTTGGAACCTTCAGAATACCTACCATGCTTTAGGAGGTGCCAAATATCATAGTACCAGCAGTTGGCTAGCTCGGGATCTTCTTTGGTGATGAGCTCAATGTGGTAGCAGTGGGTTGGTTTATCATGCTTCTAAACTAGAAATGGGGCCATTGTTATTCCTTCGGGCATGTCGGCCATGGAGGCTAAGGTAGCAAGGGCATCGACTAGGTTATTCTTTGCTCGAGGTAATTAGTGTAAGGTGATATCTAGGAATTGGGAGGATAGTTCTTCTAAGTGGGCATGGAAGGGTTGGAGTTTCTCGTCCTTAACTTTCCATTTTCTGAGCACTTGATCGATGATGAGGGAAGAATCACCGTAGACATTTAGGCATTGGATACCTTTCTTGAGAGAAACTTTGAGGCCTACCGTACACGCCTCGTATTCAGTCATGTTGTTGGTGCATGGAATATCCAATTTGATAGCGATGGGAGTGTGGGAGTCATCTGGGGCAATAAGAGGTATCCCAATGCCATATCCCTTTTTATTGGCAGCGCCGTAAAAAAACATTTGCCATCGAAGGTTGTCTTGAGCAGCGCAGAGGATGTTTTCATCTGGGAATTCAGAGATCCAAACATCATCTTCTTCCATGGGGTAGTCATCGAGGAAGTCAGATATTGATCTTCCTTTCATGGATTTCTATGTGACGTAAACGATATCAAATTCGGCTAAGAGCATCAACCATCGGGTCATTCGGCTGGATAAGGAAGGTTTCTTAAGCAGGTACTTGATGGGGTCCATTCGAGATACAAGTTTAATGGGCAAGGTGAGCATATAGTGTCGCAACTTTTGGGTGACCTAGGCAAGCGCAACACATGCCTTTTCCAAAGCAGTGTAGTTGACTTTGTATCTGGTTAATTTGCGACTGGCATAATATATGGCTCTTTCTTTATGGGATTCTTTGAGGTATTAGGCTAGTAAAGCCCCAACTACAGTGTCGGTTATGGTTATGTATATGAGCGAGGGGAGACCAGGATGTGGTGGCATGAGTACCGGAGGTTGGGTTAGATATTGTTTGATTCGGTCAAAAGCTTCTTGCCAGGCCTCATTCCAAACCTTGGTTGAATCTTTTTGGAGGAGTTTGAAAATAGGTTCACAAATGGAAGTTAGATGGCTGATGAACTGGCTTATGTATTGTAATTTCCCAAGGAAACCACAGACTTCTTTCTCCATTCGCGGAGGTGGCATCTCAAGTATGGCTTTCAGCTTGGCAGGATATGCTTTTATCCCCTTCTCACTGACCATGAATCCCAAGAGTTTTCCCTTTGTAATGCCGAAGATGCATTTCTGTGGATTGGGTCTCACCTGATACCGTCGCAATCGTTCGAAGAACTTCTGGAGAGGAGGAACGTGACCTTTTCTAGTCTTGTATTTGATAATCATATCATCCATATAGGCCTCGACATCTTTATGAATCAGATCGTGCAGGATGGTTGTGGTAACCCTCTGATAGGTAGCCCCGACATTCTTGAGACCAAATGGCATAACAATGTAGCAAAAGGTTCACCATGGTGTGATGAACACGGTTTTTTCTTGGTGATATGGGTGCATTTTGATTTGGTTGTATCCGTCAAACCCATCGACGAATGATTTGAGAGCATGACTAGCTGTGTTGTTCACGATCATGTTGATATTGGGTAATGGATAATCATCCTTTGGAGAGGCTTTGTTCAAGTCCCGATAGTCTACACTCATCCGAAATTTCCCTCTTGATTTCAACACATACACTATGTTGGCTAGCCATGTGGGGTATTCGATCACACGAATGAAGCCCACGTTCAGCTGTTTGACCACCTCTTCTTTGACTTTGAGAGACCATTCGGTGCGAAGCTTTATCATCTTTTGTTTAACTGACTTGCAATCTGGAAGAGTGTAGATCTCATGTTGAGCTATTTCAGGATCAATGTCGGGCATATAGTCATAGGACCACGCGAAGACATCCATGAATTCCTTTAGTAATTCTTCGAGTTGTGCGCGCTCATGCTCGTTGAGGGTAGCCCATATCCAAATCTCGTGCAATTGGCTACTAGAACCGAGGTTGACAACAACAGTTTCTTCTTTATTAACTTAAACGCGGTTATGTTGTTTGTTTTTAACCTTATTTAGATCAATTAAGAATTATTCATTTGAAAAATCATCATCATCAAAAGTTTGATTTGAATCTAAACAATTATTATAAGGCACATCAAGATACTCAAAATCTTCATTTATTTCATTGATAGGAAAAACAACATTGAGAACCTCATCAAAGGAGGTCCTGATTACATTAGAGCAAGGATAAACAATAGAATAAGAGATGGGGTAAACATTGTGGTTAGGTGGGATTTCAATAGGTAGAACTGGCCCATCATGGCAGTTGAGGATAGGTATATCAACTGCTTTAATCAGGTGGGATGGATCCAGTGATGTAGTGCTTGAATGAACCATGCAAAGTGTCAGCCCCAGTGTTTGTAAGTTAAATGAATCCTCAGAGTCCCTTCCCTCAAAATCTTCGGTATATTTGATGATCAGTTGTACATGGTGTTGGTAACTTTCAGCCCATTGGTAGCTGTCTTAGAAAAAAGATCTCCATTCCAGGCTTCATCTTCTTGTCTGTATGGTCATACCATGGTTCCAGAAAGCATCAAAAGGGGAAATCTTCATCCTTTTTAATGAATCGTCCATCCAAGGAATCCCCTGGGATAGTCTGGATGTAGTCTAATCTTCTCTTTAGTCGAGATTGGCGGATCGTTCTGAGCTCTTGTTCTGATGGTTGATACCCCAAACCACAAGGAGGGAAAGCTTCTTTCAGTACAATGGGCTCAATTATCCCCTGTTGTCTTTGTCCTAGCCCAGTTCGGGCATGAAGTGCATGTTTTTGAACATCTAAATCACATTGACATTACCATGAGGGTCGTATTTTGGACAAACCCTTTCCCTGAAATCATCCATTATCGGGAGTAGAAGTGGCTCGACTCGAAATCCTTATAGGAGCATATTATTTGACCCGTTCTGTATCTCAAGGATTGGATTGCTGATACTTGTACCCTCAACATTATCGTCATCGCCCAAAATGGTGATAACTCGTTCGTCGGTGAAGAACTTCAATTTCTGATGGAGTGAGGAAGACACACCCTTGATACTGTGGATTCAAGGTCGCCCGAGCAATCGATTGAAACAAGCTGGGATGTCAATAAATTAGAATTCAATGACAGGTTTTATAGGGCCATCCCTTATTAAAAGTTTTATGGATCCCATCACCTCCCGACGGTGTACAGTAGTGGAGGTTGGAGGGAGGTCACTTTCCTTCAGTCTTAAGCATTTGAAGGTTGTTAATGGGCATACATTTAAGGCGGATCCATTATCAATAAGAGAGAATTGTACGATCTTCCCCATAACTTCGACGGAAATGTTAAGTGCATGATTTTGGTTTGACCCAATTCTAGGGATTTTTTCTTCAGAAAATGATAGCATTTGGGTAGAGGTCAGGCATCCGACTAAATTTATCACTTCTTCTAGTTTCGTAGAAGGAGGAACTGTGGGTCTAGTGAGCAACTTGATCAAAGCATTTCTGTGTAGCTAGGAAGACATGAAAAGCCCCCATAGAGTGATGTTAGCTTGAGTTTTATTTAGTTGATCGAGGATCTTTCTCTCCTCGAGGGTTATCTCTGGAATAGGAAGGCTTTCAACACCCTTCCCTTTGTCAATGGCTGGTAGTAAGCTTGGGATCTGGTAATATCTTTCTGATCTGGTCATGTGATTTACTGAAGAAGGGAAGAACATGAACCCTGTTTCCTCGTTAATATCGGGTTGTTTTTCCACCTTGTTTATTCCTCCTAAGATTTCTTCAAATGATATTATCCCACACATGTCGATAATAGGGCCAGTTTTATCGAAAGCTTTCTCCTCATTTGAATCTTCAAATTCTTCCCCCCATCCGATGGCAACAATTCTGTCTTTCCGTGTAAAGTCGATGCACTCCACAACTTCAGTGGCTTCTTCGTACATATCTTCCCATTCAGTGGGGAGATGTAAGGGTGAAGGGACCAGGCGCCATTGTAACTTCAGAGTATCGAGTAACTCGGTCATACTGCAAATATTATTGGTTTACCTGAATAATTCTGACATGATCTGGACAACCTCATCTAGGCTGACTTTATCGGTTGGTACCACCCAACTATCTAACTTTCGACCCCATTCCCATGGTTCCAAGAACATCGTACTGAACTTCTAGTAATCAATGATCATATGCGAGGGTAGTTTTAGCCCAAACTTTAGGAGTTAGTTTAATACTTCTGATAATTCCATACTTCCATTTTTAGAATGTGTACGGACAGCGATGCATGCTCTGGTAAGGAGTGATAGTGCCTGATCAGAGAGGCTAGCAGGGTGTAAGAGGAAATATGGGCAAATTTGAAGAGGTTTGGGAGAGTATATGGGTGTGATTTGAGTTGAGGGATCAAATTCTGGGTTCTCTTCTAAGAAGATGGCATTTGCATGATTTGGGAGTGGTTTGTGAGTAGTGTTTGGCATAGGATTGGTTGGTGGGGCAATGGCACCCCGGTCAATCAAACCTTGGATTATGTTTCAAAGGTGAAAGCATTGGTCGGTGGTATGGCCAGCAGTTTAGTGAAAGGCACAATGGGAATTTGGCTTGAAGTTTCTTGGAAGTGGATTTGGCAATAGACGGGGGTCCAAGGGTTTGATGAGGTTTCGGTTTAACAAGGCCTAATAAACTTTGTAGAGGGAAGCATGGAGTTCGGTGTATTCCTTTCGGACTGGGACATAGCGACTTTCTGGTGCCCAAGAGGTGGTTAGTTGAGAGATGTTGTTGATGGTGAGACTACAATATTGACAGGTTTATCATATTTTCTGGGAGTGAACTTCCCAGACACCTTCTTTGGTTCAACTTTTGTTTTAGCAAGACCTTCCTCGATTTCTACTACTGCTTCTCTGAGAGTTCAGAAGTGGGTATAGTATTGTCCTCCCATTGTTGCTCGGATATGAGGTAATAAATTCTTCTTCAGTATGTTGACTTGTTCTTCCTCGGATGGATGATTGGTCATAGTGGCCGCTTTTTCCCTTTATCGGGCTATAAAGTTACTGACTGATTCCCTAGAGTTCTATTTGAGCAGTTCTAAATCATGACAGGTGACCTCAAGCTATTTGTTGTATTTGTACTGTGACATGAATTCCCGGGCTACATCCTCCCAGCTACGGATTCTGGACTCTTCGAGAGACAAAAACCATCGAAGGGCACTATCCTACAAAGTTTACTGAAATAATTGGTCCATCACTTCTTCAGAAGCCCCTAGGAGAGTCATAAAATGGTGATAACTACGAAAATGAAAAATTAGAGAACAACTTCCTCTGAATTTCTCGATATTTGGCATCTTGAACTTTTTCGGTAACCTCGCTTTAGGATAAGGAGACATGTGGGTATAGTCCATGTAATTCCCAGAGATTCTGACTTGATCGAACTTCTTAGTTAACATCTTGAGATCTGCTTTGAGTTTGTTCAATTCTTCTTCTTTTGGATTCATGATCATAGGCAAGTTTGCCCCAGGCTGGGCAAGGTTTGGCATAGGCAGCTGGGCAGGCGGTGGCCCATTAATAGAAGGGGCACGTGGAGCATGCTGATACTCTTCGGGAACCCAGATAGGCTCGGGTGGACCCATAGTGCGAGGGAATAGGGCCTCGAGTTCTTGAGGAAGAGAAACTTGGTTTCGTTGCATCCCTCAGACCTCAGTCTGGAGGTTGTCAATCTTGGACACGAGATGAGCTAAGACTTCCGCCAGGTCTGGCTGCACAATTGGTACTTGATTTGTGTTCTCAATGGAAAATTGATGGATTTTGAACTCAAAAGAAGTAGTAGGGGAACATACGTAATTCTGAGGTGATTTGACTGAAGATCGAAGCCAATAAGGAGCTAGGCCAAGGGTGTGCGATCGACCTGCGAAGGCGTAAAATGGGATTTATTTTTGAAAAAAGAAGAATAAAATATTTTTGAAATTTTTTCTTTTTGAGATTGAAAGACAAAATATTTTTGGATTTTTGATAAATAAAGGAGAAATGTTTTTGATTTTTGATAAATAAAGGAGAAATGTTTTTAGATTTTTTTTTGATAACGGAAGGAGAATTTTTTTTGGATTTTTGATAAATAAGGGAGGAATATTTTTGGGAGACGGGTCTCTGCATGATTATTATAATTATTATGTTCTCACTTGTATTAAATTCTCCTAAATGTAAAATGAAATGCCGGACGGGACCTGAGCCTGGAAAAGTTGGGTTTGTAACATATGTAAAGTTATGGTTGGACTTGTAACCAGGCTCACGGGCAGGGTCCCATTTTTAAAAATGCGCAAAAATTTGGGCGACAAGCCGACCCAGAATTTTGGCAGAGTTTCGGATCAAAGTCGACAATCTATCATGTGTATCCTAGGCTTGACGCCTATATGTGGGTATGTAGTTGGTTGGGTGAATTGGAAAGGGTTCCTCCCTTTGGCGTGACTTCCCCGATATGCGTATTGCCTTTGAGGGAAATCGGTATGTGTGGACAAGCCATTTGGTATACCTGAGTGTACGTGAATTGCCTCACTATATACCTCGTGGGGACGGTACATGTGAGAGAGAATTCGATATACTCGGCGTACGTGAACGAGTTACCTGTGATATATCTCCCATCATATCTTCGGTCAAGCGGTACGATGCGGGGGAACCGTTCGATATACATCGAAGGTACTTGGCCAATGGAAGGTGAGAGTCATATCTATTAGGCTAACTATGCCTTGTCGGACCAACACCCATCACAAAGTGACCCTCCAGTTACTGTACAAAATTTAGTAAATCATAATGATCTTTGGTGATGTTATGTGAATCATGCATGATTCTCTTATTAGTATCTTATGATGAGAGTATCTTTATTAATTATGCCAAACAGGCAACAAAGTCCAAGTACCAATAGTATACCAAGCATGGATGGGTGATGCATGCAACATGTCAATATAAGTGATCCTAGGTGCACGTGGTGTGAAGTGTACATGGAGAATTTTCTACAAGTGTGTGAATAGAAGCATAAGCATGAGGTACACATGAAAAGGGGAACATGCAAAGTAGGGGAGTATATAAGACAATAAAACACCCACGTAAATAGAGTCTAACCCTCTTAAACAAAATCCCTAGTGGAGTCTCCACTGTGGCCATCCCCCGATCCTCGCAGAGAGAGAGAAGAGGGTGTCATCTCCGTGGTGAGAGGATCTTGGTCCCGCACATCCCTCTCGGGAGCGCTTCGCCCATCGTCGACGATGTGTGAGGTGAAAAATCTAGAGAGATGGAGTTGTCAGTCTATTTTACTCAAAACAGACAAAAGAAGGTGGAGCCATCCCAAAGGACAACATACAAAGATATATTGATACATACGAAACCAAAAATGATTTGAGTAGGGGTTCAGAGGCTAAGTTACGGAATGGGAAGGTGTTAGGCACCCATTCTGCCCTTGCGGTCTCTCATGGATTGTTGTTATTTTCTTATATTTCCCCGTGATATATGTGCATGTGTATATGTAGTGGATATAGGAATCATCTACTTGTATCATGGAAGAGATAAAGTGAGTCATCCATAGGAATGTTCCTAAAAGTAATATTAGAAAATAGGATTTACGAGATTATCCTTGCATTGATCGTTATAATAGAACGATAACGCATATGGAATAATATGCCACTAAGAACAAATATATGTATATGTAAATATATAGAATCTAAGAGAATTAAGTAAAAAAAATTAGAAAAATAGAAAATAAATAAAAAATAGGAAATAGGACTCGAGTCTCGGGTTTTTCTCCGAGATGCCTACGTAGCCTATAGAGGCATCAAAGTCCACGCCATTCGCATACAAAACAAGGGGTGGGGTTTATCCCATAAATACAACTGGGTACTTCTCTTATATGTGTATGTGTGTAAAAAAAAAGGGTTTTAGTTGTGAAAAAAGTATGAGAAAAGTATGAGAATTTTCGTTTGGAATTTATGAGCAAAACCCTCTTTTTCTTGTTTTTTTGGGTTTTATTTATATGAAAATAAGAGATGTGCAATAATACTAAATAAAAAGTATATTAGGATCTGTGATATGGAGAGAATAAAAGTGCTAAGTAATAAAATAAGTTAATGCTAAGTAATAAAATTAGTTAATGCGGATTTAGGAAAATTTTAAGAGAGAGTTGAGAAAGTTGGACCTTCTTGAAGATCTTGAGCTTGATCTTGAATATTGGAGAGAAACCCTTGCACTTGGGTGATGATAAAGAGTAGTTAATTCACCAAGTTTGATGAAAAGTGAATGTTGGAAAAGGATTTGGATGTGGAAATCAAGCTGACTTCGAGAGAGGTTTTATGAGTTCTCTAAGAGTGATGGATTTCAGATATTGGTTTCTTTTGCAATGAGGTTAGGCCATCCTTTTTATAGGCCCAGAGAATTGAAGATCGTCATAGGTCTGGTACTGCCAATCGGCAGGTGTGTTTAGGCACACTACCGATAGGTAGGATTTGGAACCTGCCGTTTGGCAGTCTCTTTCAGGTTCCTTAAAAAAAATGGTCATAAAATGCAAACCATTGATCCGAATCGTGCACAGTGTGAACTGATGGAAAGGTACTTTAGATACCTTAGAAATTATTATGGACTATTTTTGGGTTCGGGAGTTGACCTTAGGTCCAATGTGGCTCGGAAGCGCTTGTTGGTCCTTTGGATGGGGAATCGTCAAACGCAAATGGACCGTTCGTACGCATAGTAAGTCAGAATCGTACATGGGGTAGACCATTGGAAAGGTTATAAGATTTACTTATACATTCCAAAGAGTTTGACTCAGTTTGGGGAGTTCACTTTGGTCAACTGAGGCCTGGAAGCATCTGGTGGACTTTTGGTGTAAAATGAATCGTTCATCCGTACCGTAAGTCAGAATTGCACACGTGGTGGACCGTTGGAAAGGGGTTTCAGTGACCTTTGAAGATTCATTCAGTGTCAATCGAGCTAAAGGGTTACTTTGGTCAAATAGGGACCGGGAGTGCCCGATGGCCTCTTAATCAAGTTTTGGGGGAAAACAGGTCATTCATCCGCACCGTAAGTCAGAATCACGCACGGGATGGACCGTTGGATAGGGGTTTCAGCACCCTTTGAAGATTCATTCATTCTCAGTCCAGTTGAGGAGTTTGAATTTTGGTCAAATGGAGCTTGGGAGTGATCGATGGCCTCTAGGTCAGTACTCGGGGTATGACTTAGGTTTATAGTGATGAAGGGAGGTCCTAGGGACCTAAGGAGAGGTTAGGGGTACTAAATTGGGGTATTTACACCCCTGCTTCAATCTATCTCTTCTTTGAGTGGAAAACACTTATTTGTTATATATCCTTGGTCTTATTGGAACTCGCACCACTTGCTTTGACCCCTATTCTGGGGTGGGGACTTTCTATCTGAGATCTCTATCATCTTTAATCTTATTTAATATTAGGTCAGGACTTATTATCAAGGGGGTGTAGTTGGAAAATTTTTCATCAACCGATGTTTTCTTCCCATCTTTTCCCTTTCCTTTTTGAGATTTACTCCCACTGGATTCCTTCTCGTCTTCTCCTTTAGATGCTATGGGCTCCTCTACATTCATTACTCTCCCAATCGTAGCCAAAAGTTCTGCCATGGAAATAGGAGGATCCTCGACCAGTTTATTGAGTAGCTTGACTTTCTATAGTCTATCTATGAGGGCAGTCAAGGTAATATTTTTTTATAATCCTCAACCTCAAGCTTCTTCTTATTGAATCGTGCAATATAGTGTCTCATTGATTCATTCTTCCCTTCTTTTATGTATAAGAGATGGGCCACCTTCTTCTAGGGCTTCATGTAGAAGTAGAAGTTATGAGTGAACTTCTCAGCTAGTTGTTTGAAGTTATCTATGGAATTCTTAGGAAGACAAGTGTACCATATATGAGTTGCACCAGTGAGAGTGCCGAAGAAAGCTCTGCACCTCATCTCATCTTAGATATAGTAGATGTCGATCGTAGACTGATACATCTCGATGTGATGTATTAGATTTGTACTCCCGTTATACTTGGGAATGACAATTAGAGGTTTAAACTTGGCTGGAGTGGGAAATATCAAAAACCTTGCTACCAAGGGGGACCCTTCCATATACCCCTTTGGATGGGGTCTTAGCTTTTCAGAAGGCTATCGATCTTATCTTCCATCATTTGGATTGCACTGTGCCATGGTTTCTCGGCTGTCATGGTATTATCTCCTCCTTCTTCTCTGTCAACTGGGTTAGGCACAAGCTCTAGACCAAAAGTACTCTATCGGCTGTTTACTTCTCTCTGTTCCCCCTCTTGGACTTGTTGAGTTTTATGATAGACACATCCTCCATTCCCCTTGGAGGCCATAATGCTGATAAATTGGGAGAGTCGATCTCATAGGTTTCCTATTGGGATGATATGGTCAAAAGTTGATGCTCTACTTATTCTGTCAAATACCGAGGCCTTAGTTCGACCTTATGGGGTCGATCTAACCCTATTTCCCTTATAAATTAGTCGTGTTGCCAGAGATTTCATACAATTTCTAGCAGTCATCCTCATTACAGTGAAGTTCATGTGGATCTTCGTGCACTTGTTTTCCCAAGCAGAGTCTCCTGGGATCAACCAGATTTTTCCACCTCTGGTGGCATTGTGCCTTTTTATGTGGGGCTAGGGGTTGTTCCCCTGTCTCCGCATCCACACAATCTCTGGTGGCTAGAGTAATCATCTCCACTACAGCACCTGGGTTCATGGGCATCGTAATCTGGATAAAGGCAATGAATTGTTCCTACATATTTTACCGGCTGGCCACCAGGGAGTGCAACACCGCTGCCATGTCAGCCATTTTTGACTACGGTGGCACCTGACTTGAGCTAGGGCCAACACCCAGTGGCTGGTCGAAAGCCATATCTTCAGTGAGAAGTAATCAAATGAGATGAGGTGAATAAACCTAAAAAAGCTACCCAAGCTTTTCAAATGGTGATTCAAGCCGAACAAAGGTGGGGTTAGATCACCACTAGAGGCAAACAATCGGTTTTTAGGCCAAAATGAAGAAGAAGATGATGTATTTTCCCATAAACCGTGACATAATGATGATGCTAAGCAATCACCATTTAAATTTGTATATGCACTCAAGCTCAAAAATTGCAAAATAATGTATATATACAAACCGATATGAAAATAGGATAAGGAGGTGATGAGAAGAGGATGAGCACTAGTATGTAAGTGGTTCAACTTATCCGCCTACTCCACTGGGAAGTAGTGTGAGGTTTTCACAATGAAATAAGGCTCTAATGACCTTATTTGTACAACTCTCTCTCTCTCTCTCTCTCTCTCTCTCTCTCTCTCTCTCTCTCTCTCTCTCTCTCTCTCTTTATTGTAATTTACACAGAGTTTGGATAAGGTTTGTAATTTTTAATCCTTTCCACTGAGAAAGCTGACAAATATATATAGTTATTAGGGAGCGCATTATACCCCCAATTATGTTAAAAGTATATGCATAGTGAAGCTTCAAATTGGCTCTAGACACTTGTCTTTGTCATATGTGTGTCATGATGATGCAATATTCCCTCACATGCCCCTGAGAACTTGTTATAACCTCCTGCCCACGTGCAATAGTCATGTTGGAAACCTATGTCACACGTGATATGTATGCCATCCTAGGAGGTCTCGGATTGGCCGAGGCTGATACGTCTAATGTCCTATTGGGCAAATGGCGGGCTGGTTTGAAGTGTGGTTTCGACTTTCTGTGTGGTGTCAAGTCAAGATGGGACTAGTGAGGGACTTATGGGCCAACTGATAGGTCTCATCCTAAAACACTATTACGAGGCCGAGACTGCCGATGAAGGGATACTCCCGAGGGGCCCATGACTATCTCAGTTTATAGATGAGCTCGACTGAGCTGAGTGTTACTGAGGATGAGGTTACACTTATCTATATCAGACAAACTGAGATATCAATAGAAATGAAACATGTTATATGGTGTTTTGCTGATATTATTAACAAAAGTATGGTGATTATAACTGGATTAGTGTTTTATCGAGTCAAAAGGATAAGGTTCAGACTATGACATGATTATAAATAATTATCCATTATAGAGGATTCAACTATGTATCAAACTATTATAATAACATCCAAAATCTTTGGATAAAATCAATCCAAAACTTTTAGAGATATACTCAATCCAAAACCATTAGGGGAAGTAACCCACTAGGCTCACTAACTAGAGTGGCACTCATACGTATGTAGCAATAAAATAAGGCACTCAAACGTATGAGTCCCACATGTCAAATAAAGATTTTGTGGGTATGCCGCAAGTCTATTCTCTGAATTATAATGTATGCTACTAGGTTTAAATGAATCATAGGTTGCATGAAATTATCGAGTTAGGGTCTAACGAATAAGGAATTAATCAATATTCATGGTATATGTGAACTATACAAAAGATTTCACAAATGAGAACAAGAGTTCGGGGGCTATCACATAGTGATATAAACAATTACAATAATTTAAAGGCGTAAGATCGAAAGTAATATCGAAACAAAATTACCTACTTTTTTAATTTTGGGTTGTTTGTAATGGCTCTTCTTTTTCATGGAAGTAACCTGAGTATTCTAAAATCACGAATAATATTAATGTTGAGCGTATGAAAGAGAAATGATATTTAAAGTGAAAGTTTGGGTGACAAACAAATTGGTTACACTATAAAATTTAATGTTCAAGTTAAATATATAATGATGCAAGTTTTAGTTTTTTTTATTAATATGCTTATTTCCATTCATTTTTGGACTTGGTTATAAGAGACAATTATTTTGAAAAATGGACTTATATTTAAAGTTTGGGGCTTTTTTAAAATTGTTGAAAATTTTAGGGGTTAAAGTGTAATTTAAAAGTTGAGTTTAAAAACCTTTAAAACTGTTTTCTCGAGAAAATTCTTTCCGGGAAACCAAACAGGGCTATGCAATATCCATTTTCATCAGAAAAATAAATTAAATGTTTTGGAAAAAATATCAATTTTTTTTGATAGGAGCCACGCCCTCACATGCTGGGTCGAAGTCCAGATGTGCCAGTGTATGACTCCACTCTTACGCGTGTAATACACTTCATCTCCTACCTTCGATTTATTGATGTTAGGGATTGAAAAATTTGACCTTTATTTCTAAAAGTTATAGAATACCATTTAGGTCAATTCCTGAATGAAAATTGTCTAATTTTTAAAGAGGAATCCAACCATATTGGTTTCAAGCATTGAGGTTAACTGGTTCAAACTATTTATTTTCTGTAAAAATGCCACAAGTTTGTCTTCAACATTTGTTGTTTTAAACAATGATTTGATCTACGACATGGTGATATTCATGATCTAGGATCAAAATGTTGTCGAGCTGGTTTGGTTTCAAAGATTTTTGTTTACCATAACTCCAGAATTTGGTTTCTGAAATTTTCAAGCCCGTAAATTTCGAACTTTGATTTGGTCTATCAAAAATAATTTTTGTTTAAATTAAGCCTTGAACTTAGGTTCCTTAGACCTAGATTGTGAGTGATCCCACTTTGAAACTAGTTATTTGTCAAGAGTATAGATTCCACCATTAAAGCTCAAGCTTTAATGGAGGTTCCTAATATTCATGCCTTTTCAGTGCCTTTCTCACATCAAAACTTACATGAAAAATCATATCTCTAACCTTTGAATGCCTATAAACATAAACAATTGAAAAAATATAAATACTACATAAAATCATAGAAATACCAAAATGCTATAAATTTGCTTTGTGTTTTCCCCTATGATAGTGTGGTTTTTACAGTGGTGAAGAGGGGATTTTATTGGTCTAGTGAAGGAGAAGGGATAGGTGGAAATGGAGGTGGTTAATTACCATGGTTAGGTTAGGTTTTACCACATTACCATGTGGGAGTCCATGGGTACCATGTGTATCCCATTTGGTACAACTTCTCACAAGATATCCAGATGGCCAAAATGTCGAGGGGTAAAGTGTAATTAAGTTTTTTAAATTTAGTCCTTAGGTAATATATAAAATGAATTTTAGGACAATTGTTCATTTTTATAAAGTTTAGGGGGTAATTTGTAATTTATAATTTATCAAACTTATTGGGTTGGGTTGTGTAATTGATACAAATGACAATTACTTTAATGAGGTTTTGTGTTTAAGTTTGGGTCAATAGCGCATGGTGTAAATAATAAGTTCTAAAGGTTATAGGGGAATGTTGGTAATTTTTAATCTTTAAGAGCTACTGTAGTAATTACCTTATCTTTTAGGGATATGTATAACATATTGGTAGGCTGTTACATATCGTTTTGCCTTACCCTGATCATCTTTAACAGGTAAACTACATTTTTCATGTGTCCTTGTTAAGAAAGTTTTTGATGGACGAGGATGACTGTAAGCATATCGAGCTTGACTGAGCTGTATCCTGATGTGAGCTATGAGGAGTGGACATAACATATCATTGATCGAAGAGAGTCAATTTTATGATCGAAGGCCATATCATTAGTTAAAATCTAGTGGGGACACCTGTAATACCCCTTATTTATGAGTAATTATTTTTACTAATTTTTCTTGTGGATTAATTATATATAAAAGTGAGGAAGTCGAAGTGAATATTATTTCAAGTGATTTGAGAAATGATATTTATTGAGTTTTGCATATTTACTGTCGAGTGAATGTAAATAGCATCATATTATGTTTTATTGAATCGTTGTGCTTTGAGTGATGGCTGTGACTTATATTCCAAGTAGATCACTATTAATGAATTAATATGATGTTGGAACATGAAATAATTTATGATATCTTAGACGCCAATTTAGAGGGCACGGTTAGTCTGGAAATGGTTGAGACAGTCAAAATAAGTACCAAGTTGTATTTTTGGGTTTTGGGTACTTTTGACCGATTATGACTTATTTATGTTGTTACGAGTCATTTTAATTGTGTAGTAGCATTTGATATTGGACTTAATGTAGTTGGGTATATTTAGTCTTCCAAGAGAATTTTAATTCTCATTTCATGTTCAAACCCTAGAAAGAGTTAGAGAGAAGAGAGATCTTGGGAGAAAAGGAGAGAAAAGAGGAGACTTGCAGATTTGAGCTTGGAAATCGTTGCTACGAGTAGAGAATCCGAGACTACAAACTTGAGGCAAGTTTCTAACTTGCAAATGTATGATTGAGTGTGAATAATTTGCATTTATACTTGTTTTCTTGAGATTTAAACCAATTCTGGGTTTTGATGACTTTTGGTGTTTAAACCCTTAGATTTTGATTTAGAGATGAATTGAGTTGATTATATGAGTTTAGAAATGATGGGGTGAAGTTACTAGAGGATGAGATTAAGTGATGTGGAAGAAAATAGGTTTAGGGATTTAGGTTTTGTAAAAGAAAATGGGGGTTGGCCATGGGATCTGGTATGACCGGTCGACCGCGGTCTAGAGCTCGGTTGATCGGGCCTAAAGAGAAAAGCCTACTGCTTCCCTCGAAAGGAAAAATTTGATAGCGTGGCTGACCTCGGTCCATTTACCAAAGGGAAGGGCTTACTTCTTTTCTTTCAAGTCCAATTTCGTAGAGCGCCGTCGATCGGGGGTTAGGGTCCGGTCGATCGGTACCCTGTTTTTAACCCTGAAAATTTGGATCTTTTTCCTACTTCTTTCTTTTACAGTTTAAGGCTTAGGAACCTTCTTGTATGAAGTAAAATAGAGTATTAGAGTCTTGTATTAAGTGAATCAAAACTAGGTTAGAAAAAGAGTGTTCGGGGTTATGTCAGGGATTAATTAATTATTAGATGGAGGTAAGTGTCCTTTTCATTTAGTAAGCTAGTCTAGGAGTAAGGGAAAGTAGGGTGATGAGGTTTTGGATTTTTAGAAATTAGTATGAGGTAAATTACACTCAGTGGCTTATAGGATTGTCGTTAACTCTCGGAGACTAGTATGGGGACTATTAAACGTTGTGGTTTATGTCGTTAAACACATATGGTTCCAAATATAATGTAATGCTCATTTTAAATTGGCATATCTTGTGAATTATGACTTACATATACATACCTCTCTAAATGCTATCATAAGGGAAGTTATGCAAATGAGGTGAAGTCCCCTTTCTAGTGAATGTAGGGTGAATATACTCCTCCGCCATAAGACCAGTGGTTATATTGTTTTGCTATTTTATTCGAAGTGAGGTAATTACGGATATGGTTATGACTCACTGTCGAAGGTATATGGTCGCTTCCCACCGACGCGATTTAGGGTGCCCAGGTGGTCTTGGTCATAGGCCCTGGAATATGATAGCTATTTAGGGGCGCATATAGTGGGGTGACTCCCGGAAGTATGGTCTTAGAATTGTTATGTTTTGACTGTAACTATTCTCACGAATGAGTCATTTCATAAATGGTTAATGCATTGATAAATCAACTGTATGGAATAAGTTTCCTATTGAGGAATGGACTTGTGAAGTCATACATTATGAAACTGCAATTTAAGGTTTTTAAAATTGAAATTAGTTATTTCTCTTGCATTGATGAATAGTTTAACATTATTAATGGTATTCCGCTAGGATGTGCCCTTAGATGAGAGGTGCGGATTATTCTTATTTTGAAGAGTGATTTAAACTAGTTTATGATGTTAGCATTCATAATTGTTATCCATTTTATTCACACGTATATCATATAAAACCGGGCCCTGACTCGTTTATATTTCTCTGCTTTGTATGGATCCTATGTACTCTTAGGTGCTCTGCCACAAGGACGCCCGTGTTGATCTCTCCTTCTCAGTGTCAGGGAGCTGCATCATGTTTATGGATGTTGTAGGATTTTCACTATAGATGCATCCATCTTTTGTATAATCTAGATATGATCAGTCTTTACATTCGGGAGTATTGCCCAAGTTTTGTAATTTCTTATATTATGATATTTAAATGTAATACTTGGGGCAACCTGTTTGCCCTAGTCTGTAAACTGACAGCTTATTTGGGTATTATTTTGTAGATTGGTTATTAAACTGTTACATGTCTCTATTTATTTATCCACCTTGTTTTCAAATTGGATTGTCGAAATGGTTTTTATTAAACTTATAAATTTATTTGACATCTATTTTCGAAAATAATTAGTGGTTATCTCGTATTATTATTTTTACGATAGTGATGCAAAGAATGAACCATCTATGATTTCTATATTTATTGGAGTATCGGGCTGACCAACTCTTATTTTAGTAAGGGGTGTCAGAGATGGTATGAGAGCATCAGGTTCTAGAGTCCTTAGGATCTATGCGGACTTATAACGTTCTACCGTAGCGTTCTTTGATATAGAGCCCTGTAGTTAGGACTGTTTTGTTTGTGCTTGCTTGCGATCTTATGCTGAGATAAGTTGCTTTAAATTATATTCTGATTCAGTTGTTTTTTTGTCTCAGATGACGCCCAACGAAAATGAATTGAGATGTAGAGAACGTAGAGCCCCCGCCCCCGCCCCCGCCCCCGCCCTCGCAAGGAACTATAAATGGGGTGGAGGTGTCTAATATTGTTTCCCAGGAAGTCAACACTACAATGAATGCTATGTCCCAACAGTTTCCTCAAGCCCAACAACTGGTAGCACCGGAGGTTGTAGCCCATGAGGGACCTTTCACGTGGGACAGAGTTAGAGAATCTTTCCTAAAAGGTCACCCTCCAGAATTTCAGGGTGGCGCCGATGTGATTGTGGCAAACCAGTGGAAGAAAGATATGCAATGCCATCTCCGAATGGTGGAGTGTAAAGGAGAGCGAAAATAGATTCTCACCACTTTTAAACTGGTAGGAGCATATTTACATTGGTGGGAGTCGGTGATAACTCCGGAGTAAAGGGATACCATGCTTATCTCAGAATTCTGGGTTTTGTTTGATCGAAAGTATTTCCTCCCAGCAGTCCAGAAGGAGATGAGACGGAAACTCCTGGATGTTGTTCAAGGGGAACGATTAGTGGTGAAATATGCATAGGAATTTATGCGTCTAACGAAATTTATGCTGGATGAAGTCATTCCAAAGGAAAGGAGAATTTCAAAATTTATCGGGGGTTTGAACTGGAGAATAAGGCAGCACTTATTGGGAAATCCATCTTTGCAAACATTTGGAGACGTGATGAATGCAACCTTGATCCATTTCCAAGATCACCATCTTCATGTGAAAGGGAGTAAGAAGATTTTGGATTCGGGTCAAGCTAGTAAGCAAGTAGGAAATGGTGCCGGTGGAGCACTACCCCCACCACTATAGTCGGGAAGTAAACAGAAAGAGAGGGACACCCAACAAGGGGGCTTGTCTAAGAAACAACATTTTGGGGTTTTAATTTTAGCCGAGGTGGTTTTAGACACGATCAGGTACGCAACAACAGCATCAGGAAGGCAGAGGAAATAATGGAGGTCGAGGCCATAAGGGACAAGGCATGGGGTAGTTTCGAAATAATAATCAGGGCCGTCATTCGAAAAATTTTGTGGGTCGCCATTTTTAGTGTGGTGAACAGGGTCTCTTTAAGAAATTTTGTCCATAGTTGATTGGGGGACAGTTTCCTAGGGGTCCTCAGCATCAACAGGCGCATCTACAGCCTTTGACACCTATTATAGCCGTCCCTTTGCAACAGGGGCAATCTCAGTACGGGCGTGTGTATAATATTCAAGATGCTTTGTTTCCCCTAGAACCTTTTGCACCGCCATCTATTGAGGGTAAGTTTCCCATTCATGGGTATATGAGTCGAGTGTTATTTGGTAGGCATTTTGCTCATTCGACGGGGTTGATTAAGTCTGCCGAGAGTAATATTACTTGTGTGGAATCTTCCATGGGTGATGGTTCAGTTATATTCTTTATTTGTAAAAGGGTAGGGATGAACCTTAGTAATTTTCTTTTTGAGGCCGATTTACTCGTCCTTGATATGGTTGGGTGTGATGTTATTTTAGGTATGGAGTGGTTAGTGAAATACCGAGACATGGTAAATTGTTATGGGAGGAGTATTGTCTTTGCCATTTCGGGGCAAGAAATATTTGTAGTGGCTATGCCTCTTTCGGAGGGAGGTTCGAGCAAGTACTTGTATCGTATTGAAGAGGAGACTTCGCGAGGGATGGTTAGTTCCTTAGAATCGATTCCTGTTATGCGAGAATTTGAGGATGTTTTTCAGGAGATTTTGGGATTACCTCCCAGTCGTGAGATTGAATTTTTAATTGACTTAGCACTGGGAACTCGGCCGATTGCAAGAGCTCCATACTGTATGGCTCCTTTGGAAATGAGGGAGTTAAGGGATCAAATTCAACAACTATTAGAGAAAGGGTTTATTCGGCATAGCACGTCGCCATGGGGTGCTCTTGTGTTGTTTGTGAAGAAGATAGATGGTTCCCTCCGGTTATGCGTTGATTACCGGGAATTGAATAAGGTCACCATCATGAATAAATACCCATTAACTCAGATCGATGATTTGTTTGATCAATTAAGGGGATCATCATAGTTCTCTAAGATAGATTTGAGGACTGTGTATCATCAACTGCAAATTTGAGAACAGGACATGTCGAAGACTGCATTCTTGATTAGATATGGGTCCTGTGAGTTTTTGGTCATGCCTTTTGGGCTAACCAATGCTCCTGCCGTATTTATGGACCTTATGAATAGAGTATTTTGGAACTTCCTAGACTAGTTTATCATAGTGTTTATTGGCGACATTCTAGTCTATTCTTGGACAGAAGCCGATCATGCTGAACATGTAAAATTGGTCCTACAAACACTATAGGATCATCAATTGTATGCTAAATTTAAGAAGTGTGCTTTCTGGTTACAGGAAGTACAGTTTTTGGGGCACATTGTGATAGCTGAGGGTATTTCTGTAGACCCGAGCGATGAGGGAATTGGGTCAGCCCATGACGCCCACTGATATTCGTAGTTTCCTAGGTTTAGCGGTTTATTATCACCATTTAATTAATGGTTTTTCCAAGATTGCTGGCCCTTTGACGAACTTGGCCCGGAAGGGAGTAAGTTTTGTTTAGGATGATTCCTGTCATCTAGCTTTCGACGAGTTAAAGGAAAAGTTGACTTTTGCTCCTATACACGCGTTGCCAAGATCGGGAATGGACTATTTAGTCTTTATTGATGCGTCTCTACAAGGATTGGGAGGTGTGTTACAACAGGAGCATAGGGCCATAGCTTACGCGTCTCGCAAGCTAAAGCCCCAAGAGAAGAATTATCCCGTGCATGATTTGGAGCTTGCCGCGGTAGTGTTCGCCTTGAAGATATGGAGACATTACCTCATGGGGGAGAAGTTTAGTCTTTTCACGGACCACAAATCGTTGCAGTATTATTCTCGTAGAAAGATCTGAATATGTGACAACGTCGGTGGTTGGAGTTCGTGAAGGACTATCAATTCGATATTCATTATCACCCAGGTAAGGCAAATGTAGTAGCGGATGCGCTGAGTTAAAAACCCGCGAGGGAGTTAACGAAGGTATGGAAGGCTAAGTGGAAAGATCTTAGCTAGGAGGATGCTGTAGCAAGAGCATTTATGTCAGTGTTGACCGTTATGCTTGCTATTGTGATGAGAGTCGTGGAAGAGCAAGGAAGGAAAAATATTACCAAGATCGGGTATGCCAGTTGTTAACTGAGGGAGCGCGGTTCTACTTTATTAGTTCTGAGGGTGGGTTACATTTCCACGGAAGACTTAAAGTCCCGGATGAGGGAGACTTGAGATGTGCTGTTATGACATAATCTCATGGTACGAGATTTGTAGTACACCCAGGTTGAGAAAAAATGTACGAAGACATGTGCCGTCAGTATTGATGGGAGGGTATGAAAAGGGAAATCTCTGAATTTGTTTCCCAATGTACCACTTGTCAATTGGTGAAGGTAGACCGCCAGCGACCAATGGGATTGGTACAACCGTTAGAAATACCGATGTGGAAATAGAAGAGTATCTCGATGGATTTCATAATGGGATTGCTGACGTTACAAAGCGGTCATGATTCCATTTGGGTTATTATCAATCGTCTAACCAAATCGGCACACTTTTTATCGGTATGGATGGATTAAAATATGGAACGTTATGCCAGGATCTTTATTGCGGAGATTGTGAAACTCCATGGGGTGCCCATCAATATAGTCTCAGACAGAGACAAGATTTTTGTATCCCATTTTTGGCAAAGTTTCCAAGAAGCAATGGGGACCAAATTGAAGTTGAGTACCTCCTACCACCTACAAATTGATGGGAAAATGGAGAGAGTCAACCATATATCGAAGGATATGCTTCGAATGTGTGTACTTGACTTTAAAGGAGGATGGGAGCAATACCTTCCCTTGGTCGAATTTGCATATAATAATTTGTACCAATTTATAATAGGTATGGCACCGTATGAAGCATTGTATGGCTGACCCTATATATTCTCAGCTTGTTGGTTGGAAGTAGGAGATAATAAGCTCCTTGGACCTGAAATGATTCAAGATACATATTCGAAGATTGAGCTTATTCGAAACCGCATTCGAATTTCACAAGACCATCAGAAAAGCTATGCCGACGCGAATATAAGGCATGTAGAATTGGAGGTAGGGGACCAATTTTTATTGAGGGTATCCCTGATGAAGGGTGTAACGCGATTTGGGAAGAAAGGTAGGCTTGCGTAGCAATATATAGGCCCTTTTCCCGTTATTGCAAAGGTAGGCCCCGTAGCATATGAACTTGCTTTGTCGGATCACCTATATCAGATTCATGACGTGTTTCATGTTTCATCTTTGAAGACGTATAGAAGGTGTGAGGGAGATCATTGGCACATTCCTTTGGATGATTTCGAGTTACAACCCGATATTTCATATGAGGAACTACCAGTTGCTATTTTATATAACAGAGAGCGTAGACTAAGGTCTAAGGTGGTGCCCTTGGTTCAAGTCTAGTGGGACACCACAACGCCGAGGAATAAACTTGGGAACGTGAGGACGATATTTGAAAAAAGTCCACACCTCTTTTTACAGGGTACGCCTGAATTTTGAGGGCAAAATTCCCTTATAAGGGGGGGATTATGTAATACCCCTTATTTATGAGTAATTATTTATACTAATTTGCCTTGTGGGCTATTTATATATAAAATAGAGGAAATTAAAGTGAATATTATTTTAAGTGATTTGAGAAATGATATTTACTAAGTTTTGCATATTTACTGTCGAGTGAATGTAAATGGCATCATATTATGTTTTATTGTGTCATTGTGCTTTGAGCAACGGTTGAGACTTATATTCCAAGTGGATCACTATTAATGAATTAATATAACTGTTGATGTAAAAAACTAGACTCGATCTAATTATTTTAATCATAGATAAAAATGAATAAATAAATATAAGACAATGGATTTTTAAAGTGGTTCAGCCTTAGGAGAATGGCTTACGTCCACTGTTTTTGTATTGCCGACTGTTTGCCTGGAATTCTCGATAATAGTTTTTCCGAAACATCCAGAGTCCCCCCTTAATGAGGAGGTTACAATGTATTTATAGCCTTAAGGCTGTACATGTGAAAGGACAATGCGTTGTTATCTAGTAGACATATACATCTGTACGATAATAATGAGTATTTGATGTACAGTTGTCTTTTTGATTCTCTTGCTTTGGATGCTCTACACGCTAAGTAGCTCGGACCGCTTAAGTTGCTTGGTACGCTTGAGTTGATAGGAGCTATGAGTTGCTCGAGGCGCCTAGGCTGCTCGGTATGATTAAGTTGCTCGGAATGTATGTGTATTTGCCACGTGGTTGACACATGTCTTCAGGTGATTAGTCTATGTCAGCAGACTAAATTTGGTATCAACAGAAGCCCCCAATGTTTCACAGTTGAGGTTGAATGAGAGTATGGATCATTTTGTTTGAAAACTGCTTGGATTACTGGTCTTCATGGATTTTAGGAAAAATTTCCTTGTACAAAATTCCGTTTTGAGCGCACAATATCAAGCTTCATAAATATTTTGAATTTTCAAGATCGCATCGATATTTGTACCCTTTTTCTTCTTTTAGCCACCGAAAATGCAAACGTCTTTCCTTGTAATCATTGCTTTTCTCTATTCCCAAGGTAAAGTATTTAAGTGTGATAGAAATCCTATCATTTTTCACTTTTCAAATCTGTATCTTTGAACTCTTCATCTTCTCTCTATCTTGTGCCTTCGTTCTTTCCAACTGATCTCTATTTTCTCTGTAAGATTTTCTTCCTTCCTCTTTATTTTCTTTATTCACCATGGTTTATCCTGTTGGATCGTTAGAAAAATTTCGGTCTGAGTTCTCAATACCTTCGTGGGTTATCTTGGGAGAAATTTCTGTTCCTTCTGATTATTTTTCTTTGCCTGAGGGATATTGGTTCCCAAGTCTTTTTGTAGCCGAATGTTTCTTTTCTTTCCCGGCAAATCCCCTGTATTTGGAGTTTTGTCAATATTTTGATTCTCTACCTGCAAGAGTAGCTCCAAACACATGGAGGATAGTTAATGGCGTACATAGTTGAATCAACTTCATGGAGCCCGTTTAGGGATTCCAGAGATTATGTATTGCTACAGATGGGTTACCAGTGACAGTACTTTCTATTTAAAAACTAGGTTTTTGAATAGAGCGTTAGTTGTCAATCTTCCTGATGCCAATAGGGATTATTTTGATCATGGGGTTGTGATGAAAAATTGGCAACACCCTCCATTAAATGGAGACGATGTATACCAAGGTCCCAGGTGTCCACTTTATGGAAATGGGATAGGTTGTTTTTATTTTTAAAATCTTGTTTTCTTTGTATTTGATAAAATGCATCACTGACATTTGGTTTTTGTTTATTACAGTTGACAGTAAAAGAAAACCTCCAAAGGAAACTGATGTTAATATAAAGCATTTAAAACTAATCTGGAGCTTGCACCAATCTGTTGCTGAGGAGCATATTAGATCCGCTTCTTACTTGTTGCAATACAAAAGCTACACTTCATCTTTCACTGCTCGTCCTCGTCCAGTGGTGGTCGATCATAACCAAGTACCAGCCTCTGAGACTAGTGTGAAAGATTGTTCTTCTGAATCGAATATTCCTATCACTGATCTGATGAAGAAGAGAAGAGCTCCTGCCTTTTTTGACAAGTCTGCCTCTGCCACTATGGAGGCAAAGAAAAGTAAACAAGATGTCCCAGAAGAAGGGACACAGATTATAGATGTACCCCCTCCCATTGCTGATAAGGAAGCTGGTAAGAAGCCCCCTGTGGCTCTAAGTAAGACTATTACATTCTCTCCTTCGAGTGATATTGTTGTCATATCTCCAATAAAGACAAGATCTTTAATTGAAACTGCTCCAGCTCCTCTGAGGAGATTAAAGAAAACGTCTTCTGAGAGACCTGCTGAACCTATCTCTCAACCTTCAAACGTTGAAGGTAGTGTTCCAATTCTTGTTCCCCCGAGATCTGCTATGGGCTTGGTAAGATCCTGGACTGTCCCAGAAGTCCAAGGCCTTGAAGATACTCTTTTTTGTGAGAGACTTACTAATCTAGATACTCAACACATTGCCTCAGTAAGTATTGTTAGCCTGAGTCTTTTACTTTCTAATATTATGTTCATATATTGATTTAAATCTCTTTCTTTTTTCAGCTGGTGACATGTTTCAATAGCATTTTGAAGAAGGATGAAGCTATTAGGGCTTCAAGCTCCTCGAGTGGATTAGAAGAAGCTTTTGTTGGGATAACCCAATCTTTGAAATATTCTCGTCAAAAGTACAAGTAAGATAAAGGTGCTTGGGAGAATCAATTTAAGTCCGTTGAGCTAGCAAAGATCAAGCTGTGAATGCCTCCAAGGAATTGGAGAAGAAGTTGAAGGAGTTTGAATAGAGCAACAAGGAGTTTGAATAGAGCAATAAAGAGTTTGAGGTTAAGCTAAAGTCTGCTGAAGAGAAGTTGTTAAACTTCAAGATGTTGAGCGACAGAAAACGGAGGTGGAAGAAAAGTTAAAATCTGCTGAGGAGCTCCTTAAGGAAAGGATCTTTTCGGAGAAGGCAAAAAGGAAAATTGTGGTTAAAAAATCCTTCAGTGCTGGTTGGGACAAGGGTTGTAACAAGGGTCTGGCCGTCATGTCTTCTTAAATGGAGTATGTAGGTGTTAAATATTTTAGGGATGGATGGGTAGCATCCTTGAAGGAGCTGAAGGTTGCTGAGAATTCTGAGTTATTCCAGCAGCACACTCATGGCCCTCCTCCCTTTCCTGGATACGAAGGAGAGGATGAAGCTGCTTCAGATTAATCTTCTATGATGATTGGGGATCAGGTCCCTATTGTTCCTGTTGTTCAACCTTCCGAGCAACTCCAACCAACCAGCACTTCTGTCGAGAAGCTACCATTGTCTTTCGAGCAACCATCCCCTTCATCCAAACCTTCTGAGGAAGTCGTAGGAAATAAGGAGAAGGTGTAAAGTTGTTCGGGTTTTTTATTTTGTTCTTCTCTTGAATGTAACCTTGAACTATGTATTTTCTCTTATGATGAATAAAAATTCAAGCTTTGGTTGTTCGTCTTGAATTTCTCTTTTACTTTCTCTGTCTGCATCATAATTAATTCTTTTGATTTCTTCTATTTGCTAGTTTATGGTCCGGATGGAGCTCTTATCAGCTCATGATACAGAATTGATGAAGAAATGCAATGACTATTTTAAAGCTGGTCATGTAGATCTTAATGAAGCTCAAATAATTGATACCCTTGGTTCAGATGCTTCTGAACGAGCAGTTGAAGCTTACCAATACCTGAAGTGCTTGCTGTAATACCCCGTAATTCTGCATAGTTAGAAAAAATACATTTTTATTTAAATTACGTGAGTAGAGTAATTTAATGTGATAAAAATACGTTTTAAATTAAATGACGTGAGTAGAGTAATTTTGAATATTAATAAAGTAATGTGATGTAATGTTAATAAAGTAATATGACGATTAAAAATTTACTAAATGTGAGTAGTAAATTTTGAATGTTGATATGTATGGTCTAGCGATTTATATGGACGTACCCGAGTTATCTCAATCGAGTGTCGCGCATAGATAAAAATTGAAGATGAGATGAGAAAAATATTTTAAGAGACTCAAAAAATAATTTAGAGTCCACAGATGATTCTGAAAGGGTCGAATTAGTCAAAATAGTGTACCCGGGGGTACTAGTTGAGTGCCGGGTCATTTTCGGGCTAAACCGGAACCATTTGAGGGCATTTTGGTCTCTTTACATTTATGGGTAAGGAGACCTACGAATTTTGAAACCCTAAATCAGATTATAAGAGTTAGGAACTAGGGTTAGAAAGAAAGAAAATACACCATAGCCATTAGAGAGAAGAGATAAACAAATTCCTAAAGAAAGAGAAGGAAGGAGGAAGAATTCTAAGGAGATTTCACCACCAACTTGTTGGGAAGATGGATTGAAGGATAAAAATCATCAATCATCAACAACAACCACGAAATCGGACCCTACAAATCATAAGGCAAGTGTTTATTTGAAAAATAAATAGAGTTATAATACCCATATTTAAGCTTTATGAAGAACATGGTTTTTATGATATTTTTGGGAGTAAAACACTTGATTATGCTCCATGATTGATAGGCATTTCATGTAGAACATTTTTGGATCTCCAAATATTCTGATATCATAGAAGACTAGATGATTAAATCGAACGAAAAATCTGAAACTATGACGAAAGATGGAAAGATTGTATTTTTAGGGTTCTTGAAAAATAGAAAGGTTTTTAGTTAATTTGATCGAGATTTATAATGATTTTGTTATTTTAAATCGTTAGTAATCATCCCAGAACATGTAGGAATGATTAGAAATTGTTGGTTGCAAATATGGTGGATTATCACGGAAGATAGATAAACAAAAATGGTGAAACCCGATCGAGCAGTCGATCGATCGACCATATTCCATCGATCGATCGACCCTGGCTGTACTTTAGAAAATTTTGTGGATAAATTTCCTTTTAATTATCGAAGCTTAATGGGAACCTTAGTGATGATATTTTACCTATGAGGAGACTTCATAAATGCCAGTAGGTGTACCGTTAGATTTCTTCATAAATGATTGAGTGGGAATTTTTGGAGAAATGGACCGATGGGAAGGTGATCGATTGAGCCGTATGTCGGGATTGTGAGAATTTAGTTACGGAAAGAGTGAGAGTAAATTTTGGAAAAATACCAGTAGGTTAAAGATAACTTAACTACTGAATTAAGGGAGGGGTAACTAGGACCCTTAGAGTTTCGTGAATACTCGAATAAATGCAATAGTGAAATAAATTGTACATTAATGAGTACGGTGAATATAAGTAAAATATATTACGTATGGGCATGATTTGATAGGTTGGGTGTGTACCTACTAAATTATATAAAATTTTGGGTTAAAAGAATTTTACCTAAATTAATTATGTTAGGGTCGATGTGACATTCCGAACTAACATAAAGTTATTATACGTTTGGGGTCGATGTAAAATGCCGAACCAAAACTTAAACTGGTGTCGCGATGAAAGAGTCCCGAACCAGAATATGTATATATATATATATATATATATATATATATATATATATATATTTGGGGTCGATGGATCATTCCCAACCAACTCTCACTTGGGGTCGATGAATCATTCTGAACCAAGAGTCCTTTATGTGTGGTAAAAGGATATGTTAGTGATAAATGATATTCAATACATGATTGTGTGATAAAATGTATTCTATGTGCATAATCTACAGACTTAGAATAGTAGATAATGAGATGAACTGTAAATATCTTTGTAATAATTAAATAGAGTGATGTAATTATTACAAGAATAAGGATAACAAGCAGTAAATAAGTTATCTACGCTTATAGTACATGACATATGGATTCTTAAACTACGGTGAGTAGGTCATGGGAACTTAGTGAGGGGATACATACAGTGGGCATTCTAATCTAGTTATTTGGGGTAGTATAACTAGGTGAACTAAGTATCCTCGTTAGACATGCACTATAGAAGAGAGGTGAGGAATTTCAAGGGAGTGTGCGAAACCTTAAAATGTGTAATCAATAACTCAATTGTGATAACTGCTTGCAAAATATTTTTAAATGTTTTGAGTACTAACTCTTGATATGTAAAATTTTTAACAACCTTTTAGGTGCCCAGCCACAGGGACACCCAGAATGATTTCATTCCAGGGATTTAGGAGCTGCAGAACATGTGGATGTTGCAGGGATTGTTTAGACGTTTCCTCTTTTTCAGTTCTAGTGCAGGATCTCAGTTTTAGTATTCTTTGTTGGGACATGTTGTCCAATATTTACTTTTAAAGTTATTCTGATTCTGGATTTTGAGTTGATTTTTATTGGTCATGGTTTTCGGCAAGACTTTATCTGCATTCAGTTATTTATGCGAATTATTTTATTATTACTGAAATTGTATCATTTTTGTATGGGTTGTTTATTCTGCTTAAGGAAGATAAAATTTGGCACTAGCTTAATTTCACATAGGTGGTTACTAACTTAAATTTTTTTCGAAAGTGATGCTAAGAATGAACCATTTAAGAAACCTGCTTAAATTAAATTAAGGCTTGATCACCCAAGGTTTAATTAGGCGGGGTGTCACACTTGCTTGATCATGCTGTTGCCAACAATGTGGCCTACTATTAGATGATTGAAGATCTCCAAGGAACAATCGAGGAACTTCAGCAACAGTACAAAGAATCCTCCACACTTTTACATCAAGGTTATGAGAGAAAGTACCAGCAATTGAGTGTTGATAAGGGATATGATAAGTTCATCTCTGCTAATGAGAATAAGGAGAGTGTTATGAAGCTTGAAGTTGAAGATCACAAGCATATCGCCAATTTGTTGGAGCAGCAGAACATTGATTTGCAAGAGGAAATAAAGCAACTCAAATCTGCTTCTTCTTCTTCCGGATCCTTGGTCCCAGTAAATGATGATGGTTTTTCATTTCTGGAAGTAAAAAATGATAACTTAAGGGATGAGTTAGAAACCTTGAAACGAGATGGACCCTCCACATCTACTCGTGGACGAGCAAGATCTTCTCATGGACGAGCAAGGGCTGGTCGGGTCACCATTGAAGAAGCGAGAACACAGTCGGCTTTAGAGAATCAAGCTGTTCAGTTAATGGAGAAGAACTAAGCCTTGGCAGAAATGTCTAAGAAGATTCTAAACTTCACCGAACAACTCTCTAATCAAAGCTCTTCTCTGGAAATTAAAGAAATTCTAGTGAAGAAACTCTATGAGCAACTTGAGAGGTTAACTTATCATTCCACAAGCAGCCCATGGAATTTTGGATGGCTGGGTCTAACGAAGCTCTGTACCATCTCGATGCTCGATTACAGCAGTCAAATAATGAGGGATATAATCAAGGGTGGTTGAATGCCTTATGTATGCTAAAATTGTAGCAGGGCCACTACTTATGGGATTATTATGATCCTGGAGTGCTCTATTTTCCCGTGCCTTCTTTTAAGCTTGATATCAGTTGGATTCCTGCTCTTGCAATTCCTCAATGCTTGATTTCCAAGTATCTCGGTGATTACAGTCTTCATGCAAACTTTGAGATATCTCGCCCATATCATTTTCTTGATCGGCCCTACATAATGAATGTTAGAATGCTACGAGATGTAAATTTTATAAATTCTCCTTATGCATTAGATGATCCTCCAGCCGGGGTAGAACCTGTTTCAAAAGTAGAGGGTAAGAAACCCATAGAGTAGGATATTGTTATGTAATGAATTAGACTTTTCACATCATATGTAATTTTACTTGATTTGAATGAAGAAATGTTTAGTCTTTTGCCATTTCATTTTCTTCTAAATAATTTGTAGAATGTCTTTGCTTGTTGGTTGGTAAATATATATACTATACTTATCCTATTTGTTGTTTGATTATAGTGACTTGTCACTCTTTGGGCCTAAGCAATGGAATGATTTGCATCCCATGTTCCTGCTTAGTTGTAGTAACCTCGTATGGATTACCTTATTGCCTACAAAATGGATGCCTCGGGAGGTCATCCAGCTTCTTTCCTAGTTTGGTACTAATTAACCGGAGTTGATTGTAATTGGTTTATCGACCAATCGGAGTTAGTGGTAATTAGTTCCCGACCAACTGAAGTTGGTGGTAATTAATTCTCGACCAACCAGAGTTGGTGGTAATTGATTCCCGACCAACTAGAGTTGGTGTTAATTAGTTCCTGACCAACCAAAGTTGGTGGTAATTAGTTCTCGACCAACCGGAGTTGGTGGTAATTGATTCTCGACCAACCGGAGTTGCTGGTAATTGTTTACCGATCAATTGGAGTTGGTGGTAATTGATTCCCGACCAACCGGAGTTGGTGATAATTGATTTGCTGTGTTGCTCTGAATTTGGGTTTATGGTTTGTGTACTGTGTTGCACTAATACTCCAAAAAACAAACTTCAACAAAAAGAAATGGGGGTGAAACATCACTTTATTCATTTTGAAAAAACTGCTTTACATATGAATTTTAACTACTAATAATACTTGCGCAGATGCTCTACATTCCATGCATTCTTGAATTCTCCTCCTTCCAAGGTTTGAATCCTATATGTCCCTGGACGAACAACTTCTGTTACTCTGTAGGGCCCATGCCAAATGGCTTCCAGTTTGTTATGCTTTTGGATCACTTTCTTCAGCACATAATCCCTTTCCTTCAAATCATACTTCTTCACTCGTTTGTTATAGAACAGAGCTGTTCGTTGTTGATATGCTGCATTCCTGATTGCTACTTCTTCCTTAACTTCTTCAAGCATATCCAGGTCTAATATTCTCATCAAGTCACTGACAGGAGAATTGAAATTAAGCACCCTATGCGTGGGTAGACCCAATTCAGCAAGTATGATAGCCTCACTCCCAAATGCCAGCATATATGGAGACTCTCCTATCGCTGTTCGTGGTGTGGTACGATAAGCCCACAACACATAATGTAGCTCGTTAATCCAATTTCCTTTTGCATCATCCAGTCTCATTTTCAAACCATTCAGTAGCGTTCTGTTTGTCACCTTAGTTTTCCCATTGCTTTGGGGATGGACTGGTGCAGAGTGGATCTTCAGTATATTGGATTGATGACAATATGCAGCAAACTCCTTGTTATCAAATTGGGTTCCATGGTCAGTAATGAATGCATGTGGGAGACTATATCTGCAGATAATATTCTTCCAAATAAATCGATAGACTTTGTCGTATGTCATATCAATGAGAGGCTCAACCTCCACCCATTTGGTAAAGTAATCCACACCAACCACGAGGTATTTGAATCTTCCCTTGGTTATTGAAAGTGGTCCTACCAAGTCTATCCCCCACATGGCGAATGGTCAAGGGGACGTTATGGGTGTTAACAATGCTTGGGGAGTTCTTCGGATGGAAGAAAAGACTTGACATTTATCGCACTTCTTGGAATAAGCTACGCAATCATCTCTCATCGTTGGCCAGTAATACCCCTGCATTGTTATTCTCTGTAAAAATGTCCAACCTGCTACATGGGCTCCACAAGACCCTTCATGAACCTCTTCGATCAAATCTTATACTTCGGAGGGATGGACACATCTTAGTAGCCCTGCTATAACTCATCATCTATATAAAATGCCACTGGTCAATACATAACAAGCATCTTTAAACTTCAGTTTCTTGGCTGCGAGTTTATCAGTTGGTAAAGTGCTCTCTTCAATATAGGCCCTGATGGGATCCATCCAAGATGGTCCCAAGTCGCGGGTATTGAAGTTCATTATCATATCTTCGTCTATGCTACGACCAACTAGGATTTCTATTGGGATTGTTCTTCGTAGCATGGTGCATGTGGCTGATGCTAATCGAGCTAGGGCATCTGCTCTTGCATTCTCCAATTTGCGTATTCTTAACAACTGAATTGCAGTAAAAATCGATACCACCTCCATTTCTTTTGCATGATACTTGACCATTAATTCTCCTTTTGCTGCATACACCCCCATAATTTGATTTACGATTAACTGAGAATCAATGAATATAATGACCTGCTCTGCCTTCATGGTTTTAGCCAGATTTAAGCCCAAGATCATAACTTCATATTCCGCCTCATTATTAGAAGCTTTAAATTGAAAGCGCAGAGCATACTCCATATCAATCTCATCCGGACTATTTAAAATAATTAATGCTCCACTGCCTGTAGTGCACGAAGAGCCATCCACATATAAATTCCATATAGGTACTTTGTTATCAAACTCTTGATCAAATAGAGTTCCTCGGTGGAATATTTGATCCTTCCTTTTGTCCTCCTCTGGCACTTATCATTGCTCGTTGATCATATTCTCTTGCTCGTCTACCGACGTAAGTTGGTCGGGGTTTAAATTTGACGATCCTGTAACATCCACAGGGTGGTCTGTATTAAACTCCTGTTCTTCGGAGGCACTTTCCAGAGTAAACTTTGCGATAAAATCTGCTACTGCCTGCCCCTTGAGCGACGATCTAGGCTCATAAATTATGTCATATTCACCAAGTTATACTGCCCAGTACATCAATCTTCCTGATTTCTCCAGTTTATGTAGAGCTTATCTTAATGGCATATCGGTGTACACCACTATAGTATGAGCTTGGAAGTATGGCCTCATCCTTCTGCTTGCTTCAATCAGTGCTAGTGCCAACTTCTCCAACCTTGGATATCATATTTCTGCTCCTCGAGAAGCCTTGTTGGTGTAATAGACTGGTTTTTGTACTCCGTCCTCCACTCTTATCAACGTTGAGCTTACTGCATTTTCTGAAATTGTCAGGTACAAGTATATTTTTTCTCCCATCACTGGTCTAGATAACAATGGAGGTGTCCCTAGATATTTTTTTAATTCTTGAAAAGCCTCCTCGCATTCATCATTCCACTCAAAAGTTTTTCGGAGTGTTTTGAAGAATGAGAGGCATCTGTCAGTTGCTCGTGACACAAACCTATTAAGTGCTGCAACTCGCCCTGTGAGACTTTGCACTTCCTTCTTCATGGTTGGAGATCATAGCTCCAATAGAGCCTTGATCTTTTCAGGGTTCACCTCAATTCCTCGTTGGTTAACAATATATCTGAGAAACATGCCTTCTCGTACTCCGAATATACATTAGGTGGGATTCAGCTTCATTTGATATTTCTCTAGTTGATCAAAGGTCTGACCTAGGTCAACTAGATGATCAGCAGCTTTCAGCATATCGTCAACATAAACCTCCATGTTATGCCTGATTTTCTCTGCAAAAACCTTATTCATTATCCGCTGATATGTCGCACCTGCATTTTTAAGTCCAAAAGGCATAACATTATAGCAATAAGTTCCCCTTGGGGTGCTAAAAGAGGTACTCTACCTGTCCTTAGGCTTCATTTTAATCGGTTTGTAACCAGAATAAGCATCCATGAAACTCAACAATTCATGCCCCAAGGTAGCATCCACTAGTTGATCTATTCGGGGCAAAGGAAAATGATCCTTTGGGCATGCCTTATTAAGATCAGTGAAGTCTACACACATACTCCACTTGTTATTTTTCTTCTTTACCATCACCACATTTGCTAGCCAATTAGGATATTTGACATCCTCAATAAAAAAGGCTTTTTGTAGCTTCTCTACTTCTTCCTGTATGGCTTGGTTCTTCTCAGGATTGAACACTCTTCTTCGCTGCTTTACTGGCTTGATTTCCTTATTCACATTGAGCTCGTAACACAGGAAACTCGGGTCTATCCCTGGCATGTCTTCATGACTCCATGCAAAGGTCTGCTTTCTGCGCCTTAGAAATGCTATCAATTCTTGTTTTATCGATACATCCAGTGATGCACCAATTTGAGTTGTTCGTTCTGGATGCTCGTCGTCCAAAATGACATTTTCGGTAGCCTCCATGACCTGTCCCTTTACGAGCTGAGACTCGTCATTAGGGTCTAACATTTCAATCTATGCATCTTCCATTTCATCAACTTGATAAGTAGTAGTCTTCTTTCTGCATTCTTCGCGTTCCTCTTGTTCGGTAAATGAATAGTAGAATTCTTGAGCTACTTTCTGCTCGCCTTTCACTACTCCTACTCCAAAGTTAGTTGGGAATTTTAAACATTAATGTACAGTAGATGGTACTGCTTCGAACTTCTTCAGACCTACCCTTCCCATGATGATATTGTAAGCTTATTGTACATTTTTATCCATTACAAAAAAGCGTACTCTTTCTATTCGACAAGCAGGCCATGCACCGATAAGCATATCAAACTTAATCTTCTCGAGTGGAAAAACCTCCTCACCAGTTAAGCCAAGGAGGGGCCTATGATATGGATCCAACTGGGCAAGCTTCAGATTCAAACTGTCAAAGCATTGATAGAATATGAAATCTACCGAGCTACCATTATCTACCAGTACTCGTGAAATCACCACTTCCTTCATTCTCATCTTGATCACCAATGGGTCATCATGAGGATATAGTACACCTGCGAGGTCATTCTTAGAGAAACCAATGACCAGTTTGTCTTTATTCACCTTCCTCGGGCGATCATCTTCAGCCATATTTATTCGCTAAATGTACGAGCAAGCTTGAGCCTCATTGAGGTAAGATTTTCTCTTTGTAGTCAGATCTCCACCTCCCGCATCTCCACCTGTAATAACATTACATTCAAATGATCCGAAATGGATTGAAAATACCTCACGTTCTGGCTGCCTTGGTATTTTAGGGAGATCGGGGTCATCTTGGTCATCTTCTGGATCTTCTTTGTGACTTCTCTTTTTGTCTTCTTTTGATCAATGAGGAGACCTAGACATTTGCCTTCTTCGGTCACTGGTCTTTCCACCATTTTGGCGATCAACATACTTAGCCAGTTTTCCTCGTCTAATGAGTGCTTCAATTTCATTCTGGAGAGCTATGTAACTTTTGGTCGTGTGACCATGGTCTTTATGGAACTCGCCATATTTAGATTTATTCCTCTTGTCAGGATCTACCTTCATTTTTTCTGGCCAGTTTAGCTCCTTGCTATTCTTGATCTCTTCTAGAATGTGGTTTATATCTACCTTCAAAGGAGTATAATTTCCAAATTTCTTCAACTGTTTTAGTGCTTGCTTTGCTTTCGACTGCCTGTTACCACCATTACTCTTCTGATCTTTCTTCTCAGCCTTGTCAGCCTCAACCTTGGTTTCCTTAGTGTCTGTATTCTTCTTCACAGCCATAGCTTCCTCAACATTCATAATCTTGGCAGCCTTTGCCATTAGTTCTGCCATGGTCCTAGGTGGATCTTTGGCTAGAGTATAGTACAACTTGTCTGGAAACAGTCCACTCATCAGGGCAGTAATTGCTATTTTCTCCTCGTAATCAATAACTTTTAAGTTTCTCGTTATTAAAATGAGTAATATAGTCCCTGGTGCTTTCACCTGCCTTCTGTCTAACACTCAGTAAGAGCGCTACTCGTTTGACTGGTTTCTCTCCAAAATAGAAGTTCCCTATAAAGAGCTCTGCTAGTTGAAGGAAAGTCGCAATCTTCCCTCGAGGAAGGTTGTTGTACCATATCTGAGCTGATCCGGTAAGAGTTCCTGAAAATTCCCTACATCTCATCTCGTCTAGAACTGCATAGATGTCGAGAGTAACTTGGTATTATTCTATATGAAGGACAGGGTCAGTTTTTCCATCATACTTAGGTGTCACCATAGGAGCTTTGAATTTTGATGGTGTAGGAAAATCCATAATTGCCTGTACGAATGGTGTCCCTTGGACGAAAGTTCTTTGTAGAGGATTCTTAGCCTTAACCATTTCCCCTAATCTGTCCTCCAACCTTTGAATAGAACCTTTCCATGCATCGTTTACCACCTCGGGCCTATTTATTCGAGCGACTGATCGAGTTGAGTTTTCCTCTTGGGATATTTCATTACGGGCTGTTGGTTGTGATTGGGTAGAGCCTTCTCCTATATCAGATGGTCGTTGAGAGTTCCTCGATGCAATCCTAGGAGGACTTCTATTCCTCCTAGGGACCAAATGATCCAACGGAGAGACTCTACTCAACCTTTCTAGAGCACTAGTCCTTTCTAGAGATAGAGTGATTTTTCGTTGAGAATTTGTAGCTCGTACTGAGGAAGTCCTTAATGAGGAGGTTACAATGTATTTATAGTCTTGAGGCTGTACATGTGAAAGGACAGTGCACTGTTATCTAGTAGACATATACATCTGTACGATAATAATGAGTATTTAATGCGCAGTTGTCTTTTTGATTCTCTTGATTTGGATGCTCTACACGCTAAGTAGCTCTAACCGCTTATGTTTCTCAGACCGCTTGAGTTGCTCGAAGCTATGAGTTTCTCGGGGTGCCTAGGATGCTCAGTATGATTAAATTGCTCAAAATGTATATGTATTTATCACGTGGTTAACACGTGTCTTCAGGTGATTGGTCCGTGTCATCAGACTAAATTTTGTATCAACAATGACGTTGGAACATGAAATAATTCATGATATCCCGAATGCCAATTTAGAGTGCACGATTAGTCCATAAATGGTTGAGACAGTCAAAATAAGTACCAAGTTGTATTTTTGGGTTCCAGGTACTTTTAACCGATTATGACTTATTTATGTTGTTACGAGTCATTTTAATTGTGTAGTAGCATTTCATGTTGGACTTAATGTAGTTGTGTATATGTAGTCTTCCAAGATCATTTTAATTCTCATTTCATGTTCAAACCCTAGAAAGATTCAGAGAGAATAGAGAGCTTGGGAGAAAAGGAGAGAAAAGAGGAGATTTGCTGATTTGAGCTTGGAAATCGTTGCTACAAGCAGAGAATCCGAGACTACAAACTTTAGGCAAGTTTCTAACTTGCAAATGTATGATTGAGTGTGAATAATTTGTATTTATAGTTGTGTTCTTGAGATTTAAACCAATTGTAGGTTTTGATGACTTTTGGTGTTTAAACCCTTAGATTTTGATTTAGAGATGAATTGATTTGATTATATAAGTTTGTTGTGGTGTAGAAATGATGGGGTGAACTTATTAGAGGATGAGATTAAGTGATGTTGAAGAAAATAGGTTTAGATATTTAGGTTTTGTAAAATAAAATGGGGGTTAGCCGTGGGATCTGGTATGATCGGCCGACCGTGATCCAGAGCCCGGTCGATCGGGCCTATAGAGAAATCCTACTGCTTCTCTCGAAATGCCAAATTTGATAGCACGATCGACCACAATCCATGAACTGATCGACCAGGCCTTAAGGGAAGGGCTTACTTCTTTTCTTACAAGGCCAATTTTATAGAGCGCCGTCGATCGGGGGTTAGGGGCTGGTCGATACCTGAAAATTTGGATCTTTTTCCTACTTCTTTCTTTTAAGGTTTAAGGCTTAGGAACCTTCTTGTATGAAGTAAAATAGAGTATTAGACTCTTGTATTAAGGGAATCAAAACTATGTTAGAAAAGGAGTGTTCGGGCTTATGTCAGGGATTAATTAACTAATTATTAGATGGAGGTAAGTGTCCTTTTCATTTAGTAATCTAGTCTAGGAGTAAGGGAAAGTAGTGTGATATGGTTTTGGATTTTTAGAAATTAGAATGATGTAAACTACACTCAGTGGCTTATAGGATTGTCGTTAACTCTCGGAGACTAGTAAGGGGACTATTAAACATTGTGGTTTATGTCGTTAAACACATATGGTTCCTGATATAATGTAATGCACATTTTAAATTGGCATATCTTGTGAATTATGACTTACATATACATACCTCTCTAAATACTATCATAAGGGAAGTTACGCAAATGAGGTGAACTCCCCTTGCTAGTGAATGCAGGGTGAATATACTCCTCGGCCATAGGATTGGTGGTTATATTGTGTTGCAATTTTATTCGAAGTGAGGTAATTCCGGATATGGTTATGACTCACTGTCGAAGGTATATGGCCGCTTCCCACGCGACGCGATTTAGGGTGCCCAGGTGGTCTTGGTCATAGGCCCTGGAATATGATAGCTATTTAGGGGCGCATCTAGTGGGGTGACTCCCGGAAGGATGGTCTTAGAATCGTTATGTTTTGACTGTAACTATTCTTACGAATGTGGCATTTCATAAATGTTTAATGCATTGATAAATCAATTGTATGGAATAAGTTTCCTATTGAGGAATGGACTTGTGAAGTCATACATTACGAAAATGCAATTTAAGCTTTTTAAAATGGAAATCAGTTATTTCTCTTGCATTGATGAATAGTTTAACATTATTAATGGTATTCCTCTAGGACGTGCCCTTAGATGAGAGGTGCAAATTATTCTTATCGTGAAGAGTGATTTAAACTAGTTTATGATGTTAGCATTCATAACTGTTATGCATTTTATTCACACGTATATCATATCAAACCGGTCCCTGACCCGTTTATATTTCTCTGCTTTGTATGGATCCTATGTATGCTCAGGTGCTCCGCCGTAAGGACACCCGTGTTGATCTCTCCTTCTCAATGTCAGGGAGCTACAACATTTTTGTGGATGTTGTAGTATTTTCACTATAGATGCATCCATCTTTTGTATAATCTAGATATGATCAGTCTGTACATTCGGGTACGTTGCCCAAGTTTTGTACTTGCTTATATTGTGATATTAAAATGTAATACTTGGGGTAACCTGTTTGTACTAGTTTGTAAACCGATAACTTATTCGGTTATTATTTTGTAGATTGGTTATTAAACTGTTACATGTCTCTATTTATTTATCCACATTGTTTTCAAATTGGATTGTTGAAATGGTTTTTATTAAACTTACAAATTTATTTGACTTCTGTTTAAAAAAATAATTGGTGGTTGTCTCGTACTATTATTTTTATGACAGTGATGCTAAGAATGGACCATCTATAATTCCTGTATTTATTGGAGTATCGAGCTGTCCACCTCTTATTTTAGTAAGTGGGGTGTCACAACACCATAGAGATGATAAATCCACGTGGGAGAGAGAGTTGGACATGCGTGTAAGGTATCCAAAGATTTTTGAGTTAAGTGTATAATTAGAATTTCGAGGAAGAAATTCCTTATTTAAGGGGGAGGAATGTAATACCCCATATTTTATGTGCATTATTTAATTTCAAATTTACTTTATGTTGTAGTTGTGACAGAGGATGCCACCATTTAACTTTTATATGTGTTGTCTAATTCAATGGTGAAAATGGAAATAATACTCAATAATTCATTAATTTAATATTTCGAAATGATTGTGTATTATGGGTCACTATGCGATGTCCAAGGACTATCTGTCGGCATTTCCTTATTTGGATTATTCCCTCGATGCTGGCTCCCACCATTCCTGAAGTAGTTTATTATAATGTTGTATCATGATTGACTAATAAATAATTAAATATTTGATATTGGGACTCGTACTTGATAATATATTAGATGTTTTGTCCCAAATTTGATTTGGATTTTGAGACATTTTGAAAGTCCATTTATGAATTAAAATAATGGGTTTTAAACCATTTGAGTTGATATATGGCTTGGATAGTGTTTGGGCCATTTGGGGTGGTATTTGGGCTCATTGGGTTGAGGCCCATATGGTCCCTAAGGCCAATTTTTGTAGTGAGCCAACTTAAAGGATCATTAAACATAACCTAATGCACTTTAGAAGCAATTGAGTGGAACCCGATGACTAGATATAAGAGGCACTCAAGAGAGAGGCAGTTTTGGAGGTCTATTGGCTTTGATTCAACCATTTATACTAAGTCATGCGTACCTAGTTTAAGTATTTAACTTAGGGTTTGTGTTATAATGATAATTGCTTATTTAAAATTTGTGAATGACATTTTTAATAATCTGATTTTGATAATAAAATCTTAATTTGGAAATTAGTTTAATATGGAAATTTAGACCTTCATCAATTATTAATCTTTTAGAGAATATTAGTTATGAATCTTATGAATCGAAGTAGATTATGAATGAATTTCATTAACAATTGAATCATATTCACGAATAAATAAAAAGCCCTTTGTTTAATTTGATAATTGAACTAAATCCAAAATTAATTGGACATTATGAAAGTAGGTTGCATAAGAGATCCCCTCTTTATGAAGGCTTTTCAAGTTTTTTTTTCAAGCGTGGAAACCCTAGAAGCAGAAGTAGTAGGATTTATTGTCATAATAATAATAAATAAAGTAAAATATGTCGAAATTTTTTGCGAAGGGAAGGGATATAACTCAGCGGTAGAGTGTCACCTTGACGTGGTGGAAGTCATCAGTTTGAGCCTGATTATCCCTAAACCCAATGTGAGTTTTTATATTTCCCCCGCCGTGATTGAATGAGAATGGATAAGAGGCTCGTGGGATTGACGTGAGGGGGCAGGGATGGCTATATTTCTGGGAGCGAACTCCGGGTGAATATGAAGCGCATGGATACATGTTAGGCCTTGGAAGAAATTAATTTTCAAAAACATGTTAGATTATGGAAAAATACATAGATATAGGTTAGTAATGTTATTATATAACATATATCTAAGGAGGAATGGGATTGTTGTTGATTAAAGGCTTTTGCGATAGGTTTTATGGTTAATAGTGGTAGACTTTGGAGGTTTAGACATTCATCATCGCTCGAAAGAAATTAGTATCTAGTTAGAATGAGATGGGGCTTCTCTTTCAAATGAGTTGGGAAATCATTAGAACGAGATGGTGCATCTCCCTTAAATGACTTTCGTAGGTCATTGAATGACCTTAGTAAAATCGTTAGAACGAGTTAGGAATCTCATTAGAACGACTTTGGGTAGGTTTGGTCTTAATTTTTTTTAAAATGAAACTAGAATAATTAATTTAAGAATTATGACTAATGTGTTAGTCACCTACGAGTGAATAGGAACAGTATTTTTTGCGGTTACATGTAAGCATACAATACGTTAGTGATCATGGGTGACCTAATAGGAGGTTTTTTGATAGAGCACATATGATTATGACCGCACAGGTACCCTAGTCATAGAGATGGGATTTGCCATGGGATTTCTACCCCTATCCTATAACTGATGTACCCGTATCTCAAGGCAGAATACACAAGGAAGCTCTAATATATAGCCTTCGGTACGGAGGTCATGTGTTAAGACGGGACTGCATATTGATCATCCTTTGTCGATGTCTTTGAGATTATAGGTTAGGAACAACCTATAACTATACCTAGAATGCACGAGTGATCCCTATTGGCAGTAGGGATAAGCCTTCATATTTATATGTGTGAAATCGATAGTAGTCCATTTACTTGTATGTGCCAAGGATCGTACTTATATAGGTATTATACTTGAGATTGTCCAATTATTATAGATACTAATTGAGATGTATACACTTGCATATATGATTGGGACCCTTTTTAATGAAACATAAGTGAGAAGAATGATAATTAAACGACAGGTTCACGTGGGATTGAGGTCCGATGCATGTGGTATTTAGGGTTGTTTGGGTTGAGATAACATAAAAGAAAGAAAAATATAGAAGAATATTCAAATTTATTTACTTTATTACAAATGAAGTTAAATCTTTATTCTTTGTAGACTTAGGGTTAACATTGTTTTTGAACTCTATTTCTAGGTCTTAGGCTGTAAATGCATCCTAACCCTGATTCTAGTTTGCATTATCTTAAGTTTTCGTTCATATAGGAGGTAGGTGTCGAGCTGATTGCTCACTCTTTTATTCCCCTTTTCTTTTAAGTAGAGACGTATATTGTAGTGGGTGTAACTCTAAATGCAGTTAGTTTATTTTCTAGACAATTTATATTTCCTTAATTATATTTTTTACTGTTGTTGATTATGGTATAAAAGGTTTACATTGATTTGGTATATTTGTTTTATTCAATTATTTAGTTTACTCATGCTAGTTCTTTTAGGTCATGCTTAGAATTATATTCAATTGTTTAGACTCCTGTATATGCCACCAAAGAAGATATCTACCTATACTTAGTTGTCTTATGGTATATAACCAACGCAACATTGTACGATTATAGGATAAAGAACATGAGTTAGTGTACTATATAAGGCACACTTTCCTTGGGGAAGAAAGAAGATATATTTATATAGAGAAGATGGTACCGACATTAGTGACCTCAACCATGAAGTTGTGACACTACTTTTACACTCACACGATAGTCGTCCAAATGATTTACCCATTGAAGGATATTCTCAAGAAGGAAAATATCTTAAATATAATTACAAAGTGGTTTTTGGAGCTCATGTAGTTTAACATTAAGTATGAGCCACGGACAACAATTAAGGGACAGGTTCTAGCTGACTTTGTCAGTGAATTTTTGGTATCACCACTAGAATAGGAAGAGGATGACAAGAATCTAATTCTAAATCACTAGCCATCAATAAGGATAATCAAATATGGATGTTATTTAAAAGGGACATCCAATGAATGTGGCGCCGACTTCGGGATCATCTTTGTGACACCACAATACTACCTAATTGATTAAGCAATTCAACTCAGGTTCAGAGGATAAAACAATGTGGGTGAATATGAAGCTATGCTCCATGGCTTTCAATGGGTAATTAACCCAGGGGCCAATCATTAGGGAATATACCGCGGCCCTCGTTTGATTGCAAATCAACTCAATGGAAAATATGAGACCAAGGATCCTAGAATGATCACTTATCATGACAAATTAAGTAAGTGTCTCCAACTCTTTAAGTCATCCTTAGTGGACTAGTTACCAAAGATTAATAAATAGTCATGCAGATATATTATCTACTTTGGCATCTACCATTTACAATGATTTAAAGAGGACGATCAGAGTAGAGGACGTATATCTACCCAATATTGATGAACTAACTTCAAATATCATGCATATTTTGCCAACATTGTCATGGATAGCCCCAATTAAGTCCTTTATAAAGAATGGTGATCTACTATTGGGCGACAAAGTGGCTCACACATTGAATATCCAATTGGTAAACAACTACCTCAAATCCAAAGGCAAACCTTAGTAGAGACCATTCAGTGGTCCTCTCCTCAAGTGTGTTTATTCGAACTAAGTGGAAGGAATTTTCAACAGGATGCATCAAGGTAGTCGGGGAGATCATGCATGTGGAAGGTCACTTTCCTCTAGGGAAATCTCTTGGGAATACTGGTGTCCTTTAACGCAAAATGATTCTCTTTAATTCATCTACAAGTGCATCCAATTCTAGGAGTTTTCCTCGATCATTATGTATCTAATTGGATATTTGAACCCCATCACGAGTCCTTGAACATTTTCTCAATTTTGTATCAATATCGTGGGACCTCTACTTGTAGTTACCAATATTCAAAAGTAGTTAATAACTACCATTGACTCCTTACCAAGTAGGTGAAGGCAGAACCACTCACTCACATCAGCGAAGAAGTTGCTAAAAAGATAATGTGTAAAAATATTATCAAAAGGTTAGGGATCCCAAGAGAACTAGTCACTAAAAATAGAACACAGATTGACAACGACATCTTCAATGGATTTTGTGCAGAATACGGGATTAAGATCCACTATGCATCAGTTCTCCATAGTGTAATGTCCAGACCGAGATCACTAACAAGTCATTATTTTTAGGAATCAATAAAACTGAGAAATGCAAAAGGAAGATGGGTAGACAAACTACCCTTCATCATCTTGGTCTAAAAAATAACACCTAAGAGTGCGACTAGAGAAGCCTTATATTCTCCAACATACAACATTGAATCAGTCATCCCTTTAGAGATCGGGCTTCCAAGTCCGAGCACAAAGGTCTTTGAAGATAGTCGTAGTGATGACTAAATATCTCATAAGTTGGATATAACGGAAGAATAAAGAGAACAAGATCTCATACACATGGACTCTTACCAACAAGAACTATCTAGGAAATATTACAATAAGGTTAAAGTCATATAGTTCCAGGTCGGTGACCTAGTTCATAGGAAGATCATCCCAGAGACAAAAAAAATTTATAAGATGGAAAACTATCTCCAAAATGATAGGGTCGATATCGAATAGCATCAAAGGGAGGCGACAGATCCTTTCAATTAAAAAAATTAGATGGAACAGTAATACCAAGGTTATGGAATGCAATGAACATATGAAAATTTTATCATTAGTTAGGTTTTAATTTCTGTATTTTTTTTTTGATAAATAAAGGTTGTTCCTTTACTATAATGGAATTAGTACAATTATTCAATCATAAAACCCACCCAAAAATGGTGTTTTAGCCCAAATAGGTTAGTCTCCCTAGAATAAGCATATACCCACCTAATAATTAAGTGGTACAACTGAGAAATAAGTTGTGGCCTACTATTATACCATATTTGTAGAGTATCTCATGACCTGAAGAGAACCGAGTAAAACCATTCAATAATAAATAAGAGATCGTTACCAGTCGATCATACTTACCAAGGGATGACCTTCGCTCAATATAGCAGATCGACCATAGGCAACGTGGTCGAAATCTTTTTTTGTCTGAATGAATGAGATCATTTTCGTTTGATGACATTGTTAAACGCTAATGAGTACCATATGAGAGGAATCATTATTAGAAAGCATATGAAAAGATATTCCTTCATGGGTAAACCTTTAAGTCTTGCTACTTGTTGGCTGGAATCCATTAAAATCATGTTTTGATCCACCATATGCTTGATATTTTCCCAAAATACATTCTCTCATACTCATTCTCTATAAAAGGAGAGATCCCCATTGGCATATGGACGGGCATAGAGAGACTCATTCGATTATAATGTCAAATAACTGAGCGAGTAGAGATTAAGTGAATTTTATTATTAGTAAACTTCTGGTCACTTTAAAACTATAGTATAAAAAGCTACCCTAAGCACATGGGCTCCTCCTTGAGGGTTGAACCACGTAATTCTTGGTGTAATTCTTCCTATTCTCATATCAGTCCTTTTATATATCCATTTCGCTATTTTTTTATTATTTTTTTTTATCTCAGATTGAATCTCAATTTTCTCAGACGAACCTTGAAACCAATTTTAGACGATAACAAAATGGCACCGTCTGTGGTAAGGACTAAGATAATTTGTTTCTCACCTATTTTCTAAGTTCTAATTGTGAAAAGTATGTAACATACACTCCAATTTTTTGGAGTATCCTCTCATTGACAAAATTAATGGATTCATCTGATTTCATTCATTAAACTCTTGATTTACTATTCCATTACACAACCCTGTGTAACCCAAATTTGGATACTCTATTTTCTAGCCGAAAACAACCTCTTCACATTCAATTTTAAAAGTTTTCAATCATTCTCTATTTTCTTATTGTTGTACTATGCTATTCTACAAATCATATGAATAATGGCCGAATAGCCTGAAAGTTGTAGGGATAAAGAAGCAACACCACCCACAACCCCTATTAGAATATGGAATATAATAGGATTTGTGAAAATATTTGTTAAGAGCTAAGAAGATATATAAGAAAACATGAGGCAACTCACTCAAAGTGTTTTGGACTCACAAAAATGAATAGTTCATGCATAACCAATTCTAATAACCATAGCTGTGGACAAAACTGATAAAATAGCAGGGAAATGCCCCCTCCTTCCCCATATATTGATACGAGGTAGGAGAAACGAGGTAAAGTGGTAGAGAACCCTACGAGGCTAAACATGGGATCTAATATGAGGAGATATTCTCATAGAAGTGGGCTAAAATATAACAGACCCTCCTACCAACTAGGTAAAACCTCAATCGTGAGGTCAACTAAATATGATGATGACCAGACATATTCGGACGAACACACAAGTGAATTTGAGAGTCTTAGTAAGGTACCATTATTTGATAAATTGGGAAGGAGAAGTGTGCAAACACCCCCTCCCTAAATATATTAAAAGACGAGAAGAGTTTAGGAGACACAATCCACAGAGGGAGAATGACTCAAGAAAAAATGTTAGGGCATCGACCAAGTTTAATAAAGTCTCAGTAAGAGAAAAGAGCTCAACCAAGAGTCGTGGACGAGGTGATAAGGTTACATTGACATAAAAAGACCCATAATATAAGGGACCAATTTAAAGGATAGATGATCAACTGGGAAACCTCATCAAGATAAAAACCCACTCCATAACGGATTTGTGCAGGGATCGCCATCCGCGACCTCCGTGACTAGCTATCCCACCTTGTAAAAGTCAATCCACTTGTTATCACTCCCACATACGATGGAAAATCAGATATAATCTTGGACATTGAGTAGTACTAGGAAGCCTACGACATATTTTTAGTAGCTAATGAGATGAGTTGCAAAACCTTTTCAAGCACTCTCACACGTCCTACTCAGATTTGTTATAATTGGTTACTGAGAGGGAAGATCTATAACATTAAAAAAATGGTCAATTTTTTGTTAATAGTTTTTATTTCAGAGAAAAAAAATTATAAGAGGATCGCTCACTTGTTAAGCGTTCGTTAGCACGAGGACGAAATGATAAGGGAGTATATTACCAGATTCAATACTGAAAAGTTAGTAGTAGTGGACTACGACGAGAAAGTTGCCACCATGAAAATTATGAGCGGGATGTTACCCGTTAATTTATATTAAGAATTGGCCAAGGAGAATCCAAAGACTATGGCCAAGCTCTTGACCAAAGTAAGAATTATTATAAATACCAAAGAAGCAATGACTGCAAAAGATTTTAGAGAAAATAAATTAGAAGAAGGTAAAAGTTCAAGGAGGAAGGAAAAACCCAAAGAGGTCTCCAAGATGAAGCACGATAAGAAGCCATATCAGAAGTAAAACGAATATCGTCCCCTTCCAATGGGACTTCACCATATCCTCGATAAGATTTGAGGAATTGGTGAATTGAAGTGGCCCTAAAAGTTTAAAATCCTAATTGGAAAAAGAGATAAGAACAAATATTATAATTCGACAAGACCACGAGCACACAAATAATATTGCTGAGCCTTGAAGGATAAAATTGTGACCCTCATCAAAAGAGTAAAGATGAATAAATACGTGGATAAAAATGGGAGGCTAACACCAACTCACGATTATTGTAAGCCCAGAAGGAAATCACAATTGCCTCGCGATGAAAATAAGGAGAAGAAAAGAACTTGGGAGAATAGTGGTAAAGAAGATCCAGACCTCCCTGCTAGGCCCAATAATGATTTCTCTTGGGTATAGTTTTATATAAGGAGGTAATGCTGGTGGAAATGATGGACAAGTTGAGACAAAGGCATTCCTAAACAAAGTAAAGGCTTGCTCCACTATCTTAAAGGTTAATATGGAAGCATCACCACATGTCCAAACCTCATAAGGATCGACTGTTAATAACTTTTTCCAGAGATGACCTCTAGGGTTGTTGTATCCTCATAATAACCCTATTATGATAACCATGATGGCCCACGAATGGAGTGTAAAGATAATTATAGTAAACAATGGGATTTTGATGGATGTATTATTATATGAATATTTCACAAAGCTGAAATTATCCAAAAGAAAACTACAAGCCTATCATCATCCACTGATTGGGTTCTTAGAGGAGCATGTATACCCACATGGCACAATCGAGCTAAAGGTGAATATTAAAAGACATCCGACTTATAGAGCATAGGCGATTAGATTCTTCATCCTTAACAAGAATATTTAATCGCCCTATAATATTATTTTTAAAAGAGTTGGTCTCAAGAAATTCGAGGTTGTCACCTCAACTCTTTATTAATGGATAAAGTTCCCCACAAATTTCAGTGTGGAGTGTTGAAGGGAAACCATGTGGAATAACATTAATGATACTATACCTCGGACAACGAAGAGAAAAGAAATAAGTTATCTTAAACTTATAAGATCGAGACACTAGATACTTGGTATAAAGATAACTTTGTAACAATGGAAAGACAATGAGAAAATAGAGCCATTAATATTTTTCGATGAACATCCTAAAATGACAGCCTAGATCGGCTCATCCCCATATTCCATCCTCAAGAAGAAACTGGATGACTTCCTACGAGATAAAAAGAATATTTTTTCCTAGAGCCACGAAGACATGCCTAGAATTTATCCAACTATTTTTAGTCAGGAACTGAACATAATAAAGCCAGTAAAGAAAAATCAACAAGTATTCTCAGTGGAGAAGAACATAAAAATTCAAAAAGAAGTGGGTAAGGTGAAGAAGGTTGATTTTATTAAAGATGTGAGGTATCTCGATTGGTTAGCAAATGTGATGATGGAACCAATAACGAATGACGTCTAGAAGATGTGTGTGGACTTCATAGACTTGAATAAGGCATGTCCCAAGAATTTTTATCCTTTACCTTGAATTGATCAATTTGTGGATGTAACAAATAGGCTCGAATTATTGAGCTTTATTGATACTTATTATGGTTATAACTAGATTAGTTTAAATCTCAAGGATAGAGAGAAGACCTCCTTTATCAACAATCGGGGTACCTTTTGTTAGAATGTTGTACCCTTTGGGCTAAAGAATGTAGGATCTATGTTGTTAAACAAAGTGTTTGAGAAGAAGATAAGGAAGAATATGGAAGTTAATGTAGATAACACGCTAATAAAAAGTGTGAATGAAGACAACTATATCCAATGACTCAACCAAACCTTCGATGAGCTAGAGAAATATGTAAGGAAGTTAAATCCAACCAAGTGTATGTATAGTTTGAAGATTAAAAATTTATTACATTTTATTATTAATCTAAGGGGCATAACGGTTAACTATGACAAGATCCAATCATTGATCAATATTATGCATCCAAAAGCAAGAAGGAAATTTAAATCTAAATAGGTAAGGTGGAGGATTTAAACATATTCATATATAGGACAATCGATAAATGCTTCCCTTTCTTCAAAGTGATTAAAAACACTTTTGAATGGACTGAGGATTGCCATGATGCTTTACTAGAGCTGAGAAAGTACTTGGTATCAGCCCCATTGCTTTCAAGAACAATCCCAAGGAAAAACTAAATTTGTATTTGGCAGTGTTAGAGTCAGTAGTTAGCTCGACCTTAGTCAGAAATGATGGAGGAGTGCAAAAACTAGTGTACTACATGAACAAAGATTTTTTTGGCGCACAAGTAAGATACTCCAGAATGGAGAAATCGAATCTAGATTTGATAGTGGTGCCCAAAAAGATGAAATAATATTTCTAATCCCACTATATAGTGCTCTACAATGATCTCCCATTTCGATAAATAATATAAAAACTTACTAAGTCGACCCTGAAGCACCTTATACTCTTGACTCACTTGATTCTATATTGTATAATTGTTCATCTAGTTTGGAAATTGTGACAAAATTGTGTCAATCCTAGAAACCAAAGAACCTCAGAGATTAGTTTGCCATTTTATTCCTCTTGATTGATTGATCTAGATACTGTTACGAACACTCACACACATTAGAATTGCATTCATACATTTCATATTGCATGTAAGTGTGTGTATATATGTTGAGTGTGTTTAAATCCCTAAAATTGATATTTAATATTTTTTGGGAATTTATAAACTTTTAAAATAAGGTTTTTATTAATTAAAATTTGGTTTTAAAGGTTTTGGGGTCAATTTGATATTCTGGATTGTTGGTTTCATTGGCTGAAAGTTCTCTTGGGTAGACTTCGAAAGCGCTAGAGACTATAGGGTGTGCTTTGTAATTATGTTAGATGCGCGTGGAACAACCAATCAATTGCCTACACCTGTCGAGCTATTATCAAACCAAATTGTGTTTTCTTTGTGAGACGATTGCTGTGTGTTGTTTCAACTCTTGGATTAGTTTCAATCGATGATCTGCATGCGTTCTTTTACAATCCTGGTGAAACCAACTTGAGCCAATCAGAAGACTTTTAATCACCGCCTCTGTTTAAACCATTGGATCAAGGTCAATCCTCCAAGACCAGATCCTAGCCCTTGATTTTGGTCTGATATCTCGAATCTTCTCAGCCTCCTATAAAAGGAACCCTTCTGTCAGCCATATGAGACTTTTGCCACTTTGTTCATTCGAGTGAGAAAGAGAGAAGAGAGAGAAGAGAGAAGAGAGAGAGAGAAACCAAATTTAGGAAACCCTAACCCTAAATCGTCCAAAACTATATTCAAACCATAACCACTTTCAAAATCAGTATATACCAAACACAATCTTGAGTGTTTGAGAGATTTTGAGTTATTAGGTTTGTTAGTTTTGTTGCTATAACCTATTCGTTCTCAGATCTTGTTAACAACTTAAACATCTGTTTAGATCTGTGTTTCTTCTTTTTATAGAAATCTTAAATCTAAGTCATTGTATGTTATATTACACATAGATATACATTTTTAGTTTCTCATCTTGAGAAAATATTTGTTGATTTGTTTCTGTAAATGTTTTTATCTACAAAATCAACAAAACCCTTTTATGTTTCTAGTTACTTTGAAACAAGACCTTCGACCTAGTTGGAATCGTACTTGTTGATTTTTAATCTCAAAATATTTTCAAAACTTGAAATTGATTAAGATCTTGATACGTCTTCCGAGCAATATAGTCGTGGATTCTGGGATTATAATAAAGGTCAAATAAGGTTAAGTTTTATAAGAAGAGAGAAATATAAAATCACAGCATATAGATCTTATATGTAATTTGATAGGACTGTTTGTATAAAATAAGTGTGTGTGTGTGTGTGTGTGTGTGTGTGTGTGTGTGTGTGTGCATGCATGTGTTAGAAAGAACCTTCACAAACACTATCAACCTACCACAATAAAAGTGTTGGTAATAAGATATCAAGAACAAGAGTCGACGTAAAGAACTTGAACAAATTGGAAGTTAGCAAACTGGGAGAACAACATCAACAAACAAAACTGCAGAGAAGTTATAAGGACACCAGTGGATACATTCCTAAACTTGTATAGGTCTGATTTTTGTGCATGTGTGTCTTATAGTTTGTAACTATTATAATTTGTTTTAGTGGAATTTTTGGTTTATTCCGTAGAGGGAGTCGTGGATGTTTCCTCAGTTAGGTGAGGTTTTACCACGTAAAAAATACCTTGTTCTTAATCTTTCTACATCTCCTCATCTAATTCTTGGTTGTGATGAGTTTAAATTTTTTTAAACTGATTTATTAATACTGTTAACAAATCTTGAAAAGATCTCGTACATATTTTTGTTAAACACATCTTGTGATTAATTTGATTTGGTTTTAAGAAAAGAGTTTCTTCAAAAAATAGTTCGGAGTTACTTAAATAGTTTAATTTTATATTAAATGTCTTTAGTAACAGATTTTCAATTGGTATCAGAGCTTTGTAAACTTCTTTTAAAAGATCCTGTGTTTCTGAAATTGTTTTTTGAAAATCAAACATGAACGAGAAAAATGAAAGATTTGGTAACTTGACCAGACCTCCTATCTTTGATTGAACCAATTTTGCTTACTGGAAAGTAAGGATGATTGCTTTCATTCAAGGAACTTTGGGAGATGATGTCTAGGACATTGTTGAAAATGGATACATTTTTCCTACTAAACCAGCCACTGAAGGAAGTAATGAGAGGGTTAAAAAAGTGTTAAGTGAGTTCACACAAGAAGACAAGCAAGTTTATCGCAACAATAACAAAGGAAAGAATGCCATATTTATGTCCATAAATGAACATGAGTTCAAAAGAATCTCATCCTGTACCACTTATAAGGAAGCTTGGGACACTTTGGTTACTGCTCATGAAGGTGACACTTGAGTTAGGGCTGCTAAAACAAAAATGCTCATTCAACAGTATAATTCATTAATTATGTCTGACTCTGAGTAATTTGATGACTTCTATATGAATTTGACTGATATTATGACCAAAATGCATGCTAATGGGATAACCTATGGCAGATATGAAATTGTATCTAAAATTCTGAGATCATTACCACAGAAATTTGACAACAAAAGATATGCTATTGAGGAAATGTGTGACCAAAATCTCACTCCTGAATTACTTAGTAGTAAACTAAGAACTGTGGAAATGGAATTAGAATTTAAGAAACAATTGATCCAGTCCCATAGGAAACAGACTAGTTCCAATCTGATTTTTTCTTCTAAGTTGATTAAGCTTGAGCTTAACATCCTTAATTACGACTCTGATGAGGAATGTGACATAGAGAGTTTGGATAATCAGATTGCCTTAATGTCAAAACAGTTTAAGAAAATTATCAAGTTTAGAAATAACATGGCAAACAAATAAGGCAAGTCAAATTATCCAACTCACTCTAATCACAAACCTCATGAGAAAGTTCAAGACAAACATCACAAGGACTTTTACACTAGACCTAACAGAGACCTTAAGAAGACTGAATGCTTTAGATGTGGAAAACTAGGACACATTGCACAATATTGTAGAGTTAATTTGAACACTCAAAATAAACACACAAGGGCCAACATTTGCAAGACATGGGATGATTCAAGCGACTCTGAAAACAATGAACCTGAGTCTTATGATGTTTTTGATCCTTGCATGTCTTTATTTGCCAAGATTTTCTATAATGATGATATGCCTATACTTGTTAGTGAGGATGAATTTAGTAATTATACTTCTGTTGTTTTGAATCATGCTATTACTGGATTAGATGCTTTAATTTCTGAGAACATTCCTACTTCTACCATGGGGTGTGTGAGTCAAAGGGAAAGCGATAATGACGATGTCAATGGGTGTGTGAGTCCAAGAATTGAAGCCTTAAGGGTCACTTCACACACTACACTTAGTGACTCGGACAATGAAGACCTCCCTGATATTCACACACTTTATGCGAAAACTCACAAGAAAATCACTAGACTCGAGAAGATAGTGAAAGATCTCACTAAGAAACTAGAAGATCTAAGTCTGATGGTCAAACTTAATGCTGAAGAGTATACTACCCAATGTCTAACTCATGAAAGTGAAATCAAAATATTTGATCAAAAACTGAAAAATTTGATTGAAACAAATTAAACTCTAAAGAAAAAATACAAAGTGACATTGTTAGAATTGGAACAAACAAATGAAAAGATAGCAACTGTTTTCAAAAAATTTACAAAATTTGAAAATAACTCAAATTGTTTTGATGGATTTGTTGCTGAATCTTAGACCAATTCCGATGATCGAACTAGAATAGGGTTTTTCCCCAATTTAAAGACACAAACAAAACCTTTTGAAACTATCAAGTTTGTGTCGGGAGGTAAAAGACCTATTGAAACCTGCCCAAACTTTCATTCTCTATAAACTGAGTTTGATTCAAAACATCAAAATTTTGATATTGGGGAATCAAGTTACTCTAAACTTGAAAGTTCACCTAAGGCTAAATATGTTTGCCCCTCCATTAGGAAGAGTGAATCTACATTCAAAGATGTTTTATCTAGTAATAGGGTTCAACCTCAAAATTCCTTAAAGCCTATGTTTAGAGATTTTCCTAAGGAGACTCCAACTTTGAGCAACCTTTATTGCTCCTACTGCGATATATACGGTCATTCTTTTGATGACTGCTATGCTAGAAGTTGTTAAAACTGATTTTAATCCTCCAATCTATCAAAACTTTAACTATTCTAGGAGAAGTCAAAACAATTATGTTCTGCCTAGACAACCAGATAAAAACTCTAATTATAGGAAGTGAAAGAAAAAACCTAAAACAACATTCCCTAGAAGGATTCCTAAACACTTTCCTAAACCAAATGCTCCTGTGTTTCATAAAATTCCAAATCATGCGCAAAATATTTTTCAACAAAAATCGAATGCTCGCAAATTTTATCAATGGAGAGAAAATAAGCGCAAAATGAAAACAAGAGCAATTCGGGTTAGAAAATATGATCTATTACCCCAGATGAAGTGTAACATTGTTATTACTTATTTAAAAGTTGAACGCACATCTTGTGGTTGGTATTTAGACTCTGGATGTTCTAAACACATGACTGGTGATGATACAAAACTCTTAAACAAAACCACCTTTGTTGGAGGAAAAGTTATTTTTGGTGATGGAGTATCATCTCAGATCATAAGTAAAGGAACACTCCAAGAGAAAGGAATTCATGTTCTTGAAAATGTTCTTCTAGTCAAAGGTCTTAAGGCCAATCTACTTAGTATCTCGCAATTTTGTGACTCAGATCATACTATTACCTTTTCAAAGAACAATTGCAAAATATTAAATGAAAAGGGTGAATGCATAATTATAGGATTCAGGACTCCTGACAATTGTTATACTGTCATGAATAGTTCTGAAATCTGTAATGCTGCTAGAATGGATGACAATGAGATATGGCATAACATGATGGGTCACATAAATTACGATAATCTTAGTAGATTGACTTCTCAAGAAATAGTTATAGGAGTTCCAAAAATCAAACCCATTTCTAATATTGTCTATGGTTCCTGTCAGGAAGGAAAAATTGTTAAGGCACCTCATACGAAAGTCAAAGATGTCCTTACCTCTAACCCCTTAGAGCTCATCCATATGGACGTAATGGGTCCCTCCCAAACTGTTAGTCTCTGTGGACACGGTTACATTCTTGTTATGGTTGATGAATTCACTAGATTTACTTGGGTAGCCTTCTTAAAGCAAAAGTCTGACACTTTTCAAACTTTTTTAAAAATACTTCTTCGAATTAAAAATGAGAAGGATACTCAAGTAAATAGAATTCATAGTGATAGAGGTGGAGAATTCAAAGACACCGGTATAATAGAGTATTGTGACTATAATGGTTACAAACATGAATTTAGTGCTCCTAAGACTCCTCAGCAAAATGGTATCGCTGAGAGAAAGAATGGTACACTTCAAGAGATGGCACGTGTTATGTTACATGCCAAGAGTTTGCCTAAATATTTTTGGGTAGAAGCTATTCGTACTGCGTGTCACATTATCAATAGGGTCTATCATAGAAAGAATTCTAAGCAAACTCCTTATAAACTTTGGTATAAGAAAAAACCCAATCTTAAGTACCTTAGAACCTTTGGTAGCACCTGTTATGTCTGTAAAGACAGAGAACACTTATCCAAATTTGAGAGACGGGGAGATAAAGATATTTTTCTAGGATACTTGCCTAATAGTAGAGCCTACTGTGTTTATAATCTTCGCACTAAAACCATGATGGAATCCATAAATATGATTGTAAGTGACACTACTATAGAGAGTAAGACTGGTGAATCAACAATTGTGGAAGAACCTACAAATGTTTTAGAAAATGACTCTCCAGAAATAAATGATTCATTACCTATTGAGACACCTGAAGTACCTAATTGGGTTTCTAAAGATCATCCCATAGATAACGTTGTTGGTAATCCTAGTGAGCCCGTGCGTACAAGATCTCAATTGAGAAATTATGCTCATTATGCATGTTTTGTTTCTCTTGTGGAACCAAAGAATGTAAATGAGGCATTGAATGACTCTCACTGGATTTATGCAATGCAGGAAGAATTTCTTTAATTTGTCATTCATGATGTTTGGTATCTTGTACCTAGGCCCAATCACAAAAAGGTTATTGTCACACGTTGGATTTTTAAAAAGAAATCTGATGAAAGTGGGATAATCATTAGAAATAAAGCTACATTAGTTGCTCAAGGATACTCTCAAATTGAAGGAATAGATTTTAACGAGACCTTTGCTCCTGTTACTCGTTTAGAATCTATTCGTATTCTCTTTTCCATAGCTTGCTAATTGCATTTTACACTTTATCAAATGGATGTCAAATCTGCATTCCTTAATGGAATATTAACTGAGGAGACCTATGTAGAACAACCAAAAGGGTTCATTGACCCTCAATATCCAAATTATGTTTTTCATCTAAAAAAGGCTTTGTATGGCCTAAAACAAGCACCTAGAGCCTGGTATGAACACCTTTCCAATTTTCTCTTAGAAAAAGGTTATAAGAGAGGTGGAAATGATCAAACTTTATTTGTCAAACATTTTGACAAACACATCATTATAGCTCAAGTTTATGTTGACGACATTATCTTTGGATCAACTTCTCCCTCAGAAGTTAAATGCTTTTCTGAAATTATCCATAAAGAGTTTCAAATGTCTCTTATGGGGGAGTTGCAATTTTTCTTAGGTTTCCAAGTCAAACAAAATTCAGAAGGATTATTTGTTTTTCAATCTAAATAGGCATTAGAGATTGTCAAAAAATTCGGCCTTGAGAGTGCTAAAGATGCTAAAACTCCAATGAGTACTACGGTCAAACTATCTAAGGACGAAACTGGAATATCTATAGATCCAACACTATATCATAGTATGATAGGAACCTTGCTATACCTTACTGTCTCGCGTCCTGATATAATGTATGCTGTTTGTGTCTGCGCTCGTTATCAAAACAACCCTAAAGAGAGACATCTTTCTTCTGATAAAAGAATTATTAAATATGTAAAAGGCACTCTGAACCTATGACTTTGGTACACCAGTGATACACCTAGCACTATAATTGGGTACACTGATGCTGATTGGGCTGGGTGTACTGATGATAGTAAAAGTACATCAGGAGCATCTTATTATATAGGTAATAATTTGGTAGGATGGCGTAGTAAGAAACAAAACTGCACGTCTCTCTCAACAGCTAAATCTGAATACATACCCGCTAGAAGCTGCTGTGCTCAATTACTTTGGCTTAAACAAATTCTAAGTGATTATGGTATTCAAGAAAAACAATTACATCTCTATTGTGATAATCAAAGTGCGATCAATATCTCTAAAAATCCTGTTCAACACTCGCAAACAAAACACATAAAATAAGACATCACTTTATACGCGAATTGGTTGAAACTAAGGAATTATAAATTAATTATCTTCCTACTGATTTGCAACTCGTAGATATGTTTACCAAACCTTTAGATTACAATAGATTTATTTCTTTGCGTAAATCAATAGGTATGGTGTGTGCTGATTATTCTCTTTGACCTCTATATGTTTTTCCCTTTATCTATTTGAGACAAAATGGGGGAGAAATTTGAGTATAATGAATCTTCTTACATATTCTAAAGTGATTCTAAAGTGCTTCATCTTAGTGATTCATTGCAGGATTCTGTACAGTTAGTCTCAACAGTTGTAATAGGGTATTTAATTGTAATTATTTGAGTTATGTACTTTTATTTTCTAGGAAATGGGTAGATAGAATTTTTATATGAATAGGTTTTTATTATTTTTTTGCCCTACGAGTACTAGATGACTCAAAGGAGATTTTGTCTCATATTTCCAAAGGGGGAGATTGAAGCACCTTATTCTCTTGACTCACTTGAGTCTGTATTGTATAAGTGTTCATCTAGTTTGGAAATTGTGACAAAATTATGTCAATCCTAGAAACCAAAGAACCTCAGAGATTGGTTTGCCATTTTATTCCTCTTGATTGATTGATCCATATACTTTTACCAACACTCACATACATTAGAATTGAATTCATACATTTCATATTGCATATAAGTGTGCGTATATATGTTGAGTGTGTTTAAATCGCTAAAATTGATTTTTAATATTTTTTGGGAATTTTATAAACTTTTAAAATAAGGTTTTTATTAGTTAAAATTTGGTTTTAAAAGTTTTGGGGTCAATATGCTATTCTGGATTGTTCGTTTCATTAGCAGAAGGTTCTCTTGGGTAGAATCCGAAAGTGCTAGAGACTATAGGGTGTGCTTTGTAATTATTTTAGACGAGCTATTATCAAACCAAATTGTGTTTTCTCTGTGAGACGATTATTGTGTGTTGTTTCAACCCTTGGATTAGTTTTAATCGATGATCTGCATGCATTCTTTTACAATCCTGGTGAAACCAACTTGAGCCAATCATAAACGTTTTAATCACCACCTCTGTTTAAACCATTGGATCAAGGTCAATCCTCCAAGACCAGATCCTAGCCCTTGATTTTGGTCTGATATCTCAAATCTTCCCAGCCTCCTATAAAAGGAACCCTTCTCTCAGCCATATGAGACTTTTGCCACTTTGTTCATTCGAGTGAGAAAGAGAGAAGAGAGAGAAGAGAGAAGAGAGAAGAGAGAAGAGAGAAGAGAGAAGAGAGAAGAGAGAAGAGAGAAGAGATAAGAGAGAGAGAGAAATCAGAGTTAGGAAACCCTAACCCTAAATCATCCAAAACTATATTCAAACTATAACTTCTTTCAAAAGAAGTATATACCAAACACAATCTTGAGTGTTTGAGATATTTTGAGTGATTAAGTTTGTTAGTTTTGTTGATGTAACCTCTTCGTTCTCAGATCTAGTTATCAACTTAAACATCTATTTAGATCTGTGTTTCTTCTTTTATAGAAATCTTAGATATAAGTCATTGCATGTTATATTACACATAGATCTACATTTTTAGTTTCTCATCTTGAGAAAATATTTGTTGATTTGTTTCTGTAAATGTTTTTATCTAAAAAATCAACAAAAACATTTTCTGTTTCTAGTTCCTTTGAAACAAGACCTTCGACCTAGTTGGAATCGCACTTGGTGATTTTCAATCTCAAAAATATTTTCAAAACTTGAGATTGATTAAGATCTTGATACGTCTTCCGAGCAAGATAGCCGTGGATTCTGGGATTATAATAGGACTGTTTGTATAAAATATAGATCTTATATGTAATTTGATAGGACTGTTTGTATAAAATAAGTGCGTGTGTGTGTGTGTGCATGCATGTGTTAGAAAGAACCTTCACAAACACTATCACCATACCACAATAAAAGTGTTGGTAATAAGATCTCAAGAATAAGAGTCGATGTAAAGAACTTGAACAAATTGGAAGTTAGCAAACTGGGAGAACAGCATCAACAAACAAAACTGCAGAGAAGTTATAAGGACACCAGTGGGTACATTCCTAAACTTGTATAGGTCTGATTTGTGTGCATGTGTGTTATATAGTTTGTAACTGTTATAATTTTTTTAGTGGAATTTTTAGTTTACTCTGTAGAGGGAGTCGTGGATGTTTCCTCAGTTAGGTGTGGTTTTACCACGTAAAAAATCTCTTGTTCTTAATCTTTCTACGTCTCCTCATCTAATTCTTGGTTGTGCTGAGTTTAAAGTTTTTTAAACTGATTTATTAATACTATTAACAAACCTTGAAAAGATCTCGTACATATTTTTGTTAAACACATCTTGTGATTAATTTGATTTGGTTTTAAGAAAAGAGTTTCTTCAAAAAATAGTTCGGAGTTACTTAAATAGTTTAATTTTATATTAAACGACTTTAGTAATAGATTTTCAGACCCGTTTCATGGCATGGGCAATAGAGATGGGTGAATATGATATCATATATGAGACAATGACTACTATCAAGAGCCAAGACGTAGTAGATTTTATTGCACAATGCACCTATGAAAGGAAAGGAACAGTCGAGGAAGGTTATGTAGTTTCAACTAGCCTTTCCCAAAGACCAACAGAGTCCTCTCTCGAGAAAAACAAGACAGGCTAGAGGGGTGAATTTTCAACAAACCTATTTAACAACGGTTCCCTAGTATAAGGAGGATTTGAAAAAGAGCTTCCTGTGTGGTAGAAATTAGTGGATGGATTGTCATATTCAATTAATAGCGGAGTTGAAATGATAGTCGACACGCCTAATGGAGATGATACATAATATTCTTTTAGATTTAAACTTAAAGCATCCAATAATGAAGTAGGACATGAGGCTTTAATTGCTGGATTGGAGTTGTTCGTATCAGTTGGAGACGAACATATAATACCTCACAGTGATTCATAATTAGTGGTGAACCAAGTTCTGGGAAACTATGCCATAAGGATAGAGAGGAGAACATGTTAAAATTCCTAGAAAGGGTGAAATTACTGGTGCTAAAGCTAAAAGGGCTGTAAAGGATCGAAATTCGAAGAATTAAAAATACAAGAGAAGACGCATTAGCTCATCTTGCATCAGCTTACTGGGGTGATTTGAGGAGAATTGTGATTGTAGAGATACTGTTACAAAAGAGCATTGACATAAATGGAGTCAATTTTCTTAAGCATACCATGGGCCCGTTATGGATGGACCCGATTAGAAGATACTTGGAGGAAGGTACACTGCTAGTCGATAAGAAGGAAGAAATAAGATTTCATTACAAGGCGACCAGAGTTTCATGGAAAATGGAGTGCTATGCAATATAGGATTTATTATCTCGATGATGATATGTATTCAATCAATGGAGGTACAAATACTAGTCAAAATACACGAAGGATTGTGTGGTTTTCGGGCATCAACTCAGACCTCAATAAAAAGAATATCAATCCAAGGATATTATAGGCCCACAATGAAGAAAGAATGTGAAGAATACACAAAGAAGTGCAAAACATGTTAGAGATTCAGAGTGGTGCACAAGATATCGGGAGCTCAAATTGTGCTGATCACATCACATAGACCTTTTTCCATATGGGATGTGGATTCGATCATCCCATTATCGAAGAAAAAAGGAATATTTAAATGTATGGTATCAACGATAGATTATTTGGCAAAATGGGTGGAGGTTGATCCACTCATAGAAATGTCATATGAAAATGTCTTTCATTTTATAAGGAAGAATATAATATGCTAATAAGAGATCCCCAGTCTTTCATTGTCATCCATATCACCTAGTTTGGTAATGAGGAATATCAAAACTTTTACGATAAGGCCAAAATCCAAAACCTGCACTTGTTACCAGTTTATCGATAATGTAACGGGTAAAATTGGGTCATAAACCAAACATTACTAGAAAGAATGAAGGAAATGTTGGATTTAACCAAAGGGAATCGGATAAATGACAAGAAAAGCATGTTGTGGGCCTACAGTACATCATTTCGAAGAACAACCATAGAAACACCCTATATGTTTGCTTTTGGAAGCGAGCCATGGTCCCAGTTGAAGTCGAAATTCCAATCCATATGGTCCTCAACTTTTATTCACCTAATAGTTATTTTACTAGAAATTTGGAACTAAAACTGGTAGATGAGGTCAGGGAGGTAGCCTCGCTCAAGGTAGAAACTTATCAACAATGAGAAAAAAAATTATAGCAAAAGAGTCTAGCAAAGTATCGTCAAGGAAGGTGACTATGTTTTGAAGAATTTCACATAAAAATTCATTATGTTAGAGGATAAATGCACAGTCTTTATGGCATGGCCGAAGTCGCATGACCTGCTCCTTAACGGATTGAAGCTCTTAAAGAAGAGATATTCAAGAGCCCTTGGGACTCTGAGGACCTTAAGAGGTATTATCACTAAATAAGTCTTTTAGTTAGTCACAAAGATGAATGCGGTGGGAAGTTAAAAAACTTGTATGGGCATAAGTCCTTAATGAGAATACGATTTAGCCCAACTTTAGTTGCATGATATTTAAATTATTTTTGGCTTGATTTAGAGTTCTTTCAAAGAGATGGGAAAGAAGCTTAATCTGAAGACATCTTGATTTCATAACTCATTGTGTTACAAACTCAACATAATTTGTTTGGAAAACAACACAAGGTCAAGTCGACTTAGACCAAAGCAATTAACCATAGCACATAGTTGATTTTACAAAAATATTTCAAGGTTAGGGCATTTGTGGGAAAAATAATTGGCCAAAGCACGTATTTGATTGCAAAAAAATCTTTCAAGGTCAGGTCAGCTTAGTCCAATATAATTGACTAAGGCACACCAATGGCTGTATAGAAATCATTCAAGCCAGGTTTGTGAATATGGGAAAACCCAAGTGTTCATGTACCGATGCTATTGTCTTTTGGTTTCCTAGCACAATATAAAAAGGCTAAACTTTTACAAGAGTAATGATGAGTTCGGGTATCGAATATAAAGAGAACGTTTCAAGATGTTAATTGATTTATTACCTCAAGAATTAAAGTGTAAAAAATAATCGTTTTAACAAAAGATTAATCTAAGCATGTATTTAAAATATGACTAATCAAAACGCGTAAACAAATATAGATTGAAAATAACATCCCTCACCTCGTGTTAATTAATATAAATGGTTAGATGGTAAGAATAATGTTTCAAGATTAAATCTTATTTCAACAATTAATAAAATCTAGAGTCGTTGTAAGGCCATACATTTCCAATTGAGTCCCTGTATTATTTTGACTTAATTCCGTGAACAAAACTGTGTTTGTAATATGTCATAGGGAGATTTCATTTTGTCACGATCCCACTTATTCTATGACGTATTGAAGAAATTGAAGATGTTGGGCAAAGATTAAAAGAATTAATCATGCCGAAGTTTAATTGGTGCAAATTTACTCGTCTTCAAAGTTACTTGCATTCTGAGATCACACAGGTATGAATGCATATAATTAATGGTGCTCGAAATTATTTTTATAAAAGATAAGGATGTAGTTTTATAAAGAAAAATGTTTTAAAGTGTTTTAAATGGTTTACACTAGAGTTTGACTTATTTGGATCTCTTTTAAAAGAGACGTTTTAAACATAAAGTCAAAAAGTCAAACCGACGCAGCATCGTTCAAACGACATAAGATCTCGTTCGAACGAGATACTGATGTCGCGCGAATGACGTGGCTCTGTCGTTCGAGTGACACATTTTTTGAGGTGGCACTTAAGTCCTATTTAAAGCGTGTTTGCGTCAGAATTAAACAAGAGTGAATTCTGGAAAAACTATTTATGTTGCATTACGAGTTTTGCACATATTTTCTATGGTTTAAAAAGCTTAAACACATCCTTAGAGTTTTCAAAGATCTGAGATATCATTATTATATATTTACGTGATCTTGCTGCACCAAGAAGGTTTGTTATACCATTAAACATCAGGGTTTTGCAGTGAAGAAAAGAGAAGGACTTATTATTCAACATTGTAGACGAATCAAAGCCATTCGGTGGACACCGAGACATACGTTGACGCGTGTGTTATGGACAGGTATCGTGGAAAATGGAATTTCTGCGTGGGCTCTATTGAAGAATAGTAGAAGATCATAAGGAGCATCAAGACCCGTGGGGGTCGAGTCATTGAGTAAGGCTAATCTGTCTTTGTAAAACCTTTGAGTAATTGTCTGGCTTGGGCCGTCCGAGGTTATTTTCCCATTTTGAGTTTTTTCCTCGTACATATAGTGTTGTGAGTATTCTTTACTTTACTTTACTTGCTTTAATCACTAGATGTGTGTTTAGGATTAATCAAGATAAAATTGGTTTAAAGTAAGAATTGGGTTTTCACAACTTGGTTTTGTGCACATTAAAAGTTGGATAATTTTTTGGTAAAAATTGGTTTGATTTGAAACACACATAAGGGCCACCCAGGTTTTTTCAAATTGATATCAGAGCTAGAAAACATATTTTATTTGTTTTGTGATCCCGTGTGTCTTCAAAGATGAATTTTAGATATAAAAAATTTTCTCGAACTCCTATTTTTTATGGCATTAATTACACTTATTGGAAGATGAGAATGAGATGTGCATTAAAATCCATTGATGAGCATGTGTGGCTAGCAGTTGATAAAGGTTGGAAACCCCCTATCACTATTGTAGGCGAGGTCACTTATTTAAAGCCTGTTGAGTCATGGACTGAAACTGAACAAAGACTTGCACAATATAATTATAAGGGTCTTTATTTCTTCACATATCACACAGGAAGAATATAATAAAATTATGACTTTTGAAACATCAAAAGAAGCTTGGGATATTTTGGCACTTACTCACGAGGGCGTTAGCATGGTTAGGGCGTCAAAACTTCAAAATATCACTACACAGTTTGAGACCATTAGGATATTAGAGAGTGAGAATTTTGATGAATTTTATGCTAGGTTGTCCAATATTGTAAACTCGTCGTTTAATCTAGGTGAGAAAATTCCCGACAACCGTGTCATTAAGAAAATCCTTAGGTCATTGCCTAGTAGGTTTGATGCGAAAGTGACCATTTTAAACTCCTTGGGTAATTTAGAGTCGACGAAACTAGAAATGATTGTAGGTGACTTACAAACCTATGAAATCGACATGATTACCTCCAAGCAAGTGCCTAAGAAAGAAAAGGGTATTTCTTTGAAAACCGGAAGGAGGAAATTAAAGTTTCAGATTCTGATTCCAATTCCGATTTTGAGGATGTTTCTTTGTTGTCAAGAAATTTAAAAAATTTATTAAGTTTCAAAAGCAATCGAAAGATGCTAAGAAATTTGAAAAATTCAAGAACAACAAAGTTGGTCCCACCTCTAAGGATATGTTTGAGAAGCCTAAGAGAGATGAGTCGGATAAGTGTTTTGGGTGTGAGGGGTACGGTCACAAAGTTAAGGAGTGTACCACTAGACTTAAGAAAGAGGGCAAACAACCCATTGTCTATAGTTCCAGCTTAAGTGATAGTGATCTGGAAGAGGGAGAGAGTTCTCCCATTGATCGTAACTTTGTTGCGTTCACGGCATGCCATGTGAGCGATGAATATTCTCATGTGCATGACACTTTCGAGGAGGTTTTGAGTGAATCCCATTTTAGTAAGGGTGAAGAGAGTGACGAAGAGGAAGTAGATGTGAAAGAGTTGCAAATTCATTTAATGAGTTGTATGCCGAAACAGTGAAGGTGAAAAAGGCTAACACAAAATTGCAAGCTAAGTTCAATGAGTGTGCCATAGAAAATAATGATAGTTTAAATAAGGATCTTAGGGTATGAGAGAAGAAGTTTAGGGAGAAACTAGAGTTTGTGGAGAAAGAGAGAGATAATCTCTGTGGTTTGTTGGATGTAATACCTCGTACTTTTAAAGGTATTTAAATTACACCATGGATGTAATTTGGTAATTTCAGGAATTATTGTGAATAGTAATTCTGGTATTAATGAGAGAAATAAAATAAATTTAATATTATAAAGTGAATAGTAAATATTAGTTTCCAAGTGTCAGATTAATATTTACATGGATTATATTTAAAGACTAAGTATATGAGTATATTATTTTTATTATATGTCGCAGTTGGGTAAAGTGACAAAGGTAAATAGTTTAAATTAGAAAACACGCGTTTTGAACGTGTTGCGTCTAATTAGTGAATTTTAATTAAGTGATTTGGATGGATATTTCAACTGCGCCGTTGGGTTCAGAATGGCCGAGATAGTCAAAATAGAGTATCCGGGGGTAGTGTTTGGGTTCCGGGCATTTTTGCACTAGTAGGGACTCGTAAATGAGTACACGAGTCATTTTACAATTGGGTATATACCCAATTTCGGGTTTAATAAGTGGGAACCCTCTTTTATTTCCCAAAATGTTCCCAAAGAGAGAGAGAGAGAGAAGAGAGAAGGAATAAAAGAAGAATAAGATAAGAGAGTAAGGAAGAAAAGGAATTTCGGGCCAAACTTCGCGGGATTCGACTCGGGGTCATCGAATTTAATCCACGAGGCAAGTGTTTAACTTGCTTTATGATTGAGTTTATTAATTTCTCATATTATAGTTGGTATAAAACTAAAGATTTTTGGGTTGAAATTTCGTGGATTAAATGGGCTTTCGGAAGATTAAAATGGATATAACACGATTAATACCCAATTTAATTTGTTATGGATTTGTTGAATTTAATTGAAGATTGAAAGAATTTGAACCCTAAAATTATGCTAATAAGTGTTCTAGGATGACTAGAGTAGTTTGGGAACCTTGAACTTGAGTTGGAATGATTATGGGATGAATTTAAAGAAGGAAAAATCGGGAAAACGACTTTAGGAGATGAACTGTGCATCTGTAGAAATCTCGTTAGAAGTCTATCCCAGGTCGTTCGAATGAGACTTCTAAAGTACTTTTAACTAGCTTCCAGTGCGGTAGTTCGTTTGAAGTTGGAACTTTGTTCGAATGAGAATTCCGGGTCTTCTAACGAGATTCCAAAATGACTCTTAAGGCTCGATTTTTGTTCTGAACTTCTCATAGGCCTATTTAAATGAGTGTTAGTCCTGTATGAATGCCGAGTAACTAAAAATCTATAAGTGAGCGGAGATTATTTCAACCCTCAAAAAGTGGGGAGATGTATAAAACTAGAGGGATGTAAAAAAAAATACAAAGGAGAATACATACGAATAAAGTACGAGGATAATAACGGATATATTATTTACTTTAAAAATGAGGCTTCGGGTAAAGGAATGAATTTACATAAGTTGTGAGTATACTTATTGCTTAAAGTATGAGAATACGTATTGGGGTAGTGTTTTAAGTGTGTGACGACTTATATTATTGCGAATGAGAAGATTCGAGGCTATTGGCTATCGCTATAAGAGTTTGTAAATTATAGACATAATATTTTAAGAAGAGATATAAATAATATATATATGACGTCGTTAAAATATATATATTATGAGATGAATGAATATATCGGTGTTGTTCGTATTATCATTGTGCGGTGAGAAAAGCTCAGAAATAAAATATTGAGGATTTGTCAAAATCGATAAATGTGTACGATATTCGAGATATAAATATACTACGTAGGGGATTTATTATACGGGTTATGTGTATGCCCGGATGTGATAATATACATAGGTTAAATAATTACCTATGGGAATTTATGTATAGGTGAGACAAATACCTATCGTTATAATATGGTTGTGTGAATACCTAACTGATTATATATTTATATAGGTGGAATGTGTACATATATGATTGTTTATTATGTGTACGACATACCTACCATACTTGCTATCACGAGAGGTTGGCATTCGAAAGAGAACAATCTTATCCTGTGTTTCCTTTGGGGGGATTTTAGATTTGTTACCTCAAGAGCATGGAACCTAGGTACGGGCTATCTGAGGGAATGATAGTGTTGACGGTCATATGGGTGCGTAGGTATGCGCATAGCCCATAGGATTGGAACCATGTTTGCCTCAAATATATGTGATTTGTATTGATATAGTTTTTGAGTGATGCGGAACATGTGATCCTTTAGTACCTAATGTACTTGGATTTGATAACAAAGTATGTGTTCAACGCTATTAATCCTATGGGTTTCGGATATGGATATATGTATTGTGATTAACATATATGTGTAATTGAGATAATCCACGGATGCTTAGTAAATGAGAATGACTAAGCCACTTATATTATAGCTTGGTGGATGGATTATTTTACTTGTTGTGAATAGTGTGTGTATATATATATATATATATATATATATATATATATATATATATATATATATATATATATATATATATATATATATATATATATATGAGATAAGAAATCATATAACGTAACATTGTATAAAAAGGTAAAAGAATGAATAAAGTGTGATACCACTTTCGGTATATGAATATTCGGATTTATGTGATTATGATTAATGGGTTCTAATGAGAACTAAATATATACATACGGGATAGGTACTCTAATTATTATGAATGAGTACTCCAAGTTTTATGAATTATTCGGAGATGGGTAAATACATTAGTTAGGCAGGGTAGCTTAACTAGGTTATTTAAAAGATATGCGATAGTTGTGCACTATTAGAAGAGGGGTGAGGTGTATCTCATGAGAGTACGATACCAGTTTAAATATGAGAAATATCATATTTTAACATATGGATTTTAAGCACTCGCTAAAATGTTTTCAAAACTCGGGCTCTGACCCGTTTTCTCTATTTTCCCCTCTCTTGTTATATATATATATATATATATATATATATATATATATATATATATAGGTGTCTGGACACATGGACGCCTGGATGATGATTCCTTTTAGTCAGACGTTTGTTGTTGTAGCTCTGGATGCAAGCAGGTTTATTGTAGACACTTCTATCATTGAGATCTAGATAGGAGGTATTATATAAACATTCAGGCTTATGGCCCAATTGTACTCATTTATTCTTTTATCGCCTTTTAGACCGGGATTCGGTTTGGTTGTATCATTGTACCGAGTGTTCGGTCATTTTATTTTATTTCATTTCAGTTATCGCATATAAACTGTTGTAATTGTTTTATTTGAATGGTTTGGCTAAAAAGATTAGTTAATTAAAATTTTAACACCGGCCTAATAGGATATAGTAATTAAATTGATTTTTGACAGTGATGCTAAGAATGAACCATACGAGACTCCTATTTTAATTTGATATAGGAGTGATCGCCCCGTATTTTATTAGGCCGGGTGTCACAGGTGGTATCAGAGCATCAAGTTCTAGTGTCCTTAGGAATCTGTGTGGACGTACTACGCCTCTAGTGTTGCTTTTGATTTGGTATAGATCCTTTTGATTAGGATTATTGATATCCTCTTATGAGATTTCGTTCTCCTGCCATTATGTAAGATTATAGTAAATATTTTGTGCGCTCGTTTGGGAATCATGTGTTGATCGACGAAGGGCGACCATGGAAGTCCGTGGTGAGGGCAGCAGGAGGCGAGGCTTAGTTAGAGATGTAAGTTGATGTTGGGAATGAGGACTGCGATAGAGGTCACTCACCTTGTGGCATTGTCGTGGGTTACTGCAACAACGACTAAATTATAGTAGTTAAAATTATCAAGAACCGTTGAACTTGAGAATGATGCTAAACTTGAATTACCCAATGAAATTAGATGGGGAAAGTTTTAAAAGATCCTTGATAAGGACCGTACGTTGAAGTTAAGTTATACGTAAGCAGTGTAGTTTCACTTAAAGGAAGTGGAAGGCTCAGAAGCTCTTGCTTAGAGTTGGGTATGGAAATACTCATATGTTGAAATTTGAGGAATTTGTTTTTCACTCGTTGGAGCAATGTGAAATGGTGGGAACGATGGCCACCGTATTTAGGGGAGCATGACGTATTGATCATAAATTAATCTTATAAATGGTTTTAAATTGAAAATTACTTTGATTTAGAAATAATAAAGTGAATGCAGTTTCTAGGTTATTCACATAAGAATCGGTCAGAGATCGATGGTGAGTAAAGAGTAACATGATTAAGTGAACTTAGTACCGAAGTAAGGTAGGTATAATGGAGAAAGAGGCTTCTCCAGTGAAATGATAGACTCACTAGTAATTAGACTTATGTAGAGTGAGTTATAGCTGTCTTAGTGCCAGGAGTGAAATCTACAATAAAAATTAAAGTTGTGAGACTTTGAGATTTTTAATAGTCTAATGGGATAAAGACTCTTGGGATTTGAATTAGAATTTCGGATGTAATTGGGATACGAGCTAGTGGTGATAAGCTTAATGTTATGAATTTAAATGAGATGTTATATTCATATTATAAGTAAGTGAATACTTATGGAATTAAATCGAATATGTATATTCGGGAAATACGGGCTAATGTTACGACAGATATACACGATTAGCCGAATTATATTGTGTGTGTGTGTATATATATATATATATATATATATATATATATATATATATATATATATATATATATATATATATATATATATATAATATGTGTGTGATTGATATATGTATGTGAAGCATACCCCTCTAGGGCTATCATGGGAAGTTATGCATTTTGGGTGAGGCCCCTGGCTTGAGGAGCAGGGAGCGTATAGTCCCCAGGTCATAGTGTCCATTTTATAGTGTGTGATTTTTATCAGGAGTGAGATGTGGTGGGTATGTTTCGTTCTCATATCTGGTGAGGAACTATGATCACTTTCCAATTGTTGTGATTTGGTTTTTACCAAGTCGGTGTGATAGTCCGACCACTGGTACCCAGGATGATGTGTGAGTAATTCCCTGGAAGATGATATCATAGAGAGACGACATTTATTGAGTTATAGCTCTGAGGGATGGTTATTATACTTATATAGTGTATGATATATAAGTATGGATATACTTGATGTGTATCGTATATTGTATGTATTTATATGAGATGTGAAACATATATATACGGACATAATAAAGAATGGAGTTCAAGATAAATTCTGGATGAGCTCACCTTGATTATGTGTTTAGATGGAAGTACGATGAGTAGATGTTTCATTACCATGCTTTGAGTGCATAGGGACCTTATAGATATAATTTAAGGTATGGAGGATTTAAAGTTTAGCTGGGAGTTTAAGCTTGTTGTTGTTCGCGCGAAGGACTTAGTGTTAGTGCAAGTTCTTGTGGTATGGCTCCTTGATATAATTAAGAATTCTGACCATATTTTGATGGTAGATGGGATGAGATTATCCCGGTTGCATATTTGAAGCTAACAAGACACTCCATGTAACAACCTTAATGACGTTGGGAGTGGACAGATGTTATAAAATACAAGGATGTTAGTTTTGACGATAAGTCACCTAGTGTAGAGTAAACACTATTGAGTGAGATCCATTTGATGAATGTATGATTATATAGAGACACAAGTGCTACGGACAAGCACTGAAAGTGTTCTCTCATCGCAAGTATGTGGGTGAGGTATGGTAAAGGAAATCGATTTGAGACTTATAGAAAGGCTTTGAATAGAAGGAAAATTGAGAGGAAATACATTTTGGGTGTGATGTTCATAATGCTTTTGCAGAGAGTAATTTCCCTAATTAGTTGGACTTTCCATTTGTACAAGATGGAAGGATATAGTGGTAGAAGTACATTAATAGGTTATCGAAGAGGATTTAGAACGTCCCGTTGGTGTCCCTTATACCGTTATATCTTGATGACCGACGATGTGAGGGAGTAGTGTAATGGGAGGGTTCCTTATTTGGATTTCGCTTTGCGAGATGTTCCACGCATGAAACCGAGCAAATGCCAAAAATTGAGATAAGTCTTGGGCACTAGGGATATAGTTGGGATAGTACTCATATTACGTGTGTTAGAAACACCTTGAACATAGAACTACCACGTAGTAAGGGCAATAATACTATCGGCACTGATATAGGAAGACTATTGTGAGTTAACCACAAGAATATCAATGGAATAATCTTGAGAAGGATTGAATTTCCAGGTATCGGGAGAATTAAATTTCGAATTGTTCGGGTTAGGAAAAAAAACCACGTGTTAGTACTAGGACATGGAAATGGGATCCATTATTTAGAGAATAGATGTGACACCCCACCTAATTAAACATCGGGTTATCAGACCTTTATTAAATTAAAACAGGTTTCTCAAATGGTTCATTCTTAGCATCACTGTCGAAAACTTTTTAATTACTAATAACCTAAGTAAAAATTAGACCAGTACCAAAATTTTATCTTTCTTAAACAGAAAAATCAACCATGCGGAAAAAGTAAAACAATTACCATTTACTAAAACCCAAACCAACAAAGTATAAGTACAATAGAAAAAAATTATTACCGAATAAAACATTGGCTAAAAATTCCAAGCAACAATAGAACAACTACTAGTCTGAAACTGACATCTCAGACTGATACCGGACTACAAGTCCATACATAGAATATCGTGAGATCCTGTACTAGATCTGAATGAGAGATATCGTCTAGTCAAAATCCTATAAGCATCCACTGTGCTACAGCTTCGAGTCCCTGGAATAGAATCGCCATCCATGGCGTCCCTGTGGCTGGACACCTAAAAGGTTTTGAAAATATTTTATAGCAAGAGTTAGTACTCAAAACATTTTGAAAATATTTAGCAAGAGTTTATCACAATATAAAATGCGGTTACTGATTACACATGTTAGGTTCTCGTACACTCTCTTGAGTTTAGTCACTCCTCATCTATTGTGCACACCTAACGTTCTACACTTAGCTTACCTAGCCATACTTACCAATCTAACTAACTAAGGTAATCAACTGAACTTATCTGTATCTAAGTTCTCGTACCGCCCATACAAAACAAATCCATTTCACTAACATCTCGTGTATATTAATTAACTATCAAGTAACATTTTACCTATGTTATACTTCAAGACTTCTCATTTAGTTTCACTACTAAAATTATTACAATTCTTACAATTTCTATCTTCCCACTTTTGTAATTAAGTTTCACTACTTAAATTACTAAATAGATATTGTCTATCTAACGTTACATTTCGTAATTAAGTTTCACTACTTAACTTACCAGTTTGATATGTATCTTTAAATACATAATATATATCAATCTACTAATACACAGAAGTAGAATATCATTAAGTATATATTTCACACACAATATATACTAAATATCAGTCGTTACTATTTTGTCCTTTTTACACACGTAAAGGACTCTTGGTTCGGAATGATTCATCGACCCCAAGTAAGAATTGGTTCGGAATGATACATCGACCCCAATTATTTATATACACAAATTCTGGCTCGGACTCTTTCATCACGCCACCAGTTCAAAGGTTTGGTTAGGCATTTTACATCGACCCCAAACATATAATAACCCTATGTTAGTTCCGAATACTCCATTGACCCTAACATATAATAACCCTACGTTAGTTCGGAATACTTCATCGACCCTAACGTAGTTAATTTAGGTATACATATCTCAACCTACTAGTTCATACAATTTAGTAGGTACACACCCGACCTATCAATCATACTTGTACGTAATATAGTATTCTCTTATATTAACCATAATTGTTTGCTTTACAAATTTATTTCACTTTCATATTAGTTCGAGTATTGACACAACTCTAAGAGTCCTAGTTACTCCTTGTTATATCAATTCAGTAGTTACCCTTGTTAACCTACTGACTCAATAAATTTAAGCTCGCTCATGCTTTTTCGTAATTATATTCTTATCATCTCGAATTAGAATACGTCACAATCAAGCCTATGAATCTCAACTTTAATTCTCTCACAAAATTAAAGTCCAACACTCAATCATAGACCTACTTCCATATCATTATTCCAGCAATATATTTCATCAAGGTCCCAAATACTTCCCCGATAAAATTTTAGGCATTTGAGTCTTAAAAAGAAAGATCTTACATTTTCTCGCAGCCGAAACGAATCGTAAATTTTCTGGCAGATTAAACATCCTCTAGTAAAATTTCGATTTCTCCCTCTACAGAACTCCGATTGAACTGATTCCAAGTTCATTGGAAATCTAAGAGATATAACTTTCCATAAATCTATGATTCACACTCTAATTCTAAGTACAACTCAAATCGCACACGTTTAAAGTCACATTAAAATTCTAGCGGATTACTATGCTGGCAGAACAAATACCCTGTAGTAACATGTCTATTACTCCCTCTAAAGAACTCCGATTGACCTAATTCCAACTTCATTGGATAGATAAGAGATAGAAATTTCTAGACATGTATGGTTCACACTCTAATTCGAAGTAAAATTCAAATGGCATACGTTTAAAGTTATGTAAAAAATTCTGGCAGATTGACATCTTGTGATCATTAATTAAACCCTAAGTCATTCAAGATTCATGTTCTTTAACCAAGAACTCATAAAGATTCTAAGATTATCATCAAATATATTCAAATTTTGTTTCATCTTTACTTAGGGATTCATTCTATATGCAATCCTACCCAAACATATGATCGATTCATACATTTAATTCAAGGTTTTTCAATAGAATCAACCAATTCTTAAAACTCCCTACACATGGGTATTATAACTTAAATTGATTTGTAATAAACACTTGACTTGATAGAGGGGTTCTGATATTGTGATTTTTTTTGATGATTGATTGTCTTTCTCCTTCAATCTTCCTTCCCCACAAGTTTGTGGTGAAAGTGTCCTTTGAATACTTCCCAATTCTTCCTTTTGCCTTGAGAATTGTTTCTCTCTTCTCTCTAATGGCTATGGTGTTTTTTTTCTCTCTAACCCTAGCCTCAAAATCTTATAATCTGACTTAGAGTTATTAAATTCGTAGGTCTTCTCACTCCTATATTTTAAAAAACTAAAACGCCCCTGAACGGTCCCGACTTAGCCCAAAAATGTCCCAGAACCTAACTAGTACCCCTAGGTATACTAATTTGACTATTTCGACCCTTCTGGGGTTAACCGTGACCTCTAAATTGTCATTTGAGTCACTTAAAAATATATTACTCATTCTCACCCCAAAACGGTCTACACGCGTTAAGTAACTATTTACTACTCGCACTAAGTAAATAGAATGAAGCAATATTAATCGGTATCTATCTCTCGATTAATACTCCATAATCACAATTTTTAATAAATCTCATTAAATTACTTCTCTTACATAATTTAAATTAAACCATATTTCCTCATTTAATTGTCCAATTTAATTAAATAGTAAATATCCAGAAATACGGGGTATTACAATAGCGTTACGTGTCAGACGTTTACAATGGTTGTGCAGATATGCACGAATGATAAGGGGGTATGGGTACCGTAGTTAGTTAAGTTCCAAAGATGTCCGAGATAAAAGGACGTGAAAATGAATGTGTAGAATATATGCCTGAAGGGCAGCTATAAATAAGGTTAAATGGTATGGAGAATTAAATGTCATGTGAGAATGATGATAATTCAAGCATTTATGTGCAATGAGAGCTAGCACACCCTAGATAGGTTGAAAGGTTGCGGAAATCCATTTAAAAGGTACCTCTTGATGAAAAGGATACCAAATTATTATGAGAAAGTAGAGCGAAGTCTTACTCGAACGAGTATTGCTGAGTGGCTTGCACATGATTATAATGTAAGCATACTCCAAGGAAAGAAGGAGTGTATGTAATACCAAATTTTGAAAGAGTATATGAGAGTTAATACTTTAATTATTCGATTAAGGGAATGTACCGTGGAGATTATGAGAGAGATAGTATTCTAAATATTTATACAATATGTAACAATGAAAAGAAAATACGTATGATAAGTATGAAAATAGGTTGGGGATATGACTATGAATCTTAATAGGATGTGTGTATGCCTATTATGTAATATTATTGATTAAGTGCGCTAATGGGTGTTGACCCTGGGGTGCAGGATTAGTATATATATATATGAGCATACGCCTTAAGATGGGTGGAATGTAGTGGAAGACCATTGTGTTAGACTATATCTAAATTTGGTTAAGCTAGGACGTAATGTATATACCGACCCTAGAGTAGTGGTACACGCTATATCTGAATTTCGGGGACGAAATTCCTTATAAGGGGGGAAGTATGTAATACCCCGTACTTTTAAAGGTATTTAAATTACACTGTGGATGTAATTTGGTAATTTGAGGAATTATTGTGAATAGTAATTCTGGGATTAATAAGTGAAATGAAATAAATTTAATATTATAAAATAAATAGTAAATATTAGTTTCCAAGTGTCAAATTAATATTTACATGGATTATATTTCGAGACTAAGTATATGAGTAGATTATTTTTATTATATGTCGTAGTTGGGTAAAGAGACAAAGGAAAATATTTTAAATTGGAAAACACGTTGTGGCCATCCCCGATCCTCACGGCGGGCGGGTGCGTGAGGGAGGATCCTAGGTCCCGCGCGTCCCTATCGGGAGAGCTTCGGCCGACGTCATTTGGGTGAGGTGAAAAATGTAGAGAGATAGAGTCTCCAGTATATTTTACTCAAAACAGAGAAAAGAAAGGGAGCCATCCCTAAGGATAGCATCCAAAGACATACTGATGCATACGAAACAAAAATGATTCGAAAAGGGTCCGGAGGCTAAGTTACGAAATGGGAAGGTGTTAGGCACCCATTCCGCCCTTACGGTCTCTCATGAGTTTTTGCTATTTTCCTTTATTTTCCCCGTGATATGTGTGCATGTGTATATATAGTGGAGGTAGGAATCATTGAATTTCACTATGGAAGAGGTAAAGCGAGTCATCCGTAGGAAGGTATACAAATATTAGTAAATAGGATTTACGCGATTATCCTTACGTTGATCGTTATGATGGAACGATAACGCATGTCGAATAATACGCCACTAAGAAAAAATACATACATACATACATACATACATACATACATACATATATATATATATATATATATATATATGTAAGAGTGGAGTTTAGATAAAATAGAAAATGAGAGAAAAAGTAAAAATAGGACTCCAGTCTCGAGTTTTACCTCAAGATGCCTATGTAGCCTATAGAGGCATCAAAGTCCACGTAGTTCGCATGAAAAATGAGGGGTGGGGTTTATCCCATAAATCCAACCGGGGGATTCTCTTATTTGTGTGTGTGCGTATGTGTAGAAAAAGTGTTTTAGTTGTGAGAAAAGTGTAAGAAAAGTATGAGAATTTTCGTTTGGAATTTATGAGCAAACCCTTTTTTTCTTGTTTTTTGGGTTTTTATTTATATGAAAATAAGAGATGTACAATAATACTAAATAAAAAGTATATTAGGCTGTGTGAGATTAGATAATGATGGGGCTAAGTAATAAAACAAGTTATTGTGAATTTATGAGAATTTAAAGAGAGAGTTGAGAAAATTGGACCTTCTTAAAGATCTTGAGCTTGATCTTGAATGTTGGAGAGCAGCCCTTAGACTTGGATGATGATGGAGGGTGTTGAATTCACCAAGTTTGATGAAAAGTATGATAAAAAGTGAAGATTGGAAAAGGATTTGGATGTGGAAATCACGCTGACTTCGAGAGAGGTATTATAGATTTGTTGAGAGTGATATCTATCAGATCTGGGCTCCTCTTGCAATTGAGGTCAGGCCTCCTTTTTATAGGCCAAGGGAATTTTCGATTGGCGCAGCCCTGTTCCTACCAATAGGGAGGTGGGTTTAGGCACACTGCCGATAGGTAGGGTCTGGGATCTGCCGTTTGATAGTGTCTTTCAGGCCTTTTCAGAAGATTGGTCGTAGAATGCAAAATATTAGTAAGAAGCATGCACGGGGTAGACCATCAGAAAGGTAATTCAGAGACCTTCGAAAGTCCTTTGGACTGCTCCTGGGTTTGGGAGTTGACTTTGGGTCAAATATGGCTCTGAAGCATTCGTCGATCTATTGGACGAGAATCATTGGATGCAAACGGATCATTCGTCCACATGATAAGTCCGAATCCCACATGGGCCAGACCATTGGAAAGGTTAGGATATGTAATTCGACATTCCAAAGATTTTGATCCGGTTCGGGGAGTTGACTTCGGTCAACTGACCCCTAGAAGCATTCGATGACCTTTGGAGTAAAACAGATCATTCGTCCTTATCGTAAGTCAGAATCACGCACAGGATGGACCGTTGGAAAGGGGTTTCAGTTCCCTTCAAAGATTCATTTAGTCTCGATCAAAACTGAAGAGTTGACTTAGGTCAAACAGAGCCCGGGAGTGCCCGGTGGCCTCCTGATTGAGTCTTGGGGTAAAATAGGTCGTTCGTCCGCATGGTAAGTCAGAATCATGCATGGGATGGACCGTTGGAAAGGGGTTTCAGTGACTTTTGAAGATTCATTCAGTCTCGATTGAGTTAAAGACTTTAACTTTTGGTCAAACGGAGCCTGGGAGTGCCCGATAGCTTCTAGGTCAGTACTCAAAGTATGACCTGGGTTTGTAGTGATGAAGGGTGGTGCTAGGGACCTAATGAGAGTTTAGGGGGTAACACAATGGAGTTTCTACGGATCCCCTCGATAGGCTAGTTTGGAATAAATGATATCCATCTAATAGACACCGCATGATACTTTTAAGGGAGGATGACCAATTCAGGGGGTCGAGGCTGATCCTGAGGACAAGGGAGCGAGGATGACCAATTCTAAGGGTTGAGGCTGATTCTGAGGACCTACAGAGTATGCCGGGGATAACTAATTCTGTGGGTATAAGTCGATTATGCGAGCTTAAGTTGAGATGACCAATTCTGCGGGCTTAAGTAGAGATGACCAATTCTACGGGTCGAAGCCAATTCTATGGGTCAAAGCCAATTCTAAGGGCTTAAGGTGAGATGACCAATTCTACGGGTCAAAGCTAATTTTGCGGGCTTAAGTTGAGATGACCAATTCTACAGATCGAAGCCAATTCTGCGGGCTTATGTAGTGATGAAGCCAATTCTGCGGGCTTATGTAGTGATGACCAATTCTGCGGGTCGAAGCCAATTCTGTGGGCTTAAGGTGGAGGTGACCAATTATGTGGGTTAAATCCAATTCTGCGGGCTTAAGGCGGAGGTGACCAATTATGTGGGTCAAAGCCAATTCTGTGGGCTTATATAGTGATGACCAATTCTGTGGGTCAAAGCCAATTTTGCGGGCTTAAGTTGAGATGACCAATTCTTCGGGTCGAAGCCAATTCTGTGGGCTTATGTAGAGATGACCAATTCTGAGGGTCGAAGCCAATTCTTCGGGCTTATGTAGAGATGACCAATTCTGTGGGTCGAAGCCAATTCTACGGGCTTAAGTAAAGATGTTCTTGGGGAACTCTGTCGGGGAGATTTATCTTGTGGTTTTATTTTGGGCTGGGGAGCTGATTGCTGTGGAAATCTTTTGCATCCTCTGAAGAAATAACCAAAATTCCACTAGGAAGATTTAGGTGTCCCAGGGTTTGGATGTATTGCTCGGGGAAAATTAAGGCCTTTGGGGCATGGGGTGATCTGTAGAGATCCTCTAGGGATGTTTCCAGGAAGAGTTTTACTTGGTTTTTGAGAGTTTCGCTGGGGAAATAGGGGTTCCACTTGAGGGAGTGCAAAATTTTCTTAGTGAAAATGTTCTAAATCCTTCCTGGGATTTTTTGGAATTTTTTGAGAATTTTTCTGGGCTATCTGGTATTTTCTGGGAATTTTTGTATGAAATTTAAAGGGGTTGCCGGTCGGCATGGTTCAGAGGGTGCCATTCGATAGTGGCACAGAATTTTGGGCTGCCTCGAGAAGATAAAGGGTCAGTGGCGATCGGTGGGTGGGGGTCAATGACGATCGGCATGACCATTGGCATCCTATATAAAGGGGGTGAATTCCCCTCATTTTTCATAACTTCTTGCTTTCTTTCTTTCTACAATTTTCCTCTGCAAATCGTTCTAGTGTTCCGATCTCTAAAAAATGGATTCCTTTGTGAGCACTACAACGCATAGGGAATGGTTGACTATTAATGACTGGGCGAACGTGGTGTGGAGGGATAGGGAGCCTCTTGCTTTGGGGAGTGAGAACTCCTTTGACGCATTCGAGCCAGTTGCGGATGAACGAACTTTGCTACGGGAGCCGTCGCATCATCGGTCTTCTAAGGTGGTGACCCGACGGTTATGTAAGGAGCCTTACTTTTGGCATTCTTCTCTTTTCCTTCCTTCTTGAATTTTGACAAGGTTTCTTCTTTTGACAGTTTGATATCTCTTTGAAGAACACGCGTGCCCGTGGGACGACGGGGCTTAAGGAAGTCTGGGATCATCTTCCACTCGTGGTGCATTGGGTGGTATCATCAACGAGTTTTGGGAGGTGGCGTCTGCGCTAGATGAGATGCCTCGGTCGGCAGCGGTCTTATGCGCTTTGGGGGAAAGATAGTGGAATACTACCCACACCTTCAATTTCGGTCTTGGGGAGATGATCATAACTCCCATAGACATGAAGCAGCTGCTGGGGCTAGATTACGATGGGTAGAAAATAGAGGTGGATCGCTCTCTGAGGTTGAGGCCGAAGGCGGTGAGGGCAGCCCTTGGTGATGTGGGGAGGATAGTTTATAGGGATTCCATTCGGCTGTCCTTGCTAAAGGATGTCTTGTTGAGTAGGGTGGTTGATGTGGAGGACGGGATGCAGGTGAGTCAGATGGACAGATTGTTCATTTTGCTGGTGCTGGGAGGTTTCATGGTGGCGTCAAGTGGCGACGTCATCCATTTTTGGTTCTTGATGTATTTGAGGATGTTTTCGAACATCCCTCTCTATGATTGGGGAAGTCTGACTTTGACGACCCTCTATTTTTCTTTGGATGCATTCGGTCGTTTCTTTCGGTAAACTTTTACTGGAGCCACGTATCTCCTCGAGGTATCCTTTAATTTTGTGCATTTTCCTTTCATGCATTCGCATTTTCCTTATGCGTCTCTTTTTTATTGTGAATTCCTATCTTTGGTAGACGTGGTTCTATGAGATGATTGGGTGTAATACCCAGCTGATTGCCTTGAAGGACGAGACTATTGGGGACTTCTGTCGATTATATTGATGGTGAAAGTCCAATCGGTAGTCGAAGGGATCTCTCTCTCTGGAGGAAGTGCGTTAGGTCTTGAATGGCCTGACCAGTGGTAGGGTAAGACTCTTTCCTTTTCAGCCTTGTTTTTTGGCATGTTTTGATTTTGTATTGACTTATGTCTGTTGGGGATTTCCAGGTGACTTTTTACCCTTGGGGGATAACTATTCAGGATACGGGGGCGATCGGGGTGAATGAGCAGATAAGGCATTTGCTGGCACATGAGTTCGGCCATTCCTAGTATTTAGGGGAGTGGGTGGTTTGGTAGATTGTGGAGGAGGAGGTGGTGGTGCCACCTACGTAGCCTCCTACGTCTATGAGGTGGAAGCGACTACTGTCGGAGGATGCGAGGATCGTGGCTATGATCGGAGATTCCTACTTGTTGTACACTGATACGGCTGCGCCTTATGACTATATGGACTTTGTGACAAGCTGGTTGATGGCGCCCATCATATATGATGCCTTGCCTTTCCTTCGAGCAGGATTGAGTCGGGCGGTGGGGTCTTCCCACAGTGGCGATGGTCCGTCGGAGTCTGCAATGGCAGTGACTTCAGAGGTTACCTTTGTTCGACTGCATACCCCTTCATACAATATCTGGTGGGTTGATCGAGGGATGGTCCCCATGTTTCATCGTCCTCATGCGATGGATTCCGAGGAGCTGGGTTTGATAGAGGAGGTTCTTCATATGCGGTATACCTTTTCCCTATTTTTGGTTCCTTTTCTGTTTTAATCCCTCTTTGATACTGATTTTGACTATTACTTGCAACAAGTCGGTGTGTCTACCACTTGGCTGAGGGACATGAAAGACTAGATATCTTCGGTGACTCCCCATATTCGGGATGCGATCCTTGTTCCTTTTTGCTTGGTGCTGTCTGCTTCGTCCGAGGAGGACTCTGGCTCGGGTAGCGGTGGTGCATCATCTCGCCATAGGGGAAATAGAGCGCATCGTAGGGGTGGAAGCTATTAGAGAGAGGGGTGAAGGGTAGGTGGGAGAGAGAGAAAATATGGGTTCAGGCTGAGTCCCATTTATTTTTTTCTTTTATTTTATTTCCTGCAAAATTTGATGTAACACAGAAGAATATATATATGCAATGCAATGGGATTTTTTTTATTCTCTTTTGTTAATGGTGAGTGAATGCATGCACATGGCTTTACTTTTCTGCTGAGACCATAAAAAGAGACATTTTTAGGATTTTTTGAAGGAAATTTTTAAAAATGGGAAATTATATGGGGGTGGAAGAGGTTTTTTTTTGAAATTCTGTTGAGAATATAAATTTTATTTTTATTGGGTTTTTCTGATTTTGATAAAAAAGGCAAAAAGAAAATTTCCAAAAATGGGAGGTTGTTGATCGGCAAGCCCCTTGCCCTGCCTATCGGAAGTCAAGTCGAGTTCCGTCAATTCAAAGATTTTTATTATTATCCTCTTCAACTTCTTGTACCTTGTGGGGTAGGATTCCCTCCGATTTCTGCAGGGGTTATGTCTTTTGTGACGGTTCTCAAGTATAAAAAGGGGTAGGGGTGGAGTGTTTTCATCACACCTTAACATTTTTACTTACTTGCCTACTATCTCTTAAACCTATAAGATGGCTCTCCCTGGTAGCATTGAGTTTGCTAACTACCTCGAAGCCTTGGAAGCGATGTGCTCTTATAATGTCGACTATGATTCTTTCAAGATGTGTCGAGTCTCTTTGTGGCGCAATCGGTCCATTGAGTGGAACATGCTGATGGAGGCGGTACAATTTTGGTACCCCGAAGACCATGTATTCCGCTTTGGGTTGGATGAAGTTTGTCCTATCTACGAGGAATTTTCTGCAATGCTGGGGATAAATCCCAGTGTTGCTGCGGCTTTACCTGAATTTTCCCGTTCTCCCAGGGATTTGATGGTCGGGCTTCTTCGTATTTCACCTTTGGCGACTAGATCATTGGTTGCTGGAGGAATGATCTCCCTCCCGGTGGTGTTATAGTCCCTGTATTTGCGAGAAGTAGGTGATGCTGGCTATTTTAGAGCCGTTGGTCTGGGCCTGGTTTTAAAATTACTGCTGGTGGATCCAAAACTTGAAGCCATTACTTCATGGATGTCATACCATCGTAATCCTACGGTGGTGATACTGGCGAAGACCCTGAACGGTCTGGATGCCTGACGATAAGGTCATTTTGACTTCCTGCGGGGTAGCCCTGTGATGCTGTTCACGTGGTTGTCTGAAATAGTCCACCTGGTGACTCTTCCAAAATATCCTTTGTCGACTGTACCCAACTTCTTTTCGTGTCACTTCTTCAGCGTTGGCCTGGATATTGAGAGGTGGTAGAATTGGCTTGTGGAGCATGGGGCTCGAAATCTATACTGGTCAGTGCCTTGGTGGGGACAGTTGCTGCTTAGTCTGGATCTAGGAGAATACCCATATGTGCGGTTGGTTGGTCTCAGCCAGACCTCTTTTTATTTCCCATAGCGTCTTCTGCGCCAATTTGGATGGGCACAGGTCATGCCACCTCGGACACTAAATTTCTTTCCGGTAGAGGGTTTGACCGAGCGTCTACACCTGTGGCTTGGCTTTCTATGGGAGAGTTGACGTCTGTTGACCCGTCCTTCTCAGTTTGTTGGGAGAGTTTGGCATATCCCTGGGGATTATATGAAGTGGTTGTGGAGGGGAGTAGTTAGCAAGATGTTGGCAGTGGAGACTGGAAAAAAGTGGCTTATCTCTTTTAACACCATGGAAGGAGGTGTTGTGGTTTTTTTGATGATGGTTCGAGCTTATCGGTCCATGGAGTGTCTACGACACTCTGTTCAGGAAGGGGAAACTTGGGGACCCCAGGATGTAGATGATGACGACGGAGAAGGATCCTCTGGTAGCTGTGGATAGGACTCCTGGAGAGTTTATTGTGTAGTGGGGGATAAATGTGGGGATTTTATTTGGCCTTTTTATAAGGGTAGGGGGAAAGGAGTTATTCATTCCTTTTCTTATGTAATCTGTACCGTAATTTCTTTTTAGTGAAATAAATAAGTTTTTGATCATCCAACAGTGCCTTTTGATGAATTTTGTATTGTTTGAATTATCTATACCGATCGCTAAGGCATACATAATCCTTTTGTTCAAATAAATGTTATAATTAACTGTCGTTCTTGGGGGTAAGAAAAGAATAGTATTTTGTGAAAAAGAAAGGGACGTGCTCATGTAAGGTGTATGAGCTACCTATGTACCTCTGAGGTTTTGAAATTTTATACTTTGTTTTAAAATGGTTATTTGCAGAGGATTAGGCCCACGTAGTTCTGGGCGGGGGGGGGGGGGGGGGGGGGGAAATGAAGAGATTTTAGTTTATTTTTTATTTTATTTTTTTTAGAATAGATGGGAGATGAGAAGAGTCGTAGCGCGCCAAGATTTTGGACTAGGGGTAAAACTTCTTGAGACTGTCCAGTTTAACCAGACGATCCATCTCTTCCCTATCTAAGTTGGTGAGCATGGCGGCACCGCCGGACAAGATCTTCTTAACAATGTAAGGGACGCTCCAATTGGGCTTGAATTTCCCTCTGGGTCCCAGATGGGTTCTATGATTTCTTTGAGGGCTAGGTCCCCTTCTCGAACACTGCGGTCATTGACTCTCTTATTGAATGAACGCGCTATTCAACGATGGTACCCTTGTATGTGGTATAGAGCTTTTAATCTCTTTTCGTCTAGGAGGGTCAGCTGGTCAAGATGGCTTTGGCACCAGTCTTCTTCGCTGACCTTGCTTTCAAGCATGACGCGCAACAAAGGTATTTCTAGCTCCATAGGTAGGACTTATTTCATACCGTAAACTAGAGAGTAAGGGGTAGCCCCAGTAGAGGTTTTAATTGAGGTTCGGTAGCCCAAGAGGGCGTATGGGATCTGATCAGCCCAATCCCGATAGCTTTCGATCATTTTACTGATGATGGATTTGAGGTTCTTGTTGGTGGCTTTAACTGCACCATTGGTCTGAGGTCGGTAGGGAAAAGATTTGTGTCTCTAAATCCCATACTTGTTGACCACCTTTATGACTTTTACCTCAAAATGCAAACCATTATCTGATACCAGCTCGTGCGAGACCCCATACCAGTAGATGATGTTTTTCTTGACAAAGTTGGCCACTTTCTTAGACTTCAGCACTGCGTATGACTCCCCTTTGACCCATTTGGTGAAGTAATCAATGGCAACTAGGATGAACTCATGCCCATTGGAAGACTTCAGTGTAACCTTCCCTATGATGTCGATGCCCCAGGTGGAGAACGGCCAGGGAGAGGCCATGTTGTATAATTCACGTGGAGGCAAATGCTGAAGGTTGGAGAATTGTTGGCATTTGAGGCATCTCCGTACATAGGCGGTGCAATCCTGGGTCATGGTGGTACAGTAGTAGCCTTGTCGAATGATCTTTTTGGAAAGCATGTGACCGTTCATGTGGGGTCCGCATCCCCACTATGGATCTTCTGCATTATCTTTTCAATGTCAGCCCTTGCGATGTAGTGCAGATGAGTTCCATCAAAGTTCCTTTTGAGCAGTGCTTTGTGACAGATAATGTACTGGGCAACAAGTCTTCTAAAGGTTACTCAATATTTCTTATTGGAACCCTCGGGATACCTACCATGCTTGATGAGGCACCAAATATCATAATGCCAATAATTGGCTATCTCGGGATCTTCTGCGATGACAAGATTAATGTGGTAGCAGTGGGTTAGTTTGTCTTTCTTTTGAACTAGGAAGGGGGTCATTGTTATTCCTTCGGGCATGTCGACCATGGAGGATAAGGTAACGAGATCATCGGCTAGGTCATTCTTTTCTCGAGGTAGTAAATGGAGGGTGATATCTTGGAATCGGGAGGTTTGTTCTTCTATGTGGGCATGGAAGGGTTGGAGTTTCTCGTCCTTGACTCTCCACTTTCTGAGCACTTGACTGATGTTGAGGGCAGAATCCCCGTAGACATCTAGGCATTAAATACCTTTCTTGATAGAAACTTTGAGGCCTACCGTGCATGCCTCGTATTCAGTCATGTTGTTGGTACAAGGGAAATCCAGCTTGATGGTGATGGGAGTGTGGGAGTCATCTGGGGAAATCAGAAGTATCCCAATGCCATATCCCTTTTTATTGGCAGCACCGTTAAAGAACATTTTCCATCAGAGATTGTCTTGAGCAGTGCATGGAATTTTTTCATATGGGAATTCGGAGATCCATACATCATCCTCATCCATGGGGTAATCAACGAGGTAGTCAGAGATGGCTCTTCCTTTCATGGCTTTCTGCGTGACGTACACGATATCGAACTCGGCTAGGAGCATCAACCATCGGGCCATTCAGCTGGATAAGGCAGGTTTCTCAATTAGGTATTTGATGGGGTCCATTCGGGATACAAGTTTGATGGGGTAGGTGAGCATGTAGTGCCGTAACTTTTGGGTGACCCAAATTAGTGCAATACATGCCTTTTCCAAAGTAGTGTAGTTAACCTCGTACCCGACCAATTTATGACTGGCATAATAGTTGGCTCTTTCTTTATGAGAATCTTCAAGGTATTGTTATAGCAAAGACCCAGCTGCAGTATCGGTTATGGTTATTTATATGAGCAAGGAGAGACCAGGCTGTGGTGGCATGAGTACCGAGGGTTGGGTCAGATATTGTTTGATTAGGTCAAAGGCTTCTTATCATGCCTCGTTCTAAACTTTAGTTGAATCCTTTCAGAGAAGTTTGAAGATAGGTTCGCATATGGAGGTTAACTGGCTGATGAACCAACTAATTTATTGCAATTTCCTGAGGAAACCTCGAACTTCTGTCTCTGTTCGGGGAGGTGGCATCTCAAGTATGGCTTTCAGCTTGGCGAGATCTGCTTCTATCCCCTTTTCACTGACCATGAATCCGAAGAGTTTTCCCTTTGTAGCATAGAAGACGCATTTCTACGGATTGAGTCTCATCAGATACTATCGCAATCATTCGAAGAACTTTCGAAGAGCAGGAACATGACCTTCTCTAGTTTTGGACTTGATAATCATATCATCCACATAGACTTCAACTTCTTTGTGAAGAAGATTATGCAAGATGGTTGTGGAAGCCCTCTGGTAGGTAGCCCCAGTGTTCTTGAGACCAAATGGCATGACAATGTAGCAAAAGGTTCCCTATGGGGTGATGAATGCTTTTTTTTCTTCGTGGTATGGGTGCATTTTGATTTTGTTGTATCCGGCAAACCCGTCGACGAATGACTTGAGAGCATGACTGGATGTGCTTTCCACGATCACATCAATATTGGGTAGCGGATAATCATCCTTTGGAGAGGATTTGTTCAAATCCCGATAGTCTACACACATCCGAACTTTTCCTCTGGATTTTGGCACGTGAGCTATGTTTGCTAGCCACGTGGGATATTCGATCACACGAATGAAGCCTATATTTAACTATTTTACCACCTCTTCTTTGACCTTGAGCAACCATTCGATGCGGAGATTTCTCAACTTTTGTTTGACCGACTTGTAATCTTGGAGAGTGGGAATCTCGTGTTGAGTTATTTCAAGATCAATACCAGGCATATCGTCATAGGACCATGCGATGACATCCAAAAATTCTTTTAGCAATTCTTCGAGTTGCGCACGCTCATTGAGGCTAGTCCCTATCCGAATCTTACGTAGTTGTCTACTAGAACCAAGGTTAATAACAACGATCTCTTCTTCGTTAACTTGAACGTGGTTATGTCATTTATTATTAAACTTATTTAGATCAGTTAAGAATTGTTCATTTTTAAAATCATCATCATCAAAAGTTTGATTAGAATCCAAACAGTTAATGTAAGGCACAACAATAAACTCAAAATCTTCATTTATTTCATTGATAGGAAAAACAACATTAAGAACCTCATCAAAGGAGGACTCGATTACATTTGAACAAGGATAGACAACATAAGAAAAAATAGGGTAAACATTAGGATTAGGGGAGGTTTTAGCAGGTAGAACTGGCGCAGCATGCCAGTTGAGGAGAGGTGTATTAGCAGCTTTAATCAGTTGGGACGAATCCGATAATGTAGTGCCTGAGTGAATCATGCTGAGTGTTAACCCCAGTGTCTGTAAGTTGAAGGAATCTTCAGAGTCATTTTCCTCAGTCTCTTAGGTATCTTTGATGAAAGGTTGTACATGGTGTTGGGAACTCTCGGCCCTTGGGCTGCCTTGGAAAAAGATCTCCATTTCGGGCTTCATCTTCTTGTCTTTATGGTCATGCTATGGTTCTGAAAAGTCTCAAAAGGGGAAGTCCTCACCCTCTTTGATGAATCGTCCGTTCAATGAGTCACCTGGGATAATTTGGACGTGACCTAGTCTCCTCTTTGGTCAAGACTGGCGGATCATCCTGAGCTCTTATTCTGACGGTTGATACTCCAAACCACAAGGAGGGAAATCCTTCTTTAGTTCCATGGGCTCAAGTATCCCTTGCTGTCTTTAGTCGGCGAAGAAATTTAATTTCTGATGGAGTGAGGAAGAAACGCCATTGATACTGTGGAGTCAAGGTCATCCTAGCAATAGGTTGAAATAAGATAGGATGTCAATAACTTGGAATTCGACGATAGGGTTTGTAGGGTCAACCCCTATTACAAGCTTTATGGGTCCCATCGCCTCCCGACGGGTATTATCGTAGGTATGCACAGCAACGGAGGTTCGAGTGAGGTTTATTTCTTTTAGGCCTAATCATTTGAAGGTTCTCAATGGGCAGACACTCAAGGCGGATCCATTATCGACAAGAGAGATTGGTAAAACCTTCCCCATAACTTCGACGGAGATATTGAGTGCATAATTGTGGTTTGGACCAATTTTGGGGATTTCTTCTTCGAAAAAAGATAGCATTTGGGTAGAGGTTAAGGATCCAACTAAATTTACTGCTTCTTCTGGTGTGGTAGAAGGAGGAACTGTGGGTCCAGTGAGCAACTTGATAAAATAATTTATGTGTAGCTGAGAAGACATGAAAAGACCCCATAGAGTGGTGTTAGCTTGAGTTTTCTTTAGTTGGTCGAGGATCTTGCTCTCCTCGAGGATCATTTATGGCATAGGAAGGTTTTCGACGCCCTTCCGTTTGTCATTAGCTAGTAGTGAGTTTGGGATCTGGTAATGCCTGCCTGATCTGGTTATGTGATAAAAGCATGAATCCCATTTCCTTGTCCATATTGGGTTATTTTTCCACCTTATTTATTTTTCCGAGGAGTTCTTCAAATAATATCATTCCACACATGTCTGCTACCAAGCCAGTTTTCTCAAAAGCTTGTTCTTCATTCAAATTTGCGAATTCTTCCCGCCATTTGGTGGCAACAATTCTGTCTTTCCAGGTAAAGCCGATGCATTCCACAACTTCAACAATTGCTTCATACAAGTCATCCCATTTTGCGGGGATGTGTAAGGGTGAAGGGACCGGGCGCCCCTGTGGCTTCAGAGCATCAACTAACTCAGTCATACTACAAATGTTGTTGGTTTGCGTGAATAATTCTACCATGATCTGGATGATATCATCCAGGTTGACTTCATCGATTGGTACTACCCAACTATCTGACTCTCGGGCCCATTTTCGTGCTTCCAAGAATAATGTACTGAACCTCTGGAAATCAATGACCATCTTTGAGGGTAATTTCAGCCCGAACTCTAGGAGTTGGTTTAACACTTCTGACAATTCCATACTTCGATTTTTGAAACGGATATGGACAACGATGCATGCTCTAGGGGAGGTATAGGTTTTGATGAGAGATGTGTTCCCATTCCCCCCGCACTGTGAGAAACACTAGGAAGGTTAGAAAAGGTCCACATATAGGTAATTATTCCCACCATCGCTACACTTGCACATTTTGTGGTAGGAAAGGTCACCTTAGGCATTATTGTTACGACCTTAGACAAGCTCCTAAGAAGTTTAGTAATAAAGTTACCCCGGTTCCCAAATCCCCCATGTGTCATTTTACACCTACTTGGGGTTAGGAAATCAGACATAGTGGCTTTAAGAATTAAACTTCATGATTATCGTTTGTGTGAACTTGATTCTTCCCTTGCTAAATCTAAAGGATGATAGTGTTGCCACGTTTGTCATTTACTAGTTTGCTTCATGATATATTCATTGCTAATATAATGACATGTGTATCATTTTTTATTATAGTTTTCATTTGTTTGAGAAATTTTTTGAAAAATTCAAAAATATTTTATTTTTGAGAAAACTTTTGAAAAACCCAAAAGATTTTTCTTTTATTTGTGTCCAAATATGAAAATCCAAAAAGATTTTCGATTTTTGTTTTTGAGTTTACATGCTTGATGTGGCATATTGGTGTGGTTGGACCCCCCCCCCAATCGTTTCATTATCCATGCGGATAGGACATTTGGTCATTATTATCGATGCTTAGAATGATCTTAACCATTATTTATATGGGGTTGTTTCGAAGTTGATATGCATTTTTATTCGACTTTGTATATATGCCAACATTGCACACATGCACGAGTTTATATGGATGTTTAACTTCTCTTGCATATTTGAATTTGGTGAGGCGTTCTTATCTCAATCTTGTCATCTATGCTTAAATAGACTTAAGGAGAAGTGTGCATGTAAGAATCGTTTACCGTGAGGATTTGAATTGGTATAATTGAAAAATGATGAGTGATTCACAGGAAATGGCTGCGAGAGTTCAAAATTAACTCGTCATGAAAGCCACCATTTAAAAGAGCCCAAAAGAAAAAGAAATATGTTAAGGAAAAGGCCTATAAGATTTTCTCTAAGTTATGAACGCTATAAACCTCAAAAGAACTTGAAAAAGTATGTTTATGAGGGATTTTGGTTGGAGAAAATTTAAATGGGTTTGCACAACTATTCCTAATGTTGAAACATTGCAATTTGATGCTGTTGTTTGTAGAATCGTCAAAATTCTGTATTTTTGTGCAAACAATATGTTTAGTAAATTAAGCTCACACTTTAATTGTCATATGGCTATGGTAAAGTTTGATGATTTATTGGTATCAATTAGAGATTCTTGATCTTTTTGATGTGTTGCAATTGTGACTCATTTGTTGTAGTTTCACACCCATACATTCCATGTCCATGTTTAGGCACATCGGTACTATGTTTGCACCTAACTCGCATTATTAGTTTTTATGCATTTTTGCGTTTTGTGTTAAAAGCATTCCGTCTTAGCACTATTTTGCTGTTGTCAGCCCCTTACTGGAATTTTTTTGTTGAATTTTTTCACTGGGAAATAATGTATAATATTTATGGGAAAATGTGAAAGTTTGGCAGGTCGTGAGAAGTCGTTCAAACGACATCTCTATGTTGCGCGAATGACATCTTTACTTAGTTCTAACAACGTCCTCATTTCGTTTGAGCGATGTCCCTAGCTCATTCGAACGACAGGCTAAATTCTTGCTTCTGATTGGTTTGCAGTCCACTAGTTTATTTTGGTGATATTTTTGGTACTGCTGGAAGTGTTTCTGGGATGACTGGTTTATATGCAAGTTTTATTGTCTCATATTGATATTTTGCATATAATCCATTTATCACACCTGATTCGTTTGATACATTTTTTTGTGTGATTCGCTGGTTTACTAGATACACATTTGTCATATATTGATCATATTTAGCTAGTTGTTTCATGATTATCTAGCATTTTGAATTCTCAAATTGGTATCAAATTGATTCAAATTGGTATATTCTCATGGTAGATACTTTGATTGGTTTATCTTTTCACCGAATCGTCTATTCGAGACAAAAAGGTGGAGAGATTTATGTGATGTAGGGGGAGATTTAAGCATGTTTTTGATTGCATATTTTACAAATTGGTATTATAAATTTGGTATCATATTGTTGCTCAACTGTTTAACAAATGATGGTTTCAGAGATTATTCATATTGGTATCTATTGTCATTTGGTATCATTTGGATATATATTGGTTTCATTGTTCCTCCATACTTCACTTGGTAGTTGTTTGTCTGTTTCATGTGTGTAGGTATGTGTCAGCGATTCGAAATTTCAAGTCTACATCACATTCAGACAGTTCATGCTTGTCGATTTTACATATTTTAGTCCGTGTCTTGTATTTTTTATTTTAGTTTTATGGGATGGAATTTAGGCATCATACGCCTTGATGACCCGAATTAAGCATTTCACTGGTTCAGTTTTGTCCCGGAATAGTCAAAGGGGGGGATTTGTAAGGACCTAAGTTTCCAATTGAGTCCCTGTATTGTTTTGACTTAATTTCGTTATGTCATAGGGAGATTTTATTTTGTCACGATCCCACTTCGTCTATGACGTATTGAACAAATTGAAGAAGTTGCAGCAAAGCTTCAAAGAATTAATTTTGTCGAATTTTAATTGGTGCAAGTTTACTCGTTTTCAAAGTTAATTGCATTCCGAGACCACACAAGTATGAATGCGTATAATTAATGGTGCTCGGATTTTTTTTATAAAAGATAAGTGTGTATTTTTATAATAAAAAATGTTTTAAATGGTTTACATTACGTTTTATTATGATAAAATCGAAATAGAGTTTGAAATATTTGGATCTCTTTTAAAAGAGATGTTTTAAACAAAAAGTCAAAAAGTCAAACCGACGCAACGTCGTTCAAACGACATAAGATCTCGTTCGAATGAGATACCTATGCCGCGCGAACGATGTGTCTCTGTCGTTCAAGCGACACGTTTTTTGGGGCAGCGCTTAATTCCTATTTAAAGCATGTTTGCGTTAGAATTAAATAAGCATGCATTCTGGAAAAATTATTTACGTTCCAGTACGAGTTTTGCACATGTTTTCTAAAGTTTAAAAAGCTTAAACACATCCTTAGAGTTTGCAAAGATCCGAGATATCATTATTATATGTTTACGTGATCTTGCTGCACCAAGAAGTTTTTTTTTACCATTGAATATCAGGGTTTTGAGGTGAAGAAAATAGAAGGACTTCTTGTTCGACATCATAGACGAATCAAAACCATTCGGTGGACACCGAGACATACGTGGACGCGTGTGTTGTGGACAGGTATTATGGAAGACGAAATTTCTGCATGGGCACTATTGAAGAATAGTAGAATATCGTAAGGAGTATCAATACCGGTGGGGATCGAGTCATTAAGTAAGGCTAATCTGTCTTTGTAAAACCTTTGTTTATAGTGATTATCTGGCTTGGGCCGTCCGAGGGTGTTTTCCCATTTTGGATTTTTTCCTCGTACATCTAGCTTTGTGAGTATTATTTACTTTACTTTACTTTCTTTAATCACTAGATGCATGTTTAGGATTAATCAAGATAAAATTGGTTTAAAGTAAGAATTGGGTTTTCACAACTTGGTTTGGTGCACATTAAAAGTTGGATAATTATTTGGTAAAAATTGGTTTGATTTGAAACACATATAAGGGCCACCCAGGTTTCTTCCGTCATCACCCCTTAAATTATCATAAAAGTTGAATTGATTTTGACATCAGTAAATATCCCCAAGATTACACACAGAAGGTAGTAACTACGACGCATACATGATATACACCGTTTAATCCCCTAGGCGTGAAATCAAGAATAACCTAACACATTAAACCTAGTCTAATCCATCACCAAAGCAAAACAACAAAATTAATCCAAGGTGAGTTCAATAAATCTCAACCTAAAATAAATTAGCTAGAAACCATATTATTGACATGTACTGAAAGGAAAACAGTAAATAAACAAGTAAAACTAATTCTCAAAGCAAGAAAACAAATTACCAAATCTTTTAAATAACAAATACAACCTATGTTAATAAGGAAGATGATGAATAATGAACTATAAACCCTTTGGAATCAAACCCAAGGAGGGAGAAGCTCCCCCTCAAATTATCCTTCCTTCCCAATCTTACTTATATCCCTAAAATAAAATCCTTCATTTCCTATTTATACCCCTAAATCAAATTAAAAAGAAAAAAAAATAAGAAAATCACCCAAAAATCAATTTATGTAAGTGTACAGTAACTCTAGATCAACCTTGACAAGGGACTGTTCGACCTAGGGTTGAAAATAAGCCTTGGGCTATTGGCAACCTTCTTCTTACTTTGATCTAATTCTAACATGTCACATGAAATGGATAAATAATCTTCATACAGACTCAGAATGATGCACGGTCGAAACCAACGCGATCATAATTCAATTATATACATGTTATTTTGAAGCCCTCAAAATTGTGCAATATAAAATTACCAAATTATCCTTAAAGTCGAAAAATATGTCAAAACTTTATGAAAATGGCCATAAGTTCCTTATATGGGATCAGAATGATGCACGATCAACGACCACGTGAAGATAATTTTATGATATATACATGTTTGTAATTTTATGTCATTTAAAATATGGAGTTTGAAAAGTCCAAAGTTCCATTGAAGTTGCATCTTAGGATGTAACTTTTCAAAATGTATCCAACTTCACACTATGCATCCATAATACCTTTAAAATCTCAAATATACCTAAAAAAATATAAACAGATAGAATAGAGGTTATCCAATATATGATCTTAAATAGAAGAATCGGAGGATACGAGAATACTAGAATGTGCAAGAATGAAGGGTGAAAAATGGAATATTCATGACTAATCACACCCCCTACTTACACATTGTTAGTCCCTAGCGATAAAGATGAAAGAAAATGAGAAAAAGAGATAAACCAACAAGAATATATATATATATATATATATATATATATATATATATATATATATATATATGTATATATCTATATATATATATATATATATATATATATATATGTATATATCTATAAAACAATCCCACTTTTGTAGGGAAGTTGATTGAATTTAGCATATGTAATAAGACATTAAACTCATAGGTTAACCTAGTGGACGAGTGTTGTCTCATGAGGGTTTTCAGGGAGGAAACATACAAACATCAAGTTTCCTCAAAAGTATGCCCAAATAACCAATAAGACAAGCTCAATAACAATTAAAATTATTTCGATAAGTTATTTGTCATTAACATTATTAGAATAACTTCATAACAATTGAAACCTTAAATGTGGAAGGAAGAGCGAGCACAAGAAAAAAAAATATGATTTGGCAAAACTGTTTAATTCGGATAACATTAAAGCGAGAAAAACATTCAATCCTCATCGGCGATTACACTCAACAAATGAAATTACTTAGGGGACATGCAAGCATAATGCGTAAATAAAAATGGAAAATAGGCCACACACAAGTAATTAATGAAGAATATTATATATAAAATGAAAAATATGCAGTCTCAATGAAAGATTATCATAATTAAAAGGTGAAATGCATTTTCACATATTATCCCACTATTTAAACTTTTAGGTTACATTTACCCTAGGATCACATGGACTTATGTGGGTTATAATGTAGGTTGGGGGTAAGGTGTATGAAATGAAAGGGATATGTACGGATCAAAGGTGTTTAGGGATGAAACACTTGGATTAATGGAAAATCCTGGGCAATTTCAAAATTGAAATATGATTTTCGTAACAAGCATTGGATATAACAATAGAGAGTAAAAAATATTATTTAACACCATGTATAGTATATAACAACTTTATTTTTATTTTGTTTTCTCCCCTTTCTCCCCTGTATCTTTTTTTTTCTTTTGTTTCATTCTTTTCTCTCTTTTTCATCCTTTCAGTTGTTTTTCATTTTTTCTTTTCTTTTCATTCTCACATGCTTAATTGCAACCACTTAACAAGAACATCATAAAATACCAAATATCATTCCAGACAAAGGAATGTAAAGTGTATATATGGTTTAAACACTCCAATTTGGAGTGAGTTATGGGATTTTGGGTTTTAATACGAAAGGCTAATATTTTGGCTCAGAGGGGTTGACTAGGAAAATATAAGGTGAGGTTAAGGTCAATATAGGTTAAATAACAAAGTTGACCTATGATCCTTTCCTAAATTACATAATTCTGGAGTCAAAATAACTTTAAAAATCATGCTCAAGCAACACATTTCATAATAAACTTAATTAATGAACCATTAATCAAAGAATAGTGAGATTGCTGAAGAATTTACATTTTCAAGAAGAAAAGAGTAATGTATAAACATTCATAAATGAAAAAAAGAACAAAGATCACTAGGAGTATGATATACAATGCAATAAAAGATTACCATGTTACAAAAAACTTAAACGAAATCAATTAAATAAGAAAAACTCATGTGCTTATGGGTTTAAAGTTTAATTCATGAATTTTTTCATAATATAAATGATTCAAGGATTAAAGTCTAATAACTTATAAAATAAAGAATATGCATCATTGAATTATCTATTGGTTTGGGTATTATTGAAATTTATCATCGAAAATAAAGGAAAAACAGCCAACAAAGGAGAAAAAAGAAAGAAAATATCCTTAAAAAATTTAATTTTTTCAACAAAAGCACTCTTGGTTAGAAAATATAATTAATCAATGGAACTAAAAAAAATAGATAGCATATCCCACACCCCCTAACTTAAACCTTGCATGTCGTCAATGTAAATTAAGAACAAAGCTAAATAGAGGAAAATAACAATATTATAAAAAATGGAGCGATCTTCGAAAAGTACAAGTCCAAATATTCTACAAAACATGTTTGTACTGAAAATAATGAATAATAACAAAAACTGTAACTAATTACACCAGGCGATAAGTAAAAAAGGAAGAAAAATGAAACAAATTACTATGTACAACCTACAATTTGATCTTCTAACTAACTATACAGTAGAAGTTAATATTTTTGAGCGTCCACTCAAAAAAAGATTTCACTTTGAGGGAAAATTGGATTACCCTAATTTGAGTGAATACCTTACGAAAAAATGAATTCCATTTGACCAACGGAAGGCATGGTTTTGGCTGGGAAAATGAACTATTACCAATGAAAGGATGACGGGGGTTTACATAAAACGAATGATAAGTACACATGAGATTCAATAAAAAATGATTTTCCTCCCAAAGATTTTTCGAATGAAATAGGAGGTGGTGCACAAGGAGGCAACATATTCTTCATGAAAAGAGACTTCAGCAAGAAGTCCTCTTTGGTGAACTGACTAAATATTATAAAATTTTGAACCGACTCATGAGATACTTATAACGGTTCAATAATGGGGAATGAAAATGGAAGAAACCCAAATTCAATCTCGAGAGATGATTCATCATCACTCAATGATGGAATTTCAAAGGAGAAAGATTCACTTCTAATGAAATTTTCTTCTAAAATTATTTGATATGAAACACAAATCTCCATCTCCTCTTTATTTTTCAAAGAAGAAATAATCTCATTGAAAAATGATTTAATTTCCTTATCCTCACCATTGTTACTCTTTATTACGCTTTGGGCCAAAAGAAGCATGGTTTCTTTTAAAATAGGTATCCTTCGCGCTAAAACATCAGATCCTCATTTGGTTGAAAACATTATTCACTTCAAAAGACTTGAAAGAAAAACCATTTTCAGTTTCAAATAATAAATCCAATTCTTTTCCCAACATTGATTTTCTTCTCGATAATGGTTTTAAAGATTTTTCATTCTCAAGAATGCATAAAACCTCATGCAGTGTCATAGGTGGAGGCGCATATTCTTGATAATGATAGGTTTGGAAACTACCCTCATAACTTTTATCAAAATCATTAGTATAAGAATTTTGAAAGTTATTGCAATTAGTTTCATCATTCTTGTTATAAGTATTTCGTGGCTCACTATCAGAAAGATAGTTCTCAAAATTCTTATAATCTGCAACTTGCCTTTTGTTATACTCACCCAAAGAAATTTTAGATGACTAGAGTTTTTAACTTTGCGAGTATTCACCAAAAACCATAGATTTAGGGAGATTATGAGAATTATGAATGCGATTACCGAAAAAATTAGAATAAGACATGCTTACCCAAAATATAGCTCAAGATGGTGATTTCCACGAAGTGACGCGTGTCCCATAAATTCAAGCATTTCGTGGCGGTCAAATGTAGAAGTGCTACATATAATTAAAAAATAATATGAATACAAAGAAAAAATATTATGAAATACTAACTCAAGTACAATCTAAATCTAAAAAATTCCCCGACAACTGCGCTATTTTGATTATGAGGAAAACTGAGTGGTTGGGTAAGGACATTGTCGTTGTTTGGTTTCCACCACAATATAAAAAATCTTAACTTTTACTATACTTGTTTTATAAGTATAGAGGTGACTTCAGATATTGAGTCCACAGAGAATATTTATAAACATTAACAAATTTATTACTTCAGGAATAAAAGTGTAAAAGATAATGGTTTTAACAAAAGATTAATCTAGGTATATATTTAAACTAGTATTAATCAAAATGAGTTAATATATATAGATTGAGAATAATATCCCTCACCTCAGGTTAATTAGTCTAAATGGTTACATGGGAACAAAAGTATTTATAGATTTACTATCATTTCAACAATTAATAAATCTATAGTTATCATCCCCTAAATTCTCATAAAAGCTTAATTGATTTTGGTGTCAACATATATCCCCCAGATTATACACACAAGGTCTTAAATACGGTGCATATATGACATAACATGTTAAATATCCTTAGCATAAAATAAAGAACCACCTAATCTATTAAAACTAGTCTAATCCATCACCAAAGAAAATAAACTAAATTAATCCAAGGCAAGTTCAATGAATCTCAACCTAAACTAAATTAGCTAGAGCACATATTAAATGACAAGTATTGAAAGGAAAACAATAAATAAGCAACTAAAACTAATTATCAAAGCAAGATAACTACTTACGAAAGGTTAAAAGTAAGAAATACAACTTATATTAATGGGAAGATGATGAATAGTGACCTTACAAACCCTTTGAAGTCAAATCATAAGAGGGAGAAGCACTCCTCAAAATATCATTCCTAATCTGGTTCATATCCCTAAAATAAAATCCTTCACATTATATTTATACCCTAAATCAAAATATAAAGAAAACGAAGAAAAAGAATGCAAAAAATATCAATTTGACTAAGTGTATTGTAACTCAAGGTCGACCTCGACATGGGAGTGATCGACCTTGGGTTGAAAATAAGCCTTGGGCTATTGGCAACACTCTTCTCACTCCAATCCAATTCTAACATGTCACACAAAAAGGTTATAAAATCTCCATGCAAATTCGGAATGATGATTGCTCAGAACTAATGCTAAGATAATTAAATTATATACATTTTGGTGTTTTGAAACATTGCAAATTGTGGAGTATGAAATTACCAAATTATCCTTGAAGTAGAAGAACATGCCAAAACTTTTTGAAAATGACATAACTTTCTCATTCTGGATCAAAATGATGCACGGTCAATGGCCACGCGAAGATAAATTTATGATAGACATGTTATTAATTTTATTTCTTCTAAAAAAGGAGCTTAAAAGGACCAAAGTGCCCTTAAATTTACGTCTTATGACCTAACTTTTCCAAAATGTATTCAACTTCACATTATGCATCCATAATACCTACATAAGCTCAAATATTCCTCACAAAATATAAACATATAGAACTGTGGTTATCCAATATATGAGCTTAAATATAAGAATTAATGAAAATGAGAATATTGTAATGTGCAAGAATAACGGGTACTAAATGCAATATTCATGACTAATCAGTCCGCTTAGACTAATCCAATTGACAAATCACGTCTTTACATGTGAAAACATTTGGAAGAGGATGTTCAAGAGTTTTAAGAACTTGAAAACATACCTTTCCTAATTGGATAATTAAATGGTTCTTCTATAGGGAACTAGTAATCTTAGGTTATGATGACAAGATCCAACAACACATATGAAAGGATAAGAAATATTGGAAAGAGTTAAACCTTTAAGTCATCAAGATTGTCTTTTGCAATCTTGAGGTCTAGTTGAAGATGCCTCATATCTTCTTTACCCTTAGTAAGGTTTTCAAGCTTGGTCACCATCTGATCTTTAGCCTCTTAAAGCTTGGTGTAGGCATGGTACTTAGCTTGATGATACTTAGATAGGTCGACTTCAAGAAATATGATTTTATCTTGAAGCCCCTCCTTGGTGTTCTTCATCTTATCAAAAGAGTTTATGGACGATAGATCTTTATCCCTTATTATTGTTATGTTCATATTACCATGCATAAGAAGAAACAAAGAAAGTTAGATAAAGGAGAAAAAATTAACTTAGAGGACGATAGGAAGTAAACAAGTTCAGCTCACCATCAATTTCTCATGAGAAGTGAAATTCAAGAGATTACCCACATCTAAGGTCCTGATTAATTGAAAGTTAGGGGTATAGCCCACATAACCTAAGAATTCAGATGTATTAGCAGCATTTAGAAGTTTATAATTCTTGTCCCATTGAATTTTTTCTAGGCTGATCAGAGAGTTAAGCTCATAAGGATCAACATGACCATATGGAAACGAAGAATCTTCCCCCTTGTGCAGTCTGTGGGTAGGTCATTCATCAATGATAATTTTCTCTTTCGCATTACATCTGGCCAATTTAGTACCCTTAACAAACGAGTCATTTCAAGGTTTTTCTTACTATTTTTCCTCTCTTCAGTCACTTTTAACTTACCTTTGTCAGGAACTTTCTTCACCTCCAGGACTCTTTAGTATCTAACCTTGATGCCTCGGCATTTGAGAGCCAATATGTTTCTCTATTCCTTCATTTTGTGTGGGCCCCCACCTTAGCCTTTTTGCAGATGCCTATTAGGCTAGCTCTTCAAGATGCTTAGAAAAAATCATCTTCAGTTTGTCGCGAGCAATATTAGTAGGAGATATAATAAAAGAACCAATGTTAGGAGTTGAAGCTACATGGAAAATATGGATGAAGTCAGTTAGTAAACAAGTTAATCTGAAGTACAAATGGAAAAAAAAAAAAAGGAAAACCTAAGACTTGAAAAAATTTCTCTCCTTATTTGACATCTTAATCCGCCTCTTTATAATTCCCTTTTTCCTGGACAATCTCCACCTCTTCCTATTCATCCTCCTCCTTATAATTTTCCTCATCATCATCAGCTAGACATGGTTTGCCTATAATTCTCAAGATTAGTGGTATTTAGACTCAACTAGTTCATCATCGACCCAAACATCTCGAGGAAGTATGCATCCTCAAAGAATTTAGGGTCCAAGGTGAAAACTTGACTAATCATCTTTACTAGCCTTTTGTCCAATGATGGGGCCTTTTTAACAATCAAATCTGGAGAGCACTATTCCATGGGAATGTTGATCCCTCTTTCTAGGTTATTAGGAATTAACACCCATGCAATAGAGATATAAAAGAATTTGGTATTACATTTAAAGTTACTACTTTAGATAACTTGGACTATTTTGATGTTGGACTTTTGAGTAGAAAAATAAGAGTACCTAAGGTTTTTCACATTATCCTTTAAACCATATACAAATCTTAATATATCCCCATTAATATCAATTCCCCATATTTCTTCTAGTAAATCATGGACTCAACTATAGACCTATATGCATTTAAAGGAAGTTGTGTAAGAGTCATTCCATACCTCTTTAAGATGGATCTTATTAAGGGATGTATGGGAAACTAAATCTAACTTGGAATGCCTAAAGGGGAAAGTAAACCTCTCTAATATTTTTTTTATCATAGGCCCTATCCTGCGGGTCAGGTATCTTAATGGTAACATCGTCAGGTATAGAATACATAATTCAAAGGTTAGCAAGGTCATGTTCTCAGATATCACTGCCATACCACCTGACATTAGTGGTAGAAGGATCATAAAAGGTCGATAAGAGTTATCCAATGTCCACCTCCTTAGCAGTTAATCGAACCTCAATAGACAAGGTAGAAGCTGAAGGGTTACCCATCAAAGCTCTCTCTTTAGATTTTAGATGACCAAAAGAAGTTGTGTTGCTAGTGTCAATATAATTTCTCCCCCAACTTTAAGGTTTATATTGTCAATGATCTCTGAGGTGTGATATTCTAATGTGCTATACTCAATACTTGCGGGATTGGTGGATGATACAAAAGAAGAAACAATTTTGGGAATGAATTTAGGGTTCTTTAGATCGTCCTTAAGTCTAGGATGATGGAATGGAGAGAGAAACCTATCAAAAAAAGCTTCGAGGAAAATATTATTGAAAAGAATAATGTATTTCTAGATTCTAGAAGCCTCACTCATACATGGATCACTCATACCCAAAATAACCCTCACCAAACCCTAGAAACAAAAAATGCGGCGATGATCCCTAAACTCAATAAAAGCACAAACGTAAATGAGAAAACAGTAAAATGACAGATGACTTAAGAAATAAGGCACAAGTAATACTTGATGATAAATATGAACCAAATGCTGAATTATAGAGTTTCCAAGCGACTTCGTAATAGAGGGATGATGATCATTTATCTCTAAAAATATTAGGCACTAAGATTTTTAAGGTGCATAAAATGGTTTCACTCCACTTTTATAAGGGAAACATCTCACATGTCAGATGTGCTTGTCTATGACCCATCGTATTTTTGACACTTGGAACATTTAAGTTAGTTGAAAAGAATAACGTAATTCTGCTCGACCGATAAAGAAGAATAACTATCAACCTCTTAAGGAAGATATTCCAACCCAGGTCCATTTGTAAAAACTTCACTCACTTCTTTGCTCAGTGCCTCTTCTTAAGATTAAGATCTATAGTCGTGAGCAAAGTCCTGGGGGATTTTGTTATACCATATTTGTAGAGCATCTCATTACCTAAAGAGAACTCAGTAAAATCATTCAATAGTAAGTAAGAGCTCATACCAAATAGAGTAGACTTACCAAGGGATGACCTCAGAATAGCATAGAAGATCGTCCATAGGCAATGTGGTAGGCCTCTTTCTATATCAACGGACGAGATCGTTGCCAACAAGGATAATTGATGGTATACAACTTTGATGACGGTGTTAAAAGCTAACGAGTACTATGTGAGATACACTATTGTTAGAAAGAATGTGAAAAAACATTCCTTTATTGATAAACCTTGAAATCTATGCTACATTTTGGATGGAATCCATTGAAAAAACATATTTATGCCACAGTTATAGGGGACGGACAGATGTAAACCACTTGGTATTTTCCTGACATACATTCTCTTATACTCATTGGCTATGAAATGAGAGATCCCACATTGGGATTTGGACCGACAGAGAGTTACTCATACAGTCAGACTGTTAAAACATAAAGTAAGGAGAGATTAAATGCATTGCATGTTTATAAGACCTCTGATAACCTAAAACTATAGTATAAAAATCTACCACATGGATGTGGGCTCCACATTGAGGCTTGAACCACGTAACTATTTGTGTAGTTATTCATATTCTCACCTAAATCTTTTTATATATGCATTTTGCTAATTATTTATTGTTTGTTATCTCGGATTGGATTTCAACTTGCTAGGAATAACCTTGAAACCAATGTAAGACAATAACATAATGGTGTCGTTTGTGGGAAAGACTAAGACAAGTTGTTTCTCGATTATTTTATAATTTCTATTTGCAAAATTTTTGTAAAATACAGTTTAATTTTGTTAAGGACCATCTAGTTGATCAAATCAGCAAATTCGTTTGATTTCCCACCTTAAACTCTTAATTTACTATTCCCTTGCACAACTCTATGTAATACAAGGTTAGATACTTTATTTTCTGGACTAAAACAACCTCTTCACTTTCAATTTTTCATGCTTTCAGTCCTATTCTAATTTTCTATTTTTATATTATGTTTTTCAACAAGTCCTATGAAAAATGACCGAACATCCTAAAATTGGTAGGGATAAAGAAGAAACACCACACTCAACCCCTATTGGCAGAGCAGAATTAGGAGGATTTATGCACAACATGGTTAAGAGATAAGAATCCATGTGAGAAAACATGAGGAAACTCATCCAGATTCAGTTCTAGTGACCCCAACCATGGAGAAAAGCCCAAATAAGCATTGGAAAACATCCACCATTACCCCATACAGGGATATGAAGAAAAATAACCATGATAAATAGGTAAAGAACCCGATGAGGCTATATACGAGGTCTTATATTAGCAAATCTGCTTGGAGAAAGTGGATTTAAATATAAAGGTTCCTCCTACCACTTAGGTAAAACCTCAAAGATGAGTTTAACTATATATGATGAAGACCAAACTAACTTGATTTAACACACAAGTGCCTTTGTGAGGATTAACAGGGTATTATTATTTGATAGGTTAGGAAGGAGAGGGGCATGAGCACATTCACACCCTAAAATAAGTGTAAGATGAGAAGGGTTTAGGAGATAGGATTGAAGGAAAGAGAATGACTCAAGGTAAAATTCTATTTATCTACGTTTGAGAAAATTAGTTGAAGAAAATAGAGTTTGAGCAAGATTGGTGGATGAACTGATAAGGCTGGAATAACAGAAGAAGCCAAATCATCAAGGGTATTAATTAAAAGGATATAAGATAGGTTCGACGACCTCATTTAGACAAAAAACCCACTCCAAAGAGGATTTGTGATGGGATCCATTTGCGGCCTCCGTGGTTAGATATCCTACCACTCAAAAATTAAATCCACCTTTGATCACTCACAGGTATGATGGGAAATCAGATCCGATGTTGCACACTGAGGAGTACCATGCAACCTATAATATATTTTAAGATCCTGACACGATCCCTTGTAGATCCTTTTTAAGAACCCTCATAGTTCCTGCTCAGATATGGTACAACGGTTTACCTAAAGGGAACATCCATAAATTTAAATGATTTACTGACCTTTTTGTTAGTAATTTCTATTTAGAAGAAAATTTGGGTAGGAAGGTAGCTCACTTGTTAACCATCCATCAACAAGAGGTTGGAAAGAATAATGGAGTATATCGTTAGATTTAATATTGAGAAGTTAAAGGTAGTGTACTATGATTATAAGTTTCCATGATGGATATTATGAGCGGGTTGTTACATGGGAAATTATACTGGGCATTGGTAAAGGAGCCTCTAAATAATATGGCTGAGCTCTTGGGTAAAGAAGAAAAGATCATGAATTTTGAAAAAGCAATGTCTACAAAAGAGTTCAACCCAAGAAATTCGAAGATGGTAACAGTTCATGGATGAAGTAAAATCCCAAATGGGGATCCAAGTAAAAGAATTAAAAGAAGTCGTATAAGAAGCACAACTAATATACTCCCGTAACTATGGGAGTTCATCATATCCTCAATGAGATATGAGGAAATGGTGAATTGAAGGGGCTAAAAAACATAAAAACTCCAACTGGAAGAAGATATAAGAACAAGTATTTGAAGTTCCAAAAATATCATGGATGTGAAACCAATGATTTCCTAGACTTGAAGCGTGAGATTGAGGACCTTATAAACAGAGGGAAGTTGAATAAATATAAGGATAAAAATGGTTGGTGCGCACAAAATAAAGCTTGCGATTCAAGTGCAAATCTATCGCAACAAGTAATATCCGGTAAGTACGGAATCGTGATCCACAGGGATTGAAACACTCCTAAGAGAACAAGATTAGGTTTAAGGGATTATCTAAACGTCACAAAAGTTAAAGTGTAAAAGATGATTTAATAGTTTGGAAAAGTGATTGAGAGTAGTCTCTAAACTAATATACTATTGATGATCAGCTAATTAATTAATAAATACAGAACAATGAAAAGAACTAAGATAAGCTTGAGTTCAAGAAATTACAGGGATCGAGGATCATTCTCCCACCTCGGATTCACAAAGAAGGGGATTATAGGGCTTGGTTGAAATTAATTCTAATCGAGCATAACTAATTAAGTCCGAACATCAACCATGTAGAGACTAAACTCAACAATGGAGGATTAGGGGTTAATTAATTATTGCTAGATGGGTTGGGTTTGTAGTAAAGTTTCAAACACTAGTCCTTTCATGACAAGATAAGTTAAGAAACTATGATACTCCAAAACCAACACATGAAGTTCCATTAGAACAATTATAAACCAAACCCTAGATTTGAAGTTCAAGCATCCAAGGTGGGATTTTGATCCCCAATCATAAGTCTAGCTACTCATAATTAAAACTAAACTACACATGCTAGTTAACAACTTAATTAAATTAGTTATCTAGTTTAAACACAAACCAATGCAAGAGATTGAATTAAATGCAAATTAAAGCTAGTAGAAAAATTAGAGAAGAAGTAAATGAACCTTTCTTGCATTAATAACAACAATTCAACTAGTAATCAAAGCTTCACAAGTTGATAAAAACCATAAATGAACTTTGACCTAGGAGAGAGAAGAGAGTGTTTTTCTATCTCACCAAATATCTAACAAAAGTAATCTATATCTACAAAAGAGGAAAAACAAGGAATAAATCCCCAAAAATCGAACCAAAATGGCAAACTTGTAATAAGAAGAAAGCTGGAAATGCAGGGTCGAATCGATTTGGTGCCAAATCCGAACCGATTCGGAAGTGTAGAGATTTGCCCCTGTATGAAACCAAATCGATTCGGCATTGATCGCGAATCGATTCGGGCCTGCTGGAGAGGGAAAGATGCCTATATTGGCATTAGTTGTCCCATGTTTCACCGAAACAACCGTAACTTCTTCGTTATGCATCGGAATCGCACAATGTTCGTGGCCACGCGAAGCTAAGAAGAAGGTCTACAACTTCCGTGAAGAAATCGAGATCAAAACCCGAGTGCTTAAATTACTAAAATGCCCCCGACTGTGCAAGTGTCAACTGAACTTTTCCGGATCAAAACTAAACTTCCAAAAATGCATTCCCGAGAGCTATAAAAGCTCAATAAAGACACATACAAAGTATATATGATGAACTGGTGGGTTAGTCAATAAATGAGTATAAGAACCAGGAAATACATGCACGGGAAAGCTAGAATGTACAAATTAACGGGGTATAAAATACAATAAAAGTGACGAATCACACCCCGTAACTTATACATTGCTAGTCCCGAGCAATGAAGTATGAAGAAACAAGGGCCAACAATGCAACCAAAATAGAAGAAATATGTACAACAAAGCAAAAATGCCACTTTCGTAGGCGAACGATTGCATTTAGCGTATGCAATAAGCCGTTTTAAACCCCTAGGTGGCCCTAGGGGACGAGTGAGGTCACGTGAGGGTTTCCAGGGATGACACCCACAAACATCAAATCAACTCATACTATGATACGGCAAAATCCAATGCGAAGCTCAACAAATATCTAAGATGCACAATTTATCAACAAAGTGAACGAAGCTCACACAAAAGACGGCAATTATCGGCATTAAACAAATAACTTCAATAAAAATCAAAACCATGGAAAAGCGAAATATGCGGACACATGTGGTAATTTAGATTTGGCAAAACTTTCAAAATCCACATAAAAGCTAAGGCATGCATACTCAAGTTCTCTCCGGTTGTTACACTCAACAAATGAAACACTTAGAAATGGGATGTAACACACACGGGACATGCGGGCATTAAGAGTAATTGTAAAGGGAAACTAGGCCACACACATGTCATCAATGAAGAACGCAATATAAAAGTGAAAAATACAATCTCATGAAAGGATATCGCATATTAACCTAGAGAAAAGCATTTAAACAGATTATCGTTAATGTTAGACCTTTGAATCACATCACCCTAGGATCAAATATGACTTTTGGGGTATAGACTTTAGGCTAGGTTAGGGTTAGGAAAAGAAAGGGATGTGTGTAGGATCAAAGGATATTCGGGAATAACGCCCGGGATAATGGATTTAATGGGCAATTTAGGAATCGAAATCAAATTCCACAAGAAATGTATTCATGAGAGTGAGACTTTGATATTCATACACAAGGTGAAATGGGAACAACTAGGACCCATTTTATTCGATACTTATTCTTTTCTTTTTCTTTTCTTTTCTCTTTTCTTTTTCTTTTGATCACTCAAAGCTTGACTGCAATCCATATAAACAACATCATTCAATCCCGGGAACAATTCCTAATCAAGGTACGGGAGGAGTAAATAAGGGTTTAGGACTCCAATGTGGAGTTGGACAAGGGATTTGGGGTTGAAACGAAAGGAATAATAAGGCTCAAGGGGGTTGACTAGGGGAAACATTTAAGGGTAAGGTCAAGGTCATATGGGTTAAAAAACAACAAGGGCCTATAATCCTTTCCTAAAGTTTCATGTGATTCGCGGGACTCAACACCATTGAAAATCATGCTCAAGTGATAAATCAGTTAGTATGCAATCAACTGAAAAGAAAATGAGATCGACAACGAGTTCATCGACAAGAAAGAGATAGAGTGGGTGTATACGCTCACAAATGATGATAAGTCTCAATTTTCACTTTTGTAAGGGTATAGCATGCGCCTTAGAATAACGAATTTGAAACACTTTAAACCAAATCATAAATAATTATATGTGTATATGCTCAAAGCTTCATAGTTTAATTTTATGATGCTATTCACAATGCAAACAATAACGGGCTAAAGGGTAATAAATCAATGACTCAAAGCATGCTTCATAGCTATACAATAGGATATGTCGATCATATAAGTAATCATAGTAGATAAGAGAGAGAAAAAGATTTTTTTTAATTTAATTTAATAAATAAATAAATAAATAAATAACTACTAACATGATAACCGGCATCACATATGTAATCCATACCCCCTAACTTGAATGAAACATTGTCCCCAATGTTAGTAGGGATAAAAAGGGAAAAGGGGTTAGAAAATAGTCATCCCGTAAGGAGTAACTCGAGAAACGTGCAACGGCATGCGTGTTACAAGTTAGTACCATAAACAATAATATATACAAAAGAGATATATACAAGAACAAATATGAAACGGAAAATGAGTAATTTCATTAATAATTCCGAGTTGTGTACATGGGGCACAAAAAAAAACAAAATTAGAAAATACAATAAATGTAATCTCTCCTCCCCACACCAAAACACAACTACAAAGATAGAAACCCAAAAAAAAAACAAAATGAATAACCACAAAAGTCAGCAGCAGATAAAGTAGGATGACAGCGGCCTACATATCGTCCGGATGGCGACGCGGGGACTCGGGCGCGGGGGGGTCACGAGGGGCATATTGGTCATACAGGTACGGATGCACAGCAGCCTCGCCCCCTCGGATATGTGAAAATAGAGCCATATGCGCCCGAGTAATCATGGAGATATCGCGCTCGTAAGAGCCCTGATATGCAGTAAAATCAGCCTGGAATGAAGCGAAGCTCGACATATACGTGCCCCGAAACTCAGAAAAATCGGCCTGCAACTCATCCATCCGTACCCCGAGATACGCGATGGGGTCAACAGTAGATGGGGCTGGTGGCGGGACAGGATGAGGCACATCCGAAATATCCGGCATAGGATCATCAGGGGCATCCGCAGCGTCAGGAGCATCAGTAGGAGCATCCAACATTCACTTCTTCCTCCTCTCCCAATAATCCTTTCCAAGGCTCTTCTCAATGGCCTTCTCGCCAAGCAACTTGGGGAGACAAGGAATGTTATCCATACCCATAACCTAGCAATAACATCTCTACAAATTCCGAAAACCAACCGCGCGTACGGGAGGGTAGTGGTACCCTTCTCACAGTAAGCGGCCTTTAGCATCCGATGAAGTACCAATGCGGGAAGGTTGACGATAGAATTGGAGTCCAAGAGATGGTAAAGGAAGTGGGCCTGGGCGGAGCGAAGAACAGCCTTGGTTTGGGTTGGCGTTATGGAATTAACAGCAACAAGGTGGATGATGCGGTGGTTGTCGGGGAAAGTCTCCCCAGTCCAAACATTCCCTGGCGCCAGACGCGCAATCAGGGTCTCATTCGTCAGTCTCCCCTCATCGGATCAAGGGTAATCAAAATCCTCGGCGTTATCGGCCCCAGTCAGATGCATAGCTAAGAGAGGCTTTGAAATAGCAATTCGCTTACCCCGCACGTAAGCCTCAAAATCTCGATCCCCGGTTGGGACGAGGGACGCATAGAACCGATGAACATGCTCCTCATTGACATCACCCGCCCTGGTAAGGTGAGCTTCCCAATTAAACTTCTGAAAGTACCGACGAACAGAGGCAGAGAAATCCTCAAGGCGTACAGGCCTCTCAATAGCAATTGGGCGACCCGAAGGAAATTTAGCCCGGAACCAGTCCTTTTCCTGTTTTGAGCGAAAGGATTCGAAACCTCCCCGACCCGAAATTATATTGGATGTGGGCTTTTGAGACATAAGAACCTACAAGAAAAATCAATTTGATACATACACAATTAGTGTAATGCATAAATCAATTTAGTGTGAAACAGGATCGAAAAGGAATCGGTGGTGCATATCGAAAGAAAATGATCGGATAAGCGTACCCGACATACATTACCCTCAAGCAAGGTAGAACCTATGTCAATGTTCGATAAGAGGCACAAAAATGGAACAATTAGGGGATCAACTCCTCATTTAGGCCTTTTATCGAACATGTGGTGTGCAACCTGCTCAAAATAGGGAGAAAAAAATGCATTTGATTCTTGAAAGCCCCCAACAAATACAACACAACTCAATAATCAACAATTAAAAGGTTGTATTTGTTGGATAGTGATGGAAATCAGTAATGAAAAATGGAGAATTCATGAATCAGATACACCTTATGCTAAGATGGAAATACACACATAGCTCCCCTAGTTTGAATAGAATGAACACACATTTCATATTGAAATGAACATAGAAAGATTGGAGTTGTTACCTTGGATGAGGATGCCTTGGATGAAGAAGCCATGGGTTGAATAAGATTGGAAGAAGGGAAATGATAAGGGAGAGGCTGGTTCGCAGGTTAAGAGAGTAAAAAGAATGAGAAGAGGATTAAAACAACATGTGGGATTTTTAAGTGGAAGGTGCTCCGAATCGATTCGCTATTCTCGGATTCAACACTGGAAGGGGCCGAATCGATTCGGTATTAATCCGAATCGATTCGGGAGAAGAGACCTGACACTTTGGTTTAATCGAATCGATTCGGCTGAATAGAGAATCGATTCGTTGACTCTAAAATTTGCCACTGGGAAGGGTCGAATCGATTCGGGATCTGGGATTGGACTTTCTGCTTTGATGAATTTATAATTCTCACGAGGTTTAAGTTTTGGGGCCACCTCAGCTGGATTTATTTGGACCAAAATGATGTACCATAAGTATGTAACTAGTCCGGAACCAAAAATTTGTAACCCCGCACATGCCGGGGGTAGCTCGGCACCAAAAAAATGAGAATTCACTGAACCGAATCACCCCTGCTAACGGGGCAGCTGCGTACGATGTTCGGTTGTAAATCCACAGAGATTATTAGGACGTACTTCACAATGTGAACACCTATCCTTCCCCCCGGTCTGACTTTGCTCCAACTAAAGCTCATACACTTAACAATTATATCGGTCTCAAGATCGGAGGATATGAAACCTATCCAAAATGGACTACTCCCACCGCTGGACCCGCGTTTGGTTATGAAAACCGAATTTATATTTGAAAGAAGGGGCCATGGGTTCTTACAGTGACAGACCGGAGGGTCGGTGCAGAAATTGATAGAGACATTTTCTACACTATTTTTCTCCGAGCAACCCTTCTTACACGGGATTGATGACTCTATGTAAATGTCAGCTTCGGAAATAATAAAGTCATCAATCGGAGTGAAATCAAAATTGCCTAATTTATCCCCAATTTCATGGTTTTCTCCTACGCCAACCTCTCCTAGCATGTCAAAACACACATCTAACACACTCCATTCAATTTTCTCCCTTGCAATATGATCGTCGTCCACACATGTCATTCCAACGAAATTCACTTCCCTCACACCATCATCTTCGTTACTCGAGAGGTGCGACACATTGAAAATATTGACATTTAATCTCATATTCCCAAAAGACAAGTTCATCTCACCATTCCTACAATTTATCGAAGCATTCGCGATCGCGAGGAATGGTCGTCCTAAGATGATGGGAGATTGATTGTTCGGGCTTAAAACAAGTTGGGTATCAAGAACGATAAAGTCGACCGGGAACACAAAGGTGTCTATCTGGACGAGGATATCTTCCAAGACGCCCTGTGGAATTTTTGTGGAGCCGTCGGCCAATTGAATTTTAGTTTTGGTAGGACTAGGTTCTCCCAAGTCCAATTGAAGATAAACCGAATACGACAAGAGGTTCACACTAGCTCCTAGATCAAGAAGAGCGCGATTAATAGCGAAGTTTCCAATCTTACACGAAACCGTTGGACACCCTGGGCCCTTAAATTTTGGAATCTTGTTGTGTTGGAAAATGGAACTAACTTGTTCAGTCAACTCCACCTTTTTGCGAGAAACATGATTTCTCTTAAAGGTGCACAAATCTTTCAAAAACTTGCCATAGGAAGGGATTTGCTTAATCACGTCAAGGAGAGGGAGATTGATTTTTACTTGTTTGAACGTCTCCATGATCTCTTGATCTTTGTTGGGCTTAACAATGGGAAGGAGCCTTTGAGGGAAGGGTGCGGGAAATGGACAAGGGACTGAAATTTTCGGCCCCTTGGTCGGCGACTTATCTCTTTTCTCTTTAGGAGTCACTTCACTCTCTCGGGGAGTTATTGTAACCTCGTCGGATTCTTTCGGGGAAGGTGGAGGTGGATTTTCAATCACCTTCCCACTCCTAAGAGTGGTTATGGAATTATCATGTTCCATAGACCTACATTGAGCGGAAGAAGGAGTAGAAACATCGAAATTCGTGCTATTTTGCCCAACGGGCCCATGAGATTGTGACGGGAATTTTCCTTTTTCTTGCACACTCAAAGAAGCGGTCAACTTGGAAATTTCTTTTTTGAGCATAGCATTTGTGGCTTGTTGAGAAGTCGCAAAAGATTGAAATTTTTTTTCTAGACTTCTCTTGTTCGGGTGCGCGTAGGCAGGTATAACTGGTGGAGGTGGTCCCTGAGGGGGACCTTGCATTACAACTTGGGGAGGGGGATGTTGGTTGTACGGTTGTTGGTAATTCTGAGGCGGGGGAGGACGAGATTGTGGATATTGGTAACCGAGTTGGTTACCCCAAGATGGATTAAACCCTTGGTCGGGGACGTTTTGGGATCTTCTAAAAACTCCCATAGCGTTCGCTTGGTCATGGAGGATCACTTTGTAAGCCAGAATAGTAGGACACTCTTGGGTCGAATGAGCATTAGTGTCACAAATGGCACACAACTCCTCAATTACGGAATGAGTTTGAACAACGGGATCTCAAACTTTCGAACCGAATTCCTCAACTTTCTTAGATAATTTATCTAATCTCATTTTCATCTCATCCTCGCCAGTGAGGTGATACATACCAGGGTTAGACGAGGACGGAACCGAAGGTCGCAAACTGGTTTTGTTCGGATCCGAGGTATCCCATGCTTGGGTGGTCTCGGCATAATATTTGAAATGTGCCCATGCATCATCGGGATCTAAACCAAAGAACTCACCGGAGCACATTGTCTCCACCATTTGTTTCGCATTAAGTGTAAACCCATTGTGGAAAAATGAGATTAATCTCCACTTTTCGAAGCCGTGGTGTGGGCATTTATGAAGAACCTCATTAAATCTCTCCCAACATCGCTCGAATGATTCACCTTCGGTTTGAACGAATGTTTGGATTTGACTCTTCAAAGAGTTGGTGCGATGAGTTGGAAAGAATTTTTTTAAAAACTGCGCTTGCATTTCGCGCCAACTCCCGATGGAATTAGGAGCCAAAGACCAAAGCCAAGTTTTGTCCTTGTCTTTTAAGGAAAACGGGAAGAGTTTGAGACGTGTGACATCTAGAGGACAGTTTTGATCGCTAAAAGTAGCGCACACCTCCTCAAACTCTCTAACATGAAGGTAAGGTTGTTCACTGTCCATGCCGTGGAAAGTAGGAAGTAATTGAATCATTCCATTACGAAAATGGAATTGTGCGGCATTGTAAGGAAAAATGAAAGAAGACGGAGAGGTGGTCCTCTCCGGTTGCAAATAATCTCGCATGGTCCTATACGGGGGGTCGGGTGCAACCCCTTGACTACCGTGCTCACTAACATTATCGACCATGGTTGTAGGATCGGAGTGAGCCCAGGTATACGAAGAAGACGAGACCGAACTGGAACGAGAAATTGATGGTAAAGGTCTCCAGAAATCCGAGGGTTCACTAGATGATGGTTCACGAATAGGATTCAAATTGCTACTACTCGCGTCATGCATTTACAGAATTTTGGATTGATTTTTGGAAACCGTGATGTCACGGTGACCACAGGGAACGATAGTGTAAAGAGAATATCTAAACCCTAAGATAGTTGCCAATCCCCGGCAACGGCGCCAAAAACTTGGTGCGCCTAAAATAAAGCTTGTGATTCAAGTGCAAATCTATCGCAACAAGTAATATTCGGTAAGTACGGAATCGTGATCCACAGGGATTGAAACACTCCTAAGAGAACAAGATTAGGTTTAAGGGATTCTCTAAACGTCACAAAAGTTAAAGCGTAAAAGATGATTTAATAGTTTGGAAAGTGATTGAGAGTAGTCTCTAAACTAATATACTATTGATGATCAACTAATTAATTAATAAATACGGAACTATGTAAAGAACTAAGATAAGCTTGAGTTCAAGAAATTACAGGGATCGAGGATCATTCTCCCACCTCGGATTCACAAAGAAGGGGATTATAGGGCTTGGTTGAAATTAATTCTAATCGAGCATAACTAATTAAATCCGAACATCAACCATGTAGAGACTAAACTCAACAATGGAGGATTAAGGGTTAATTAATTATTTCTAGATGGTTTGGGTTTGTAGTAAAGCTTCAAACACTAGCCCTTGCATGACAAGAGAAGTTAAGAAACTATGATACTCCAAAACCAACACATGAAGTTCCATTAGAACAATTATAAACCAAACCCTAGATTTGAAGTTCAAGCATCCAAGGTGGGATTTTGATCCCCAATCATAAGTCTAGCTACTCATAATTAAAACTAAACTACACATGCTAGTTAACAACTTAATTAAATTAGTTATCTAGTTTAAACACAAACCAATGCAAGAGATTGAATTAAATGCAAATTAAAGCTAGTAGAACAAGTAGAGAAGAAGTAAATGAACCTTTCTTGCATTAATAACAACAATTCAACTAGTAATCAAAGCTTCACAAGTTGATAAAAACCATAAATGAACTTTGACCTAGGAGAGAGAAGAGAGTGTTTTTCTATCTCACCAAATATCTATCAAAAGTAATCTATATCTACAAAAGAGGAAAAACAAGGAATAAATCCCCAAAAATCCAACCAAAATGGCAAACTAGTAATAAGAAGAAAGCTAAAAATGCAGGGCCGAATCGATTCGGTGCCAAATCCTAATCGATTCGGAAGTGTAGAGATTTGCCCCTGTATGAAACCGAATCGATTCGGCATTGATCGCGAATCGATTCAGGCCTGCTGGAGAAGGAAAGATGCCTATATTGGCATTAGTTGTCCCATGTTTCACCGAAACAACCGTAACTTCTTCGTTATGCATCGGAATCGCACAATGTTCGCGGCCACGCGAAGCTAAGAAGAAGGTCTACAACTTCCGTGAAGAAATCGAGATCAAAACCCGAGTGCTTAAATTACTAAAATGCCCCCGACTGTGCAAGTGTCAACTGAACTTTTTCGGATCAAAACCAAACTTCCCAAAATGCATTCCCGAGACCTATAAAAGCTCAATAAAGACACATACAAAGTATATATGATGAACTGGTGGGTTAGTCAATAAATGAGTATAAGAACCAGGAAATACATGCACGGGAAAGCTAGAATGTACAAATTAACGGGGTATAAAATACAATAAAAGTGACGAATCAATGGTTGGCCAACATCAGCTCGTGATGATTGGAAGCCTAGAAGGAGATCATTGTCAACTCATGAAGAAAATAAGGAAAAGAAAATAACTCGAGAGAAAATTGATGAAGAAGATCCAAACTTCCTTGTAAGGCCCAAGGTGCTAGTAGAATAAGTGTGCATGATTTCTCTGGAATGTAATATCATAGCAGGAGTTGATGCCGATGGTGGTGATGGACCAGCTGAGTGAAAGGCATACATGAATGAAGTAAATGCTTAAGCCACTAGTAGAGAGGTCAATATGGAAACTGTAGCGGACAACTGGCCTCATAAGGTTGCAAAGCATCGAATGGTGATAGGTTATTCTAGAGTCGACCTCTTGGGGTTGATTTATCATCATAATGACTGACTGGTGATAACTATATTGGCCCATGAATTGACTGTGAAGATAATTATAGTAGATAATGGGAGTTCAAAGGACGTACTATTCTATGACTGTTTCACAAACTCGAAGTTATTCAAAAGAAAATTACAAGCCTATCATCGACCACTAATCATATCCTCAAGCGATAAGGTATACCCACTATGCATAAGCGAGGTAGTGGTTATTATTAGAACATGACCGAACTTTGGGAAAAATATGATGAGATTCTTTCATCCTTAATAAGAATGTCTCATCGCCCTAGAACATTATTTTTAGAAGAGTGGTTCTAAAGAAATTTGAGGTTGTTGCCTCAACAGTTCATCAATGGCTAAAGTTCCCCTCTAATTTTGGCATGGGAGTGGTGGAGGGAAACCAGGTGGAAGCACGCAAACGTTACTATACTTTGGATGACAAGGAGGAATGATATAAGTTATCTCAAACTTATCAGATTGAGACAATATATCATTAGGATAAAGATAAGTTGGTAATAGGGGAACCATTGAATAAAAAAGTCAGTAATTTTGGATAATGAGAATCCTAAACGTATATACCAGATTGGCTTGTCCTTAGATCCCATCCTCAAGTGTCAACTAGATAACTCCATGCGAGATAGAAATAACATTGTTTCCTAGAGCCACAAAGTCATTCCTGGAATTGATTTAGTCATTACTAATCACGAGTGAAACATGGAGGAGGAAGAAAATCCAATAAAGACAAACTAAGGAGTATTCTCAAAGGATAACAACAAGGAAATTCAAGAACAAGCAGCTTATATGAAGAAGGATGATTTTATTAAATATGTGAAGATCCCTATTAGTTTAAAAACATGGTGATGGTACCAAAGAGTAATGACGCGTTGTCGATGTGTGTGGACTTCAAAGATTTGAATAGGTCATGTCCCAATGATTTTTATCTTTTGCCTCGAATTAATGAAGCTTTAGACGCAGCAGCTGGGGATGAGCTATTGAGCTTCATGGATGCTTAATCTGGTTAAAACCAGATTTAAATGAAGCCAAAGGACATAGAGAAGATCTTCGTCATCATAAACTGAGGTATCTTTTGTTATAGGGTTGAATAATGCAAGGGACACATATCAAGGATGGGGGAAAAGGTTTTTGAGAAGAAGTTTATGGAGAAGACATGATAAGAAAATAATTAAGGAAAATGATAATATCAAGTACCATGGCCAAACCTTCAAAAAGCTAGAGAAATATGAGATGGAGTTAAATCCATCCAAGTGTGTTCGGAATCAAGGCTAGAATTTTTGGGGGTTTATTATTAATTGAAGGGGGTATAGAGGATAATGCTATCAATATTTGAGTGTTGATGAATATGCAGACTCCTAAGAAAGACAAGGAAATTTAAAGTTTAACAGGTCGGGTGGCTGACTTAAATATATTCGTATCCTGAGCAATCAATAAGTGCCTCATTTTCTTTAAGGTGATTAAAAAAACTTTTGAATAAGATGATGAGTGGAAATATACCTTCCTTGAACTAAAGAGGTACCTAGGTTCAAACCCATTGTTCTCAAGATCAATCATAAAGGAAAAACTATACTTGTATTTGAATATATCAAAGTCAGCAGTTAGGGCGACTCTAGTCAGAATTGACGGAGGAGTGAAAAAGTAGTATACTACATGAGAAAGGCTTTTGTCAGCTTATAAGTAAGATATTACAGAAGGGATACATAGGATCTGGCTTTGATAATGCCATCTATAATGATGAAGCAATATTTCCAAGCCCACTTTATAGTGGTCTACACTGATCTTCAACTTCTGCAAACCATCCACAAACCTGGGAAGTATGGCAGGTTAGTGGCATAAGCGATAAAGATGGGTGAATATGATATCAAATACAAGCCAAAGACTGCAATAAAAGGCTAAGCAAAAGAAGAATCTTTTATAAAATTCACTTATAACGAGAAAATACCAATCAAGTAACCTACTCAAGTTCCGGACAACCACATCCAAAGACTAGTAGAGTCCTCATCCGAGCATAACAAGATATGATGTGTGGGTGATTTTTTTAACAAAATGATTTAAAGATGGTTCCTAAGTGCAAGGAGGCCTTGAAAAGAGTTGACTGGGTGGGAGTTATTCTTGGATGGATCATTATGTGCAAGTGGTAGAGGAGCTAGACTTATAGTGAACACACCTGATGGATCTAATATAAAATATTCTCTCTAGTTTAAATTTAAAGTTTCCAATATTAAAACAGAATACACGTCTTTGATTTCTAGATTGAATTGACTGTGTCACTAGGAGTCAAACAAATAATGACCCAAAGTGATTCATAATTAGCGGTGAACTAAATTAAGGGAGAATATGAAAAAAGAGGAGAGCATGTTAAAATAACTGGAAAGAATGAAATTATTATTTCTAAAGATAAAAGCACTCCAAATGACGATAATCCCCATAGTTGAGAATACTAGAGCATGCGCATTAACTCGTTTTGCATCATCCACGAAGACAATCTAAGGATAAACGTGCTCAGAGAGATACTAGTGCAAAGGAGCATTGATATGGAGGAAATTAATTTCTAGAGCTGACCTTGGGCCCATCATGAATGGACCCGATTAGAAGATACTTGGAGGAAGGTACTCTTACAGTCGATTATAAGGAATCAAGAAGAATTCATTACAAGACATCCGTATTTGTAATGAAAAATGGAGTGCTATACGAATGAGGTTTTATTATCATAATGATGAGATGCATTCACGCCACAGAGGTACCAAACCTAGTCAAAGAAATACACAAAGGATTGTGTGTTGCCCACGCAATAGAGTGAATCCTAATAAAAAGAATAGCAATCCAAGGATATTACTGGACCACAATGAAGAAAGATTGTGGAGAAAATATACATAAGTGAGACAAGTGTTAGAGATTCAAAGTGGTGCACAATATACTGGGAGCCAATATAATGTCATTCTCATCACTTTGGCCTTTTTCCATCTGGGGTATGGATCTGGTAGGCCAACTATCGAGGACAAAAAGAAAATTCAAGTATCTGGTAGTAGCAGTAGGTTATTTTACAAAATGGGTGGAGGTCGAATCACTCATAGAAATCCCTATGAAAAGGTATTCAAATTTATATGAAAAATATGATATGCAGATATGGCAACCCCCATGCCTTTATTACCAATCAAGATACCTAGTTTGACAATGAGGAATTTCAAAACTTTTGAAATAAGGCTAAAAATATAAATCTTCACTCGTCACCCACTCATCCATAACACAATGGGCAATCGGAGGTCACGAAGCAAACATTTCCAGAAGGAATGAAAAAATTATAGGATTCAGCTAAAATGAACTAGATAAATGAATTTCAAAGAATAATGGGGGCCTATAGAACAACACAACAAATGGAAACTAAAGAAATAACCTATATGTTGGCTTTTGGCAATGAGGTCATGGTACCACCAGAAGTCATCCTTCCAATCCATAGGGTCCTTAACTTTGATTCCACCAAGAGTAATTTTGCAAGAAGGTTGGATCTTAGCTTGGTAGATGAGGTCAAGGAGGCATCATCGCTCAGGGTAGAAACTTATCAGTAGTGCAAAAAAAAAAATTAATAACAAAATAATCAAGCCAAGTGTCCTCAAAGAAGGTGATTATGTCTTGAAGAAGGTCACACCGAAATCGAATAAGTTAGAGGCTAATTGACACTGTCCCAATTGGGTGGCCGAAGTCGTACGATCTGGTACTTATCAAATTGAAACATAGGAAGGAGAGTTACTAAAAAACCTTTAGAAGTTTGAGCACCTTAAGAGGTTTTATAACTGATTTGGTCTTTTAGTTAGTAAGAAAGATGAATGCAGTGGGAAGTTAATCAAATTATACGGATATAAACCAATAAGAAGAATACTAATTACCCTAAATTCAATTTCATGATATTCATATTACTTTTGTCTTCATGTAGAATTAACTCAAAGAGATGGACAAAAAGATTCAATTGAAGACATCTTGAGTTAATAACTCATTGCTTTACAAACCCAACACAATTTGTTTTTTGAAAAACACAAGGCCAGGTCATCTTAGGTTGACGCAAATGAACAAACAACATCTTTGACTACATAAAATCTTTCAAAGACAAATGATCTAAGCACGTCTTTGACTGCAAAGACATCCTTCAAGGCCTGGTGGGAATAGGACAACCCAACTGACCAAAGAACGTCTTTGATTGCACAAAAGTATTTTAAGGCGAGGTCATCTTAGGCTAACCCAATTGACCAAAGCATGTCTTTATTAACACAAAACATTTGGAAAAGGGTGTTAGAGAGTTATGAAACTTGAAAACATACCTTTACTAACTGGACATCTAAACAGTTCACCCCTAGGGAGCTAGTAAGCCTTGGCTGTGACGATAAGATTCGACAAAACAAATAAAAGGTTGAGCAATACTAGAAAAACCCAAATAAAACACAGACTAAAATGAAAGCTGATTGGATTCAACCTTTGAAATCCGTGAGCGAAAACACATGGAAAATAAAATATAGAAATTATAAGTGAATAATATAAACTATTTTCATTGATACTAACTCATGACTTTTTTTACAGAAATAAAATTCAAAAAAGCATAGATTTTTTTCATTTATAGTTAGTTAATATGTGGGTGCGAGGACATTGGTTACAAAAAAATATAATAAGATAAATGGTAGATAATTGATGCAGCGCCACCCTTGGGGCCAACCGAGTGGTTCCAACAGTAAGGAGCTTCTCAACGTTAATATGGTCATCCTCAACTACGACCTAGTTCTCCTCACCAACCTATAGGTTATCTCCAGATGATGAACATGTATCTACTTTTCTTACAGCCTAATCCTCCTCTTTTATGGCCTTGGACTTGTTACCATCTCCTTCCCGATACATGACAATCTCATTAATATTAGGGTAATAATTTACTACCCACTTTTTGATTTCATCATAGATATTTACGAAGACCTAGGTGGTGTTAATGACTTATTCTTCCGAGGTTTTGAAGTCCTTGATTGCCTCTTCTCTAGTCATGGAAGCATTAACCAAGACAGCATCGAGTTGAACCTTTATGTCATTAAGCTTGTCTTTTGTAGTCTTTAATTCTTATTGAAGATGCCCAATATCATCATAAGTCTTATTAAGGGTTTCAATCTTTACCAAGATCTTATATCCAACCTCTTGAAGCCTGGTGTAGGCATTGTACTTATCTTAAAGAGGTTTAGATAGGTCGGCCTCAAGAAATTTGATTTTATCTTCAATCCCGTCATTGGCATTTTTAAACTCATTAGAAGAGTTCATAATAAATATAACTTTCTCCCTCTATATTGTTGTGTCCATATTACGCTAGATAAGTAAAAACAAAGAAAGTTAGATAAAGTATAATAGATCGACTTAGAATAAGAAAGTGAGAATTAACAAGTTCAGCTCACAACAAATGCCTTATAAGAAGAAAAAATATAGATTATCCATATCTAACGTCCTCATGAATTGAAAGTTAGGGGTACAACCCAAATAGTGTAAGAACTTAGATGTATTAGCAACATTTAAAAGGATAGAGTCCATGTCCCCATGATGTTTTTCCAAGTTCATCATAAGTTTAAGGTTATAAGGCTCAACATGACCATAGGGAGATGATGAATCTGCCCCTTATACAATTTTGGGCAGGTTGGCCATCAATTTAAATTTTCTCTTTGACATTAAATCTAGAAAATTTTGGATCCTTAAAAAACAAGTCATCCAGAGGCATTTTATTACTAGCTTGCACATAATCATTTTCCTCTTACCTTTGTCAGCAACTTTCTTCCCCTGAACCTCTTCAGCAACCAACTTTGTTGCCTAAGCATTTGCAGGATAGAATTATTCATCATTATTTCATCTTGTGTAGGCATCCAACTTGGATTTTTTAGCAGTCGCTTATTGGGATAGATCTTTAAGGTGCCTGGCACTAATCACCTTCAGTTTTCCATGAGAAATATTAGTAGGAGACATGATAAAAAGTATTTAGTTAGGAGTTTAAGCTGCATGATCTGAAGTACAAAGGAAAATAAAAAAGAAGGATGAACTAAGAGTTGTAAAAAAAATCTCCTTCTATGATCTCCTGATTGACCTTGATCTCCTGATTGACCTTTTCATAATTCCTTTCATTTTGTCCACTTTCCACCTCTTCCTCATTATTTTCCTCACTATCATTAGTTAGCCTTGGTGGCCTATACATTTAACATCAATGGTAGTGAGTATCAAGTAGTTTTTCATGGCCCCAAACATCTTAGGGGAGTATACATCTGAAATAATTGAGGGTCTGAGGTGAAAACTTTCCTAATCAGCTTTACCAGCCTTTTGTCCTATGATGGGGCCTTTTTGACAATCAATTATGGGGGCACTACTCCTTGGGAATTCTGGTGCATCTTATTGGTTCATTGAAAAAGAACTCTTATGCACCAGAGATCTAAAAGAATTTGGTTTTACAATTATAGTTGTTACTTCGGTTAACTTGGACTATTTTGGTGTTGGACTTCCGAGGAGAAAAATAATAGTACTTAGGTTTTTTACATTATCCTTTAAATCATATACAAACCTGAATATGTCACCATTAATATCAAAGCTCCTATATTTCTTCCAGTAAATCATGGACCCAATTATAAATCTATATGCATTTGGAGGACGATGTGTAAGAGTCACTTCATACCCTTTTAAGATGGGTCTTATTGAGTGCTGGAGGCGAAGATAAAATATAATATGGAATTCTTAAAAAGGAAAGAGAACCCCTCTGACATTTTTTTCTATCGCAGGCCCTCTCCTCTGGGTCAGGTATACTATATGTCATATCTTTAGGCATCAAATACAAAATTCTAAGGTTGACCAAGTCATCTTCTCGGATATCACTACCATACCCCTGACATTAGTGGTAGAAGGATCATCAGAGGTCGAAGGAATTTCTCTAATGCCCACCTGGTCGACAGTTAAAGTAACCTCCATAATCTAGGTGGAAGATGAAGGGTTACCCATTAAAGCCTTCTCCTTAGAGTTTAGATGACCACATAAAGTTTTACTGCTAGTGTGAGCGTAATTTCTCCCCCAACTCTATGGTTTATCTATCAAAACTATGTGAGGTGTGATATTCCGACGTGATATAATCAATACTTGGTTGCTTAGGGCTGACACTTAAGCATAATCAAGTTTTAGTATGAATTTTGGGTTCGCTGGATGGTCCTTAGGTCTGAAGATCGGGAGTGGAATGGGAAACCTATCAACAAAATCTTCGGGGACTATCTAGTTCATGCCAGTAATATGTTTCCATATTCTTTAAGACTCACTCATATAGGTCACACTCACACCCAAAATAACCGTTACTAAACCCCATAAGTTAAAAACCATAGCGGAGATCCCTCAATACAACACAAGCATAAACCTAAATAAGAAAATAGTAAATGATAGAAGACTTCATAAAGAAAGCATAAAAAGTACCTGATAATAAATACGAACCAAACAATGAATTATAGAGTTTTCTAGAGAATGGGAAACAAAGGGTTAATGATCATTTTTATATTTGGAAAGCTTTTGAAAAAATACTTTGAATGCAATTAAATTGGCTTTGTTCTGTCGAAGACCCACTACATTTTTGGCACGTGGTATATCAAAGTCAATTGGAGATTTTAAGCAAGAATGAACAAGTCATTTTACTCGATCGGTTGAGAAGAATGATTGTTAACCTCTAAACGAAGAGATTCCAACCCATAACAACTTCGAAAAACTTCTTTTACTTCTTTGCTCGATGCCTTTCCTGAAGATTAAGATTTACAATTGTGAGCAAAAGTATTGGTTTTTTTTTTTGGTATACCATATTTGTAGAGCATATCATGACCTGAATAAAACTGAGTAAAACCATTCAATAATTCGTAAGAGCTCACCCCTTGTCAAAAATACTTACCAAGGGATGACCTCGACTCAGCATAATAGTTCGACCATTGGAAATGTGATAAATCTATTTTTCATCTAAACGAATGAGATTTCTGCCACTAAGGCCAACTGATAGAATATAACTTTGATATCGCTATTAAAAGTTGACGAGTACCATGTGAGCAAAACAATCATCATAAAACATGTGAAGAAACATTCATTTGTGGGTAAAACTTTCATACATGTTAAACCTTGGACGAAATCAATTTTAAAACATATTCCTTCCCATCCTATAAGGACATGAATCATGTAAACCACTTGGTCTTTTCTAACATACATTCTCTAATACTCATTCACTATAAAAGGAGAGATCCCCAACTAGGAGATTAGAGTATAACACTATAGAGTGTGCGTGGAAATATTTTTTCATCTTTCTAGATGCCACTATTAAAGACATATCCAATTTCTCCATTAGGGAGTGTCTTACTTTTGCACTGGTAAAACATTTGCTCGTGTAGTACACTAGTTTTTTCACTCCTCCATTAATTATAACCAAGCTCGAGTTAACTACCAACTCTTACACTTCCAAATACAAATATAGTTTTTCCCTAGGATTGATCCTGATAGAAATGAGGCGGATCCCGGGTACTTTTTTAGCTCATGGAAAGCAACTTAGAATTCCTCACTCCATTGAAAAGTGTTTTTAATCACCTTGAATAAAAGGGAGACATTTATCGGTTTCTCTAGATATGAATTAGTTTAAAGCGTCCACCCTACCTATTAAGATTGTAATTTCCATGTTTCTCCTGGGATGATGCATATTGATCAACGCTTAGGTCTTGTAAGGATTGACTTCTATGCCCCTTTTATTAACAATAAAATGCCAAAAATTTCCAGTCTTGACTCCGAACAGACACTTGGCTATATATCACTTTATTTGGTATTTCTCTAGATCATCGAAGGTTCAACTTAGGTATTGGATATGGTTTTCTACCTTCACACTTTTTGTTAGAATGTCATATAGATAAACTTCCATATTCTTCTTGATGCTCTTGTCAAACACCTTGTTCACCAAACTTTGATGCGTAGCCTTGACATTTTTTAGCCTGAAGGGCATAACATTCTAACAAAAGGTACCTCAACTGCTGATGAAGGATGTGTTATCTCTGTCCTTTACATTCATATTAATCTGGTTATAACCTGAATAAGCATCTATGGAGCTTAATAATTCGTGACCATTTGTTATGTCCATAAGTTGATTAATTCAAGAAAAAGCATAAAATCCTTAAGACATGCCTTATTCAAGCCTGTGAAGTATACATACATCTTCTATATTTTGGTAGCATCACCATGTTTTATAACCAATCAGATACTTCACATCTTTAATAAAACTGAACTTCTTCAGCTTTGTCACTTCTTCTTGAATTTACACGTTGTTCTCTAGCGAGATTACTCATCGATTTTGCTTTACTAGCTTTGCATTATTCACCATATTGAGTTCGCAACTTATATGGTTGTGTTAATTTAAGTCATGTCTTCATGGATCCAAGAAAAATGTTCTTTCTATCTCAAAGAATCAACCACTTGTTTCTCTATGACGGGATCCATGGACGTTCCAACTTGGGATGTCATTTCAGGATGGTCATCAGCTAGAATTATTGGATTTATTTTCTCAACGGTTCACTTGTTACAACTTATCTTCATCCCAAGGATCTAGTGTCTCGATCTGATAAGTTTGAGATAACTTATTTATTTCCTCTTCATCAACCAAGGTAAAATATCTTTCATTCGCATTCGCCTAATTTCCCTTAATAACCCCCACACCGAAATTGGGGTGGAAATTTAGACATTGGTGAACGTAAATAATTATTAGTAGTCTTATTATATGAATGAATCATAGATTAGGTCACAAACATAAAACAAATTTATTTTAGTCCAAATTTTATATTGACAAATTTGGTGAACCTAAGCATAAAAGATATTGAAACTAAATCCCAACGCACAAACAAACCACATTCAGAAGATAGGAGATGAGAAGAAATAATTTTTTGGCAAAAACTATATTTTATCACCATTAAACGTAGGTATTACAAAACCATAGACTCCGCTAAGTGATGTCGTTGTGTCTTCAATCATTGTGATCAACAAACAGTGATGTTGGAAAGATGATACATAACATCACCCTAAGATTATGATCACCTCGGTTTCTAGGATTGTATAGCTATGGTGGAATAATACATCAATGTAATAAGTATGAAGCAAGTTGAAGATAGGAGAGATGATAAGACGACACAAGTATTTAAGTGGTTCAGCCTTAGCGTACATCCAATGTGCAAAATTAGAACTGTATCCACTATAATTGAAGGCTAGAAGCCATTAGAACATACAAGCTCTCCATTTATCTCTCAACAATTCCAGTATAACAATGGTTAATTGATGAATTGAGAGGATGAAGATAAATGCCTTTTATAGTGTTGGGGGTGTAAAATATCACCCCCTAGTATGCAGTTTGTATACATGAGATAAGACATCCAATGAGAGTGATAGTTGTGCACTGCATGTGCAATCCATGATTAGAAAATATTTGCATCACATGGGGGATGATACACTGTAATTATCTTATTCACATGTTCTAACATTACCCTTATCACATGTTCCACACAAGTTATCGGTATCGGATTTGTGAGGTCTCGACCGACTGAGACTAATGAGGTATCTCTTAATAGGGATGAGGCCGAGGAGGAATGTTTAGTTTCTGGTAAATATGATTACTAATAGTGGTCTTATCTTGACATAAGTGCCTAAGGCTGACACTATATAGGATGACACATGATGATCTATTATAGCCCAAGTCTAGTAGTGAGATCCATAAATAACAGTAATAGTTACTGGGAAAAGGTCAAGGAGGCTGAGACTATAAAGTATGCCTTTCAAGGGTATAGGTTCCTAAACAAGATGAGTCAAAGGTGACTTATAAGGGGGCATGTCATCAAGTGATTCTCGTCCAGACGAGACTAAACTTTTGTAGATCATCACCCGTTAGATCCTAGTCTTCAATGCTAAAGGGATGCTGAGGTATAAAATCATTTGTCCTCAAGAAGTTAGACACCACCTCAGCATCAGAGCGTATCTCATGGATTAGAATGGGAGAACGTATTGTAGCGATGTCATTTTAGTTCCCGATGTGGACACTTGTTAGTTAGTGAGTGATTTGGTGTGCAACCCACGTGACCTCGAAAATTAGGCCATGATGATTTCCTTTGATCCTTTCACTCATTTTGATTTGATTTAAAATCCAACTTTTCTTTTTCTTCTCATTTTCTCCATTTATGCAAAAACAAAAACCAGAGCTCTCTCTCTCTCTCTCACTCTATAATCTCCCTTTTTGGCATCTTTTTGCCTCAATTCTTCACATTTTCGGTGTTATTTCATCTTTAGGTAACCCTTCTACCTTCCTCCATCTATTGCATTAGTCTTTGATTTAGTTTCTATTTGTTTTCATAACTTATGACTGTATATCGTTTTTTTGGCCATCCTTTTTTGTGGTGTTAGGCTGAAATTAGGACAGTTTATGGTTGGAATTAGGGCGCATTTTTAGGGGATTCTTAGGTTTATAGGTTTTTTCAGGGGTGGACATTTAATGGGGTTAACCATTTTTAGGTTCAGATTAGGTTTTTTGTTGATATTTCGATTGAAGTTCTTCGGTGAGATTCTTCGTGTCCTTTGTTTTCGTAAAAACCTTTCAACTTCATTCAATTAATCTTTTAGTCAACTATAGTAAACTTTTATATTAGTTTTGATGTACTGAAAGATACACAAACTAGGAGAAGAGTTTCCACATCTCAGAGAGCGCGTACTACGAGAGATATGCAAGGTCGAGGCCGAGGCTAAGAAAAGGCTAATACGGAATCTTAACTTCCCTTGATTCCTGTTCCTTTATTTTTTATTCATCCTCCTTTACTCTTAACATACAAAGCTTTAGCCGAGCCCAGGGAATTCATTTCCTTGAGTGACTTCATGTCTGTTCATCGTTAAAAGACTTTTTGTCCACCCCATCTTCCTTAGGCTATAGAACTGACCATATTCCAAAACCTTGCACTGTTCGGCAAAAATATAGGGTCGTCGATTGTAGTAACCGTGTCATTCCATAACTTTGGCTCATCAAGAAGGCAACCGTGAGTGTGAAGTTCTTCATATCTATGATGATGAGTTAGAGGTAGAGGTGGCCTACCATCTACCACCAATGTATGTACCTATCTCGGTTATGATAGAGGCTGGGTTTTTTAGCTGAGGTCGACGTGGTCAGGCTCCTATTTTTGAATAAGTTGGCAAGGATGAAAAATAAGGAGAGGAATTACACAAAAGTTATGACTCATACATACCATGATATAAGAGAGATTGATTTGATTCTTTGAAGAAACTTGTATGGTGTGAAATCAACAATTAAGATGAGGGTTCCCTCAGAGGATGATGGGGCCTTCAGTAGTAAGGTTGAGGGGGAAGTGTCCGTCTATGAGCAGATGTTTAGAATTGGATTCCATTTAGTGACACATTTATCTATTAGGGCCATTATTTCTTCCATTGGACTCTCTCCTACCCAAATGACCCCAAATACATGGAGGACGTTACTTGGACCTGTTCAGCTTTGGAATATTGGATACGGGAGCGAATTTGAAGTTGATTTTTTTTATGCTGAGACAAGAAACTTGTGCATATTAATAATACTTCCAACCATGACTATAAGTATTAGTACTTCTTTATGTTCAGGGCTTGGTAATTTAACAGCAACATCTCGTTTGGTGCAACCGAGCTGAGGGTTCCCCAGAAGTGTGACAAAGTGTCCATGTCAGCTAATATGTATATTGACCTAAACATTGATGCTAGGATGAATATTGACTTGTTGTGCACCTCAAGTAAGGATGAGGGACTTACTATAATTGAGGATTTGGTGGATCTTGAGTCGCTTATAAGAACAGGTCTGGGGGTTGAACCCCTCACTAAAGTGCGCAAGTTTTTGAACTTTAACTTCACTTTTGTCTTCTTTAGTTAAGCCGATAGTAATTTTTTTATCATGTTTGAAGATTGTCCAGAAGGAACATCTAACCAGGTTTGGGAGATGGACGCCCCTATTATTAGGAACATCCTTTCCTATTTATAGGGTAAAATAATTGTGTCGACACAACCTCAGCAAAAGACCACTGCTACTGCATCGCAGGCTGCTGAAGGGTCAAAGGAAAAGAAGGAGGTTCCTAAGGGCACTTCTACTAACACTCCTCCTCAGCAAAAGAAGGAAAGGACACCCCTTGCTAGCCAACCCTTGACTCAATCATCCCCATTAAGGATGACATAATAGTGGTAGCACGCCTTGACCAACTGGGCATGAATGCCGATTCTTTTTGCGGCGGCCAGCTAAGGGCCCGATAGGCCATCACTATGATTATACCTGAGTGTGATAATTGCTATTATTATTATGACTAAGACCCCTCTCGGGTCTTTAATTTTTAATTGCATATGGCCACCTCAGTGAAACTGTTTCTTCTTTCTGTTGTACTTATTTTTTCTTCAAGTTTTGTGTCATCTGTGCGAACTTATCTTCTTATCTTGCAGTCAATCATTTCCCTTCAAAAAATTTATCTATGGGAAAACAAGTCCGACAAGAAAGTCAAGGCGATTGAGAACGTTGTGTAAAAAAACAAGATACTAAAGGAATAGCTGGCCAAGATAGTGGTTAATTATAATGCAAAAGATGTTGAGAAGAGGGATAGGCACAAGTAGAGGACGCGGACCATGAAGTTGGATCTCCAGGAAAAAAATAATGAGATAGAGAAGAAATTAAATAAGTAGGTTGAAGATGAGGATAAGAAGATCAAGGATACAATGGGAAGGTTCTTACGGACTTCAACGAGTCTGAAGAGTTTTTTTATTATGCAATTCAATATTAGGAGAAAGGAGTCAAAACTTCTTGCCTTAAAGTATCCAATATGTTCTTAAATCTACCAATATCTGATCCTCATCTGGATGAGGTCCTTGCTTCCTTCAGTCTGGATGACCCAAACAGTGTGAAGGTCTTGAATAAGGTCCAAGCATAGGTTGATATTCCCCCGATAGTGGCCAACACTATAGTTGTTGACCTTGAGGTTCTAGAGGGAGCAGGTGACCAGGAAGGCAACACTGCCAACCCAATTAGACCCTTGCTACATCAACAGAGACTGAGCAGACTTTGGCCATGCACTGAATTTCATTTATTTTCAATTAGGATACCTTCTTTAATCTTTATTCCCTTTTCTGTGTTACTAAAACATTTAAACAGTCTCATTCCTAAATGTTGTTGTGTGTAAGAATTTTTTATTTATACTCTTTTTGAATAATTTTAATATTTTCTGATCTTAATGACATGTTGATTTTTTTATACCAATTATGGTCTCTTAATTAACACTTATCACCAAGTTATTGATGTTTGATCAGGTTATTTAAGTTGTTCCTTGGAGTTGTTTATCACCATTTAATAGAATGGTGTTACACATAGCCCTTTTAAAAATTCCTACTCTCGTATCACCGAGAGAGAGGATAGTTAATTTTTTCCACTATAATAATTAAGGTTGAACATAATAACCATTATTAAAATGATTTTTACCCTCACCACTTAAAGTGATGTTAGAGGAGTTGTCCCTCCTTTTGGTGTTATTGGAAGGATGTGTAGGAGCCTAGAATCTTAAATCTCTATCGTATCGTTGAGAGAGTTATTATTTAATCCACTATGATAAATGATTTTGCACATAACCATTATTTAAATTATTTTCACCTTCACCACTTGAAGTGATGTTAGAGGAGTTGTCCGCCCTCTCAGTGATATTGGAAGGATTTTTTGGACTCCTAAATCTTTCTCGTATTTTCGAGAAAGAGTAAATATTTAATACAACATAATAAATGGTGTTGCACATAATAGCCATTGTTAAAATGATTTTTACCCTCACCATTTAAAGTGATGTTAGATGAGTTATCCCTCCTCTCGGTGTTATTGAAATGATGTGTTGGAGTCAATACTCCTCAATCATTATCATATCGTTGAGAGATTTGTTATTCAACCCACTATTATATATAATGTTCCACATAATAATATTTAAATGATTCTTACCCTCACCAGTTTATGTGATGTTAGAGGATTTTTCCCTCCTCTCGATGTTATTAGAAGGATGTGTTGGATCCTAGACTCCTTAATCTTTCTCGGATCGCTGAGAGATAGAGTTATTATTTAATCCACAGTAATAAATGATGTTGCACATAACCATTTTTAAATGATTTTTATCCTCACCACTTGAAGTGTCGTTAGAGGAGTTGTCCCTCCTCTCGGTATGATTGAAAGGATGTGTTGGAGCTGATACTCCTCAATATTTCTCGTATCAATGAGAGAGAGTTATTATTTAATCAACCATAATAAATGATGTTGCACATAACCATTATTTAAATGACTTTTACCCTCACCACTTGAAGTGATGTTAGAGGAGTTTTCCCTACTCTCAGTGTTATTCAAAGCCAAGTTTTAGCCTAGACTCCCTAATCTTTCTCATATTGCCAAGAGAGAGTTATTATTTAATCCACCATAATAAATGATGTTATGTACTTAGACGTCGTACAAACCAAACAAGGAAAACTTTGATACAAAGGAGTACGAGATAACATATCCTGTTTTTCTCATTATAATCTTTGATTCACATACAATTGAATACAAACTTATAACATAATATATTCAAAATTTGGGCATAATTCATTGAATTAAACTGGGGATGAGACATTGAATCTTAAAATAGATGAAACTGAAGGACTAATAGTAATATATTTTTAGGTGATCCACATTTCGAGGGTTAGAGAATGGTTCACCATCAAGATTTTCGAGATGAAACGTGCCTAGCAAAACTTTTGCCGTTACCTTATAAGGTCCATGACAATTAGGGTTTAACTTATTGGCCTTCTGTAAAACCTTTTTTAGGACGAGATCTCCCATGGCTATGGGCCGAGAATTTACCCCTTTATTGTAAAATTGGGCCACTTTGTGTTGATACGCGGATTGCCTAACTGCGATATCTTCTCGTATTTCTTAAATTTAATATAGATCTAACCTTCTTTCTTCAAGATTGACCTCCAGATCATAGTTTTGGACTCTGTGACTTGCGAGTTCGACTTCTATTAAGATTACCTCCTCAGATTCATAGGCAAGCATAAATGGTATCTCCCCGTCGGAGTTCTCTTGATAGTTCTATATGCCATTAAAACTCCATACAATTCGTAAACCAATTTCCCCTTTGTGTCCTCTAGATTTTTCTTTATTCCATTAAAATTAATTCTATTTGTGAATACTGTTTGGCCATTGGCTTGAGGTCAATCGGGCGAGGCATAAAATTATTTGATGTCGACCTTCATACAATATGCTTCTAGGGACATGTTCTTAAAGTGTTTGCCATTTTCATGTATCATGGTATGAGGTAAGCCGTACTAACAAATGATGTTTTACCATATAAATTTGAATGTCTTCACTTCAGTGATGGTTATCATTGCCCCATCCTCCACCCATTTGAAAAATATTCATTTGCAATAATCAAGTGCCTGTAATTTTCCTTTACCCTAGAAAGAGTGTCGACTAAATCTATACCCCGTAAATCAAATGACCAAAGAGATATTATTGATGAGAGTGGATTACGAGGCTTATGAGGGATGCCCATAAATCGTTGGCACTTGTCACATTTTTTCACATATTCCATTGAATCTTTGGCGAGCATAGGCAAAAAATAACCTTAAGTCACAATCCTTTTAGCAAGAGATCATCCACCCACATGACTCTTTCATGATCCCTCATGTACATCTCAGAGAACATACTATGTCTCTGTGGGGTGTACACACCGAATCAATGGGAGCAGTCAACCTCTCTTATAAAGCACGTCACCTATGATGGTGAACTTAGCCGCGCAGTATCTAATATTTTTTCTCTCAACTTTTGATTTTGGTAGCATTTGCTCCCTAATGTACTCGGCTATAGGATCCATCCAGGACTCCCCTAGATACAAATTAAGGAAAAAAATCATACTGATATCCTACGTTTTGATGCTCGACTTTAATGAAATTTTAATAGGCATAGATCGCTTAATCTATGTTCGAGTCACCGATACGAGTTTTGCCAATGCGTCGACTTTACCATTTTCCAGTCTTGGGATCATTTTCACCTCAACTTCGTCAAAGCTTATCATCATTTTCCTCAACCTAGATAAATACTAAGCCATTTTTTTCCTTTTTCTCCTCGTATATTCCCAACACTTGGTTAACGATCAACTGAGAGTCAATGTGGCATATCACTTGGCTAACGTCGGGGGCTTTAGCTATAGATAGATCAGTCAGTAGAGCCTCATACTCTTATTCGTTGTTTGATTCTTTGAAACTGAATTGTAAAGCGTTTCTATGTGAATTCCATCCGGGACCAACAATATTAAACTTACCCCACTACCACTTTCACGAGATTATCTATCAACAAACAAACTCCAAATGGGGAATCCTTTGGTAAAATAACCCTCATCCGGAAATCCTTTCTTCATCAAGAAGTATTTTTCAACTGTTTTCCTTTGTAATATCGGCCTATACTTCCTCAACCATGACTTGCTTACGAACTATTGACGGAACATCGACCTCTTTCTCGACTTCAGGATCATTTCCTAAGGCTCATGTAAATTCTGTGACAAAATCTACTAGTCCATGTCCATTGATCATCCTTCTCGACTGGAAGATGATGTCAAACTCACCTAAATCAACTGACTAAGCCATTAACCTACCCGATTACTTGAGTTTATGAATGACTTGTCTCAACTAAGTGTCAATTATTACCATCATCGTATGTGGCTGGAAATAGGGCTTCATCTTTCTAGAGTCATGTATTAAGGCGTACATTAGATTCTCCATCTTTGGTAGTTTATCTCTACCCCTTTTAGAGCCTTATTATTAAAGTAAATATGTTTCTGAACTCCATCAGCATCTCTTATAATGGCAGGACTAATGGCCTACTTTGAGATAACCAAAAATAAAAATAACTTCTCTCCTTGCACAGGCTGAGAGAGTGTCATCAGGGAGCTGAGATAAGCCTTCAATTATTGAAATGCCCTTTCATGCTCTTTGTCCCATAAAAAGCCATTATCAAGATTTTGAATAATGGATAACACTTGTTAGTTACCCTAGAGACAAAATTATTATAGGCATCGACTCGTCCTGTTTACCCCTGGATGTCCTTGATTATTCTCAGTATTTGCATATCGTTTAGTGATTTGATCTTGACAGGATTTGATTCAATCCCCCTTTGATTTACAACAAATACAAAAAAAATTCCCACGCTAATTTTGAATAAACTTCACTGGATTTAACTTCATTTTTTATCTATCTATTGTATCGAAAGTTCTCTCCATGTCGGCCATATGTGTCTCGACTTTTAGGATTTTTGGTAGCATATTATCCACACACACCTCAACGTCTTTCCAATATGATATTTGAACCTTTTGTTGACAAATATTTGATAAGTTTCCCCTGCATTCTTCAGTACGAAAGGCATTACTTCGTAGCAATAGTTCCTTTAACAATATTTAAGGAAGTCTTTTCAGCAGCCTCACTGTGTGTGGAAATTTAATTGTACTCGGAGTATGCGTCCATGAAGCTCATGAGCTCATGTTCAATCCTTGTATCCACTATTTGGTTAATATGATGTATTGGAAAAATGTTTTTTAGGTAGGCCTTATTGAGGTCTCTGAAGTGAACACACATCCTCCATTTCTCGTTCTACTTAGGAACAATGACGACATTAGAAAGACAACCTAGATACTAGTCTTATCTGATGAACTCTTTTGTCTGTAACTTTTTTGCCTCATCTTAAATCACATCATACTGAACTCTAACAAATGTGTGCTTCCTTTTCTTTACTCGCTTAACATATTCGTCTATGTTGAGCCAATGTCAGATAATATTAGGGTTAATCCCTAGAGTATCACCATGAGTCCAGGAAAATATACTTTGTCGCTCTGTCAGTAGCTTGATCAAATCTTCCTCCACTTTCTCTTTTAGGGATGAACCAATTTATACATTTTTTTTGGTTCGTAATCATTGAGGATAATGGCTTATACCTTCTCAACATGCTCTCCCTTCTTGAGTTTTTTGTCCTCCCTTAGGTCAAGGGTATCAATGTTATATATTGTTGTCTTCCTCTTATCGGTTTTATTTCTTTAATAGGGGTGTAATATCACTCTCGGGCCTCCACTTGATCACCTTATACTTCCCCTACCCCAGAAGGAGTCGGTAATTTGATTATTTGGTGTAGAGTGGAAGGCAAGGGATCAAATTCTTTTACTTCCACTCTCCGTAGAATGATGTTGCAGGTCGAGAAGACATGCTCATCCATCATAAAGAAACAAAATTTTCTAGTTAAACACTTTAGCCATGTCCCCATGCACACGTCCATTTCATAGAATCCTTATGGATGTACTTTTATCCACTAAATTCGATCATAGGCTGATAGAAAGGGACCAACCTTGTCTTGCTCAATTTGAGACCTTTGAAACAATCCCAAAACATTATATTCTTCGGGCTTCCATCCGTCAACTATAATACGAGCTACATTAAAGTCGTGAACTCGTGTGATGATACTTAAGGGTTCGTTATGTGGGGCTAAAATTCCTTTGCAGTCTAATCTAAAAAAATCTACCCTCAAGCTATCCATATCGACGTTTTTAAGTTTGCTTGGCTTAACGTCAAAACCTCGACCCTTCTGGGTGTCACTTTTTCCTTAACCACACGAGCCTTCCTATCGGCTGGCGTAGTGCCCCCACTTTCTAATCCGTAACAGAACATTTTAATGCCAAGGGAAATCATGCATAAATTAAATTTTACTGTCATAAGTTTTTTTGGAAGATCTGGATCATCGTCGTTGCTTTCGTCTAAATCTTTTTCGTTCTTATTTTCCTGTATTTCTTTCTTCATCTTGTTATCTATTCCTCCACTAAACCTTTTCTTGCTCCATCTATCCTACCACTTTTATTTGCTTGAATTTTTTTTCAATCTCATCTTTGAGGGATCGACATATATTTATCATGTGGCTATAGTCCTGATGGAACTCACACCACTTTGTATTGACTCTCTTGTGGCATAGGGACATTATCTTTGTAGGGCACCTGAGCTTCCAATCGTCTTTAATTTCATTAAAAATTATCTCCAAGCTTACAATTAATGGTGGTATACTTGGAAGATTTATCGTCATTTGACCTCTTCTTCCCCTCCTTATCTTTGCTTTGGTCGGACAAGCCATTATCGGTATCCTTCATTTCGCCTCCCTTAGATGACACAGCTTCTGCTACATTCATAATTCTCCTGGTAATGGCCATAAGTTATGTCATGGATTTTGGAGGTTCTTCAGAGAGGTTGCACAAGAGTTTTCCCGATTGCAGCCCACTAATGAGGTTTGTCATTTCAATACTCTCATCATAATCTTCCATTTTTAATTTCTCATTGTTGAAGCAGGAGATGTACTCTATAGAAGGTTCATTCTTCCCTTGTTTAACATTCATGAGGTGTTTTCAGAAGTTTTGGCGACTTCATGCTGAAATAGAAGTTATGAATAAACTTCTCTCCAAGCTTGTTAAAATTCTCTATAAATCCTATGGGAAAGTTAGTATAACATACATGAGCCATGCATTTGAGAGTGCTTGAAAAGGCTTGGCACCTCATCCCATCAAGTGTCAAATAGATATCGGCCTCCAATTGACACATCTCAATGAGGTGGATGAGATTTGTGCTCCTATCATACCTGGGTGTTACACCATGCGGTTTGAACTTGGTAGGAATAAGATAGTTGAAAATTCTTGGCACAAACGGTGATCCTTCCATATACCCCCTATGGTGTGGGTATTGACTTTTAATTATATTGTCAATATTGTCCTCAAGCCTTTGGATTGAAATATTCTTCGGTTTCTCCTCCTGTAGTAAAATATCTCCTACTCCTTTAACCACGATTTCCTCAAGGACAGGAACTCGGACAACCCTTCGCTTCCTACTATTGACTTCTCTGTGATTTTCCCTTTCTTGATCCTGTCTTGACTTTTCATCGTTATGACAACCTTTGGCATGTATTCCACCCGCATATTGAGAGCAAGAGTTATGGTCTCGTCTGACTTCATCCCCGAGGCCGAGATGATTAAAAGTGGATCCTCTACTGATTATGTTAAAGGTCGAGCCTCTTTGATCGCTCTAGGTAGTATGATGGTTTATTTTTCCTTGGTAAGTTTTTTCGGTGTAGCCTTAGGGTGGTAAGAGTTGTCTGAGACTTTATACCTATCCTATCGATCTTCATCACCATAATCCTGGTCGCTTGGACATCCTTTGACTTATTTCCCAAAGTTAAGATGCCTTGGATAATTGACACCCCTCCACCTCTGGTGGTGTTGCGCCTCTTTTACTAGAGCTGGGGGTCATCCCCCTGCTGTCGCATCTTCCGCCTCTATGACAACTGAAGTTATAACATTCACAATATGATCATAAAAAATTCTACTCATTATGCCCTGGTTGAAGGCAAAGAACTTCTGCTATATTTATTGTTGACTTTCCATAAGGGATCTCAAAATTGCTGCCACCTCTACCATTTTGAACTATTGAGGTGGTTGGCTGGAGCTAGCCCCAATGTTACATGGTGGATCGGTGGCCATCTCAAATGAGAATTGTCTAATCAGCAAAGAGAAAAATAAAAGAGATAATAGGAAACTAGAAACGAGTTGAATTAGGGAAAGATTAACAAAAACCTAGCTCAAGCTCTTTTAATGGTGATTCAACTCCAGCAGTGGTGGATCTAGATCACCAACAGAGGCAAGGGAGAGAGTGATCAAGATAAAAAGAAGAAGAAAAAAAGTATCTTTCAAAAAATAGTGCCTAAAATGATGATACAAAATATCACCCTAAGATTATGCTCAACTCAGTTTCTAGGACTATATAGCTATGGTGGAATAGGACATCAACATAATAAGTATAAAACAAGTAGAAAAGATGAGAGAAAATAAGAAGACACAAGTATTTAAGTGGTTAGGCCTTAGCCCACATCCATTGTGCAAAATAAGAAGTGTATCCACTATAAATGAATCCTGGAAGCCATTACAACAGATCAAGATCTCCCTTTCTCTCTCAATAATTTCAGTATAATAGAAGGGTTAATTATTGAACGATCCATTGAGAGGATGAAGATCAATGCCTTATATAGTGTTGGGGTGTGCAGTATCACCCACAAGCATGCAACACGTGTGCATAAGATAAGACATCCAATGAAAGAGTGACATATGTGAATTGGAAGTCCAATCCATGATGAACCAATATTCCCTTCATGTGGGGGTTGATACACTCCAACTGTCTTAGCCAAGTGTTCCAAAATTAAACATGTCACATGTTCCCCTCAATTAATCTATGTCAGAGTTATAAGGTCTCAGCTGGACAAGACTGATGAGGTATCTCTTAGTTAGGGACGAGGATGAATGTTTAGTTTCTAGTAAATATGAATGATAATATGGGTCTTGACTTGGAAGAGGTGACTAAGGAAGACACTCTATAGGACGACACATGCCAATCTATTATATTCTAGAGCTAGTAGTGAGCTCCATGAATAGAGGTAACAATTACGGGGGAATAAGTCTCGGAGGCCGAGACTATAAAGCATGCCTTCCAAGTGTGTGGGGTACGAAACAAGATGAGTCTAAGGTGACTTACGAGGGGGGTTTCATTAGGTGAGTCTCATCCATACGAGACTAGACTTATGTAAATCATCTAACAATGCTACACAATAAGCTCCAATTGCCTCGGTATTCACCGATTAGCCTTAGGAAATAATATTCATATCTTCAGTAGTGGGGAACCAATTCTACAAGGGCATGGACATCTATATTTGTTCTTCTGGAGTTTGATAAATGCTTAACAAATCATTTAAGGGGTTTGGATTTTAAAACAAAAGTTTTTTTAAATAAAATAGGGTTTGGAAACCTTTTGGATATGTATGGAAAAATAATTTTCGACAAAAGCTTTGTGAAAAGTTGATTCTAATAACCTTTTACATAGAAAATATGATTTTTGAGGTGGCACAAATTTTAAGAAATCTTGTTCGATTGAAAAAAGGACCTCATTCAAATGAAAATGCAAACTAAAAACTCCCCCTGTGTATGTTCTCCCCCCCTTTGTCCATAATAGACAACAGTTTAGAAGTTAATCCTAAAATTTTAGCATCACGAGATGGTAAAAATAAAATATCATCATATATAATAAACAATGAAGCATATTCAGGGAGACTTGAATAAAGAAAAAAACTCTTGTTTAAAACTTTTAAAAGGCACTCAAGGCCATGGATTATAGTTTACTGAAGATTTCTCTCTCTTTTGTTTACAATTGGGAAGAGTTTCTTCTAGGGTTTTTATTGTTCGATCCATTATGAAGAAGATGAAGTTGGCTTATATATGCTTGGGGATGCAACCTGTGCCCCCCAATCATGCACTCAGTGTGCATAGGATGGAGCAACAAATAGGAGAATGCCATTTGTACCTTATACAAGTATGTCATCATGATGAAATATTCCCCCACATGGGTTGAAGATCCATTGTAACAGTGTGGTCCATGCGGCCTGATGATATGCAAGTCATGTGTGCCATATGAGATGTCGATGTCAGCTCCAATGGTCTTAGTTGAGCCGAGGTTGGAGGATGGTCTTCCTCGGGGAGATGACTATGAAGTTGTAAATATTGTTTTAAGGTTAGTTAAGATTGTCTTGTCCTGTCAATGTACTACGAGGCTAAAACATAGTGGGACCGAGATATAAGAGACAATTTAGACTAAAGAGTGGACCTTACTATTTGACTATAAATGCAAAGGGCTAGGTCTCAAAGGTTGAGAATGCTGGAGGTGGGATGCATTTGACGACCCATGAGAAAATGAACCTAATGGATACTAAGTAGGGGCCATCGAACCAGACCGAGTCTAGTCTAAGATGAGACCAGACTTATTCATGTCAATAACTCCAAGCACTTAGTATTAAACATGAATGGAAGGCTGAGGGATACATTCGTTAGATCCCCTATCAAGATGGCCCCCTGTGCCAGAGGTTGTTTTGAGGATGTGAACATGTTTTGATGAGGTCGAGATAGCCTTTTCAAGGTCCTATGCAGACACATCCATCAATTGTTATTAGTTAGACACATGTCATCAGATGTGTGGATTGACATGTTGGCCAAGGGATGGAGGTTGCAGGACTACATAGGGTTTAGATCCGTAATGATGTCTTCTTTGGGAAGCATACGCAATCATAAGTTGGTTTAAATACCAAACTTTTAAGCCATTTTATCTTTCTTCTCCAAAATCTCCTCCTGATTTTGCTTTAACCATCTGTTTCTTTATCTCTCTTCAAACTAGTGATCTTTCATTGAGATTTAGGGCTTCTTCCTTCTTCTCAAGTCTTTCTTCCTTGCTCAGGGAACTATAATACCCCGTATTTTTATGGCTTTTAAAAATTGGGGATTTATTAAATTTAAATTGAGATATTAATTTAATATTAATCCAGAAATTTATTTTTATAGTTACTAACGTGATGTGAGTTAGTAATTATTATAAAATTGTTGAATATTACTAGACTAGTAAAGTAATATATGAGATTTATTTTATTAAAATTGTCACGAGTGAATAAAATGGCAATTATGAAAATTTAAGTCAGGACGCGCTTGTGTCGTGTCAGGACTAAATTATTACTATATAAAGTGAATAAACTATAAGTTGCTCGTATGGTCATTTTGATTGCGCCAAAGTGTCCGGAAGGGTCGAGATTGTCAGAAAAGTGTACCCGGGGGTTTAGTTTGGGTCTCGGGGCATTTTTAGGCCTAATTGACCTCCTGGGAGGGTATTTTAGACATTTTATATTTTTGGGGAATTAAACCCACGAATTTCCTAAGGATATATCAGCCTCTAGGAGTTGTCTTCTTGGGTTAACAAACACAAAATCAAAGGACGGCCATTAGAGAAAAAGTTGGCAACCTTTTCAAGAAATTCAAGGCCAAAGACTCAACTGGTTTCACCGCCACCACCACCAAAACGTAGATCGCGCAATGAGGAGCACAACCATACCTTTTTCCTTCACAAATCAGAAACTAAATTCCCACGCAAGTATCTATCTTACTTTATTTTTAGTTAATGTCTTTATCGTGTTAGTCTAGGGTCATTTAGGACTTGTCCCATGAAAGAAATTGTTAATTTAGAGACTTTCAATCGCATGTTTAGAGAGATTTCATATATTCCGGATATACCCATCATATGTAGAGGATTACCAACGAATTATTATGATTTTAGAAACAATAAATCTTGGAAATAATTTGAGGAATGTATATTTCTTTCAAAATTAGGGTTCTTGAATATTATGTCAATTTTACTTCATAAATCCGATATCGTGGATGAATTTATATATGTTTCGCGTAGGAAATCTTGTATATATGTATATAGAACTTGTACTACCGGTATTTGTGGATTCTAGAGTTGTTAATGACATTTTTAGAGAAATTGGAAGATGAAAACCGTAGGTTTAATTTGCGGTTTCTGGGCAAGAACTGCTTGATCGATCGATCGAGCCCAGAGCATCGATCGATCGACGGATCAATCGATTGACCCCTTTTCTTCGATCAATCGACTCCTCCTGGAAAAACTACGTATTTCTCATTCGTTAGTTTTAATCCGATTAAAATGTATGGGAACCCTTGATTATTGTTGTTAGAATATAATGGGATATAGAGATGACCAGTAGGGCCTAGGTAGACCCCGTTGAGTAACATTTTAGTGTAGGATGAGATTTTGGGTTAACGAGGAATGATTCATGTGTATAAGAAATCATGCGTATATTTAATAAAAAGATCGGGACTCATAAGGGAGTTAGACCGAAACTTAAGTGAGTGAATGCCTACTGAAATTATACTTAGAGTACTTCGAGAGAGGAGAAGTGAGTATGAAGTGAATAATAAATGAGAATACAAATACCGAGTCCGTTATACGAAATAATTGAGTAAAATGTGTAATAACGGATAATTATAATTATGGGTCGTGAGTGCACCTAATTTAGAAATGTGGATGTGTATATATATATATATATATGACTGTGTGATTGTGCATATATTATATCTGTATAAAAATCATACTCGGGCTACTTGCTATCACGGGGGTCTCCGTGCCGGGACGATCTTATCTCGATGGGACCTTTATGGAGGGATATTGACTCGTAACCTAGAACATAGGATTCCTTCGTACAGGATATCTGATTGATAGTCATACGGTCGTAAGAGACGTGAGGGTATGTCCTGACCTCTTAGTGACTTAGAACTATGCTTCACCTCCATTTGTATGTGTTTTATGCTAATGCAGTTCAAGAGTGATTCCGAACTAGCATTTCACTAAATATGTGTGATACATGGACTTGATAGCAGAGTATGCCAGCATCATAGATTTTATGTGGGGTGCAGATAGTATATATATATATATATATATATTATATGAGCGTTTGGTATATATATACTTATGTATGGAAACCATGCACCATAAATTTTTTGTGGGGTGTCGTTAGTATATATATTATATGTGTAACTAATATATATACGTATATCTATATAAGAACTTTCTACTGTGCGTAATAGTAGTTAAATAAGGTATAAATTTTTAACTCCACTATAAGTATTTGGAAACTTTATGACGGTACGGGGTTATTCTAAATAACGTAATAAATCTTGAAGAGATTGATTTTCTAAAGTGAATATCATAACTTTATTTTCAAGTGATAAAACCTTATGGAGAATAAGTTAGAGAGACTTATGAGATTCGTTAGTACGGTAGGCGTGCACACTAGGCGAGAGGTGAGAATTCTCAAGAGAGTGTCGCATACTAACATGGTTGTTGCATTAGCAGGTAAGCATTTTAAATACTTGCTAAACTATTTTTAAACTATTTTACAATCGGGCTCTGACCCGTTTTATGTTACCTCTTCTCTCTTGTATATATATATATGTATGTATTACAAGTGCCCAGCCATAGGAGCATCATGCCTAGATTCTTTGGATCAGACGTGTTGTAGCTTATGTGGGAGTTGCAGGCCTTTGTTTTAGACAACCTCTTCATTGATTCGGTTCTTGTGATAGTTCTTCATAGATAGGGCATGTGTCGCCCATTTCCCATTCATTGTAGATTTGTCAGAGATGTATGGTTATTTATTTTCAGTAATCGGTACTCTTTGGGTGTTGATTCTTGTCAGGATGATTTCATTTGTAGCTTAAACTTGGTTTGGTTGATCTAAATGAATTAACTCTTTTGTGTTGATTACTATCCGTAGCACTTATGTGATTCTTAAACTGTTGGTTATTTAAAAGGTTTCAAATTTGAAAAAAAAAATGGAAATAAAGTTTTAAATTGTTTTGACACTTAGCTTAATTATTTAGGGTGCGTAATTTGGGAAAATTTTATTTTGCGACAGTAATGCTAAGAATGAACCAACCGTTCACCTTGATTTTAATTTAATAAAGGATTGATCACCAGGTATTTAATTAAACGGCGTGTCACATATGGTATCAGAGCATTAGGTTCTAGTGTCCTTAGGATATGTGCGGCTTATTATGGTTCCAGCATTACTTTGTTTGTATAGAGCCCTGCGTTTAGGATTGTTGTTTTCTATGGTGAGATTCCATTCTCCTGCTATAACGTATGTACATAAGTGAATCTTATTTACGTTTGGGCGTGCCCAAACAATGAAATATGGCAGACAAGGGCCATTGGGCGGACAGCGGGAGGCAAGACTTACTTGAGGTTGTAGATCATATTCGAGGATGATGACCATAGTCAAGGTCACCCATATTATGGCATGAGAAACCAAGATCTAAAAGGCGACTAGGGCACAACCTATGATTTTCAAGTGCTACTATAGTCAAAAGAGGTGCAAGAGTAGACTTACCCAACGTGGTGCGATGGGAAAAAGTCAGACGAAACATTGTAGAGAACTGTGAGTGGAAATTCTAGAAATGCGAAAATTGTGTGTGTTAGCCCAAGTAGGTAGAGTATCCAAAGGCTTGGACATAGGACGGAGTGTGGCTAACTCAAAGTGAAAATTTGGAAAAAAAAATTCTTAACATGTCGGAACAAAGTTATCTTGGTGGGAGTCAGCCACTACTTTTATAAGTGGAATGCTATGCCTATAGGAGAATCTTAGGTATAGTGTGACCGCATGTTACTTCATTAGATGTTCAGGATAAGAAGTGAACATTGTTCTGAAATCATCCCAGGAGGACCTGATAGAGGTCCATTTGTGAATATGAATCTAATTCGTTAGCAAATCTTGTATCCGAGGATGTAGATACAAATGGAGGAGAGGACTCCAAGTGGGAGATCGACTTCTAAAAATAGTTAATAACACCAAAAAGAGAATTCTACTCGACGGTTGATTTAGAAGTTATCAATGTCGTGCTTCGTCAATAGAGATGTTAATGCTTCTTTGTGTGGGAAGCTAAAATAATCGAAGAAGTTAGTCAAGAATAAGACTGGATACAACAATGGTAGTGTAGCACCACAAGGGGGTGGGGATATACGTCAGGGGACCCATTTAAATGATTCAAATAGCTGAATTCTTACCAAAGCGATGGAGAATTCAGTAAGGACTCTTGTAGCCGGTAGCATATTCTTTAGGGCCAACAAAGCTAAGGGAACAACGGGGAGTAGCCAACATGAATTGAGCCTACCAAAGTCCGAGATAAGGACAATCCTAATATGGTTGGTATGACAGGTGATAAGGGGATTATGTGTAGAGGTATTTTGTGGAGAGTGAAATCGCACGCATTGACGTTTTCCCAAAGTGAGTAAAGGGATAAGAGTATGGTGCCTAGTAAAAGACAATGATTAAAGTAGTTTTGTTTTGGTTGGGCATGCGTGTTACGTCCGGACACCATTTGTGCAGTCAAGACGATTGGCAAGGTAGAAGTATAAGTTTTATCCTAAGAGGATGAGGCGAGTTTTATATGACACGAGCGAGTCATTATATTTTGTTCATTGATAGATTAGCATGTGAGACGAGTTTAATGCGTATAACTACAAACGATATTATTATGTGAATATTTTTCCCTATTGTAGCGGGATTTTCCTTAGTGCTATCCGCGGAGGATGAATGAGTATATTAATAGTGTTATATACTTTATTGAGATTACTCGTTTTAGTGATGTGATATACGAGTATGATATTGTCTTGATTAAAACTCTATAGAAATGGTCAGTACGATAGTAGGCAGTTATTGCAAGGCTATCAGAATGGTTTCATTAGTGCAACATGTTTTGTTCTGGAGAGACCTCACCTGCGAGAGGGTCGGACTGGCACTTATATTAGCTATTTTAGGGACTTCGGAGGGAATAGTGGGCTCAAGATATTAGATTCTTGTGTATGTAGGAACTTTGTTGTTATGATCCAGTATGTATCGGGTTTATTGTTGAGCAAAAATATTTAACTCAGTATTATGTTTAGCACTCAGGATTTGGTGATAAAAAGAGCGCTCAGTATTATGTGATTCTTAAACTGTTGGTTATTTAAAAGGTTTCAAATTTGAAAAAAAAAATGGAAATAAAGTTTTAAATTGTTTTGACACTTAGCTTAATTATTTACGGTGCGTAATTTGGGAAAATTTTATTTTGCGACAGTGATGCTAAGAATGAACCAATTGTTCACCTTTATTTTAATTTAATAAAGGATTGATCGCCCGATATTTAATTAGGCGGGGTGTCACAGGAACCTTTCCCCTTCTTTCTCTATCTTCTTGTAGATTTTTCTAGCTTTTTCTTTGCAATTTGGGTTTTTTGGTGGCTTTTTAACTTTTTCGACTGGTTATAATGGAAATTCTTGGAGCTTTTTGGTGCTTTTTTTGAGATTCCGAGTTGGATGAAAGTTTAGCTAGGTGGTTTATAGGCTTGGCTTGGTTTTTTCATCATTGTTTAGGTTTTAAGGTGACCTCTGATCATCTTCTCCATCGAGAAACTCCCCACTATTCTTGATAAAAATAGTTTAAGAAATGATTAAGTTTCCCCTCTAGATCTTTAAGTCAAACCTTTTTAAAACCATTAGTGTTTGGATGTAGAAGAGTATTTACAAACTATATAACCAATACCCACACTTAAGGGAGATAAGTTTTAGGGAGATACATAAATCTAAGGTTAAGTCTAAGGCTAAGCGTAAAGCAGAGGCTGAGACCACACCTCCCACCAACCCAACTCCACTAGCTGTAGTTCTTCCACCCTTGTTCTTATCCTAACCCTTGTCATATGAGATGACTATTATTGAGATCAACAATGACACTATGTATGGTGCCTTATCCTAGGGGTCACAGTCCATGTCATCTTCTCAGGGCAACATACTTTCTACCTCTAAGGAGTCTTACAAAGCAAATTCCTTTAAAGAGGCCATGGATGTTTCCTCATCTAATTTGGATATTTTGGGTGCAGCTGAGTCTAGTAATCATAAGAAGTCCATTGAGATATCATACATGGAGGATCCTAGAGTCACTATTCTTTAACACAAATCACCCTTGGTTGTTCCCCTATCGGCCATTCCTAGCTATAAGTTTTATGAAAGATTTCCAAGTGGAGTCTTGGCTGTCGAGGTTGAGGATGAGTCTGACACTAAGGACGAGGATAGACTTGACACCTCCTATGTATAAACCATTTGGAGCACAGTTAGAGAGGCTGACCTCTTGAATTGGAGGCATCAGTATGGGATTAAGTCATCCGTCTATACGAGAATTCACGCCGACAATGATAGGGCTTTTGATGGAAAAGGGGAGAGGTGGAAGTTTATGAACAAATGTTTAAGGTCAGATTCATGTTACTCGTCCATCCCAACATATGAACAATCCTTGCCAATTTGGGGAGTGCACTAGCCAAACTATACCCCAATGCCTATAGGATAATTGTTAGATTTATCTAATTATAGAAGCTTATTTACAAGGCCGACCTTCCTGTCAGCATCTTTCGGGCCTGTTATAACGTCTCATGTACCAAGGCTCAACCTGGCTACTAGAATCTCGTAGCCAGGAAAACCACAAAGAAGGTCCTGATAATCAATCAAACCTGTAACCACCACTGGAAGCCATGATACTTCTTTGTGTTGGGAGCTTAGGAGTTTGACTCCAGTGTTCCCTGCAGTGCCTCCAAGATAGGGTCCCCTTGAAATGGGTAAATGCATCAATGTCAACAAAATTTGACCATAGACTTAATGTTCAAAATCGAGAGAAGATAGACCGTCTAAGATTCCAGGGTGTAGGTACCCCATCCTAGGACCCCCTAAGAACCTCATTAGGTACCTAACACTCACTTGGTCACCTCAAACCCTAAGTCACACTCTGAGTACGATCTGTGATTAAACAAATTAGAGATAGTCTAATTTTTTACATCAACAGATTGGCGTCGTCTGTGGGAAACGACTGTAATTTTCTTTTTTCACCAAAAACAATTTATCATCAATGGTTGACAATCCTGAATCCAGCAACCGAAACGCTGGAAACCCCCCAAATCCATCCGCTCCTCCAAATATCCAAGATCTTTGAAGGGATATGGATATTTTTTCCAAATGTCCACCTCGTGCACGAATCGTCCATACGATACCGACGAACAAACCTCTTTATCTCAAAAATTGATTTAGAGGCCACCGATCATTATCAGGCCCTGTTTGATTCCGGTGAACTCTCCAGCTTGATCTAATCTGAATGAATCTGTGAAAGGATCTGAATACCCTTTCCAATGGTACACCCCATTTATAAATCAACCTTACAGTACGTACGAGCAACCAATTTTACTCCGAAGGGTAATCGAGCATTTCGAACACTGTTTGACCTTAATAAAGTCTTCGAATCGAATGAAGCTGAATGAAATATCAATGGGATCTGAATACCCTTTCCAAATATCCATACCATGAGCGAATCATGTTAAAATTCGTATGAGTGGTCCATTTCCTCCATAAATTTTCATGTCTAATGACCAACGGGTAATTTCGGGCCTCGTTTGACCTTGGTCAACTCCCGAACCCAGGAGTGGCTCAATGGATTCTGAAAGAGATCTGAATACCCTTTTCAAAGATTTGCCTTGTGTACGATTCTGACTTATGGTTCGCATTTTATGACCATTTTTCTAAAAAAATCTGTCTTAGACTGCCGAATGGCACCCCTAGGACCCTACCTATCGACATTGTCTGGGGTTTTATGCCGATAGGTAGGTCAAGAACCCTGCCAATCGACACCCCTGTCCCTATAAATAGAGGCCATGACCTCTCTTTAAAAATCACCCCTAAACATCCCTCTGAGAAATTCATAGAATATTCTCTCGAATTGAGAGATGTTCCCCTCTCAAAAAGCCTATTTCCCACATTACTTCCATCCTTTTCATACTCCATTTGGTAATTTCTCAACCATCTCCTGATACCGCCATCACCTTATTGTGAGATCAACGCATCTACAATTAAGATCCACTTCAAGTCTTGATCAAGAGGTTCAATTCTCCACCTTTGTCTTTAAATTCTCTTATTTTAGCATTAGTTGCTTTATTTTTACTTTAGCACTTTATTTCATTACATCACATAATTTAATCTAAAATCTTTATTATTAGTCTTTGCACATACTTTATTTTCATAAAAACCCAAAAATAAGAAAAAAAAGGTTTATCTATAAATTCCAAACGAGGGATTCTCACTACACATCCTCACACTTGAAGCATGCTTATCTCTACACACACATATAAGATAAAACTCCCATTTGTATTTATGGGTTTTACCCCACCCTATGTTTTTTTAACTAAGTGGACTTTGATGCCCTTTGGACTACATATGCTTCTTGGGTAAAGCCTTAGACTCGAGTCCTCCCTTATACACATTTGTTACATTATTTTTATTATATATATATATATATATATATATATATATATATATATATATATATATATATATATATATATATATATATATATATATATATATATATATATTCTTGAAAGATTTTATATACTTACATGCTTGTTTCTTGTCCGATATACACATTAGTTCTTCCATAGCGACTTGTGACTTGGCAAACACTTACATTATATTTTGAATTATTACTTTGGAAACACTCCTAAGGATGAATTCACTCCATCCTTTTCTATGATGTGAGTTGAATGATTACATTCTCCATCTATGTTATGCACATAAGCACACACTTCACGGAGTTTAACAAAGAGAAGATTAACACATGGCCATTAGAGATAAAAAGGTCAAGATGGGTTTCTAACAGCATCCCATTTATTAATTAGTCCCTAGATCATTCAATTACTTGGTTTCTTAAGCATCACTATTATCCTTGATGCCGTTCTCTCGAGGTAGAAACATTTCTTTTACCCAATTTTGTGCAAAATAGGTTGGCAAATCTATGTTTACATATTACCCCGCATTGATGAAAACCAAGCGCCTTGAGAGAAAGGTTCAATCATGCATGCGCATGTCATAGAGGAGGGAAGCCTTTCGTGGACCCCCTTAGTATGGCCATAGTGGTTACTCTATTGGGGATATTTTAAGAGGACTAGACTCTATTTTCTACATGGATGTCATTCTTTTATGCATGTGTGCATATGGACTACCTGCATGTTCCCTTTTCTCCTATATTTACCTTTTTGTGTGTGTCTCTCTCATGTATATATCACTTTTCCCTCACTTATAAACTTCACACACTTGTATATACTCTCCATGTACACTTCACACACTTACATGTAACTTCTCTTTCTACTCACATGCTTCACACACCACTTAAAATATCCATGCTTAGGCTTCATTATCACACACCCGTAGTTCCCACACTTGTATATATCTCCATGACCACATACACATGCCACACGCCACTTGTAGTTGATCTATGTATAGGCTCACTACCAAATGAACTCACTTGTATATATTACCATGTCACTTATTCACTCACATATATCCATTGTGTATTATAGCCTGCATTCTAGTGTTACTTTTCATAATATCTGTATATTCTCCCTCATTAGTGTAGTTCTCCCCTTACTCATCATGCCACCAAGAGCATTGCAATATTGACAGAAATTTGAACTCATTATGGGGGGTCACTTTGTGATGGGCGCTGGTTCTGCCGGTCCCAGTTAGCCTAAGCAATATGAATCTCACATTCCATTGGCCCCGTAACTTCGATGTATATCGAATGTTTCTACCACATCGTACCACTTGACCGTACTCACGATGGGAAGTATATAGCAGGGAGCTTGTTCACGTACATCGAGTATATCTCCCAAACGTACTGTCTCGATGAGGTATATAGTGAGGAAATTCACACACTTAGGTATATCAAATGGATTGTCCACACGTACCATTGAATGATTGCCCTTATAGGCAAGAGGTATATCATGGAAGTCATGGCAAAGGAGGGAACCCTTCCACTAATGCCGCAAGTTCATAAATATCGTATCGGTGTCAAACCTAGGGCACTTATATTTAGTTTTGTAGTTACCAAGCGGAACCCTGCTAAAATTTTGATTTAGCATACCGCCCAATTTTTCGTGATATTTTTCATTTTAATCAAAACAGAATCCCGTCTATGAGCCTAGAAACAAGTCAAACAAAGGCAAACTTAATATAAGTGAGAACCTAATAATAAAATTAATAATAATCGTAATGAGATTCCTTTCCTTTTCCATATTTTTCAAAAAATCAAATATACCAAAAACATTTTTTCTCCTACTTTTGAAATATAAAAAAATTTCTTCCTTTTACTTTGAAACATTAATTCGAATAGTTTTCCCTCTTAGGTCGATCGCATATATATTTTTGGCCAGTCTCCCCATTGCCTTTGGTCTTTCGTCAAACTGCGACAAACCTCCGTCGATTATTCTTTTACTTCATCTGAATTTAGGATTTACTTTCATGAGATCTTAATGGAGAATTCTTAACAAGCACTCAATGTGCAACCCGATCTAATCACCGTCTTAGCCCATCTCGGTGCGATGATTGATAACCTCCAAATCGAGGTCCATAAAATGCAGAAGAGTAGGACCAAATTCCAGAAGAAATCGAGGTTCTATTTACACATGCTATGGGTCCACCCACTCCGGAGCATGTCTAGGTCCCAGAAGAGTAGCACCATGCTCAGCATTCCCCGCCTACCAATGGGTCGTCACTAGCTCAACTCCCAATTATGAACCTTACCCAACTGTTGATGCAAAAACTAGACTAGGACTAATTTTTTTATCACAGATAAAAGTAAGTAAAATAAAAAAGACACAAGAGGTTTTTAGAGTGGTTCGGCTTAAAGAAATAGAGTACGTCTACTATTATGTATTGACTGCCTTGATTTGTTTTTTGGTCCCCTGCAATGAGGGTAATACAAGATATTTATAGTCCAAGGGGGGGTCTTGATTGTTGTCATGTGAAAGGATGGAATTATTTTATTTGTTAAGCATTTACATCAATACATAATAAAAATTAATTATGTGAATGATGTCGCTTCATAGGCAATACAGGTTGTAAGACTCCTGGCGCTTGGCTGGATGTACAGAACGGATTTTTGGCTGTTGGTCGGATAACCATGCTGGTTGGGCTTCCTTTTTGGTCAGATAACCATGTTGGTCGAGATTCCTTGTTGGTCAGACTTTTCTTGTCATGCTAACTTGGACTTGTTACACATAGGATGACACGTACTGGCTTATAATTAGTCCACGTAGGATGGTAAATTTTGGTATCAACACCAACCATGGACTAACCTACCAGTACCCACGGTCCCCAAATAGGAGGAACATAACAAGGTTAAGGAAGACTTCAAACTGCTATCAAAGAAGTTTGACCAAGTCAAAATTTATGACAATCAACAGTCATCTTGGTGAAGAAAAACTTCTTTACTCACATTCGAGCGTCCATATGAGGGAAATATTACCCGTACTTTCGAGCCCTTTGAGAGGTTGGTGTAGAAATTGAGGAAGACATTACCAAATTTGAATTTTAACCAAAGAAAGTAACTGGACAGTTCATTCCCCAAAAGTATGAAAAGCCCGCCAGTGCTATAGTCTCCACCATCAACAACATTTCGCAACCTTTTACCTCTCGGGCATCCGAAAGTCTCCCTAATCCTGTTAAGAAATAATACACCGATCTCTATGCTTCCCTGTCCAAAGTCTACCAGGGCTTATTAAGATGAAACCTCATCAAACCCTTGAACCCTCGTCCATTACTAAATTCAATCCCTAAAAACTTCAAAACCGTTGTCGTGATTTCCACCAATTCGCAGGTCATACCACTGACCAATTCTTCCACCTTAGAAATTTGATCCAAGGCCTAATTGATCAATGTATCATCGCCCCACCAGTCAATTATAAACCCCACACGAATCATAACCCACTTCTAGCACATAAAAATGCCATCTTCCTAGAAAGTGACCCAGAATTTGACCTATCTACTCATCTCGTGCCCAGAAAAACACCCATTATCCTTATAATCTCAACCAAACCACTCAAATTTGCCCATATTTTCTCCTACACCCTACATGCTTCAACGACCATGCTTTGTCACTACTTAAAAGGTCCCACATCGCCATTCACACCCGATTTTAGGGGTGAGACATGGAATTACTAGCCATTTGGTCTGAAATTGACCACCAAGATGACTATTGATTATCACAAATTTTGTGTCTTGTTCATGGATGTTCGAAAGTGGGATAGGAAATTAGATTAATGGGTGGAACTTGTTGAACAAGTCAGCTTAGATGATGTGGTATAGGCCAAGATCGACATGTTTCGAAAGATAAGAAAAATCCATAGCATTTTTGAGTTACTCACCACATTGAAGCTTTAAGGACAGTTGGTCCATTCACTCATGAACCTCTCCACTGAGTGGTGAGATCTGCATGAAAAGTTGTTAAGGTTATTAAACGTGTTGATTACTATTGGAAAAAAAACATAGTCGTCATTGGATGGGGGGATGATTTTAACAGTTCAGATGATAAACGCAGTTAGGAAGAAGTCTATCTAGTAGCCAGATTATGTGGAATGATATCATTCGAAGATCTATTAGGAGAAATCAGTAAAGTATCTATTCAACCGGAGGTAGATGAAGCCACGAGGTTCTTGTTCTTCCTAGCCTTAGTGAATCACATGAATAGGTCTGGAAGACACTGTAAATATCCAATTCCTCATGTGACTGAGATAAATAAAGGAAATGTAGTTACCAAAGAACTTATCGTGTCAGAAATCACCATTGAAGAGATCAAAGTCCTTGACCAACTCAAGAATACCCAAGATAATATCACCCTATGGTGGCTTTTTATGTCCTCTTGGTTGCACTAGAATGCTTTGATAAAGCTCCTGACTGGACCCACAGTCCTTCCTTCCACTACTTTTGAAGAAACCGTTAACATGGTTAGGTCCTTAACCTCTTCCAGACTCCTCTTTTCGATGAGGAGATACCCAAGTTTGGCCTTGTTCAAAATGATTCCCTCAACATCTCCATTGAATTCTATACAAAGACAGTCCCACTTTCACTTATTGACGATGGATTTTTCCTCAATATTTTTCCGCTCACAACCTTCAATTGTTTGGGTCAATGATCTCAGTCTGACTTCTGCCGTCGTGCGTGCTTATGACAATACCCACCAAGAAGTAATGGGGTACATAAAACTCACATTAGGGGATAGCCATATCAATTTTGTTACTGATTTTGGAGTCATGGACATACCTAGATGCTTTAATCTACTCCTTGGCCATCCATGGATCCACAACATCCGAGGAGTATTTTCTTCTCTTTATTAGAAACTAAAATTATTCGCCAAAGGTCAGGTTATCACCATTTTTGGGCATAACAAGAGTACATAAAATGCCATCACTAGCAATCCAGTATTGGGAATTCAAAATGGGATGAATGACATACTTCTCTCTAGCTTCAGAATTTATCCACTTCCCCTTCCAAAAGGAGATAATTTCAAAGACCTAGTTTGTTTGGAACACAACCCTCATGAAAATGTCAATGTGTTTTATATGTTTAAGAAAATGCACTTCATTCCTGGAATAGGGCTAGGGTGATGCCAGGAAGAAATATTTGAGCCCATAGTCCTGAAGGAGGCCTTTCCCCCATGTGGCCTAGGTTTTACTAGCATTCACCAGAGGAACTCAAAGTGTTCAACCAACCACAATTAAAAATTATCATGGAAGATGAAAAGACTATTTCAAGAGACTCTTTGAATGGAAGATTTTTCAAGGAGGGTGAAGACATCCCCTTCTATGACTTCCCTGAACCGTGGTATGACCATGTTGACAAGAAGATGAAACCTGGGATATAAATATTCTTTCACGACAATAACTTTTGGGCTAAAAATTGCAAACACGATGTGCAACCTCTCACCGTGAAATCCATGAAAATTTTCAAGGATTCTGATGAAAGTTATATTGAGGACTCATTTAACATGAAGACAATGGGGTTGAGTTTGTACATGATCCGCTCAAATTCCATGCCATTAGACCCATCTACTTAAATCAAAGATGCTTACATATATCTCCTCAATTGGAATGCCATAACTGTTCAACCAGCTCAGATTCAACCTGACCCTATTATTTACCCTATCTAATTCTCTTCACTTAATTTTGTTTTTCCTTTTCCTAATATCAATGTATTCGAGACCTCTTTTGATGAGGTTCTCAATGCTGTCTTTTGCTAGAAATGAAATAAACGTTTATTTTGAGTATCTTGTTGTGCCTTACATTAATTGTATTTATTCTAATCAAACCTTTGATAATGATGATTTTGAAAATGAATAATTCTTAACTTATCTTATTAAGAAGAATAAAAAACAACATAATCGTGTTAAAATTAATGATGATGAGACTGTTGTTATTAATCTCGATTCTAGTAGCCATCAGTGCGAGATAAGGATAAGGTCCACCCTTAACGAGCATGAACGCTCATAATTTGAAGAGCTATTGTGATAATTCATGGATGTTGTCGCGTGGTCCTATAATGACATGCCCGACATTGACCCAGAAGTAGCTCAGCATGAGATCCCTACATTACCAAAATGCAACCCGATCAAAAAAAAGTTAAGGAAAATCCATACCAAATGCTCACTTGAAGTCAAAGAGGAAGTGGTCAAATAGTTTAATGTGGGTTTCATTCCCATGGTCGAATACCCAACATGGCTTGCTAATATCATCCCCATGCTGAAGTTAGGAGGAAAAGTTCGCATGTGTGTCGACTAATGGTATTTGAATAATGTATCCCCAAAAGTCGATTACCCATTTCCCTACATTAACATGATCGTGGACATCATAGACATACATGCCTTCAAGTCACTTGTCAATGGATTCTCTAGATATAACCATTTTAAGATGCACCCTGACCATTAGGAGAAAAATGCCTTCATTACTCCACGGGGAACCTTTTTTTATACTATCATGCCATTCAGACTCAAGAATGTCAGGGCTACCACATCCATCTTGCATGACCTTATTCGCAAGGAGGTCAAAGTGTATGTAGACAATATGATCATTAAGTCTACGACTCGGGAGGGTCATATTCCTGCCCTTCGAAATTTCTTCAAATGACTACGATAATACCAAATGCGACTATATCCACAAAAGTGCATTTTTAACATCACGAAAGAAAAACTCTTAGGATTCATGTCCAGTGATAAGGGAATCGATGTAGACCCTTCCAAGATGAAAACCATACTTGAGATGCGACCACCAAGAACAGAGAAGGAAGTCCGAGGATTCCTGGGTAAACTATAATGCGTTAGTGGTTTCATCAGCCAACTTTGAAGGGAGAGCCATCTTCGACTGCCTTGCTGATTACCCCATGGAAGGTAGAGATGTTTGGGTCTCTGAATTCTCGGATGAAAACATTCTCTGCACCTATCAGGAGGACCTTAGATGGGGAATGTTCTTCAATAGAGCTTCCAATAAGAAAGGATACACATTGTGATACTCTTGATCACCCAAGATGGTTCTCACACCCCCATTGCCATAAAACTACACTTCCCATGCACCAAAAACATGACTGAGTCTCGGGCATGCATTGTAGGTCTCAAAATATCCTTCAAAAAATAGAATTTAATACATAGACATCTACAAAGACTCTCCCCTCACCGTCAATAAAATCCTCAAAAATGGAAATGCAAGGACGAGAAGATTCTAACCTTACACACCCACATAGAAGACTTGGCCTCTCAATTTAAATATGTCACCTTACACTACCTTCCTCGTGCAAAGAACATCCTAGACTATCCCCTTGCTACCATAGCCTCCCTGGTCGACATGTCTGAGGGAATAACGATGGACCCTTTCCTGGTTCAAAAATAAGCTATGCCCACTTACTGTTACCATATTGAGCTCATCACTAAGGAAGATTTTGATATGGTTGGGTTATAGTATAATGACATTTTGTGCCTCCTTAAACATGATAGATATACTAAGTTGCAGATAAGAAAGTTTATGAAACCCTTCGCAAACTGGATGCCCAGTATATCATTTGCAACAAAGCACTTTTCAAGATAAACGTCGATGGAACCCATTTTCATTGCATAGCAGGGGCAGATGTCGAAAAGATGATGCAAAAGATACAAAGTGGGGAATGAAGCCTCCACATGAATGGTCATATGCTTTCTAAGAAAATATTACATCAAGGATAATATTGGACCACCATGTTTTAAGATTACATTGCCTATGTTTGAAGATGCCTCAAGTGTTAACAGTTTACGAATCTCCAACACTTGCCTCCTCGAGAACTATACAATAAGACCTCTCTTTATCCCTTCTCCAATTGGGGCATTGACATCATAGGGAAGGTTACTCCCAAAGCTTCAAATGATCACAAATTCATCCTGATCACCATTATTTACATCACCAAATGGGTTGAAGCCAAGTCATATGCAGTATTGAATGCTAAGAAAGTTGCCAAGTTCATAAAAAAAACATCATCTGTTGACACGGAGTTACCCATGAGTTCATATCAGATAATTGACTCCACTTCGAAGATGAGGTCATAAAATAAGTCGACGAGTATGGGATTTGGAGACACAAATCTTCTCCCTACCAACCCCAAACTCATGGTGTTGTTGAATCCGCCAATAAAAGCCTTAAAGCCATAATCAGCAAAATGACTAAGAGTTGCAGAGATTAGGCCAACTGGATCCCTTATGCCCTCTGGGGTTACTACACTTCAATCAGTAGGCCTATTGGGATACCTCTTGTTCTCTAGTGTATGTCATGGAAGTAGTCCTACCTGTAGAGCTAGAAATTCCTTCCTTGTGAGTAATGCTCGAAAGAAAAGTTAGCGAAGAAGACTGGCATTAAAGACGCTTTGATGAACCATCACTCTTGGATGAAAAGAGACTTAAGGCTCCATACCATATATAATCATTCAATTAAAAATTCAAGGACCATAATTTCCAGTAAGGAGACCTTGCCCTTGAGGATATCATAGAACCTGTCTGGGACCCCAGATGGAAATTAAAACCGAATTGGAGCGGCCCCTACATTGTGAAGAAAATTATCTCAAGAGGCGCCGCTATGCTCAGAGACCTCGACAGAGAATAGATGGATCTTCCAGTCAACTTGGACCGTCTTAAGAAATTTTATGACTAGTTCGAAATATTGGTGCGCTACCACTCATCTCATCCTTCTTAAATTCTAAAAAGAAAATTCTTCATTTCCCCTTCCCAGAACTACGTGGGACTTGTACCTCTAAAAATATTTTCGTTTCAAAATGAAACTCATGAAAATTTTCAAAAACCCCAGACGTAAGTAGGCATCCCATACACCATACATGGGCCCAATCCCCTTCTTTTTTACAAAATGCTATTCTTTTCTAACACCCGGTAACGGAGGTCCATTTTATCATTTACATGAAAAATAGGATTATATATGCCATAGTGATTGCTATAGATAAGACAATTGTAAAACTCATCAAGAGACACAAAAAAATATGATCAAAATCAATTTTTATTTCTAGTTAAGGAATACAACACTGTTACATGAAGTATAAGTGAAGGGAGTTAAAAAAATACCCCCTTCCACTAACTAAACAAACCTAAACCAAGATACAGAAAAATTATTCCAAACCCTAAAAAAACAAAATTACCCTAGCTTCATAAAAAATCACCCAAGTATTAAAAGCATTTCCCTAGCTGCCCAACGGCCCCTCTTCTTCATAATTCCTGGCCCTTGGAGGTCCCCAAGTCTCCCATTCCTAGTTAACACTTCGTATATGCTCCATGGAGTTGTACGACCTGACAAGATTGTAAAAGACAATAACACCTTCCTCATGGTGTCAAAGTTAATGAACCACCTTTGACCAGATTCTTCTTACATGATCTTCTCCACTACCCGCTTCCATAACCACTTCAGGTAGTACTCAGATACATGCCAAGCCCCTCCCATAGATTTTACCACACGGGTGCTGATGGCACTGTCATAAGGAGCCCAACATCATCCGTAATGATTCAGTTAGGTCCTCTACCTGGAAGAAGTTTGTTATGTGAGATGCATAATTTGTTCCTACCCGACTTGGCACAAAAGCTGCAAAGGGAAATAAAAGTAAGTCTGAAAAAGGCTAACCAACCTCACATACTGGTATTCTCCAACATGCAAAAGAGATTTTAAGTATCCCTACCATGGCACTGGCCTATAAAGACACCGATCTCCATTCTCCACAAACCAGTTAATCCAGTTTTCCAAAGATGGGCCAGAACCGAAGAAAGATCGGACGAAGAAATTAAGCACAATTGCCAAGGGATACTTAGGTGGGGCCGCCAAACGAAGCCTCTCTATAAGCCACATGAATAATATTATTGGACTCCCCCTCAGAAAGTTGGAATGACCCTTCTTCCAATCATCCGGACTTTTTAGGGTCTCAGCCAACACCACCATTGTAAGATTATGGCGGTAAAACATACATGTCGTTATCGTAGTAACTTGGGGATGAACCGGCAAGTCCCCAATAGCAAGTAAAATCCTCGCAGTAAGGCCCAAGGTAATATCTCCGGTAAATCCAACATCCTCAAAACCCCTCTGGCACACGGAATACATGACCGCCTGAAGAAAAATAATCCCTCCAATTAAAAATGATCGAGCGACCGAAGGAGAAATATGGAGAAACTTTGACAAAAATTCTTGAGAAGAATGAGAAAAATCAAGCATAGTCACCGCGACACTAGGGATAACCCCTAACATTGCTGATAATTCCTCGTATGTAGGACATGGCTCATCTAGGACAAACCAGAAGACATAATTCTAAGGGTCCCAGAATTGTACCTCCGCTGCTAGCAGATTCCTGTCAACAGCTCCAGCAAAGCCATCACTAGTATAGTTTCTTCCACACATAAGAATCAACACAAACAAAGGTGTTAAGCTCCACTTTACATCAAGCTTTATATCTCCTAATCCATATACCAACTAGGCCTTCGAGGCCTTCCTTGATTCAAAAATTCTGAAAAACATATTTTTCTCAAAATAAGTCTTTTAAAGGGAAGCTTTTAGCAACCACGCCTCAAAGGCCTTCCTCAAGCCTTCCTATCGGCTGTCCCCCTAAGATTTTTTACAAAAAATGATAAAAGAATGCAGAAAAATCAAGAATTTTCCCAAAAATCCTTTAAAAATATGGAACGTCATTTTCGTAAGAAAACGATTTTTGGATCACTAAGCCACCTAAAAACTCTTAAAATCCCCATCAAGATTAATATTACACTATTATCCTCAACATACTCAACAACAGAACCCATGATGCACCTGCATCCAAGTATCCTACAAATTCCCCCTACGAAATCCTAAAATTCAACATCCCCTAGTGAAGTTTCGAGACAACGCAATCCTCAGTGAAACCCAAGGTGCACTTGCACCCCCAAAGATAATTTAAATTTTTGTAGGAGATTTATGCCCGGATCTATAACTCAAGGTCCTCAGAATTGACCTTGGCCCTCAAAATTGGTCGCTAAACATTTAGGTCCTTAGAATTGACCTCAACCCTCAGAATTAATGTCATCACAACTGTAGGTCCTTAGAATTGACCTCAACTCTCAGAACTGGATCTAGAACTATAGGTCCTCAGAATCAATCTTGACCCTAACAATCGATCGTCACAACTTAAGGTCCTCAGAATTGACATCAGCCTTCAGAATTGGTTGTCATGACTTTAGGTCTTCAGAATTGACCTCGACCTTTAGAATTGATCATCTTCATTTCTTTAGGTCCTCAGAATTGATATCATCCCTTAGAATTAGTCGTCCTAACTTTAGCTCATCAGAATTGACCTCGGCCCTTGGAATTTTTCGTCATAACTTTAGGTCCTCATATTTCATTTCGACCCTCAGAATTGGTTGTCATAGCTTTAGGTCCTTAGAATTGACATTGGCCCTCAATATTAGTTGTCATAACATTAGGCCCTCAAAATTAATATAGGCCCTCAGAATTGGTAGTCATAGCTTTATGTCCTCAGAATTGACCTCGAACCTCAGAATTGGTCATCCCAGACCTCAAACCTTAGAATTGACCTTGAACCTCAAAATTGCTCATCACAAACCCTAAATCATACTCAAAGTGTAGTTATAGAGACCACCAGGTGATCCCAATCCCCGTTTGGATCCAGTCAACTCCTTCGCCTGAAAAGTAGCTCAATGAATCTTTGGAGGGCTCAGAATCCCCTTTTCAACAGTTGGCCCCATGCGCTAATCGATATTACTGTTTAGATAAATAGTCTGTTTTACTATTTAAAACTTATTTATAGTCCACTAGGTAGTCTCAGGCCCTGTTTAACTGCGTTACACTTTCTTGCCTTAACGAAATCCCAATGAATCTTAAAATGTCTCTAAGTTTCCTATCCAACGGTCTGCGGAGTGCACGAATCGACCTTACAGTATTGACAAACGATTCATTTTACACCAAAAACTTATTTAGATGACATAGAGCACTCTTGAGCCGTATTTGACTCCAATCACCTCTCCCGCTTGATTAAAGCTTAATGAATCTTCAAAGGGATCAAATAATCTTTCGAACGGTCTGCTCCATACATAAATCAGCCTTACGAAATGGACAAATGATCAAATTTGCTTTGGAGCCCTATTTGACCTTGATTAACTCTCTGAACTGAACGAAACTAAATGAAACCTCAAAGGTTTCTAAATACTCTTTCCAAAAGTCCATCCCGTGCATGAATCAATCCTATGATTCAGACGCACGATCTATTTCCTCCGAGATTTTCCCTATATTATGACCAATGGGCTCTTCTGGGCCTCGTATGACCTCGATAAACTCACGAACCTAAGAGTGGGTCAATGGATACTTATAGGTCTCTGAATAATCCTTCCAACGATCTACCCCATATGAAATTCTGACTTATGATTCTCATTTTATGATCATTTTCAAAAAAATCTATCTGAGACTATCGAATGGAACCCCCGGGACCCTTCCTATTGGTCGTGTGTCTAGGGTTCTATGCTAATAGGAAATTCAAGGAACCTGTTGATAATCACCCACGTTGTCCCTATAAATAGAGGCCATGACCTCACTTTGAAAAGCACCCTCAAACATCCCTCTCAGCAATTCAAAGAACATTGTCTCATATTTAGAGTTGTTCTCCACTTAAAAAGCCATCTCCCACATTTCTTCCATCATTTTAATACTCGATTCAGTAAATTCTCACTCAACTCCTCATAACACCATCACCTCATTATGAGATCAATGCATCTACAATTAAGATCCACTTCAAGTTTTCATAAGGAGGTCCAATTCTCCAATCTTTTCTTTAAATTCTCTTATTTCAGCATTAGTTGCTTTATTTTTACTTCAGTCCTTTATTTCATTACATCACATGACTTAATCTCAAACATTTATTATTAGTACTTGCATAATTTTATTTCCATAAAAACCCAAACACAAGAAAATGTGTGTCTGCCTATAAATTTCAGAAGAGGAATTCTCACTACACATCCTCACACTTGAAGCATGTTTATCTCTACACGCATCTATAGGATAAGTCCCCCACTTGGATTTATGGTTTACACCCCAACCTATGTTATTTTTGAACTATGTGGACTTCGATACCCTTTGGGCTACGTAGGCATCTTAGGTAAGACCCTAAACTCGAGACCTGCTAAATACACATTTGTTACATTGTTTTTATTATATATATATATATATATATATATATATATATATATATATATATATATATATATATATATATATATATATATATATATATATATATATATATATATAATGGATTTCAAATTATTGCATGCTTGTGTCTTGTACGATATATACATTCACCCTTCCATAGCAACTTGTGACTCGGCAAACACTTATATTATATTTTAAATTATTATTTTGGGAACACTCCTAAGGATTAATTCACTCCATCCTTTTCCATGACGTGAGTTGAACAATTTTATTCTCCATCTACGTTATGCATATAAGAACACACTTCACAAAGTTTAACAAGAGAAGATCAACACAAGCCCATAAGAGACCGAAAGGGAGGGATGGGTTCCTAACACCTTCCCATTCCGCAACTTAGTCCCCGTACCTTTGAACTACTTGATTTCATAAGCATCAGTATTGTCCTTTATGCCATTCTCTCGAGGCATCTACATTTGTTTTGACTATTTTGTGCAAAGTAGGCTGGCGACTCTATCTCTACATATTACCCCATATTGACGATGGTTGAGAGCCCTGAGAAAAGGAGCAATCCCGCGCGTGCATGCCAGAGAGAGAGGGGGATAACCTCCTTGGACCCCCCCTCAGAATGGACACACAAGGTAAAGACGGTGGTTTGGTGGAGTTTGATTAATTGATGATTCCAACCTTTCTTAAAAAAGATGGGCCTGGGGGTTGACCCACTTTCCAAGATATGTAAGTAGGAAAAATTCAAGTGTATTATTGTCTCTTTGTATTCATATTAATAATAAACACAAATTTTGTTACAGGTTGTCCAACCGACACCCCTGAGCACATCTAGAACATGATTTGGCCACTGAAGTGCCCTATCATCCTTGATCTCATTGATGATCATACCAAGGCTCACCATCAAAAGACTATACATGGAAAATTTATCTTCGGTTGACCACTTTTTCCCTTCCTTATCCTTAACCTGATGGAACTTTCTTCCATCGAACTCCTTCACATGTCCCCTTTTAACCGCCATGGCCTCCTCTGTGTTCATAATACTCCTGATCGAGGCCCGGAGTTCAGTCATGGTCTTTGGAGGATCTTCGATGAGTTTCTAAAGAAATTTTCCCAGATGTAACCTACTAATAATGGTTGTCATATCAATATTCTCCTCATAATCTTACACCTCCAGTTTTTCCTCATTGAACCGAGAAATGTAATCCCTCAGAGTCTTATTCTTGCCTTGCTTCACATTCAAGAGGTCAGTTACCTTCTTTGGTGGCTTCATACTGAAATAGAAATTATGTATAAACTTCTTGACCAACTACTTAAAATCCTCAATGGAGTTTTTGGGTAAAAGTGTATACAACATATGAGTGAAACCCGTGAAGGTACAAGAAAACACCATGTTTATCATCTCATCAGGGGTTGAGTATATATCTGTTGCTGATTGATAAATTTATATGTGATATACTAGATTTTAACTCCCATCATACATTGAGCTTATAATTGGAGGTTTATACTTTTCAGGGGTAGGATAACTCACGATCCCACAACGAAAGGAGACGTATCCATGTAGCCACTACGGCTGAGGTCTTGGCTTCTGAGTAGAGTGTTGATCTTATATTCTAACCTTTAAATGGAGATATTCCAAGGCTTGTCTTTAGCGAAAACATTATCATCACCTCCCTATAGCACAAATATAACTGGTACCAGCTCTCGCTCTATAGTCCTTTTCTAGATATTAACCTCTCTTTTCTCCTCCCTATCTTAACGTTACATGGTCCGATCATCACAACGTATAGCATTTACCCTGGATAAAACATTACTGTGAGAATGGGACATTCGATCAAGTAAATCCTCTCCCGGGTCGAGAAGATCGAAGGCCATCCCCCTGTTGAGTCTATCAAAAGTTGAGGTTCTCGATCAGCCATCAAGTGTTGATCAAGCAAGATTTCCTTGGTAGGTTAGGCCTGGTTGAATTGTGTCACCGAAAATCTCATATGGCTCCCAATAATCCTCTTCATCAAAAACTTGGTCATATAGATAATCCTAAACTTATTTCCCATGCGAAGATGCTTAGGTTCAGCAACATTCGTTCACCATTGATTGAACTAAAAGACCTTGTGTGGGGCCTATTATGGTCCCCTGTCATCGAATCCAATGCCCCTTTGGTGGCCGAAGTAATTATCTCTACAATTGGGTCGCCTGGAGCCCTTCCCAAAATGGTTTGGCCGAATGCCATGAATTGCTCTTGCATATTTTGTTGGTTGGCCATCAAGGATCGCAGCATTGTCACCACATCATTCATTTATATTTGAGGTGGTGGTTGGTTGGTGCTTGGGCCAGCACCTGAAGAAAATTCAGGTGCCATATCTATGGTGATCAAAAGTAATAGAAGCTAGATGAGATATTAACAAAGAGGAAGATTAAAGAACACCCACCCAGCTCTTTCAACAGTGGTGCAAGTTCAACAATGGTGGATCGGGACCACCACCATAGGCAAAAGTGAGAGTCTAAACTCAAAAATGAATAGGAAGAAGAAAATCCCTTCCCACAAGCGACGCTAAAATCATGCTACCAATCACCACTCAAATATATGCACATCGCAAGCTCAAGTTAAGTCAATAATTGGGATAATACTCACAGAATTGTAAATATGTAAGACGAATATAAGAGAATAGAGAACATAGAGATGTAAGTGGTTTGGCCAAAGGCTTACTCCATTGTTCAAGAGGGGATGTGTTTATATTATTGAAAGGCACTCAAGGCCATGGATTATATTTTTCACAAGCTTTCTCTCTTTTCTCTTTGCAATTGGGTAGGTTTATGTTAGGGTTGTCATTATTTGATTTCTCATGATGAAAACGAAGTTGTTTTATATATGCTTGGGGTGCACAGTGAACCCCCCAAGCATGCACTTGGTGTGCATGGGATGAAGCAACTAATATGAGATGGCCATATTCCCCTTACACAAGTATGTCATGATGATGAAATATTCCCCTCATGGGTTGAAGATCCATTATAATGTTGTGGTCCACGTGGCCTAATGATGCGCAAGTCACGTGTTCCATATGTGATGTTGAAGTCAGCTTCGATGATGCCGTACGAGCCAAGGTTGAATGATGGTCTACCTTGGGGAGATGATTATTAAGTTTTGAAGATCGTCTTAGGATGGGAGATGGTCTCGACCTATCAGTGTAGTACGAGGTCGACAGATGGAAAGGCCAAGATATAAGAGACATTTTGAACTAGAGAGGGAACCTTGATGTGTGACTATAAATTCTGTGGGCGAGGTGGGATGAGTTCTATCGGCCCATGAGTAAATGAACCTGATGGATACTAACTAGGGGATGCTGAACCATGTGGAGTCTAGTCTAGGACGAGACATACTTATTCATACCACTTGCCAATGGTGGACTCACTTAAAAAAAGTACCTTTTAAGACTGGACCTTTTGAGATGGCTAAAATTTGAGTCTCCAAAACCCTCCTTTTAAGACGGGTAAAATTAGTGGTCTTAAAAAATATAGTTTTTAAGACCGCTGATTTTACCCATCTAAAAAAAGTAATACTAAAAGGACAACATATTAGCGGCTGTCTCAAAAGGTAATACTAAAGGAGCAACATATTAGTGGCCGTCTGAAAAATTATACCTTGTGAGATGGTTAAAACCAATTTGGATTCCCTCCTTATCAATTTTTACTCCCGCTTGTTTGTATTAGGATAAGAATACAAAAAAAGCGCCAACAAACAATTTTTTTTTCTTTTCTGTCTTTCATTTCTTACCGCTCCTTGGTCTTTCTCTTCCCCCGGACTTCCTTTAGCGATTCTCCTCTCTAAAAGTTCTCTCCATCTTCGCTCAGCCTCCATGTTGATTCCACCTATTCTACTTATCACGGTTAAGTAATTATAGATATACAAATGTTTTTTTTGTTGTACATTTAAACTTTGTAGTAGATTTTTATGAGAATCAATTAGGTTTTTGAAATTAAAGTTGTGGTTGGTTTGAATCTTACAATCTGAAAAATGGATCCTTTCAATTCAAGATCTAATTAGGTATATTTAGTTTTTATTTTGTTTTGTGTCTTAATGTTTATATTTGGTTTTTTGATTTGTTTTTAAGGTATTAGGTGACGTGTTTGTTTTAAATCTTACTCTATTATATTTAATTTCTTACAAATAGTCACATTAGGTTTTGCAACAATTTTAAATTGTTTTTTTTCTCTTTTGAGCTGATTTTTCATAGTTGATCATGTATTACACATGATAATGGATTGATTATATTTTATTTTTGAATTTACCTCTGTAAATGATATTGTCTGTATTTGTATTTTGTAATTGTAAAATAGAAAAATAATGAAATTATTATAGTATTGGTGAATCATTTTGTTAAACGACCACTCATTACGTTCGTACTATGCAAATATTATATAAAAGAAGGATAGTATACAAATTAGTATTAGAAAATTTCAAATTGAATAATATATTTAACTTTTTTTCGTGAGTTATAGTTCGAGCATGTATATTATTGCAGTTTGTGCAACAACCCATTTGATTTTCCTAGTTGTCTCCATCCCTGATCATTTATGGGCATTTGACTTTACATATATTTCCATACCTTACTATCTCTACGAATAACTCCTTGACCCATATTTCCATTTGCACCAGTACAACCATTTGAATTAACTTTAATCTTCCTTTTGAAGGATTCTTCCAGCCGACCAACTTACACTGATTCCTTATAGGACTTAGATAGTATTTTTATTCTTCTTCTAGTAGGATTATTTTCGACTCCCCTAGCATTCCAAACAATGGATCTGATCATTTATTTTTTAGGTATGGTAAATTTTTTGAGAGCTTTATTTGTTGATCTTTTAATTCTCCTTTTCACAACTGCTGCTTTAGTAGAAATATTTTTATTATATTCCACATGTTTAATGGGTGGAGTTGATCCAGACCTTTTCTGCTTCTTAATAACTTCTTCTTCGGATTTTATATAAGATGCAATCTTCTTTGGCAACAATATTTGTTAAGCTATAATCTTCTTTTATGTAAGATGCAATTTTCTTCCCTATTTGGTAAGCTGCCTCTAGGAAGACTAACATTCAATGAGCCTAACATGTTTTGAGGTTTTCATGAGTGCTCCTTCACCCAACTGAAGTGGCTGGTCACTAAATTATTTCCCTAGGGGTAAACTAACACTCAGTGAGCTTACAAGCTGCTAAGGGATTAAAGTGTCTTTATGCTCTTTTGATGCGCTACTATGGATAATATAAGGGGCTTGTAGTAGTGCATGGTGTCCGTGATTATGAGACCAAACATAGTGTTGATCACCCCTACCATTTGCCGTGCTACCTAACTACATTTTGCTTTCCTCGATTCATCTTACCAATAGCACATTCATAGACTGTCCTAACCATATGTTTTTCATGTTGGCAGCTCGATTTTCATGGGCCGTTTTGGTTCCTTTCAACGATTTATGTTTGGCAATTAATATGCTTGATGCTAGACATTTTCCATCAAGTCTAGTTTTTTTATGGGATGGTATGATGTTAGGATATTTTTTCCCCTAGTCATCTTATAGATGTTTCTATTGAGCATTCTTCAAGTTTGCTCATATAGTGTAGGATCAAAAGGAGGCAAATGACTAGAAGCCATGATCTTCACACTTAATATACTTTTATTTTAAAAAGCTAGTTGTCTATTTTTTGTTTTTGGATTTCAAATTTATCCTATTGCTGATAGGATCAAGTTCCAATGGTACCAAAGTAACGTGCACAAATGATAGACATAGGTGTTCTACTTGCAGTCCAATGAAATGAAATAAACTTTAGATGGTTTGTGGGTGCTTCGTAATGTATTAGTCACTGAAGTGACCATGACCTAAAAATATTAAAAATTCCATTGGGAACTAATTCTACCTTACACTCATGATAGAGGAAAAGAATACTTTGTGCTCTCATCAGCCATGGATGGTGTGTTAAGGTTTGAATTTTTTATAGTCAAGATTAGGCTTTAATGGGGATCAACAATGCAAGTTATTCTCCAGATTGGTGAATATCTTTATTTCTACCTGAATATCTTCCCAGATGACTTTTGCAAAAATGCAGGGGGTGAGTTTCCCAATGTGTACATAGGAGTTGTGTGTGGTATTGAGGCGCTATTGTGGCCGAATAAGGATATGGAGAGGCACTAGAGATCCCAAGATAAATTAGAGATTTGAGATTGAGGAACCTTAAGAGAATCGGTTCAAGGGTCAGACTGTCGGTCTTATAATATATATATAATATCCCTATGGTGGGAGAAGCTCCAGGACGCCCGAAGGAGATTAATCGTGATTCTCAATTTTAGGGCAATTGAGCTTTAACATTAAATGGGTAATTGTAGCTTGAAGAATTAATTAACTCTTGTAGGCAAACCATATACTTTTGAAGTTCCTAATACATACTGCTACACAACCTTGGGATTTAATTGTCAAAGGCATGTGTGAAGCCGGATCACAAATAGCTCATCACCTAGGACTAGATGAGGTTGCTTTGATTAGGGGTGAGACAATTTGAAGGCGCTGATTCCACTAGAGGAAGTGATGACCTTTTACCTTTTCTTGTTGACTCGGTGCCATGCCTAAAAGAGATTAGTTATTTATCTGTCTAGAGTAGGTAAAAAATAAAGTAAAAAGAACCAACTAAAGTTATGTTTGATAGCCTTATATGCGATGGAAAATAAGGAGTCTTTATCATTTTCCAGATTTTTGGTAAAAAAAGCAAGACCTTTCCAGGTTTCCCTAATACCTCAATCCATCTTGGACTGATAAGAGGCAATCAAAGGAAGGTAATGGGAGGAAAAGTCCAAAGACATTTTTTCTGCCTTGTTCCCTTCATGTTTTTTCACCTTTATTTTTCATTATCTCCTTTTCTGTGCTTCATATTTTTGTGCATTTGTATTGTGAAACAAATCTACAATATTATATCGTAAATCTGTAGTTTGAATTATTGGAGTTCAAATAAAAATTGACTGACTTTTCTTCTTCTTTATTTTTTCTTTGTTCTTTGCTATTGTACTTGGCTCTAGTCACTAAACCTAGTTGCCTACATTTTGCTACTTATTTTTGTACTATTATTTGTTGATGCATTTTGGGTGTACATTATTTCTATAGTTGGGTGTAATTTGCTACTGTAATATGACTGTTATGAATGATTAACAATGTGTTACTTTGGTGCGCTTTGAGTTTTAACTTTTAATTTCTGACAAGTTTTATGAAGTTAAAATAATGTGGTACATAAAACTGATGATGGAATGCCAGAAACCTGTATCAACCCCAAATCATTTTATATTGACAATATAGTTCACATAAAAGTTATTTGAACGATGCCAATTTATTGAATTAATACTATGAAACTATGGTTTATTATCAGTTTCCACTGTCACAATCACTATCACTTTATCACTCGTAATAATTTTATCAGTCGTTTACCACAACACTATACCGTATCACTCGTAATAACTTAGACAGACATATTTGAGTACTGGAAACATGAACTTTCATTTAGAATTTTGGTGTAAACTTGAGGTTGAAAAGTATAAGTTACACTTAAATAGTTTTGTTTGTGTTGTCCCAAATGTAATTCAATTCTTATTAACTTTAGCGAGAGATTTTATTATCCACAAAATATTGGTGCAAAAATTTTCAGATACAAAAATATATTAAAGACATTTATGTTGTCGTCCCAAAAAGGTCTTACAAAATAGTAACCTTTTAAGATAGATTAATTCCCACCTCAAAAGCACTCTTACGTGAGATCTCTCATATCGTCCCAAAAGGGTTATATAAAATGAGGACCTTTTGAGATGGATATGTTCCTGTCTCAAATTTGTTTTTTGAGATGGATATGGCGTCACAAAAAGTATTTATAACCCCCTATAAAAAAACTTAGCAGTCCCAAATAACGTCTCAAAAAGTATTTGAGATGGATAAACCAACTTTTGGGACTGTTAGGCCACCGTCTCAAAAGATACCTTTTTTTTGCAGTGCCTTTAACATAAAGAAGATTGTTTCTTACGTAACCCCTTTTCCATTGTTTAAACAAAATTTAAAGTTTTTGAAAAAAAAACTCTAGGCGATGGTTCTTATATTCACAATTAGTTCCTAGTATATTTCGTTTGTTATTAAGCACAATTGAGATGCGAACACCCTATTTGACACATGCCAAGAAAGCACAATATTCAATAGTTTGTGCACGTGCACAATAAATGTGATATAAAGAGTCTAGGATAAAGTAAGTAATTACTAAAGAACAATGTGATGCTAAATATGCATAATTAAGCACACAAAAGAATCGGAGACAATTCTAATAACACCATGAGGAAGTTAAAGGAATGTATGGAATGTAATTGTGTTTCAAACATCTTAAATGTGCATGCATATATTGTGTAAAATGAAAGATAAAAATATTTTTGAATTTTTTGAAATATTTTCTAAAAGAAAATAATATCTTTTTGGATCTTTCAAAATATAAACATAAGAATAAAATCTAGTATTAGGGAAAAAAGCTATAAATATGGTAAGAAACCTCTACTAGAAACATGTATTGACCTCAATCATTAGTCTGAGAGGTGTTCTTAAAACGAGTAGACATCTTTTGAAATTTCTCATCAAACATTGGCGAGAAACTCCACTTGCTCTCAAAGACTAATATAGTCTCCATTGCGATGTGTGGGAGCATATTTGTGTGAAACTCTTCATAACTTAAATTAAAACTCCTTAAGGTGACCTATTTCTTTGCGATGACTACAAACATAGATTGGTTTGGCTCAACCTTGGTTAAAATTCCTAGGACGAGTTCTCCTTGGTGGATTAGGTTGAGGCCCATAAAGATTCATCTCAAACTTCGCAACCGGTTTAGTTGTAGTATTGGAAGAGTTTGCATCATCATAACCTATGCCTTGCCTCTTATAGACACGAATGCATATAAATTAGGTTCATGTGGCGAGTCATCCTCTAAATCAACTGACTCAACATCACTATCACTTAGAGTGGCATTATATTAGGTTTGCCTATGCCCTGTCACTTAAGCCTAGTGGGACACTCGTGGGCTTTGTAACTTATCTCCTCACACCTAAAACATCTTTCCAATTCCACTCTCCTAGGTTACTCACATATAGCTCTTTGTTGATCATTCTCAAAAACATTTTTGCCCCCTTTAAATTTTTTTTATCTTTTTCAAAACTTTTATTTAACACTTTGGAAGAATTTTGTTTATTGAATTTTAGAATTTTTTGATTTTTTTTTCAAATAGGCCAATATCATTTGGATCAATTTCAAAATCAGAGATAGAAGCCTTTTCTTTTAATTTTTATTTTAAATCTATTCCTTCCTTCTTCCTTTTTTGTTTCGGGGAACATGTGTATATAATAAGTCTAAGGATCACCTATGAACTCTTCTAGACTAATCATGTCTAGAATTCCTAAAGAGTTAAGTACCATGAGTTTCACACTAAAATGAGGCGGGGAGGCCTTAGAAGTTTCTTAACCATTCTCACTTTCAAAATTTTCTCACCTATATTAAAACTAGAATTCACAATATCATACAATCTTGCATATAATTCATCAAAAGTGTGAGTTTCATGTAGGTGTATAGTCTCAAATTGTGTGGTGAGGTTTTGATGCTTAGAATCTTTCACAACATTGGTACCCCCGTGGGTTAGATTGAGGATTTCCTAAGCTTCTTTATACATGGTAAAGGTAATGATGCGATGAAATTCCTCTTGTGTGGCAGCACCAAAAATTGCATTGAAACCTAGAGAGTTAAAATTGCACAGTCAAAAGTCATCCTCAGTCTAACTAGTGATTGTTTTGAGATTAATGACAAGTTCATTAGTCATAGTGAGAAGAGTGCACCCCTTCAATACCAAGCCATGTGAGCTAATCAATTTCGAAGACAATATCATTCGATCTTTCTAATAGGCATAATTTCAACCATGAAACAAGATGTCCTATTGTACAAGTTATCCACATAACCACCATGATTTATCAATGTAACTTGGAGTATCAAGCTCTGATACTAATTTGAAAACATAGTGCGGTTTGGTTATATGTATAAATCGTAGATTAGGTCACACACACACAAACTAAATTCTATTTACTCCAAATTTTATCTTGATAAATTAGGTGAACCTAAACATATATGATATTAAAAATAAATCCAACACACAAATAAACCACGAATCAGAAGAAAAGAGATGAGGTTAAATCCCTTTAGGGAAAAGACTATATTTCAGCACCGTTGCAACTATATAATAAAGAATAGAACTACTAGATGTATGAAACCTTAGACTCCACTAAGTGATGTAGTTGTGTATTCAATCTTTGTTGCAACAGATAGCGATGCAGATATTCAGTGTCCATGAATGTATTCCTGTATTCAGTACTGGATAATTAATTCCATAAGGGTATGAATATGTAGATGTGATGTTCTAAGGTTTAATAATTATTCAAAAAATAATTCAAGGGGCTTGGATTGTAAAACAAAAGTGTTTTAAACAAACTAGGGCTTCGGGACCTTTTGGATATGTATGAAAAAATAATTTTTGCCAAAAGTTATGAGAAAAGCTAATCTCAAGACCCCTTTAGATTGAAAACACTATTTTTAAGCCAACATAAACTTTGTGAAATCTCGTTTGAATAAAAAAATGTCCTCGTCTGAACGAAAATGCTAACTCGATCAAATTATAATAAAACTCATTTGATTGATCTTTGAATGAGTATCGTACGATATTAGTTCTACGAACAGAAAAATATTGTCTGATGTTCATTGAAAGTTCATTTGAATGAATTATCACTCTCATATAAAAAAAGAATTAGGTCATGCGAACGACTTAAAAAAAAATCTTCGAAAATCATTTCAAAATTAGGCCTCAAACATTGTATAAAAACAATTCCTGAATAAAATGTTTACATATAATCAAAACCATATAACTTTTCTGATGATTGGAGTGAGAACTTCAACTCCTTTGATATTTGATGATTGCATTCGATCACCAAATTGTTGTCACACCCCTCCTATTTCTGGCATCGGACGCCACCAAAACTAAGTCGGGCGTGAGTAAATATAATAAGATTCTTAGCATGAGATAGATATGAGACATAAATAAATCAGTCCATAAGATAAATAATTGAATCAACCTTAAATGATCATAAACAACTAAGAAAAAAAAGATCGATCACATGCTAACTTCAAAAATTCAATCTCCAATAATGATTAATTAAAAATCTGAATAAAGATCCAACTCCGAATAATTGAAATAAATCCCATAAACAACTTTGGAACCGAATGGCCCAATAACTCTCTAAACTGAGTCTCATAATGAAATACAACTGAAAGGAAAGTCTAAGCTAAAACAAAACAACAAAGTAAATCCGCTCCAAATGATAATCTCCAAAAATCTTATGCAGCTTCTCTAATTCCAATCCTGAAAAAGATTAGTCAACGCATGGGTCAGAGCCAAAGCCCCGAGCAAGAATACACACTACTCCCCTCAAATAGGATCCTTGAATCCATACAATAGTATTATACGCAATAAATATCACAATAGAATATTTTAAATTAAATGGGATAATTAAAAGCGATAATTATAAATCACTAACTACCCACAGAAATCCCATTTATAAAGGCACACCAATATAGTTTTAAATTTCCAAGTGCCACGATGCCAATTTAATTAAATTAACCATATCTTATTATAGTTGTCACTTTTTATTAAAGTGTCACACTTCCCCTTGTCAATCTCCCTTTGACCCGTTTAAACTGTCGGCCCCGACACATGACAAGGTTCCACACACGACACGACATAAATCGCCCTCTGGCCCCTTTAAACTATCGGCCCCGACACATTATGTCGCCACAAATTTTAATACTCGTTTTTATCTTAGGCATTAATTCCCAATTTCTCAATTTATAATCACCCCACCCTTTCAATCGATGTGAGATCCTCAAAATACCCCTTAGTCCCATACCTAAGGGTCCCCAAGTTATCAATATGTCCTAACCTATGTATAGGAGGATTTTCTAACATAAATCTTAACTTAGTCTCGTACTTAGACTAGAGTAACGATGATAAAGTAATAAAAATCAGGCCACCCTCAAGATGATAAAAACGCAATAATCTACCCCCACTAGTCCCATACCTAGAAGACGTAAATCATAAAAGGTCTACCCACTAGTCCTATACTTAAAATGCATCCTAAAGTATAGGTAGAGCAAAATTACCCAACAAACCGTCGTCACAACGGCAATATAATAATACCAAAAAGTCACACAAATAAGCATAATTAATCAACGTATAAAACTACGCATGATACTCCAATTCAATTAAACCTTTAATTAAATTATCACAATGTCAAAAATACCCAAATAATTTCATTTAATTATTTTTAAATTAAATATACCAAGTTTTGGTCATATATACCTCAAAAACCAAATTTTATTATCTCTACAAGTATTACATGAGTTATACGCACCCAAAAATCATTTATTTTAAAGCTAGGTTTTTTCTACATGCAACCTACACCAATAAAACCCAAAATCACTCATGAATCCTACGTACCCAAGGGTTATGAATATTATTCAGATTAAAAGATTTTATAAAAACAGCCCCATAATTAGTGTCCACTTTTTCTGATTAAGTTACTAATTATTTTTAAGAAAACATGTAATTACGTGTTAAGGCACACTTAAAATGCATAATACTAAAGGAAAAGAATAGAGTATTCATGCCTGTAAAGATCGTGTTGAAAATCTGATTAGAAATCTGGTGTCCTTGCCAAAAATTAGCAAAATATTGTTCTTGAACCAACTTGATTAAACCCCAATTAAGCCTCTCAAAACATGTGACAAAAAGCTTGATAATGAAGAAGGTTGATGATTATGAGTGAAAGAAAAATATTTAAAAGTGTTCTCTTGTGACAAACTGAAGAAAAAATGATTATAAGAAGTCCTCCCACGGATTAACAAGGTTATATATTGATTAGGAGTCCTAATCCTACACAAATTCTTAAAAACAGCTTGCTGCTCACGTTTTCTTGGAGGGTCGATCGATCGACCCGCAGGCATCGATCGATCGATCGCCTCCAAAAACTGACAGTTGTCCATAAAAAAAATATACGGGACAATTATTTCCAATAATAATATAAAATCCATTTTAACTCCGATTTTAATTCCGCTTGAAGTTTTATTCTTCTAAAATCATAACCAACATATTTAGCCAATAAAAATCATTAAATTCAAAATTTTATTTTTCCTAAAAATTCCTATTAATTAATTAAATAATAAATAAAAACACGAGGTATTACATACTTCCCCACTGGCAAATAATTTTGTCCTCGTAATTAGACGAAGCATACACATCAATGCATAAACCTCGCAATAAGGCTCACTTATGCCTACCCGTGGAATGCCATAATTGGGCGTCCATACACCCAATCATACACGCAGCTACCCCACTAACAACAAAATAACATATATATCCTATATACATATGCATAACTATGAAAATAACGGCGTACCACACGCTCTCACATATTCCCACTCGATCATATATCCAAAAGTCATAAAAATGCTAACATCCTCAAATTAAATATCAACATCAAAAATCGATACATACGATACCTAACATATGCACAAAAATCTCTAAAATAATTATCGTCTCCAAAATCCATTTTAAGTATCCTTACATTAAGCTTAATAATTCCAAACTCAATGCCTACGACGTCCTTTGTACAAAGCTTCACATCTCCAAGAAACACATCTAATACGTATGCTAGACCCTCTACCTTAAGGAGTACGAAACAACAAAGGGAATCAATGATCGGTGACGCGAAAGCTAAGCGGACTCATAACCTACGAGACCTAAGACCATGCTCTGATACCATCCGTCACACCCCGCCTATTTTTGGCGTCGGCCGCCACCAAAACTAAGTCGGGCGTGAGTAAATAAAATACCATTCTTAGCATGAGACATATATGAGACATAAATAAATCAGTCCATAAGATAAACAATTGATTCAACCTCAAATGATCATAAACAACTAAGCGATAAAAGATCGATCACATGTTAACTTCAAAAATCCAATCTCCAATAATGATTAATTAAAAATCTAAATAAAGATCCAACTCCAAATAACTGACATAAATTCCATAAATAACTTTGGAACCGAATGGCCCAATAACTCTCTAAACTGAGTCTCATAATGAAATACAACTGAAAGGAATGTCTAAGCTAAAACAAAACAACAAAGTAAATCCGCTCCAAATGATAATCTCCAAAAATCTTATGCAGCTTCTCCAATTCCAATCCTGAAAAAGATTAGTCAATGCATGGGTCAGAGCCAAAGCCCCGAGCAAGAATACACACTACTCCCCTCAAATAGGATCCTTGAATCCGGACAATAGTATTATACGCAATAAATATCACAATAGAATATTTTAAATTAAATGGGATAATTAAACACGATAATTATAAATCACTAACTACCCACAAAAATCCCATTTATAAAGGCACACCAATATAGTTTTAAATTTCCAAGTCCCATGATGTCAATTTAATTAAATTAACCATCTTTTATTATAGTTCTCACTTTTTACTAAAGTTTCACACTTCCCCTTGTCAATCGCCCTCTAACCCGTTTAAATTGTCGGTCCCGACTCATGACAAGGTTCCACACACGACACGACATAAATCGCCCTCTGGCCCGTTTAAACTGTCGGCCCTGACACATTATGTCGCCACAAATTTTAATATCCGTTTTTATCTAGGCATTAATTCCCAATTTCTCAATTTATAATCACCCCACCCTTTTAATCGATGTGAGATCCTCAAAATACCCCTTAGTCCCATACCTAAGGGTCCCCAAGTTATCAATACGTCCTAACCTATGTATAGAAGTATTTTCTAACATAAATCTTAACTTAGTCTTGTACTTAGACTAGCGTAATGACGATAAAGAAATAAATATTAGCCCACTCTCAAGATGATAAAAATGCAATAATCTACCCTCACTAGTCCCATATCTAGAAGGCGTAAATCATAAAAGGTCTACCCGCTAGTCCTATACTTAGAAGGCATCCTAAAGTATAGGGAGAGAATAATTACCCAAAAACCCGTCTTCGTAACGACAATATAAAAATACCAAAAAGTCACACAAACAAGGATAATTAATCAATGTATAAAACTACGCATGATAGTACAATTCAATTAAACCTTTAATTAAATTATCACAACGTCAAAAATACCAAAATAATCTCATTTACTTATTTTTAAATTAAATATACCAAGTTTTCGTCATATATACCTCAAAAACCAAATTTTATTATCTCCACAGGTATTACATGAGTTATACGCACCCAAAATTCATTTATTTTAAAGCTAGGGTTTTTCTACAAGCAACCTACACCAATAAACCCAAAATCACTCATGAATCCGACATACCCAAGAGTTATGAATATTATTCAGATTAAAAGATTTACTAAAAACTACCCCATAATTAGTGTCCACTTTTTCTAATTAAGTTACTAATTATTTTTAAGAAAACATGTAATTAAGTGTTAAGGCGACACTTAAAATGCATAATACTAAAGGAAAAGAATAGAGTATTCACGCCTGTAAAGATCGTGTTGAAAATCTGATTAGAAATCTGGATTCCTTGCGAAAAATTAGCAAAAGATTGTTCTTGAACCAACTTGATTAAACCCCAATTAAGCCTCCCAAAACTTGTGACAAAAAGATTGATAATGAAGAAGGTTGATGATTATGAGTTAGAGAAAAATATTTAGAAGTGTTCTCTTGTGACAAACTGAAGAAAAAATGATTATAAGAAGTCCTCCCATGGATTAACAAGGTTATATATTTATTAGGAGTCTTAATCCTACACAAATTCTTAAAAACAACTTGCTGCTCACATTTTCTAGGAGGGTCGATCGATCGACCCCAGGGCGTCGATTGATCGATCGCCTCCAAAAACTGACAGTTCGCCCCCAAAAAAATATAAGGGACAATTATTTCCAAAAATCATATAAAATCCATTTTTAACTCCTATTTGAATTCCGCTTGAAGTTTTATTCTTCTAAAATCATAACCAACATATTTAGCCAATAAAAATCATTAAATTCAAAATTTTATTTTTCCCCAAAATTCCTATTAATTAATTAAATAATAAATAAAAACACGGGGTGTTACAATTGTCTTCACTTAAAGATCTTGAGAATGTATATGATGATGCTGGTGTAACAAAATTGTCAAATTTAAACATAAGATGAGCTCATAAATCTTTCTCTTACAATACCGTTGAGGCGCTAGCCTTTAATTTCTTCAGACCCACTCTTTTTAGAATAATTTTGTAGGCCGATGAGACATTTTTTCATGGACGAAGAAAGTCATCGCCTCCGCTGTACAAGTTGATCATGATATACTAATAACCTCCATCTCAATTTGTCATAGTGGGTATACCTTCTTTTTTGAGAATCTAATCAGTGGACTATGATAAGCTTATAATTTTATTTCGTATTGTTTGAGCTTTGTGAAATAATAATAGAATAGTACAATTGGCAAATTCCCATTGTCTGCTAAAATTCTATTCGCACTCCATTTATGGACCATCATGGTTGTCTTTAGTGGCTCGTCATGAGTTGAACCATATGAGGTAGAAAGTCCACTGATGTTGCCATATTGACCTCTCTATTATTGGCATAACTCATTGCATCATTAAGGCATGCCTTTCTCTCAGCTAGTCTATCAACTCCACCATCATCGCCTCCTATTATAAAACTTCATATAAGAGAAATCATTCCCACTTTTTCCACTTCTTCCACTCGATCTTCTTCATCATTATTCTCTCAAAGTCATTTCTTCTCCTTTTTTTCTTCAGGAGGTGATCTTGATCACCTTCTTGAGTTTTAATTAACAAGAGATATTGTTGGCCTGCTATTGTTATCCACATATTTATTCAACTTCCAAATTTTGATGAGGCCCTCAATTTCATCCCTTAAGTATGGGTAATCTTTTGTTTCATGCATGTGCTATTTATGGAATTTATAATATTTATTCTTATCTTTTCTTCCAGTTGTGGTTTTAAACTTTTCGGTCCACTTGAATTCACCATTTGCTCATATTTCATTGAGGATATGGTAAAACCATATTTCCAGCGGAGTATACTCGTTGTACTTCTGATATGGATTCTTATCATTTTTCGGCTTGGAGTCTTCTTTGGGTTTTTCCTTCCTCCCTGAAATGTTACCTTATTCTAGTTTTTTGTGAAAGAAATATTTTTTATCCATTACTTCATCAATAATCATGATCTTTTTTTCTTTGGCCAAGAGCTCGACCATATTAATTGGAGGCTACTTGTTCAATGCCCAATACAACTTACCAGATAACGACCTGCTAATAATTATCATAATGGAAAGTTTCTCTTTCTAGTCCATTGCTTTCAAGTTTTCATTACCGAATCAGGTAATATATTCCCATATCATTTCATCCTCATGCTGACGAATGCTTAACAAGTGGGCTACCCTCTTTCTACATTTTGTTATGATAAAGAAATTATTAATGTAAGGGAAATTTTTTAATGAATTCTATTTGAAGTGTTGGATTAATTCCAGATAAAACTAATTGAGTCATAGGATAGTAGTTTGTCATATGCTTTCAAGCCTATTGTAACAACCCGCCTAATGGGATACCGGGCGATCACTCCAATATCAAATTAAAACAGGAGTCACATATGGATCATTCCTAGCATCACTGTCGAAAATCCATTTAATTACTAATATCCTATTAGGCGAGTGTTAAAAACTTTTACTTAACTACTCTTTTTAACGATTAAAAGAAAATATCCACAATTTAATGCGTAAGTGAAATTAAAAGGAAAATGAAATGAACTAAAATAATCGAACACTCAGTTCAAATTATACAACCATATCAAATATCGTGCGAAGAATAAATAAAATCAGTTGGACCATTGGCCCGAATGTTTGTACAATACCTCCTATCTAGAGTACAAGAAAAGAAGCATCCACCAAGAACCCGCAAGCATCCACAACTGCTGCAACAGACGTCTGACTCGAAAGAAGTTTCCATCCAGGCGTCCCTGTGTTTAGACACCTATCTATATATAATATCTAGAAAGAAAGGAAGGTAGATAAACGGGTCAGAGCCCTAATTTTGAAAATATTTTGCAAGTGCATAAATGCTTTATTTTTAGAAAAAAGTTTTATCTCATATTTAAATTTGGTATCGCACTCCCATGAGATACCCCTCACCTCTCCACTAATAGTGCACTCGTAGATCATCCCTCTAAACATCCTAGTCAAGCTACCCTGCTAAACTAGTCTATCACCCAGCTACTATCAACCCTAGATAGTCCAAGTGCTAAGGGCTAAACTTCCCTCCATTCTCAACACTGCATTAAGTTCGTGCGTGGGGTGTCTCGCAAAGCGAAATCCAAACAAGGAACCCCCCCGATACACTACTACTTGGCAGGGTTAATGGTAGAGATCCATTAGGCCCGTAGCACGCACAAATGTATAAATACATATATATATATATATATATATATATATATATATATACATCAACCATATACGTCTAGATAATATCTCCCGGACTGAGGTTTACTTATTATCATCTTTATAATACTCATCCGGATCTACCTCCCGGACTGAGGTGTATTCGATACACAAAGTATTTATCATTTTTATTTCAAAACTTTCCATTTCCCTTCTCATATCCAGGAAATGTATTTAAAAGCCAATTCATTAGCATGAATTGCTATACCAATACATACTTTTTTTTTAAAAGCCAATTTTATTAACATAAAAATGCTTTTCCATTTCAAAATATCCCATTTCCCTTTTTATATTCAGGAAATGTATTCAAAGCCATTTTCATTATCATAAAAATGCTTCGATCATATCATATGCTTCCACATCCCTTCTTCCATCCGGGAGTGTTACCGAAGCCAAACTTAGAACCCATTTCCCTTCCTATATCCAGGAAATGTAATTAAATCCAATCCATTATCATGAATTGCTTTAATATAACGCGTTCGAAGATCGCCCGTCCCGGTTTCCCCACTTTGCGCGCCCCTAAATGGATATCATCTTCCAGGGCCTATCATCAAGACAACCTGGGATCCTACATCGCAAGACGTCGGGAAGCGGCCATGTGCCTGCGGGGTAGTCAAGACCACACCCGGAATTTCCTACCCATCGCAGAAAATATATATCAACAAACGCTCACATGGCCTATAGGACTATATCCACCCTGCATTCATTAGCCAGGGGGCTTCACCATACGTACGCAACTTCCCTTATGACAGCGATTTAGAGAGGTGTGTAATCCATATTTTATCAATTATGAAAATCATTTATTTACTATTTTGAAAATATTCGTTTCTATATTTTCAAAATCATTTCCATCATAATATATATACACCTAAATCACACAGTATACATATCCCATATATTCTTCCTAGAATATATATAAACAGCCATAGTGGCCAATAGCATCTAGCGATGACAAATATTCCCAAGGATTATCTCAAAGAATCATAATCATGCTTTCATATAAGCATGATACTAAACCCAAAGTATTTTCTTACTTAGACAAATAATAATTACCTCAATCATCTCTTAAGGATTTATCAGATATCTCCAACTATACTAATTCACTCTAAGTGAATATATATATATATATATATATATATATATATATATATATATATATGTATATTCCCAAATCCACAAGTCCCTTAGGACATAACCCTCTAATATACTTCAATTTAGAAGGCCCTTAAACTTAAATCTCAAAGAGGAGAAATAATAATAATCTCCAAAAATCTTGGGCTGAAAATAGGGCACCGGTCGACCGGTCCTAGACCCGCAGTCGACCGCGTGTTGTAAATAAGCCTACGAAACAAAGCAGTAGGCCCTTCCTCCTTGACGCGGTCGACCGGTCTTAGGGGCGCGGTCGACCGGTCACACCAGGTCCTCAAAACTAAATTCTCCAAATCCTCCATCCAACAACCCAATTTCATTATCGGGGTTTCTAAACTACCCCAAAAATTATCCCAAACATCTACGCAATTAATTCTAGCGGTAATTTTTCCAATTCCCGATTTGATTTCCGAGTTGATGATTTCAACCCGAAGTTGTCATCTTGTAAAAATCATATCAAATCGTAAAAAATTAGAAAAATACGCGGTCGGCGCCCACACGACTGTATTGAAAAGATCTACAACTTTCGTGTTTTGGCCAAGAGCTAAATCATTTCCCTTCCTGGCCGAAAATGACCCCAAAGGCTACGGGTTCACTATTCATTGTCTTCCCCAAACTCCCAAACTCCATTTTCCCCATTTTTGTTGTCTCTAACCTCATCCAACAACTCAACCAATATCTAATCTATATTTTTCAACTAACACATCAATTAATTTGGGGTATTAAACTACTTTCTTAGGTTTTGGATCTTAAAACCCTAAAACCCTAGATTTGACATTTCTCCCATTTCAATTCCCTTTATTACTCCATTATCATGGTTTTAATACTAGAAATCATTAATAGTTTACATTAAATCAATATGTAAACTCATATCTAAGTTTTCCCAATTTTATTTTAAGGGTTCTAACCCAAAATCATATTTTTACCAACTATGATATGAGATTAATGCACAAAAGGAAATAAAGCAAGTAAACACTTGCCTTGTGGATAAAATCCGACGGCCTCGAGTCGAATCCGGCGGAGTTTGGCCCGAATCTCCCTTTTTCTCTCCACTTACTTCCTTCCTCTTTCTTTTCTCTCTTTTCTTTCTATTCTCTCCCTCTCTCCCTCTTTATAAAGAAAGAAAAAGGGTTTAAACCCTTAAAACCCAAAAATGACTCGTTTACTCAATTACGAGCATATTTAACTCCAAAATTACCCAAAAATCAATTTCGACAATCGGACATTCTTTTCCGACTATCTCGGACATTCTGAGACTCATGGCGCAGTCGCAATTTCCATCCGAGGTACTTGACCACAAATCACTATTTTAACCCAAAATAATTAAATGCGGTCTTCTACTCAAAATCTTACCTCTTTTGTCGCTATACTCCACGGCGACATATAATTAAAATATTTTGACCTATATAGTCCCAAAAATCATCACAACATCATTCGAAAATCATTTAATCCTCGAAAATCCCAAAAATTACTATTTAGGAAAATTCCCCAAATTCCAATTTATATTTATTTATGGAATTTATTTGTCCCCAAAAGGGCGGGTTGTTACATATTCCCCCCTTACAACGAAATTTCGTCCTCAAAATTCGGATACAACCTACACCATCTAACTAGGATCACTCCAAATCCTAATACCTCAAGAGAAACCATACTAACCTAACGGTTCTCAACCATATGCTACACGACTATCACGATCGTAAAGTGACTCTTATACGTCACATAATACCCATCATCTATAATGCCTATCGACATGAATTTCAACCTTATATACTATGCCCCTTCTATTTCAGGCGGTATATAAAACCATCTTACCAAGATGCCCATACACCTTTACAACTTGTGCACATCTGCACATTCGTAGTGAACGTCTGACACGTAACACTCTCTCCCAATAAGGATCTCCTTTCCTCGGTGAAATACTCACCTATGGATCCTTCCAACCCACAAAATTTCAATCCTCCTAACCTCAGCGCCGCTAACTCTAGCGAACCTACATCCTAAAATGCTAAGGTCGATGTGATGTCCTACCTACGCTAAACTAATATCATCCGAAGTATATCCCTAGTGCCCAAGGCCTCTTTCAACTCCCGACATTTGCTTAGTTTCGTGCGTGGGACGTCTCGCCAAGGCTAAATCCAAATAAGAAACCCTCCCATTACACTACTCCCTCGCGTTATCGGTCATTGAGATGTAACGGCCTAAGGCACACCAGCGGGACATCCTAAATCCCGCCTACGCTAACCTACGAACGCATTCCTACTATCCTATCCTTCCGCCCATATGAAAGGAAACCTAGCAAATTGAAGTGCCTACTCTCTGTAGGAACACTACTTACATCACACCGATCACATATTTCCTCCAAATTTGCCTTCTTATTAAGGCCTGGCTATTATCCTCAAATCAATTTCTCTAAGTCCTACTCCAACCCAACTACTTGTGGTGAGAGGACCACTTTAGTTCTTTTCCATAGCACAATATTTCCATAAGCGTACCATCATCACAGGGCTCATAGTCTATAGTGGTTCATCCACACTATTAGACTAACCCACATCCTCGCATCCCATAACAGCTCTCCACGCCCGGCGCCGTTAAGATTCATGTGTGGAGTGTCTCGCAAAGCAAAATCCAAACAAGGAACCCCTCCACACATTAACACTTGACTTTGTCAATCACGGAGTCCCGTTATTTTAGACATGCAACCGGGACAATCCTATCCCTTATCAACGAAAGGGTGATCTAAACTCCTATCTCTAACTAAGAGTCACATCACTAAGCGCTCGTACCAAAGTCCGGTCTTCGCACACACCAACCCTGAGCTTAATCTTACATCTCAATAATAATCCTGTGGGCCTTAAATTATATCTATAAGTTTGCCAGATATACAAACCAAAATAAGGAAGCCTCTGCTCATTGAGGTTCCATCAATCCATAATAAAAAAGGTGTACTCAACCTGTATCCAGGTGAGACACCGCAACCACAATCTATTCCCTCAAGGAACTTTGGACACGATAGACTTGCCATCATTAGCCTGCTATCGCTCCGATATACCATATACCTCATACGTATATATACAAAATATAAACACCCACATTTATGACGAGTGAAGGAAAACAAAATCCCGCTATCGCGGAAAACACATAGGCCTACATTATTATGTTATCGAGACCGAATACAAAGCTCAAATTACACACACGAGTCTAGGGCTATCGAACGCCACAACTTCAACTAGCCACACCTATTACTAGAATTTCCCAACTCTAGGCCCCATCTGGGAATGCTTAACATTGTCCTTTATTCCTACCGGGAAAGGATTAATCGTGTGGCTCTGCACTCCACATCATTATTTTCATCACTGGCCTTCCTGATCATGATAAGGTTGTCAATGCCATCTGACTCTATAACCTCCCTCCTTACAATCACCTTACTAATCCTCTTAACCTCTTCGTAAAAAGGAAAGTACACTACCAGTTTCAACAGATCTCCCCATGTGGATGTCCACTCAGGGGCACTTGAACACACCCACATTCTCCCTACAAGTGAAAATCTTCCTTATATTTTCACATTTGGGTATTTCCATACCCTGCTCTAAGCCAAATCTCCCGAGCCATCTGCATCCAATAGGTAGTGCCATGCTCACTTTGCACAACCCCAACTCTAATATATGGTCCTTATCAAAGACCCTTTTTTCGAACCCTTATCTCCACGGGGGTAGTTCAATTTAAGTACCACTTTCTACCATAGCAGTACGTAGATGCTCCGAGCTACTATACTTTAGTAGTCGTTGCAACAATCCTTAATAATTTCCATAAGGGGAGTGACCTCTACGGTGGTCCTCTTCCCCAACTTCTAATAGCTTCCCCAGCTAAGCTCCACCTCCTTTTGCCCTCCGAGCTCCGCACCCCATTCTCAACGAGCACGTAAAAGATTTCTATAATCTTCTAACATGGTAGGAGAACGAAATCTCACAAGATAAATCAACAATCCTAATCCTGGGGCTCTATAACAAATCGAGAGCAACAGTAACAGCGTAGTACGTCCGTACGGATTCCTAAGGACACTAGAACCTGATGCTCTGATACCATCTGTAATAACCCGCCTAATGGGATACCTGGCGATCACTCCAATATCAAATTAAAACAAGAGTCACATATGGATCATTCTTAGCATCACTGTCGAAAATCCATTTAATTACTAATATCCTATTAGGCGATCGTTAAAAACTTTTACTTAACTACTCTTTTTAACGATTAAAATAAAACATCCACAATTTAATGCGTAAATGAAATTAAAAGGAAAATGAAATGAACTAAAATAATCGAACACTCGGTTCAAATTATACAACCATATCGAATATCGTGCGAAGAATAAATAAAATCAGTTGGACCATTAGCCCGAATGTTTGTACAATACCTCATATCTAGAGTACAAGAAAAGAAGCATCTACCAAGAACCCGTAAGCATCCACAGCTGCTGCAGCAGACGTCTGACTCGAAAGAAGTTTCCATCCAGGCAACCCTGTGTTTGGACACCTATCTATATATAATATATAAAAACAAAGGAAGGTAGATAAACGGGTTAGAGCCCGAATTTTGAAAATATTTTTCAAGTGCATAAATGCTTTATTTTTAGAAAAAAGTTTTATCTCATATTTAAATTTGGTATCGCACTCCCATGAGATACCCCTCACCTCTCCACTAATAGTGCACTCCTAGCGCATCCCTTTAAACATCCTAGTCAAGCTACTCTGCTAAACTAGCATATCACCCAACTACTATCAACCCTAGATAGTCCAAGTTCTAAGGGATAAACTTCCCTCCATTCTCAACACTACATTAAGTTCGTGCGTGGGGTGTCTCGTAAAGCGAAATCCAAACAAGGAACCCCCCCGATACACTACTACTTGGCAGGGTTAATGGTATAGATCCATTAGGCCCGTAGCACGCACAAATGTATAAATACATATATATATATATATATATATATATATATATATATATATATATATATATATATATATATATATATATACATCAACCATATACGTCTAGATAATATCTCCCGGACTGAGGTTTACTTATTATCATCTTTATAATACTCATTCGGATCTACCTCCCGGACTGAGGTGTATTCGATACACAAAGTATTTATCATTTTTATTTCAAAACTTTCCATTTCCCTTCTCATATCCAGGAAATGTATTTAAAAGCCAATTCATTAGCATGAATTGCTATACCAATACATATATCTTTTTAAAAGCCAATTCTATTAACATAAAAATGCTTTTCCATTTCAAAATATCCCATTTCCCTTTTTATATTTAGGAAATGTATTCAAAGCCATTTTCATTATCATAAAAATGCTTCGATCATATCATATGTTTCCACATCCCTTCTTCCATCCGGGAGTGTTACCGAAACCAAACTTATAACCCATTTCCCTTCCTATATCCAGGAAATGTAATTAAATCCAATCCATTATCATGAATTGCTTTAATATAACGCGTTCGAAGATCGCCCGTCCGGGTTTCCCCACTTTGCGCGCCCCTAAATGGATATCATCTTCCAGGGCCTATCATCAAGACAACCTGGGATCCTACATCGCAAGACGTCGGGAAGCGGCCATGTGCCTGCGGGGTAATCAAGACCACACCCGGAATTTCCTACCCATCATAGAAAATATATATCAACAAACGCTCACATGGCCTATAGGACTATATCCACCCTGCATTCATTAGCCAGGGGGCTTCACCATACGTACGCAACTTCCCTTATGACAGCGATTTAGAGAGGTGTGTAATCCATATTTTATCAATTATGAAAATCATTTATTTACTATTTTAAAAATATTCGTTTCTATATTTTCAAAATCATTTCCATCATAATATATATACACCTAAATCACACAGTATACATATCCCATATATTCTTCCTAGAATATATATAAACAGCCATAGTGGCCTATAGCATCTAGCGATGACAAATATTCCCAAGGATTATCTCAAAGAATCATAATCATGCTTTCATATAAGCATGATACTAAACCCAAAGTATTTTCTTACTTAGACAAATAATAATTACCTCAATCATCTTTTAAGGATTTATCAGATATCTCCAACTATACTAATTCACTCTAAGTGAATATATATATATATATATATATATATATATATATAAAATAAAGCAGGAGGGGGTTTAGCCACATCATACAACTTTTGCCACATCATATAGCCACATCATACAAATTTTGTATCTATATATTTATATAAACATGGTATCTCGAGCCTTTCAATCTGGTGATAAAAAACAAAAAAAAAACCTGCGCCTGACTCCCACCCACGCTATTAGTTTTACATCGAGCCTCTCAATATCTTTGAATAGTGTACGTCGAGGCTTTCAATCTCTCACCCACACCACTACACTAGGCGAGTAGAACAAGGATCGTATCTCTCTCAAACACACTTCCTCTCAAACACCCTTCTTCTCCACCCTCACCCTCCATCCGCCTCTCTGCCCTCACCCTCACCTTCCATCTTACTCCATCCGCCTCAATCAACCTCTCCGCCCTCACCCTCCATCCTCCTTCATCCGTCTCCCTGCCCTCACCCTCACCCTCCATCCGCCTTCATCCGTCTCCCTGCCCTCACCCTCACCCTCTTCTTCGATTTTAACCCACTACCTCACAACTCACTACCTCACAACCCACTACCCCTGTTCTGCAATTTTAACCAAACAATACGAACAAAGAAACCCACTTTCTTTGTGAAACCCACATTCTTTGTTATTTTTGATCTACTGGAGGTTATGGATCCGGCGACGATGGATGTGTCGGTGAAGGGTTCAAAAATCTGTCCCCTAGGTTGGTATTTTTTGCTGTTATTTTATCAGTATACATGATCTGGCGCCTAGGTTATAGGTTATGGATCCGGTGGCGATTCCTTCTCCTCTGTATTTTTTGATGTTATTTATTAAGGCTTGGTTTTGTTGCATTTTTTTCATTGCATTTCCACAAATCACAGAGTCAATAATTTATTTAAGGCATTGTTGCATTTTTTGTCTCTGTGTATGTTTTTCTCATCAAGAGTGGCAATTTATTGTGGGGATTTACATCTCTGGACCTCTGTTCAGGTATTTTTATTTGTTTGATTATTTTTGTGCTGGATTTAATATACATCAAAGTGAATTTTTTTGTGGGTTTTTCGTTTTGATTGCAGTCGAAGAGTAGACCCTAACATGTCACAGAGATCTTTTGAGAATTCCAGATATTCGGCAAGTGATGGTGACTTTGTGTTGACGAAACATATATGGGTTCTATTTGGCTACTGAGAAAGTTGAAGGGAAAATACGGGTTGTTTTCTTTGTTTGTTTGTTCTTTTATTGTTGGGAAAAGAAAATCAAATTTAATAGTCCCCATTATTCCATTTTTTGGTTGATTTATAGTTTTCTCCTCTCTTCAAAATTTTGTACATTGAATTGAAACTCTGTTTGGTAGTTGAGATTTTGTTCATTGAAATTTTGTTTGGTAGTTGAGAAAGTTGGAATGGAAATTTGGTGGTTGTTTTCTTTCTTTATTTACCCTTTTCGTGCTCAGAAAACAAAATTCAATTTGCAAGGTTATGTGTTTGGTTTATTTATTGGCAGAGCTGTGGAGGGCATGCGATGGACCTTTTTTCATGTCCCCCATGGGGGAGTGAGTTTATTGAGAAATATGTATTTTTAAAAATATTAATGGTTTATATGTTTAATGAAATTTTATAAATTACGTGTTATACAATATTTAGTTACAGAGAGTTAGGGACTACCTACTGACGTGGTGTTCACATCTCTGTCATGACTGAGGGAATCATTTAGTTATTTTTTCTTTTATGTCTAGCCTTTGGACAGTATGAAAGAGTAGTTACGGATAAAACCAACAACATGGATGCGAGTCCCAATCTTACTTTTAGGATCTGGTAGGTACAACCAGGTTCACACAGTCCAAGGATGGTTGTAGGGCCCGACTGATTTGACTTCAAACATAACAGTTTAGAATTAATTTTTGTTGGTATCATATCACGTGGTGTTCGGATCAGCTTTAAATGTACCTCGATTAATCCATGTTCGTGGTTGGCCAAGCATTATTTTGATAGTGTCGGAAATCGAATAGGGGAGCAAACCCAATTCACTTCCAAGACTATCCCAGTGACTACGTTATACCATAGTCCAAAATTAATAGACACGAGATCAAGGCGCGGACCCTAAAAAGTAATTATATGTAAAAAAGAGAGATTATTAACGTTACAAATAATATGACATAAACCTAAAATATAAGTTTTAAATTTATTTTTGAATAACGTACTTGAGATTTGAATTATTTTTTTAACAATTTTTTAAATAGTAAACTTTTTTTTATATATATATAAAATAGCTAAAGTAGTACATTTTTAAATTAAAATAGTGTACTTTAAAAAATAGTGTACAGTTAAAGTAGTTAAAAAAATTTAAAAAGTGTACATTAAAAAACAATTAAAAAAATAAGGATTTTACCATCGCATATGATAAGGATTTTTATGACTTTATTGTGATAGATGAAGGGACAATTTCCTTTACATGGCTCGAAGCAAAATGAAATCATCATAGCCTAATGTTTATTAACTGTCCATGGCAGTAAAAAATAAATAACTATAGGCATTTGAAAAGGTATAAGAATTTTTTCTAAGGATAACAATACAAATCGTATTTATTAAAAAATTATGTTCATAGTTAAATATAAATGTATATATGGTATATCTAGTACTTAAGGATTTACACGTGCGGTGCCCTATGGTAGTTAATGTGTTTATTCATATTTCCATAGTTGTTACGAGGCTCGAGAAATAGTGACTCGCTTATGTTATATGAGTACAAGGGTAACTTATAATGTCAGTAAAACTTATAAAATTTTGTTTAGTAAATACTAATTGCAAATCTAAACTTACATGTTCTTAAGATACAAATGCACCGTATTAAAATCGTAATCATGCTGCAAGTGTACCAGAGGGTGATCAACAAATTTATTTATGTATTTATATTTGTAATATTGGTGACACAAGAACAAATTTATTCCCGTATTTATATTTTTCATCGGCACGAGTACACAATATCACGGGAACAAATTTATCACCGTGCCATCGGCACGGGTACACCCTAGTATATATATATATTCCCAAATCCACAAGTCCCTTAGGACATAACCCTCTAATATACTTCAATTTAGAAGGCCCTTAAACTTAAATCTCAAAGAGGAGAAATAATAATAATCTCCAAAAATCTTAGGCTGAAAACAGGGCACCGGTCGATCGGTCCTAGACCCCCGGTCGACCGCGGGTTGTAAATAAGCCTACGAAACAAAGCAGTAGGCCCTTCCTCCTTGACGCGGTCGACCGGTCTTAGGGGCGCGGTCGACCGGTCACACCAGGTCCTCAAAACTAAATTCTCCAAATCCTCCATCCAACAACCCAATTTCATTATCGGGGTTTCTAAACTACCCCAAAAATTATCCCAAACATCTACGCAATTAATTCTAGTGGTAATTTTTCCAATTCCCGGTTTGATTTCCGAGTTGAAGATTTCAACCCGGAGCTGTCATCTTGTAAAAATCATATCAAATCGTAAAAAATTAGAAAAATACGCGATCGGCGCCCACGCGATCGTATCGAAAAGATCTACAACTTTCGTGTTTTGGTCGAGAGCTAAATCATTTCTCTTCCTAGTCAAAAATGACCCCAAAGGGTACGGGTTCACTATTCATTGTCTTCCCCAAACTCCCAAACTCCATTTTCCCCATTTTTGTTGTCTCTAACCTCATCCAACAACTCAACCAACATCTAATCTATATTTTTCAACTAACACATCAATTAATTTGGGGTATTAAACTACTTTCTTAGGTTTTGGATCTTAAAACCCCAAAACCCTAGATTTGACATTTCTCCCATTTCAATTCCATTTATTACTCCATTAACATGGTTTTAATATTAGAAATCATTAAGAGTTTACATTACATCAATATGTAAACTCATATCTAAGTTTTCCCAATTTTATTTTAAGGGTTCTAACCCAAAATCATATTTTTACCAACTATGTATGAGATTAATGCACAAAAATAAATAAAGCAAGTAAACACTTGCCTTGTGGATAAAATCCGACGGCCTCGAGTCGAATCCGGTGGAGTTTGGCCCGAATCTCCTTTTTCTCTCCACTTCCTTCCTCTCTCTTTTCTCTCTTTTCTTTCTATTCTCTCCCTCCCTCCCTCTTTATAAAGAAAGAAAAAGGGTTTAAACCCTTAAAACCCAAAAACGACTCGTTTACTCAATTACGAGCATATTTAACCCCAAAATTATCCGAAAATCAATTTTGACAATCGGACACTCTTTTTCGACTATCTCGGACATTCCGAGACTCATGGCGCAGTCAAAATTTCCATCCGAGGTACTTGACCACAAATCACTATTCTAACCCAAAATAATTAAATGCGGTCTTCTACTCAAAATCTTACCTCTTTTGTCGCTATACTCCACGGCGACATATAATTAAAATATTTCAACCTATATAGTCCCAAAAATCATCACAACATCCTTCAAAAATCATTTAATCCTCGAAAATCCTAGAAATTACTATTTAGGAAAATTCCCCAAATTCCAATTTATATTTATTTATGGAATTTAATCGTCTCCAAAAGGGCGGGTTGTTACACCTATGATGTTTGAGTTGAAGACATAGCGGCCAAGATTTTGAAGATTACATCATTGTCGGGTTATTTGCCAAAGTTTTACTTCATCAACATTTCATTATTTCCAAGGTATCTAAAGGTATGAATGCATTTAATATATATAGAGACTTGGTTATTTTTTATGGGTGTTTTTTTTATTAAATTTTTGTCATAATGACTTTAGAGTTTTCTTAGAGAATCATTTTATATTTAAACATAAAAGATTTTGGGCTGAAAAAGAGTTTTTGGATTTTCTGAAAAGTTGTTTGAACGAAACTGGGATCTCGTTTGAAAGATATGCCCATGTCGTTCGAATGAACATCGAACTAGATATTGAACGAAAATCGACTATTTTTTTTCCTGTTTTCTCCTTAGATAATTCCTGAGAACGACATCGTTCGAATGGGATATCTAATGAGATTTTTCATTTTAACTCTGTTTATCTTGAGTAGCTCATTCGAACCAAGTCGTTCGAATGACATTCCAAAGTCGTTCGAATCACCTGGGTGGTTTTGCACAATTTCACTAGTTTTCTTTTTTAACTACAATTTCCCCCACTAACTTCTTACCAGCTTTAATATGTATGGGAAAATAATATTTCACAAGACTTTTTGGATAACTTGAGAGAGTTTTTACAAGTTTTGAGAGATAAAATCCAAATCCAAATTGTCCTTTAGTTTTTGTCATTCCAAAATGAATTCATCTTCAAACAAAAAGTAGTTTACACCCAATAGTTTATTTTGATCCAAGTAGCAATAGATATTTGTTTTGAGACCATCCATTTGGCATCGAGTATTTTTCTCATCCTAAAAATAGAAATTTTCCTACGTAGGATCCCGTTTATGCATTCGCGGTGTGTATACGGAGGAGAGACTTTCATGTGTTTGATGGTTGATTCACCCTATTGGTGGATTCTGGTATGACGGTGGATTCCAGAGTTATCGACTATACGGAGGTGGAGGAATGAAGAAGTGTCAAGACTTGAAAGGGAGTCGAGTCATTAAGGTAAGTCTTTTATCATGTCGTTGTAATACCGTATCTAGTGGATTTATGGCTCGAACGTCCGAGTTTTTTTTCGTTGTGGGTTTTCCTAGTACATCGCGGAATTATGTGTTGTGTTTTATTTTCATCTTGCAAAAGTCAGTTCGATGCATGTGTAGGTTTAAAAAGATAAAAATTGTTTAATCAAAACAATGGTGTAATTTTTTTAATTATGTTTGTGTAATTTGAGTTCGATTTAAGTCAAGGAATTTAATTTGAAAATATTCATGCTTGGTTTGTTTGGCATACGTAGTAGTTGAATTGTGTATGTTTTATTTTAAGAAAAATTAAATATTTGTTTTAGTTTAGTTCCATTTTAATTTGTGTAAGAATTTTAATATTTGGGTGTTGTTTAGAATTTGGTGTTTTGTTTGAATCATCCCCTTTTAGAAATTAATAATATAGTATTTTTCGAAAACTACATTCCAACAAGTGGTATCAGAGCATATAAGTTAAGGAAATCACACTTTCAATTGGTATAAAAAAGGGAACGCTAAATTACTGTTTTAAGATCCTTTGTTTTATTGTGATTTTAAGATGGAAAATTTACCTTTTGTAAAATTTCCTATTTTTTATGGTTCCAACTACGCGTATTGGAAAACGCGTATGAGGTGGGCACTTAAATCCTTAGATGAGCGGGTTTAGTTATCGGTAGTTAAAGGGTGAACTCCACCAGCATGCCTAGAAGGACGGGTTCATGTACTTAAACCCGTTGAAAGATGGAGTGAGACTGAGCTTAAGTTATCTAATTTTAATTTTCGTGGTATAAATTCCCTTTTTAGTGCAGTTACACTGGATGAATTCCACCGAATTATGACGCATGAAACGTCTAAGGAGGCATGGGATATACTCCAACTCACTCATGATGGAATAAGTGTCGTTAAATATTCAAAACTCCAAAACCTCACCATTCAATTTGAAACCATTAGTATGCTATAAAGTGAGACATTTGATGAGTTCTATGTGAGATTATCTTATATTATGAATTCATGTTTTAATTCGGGAGAAAGGATAACCGACAACTGTGTCGTAAAGAAAATTTTGAATTCATTAGTTGATAGATTTATTCCAAAGGTGACCGTTTTAAATTCTTTAGTCACTTTAGACTCTACGAAACTAGAAGAGTTTGGAGGTGACTTATAAACCTATGAACTTGACATGTTTTCCTCCAAGGATGAGTAGAAGAAAGATAATGGCATAGCTTTGAAAGCCCGAAAGGAGGAAACATTGGTTTCAGATGATGAGTTTGAGATTGACTCGAAAGATATGGCTTTGTTTACTAGGAAGTTTAGAAAATTTCTCAAGACTAATAACGAGAAACTTAAAAATTATTTTAAGACGTATGAGAAGTCTAAGCATAGTAAAGCTAAGAGATTCCCTAAAAATCACAATGAAGATCTTAAAAGGGATTAGTCAAATAGGTGTTATGGTGATGAGGGTTATGGCCATAGGGCATTCGAGTGCCCCACTAAACTAAGGAAGGAGGGAAAGTAACCGATTTCGTATAATGCCACCCTTAGTGATAGTGAATTGGAAGAGGGACCAATTCTCCCATTGAGAGTAAATTCACCACATTCTTGACAAGTCATGTGAGCATTGACAGTGAATCTTCCCATGAAGATATTTCTTTACATGACACTTTCGAGGACATTATTTGTGAATCCCAAGAGTTTGATCGTAAAGCGAGTGGAGAAGAGAGTGAGAATGAAAATGTTTTAGTTGAAGATCTTAAGGCACGTGAGAGAATTATTTGTATGAAGCTAGAGTACATAAAAGGTGAAAGATATAGCCTTAGAGGTTTAGTAAGTGTCGAATAGTGAACTTGAAGAAAAATTAAAATACTCAAGTTGGATCAAATTTGATTTGGAGTGTAGGTTGGAGAATTTAGACAAAATCTTAGGGACCACCCAAATTAAAAATGACAAGTGTGGCATTGGCTTCGATAATCATGATATTTCTGCTAATAAAGCCAAAACCATAGTTTTGCGAGAATAATCTAGGAACATAATAAAAGATTAATCCTTAACTCATACTTCACGTCGTGTTTTCACTTTCACACATTCTGTTCAGAATGGGCACCTTAGGAAATTTTGTTTTGATCTTAGAAATGGTCCTCAAAAGTCTAAGGGTAGAGTCACCAAGGTCACCAAATCTCAGAGCATCGTGTTTCACTTATGTGGGTTAGGAGATCCGATTTAGGGACTTTACGTGATAGAGTTTATGATTCTCATTTTCTTTCACATGATTCCCCACTTGCTAAATCTAAAGGTTGATTGTGTTAGTTTTTTTTAAATACACTAGCTTTTGTGCTACATGATATATTCTTGCTAGTTGTTTGTTTATTTCTCTTTTTCTAGACCTTGCTTCATCATATATGTGTTACTAGAATTTGGACTTGTGTTTCTTTTGCATTTAATTTTTATTTATTGTTTCTTATTGAAAAATACAAAAATATTTTTGTTTTGTCTTTTGGGATATCTTTGTGTTTGGTTAAAAAATTTGAAACCTCAAAAAGAGTTTCTATTTTTTTGCATTTTAGTTTAACACATTTTATGTGTCATATACTTGTTTGTGAATCCAATATCATCCCCGCTTCCAAGTGGCTAGAACTTTTGGTTAATATTTTCAATCCATAAAGTGTTCTTTATCATGCTTGCATGGAGTAGTTTGACTTTGACTTCCTTAATGGATTCTCTTTCTATATGCCTCAATTCACAAATGCACGATCTTATTTAATCTTTAACTTCACATGTATATTTGAGCTAAGTGAGATGTTCTCCTATCAATTTAGTCATTTACATGTTGCTATGACTATGGAGGATTGTGCATGTAAGAACTATTTCTCGAATTTAAAAAAATAGACAAATATTTATCTGGTGTAGTTTTTTTATCAATGGAATCAGGCTATGAAAGACAAAATTACTTTACATGAATAGCCACTATTGAAATTTGGCCCCAAAAATGTGGCCTTGTTAAAATTAGCCAAGGCTAAAGTACTTAAGTTTGATATGAACATTTAAAAGAAAAGAAAAGAATTATTATATTTGAGGTAGTTTGGATGGATATATCAACAGGTTTGTACAATGACAATGTTTCCTAGGTATGCTTAGTTTTTCATGACTCTATTGGTTTGTTGAATCATAAAAAATCTAGGCATGTAAGCATTGTGTATGTTTGTTCCTTGAGCTCACTTTATCTTGTCACATGAGGCTATATGTAAGTTTGATAAAGTTTTCCAATCAAATAAGAAATCCATAAACATGTTTAAGTGATGGGTCATTATTCTCTAGTATCTAGTTCACACCCGTTCACATCTGTTTACCACAAGTTAGTTCGACAAATTTTTTTCCTTATGACTGTGGAAAGCTTAATGTATTTTGTGTCGTGTGTGATTTTTATACATATGTATATGTGCGTATGAATTATTGGTATCTTTTGTGCGTGTATATATATATGTCACACCCCGCCTAATTCTGGCGTCGGCCGCCACCAAAACTATGCCGAGCGTGAACTAAATAAAATACAATTCTTAGCATGAGACAGATACGACATAAATAAATTAGTCCATAAGATAAATAATTGAGTCAATCTCAAATGATCACAAATAACTAAGCGATAAAAGATCCCTCACATGCTAACTCCAAAAAAATCCAATCTCCAATAATGATTAAATAAAATCTAAATAATCCCAACAGAAATCCTCTAAACAACTTTGGAACCGAAAGGCCCAATAAAACTCCAATGAAGTCTCATAATACGACTGGAAAAGAAAGTCTAACTAAACTATGCCATAAAGTAAATAACTCCAGCTGGACCTCCAATGATAACTCTGATAAACTTATGCAGCTTCCCCAAATCAAATCCTGAAAAAGATTAGTCAACGCATGGGTCAGAGCCAAAGCCTTGAGCAGGAATACACACTATTACCCTCAAATAGGATCCTTGAATCGAGACAGTAGCATTATATGCAATAAATATCACAATATAATATTTTATATTAAACGGGATAATTAAACGCGATAGATATAAATCACCAACTACCCGCATAAATCCCCATTTATAAAGGCACACCAATATGATTTTAAATTCCCAAGTCCCACGATGTGAATTTAATTATATTAACCAACTTTTATTATTGTTCTCACTTTTTATTAAAGTGTCACACTTCCCCTTGTCAATCGCCCTCTGACCCGTTTACTGTCGACCCCGACACATGACAAGGTTACCCTTGTCAATCACCCTCTGACCCGTTTACTGTCGGCCCCGACACATGACAAGGTTCCACACACGACACGACATAAATCGCCCTCAGGCCCGTTTAACTGTCATCCCCGACACATTATGTCACCACAAATTTTAATACCCATTTTTATCTTAGGCATTAATTCTCAATTTCTCAATTTCACAATTTATGAATTACCCCACCCTTTTTAATCGATGTGAGATCCTCAAAATACCCCTTAGTCCCATACCTAGGGGTCCCCAAGTTATCAATACGTCCTATCCTATGTATAGGAGGATTTTCTAACATAAATCTTAACTTAGTCTCGTTCTTAAACTAGCGTAGCGACGATAAAGTAATAAAAATCAGCTCATCCTCAAGATGATAAAAACGCGATAATCTACCCTCACTAGTCCCATACCTAGAAGGCGTAAATCATCAAAAGGCATACCCACTAGTCCCATACCTAGAAGGCATCCTAAAATATAGGGAGAGCAATAATACCCATCAACCCGTCGTCACAAAGGTAACATCATAATACCAACAAGTCACACAAACAAGCATAATTAATCAATATATAAAACTACGCATGATAGTCCAATTCATTTAAATCTTTAATTTAATTATCACAACGTCAACAATACCCAAATAATCTCATTTAATTATTTTAAATTAAATATACCGAGTTTCCATCGTATATTCATCAAAACCAAATTTTATTATCTCTACATGTATTACATGAGTTATACGCACCCAAAAATCAGTTATTTTAGAGCTAGGGTTTTTCTACATGCAACCTACACCAATAAAACCCAAAATCACTCATGAATCCTACGTACCCAAAGGGTTATGAATATTGTTCAGATTAAAAGATTTTTGTTAAAAAAACAACCCCATAATTAGTGTTCAATTTTTCTAATTAAGTTACTAATTATTTTTAAGAAAACATGTAATTAAGTGTTTAGGCGACACTTAAAACGCATAATACTAAAGGAAAAGAATAGAGTATTCATGCCTGAATAAAAGTTGGTTTAGAAATATGATCTTGAATGTGTATTCCTCTCAAAAATTTGACAAAGATTCGTTCTTGACGCGTCTTGAGAAAATCCGGTTAATCTTGACAAAACTTGAGTTGAAAGTTATATAGAATGGGGCTAGGGTTTTGAGATTGAAGAAGATGAAGAAGATGAGAGGATTCTGATTTTTTGAGAAGGCTAAAATGTGTTTTAAAAGATCTAAACTCGTCACTTTATGTTTATATACCAAAAAGAATTAGAGTCCTAATCAAATACAAATACTTGAAAAAATCATTACGGACGATCAAACCGTCAGAATTCCTTAAAATTTTAGTATGTTTTAGCAAACGGTGAGATAGGACTGCTGACAAAAATTCATCTTGATCGGACGGTCGGATTTCTAAAAATATTATTTTTACTAGAGAGTTTTATGTTCCGAGGACTCTTAGAGAGTTTTATATTTTGAGGACTCTTCTAAAAAATAAAAATTCAATTAGAACTCCATTTTAATTCCGATTCCAATTTCGTTTGAAAATTTATTTTTCAAATATAAAAACCAACACTTTAAATTATAAAATTGATAAAATACAAAATTTTATTTTTCTCCGATTAATTTAAAAATTCCCATTTAAAAAATTCGGGTTGTTACATACTTCCCCACTAGCAAAGAATTTCGTCCTCGAAATTAAACGAAGCATACACATAAACACTTAAATCTCACAAAAAGAGAAAATAAGGCTCACATATGCCTACCCGTAGAATGCCATAATTGGGCGCCCATACACCCAATTCTACGCGCAGTACCGCACGAACAACAAAATAATATATATATTGCCTATATTCATACGCATAACTATGAAAATAACAACGTACCACATGCTCTCACAAATCCCCCACTCGATCCTATATCCGAAAGTCATCAAAATGCTAACTTCCTCAAATTAAATCTCAATATCAAAAATCGATACATACGATACCTAACATCTGTACTAAAATCTCCAAAATAATTATCGTCACCAAAATCCATTCTAAGGATCCCCACATCAAGCTTACCAATTCTAAACTCGATGCCTACAACGTATTTAACTCAAAACTTCACATCTCCAAGAAACACATCTAACACGTATGATAGACCCTCTACTTTAAGAAGTACGAATCAACAAGGGAATCAAAGATCGGCAACGCAGAAGCTAAACGGACTCATAACCTAAGAGACCTAAGACCATGCTCTGATACCATCTGTCACACCCCACCTAATTCTGGCGTCGGCCGCCACCAAAACTATGCCGAGCGTGAACTAAATAAAATACCATTCTTAGCATGAGACAAATATGACATAAATAAATTAGTCCATAAGATAAATAATTGAGTCAATCTCAAATGATCACAAATAACTAAGCGATAAAAGATCCCTCACATGCTAACTCCAAAAAAATCCAATCTCCAATAATGATTAAATAAAATCTAAATAATCCCAACAGAAATCCTCTAAACAACTTTGGAACCGAAAGGCCCAATAAAACTCCAATGAAGTCTCATAATACGACTGGAAAAGAAAGTCTAACTAAACTATGCCATAAAGTAAATAACTCCAGCTGGACCTCCAATGATAACTCTGATAAACTTATGCAGCTTCCCCAAATCAAATCCTGAAAAAGATTAGTCAACGCATGGGTTAGAGCCAAATCCTTGAGCAGGAATACACACTATTCCCCTCAAATAGGATCCTTGAATCGAGACAGTAGCATTATACGCAATAAATATCACAATATAATATTTTAAATTAAACGGGATAATTAAACGCGATAGATATAAATCACCAACTACCCGCATAAATCCCCATTTATAAAGGCACACCAATATGATTTTAAATTCCCAAGTCCCACGATGTGAATTTAATTATATTAACCAACTTTTATTATTGTTCTCACTTTTTATTAAAGTGTCACACTTCCCCTTGTCAATCGCCCTCTGACCCGTTTACTGTCGGCCCCGACACATGACAAGGTTACCCTTGTCAATCGCCCTCTGACCCGTTTACTGTCGGCCCCGACACATGACAAGGTTCCACACACAACACGACATAAATCGCCCTCTGGCCCGTTTAAACTGTCAGCCCCGACACATTATGTCACCACAAATTTTAATACCCATTTTTATCTTAGGCATTAATTCTCAATTTCTCAATTTCACAATTTATGAATTACCCCACCCTTTTTAATCGATGTGAGATCCTCAAAATACCCCTTAGTCCCATACCTAAGGGTCCCCAAGTTATCAATACGTCCTATCCTATGTATAGGAGGATTTTCTAACATAAATCTTAACTTAGTCTCGTTCTTAAACTAGCGTAGCGATGATAAAGTAATAAAAATCAGCTCACCCTCAAGATGATAAAAACGCGATAATCTACCCTCACTAGTCCCATACCTAGAAGGCGTAAATCATCAAAAGGCATACCGACTAGTCCCATACCTAGAAGGCATCCTAAAATATAGGGAGAGAAATAATACCCATCAACCCGTCGTCACAAAGGTAACATCATAATATCAACAAGTCACACAAACAAGCATAATTAATCAATATATAAAACTACGCATGATAGTCCAATTCAATTAAATCTTTAATTTAATTATCACAACGTCAACAATACCCAAATAATCTCATTTAATTATTTTAAATTAAATATACCGAGTTTCCATCATATATTCATCAAAACCAAATTTTATTATCTCTACATGTATTACATGAGTTATACGCACCCAAAAATCAGTTATTTTAGAGCTAGGTTTTTCTACATGCAACCTACACAAATAAAACCCAAAATCACTCATGAATCCTACGTACCCAAAGGGTTATGAATATTATTCAGATTAAAAGATTTTTGTTAAAAAAACAACCCCATAATTAGTATTCAATTTTTCTAATTAAGTTACTAATTATTTTTAAGAAAACATGTAATTAAGTGTTTAGGCGACACTTAAAACGCATAATACTAAAGGAAAAGAATAGAGTATTCATGCCTGAATAAAAGTTGGTTTAGAAATCTGATCTTGAATGTGTATTCCTCTCAAAAATTTGACAAAGATTCGTTCTTGACGCGTCTTGAGAAAATCCGGTTAATCTTGACAAAACTTGAGTCGAAAGTTATATAGAATGGGGCTAGGGTTTTGAGGTTGAAGAAGATGAAGAAGATGAGAGGATTCTGATTTTTGAGAAGGCTAAATGTGTTTTAAATGATCTAAACTTGTTACTTTATGTTTATATACCAAAAAGAATTAGAGTCCTAATCAAATACAAATACTTGAAAAAATCATTACGGACGATCAAACCGTTAGAATCGCTTGAAATTTCAGTAAGTTGTAGCGAACGGCGAGACAAGACTGCTGACAAAAATTCAGCTTGATCGGACGGTCGGATTTCTAAAAATATTATTTTTACTAGAGAGTTTTATGTTCCGAGGACTCTTAAAGAGTTTTATATTTTGAGGACTCTTCTAAATATTAAAAATTCAATTAGAACTCCATTTTAATTACGATTCCAATTTCGTTTGAAAATTTATTTTTCAAATATAAAAACCAACACTTTAAATTATATAATTGATAAAATCCAAAATTTTATTTTTCTCCGATTAATTAAAAATTTCCATTTAAAAAATTCGGGTTGTTACAATATATATATAAATATATATATAGTCCTTTTATGATTCATGTTAAAATAGATATTCATCTCGTTGCGATTGATATCTCATGTTTCTTATTACTTCATCCTATTTGGTATCGATTTTCTATCGCATCATAGTTGGTATTTATTAATCTTTATGTCGGATTAGTTGCTTCTCATGCATGAGCTTTATTATTCTCATCACTTGATTCACCATTGCATAATACACTTGTTTTCCCATTATAACTATATCTGATTTCATTTAGGGGAATATTTCATTTAATTGGGGAGAAATAGGTTATTTAATTCATTTTATATTTTGTCCAGTCCTAAACAAAGAGGGGGGGGGGGGGGGGGAGGGGGGGGGGAATGATACTTAAATCTTTTATTTTGATAGATCTGTCTTTGGGAGACGTCGCTTTCTTAAGTAGGTTATGTTGGACAAAGGGGGGAGTATTTACTTATATTATTTATCTTGTTATATTCCCTATGCGTTTGATGGTGTGTTTAAGTGTGGGAGTTTATATCTTTCGTGGAAACATTTTAAAGCGACAAAGCATTTCATCCCATGTGTCTAGTCAAGTGTTTGCATTTTTTATTTTGTGAGGGTTATGTCCTTTTAGTTTAGCTTGACGACCCATAAGATTTTAATTTTGGGTTTTGTCCTGGAATAGAAAAAGGGGAAGATTTTTAAGGGAAAATTTACAATCGAGTCTATTTGTAGTGTTGGCTTAATTCCAAACAAAACAAATTGAGTCATATGATAGTAGTTTATTGTATCCTTTCAAGCCTATGACGTTTGAGTTGAAGACGTAGCTGCCAAGATTTTGAAGATTACATCATCGTCGGTTTATGTGCCAAAGTTTTACGTCATTATTTCCTAGGTCTCTAAAGGTATGAACGCATTTAATATATGTAGAGACTTGGTTATTTTTTATGGGTGTTTTTTTTATTAAATTTTTTTCAATTCGACTTTTCATTTTTCTCAGAGAATCATTTTATATTTATACATTAAATTTTTGGGGCTGAAAAAGAGTTTTGGGATTTTCTGAAAAGTGTGACACCCCGCCTAATCAAATACCAGGTGATCAGTCCTTTATTAAATTGAATCAAAGTGTCCGGTTGGATCATTCTTAGCATCACTGTCGAAAAACGATTTCTCTTTATTAATCACCTAATAAATAATTAAGCTAAGTGTCAAAACATTTTATTTTATAGATTTAGTCCCAACGATAATAATTTTACACATAAACCATTTAAATGGACACAATTATACTACTGAATGCCAAACCATTCAACGGAATTAAAAAGGTTGGAATAAAATTCCAATAAAATTTACAATGCAATAATTAAAACAATCCGAATGAAAACTGAATACTGAAGTAAAATACCGAGTACAAGGTCTCCCTGGACTAATTAATCCTGGAAATGAGCGACACATTCCCTATCTAAAATGACTAAGTGAGGAGCTGAGATGACAAGGATGAAGTCGTATAAATGTAAGGACCTGCAACTCCCACACTAGTTGTAGCACGTCAACCGTCCAAAGATCTAAGTCCGATGCCCCTGTGGCTGGGCACCTGTAATATATATATATATATATATATATATATATATATATATATATATATATATATATATATATATATATAAAAGACGAAAGAGATAACATGAAACGGGTCAGAGCCCTAGTGTAAAACAACTTTAAAATAGTTTAGCAAGTATTTAAAATGCTTACCAATTGATATTACATACATGTTAGTACCACGACACTCTCTTGGGAATCTCACTCCTCAATTAGTGTGCACGCCTAACGTAGTAACAAACTAATCGGATAAAGCTAACCCAATTCACTAGTCTAGTTCAATTTCCCCTCACCATATTTTGTTTCAAGTAATCACATGATTAGTTTATATCAGATAACTTTTTCTTATTAATATATTAGCCGAGTTATATTCGTCTCAATACAAACTTAAGTTTGCAACCACTTATTTCATTTACAATGAATTATTCGATTTGTATCTACTTACAAGTACAATAGATTAATCACAGGTATATATATTTATCACTCATAATATATATACTAATAAGGCAACCCACATAAATCTATGGTGCTAGCATATTCTACTATCAAGTCCTCGTATCTCTCGTACAAAGGGAAATACTAGTCCGGAATCCCTCGCGAACTGTATTAACACAAAACACACATATTGGAGGCGAAGCATAGTTACCAGTCACTAAGAGGTTAGTACATTGCCTCACATCTCTTAGGACCATCTGACTATCATTCTCAGATAGCATGTACCAAGGACACTATGTTCTATGGGACGAGTCAATATCCTCCCATAAAGGTCCCATTGAGATGACTGTCCCAGTGCGGCAACCTCCATGATAGCAAGTAACGCGAGTATATTTATACCCATATATTAACATTATACACAAGCTTTCAATATATATATATATATATACATATATATTCACATATCTCAATTAGGTTCGCCCACGACCCATAATAATATTTTAACCATACGTGAGACAAATCACCTAAGTATAACAATTGTCTCCATTTCATAAGTACTTCTCGTCCTTCAAAGTGTTTCATTTTAAGGAATGCCAAATCAATAAGTGCACCCTCTCTTTACCCCACTGGTATACGTCGTCATCGACTTGCATAGTTCCCAATCTATCACACACACGATTATAACTCATTTTATATTCTTGTAACCGTACGGTTCAATTCCATATGAAATCGTAGTACCCGGACCTTATCCAGAACCCTACTGGTCCTTATCGAGTCCCATTATAATATTTAATTTATGTCTAAGGATCCGTACACTTTTGGAATCCGATTAACATAAAAAAGGGAAGAAGTTTCAATTTCCATGAGTAGTCGATCGATCGATGAAAGGATATCCATCGATTGATCCAGTCGATCGATCGACATTCTTGAGTCGATCGATCGATTAAGCAGGTATTAGCCCAATTCTGCAATTCTAGCCCACGGGTTTCATCCAATATAAATCCTCAAACCTCCATTAACATGTCCCAGACTCCCAATTAAATATCATGAACGTTATAGAAACCAATATGTAAGATTTCTAACATAAAACATTCACAAATTCATTAAGAATCGCCATCAAAGGGGTTTAATTCAAGAAATTCTCATTTAACCATTGTTCATCCATTTTTCTCAAGAATTCATTTAATTTTGCAGATTTCTATCTCTACTGGGTATTAATTACGTGGATAATATTATACATATGACAAATATCAATCTTAACATGGTTCTACTCTAAATTTGTAATAAAAATCTCCCAAACAACATTTTATTGTCATGAAGACATAAGAGAATTAATTCCTACAGTAGCATGGATGTGTTATCAAGTAACAAACAACAAGTTAGATACTTTCCTGGAAATTGAAGGTTTGATCCAACATATTAGAGTGGTATAGAAGTGATCCCCTTCTTTCGATCTACATATTGGTGGAGGAATTGATAAGAGTGGTGTAGGGTTGGTGGCACTCCTCCTTGGAATCCTTCTCTCTTCTCTCTTCCTTATCCTCTCTACAACTCCAAAGTTTCTAACCCTTGAGGAATCTAACTCTCATCAGATATAACACTCCAATTTTTGTCGATGATTAGGGACTAAAATGGGTAATTACCAAAATGCCCTCCCGGGCTACCGGTTAAGCCTAAAAACGTCCCAAGACCCAAACTAAACCTCGGGTACACTTTTCAGACTATATCGACCCTTTTAGACCCATTGGCGCACTCGAAATGACCATATGGGTGACTTATAATTAATCACTTTTATTCCATTAATTTAGTCCCAACACGACACATGCGTGTCCCGACTTAATTTCTATAATTGTCATATTATTGACTCGCGATAATTTCTAATAAATTCAATCTCATATATTAGTTTACTTGTCTAGTAATATTCAAGATAATTCTTATCAATAATTACTAACTCTCCTCACTCTAGTAAATATTCAATTTAAAATCCAGATCAATATTAAATTAATTTATCCCAATTTAATTTAATTAATCCCATAATTAAAGGCCATAAAATTACGGGGTATTGTAAGGACACAAATTTCTAATTGAGTCCTTTGTATTTTTGGATAAATTTTGGACAAAAACGTTTGAGTCATATGATAGAGTTAATTGATCATCCTCCAAGCCTATGACGAGTTTGTTTGAAGACGTAGCGACCAAGTGTATAAAGCTTCATCAAAATGCCGAGTTTAAGTGTCTTGTTTCTACGTCATCAATAGTGGTTCCATGATCCTAAGGTATGAATGCATTACATATATATATAGGAGCTTGGAACGATTTATAATGGGTGTAGGTCTAATTAAAAACTGTTGTTTATTTGTCAGAAAGATTTTATTAAACTTCTATATAAAGTTTCTGGGCTAAATTTGTAATTTTCAACTTTCTAGTTTCTCATTCGATATTGTCGTTCGAACGAGATTGTCATTCAAACGAGAATATCATTCGAAAAAAGCTGCCAACGAGCTTCCCCATAGGCCACTGGAACATCGTTCGAATTGTCGTTCGAAGAAGATGGCTATTCGAACGAGAATTCGAACGAGATTTCTAACGAGTTTAATTTTAAACCACTGGAACTTCGTTAGAAAGGCTCGTTCGAACGAGACTTCGTTCGAACGAAAATCTCGTTCGAACGAGATTTCAGGCGGGAAAATTTTATGGCGGTTTTTAGCAATTTTTACCAATGTTTCCCACTTCCTTACCCCACTAACTTTTGACAGATTATTATAGTGCGGGAACCAAAGTTTGTAACTTAACTTTTCCATAGACATCTATCTCCAAGAGAGAGTTTGAGAGAAAAATTGATTAAGGAAAAAGTTCATGTTTTAAAGTGTCTAAGTTTTCAAGGAAAATTGTTTAAACACTTTTTTACACCCATACCGTTTATCCAAGATTCCATAGATATATTTGTACTTGCTTGGAGTTTTGGCACCGATTTTTCATCTCTACCGTTTGAAGAGAAGTTTTGTGTTTGCTTCTAAATCCCACAAAGAAGAAGAGGTTTTCGTTGATTTACCCACTTGAAGAAAGGCTCTTAGTTCGGGTGACGATGACTATAAAAAGTTCGATCGGTGGATTTTGAGACCGCGGTGGAGCTCTGTGGTTATTCTCTAGGAAGAGGTTGATACAAGAAGACGCGTAGGGGCTTGATAGGGATCGAGTTGAGTTTTGTAAGTCATCTTGCTTATATTTGTAAATTCCTTACTTAGTGGATTTGAGGCTAGGGCCGTCTGAGGTTTTTTCCCGTTGTGGTTTTCTCCTCGTACATCGCAGCGTAGTGTATTAATTGTTTATTTTATCTTTTGCAAAATCACCTAGAACGCATGCTTAGGTAAAAAGATAAAATTTGTTTAATTTAATCACTACTTGTTGAATTTGTTGCAAATTAATATTGGGTGATGTTTATGTTAATTTAATTCAAGTCACTTAATCTAATTGATAAAATTGGTTTGGCCTAACTTGATAAAATTGCAAAACATGACTTATGCAAATTTTCTAGGACTTGGATTAATTAACTTGGTTTAAGTGAAATTTAAATAGTGTGTGTGTTAATCCTATTTCACTTGGTTTAATTTTAATTCTGAAAAAGAAATTAAAATTTGTAATTTGTTTTTATTGAACCATCATCTACAGTTCCGCAGATATTTAATAAGGAAATTGATTTTAAATTATAAGGATTTTAAAAATTGGGGCCCCTCGCGGTGTTTTCAGGTATTACAAAAAGTCTTTCGAACGAAATTGGGATCTCGTTTGAACAAGTTGCCCAAGTCGTTCGAACAAACATCTAACGAGATATCGAACGAAGATTGACTATTTTTTTCCTGTTTTCTTGATAGATAGTTTGTTAGAACGACATCATTAAGATGAGATATCTAACGAGACATCTAATGAGATTTTTCACTTTAACTCTGTTTTCTCATTAGTAGCGCGTTCGAACCAAGTAGTTCAAATGACCTGGGCAATTTTTCCCAATTACGCCAGTTCTTTTTTTAATCACCATTTTCCCCACTAACTTCTTACCAAATTTAATATGTGCGGTAAAGTAGTTTTCTCAAGATTTTTTGAATAACTTGAGAGAGTTTTTACAAATCTTGAGGGATAAATCCAAATCCAAATCCAAATTTCCCTTTAGTTTTTGTGAATTCCAAAATGAGTTCATCTTCAAACAAAAACTAGTTTACACCCAATATTTTATTTGGATCCAAGTGTATATATATATATATATATATATATATATATATATATATATATATATATTTGTTTTGAAATTTTCCATTTGGCACTCAGTATTTTTCTTATCCCAAAAATATAAAGTTTCCTATGGAGGATTTCTTTTATTGGTTCGTGCTGTGCATACGGAGGAGGGACTTTTGTGTGTTTGACGGTTGATTCGCCCCATCGTTGGATTCGAGACAATGGTGGATTACAGAGTTATCGACTAGACGGAGGTGGAGAACGAAGATGCGTCAAGGCTTGAGAGGGAGTTCAGCCATTGAAATAAGTCTTTTATCGCGTCTTTGTAATACCATATCAAGTGGATTTGTGGCTAGTCCGTCCTTTCCCTATTGTGGGTTTTCCTCGTACATCATGACGTTGTGTGTTGTGTTTTATCTTTATCTTGCAAAAATCACTTAGATGCATGTGTAGGTTTAAAAAGATAAAAATTATTTAATCACAATAATGGCGTAATTTTGGTGCTAATTAAGTTTAGGTAATTTTAGTTTGATTCAAGTCAAGGAGTTTAATTTGAAAATATTCATGCTTGGTTTTTTTGGCATATGTAGAACTCGAATTGAGTTTATTTAATTTTTGTGTTAAGAAAATTTAAATATTTGTTTTAGTTTAATTTCATTTTAATCTGTGTGGGAATTTTAATATTTGGGTGTTGTTTAGAATTTGGTGTTTTGTGTGAACCATCCCCTTTTAGAAATTAATAATTTGGTAGTTTTTGGGAACCTACATTCCAACAAGTGGTATCAGAGAATATAAGTTAAGAAAATCACACTTTCAATTAACAAAAAAATTGGCTAGTTGTTTAAAGTTAAGGATCTTTTCTCTCGGTAGGGGCCTATGTTTGGAATAAAACCAACCTACAAAAGATGGTATAACCAAAATGGGCAACTCAAACTAAAAAGGGCATAAAACCACTTTAGAATTACGTGGTATAACTTATAAATAAGTTCAGGGCTTAGATTTGGCATAAAGCCTACCCAAAAATGGTCATACAACCTACCTAATAACCCCACATTCTCTAGCAGAAGAAATTGAATTAGTTGTCCATTTGGAGATTGGCATTTCAAGTTCTATGTAAAGATCTTTGAAAATAGTCGTAATAACAAACAAATAGCTCATGAGTTTGATCTAGCGGAAGAACAAAGAGAATAAGATCGCATACACCTGGTTGCTTACTAATAACAAGTATCTAGGAAACATAATAATGTCAAAGTCGAGAATTCTAAGTGAATGAATTAGTTCTCAAGAAGCTCCTCTGGATGATAAAAAAAATCATCAGATAGAAATATAGCCCCAAACTGATAGGGCCCATATAGAACAGCGTCAAAGGAATTGGTGGATTATATCACTACAAGAATTTGATGTAACAACAGTAACAAGGTAACATAATGTGACTTGGTATAAGTCTTCAAACATAAAACCCATCTGAAAATGGTGGTACATCCCAAATGGGTTGGTCTACCTAGAAGAGGCATAAACCCACTTAGGAATTACATGGTATAACTAAGAAATAAGTTGGAGGACTATATTTGACAAAAAACCTACTTGAAAACAGTAGTGCAAGGAAATTTAGCTCGACCGACCTAGTATAGGCAAGTATCCACTTTAGGATATAGTGGTATCACCTAAAAATTAGTGATATACCCAAGTATGAACTCGTCCCTTATGGGGGTCCAACTCGGCTAAGGCTGACCTATCATAAGCCATCAGACTCACACCTCGTAACTTTAAAACTTAAATAACGCGTTTTAAATTAAAAGTAGAAAAGGTATATTTTTTCTTATTAAATATTTTGACAACTAATCGGGGTAATATTTAAATTAAAAGATTTTTAATTGAAATATGATATTTTTATGCGGATTCAAAAATTTTATAATCGAATAAATATTAATAAATTCTTAACATTATAAATTGGTAAATCCAAACTGTTGATTTTTTGGTAAAATAAATAAATGGAACCTTTGTAAAATATTTAGTATTGATTAAAAAAATTTTTTTTTTACTACTTAAGGTGAGAAAGAGTAACGCGTTGGTCCTTTTTTTTCCCTGCCACGCATGCTTGGCTCCCAAGAATTTAGGAGATGAGAGTTTTTTTTTTTATAATTATTTTATTAGTTCATTACTCCTTTGTTGCTTTTCCTGGTGAGGGCATGAGAGTTGGATGTCTCCAACTTTGGAGGGGTGCAGATGGGTTAAAGATAAAGATTGACCTCCTCCCAAATCGTTGGGACGCGCATGGGACTATTATCATTTTTTTAACATAAATTTTAGTTAATTTGGAACACAATTGGGACTTAATTTTTTCTCACCTTATGAAAAAAAAGGCATGTACTCATTTTTAAAAGTCATGGTTGTTTTTAAGAACCTTCTTCCCTGTACTAACACAAGATATTCAGACCCTTATGCTTAAAATCCAAACCTTCATTAAACAAAACTTCAAGAATATTTTGGCAGGTTTGAACTACATATTTTTAAGAAGGCCCAAGAACAAAACATGCTTATTTTCGTGAGACGAACGCAACCAAGTATTCAGAATTTTCAGTTGACAATTTTTTTTAGACTTGAATACTCTATTCTCTTCCTTTAGTATTATGCGTTTTAAGTGTCACCTAAAACCTTAATCATTTATTTTTGCTGAAATAAATTAGTAACATAATTAGAGAAAGTGGACACTAAAGTTTGGGACTTTTTTTAAAATTATTCAATATGAATTAATAGTTGAAACCATTGGGTGTGTAGGCTAGTGTTTTGGGTTTTAATGATCTTGGGTTTAAGTTCGCATGTATAATTTTATGGAGTTATTTAAAGGATAAATGGGGCGCGTATACACTTATAAAATTATTTGACGTATAAAAGAGGACGATTATGACCTATTGAATGTGTTTGCACGTTAATTATTTTAACATTATTAAGTGGAAATAATTGTGTTGAAAACAACGACTGTGTTATTGATTGAATTAAATTTAATTGGGATCATTGTGATTAAGTTGCTATGTTGTTCATATGTATTGTGATATTTTGTGGATTGTGTGATTTGTTATAAGTCACTTTTTCCATTGTGGGGAAGAGGGGCTTTCGAGTAGTACATTGCTCACCTTTATTATATGATGCTTACTAGGTATGGGAACTAGTGGGTAGGCCTTAGTTATGATTTATTCTTGCTAGGTATGGGAGTAGTTAGTGTAAAGTCCTACAAATTTAATATTCCGGGGTGGGACTGATTTTTATATTTTATCATCGTTATGCTTGTCTAGGCATGAGACTAGGACGCGATTGTTGTGAGAAAATAATTCTATATGTAGGATAAGATGTATGTGTATGTTGGGGACCCTTAGGTAAGGGACTATGGGATATTTTGATGATCTCACATCAATAATAAGGGTGGGGTGAATTGATAAAGTAAGCTAATGATAATTAAGGCCTAAGTTAAAAAAACAGGTATTAAAATTTGGGCGACATAATGTGCGGGGACAGTCAGTTCAAGAGGGTTAATTGGCGATTTATGCCGTGTCGTGTGTGGAACTTTGTCAAATTGTGGGATTACCCACCCTGGTTCGTCCCAGCGGTTAGTGGCTTACTCAGGGCTATGTGGTTAGGCACACAGTCGTGGGTTTGATTCCTCACAAGGGTATGCCAGTATTTAAAGAGGGAATCGTGTGTGAGGTGGGTCATGCACAGTTTCCTCCCTATTTGGCAAACACGAGGGAGTCCAAATGGCTCGTTCGTGTGGAGGTTCAGGGTCGTAAAAAAAAAGAAAAAATTGTGGCATTGTCAGTTTAAATGGATCAGCTAGCATTTTGATAAGGGGAAGTGTAAAAATTTGGTTAGAATACCACCCGGGGCGGGAGGAATACTATAATAAAAGTGAGAAGAATGATATCGGGATAATTTAATTAAATTAACAACATGGGGCTTAGTTATTCAAAATAATAGTGGTGTGCATTGTGAATAACAATTACTTAGGGTAGTTAGTGATTTGTGCTATCGATTTTCATTGTAATATTTATTATGTTTAATTAATTATATTTGTTTAATTAAAATATTTCATTATGAGACTTCATTTGGGTTTTATTGGTCCAGTCGGTTCCAAAATTGTTTGAGGATTTTAATTGTAGTATTTATAGTTGGTTTAATATTCAGATTTTAATTAACTCATTACTGGAGATTGGATTTTTTAGAGTTTTATCATGTGATGGATTTCTTTTATCGCATTTTTACTCATCATCATTTGTGATTGATTATTATTTATCTTGTGGATTAATTTATATGTCTCATATCTTTCACATTCTACGAATGATATTTTATTTACTCACACCAAACTTAGTTTAGGTGGCGGCCGATGCCAGAATTTAGTAGGGGTGACAAGGCTAACCTATCACAAGCCATCAAAATAATCATATTGCAAATCTACTGAGGTTCCATCATAAGAGACTTTGTCCTCAGCCTCAACTCTCATCTACATCCGCTTGGCCACAATACACAACACCAGTATAAGTGATCTAAAAAATAAAGTTCTCTCGGCCTCATCCATGACTTGGAGGCTAAGGGCAACATAAAGACTGGGTAACTTAGCAACAACTTCTCTATTAGAATACTGAACTTGATAACTTGGCCTCGGCCTGGGTCTGCCAATAAATGACATCTGGTAGAGAACGTGGGATTGGTAACACGTGGAAGTACGTGTGCAAGTTATAACTCATTGACCCAATTTAATAGACCATTATGAAAAGATCTCTCCCTCACGTGAAAGAATATGTCATCATCATGATCTACTTGTTCTAGGGAGAGATTTCCACACACTATTGGAGGTATCTTCATGAAAATGTTCTATACCTATGTAGAGTGCATTGCACACTCCGAGCACTATATAAAACCATCTTTTTCCTTTGAAGAGGAGATCCAGAATTACAATCCCTAGCCCAAGATTTGATCCTTCTACAGTAGAGAGAGAAGTATTGAGAGGTGTAATACTAAAGCCATTAGTGACCATTCATATAGTGAAATTCACACTCATTTGCACAGTGGAGTACGACAATGGCCAAACGACTTATATGCTAGTGTCTTTCCTCTTTTTCGCATCCCCTTATCATATTTACTTTGTTATATATATCCATTATTGTATGTTCTTGAGCTTGAGCTACTAATATAGATTCAAATAGTGACTGTCTAGCATCATCATTTTGGTACCATCTGTGGGAAATCAGGGTTCTTCATCTTCTTCCTCTTAATTTGCAACTTTTTTCTCACTTGATTCTCTGGTGATTATCTAGTTTAACACTTAGTTGGATCTGTATCACCATTGAACTTTCTCTTTTTGGGTTTTTCAATCTTTTTTCTAGCTCACTTAGCTCATCCAGTTCACCCTTTGTTATGTTCATTCAATAGAGTTGATGGCCTCCAATTTTCCTCGTAGCGCTGGACCCAGCTCCAGCTAGGCGCCTTCTCAATCATAAATGGATGATGTTGCGGCAACACTGCGCTCATTGGTGGCCAGCCAATAGAAAATGTGAGAACAACTTACCACCTTTAGCTAAAATGTGATTGCTATACCCACCGATATTGTAGAGGCGATGATAACTCTGGTATCCATAGAAGGTGTAAATCTGGTGATAGGGGGACCACCCTAGCCCCATATAAATAATTGTTACAATAGAAAATACCCAGAGACATGGCCGACCCTAGGCGATTGCGCTTAGGAAGATAAGGACAAGAATTCTAAGAGGGCCTGTGTTGTAATGAGGATGAGTACTAGGAGACTTATGAGATTTCAAAAAGTACAGTGCTTCCAATCCTTATTAGGATAGGAAATAGTGGTAGGCTGAGCTGAGATGGTCAACCCAGGGCTTCAGTTATTGACATATTAAGTAGAGATTCGACTTTCGATCGACTCTTCCCACTTAGTGACCTATGAGGTCGACTCTCCAGATCACGCAGGAATAAAGATGTGCTGACCGTCGAACTCTATTTGGCCGAGTGGAGGAACAAAGAGAAGTTAATAGCATCTAGCATAAAACCTATATAATTCCTAGTCGATAGACAAAAAGTTGGGGTCACTATTGTGGAAATCGAGGGAGGTAAGGTGAAAGTGGCTGAGAAACTGTGTCACAACTCCATTTAGATACTAGAGGGTAAAATATATGATATCTTAAAAAATTGAGGCCCCATGCAAAGAGGATATATGGAAGGGTCTTCATTTGTTGCAAGAATAGTGATTTACCCAACCCTGACATAGTTCAAGCCACTAGTTGTAATGCCAAAGTACGAGGGGAGCACAAACCTTATACATCATGTAGAAATGTACCAATATGTGATCAACATCTTCTCAGTTTCTGATGGGATGAGGTGTCAGGCATTCTCTAGTGCTCTGACTGGTATAACCCATGTCTGGTACACTTCACTACCCAATAACTCCATAGAGAACTTCAAGAAATTAGTTGAGAAGTTCATTCATAATTTATATTTAGGCGTGAATCCCTAGAAAAGGCAACCCATGTTATATATGTAAAGCAAGGGAAGAACAAATCTCTCACAGACTACATTGTAAGATTCAACAAAGAGAAGTTATAAGTTAAAGACTATGAGGAGAAAATTTTTATGACTCCCCTAATAGGAGGACTGAAATGGAAAATTACTTTGAAAGCTCTACGAAGATCCTCAAAATCTATGGAAGATCTCTTGACTATGGCCGGGAGAGTCATGAATATGGAAGAGGCCATTATGTCCAGGGGAGAGGATGAGAAATAAGTTGGTGGAAGTAAATCCTACAAAGCTAAGGGTAATGATGGGAAAAATAGGCCAGGTGATGACAAGATGGCTACACTCCTCTTTTGGTAAGACATGATCTGATTCTAAATGAATTTAAGGGTGATAGAGATTTGAGATGGATCAAAAATTTGAGGTCTCCTCCTCACAAGAGAGATAAAGGGAAAGGATGCGACTTTCACCTAGATCATGGCCATACCTAGGGGTGGAAGCGGTACGGGTTTTTACCGTACCGTACCGTTTGGTCCAGAAAAAAATGGTTTTGGTTTCATATATTAAAATACCAGAAACCAGTCTTATCGAAACCGAAATTACTGCAAAAAAGTTGGTTGGTTTTGGTTTTAATATTTAAAAAACCGATTTACCGAAATTACCGTACCGAATTTTATGAAACCAGAAAAAACCGTACCAAAATTACCATACCATACCGAATTTACCGAAACCAGAAAAAACCGTACCAAAATTACCGTGCCGTACCAAATTTCTCAAAATTACCGTACCGAATTTACCAAAACCAGAAAAAAGTTGGTTTTGGTTTTGGTTTTAATATTTAAAAAAGTTGGTTGGTTTTGTTTTTGGTTTTTGGGGACTTTTAGTGTTGTTTACCGAAACATAAAAAACCGAAACTAGAAACCAGAAAAAACAGAATTTACCGAAACTAGAAAAAACCAGAATTTATCGAAACCAGAAAAAATTGAAATTACCGAAAAAACCGAAATACCAGGCGGTTTGGTTTTGGTATTGATTTTGGTGTACCGGGTGGTAAACTAGTACGGTTTGGTTTTACCATCTAGAGTTTGGTTTTGGTATTGGTATCTACTATTTACCGACCAAACCGTACCGCTTACACCCCTAGCCATACCACTGTCAAATTCTTTACACTAAAAGATGATATTGAGAAGATGATAAAGAAAGGGAAGCTTTGAAAATATGTAGAACAAGGCGGTTCTAAAAATGATGCCTAAAAGAGACAGGGTGGTTCGAGAGATAAGAGGCTGAGGAGACAATATTGGGTCGATAAGAAAGATGAGGAGTCTGATGATGATGATGGTGCAGATGACCCTGATCTCCGACCAAAAATCCTATAGATGAAGGGGCATTGTGGTATGATTTCATTCGAATTTAAGATGATTTATGGTGGAATGGCCGAAGGAGGGTCAGAGTCGGTCGATCGCAAGGCACATGTAGTAGACGCTAAAGAAGCACCGAAAAAGATAAAAGTGAATTTGGGTGCCTGTGAGTCAAAGTTGGAAATGATTAGAAAATTTGAAATGGATATGTTGGTCATAGAATTCTCTAAATTATATTTCAAGGGCATATTAGTCCCCCATGATAACCCTTTGGTAATTAGCACCAAAGTTCATAGGTATGACGTATGTTAAATCCTAGTAAACGGTGGCATATCGATCGACGTTATGTTTAGGGAGTGTTTCAAAGCACTAAATCTTAGAAAGAAGAGGATAATCCCATATCACCACCCCCTGATAGGGTTTTGGGGAGAAAAGGTGAAAGATCTGGGAGTTTATGAAATGGAAGTCTGCATGAGCACTTAACTGAGGTCCCTGACGAAGACGGTAATTTTTTTTTATTACGGATGAAAACATATTCTCGGCTAATAATATCATCACGGGCCGTGTAGATTTTAAAGAGTATAAAGTCGTGCCCTCTACTAGACACCAGATGGTAAAATTCTTGACCCCTTATAGGGTAAGGGAAGTCCAAGGTGATCAAGTGGAGGTCAGGGAATGTTACTTTAGCTCAACCGAGCCAAGAGAGGCCCAGGAAAAGCTCACAACCTCATTTAACATTGATATTATCAACCCAAAGGATGAGAAGAATATAAATAAAGGCGAAGCTGTGGAAGAGGTAAAATCTGACGTCCTCAATGAGGATGACCCAAAAAAAACACTCCAGGTCAGATCTTCATTGAAGAAAGAGGTGATGGAGAAATTAATAGATTTTCCAAGGAAGGGGAATAATGTGTTTGCATGGAGACACAAAGATATGCCATGTATAGACCCTAATTGAACATCGATGAGAAAACGAATCTAATGAAACAAAGCAGGAGAGCTTATACAAGGGAAAAGTACGGAGTTATCCAAGATGAGGTTAAAAAACTCCAGTCATCAGAGTTCATTAGAGAGGTTAATTATCCAGAGTGGTTGTCTAACATGGTGATAAGACTGTAAGTCTAATGGAAAATGGCGTGTTTGTGTCAACTTTACTGATATGAACAAAGCTTGTTCCAAGGACAGCTTCCTTGCGCATTGAATCGATAGATGGTTGATGCTACAGAAGGGCATGAATTAATGAGTTTCATGGACCCATACTCTAAATATAATCAAATATTCGTGGACGAAGCTGACTCGGAGAATACTTCCTTTATCACTGATAAGGGAACCTACTTCTATAAGGTCATGCCTAGTGGCCTTAAGAATGCATGAGAAACCTACAGAAGGTTGGTTAATAAGATGTTTGAGGAGAAGATTAGCAAAAGCATGGTAGTATATATGGATAATGTACTAACCAAAAGTATCGAGGCCGAGGATCATGTATCCAACCTTGAGAGTACCTTTGATACAATGGATCTTTATCAAATGAAGCTAACCCATCAAAGTGTGTGTTCGGCATGGGAGAAAGTAAATTTTTTGGGTTCATTGTCAACTAGAGAGGCATAGAGTCAAACCAAGAAAAGATTACAGCCCTGATTGAGATGAAGACTCCAAAGAACATTAAAGATATGTAGAGGCAAACAAGGAGGGTCGTTTCACTAAACATGTTCGTCTCAAGGGCTACTGATAAAAGTCTCCATTTTTTAAAATTTTGAGGAAGGTGTTTGAGTGGAACAGGGAGTGTGAAAGAACATGTCAAGAGATAAATGCTTATTTGGATTTTTTGATGCTATTGTCTCAACTAGTTCAAGGAGAACAATTGTTTTTATATTTAGCAGTGTGAGAGTCTACAATCGGTGCCGCCATCTTCCAAGATGATGACGGGGTAAAAAATCGGTCGACATTAATAATAAGGCTCTATAGGGGCTGAGTTGAAATATTTAAGGATGTAGAAGGTAGCGTATGCCTTGATTCATGCCTCAAGAAAAATAAAGCCATACTTTTAATCCCACACTATAGTGGTGCTCACTAATACACCTTTAAGGCAGGTCATTCATAAACACGAGAAATCAGGTAAGTTAATGGCCTGGTCAATTTATCTTGGTGAGTTTGACATCATAAATCAGCCGAGAACAATAATCAAAGTGCAAGCTCTGGCCGACTTTATAGTCGAGTTCACTTGGGAGGATACTGGTACCAAAGAAGATGAGGTGGTAACTTTGCTAAACAAAGAAACAATTGGTCCGACCATAGCCGATGGTGGGCAAGACAACCTTACAGAAAAAGATATTTTGTTCAAAAATGGTCTGACAGGTGAAGGGACTCTTATGGTCAATAGTCCAGTTTGGAGTTTGTTTATTGATGGTTTGTTGTGTGAAAGTGGTAATAAGGCAGGGCTCTTACTGTAGGCTCTAGATGGGATAGGTTCAACTTCAAAGTCTCCAAAAATGAGTATGAGTACGAAGCTCTACTAGTAGGTTTATCCCAGGCCAAAGTGTTGAATATCGTCCACATAGTAGTTCATAGTAACTCCCAATTGGTAGTAAATCAGATCCTGGGAATTTATAAGGAAAAGGATGAGAAGATGGCCATATACTTGGCCAAGGTAAAAAAAGGTCTTGGAAAACTTCAGAGAAGTGAAAGTGAAAAGTGTCCCTCGAATTGACAACAGTCGAGTCAATGCATTAGTGAGGTTATCGTCAACAACAAGAATAAAAATAAAGATAACCATCCTAGTCGAGATATTGCAGAGACTGAGCATTGAGGAAGACGATGGGAAACTTGAATTTTGTTTGAATGTGAATTTGGGTGCTTATTGGATGGACCCTATCATAAGATATATCAGAGACGGAGATCTTCCAGAATCAAAGGCTGAGAGAAAGAAATTGAGATATAGGGCAGTAAAATTCTCCATCATAGGAGATGTTCTATATAAAAAGGATTTTATTCTTCCCTTGTTACAATGTATCCATCCTTTAGAGGTAGAGTATATTTTGAGAGATGTGCATGGGGGATCATGCTCCAGTCATATCTGGTGATGGTCTTTAGCAAAATGGTTAGTAACACAAGGTTATTGGTGGCCGACCCTTGTTAAGGATGTGGTCGACTACATAAAAAAATGTGACAAATGCCAAAGATATGTATATATCCCTCATCAGCCCCATCAGACATTCTCATCCATTAAAGTACCTTGGCCATTAATAGTCTGGGGGATTGACTTTGTGGAGCCTTTACCTAGTGCCAAATGCAACTACTAATATCTGATTGTGGTGATCGATTACTTATCCAAATGGGTTAAGGCCGTAATCTCCATTATAGAGACCAAGACCTTCCAATTCATTAGTAGGAATATCATTTAAAAATATGATCTTCCTCATACACTGATCTCGGATAATAGAAAGCCATTAAAAAATAATTCTCTAGAGGCATACTATAGGAGGGTCGACATCAAATAATTTTATTCAGTGCTAAGTCGACCTCAAGAAAGGTCCAGACATAGGTCACAAATAGAATAATCTTGGACATGATAAAAAGAAAACTAGAAGACACCAAATGCCTGTGGATAGAAGAGGTACACGTCGTCCTATGGGCCTACTGGACGCCAGAGAGGACACCTATGGGGGAGACCCCCTTTTATACTGGCATACGTCTCTGAAGCTGTGATACTTATCGAACTCGGCCTACCCATCCACACAGTTTAGACATGCGACCCTGAGACAAATAATGAAGAGTAAAGGATGGACCTAGATCTTATTGAAGAAAGAAGGGAAGATTCTAAGGTGAGGCAATCAACATACCATCAGAGGATGATTAAGTTTTATAACAAAAGGGTTATACCTAGGCCTATATCAATGGGAGATTTAGTTCTGAAGAAGGTTTGGCAGAAGCCAAATATGTTACACCCAAATTGGCATGGCCCTTATAGGGTCACCGAAGAGGTCCTCCCAGGCACATATCAGGTAGAGAATTTAGAGGGAGAGCCATTCCCCAATCCATGGAATGCCAACCATTTAAAAAGATACTATAATTAGTCTCATGTAAATAGTTCAGTTTATGTAATTTTCTTTGTATTTGAAAAGGATGATTGTGGTGAATGGTGAATGAAAATAATTCCTAGTGTTGCCTCAAAATTTTCTTATATGAATTGTTCAAGTGCATGGTTTAAATTTCCCTAATATAAAATTCATCAGTCATAGGTGGATTAGAGTAAATTCATTCTCGGTGATACGAAAAGCCATGTGAGACTCATCTCACCCATGGATTTTTAATAACACCAAGAGAGGGGGAATAATGTGATAACATCACCAAGGTGGTGAAAAGCACAATCTAGGTTAAAATCATTAAGTTGGTTAAAGTGTCTAGTCTAAGGATGAGATCAGACTAACACCATTTATTTAGTTATCTACTACCTTAAACATCATTAATTTGGTGAATGCAAATTGCAAAAACATTAAGTTGGTTAAAATTCTCTCAGGTAAGGACGAGAGTTAACATAATTAATTTGGTGATTTCAAATTGCAAAAACAATTAAATTGGTTAACTAAGTCTTGGCTAAGGATGAGGGTAAACTTGATATAAACATCATTGATTTGGTGGTCTCAAAGTTAAAACATTAAATGATTTCCCATGATAGCCGATACGAGAGTAAAACTTGGCAAGATCATTACACAGATAGAAAGTAAAAACAAATAAGAAGCACAAATACGAGATAACACTTATTTTAAGAAAATATGATGTTCATTCAAATAGCAGAATATTCCATGATAAGAAATATTTGAGCAAAAATACAAGAAGAAAGGGTATAGGTCATATACAACCACCCTGCAAAGCTGGCTCATTGATCGAGGCCAAATCATGAACAATGGCCTTGATCGGTATATCTCTAATAAAGGCATTCCTGGCTTCAGTATCTTTAACTCCAGTCTCTTCAGCAACTGGAACCTTTGCCTCGATAGCGACAACCTTCTAGACTTCGGATAGGGTTATTTAAAAGAGAGGGTCTTCAAGATATAGAGATTCAAGTCCCGACCTAATGGATGATGTGACCACATGATGTTTGAGGATCAAGCATTAAAGATCCGTACTAATTCCCTTCTTGAGGAATTAGTAACCGTAGTCACCAAAGTTGTTGGAGGATTTTTAGGCTTCAATGGACTCATCCTTAGCCTCATTCTTATTGTTTTCACGGACGCGACCAAATCAACGGTGTTGTTTGTCATCAATGATGAGATAGAATTATCCTTCTCCCTGGTCAGAGCCATTATAGCATCATCATTCTCATTTTTCAAAACATCAACGGCCTTCTAGTGGTCGCTACCCTGGGGCTTCAGCATCTTCTTCAACTCTTCCTTGTCATTTAGGACTCTCTCGACCTCCTTGATCTGGGGTACTTTTTGACTATCCATATAATGTCTGTAGAGAAGGAACACATAAACTTCAGAAAATAAAGAGATAAAACAACAAATATTATGAGATAATTCTAAAATAAAATACGAGGAATAGACATGTGCCATATAATGAAGACTGAAATCGTACACCTTGGGGTTATCCCTCTTCCTAAGGAATTAGTCGTCGACCTATGTAGGGATGGCCAACATAGTTGCTTTAGACCTTGACAACGAAGTCATGAGCGAGACTAGACTCACCTATAATTGGGTGATATTAGTAGCCTAGGCGGCCTCCAATGGGTTAGAGGTATAAGAGCTCGGTAAAATCTTAGCGAATTAACCCTCAGTCATGTCTCACGTTAGTGATGAGTATCTTCCTCGATGATCTCCTTACTCTTTTAACCTACCTCAGTTCACTTAGGCCCCCTACTGTCATCTTCTTAGGCGGCTGCTTGCTCCCCTTATTACTAAAAGTGGCTTGTAGACTGGTAGCCTTCATATTCCACGTGCTCTCGAATTTGTTGGGAGGATGATATACTGAGAAGAAAAATAGTGGTTAGTAAATTAATGGAAGATGTGACAAGAGTTGGAAAAATGACAGAGTAATGAAAACTCACATAGCTCATTTAATGGTTCAACCCCGAGACCAAATTTGTCCAGGTTCTAAGGGGTCATAAGTTATTTAAATAAAGGCAGTTTCCCTATACTCCTTGGTTCCTCAGCAACTTAACCCTCATTGAGTAAGATATGCTGAGGACATGACTTAGTTTAGCAGACATAAATGGATTGTCCCATCGGCGAGGAACTCTTAGTTCATCCTCTGAACGCTCATAATTGGTAGAGAATTCCTAATCCCTTGATACAAAAAAGTACCTCAGTTTCTAAAAATGATTGGAGGTTTGGTTCACATGAATAATCTTCTTCCACAACATCCTAGCTCCCAGGTGATAATAAGTCGGCAGGGATTTGGTACTATATATGTGATAGCAGGCCTTAAAGATCTATAGTGAAGGCTCGTCCAAAAATAATGATTTCTAAAGAGTAATATAGTCATCTATGATCCTCTAAGAATTAGGTGCCAAATGGGCAGGAGCAAGTCCCAGGCCGACTAGGATATCTTGTACTGAAGGATGGATGGGGAGATGTAATATTACCCTAAACATTTGGTCATACACCATGATCTCACCCTCTCGATCATTGTATGCTATCTTATCCTCATCCGGGACTCTCATCATCACATTTTATTGTATTCCATAGGCATATCTACAAATATAAAGGTCATCCTTAGTGATAGATGAGGAACAAATTCTGGGCATATGAACAATCAAGTGGATCCTTGATGTCAGATTCATCATCCTCGACTTGAGCCTCAGCGGTCGGGGCCCTATTTGAAAATCTCCCTTGATATTGTGATTGGGTCATGATTGCCAAAGGAATGTCCATTGAAGTAGCTACCACACAAAAAATAATGTCCTCAGAAGATGAGGATGTGGAGGTTTGGTGACTTTTTAAACTCATGACTGTGTAGGACTCAACATTGGGAGACGAGGGAAATTTGAGGGCCTCATCAAAGGAGTCGTCCGACGAGCAGTTGTAACCAGAAGACAAGGATAAGCTGGAAAAAATCTCATCTGTAGGGGATTCATCCTCAAAAACCTCAATGACGGGAGGAGGTACAATTGCAAAAGGAACAAGAAAGCAAGGAAGTGTCTTATCACCCTCGACCCTCCTCTTAGCTTCGGCCTCAATCTCAATCCTGTGTATCTCCCAAAAGAGTCATTCTCTAAGTATTGGGTATAGAAAATACAATTCGTATAGGGTCTTTAACATTTAAACAAATACAAGTTTAAGTAAGTTTAATTAAAGAATAAAAAAAGGAGAAACTAAACTATTTTCAAGGAAGACCACCCAAGAACAGTGGCTTAAAGCTCACCAAAGAAGGTGGCCAGAGTTTCGCCCGAAATCTGAAAGGGGTCAAGAAAGGTAATCCTAACCTTAAATATTATCATATCACACTTTCCACCACCTAGAAACAATAATTCCACCAACAAAACCACCTAAATAAGGACCTAAATCTTTCTAAGAAGCCATCAAAACGTATACGCAGCTGAAAAAATAAAAAACTAATAATGGAGGAAATGAAAGGCAGAAAATGAAAAAGAAAAGGACCCGAGAGCTACCTAAACTTGGGGGAAGAACGTGAAAGCAAGAAGAGCTCATGGGAATGGATGAAAGTGACTAGAATGAAGAGAGAGAGAGAGAGAGAGAGAGAGAGAGAGAGAGAGAGAGAGAGAGAGAAGCTTGAGATATGCGGTTGGTTAGAGCGTGAATAATCTTTTAAGAAAAAAGAGAAATGATTTGATTTCCTGATTATTTAAACCAAGTAATCATTACGAGTAAGAAAATAAGAGCCAAATAATTACCTGGGACAACTTACTAGGTTACCATTACCTAGGTCAGCCGCCACCCAGTCTTGGCGAGCACCCCAAACTGAAAAGCTAAGGACAAGTGGAAAGTTTATAGCACTCGATCGAGAGACTAAAATGACCATTAAACACTTGGCAAAATGTGTTAATGGATTGAGCAATGTTAGATGACCCAAGAGACACGGGCGAGGGGGAGGGGGGACCGACTATATGCCTCAGCTTTCCATTCATATTGAAGACTAATGGATAGTGGGTGATTGATATACCTAAGTATAACCTCATCCCTAATGGGAGTCCAAATGGAATAAGGCTTACCTATCATAAGCCATCAAAGTAATCATGTTATAACTCTACTGAGGTTCAGTCACAAGAGACCTCGGCCTCGGCCTCAACTCTCATCCATATTCGATCGGCGAGAACAAATAATACCAGCATCAATAATCTCAAGACTCAAGTTCTCTCGGCCTCTTTCATGACCTGGAGGCTGAGGGACACATAAAGATTCAGTTCAACATGGCAACGACCTCTTTATTAGAATACAAGACTTGATAACTTGGTCTCGGCCTGGGTCGGTCGATAGTTGATGCCTGGCAGAGCGCGTGGGATTGGGCGTGCGTGGAATTATGCATATGATTTATAACTCATTGACCCGTGTGGATAAACCGTTATAATAAGATCTCTACCTCACGTGAGGGAATATAGCATCATCATGATATACTTATGCCAGGGACAGGTGTCCTCACCCCACTAGAGGTCTTTTCATGCACATGTTTTATACCTACCTGGGGGTGCATTGCACACCCCCAGCACTATATAAACCCATATTCCTACCTAAAAGAGGGGATCCAAAGATACAAACCCTAGCCTAAGATTTTCTCCTTTTACAGTAGAGAGACAAAGTATAAAGAATTGTAATACAAAAGCCATTAGTGCCCATTCATATAGTTAAATTCACACCCACCTGCATAGTGGAGTAGGCCAATGGCCGAACCACTTATATTTTAGTGTCTTTCCTCTTATCTTCCTCCTCTTATCATATTTACTTTGTTAGGATGTTATATATAAATATTTAGTATTGTATGTGCTTGATCTTGAATTGTTGATACAAATTCAAATGGTAACTTTTCAGCGTCATCAATTAGTTGAGAGCTCATAACCTAAATTTGAGTTATGATCGATCGGTCATCTTTACTCGATGAATTTTTAAGGTCTCAGTATTCGTTATAAAAATACGATTGAAACTAATGGTGGGAGAAGACAAAGGTCAACATATACTTTGTCAAAACTTGTTTGGCAATTTGCTTAGGTTGGACAATCACTCTTTGTAATAAATGTTTCATAAGACATGGATGATGCAATCAAGCATATTATAATATAAAAGTGAAGGTCAAAGGGAATAATAAAAAAGGATGAATTACTTTCAATTAAATATTGAAATGGCTAAAGGACTATGAGATTGAACATGTGGTCTGCAAAAGTAAAGAAAACATCAAATAAATAATGGTTAGGGGTGACCTCATCCTAAGTTTGTTGAGGTGAATTGTCCATAGTAGCATTTACTACTCCATTAGCTATAGAGGTAAGGTCAAAAGCGTCTTGATTAAAGTCATCAGTAGCTAGAACCATCTTCCTTAAAGACTTTTTTTGTCTTAGTGGTAAGGACGTTGGTGACATGATTTTCAACGGCATCATCCCCCTTTCCATTGGGTCTTCTAAGGGAGGGTGTTCTACATAATTTAGTTCACCTTTGGGGATGCTTCCACTTTGGAACCCAACCAACTAACCCTGGTTAAATGCACTGGAATCATGATAATCCAATTTGAAGAAACCTCCTCAACATATTCCTCGAAGTCATTATCATAACCTTTGTTGAGGTTGACCTTTTCAATTACCTCCAGAATAAACTTTTTCCTCGGTATAATAAGATTATAGATAGTCTTTTGATAGTAGGATATCTTGAGCATGACTAGTTTTTTTTTCCCACCTGACTGAACTCTAGTTGAGTTCACTTCACTTCTTCAATGAATTTATCCTTCGCAGTTGTCTGTCCCTTTAATTTATTTTTGAGGTCGTTCACCTCATTATTTTTCTCTACCAAGGCATTATTTAAGATGTTATTGTAACACCCCACATTTTCATGCATTAAATATTTAATTAATTCGGGAATTTAAAATTACTTGTGAATCGTAATTTAATTGAATTAATTAGGGAAATATTATTTAAATATTAATCGAGGAATAAATGGTTAATATTTACGGGAAGTTATTTACTAAGTGAATAGTAATTATTTATTTAAGTCATTTCGAGTATTAATGACAGGATAGGCACTTATCTCAACCGGGAGTCGGTATAGACTAAAGGGGCCGGGAGTCGATATAGACTAAAGGGGTGAGGGGATAAATTTTTTTATAAATTAATTCGGATGCCAATTCTGAGTGTACGGTTGAGTCCGGATGGGCCGAGATAGTCGGAAAAGTGTATCCGGGGGTAGTAAACGGGTCATGGGACGTTTTTAGACATAGTCGGGCCCACACGGGGGCATTTGGGTCACTTAGGCTTGGCCCATTGGGCAAAAAACGGGATTTAGGTAAATTAAGGAATTTGGAGGAATGATATAACGGCTGATAGAGTTTTAGAAAAAATCTAATTGGATTAAGGAACCCTAATAGCAGTTAAAGGCAATTTTGGGATCACTAGAGAGCCAACAAGGATCATCTTCAACCTTGGAATTCATCTCCGAATCAGACACTACGAAACCTAAGGCAAGTGGATAACTTACAATAGTATTAAATATGTTTTGAAATTCATATTCATGTGATGTCTTTGATCAAAATTCATTTTGGGTGTTCATGGCATAAACATGAGGTTTTGAAAAGTGATAATCTGATTTATGAATTTTAATGAAAATTCTGGTAGAAATCTAATATTATGAACTGATACATATCTGGTAGGATGATATCTGGATAATTAGAAACAAATTTGGTAAAGGTATTTGGGATGTAAATGGGTTAAGGGTTAAAGATGAATTTTTCCTCAAATCCAGAAACTGTAGTTAATGGACGAATTAATGATGTTGGTGGACATTCTGGAGGTCCCTAATAAGGTTTCTAACATGTATTAATGCTAAGAGGGCTTGAGGTTACTAGTAGAAGGAATTAGGGTTTGAGAATTTCTGTCCATGGCTGATTCAGTCTTCGCAAAGAAGACGAAGAATTGTTCGATCGATCGATCGAAGGTCGGCAGATTTCGGCAATTCTGCCCAGTTATGTGTATAAAAGAAAATTTTATATAATAAATCCTTATGTAATTAATTATGGGGAAATTAATACATGAGTCTAAACCTAATTAATAATGAGTAAAGTTAATTAGGATTTGAGGAAAGTTTTGGGTGACACGTCATGATTATAAATTCGAGAGTCGGGAATTAGACTCGAGTGAGGTTATTTCAGGCTACGAGAGTAAGTCCAAATTTATGGTGGGAGCGACACCAAAGGTGACTAAATTTATTAATGTGAAAATTAATTAATAGTTAGGGTTGGACCATAAACTCTTAATAAATAAAGTAGGATGGTGTTACGTATTTAGTACATGGTGTAGCCGGGACGTTTTATTTTTATATATATATACGGTGTGTGATAGTATATATGTATAGTGTGTGTACATTAATATCAGAGATTGAATATTACTATTATATACTCTAGTGCTACAGGGGGAGGTTGCGCGTAGTGGATGAATCCCCTAGCTTGAGGAGTATGGCGAGTATAATCCCAGGTCATAGCGTCCGTTATATGGGTGAGGGGAATCTCACTTTCAGGCAAGGAATATGACCACCTCCAATTCGTATGTTAAACTAAGTTAGTGAGCGAATCTAACTTGGATAACTAGGTTACGTGAATACACCTAGTGGGATAGTACTTGGGAAAATTTATATTTTGTGAGTATTCTTACTCGGTCGAAAGTTGGCATTAAATGTTATTTCAGTATGTTTGTGAATACTGTAATATGATTGAATTATATAATTAGGTAAATAATTATATAGGGAATAATTAATACACAGTGAAAAATGTATTAGGTATATAACTGGTGTGAATGTTGTATGGAATTAAAAAGGAATAATGATTTAAATAAGTTGACGTTTATAATAACTTAAGAAAAATCATGATTTAAGGCTTACTCGTTTAGAGTTGGTAAAGTTCAAGGGTTAAAATAAACAACGGGTCAGGGCATAGGATCTAGTGAATTAATTGGAAGCGTTAGTAGTGCACATTATGGGAGGGGTAAGGAAGTCCTCAAGAGAGTGCGACACTAACTAAAATATGAAGAGCATGCATATTTATTTATTACTGCAAGTTAATCATTTGTTAAATGTTTTCAAATGTTTTTGGGTACTAACCCTTGCTATAAAAATTTTAAAAACCTTTTAGGTGTCCAACCACAAGGGCGCCAAGCTTGACTCTATTCCAGGTATCCTTTGCTGCAGCACATGTGGATGTTGAGGGATTTGATAAACGCCTCCTTCTTCCATTCTTATAGAGACTCTCTAGTAGTTATCTGAGCTTGTCGCTCACAGTTCATTTATCAGTAGTAGACTTGTTGAGATGTTTTCCTGATATTTACTGGTATTAGTTATTTGGACCGATGGTTTATTCGGTTAGGTATTTTATTTGTGGATGGTTATTTTAATTAACTGTGATTGTGTATTGTTGTATGTTCCGCATGAGTTTTAATTTAATTAATTGAAAGATAAAAATTGGCACCAGTCTATTTTTCTCACTTAGGTGGTTAGTAATTTAAAAAGACGACAGTGATGCTAAGAATGGACCAACTGAGAAACCTTTTTTCTAACTTGATTTAGGACTGATCACCCGGGATTAATTAGGCGGGGTGTCACAGATAGTATCAGAGCATCAGGTTCTAGTGTCCTTAGGATCTGTGCGGCTTTCTACGTTTCAGTGTAGCACTCGTTGTTATAGAGCCCTATTATTTGGACTGTTGATTCATTTTCCGCTTGTGAGATATCGTATTTCTGCTGTGTATATTTTTGTGTAAATTGTGTACTTATACAATTCAATCTATTTCAGATGCCACCGAGGAGACTGAGAGCCGAGAGGGCTGAGTCTAGGGATGAAATCAAGGAGGCTCATCAGGAGCCACAGGTACCGCTACCACCACCCCCACCCGAGTTGATTTCCACTGTTCAGGTGGCAGTGATAGTGCCCCAGGCGGTCGAAACAGCAATGAGAGCTATGGAAGCTCACTTTCCACAGCCCCAGGCACCGCCTCCAGTGGCACCAGCAGTTCAGGGTCCAGTGGGGCCACCATCTTGGGAGAGAGTTAGGGAGACCTTCCAAAAGGGTCCCCCACCTGAGTTCTGGGGTAGTACAGATGTGGTAGAGGCTTGTGATTGGAAGAAGAACATTCAGCGCCATCTGCGCATGCTAGAGTGTACCGAGGTACAGAAGCAGATGCTTGCTACCTTTCATCTATCAGGGGCTGCCTTATAGTGGTGGGAGTCAGTTACCACCGCCGGGGAGCGAGACTTGATGCCGATAGTAGAGTTTTGGGTGCGGTTTGACCGCAAATACTTTCCACCAGCAGTAGAGATTGAGATGAGGAAGAAATTCAGTGATTTAGTTCAGGGTGAACGATCAGTGGCAGACTACGAGGAAGAGTTCACCCGTTTGGCAAACTTTGTGCCAAATGAGGTGAGCGATGAGGAGCGGAAGAAATCAAGGTTTATGGACGGATTAGCCTGGAGGATCAGGCAACACTTGATTGGGAATCCGGCATTAGTGACGTATACAGATGTTGTTAATGCCGCACTTGTACATTGCCAGGACCATCGCTTCCATGCGAAGGGGAGCAAGCGAACAGGCAACACTTGATTGGGAATCCGGCGTTAGTGACGTATACAGATGTTGTTAATGCCGCACTTGTACATTGCCAGGACCATCACTTCCATGCGAAGGGGAGCAAGCGAACAGGGGAGCCGAGCCAACAGGGCAAGGCTGTTATTAGTAGTGACACTAGTGGTGATCAGCAACAGGCGAGTAGTCAGCAAGGGAATCAAGCTAAGAAGTTTAAGCCTGGTGGTTTTCGACAAGGGGGATAGGGGTTGAGGCAGGGGCAGCCGGGCCCGAATCAGCAGCAGCAGGTTCCTCTGGGCTGTCAGGACCAAGGGAACAATGGGGGAGGCCAACAGGGCCAGGGCCAGCCGCGTCAGGGCCAACAGGGCCAACGACAGGGGGATGGACAGAGACGCTGCTTTGTGTGTGGCCAGCCAGGACACTTCAAAAGAGAATGCCCACAGAAGGGCAGAGGTCAACAACAGGAGGCCCAATAGGGGCAACGGGGGCAAATAACACCAGCAGCACCCGCCCCACCTCAGCAGGGGAAGATGCACTACGGACATGTGTATAACGTCCGGGATGTTCCTAATCCCCCGGCGCAGCAAGCACAGCCAGCAGTTGAGGGTATGTTTCTCATTCATCGTTATGAGGGTAGTATTCTCTTTGATACAAGAGCATCGCATTCATTCATTAAACTAAATTTTGCTAAACGGGTCAGGCTACTAGAGACCGCGGGAGGTCTTCAGATGTGTGTAGAGTCGCCAGTTGGCAGCGGGGCCACGATTCACTCGATTTGTCGGGGTATGGACATTTTGATTGGGAGACTTAGTTTAGCAGCGGACCTACTAGTGTTAGATATGGAGGGGTACTATGTCATCCTGGGTATGGATTGGTTGTCAGGTTATCGGGCGACGATGGATTGCTATGAAAGGACTATCGTGTTCTCCATTCCAGGGAAAGAGATGTTCTTAATAGCAATGCCACTACCCGAGGGAGGGTCACGCACACACTTGTATTACATTGAGGAGGAAACCTCACAAGAGGTGGTTATTCCGTTGGATTCAATCCTAGTGGTGAGAGACTTTGAGGATGTGTTTCAGGAGATACCAGGGTTGCCACCTAACAGGGAAATCGAATTTGTGATCGATTTAGCACCGGGGATGAGGCCAATTTCTTGGGCCCCATACTGTATGGCCCCTTCAGAGATGAGTGAGCTGAGGGAGCAGATTCAGCAGCTTCTAGGTCAGGGTTTCACACGACAAAGTACATCGTCGTGGGGTGCACCGGTGTTATTTGTGAAAAAGCGAGATGATTCACTACGATTATGCGTGGACTATAGAGAGCTGAATAAGGCCACGATACGGAATAAGTATACGTTGCCTAGGATTGACGACCTTTTTGACCAGTTGAGAGGGGCGTCTTATTTCTCTAAGGTCGACTTAAGGTCAGGATATCATGAATTACATATCCGAGAGGAAGATGTTCCGAAGACCGCTTTCCTGTCGCGGTATGGATCTTACGAGTTCAGGATGATGCCATTTGGACTCACCAATGCACCAGCAGTGTTCATGGACCTCATGAACAGAGTATTCAGGGAGTTTCTCGATCAGTATGTTATCGTGTTCATTGATGACATCCTGATGTACTCACGTACCGAGGAGGAGCACGCAGAGCACCTACGTACAGTGTTACAAACATTACGGGATCACCAACTCTATGCCAAATTTGGTAAGTGTTGATTTTGGCTACGGGAGGTTCAGTTCCTTGGCCATGTGGTGTCAGACCGGGGTATTGCAGTGGATCCAAGTAAAGTATCGGCGGTGAGGGAGTGGGGACAGCTCACGACACCGACAGAAGTGCGCAGTTTTCTGGGGTTGATCGGTTATTACAGACGATTCATTAAAGGATTCTCGAAGATTGCGGGCCCTTTGACGAATCTTACCCGGAAAGGGGTACCTTTCACTTGGGATGATCACTGTCAATTAGCCTTCGACGAGTTAAAGGACAGGTTGACATCTGCGCCCGTGCTTGCATTGCCGAAAGGAGGATTAGAGTATCGGGTTTACACTGACGCATCCTTATAGGGACTTGGGGGTGTGCTTCAGCAGGAGGAAAGGGCTATAGCTTATGCGTCCAGGAAGCTAAAGACCCACGAGAAGAATTACTCCACTCACGACCTGGAGTTAGCAGCAGTCATTTTTGCTTTGAGGATATGGAGACGTTATCTCCTGGGGAGTAGTTCACGCTATTCACGGATCACAAATCACTTCAGTATCTATTCACTCAGAAGGATTTGAATATGAGACAGAGGCGATGGCTAGAATTTATGAAAGACTATCAGTTTGATATTCAGTATCATCCTGGTAAGGCTAATGTGGTGGCAGATGCATTGAGTCGTAGACCAACTGGGGATATATCAGAAGTTTGGAAAGCAAAGTGGAGAGAACTTCGATACGAGGATAACGTAGCCAGGGCTTGCATGTTAGCATTATCCATCACACCCGAGATCATTATACGGGTTGTGGGAGCCCAGGCAGAGGATCAGACCTGTCGGGATAGGGTGAGCCAGTTGCTAGCTGAGGGAGCAGAGGGTTACTCGATCAGCTCGGAGGGAGGGTTACGCCATAATGGGAGGTTGATTGTGCCATAAGATGCGGAGTTGAGGCACGCTGTTATGACAGAGTCTCATGGGTCGAGATTCGCGGTACATCCCGGTGGGTATAAGATGTATCAAGATATGAGGAGGCAGTATTGGTGGGCAGGGATGAAACGGGACATAGCAGAATTTGTTTCGAAATGTGCCACGTGTCATCTTGTGAAAGTTGACCATCAGAGACCATCAGGGATGCTACAGCCACTTGAAATTCCTGTGTGTAAGTGGGAGAGCATCTCTATGGACTTCATTACAGGATTACCGGCATCACAGAAGGGTCACGATTACATATGGGTTATTGTGGATCGGTTGACCAAGGTGGCCCACTTCCTACCAGTTCGCGCAGACTTTGAGACGATGCGTTATGCACATCTATTCATAGCAGAGATTGTTAAACTTCACGGAGTACCGATTAATATTATGTCGGATAGGGACAAGATCTTTGTAGCCCATTTTTGGCAGAGTTTTCAGGAGGCCATGGGCACGGAGTTACGGTTGAGTACAACCTATCACCCATAGACTGACGGGCAGACCGAGAGAGTCAATCAGATGTTGGAAGATATGCTCAGAATATGTATACTAGACTTTGGGGGAGGTTGGGAGAAATATCTTCCTCTGGTAGAGTTTGCGTATAATAACTCTTACCAATTCACGATCGGCATGGCACCATTCGAGGCATTATACGGGAGACCTTGTCGTTAACCCGCTTATTGGTTAGAGGTGGGGGACAACAAACTGTTGGGGCCAGAGATTGTTCAGGAGACATCTTCCAAGATAGAGCTGATCCGAGGAAGGATTCGGATAGCTCAGGATAGGCAAAAAAGTTATGTTGATGCTTCACGGAGACACGTGGAGTTAGAGGTTGGGGATCAGGTATTGGTCAGGATGTCCCCAATGAAAGGGGCGATGAGGTTCGGCAAGAAGGGTAAACTAGCACCGAGGTACGTGGGGCCTTTCCCTATTATCGAGAGGGTGGGGCCTGTAGCCTACAGGCTAGGATTACCAGAGCATCTTCAGCGAATACACGACGTGTTCCATGTAGCATCGCTGAAGAAATATCGCAGGAGTGAGAGGGCCTTCTGGCACATTCCACTCGAAAAAATTGATTTACATCCAGACATCTCATATGAGGAGAGGCCGGTGGCTATCCTAGATCGTAGCGAGTAGAAATTACGATCCAAGGTTGTTCCACTAGTTAGAGTACAGTGGGGTCATCACAACATTGATGAGTCTACCTGGGAGCGGGAGGAGGATATGCGAGAGCAATATCCAGAGCTTTTCATCACAGGTATGACCTAATTTCGGGGACGAAATTCCTTTGTAAGGGGGGGGGGGAGTATGTAACACCCCACATTTTCACGCATTAAATATTTAATTAATTCGGGAATTTAAAATTACTTGTGAATCGTAATTTAATTGAATTAATTAGGGAAATATTATTTAAATATTAATCGAGGAATAAATGGTTAATATTTACAGGAATTTATTTACTAAGTGAATAGTAATTATTTATTTAAGTCATTTCGAGTATTAATGACAGGATAGGCACTTATCTCAACCGGGAGTCGGTATAGACTAAAGGGGCCGGGAGTCGGTATAGACTAAAGGGGTGAGGGGATAAACATTTTTATAAATTAATTCGAATGCAAATTCTGAGTGTACGATTGAGTCCGGATGGGCCGAGATAGTCGGAAAAGTGTACCCGGGGGTAGTAAACGGGTCACGGGACATTTTTAGACATAGCCGGGCTCACACGGGGGCATTTGGGTCACTTGGGCTTGGCCCATTAGGCAAAAAACGGGATTTAGGTAAATTAAGGAATTTGGAGGAATGATATAACGACTGATAGAGTTTTAGAAAAAGGATAATTGGATTAAGGAACCCTAATAGCAGTTAAAGACAATTTTGGGGTCACTAGAGAGCCAATAAGGATCATCTTCAACCTTGGAATTCATCTCCGAATCAGACACTGCGAAACCTAAGGCAAGTGGATAACTTGCAATAGTATTAAATCTGTTTTGAAATTCATATTCATGTGATGTGTTTGATCAAAAATTCGTTTTGGGTGTTCATGGAATAAACATGAGGTTTTGAAAAGTGATAATCTGATTTACAAATTTTAATGACAATTCTGGTAGAAATCTGATATTATGAACTGATACATATCTAGTAGGATGATATCTGGATAATTGGAAACGAATTTGGTAAAGGGATTTTGGATGTAAATGGGTTAAGGGTTAAAGATGAATTTTTCCCCAAATCCAGAAATTGTAGTTAGTGGACGAATTAATGATGTTGGTGGACATTCTGGAGGTCCCTAATAAGGTTTCTAACATGTATTAATGCTAAGAGGGCTTGAGGTTACTGGTAGAAGGAATTAGGGTTTGAGAATTTCCGTCCATGGATGATTCAGTTTTCGCGAAAAAGACGAAGACTTGTTCGATCGATCGATCGAAGGTCTGGGGTCGATCGATCGAAGGTCGGCAGATTTCGGCAATTCTGCCCAGTTATGTGTATAAAAGAAAATTTTATATAATAAATCCTTATCTAATTAATTATGGAGAAACTAATTCATGAGTCTAAACCTAATTAATAATGAGTAAAGTTAATTAGGATTTGAGGAAAGTTTTGGGTGACAAGTCATGATTATAAATTCGAGAGTCGGGAATTTAGCCTCGAGTGAGGTTATTTCGGGCTACAAGAGTAAGTCCAAATTTATGGTGGGAGCGACACCAAAGGTGACTAAATTTATTAATGTGCAAATTAATTAATAGTTAGGGTTGGACCATAAACTCTTAAAAATAAAGTAGGCTGGTGTTACGGATTTAGTACATGGTATAGCCAGGACGTTTTATTTATATATATATATATACGGTGTGTGATAGTATGTATATATATATAGTGTGTGTGCATTAATATCAGAGATTGAATATTACTATTATATACTCTAGTGCTATAGGGGGAGGTTGCGCGTAGTGGATGAATCCCCTAACTTGAGGAGTAGGGCGAGTATAATCCCAGGTCATAGCGTCCTTTATATGGGTGAGGGGCATCTCACTTCCAGGCAAGGAATATGACCTCTTCCAATTCGTATGTTAAACTAAGTTAGTGAGCGAATCTAACTTGGATAACTAGGTTACGTGAATACACCTAGTGGGATAGCACTTGGGAAAATTTATATTTTGTGAGTATTCTTACTCGGTCAAAAGTTGGCATTAAATGTTATTTAAGTATGTTTGTGAATACTGTAATATGATTGAAATATATAATTAGGTAAATAATTATATAGGGAATAATTAATACATAGTGAAAAATGTATTAGGTATATAACTGGTGTGAATGTTGTATGGAATTAAAAAGGAGTAATGATTTAAATAAGTTGACGTTTATAATAACTTAAGAAAAATCGTGATTCAAGGCATACTCGTTTAGAGTTGGTAAAGTTCAAGGGTTAAAATAAACAATGGGTCAGGGCATAGGACCTAGTGAATTAATTGGAAGCGTTAGTAGTGCACATTAGGGGAGTGGTGAGGAAGTCCTCAAGAGAGTGCGACACTAACTAAAATATGAAGAGCATGCATATTTATTTATTACTGCAAGTTAATCATTTGTTAAATGTTTTCAAATGTTTTTGGGTACTAACCCTTGCTATAAAAATTTTAAAAACCTTTTAGGTGTCCAACCACAAGGGCGCCAAGCTTGACTCTATTCCAGGTATCCTTTGCTGCAGCACATGTGGATGTTGCGGGGTTTTGATAGACACCTCCTTCTTCCATTCTTATAGAGACTCTCTAGTAGTTATCTGAGCTTGTCGCTCACAGTTCATTTATCAGTAGTAGACTTGTTGAGATATTTTCATAATATTTACTGGTATTGGTTATTTGGACCGATGGTTTATTCGGTTAGGTATTTTATTTGTGGATGGTTATTTTAATTAACTGTGATTGTGTATTGTTGTATGTTCCGACTGAGTTTTAATTTAATTAATTGAAAGATAAAAATTGGCACCAGTCTATTTTTCTCACTTAGTTGGTTAGTAATTTAAAAAGACGACATTGATGCTAAGAATGGACCAACTGAGAAACTTTTTCTAACTTGATTTAGGACTGATCACCCGGGATTAATTAGGCGGGGTGTCACAGTTATTTTTGTTAAAAATTTCCCCTTTTCTAATGGTCAACTTGGTTAGCGACCCCTTGCATAACCTACATGTCTTTTAAAAAGAGGAACAATAGTTAAGACAAAAGAAATAACATGTAAAATTAAAACCTTGAAATAAGTCTAAGATTTAATAACACATTATGGAGAAGGTTTTCTTTATAAAGGTTCTACATGGGAATCTTTTCAGATAATCCATATCGAAAGGCAACGTATCGGCATTTGTTACAGAATACACAACCTACAGATCACGATGAGCCAAATTGGCAGTAGTGATTGGCTCCTTACCCTTGTGAATGGTAATCTCCTAAAGGTGTACCCTAGAGGTGGATGGTTGGTGTATCTTTTGACGACCCTATGGCTGAGGATGGATGGACAAAGGTCAGTTTAAGGTGGCAGATGGTGGTAAAACACAAACATTTGGGGGAGGCTTATTTGTCATCGTCCTTTTATCATATTTGTACCGCCTATCTATCTATCTATCTATCTATCTATCTATCTATCTATCTATCTATCTATCTATCTATCTATCTATCTATCTATCTATCTATCTATCTATCTATCTATCTATCTATCTATCTCTATGCTACTCCAACTTGAGAGCTTATTTTTATCTTAGGGTCATCACCCTCTTCTTTTATGTAGCCGCACCTTAGGCGACCTGACTAGTTTATCCGCTCTTATTTTTGTTGTTGGACTTGATGACCATTAAGTCCAGGGTTCTCTTTAAGATTTTTTGGAAGAGAAGGGTAAGTAAAGTTTTGTGTTCGAATTTCTTTATTTCTTTAACTTCTTCAAAGAGGAGACAAGATACTCCACCTTTGTATAAGAAAATAGGATCAATATTATCAAATAGAGGATCTTACTTTAGTTCTTCTTCTTCCTTCTCTTATTATTTCCCTAGTATTTTCTAGAATCAATTGATACGATGTAAACAGGAGAAAACTACACAAGGTAAACACCCCTTCCAGCTTCTCTAGGAATATGAGTGGAAACTGGAATGAAAGAGTCACCGACCACTATGTAATTATCCGTAGTGACTTTTGGTATCATTATGAAGTCGTTAGAAAAAGTGACAGTGAGGTCGTAACTGAGCAGTACCTGCGATGCTTTCCAATGAGGGCTTATACCAACTAGAGTTCTTATTATCCAAACGATCTTAAGATGGACTTAAAAATCTTATGGTTTTCGATTGTGATAGCAATATTCCCATAAGAAAAGCGAATTGGTAGAAAAATAAAAAAGGCACTATTCAATATTAAATTGGTGGTGACCTAACTGGTGATTAGGCCATGACACACACACGGTTATCTCTGTAGTTGTCACCATATAAAAGTCGTGAAACACTAAGACATTTTTTGAAATATCTTTTTATGATTTGGGAAATCACATAACCAAACTACGAGACTTTTTATTGGCTTCGAAATAATACACATTACACCCAGGGGAGTCCTTTAAGTCCTAACAATTGGTTTCATTCATTTGAAGGTTGGTCCCACCTATTTGGTTTTGGACAGTGTGCCCATAACAATCCCGTAAAATCTACCATTTTCCTGGATTGGAAGAATTCCATAAAAATGGGATACTTGCACCAATAATGGACGAAATGGAAAGTGAACTCTACCTTCCATTAAGTCAATAATCATAAAATAAACTTTTCAATCGAGTTAGATGACGTCCTCCTTATTCGATAAAGTCCTAATATAATCATTAAAAATAATTAAATACTTATTATGAAATTACTCAAAATCACCTTCTGAGAAAACTTCATACTTTCTCAAGTGCCTAAGCATGGTGAGAGGGTACAAGGAATGAGAAGATGGAGAAAATGTGGAAGAAGAAGTTCTCTAGTTTGTGAAAATTCTAGAGAGAGAGAGAGAGAGAGAGAGAGAGAGAGAGAGATAAATGAAAATACCTTGAAATTTCATTAAAATAATGAGGATATGAGGCCCCCAAGACCATATACCCTTTGCCACCAAAATCAAATCAATCGGCTGCTTGGTATTAGGTAGGGATCCTTCAAAAAAATTTCCCTAGGCCACACGCTCACGCTGATAGATTGGCTAGGATATCCCACGAACGGGTCGTAAGACTATAATCCATGAGACATTTCATGAGAGGTAGCTAATGATTACATCCCACTCCCAAATATGGGCACTTGTTAAGTTAATGGTGACAATTGATAAAACCCATGACAACACCTGTGAAAATAATAATAAAATTGAGGAGACCAAACCTATAAGGCTATTCATCACATCTTTGTGGGTAATTTAAAGTAGATGTGGCCGATAATTCCATGTGGTATAACACACATCCCCCATGTTTTAAGGGGTGTAATCGACCGAGTATCAAGAAAGACATAATGTAGAATGTCGAAATATCACCACATGTCATGGGCGATCAATTGTAACACATCTCTACCACCCATGGATTAGTTCAAAGTATAGAGACCTTGATTAGTAGCAACTATGTACTTATAAATAAAGGTGACCCTATATTATTTTTAGGTAATTATTTATATCTTACTCATATTGACTTGGACTCTCAGCTAGAAACCCTAGCATTGTAATTGTCATTTGTTTTCCTATTTATAAAAAAAATCCCTCCTTCTCGTGGAAAAAGGAAGGATGATCTGCCAAACCACGTATATAATGCTTCGCTTGTTTTATTGCTTTTATATTCATGAGGCCAGAATATAATATTGCATTTATTATGGGTTTGAGATCCCTTACAAGTTTTATTTATTTGTTAAAAATAGTTTAGAAAAATATTTTTCTTTAAATAAGAAACTATTTTATATAAATATCGATTACTGGGTAATGAATGAGGGGTGTATTAGAAATTTTAGGACTGGAAAGAAGTTACTTAATGATTAACCAACGGAATCGTCAAAATGGTGGCCAACCCCCAAGAAGTGAAAGTAATGAGGGTTTGACTCAATAATGAATAATAAAATGGATCCAAACCCCAAATAACCCATTGATTTTCTAGGATTTCATACTTTAGTCCCTTTTTAAGAATTTTTGGATGCTTACATTCACAATTTAACAAAATAAAAATTTAGATTTGTTGCACGTACATATACTTACTGGCTCAATTTTTTTTAAATCACCACCTCTAACTATTCCTTGTTCATTTTCGCCCTTCGTCTTCAAATACGAATTAACCATTAAAAAACCTAATTTATTTTCTTATGAAAACCTATGTCCATTACTTTCATTTTCAAATCCAAATAACAAATAATATATTCAAACCAACTATACCATGTATTTCATCTATGAAATAATCTAATTTAATACATAATAAGTTTGAATCAATAAATTAATGACTTCAAACACACCAATTTAAATTACAAATTCAATATAAACACAATAAACATATAAATAATGATACATGATTGGAATCAATGAACTTTTTCTAGCCATCATTTTTGTATCGTTGATGGCTTAATCTAAATACAATATGCATTTGCCTAATTCTTTTTTCAAAAATGCCACACCATATTCCTCTTTATTTTAAGCATGGCGAACAACTTTCCTACTAAAAAGGTCATATTCCTGCAATAATTCAATTTTTTCATAATACACGAAATTTCTCCTAAATTATAAGACTAAAGCCTGGTCTCCACAATGTACACTCACATTTTCTCAGTTAAACTTGAATCCAATGTGATAATACTTAAACACATCAAAGAATAAGAAAATTCACAATTGAATTAATGAATTCATATGTAACGTCATATTTTATCAAATTGCATGCATATTTGTAGCTAGTACTCACTTTTTAGGTGTCCTTAATCAATACTTCTCAAAGTAAACATGATATTACGAAATGCACAGTACACCAAAACGCTCATTTAGTAGCAAACTATTTTTGGTATTACTAACTGCATTATATAATTACTATTTCTCACAATACATTACCGTTAGAAATATCATATAAGTGTTACTAATATTGTCCTACAAATTAAAAAAATTGGAAAAAAATACTTAAAACACTTTCAAAAGGAAAAGCGCGCCTGCTTTTTCTTTTTCATCCCAATTCATCAATCCAAAATAAAAGCCTACTTTCCAATCTCTCTCTCTCTCTCTCTCTCTCTCTCTCTCTCTCTCTCATCTGATACTTTCAAAATCATTTCCATTTTATCAACAAAACAAGGTATGTTTTGTATATGTTGTTACACAATTGTTTTAGAAATATTTAGTTTAAAAGGATGGTTTTTTTATATATGGGGTTCGATTTAATTTTTACAAACAATAACAATTCTATATATGATTTTGTATACAATTGTATCCATTTCTACTTTCAAGAGGTGTAGATTCTTTCATCTTCTTCAAAGTTCGTTATTTGATTTACTTGTTAAAATTTAGGGTTTTTCATTTTGATCTCTGACCTATTCAATGTTTCTTATTAATTACATTTTTGAACATTACATGTGTGAGATTTATTTTGTTATGTTGGCTTGTTAAGTGATTTAGGGTTTTTATAAACTAATTGAGATCAATTGGTCTTTTCATTTGTATTTTGTTGGATTGTTTGGTTCTTTTAATTAGTTGTGTTGAGAAGAAAAGGTTTGGGAAATTGTAAAGGAATGTCAAGTTTGTAGTTTGAAAAAACAATTGATTTTCTTTCATTATATATACCCCAAAGTGTAATGTTTTAGGAAAACACTCGGTTTTGTCAACATTATAATTTTAGGGCTTTGTATATTCTAAAATCTTTATCCTGAGATAATGAAAAATAATATAATGGTTATATGTAGGCCAATATATTTTATTAATATTTATGTTTCAACATTTTAATTTTAGGGCTTTTTCTAATATGAAAACTGGGTCATTTATTTGTCCTATAATTGATTAATAATTTTGAGTGTTATATGTAGGTCCGTATTCATTTTAAGTGGACAAATTCAAATGTCGAAGGACCCGACATGGGAATATCACTTTAAATTAAGAAAGAATGGGATACGATGACCGTTTGAAATGAAAAAGTAAGAGAATGTTCATAAGCGGTTCCTTTAATTGAAGTCATGTCATTAACTCTTGTAAGTACATAGTGTTAAATGTTGTCATTCGTCTAGTTGTTGGTTGTAATTGTTTTGTATTTATTAACTAAAAAATTTGGAGAGCGCACTCAATTTTTCGAGTAGTTTTGAGAAATTTTATTGGCTAACCAATGATTGATTGGGTAATGAGACGAGATAGTGTCTAAATCTGAAATAATATTTAAATAACCTTGTATTCCCTACATGATAAGTCAATGAACAATCAATCAAGTTATGTTATGGGATGTGTTGATGAAATATTCAACTAATTATGTGGTTTTGATGGTAATTTAATTTATTACATATTGGTGTTTTTACATTTAGAGGTTTTGTTTATGTAATATGAATTTGATAATCAGGTGTTGAAAGAAGACTCCTAAACATATGGAGATATCTCTCACCTTGTTCCAAAAGTGAAGAAACATGATAAGAAGAGAGAAAAAAATAATAAGTACAATACATTTATAGATATTGTGTTGAATTTATAATGTCTCTGTATGGGTGATTTAGTAATCAAATTTTATGTATTAAATATTTAAAGCCTATGCACGTCATGCTCAAAATTTACATGCATCGTGAGGGTTGTGCTAAGGATTTTAAGAACTCGAATGTCAATCATTTTGTCTATAAGATGGAAAGTATGTGTGTGTGTGTGTGGAGAGACACTATATATTTATACGTGAGAGTTCTTGGGTTATTTTCTAATATTGATCAAATTATTTGTGTTAATCAATTTGATTTTTCATTTGTGTACACAAGTTTGATATTATAATTTTGAGTGTTGTGATTATTGCATGATGGGAGTATATCCTGCTTTAATGGGATCGACAAGGGATGTCGTAACTATTGAATGGACGACTAGGTTTGAAGGATCTTAGTATATGGTTTAATTTACTGTTCTAAGCTATATTTATTTGTTTGATTATTATTTTCTTTGTTTATTCTTAAGGACTATTGAATGTGTTAATATAGGGGAAAATATTCAAATCATTTCCTTTGTAAAATTTTGTATCTATGATTGTGTAAATATAGCGTTAAAATTTTCTCAGTGCGTAATCAAATTGATATTCATGTATCAGGCAATGAGTTTAAAATAATTATTATCTTTAGGAAAATTTATTTATAGCGCATGACTGTGGATATGTGTTGCATTTGATAGGAATACTAATTATGTTCAGGTTCTGTAATCTCTCTCTCTAACACATATTTTTTGGGTTTTTTATCTGTTTCACTTGTTTGCTATCTGCTTAACTTAATTTCATCAATAAGACTTAATCCTTCATTTACCAACATCATTTATATTGTATTTAGATTTCTACCCAACTATTTTGATAAAAACAGACAAACTAAGGTAAACCCATAAATTTTTGCAAATTCTTATCAATAATCCATTTTGTGGGTGCGTTTGGTGGACATAATTAGTCTCTTATTCTTAAATGTTTTCTAGGACTTTGCAAGTGTTTTTTCAACATCTGGTCATTTTTACCATCCATGTTGTGTAACAAAGATTCTTTACTATCAGGGTGCATTTGAGGCCGAAGCGGTTTAGAAAAAGATTGATGTTGGGCCATGTTTTTTCATAATGCAAAATATTTACGTAGAGTAAGTATTATTATCACACACTCTTAATTGTGGTTGTAATGCAACTGTTAAGAGAGTGTAATTTTCTTTCTCATGAATTTTAGATTGAAATATTTTAATGGGATATTATAAAAGATATTATATTTATGTTTTAGATCTATCTAATGTTCTTGAGAAGAGAGAAATAAGAATTTTTGTTATTAATATTTTTGGATTTTTTTCTTGACTTATAGTCAACGATAAGCTTATTTTTGTTCTAGTGTTTGTCTTTTATATTGAGTCTTACTCACAATAGTGTTGTTACCTTGAGTGTATTGGTTGTATGTGTGCATCTCCAGTCACTAGTGGATGCTTTGGAATGCTTATGCATAGGAATGGGTAGTGGGAATGGACTCTTACACCTAGGGTGTCTCCTTTACCAAAGTATCAACATGATGCGGTAAGTTCACCAGAAGTCCATGTTTGCTGAATTGTTAATTACTCGTTCTCAATTTTCTCCATTCCGTCTATAATGTTTTTCTATTTTTCGTTTTGTTATGTTTTAAAGAAGTTGAATTTTCTAAATTTTTTGGGGCTCGTCAGCTTTTATTAAATAATATGGTGACTTAATATAATAACATGGTTTAAATCAAAGGCTAAAACCTAAAAAAAATGTCCGACTTTTTTGTATGTGACATAGAAATTATGTTATACTTGTGTTTACATTATTATTTACAAAAAAATTAAACATATAAAAAATAACTAACTACTACTTATTACAACACAGGTTGTAGAAAGTTTTGCGGATGTGGATGGGGTTTATAATCTTCTTAAGGCTAACTCCATCACAACTGAGAAAGGTGGAAAAGTTCTTGTTTGGGCTATCTTTTACTACAAAAACTACGACAAAAATTCTTATCATCCAAGATTTGCTCTATAGTTCGACGGGAATACAAGAATAAAAAATTTATGATATTGAACAAAATGTGTCCAACGATGGTGCGTATATTGGTGATGTGATGAAAGAATTCGACTACTAATAAGATAAAGATCCAAACGACTTAACGTGGATTATCAAATCTCTACAATTACGTTTCACAAATTTTTGACGGGCTTATATTTTTTTCGTATTGTTATTGATATGATATTTTTTATTTCTCCTCAAAATTCATTATCCTTTTATTTTGGTTCTATATTAGGTTGGATGAGCTCAATTTAGAGACTATCATAACGAATGTTGACCCAAGAGATCCATACATTATTATTATTGCTAAAGCTTTCAAGTAGGGTGTTTCTAGATAGTGGTTATTGGTCATAGTATGTGCAGGGATATTGTGCCTATGTTGCACATCAAACACAAGTGTTTAGTTGTCAACATAATTTACATATTTGGATAATTTTGGTTCCTATAGATTCAGATTTATTTCTTTGATCTTTTGAAACAAGATATTTTTTCTTGATATGTAAATATACAGTGGTGTCTTATATAAAATGCAAATGTTGAATATAATGTTATTGTTTGTGTGAATTTTTTTATATGTTCTTGGGATTTGAAGAGAGTGGTGAGGGTAAGTGAATTTGTTTAAATTCAGGGCAAGATATCGTATCTTGAAATATATGTATATATTTTAAATATGTAATAACATTACTAACGGACCTTTACCGTAACAAATTCACACAAAAGCGCTACAAAACATGTGTAATAAGGTAAAAATAGTATTATAAAAGTCCATTATTAAATCAGAATTAGTAATTTTATTTTATTGTTACTAATTCTGGATCTAGTAACGCTAAAATAATATTACTAATTTAGTAACGGTAAAATACAGTTGGTAAATCTAGAATTAGCAATGGAATTTTATCGTTAATAATAGTAACTAAAAAAACCTGTTACTAATTATTTTCCCCAGGCCTTTTTCTAACTAGAAAATTACCATTACTAATATTTTTTGCAATGGTAAAATATTTTTACTAAAGGCTTGTTTTGGTTTATTGGCACCCATGGATTCTCACTTATCGGTAAAATAACCATTATTTTTCTATATTACATACAAAACTTCTCATCTCATAAGGACTAAATTAAACATACTATAAATAAAAATATGAACTACAAGTAACAAGTATTATAAAAAAAAACTGTTAAATACCAATATAACTCCAAATATAAGTGCAATGTTGAAAATTAACACACAGAAGTACGTGGTTCGAAAATTCAGCCAACCTATGTCCATGAGGAAGGGAGATGATAGTATTATTATCTTTAAGAAAAAGAGGAAAAAAGGGAACTGAAGTTCTAGGGATGCTAGGTAAAAGTCCAAGTCGTGGATGGAATGATGTGCAATTAGATACCGTAGAACATTAAGGTCATGCCTTGTTTATACATATAAGAGTCCAAGAGTTTTAGTCCTTTACCATGGTTATTATTCTTGACGTTATCGCTATGGTAATTGAATTATATTAAAATTGTATCCGATTTTATTCAATTTCATCCTCCTTGATTCACTTTTATTCATTTCGTGATCTCCGGATGACGTTGTTGCTATATTTATCCAAATTCCATGTGGCACAGCCGACTCATAGTCCTTTCAATTTTGCCCCAGGATTGGGGTGGTCGGTCTTTAGGCCTAATCGACCCAATTTCTTTTTATTGAGTTATCTCCATGTGACATGATTTTTCTTATGAATCATTTATAAACTTCAACATGTCCCACTTGTGCTTAGTGGGAGCGTAATTATTATATTATGAGAATCTAATACCTATGTCTAAGGTTTCCAGCATCATAGATTTACTTCTCTAAGGTAATCATTATCTGTGAAGCACGTGACCTAGGGGAATGAAAGTGAGACTATCTTTCCAAGAGGGACACAACTTTAACTACCATTTGGCGGTAAAGAGTATAAGGGTGTAACAACCAGCCTAATGGGATACCGGGCGATCACTCCAATATCAAATTAAAACAGGAGTCACATATGGATCATTCTTAGCATCACTGTCGAAAATCCATTTAATTACTAAAATCCTATTAGGCGAGCCTTAAAAACTTTTACTTAACTACTCTTTTTAACGATTAAAATAAAACATCCACAATTTAATGTGTAAATGAAATTAAAAGGAAAATGAAATGAACTAAAATAACCGAACACTCGGTTCAAATTATACAACCATATCGAATATCGTGCGAAGAATAAATAAAATCAGTTGGACCATTGGCCCGAATGTTTGTACAATACCTCCGATCTAGAGTACAAGAAAAGAAGCGTCTACCAAGAACCCGCAAGCATCCACAGCTGCTGCAGCAGACGTCTGACTCGAAAGAAGTTTCCATCCAGGCGTCCCTGTGTCTGGACACCTATATATATATAATATATAGAAAGAAAGGAAGGTAGATAAACTGGTCACAGCCCGAATTTTGAAAATATTTTGCAAGTGCATAAATGCTTTATTTTTAGAAAAAAGTTTTATCTCATATTTAAATTTGGTATCGCACTCCCATGAGATACCCCTAACCTCTCCACTAATAGTGGACTCCTAGCGCATCCCTCTAAACATCTTAGTCAAGCTACCCTGCTAAACTATTCTATCACCCAACTACTATCAACCCTAGATAGTCCAAGTGCTAAGGGCTAAACTTCCCTCCATTCTCAACACCGCATTAAGTTCGTGCGTGGGGTGTCTCGCAAAGCGAAATCCAAACAAGGAACCCTCCCGATACACTACTACTTGGCAGGGTTAATGGTAGAGATCTATTAGGCCCGTAGCATGCACAAATGTATAAATACATATATATATATACATCAACCATATACGTCTAGATAATATCTCCCGGACTGAGGTTTACTTATTATCATCTTTATAATACTCATCCGGATCTACCTCCCGGACTGAGGTGTATTCGATACACAAAGTATTTATCATTTTTCTTTCAAAACTTTCCATTTCCCTTCTCATATCCAGGAAATGTATTTAAAAGCCAATTCATTAGCATGAATTGCTATACCAATACATATATTTTTTTAAAAGCCAATTTTATTAACATAAAAATGCTTTTCCTTTTTCAATTATCCCATTTCCCTTTTTATACTCAGGAAATGTAATTAAAAGCCATTTTTATTATCATAAAAATGCTTTTACCATATCGTATGCTTCCACATCCCTTCTTCCATCCGGGAGTGTTACCAAAGCTAAACATATAACCCATTTCCCTTTCTATATCCAGGAAATGTAATTAAAGCTAATACATTATCATGAATTGCTTTAATATAACACGTTCTAAGACCGCCCGTCTGGGTTTCCCACTGTGCGCGCCCCTAAATGGCTATCATCTTCCAGGGCCTATCATCAAAACAACCTGGGATCCTACATCACAAGACGTCGGGAAGCATCCATGTGCCTTCGGGATAGTCAAGACCACACCCGGAATCTCCTAACCAGTGCAGAAAAATACAACAAACGCTCATATGGCCTATAGGACTATATTCACCCTGCATTCATTAGCCAGGGGGCTTCACCATACGCACGCATCTTCCCTTATGATAGCGATTTAGAGAGGTGTGTATCCATATTTTATTAATTCAGAAAATCATTTATCTTTCCATTTTGAAAACATTCATATTTTATTTTCAAAATCATTTACATCATATCATATATTCTTTAATCACATAGTATATACCTATACCGTATATTCATCTTCGAATATATATAAATGGCCATATTTGCCAACTACATCTAACGATGACCATTGATCCCAAAGATTCTTTCAAAGAATCATAATCATGCATTCATATGAGTATGATACTAAACCCAAAGTATTTCCTTACTTTGATTACTACTAATTACCTTAATCAACTCTTAAGGATTTATTGGATATCTCCAATTATAATAATTCACTCTAAGTGAATATACACACACATATATATATAATCCCAAATCCACAAGTCCCTTAGGACATAACCCTCTATAATACTTTAATTTAGAAGGCCCTTAAACTTTAATCTCAAAGAGGAGAAGTAATAATAATCTCCAAAAATCTTGGGCTGAAAACAGGGCACCGGTCGACCGGTCCTAGACCCCGCTCGACCGCGGGTTATAAATAAGCCTACGAAACAAAGCAGTAGGCCCTTCTTCCTTGACGTGGTCGACCGGTCTTAGGGGCGCGGTTCGACCGGTCACACCAGGTCCTCAAAACTAAATTCTCCAAATCCTCCATCCAACAACCCAATTTCATTATCGGGGTTTCTAAATTACGCCAAAAATTATCCCAAACATCTACGCAATTAATTATAGCCATAATTTTTCCAATTCCCGATTTGATTTCCGAGTTGATGATTTCAACCCGAAGCTGTCATCTTGTAAAAATCATATCAAATCGTAGAAAAATCAAAAAAATATGAGGTTGTCACCCACGCGACCGTATCGAAAATATATACACCTTTCATGTTTTGACCAAAATCTAAATCAATTCTCTTTCTAGTCAAAATAACCCCACAATCTTATGGGTTACTATTCAACACCTTCTTCGAGAAGGTTTCGGCCATTAAAGCTTCTCCCAAGCTTTTGTCGCCTCACCCAATGTGCTACAACCTCAACCAACTACAAATACACATATATTAAGGGTTCTAAACATCCTAGAACCCGGAATCACCAATTAATTTCAGTTAAAACCTAAGTTTCTCCAATTTACCATTTTTAGGGGTTTATTCGTTTTAACTCCCAAAAACCCGTTTTATTCACGAAATCCCAACCCAAAATCTTTAGGGTTTGATTATACCAAACTACGGTATGAGATATATATATAAAAAGGGAAATAAAGAAAGTAAACACTTGCCTCGTGGATAAAATCTGACGTCCTCGAGCCGAATCCCGCGGAGGCTGGCCAGAATCTCCCCCTTTTTCCGCTTTTCTTCCCTCTCTCTCTCTTCCCTCTCTTCTTTCTTCTTTCTCTTCTCTTTTCTCCCCCTCTCCCTCCTTTTATAAGGAGAAAAGGGTTAAATCCCTTAATACCCCCAAAACGACTCGTTTACTCAATTTCGAGCATATTTAACTCCAAAATTACCCGGAAATCAATTTCGACAATCGAACACTCTTTTTCGACTATCTCGGACATTTCGAGACTCATGACGCAGTCGAAATTTCCATCCGAGGTACTTGACCGCAAATCACTATTCTAACCCAAAATAATTAAATGCGGTCTTCTACTCAAAATCTTACCTCTTTTGTCGCTATACTCCACGGCGACATATAATTAAATTACTTCGACCTATATAGTCCCAAAATAATTTATAACACCCTTACAAATTATTAAATCCTCAAAAATCCCAAAAATTACTATTTCGAGAAATTCTCCAAATTCTGAATTATACTTAATTATGGAATTTAATTGTCTCCAAAAGGACGGGTTGTTACAAAGGGGTTTCAAATGACATCCTATACCTCTTTACTTCAATTTCAAAGGTACGAGGCCTGCTATTTCTCTCTTCTCTATAACTTTCAGTTGTGTATAAGCCATTAATATCTTATTCTTTTTCTTTTTATTTACTAATCGCTCCTTAAGCCATGTTTAGGTGTCCGAGTAACTACAAAATGACTAAATAAAATGATTTTAAGGTATTTCGTACTAAGAACCACCTACCTGGGAACGTTAAAATATGGAGCTATCCAAATGATGAAGAGGTTAATGACATTGATGGTGTTGCTGTGTTTATGATGGTGGCCATAATAGGGAAGGGTTCCAATCCCCCTCTAACCAATACTCATGGAAGTACTTCATTTTTAAGGAATACTTCTATTCCATGAAAATGAAGTAATTACATGAGTATTGGTTAGAGGGGTAACCCTCCTCTATTATGGCCACCATCATAAACAGAACAACACCATCGATGTAAGATTCTTCCAAATTATACTGTCCATAGTCTCCATAAATCAAATTTATTTGACTAACTCGGGCTTGAATGAGATCAGGTATTCCTACGACCTGTGGTTTTCTCCTAGGTTTATGACTTACTACTATAAAGCCATGGACAAGTCTTGTAATTTGGTGACTTGGCTACTTAGTTCACAAAAAGACATTGACATAGACGTCCTAGCATATTGTAGGATTCTCTATAGTAAGAACTACAAATGTCTTCCTATACCCATGTCTGAAGAATTTCCTCGTAGGATATTTACCATATGTTTATGTTTTATTAAGAATTCTTCCATACAAGGTTCTATTCAGCCTTTGACTTTTTTGCATATGCTCATTGTAATAGAAATCCCAAAGACGAAAAAGTCAACATCACCGATCTATGAAAAAAATTGGGAATGACAAAATCTAGGTGGGGTTAGCTTTAATTATAGGGCTTACCGTATACTTATTGGCTACAAACTAATTGTTACATCATCCAAAAACTTCAATGATGTTCTCGAAGTCACTGCAGTCGATTACATAGTGGTCGGTGATTATTCAATCATAACCACTACCCTTATCCTCGAAGTAGAGGCAAGGTGGTGTACGTTGGTGATGTTTCCTTACCCACCAACGTGTATATATATATATATATATATATTAACTTTGAGGAGGCATAATCGATTCTTAAACAAGAAAAATTCTTATTCAACGACTTCACTCCTCTTTTCGCATACGAAGAGGGCCGAACATTAAGACGTCTTTGGGAAAATATACATGAGGTGAAAGAAGAACATGGATAAGGTTTATGTTCCCCCGAAGTCCCCGATGACTTTGAAGATATGATTGGTCATCAAAGACGAGGGTGGATCATTACGCCGCTATGACAACCCATATTTAAGCTAGATTGATCAAGTCTAAAATAAATAAAATTGGAATCTAAACAATTAGGTATCACTATAAGCATGACTGGAAATTAAACTAAATGCATAAAATAAATAAGTCAACATAATAGAGGTGCACATAAAATCTTTAATACCAAGACAATCAATAGTAATAGAATTATCACATAGATACAACTATCTCATACCAAAATCCAAACATAAAAGTAACTGTACTACCAAATCATTACTACTCAATATAAATTCGAATTGACAGAAAAATCGACAGGAATCGAATAATGAGAACGGAGGCTTGACACCTACATAATATATGAGTATCAACTGAAAGGAGAATAAGACTAGATCAGGGATGAGGCAGCACCAACAACCTATGTTCTAAAAAGATAATTGAACAATTACCTTAAAATCAAATTTACAAAGAGTAAAATTATAACTGAGCTTGGTCTACAATATAACTACGCATTTTTCAATATATTTTAGTGTCTTTTAAGTTATCACAAACCAAACAACCTAAATAAGTCATGCGTATATTCTTAAACCCAAATAAACCCATGAATACGTATTATTCAGTTCAACTAAATATAGGTATAGGTTATATTATTAAAGATTCTACACATCTCAAGTATATGAATATATTAAGGAAGACATACAATCCCAAAATCTACGTCCACATAAATACGCTTTACATTATGCGCATCATAAATGGTCTACTCGCAAGTCCTCGTATGATGATGGCCTATCCCTACTGCCTTCGAAGATCGCTCGCGCATACTAGACCTAATCCTAAGTTCTCCTACATATATAACAATCAAATTATCTACAAGGGGGAATCATTATTCCTTCACACTAGTCATATATCCACATACCCCAAAGATATATAAAATGATCACCTTGTGTGCATTTTAATTAGGTATAATGGGCACTTTAAACACATAGTGTTTGAGGTAATCACGACCAAGGTAAAACACATATCTATGTACTGAGGTATCAATGTGGTATCCATCGTATGTGACCCATATGGATATCCCCTCTAGTAGGTATATCATGAGAACTCATACCTGGTATGCTCAATATAACACATAAGACAAGTAGTTCTAATCACATAAAGGTTACTAGCCCTAAATACAAATTAAATAACTTAATTAAAATATTTTAATTGGGAAATAAAATTTCAAAAAAAATGTTGCTTGATCTACTCGTTCGAAGTAGATTACATCAGCCATTTGAATGACTTACATATATCGTTCAACTTAGAAACCCCAACTCATTTGAACGGGACTAAACTCTGTTCGAACGAGACTAAACTCTCATTCGAATGAGATTAACCAAGAATAATTATCTTCCTAATATGGAATTCGTAATTATCAACCTTCATACCTAAATTGGAAGCTTCCAACCATCACGAAATCCCACATTTTTAGGTATAAATGGTCTAACATTAATACTAATAAGTTTCCAATGATTTTAGTCAATCAGAACATGGATTAAAGGTTTAAATCCCAAAATTATCTCAAGAACCCTAATTTATCATTTCTCCAAAATTCAACTCATATTTATAAAAACTTATTACTAAAAGGATTATCATAAATTATCAATGTATAGCATAATCTTAACAATTACATAACAATCTATCTCCGATTCAGAAGGAGTTTAACTAAATTAAATCTACGTCAAGAAAATGAATAGTAACCTAAACTATCATATGAATTTAATTACAAAACAGGTTAATTAATCTCGAAATTAAATTTTTAATCAAATTATGTTTTGATTCCAATGTAAAATTAAATTATAACATATAAATAATTAAAATCCAACACGAGGTAAAATTTCCTTGATTGAAAGGGATGAAATCTAAGCATAATTTTCCCAATTCCCTATGACACCCCGCCTAATTAACCCCGGGTGATCAGTCCTAAATTAAATTAGAACATGTTTCTCAGTTGGTTCATTCTTAGCATCACTGTCGCCTTTTTAATTACTAACCACCTTAGTGAGAAAATTAAATTGGTGCCAAGTTTTATTTTTCATTAACTAAAATGATATACTCATGCGGAAACAAAATAGTATAAACAATCACAATTAACTGAAATCAACCATTCACAATTAATTAACAGACCGAATAAACCATCAGTTAAAAATCCAACAAAAGTAAAGACAAGTAATAAATATCAACAGGTCTGACATAAGTACTGAAATAAAACTATGAGCAACCTTCTCGAATAACTGATAGGAAGTATCTACACTAAGAATGAAAATCACGAGGCGCCTATCAAACTCCCACAACCTCCACACATGCTGCAGCAACGGATCCCTGGAATGAGTCAAGCCCGACAGCCCTATGGCTGTACACGAAAAATATTTTTAAAAGTTTTCATAGAGAGGGTTAGTACCCAAAACATTTGGAAAATATTTAGCAAATGATTACATGCAGTAATAAGTATATATGCATGATCTCCATATTTTAGTTAGTGCCTCACTCCCTTGAGGAAATCCTCACCCATCTATAATGTGCACTACTAACACCTTGATTAAATTTACCTAGTTATTTATCCCGTGACTAGATAACTGATATGATCCCCTTGCAACCATCCTACTCTAACAGAGTGTTCCATACTTATGATATCTAAGTTATTATCAACATTAATTTAATTAATCATTTCCCTTTTTAAGTTCATATAACTTTCACACCCATTATATATATAATACAATTCACAACCTGTGTCAATTTATCCGTATATAATTATTTACCTCATTATATAGGTATAGTTATATTACAACATTCACAAACATGCTGAAATAACAATTAATACTAAACAACCTCTCGAGTAATAACTCACCGGATGTAAATTCTCTAAAGTGCTATCCCACTAGGCATATTCACATGACCTAGTTACCCCAAGTCAGAATCGCTCGCTAACTTGGTTAATACATAAAAATTGGAGGCGGTCATATTCCTTCCCTAAAGAGAGATGCCCCTAACCCATATAATGGACGCTATGACCTGGGAATATACTCTCAACCTCCCTCATATAACACTAGAGTCGATATAATAATAATGTCTAGCCACTGATATTAATGCACACACCATATACATATACTATCGCACACCGTGTATGTATAAATAAAATAAACTATCCTGGCTATACCATGTACTAAGTCCATAAAGCAGGCCTATTCAAATTATTATGAGTTTATGGGCCAACTCTAATTATTAATTACTTCGCACATTAATTAACTAAATTACTTTTGGTATCCCTCCAACCAATATATTCGGACATACTCTCGTGGCCCAAAATAAAACAATTCCCGAGTCTGAATTCCAGACTCCAAATTATTTAGCTTTCACTATAAATAAATTTAACGCCTTGGTATCACTCAACCCATATACCCGAACTCTCCCATTCGATCCGTATTTAATTATTTCGAAATATTGTTTCCAAAATTTAACTGTAGTATGACCCATATTAATTTTCCTTCGAATCCCAATTAATTTTCCTTCATAATTTATTAGATTGTATCCCTATGTTTATTTCTCAGTACATAAGGTATAGGAAGGAAGTTTAATTTAAATTCCCCTTATATATATAAACTGGTCGAACTGCCAGAATTTTTCGACCATCGATTGATCGATCCCCAACCCTCGATCGATCGATCGTACAGGTCATCGTCTTCCCATGTTGTCTGTTTCATCCATGGATGAAAATCTCAAAACCCTAACTTCTTCTACAATCTAAACCAAGTCCTTTATTCAACAAAAACACACCAAGAACCTCATAAGGGACCCCCATAAAGTCCATAAACACCATTCAATTTCCGTTCTCTACTGTTTTCATAAGTTGGGGAAAAATCCATTTTTATTCGTTAACCCATCTCAATATCAATTCATTATCTCAAATTAGTTTCTAATTCATATTGGTTTACACATCTTACCAGATATATATACAATCTCAGATTCTACATAAATTTCTACCAATTTAGAATTCAGAATATTGATTTACAAAAATCCCATGTTTGTACCCTTTAAATCCCAATACAAATTTTGATTTCTCACATCACATAAATAAGAATCCAAATGCAAATTAAATGCTACGGAAAGTTAACCACTTGCCTTATGATTCATAGGGTCTGATTTGGAGTTGTGAATTCCTAAGGTTGAAGATGAAATCCCTTGTTTTGGCACTTTCCTTTGTCCCCCAATTTGCCTTTAAGTGCCTCTTAGGGTTTCCTCTCCCACTAAGAATTTTTTAAACTCTAATCAGCCGTCCCCCTTTTCCTTATAATTAATTAATTAGGCCAAATCCCATTTTTTTCCTAATGGGCCAAGCCCAAGTAACCCAAATGCCCCCCCTGTGTGGGCCCGGCTATGCCTAAAAACATCACGTGACCCGTTTACTACTCTCGAGTATATTTTTTCGACTATCTCGGTCCATCCGACCCAAACATACACTCAAAATTGGCATCCAAATTAATTTATAAAAATACTTATTTCACACCCAAATTAGTCTATACCGACTCCCGACTGAGATAAGTACATACCCCGTCATTAATACCCGAAACGATGTAAATAAATTATTACTATTCACTTAGTAATTAAATTTCCCTAAATATTAACCATTCACTCCCCGATTAATATTTAAATATATATTGCCATAATTAATTCAATTAAAATTACGACACACAAGTAATTTTGAATTTCCGAATTAATTAAATATTAAATGCACAAAAATACGGGGTGTTACATACTCCCCCCTTACAAAGGAATTTCGTCCCCAAAATTAGATCGCACCTGTGGTGAATAGCTATGGATATTGTTCCCGCATATCCTCCTCCCGCTCATAGGTAGACTCGTCAATTTTGTGATGACCCTACTGTACTCTAACTAGTGGAACAACCTTGGATCGTTACTTACTCTCACTATGGTCAAGAATAGCCACCAGTATCTCCTCATATGATATGTTTGGCTGTAAATCAATTTTCTCGAGTGGAATGTGCCAGAAGTCTCTCTCGCTCCTTCGATATTTCTTCAGCTATGCTACATGGAACACGTCTTGTATCCACTAAAGATGCTCTGGAAATCCCAGTCTATATGCTACCAGTCCCACCCCTTTCATAGGGAAAGGTCCCGCATACCTCAGTGCTAACTTACACTTATTGCCGAACCTCATCACCCCTTTCATAGGGGACACCCAGAGTAATATCTGGTCCCCAACCTCTAACTCCACATGTCTTTGTGAAGCATCAGCATAACTCTTCTGCATATCCTGAGCTATCCGAATTCGCCCTCGGATCAACTCTATCTTGGCAGACGTATCCTGAACAATCTCTGACCCTAATAGCTTGTTGTCCCTAACCTCTAACCAATAAGAGGGTGAACGATAATGTCTCCCGTACAGTGCCTCGAACGGTGCCATGCCAATCGTGAATTGGTAAGAGTTGTTATACGTGAACTCTAGCACAGGAAGATATTTCTCCCAACCTCCCCCAAAGTCTAAAATGCACATTCTGAGCATGTCTTCCAGCATCTGATTGACTATCTCAGTCTGCCCGTCGATCTCTCTGCCCATAGCCTCCTAAAAGCTCTGCGAAAAGAAGGCCACAAAAACTTTGTCTCTATCGGACACAATATTTATCGGCACCCCGTGCAGCTTAACAATCTCTCCTATGAATAGCTACGCATAACGCATCGTCTCAAAGTCCGTGGGAACCGGAAGGAAGTGGGCCACCTTGGTCAATCGATCCACAATGACCCATATGTAATCGTGACCCTTCTGCGATGCAGGTAACCCGATAATTAAGTCCATGGAGATGCTCTCCCACTTCTACACATGAATTTCTAGCGGCTGTAGCATCCCTGATGGTCTCTAATGGTCAACTTTCATGAGCTGACATGTGGCATATTTTAAGACAAACTCTCATATGTCCCATTTCATTCATGCCCACCAATACTACATCCTCATATCCTGGTACATTTTATTCCGGTCGAGATGTACCACAAATCTCTAACCATGGGACTCTGTCATAACAGCGTGCCTCAACTCCTCATCCTCTCGCACAATTAACCTCCCATTAAATCGCAAGCCTCTTTCCGAACTGAGAGAGTAACCCTCTGCTCCCTTGGCTAACAACTGGCTTACTCTATCCCAGCAGATCTGATCCCTTGCCCGAGCCCTCACAACCCGTATAACGATCTCAGGTGTGATGGATAATGCTGACATGCAGGCCCTAGCTACATTATCCTCATATCGAAGCTCTCTCCACTTCACTTTCCAGACTTCTGTAACACCTCGCCCACCCGGGGAGAGCGAACGGAGCGCTAATGAGATAAAATAAATCCAAATCCACAAGTGATAAGGTATAGAGCATCTAAATAAACCCACAATAATATAAATCCACTAATCTCAATCTCTTCAATTACAACAAGTCTCTCGAATTAAAATTACAACTATCTAACTCGAAAAATAAATACAAATCTCCAATGCTCTATACAACAAAATAAATAATACAAATCTTCCAAAAATATTCTTCCCAAAATAATCCACGCTAAAATAATCCCAATTGGTCCATAGCGTCCCAATCCACGCTAACCTGCCAACTAAAAGAAAATATGGGGAAGTACACAATATGTCATGAATTATGCTCAACAAATATATGTTAACGATGAACAAAGCGTAACAACACGAGTATGAATATTCAAATCAAAATGAAAATCTCAAAGCATTTATCAATATAATTTCTCAACAATACTTTAACCGGGTCACCAGGCCTCACCACATCCATATATGCTTTATCAAGCCATAGCCCGGGAAATAAGAATTTTGGCGGGTGCCCAACATCCGTGCCATATTAAAATCTCATGACAACGTGCTCATCAACCATATAATGATACCATATGAATTAAAATAATTTCAACAATTATTTTCCAGATTTCAATGAATTTATCAATTCAAATATGAGTTCAATTAAACAAGAATTCAAAGAGAATGACACTCGTGAGATTTAAGGAGCATATTGTGTAAAACCCCATACTTCAAACCATGATGAGAAACCAATGATCACGTCCTCAATATCAACACAAAAGATCTACAAAATCTCCTCCAAGAACCTCCAACAAAATAGCCCCAAGAACACCTCTAATCTAAGGTTGGAACTCACAAATCTCAAGGGCCAAAATGTATATAAAAAGAAGAGGAATATAAAATATATTTGCTGCCAAAATTTGTGCCAAAAGTATGTTAAAAGGGTTGCCCATGACTTACTTTTATAATGCAAAGAAATGAAGAGTTGGAATCCAAAAGACTCCTTTAAATGAGGCAAAGAAATGAAGAGATGGAATTCAAAACAACTCCAAGGGTTAAAAACATTTAAAAATCATTTTAAAATCCGTTTTCGAAACCGTTTGCAATTCTCGCCTTTAAAAATAATATTCAACATATTTGAGCAATAAAAATAATTTTATCAAAAACTTTATTTTCCTCCATTTTCCAAAAATTAATTAAAATAGCCCGAAATTACGCGGGTTGTTACGCTTCCCCACTAACAATGGAATTTCGCCCTCGAAATTCGCCGAATGCCTAACTCTCAAAAAATCAGGCCAACAATCTCCAAAAATAATCTCGTCTCCAAAAATAATTCCTCACCTCTAATCTCAAAAGTTATCACGAATATCACCTAAAATTTGCTATCTCCAAAAATTGCTAATCACGCAATGAACCCAAAACTCAAGCCCCGAGGGTTGCCGTATATCTAAGCTCTGATACCATTGGTAACACCATGCCCGCCCGGGGAGAGCGAACGGAGCGCTAATGGGATAAAATAAATCCAAATCCATAAGTGATAAGGTATAGAGCATCTAAATAAACCCACAATAATATAAATCCACTAATCTCAATCTCTTCAATTACAACAAATTTCTCGAATTAAAATTACAACTATCTAAATCGAAAAATAAATACAAATCTCCAATGATCTATACACCAAAATAAATAATGCAAATCTTCCAAAAATATTCTTCCCAAAATAATCCACGATAAAATAATCCCAATTGGTCCATAGCATCCCAATCCACGCTAACCTGCCAACTAAAAGAAAATATGGGGAAGTACACAATATGACAGGAATTATGCTCAACAAATATATGTTAATGATGAACAAAGCGTAACAACACGAGTATGAATATTCAAATCAAAATGAAAATCTCAAAGCATTTATCAATATAATTTCTCAACAACACTTTAACCGGGTCACCAGGCCTCACCACATCCATATATGCTTGATCAAGACATAGCCCGGGAAACAGGAATTTTGGCGGGTGCCCAACATCCGTGCCATATTAAAATCTCATGACAACGTGCTCATCAACCATATAATGATAACACATGAATCAAAATAATTTCAACAATTATTTTCCAGATTTCAATGAATTTATCAATTCAAATATGAGTTCAATTAAACAAGAATTCAAAGAGAATGACACTCGCGAGATTTAAGGAGCATATTGTGTAAAACCCCATACTTCAAACCATGATGAGAAACCAATGATCACATCCTCAATATCAACACAAAAGATCTACAAAATATCCTCCAAGAACCTCCAACAAAATAGCCCCAAGAACACCTCTAATCTAAGGTTGGAACTCACAAATCTCAAGGGCCAATGTGTATATAAAAAGAAGAGGAATATAAAATATATTTGCTGCCAAAATTTGTGCCAAAGGTATGTTAAAAGGGTTGCCCATGACTTCCTTTTATAATGCAAAGAAATGAAGAGTTGGAATCCAAAAGACTCCTTTAAATAAGGCAAAGAAATGAAGAGTTGGAATTCAAAACAACTCCAAGAGTTAAAAACATTTAAAAATCATTTTAAAATCCGTTTTAACTTCGTTTTCGAAACCGTTTGAAATTCTCGCCTTTAAAAATAATATTCAACATATTTGAGCAATAAAAATAATTTTATCAAAAACTTTATTATCCTCCATTTTCCAAAAATTAATTAAAATAACCCAAAATTAATCGGGTTGTTACAACTTCTAATATTTCCCTAGTTGGTCTCTCGCTAAATGCATTACTACCGCATTAGCCTTACCAGGACGATACTGGATATCAAATTGGAAGTCTTTCATAAATTTTAGCCACTGCCTCTGCCTCATATTCAGATCCTTCTGTGTGAAGAGATACTAAAGTGACTTGTGATCCATGAATAAGGTGAACTGTTCCCCTAATAGATAGTGTCTCCATATCTGTAAGGAAAAAATTGTCTCTACTAGCTCTATGTCGTGAGTGGGGTAATTCATGTCATGGGGCTTTAGCTTTCTGGACGTATAAGCTATAACCCTTTCCTCCTGCTGAAGGACACCACCAAGTCCCTGTAGGGATGCGCCAGTGTAAACCCGATACTCTAGTCCTCTGTTCGGAAAAGCAAGTACAGGTGCAGATGTCAACTTGTCCTTTATCTCATCGAAATCTAATTGACAATGATCACTCCAAGTGAAAGGCACCCCTTTCCGAATCAGATTCGTCAAAGGGCCCACAATCTTTGAGAATCCTTTAATGAACCGCCTGTAATAGCCTGCCAATCCCAGAAAACTGGGCACCTCGGTAGGTGTTATGGGATATCCCCCACTCCCTCACCGCCGACACCTTACTCGGATCCACCGCAATACCTCGTTCTGACACCACGTGGCCAAGAAACTTCACCTGCCGCAGCTAAAATCCACACTTCCCAAATTTGTCATAGAGCTGGTGATCCTGCAGTGTCTGTAGAACCTTATGCAGATGCTCTGCGTGCTCCTCCTCGGTGCGCGAGTAGATCAGGATGTCATCAATGAACACGATGACAAACTGGTCGAGGTACTCTTTGAAAACCCTGTTCATGAGATCCATGAACACTGCTGGCGCATTTGTGACCTTGAATGGCATCACCATAAACTCGTAAGATCCATACCGTGATAGGAAAGCAGTCTTAGAAACATCCTCCTCTCGGATACGTAGGTGATGATACTTTGACCTCAAATCGATCTTGGAGAAGTAGGATTCCCCTCTCAATTGGTCAAAAAGGTCATCGATCCTAGGCAACAGATACTTATTCCGTATCATCACCTTGTTTAACTTTCTGTAGTCCACGCACAATCTAAGTGAACCATCCCGCTTCTTTAAAAATAACACCGATTTACCCCACGACGATGTACTATGACAAATGAAACCCTGACCCAGGAGCTACTGAATCTTCTCTCTCAACTCACGCATATCTAAAGGGGCCATATGGTATGGTGCTCGAGCAATCGGCCCCGTCCCTGGTGCTAAATCGATTACAAACTCAATTTTTCTACTGGGTGGCAACCCTGGTATTTCCTGGAACACGTCCTCGAAGTCCCTCACTACCAGAATTGAATCCAATGAAATTGACACCTCTGGTAAGGTGTCCTCCTCGATATAATACAATTGTGTGTGCAACCCCCCTCAGGTAGAGGCTTCGCTATTAGGAACATCTCCTATCCCGAAATGGAGAACACGATTGTCCTCTTGTAATAATCCACAGTCGCCCGATAATCTACCAACCAATCCATACCCAGGATGACATCGTACCCCCCCATATATAACACTAAGAGGTCTGCCGCTAAACTAAGCCTCCGATAAAAATATCCACCCCCCAAAAAATCGAGTGAATTAAATCCTCGCTTCCTACTGGTGACTCTTCACACATACGAAGACTACCCGTGGTCTCTAGTAACCCGTCCCATTTAGCAAAATTAGATTTAATGAATGAATGCGATGCTTTCGTATCGAAAAGTATACACCCTTCATGACCATGAATGAGAAACATACCCTTAACTGCTAGCGGCACTTACTGTGCTGGAGGATTGGGAATATCCCGAACATTATACACATGCATGTAGTGCATTTGACCCTACTGTTGTGGGGCGGGTGGAGTTGATGCTGCTGGAAGAATCTGTCCCTGTTTCCCCTATTGGGCACCCTGCTGATGACCTCTACCCCTCTGAGAGTACTACCTCTTGAAGTGTCCTCGCTGGCCGCAAATAAAACAGTGTTTCTGATCATCCCCCTGTCGTTGGCCCTGATGTGGCGGGCTCTGCTGGCCTCCCCCATTGATCCATTGGCCCTGATGGCCGTGAGGAACCTGCTGATGTTGATTTGGGCCTGGCTGGCCCTGCTTGAATCCCTGTCCTCTCGGTCAAAACCCACTAGGCCTAAATTTCTTGGCTTGATTCCCCTGCTGACTACTAGTCTGCTGCTGAGTACCACTCGTGTCACTACCAGTAACTTCCTTGACCTGCTGTCCTGGCTCCCCTACTCTCTTGTTACCCTTTGCATGGAAGCGATGATCCTGGCAATGTACAAGAGAGGCATTAACGACATATGTATACATCACCAACGCCGGATTACCAATCAAATGCTGCCTGATCCTCCAGGCTAAACCATCCATGAATCTCGACTTCTTTCGCTTCTCATCACTCACCTCATTTGCCACAAAGTTTGCCAAACGTGTGAAATCATCCTTATAATCTGCCACAGACCGGTTACCCTATACTAACTCGCTGAACTTCTTCCTCATTTCAGCCTCTACCGCTGGTGGGAAGTATTTGCGGTCAAACCACACCTAGAACACGGACACCGTCATTAAATCCCTATCCTCAGTGGTGGTAACTGACTCCCACCACTGTAAGGCTTCCCCTGACAGAAGAAAGGTAGAAAGCATTTGTTTCTTCACATCAGTACAATCCAGAATGCGCAGATGGCGCTGAATATTCTTCTTCCAGTCACAAGCCTTTACCACATCAGTGTTACCCTGAAACTCAGGTGGATAACCCTTCTGAAAGGTCTCCCTAAATCACTGCCAAGATAGTGGCCCCATTGGAGCTAAACTGCTGGTGCCACGGGAGGTGGTGCCTGGGGCTGAGGAAAATGGGCTACCATAGCCCTCATTATTGTCTCAACTGCCTGGGCCACTATCATCGCCACCTGAGTAGCGGAGATCAACTCGGGTGGGGGTGGGGGTGGCGGTACCTGTGGCTCCTGACAAGCCTCCCTTAACTAATCCCTAGCCTCAGCCCTCTTCGCTCTCTGCCTCTTCGGTGTCATCTGAAAATAGATTGAATAATGTAAGTACACAATTTATGCAAAAAAAATCTAATAGCAGAAATATGATATCTCAAAAATGGAAAATGATTCAACTGTCCTAATAATAGGGCTATATATCAACCGAATGCTACGATGAGACGTAGTAAGACGCACAGATCCTAAGGAAACTAGAACCTAATGTTCTGATACCATCTGTGACACCCCGCCTAATTAACCCCGGGTGATCAGTCCTAAACTAAATTTGAATAGTTTTCTCAGTTGGTTCATACTTAGCATCACTGTCACCTTTTTAATTACTAACCACCTAAGTGAGAAAATTAGATTGGTGCCAAGTTTTATCTTTCAATAACTTAAATGAAATACTCATGCGAAATAATATAAACAATCACAATTAACTGAAATCAACTGTTCACAATTAATTAACAGACCGAATAAACTGTCGGTTCAAAATCCAACAAAAGTAAAGACAAGTAATAAATCTCAACAGGTCTGACATAAGTACTGAAATAAAACTATGATCAACCTGCTTGAATAACTGATAGGAAGTATCTACACTAAGAATGAAAAGAACGAGGCGCCTATAAAACTCTCGCAACCTCCACACATGCTGCAGCAACGGATCCCTAGAATGAGTTGAGCCTGGCGTCCCTGTGGCTGGACACCTAAAAGGTTTTTAAAAGTTTTTATACCAAGGGTTAGTACCCAAAATATTTGGAAAACATTTAGCAAATGATTACTTGCAGTAATAAGTAAATATGCATGCTCTCCATATTTAGTTAGTGCATCACTCCCTTGAGGACATCCTCACCCCTCCTCTAATGTGCACTACTAACGCCTTGATTAAATTTACCTAGTTATTTATCCCATGACTAGATAACTGATATTATCCCCTTGCAAACATCCTATTCTAATCGAGTGTGCCATAATTAGGATTTCTAAGTTATTATCAACATTAACTTAATTAATCATTTCTCTTTTTAAGTTCATATAACTTTCACACCCACTATATATATAATACAATTCATAGCCTATATCAATTTACCCGTATATAATTATTTACCTCATTATATACGTATAGTTATATTACAACATTCACAAACATGCTGAAATAATAATTAATTCCAAACATCCTCCCGAGTAATAACTCACTAGATGTAAATTCTCTAAAGTGCTATCCCACTAGGCATATTCACATGACCTAGTTATCCCAAGTCAGAATCTCTCACTAACTTGGTTAATATATAAAAATTGGAGGCGGTCATATTTCTTTCCTGAAAGTGAGATGCCCCTCACTCATATAATGGATGCTAAGACCTAGGAACATACTTGTCCTACTCCTCAAGCAAGGGGATTCATCCACTACGCGCATGTAACACCCGGTAATTTTGAGGATTTAATATTTAATTATTTTGGGAGTTATAAAAATATTTAAATTGGAGAAACTTAAATTCATGAGTTGGAGAATTTATTTGAGTGAGCCAAATTATTTAAAATTGTCGTTTTTTAAGTTTAATTGTTCGAAATCTCGTGTGTCGCATTTTGAGGTCAAAATTTGGAAATGTCAAAAAATATTTCGGATGGCAATTCTGAGTGCGCGATTGAGTTCGGATGGGTCGAGATAGTCAGAAAAGAGTAACCAGGGGTAGTATTTGGGTCTCGAGACATTTTTGGGCATAGTCGGGCCCATACGGGGTGATTTGGGCCATTTTAATTAGGCCCATGTGGCCAAAAACGGGATTAAGGGTTTTAACCTAATATGGAAAAGTGTTAAATGATATTAAACACTTATTCTAAACCTATGGCTTCATAGGGAAATTGGGAGAAAGTAAATTAAGAGCCAATTGGGGATTATTGGAACCAAATTAAGGGACTACACCAATGGATCAGACTCTACGAATAATTCCAGGCAAGTGGTTAACTGTTGTGATTCCTAAATTGATGATAATCAATTCATATCATAGTTTGTGTATATGAAAATTCGTTTGGGTGTGTAACCATAATTAAAATTGGGTTTTCTGAAATTAGAGTAATGGTTAGATTTAATTACTCAAAGGATCTTAGGTCATGATTTGGGACTGTTAAGATTAAATTGTAGAGTGGATTACCATATGTATTAGTGATTAAATGGACTGAATATGGTGGGGTCGGATTTGGTAGAACGAGACCCAGGTGAAAAACCCAAATCGGACATACTTAGGGTTTTGTATAAATTTGTTGATGGATTAAGGTCTCTAGGGTGTTTAGAACCTTTTCTTGCGTGGAGAATATGTTGGTTGTGATTTGGGTAAAGGTTTGGTAATAAACAAAAGCCTAAGGGTTCGTTAATGGATGAAACAGCAAAACGGATAAGACGATCACCTGTTCGATCGATCGATCGACGGTCCCAGAAATTTGACAGTTCGGCCAGTGTTGCATATAAAGAGAAATTTATTTAAGATTAATTCCCTACTTTTATTTAGTGATAAATTCATATGTGGCACATATTTCCTTAACAAATATAGGGTGATATAATTGGGTTTATGAGGTTGAAAATGGTATGTCATGAGATGAACGAATTTCGAGAAATAATTCATAAGTATTGAGGTTGGGTCGAGGAATAATATTCGGGTATTGTAGTTGGGTGACGCTACATTATTAAAGGAGTTGAGGTGAAATATATTAGTTATGGGGAAAAACATAGACTCGGAAAATATTAAGTTACGGGCCAAGTGAGTGAGTCCGGGTATAATGGTTGGGCGACACTTAGTATTAAATTAATTAATGTGTAATTAATTAAATTAGAGTCGAGTTGTAGACTCGGGAACATATTAAATTAATTAATGTGTAATTAATTAAATTAGAGTCGGACTATAGACTCGGAAAAGTATTAAATTAATTAATGTAAAATTAATTAAATTAGAGTCAGACTGTAGACTCGGGAAATTATTAAATCATTTAATGTGTAATTAATTAAATTAGAGTCGAACTGCAGATTCGAAAAAAGTATTAAATTAATTAATGTGAAATTAATTACATTAGAGTTGGGCTGTAGACTCGGGAAAGTATTAATTTAATTAATATAAAATTAATTAGATTAGAGTCGTGCTATAGGCTCGGGAAGATAATAAATTAATTAATGTGTAAGTTAATTAAATGAGAGTCGAACCACACATTTGGATTGGTATTAATTAATTAAGGTGTAATTAATTAAATGAGAGTCGGATTACAGACTCGGCTGAGAGTTCATTAATTAATGTGTAAATTAATTAAATGAGAGTCGGATCATAGACTCGGGTAATTATTATATAAATTAATGTGTAAAGTATTTATATTAGAGTCGGATCATAGACTCGGGGAAAGTATTAAATTAATTAATGTGAAATTAATTAAATTAGAGTCGGACCAGAGACTCGGGATAATGATAATGTAATAAGTGAGAAAAACTTATTTAGTTCAGTCAGACCAGAGACTTAAGAAATTATAGGCTAGTGTTACGGGTTGTGAGTACACGGTGAATCCGAGGTTACTTCTATATATATACGTGTGTGTGTGTGTGTGTGTGTGTGTGTGTGTGTGTGTATTGTATGTGCTATTAAATATCTATGATTAGATATTTATTTAATTGTATACTCTAGTGCTATCAAGGGAGGTTGCGCAATGTGGGTGAATCCCCTAGCTTGAGGAGTAGGGTGAGTATATCCCCAGGTCATAGCGTCCGGTATATGGGTGAGGGGCTTATCTCACTTTCAAGGAAGGAATATGACCACCTCCACTTCGTTTATGTTTTTGGGCCAGGTTGGTGAGCGATCCCAACTTGGGTAACTAGGTTATGTGAGCACACCTAGTGAGATGGCACTTTAAAGGGAATCATCCGGTGAGGGTATACTCGGAAGGATGGATATACGTATGATATTTGAGTGGATGTTTTAGTAAAGATATGTATAATATGGTAGTAAATATTATATGTGCGTAATAATATAGTGTGTGATGTATTTACTTGATATAAGTTGTGTCACGGTTATATGCTATTAATTAAGAAGAAATTAATTGGTCAATTGGTGAGATAACTTATAATTCATGAATAATTATACTCGGGTTATAGTAGTTTGGCAAGGGAGGTTATACCAGGACTAGTTGAATGGGGTAGTACAACTATGTGGGATTAAGGTAACCCTTAGGTGTGCACATTAGTGGAGGGGTGAGAATGTCCACAAGAGAGTGCGACACTAACTTAAATATGAAGCGCGTTCATGCATTTTATATTACTGTAGTTATTTCACTTGCTAAATATTTTCAAAATGTTTTGGGTTCTAACCCTCGATATAAAACTATTTTCAAAACCTTTTAGGTGTCCAGCCACAGGTTCGCTAGGATTGATATTCTATTCTAGGGACACGGAGCTGCGGCATATGTGGATGTTAACAGGAGTTTGGTTTAGACGCATCGTTCATTCTTTTCCTAGAGTAGGAATCTCCTATCAGTTTCAGTTTACTTAGGGCATGTCGCCCAGACTTTTCAGTACACTTTTCAGATTTATTTTATTCAAGTGTTGGATGTTTGTATTGGAGTATTTACTTTGGTGGCTGATGGTTTTGCGGAATGTCATTTTATTTTTGTTCAGTTGATTTAATTCAGTTGTGTGATTGGTTTATATTTTTATTCCGCATGTACTGGTTTGTTTAATTAAAATGATAAAATTTGGCACCAGCTTTTTGGAATACTAGGTGGTTAGTAAGTTTTATAAAGGTTTTCGAAAGTGATGCTAAGGATGAACCAACTGGGATTCCTATTTTAATTTGGTATAAGACTGATCACCTGGTATTTTATTAGGCGAGGTGTCACAGATGGTATCAGAGCATCAGGTTCTAGTGTTCCTAGGATCTGTGCGGTTTTTCACGCTTCGACTTAGGAATCTTTGATATAGAGCCCTATTATAGGATTTTTGTATTCTCATACGTATGCGCATTTACATTCTTCTACCAAATTTATATTTGAGGGTGAACTCATACGATTCGATACTCATTCCAAATGCTGCCCAGGAGAGAGAGAAGCTAGGGCAGCAGGGGTGGAGGTGAAACTAGAAAGGCTCATCAGGAGAAAGAGTTACCGCAACAACTGCCAGAGATGATTTCGATAGCACAGGAAACTGAATTAGTGGCGTAGGCAGTTGAAGCAAAGATGTTCGCAATGGCAATGTACTTTCCACGAGATCATCCATCGGCGTTAGTGGTACCAAATATTCTGGAAACCCGAAGCCATCGGGGTAGCAGGAAATACGAGAGATTTTGCAAAAAAAGCATCCCTCAGAGTTTCGAGGAGGTTCAGATATAGTGCTAGCGTGTCAGTGGAAGAGAGATATCCAGCATCACCTATGCATGGTAGATTACAATGAGGTGCAGAAGGAAATGCAAGCCACTTTTAGTTTAGTGGGAGAAGCGCTACAGTGGTGGGAGTCGATCACCACAGTTGAGGAAAGGGATACACGAGCTATTGCAGAGTTTTGGGTGCGGTTCAACCATAAGTATTTTCCTCCAGCGGTTGAGACCGAAATGAGGAGAAAATTTTGAGAGGTGACTCAGGTGAACCGTTCAGTGACTGATTACGAAGAAGAATATACTCGGTTGGCAAATTTTGTACCGGATGAGGTAAGTGATGAAGAGAGAAAGAAAGCAAGGTTTATGGATGGGTTTGTCTGGAGAATCAGACAACATTTGATTGGTAATTTCGCGTTAGTAGCTTATACAGATGTCGTTAACGCAGGACATTTGCACTGTCAGGAATATTGCTTCCACATGAAAGAAATCAGGAGGGGAGTGGAAACCAGCCAATCAGATAAAGTAGGAAGGAACGGTACCAGTGGGGTATCCTAGCAGTAAACAGGGGGAGATCAGGGGAAGGATTTCCGATAGGGAAATGATGCCAAACGATTTAGAGCTGGAGGCTATCGGCAGGATGGACAGGAATTCTGGCAAGGCCAGCAAGGAAGGGATCAGTGGCGGGGTGAATTTATTAGGAGGTGTTTCGTTTGTGTGGAAGCGGGACACATGAAGAGGGATTTCCATCAGCGAGGCAAGTGTCAACTACATGACGAGGTTCTGGATATACAGCCATTATAGCAAGTCATGGGTGCGTTCGGGCAGGGGTAAGCTGCTCCGAAACCCGAGGATCGGCCATTGCAGTTGGAGTATGGAGGTAATTATCTTTTATCCTATGGGCATGGGGTATGTTTTGAGTAATAGGAGGGTGTCACAATATAAGAATTTTTTTTTCACTAGAGTTCGCGGGTAAGTCGAATTTAGTTGGTGCACTGGCTGTAGCAGCCATTGTATGTAGATAAAATTTTTGTGGGGTAGAGGAGTTCTTTGGTGTTATCCACGGGAGAGTGGAGGTGTACACTGAGAGAAGGTTTGAATTATGAGAGGGATTACTACTTTTGCAAAATATGGGAATAGGGTTGATGATTTTTCCCAAATATCAGCTGGATAGTGATGGACTTGAAATATTGTGGAGAGTGAGGGTAAGTTTTGGTGTTCGCGACACCAGGGTATGATTGGTACTAGGTATCACTTGAGAGGGAATGTAGACAATATATGTTTGTATATATGTTGTATTGTGCGGTGCTTTAGACACAAAGTGAGGTCTTTTGTTCTCGCATTTTTATCCTGGGGAGTAGGGGTGTTTACTGAAGTGAATAAGGGTGGTTAGATTTATTTTCAGGCAGGGAGATATAGCTCGGGGTTTATTTTTCGCAAGGACTAGTTATAGTAGGGCACTGTATTTTACGTTGTCTTTGGTAGCCTAAGGGTAGGCGTATATACTTTTGTGTTAAGAGAAAAGAATTTGGGGGGTTCCTTGTTTGGATTTCGCCTTGCGAGACATCCCACGCGCGAAACTTAGCGCAACGTTGGAAGTGGGGAGATGTTTGGTCGTTAGTACATGAATTGGGCACCCCGACCAGTATATATGTGGGGAGATGTTTGGTCGTTAGTACATGAATTGGGCACCCCGACCAGTATATATATATATGTGTGTGTGTGTGTGTGTGTGTGTGTGTGGGTGGGTGGGATATGACTACGGGTTGGAAGTCATATTACGGGTTACGACTAGCATAGTCGGATAAATTTTTCGTGTGGTAGAGCACGGGGATAGGGTGTATGGGCACCCGGGTTAACTAAGGCAATTTTTGTGCGAATAAGCACGAGTACAGGGTGTATGGGCGCCCTGGTTAATTAAAATGCATATTTGTGTAACTTAAAAATAGAAGCGAGAGAGATAGATATAGCGGGCTTATAGACGCATGACTAGACAGTAATATTTGAAGCTTGGAACACTAGGCTTATCTTAATTTCGAGGAAGAATTCCTTTGTAGGGGGGGGGGGGGAGTACGTAATACCATGTAATTTTGAGGATTTAATATTGAATTATTTTGGTAGTTATAAAAATATTTAAATTGGAGAAACTTAAATTCATGAGTTGGAGAATTTATTTGAGTGAGCCGAATTATTTATAATTGACGACTTTTAGGTTTAATTGTTCGAAATCTCGTTTGTCGCATTTTGAGTTCGAAATTTGGAAATGTCAAAAATTATATCGGATGGAAATTCTGAGTGCACGGTTGAGTCTGGATGGGTCGAGATAGCCAGAAAAGTGTACCTGGGGGTAGTAATTGGGTCTCGAGGCATTTTTGGGCATAGCCGGACCCACACGAGGTGATTTGGGCTATTTTAATTAGGCTCGTATGGAAAAAAATGAGATTAAGGGTTTAAACCTAATTGGGGGAAGTGTTAAACGGCAGTAAACACTAATTCTAAACCTAGGGCTTGAGAGGGAAATTGGGGGAAAACAAATCAAGAGCCAATTGGGGATTATTGGAGCCAAATAAAGGGACTACACCAACGGATCAGACTCAACGAACAATTCCAGGAAAGTGGTTAACTGTTGTGATTCCTATATTGATGATAATCAATTCATATCAGAGTGTGTGTATATGAAAATTCGTTTTGGGTGTGTAAACATAATTAAAATTGGGTTTTCTGAAATTAGAGTAATGGTTAGATTTAATTACTCAAAGGATTTTAGGTCATGATTTGGGACTGTTAAGATTAAATTATAGAGTAGATTACCATATTTATTAGTGATTTAATGGACTGAATATGGTGGGGTCGGATTTGGTAGAACGAGACCCGGGTGAAAAACCCAAATCGGACATACTTAGGGTTTTGTATAAATTTGTTGATGGATTAAGGTCTCTAGGGTGTTTATAACCTTTTCTTGTGTGGAGAATATGTTGGTTTTGATTTGGGTAAAGGTTTCGGAAGAAACAAAATCTTAAGGGTTCGTTAATGGCTGAAACAACAAGCCGGGGAAGACGATCACCTGTTTAGTCGATCGATCGATCGACGGTCCCAGAAATTTGACAGTTCGGACAGTGTTGCATATAAAGAGAAATTTATTTAAGATGAATTCCCTACTTTTATTTAGTGATAAATTCATATGTGGCACATATTTACTTAACAATTATAGGGTGATATATTTGGGTTTGGGAGGGTGAAAATGGTATGTGATGAGATGAACAAATTTCGAGAAATATTTCATAAGTATTGAGGTTGGGTCAAGGAATAATATTCGGGTATTGTAGTTGGGTGATGCTACATTATTAAAGGAATTGAGGTGAAATAAATTAGTTATGAGGAAAAACATAGACTCGAAAAATATTAAGTTACGGGCCAAGTGAGCGAGTCCGGGTATAATGATTGAGCGACACCAAGTATTAAATTAATTAATGTGTAAATAATTAAAGTAGAGTCGGTCTATAGTCTCGGGAACGTATTAAATTAATTAATGTGTAATTAACTAAATTAGAGTTGGACTATAGACTCGAAAAAGTATTAAATTAAGTAATGTGAAATTAATTAAATTAGAGTCGGACTGTAGACTCGGGAAAGTATTAAATTAATTAATGTGTAATTAATTAAATTAGAGTCGAACTGCAGACTCGAGAAAGTATTAAATTAATTAATGAGTAATTAATTAAATTAGGGTCGGGCTGTAGACTCGGGAAAGTATTAATTTAATTAATGTAAAATTAATTAGATTAGAGTCGGGTTGTAAGCTCGGAAAGGTAATAAATTAATTAATGTGTAAGTTAATTAAATGAGAGTCGGACCACAGACTCGGATTGGTATTAAGTAATTAAGGTGTAATTAATTAAATGAGAGTCGGATTACAGAATCGGCTGAGAGTTATTTAATTAATGTGTAAATTAATTAAATGAGAGTCGGATCATAGACTTAGGCAATTATTATATAAATTAATGTGTAAAGTATTTATATTAGAGTCGGATCATAGACTCGGGGAATGTATTAAATTAATTAATGTGAAATTAATTAAATTAGAGTCGGACCATAGCCTCGGGATAATGATAATTTAATTAGTGAGAAAAATATATTTAGTTGAGTCACGCCAGAGACTCAGAAAATTACATGCTAGTGTTACGGGTTGTGAGTATACGGTGAAGTCGGGGTTAATGCTATATATGTATATATATATATATATATATATATATATATATATATATATATGTGTGTGTGTGTGTGTGTGTGTGTGTGTGTATTGTGTGTGCTATTAAATATCTATGATTAGATATTTATTTAATTGTATACTCTAGTGCTATCAAGGGAGGTTGCGCAATGTGGGTGAATACCCTAGCTTGAGGAGTAGGGTGAGTATATCCCAGGTCATAGCGTCCGGTATATGGGTGAGGGGCTTATCTCACTTTCAAGGAAGGAATATGACCGCCTCCACTTCATTTATGTTTTGGGCCAGGTTGGTGAGCGATCCCAACTTGGGTAACTAGGTTATGTGAGCACACCTAGTGAGATGGCACTTTAAAGAGAATCATCCGGTGAGGGTATACTCAGAAGGATGGATATACGTATGATATATGTGTGGATGTTTTAGTAAAGATATGTATAATATGGTAGTAAATATTATATGTGGATAACAATACAGTGTGTGATGTATTTACTTGATATAACTTGTGTCACAGTTATATGCTATTAATTAAGTCAATTGGTGAGATAACTTATAATTTATGAATAATTATACTCGGGTTATAGTAGTTTGGCAAGAGGAGGTTATACCAGGACTAGTTGATCGGGGTAGTACAACTAGGTGGGGTTAATGTAACCCTTAGGTGTGCACATTAGTGGAGGGGTGAGAATGTCCACAAGAGAGTGCGACACTAACATAAATATGAAGCGCGTTCATGCATTTTATATTACTGTAGTTATTTCACTTGCTAAATATTTTCAAAATGTTTTGGGTTCTAACCCTTGATATAAAACTATTTTCAGAACCTTTTAGGTGTCCAGCCACAGGGTCGCCAGGATTGATATTCTATTATAGGGACACGGAGCTGCGGCATATGTGGATGTTAGCAGGATTTTGGTTTAGACGCATCGTTCATTCTTTTCCTAGAGTAGGAATCTCCTATCAGTTTCAGTTTACTTAGGGCATGTCGCCCAGACTTTTCAGTACAGTTTTTAGATTTATTTTATTCAGGTGTTGGATGTTTGTAATGGAGTATTTACTTTGGTGGCTGATGGTTTTGCGGAATGTCATTTTATTTTTGTTCAGTTGATTTAATTAAGTTGTGTGAATGGTTTATATTTTTATTCCGCATGTACTGGTTTGTTTAATTAAAATGATAAAATTTGGCACCAGCTTTTTGGAATACTAGGTGGTTAGTAAGTTTTATAAAGGTTTTCGAAAGTGATGCTAAGGATGAACCAACTGGGATTCCTGTTTTAATTTGGTATAAGACTGATCACCCGGTATTTTATTAGGCGAGGTGTCACAGATGGTATCAGAGCATCAGGTTCTAGTGTTCCTAGGATCTGTGCGGTTTTTCACGCTTCGACTTAGGAATCTTTGATATAGAGCCCTATTATAGGATTTTTGTATTCTCATACGTATGTGAATTTACATTCTTCTGCCAAATTTATATTTGAGGGTGAACTCATACGATTCGATACTCATTCCAAATACCGCCCAAGAGAGAGAGAAGCTAGGGCAGCAGGGTTGGAGGTGAACTAGAAAGGCTCATCAGGAGCAAGAGTTACCGCAGCAACTGTCAGAGATGATTTCGACAACACAGGAAATTAAATTAGGGGCACAGGCAGTTGAAGCGAAGATGGTAGCAATGGCAATGTACTTTCCACGAGATCATCCATCGGGGTTAGTGGTACCAAATGTTCAGGCCACCCGAAGCCATCGGGGTAGCAGGAAATAAGAGAGATTTTTTAAAAAAGGCATCCCTCAGAGTTTCGAGGAGGTTCAGATATAGTGCTAGCGTGTTAGTGGAAGAGAGATATCCAGCGTCACCTATGCATGGAAGATTACAATGAGGTGCAGAAAGAAATGCAAGCCACTTTTAGTTTAGTAGGAGAAGCGCTACAATGGTGGGAGTCGATCACCACAGTTGAGGAAAGGGATACACGAGCTATTGAAGAGTTTTGTGTGCGGTTCGACCACAACTATTTTCCTCCAGCGGTTGAGACTGAAATGAGGAGAAAATTTAGAGAGGTGACTCAGGTGGACCATTAAGTGACTGATTATGAGGAAGAATTTACTCGGTCGGAAAATTTTGTACTTGATGAAGTAAGTGATGAAGAGAGAAAGAAAGCAAGGTTTATAGATGGGTTAGTCTGGAGAATCAGACAACATTTGATTGGTAATTTTGCGTTAGTAGCTTATATAGATGTCGTTAACGCATCACTCCTGCACTGTCAAGAATATCGCTTCCACGTGAAAGGAATCAGGAGGGGAGTGGAAACCAGCCAATCAGATAAAGCAGGAGGGAACGGTACCAGTGGGGTATCCCAGCACTAGACAGGGGGAGATCAGGGGAAGGATTTCTGATAGGGAAATGATGCCAAACGATTTAGAGCTGGAGGCTATCGGCAGGATGGACAGGAATTCTAGCAAGGCCAGCAAGGAAGGGATCAGTGGCGGGGTGAATTTATTAGGAGGTGTTTCGTTTGTGGGGAAGCGGGACACATGAAGAGGGATTTCCATCAGCGAGACAAGGGTCAACTACATGATGAGGTTCTGGATATACAGCCATTATAGTAAGTCATGGGTGCGTTCGGGCAGGGGGAAGCTGCACCGGAACCCGAGGATCACCCATTGCAGTTGGAGTATGGAGGTAATTATCTTTTATCCTATGGGCATGGGGTACGTTTTGAGTGATAGGAGGGTGTCACAATATAAGAATTTTTTTTTCACTAGAGTTCGCGGGTAAGTCGAATTTAGTGGGTGCGCTGGCTGTAGCAACCATTGTATGTTGATAAAATTTCCGTGGGGTAGCAGAGTTCTTTGGTGTTATCCATGGGAGAGTGGAGGTGTACACTGAGAGAAGGTTTGAATTATGAGAGGGATTACTACTTTTGCAAAATATGGGAATAGGGTTGATGATTTTTCCCAAATATCGGCTGGATAGCGATGGACTTGAACTATTATGGAGAGTGAGGGTAAGTTTTGGTGTTCGCGACACAAGGGTATGATTGGTACTAGGTATCACCTGAGAGGAAATGTATACAATATATATGTGTGTATATATGTTGTATTGTGTGGTGCGATAGACACAAAGTGAGGTCTTTTGTTCTCGCATTTTTATCCCGGGGAGTAGGGGTGTTTACTGAAGTGAATTAGGGTGGTCAGATTTATTTTCGGGCAGGGAGATATAGCTCGGGGTTTATTTTGCGCAAGGTTTAGTGATAGTAGGGAACGGTATTTTACGTTGTCTTTGGTAGCCTAAGGGTAGGCGTATATACTTTTGTGTTAAGAGAAAAGAATTTGGGGGGTTCCTTGTTTGGATTTCGCCTTGCGAGACATCCCACGCGTGAAACATAGCGCAACGTTGGAAGTGGGGAGATGTTTGGTCGTTAGTACATGAATTGGGCACCCCGACCAGTATATATATATATATATATATATGTGTGTGTGTGTGTGTGTGTGTGTGTGTGTGTGTGTGTGGGATATGACTACGGGTTGGAAGTCATATTATCGATTACGACTAGCATAGTCGGGTAAATTTTTCGTGTGGTAGAGCACGGGGATAGGGTGTATGGGCACCCGGGTTAACTAAGGCAATTTTTGTGCGAATAAGCACGAGTACAGGGTGTATGGGCTCCCTGGTTAATTAAAATGCATATTTGTGTAACTTAAAAATAGAAGCGAGAGAGATAGATATAGCGGGCTTAGAAACGCATGACTAGAGAGTAATATTTGAAGCTTGGAACACTAGACTTATCTTAATTTCGAGGAAGAATTCCTTTGTGGGGGGGAGTACGTAACACCACGTAATTTTGAGGATTTAATATTGAATTATTTTGGTAGTTATAAAAATATTTAAATTGGAGAAACTTAAATTCATGAGTTGGAGAATTTATTTGAGTGAGCTGAATTATTTATAATTGGCGACTTTTAAGTTTAATTGTTCGAAATCTCGTGTGTCGCATTTTGAGTTCGAAATTTGGAAATGTCAAAAATTATATCGGATGGAAATTATGAGTGCACGGTTGAGTCTGGATGGGTCGAGATAGTCAGAAAAGTGTACCCGGGGGTAGTCGGGGCATTTTTGGGCATAGCTGGGCCCACACGAGGTGATTTGGGCTATTTTAATTAGGCCCATATGAAAAAAACGGGATTAAGGGTTTTAACCTAATTGGGGGAAGTGTTAAACGGCAGTAAACACTAATTCTAAACCTAGGGCTTGAGAGGAAAATTGGGGGAAAACAAATAGAGAGCCAATTGGGGATTATTGGAGCCAAATTAAGGGACTACACCAACGGATCAGACTCAACGAACAATTCCAGGCAAGTGGTTAACTGTTGTGATTCCTGTATTGATGATAATCAATTCATATCATAGTGTGTGTATATGAAAATTCTTTTTGGGTGTGTAACCATAATTAAAATTGGGTTTTCTGAAATTAGAGTAATGGTTAGATTTAATTACTCAAAGGATCTTAGGTCATGATTTAGGACTGTTAAGATTAAATTGTAGAGTGGATTACCATATTTATTAGTGATTTAATGGACTGAATATGGTGGGTTCGGATTTGGTAGAATGAGACCTGGGTAAAAAACCCAAATCGGACATACTTAGGGTTTTGTATAAATTTGTTGATGGATTAAGGTCTCTAGGGTGTTTATAACCTTTTCTTGTGTGGAGATTATGTTAGTTGTGATTTAGGTAAAGGTTTGTGAAAAAACAAAAGCTTAAGGGTTCATTAATGGCTGAAACAGCAAGCCGGGAAAGACGATCACCTGTTCGATCGATCGATCAACCCAGGGGGATCGATCGATCGGTGGTCCCAGAAATTTGACAGTTCGGACAGTGTTGCATATAAAGAGAAATTTATTTAAGATGAATTCCCTACTTTTATTTAGTGATAAATTCATATGTGGCACATATTTACTTAACAAATATAGGGTGATATATTTGGGTTTGGGAAGGTGAAAATGGTATGTGATGAGATGAACAAATTTCGGGAAATAATTCATAAGTATTGAGGTTGGGTCAAGGAATAATATTCGGGTATTGAAGTTGGGTGACGCTACATTATTAAAGGAATTGAGGTGAAATAAATTAGTTATGAGGAAAAACATAGACACGAAAAATATTAAGTTACGGGCCAAGTGAGTGAGTCCGGGTATAATGATCAGGCGACACCAAGTATTAAATTAATTAGTGTGTAAATTATTAAAGTAGAGTCGGTCTATAGTCTCGGGAACGTATTAAATTAATTAATGTGTAATTAATTAAATTAGAGTCGGACTATAGACTCGGGAAAGTATTAAATTAAGTAATGTGAAATTAATTAAATTAGAGTCGGACTGTAGACTCGGAAAATTATTAAATTAATTAATGTGTAATTAATTAAATTAGAGTCGAACTGGAGACTCGGGAAAGTATTAAATTAATTAATGAGTAATTAATTAAATTAGAGTCGGGCTGTAGACTCGGGAAAGTATTCATTTAATTAATGTAAAATTAATTAGATTAGAGTCGGGTTGTAGGCTCGGAAAGGTAATAAATTAATTAATGTGTATGTTAATTAAATGAGAGTCGGACCACAGACTCAGATTGGTATTAATTAATTAAGGTATAATTAATTAAATGAGAGTCGGATTACAGAATCGGCTCAGAGTTATTTAATTAATGTGTAAATTAATTAAATGAGAGTCGGATCATAGACTCCGGCAATTATTATATAAATTAATGTGTAAAGTATTTATATTAGTGTCGGATCATAGACTCGAGGAATGTATTATATTAATTAATGTGAAATTAATTAAATTTGAGTCGGACCATAGACTCGGGATAATGATAAATTAATAACTGAGAAAAATATATTTGGTTGAGTCAGGCAAGAGACTCAGAAAATTACAGGCTAGTGTTACGGGTTGTGAGTACACGGTGAAGTCGGGGTTAATGCTATATATATATATATATATATATATATATATATATATATATATATATATATATATATATGTGTGTGTGTGTGTGTATATATTGTGTGTGCTATTAAATATCTGTGATTAGATATTTATTTAATTGTATACTCTAGTGCTATCAAGGGAGGTTGCGCGATGTGGGTGAATACCCTAGCTTGAGGAGTAGGGTGAGTATATCCCCAGGTCATAGCGTCCGGTATATGGGTGAGGGGCTTATCTCACTTTCAAGAAAGGAATATGACCGCCTCCACTTCATTTATGTTTTGGACCAGGTTGGTGAGCGATCCAACCTTGGGTAACTAGGTTATGTGAGTACACCTAGTGAGATGGCACTTTAAAGGGAATCATCCGGTGAGGGTATACTCAGAAGGATGGATATACGTATGATATATGTGTGGATGTTTTAGTAAAGATACATATAATATGGTAGTAAATATTATAGGTGGATAATAATTCAGTGTGTGATGTATTTACTTGATATAACTTGTGTCACAGTTATATGCTATTAATTAAGAAGAAATTAATTAAGCCCATTGGTGAGATAACTTATAATTTATGAATAATTATACTCGGCTTAGTGTAGTTTGGCAAGGGCAGGTTATACCAGGACTAGTTGAATGGGGTAGTACAACTAGGTGGGGTTAAGGCAACCCTTAGGTGTGCACATTAGTGGAGGGGTGAGAATGTCCACAAGAGAGTGTGACACTAACTTAAATATGAAGCGCGTTCATGCATTTTATATTACTGTAGTTATTTCACTTGCTAAATATTTTCAAAATATTTTGGGTTCTAACCCTTGATATAAAACTATTTTCAAAACCTTTTAGGTGTCCAGCCACAGGTTTGCCAGGATTAATATTCTATTCCAGGGACACGGAGCTGCGGCATATGTGGATGTTAACAGGAGTTTGGTTTAGACGCATCGTTCATTCTTTTCCTAGAGTAGGAATCTTCTATCAGTTTCAGTTTACTTAGGGCATGTCGCCCAGACTTTTCAGTACAGTTTTCAGATTTATTTTATTCAGGTGTTGGATGTTTGTATTGGAGTATTTACTTTGGTGGCTGATGGTTTTGCGGAATGTCATTTTATTTTTGTCCAGTTGATTTAATTCAGTTGTGTGAATGGTTTATATTTTTATTCCGCATGTAATGGTTTGTTTAACTAAAAAGATAAAATTTGGCACCAGCTTTTTGGAATGGAAGGTGGTTGACAGTGATGCTAAGGATAAACTAACTGGGATTCCTGTTTTAATTTGGTATAGGACTGATCACCCGGTATCTTATTAGGCGGGGTGTCACAACGCAACCTCCCTCCTTTAGCACTAGAGTCGATATAATAATAATATCTAGCCACTGATATTAATGCGCACACCATATATATATATATATATATATATATAACTAACTATCCCGGATATACCGTGTACTAAGTCCGTAGCACAAGCCTATTCAAATTATTATGAGTTTATGTCCCAACTCTAATTATTAATTACTCCGAACATTAATTAATTAAATTACTATTGGTATCGCTCCAACCAATGTATTCGGACTTACTCTCGTGGCCCGAAATAAAATAATACCCGAGTCTGAATTCCTGACTCCACATTATTTTGCTTTCACTCTAAAAAAATTTAACGCCTTGGTATCACTCAACCCATATATTGGAACTCGCCCACTCGATCTGTATTTAATTATTTCGAAATATTGTTTCCAAAATTTGATCGTAGTATGACCCATATAAATTTTCCTTCGAATCCCAATTAATTTTCCTTCATAATTGATTAGATTGTATCCCTATGTTTATTTCTCATTATATAAGGTATAGGAAGGAAGTTTAATTTAAATTCCCCTTATATATATAAACTGGACGAAATGCCAGAATTTTCCGACCATCGATCGATCGGTCCCCAACCCTCGATCGATCGATCGTACATGTCATCGTCTTCCTAGGTTGTTTGTTTCAGCCATGGACGAAAAGCTCAAAACCCTAACTTCTTCTACAGTCTAAACAAAGTACTTTCTTCAACAAAACACACCAAGAACCTCACAAGGGACCCCCATAAAGTCCACAAACATCATTCAATTTCCGATCTCTACTATTTTCATAAATTGGGGAAAAATCCATTTTTATTCGTTAACCCATCTCAACATCAATTCATTATCTCAAATTCATTTCTAATTCATCCGGGTTTACACATCTTACTAGATATATATACAATCTCAGATTATACATCAATTTTTACACAATTTAGAATTTAGAATATTGATTTACAAAAATCCCATGTTTGTACCCTTTAAATCCCAAAACGAATTTTGATTTCTCAAATCACATAAATATGAATCAAAATTCAAATTAAATGTTACAACAAGTTAACCACTTGCCTTATGATTCATAGGGTCTGATTTGGAGTTGTGAATTCCCAAGGTTGAAGATGAAATCCCTTTTTTTGGCTATTTACTTTCTCCCCCAATTTGCCTTTAACTGCCTCTTAGAGTTTCCTCTCCCACTAAGAATTTTATAAACTCTAATCAACCGTCCCCCTTTTCCTCATAATTAATTAATTAGGATAAATCCCTTTTTTTGCCTAAGGGGCCAAGCCCAAGTGACCCAAATGCCCCTTGTGTGGGCACGACTATGCCTAAAAACATCTAGTGACCCATTTACTACCTCGAGGTACACTTTTTCGACTATCTCGGTCCATTCGGACTCCACTGTACACTCAGAATTGGCATCCGAATTAATTTATAAAAATCCTTATCTCACACCCAAATTAGTCTATACCGACTACCAGCTCAGATAAGTACATACCCCATCATTAATAGTCGAAATGACGTAAATAAATTATTACTATTCAGTCAGTAAGTAAATTTCCCTTAATATTAACCTTTCACTACCCGATTAATATTTAAATATATATTTCCATAATTAATTCAATTAAAATTATGACACACAAGTAATTTTGAATTCCCTAATTAATTAAATATTAAATGCACAAAAATACGGGATGTTACATTCCCCTCTTCTCGAAGTTGCCTCATTTGTCTAGATCTAGGGTTTCTCTCCAAAAGGTGTATTGTGAATTATGTTTAACTAATTTATTATTTTATTATGTTAATTTCAAAATTAGGGTTAGTCCCCATATGGGCCACATTCCAAAGAGTATAAATGCATATTTGAAGAACCCAAAACAAAGCCCAAGTCTAATACTAACCCATAGTAATTAAAATCATTTATTTTATTTCCTAACTAAACATTCTACATGTTCTAAACATTAGTCCAAATTATTAAACTACTATCCCAATATTCCAACCGTTACTAGTATAAGATTAATAATTAATTATTTATTAAATAATTATTAATTCCTTATTGTTCCTTAAGTCAAAAGTCCAATTTATTTTTCTAATAAATATACCCACAACACGCATGGAATATAATTAATGATGTCACGAGTCACCGCATATAATTATACTAATTTCATAATTTCTTTAATTTAATGCATTTAAATTACGGAATATTACATTCTTCTCCTCTAAAAAAAGGAATTTTGTCCTCAAAATTCAAATTTTATACCTCACTAGATTAACTCTGGATATCTCGCCCGCATGTTATCATGTCTCTCCTAAGTAGACTCCGTCTCACTATGGTCTCCCCTTTGGGCTCTGATTAATTGTATGATCGTTGATCGTAGAGTCTACTGTCTTTAATCAAGAATAAGTTGTGGTCGCTCCTCATAGCTCGTATTGAGTTCTAGCGCAATCTTGTCGAGGTTGATATGATGATAGGAATTCTCATCGCTTATAAACTTTTTCAACATCGAAATGTGGAAGATATTGTATACATGCTTTAGATGGTCAGGTTAGCCTAATCGATACACCATCGGGACCACCTTATGTAGTATCATGAAAGGACTTATGTAGAGGGGAGCCAATTTCCCCTTGAACCTAAATCTGACTACTCCTTTCATCAAGGAGACCTTCAAAACCACTTGGTCCCCTACCTGTAACTCTAGCTCCCGCCTTCTATTATCGACATAACTCTTATGCTAATCCCGTGTAGTATTCATCTTTTCTCAAAAGAGTACAACCCTCTTTATGTTGTCTAGAATAATATATGGTCTGAACATCCTATATTTTCCTACCTCTGGCCAAAAGCTTGGCGAATGACACGTCCATTCATATAGTGACTCGCAGGGTGCCAAAATAATAGTATGATGATGATTATTGTTGTCAACAAACTCCATGAGCAACAAGTGATGATACTAACTCCTTTTAAAATCCAAAACACATGCTCAGAGCATATTCCCTTTCTCTCACTCATTTGATCGTCTAATTAAGGTTGAAATTTCATACTCAAATTCATCTGTACCCCAAGGGCCTCTTAAAAACCCCTCGAGAATCGAGGTACAAATATATTGTCATGGACGGATATAATATCACTTGGTACTCCATCTATTCTTAGAATCTCTAACATGAACAACTTAGCATACTTCTCGACAGTGTAATTTATCCACACTATAAAGAAATAAGCCACCTTCGTAAGTTTATTCATGATGATCCAAATGAAATAATTGCCTATTTGAGACCTCAACAAACCCACTATAAAATCCGTGAAGATTCTCTCATGCTTCCACTCGGTAATCTCTAATGTTTTAAATTCTCCCACTGGCCTCTGGTGCTCCACCTAGACTAATAAATAGGTGGCCCATTTAAACATAAATTTTGCAAAGTCTTTCTTCATGTCGGTCCACCAATATGACATACGCAACATCTTTCTTCATCTCTATCCTCTAGTACTTTTTGATACCTCAAACCATCCTTGAGATTTCAATCCATCATCTGAAATGATCGAGAAATAAGGAACTCCACCTAATACAAGCCCTTGTATCCTCTCCAAAAATACAGAATCTGAATCCTGTGCATGTATTAACCATGTTACCATTGCTAGTGTAATGGTCACAAATCCTAAAAGGCTCCAGACATCTCCGTACCTTGGGTGGAACATGATGCCTAAATGTCATATAAAGTATCTTCGTGCTCAACCAATGATTCTACTAACATAACAGTCGACCTCTGACTCAACCCCTCTGGTACCGTATTTGTTTTCTCCAGGTCGTACTGGATCAAATAGTGGTAGACTTTTAAAAAATCAAGTCATACCCTCTTTCTCATGTTTAGTTCATCCTGACGAAGCAAGTACTGAAGACTCTTATGATCAGAATACAATGAGAACCTCTCACCTAAATTAATTGTCTCGCATGCCTCCTCTAACTCTCTAATGTGGAGGTAAAAAAATTTCGACTCGATACCATGAAATATTGGGAGAATCTAAATCATTCCATTACTAAAGTGAAACTCCCCTCCAATATACGTTAATATAATTCATCTCAGAGAAACGGTTCACTCGGGGTATAAGAGGTCTCTTATGGGGCGATACGACATCCCTCCCTTACCCATTTTGAAACTAACGTGATTAGACATCGCACTCACAGTTATAGAATCATTTTTCTTACCGGAGTTCCTAGACGTATGACTACGCGGTGTAGGAGGGTGTACCTAGAAATTTGGAGTGTTTGGAGTGTGAGGGATAGTAGGAGTTAGTTCAATTATAGGATTCTCGTGTACCATAGGAGTATTGGGATTTGAATTAGGATTGGGCTGAGTATTTTTCATTTAAAGCCTCGAGATAATATTTTTTATTTTTATTTTTATGATTTTTTTTTAATTTTTGGGTTTTGTGATTTTTTTTCTTTCTCTTTTTACGAATTAGGGTCAAATTCTTAGGTTAATTCAACCGAACCTTGAGTGTCTACCTACTCACTGACAATGGTGCCAAAACTTGACATGACTATAAAATTGTGTGCAACGCGTGTATCTACAGCTCAAGCAAAGCCGATCGCTCAAGAAATACATGGATAAGTCGTGTGTCGAACTCAGGGAACGTAACGAAGATCGTGACGACAACTATGGGCAGGGATAAAAAATATAAATATGAACTCACTAATTGAAAATAAGAAAAGGTGATGAAAATGTTTACGCGAAGCCCTATGAAATAATAAAAAGTAACTAAGTTATGAAAACTAACTACTAGATGCAAGACTAAATTTGTTTAAGTTTTAGAAATAAACTATGTGAGAAAGTGGGGATGGAATAGACTCCCCCAAATCGTCGGTAATTAGGTTGAATATAAAACCTTCAAGATTTAAATATATAATTCAGATAAAACCTTAAAATTATTTAAGTACTAAATATATGAAGATTTCACTCCTCACAATACCTAATAAAAAATAAAATTAACGTGATAGACACAATTGTTGTCATGGGTATTATATCCTTTAATATTCTGATTACCTATGGCAAATGAAGTTAAAAGGTCTACAATACTCATTTCGACAAAGTATCAAGCCTTTTAATTATTTATTTAATTCTATCCAATTTATATTCATCCATAATACCTAGGTTGGGTTCATGTACCCCAACCCTCTAAAAATCTCGCCGGATATTGAAAACTTAACCATGCTATTTATACATTAAATGAATTCATGATTTAAGATTTATTGTAGGCAAAAAAGTAAACAACCACTAAAGAAGAATTAGGAAGAAAAATCATGTAGATAAGCAATCTTGAAAGAAATAAGAGAGAAAGAAACACTTGAATTGAAATTTCATGCAAAAATATGGAATTATTGATCTTGTCTTTTCTTAGCCTATTTTCTCCCTTCAAAACTTGTGTAAAACAAAGTATTAGATCCCTAATACAAGGTTACAACCACCTTGGGTCATTTTGGAAGTGTTTTTAACACACACAACTCTCTCGCTAAAAACAAGGAATAAAACAAAAAATGTCGTGTCCAGTTTTACTGAACTAGTTCGAGTCAAGGGCAGGCCAGTTCGCCCTAGTGAATTTCTAAATTTTAACTTTTTCCTTAGTTTTCTTCTCATCTTCAACCGCGCATAACTTCTTCATTGTTGATCAGATTCGGGTGTCCTTTCTTCCAGTATACTCGTAGATTCAAACACTTTTCCTTGTGGATCCATATATGAGTTCGAGCTGGAAAATTACATATATTCCCTCAATCTTCCTTTCCTTTATTTCTTTCTTAGTTTTTATTTTCCTCTCACATCTACTTGCACTAATTACCTTTAAAATAAGAGAAAAATGCACAAAATAAGAAATACTCACCAAATAGGATTAGTAGCATAAATATGAGATAAATCGATTATAACTACCGTGGACGTACCCATAAAAGTGGGAAATTAAGGGGATAAATATAAAATATTTATGCCGAATCAAGCCCATCCTTATCCATCGAGGTATCAACGCGCTCTTTGTCGTATGAGACCCATCATGATATCCCCTCTAGTAGGTATCCCACGAGAACTCACACCAGGTATGTTACACAAAATACACAAGAAAAGTAATCCTAATCACATAAAGGTTACTGTGACACCCCGCTTATTAAAATAAGAGGTGGTCAACCCAGTACTCTAATAAATACAACAATCATAGATGGTCCATTCTTAGCATCACAGTCATGAAAATAATAATACGAGATAACCATAAATTATTTTAGAAAACGGATGCCAAATTATTTTGCAAGTTTAATAAAAACCATTTTGACAATCCAATTTTTTTTTTAAAGATGGTGGATAAACATGTAAAGGCATATAACATATTTCAACCATTACTTAAAATAATAACCGAATAAGTTATTGGTTAATAGACTAATACAAACATGTTACACCAAGTATTACAGTTAAATATCACAATATATGTAAGTATAAAACTTGGGCAACATGCCCGAATGTACAAACTGATAATAACTAGAGTATACAAAAGATGGATGCGTCTATAGCAAGAATCCTATAACATCCGTAAAAATGTTGTAGCTCCCTGACACTGAGAATGAGGTATTAACACAACCGTCTGTGCGGCGGAGCACCTGGGAATAAATAGGATCCATACAAAACATAGAAATATAAATGGGTTAGGCACCGATTTGGTATGATATATGCGTGAATAAAATGCATAACATTTATGAATGCTAACATCATAAACAAGTTTAAATCGCTCTTGACAATAAGAAGATTCCTCACCTCTCATCTAAGTGCACATCCTAGCGTAATGACATTTATAGTGTTAACTATTCATCAATGCAAGAGAAATAACTCAATTCCATTTTAATAAGCTTAAGTTGCAGCTTTTTAAAAAACATATGACTTCACCAGTCCATTCCTCATTAGGAAACTTATTCCATATAGTGGATTTATAAATGCATTAGCCATTTATGAAATGCCATATTCGTGAGAATATTTACAACAAAAATATAACGATTTAAATACCATCCTTCCGGGAGTCACCCCACTACATGCGCCCCTAAATAACTATCATCTTCCAGGGAATATAACCAAGTCCACCTGGGCAACGTAAATCGCTTCGCGTGGGAGGCGGCCATATACCTTCGACAGTGAGTCATAACCATACTCGGAATTAACTCACTTCAAATAAAACAACAACACAACATAACCACCGGTCCTATAGTCGAGGACTATATTCACCATGCATTCAATATCCAGGGGACTTCACCTCATTCGTGTGACTTCCCTTATGATAGAATTTAGAGTGGTATGTATATGCAAGTCATAATTCACAAGATATGTCAATTTACAATGTGAATTTTAATATATCCGAAAGCATATGTGTTTAATGACATAAACCATAACGTTTAATTATCTCCATACTAGTCTCCGGTAGTTAACAACCACCCTATAAGACACCAAGTGTAATTTACCTCATACTAATTTCTAAAATCCAAAACCATATCACCCTACTTTCCCTTAGTCCTAGACTAGCTTATTAAATGAAAAGGACACTTACCTCCATCTAATTATTAATTAATTAATCCTCGACATAAGCCCAAACACTCCTTTTCTAACCATGGATGTTTATTCCCCTAATACAAGACCCTAATACTCTATTTTACTTCATACAAGAAGGTTTTTAAGCCTTAAACCTTAAAAGAAAGGAATAAAAGAAATTATCGGTCGACCGGCCCCTAACCCCCGATCGACCACGCCCCTAACCCCCGGTCGACCACGCTCTTTGAAATTTTCCTTGTAAGAAAAGCCGTAAGACCTTCCCTTAAGGCCTGGTTGACCGGTCGTTGGATCGTAGTCAACCGCGCTATAAAAAATTTCCTTTTAAGAGAAGCAGTAGGCTTTTCTCTTTAGGCCCGATCGACCGGGCTCTAGACCACGGTCGACCGGTCTCACCAGATCCCATGGCCAACCCCCATATTTCTCATACCAAACCTAAATCTCTAACCTATTTTCATCCACTTCTCTTAACCTCATCCTCTAATAGCTTCAACCTACCATTTATACGCAACAACAAACTAATAAAATCAACTCAATCCATATGTAACACAAAATCTAAGGGTTTAAACACCAAAAGTCATCAAAACCCGCAAATGGTTTAAATATCAAGAACACAACTATATATACAAATTATTCACACTCAATTATATGTTTGCAAGTTATAAAATTTCCTTTAGAGTGTAGTCTCGGATTCTCCTCTCGTAGAAACGATTTTCAATCTCAAATCAACAAATCTCCTCTTTCTCTCTTTTTTCTCCCAAGTTCTCTCTCTCTCTCTCTCTCTCTCTCTCTAACTCTCTCTAGGGTTTGAACATGAAATGAGAATTAAAAGGCTCTTGGAAGACTAAATATACCCAATTACATTAAGTCCAACATGAAATGATACTACACAATTAAAATGACTTGTAACAACATAATTAAGTCATAATTGGTCAAAAGTACCCCGGAACCCAAAATACAACTTGGTACTTATTTTGACTGTCACAACCATTTTTGGACTAATCGCACCTTCTAAATTGGCATTCGGGATAACATAAATTATTTCATGTTGAAACATCATATAAATTCTTCAATAATAATTCCCTTGGAATATAAGGCACAACGACGCAACAAAACATAATGCGATGCTATTTACATTCACTTAACAGTAAATATGAAAAACTCAGTAAATATTATCTCTTAAATCACTTAAAGTAATATTTACTTCAACTTCCTTTATTTTATATAATTAACCCACTAGGCAAATTAATATAAAAATAATTACTCATAAATAAGGGGTATTACATACTCCCCCCTTATAAGGGAATTTTTCCCTCAAAATTCAGGTGTACCTTGTAAAAAGAGGCGTGGATACTTCTCTCAAATATATTCCTCACTCATTGTGATGTCCCCACAAGACTCGAACCAAGGGCACTACCTTAGACCTTAGTCTACGCTCTCCGTGATCTAAAATAGCAACCGATTGTTCCTCATATAAAATATCGGATTGTAACTCGACATCATTCAAAGGAATGTGGCAATGAGCTCCCTCTCACCTTCTATACTTTTTCAAAGATGAGACATGAAACACGTCATGAATCTGATGTAGGCATTCCGACAAAGCATGTTGATATGATACGGGACCTACCTTTGTAATAATGGGAAAATGGCCTACACAACGTAGCGTAAGCTTTCCTTTCTTCCCAAATCATGTTACACCCTTCATCGGAGATATTCACACTAAAACTTGATCCCCTACCTCCAATTCTACATGCGTTCTATTCGCGTTGGCATAGATTTTTTGATGGTATTGTGCAATTCGGATGTTGTTTCGAATAAGCTCAATATTCTAAGAGGTATCTTCTATCATTTCAGGTCCAAGAAGCTTATTATCTCCTACTTCCAACTAATAAGCAGGTGATCTACATGGCCTGCCATACAATGCTTCATAGGGTGCCATACCTATTGTGAATTGGTACAAATTATTATATGCAAATTCGACCAAGGGAAGGTATTGCTCCCATCCTCCTTTAAAGTCAAGTACGCACATTCGAAGCATATCCTCCAACATTGGTTGACTTTTTCTGTTTACCCATCAGTTTACGGGTGGTAGGAGGTACTCAACTTCAATTCGGTCCCCATTACTTCTTGGAAACTTTGACAAAAATGGGATACAAAAATCTTGTTTCTCTTTGAGACTATATTGATAGGCACCCCATGGAGTTTCACAATCTATGCAATAAAAATCCAGGCATAACGTGTCGTATTGTAATCCATCCGTACCGATAAAAAGTGTGTTGATTTGGTCAGGCGAGCAACAATAACCCAAATGGAATCATGACCACTTTGTGACGTCGTCAATCTCGTGATAAGATCCATCGAGATACTCTCCCATTTCCACACCGGTATTTCTAACGGTTGTAACAATCCCGTTTGTCATTGATGGTCTACCTTCACCAATTGACAAGTGGTGCATTGGGAAAAAAATTCAGAGATGTCTCTTTTCATACCCGCCCACCAATACTGACGACGCATATCTTGGTACATTTTGTCCCCACCTGGGTGTACTGTAAATCTTAAGCCATGAGATTCTGTCATAACAGCGCGTCTTAAGTTTCCCTCGTCCGGGACTATAAGTCTTCCGTGGAAACAAAACCCTCCCTTAGAACTAATAGAGTAAGAATTCGCTCCCCCGATTAACAACTGGCGTACTCGATCTTGGCAGTCTTTATCCCTTCCTTGCGCTTCCATGACTCTCATCATAATAGCAGGCATAACGATCAACACTGACATAAATGCTCTGGCTACATCATCCACCTGGCTAAGCTCTTTCCATTTAGCCTTCCATACCTTCGTTAACTCCCCAGCGGGTTTTTGACTCAGCACATCCGCTACTACATTTTCCTTGCCTGGGTGATAATGAATATCGAATTTATAGTCTTCACGAACTCCAACAACCGACGTTGTCGCATATTGAGATCTTTCTGCGAGAATAAATATTGCAACGATTTGTGGTCCGTGAAAAGACTAAACTTCTCCCCCAGGAGTTAATGTCTCCATATCTTCAAGGCGAACACTACTGCGACAAGCTCCAAATCATGCACGGGATAATTCTTCTCATAGGGCTTTAGCTTGCGAGATGCATAAGTAATGGCATTATGCTCTTGTTGTAACACACCTCCAAATCCTTGTAGAGACGTGTCATTAAAGACTAAATCGTCCACTCCCGGTCTTGGCAATGGGAGTATATGAGCAAAAGTTAACTTGTCCTTCAACTCGTTGAAAGCTAGTTGATAAGAATCATCCCAAACAAATTTCACTCCCTTCCGGGTGAAGTTTGTCAAAGGGTCTGCAATCTTGGAAATACCCTTAAAGAAATACCGATAATAACCCGCTAAACACATAAAGCTATGAATCTTTGTTGGTGTCGAGGGATGAACCCATTCCCTCACCGCGATAACTTTACTCGAGTCTACTGAAATACCCTCGGTCGTCACAATGTTCCCCTGAAACTGTACTTACTATAACCAGAAACCACATTTCTCGAACTTAACATACAGTTGATGATACCGTAGTGTTTGCAAGACCAATCGTATATGTTCATCATGATAAGCTTTAGTCCAAGAACAGACTAGAATGTCGTCAATAACACTATGACAAACTAGTCTAGGACATCCCAAAATACTATATTCATAAGGTCCATAAATACAACAGGAGCATTGGTTATCCCAAAAGGTATGACAAAAAACTCATATGACCCATATCTAGTTAAGAATGCAGTCTTCGACGCATCATGCTCTCGAATTCACAGTTAATGATACCCTGTCCTCAAATCTAACTTAGAGAAGTACGATGCTCCCCTTAATTGGTCAAACAAATCATCGATCCTAAAGAACGGGTATTTGTTCCTAATGGTGGCCTTATTCAATTCCTGGTAATCAATATATAATCAGAGGGAAGCATCTCTCTTCTTCACAAACAACACAGGAACACCCCATGGCGACGTGCTATGATGAATAAACCATTGCTCCAACAGTTCCTGAAATTGATCCTTTAACTCCCTCATTTCCAAAGGAGCCATACGGTATGGAGCTCTCGCAATTGGCCTAGCTCCTACTGCTAAATCAATTACAAACTCAATCTTATGACAGGTAGTAAGCCCAGAACTCCCAAAAAACATCATGAAATTCTTGAATAACAGGAATCGAGTCTAAGGAAATGACTATCACTCGCGAAGTATCCTCTATAATACAATATAAGTACGTGTTTGAACTTCCCTTCGAAAGAGGCATCGCCACTAAAAACATTTCTTGTGGCAAAGACTACACTCCTCCCATAATAATTTACCATGGCTCGGTATTTCACTAACCAGTCCATACCCAAAATAATACCATACCCGACCATATCTAGGATGAGTAAATCGGCCTCAAAATGCAGATTACCAAGGTCTATTCCAGCCCTTTTATAAACAATGAATATAAGCGAACCATCATCCATGAAAGATTCCACACTAGTAAAAGTACTCCCGGTAGACTTAATTAACCATGTCGAATGAGCAAAATGACTAGCAATAAATGAGTACGTTTCACCCGTATCAAATAACACTCGACTCATATACCCGTGACTGGGAAACTTACCCTCAATAGCTGGTGGTGTGGGCGGGGCTGGAGGAAGTAAAGCATCCTGAGTCTGATACACATGCCCATACTGAAGTTGTCCTTGTTATAGAGGGATGACTGGAATATGTGCTGGAGACTGTAACTGTGCCTGCTGATGCTGAGGACCCCTAGGCAACTATCAGCCAATTAATTATGGACAAGCTTTCTTAAAGTGAACCTGTTCACCACACTCAAAATAGCGGCTCGCAAATTTTTTTGAATAACGGCACCAATTGTTATTTCAAAACTTCCCCGTGACTTGTTCATATTGGCATCAACCTCAATTATTTCCTCTTCCTGCTTGGCCCTGTTGGCCTAACTAATGCTATTGTTGAGCACCCTGACCATGTATAAAACCACCTTTACCAAAGTTAAAAGCCTTAAAACGTTGTTTCTTAGACGAGTCCCCTTACTGGATGTCCCTCTCTTTCTGTTTAGTTACCGACTATGGTGGTGCGGGTAGTGCTCCACCGTCACCATTTCCTCCTTACTTACTAGCTTGAACCGAATTCATAATCTTCTTACTCCCTTTCACATGAAGACGGTGATCTTGGCAATGGATCAAGGCTGCATTCATCACATCACCAAACATTTACAAAGCTGGATTTCCCAACAAGTGCTACATTATTCTCCAATTCAAACCCTCAATAAATTTTGAAATCCTCCTTTCCTCTGGAATGACTTCATCTGGCACAAAGTTCTCTCCTTTTCATATTCTGCAACTGACCATTCCCCTTGAACAACATCCTGGAGTTTCCTCCTCATCTCCTTATGGACTGATGGAGGAAAATACTTTCGATCAAACAAAACCCAAAATTACGAGATAAGCATGGTATCCTTTTTCTCTGGAGTTATCACCGACTCCCACCAATGTAAAGCTTCTCCTACCAGTTTAAAAGTGGGGAGAATTTATTTCCGTTCCCCGCTACATTTCACCATTCGAAGATGGAATTGCATATCTTTCTTCCACTGGTTTGCGATAATCACATCAGCATCACCTTGAAATTATGGAGGGTTACCTTTTAGAAAATATTATTGAACTCTCTCCCACGTAGAGGGTCCCGCATGGGCTTTAACCCCTGTGCTACCGGTTATTGGGCCTAGGGAAACTGTTGGTCCATAGAAGTCATTGCAGCGTTGACTGTCTGGGTGTCAATATTAGCCACCTCCACTGCATTTATAGTTCCTTATGGGGGGGGGGGGGGGGCTCTACGTTTCCTGCAGCTCGATTTACTTTCACCAGGCGACCTCTTCTAGGTGCCTTCTTAGACGAAAACAACTAAATAAGGATATAATTTAAAATAATTTATCTTAGTAGAAGATCGCAAGCATGCACAAATAAAACAGTCCTAACTATAGGGCTCTATATCAAAGAACGCTACGGTAGAACGTGATAAGTCCGCATTGATCCTAAGGACTCTAGAACCTGATGCTCTGATACCATATGTGACACCCCGCTTATTAAAATAAGAGGGGACCAACCCGGTACTCTAATAAATACAGGAATCATAGATGGTCCATTCTTAGCATCACTACCGTGAAAATAATAATAGGAGATAACCACCAATTATTTTAGAAAACGGATGCCAAATTATTTTGCAAGTTTACTAAAAACCATTTCGACAATCCAATTTTTTTTAAAGATTGTGGATAAACATGTAAAGGCATATAACATATTTCAACCATTCCTCAAAATAATAACCGAATAAGATGTCGGTTAATAGACTAATACAAACAGGTAACACCAAGTATTACTCTTAAATATCACAATATATGTAAGTACAAAACTTGGGCAACACGCCCAAATGTACAAACTAATCATAACTAGAGTATACAAAAGATGGATGCGTCTATAAGAAAAATCCTACAACATTCGCAAAAATGTTGTAGTTCCCTAACACTGAGAATGAGATATTAACACGGGCGTCCTCGCGGCGGAGCACCTGAGCATAAATAGGATCCATACAAAATAGAGAAATATAAACGGGTCAGGGTCCGGTTTGATATGATATGCGTGTAACTATTCATCAATGCAAGAGAAATAACTCAATTCCATTTTAATAATCTTAAGTTGCAGCTTTTAAAAAAAATATGGCTTCACAAGTCCATTCCTCATTAGGAAACTTATTCCATACTGTTGACTTATAAATCCATTAGCCATTTATGAAAGGCCACATTCATGAGAATAGTTACAATCAAAATATAACGATTCTAAGACCATCCTTCCGGGAGTAACCCCGCTGGATCCGTCCCTAAATAGATATCATCTTCCACGACGTATAACCATAACCACCTAGGCACCCTAAATCGCGTCGCATTGGAAGCGACCATATACTTTAGACAGTGATCCATAGCATTGCCTGAAATTACCTCAATTCGAATAAAACAACAACACAACATAACCACCGGTCCTATGGCTGAGGACTACATTCGTCCATCATTCAATAGCCAGGGGACGTCACCTCATTCGCCTGACTTCCCTTATGATAACATTTAGAGAGGTATGTATATGCAAGTCATAATTCACAAGATATTCCAATTTACAATGTGCATATTAATATATCCAGAACCATATGTGCTTAATGAGATAAATCACAGCGTTTAATAGTGTCCATTTTGGGGTTAAAACAAGGTACCGGTCGGCCGGCCCCTGACCCCCGGTCGACCTCGCTCTTTGAAATTTGTCTTGTAAGAAAAGTAGGAAGCCCTTCCCTTAAGGATCGGTTGGCCGGTCCCTGGACTAGAGTTGACCGCGCTATAAAAATTTGCCTTTTAAGAGAAGTAGTAGGGTTTTCTCTTTAGGCCCGATCGACCGGGCTCTGAACCGCGATCGACCGGTCGCACCAGATCCCATAGACAATCCCCATTTTTCTCATACAAAACGTAAATCTCTAACCTATTTTCATCCACTTCTTTTAACCTCATCCTCTAATAACTTCACCCCACCATTTCTACACCACAACAAACTCATAAAATCAACTAAATCCGTATGTAACTCAAAATCTAATGGTTTAAACACCAAAAGTCATCAAACCCCACAAATGGTTTAAATCACAAGAACACAACTATATATACAAATTATTCACACTCAATCATGTATTTTCAAGTTAGAAACTTACCATAAGATTGTAGTCTCGAATTCTCTTCTCGTAGCAATGATTTCTATGCTTAAATTAACATATCTCCTCTTTCTCTCCTTTTTCTCCCAAGTTCTCTCTCTCTCTATCTAACTCTCTCTAGGGTTTGAACATGAAATGAGAATTAAAAGCCTCTTGGAAGACTAAATATACCCAATTACATTAAGTCCAACATTAAATACTACTACACAATTAAAATAACTCGTAACAACATAATTAACTCATAACTAGTCAAAAGTACCCCGGAACCCAAAATACAACTTGGTACTTATTTTGACTATCAAAACCATTTCTGAACTAATCGCGCCCTCTAAATTGGCATTCGGGATACCATAAATTATTTCATGTTGAAACATCGTATTAATTCATCAATAATAATTCCCTCAGACTATAAGTCATAACCATCGTTTAAGGCACAACTTCTTCTAAAATGTCAGTCTTCATGTGGAAAATGATGAATAATCTTCTTCTAATAGATGAAAAGATAAAATCCATTGATTTTAGAGGCCCATCCAAATGTTGTTGTTCTAAGCCAAGAGAAGATACTCTAGATCACCTGTTTGAGGAGGGAGATGTAGCTAGGAGAATATGGGATCAAATGACTAAAGAGTTTGGGATTTCAAGATATAAAGGAGGAGGTGTTATAAATCATCTTTTCCAATGGTGGCTATATGGGGTAAAGCTAAACAAATGAATAAGCATAGTTTTTCCAGCTATAATTTGTTGGTGTATTTGGTGCTACAAAAATAAATGCATATTTGATGATAGTCTTCCTAGGGTAACTTCTGTACTAAACCATATCAAGTCTGAGTTTGTTATCAAGAAATTCCTCAATAGTGTTAAAAAGCCTAAATTGCAGATGCAGATCAAGTGGAATGTTCCTAGTACAGGTGACTTAAAGCTTAATATTTATGGCAGTGCCATTGGAAATCCAGGAAATGGAGGGGGGTGAGGTATCCTAAGGAATCACTTAGGGGACATGCTTTGGGCTTTTCATGCACATTTTGGAGTAGTGTCAAATATGGAAGCAGAGGCTCTGGCATTGCTTAAAGGTCTGGAATTTGCTACGGACTTCATTGACTATGATCTAACTATAGAGAGTGACTCTAAAGTTTTAGTAGACTTAATTCAAAATAAAGGTTCTTCCCATTTGAAAATTCAGTGGTATGTGTTCAAAATCAGAAGTTTATTGATGAGGCTAAAGGTCAGAATTGTTCACATTCACAGAGAGGCTAATCAAGTAGCAGATTTCCTTACAAAATTAGGGAGTTCTCAGCATGACAATTTTTTCTCTTAGTACAGATGTTTTCCCGAAGCAGCTGAAAGGTCTTATAAAAGTAGATAGATGGGGTGTACCTTCATTCCGAAATGTCTATTCATTGGTGTATTGTTTATTCCACTAGTTGCTTAAAGTTGGCTCTAATCAGCTCTTTATCTTATGATTTTGTAAGGGTTCTATTTTATAAAGAACCTCGTTTATGCTTCTTGTTTCATTCTTTCTCGAAATTTCTCAATGATGTAAGCTATTTAGAAGAGGCTAGTTCTTCTATCAATTGAGAATAAAAGGGTGATAGTTCATCCAAAAAAAAATCCACAACAACGCAACAAAACATAATGCGCTGCTATTTACATTCACTTAATAGTAAATATGAAAAACTCGGTAAATGTTATTTCTTAAATCACTTAAAGTAATATTTACTTCAACTTCCTTTATTTTATATAATTAACCCACTAAGCAAATTAATATAAAAGGAATTACTCATAAATAAGGGGTATTATAGTTACCAGAGTTAATACAAATTAAATCACTTATTAACATCTTCAATTAATAATTTTTTTTAAAACGGTGTTCATTTTACTCATTCGAACGAAAATATATTGTCTATTTGAATGACTTCTATATGTGTTAACAATAATAATCCTCGACTCGTTTGAATGAGATTAAAGTCATTCAAATGATATCAAATTAGAATCATCATCTTCTTAAAATAAAATCTGTCATTATTAATCTCCAAACCCAAATCAGAAGCTTAATACCATCCCCAAACCCCATTTCTTTTAGGTATAAATGTTCTAACAATAATACTATAAAGTTTCCAATGATTTTAGTCAACACTAACATTTTCAAAAGGTTTAAATCCCAAAATTATTTTAAGAACCCTAGTTTATCATTTATCCCAAATTCAACTCAAATTCATATCAATTATTGAAATTACATAGGGGCTTATGATCAATTGTTAATGTCTAACATAACCCGAACAATTACATAACAAATCTATCTCCAATTCGTAAGGAATTCAACAAAATTCAATCTATGCGAAGAATATGTATAGTAACCTAAACTATCATATTTAATTATGAAACTAGGTAATTAATCTCCAAATAAGATTTTTAATCAAATTATCTTACGATTCCAATGTATAATTACATTATAACACAAAATAATTTAAATTCTACACTAGGTAAACTTCCATTGATTGAAAAGGATGAAATCCAAGACCAAATTCCCCAATTCTCCTCTTCTCTAAGTTTCCTCCTCCCTATAGCTCTCGGGTTTCTCTTGAAAAGGTTTAGAGTGAATTAGGGTTAATTAATTGATCATTTTATTATATTAATTTCGAAATTAGGTTTAGGCCCTATATGGGCTTTAGCACAAAAAGTCCAAATACCTCTCTAAATAATCCAAAACAATGTCCATGCCCAATACTAACCCATAAGGATTAAAATCCATTTTTTTAAGTCCTAAATAAATATTCTATATGTCCCAAATGGCAATCCAAATTTCCAAACTATTATCCCAATATTCCCACCATTAGTAAGCTAAGATTAATAATAATATATTTATTTATTAAATAATTATGAATTCATTATCGTGCCTTATGTTCCATGTACAATTAATTTTTTTTGGATAATATACACCCATAAAACATGAAATATAATTAGGGACATCACGAGTCACTACAGATAATTATACTAACTTCATAATTTATCTAATTTCATGCACTTAAATTACTACGAATTACAGTTTCCCAAATATAATCTAAAGAATAAGGGTGATCAGACTGACCAGAACACCCCAGGTGAAATAGGAACTAAAACAAAGATTATATTTATAAGGAGAAAGATAAATATGATATAACGAAGGAGATGGAAAAGGATAAGTAGGATAAAGAGGTTAAAAGATGATAACCAACAAGAATACTCCCTCTGGGTCTAATAACTGACCTTTAGTGATTTCCCCAAGGCAACAAACTCCACTACCACCATCAATGTTGAGGGTTCATCCATGGATGATCGGCGTTATAAAGGGCAATGAGCCTGTTACTACTAATGATTCAACATTCTTGAACGCCAAAGTTGGATACTCTATTGCTCATGCTGCCATATTACCCGAGGACATGTCAACCTTAAGAAGTTTTTACTTGGAGTGCCTTCATAAGGAATGTCTATGTCACTCCATTTTGGTAAGTAATATTTCATTTGCCCTTTTTAGGTCTTTTTTATTATTTTGATACTCACTAACGTTTTTTGTTGGCCTGTTGGTCCATGCAAGCAACGTATGATGTATCCACTCGGGCCAATAATTTATTTATAATAAATAAATTTATTATGACCAATCCAACATTATGAAGAATACTAAGACCAAAAATGTTGCCTACAAGGGGAATGTGGTGAATAAGGACAATCTCCTTCAGTTTGAGTTCAACAAGGTTAACTCTGGGATGCCGACATTGAAGAAGGAATTTCCTAAAAGACCCTAGAGATGTTGATTCTCTGGATGTAAAATGTGGATTTTGTTAATAGTCGATATGATGACCATGAGAAGTTCATTGGTGAGTGCTTTGAAGCCAGAATCCAATAAATTATTGTATAACTTGAATATCATAAGTAAGTTTCCGTCAACATAGGTTAGATTGATGGTAGGAAGGATATCCATTAGGAACGTTCCCCCTTTGGAGATATCCCCCTTTAGAGAATCCGTCATCAATGAGGCTTCGTTACCATCTAAATAAGAGGTCAACCAGTCGACAACTAATCCAATCATTATCTAGGGGGGGGGGGAGAGAGAGAGAGAGAGAGCAATTTATGTTATTTCCAATTAGGTGGAGGCCACCCCTAACACCCTACTTGGTTTATTTATTTTTTATTTTTATTGTAGGCCTTATGGACATATTTTTTCTTATGCCATCCATTTATATTAATGAATTCTTTTTCTTTTGATTCTCATTCATTTATTCATATACTGTGAAGACATTTAAGGATTTTTCTTCCTTTGGTCGGTGGAGTGTAGGACTTTGGCAACTTCGTTAACTTGTGAAATTTGATAAATAGCTCAATGTATTAATTAAAATGTTGACTAAACTTTAATAAGTTAACATTATTATTTAACTTAATTGTTAGTACGTGAAATTCAGATTTGTAATCGAATTGCAACGTTAACCAATAGACCATTGCCCTAATTAACTCGATCACTAAATAACATTCTTATTTAACTTAATTGTTTTGCTGGTGAAGTTGGGATATATGACTGAATTCACTCACTTATGACATTAATCAATAGGCTAATGAACTAATTACCATATTAAGTAAAGGTTGATAAGTTAGCATTCTTATTTAATTTGATTATTAGTCGATGAAGTTGGGATCTGTGACCAACTTCACTAACTTGTAATATTAGTCAAAAGGACGATTAACTAATTAACCTATTGACTAAAATTTGATAAGTTAACATTCTTATTTAACTTAATTGTTATTAATACCATTCTTATGGAGTCTTTTTCTTATTTTAGGCAAACCAATCAAAGGTTAGGTTGTACCACTATTTTAATGTAGGTTTAGTGCCAAATCAAAGGCGACCAACTTGGTCTAAGTCGTACCACCCATTTTAAGGTGAGTTTATTAACTGTTTTAGGCTAACTATCCCAAATTTAGGCCATGCCACTATTTTCATGTGGGTTTACCACCAAATCATAAGCAACCGACTTAATTATAGTTATAACACGCAATCTTAGGTGGGATTACTGTCAAATCTCAGGTAATTGACTTGTTCTATGTTACGCCACCATTTCTTTGGTTGTTTAATATCCGTTTTAGGACCACCAACCCAAAGTTAGGTTTAAGAAAAAATTTAAAGTAGTCATCATCTTGTTCTAAGTCATATCATTAATTCTTAGGTGGGTTTATGTATATTTAAGGCTGACCAAAACAAGGTCAGGTGGTAGCACTATTTTCACATGGGGTTAGTGACAAATCATGGAAAAGCTACTTGTTTAATGTCGTAGCACCCATTATTAGGTGGGTTTATTAATATTCTTGGTCGACCAACCCAACGTTAGTTTGAACCATTACTTTTAAGTGAGCTTTAAATAAAACCCAACTAGGAAGTACAATCATATTAAATAATTTCATTTATTAACATGAATCATCATTGATGGGTGTAACACAATGCTTAAAAGTATTTTGGACCACAGGATGGGGCCATATGTCCACTTTCAAAGGTTTTGCACTGTATATTTGATGATAAGGGGTTATTAAAATTTATGAGACCTCTCAGCCTTTGGCTAGGAAAGTGTGAAATCTTATATATTTTGTCAATAATCGAAAGGACATTAAGAAGTAACCAATGGATTCCTTATAGGTTCCTAAGTACTTATTTAAGGTCAAATAAGATGTATAGAGTATAAAGAAATTGGAAATGATTCAATTTACGAGTGTATGTTTTTCAGTAGTGGGTTGTGAGAGTATGGAGAAAATAATAGCCACTAATGGAACCTAAGCACTCTGTTCTCTGGGAATATGATATCCTGAATGTATTAATCTCTTAGATTACTCAAGATTAGTTATCCTTGAATCTTTCACCAGAATTAATTTTATATGCCAAATCTAGGAGAGAGACCAGTTAGACTAAAATAGCATGGCTTAGGAGATTTTGAGGTCTAAAAGCCTCAGAAAGGTGTGGAGTGTCGGTTAAAGGATTTTCAGGTGGTTTAGGGAAGTTTATGGTATCATTAAATGAGGATGACTACCTTTAACACAAGTGGGCCTTTGTAGTGGCGATAGGTGGACTAGTGTTCTGATTTCCACATACTGTGGCAGACTGGTTGCAGAGGTAATACGAAAGGCTTGGGATATCAGGAGTTACCATTAGAATACCATACGTTACGCTTGAGGTATTCTCCAATGATACACACTTATACTGAGGGTTAGGTGCGAGAGTGCTCTTGAACTAATGGATTGAATTATTTAATTAAATCCCAACACACAAGTCTAATTTTTACCTAATTTTAATCTTTGATTAAATTAGGTTTGCATATATGATGTGATATAATATTCAATTAATAGACTAAACATGCAATCAACATAAGAGATGAGAAAAAATCCCTAAAAGGGGAAAAACCTTTATTCAACACTATTGTACGTTTTAACACACAATTGACTTACAAAGACTTAGCCAAACTATGTGGGACGTGCAGAGTGTTCAAAGCTTCAAATAGAATATGATTCAGTCCAGAGCCTTCCACAAATAGAGATCTACCCTCGGCATCCATCGATCGACGTTCTGCTTTCTTCATTAGTGAACCCTCGATTCACAAGTCAGCTGTAGAGATTGCTATCCACAAATTGTATGTAAGGTATTGAAACTATAGGGTTTCACAAAGATTCATAAAGCATATGGGGATGAAAGGATTGTGAATCAAAATGCGTTTTTGTGATATAAAATATGAAAAAATTCAGCAGTGATATGTGTTTTCATTTTTTCCATTGTCCCATGAAAAAGGAGTTAAAATGAGCTATTTATAAGTCTGACATAAAACTCGAGGTGGCATAACTCGTTCCAACGAGAATTAAGGTTGTTCAAATGAGAATAAGGTTTCATTCGAATGAGGATGCATTTCATTAAAATGAAAAAGGTAGTTTGTTTGAAGTCTACATCCAACAAGCTTCTAACGAGAAAGTGTTCCCAAACAAGTCTTACTTTGTTAGATGGTTGTTCGAAAGAAGATTTAACAAAAAGTCTTTTTTATTCGAACAAGACTCCTATCTCTTTTGAAAGAGGCTTAAAAAAATTAAATTTTAATATTAAATCTTATAAAGTTGTAGCCTCGATTTATTATAAAAATACGCCCCAAATATGATTATGAATAATTATGAACACCTAAAAGTCTTATACCTTCTTGAAATGTTCGATGATCAGTTTGTAAAAGGATATTGCAAAATAAAAATTAAAGCCTAAGACAAAATATTTTTTCTTACAAATCTCCCCCTTGGCCATTTCGATACAAAATAAATTGAAACCCAAATTACAATAAAACCCCTCTATGATAATGATTCTTAATGCCCTCCTAAACCATAGAAATGGAATGACATAAAGAAACTTTGTCTCAATCTCCACATGTTCTTCTCTTGGGAAACTTTGTCTTCATCCGGTGTAGTTTACGAATACATCATCAACTCTGAAGAAATTTACACATATTAAATAAAGAGATATCATGACGTATAAAGTTTTAAACATAAAATCAAAACTCCCCCTTAATTTGTTATCCTCCTTTTTTGGTCCATAATAAACAAAGGAGGAGACACGAAACATGAAGTATAAAGCATCACAATTAAGAAGTAAGATATCATGACAGTTATAAATAAAAAGCACGGGGAATCACAATCTCAAAGGAAACCAACGATTTTTTTTTCAAAAGAAGTACGTAGTCAGGGGTGTGAACATTCCCCATAGGTTAATTAGCATACATAGTCATAACACCTGTACATGAAGGTTTGAGATAATACTAGCGAAAGATCTCAAAGTCTACCTTAGGTGTAAGTATTGTGAACTCATGTGAAATTGATTAAACCTAATCAGCATATCAAGAACAAAAGTGATTCTCACATCAATTACACCAAAACTATTTAATATTTTTGTAGAATTTTTTAGTTTTTGCAAACTCATTGATCTTTAACTTCAACTCCCTCAAAATATCACATATATAACGATAATCTCTTAATTATTTTTTGAAAAAATTAATTATCATATGTAATGAAGCATCTATGATCAAATATGGGTCTGGAAATTCTGTTTTTTATGCGCCTCTAATATTTTTAGGCTCTTTCATGCAAATGATGGCTTTTAACGCAAAGACATTTTATCTTTCGTAGACCCTTTTCATCACTTAACATTTAACAATTGTTTTGGAAAAATGATTTACATCCGAGTAATGGTTCTTACATGCACAAATTTTTATCTTCTTTCTACATTTGGTTCGTTTTAACAAAAAATTGAGATGAGAACACGGTGTTCCACAAGTGACATGTCAGTGCAATGTTCAAACAAGTTTTTGCACGTGTGCATTAAAGGTGACTAGGAGTCTGTAGTAAGTAATCATCAAATATCAACGTGATGACTCCACACATTATTAAGCACAATAATGAAACGACGTCATGTCTCAAAATACTACAAAAAATCACATAAAAATATGGGATGAATGGGGGATTCGGACATCTTAAATGTTCATCCATATATGGTGATAAAAATAAAAAAACTCTCTTTGGATTTCTCAAGAATTTTATCAAAATAAAATCTTTTTGTCCTTTACAACTTTTTCTCAAAAATCGAAAATCCTTTTGGATTTTTCACAAAAATTAAAAAAAAAAACTCTTTTTATATTTTTCTAAAAATATGAAAATTAAAAATATAAATATAATGATAACACAATTATAATTTACTCACTCAATAGTAATAAGAGATATAAGCATGAGAACCATCCTACACTGACTAAATTACCCGAACTCCATCAATAGTGCAAATACCTAAAGATTTCCTAAGATCCTCAAATATAAGTGCATCTAAAGGTTTTGTGAATGTACTCACAAAGATCAAGGACAAGACATTTTCGTTAACTAGGTCTCAAAGAAAGTTCTCTTGTATTCTAATATTCTTTGTGCTCGAATATTGGACATGATTACGGGAAGTATGGATCGCACTCGTATTATCTTAAGAAATAGCCACTATGCCTTGTAAAATACCATAATCCTCTAACATTTGCTTCATCCGTAAGAGTTGCTTGCAATAACTCCCGGTGGAAATATACTCAGACTCTGCCATGGACAAAGATACATAGTTTTTCTTCTTGATAAACCAAAAGATATGGGCACCCCCAAAATATAAACAACCACTCAGTTGGCATTCAAACTATCTACATCCCCGACTCAGTTGGCATTCAAAAGGCGGACCCACGATCATCGGTATCAAAGGAATACCAAATATTGTATGAAAGATTTCCACTCATGTATTTGATAATATGTTTAAGTTCATATAGGTGTGAATCTTTTGGGGATGCCTAGTATCGCACCCAGACTCCAACATTAAAGGCAATATCAGGAGGACTAGCTGTCAAGTAGAGGAGACTACCTATCATACTTACATAAAGGGGTTGCTTTACCTTCTTTCCTAAGGTGACTTTGCTAAGATTTGTCGATGTACTAAAAGGGGGGCGTGAGTGCTTAGCAGAGTGTAGACCAAATTTCTTCACAAGGTCTCAAGCATATTTGGATTGAGATATAAATATCCCATCTTCAAATTGACGAGCCTGGAGACCTATGAAGAACGTAATCTCACCTACCATGATCATCTCAAACTCACTCTTAATCTCCTCTTTAAAGGTGTGAGCATAGAGGGAGCACGTGAATCCAAAGACAATGTCATCCACATAAACATAAGCAACTACACCACTCTCTTTCCTTACAAATAACGTCTTATCCACTCCCCCTCTCTTGAGGCCACGGGCTAAGATATAAGAAGTGAGCCTCTCCTAACAAGCACGTAGTGCTTGCTTCAAACCATACAAGGCCTTATTAATAAAATAGACGTGTCCCATGTGCGTAGGGTCTTCGAACCCTTTTGGTTGTTCTACGTAAACCTCCTCCTATAAAATGCCATTGAGAAAGGAACTTTTGACATCCATATGATATAACTTGAAGCACAAATGACTTGCTATTATGAGTATTAAGCGGACAGACTCAAGAATAACAACAAGGGCGAATGACCCATCAAAGTCTTCACTCTCGATCTGTGTGTAGCCTTGAGTGACCCGCCTAGACTTATTGCGAACTATGGTACCATTTTCATCCACATTATTCTTGAAAATCCACTTAGTAACTATCACATTAGTCTATCTAGGTTGGGCGACTAACTCCCAGCTATCATTCTTGTGAAACTAAAGGAACTCATCTTGCATAACGAATATCTAATGCTCATCCTTAATAGATTCTTTCACATTCTTGGGCTTGATTAAGGATTTGTAGCATAGATAGCTAACCATATTTTTGAGTTGAAAAAGAGTCTTGACACCTAGCTTAGGATCACCAAGTATAACGAAAAGGACATGACTCTTTTGAACCCAAGATGGTGTCTACTTTAAAATAAGAATGGGTTCCACCTTTGTAGTATGATGACATATGGGATCGTCACTAGGGGAGCATCATCCTCACACTGGGGGCTAGGAGCAACAAATGCTAATGGCTCGTCATCTCTAATCGTGATGTTTATTGACTCCATAACCTTAGATATTACAAGGTTAGGAACCTGATAAGCCCTATTAGTTAATAACTATAATAAAAACATTCCCTCGTCTCTCTAGGAGTCAAACTTACCTAAGTGCTCTCTATCTCACAAGATGTAGCAAGCACTCCTAAATACATGAAAATACAATAGGATAGGCTTCTTCCCTGTCCACAACTCATAAGGCATGTGAAGTGTATGGAGACGACGATATACCATATTCATCATATGTCATGTAGAGCTCACCGCCTCTACCCAAAATGCCTAGGTACGTTCCTCCCAAGAAGCATGGATCTAGCCATCTCTTATATCGTTTAATTATTCCTCCTAATAACCCTATTTTACTAAAGATTACGAATGGCCAAAAACTCATGTTTGATGACCACTCTATCATGATATCTATCCACATTATCTTATTTAAATTCAGTGGCATCGTCACTACACATCTAATTAATAGTGACACCATGTTGGTTTTGTAGGACACGGCACTTGGTTGTAAGTAACTCAATTGCATCGAACTTTTCTCTACTGAATCCTATAATTAAATAACTAAAAAATCCATAGACCATTACGATAATATATCTCTTACCACCTAATCTCTCCGAGAGACTAAGACCCATAAGATCCATGTGAATCAACTAAAAAACACAGGATATGGTAATGGTATTCAACTTTTGATGTGGACTTCGAAATTATTTTCCGTATTGGCAAGGTCCACAAAATGAGGAATTTAGTTTCCCAAGTTATAGTAAGCCATGAACTAGCCTTTTTTACTAATATGACAAGATATCTGAAGTACACGTGACGTAGTCATTGATGCAAAATGTCTATAGTGGAGACCGTGGAACTATTGCACAGTAAGGATGGCTTGGTAAGAATCACATAACAATTATCTTCAGTTCTCATACCTTGTAGTAAAATTTCACCGGATTGGTCATAAACATTGAATTCGTACTGGTCAAACTTTACACAACATTTGTTTCGTATAGTTGTCTTATGATAATGAATTTCACTTTCTACCCTTTCACGAACAACACATTATCTAGTTTGGCGAATTTGGGTATCTCAACACATCGATATCCTAAAATACTAGACCTACTCCTATCTACAAAAGTGACTTTAACTTCCTTACAATCTCAAGGTGGGCAAAAAATCAGATGTCACTTGTCATATGCCTAGATAACCCACCATTAAAATAACTTTGGGATATATTTTTAAACTTGAGAGAAACATGCATGACAAGAAATTTGAAGTCTTAGTTACCCAAGAGGACATAACCTTTTGTTTACCCTTGTGGTTGTTGACTCTAGTCGGCGCATTGGAAGAGTTCTCAAATGACAAAGAAATTTATTGACATTCTTCCATCAAGCTATGCGAAGGCACGACTAGAAACTTGTTAGAGCGGTGCGTAGGAGTATGTGTACGCCTAGTTCTTCTTAATTTATAGAAAAACTGTCTAAGGTGACCTCTTATTTTATAAAAAAGTTCAAACATAGACAAGTTTGGGTCTACCTTGGTTTGCTTTTCTAGGTTGAACTCTCTTTTGTGGTTTAAGTTGAGGCCTATAAGGATTAACCACAAATTTGGTAACCGGTTCCAGTGTAGTATGGGAAGTGGATGAACTGACATAAGCTATTCCATGCCTCTCACCAAAATCAAAACCGGGGTCGAGGAGCATCTTACCTACTTTCTTTGTTGTATACTTGATAGTTACCTTGACCTCCCGATAACATTAGAGATTTTCTCTAGTTGGGATATAAGGGTTTCAAGTTTCTCACGAATCTTTATGGATGCTTGGAGATCTATTGTAAGACTAGGCACCTTGTTGGTCAAGTCCCTGTCCTATCTCTTAACTAAACAAATTCTCTCTCCCAAAGCTTCTCTCACTAAGGAATCTCTCTCTCTCGACTCTCTTAACTCCGTCTCTAAGGCTAAAATTCTCATAGCTAAACCTTTTACTATTAGTTTTAAAGGACTTGACATAAAGATCAACATAGGGGTGTTGTAGGTCACTCTCGCTCTCACTTAAAGCATTATCTCCCTCACTCTCCTCATAATGACTAGACTAACTATTGGGGTGTCCATGTTTAGTAGCTTCCTCATCATCATGAGGTGCACTAGATGTACTAATTTGACTATCCATGAATGCGGTGAATCTAAATCCATGCGGTGATTCATCCCTTCAACTCACTGACTCGACCTCACTATCACTAAGTTTGACATTTAAGGCAACTTTTCCTCTCCCTTGACATTTTAACCTAGTCGGACAATCATGAGCTTTGTGACCCTTTCCCTCACACTCATAATATCTCTCCTCATCTTTCCTTTTTTTTTCAAATTTTTTCTTGCCCGATTTATATTTTTTTATCTTTCCCAAAACTTTCTTTTCTCTGGAAGTATTTTTTTTTTATTGAGAAACTTTCTGAAGTCTTTAGCAAAAAGGACTAAGTAGTCTAAGTCAAAATCATACTTAGAATCTAACTACACTTCCTCTTTCTTTTTATATTGGGCTTTTAGTGAAATCCCTTTTCCTTAGGCTTAATAGTTTTAGGAAACATATCTATCTCAAAATTTTGAAGGTCTCCTATAAGTTCTTTTGACCTAAGAGTATCTATGATTCCTAACGAATTTTGCACGGTAACCTTAGGAATAAAACGAGTATGTAGAGATCTCAAAATTTTCTTAAGAACACCTGTCTCAAGTATTTTTATCAGCTAAATTGAAACTCGAGTTTACTATATCAGACAATCATGCATAAAAATCGTCAAATGATTCAGATTCAAGCATAGTGATAGTTTTAAATTGTGTAGTGAGATTCTGCAACATAGAATCTTTAACATCATTGGTACTCTTGTGAGTGAGCTGGAGGGTATCCCATGCTTCTTTATACATGGTGCACGTCATAATGAGGCAAAACTCGTCATGGGTGATGTCTCCCTAAATGGCACTCAAACCATGCGAGTTAAAATTTACGATTTTTCCATTGAGAGACAACTTTAGGTCTAATGACATTATCAATAGTTATAGCAGGTGGTGTTCACCCCTTTCATAGAGGAACTAGACATGTTCATCAATTGATTTTAATGTATACCTCATCCTAGCTTTCCAGTAAGCATAATTGGAACAATAAAAAATGGGCTTTCGATTATACAAATTATCCATTATATTTTACCTTTTTAAGGATCAACATTTTTTCTAATAACTTTATATAAAAAAATTACGAAAAATGATTACACATTAAATTAGTGTAACCCGCTCTAATACCAATCTGAGAGTGGGAATGAACTAATGGATTGATTTAGATAATTAAATCCCAACACACAAATCTAATTTTTACCAAATTTTAATCTTTGATTAATTTAGGTTTGCATAAAAGATGTGATCCAATTTCTAATTAACAGACTAAGCATCTAATCAACATAAAAGATAAGGAAAAATACTTAAAAGGAGCAGAAACTTTGTTGAGCACTATTGTAGGTTTTGACAGACAATCGACTTACAAAGACTTAGCCAAACCAAGTGGGACATGCAGAGTATTCAAAACTTATAATAGAATACGAATCAGTCCAGATCCTTCCACAAGTAGGGGTCTACCCATGGTATCCACCGATTAACCGTTTTCCTCTTCAGCAGTGAACCCTCGGTTCAAAAGTCGGCCATAGATATTTTCCTCCACAAAGTGTTTGTAAGGAATTTTTACTTTAAGGTTTCACAAAGATTCATAAATAATATGGGGACCAAAGGATTGTGAATCTAAAGGTCTTTTCTGATATAAAATATGAAAAACTTTGGTACATACATGTTGTTTGCATTTTTTCCAAAGTCCCATGAAAAAGGAGTTCAAAATAGGTATTAATAAGTCTGACACAAAATTTGAAGAGGCGCAACTCCTTCGAACGAGAATTAAGGTCATTCGAATGACAGTAGGGTTTCATTCAAATGAGGATGCATTTCTTTCAAATGAAAAAGGCAGTTTGTTCGAAGTCTACATCTAACGAGCTTCTAAGGAGAAAGTTCGACCAAGGAGTCTTTAATTCGTTAGATGGCCGTTGTAAAGCAGATCTAACGAAAAGGCTTTTTTGTTCGAATGGAACTCTTATCTTGTATGAACGAGGCTTAAAAAATATAAAGTTTAAAGTTTAAATCATTTAAAATTGCAGCCAATATTTTTATAAAAATAAATCCAAAATACGATTATGAATACTTATGAACACCTGAAATTCTTTTACCTTCTTGAGATATTGAGGCGTCTTCGATCTTAGAGATATTGGAGTTCGCTTCGAAGATCAGTTTGTAGCGTGATATGCCAAAATACAAATTGAAGCTTAAGGTAAAATATTTATTCTTACAAGGTGACCTTATGAGGTCCTTTTTCTTTAGGTTGATGTAATCTCCAGGCACTAAACATAGAGAAACCATGGTGTTTGAGTCTCTAAAATCGGTTAAGGAGACCTGTTGGAATGACTAACCCTTATAGGATAAAGAAGGATGATTGAGGTCTATTATAATACTAATGCATTTTCTCGAATTGGTTTTTTTGAGGTCAAAGGTTTACTTTAGGACATTTGTTTTTTTAGGGTTGTTGAGGGGGCTAAGTGCATTTTATATACCAAATGTTAAATTGGGTATCATTAGTGGCTCCTTATTGCCATTTGTAGATATTATAAGGGGAAACACTTATTTTTATGTAAGTTGAGGGTAAGGCCATAACTATCCAAGAATCTCCTTGATGAGAGTGCATTGTCGAAGGGGCTGAAGGGACTCGAGGATCAAGCCTGTTAGGAATATAAAGGAGCCCCTTGGGTTGGTTTGAATATCCATGTATAACTTCCACTACCTTCTCCTCCTATCACTCTGTTAGAAAAGTTTACCTTATTAAAAGATCTTTAGTTCTTATTTCCTTCTTGTTTAAAATAATAACTTTATTAAAAATCTTTCCATGTATTAATTCATAGATCCACAACGAATTTTTGTTGTTAGGTCTCATGTCTCTCTTCCATCAAATACTGAGCAATATACTAAGGCATCTTAGCAACTTCCCGCATAACTAAGGTCTTGATGTCTTATGTCACTAAAGGCTAGAGAGGGTGGAATAATGCTATAGAGATGGTCGACAATTAAGACCTCGTTCAACTAGCGATAAACTAAATAATCAACAATATACGGTTGGAGGTGACCTCTTTAAGGAATGGTGGAATAAGCATGAGGTCCAAGATCACTACATTAGATCTAGAGAAGCTTTTAAATGAGAAGACTCTCAAGGACAGTTCAACCTTTTGGGTGGTTGCTTGAGACTCTTTGGCTAAGGTTGAGGAAGATCGTGTCTTAATTCAGATTAAGCTCAAAGAGGTAGTAGATGAACTTCAGGCTTACTTCATCAAGCTTCAAAATACACAAGAACAGATCCTTCAGGCTAAGAACGACATGGGTCTTCAAAATTAACAGGTGGATGATCTCAATGCCATAAAGGACCACCTGACCTATAAGTAAAAAATCTTGTGTTTGATTTCTTCAAGTAGTTTCTATTTTAGAATTATAACTCTAAGTTTAAGGCTTGTAAGGCTAAGGTCCAGGAGATCTTTCTTTATATGGACATCTCTAGTCTATTTGCTAAAGCCCCTCAATATGGTAAAGGAAGCCTAGATGCTGAGTGTAGTAGTGGTGAGGATGTTAATGAAGCGTCAGTCTCCCAAGTCAAAGTAAAAGAAAAAGAACGAAGAAAGCGTATGCTTGACAGCCGTAATCAAAACCCTTGAAAGTGAAGCTCTTGTTGACCCCACTAATATCTAGCCTTGAAGCGAATTTTATGTAGTTTTTACTTTTTATTTTGAAGTGTTTTGTCCTTAGTACATTTGAATGTAATATCCTAGATCTTTTTATCAATGACAATGGCCTATTTTTAGCAATTTTGACTTCTCAATTTTTTTTTCTAAGGAATTTTTGCATATAATTCATCCATCTGCGGTCTACTAATTGGAAATATACCCTTAGCCCCCAAGATTTCTTGTAAAGAAAAATAATCTAAGTAGCAAGTTTGTTGAAGTTGTTATAAGGCTCCTAAAATCTCTGATACTTACTTTCGCAGTTTATGAAGTCAAGAATTAGGTTCTATAATGGGTCTTTAGAACTTAGAGCCATTAAGAAAATTGTATGTTTTTAGGAAAGATGGCCTAATTTTTTTGTACGAACACTTGGCCCTCCAAAAAAATTGGGAATAAAGGCCAAAGATTAAATCTGCCAAGGTTCATAAGACCTTATATTTGGGTATCTAACTTAAAATTTATTCCATAAAGGGTCTTAAGATCCCTTAAACATGTTTTGCTAAGGATAAAAAACTTAGTATAGAAAAAATGGGTCTGCTAAGGGTACTAAGACCTGGAACTTAGAAATTTATTCAACCTTAAACCCCCACCCCCAATGGGCCCTAAGACCTTCGAACATAGGTGTTTTTTTAAATCAGAAGTCCCATAGTGGATCATAAGACCTCTTATTTAGAAATTTTAGAACTCGTACTCAGATGGAAAGCCTCCGCATTTTATCCACTTAGAGGGCAACATTCTAAGGTTCCATTACTACCCTTACTAACTCTAAGCCTAGGTCATTTTACACTTTAGGTTATAAAACTAAAATTTTTTGGAATTTTTTTGCACTTAGACACTTAGCCCCCGATAATTTTGTAAAAACGATAGTTTTTTGGAAATAGGAGTCAAATAAATGCTTCGCTAAGGTCTTTGATTTTTGTACAACTTATTCCTTCTTCAAACATCTTTTTAAGTTCGTAAAAATCCTCTAGGTTGAATTTTTTGGGTCTTTGAACCTTAGTCAGTTTGATTGGATCAAAGGTAAAAATCTTGATGATTCCTATAGTCTTTTAGGGTCATTACACTTTTAACCATTGACTCGAGGATGCATAGACCTCACCCAAATATTGGGCGATGCTCTGAGCAGACGGTTATCAGTCCTTAGACCTTACTCAGTTTATATGGTGATGATATCTATTTCTGACTTGGTGTTTAGAAGATCATCCAACTCCCCAATTTCCTACAAGGTAGGGCAGAGGTCCCAAGATATCTTTAAACCTCATATATACCACTACTGGCCTTGTAAAGACTCTATCACTCTACATTTAGAGTTATGTTACTATATAAGACCTCCATCATGTTTTTTACCTCCTAGGGGGCCAATCATTCACATACCTCCTCAAGAAAGCTCAAAGACCACATCGCCAATATTCCATCATGATTGTCACTCAGTGTTGACCTGAGACTGAAGGAAAATGATCCCTCATGGTCACCCAAACCTCAATCATTTGATGTGGTAGTACGTGGTACTTCAAGATCAAATTCAAGAAACTCCATGATCCCTCGATCCCCATTTGAACCTCCAGATAGGCTCCTATAATAAGTCTTATGGATTAAGTAAGAAGAAGAACAATATTCCACTAACTTCTACTACCCAAATCCACTTGCATTGTATGTTCTTTTTACATTAGATTAACTTAAAAACCGCCTTACACCATCTACAAATACTTTTACAAACACTCCACTACCCTGCTAGTATTGGCAGACCTCTAGGACATCCCAATCACGCTATGATAGTCCACTCGTTCTATATCCATGATTTTTCCTATAAATAAGAAGATAATAGAAGGTGAAAGGGGACCAGTATCAGCATTCAAAGATACTAAGGCATTCAAGCAATTAGACTTAGAAGATTTATAATCATATATGAGTGTTTACACATCGTCCCCCCCCCCCCCCCCCCCCCCACAACCCACTGTTGTGAGTTTATGATTATAATTTAGATAATTTCTATTATTTATAAAAAAAAATTATCCCGTTGATACCTAAATCAATACCTATGCCCCTTTAAATAAGTCATTCACTTACTTCCTAAGGTCTTCAATATTTTTTTACCAAGGACACAATACCTAAAACTCTCTTTATCAAAGTTCAAAAGGTCTCTTAGAAAATAATTCCTCATTTTCAATCAAATAAACTAGTGGAGCTCATTTGACCATGGACGTAGCATCCTCATTTGAGATACGAATAACTTTAAATCAATGTATTTTATTTTGAAATCTCTCTTATCTTACTCGTATGAGGTCTAAAGAGGAGCACCTATGGGTCTAAGATCGATTACATTTTTATCACTCATTAAATGGTATCAAAGGTGAAAACCTTGATGATTCCTTTAATATTTTTGGGTGATTAAACCTTTAGCTATTAGCGTAAGGATGCGTGGACCTAAAAAAAAGTGTGGAGTAGTGCTCTGAGCTTATTGTTATGGGTCCTTAGACGTTAGTAAGTTCGTATAGGATCAAAGATGAAAACCTTGATGATTCCTTTAGTCTCTTAGGACCTTAGACCTTTGACCATTGGTCTAAGGATGCATGGATCTCAACCATGTGTGGAGCAGTGCTCTGAGATGACTATTATGGGTCCTTAGACCATAATAAGTTTAAATGGGATCAAAGTTGAAAACCTTGATGATTACTTTAGTAAATTTGACCTTTAACTAATATTCTAAGGATGTGTGGACCTAAAAAAAGTGTAGAGAAATGCTCTAAGCTTACTGTTATGGATCTTTAAACCTTATTCAGTTTGAATGGAATCAAAGGTAAAAGGCTTGATGATTTTTTTAGTCTCTTTGGGTCCTTATACAGTTGACTATTGGCCTAAGGATGTGTGGATCTCAATCAAATGTGGAGCATTGCTTTGAGATGGTGATTATGGGTCCGTAGACCTTAGCAAGTTTAAATGGGATCAAAGGTGAAAATCTTGATGATTCTATTAGTATTTTTGATTCCTTAAACCTTTAACTATTGGTCTAAGGATGCGTGAACCTCAACCAAGCATGGAACAGTTCTATGAGTTTACTCTTATGGGTCCTTAGACCTTAGTTAATTTGAATGGGATCAAAAGTGAAATCCTTGATGGTTCATTTAGTCTATTTGGGTCATTAGACCTTTGATTATATTCTTGAGTCATTTAGGCTTACAGACTATGTTTTTTTGTCTTCGGTAGTCCTTATGGGATTTGGATGTCTAGATATCCTAAGCTTCGACTTCCATAAAGACCTCATATATGGTGGTAGTGAGTAGTGTAAACTGATTAGCCTCTAGAGGACCATTATTTTTAACTTTGTCCTTCTTCCTTTGAGCCTCATCTACTTCTGAGGTATTTCTAAGCTGGGAGCATATATCGTTCTATTTCCTTTTGCTAGGTATAGACTGTGGAACGCCTCACTAATATGGAGTCCCTAACATTCATATACTTATGAGATCGTTTCAGAATCTTAGTCATGGAATTCAGAGGCTTCTTGCAAATAGACCTCCATAAGTCTTCTAAAATGAGGCCTGAGATGAAAGCGTCCATGATAATGGTGTCATCTATGTCATCAAACTAGAGGGATTTCTCATTGAACCTCTTAACATATTCCCTAAGAGATTATTTGACATTATAATTCAAGCAGGGGAGAGAAGTGAGTAGATTCCTCACCTTTTGTGCCTCAATGAATTAGATGCCAAAGTATATTTCCATCTCAACTAGGCTTGTTATAGTACCTAGTTTGAGCTTTTCAAACTAATGACTTAGAGTTCCCTTTGAGACATGTGTAAATTATTTTCACAAAAATCTATCTAGGGTGTCCTGGAAAAGCATGGGTGATATGTAGGTCTCCATAATATCAATGGGATCTTTATATCCATCGAATGGTTAAATAGTACACATCTTCCACTTTGGGGGAAGATAATAATGTTTAACAGCATTTGAAAAAAGGAGAGAGAGTCATTTGGAGAGTCAACCCTATGGCATATGGATTTTGCATCTTTTACTAGTTGAGTAAATTCCCTAATCAGTCTTTCATCTTCTTGGTCTCATTATCATAAGGCCAAGCCACCCTAAAACCACCTCGAGACTGATTTACCACGAGTAGTAACCTATCCTTAAGAGGAATGTGGGTTTTGTTATCACTGTGGGTCCGTAGTCACACCCTCTAAATCATTTTCCATCTCTAACTCTAGCCCATGGTTCTCCCCAGCACCACTACGTTCTGATACCATTGGTTTTTATACAACCGAGGGCAAAGGAAGTGTACTAAGAATGGTAGATAGTTGTCATAGATCTCCTTTCTTTGATTCTATATTTTTTGAAATAAAAGGCCAAAACATCATTAGTTGGCATCTTTAAATTAGAAAAGTCGATTTATGACAAAAATAGAACTTGTCATTCCCATAAACGGTGCCAAACTTATGGGTGTATATATGTTATGGGACATCAGATGCTCATAAGATCCCTCTAGACCTTAGATATGTAAGAGGAGAGGATTGTAAAATCATAAGGCAATGATTTAAAGTGTTTCGTACATGAGGAGGGGATCCGATAACCATTGTCAAAGGTGTTGCATTGTATATTTTGTAATGAGGATTTATTACAATTTATGAGCCTTCTTGGGCTTTGTCCAGGAGTTAAAAGTCTTGGGGCCTTTATTAACAATAAAAAGGACCTTAGAAACTAACTAATGGACTTCTCTAGGAGTTCTAAATATTGATTTGGGACTTGAAAAGATGTACAAAGTATAAGATAACTGGAAATGATCTGAGTTATAAGTGTATGCTCTTCAACAATAGCTTAAGAGAGTCTGGAACAAATAATAGCCACTAACGAAAGCGAAGCAATCAGTCATTTACGAATATGATCTCCTGAATTTATTAATCTCTTATATTGATCAATATTATTTATCATTGAATCATTCACCAACCTTACTTATATATTCCAACTCTATGAGAGAGAATGAGTGGATTGTCACAGCTGGGTGAGGGGGTGAGGGCCTATGAGGTCTAAAATTGTTAACTATGGGGTGTAGTACTGGTCAAAGGATTTGTACGTGTTGTAAGGTAGTTATTGGTAGCATTAATTATGTATAGTAACATTTAATGCAAGTGGGCTTATGTAATGATCGTAGGTGTACTAGTGTTTTGATTTTTACCTACTCCACCATACTGGTCGCATAGTTAATGCTGGAGACTTAAGATCGCAAAAGATACCCTTAGATTTCAATAAGTTGTGCTTGAGTTATTCTCTAATGATAGACCTTCATTTTGAGGTTTGGTGACTTTAGGACGTCATTTCTCTTTAGGTTGAGGTAGTCTCTAGGTGTCTGACATAACGGACCTATGATATTGTGTTCTTTGTGCTCGGTTAAGGAGGCATGTTAGAATAACTAACCGTTTATAGGAGAAAATAAGGATGATTGAGGTCTAATATAATATTATCATCTGTTTTTGAGATCAACGGAGGTCTCTGGGACCAAGCAGTGGGTTGTCTGAGGTCACAAATTTGCCTTGGGACCTTTGTTATTACCCTAGGGTAGTTAGGGGGACTAAGATCCTTTTATATATTAAGTATTAAATAGGTATAACTAGTATTTATTGAGATAAAACATTTTTAAAACATTAATCTACTCTTCTTAATTATAAGACATCTTAAGGTTTATGTCATTCCACTGCCTAGGTATCGTTGTGTCATCCATTTTTTCTAAAAGTTACGAATTGATCTATCGTTTTGAGACTATTCTATATTTCTCTTACCAATTCAGTGCCAATTTATCGTCAGAGAGTTTCTTAGGGGCTTAAAATAGACTTATCTTTAGGTCATCAACCTAGAATTTCCTTATTTTAACTTTCCTAGCATGCTATCTCGAAAGATCTTTTTTTATATAATTTAAGGTGAGGGAGAATCTTTTCCCTTTGTTCCTCTGCTATATCTGGTTTGTGAGCTAAGCAATTATCATTGTGGGCATACTAAAATATTTTAGTTCTAAGAGTTGGCAGTCTAATATCCAAAGGGATAAGTACTTCCATTCCCAATGCCAGGGAATACGGGTTTTTTCTTATGGGCCTTCTGGAGGTTATTTTGTATGCTTAGAGGATGGGTTGAAGTTTTTCAACTCATCTTCCCTTTATGTTCTGTAAGAGACAAATTTATGATTTCTCACAATTTTATTTACTTTATTTTGGTGTATCTAGGGCTCTAAACAGATATTCAAAAATCCGCATCCGTCCGATATTCGAATCCAAATTTGCTGATATTTATTCGAAAAAATGTAAACAGATACGAATATGGATACTCTATAAAAATATCCGAGAAAATGGATATAGCTATGAATAGTACTAGTATCCTACATGGATAATCCATATCCAATGCTAAGTATCCATTTTACCGGATATCCGTTTTACCGGATATCCGTATCTTTCAAACCTATGTTTAAAATATTACTATTAGTATTACTAATAAAATAATATCAAAAAATCCTAATCGTTTATTCCCCAAAACAAAACAAACACGTACTCCACTCAAAAGAAAAACACATAAAGTTATTATTTTATTTAGTATATTATAAAATGCCATGAATTATTATTTTATTGGATATATTATCATGGAGTTACACTAAAATTACAATACACCCTATCACACACAACATACACCCACTAAAGAACATGTACTCCACTCAAAATAAAAAAATCCTAATTTCATTTCATTTCTCTTTTGTAAAAAACAAGAGAAATGAAACCCTCATTTCACTCCTAAAAAAACCCTCATTCCCACCCCCCCCCCCCTCCACCGCATCAGCCTGCAGCTACTCATCCACCCTGCCATCGATTTTCATCAACCCTTTCACTGCGCATCAACTCCGCCGTTGCGCATCCCCTCCTCCTGCAATAGAAAGTTAGTAGCAACAGGTACATACAAAATAAAAATACAAATATATAACTGTATTTATATATTGTTCATGTGGTTGTTCATTAGTTTCCTTAATTATAAATAAATGTAGGAGAGAAAAAAAAAGTGAAGAGATAGTTTTGATTGTGATGATAACTGAAGTTAACAACATCTATATTATATACAAAATAAAGATGTATACTTATTAAAATAACAATATCAATATGTTTTGCAGACTAAAAGGCCCATGAGGTTATCATTCTCAATAAATTTGATTTAATCTAAAAGGTACATGTATATATATATATATATATTGTTATGGAATGATACTGTTATTTTTTTTGGATGGCTTTAAGCTTATATGGTTGTAAAGTATGGATGGATTTAAGCCATATTATCATTATGGAATGCTATTATTATTATGGAAGCCATAATTGTTGATGTTAGGAGGTAGTAATTTTTTTATAGATTTATTTGGATTGACATTGGATTGGATATTTAAATAGTTATTTTTTACGATGGCTAAACATTGTAAATGGAAATGAACATTATCCCAATCCGACCTATCCAATCTGATATGGATAATTATTTTAACTATCCGGGGGGGTTACGAATAGTGCATCCAGATAGCAGATATGGATATGGAAAACATGTTATCCGATACGTATCCGTTCGTTTACCACCCCTTTGTGTATCCCATTACGCAAACATGTCATCTAAACATATCTATGCTACTCCTTCTCGGTACTTGAAAACTATGTTAAAGACCGTTAAAGAATACGAGATTTGGTCATCTCAAAAATTATGGAAGAACTATGCATTTGTAGTTTTAAAAAGGATATGGGTATTTTCTGAGGATTTATTATTTTTATTAGGAAATCTTTTATATAAAGAAACTTGAAATTTTTTAAAGATTTTTTTTCCAAAAAATGACGCCTCGTTCGAATGAGGGTCATAGTCTCTCAAACAAAATTTAAAATGTTTCATACTGTAATCTCCTTAGATGATATCATTAGAATGATGTTGCAAATAAGATCCTTTTTGGTTCATGTTAACATTTCATTAGAAGATGACATTCAAAGTGTCGTTCGAACGAGATGTAGTGTCATTCGAATAACCTTCCTCTTCGTTCGAACGACTAGATGAGGTTTTGTTTTTAAATTAATATCTTTCCATTATCTTTTGTGTTTATACTTTTTATATTCCATTATTATAAAAAGGTTGAACGGGATCATATATTCTAAAAACCCTTTTTCAAAAGGAAAAATACCTTTTAAGTTCTCTTTTTTTTTACCAAACACGTCATATCACATTCCTCATCCCCGGGATATATTCAAGATCAATTTTACCAACATAAAGAAGTTTTCTTATGATATACTCTTGTATAGACTTTTCTCTACGTCTGATCCTATGAAACAAGGCTTCACTATTGAAGAAAAGGATAAATCGGTGGATACTGATGGCACATCACTATATGTGGACAACTCTAAAGCTAGGTCGTATGTGTTGGAGTTTTTAGAGTCCTACGCATCTAACTTAGTTTAGGTAAGTTCTTTGTGAGTTGTATGTATTCATAAGCATCTAATAGTGCTAAAAAAGGTTTTTCCATGCAAGGGATGTTTCCTCATCACGTGTGTTTTTTGCATGTTTGATCTGAAAATAGCAAATTTGTGTGTGAACACAATTCACATGCACACTATAATTAATTGAAGATTATATTTTGATTAAAATTTGGATTTGTATGTTGGGGTATTTAATTAAATAAACTGATCCATTAGTTCGTGTGCACTCTCATGTTATCTAATCACCGTTTAATTTCGGAGAACAAAGTTTTATTAGTAATTTTTGCTTGACCATTGAATTGTGGGAAGACCACCGAGCCATTGTGAATTCAGATTGCATATTCTCTGCAAAAGTCCTTAAAGGAAACATTATTGATTTGGGTTCCATTATTTGTCCCTAAAGATGTGAGAAAGGAAAATCATGTGATGATGTTCCTCTAAAAATATTATCTAGTGCCAACTTATCCAATGTGAGTTAACGGCGCGACTTCCACCCATTTTTAAAAACTGTACGTGGTAGTTATCAAATTTTTTTATTCATATGTGCTACATCAGATTCCCATAGTGTTTAGGCTCCACTGAGAAAAAAATAAGGACTTGTGAGAGGATTGAGGTCATCTATCGACTGCTTGATGATGGGAGAAATGTTAGGGCATTCAGCACACTCCCAGGATAATTGAACGACATCATTCTACATGATGGTCCACCCAAAACCTTGTGAGTTTTTTCTATAAGATAGTGTTATTCCTCTTGCATGTGTTTTGCAACATCCTTCGTGCACCTCACTAAGAGGTCCTTCCACATAATTCGGGTGGATGTAGTTGACCAAAGGACTTATGAATGACCACCAATAAAGTTTTCTTTCAGAATTAAGATTAAACTTCATCGATGAGATTTTCAATACATGGGCCTCTTTTTCGTTCGAGGGAAAAATCTATATAATTCATATAGGTAATAATGAGATCCAACGAAGATGAGACTGACCCAACTTGTATTATATATGGGCATTTATTTAACTTGTTAATACTAGATTGGTTAATGTATTCCACTTTTCTTCTTCTTTTTGAATCGATGTCATTTTCAGATGCCAATGTGTCTAAGGCTTCAACATGACTATTGATGCTCCTAGACAATTATTATATTGATGTTGGCCTAAAATCCTTTAGGATTGTCCTTACTTTATCCCAATAATAGTGCATCCTTAAATTCATAGCTTCATATTCTTGGATGAGTTGATTGTCTATTAAATGAGAATCACGGTGTGATGCAATCTCATGTGCTCCCACGACGATCACCCTATGTATGGAAATTATCGTGGCCTATAATTCCACTTCATTATTGGATATCTTCAATATAAGATGAATTACCTATTAAACGAGGCATTCTAACACCGATTCCTTATTCGTTGGACGCTCCATCCATAAATAACCTCCATATTTTTAATTAATCTTCTTGTTGTAAGTTGATCATTTCTAGGAGCAGCTAGGCTGAACAACCTCTCCCTTCAGGCTTATTAAGAATTTGACGATGAAGTCAAAAAATATTTTTGCCTATTGGTTATTTGAGGATTATAAATAATTTCTAATTAACCAACTATAATGAGCACTTTTTCCTCCTCTTAGATAGATAGTCCTTCTTCAATATCTCCTTCAGTGGAAAAGAGGTTAGGACATCTATTTCATGAGCATCAAATTAGTGGTACAATTTTCCTGAAGATGTCACTAGTGATAATGCTAATTTTTAAATGGGTATATATTACCTTTATAATTCAAGGAGAGTGTGACTAACGTAATAAAACAAAAACTTCTTTCTATCTTGATTCCAAACAAGTCCTCTTTGGTTGTATGTTGAGACATGGCCAAGTACATGTTAAGATTCTCACCAGTGATTGACATGGAGAATCCATGTACCGATTGATTCTCTCTATTTCTTGATTACAATTTATTATTCAAATCATGGTGTTTGTTTTCTTCAAGTCATAGAAGAACGTACAAGGTCTGTTGAATAACCATTGTAAGGGATATTGCCACAATTGATACTTGATTTTTAGAATTGCCAAAAGAAGCTTATGAATGCAGGAATAATGACAAAAGACTATGTAAATGGTTCGGCCGTCAGGTCGGCCTACGTCCACAGGAGAATGAGGGGAAATTTTTTAATAGAAGGGGGATGTTAACAACTGGAGTGCTAGTGAAAGTTATTACGTGAAATTTATAATGAATTGTTTTCCTCAGTTAGGTCGCCCCAATTTATAGATTTAAGTATCCTATATTTTTTATCCTCTTAGTACTTACCTTGATTATGCTCAGGAGTGCCATTGATAAGGGATATTTTGATAGATTATCTTAGCTGATATGATCTCATAGATTTGATCATATCCTTGGAAGTTCTACCTATCTGGGTCATTCTCCCATCGCGTGTTTCTCACGTGATCTGCGATGTTTTTGGTCACATGGTAGTGGTTATGTCTTATTACCTTCATTTGATCCAAGGTGGGAGTTATCGACCAAATACAAGTCGATCGGCCATACCTTGTGGTCTAGTATATAAGATTGGCCATTCACGCTAGTCGGCCATAAAATTTTTCTATTACCTGCCATGTGTTGATTTGACCGGGCATTATATTTTACATGTATTTATTCTTAGGAACGAGTGAGGAATCATCACATGTTCAGTAAGTTCTCATGTATTCCAATCATAAGGATATATATCCAACATTACCATCCATAGCAATTATGGTTTGTGGGCACAAAGTATCTTTTTCCTAAGAATTGGGATAGAAGTTGAGTTGATAGGTTCATCAGAAGGTATAAGGCTTTTCTAAGCCTTATATTTCAACATTCTCCATTTTCTATTGTATTTCCAATCCTCTCTATCTCTCTCTCTCTTTCTCTCCCTCTATATTTCAGTGAGATTATTTATGTTCTGCTTCATCATCCTCATTTCTTCTACCATGATTGAATGTATAAGGAAATATGACATCTCAGCCGCTAATGACTTCCATGATTTTCATAATCAAACGAAGTTTCTGAGAGTGTTAACGCAAGGGTTTCCCTAGAGGAGGAAGACATTCTTGACCTTCCTTCTAGGGAAGTAACCAATCTGATGGTAGTCATACTAGAAGGAGGAGTTTGTTTTCCCATTCATCCATTATGTGCTCCATTACTAGGGAATACTCTCTGCCCAAGAAAGTGATAGTTTTTATTAAATTCTGATGGGGGCTATTACAATAAACCAAATTTGTCAAACTAACTTAGATCTTGAGGAGATTAGGTATTGCTTTAACTTTAGGTCTTCCTCGAGCATTGGGTTGTACCACTTCCAAGATAGGTATAAGTCCCATAGTTTTGTCACTTATTTTTCCAAATCCTATAAGGATATTGAGAAAAATATCCTTGTGGCTTTAGGTGAAATATATGGTGAATGTTATGATGGGCTTAGGGTTCATTACACAAGGGGGTATAAAGTAGTTCTCCGATAAATAATTTTGTATAATGTTTAATTTTGATTATTATTGACCAATCTAATTTTCCATTGCAGAACGGTTTCAGAATATCAAATCGTGTGATTACCAAGATAAATTTAGAGACATGGAAAAAGGTTGGAGGTTAACGACCCACTAGAGTTCATCTCCAACGGATAATATCCCACATTTTTATTGATTATGATCTTACATACCAATATTTCGCTAATTTTATAACCATCCTTCACATCTAAGTCATTGATTACACCGCGATCGGTGATAGTTCTGTTACAGTTGCCCCACAGTGATCTCAACAAACTCTGACTCCTATCAGGAAGAAGAGGGAGAGGAAGATGAGGATGAATAGGAAGATGAAGAAAGTGAAGAGAAATATCTTAACACATTCCTATATGGTCTTGATTAATTCTTCTCTTACGAAGCTAGTGTATTCGATCATCCTTAGGAAGAGGTAGAGGTCCTTTTCAGGATTTTTTGTTCCCCCCGATTCCATCTGTCCTCAATAAAATGAGTAGCAGATAATGGAAATTGATTGTCCTGAAAGCTTCCAAGGATAAATTAAAGAACCAATTAGTGACTACCAAGAGGACCGACCATATTCCTTCCACCAATCATCAATGTAAGAGGAAGTTGGTCTCTCTTAGGGAGAAATAATTTCGAGAGATTGATCAGTATTGGTCAGAGGCTGAATAGGCCAACAAGAAAAGATGGCTCTAAAACACTAATCCCTCAGTCCACTTGATCAATTATAATTAATGAGACTGAGAAGAGGCGATGTCTCCAATAAAATATCATAAACTATCCTCAATAGGCAATGGCAGAGCTCCTTTTGGCAAAGGGAAGGAGATAGTGATAGAGGCCGATTTGGCTCGCAAGGATCTAGAGGTGGACTTATCCATTTCCCAAATGACTAAGCTAATGTCTTATAGGGAGGAATTAAGGTTATTCATCCTACAAAGTCTCCACAAAGAGGGCATGCGCCACCATGTTTTGGTAAGTTTATATATTTTTTTCTTGGTCATTTTTCACAAGAAGTTTCTAACTTTTATATTTTTTAGTGTAGAGCATGCAAGTTCAATAGGAGCTCTCCACTCGAACTTCCATCTATTGGAAGGCGATGTATACATATTCCAAAGAAAAAACCACCATCAAAGCCCAAGTTGTAAACCAATGTAAGGAGACTGAGGATCTGCGCAAGAACAATAGTGATGAGGTCACTGCCAAAACAAAGGCAGTGGAAGAGGCTGATTGAAATCAAAACGAGTATAGATTGGTGGATATTGAGATATCCAACCTGAAGACTTCTCACCAGTGTACTATTTTGGAGAAGATCATCCCTTAAAGGATGCATAATTACCTTGGGAAGACCTGGGAGTCCGATCTGTAAAAATCATTTGATGATTGATACGAAATAGACATCCAGGAGCTCGCTGCCCAGTTGGACTATTATGAGTCTGTCACTTTCAATAAGGTCTGGGTGGAAGGTCTGCAAATCTGTAATGTCGGTAAAGGTGACCCTACCAATGGTGAACATTCCTTATAATTAATTCTTTAATAAATATCCCTAGACATGTGTCGGCCCAAACGTCCATCGATACTGACACTGTGCTAGATGGGGTTTCTCTTGAGTCAATAGATGTGACGGTCGACCAATCTTGATAAACTTTCAATTCATTTTATTATTTTTATTTGTCTTAACCCACTTGTGGTCTTTTAGTAGGCCATAAGCCACTGTTTTATTCTAATTAAGTTCATGTTTCCTCATTTTCATTGTCTTCCTGTATTGTTATATCATTGTTAGATATTATTTGTTTACTTACTTTTTATTATTTACGCTATTTCCAAAGTCTTAAGAAACTAGAGAAACCAACTATTTTTGCAATTATTTATATAGGATTTTAATCAATCTTTTGTTCATATTGTTTAGACAAGTGCGTTTTGTGTCTCTATAGGGTTTTGTGTCTCTCTAGGCCGATTTACTTTATATCATACCACCCCATGAGTGGATTTTTATCGGTTTGCTTCAGATCGTAAAACTTAAGTAAGTGGGTTTTATGCCTCTCTAGGTCGATCTACTTTAGGTCATACCACTCCATGAGTGGGTTTTCACTCATATGTATCAGATTGTACCACTTATGCAAGTGGGTTTTATGCCTCTCTAGGACGATCTACTTTAGATATTACCACTCCATGAGTGGGTTTTCACCAATCTGCCTCATATCGTACCACTTGTGCAAGTGGGTTTCTTACCTCTATAGGTTGATCTACTTTAGATCATACAATCCATGAGTGGGTTTTCACCGATGTGCCTCATATTGTACCACTTACGCAAGTGGGTTTCATACCTATGTAGGACAATCTACTTTAGATCATACCACTCCATGAGTTAGTTTTCACCGATTTGTATTAGATCGTACCATTTATGCAAGTGAGTTTTATAACTCACTAGGCAGATCAACTTTAAATCATACCACTCCATGAGTGAGTTTTCACCGATATACCTCAGATCGAACCACTTATGTAAAAGTTTTTTTATAATTACTAAATTAAAGGGTATTTTACACAATTCTAGGTAACTAATCGCAGACCTTTTTATTGTGGATTAATGAATAGAAAAATTTATTTACCTTTATAGATAGTTATACAACTTCCTAAGGTTCATATAATTTAATTACTATGGGACTACCTTCCCATATTCCTCTTCTAAGTGATATGCCCCCACCTCCTTTTGAAGCAATGCAGTAGGGTCCCTGCTTGTTTTGCACCAACTTTCCATCTAATGGATTCTTTGTAGCGGGGAACAAATTTTTAAGGACCAAATCACCCACCTGTAATTCTCTGATATTTACCTTCTTATCATGTTTCTTTGCCAATTCTTATTTATAGGAAACCAAATGTATCAAGGATTTCCCCTTCTTTCCTTGTCTAGGTCCAACTCATGAGCTATCTTGACATCATTTTGGTCATCCTATAATATTTCTAATCTAAGCATTGGCAGTCCGATATTTAGGGGTATCACTACATCTATGTCGTATACAAGGGAGTATGGAGTTTGTTTCATCAATTTTCTAAGAGTCATTCGGTATCCCCATGGAACGCATGGAAGATCATCTACCCAACGTCCTTTATCATTTGCCAATCTCCGCTTGATGCCCGATATAAGAGTTTTATTAGTGATCTTTGATTTCCCAATGAACCGAGGAAAACTATTGATGTATAGTGGATCCTGACTCCGTGTTTAGCGTAAAAGTCATAGAAGGAATTGTTATCGAACTGAGTTCCATTATCTATTACCTGTGCTCTTGGGATGACAAACCATATGATGATATTCCTCCATATGAATCTTTTGGTGTGTAGCTCTCTACTATGGGTAAGTGTTTCATACTCAACCCATTTGGTGAAGTATTCAGTCATTGTTATGAGATACCTTCGATTTTTTAGCACAACCGCCAGTGACCACACCATATTCATAACCTATCAGGAGGATGGCCATGGACTTATGAGGGGATTAAAATCTCCTGGAGGCTTCTTAATCATTAGTCAGAACATTTGGAACCTTGTTGTAAGGATGTAATTTCTTTTTTTCATAGTTTATATAAAGTATGTTGTACATTGCTACAATCGTCGAGGGAAGCTCAAGTTCATACATTCATAAAGATGGATCTGAACTTCAAGTATCTTCAACATTTACACAACACTAGGTATAATTCCCTATAAAATTTGATAAAGTTTCGTGATTGCTTTATATTAGTATGGTGATACTTATCGAAACAGTTTTAAAATAAAATGAGGCATTTTTCTAATTCAAAATATTTTTTCAAGACTTTTAAGCGAGCATTTTAAAAATATTTTTTTGTCGCTTTTGTCATTCAAATGACATTGCAATGTCTTTCAAATGACGGCTTCTAATGACATGCAATGTCATTTGAAGGGTCATTCAAAGGGTTTTTTTTTTATTCTAATGAACCAGTACAATTTTAATGTTTTAAAGGTCATTTTTAAGGTCATTAGAAGTTTCTTCTAATGACATTCAATGTCGTCCAAACGACTTAGAGATGCCGTTCTAACGACATGTGCCACCCCAAGAATTTTGTTCATCTATAAATACCTGTTATGAAGATCTTTTTCATTAATACTTTTGATACACGAAAATTATAATTCTGCAGAACTGTTAGTGTTCACTTTTAGGTCTTTTATGTGTTTGATTCACACCAAAACACCAATTCTTTTGTGAATCTTTTGTGGAACCGAAATCACTTCTTATTGAAGTTTTTTCTCGTGGAGTGTCGTCTTTACTACTAGATTGGTAGATCTTGAGGGATTTGTTTGGTGAAGATTGCGATCACATGGGAAGACACTAGAGTGTTGCTTACTGGAGACATGGTTGTGATTCTTGTGGGTTCTTGCTGGATTTCATTGATGGTTTCGAGGTTGCGGCCTATGTGAGTTTGCTGCGGTAGATTCATTGAAAATTTATGTAAGTGTGTTGTACATTGCGATTTGCAAACATTTATAGAAATAAAGGTTTTGCCGTTTGGGGGGATATTTCTAGAAATTAGTATGTCCAGCAATTTGTGATTTGTTTTATGTCATGATTAATTTATTGACCTAGATGCATGTTTTATGGTTTAATCAATTTGGATCAAAAAGTTCACATCTATTCAAATAATTTTAAAGTTTTGAAATTTGAGAATTAAATTGATAATCGATATCGGAACATCCTCAAATTGGCATCCGAGCAGGTGACTTTAATTTATCGAGTCATCCTTCTTCTATAAATTTTCTTCTGGTATCTATTTGTTTAAAATCTGATTTTGAATTTTTTTTGCATTTTTTTCAATGGATAACTTATATAATCGGATGCTCGTTTTTTATGGAACTAATTAAGCCTATTGAAAAGACCACATGAAATCTTCATTAAAGGCTACTGATGAACGTGTTTGGGTTGTTTGTGAAAGAGGGTGGAGTCCTCCTACTGTCACCGTTAATAATATGACAAATCTTAAACCGGTGTCAGACTGGACTGAGGATGAATTTAAATGGAGCACATAGAATTCTCATGGGCTAAATGCAATTTCTGGAGCTATCACACCCAACGAGTTCTGACGCATCATGATGCGTACAATGTCAAAGGAAGCTTGAGATGTTCTTTAACTTACCCATGAAGGCACACATGCAGTGAAAGAATCTAAATTTCAAAATTCAACTACTCAATTTGAAACAATAACGAAGCTTGAATTTGAATGTTTAGGTGCATTTTATGTTGTTTTTTATGATATTGTAAATACTAGTTTCATTCTTAGTGAACATATTCCTGATGCATGAGTAGTTAAATAGATTTTGATATCATAGCCGAAACGTTTCATCCCTAAAGTCAGTTTCTTGAATTTCTTAGGAAATTTGAGCAATCACAAGTTAGAAGAATTGGTAGGAGACCTCCAGATTTATGAAATTGACTTGTTTCCTGACACTGTCAAGCCTAATGATAGAGGGATAGCACGTAAGTCCTAGTCTAGAAAAGGTGAGGAAGTATCCAAGATAGATAGAATAAAAAGAAAGAGAAAGTTTGAGTGTCCGACTATGAGGATGGATTTTATTTTGATGATGTGGCCATGCTTGTTAAAACTTTTAAAAAAATTCTCAAAATTTCCAAAGAAAATTCTTCCAGTAAAAAGACTTTTGAGAAAAAAGTAAAAAGAAAGGAGAGGGAAAAGAAAGCGGTGAGAAAGAGAAAGAGGAAGAGGGGAGATGTTTTGTGTGACAGGGCAAAGGGCAGAAAGAGTTTGATTGTCCCACTATGCTGAAGAGAATGAGCAAGAAAACTTCCATGACAGCCACCCTTAGCTATAGTGATGAACATGTGAAAGATTCCATGGATGGGTTATCACATGCTATTTTTGTTGCCTTTATGGCAAGTCACATGATCACACCTAGTTTCTCCCATGATGATGAGGATACTTGTGTACATGAGACCCCCAATGATGATTTGAGTGCTTCAAGTGAGTGTGAAAGTGAGGTTAAAAATGAGGGTGAAAGTGAACTCCAAAAAGTGTTTAGTGATTTGTATGCCGAGACGTTAAAGATGAAGAAGTTGAATAAGGAGTTATGTATAAAGGTACTAGATTTGGAGAGAGAGAGAGATAGAAGTTTTGAGGGTATTTGAGGCATCGATGAGTCAACTCGATAAGGTGAAGGTTTCTTTAAGTGAGGAGTTGATCGTCGTTTGTCGGGAAAATAGTGAACTTGAATCCCGTGTCTCCCAACTCGAGAGAGATATCAAACGTCCTAGGGAGGTCAAGGTTAATGTAGAGGATACATCTAGGAAGTTAGGAAAGATGTTCATCGGTCCCGCTTTGGGCAATGTTGAGAGATTATGAATAGGTTATGACGATGCATCTACTTGTAATGTTGCACCCGAGTCAATTCTCAAGTTTGTGATAGATCCATATGGCTCTCAACCCAAACCACCTAGGTGTCCGTTACCCAATAGGAGATTGCGTACTATGCACTCTAGGAGAGGTGTTCCTAGGCCAGTGTATGTTTTATCCCATTATAAGAAGAGAGGACAACTTACAGAATTCTGTTTTAAGTAGGGTAGTGTGTCACATAGATTTTTGCCACGTCTTCCCACACACTCACCCATAGATGATACTTTTCCTGCTCCGGGAAATTATATGAGAGAGTTTGTACATATTCGAGAGAAAGTTAAGTCTTTAGTCAAAAATTCACACGATATGCTGGATTTTTTCATCGGATGTCACCACCTTTGGAAAACTCCTTCGTACTTAATGGTTGAGGTTTAGAATTATTTCCTAGGATAGGCTGATTTTATTGGGGATATTTTATGCATAGTGCCAGTGTGTACCACTTTTGTATCTATATTTTCCATTTTGATATATATATTTGGAAAAACCAAAAAGATTTTTGTTTTTGAAAATTTTTGGAAGGATACAATAAGATTTTCTTTTTTTTTGAGAAAAAAAATTGAAAAGCCAAAAAGATTTTATTTTGATATAATTTTTGTATTTTGTTTTATATCGTTTATGGATGGATAATTAGGATGACCAAGTCACAGTATCATTCCATATCCATGTGACTATTTGATAGTGTTTTGAGATGATGCATCATTTCATCCATATTCTTTATAATGTTTGGAGTCATTAAGATAATATTTGAGATTACTTGCTACATGTTTGACTCATAATTTCCTTTAATGTACACTTCTACGAATTTGTTTAATTATTGTACTTGTCTATCACATATTGGTCAAAGTGTTTTCATCTTAATATTTTCTATAAAACAAACCCTATCCGATAAAACATTATAAAGAAAGTAGTGCATGCAAGAACCATTTTCCTGAGGAATTTGTTTAATTTGAAAAAATGATTAGTGAATACGGGGAAGGTTATGAAAGGTCCACATGTCCCTTGTGATTAAGAGACCATTTAAATCAGACCTAAAAAGTGTGGCATTGTAAAAAGTATCCAAGGTCCAAAGAGTTTAAAAACAACCAAAAAAGTGTGGCATTGAAAAAAGTAGCCAATGAAAAATTAGTTTAGTTTTATATGATCATTCAAAAGAAAATAATTAAATATCAAAATATGATCATTATCTTATATTTGAGGAGTTTGGTTGGAAATATATCAACGAGTTTGCACATCCTGACAAAGTCTTGAAAAGAGTTAAATTGTTTTAGACGTTATTAGTGTGGAAATCATTTTATACTTTGATTTGTTGATTAAATTGAGTTGATATCATTTCAATTCAACAATTTTTTACACCTAAGGATGATTGTGAAGTTCATTCATTTGGAGTATCCATATTAATCGTGCAAATTTTGTTATGTATGTTTGAGTTGATTTACCTATTGAATATGTTCACACCAATTCATTCTGTTTCCTCGATTTTATTATCTTAATTTAAATTCATGGTGTGTGTTGTTTTAGTAAATTTTCTTTGCTTGAAAAATTCAAAAATAAAAAAGATATTGCAGATATTTTTGAGTTTATCCTTGCATGATCGTAGTTGCTTTATTCATGATAATTTTCTTGATTGTCGTGACATTTCAGACTTATTGTTTGTTTAATATTTTCCTTGTCTACTCTGGACAAATAAAACTGGGAGAATAAATTATGAATTATGAATTATGGGGCATATTTGAGATATTTGATCTTTGATTTGATTTATGTGTATCTCATTTCAAACTAGATACATCATGAAGGTATTTGTTTCATGTGTCATGTATGTAGGTACAAATTTTTAGGATCATTATTTTGCACACCATGATGATGACAATGAAATGTTGGATATTTGAAGATGTCAAAGTTGAAGATTTTTGAAGAATTTGAAGACTTGAATTCTTAGTACCGTTTCTCTTTTGGGTTGCATGGGAGGGTATGGGATTTGTATAGGACTTTTGTTTTGATAATTCATATGTTTTTATTTTGTACTGGCATAGATATAGGGGGAGATTTGTAAGGATATAATTTTCTTTGTCCATTGTCTACATAGAATATGTCGTATACCGGTACAATCGTCGAGGGAAGCTCAAGTTCATACATTCATGTAGATGGATCCGAATTTCAAGTATCTTCAATATTTACGTGAAATGAGGTACAATTTCATATAGAACGAGTTTAATTTTCATAATTACTTTACATTAGTACTGGGATACTTTTGAAACTATTTTAAAACAAAATGAGGCATTTTTTCTGATTCAAAATAATTTTTCAAGACCTGTAGGCGACCATTTTAAAAATAATTTTTCATTTTTATCATTCAAATAACTTAGAAATGTCGTTCAAATGACGACTTCTAATGACGTGAAATGTTGTTTGAAGGGTCGTTCGAAGGGTCATTTTTTTTTGCTTTAAACGAACCCGTATTGTTTTATTTTTTAAAAGTCGTTTTTAAGGTCGTTCGAAGTTGATTACGACATAGAGATGTCGTTCAAATGACTTAGAGATGTCATTATAACGATATGCACAGCCTCAAGAAAATTTTTTCAGATATAAATACCTATTATGAAGACCTTTTTCATTAAGAGTTTTGATACACTAAAACTTCAACTGCAGAACTTTTAGTCTTCACTTTTAGGGCTTTTTGTGTGATTGATTTACACCAAAACATCCCAATTCTTTTATGAATCTTTATGGAACCCAAATAACTTCTTGTTGAAGTTTGTGTTGTGGAGTGCCATCTCTACTGTTAGATTGGTAGAAATTGAGGGAGTTGTGATTAGGCATAAATATTTGATATTTATTCACACAATTTTGATCTTTTTATGATCCCGTGCATCATAATTGACATGGTTTTATCTCATATTTATGCCACTAACTCTACTTGGCAAGTAATTCGTGTTTCTTTTATCTCTTATGTGTTTTACATGTATTTCATGCAAGTTAGTATGAAAGAGAACTCAAAATAGAGGAAGACATCTAAGAAATGGATAATTGAGGAGCATTTTAGTAATTTTACAATTGTAGTTTGGAGGTGGTTCGTACGCTTGAGTAGAAGAGCTTGAAGCAATGAGAATCTTGGTACAGTAACATAATTCGAGCTTCGGTGAAAGGGTTATGCATGTTTGAAGAATGTGAAGGAAAACAACAAGAAAAAACAAAAATTCGATTGAAAAGAGAGCCGAGGTAATATGAAAAACCGAACCAACCTCCAAACCGGTTGGGCGCGAACCGGTTTGCAAGTACACTAGAACCAATTTCGGGGGTCTGATGGGAAAATAATTATTTCTTTTTTGATTGGTATTAAGGGTTGTATATGGGTTGGACTCTTCAAAAATCATGAATGGAAGATTATAGTTGATTATTAGACTTATTTTTAGGAGCGTTTTATAAGAAATTAGAGGGAAGAGAGATAAAAACCCTAGATTTCAATTCAGTACCTATTCATACATTATTGAAGATCAAGGTTTTAATTTTTCAATAGAAAATTTGTCTTCTCTTTATTATTCTTGCATGTTCTGCTTCTTTGCCTATTTCTTTCTTATTTTAGATATCTAAAGCTTTCTTACATGCTTAGTATTAATTTAATCATGATTTTCCATCCATACAACGTTAAAACTTTGCATATTTCCTACATAGTTAAGCTAGGATAAGTTTTGAGCGGGTTGGGGAACATGAACCTAACCTTGGTAACACATATGGATTTAAAGTTAATAAAAAGTAATTAATCATTCAATGGTTTAAACTTTATCAAGATAAAAGTTGTAGGTCTTGTAATTCTGTTTGCCCTAGGTAACCGAAATCTTTAAGGGTGGAATTGGCTTATTGATAATTTCTCATCCTCATCAAATACAATTTTTGATTTGATATTGTGCGGATTAGAGTCCTCATATGTCGAATGCTTAGAAAGTATTTGATGTCTCTTGGAATGAAGAAATTGGTTTTGGAAGATTTTATGTTCTATGCAATTACCAACAATGCGGAAGAGTGTATTATAATCTCATTTGCTCAAATATTTTAAAAACACTTTGTTTCTAATGCATGCGTACATAAGTCTTTACTTTAATTTACTTGTTTTAGTTAGTTAATAGATCTCAAATCAATCATCTTTTCTTATTCTATAGAGGCAATTTAAGGTTAATCATCTTCTCTATTGTTCATCATGATTCTTCGTCATATTCCCTGTGTTTGATACACGGTTTACCAGATTATCACTTGAGCAATCTTCTTACAGATGATTCAATAGAAGAAAGCACTAGAGACACTTTTAAAGTCGCATCAAGTATTTGGCGCTGTTGTCGGGGAGTAGGAGACTTTTAGGTTAGGTCGATTTAAAATTCAAAAATTTGACTCTAATTCTTGAAAAGCCAAAAAAAATAAAAACATAAAAACCCTCAATAAACTCCTCAATCCACTACTACCTTCATTCAATAAAATCCTTTATTAGAGTACGACCTCGATAGTCCACACACTACTAACGCTCCTCAGTTTTGGGTTTCACCTCCTACACCGCCCCACTCCATTATGATTCACACTTCTAGGGCATCGAGTGAGGATACTGAGTAAATTGGAGAGAAACCGATGTCGAACCACGCTAGTTATGGTACGGGTGAAGGAGAGTTGATTTATCATCCCATGAGAGACCACTTATATCCCGAGTGAACCGTCACTTCGGGATGCATTCTACTTTCGTACAATATGGGACAATTTTATTTTCGAAATGGGATGATCCAGATTCTTCCCAGGGTCCATGGTATGGATTCGGAGAAACCATACCTCCAAATCCGTGAGTTCGAAGAGGTGTACAAAACTTTTAGCGATCAAACGTGCACTCAAGATGTCATTTGGCTCAAATTTTTTCCTTTCACTTTGAAGGATAAATCCAAGACCTGGCTATGGTCTTTATCACCAAACTCAATTGGATCATGGAGGGATATGCAAGCAAAATTTCTTTTGAAATTCTTCCCCCAACATCGAACAAATTCTATTAAATCTCAAATTCAAACGTTTAAATGACAAGAAAACAAACCTTTTGATCGATGTTAGGAGTGATTTAAGGAGTTAGTCAACACATGACCCCCATCATGGTTTTGAGAAGTATCGTCTTATCTCTTTCTTCCATCACGAGCTAAGCATAGCTTTTAAACAACTCGTTGAGACTACGTGTGATGGAGAATTTTTTGGGGTAGACGCTAACGATGCAAAGGCCCATCTTAAGTATGTCGCCGAGACTACTCAAGCATGGGACACATTTGATACTAACACCCAAACTCGGGTTGAAAAAATTCCCATAGATCCTTCTGCGTCCTATATCTATCAATTGGACAAGGAAACCGAGTCGAAACTTTGAGTCAGCCAACTTGAGTAAAGATTGGAAAATGTAGTTTAATCATGGGAAAGAGAAATAACCTAATCCACGTGAGAAATGAAAGAGAAGGTGTCTGCAATTTATGAGGCAGGCCTTTCAACGAAGGAATGCCTAATGATACCCACCTACAAAGTCATGCTCCATGAGCAAGTGGAAGAGGTAGGGGGATTTAAAGGTAATTTCAATGTCGCTCATAGGAATTCTTACAACCCTTTATGGATGAACCTTCTTAGTTTTAGCTATGGGCAACAAAATTCTGCATTGAATCCTAATTCACATGTTTCCCCCTCCACCTCCACCTCCGCATTTTCAATAAGATCCACATATGCAAGCACAACCTCCTGCGTCGTATATTACCCCACCGCGGAGAAATCTCGAGGATAGTTTGAACCAATTTATACAAGCTCAATCGACAACAAATGCTTAATATGACTGAATGTTTGTCGAAATTAACCCAAAATTTTCAAAATTGCAATCATCTTTAAGTATCCGAGAGAAGGCTAAGTCTCCGGCCCAAGGCTAAAGGCCTCCCCGAGGTCAACCTAGTATTAGCTCAACATCCAACGATCATAAAGAGAAATTTCAAGCGATTACCACTCTACTTAGGGGAGATTCGTTGATTTATCACAGCCCCCACACGATAAACCTAAAGATAAGGAGTTTTTTCTCGGCAAGAAAAGGGTGAAGATGCCTCCTTAAATAAGAGTGATAATGATGACACTACACTACAAAAAAAAGAGTTTTTGAATACGGCGCTCCAGCCGTCTGAAAAAGACCTCTGGCCGTCTCAAAAGCCTTTTATGACACCATTTGAGATGGAAAAGGAGCATCATATTAGACACCCATTTTAAAAGCTTTTTGAGACGACAACAACCATCTCAAAAAGTTTTTTTAAGACGGGAAATACGCCGTCTCAAAAGGCCATTGCTTATAGGACCCTTTTAAGATGGCGAAAAATCTGTCTTTTAAAGTTATTTTTAGACACCATGTATGCCGTCTTAAAAGTGTTTTTTTTAGACGGTAACTTAACCATCTAAAAATGTCCTCGATTATGGAGTCCTTTTGAGACGGGAAAAAGGTCGTCATTAATAATTTTTGCGCCAAAGTTAAAATACCATCCATTCCATAATATGCTCTATATACTTTTAAACAAAAACTCTTAAAAATAATACATGACATATTTGGCATCCCATTTCAAAAAAATATAACACGCATTTTTCCATTCAACTAAAATTAGAGTTCATACAAAAAATAAAATTCACAATTTCAATATTGTCCCACAAAATTAAATATCTCTACAAAATTTCACTTGTCTCATTAGAATAAATACATAAAAATCCATATATTTCAAACATAAAACATGTAAGAAAAGTAAACTCGCAATCTTGAAGCATATGAACTCCATCAAAATGTGTCTTGCCTTGTCCAGAAAAGATTTTGACCTGCAATAAAATTTATTTAGTGTTAGTTATCGTAAACAAAGAAGTAATATTTTTTAAATAGTTCCAATTGATGACAATCTTTAAAACCTTATCCAATTTGTATGTCTTCGTATTATTTACTTTTAAACACTTAATATTTTTAAACAAATTCGACAGAGTCTCCTTTGTTTTTCATGAAAACCAACCTGTTTAAACAATAAAATTAACTAAAAAATAAAGATAATTTTTGCACGAGTATTAAACTAAAAATTATGGCTTTCGCCCAGTCCTTAAACATAAAACATTATGCATTAGAAGTGTTTATAATACCATATTTCTAACCTCCTTAATAATTTTTGCACATGGCTTTTGCCCAGTCCTTGAGTAAGCACATTTACCCTCATAGCTCTTGGAGTTTTGCTTCGCTATATCCTATAAAAAAGTTAGAAATTAATAAATTTGATGTTACTAATGAATTAGATTTAAATAGACTCGTCATAAACTTAATGAGTTGTCATACAATTATCTTCTTTAGACCCTAATACTTCACTAAAGTATGCCATTGAACTTTGTCGACTCGGGGGGGGGGGGGGGGTAAGGCTCTGATATAAAGAAACACGAGCCCTTGAGTTGCGATGTGACGTGTCAACTAGGGTCATTGGTTGGGGTTGCAACACCTCACTAAGGCGGGATATCAATATACGCGTCTCTAAATTGTTTTCCACTAGTGTTATGAATGGTTATTTCTCATGTGATCTTTCATCGGCAATGATATCGCACATATTCAAACGATGCCGACGCTTTCCTACCACTGATCTGTAAACGTACATATAACATACATAATCAATTTAACTACGCAATAGAAAAATTGATAGATGGATCAATCACGTTAATTCCACGTGAAAGAAACATGAATTTGTAATTGGGTTAATGATCCATACCTCTCTAACTCGTCTTCCACTGGGGTTATGAGTGATTATCTTTCCTCCGCAATGAGATCACACATATTCACTCGACGTCGACGTTTTTCTATCATCGATATGCATACGTACATAATAGGTGTAATAAGACACGAGCATAAACAATTCTAATGAAGTAGAGGGTTCATTATAAGTGGTTGGATGTTCCATGAAACTGTATAGTTGCGCGGTACTGTATTATAACATAAGGGAAATGTATTGGGAAAATAAATAAAAATATATATAAACCTTTTCATATGAATAGACCTAAAGTTAACGAATTTGTTTTCTACATTCGTTGCTGAGATCTATATCTCAAACTAGTACCTTAACAAATTAAATCACACCACAAAGGAATGAAAATTGGGAATTGAAAACAAAATCACTACTATATCACTCTTATAACAGAAAATAACCTCTGAATTATTGTAAGCAATGTTTATTTAACAAGTACCTACAGTGTCACCAAGTTCCTGCATGTAACAGGTACTTGTTTATTTAACTCGTACGATCTTTTTTTAGTCAACAACATAAACATATTACTACAAATAAGAAGTCCATACAACATTAGGGACGTGGGATGTTAAAAATCATAACAAGTTACATTATCATAATCCAGCACACAGATAGCACATCTACAATCAAAACAAGTGCAAATTTTAGTACATGAAGCATACTAACAGTTAATTAAATTTTCAGCATACCAAGGCCTTCTCCAATGAAAAACTATTATATCAAGATGTTTTGAACACCTCCTTGTTCCATTTCTAAAGATATTTCTTAGTCTCTTGAGTTTAAGAGAAAATTTAATCATGCAAAATCAATTACATTCCTCATCCCGGACTATTTCACAATTTTGAGAAAATCTTCATGAAAGCTCTACATATTCTCGAATTCAAAGTGCTTTATTATTTTCTCAGCTTTGGTTATAATTTTAATCAAGAGAGGAGAATGGCCAGAATAATTTTTATTTAGATATTTGATTGAGGTGTTAGGCATCTTCTAAAGCTAAGTAGTTTTGATTAAACCTCTATAGAACCTTCCACATATGAGATCATGCTCCCCTTTATTTCCCCAAGTGAATTTTGAACCCAATATCCCATATCAATTAAATCGACATCTTAAATGCATTGGTTGAGTTCAAACATACCCAATTGATTAGCATTCCTACCTCTAATGTTTCAGAAGTATGAGCTACAATATTGAAATCTCCCACAACCATTAATGGGTTTTTAGCTACTAAATATACATTATTCATAATATCCTCCCACAAACTTATTCTTTCTACCCTACTACATTTTAGCATAAATTAAATTAATATTAAATGACGTTGGTAACTGAGGATGTAAAAGATTAAAACGAGCATGCTGATTTCCCTTATTTAACACTTCACATTCCAAGCCAAACCTCCAAAACAAACATATCTTATCATTTAAATTTTATCCATAATAATCAAAGTTCAGCAATCTACACAAGTCCTCTAATTTCTGAAGCTCTATTTTTTGTTCCAAAATAGCAAGAAAAGGTAAAGAATGAAACTTAAATTACCTTTTGAGACTTCCTTTGGTATTTTTATTCCCCACACCTCTAGCATTCCAAATGATTGAGCTTGTCATTAGGATGTTAGAATATTCACTTTCTTGTCTAACTTGACATTTGCTCTTGTGAAAACCCTAAAACTCGAAAATAAGTGAACTCCAGCCTCTGAAAACCTTCGGCCTCCGAAAATAGAAAACAAGTAAGTTTAAGGAATATCATTCTCAATTTATTTAGCTGAAAACTAGTGTATATTATTGATTCTGAAAACCTCCAAACTCCGACCTCTGAGGTTGTTGTGTATACATTTTCACATCAACCTCAAACATATGTAATGTATATTATTGATTATGTATACATTAAAAAGCTATGGTGCGAGGGAGATGATGAATTTAAAAGTATTGAGGTTAGGAGTAAAAAAAGGCCTATTAATCTTGGTCCCATGGATCAATTTGCGAGGTCAATTTTTGTGGACGATGCTTCCATGAGTGTGAGGAAAAAAAGAAACAACTAAATATTAAGGATTTAGTTGACAAGAAAATAGTGCATGCGATTCATCAATATTTGGCAAGATGAATATATAAAGCCGACATCCCTTTCAATGCAATTGACAATGATAGCTTCAAGAAATTTTGCGAAGCGCTTAGTTTATGTGGCCAGGGTTACACACCTCCTTACTAATACCAACTAAAGGAGACACTTTTGAAGGGGGAGATGGAAAGCATAAAAAAAAGAACCTAAGAAGCAATAGGAGGAGTGGAAAAATAATGGGTGTTCTATCATTACTAATGCTTGGAGTTATAGAAAAAGAAGAAGCATCGTGAATTTGTGTGTGAATTGTAAACTAGAGACCACCTTTCTTTCTTCAAAGGAGGCGTCAAATGATGCTCACACCGGTCAATATATATTTGATCATGTCAAATAGTGTATTCAAGAGGTTGGGGATGGAAATGTGGTTCAAGTTGTGACGGAAAACGCTTCCAATAATATGGCCGCGGTGAATTTGTTATCTTTAGAAAGGCCTAACATCTTTTGGATGTCATGTGCCACCCACACCTTCAACCTCATGCTTGAAGGAATCTCTAAACTTCCTAATTTCAAGGGTGTGATCAAAAAGGCAAAATCCTTCACTATTTTCATATATGCCCATCACAAGACTTTCGCATTGATGAGAAAGTTCACAAAATTGAGATAATTAGGCCAGGAGTCACTGGGTTTTCAACCTCTTTCTTAACATTACAAAGTTTGCTTGATAAGAAAGAAGATTTGAGAAATATGATGACTTACAATGAAGGGACAAAACTAAATGCTCTAAGAGAAAAAAGGGAAAAAAGGCATTTGATATTGTTGTCCCCAATGAGTTTTGGAACTTGATGGAATTGTGTTTGAGGGTGTTCACTCCACTAATGAAAGTGCTTAGGCTTGTGGATGGAGATAATAGGACTTTAATGTGATTCATTTATGGAGTTCTACTAAAGGCAAAGGATGACATCATAAATGAATTGAAGAAGGAGAGTGACTATATGCCAATATTAAACATTATTGATGTAAAAAACAAGGATCATCTTGATAGTACACTTCATACAATGATTTATTTGTTGAATCTATTTTATTTCTTCAAGAATTCAAGTATCAAGGATGATCTATTGATAACTAATAATGTGATTACTTGTGTTGAGAAGTTCTTTCCCGATGAGAAAATGAAACACCATGTGATAAATACGGAGTTACAAAAATACACTCAATGAGAAAGTGGATTTGGAAGAAAGATGGCAATAAGTGGATGTGAGAAGAATGATGCAAGTTATAATCTGGGTATATTACCATTACTCTTTTATTTATTTCATTTACATAGCATTGCTCATTCTATTTGATTTACATATCTTTCACTAATTCTCTCTTTATTTCATATTAACTTGTTGGTTGGTGGGAATTTCATGGAAATGAAACTCCAAATTTGAAGAAAATGTCAAAAAGGATTCTTAGTTTGAATAATAGTTCATCGGGGTGTGAATGAAATTGTAGTGTCTTTGTACTTTTGTAATTTTCAAGGAGTATTATGCTAATTTTTTTAATTTCTTTTATTTAGATACACACCAAAAAGAGGAATAGACTAGATACTATGAGAATGAATAATCTAGTCTTTGTCCAATGCAAAGGTTGATGAACAAGAATAAAAAGAGGAAGGATAAATTATTAGCAAGTGATGCTAGTAATGCAAAATCATGGATTATTGATGGTTGTGACGATGATGAGGATGATGATGAGGTTGAGGTAGGTTCTAGACTTACGTGGGACGTTGTGGGAGAAGCATCCGATGCAAATGAGATCTTACAAAATATAAGAAGTGTCATAAATGCTTGTGATGAAAATTAAATAAGGGAGCCCGAGGAAGATGACTTTATATCGGATGACACAGAAGATGAGTTAGATGAAGAGGATGAAGTTGAATTGGAGTCCGATAACAAGGTAGATGAGAGTTAGGCTAGCTAGAGGGCTATTGAATTTGTCTAATAGCAATGGGTTATTAATTTGTTCTAACATATATCATTTTGAGACTTTTTTTTTGGAAACTTGGATTAAACCAAGTGCTTATGAATCTTTTATGAGTGGTTATATATTATGATTCTAATTTAGAAGATTATTAGTCCATTACTTTAAAATTTTGATTGCATTCACATTATATTTGAAATATATTATGTATTAACTTGTTTTTAATTTTAATTGCATGGATATGGGAAAAATGACTACCAAATATACGAATATAATTTCAAATTTCAAGATATATTTTATTTTATTCGTAATTTTGATTCAAGGTTTATGATTATGTTTTTTTTTATGTAAGTTATGCTTAGATTTCTTCTTTTATTATTTTATAAGCCTGGATATAATTAAAAAAAAAGGTAAAACGCCTTTTCACACATATGCTTCGCATAGGCGCGCCTATACTTCTAATGATTGATGCTAGACCTCCACGCATCGATCACACATCGTGCCTTTTAGAACCTTGAAAATTTATTCGTGGGATATAGGGAAAAGAGTTAAATTAACTCAACCAATATTCATTTTTGACAGGCCTAAACTTAATTCAGTGGTTTGAGCACTACCAAGCATAACCAAGAACAATGAAACAGCCTACATAAGAAAAATTCACACAATCAACATATAAGTACTAGTGCACCAAATCTTAAGAAATGACAGCATCTAACGCAATTAAAAAGTCACACATTCAACATTTTAACATCTACATCATTAAACATTTATACGTAAAAAAACTCAACCAACATACCCATTGCCATCCCCACTTGAATCACTACGTTCATCTACTCCTTTGTATGGAACATACACTTCATCATCGTCAACCAATATTAGTATTACTCTTTGATTTACTTTTCTTACTTTTAGCACGATCCCGCATAGCCGAATACAATTTGTGGACTCCCAATTCATTCAATTTTGATCTATTATCTTATATGTTCTTCAACCTCTGCCTCTCGTACTCTTTCAATGTGATGAACTTTTTCTGATAAAATATATATAATTAGAGAATAAATGAGGTAGGGAGAGAATGAAAAATCAAGTTCATTTTTTTACATTCTTTAAATATCGTGGCATTACTTTTTTGTATGTAATAATTTTTTGAGTAAACTATAATTTTAACTAATGCTTGCTTTCGGGTACCACCTCATATGTTAGATCTTGTGTCCCAATACTTAGGGTCCATTTGATTGGCATTGAATTGTTTTCCATCGAAAATACTCATTTGAGCTCTTTTTTTACTTTTGAGGTGGTTGATTTCTTATGCATTCTATTAAAACACTACTTATAAATATGAAAAGTGTTCCATGTTTTATCAATTTTCACGGAAAACAATTCTCACCCGCCACCCAAAAAATTGATTTCCATGGAAAACTTCAAAAGTAAGACCAAATCACTCTTATCGTTTTCACACATTTTTCTACCTCAAATAAAAATGAATTATTTCTCAACCATTTTCCAAATTTATAATCTAACACAACCCCAGTGGTTTAAATGTCAAAGATTTAGAATTTGATATGGTATTAGATGTAACCCAAAAAAAATATGGTATTGGATAACATTGGTGGTTTTTTCAAATTTGATGCATGTGAATTAATTTGGATCCATCATATATATCGCCAAATAAAATCATAATCGAATAGTAAATCAAATTAATGGTTGAACTACTTACAAATATCGTGAAATAATTAACACAAACAAACATATCAATAATTCTAACTAAAATTAACACAAACAAGAACACAAATATTTTCATAAATTTATCTTAAAAATATACTAGAATAACCAATTGACAATCCGTGTTTTCAATTGGCTCACCCTCAACCTCCTATCACCACTACAAATGAACAAAAATAATCAGAAATTGCACCCAACAAGAATTTATATGTAACTTGAGTAATAAAAAAAATACATAAGAAGCCATGTACGACTTACCATAGGGCGATGTTACATAAGATAGCTAGTAACTAGGGCGGAGAGGCTAGGGCAGAGCGGCGAGTGCGTGCGGCGGGTGAAGAATAGAAGTAGAATTGTTTCTCTCCTTTCGGACCCAAAATAAAAGTTGGTGTGTGAGGCGGGCAAAAGGTTATCTAAAGTTTATTTTTGTGCCTTTTTTACTTTCGTTTTTTTATTTGGATTCCAAGATGCGGGAAGCTAAAATCTCACAAGGGGGAACCCAAATATTTTGTGTCGTCTCATAAAGTGTATCTTTTTAGACAACTATTAATTTTTAGTCTCTTTAGATATTATCTTTTGAGACGGGGAATTAAATTTGTCTTAAAAAGAGTAATTTTTAAGACGGTTAATTTTAGCCATTTCAAAAGGTTAGTTTTAGAGACCCAAATTTAGACCATCTTAAAAGGTTCGGTAGTAAAAAGTACTTTTTTTTGTATTGCTAGTAAGTTCGAAGTAGAAGTGAAACCACCCACTTCCTCACCTTTCCCTCAACGATCGGTTCCACCTTAAAAAGGAACCTCCCGTGAAGATGTGATGGGTGTATTTAAACAAGTGAAGCTTAGTTTAACTTTTCTTTAGGCAATAAAGCAAATTTCCGGCTATGCTAAATTCCTTAAATTATTAACGGTGAAACATAGACTAAAGGTGAAAAAGAGAATTTTTCTAGCAAAAAATGTGAGCTCCATTCTACTAAACTACCTCCCACCAAAGTTTAAAGATCCAGGTTCACCAAACATTTCGTGCATCATTGGAGAGAACCGTATTGAGAAAGCTTTACTAGATTTAGGGGTTAGTTTTAACATTCTCCCTAATTCCATATATAGGAAATTAGATTTGGTGGACCTCAAGCCCACTAAAATTAGTCTCCAACTCGCTAATTCTACAATAAAGATACCTCGAGGGATTATTGAGGACGTGATAGTCCCAGTGGAAATTTTTTACATCCCGATAGATTTTTTCATTTGGGACACAAAGCCCTCCATCACCTCGAGTAATCATGTTCCCATCATCCTTGTTAGCCCATTCTTAGCTACGGCAAATGCTTTGATTAATAATCAAAGTGGGTAATTGTAACTTACGTTCAGGAACATGAACCTTGAGACAAATATCATCAACATCGACAAGAAAATTGGTGATGAGGACTACCTTCATGAAGTAGATCTTATCAAGTAGGTAGTAGATGAGAACATTGAGGTAAATTTAAGTGGGGATTATTTACAAGCGTGTCTTATTTCGAGTAGTGAGAGTGACGGGGGTTACACAGACTTCGAGAGGGAGGTAGGGGAGTTGAGATAGACATTAGAAGGAGAGTGTCAGATTACAAAAGTGAGAGATATGAATTGGGTTTTTAAATTTGAGGAAATCTATCAAGGGAGTCACAAACGGTTCCTTTCGATGAAAATTTTCCAACCCTCAAATGAAAGAAACTACCCTCAACCGTAAGATATACTTTTTTGGGAGAGGATGAGACGTTTTTCATTCTTGTCTCCTCAAGCATATATAAAGATCAAGAGGGTAAATTACTAGCTATTTTGAGAAAGCACCATCATGATTTTGGTTGGAGCATTGCGGATTTGAAAGGTATAAGTCCCCTGATTTGTTCCCATAAAATACACCTTGATGAGGACGTGAAGCCTGTAAGGGAGATGCAAAGGCGATTGAACCCCACTATGAAAGATGTAGTGAGAGAGGAGATTATTAAGATATTGGACGAGGACTAATCTACCCCATTTAGTATAGCAAGTGGGTGATTCCTATCCAAGTTGTCCCGAAGAAGTCGGGAATGACTATGGTCGAGAATGCTAAGGGTGAGCTAATTCCCCAATGCACCATCACCGGGTGGCGCATTTGCACTGATTAACGAAAACTCAATGCCAGTACTAGGAAATATCACTTCCTTTACCATTTATCGAACAAAGGCTCGAGCGAGTAGCGGGACACCCATTTTATTTCTTTATCGATGGTTATTCCAGATATAACTAATTTAAGGTAAACGTGCTTGATCAAGAGAAGACGACTTTAACATGTCCTTTTAGTACGTTTGTATACAAATGTATGCCCTTTGGATTATGTAATGCACCCACGACCTTTCCAAGGTGTACGCTTAGTCTTTTTACTGATATGGTCTAAAAGAGCCTTGAGATTTTTATGGATGACTTTAGTGTCTTCGGCCCCTCTTTTGACCTTTGTCTCACTAATCTTAAAAAATTCTAGCCTGTTGTGTGGAAAAGAACTTGATATTAAATTAGGATAAGTGCCATTTCTTGGCTACCAAAGGAATTATTCTTGGGCACATAGTGTCATTCAAAGGTATTGAGGTTGATAGGGCAAAATTAGATGTCATAGACGATCTTCCCCCTCCTAAGTCACAAAAGGATGTTTTCTCTTTCTTGGGCCATGAAGGTTTCTATCAAAGGTTTAATAAGGACTTCAGTGATATCTCTAGGCCCTTGAGTAACCTAATTATGCAAGATGCCCCCTTTGAGTGGAATGAAGCATGTCAAAGCGCTTTTTAAAAATTAAAATGCGTGCTCATTTTTGCTCCCATCATGAAAGCTCCGAATTGCTCCCTTCAATTTGAGCTCATGTGTGATGCGAGTTATTATGCTATAGGGGTTGTTTTGGGTGAAAGAAAAGATAAGAAGGCTCATGTCATCTACTATTCTATCTTAGCTCTAACTAGACCGCAACTCAACTACTCCACCACGGAGAAAGAATTTCTAGACATAGGTTTTTCCCTACACAAATTCCTCTCTTACCTCTTTGCTTTGCTAAATACATACTTTATCGACCACAAAACTCTTAAGTATCTCCTTTCCAAAAAGAATGCTAAACCGTGCCTCATAAGTTGGATCCTACTCCTACAAAAGTTCAATCTCTCTATAAAAAGATAACAAAGGAGTAGAAAACATCGTCGCTCACCATTTGTCCCGAATTTCGTTCGACATACCTAGTGATCCCATACCCATAGATGAATATTTTTTGGATGAATAATTATCGCCACTTCTTAATTCTTATGGTTTGCTTATATAGTGAACTACCTTATCACGGGGGTCATGCCCTCCAATTGGACGCTGCGAGAGAGAAAGAAGTTATTAACTTAGTCGCAAAAGTTCTTCTATGAAGATCCATACTTATTCAAATATTACACGGACCAAATCATCTGAATATGTGTACCGGATGATGAAATTCCTAGTGTCATCCATTTTTGTCATACGAAAGCTTATGGAGGTCATTTTTTGATGAACAAGATGGACAATAAGATCCTTTCAAGTGGTCTCTATTGGTCGATAATTTTTCGAGATGTTAATTCTTATTGAAAATCTTACGATAGAGGTCAAAGGATGGGAGACATCACTCAACGACACATGATGCCATTAACCCCTATACTCTTCATCGAGATATTTAATTGTTGGCGCATTGACTTCATGGGTTCTCCTTTGGATTCTTATACATCCTCATCATGGAAGAGTATGTGTCCAAATGGGTTGAATCCATGACTACTAAGACCAATGATGACAAAGTGGTGATTAAACTCTTACAAGAACACAAACTCTCTCGCTTCGGAGCTCGGGACGAAATCAATAGTGATAATGGCAAACACTTTTGCAATTGGTTGTTTGAAAAACTCATGAGAAAGTATGGGGACGTCCACAAGGTTGGGCCAACATATCACCCCCAAACAAATGGGAATATGAGTTAGCCAATCATCAAATCAATCACATTCGCAAAAAGACTGTCGATCCTAATCGGAAGTATTAGTCCATCTGGTTGAACGACTCTCTATGGCCATGTAGAACTGCATATAAAAAAACCTTTGTGACGTCCCTATTTTGCTTTGTGTATTTTTAGCCTTACCATCTCACCATGGAGATAAAACACAAAGCATATTGGTAAATCAAGAGGTTGAACTACAATATGAACAAAGCCGATGAAGTAGGCAAGCTTCAATTGAATTTTTTGGAAGAGATGAGCAATGATGCACATGAGAATGAAAACATATCCAAAAAAATAATGAAAATATCACATGAGAGAATCTGCCGAAAGGAGTTTCATTCGGGTTAAAAAGTGCTTCTCTACAACTCACGTCTACATTTGTTTCTCGGCAAATTACGTTCGTGGTGGACCAGCCCATTCGTTGTGATAAAAGTATTCCCCCATGGTGTCATCATGTTAGAATAACCAAAAGGGGAAGATACATTTAAAGTGAATGGACAATGCCTAAAGCCATATTTAGAGGTGTGTGTTGACGAGGCCAACAAAATTTGGTTGTCGGACCCCATTTACGGGGTTGATTAAGCTTGATACGAGAGGCCATCGCACCCCTAACACATATGGAGTGAGTAGGATTGTATAGTAGTGTGTGGAGCTATTTTTATGTCATTTAGAAGTCCCTAGAGGTCGCGAGTTAAGAAATGGTTAAGCACTACGTTGACTTTTCACACACAAAAGAGCATACATGCATTATGAGAGTGAGGTTAAGGTGCCCCGAGGGTCCCAAATGTTAAGGAGAGATTGAGGTACGTTAGAGAGGTGATATCGAGTCTTAGGACACTTAGAATTTGAGGGGAAAAATGATTTTGCATATTGGGACAACCGCAAAAATCAAACCCCAGGCCAGATCGGTTCTAGGATGAACCGATTCACAGGTACACCCAAACTGGTTCGGGGGGTCTAGCAGTTCATTCCCTCTTTCCCAAAATGAAATTCACTCCCATCAACTATTTCCTCTTCCCTCCATCATCCCCCCTACAAAATTCATCCCCCCGAAATATTTCACCCACCCATTTCCCAGCCAAATTCCACTCCCTCCATCATTTCCATCCACTACCCTATCAACTTACCACCAAAATCCCCCACCCACCCACCTATAAATTAAGATTTTACCCCCCATTTATTCACACCTACATTTCCTCCACTTATCCTGAAAATTCCCATATTCTGAAATCCTCTCTCTCTCACCATGCCCTAGAGTCGTCAAGTCAACCTCCAACCCCTCAAGTATGACTCTTTGATCATCCTCCACGAGGGGGTCCAACATCATTTACCTTCAATACAATAGCAAAATTGGTTTGATTCATACTTCACATAAACCCGCACAATCCATATTGAGCGAAAGGTTCTTTGGGAGGAGCAGCCCCCGGAAGTCATCGTCTGCTTCCACCGCTAAGGGTTGTGCTCTCTCCTTGCCTCGACATACGATCGCATTTTACAGAGGATATATGCCACTTTTATGGAACACTCGTGTGAAAATCGCCCATTCTCCATGATGTTTTTGTTGACAATATTCGTATACCATTTTATGTAGCCATCATTGAGTGCCCCCGGTACCTCCCGCCCAGCGCCCTAGTAACTATCCCGTTGGTTGATGTTTTGGAAAATGTTTCTTTTAATTTGTTCTTCAATGCTTTCATTTACTGACTTTTATTTTGGACCACCTATATAGATGTTTTTACCTTTCTTATCTTGTAATGTAGGTATTGGTTTGTAATGAAAGAAAAAAATTAGGCATTTTATCTATTTGTTTGTTTTCCTTATCGCACTTATTATGTTGTTTGATTTAGCTTTTATTCCTTTTTATTGAGGACAGTACAAAATTCGAAGTTGGGGGGGTGGGGTTACAAGTGTGTATTTCTAAAAATTCACAAATTTTTAAAATGCTCAAAATTTTGGGGGAAAAAATGAAAATTTTAATAAAGCCAAAAATATTGTTCTTCAAAATAAATAAAAATTGGAATTTAAGTTTTTTGAAAATATCATTAAAATTTTGTTTGAAGTCTCAAATTGTAAAAATTCAAATGCACTAAGCCGAAATTGACCAAAGATGGAAAATGAGGTAAAATTGACGACTTGACAAATAAGTGTAGAGATTGATTAACTCAATGAGATTTTGAGCCTCTCATTTTTGCGAATTTTTAAATCAATCTGAGTTAATGGTTAACTCAATGTTCTTTTCATCATGTTAATAAGTCATTGAAGATCTCTATTCCTTTGTTTTGATCTGTTACAGGAAACGTGTGAGATGTTGCCTTGAATACGCGCTAAAGATATCTCTAAACTAAATATATTCTCGAGACGCACATGGTAAAATAATGAGTAATTCAGATAATGAAGTAGCCCCTTGTTTATTTAACCCAAAAATATGACCCGTAAGAAGTTGTAAAAAACAATACCCTTTTGCAAACCCAATTGAGCCAAATAAATTTCTATTTTCATTTGATAACCTGAAAAGCCAAATTCAACCGGAATTATAAAAATCAAAAATTCAAAAATAAAATCCAAATGGTTCAATAAAGAGGGGCAAGAAAAAAAAGTGCTCAAGAAAAATAACAAGAAAAGAAAAATGTGAAAATAGAAAAAAAAATGGAAGAAGAAGAAAATAAATGAGCAAAAGCCCGAAAAAGCACTAATGGACATTACACGAGCATTGTTGATGTAAAAAACTAGATTGCTCTAATTATTCAATCACAGATAAATAAATAAGACAAAGATTTTTAAAGTGGTTCGGCTAGGAATAAAGCCTACGTCCACTGTTATGTTATTGCTGAGTGTTTGTGGAATTCTTGATTACAAGATCTCTCAAGAAATTCCGGTCCCCTTGAATGAGGATGATACAAGGTATTTATAGCCTTGAGGCTGTACATGAAAGGGTCGATACATTAAATGGTATACATATGAAAGGGTAATACATTTAATGCCCTTAGACTTGTGCGTCAAGGATAATCATTTAATGAATCAGTTGGACTGTTCGTTATCTGGCAATCAATGCTGTGGCCGAGATGCGGCTCGGACCGTCTGAGTAACTCGGGTATGTTGATCTTCCTGGTATTCAAGAGTTCCTCGGAGAGGTATGTTCCTCGGAGAGGTATGTTCCTCGGAGCCTATGAGTTCCTCGGAGAGGTATGTTCCTCGGAGCCTGTGAGTTCCTCGGAGAGGTCTATCCCTCGGAGCCTGTGAGTTCCTCGGAGAGGTCTGTTGTTGCCATGTAGATAGCCAGGTGTCTTCGTATGATTGGTCCACGTCAGCAGATTAAATTTGGTATCAACAGAAGCCCCCAATGCTTCATGCTTGATGGTTTACTTGAAAGGATGGAGTATTTAATTTTGCAGTGTTGCTCGGTGCTCGTGAAATTCTTGATCTACCTTCTTGATTTGTTGAACATAAAGGGCATTATCTCCTGGACGACATATGATGCCGCTTGTAGCTTATCATAATCTTCAAGTATGTTGATTGGTTTGTTAGCCGACCTACTGCATTCTGTGAGCTAGTGGTGGACTTTGAAACATTTTCTTGCAACTTCTTCTTCGATGTTGGTCGAGACAGTAGTAGCAAAGATCTCAGTGATGTAGATGCTGATTTTAACTTCTACTTCTACTCAGGGGCGAGCAAGAGGTTCTCGGGAACGAGCAAGAGCTGCTCGGGGACGAGCAAGAGTTGCTCGGACAGACCATCTGTGATGAACATCAGAATGATGAAATATCTTAACTTCATAAAATTCCCATTATGCTTTGGATGATCTTCCTGCTGGCGAGGAACCTGTTTCAAAATCAGAGGGAGAGAAACCAATAGAGTAGGAATCTCAATGTAATAGTTAGTACACAATTTAATATCAATGTAATAAATTTGCATAATTCATTTTGAATTCAGTGAAAGAATTTCATTTTTGTTCGCAAATTTGAATTTGCTATTGTTTTGTAAATATCAAACACTTTATTATTTGTGCTTGCATAACAATATTGTATGGTTCATCGACCAAAAAAGTTACAAGTATCAATGTTGCTTGATCACTTAATAATAAAGTAATGAAAAAATGTTTAGAATTTTTCTAACCAATCAAGGTTGTTAAATTATGCTTGTCGACCAACTACAGTTAGTGGGTTTTTGTCCCCGACCAGCCATACTTGGTTCAATTTCAAATATAAAAATGTGCCCGACCAACTAAGGTCAATAATTTGTCCTCGTCGGCCAACTACGGTTAGTGGGTTTTTATCCCCGACCAACCATACTTGGTACAGTTTGGAATATTTTGTTCTTTAAAGAACTTTTTGTAATAATGTTACCTCCCGACCAACATAAGTTGTAATGCGAGAATATATAAAGTCTTACCAACCGTAGTTGATCATGCTGGTGTATACCTCCTAGACAAAGGAGTAGTAGGGTTCTTTCGAACTTTTTGGCTCCTTAGAGCATGGCTCCGTAGAGCGTGGCTCCGTAGAGCATGTCCTCCTAACCAAAGGAGGTTGGCTACTTATAGCACTTTTGCTCCGTAGAGCTTGGCTCCGTAGAGCATGTCCTCCTAACCAAAGGAGGTTGGCTACTTATAGCACTTTTGCTCCGTAGAGCTTGGCTCCGTAGAGCATGTCCTCCTAACCAAAGGAGGTTGGCTACTTATAGCACTTTTGCTCCATAGAGCTTGGCTCCGTAGAGCATGTCCTCCTAACCAAAGGAGGTTGGCTACTTATAGCACTTTTGCTTCGTAGAGCTTGGCTCCGTAGAGCATGGCTCCGTAGAGCATGGCTCCGTAGAGCATGGCTCCTTAGAGCAGTCTTCTTAATTGATCCTGTAACATCCACAGGTTGATCAGCGAGCAATTTTTGTTCCTCGTGAGTATTAGGAATCCTCCCAACCATTTCTGCATTGTATCCTGTAACATCCACAGGTTGATCAGCGAGCAACTTTTGTTCCTCGGGAGTATTAAGCTCAGTAAACTCTGCTACAGCTTGTATTAATGAATTCCCATGCCAATTTTTCCTACTTTGGGTATCTGATCTCTGCACCTCTTCCTTCGTCGTTGGAGATCGCAATTCTAAAAGAGCGTTGATCGTTTCTGGATTCGCTTCAACGTCTCGCTGGTTGATAATGTACCCGAGGAACATTCCTTCTCGTACTCCACATGTTCACTTCGTCGGGTTGAGTTTCATTTGGTATTTATCCAGTTGATCAAAAGTTTGACTCAAGTCAACCAAATGATCAGCAGATTTCTTGCATGTCGTCAACATAGACTTCCATACTGCAACTGATTTGCTCGGCAAAAACCTTGTTCATCGGCCGCTGTTATGTCGTTCCTTATCTTCAGGTTTCATTTTGATCTGGTTGTAGCCAGAGTAAGTATCCATGAGCATCTCGTGTCCCGAAGTAGCATCCACTGCCTTGTTGATATCGGTGAAATCAACACACATTCTTCATTTATTGTTTTTCTTCTGCCCGATGAGGAGATCTAGATCTCCCTCTTGCTCGGTCTTCATTTCCTCTTGTATAGCTTGATTCTTCTCGGGGCTGGATACTCTTCTTCTCGTATGTCATGTCAATAAGTGGCTCAGCTTCTATCCACTTAGTAAAATAATCTACTGTGATGACGAGGTATTTGAATCTTCCTCGAGTCGTCGGCAATGGTCCAACCAAATCAATCCCCCATATGGCAAATGGCCAAAGATAAATGATGGGTGTCAACAATGTTTGTGAAGTTCTTCGGATGGAGGAAAAGCGTTGGCACTTGTCACATTTCTTGGCATAAGCTATACAATCAGCTCTCATCGTCGGCCAATAGTATCTCTGCGTCATCACCTTTTGCAAAAGTGTCCGACCTGCTACATGGGCTCCACAGGACCCTTCATGGATCTCTTTAATCAATTCTTTCACCTCGGAGGAATGTACACATCTTTGCAAACCTGCCATAATTCCTCGTCTATACAAAATACCATTAATTAATACATACCGAGCAGCTTTAAACTTCCATTTCTAGGCAGCGAGATTATCCTCCGGTAATTGTTCCTCCTCAATATATGCTCCGACTTTTTAATACTTCAATTGGTATCGTTCTTCGCAGCTCGGTACAAGTAGCTGATACTAATCGGGCCAATGCGTCTTCTCTAGCATTCTCCATCCTCGGTGTCCTCACCAATTGAATAGCATCAAATTCTGTTAATAACTCCATCACCTTTGCATGGTACTTGACCATCGACTCTCCCTTCACTGCATATATTCCCATCATTTGATTCAATTAATTGAGAATCACTGAAAACAATTACTTGCCGTGCCTCCATGACTTTCGCCAAATGAAAACCTGTTATCATAGCCTCATACTCAGCCTCATTATTGGAAGCTTTGAATTGGAATCTCAAGGCATACTCCATGTCAATATCATCTGGGGTGTTTAAAACAATCCCTGCTCCACAACCAGCTGTGCAAGATGATCCATCTACATATAATCTCCATGTAGGTACCTCGTCTTCAAATCTCTGGTCTGACAGAGTTCCTCGGTGGAATACTTGTCGCTTTCTTTCATCATGTCGTGATACTTCTGAATACACCTCTTGAATTTCAATATACCTCCTGAACTTCAATATTCCTCCTGAACTTCAATATATCTCCTAAACTTCAATATTCCTCCTGAACTTCAATATACCTCCTGAACTTCAATATTCCTCCTGAACTTCAATATATCTCCTGAACTTCAATATTCCTCCTGAACTTCAATATATCTCCTGAACTTCAATATTCCTCTTGAACTTCAATATACCTCCTGATTAGTCGGGGTTGAATTTGATGCTCGACTGCATGATGATATAAGAATGTGCCACCAAATGAACAAATATATCTGTAATATAAGCCCCCAACTGTGGAATGTGAACTTTGAATGAGATTTATCGACCAATACCAACCGGAGTTGGATTTTATCTACCAACCGGAGTTGGATTTTGTCTACCAACCGGAGTTGGATTTTATCTACCAATCGGAGTTGGTGGTAATTGATAATAAATGATGAAGACTTCCTCGGAGCTGACCAACAGATTGTTGGGAATAAGATAATATAAATACTGGAGACCTCCTCGGCGCTGACCAACAGATTTGTTGGGAATGACCAACAGATTGTTGGGAATAAGATATAATAATTACAGGATACCTCCTCGGCGATGACCAACAGATTGTTGGTAATAAATATAATAAATGCAGGATACCTCCTCGGCGATAACCAACAGATTGTTGGTAATAAATATAATAAATGCAGGATACCTCCTCGGCGATGACCAACAGATTGCTGGGAATAAGATATAATATATGCAGGATACCTCCTCGGCGATGACCAACAGATTGTTGGTAATAAGATATAATATAAATTCAGGATACCTCCTCGGCGATGACCAACAGATTTGTTGGGAATAAGATATAATAAATGCAGGATACCTCCTCGGCGATGACCAACAGATTGTTGGTAATAAGATATAATATAAATTCAGGATACCTCCTCGGCGATGACCAACAGATTTGTTGGGAATAAGATATAATAAATGCTGGAGACATCCTTGGAGCTGAATAAGATATAATAAATGTTGGAGACATCCTTGGAGCTGAATAAGATATAATAAATGTTGGAGACATCCTTGGAGCTGAACAAGATATAATAAATGTTGGTCGAGCTCCATGCTGAAATGAGAATAGAATATGCATCCAAATAGATATAAAGAATAATTAAAAATAATAAAGTGCCTCGCCGATCAGTCGAGGTAGAATCATATAATGCCGAACAAGAATAAGATCTTTCAGAACATAATAATATGGCCGAGAATGTTGTCAGGCCTGAATATAAATAAGAATTATCCGAACGAATGTTGTAATTCTCCTTAAAGCTGAATAAGTATCCTGTCGAGGCATAATTGCAGAATGCCGAATAAGAATAATATTTTCCAGAATATAAGAATATGGACGAGAACTTTGCTGGGCCTGCATATAAATAAGAATCACCCTGACCAACTATCCGTTGGGGGTGAAATATAATAAATGTTACAGTTCTCCTCAAAACTGAATATGATAATAAGTATCTCGCCGAGCTCCATGTTGAGATGAATATAGAATATGAATCCCAATGGATATATAGAATAATTTGTGCTGGAGCAGATATCTGGGCAATAATAAAATCAATAGTTCCTCGCTGAGGTGAAATTTCATACTGCCGAGCTATGATAATATTTTTCAGAAGAGTAAGATTATTTCCGAGCATTCGTCGGAGTTGAATCTTGTACCTGTAAAAATTAATATCTTGCTCTACCATTTGTGTAGGCTGAATTGATTAGTCATGAGAATGATTTACTCATCCAATCAATATATGATATGTATATGCTTGAGAAATAAAAATATTAATTTCAAAATATCAGGGGTGCTTAGCATTTCTTAATACCCCAAGATTCTAGTCCTGCCGACAAATAACATGGATGTTGCCGACCAACATTTAAGGATATCTCAAATTATAAAATATATGGTTGGATGACTAGAATATCTCGAATCTTTAGATCAAAAAATAACATTCAATGTAAAATTTAAGCCTTAAGAATGTTAATTAAATGAATAAATATATAATCCGCTAGATCGTGTGATTTCGTCAAAGAAACCTTGTGATGTGATGAACGAGGGGCCAAAATATTAAATTTGTGCCCAGAGTCTTGATATGGTCATGATTATTTTACTGATCCTCTTTTACAAGAGGTGGGTAATGATTTTTCAGGTGAGAGAAAATTATTTTTTATATTGATCCCTTCCTATTCCCAATTTGGAGAGATAAAAATATGGTGAATGATCGAAATTATTACCAAATTTATATAAAAAAAAAATCAATCAATTTGACTTTATTGACATAGATGGAAGATGAACCAAATTAAGTATATAGTTCATAAAAATGAATACAAAGAGACTTAAACTTGTGAATGCAAAGAGACTCAAACTTGTGAATGCAAATAGACTCAAATTTGAAGAGAGAGAGAATATATATGGGTCATGATTTCCATGAATTCCATGAAAAGACTTTTCATTGTCTTTAACCTTTTCCCATTCTTTTATTAAAAATATGATGGGACATCAAATATCTTACAAAATTTATTTCAAAATCAACAATGAAAATGATTAAATCTTATCATCGTCGTATATATTGGTATATGTAATAATTTAAAATATTTATTCCATGATATAAAATTAAAACTTGAGAATCAAGCAAAGAATTATGATTTATGAAATCTACTATTTTTCAGATTTTTAAATAAGGATAAATCTAACAGTTATGATTAAAAAATCATGATATGCAACAATTTGCAGATAAAAATTGGACAATTAATTTATGTATATAAACATAAAAATCATGATCGAATCAAAAGATGTATGTATAATTGATTATACGTAGAGAAAATAAAAACTTAGCTTTTGGTGGAGAACAACGCTTGTAACACGTTCCCACAGACGGCGCCAATCTGTTGATGTAAAAAACTAGATCACTCTAATTCTTCCATCACAGATAAATAAATAAGACAAAGATTTTTAAAGTGGTTCGGCTAGGAATAAAGCCTACGTCCACTGTTATGTTATTGCTGAGTGTTTGTGGAATTCTTGATTACAAGATCTCTCAAGAAATTCCGGTCCCCTTGAATGAGGATGATACAAGGTATTTATAGCCTTGAGGCTGTACATGAAAGGGTCGATACATTAAATGGTATACATATGAAAGGGTAATACATTTAATGCCCTTAGACTTGTGCGTCAAGGATAATCATTTAATGAATCAGTTGGACTGTTCGTTATCTGGCAATCAATGCTGTGGCCGAGATGCGGCTCGGACCGTCTGAGTAACTCGGGTATGTTGATCTTCCTGGTATTCAAGAGTTCCTCGGAGAGGTATGTTCCTCGGAGAGGTATGTTCCTCGGAGCCTATGAGTTCCTCGGAGAGGTATGTTCCTCGGAGCCTGTGAGTTCCTCGGAGAGGTCTATCCCTCGGAGCCTGTGAGTTCCTCGGAGAGGTCTGTTGTTGCCATGTAGATAGCCAGGTGTCTTCGTATGATTGGTCCACGTCAGCAGATTAAATTTGGTATCAACAAGCATCTTCCAATTTTGAAATTCCCAACCATTATCCTTTTACCTAATGCACCTTATAACCCGAAAAAATCCTAACCGAGTCTGAATAAAGAAATTAATTACCACGTGGAGAGCTAAAATATGAAGAGATAATAAGATAGATTAATTGGTGTGAATAAGAGGCTATGTTTCTCGTTTTCCATTGCTCGTATTCCGATGAAGAGATTTTTTCACCATAAAAGTTCCATCTTTTAACTGTGTGCATGAATTTCTGTTCCTTTACATTTACTCTTATAAATCATGCATATCGAAAGAATTAGCCACATTCTAAGTGATTCGTTTGTAATTACATCCATGAGAAATTGAATCAAAATGAATTTTTGGAAAAGTAACATAATGATCAATCATTGGATATTGGCAGTTGAATTTTTGGATTTACACACACACACACACTAAAAATTGAGACTATTGAATATTAATTTATGATGACTATTTTTGGGGGGATTTAAACTATACAATTTTTAAGTATTTTGATCTTATTAATAAGTCATATGAAAAATGAATTTTGTGGGTATATTCGTTGCAAACCCTCACGAGACACCAATCATCCTACTAGGGTAACCTAGGGGTTTAACGGCTTGTTGCATACACTAAATGCAATCGATTTCACGCTAAAATGGTATTATATCCCAATAAAGTTTTTGAAGCGTCCTTGAATATTTCTTTTATTCTATTAAATTTCTCGGAACGCGCAAACTTCTAAGTTCGGGGGGTCTGATTAGGCATAAATATTTCATATTTGCCCCTTAATTTCAGTCATTTTATGATGTCATGCATCATAATTGACTTCGTTTTATCTCGTATTCATGCTACTAAATCTAATGGGAAAGTACTTCATGTTTTTTTTATCTCTTATGTGTTTTACAAGTATTTCATGCAAGTTAGTACAAAAGAGAACTTGAAACAGAGGAAGAAATCCAAGAAACGGAGAATTAAAGGACATTTTGGTAATTTTATAGCCATAGTTTGGAGGGTGAGGCCAACTGATGAGTTGAAGAGCTTGAAGCAATGAGAAAAAATGGCAACCCAATCAGAACCTCGGTGAAAGAGTCATGCAAGTTTGAAGAATGAGAAGGAAAACCAAAAGTAAAACAAAAAATCCAATTAAAAAGAGAGCCAATGCAGTATGAAAAATCGAACCAACCTCCAAACCGATTGGGGGGCGAACCGGTTTACAGGTACACTGAACCAGTTTGGGGGGTTTAATGCGCGGATATTTATATCTTTTTTGATTGGTTCTAAGAGTTGCATATGGGTTGGACTCTTTTAAAATAATGAATGGAACATTATAGCTGATTATTAGACTTAGTTCTTAGGAAGCTTTTAAGAGGAATTAGAGGGAAGTGAGACAAGAACCCTAGATTTCTATTCATTGACTGTTCATACATTATTTAAGATCAAATTTTTAATTTTTCAGTAGAAAATTTGTCTTCTATATATTCTTCTTGCATGTTCTTCTTCTTTGCATGTTTCTTTCTTTTTTAGAGATCTAAAACTTTCTTGCATTCTTAATATTAATTTAATCATGATTTTCCATCCATACAATGTTAAAACTTTGCATATTTCTTTCATAGTTATGCTAGGTAACACATATGGATTTAAAGTGAATAAAAAGTAATTCATCATTCAAAGGTTTGAACTTTATCAAGACAAAATCCGTAGGTCTTTTAATTCCGTTTGCCCTAGGTAACTGGAATGTTTAAGGGTGCAATTGCATTTTTGATAATTTATCATCCTCATCAAATGCAATTTTTGATTTGATATTGTGCATGGTAAATTCCTCATATGTCGAATGTGTAGAGCACATTTGATGTCTCTTGGAATGAAGAATTTGATTTTTGAAGCTTTTATGTTCTATGCAATTATCAATGGTGCGGGGGAGTGTACACTAATCCCATTTTCTCATATAGTTTATGACCACTTCGTTCTTATTGCATGCGTATATAAGTCATTAGTTTAATTTACTTATTTTAGTTAGTTAATGGATCTCAAATCAATCATCTTACTTCTTCCCTAGAGGCAATTTAAGGTCAATTATCTTCCCTATTCATCATCACGTTTCTTCATCTTATTCCCTATGTTCGATACCCAGTTTATCGAATTATTACTTGAGAAACCGGATTACACTTGAGTTAATAGATGCACGCACTAGAGAGACTTTTAAAGTCGCGTCAAGTTGATTGTTGACTATTGCAATCACTTGGGAAGACTCGAGGATGCTCCTTTTTGGAGACAGAGCTGCGATTCTTGTGGGTTTATACAGGAGTTCATTGTTGGTTTTAAGGTTGTGACCTATGTGAGTTTGCTTTGGAAAATTCATTGCCGATTTCTCTAAGTGTGTTGTATGTTTCGATTTGCAAACATTTATGGAAATAAAGGTTTTGCCCTTTCGGCTATTTTTCCTGAAATTAGTGTGTCCAGCAATTTGGGATTGTTTTTTATGTCATGATTAATTTATTCACATAGATGCATGATTTAGGGTTTAATCAAGTTGGATAAAAAATTGACATCTAGTTAAATAAGCTTAAAGTTTGGAAATTTGCGTATTAAATTGATAAATGATATCGTAACATTCTCACTTATCGATTTGATCTTCAGCTTGTGTATTATGTTGTCTTCTTGAGGTAGCTCTTCGATTTTCCAGGATAAGATGATGGGATCCATCCAGGATATGGCCAACTCGATCTGGAGAATGCTTGGATCCCTCTTACTACCTTTACTTATTGGTTGATCTATATACCCCACCTCTATTCTTCTCTTCAATTTGGTATCTATGTTAGATACCATAGTGGTAAGGGCATCTATATGACTATTGTCATTCCTTGGGAGCTATTCGATTGAGGAAGACTTGAACTATTGAAGAAGCCACCTACCCTTATCTCTTGAACTATGGTAGCTGCCTAATTGAGTTGGTTTTCTATCAATGTGGAGTCATAAAATACAAGTATATGATGAGAACCCAAACTAATCGCCCTACGCAGACCGTATAACATGGCTTTGAATTATTCCTTGTTGTTTGAGAATTTGAATCCTATCCTAATAGCTTACTCATTAAGTTCACCTTTTGGTGTTAAGAACACTATCCCAACTCCTATTCCTTTCTCATTTTATGAGCTATCAATAAAGAGCTTACAACAATACCCATCCTTGTCGACCCTTAGTGAATCCAGGATGGGATGCGGTTGTTCCTCTTTTTTCTTGGTGACGTAGAAATTCTTCCACAAAGTTTGCCAAGACTTAACCTTTGATAATTGTTTTGGGCTCATACTTAATTTATAATCGATCCAGTTTAAAGACCACCTAGTCATCTTGTTATAGAGGTTGGCCTTTTTGAAAGCATCTTTCAGGGAGTATGTTATCAAGACGACTATCATGAGAGCATCAAAGCAGTGTCTTAACATCCTTATAGGTTATACCACTGCCAAAACTGTCTTTTCTATTCTCATGTACCTAGTATCTGCTTTAACAAGGGTATGAATTACATAGTAGATCGATTTATGTTATTCATCATGTAAACAAACCAACTCCACGTTGCTTGCATGACTTAAAATAGATAAATAGATGTACAAGTACTCTCCTTCTTTGGGAGTTGATAGTAAACGACCAGATCCCAAGTACCGTTGAATCCCTCCTAGAGCTTGATCGTATTCTTTTGTCTAGATTGTGGATCTTGCTTTCTTCATAGCTTGTAAGACTGGACAACATTTGGCAAAAGATCTTGAAATAAAATGATTAAGGGCTGCTAACGCTCCAGTAATGACTTGAATGTCTTCGATCATGGTCAGCATTCTAAATTCCTATAAAGCTTTGATCTCATCTAGATTCATCTTAATGCCCCTCTAAGTAACCAATTGTCCCAGAAACTTGACAGAGCTCACACCAAATACACATTTAGAAACATTAAGCTTTATTTCGTATGCTCTGAGAATATTGAAGGTCTTTATTAGGTCTCTTATGTGATTGATTTTATATTTTCTCTTAATGAACATATCGTTAATATACATCTTCATGCTTGAGTCGATCAACCTCATGAACTTCATGGTAACCAATTTATGATAAGTTTCCCCTACATTATTTGAGACAAAGTGCCTTATATCAGTAAAGTCCCAAGAATGTGATGAATGAGGTCTTATCCTCTTATGGACCAAACATGGGTGGTATCTAGTGGTAGACAGATTATGTATCCAAGAAACTCATGTATTAATGCCCTTTTGTGCATCCAAGAGTTGATCTATCCTAGGTAACGAGAAACTATCCATAGGGCATTGATTATTGAGGTCAGCAACGTCTATGCAAACTCTACATTTGCCTCTCTTTTTAATGATGACAACAGTGTTGGATATTTAATTTAGGAATTGGGCTTATCTAATATAGTCATCCTGGAGTAAGTTATCAACCTCAGCTTCTAGATCCCATTACTTCTATAAGTATAATTTTGTGGGTATTCATGATTGATCATCTTAATGCTTAGTTCTGTGTGCACTCGATGGAAGGTAATCTTCGGATCTATTCTCGAGAGATCAAAGGGTTATTAGGTGAAGATGTCTTTGCTCTAAGGAAGTGATAAAGTTGTCCTCCTTCATCCCTGGGCATCTCTGATTTGATGAGGAATGTATTTTTTGGTTGTGATTCATTTAGAGGAAGAGAAATATATTCATCTAATGCATGTTCATCAGGAGCTTGCTGAGTTTCCATTACTCCTATATGAACGTGCTTTGATTGTTATTTTTATTGATCGTCTTTTGAGTTGTACTCATCTTAAGTACTCTTAGACTCGCCTTCTTTTCATTGATGGCTAAAATAAAATACCTTCATATCACTGCTTGATCTCCTCTTATTTCTATCACTCCCTTATCGGTGATAAATTTGAGATTTTAATAAAGTGAAGATGGGATGACTGTCATATTATCAAGCCATCCTCTTCCCCAGTACGGCATTGTAGTATGACTTCTATTGGATCGCATATGATTCTACTTACTTGTTAGTTAAGTTCGATATTAACTGGAAACTTGATTTTCCACAGGGGGTCTTTACATCTCCTTTGAAGTTTATCAATGGGCCAACATTGGTGTCCAAATCCTTGATGCGATATCGAAGCTTATAAAATATTATTAGGTACAAGATTGTGAAAGATCTTCCTTAGTCTATCAGCACTCTTCTCATGTCAAAGTTTGCAACTCTAAAGGTGATCACCAAGGCTTCCTTATGAGGCACATTCATGTCGACCAAATCATCCTCGGTGAACACAACGACATGATCAGTATCCAGGTCTCTTCTTTCCCTCTTGGATATGACCATCTTGGATAGGTCAACCTACAATGCTTGTTGGATGTTGGGTCATTATCCTTAACTTATTTTGTATCTTCTTACTTGTATTCTACATCGAGTTTATGCAGCCGTGGATGGAGGCGACAATCCTGCTGGCGAAAGATGCCCCTTAACTTTTTGGACCAAGTTGATTTTCATCATTACTTTTGGCTTTGATGCACTGATGTATTCCTTAAGATACCCCAAATGGATGAGTTCATCCATGTGTTTTTTGAACATTTTACAATCATCTATGAGATGCCAGTAGTCTTGGTGATAGCTATACCTGAGACTGGCATCCCTATCACTTGGTTGCTAAGAAATTATTGGAGGCCTTTTAAAAAGGGCTTATCCTTGATCTGATGGATGAGCCTATAAATGGGCTTCTTGAACACTTTCTCTAGTGCTTTTTAGCTACTCTAACTACGCTTAGATCTGGGAGACCTTTTGAGCTAGCGTTCCTGGACCCTTTCTTGGTTAAAGAAGGTTAATTTCCCCTTTGAGGGCTTTTTAGGCTTATTCTTCTTCTGATCGAGTGGGGAAACTGTACCGACGATCTCATCCTCCACCATGGAGTTTTTTTTAGTATGGGATGTAAGGTTGTCCATTGAAGAGGTCTACTTATTAATTAGTGACTGGTAAAGGTCATATGATCGCTCTAGACCGAATTTAAAAGGAGAGAATGCCAGTTGATTGTTGTAATCGTCGATTTTATTATATAACTCCCACTACCTCTCAGCACACCTCTTAAGAGATTCTCCTTTCTACATCTTGAGAGAGATCATTGAATCGACCTCCTTGTTTACTATGCTCCTCTTGATAAATTGAGGCACCAACTGGTCGGCCAACTCCCCACAAAGGAGATTAATCTGGGGCAACTTCTCAAACCACTTAGGGTCGATCTCACCTAGAGTCAATGGGAATACCCAGTACATTATGGAATTATGATGGTTGCAAAGAAACATGGTATATTTGTAGTGTCTTATATGATGGGTAGGATCCGCCTTTTCTCCATACGTCGTGTAGCACCCCACTATACCACCGCCAATATTGTCCCCACTTTAACCACCACGCCCAGCGGCATGGGATTTTTATTATATCTATATCCACATATTGGTGGTAGTGGGGTTCAAACACCTGACAAGTGCATCATCAATAAAATGACTTAATAGTGAAGCTAAAAGGCCTCGGTGTCAGAAGAGTGTAAATATACATATATGAACCATTACTTTCCCTCATCCAGACGATGTGGGATCTAACTCTCTAGATACCAAATAAACCATGACCCAGCCTGTTATAATCCACCCCCATTAGGGAGGCCAACGTCCTTGTTGGGATGAAATCAACAACTACCCAACATGTTGCCACACTTATTCTGGATGGGTACTGGATCTGATACCATTATGTAACACCCCACTATTCCACCACCAATATTGTCCCCACTTTAATCACCGCACCCAGAGGAATGTAGTTTTTATTAGCTCTATATCCACAAAATGGTGACAGTGGGGTTCAAACCTCTAACATGTGCATCTTTAATCACATTCCTTACCAGTGAAGCAAAAAGACCTCAGTGTTAGAAGATTTTAAATCTACATATATTAACCATTATTTTCCCTCACCCAGGCGATGTGGGATGTAACTCTTTGGGTACCAAATTAACCATGGCCCAATCTGTTACACGTTATAACTTTTAACATAGAGAACTTCTTTGGGGGCTCAAAATAATCTATCATTTCGATAAAGGGTGAAGCTAAACCTTGCCCAAAAGCTTTTATGGATAGGTATTTAGGAGTCCTGGAAAGTATTTGATTCATCCCTGTATTCAACACCCATAGAATGAGTCCTTTCAATTCCGCGCTCTTCATTTAGTTTGGTTGCACCTATGGACAAGAAGGCCTGCTACTTTGAACTGACTTAATGGGTTGGGATTGATAGTGCTTGCAATTGAAAGAATTTCTCTTAAGAGAGTGATCACATCATTGGTAGTGATGCACTGTACGAGACTCCTTCAATGGGAAGCCCTACCAGGTTGATTTCTTGAGGAGCGAGTTCCCTTTTTATGATGGTGTTGACTACGAGAATCTGATGTGCGAGACTCTGATTGTTGGGTCAACTTCCTTATCAGACATTAAATATCCTGATTGCGAGTGTCCAACCTTTCTTCATCCATATTAGACATACAGGAAATATCCCTTCCCTCTAGTCAATCAATTAACGGTGCGTGATACCATAGACTAGGTCCAAATCCCCAAGCGAGCATCCCGTGGACCTTTAATGTTGCTAAAGAGATGGCAATCATATAGCAATATGATCCCTCCTTACGATGCATATTTCAGACTGAATGAGACTCTTTGCATTAGTGGGATGAGATTGGTCTGCACTCATTATGAACTTTGTTCTTTTCTAGTTTTAACAGTGGTGAGAACATTGAATTTCCCATAGACGGCGCTAAATTATAATGGATCTTCCCATAATTAATCCAAAATTTCCCTAAGAATATTATGAACGCAAGAATAATGACAATAATATGTATGTGGTTCAGTTGTCAGCTCAGCCTAGGTTCAGAAGATAATGAGGGGAAGAGTTTTTATTACAAGGGTAATATCAACAACTAAAGTGTTTGGGAGGCTAGCTAAGAGTCCAAGTTATTATATCAATTTACAATTAATTGTTTACCTAACTAGTTCGATACTATTTATAGATTTAAGTATCATACATTTTGGGCCACTTCATACTTACCTAGATTAGGCTCACGAGTCCCATTGATAAGGAACGTTCAGATATATTATCTTAATTAATATGATCTAAGAGATTTGATCTTATCTTTTGGATATTTATTAGACTACGAGTTTTAGTCTTAGTTATTGGAATATGTATATATGTAGGAGTGAATACATATATGTATATGTGGATATTTATTAGACTAAGTCACAATTACACATATATGAGCATGTACATATAGGTAGATATTTAGTCTGGTTATGAGGACATATGGGAATGTTAAATACCTATCCATTGGGATTGTGGGAAGTTTACCATATATTGGATATTGTGTATTTGAGTGGTTATGGTTACTTTGGTATAGTTATTGTATAAGCATAGGGGTATACTTGGGATTTAACAAATGTTATGAGGATAATTTGGAAATACATTGGTAAATATAAAAGCATAATTAATTAAGGTGTAATTAACTAGTGAAAATGTTAAAATATATCGAGAATTAATTAATCATAATGGTTATAAATTAATTAACAATATGCGAGTGAGTATATCCTTTGTGGTTGGATGTATTTAGAGAGTGACACCCTTGTTACGAATTTTATATTGAGCCTGAGTTTGGATATCGCTCGACCGTTGGACAATTGTGTTTTGGATCTATCCATTGGGATGATAGATGATTGGATTTAGTGAAGACTCTTTGTTATCTTATATTGGTTTGATTATAGACATTGTGATTTGGGTTAATGCTCTTTATTGTGGGTTGGTATGACATAGTTGTTTCTCTAGGCTGACATAGTGTATCTATAGTAGATTGTATATACATATTGGATTTAGATCTTCTGTTTGGAAGTCTCTTACCACTATATTAAATGAACAGTCCGACTAGACATAAGTGTATCGGGGAGTTCCTTATTTGGATTTATCTTTTGAGATGTCCCACATATGTGGGCTAATTAGATCAAGAGTTTAGGAGCTGCGAGTATGGGATCCTTGTGAGTTATCTCGTAATAGATATTAGGATTTGGGTTGATGTAACTGTGATATATATATATATATATATATATATATATATATATATATATATATATATATATATATATATATATATATATATATATATATATATATGCATACATGGAGTCCATGGTCAATATATCTTAATGACTGCCTAAGCTAGTAGTAGTGTATAAGGGGTTCCTTATTTGAATTTCGCTTGTGAGACGCCCCACGCATAAAACTTAGTTATAGTCGGTAATGGAGAGACGATAAGGCAATAGGAGTTTGCTTTTATAACTTCGATCATCATTTATATGGATTAGTATCCTCAGTATATTGTGGAATTGACTGGGTATGCCAAGTTAGATGAGAAATGCAGACAAGGGGAAAAAATTAGTCTCATATTAATGATGTTAATAAACATAATATTTGTCATAACATTGGGGCCCTGACCTAAATATATAAAACATTTACCCTTAGGTTTTATTATTTTTCTACAGGAGTAGTAGGAACGAGGATTTAGAGTTGGCTGAGGAGTCAGATTTGTAGATTACTGGAGATCCATTTCATGATCTTTAGTGTGGGATTTGATTTGATTTCAATAGATATTCTAGTAGAATTTTTGTATCTATAATTTTCTTATACATTTTAGTTGGAAGCTTTTCTATTTTGGGAACTCATATTAGCAGATTCAGTTCTTATTAGCGATTTATTTTATACAATTTAGTTCAGTTATTCTTTTGTTCACTTATCTCGTTGACGATTTATTTTACTCTCATTATTGTTAATCTTTCATGCTAAGAACGATATAAATTTTATAGTGCTCCCTATATTCGGATATTCAACATGATCAACTGGACATAAAAAATGGGAGGTCTTAATCAAGACTTGAATGTCTTTAACATTAGTCGTCTAGTTTATGTCTGCAAGTGCCTTGATCTAGTCCGGATGGGCTTCAAGACCCCTATGCATCATCAAATATCCCAGAAACTTTCCACAACTAACTGCAAAGGTACACGTAGAAGCATTTAATTACATTATATAGTCTCTTAGTGTTTTAAAGGTTTTAGAAATATATTTCATGTGCTCATTCACATACTTTCTTTTGACAAGAATATAAACAACACAAGTTTCCATGGTTTAGTTAATCTTCTTTGTAAACACCTTATTTATAAGATGCTAGTATGTTACCCCAACATACTTGACATTGAACATCATAACCTTGTAGCAGTAAAGTTCGAGAGTTGTGATGGTTGAATTTTTGTCCTAATCAAGATCAAATATGGGTGTATGATAACATCATGGGTAACCATCCATGAAGATCATGTGATGATGTACTTCTATATTATCAATGATCTAATTAATCTTGGGGATAGGAAATTTATCCTTTCGTCAATATTTATTGACTCTTTGAAGTCACTCCACTTTTTGCTCTTCTTTCCAACCCCAACAGTGTTGGAGATCCAATCTAAAAATCGAACCTCCTTAGTGGTTTTAGCATGATGAAAATTCTTAACTTCATTTACCATCATTTTGACTTTCTTAGGGTTCAATTTTCTTAGATTTTTATTGGCTAGAAATGAAGGATTTAAATACAGTCTATGGAAGGTAACACTCGGGTCAAAGATGATAAGATAGTAATCTTCTAGGCGAACACATATGTGTTCATACTTAGGACTTAAATGAGCCTATTTTTCTCATCTTATGGTAAATTAGATCCGATGAGGGAAGTTTTATCTATTTCTAATGAATGTAGATGAATAATCCTATTGTTGATGTAAAAAACTAGATCGCTCTAATTCTTCAATCACAGATAAATAAATAAGACAAAGATTTTTAAAGTGGTTCGGCTAGGAATAAAGCCTACGTCCACTGTTATGTTATTGCTGAGTGTTTGTGGAATTCTTGATTACAAATTCTCTCAAGAAATTCCGGTCCCCTTGAATGAGGGAGATACAAGGTATTTATAGCCTTGAGGCTGTACATGAAAGGGTCGATACATTAAATGATATACATATGAAAGGGTAATACATTTAATGCCCTTAGACTTGTGCGTCAAGGATAATCATTTAATGAACCAGTTGGACTGTTCGTTATCTGGCAATCAAGGCTGTGGCCGAGATGCAGCTCGGACCGCCTTATTTGCTTGTCGTTAAGGAGTTCCTCGGAGCGTTGGAGTTCCTCGGAGTGTTGTGGTTCCTCGGGGTGTCCTTGTTGTTCGGAGCGAACATGACTTGGTCAGGGGGAAATAAACTTCCTCGTTGTTATTGTGCCATGTAGATTGACACGTGTCTTCTTATTATTGATCCACGTCAGCAGATTAAATTTGGTATCAACAGAAGCCCCCAATGCTTCATGCTTGATAGTTTACTTGAAAGGATGGAGTATTTATTCTGCAGTGTTGCTCGGTGCTCGTGAAATTCTTGATCTACCTTCTTGATTTGTTGGACATAAAGGGCATTATCTCCTGGACGACATATGATGCCGCTTGTAGCTTATCATAATCTTCAAGTATGTTGATTGGTTTGCTAGCCGACCTACTGCATTCTGTGAGCTAGTGGTGGACTTTGAAACATTTTCTTGCAACTTCTTCTTCGATGTTGGTCGAGACAGTAGTAGCAAAGATCTCAGTGATGTAGATGCTGATTTTAACTTCTACCTCTACTCGGGGGCGAGCAAGAGGTTCTCGGGGACGAGCAAGAGCTGCTCGGGGACGAGCAAGAGTTGCTCGGACAGACCATCTGTGATGAACATCAGAATGCTGAAATATCTTAACTTCATAAAATTCCCATTATGCTTTGGATGATTTTCCTGCTGGCGAGGAACCTGTTTCAAAATCAGAGAGAGAGAAACCAATAGAGTAGGAATCTCAATGTAATAGTTAGTACACAATTTAATATCAATGTAATAAATTTGCATAATTCATTTTGAATTCAGCGAAAAAATTTCATTTTTGTTCGCAAATTTGAATTTGCTATTGTTTTGTAAATATCAAACACTTTATTATTTGTGCTTGCATAACAATATTGTATGGTTCATCGACCAAAAAGGTTACAAGTATCAATGTTGCTTGATCACTTAATAATAAAGTAATGAAAAAATGTTTAGAATTTTTCCAACCAATCAAGGTTGTTAAATTATGCTTGTCGACCAGCTACAGTTAGTGGGTTTTTATCCCCGACCAACCATACTTGGTATAGTTTGGAATATTTTGTTCTTTAAAGAACTTTTTGTAATAATGTTACCTCCCGACCAACATAAGTTGTAATGCGAGAATATATAAAGTCTTACCAACCGTAGTTGATCATGCTGGTGTATACCTCCTAGCCAAAGGAGTAGTAGGGTTCTTTAGAACTTTTTGGCTCCTTAGAGCATGTCCTCCTAACCAAAGGAGGTTGGCTACTTATAGCACTTTTGCTCCGTAGAGCGCTCCGGAGAGCTTATCCTCCTAACCAAAGGAGGTTGGCTACTTATAGCACTTTTGCCCCGTAGAGCGCTCCGGAGAGCTTATCCTCCTAACCAAAGGAGGTTGGCTACTTATAGCACTTTTGCTCCGTAGAGCGCTCCGGAGAGCTTATCCTCCTAACCAAAGGAGGTTGGCTACTTATAGCACTTTTGCTCCGTAGAGCGCTCCGGAGAGCTTGACTCCGTAGAGCATGGCTCCGTAGAGCATGACTCCGTAGAGCAGTCTTCTTGGTTGATCTTGTAACATCCACAGGTTGATCAGCGAGCAATGTTTGTTTCTCGGGAGTATTAGGAATCCTCCCAACCATTTCTGCATTGCATCCTGTAACGTCCACAGGTTGATCAGCAAGCAACTTTTGTTCCTCGAGAGTATTAGGAATCCTCCCAACCATTTCTGCATTGCATCCTGTAACGTCCACAGGTTGATCAGCAAGCAACTTTTGTTCCTCGGGAGTATTAAGATCAGTAAACTCTGCTATAGCTTGTATTAATGGCATGTCGGTATGCATGGTATGGGCCTGGAAACACAACCTCCTTCTTCTATTTGCTTTAATTAATGCCACTGCCAATTTTTCCAGCTTTGGGTATCTGATCTCTGCACCTCTTCTTTCGTTTTTGGGGATCGCAACCCTAAAAGGGCTTTGATCTTGTCTGGATTTGCTTCAACGTCTCGCTGGTTGATGATGTACCCGAGGAACATTCCTTCTCGTACTCCAAATGTGCACTTCGTCGGGTTGAGTTTCATTTGATAATTATCCAGTTGATCAAAAGTTTGACTCAAGTCAACCAAATGATCAGCAGCTTTCTTGCATGTCATCAACATAGACTTCCATACTGCAACTGATTTTCTCGGCAAAAAACTTTGTTCATCAGCCGTTGTTATGTCTTCAGGTTTCATTTTAATCTAGTTGTAGCCAGAGTAAATATCCATGAGCAACTCGTGTCCCGAGGTAGCATCCACTGCTTTGTTGATATCGGTGAAATCAACACACATTCTTCATTTATTGTTTTTCTTCTGCCCGATGAGGAGATCTAGATATCTCTCTTGCTTGGTCGTCATTTCCTCTTGTATAGCTTGATTCTTCTCGGGGATGGATACTCTTCTTCTCGTATGTCATGTCAATAAGTGGCTCAGCTTCTATCCACTTAGTAAAATAATCTACTGTGATGACGAGGTATTTGAATCTTCCTCGAGTCGTCGGCAATGGTCCAACCAAATCAATCCCCATATGGCAAATGGCCAAAGGGAGTTATGGGTGTCAACAATGCTTGTGGAATTCTTCGGATGGAGGAAAAGCGTTGGCACTTGTCACATTTCTTGGCATAGGCTTATATAGTTAGCTCTCATCGTCGGCCAGTAGTATCTCTGCGTCATCACCTTTTGCAAAAGTGTCCGACCTGCTACATGGGCTCCACAGGACCCTTCATGGATCTCTTTAACCAATTCTTTCACCTCGAAGGAATGTACACATCTTTGCAAACCTGCCATAATTCCTCGTCTATACAAAATACCATTAATTAATACATACCGAGCAGCTTTAAACTTCCATTTCTAGGCAGCGAGATTATCCTCCGGTAATTGTTCCTCCTCAATATATGCTCCGACTTTCTAATACTTCAATTGGTATCGTTCTTCGCAGCTCGGTACAAGTAGCTGATGCCAATCGGGCCAATGCGTCTGCTCTAGCATTCTCCATCCTCGGTGTCCTCACCAATTGAATAGCATCAAATTCTGTCAATAACTCCATCACCTTTGCATGGTACTTGACCATCGACTCTCCATTCACTGCATATATTCCCATCATTTGATTCAATTAATTGAGAATCACTGAAAACAATTACTTGCCGTGCTTCCATGACTTTCGCCAAATGAAAACCTGCTATCATAGCATCATACTCAGCCTCATTATTGGAAGCTTTGAATTGGAATCTCAAGGCATACTCCATGTCAATATCATCTGGGGTGTTTAAAACAATCCCTGCTCCACAACCAGCTGTGCAAGATGATCCATCTACATATAATCTCCATGTAGGTACCTCGTCTTCAAATTTCTGGTCTGACAGAGTTCCTCGGGGGAATACTTGTCGCTTTCTTTCATCATGTCGTGATACTTCTGAATACACCTCTTGAATTTCAATATACCTCCTGAACTTCAATATTCCTCCTGAACTTCAATATATCTCCTGAACTTCAATATTCCTCCTGAACTTCAATATACCTCCTGAACTTCAATATTCCTCCTGAACTTCAATATATCTCCTGAACTTCAATATTCCTCCTGAACTTCAATATTCCTCCTGAACTTCAATATATCTCCTGAACTTCAATATTCCTCTTGAACTTCAATATACCTCCTGATTAGTCGGGGTTGAATTTGATGCTCGACTGCATGATGATATAAGAATGTGCCACCAAATGAACAAATATATCTGTAATATAAGCCCCCAACTGTGGAATGTGAACTTTGAATGAGATTTATCGACCAATACCAACCGGAGTTGGATTTTATCTACCAACCGGAGTTGGATTTTTTCTACCAACCGAAGTTGGATTTTGTCTACCAACCGGAGTTGGATTTTTTCTACCAACCGAAGTTGGATTTTATCTACCAACCGGAGTTGGATTTTGTCTACCAACCGGAGTTGGATTTTATCTACCGATCAGAGTTGGTGGTAATTGATAATAAATGATGAAGACTTCCTCGGAGCTGACCAACAGATTGTTGGGAATAAGATAATATAAATACTGGAGACCTCCTCAGCGCTGACCAACAGATTTGTTGGGAATAAGATAATACAAATGCTAGAGATCTCCTCGGCGCTGACCAACAGATTCGTTGGGAATAAGATAATATAAATGCTGAAGACCTCCTCGGCGCTAACCAACAGATTCGTTGGGAATAAGATAATATAAATGCAGGATATCTCCTCGGCGATGACCAACAGATTGTTGGAAATAAGATATAATAATTGCAGGATACCTCCTCGGCGATGACCAACAGATTGTTGGTAATAAATATAATAAATGCTGGAGACATCCTTGGAGCTGAATAAGATATAATAAATGTTGGAGACATCCTTGGAGCTGAATAAGATATAATAAATGTTGGAGACATCCTTGGAGCTGAATAAGATATAATAAATGTTGGTCGAGCTCCATGCTGAAATGAGAATAGAATATGCATCCAAATAGATATAAAGAATAATTAAAAATAATAAAGTGCCTCGCCGATCAGTCGAGGTAGAATCATATAATGCCGAACAAGAATAAGATCTTTCAGAACATAATAATATGGCCGAGAATGTTGTCAGGCCTGAATATAAATAAGAATTATCCGAACGAATGTTGTAATTCTCCTTAAAGCTGAATAAGTATCCTGTCGAGGCATAATTGCAGAATGCCGAATAAGAATAATATTTTCCAGAATATAAGAATATGGCCGAGAACTTTGCTGGGCCTGCATATAAATAAGAATCACCCCGACCAACTATTCGTTGGGGGTGAAATATAATAAATGTTACAGTTCTCCTCAGAGCTAAATATGATAATAAGTATCTCGCCGTGCTTCATGTTGAGATGAATATAGAATATGAATCCCAATGGATATATAGAGTCATTTGTGCTGGAGCAGATATCTGGGCTTGAATATAAATAAGAATTACCCCGACCAACTATCCGTTGGGGGTGAAATATAATAACTGTTGTAGCTTTTCCTCGGAGCCGAATATATATAGAGAGAAGAAATTTTTCGAGCTCCATGCTGAGATAAATATAAAATATGAATCCGAATGGATATAGAATAATTTGTGCTTCAGCATTCGTCGGCATTGAATCTTGTGCCTGTAAAAATTAATAATTTGCTCTACCATATGTGTAGGCTGAATTGATTAGTCATGAGAATAATTTACTCATCCAATCAATATATGATATGTATCAACATAAAAATTTCAAAATATGAAATAATATGTTTTATGCCAAATGTGTGTGAGATGGACAAATTATTATCAAATATGCATCATAAGTAAGACGTAAAGTTTTTTTTTTAAATTTATTTAATCTCCAACAACCAATCAGGTATTAGTTGTTGTTTAAAAATATTTTTGGGGTGATCATAAGTTAAAAAGACTTAAGCCCCCTGCTTGTCCCCAAGCCGAACTCGTGTTTAAAGAAATATCAGGGGTGCTTAGCATTTTTTAATACCCCAAGATTCTACTGCTGCCGACAAACGACATGGATGTTGCCGACCAACATTTAAGGATATCTCAAATTATAGAATATATGGTTGGATGACTAGAATATCTCGAATCTTTAGATCAAAAAATAACATTCAATGTAAAATTTTAGCCTTAAGAATGTTAATTAAATGAATAAATATATAATCCACTAGATCGTGTGATTTCGTCAAAGAAACCTTGTGATGTGATGAACGAGGGGCCAAAATATCAAATTTGTTCCCAGTCTTGATATGGTCATGATTATTTTACTGATCCTCTTTTACAAGAGGTGGGTAATGATTTTTCAGGTGAGAGAAAATTATTTTTTATATTGATCCCTTCCTATTCCCAATTTGGAGAGATAAAAATATGGTGAATGATTAAAGTTATTACCAAATTTATATAAAAAATCAAACAATTTGACTTTATTGACATAGATGGAAGATGAACCAAATTAAGTATATAATTCATAAAAATGAATGCAAAGAGTCTCAAACTTGTGAATGCAAAGAGACTCAAACTTGAAGAGAGAGAATATATATGGGTCATGATTTCCATGAGAAGACTTTTCATTGTCTTTAACCTTTTCCCATTCTTTTATTAAAAATATGATGGGAATTTGAATAGACATCAAATATCTTACAAAATTTATTTCAAAATCAACAATGAAAATGATCACATCTTATCATCGTCGTATATATTGGCATATGTAATCATTTAAAATATTTATTTCCTGATATAAAATTAAAACTTGAGAATCAAGCAAAGAATTATGATTTATGAAATCTACTATTTTTCAGATTTCTAAATAAGAATTAATCTAACAGTTATGATTTAAAAAATCATGATATGCAACATTTTGCAGATAAAAATTGGACAATTAATTTATGCATATAAACATAAAAATCATGATTGAATCAAAAGATTTATGTATAATTGATTATACGTAGAGAAAATAAAAACTTAGCTTTTGGTGGAGAACAACGCTTGTAACACGTTCCCACAGACGGCGCCAATCTGTTGATGTAAAAAAACTAGATCGCTCTAATTCTTCAATCACAGATAAATAAATAAGACAAAGATTTTTAAAGTGGTTCGGCTAGGAATAAAGCCTACGTCCACTGTTATGTTATTGCTGAGTGTTTGTGGAATTCTTGATTACAAATTCTCTCAAGAAATTCCGGTCCCCTTGAATGAGGGAGATACAAGGTATTTATAGCCTTGAGGCTGTACATGAAAGGGTCGATACATTAAATGATATACATATGAAAGGGTAATACATTTAATGCCCTTAGACTTGTGCGTCAAGGATAATCATTTAATGAACCAGTTGGACTGTTCGTTATCTGGCAATCAAGGCTGTGGCCGAGATGCAGCTCGGACCGCCTTATTTGCTTGTCGTTAAGGAGTTCCTCGGAGCGTTGGAGTTCCTCGGAGTGTTGTGGTTCCTCGGGGTGTCCTTGTTGTTCGGAGCGAACATGACTTGGTCGGGGGGAAATAAACTTCCTCGTTGTTATTGTGCCATGTAGATTGACACGTGTCTTCTTATTATTGATCCACGTCAGCAGATTAAATTTGGTATCAACACCTATGTTCTTCCTTTAATCTATCAATTGGGGATATCCTAGTTTATTCTAAACTAACCAATCTCCCTTTAGTTCCTATTTGGTCTAGTCGCCCTCGAAACTATCATAATTCTAACTTTTCTCGGTCTGATATTTCTTTGTCTTTAATATAGATGAAGAAACATATGCTTGTTGTTTCTTGATCACCCCTTACTTAATTGATCATCTAGTCAGTCACCAACTTAAGCTTTAGATGGAGTGAAGAAGGTAAAACTTTTATGGTATGGATCCATCCTCTGCTTATGATGGCATTGTAGTAAAAATTAGACTAAATCACAGCAAATGAATTTTATCTATTTATAGGGATGACCTTAAGCAGTAGATTAATCTTCCCTAGTGGAGTCTCCACGTTGTCGTTGAAATCAATCAAAAGACCAAACTCTATGTCCAAGTCCTGTATATTATATCTAAGCTTGTACAATAGATTGCCATATGTAATATTTGAATAACTTCCTTAATTGACTAGTATTATCTTTATTTTGAACTCTTCCTTCAGGAGGGTAAGGACCAAGGCATATATATGGGGTAACTTAACACCAACTAGATTATCATCAGTGAATATAATTGCCTAATAGAGATCGATGTCCTTACGTTCACTGTTAGTAAGGATGGTCTTTGATAATTCCATCAGGAAATTTCATGTACACCGTTTTCAATCCAAAGTCTTTCAGTCATCTTTATACATGGTTATTATGAGAGATTAGTATAGCCATATATGGTTATGGTCATCTCGAAAGGTGAGAAGTCATCATCATCCTTCTTTTGTACCATATCGACCCTTGCTTAGGATTTCATTTTATCAATAACAATATGTTCTTTGAGGTGACTGGCCTAGATGATATCTCCTCGACATTGATTGGACATCTTTGTCTTATGTCCATGATCTTGATGATAATAATACCTAACATTAGTTTCCCTATCGTTTGAGTCATTTCCATCGTAGGTGGCTTCTTGAAGTTTGGATTGTTATCTATTTAAGGGAGGCTATAGTAAATTAGTTCCTGAAAGAAAATATCCATTGCCTTATAAGCATTCTCATTGGTCGACATCTTTGACCATCCCTTAGTATTCTCTCATTTTTTTCCCATTTTCTTGGAAGAAGTTGGTTGGGTTCCTTACTTAAACCCTTTATTTGCATCGTTTTTCTTATATTATTCAGAAGGTTTTTCATCCTAAAGATCTCATACTCAACCTTGGCATATTTCTAGATGCAATCCATAACATCATTAATGGATGAGTCCAAGTGCTTAGTGAGAGACTCATAGTTTTATTTGACCTGGAAAGACCAATCATAATAGAAGAAATTGGTAATTTCTCATTAAAATTGCTAATTTCATTAAAAATATGCTAATATCATTGATTGTACTTCCTAAGGGAATCTACTTTCTTTCGCCTAAGGGAGATTTGGGAATTGACTTCCTTTACTGTTTTTCTACCAGTGATGAAGTGGGTCCTGAACTTCTCGGCCAACTCCCTAAATGATGATATCAACCTAAGGGTTGGCTTCTCAAACAACCTGAGATGTATATCTCTTAATAATGAAAAGTTATTATTGTTGGATCCTTTGGACCGATATGGTGCTTGACCAAGGGTAGAAATTTTATGGATGAAAGAAGTATCGAAGTGTGGGTAATTAGAACACATTTCTTGTGGACTTCTAGATGTAGAGGTCTTTCTATTATTTCCAGCCCAAAGGATTATGGGAGACTGAATTCTTTGTCTTCCCTAACGTTTAAGCTTATAGGAGATAGACCCATATCCTTCGGGCTGCTTTGATATCTGCCTTTTAAATCAATAAATTTCCTCTTCTTATTTGTTAAACCATTCCTCATAAAGGTTGACCGGTTATGGTGATGCATTCTTAATAGTGGGATCCATAAAGAAAATGTTATGTCGATGATTGTGACTAGACCTATGAGATGTAAATCCCTAGACATTGGATCGCTAGGATATGTAGGGGACCTAAAAGGATTTTTTTCATCCTTATAATTTGAACTTCTAATCGAACACGGTTCCCATCATAAGAATCCTAAGACTGGTGGACACTCATATTGAATGACGATTAATATTCTCTAGTGGTAGGAATCCAAATATTTTCCTACAGACGACACCAAATTGTAGGGGATATTAATCTAACAATAATGATAAATTCAAATTTAACCCCAAAAATAAGTGCAATATTGAAATTAGACACATAGATGTAAGTGATTCGGTATGGCGGTCTATGTATGTCCACGTTAAGGAAGCACGATCTATATAGAATTACTTATATCTTAGGTTACACACACAAAGATCCAATTTTTAACCAAATTTTGTCTTAATTAGAATTATTTGTGCAATTAATATAATATCCAAACCAAACCAAACAAATCAGAAGAATAATTGAGGAAAAATCCTTTAAGTAGTAAGCGAATAGACTCAAGACTAGCAACATGAGCAAATGTCTAGTCAAAGTCTACACCCTCACTCTGTGTGTAGCCTTGAGTGACCGACCTAGACTTATTGCAAACTATGGTACCATTCTCATCCATTTTATTCTTGTAAATCCATTTGGTACCAATCACATTAGTCTTTCTAGGTCGGGGAATAACTCCCTACATCATTCTTTTAACACCAAATTAACTCATATTGTGTTATCATATCCAATGCTCATCTTTGAGTGCTTCTTTTACATTCTTGGGCTCCACTAAGGAGGTATAACAAAAGTATCTAACCACATTCTCAAGTTGATCAAGATTCTTAAGGGGAATGATTCTTTCAAACCCAAGAGGGTGGATCCTCAAAATTAAGCGCGGGGTCCAGCAAGGTAGTATAAGGAACAATGGTATAATCACTGAGGGTGCATCGTTCTCACACTCACAGTTAGGATCAATAGACGTCAGAAGCTCATTATTTCTAATCTTGAAGTTTATTGACTCCATAACCTTAGAAATTTCGAGGTTAAACACCCTATAATCCCTACTCAATGATGGATATTGTATAAATATCCCCTCACAGCTTTGGGATTCAAACCTTCCTGAGTGCTCTTTATCTCAAAATATGTAACAAGGAATCCCAAAGACATGAAAATACAAAAATGTGTGTTGGTAACATGTGTGGATAAAGATCTACCCTATTCACCATATGGGATGTGGTATTAACAGCCTCTACCCAAAAATGTCTAGGCACATTTCTCCCAAGAAGCATGGATCTAACCATCTCTTGAATCGTCTAGTTCTTTCTCTCAACAATCCCATTTTATTGAGGAATATGAACGGTTAAAAACTCGTGTTTGATGCCCATTCCATCACAATAGTTATCCACTCTAAATTATTTAAATTCAATGTCATTATGACTAACCGTCCAATTAATAGTGACACGATGTTTGTTTTCTAAGACATGATACTTGGTTGTTAGTAACACAACTACATCAAAATTTCCTCAAATAACCCCATGATAAAGTGTCTTGAATAGTCACCGGCCATTACGAGAATGTATCTCTTACTACTATTACTCTCCATACGAGTGGGACCCATAAGATTCACATGTATAAACTCCAACACATGAGAGGTGTTAATGGTATTCAACTTCAAAGGGGGACTTCGAATTTGTTTTCTTATTGGTTAGGACCGCAAACCAAGGAAGTTGGTTTCCTAAGAAAAGTTAAGCCATGAACTAAGGCTTTTTTCACTAAATTCTCAAGATCTATAAAGTTCACGTGACATAGTTATTAATGCCAAAGGTCCATAGAGAAGATCATGGCATTATTGCACACAAAGGAGGACTTGTGAATGATCCCATAGAAATTATCATAGGTCCTCACTCCTTATATTAATTTTCACATCCCGATTTCCTGAGGGTGATATTTATCCTAATAAATACTAAACCATAAGTGAAATCACTATTTCTTTCAAAAGCTAAAGTGGACTTGCTAAATCACAGTGTTACAACCTACAGTTTCAATTGAACAATGCAATATACATACCACATTTCCTACCTAGCAACTGTTCATGTATAGCTATTTTCTAATCAACACTATTCTCGAGCTTCAAATAATTCTAGCCAGTACTGCTCATTGTCGCCTAAATCTGTTTAAAATAACTAGAAGGAAAAGAATAAGAAAAGCTATGCCAAGTAGATAATTCTATCACTATAACAATGTATATATGCGAATATGTTTAAATAGCATCACTGGTACTGAAATGTTGGTAATGTAACATGGTGTATAGTAATCTGAAGCAAAAATGAAATATCAACAGTACTAAACAGGGGCATACGACAATCTGCGATATATAAAAGAATTGTATGGTGATTATAACTGGATATGTTATTTATGGAGTTATAAATAAGGGTTCAGACTATAACATGATAACCCATAAATTATCGATTATATGGGCTATAAATATGTAACTATACCATTACAATATTGTCCAAAGCATATAGTACATTTGGACAAGTAGTCTCAAATAATTGGGGAATAATAAATGGCTTGGCACACTTAGCAAGAGTGGAATTAATACGTATGTAGCCATTAAAAACTAGGCACTGAACATTTGATTCCTACATTCAATTATGACTACCATGTTATACCTAGGTCTGATACCTGATTCGTAATGTATGCTACTAAGGTTTCACTAATAATGGTTATATATTGTAGGGGTGTACTTTAGTTAGGTAAAAAAATACTAAAATTTGGGTTCAATAAGATTCATGGGTGTATTGCAATCGGGGTGAAATTACTGAAATCATGGTTTTTATAGCATGCAGGGGTGTACTACAATCCGGATAATTTGTTAAAATCAATAGGTTTACTGAAATTGCAGTATGTGGGGCATGGGTTGGCTCGAGTTTTATTGGATAACGATTGAATCAATATTCACAGTAAAGTTGAATTACACAAAAGAGTCCATAAATGAGAAATGAGTTTAGGGGCTATCACATAGTATTATAAACAATGCAATCATTTCAAGGACATAAGCTCAAAGTATAATGGTGAAATAGACTCACCTACCATAATTTCGTGAAAATTTCACTTGTTTGGTACGAGTGGCATTTGATGCCTCTAGCTATGATTTAATATAAATATTACAACGAATAATCACAAAGCAAATATGTACTAGTTTAGATGTCATTCTTATGCTATGATAGAAATTTTCCATATTCATAGTTCGGTTTGAAATTGAATAAAACTGATGTTGATATTTAACTATTGATTCAATATGTATATATAGATTCGCGTATGCTCAAACTTATAGTATTTGTAAATAGATATAATTCATCAGAATAAGTTTGGGGAAAATAAAATAATGTATTATAAATAAGTATTGTGTGTTTTAATAAAATAAGTTAGGTAATATATAAAAATTATAGTTCAGGCGTTACAGGATAAACTAGTATATTTAACTAGTTTTTTGGGCCCATAATTGACACAATGGCCTAATTTCAGCGTCGTTAAAAAAGTGTCAATTATAAAAAAAAATTATATACTAAAATATTTGTTTCAATGACGCGAATCCAACGGTACATTCCGTATATTTTTCTGAGCAACGTTTTAAAAGATATGGATTTTTGAAGATGGCAAAACCGACATTTTTGCTTGTATTTATAAATTTACCGCCAGGTTCTAAAATTAATACTATTCTTCTCCACGTATATTTAAGTGGTGTAAATATTTATTATGATTAATAACATAGCCCCTTCGCGTTTAAAGAGTTTTTTTTATAATTTCGTTCCTTATAAAAACACGCGTTTATAACATACGAGTGGGTATATTGATGGGATTAGTGCAATGATGATGATGATGTGTGTGGATATATATATACATTAGAGATGTATACATATAACTACATATATAATTTCTTGATTATTCCTTTATTTTCATCTTATCCCACATTACACACACACACACACACACACACACACACACACACATATATATATATATATATATATATATATATATATATATATATATATATATATATATATATATATAAAACTAAATCAACACATGCACACACATATTGCATAAAACACACATGCACACAATAGCTATATACAGTATATATGTATACACTCACCTGCTCAAAACATTATGATGCATGAAATTGGACATATATCATTCTCAACCACCATATCAAGTATAAATAGAAATAAAACAAGTAAAAGGAGATAACCGCAAGATATAGAGTACTTTGGCAATAAAAACGAGCCTACGTCCACTTTGTTTCCCAACTCTCATTATACATGTTGTATAGTACAAAATTCAGGCGCCATTAGACGCATACATGAGAGAGGTGGAGGATAATCATGTGTGGTTGTGGTAGGGGTGAGCTCCTAAGTGCGGTGACTTATAGAGAGAGGTAGGGTAGCGACTTTGGTAGGGCTTTGCCAAGTGATTCAACCCCTTATTTGTGAGGTAGGAACTTTTATTTATATAATTCATAAAGTTTTTTTCACGTGCACGACGAACATTACATGTGGGTAAGTTGTACAATTGGATAATATTTCTAGAAAGATAGTTGTTAAGTGAGCCACTAGAGTTGGAGATAGTCACAACCTGTCTGACCATAGGTAGCAACTTGGTGTCCCAATATGGCCGCAACCTATATGCACCCAGACTACAGCCTCGTATTTATCCTCCGCGACTAGTGCCAATATTGGGCATATCAATAAGCCCCCAAGCCTCAGTGCCAAGAGGTGTCTAGTTGGTCCTACATTTGTGTTTTATGCCCTTGGCCATGGTGTTTAATATTATTGTCTTACAACTTGTTCCTCTAGGGCACGACATGGTCATGCGCTAAGTAAAATGTGACGCTTCACCTTCTAGTTCCCTCTTATATAAATGGGTTTGGGACGGGACAATCATTACCTTAACGACTTTCTTGAGTGAAAATCATGAGAGAACTCTTGCAAATTTTCCATTGAGTTTTTTGGCAAGCTTCACAGTGGTTGTTCAAGGAAGTTCCAAGGTAACTCGCGGTGGTTCGATGATGAGAAACCCTTGATTCTTCCTTTCACATTTATTTCCATGTTGGATCTTCTTGTAATTTGCAACATCCATTTCTATCTATATTTAAATCCATTGAACTGGTAGAATTTATGTGAATTTCATCAAAGATTAATCTATGTTATGTGAGTCATTTCTACTTTTTTCCTCAATTTTTTTATAGAAACTAGTGTTTCCACTATAAAATATGGTTTGGTCTATCTTTTGATTTTCTATGTTTCGAATGATTGGGTTTTGTATTTCTACCTTTTTTGATTGGAATTGACTTGTGGGTGGTTGAATCTTGGTTTATGAGAGATTTCTACAGATATTGGGGTTTTTTAATTTTTTTTGGGTTGAATCATTTTACCTAGACCTATTTTGGATTTTGTGTTTGTCCAAGAACACCAAGAACATGTTCTTGGTGTTCTTGGCCAAAACTGTAGGATTTTGGTATTCGATCTTTTAAACTTTGAAATATGAAATGTTTACCTGTTTAACCCTTGGTCGCGGCTTTATAGTGTATTTGCACTAGATTGTTCTGCCCTGTTAGTACCTTGTTTAAATTCCCCCTAGCTGTAGTCATTGGTTTGAACTGACTAGCTGCGATCTTCTCAGACCAAGATACCCTTTGGCTACAGCCCATTAGGTTAGGTGGCTACGAACATTAACTTGAACTTCTGTTTGTTTCATTCATTTGCATTAATATTCCTTTTAGTTGCAGTCCATTAGGTTAGGTGGCTGCGACATGAAACTTGAACTATATTACCATATCTTCCACGGCCTCTATCTTTTCTTCCCATTCTGATTATAGTGGCTGCGACATCTAACTATAGAGTCATTCTGCTTTTTCAGGTATAGTCGTAGCCTTATGGATTGTAACACTTGGGAATATTTGAAGGATTTATGGAAGAGACACTTTGGTGTTCCTTTTCCCAAAGTACTTCACAAAAAGCCTTTAAAGGCTAGTTGACCTTACACAATTAAAGACTACCCCAATTGTGTGACAATAGATTCTGACTCCGTGGGATCTTTCATTTGTAAGAATCAAAAAGATATTGCAGAAAAGATTGAGGAGGACACTCCCTCTAGTAGAAACCCACATACGAAAGAAAATTCTATGGTTGGGGCTGGTACTTCCGGTGTGGCTACGGATGTTAGGAACGTTGCTGCTGAATATTTTAGTTGTGGCTAGTCTACCAAGAAAGTTCCCATAGCACTTAATCGCAGTTTAACATAACTGAAGAGTACATTGCATATGTGGACACAATTTTTGACTTCCTAGAAGGGACTATTTTCACTCTTCTTACAACTGAACATAGGCCATGTTTCGATGTCCCTAATGAGGGGGTATGTTTCCCTCTTCACGCCTTCCTCTTAGGGTTGCGGATACTAGTTCTAGTTCCAATGAGGATGATTTTCAGCGCCATGAACTTGCCCCAAGCCTAATTGGATCCAAATGATTAGAAGGGAATCCTTGATGTCTTACTCCTCTGGAATAAGCATCTTGGGAGGGACATCACGCTGCATAATTCTTTTAATTATATAAGCCAAAAGAGAACTCCGTGGACTTTCCTTGGTACTACTATTTAAGCATGAGGAGTGGATATAGATATTTACATGGGTAGACCCATCAGTGTCAAAAAATGGAAGGGAAAGTTTTTCTTCATCTTCGAGGATAGTTGGGAGATTTTCCTAGAGGAAAAGGGGTGTGAGAAGAGTTTTAGGATGACGCAAAAGTCGGATCTACCTTCCAAGGAAGGTATTTGTTATTACGACCTTTCCTCTTACATATTTTTCTACATTCTCCTTCTTTATTTCATTTTCTACGGCACATACTTACATTTACATAATTTCACAGCTCTTGATGGCCAGAAACGTAATAGCACACAGAAGCAGAGGGTGGAGGACGCGACTTTATTAGTTGATAATAAGAAAATAATTCCTCATCTTATTAGGTCAAATAAGATTACGAAAAGGGGATACTTTCCTTCTAATAAAATTCCCAAAATGACCGCGACATGTAATTTCCTTTCCTTTATAATATTTATGCGACAATTAATTATTACATGGAACCTCACCCCTTCCATCTGTCAAATGCTGCTAAGGAAATAGATAGTGATCTACTCAATGCCCAATGCAATGAGTTGGATGAGGTATTTCTTGCAATCATCCAGTCCCCTAAGAATAAGGGGAAGAATATAAATAGGGCACCTAAGGATATGGCACCCAAGGAGGTGGCTCCTGCTAAGAATGAGAGCAATGCTGCTACTTGGGTTACCACAACGCCTCAAAATGTTGAACCCCAAGTGGATGATGACATTGGGGAGAAGCTTGTTATAGTATTATTAATGTCTTTTGGCACATATTGCCATGAGGATGCTAACCCCATTCACTTATCAACTAATGGTAGAGCGTTGAGGATTATATTATTTGTCAATGAAAATCTGTCAAATCCACAAAGTAGGGTTGTGGAGGGTTGTCTGTGGCCTCTCTTCAGCTACCAGGTTGTGGAGACAAGACAAAAAGTTGAACTTAAAAGTGCCAAGGCTATATCCTTTGAAGTTTGCAAGAAGTCATATATCACGGAACTTGTGTAATATAATATGGGCACATTTTCCAAGATTAACGATGCCATTAAGGCTAAGAATGAGGATGAGAAGAATTTTGTTCTAGACACAAAGTCCATCAAAATTGCTGAGGCTAAGGCTATGGAGGTGGTCAAACAGGCTGCAAAAGCACAAGCCAAGGTAACTACTACCGAGCTAAATTGCTAGAAGCTTATTAAAGGCCAAGCTGAGGCCATGAAGAGGAAGGATGATGAGCACACCGTGACCTTAAAAAAGGTTTTTGATGATGTTGTGGCCAGCTACGAGGTCTCTATGGACTTCTTCATGAGTAACAACAAAGCCTACCTCCACGACTTCTAAAAGCTCAGGCATAGAGCTATCAAAAAATTCCTGGAGTCTGAAGAGAATGTCCTTGCCTGGAAGCAGAGTGACGTTGAACATATGGAGTGTGTGGAAAAATTGAGGACTTTTGCAGAGGAGAGGGATAAAAAGCAGTTGAGGAAGCTTCTGGTGATGAAAAAATAGAAATTGTCGCTAACGGTGATGGATATGAGGATGAAAATGAGGACGTAACCTCATAATTGATCAAACTTGTAATTTTCCACTTTTTGTAACCTTAAACATTTGATCTGCTTTACATATATTTTTGTAATATTCATGGGGCCCTCTACGTCATTAACTTGAATCAACTTTATTGAATGCTATAATCTTTTATATCTTCTTGGAATGTGTTATCTTGAATAAGTTATGACCTAGCATTATTTAATCTTGGATACCTGCATTGTAGCTTTAGATGTAGGTTGTAATCTTCTCATAACAATTCCATATTTTAGGATTACGCTGCAGCTACGTAAATTTTGTGGAATAATTGGTTGGGGCCAAAAAAGGTTGCGGCCTTATATGTAAAATGTTATAGTAAAGGTGTATTGCCTTGGATTATTGGGAATAGTTTCCCTTCCTGCGAACAATAATGTCCTTGGCCCACTTTCCCTTGTTTGATTGCAGTTACTTTCATTGAGTTATGATTTAGGGCATTTTTAAGCCTCCCCAAGCTGGGATGTCAATAAATCACCCATGGTGGTACGGGTATTAATAGGCCTCCCTTAGCTAGGTGTTATCAAGACTACCTAAGATAGGTAATTTCAAGTCTCCTCATACTAGGTTGTCAATAAGCCACCCACGACTAATAATGAGTATTAAGAGCCCTCAAGGCTAATTAAAGCATCACTAAACCTGAGAGTGGGTATTATGAGCCCCCAAGGCTAATTGAACCTGTGGCCGTCCCCGATCCTCGCAGAGAGAAAGAAGGAAGGGGGCATCTCTGTGGTGGGAGGATCTCTGTCCCACGCATCCCTCTCGGGAGCGCATATGGAGTCACCAGTCTATTTTACTCAAAACGGACAAAATAAAGTGAAGCCATCTCGAAGGACAACATCAAAGACATACTGATACATACGAAACCAAAAAGTGATTCGAGTAGGGTTCGGAGGCTAAGTTATGAAATGGGAAGGTGTTAGGCACCCATTCCGCCCTTGCGATCTCTCATGGATTTGTTGTTATTTTCCTCTATTTCCTCATGATATGTGTGCATGTGTATATGTAGTGGAGATAGGAATCATCGACTTGTATCATGGGAGAGATAAAGAGAGTCATCCATAGAAATGCTCCTAAAAGTAATATTAAAATATATGATTTACGCGATTATCCTTGCTTTGATCATTATAATGGAACGATAACGCTTATGGAATAATACACCATCAAGAACAAATATATGTATATATAAATATATAGAATCTAAGAGAATTAAACGAAAGAATTAGAAAAATAACAAATTGGAAAAAAAAGGACTCGAGTTTCGGGTTTTACCCTGAGATTCCTACGTAGCCTATAGACGCATCAAAGTCCACGTAGTTCGCATACAAAACGAGACGTGGGGTTTATCCCATAAATCCAACCGGGGACTTCTTTTATGTGTGTATTCATGTAAAAAGGTGTTTTAGTTGTGAGAAAAGTGTGAGAAAGATGCGAGAATTCCCATTGGAATTTATGAGCAAATCCTCTTTTTCTTGCTTTTTGGGGTTTTATTCATGTGAAAAATAAGAGATGTGCAATAATACTAAATAAAAAGGTATATTAGGATATGTGAGATGGGGAGAAAAAGTTCTAAGTAATAAAACAAGTTAATACAAATTTAGGAGAATTTAAAGAGAGAGTTGAGAAAGTTGGACCTTCTTGAAGATCTTGAGATTGATGATGAATGTTGGAGAGAAGCCTTTAAACTTGGATGATGATGAAGGGTAGTTAATTCAACAAATTTGATGAAAAAGATGATGAAAACTAAGGGTTGGAAAGGTATTTGGATGTAGAAATCACGCTGACTTCGAGACAGGTTTTCTAAGTTCGCAGAGAGTGATGGACCTCAGATCTCGGGTGTCTTTTGTAATAAGTCAGACCCTTATTTTATAGGCCCAGATAATTATCGATCATCATGGGTCTGGTCCTGCCAATTGGCAGGTGTTTTTACGTACACTGCCAATAAGCAGGATTTTGAACCTGCCATTTGGCAGTCTCTTTTAGGTTCCTTCAAAAAAATGCTCGTAGAACGCAAACCATTGATCCAAATCGTGCATGGAGAAAACCGTTCAAAAGGTACTTTAGAGACCTTAGAAAGTCCTTTGGACTTCTTACGGGTCCGAGAGTTGTCTTTAGGTGAAATGTGGCTTGAAAATGCTTGTCGGTCCTTTGGATGGGGGATCGTCGGTCGCAAATGGATCGCTCGTCCGCATGGTAAGCCAGAATCATGCATAGGGCATACCGTTTGAAAGATTATGAGATTTACTTCAACATTCCAAAGAGTTTGACTTGGTTTGGGTAGTGGACTTTAGTCAATTGGGGTTTGGGAATGTTCGGTGAATTTAAAAAAAAATGGAGTGTTCGTCCGCACCGTAAGTCAGAATTGGGCCCGGAGCGGAACATTGGAAAGGGGTTTTAGTGTCCTTTGAAGATTCATTCAGTCTCAATCGAGCAGAAGAGTTAACTTTGGTAAAATGGAGCCTGTGAGCATTCGGTGACCATTAGATCAAGTTTCGAGGGAAAACGGGTCCTTCGTCCGCACCATAGGTCAGAATCGCACATGGGATGGACCATTGGAAAGGGGTTTTAGTGCCCTTAGATGATTCATTCCGTCTCAGTCGAGCTGAGGAGTTTGATTTTTGGTCAAACGGAACCTGGGAGTGACCGATGGCCTTTAGGTCAGTACTCGGGGTACGACCTAGGTTCGTAGTGATGCAAGGAGGTGGTCGGGACCAAAGGAGAGATTAGGTGGTGCTAGAATAGGGTGTCTACAGAGCCGCTCGATGGGTGAGTTTGGAACAAACGATAGACATCGAATAGACACCGCATGATGCTTTTGAAAGAAGTTGATTTTACAGACCTATGGAGACGCGGATGACCAATTCAGAGGATCGAGATCGATTCTGAGGACTTAAGGAACGAGGATGACCAAATCAGAGGGTCGAGGCCAATTCTAAGGACCTAAGGGGCATACTGGGGATGGTCCAAAGGAAATGTCGACCAAATATTTAGGTTAATTTTGAGGACCTAAAGCAATGTTGGGGATGACCAATTTTGCGGGTCGAAGCCAATTGTGATGGCTTCGGTTGTGATGGTCAATTCTGCAGGTCAAAGCCAATTCCGAGGGCTTAAATTGGGATGACCAATTCTATGGGTCGAAGCCAATTCTGAAGGCTTAACTTCAGATGACCAATTCTGCGGGTCGAATCCAATTCTGAGGGCATAAATGGAGATGAACAACTCTACGGGTCGAAGCCAATTCTGAGGGCTTGAGATGGGATTACCAATTCTGTAGGTCGAAGCCAATTTTGAGGGCTTAAATTGAGATGACCAATTATGTGGGCCGAAGCTAATTCTCAGGGATTAATTTGGGATGACCAATTTTGCAGGTCGAAGCCAATTCTAAGGGTTTAGGTTATGGTGACCAATTATGCGGGTCGAAGCTAATTCTGAGGGCTTAGGTTGTGGTGACCAATTCTACCGGTCAAAGTTGGGTCGAAGGCAATTCTTAGGGCTTAAATTGTGATGACCAATTCTGCGGGTCGAAGCCAATTCTCAGGACTTAGGTTGTGGTGACAAATTTTGTAGGTCGAAGCCAATTCTGAGGGCTTAAATTATGATGACCAATTCTGCGGGTCGAAGACAATTCTGAGGGATTAATTTGGGATGACCAATTCTCCAGGTTGAAGCCAATTCTGAGGGCTTAAATTTTGATGACCAATTCTGCAGGTTGAATCCAATTCGGAGGGCTTAGGTCGGGGTGACCAATTCTGCGGGTCAAATCCATTTCTGAGGTCTTAAATTGTGATGACCAATTCTATGGGTCGAAGCCAATTCTGAGGACTTAGGTTATGATGACCAATTCTGCGGGTCGAAGCCAATTATGACGACAAATTCTAAGGGTTGAAGCGAATTATGAGGGCTTTGTGACACCCCGACTAATTAAATACCGGGTAGCTACTCCTTTATTAAATTAATTCAAAATGCCAAGTTAGTTCAGTTAATAGCATCACTGTCGAAAACATTTTAATAATTACTAACCACCTAGTATTTAAAAAGTAAGTGCCAAATTTTAAGTTAAGACTGATTAACATGCAATAAAAGAATAATGGAAGAACAACATAATCCATTCACCATAACGAAGTACTGAAGTAACCAACAATTAATAATAGTAAGTCCGGAGGAAAAACTCCTCACAACAGTCCCACAACTAAAAATATAAGACAAGTCTAAATCCCGAATAATTACATGCCAAAAGTCTGAATAACTGAAATAAATGAAATGTCTCTAAAAGAAATGGGCGACATGCCCTACAACTGATAACTGAAGAATATCGAGTCAAGATAGATGAAGCGTCTACAAGCAAGGTCCTGTAACTTCCACAAACAGCTACAGCTCGTCACCTGAATGAGAATCCTAAGCATGGTGTCCTTGTGGTTGGTCACCTAGAATGGTTTTTACAAAAATAGATTTGAAAGCAAATGGGTCAGAGCCCGAAAGTGGAAAACATTTTGAAAACAGCAAGTGTTTTAATAACATTAAAACATTAAATTCAAAATACATGTTAGGGCGTGCACTCACATGAAATTCTCACCTCTCGACTACATGTGCACTCCTAACGTACATTACCCATCTAAATGACACATATATCTAACCAAAACGTAATAAGTTCTACCTCTTACTACTCAATTCCCATATTACATTCTAACGTTATCAAATAAATAGAGGGCTTTACTTAAACTCAGATTCTCAATATGTAATACATTTCACTATCGGTTAACCCGTTATGTTTTCTCAAAACAATTCCATAATTTTATTCACAATAATAACATGAAAGTTCCCATTAATTAAGTGTATATTATTCGCATCATAAATATACAATACAAGCACCCCGAGACTAAGCTGCGGTGCACACATACTCTGCTATCCATCCCGGTACATCACGTACATAAGGATCACATATTACGAATCTCTCAGGAATAGTTCACAGATAACAACATCACAATTAATGGAGGCGAACACAGTCACATCACATGGGTCACGCACATACCTGCGCTCCCACGATCAGCAGACTTATTAAGATCCTAATAAGTCCTTCTCTGACCTATGTTCATCGAGGTAACCAGTCTAAATCCGGGCAACACAAGGATTAGAGGGCCCTAAGAGAACGCAAACCTCCCGTGATAGCAAGTATGGTAGGTATGTCTTACACATAAAATCAATACATGTATACTAAGTATTTACGCATCTTACTAATCACCATAATATATATTAGTGGTGTACTTCTCATTCTCGTACCGACATATAATACTACACACTTTATATGTTCCCTGGTTAATATAATAAATTTGGTCGTCAATAGCTCACAACGTAATAGACACCCGCGTCCTACTTCATATTTTCCCTTAGGTTCAAACTACACTACTAGGTTTGACTCCTCATTATATCCCAAACATCCCAAATATATCAATTACTCATCACGGGAAAGCTATATCTACCTATACACGAGGTTACGGGTCACTCGGGATCAAAACAGGCTAAACAGGCTAAACTGTCAACTCGTTCGAAGTCTCGTTCGAACGAGGCTGTTCGAACGAGAGTTCGTTCGAACGAACTGGCCTATCTAACGAGGTCTCATTCGAACGAAGTTATCGAACGAACTTCACCCTCGTTAGAAGTCAATGGTCAACTCGTTAGAAGCTCGTTCGAACGAGTTCGTTCGAACGACCTGGGCAGGTCTTCTAACGAGCGACCAGATTCGAGCCCAGATTTCTTACTTTCGTTTTTCCCATCTCTCTACACCTCAAATCTCATCCAAACATTACTCCAATGATTGTTTAAGGTTCCTAATGGTCCCTAAACATCCTTAGATCACATATTAACATGTTTGGTGGTGTTAACTCATCCTAACATCGTTCAAATATCAAATCTCTACATATTTTTTTCCCCAATTTCGAACACATGAACCCTAGAATTTATAAATCATCTAGAAGTCTAATTAAATCCGTTTTTGGTTTCATACTAATTGTAATATCATCAGAATAATCATCAACTACAAATCTACATGCAATTTCCTCATCAAGAATGTAATTTCTATTTCCAATTTAATGGGTTTTTCATTAACTCCCAAGAACAAATCAGATTTTTATCAATTCCTACACATGGAAGAAACATTCTATATAAAAACAAAATTAAATCAGTTGCCTTAAGGGTAACTCTGGATTTGATGACGAATTGATGGATGTTTTTCTCTCTCTTCATAGTTCTCCTTCAATCTCTCTCTCTCTACAAGCTTTCTTCTCCAAAATCAATGGTGGCTAGGGTTTGTGGTTTAGGAACTCTTTGGAATAACTTTCAATAACCTCCGTAGCCTATTTGGGTATTAGTGGGCTTAGTGGGTTAATGCCAAATCAGATATTAATTCCCAATTTTCGTAGGTTTTAATTCTCCAAAATTTAAAATTACCAAACTACCCTTATACGTTGCCGGTATGGCCTAAAAATTCCCCGAGACCCAAACCAAACCCCCGGCTAGTGTTTTCTGACTATTTCGACCCTTCCGGATGCGTTGGCGCACTCAAAATGACCATACGGATAATAGAAATAAAATTCACTTTTTAATTATCATAATTATATACCATGACGCGACTGTCACACGCGTCTCAACAAAATTTCCAAATTGCCGTATTTCGATCTCACGATAATTTCATAATTCAAAATTCATATATAATCATATATGCACATATAATCAAATACCAACTCGTATCTCGCTAGTATTTTTAATCCGGATTAATTTCCAATTAATACGCATTTAATTTAATTAATCCCATAAATAAATATCACAAAAATACGGGGTATTACATACTTCCCCCCTAATAACTGAATTTCGTCCCGAAATTCGAAATTGGAAAGTACCTGGTAAGAACAACTCTGGATAACTTTCGCGCATCTCATCCTCGCGCTCCCATGTGGACTCCTCGACATTATGATGTCGCCACTGAACACGCACTAACGGAACTATCTTTGACCGCATTTTCCGCTCACTTCGGTCCAAAATAGCAATCGTCCCCTCCTCGTAGGAGCTATCAGGCTGGAGATCTATATCCTCCAAAGCAATGTGAGAATGGGCCAAATCGTCTCTAAGATATTTCCTTAGCGAGGAAATATGAAACACATCGTGAATTCGATGTAAATGCTCCGGTAACCCAAGCCTATACGCAACCGGTCCAATCCGCTCAATAATAGGAAATGGTCCCACATATCTCGGTGCCAACTTCCCTTTCTTCCCGAAACGCAAAATCCCCTTCATAGGAGATACTCTGAGCAAAACCTGGTCCCCCACTTGAAACTCTCTAAAGAACCTCTTCGCATCAGCATAGCTCTTCTTCCTGTCTTGAGCTACCCGAATGCGACTCCGAATCAATTCTATCTTTGCCGAAGTATCCTGAATCACCTCCGGTCCAAGTAGTTTGTTATCCCCTACCTCCAACCAATATGCTGGGGAACGCCAAGGTCTACCGTACAATGCCTCAAATGGAGCCATGACAATGGTGAACTGATAGGAGTTGTTGTAAGAAAACTCTACAAGTGGAAGAGACTGCTCCCATCCACCCCCGAAATCAATGATACTCATACGTAGTATGTCCTCCAACATCTGGTTTGTACGCTCCGTTTGCCCATCGGCCTACGGGTGGTACGCCGTACTCAACCGCAATTCCGTGCCCATGGCCTCCTGAAAACTCTCCCAAAACTGTGAAAAAAATATCTTGTCTCGGTCAGACACGATATTTAAGGGCACACCGTGAAGTCTCACTATCTCTGCAATAAAGAGCTGGGCATACTGTCCCGCAGTGTAGTCTGTCCTTACGGGTAGAAAATGAGCGACTTTGGTCAACCTGTCCACAATTACCCAAATGGAGTCGTGACCTCCCTGTGACGTAGGCAACCCCGTGATAAAGTCCATGGATATGCTCTCCCATATCCACATCGGGACCTCCAACGGCTGTAGCAGTCCTGCCGGTCTCTGATGATCCACTTTTACTAGCTGACAAGTGGCGCATTTAGAAACAAAATCGGCAATATCTCTCTTCATCCTGCTCCACCAATACTGACGTCTCATGTCTTGGTACATTTTGTCCCCACCGAGATGTACCGCGAACCGTGAGCCGTGCAACTCGGCCATCACCTCGTGCCGCAATTCCTCCCCTTCCGAAACTACCAATCTCCCATTGAAGCGTAATCCCCCGTCTGAGCTAACGGTATAGGATTCGGCTCCCTCTGCTAGTAATCGAACTATCAGCTCCTGACAGAACGAGTCATCTACTTGTGCCTTTACCACTCTCGTGACAATCTGTGGCGTAACAATCATTACCGACATGAATTATCGGGCCACTGCATCCTGGTGTCCCAATTCTTTCCATTTGGCCTTCCACACCTCTGCCACTTCATCTGCTGGCCTACGGCTCAACGCGTCTGCCACCACGTTAGCCTTCCCCGGGTGATACTGGATATCAAACTGATAGTCCTTCATAAACTCAAGCCACCTTCGCTTCCGCATATTCAACTCCTTCTGCGTAAATAGGTACTGTAGGGACTTGTGGTCTGTGAACAATCGAAACTTTTCCCCCAAAAGATAATGTCTCCATATCCGAAGGGCAAATACAACTGCCGCCAACTCCAAGTCATAAGTGGGGTAGTTCTTCTCGTGAGGCTTTAGCTTACGGGATGCATAAGCAATGGCCTGACTCTCCTACTGTAATACACCTCCAAGTCCTTACAAGGACGCATTGGTGTAAACTAAATACTCAACTCCTGGTCTCGGCAATGCTAACACAGGTGCTGAGGTCAACTTATCCTTCAATTCATTGAATGCCAACTAACAGGCATCACTCCAGATGAATGGCACACCCTTACGAGTCAGATGTGTCAAAGGACCTACAATCTTCGAGAATCCCCGAATGAACCTCCTGTAGTATCTTGCTAGGCCCAAGAAACTACGAATCTCCGTTGGTGTCGTGGGATGTCCCCACTCCCTCACCGTGGATACTTTCCCCGGATCAATAGATATCCCCCGGTCGGAAATAATATGTCCCAAAAACTGGACCTCCTTCAGCCAAAACCCGCATTTCTCATACTTTGCATACAACTCGTTCTGACGTAATGTCTGCAAAACTTGTCTCAAATGCTCGGCGTGCTCCTCCTCTGTCTGGGAGTAAACCAGAATATCATCAATGAAGACAATGACAAACTGATCCAGGAAATCCCTGAACACCCTATTCATCAAGTCCATAAACACGGCTGGAGCATTGGTCAAACTAAAAGGCATAACCCGAAACTCGTAAGATCCATATCTCGACAAGAACGCAGTCTTCGAGACATCCTCCTTCCTGATACGCAACTGATGGTATCCCGATCTCAAATCAATCTTTGAGAAGAAAGAAGCTCCTCTCAACTGGTCGAATAAGTCATCGATTCGAGGAAACGGATACTTATTCTGTATCGTGACCTTATTCAACTCTCGGTAGTCCACACACAATCTCAGTGAACCATCTCTCTTCTTCACGAACAACACAGGGGAACCCCACGGTGAATTACTCCTCCGAACAAACCCCCGACCCAACAACTGCTCAATCTGATCCTGTAACTCCCTCATCTCAGCTGGAGCCATACGGTACAGTGCGCGTGCTATAGGTCTCGTACCTCGTAATAAGTCTATAACAAAGTCTATCTCTCGACTGGGGGTAGGCCTGGTATCTCCTGAAACACATCAGAATACTCCCTGACAACTGGGATCGAATCTAAAGGAATCACAGCCTCCTTAGAGGTATCCTCCTCTAGGTAATACAAATGAGTGGTCGAGCCTCCCTCTGGGCGAGGCATCGCCACTACAAACATCTCTTGCCCCGGAATGGCAAAAACAATGCTCCCACCGAAGCAATCAATCATGGCTCTATAATCTGCGAGCCAATCCATACCTATAATCACATCGTGAACATGCATATCTAATACCAACATATCTCCAGGTAATACCAGACTACCAATCTCTACCCCCACTCCCCAGAATATAAAGAAAATAAGTGACCCACTCCCCAATAGTGAGTCTACACACGTCACTGTGCTCTCTGCCGTAGCTAACAACCTTAAGTCTTTCGCAAAATGTGTAGCTATAAAATAATGTGTTGCCCCCATATCAAACAAAACCCGACCCATAGTACCATGGATAGGAAACGTACCCTCAATAGCGGGTGGTGCTTGCGGAGCCGCTGCCTGGTGGACGTTATAGACACGTCTATACTGTAACTGTCCCTGCTGCACAGGAACTACTGGAATGGCTGGAAGAGCTGGCACCTGGGCTGGAGCTGGGAGGGCTGGTGGAAAAAGTGGCCTCTGTGGCTCATGTTGAGCACCCTACTGCTGCTGCGGGGCCCTGCCCCTATCAGGACAGTCTTGGCGTTTATGGCCAGTCTTGCCACAAACAAAACACTTCCCCGGGAAGTTCCCCCCTCTCTGTCCCTGCTGTCCCCGACCCTGGTGGCCGTTACCGTTCCTCCACTGGCCCTGCTGAAACTGTTGTTGACCATTCTGACCCTGCTGGTGCTGATGTCCGTTCGGACCCTGATGGCCCTGTCGAAAACCTCCCTGTCCATGCCTGAAATTTCCTGACCTGAACCTCTTGTGATCCCCCTGCTGGGTACCCTGATCACCCAGCCTCTGCCCCTGAACAGATTGTGCCCCACTGGCACCATTTCCTCCAGTCCTGCCCTGATGGCTAGAGTCTCCCGATCGTTTGCCCTCATCCATGTGAAAGCAGTGATCCTAGCAATGGAGCAATGCAGCGTTAACCACATCAGAATAAGTGGCTAACGAGAGGTTCCCTAACAAGTGCTGACGAATCCTCCATGTCAACCCGTCTGTAAATTTCTGTATCTTCTTTTCCTCCGTCGGTATCTCATCCGGAGCAATGTTCAGAAGATCAGTGAATTCGGCCTCATACTCGGCCACAGTCTTTCCCTCCTGTCGAAAGCTCATCAACTTCCTCCTCATTTCCGTCTGAACAGCTGACGAAAAGTACTTGCGGTCGAACCGCACCCAGAACTCTTGAATAGTGAGAGTATCTCTCTCCTCAACGGTGGTAATAGACTCCCACCACTGCAGTGCAGACCCTACTAGATTAAAGGTAGCCAGTATCTGCTTCTGGACATCGGTGCACTCATACATCCTCAAGTGCCGCTGTATATCCTTCCTCCACTGACTCGAAACTACCACATCGGAGCTACCTGTGAACTCCGGAGGGTGTGCTTTCTGAAAATCATCACGTACACGTTCCCAAGCAGACGGGAATGCATGTGCCTGAACTGGCGCGGCTATCGGCGCCTGAGGTGGTGCCTGCTGAACTACTGCTAGTGCGGCATTTACCGCCTGGGCCACAATGGCTGCAACCTTGGCGGCATTCATCGTGCCCTGAGCTGGTGCGGGCTGTGGTTCTAGCGTCGCATCCCTGGGAACCCTTCGTGCACGTCGTGGAGGCATCTGAAATAAGAATGAAGTTTATAAGTTCGCAGTTATAAAGTTAATATAGCTGAAGAATGTAACATATACAAAAGAATACAACAGTCCTAAAGTATAGGGCTCTACATCAAAGGAAGCTCAGCGGAAACATAATAAGCCGTACAGATCCTAATGGACAGTAGAACCTGATGCTCTGATACCACCTGTGACACCCCGACTAAATAAATACCGGGTAGCTACTCCTTTATTAAATTAATTCAAAATGCCAAGTTGGTTCAGTTAATAGCATCACTGTCGAAAACATTTTAATAATTACTAACCACCTAATATTTAAAAAGTAAGTGCCAAATTTTAAGTTAAGTCTGATTAACATACAATAAAAGAATAATGGAAGAACAACATAATCCATTCACCATAACGAAGTACTGAAGTAACCAGCAATTAATAATAGTAAGTCCGGAGGAAAAACTCCTCACAGCAGTCCCACAACTAAAAATATAAGACAAGTCTAAATCCTGAATAATTACATGCCAAAAGTCTGAATAACTGAAATAAATGAAATGTCCCTAAAAGAAATGGGCGACATGCCCTACAACTGATAACTGAAGAATATCGAGTCAAGATAGATGAAGCGTCTACAAGCAAGGTCCTGTAACTTCCACAAACAGCTACAACTCATCACCTGAATGAGAATCCTAAGCATGGTGTCCTTGTGGCTGGGCACCTAAAATGGTTTTTACAAAAATAGATTTGAAAGAAAATGGGTCAGAGCCCGAAAGTGGAAAACATTTTGAAAACACCAAGTGTTTTAATAACATTAAAACATTAAATGCAAAATACATGTTAGGACGTGCACTCACATGAAATTATCACCTCTCGACTACATGTGCACTCCTAACGTACATTACCCATCTAAATGACACATATATCTAACCAAAACGTAATAAGTTCTACCTCTTACTACTCAATTCCCATATTACATTCTAATGTTATCAAATAAATAGAGGGCTTTACTTAAACTCAGATTCTCAATATGTAATACATTTCACTATCGGTTAACCCGTTATGTTTTCTCAAAACAATTCCTTACTTTTATTCACAATAATAACATGAAAGTTCCCATTAATTAAGTGTATATTATTCGCATCATAAATATAAAATACAAGCACCCCGAGACTAAGCTGCGGTGCACACATACTCTGCTATCCATCCCGGTACATCACATACATAAGGATAACATATTCCGAATCTCTCAGGAATAGTTCACAGATAACAACATCACAATTAATGGAGGCGAACACAGTCACATCACATGGGTCACGCACATACCTGCGCTCCCACGATCAGCAGACTTATTAAGATCCCAATAAGTCATTCTCTGACCTATGTTCATCGAGGTAACCAGTCTAAATCCGGGCAACACAAAGATTAGAGGGCCCTAAGCGAACGCGAACCTCCCGTGATAGCAAGTATGGTAGGTATGTCATACACACAAAATCAATACATGTATATTAAGTATTTACGCATCTTAGTAATCACCATAATATTTATTGGTGGTGTATTTCTCATTCTCGTACTGACATATAATACTACACACTTTATATGTTCCCCGGTTAATATAATAAATTTGGTCGTCAATAGCTCACATCGTAATAGACACTCACGTCCTACTTCATATTTTCCCTTAGGTTCAAACTACAGTACTAGGTTTGACTCCTCATTATATCCCAAACATCCCAAATATATCAATTACTCATCACGGGAAAGCTATCTCTACCTATACACGAGGTTACGGGTCACTCGGGATCAAAATAGGCTAAACAGCCAAAACTGTCAACTCATTCGAAGTCTCGTTCGAACGAGGTTGTTCGAACAAGAGTTCATTCGAACGAACTGGCCTATCTAACGAGGTCTCGTTCGAATGAAGTTATCGAACGAACTTCACCCTCGTTAGAAGTCAATGGTCAACTCGTTAGAAGCTCGTTCGAACGAGTTCGTTCGAACGACCTGGGCAGGTCTTCTAACGAGCGACCAGATTCGAGCCCAGATTTCTTACTTTCGTTTTTCCCATCTCTCTACACCTCAAATCTCATCCAAACATTACTCCAACGATTGTTTAAGGTTCCTAATCATCCCTAAACATCCTTAGGTCACATATTAACATGTTTGGGGGTGTTAATTCATCCTAACATCGTTCAAATATCAAATATCTACATATATTTTCCCCAATTTCAAACACATGAACCCTAGAATTTATAAATCATCTAGAAGTCTAATTAAATCTGTTTTTGGTTTCATACTAATTGTAATATCATCAGAATAATCATCAACTACAAATCTACATGCAATTTCTTCATCAAGAATGTAATTTCTATTTCCAATTTAATGGGTTTTTCATTAACTCTCAAGAACAAATCAGATTTTTATCAATTCCTACACATGGAAGAAACATTCTATATAAAAATGAAGTTTAATAACTTGCCTTAAGGGTAACTCTGGATTTGATGACGAATTGATGGATGGTTTTCTCTCTTTGCAAAGTTCTCCTTCAATCTCTCTCTCTCTACAAGCTTTCTTCTCCAAAATCAATGGTGGCTAGGGTTTGTGGTTTAGGAACTCTTTGGAATAACTTTCAATAACCTCCGTAGCCTATTTGGGTATTAGTGGGTTAATGCCAAATCAGATATTAATTCCCAATTTTCGTAGGTTTTAATTCTCCAAAATTACCAAACTACCCTTATACGTTGCCGGTATGGCCTAAAAATGCCCCGGGACCCAAACCAAACCCCCGGCTAGTGTTTTCTGACTATTTCGACCCTTCCGGATGCGTTGGCACACTCAAAACGTCCATACGGATAATATAAATAAAATTCACTTTTTAATTATCATAATTATATACCATGACGCGACTGTCACACGCGTCTCAACAAAATTTCCAAATTTCTGTATTTTGATCTCACGACAATTTCATAATTCAAAATTCACATATAATCATATATGCACATATAATCAAATACCAACTCGCATTTTTCTAGTATTTTTAATCCGGATTAATTTCCAATTAATACGCATTTAATTTAATTAATCCCATAAATAAATATCACAAAAATACGGGGTATTACAGGCTTAGGTTGTGATGACCAATTTTGTGGGTCAAAGGCAATTATGAGGGCTTAAATTGTGATGACAAAGTCTGTGGGTCGAAGCCAATTCTGAGGGCTTAAATTGAGATGACCAATTCTCGGGGTTGAAACCAATTCTGAGGGCTTAATTCGGGATGACCAATTCTGCGGGTCGAAGCCAATTCTGGGGGCTTGATTTGGGATGAACAATTCTGCGGGTTGAAGCCAATTCTGGGGGTTGATTTGGGATGACCAATTCTACGGGTCGAAGCCAATTCTGAGGTCTTTAGATGAGATGACCAATTTTACGGGTCGAAGCCAATTTTCTGAGGGCTTGAGATTAGATGACCAATTTTGTGGGTCGAAGCCAATTTTGAGGGCTTAATTTGGGATGACCAATTCTGTAGGTTGAAGCCAATTCTGAGGCCTTAAATGGAGATGTTCTCGAGGAACTCTGCCCGGGAACTTACCTCGTGATTTTGATTTGAGCTAGAGAACTGATTGCTGGGGGAACTTTCGTGTCTTCCAGAGACTTTGTAAAGGAATGGACAATTTGATGTTGTAAGCTCCATTGGGGGAGTGATTAGGTGGTTTAGGGATTGGACATTTTGCTCGGGGAAATTCGAGACTTTTGGGGAATAGGATATAACCTGAAGTTTGGGATGCTTTAGGGGTCCTCTCGGGAGATTGTCGGGGAGAGATTCACTTGGATTTTTAGGGTTCCTCTAGGGAAGTAGGGGTTCAGCTTGAGGGAGAGTGAGAGAAAAATAAATTTTCTTGGTGAAAATGTTCTACATCTTCCCCAAGATTTTTAGGAATTTTCTAAAGCTTTTCCAGGGTCTCTAGTATTTTTTTGGGAGTTTTTGTACAAAAATTTAAGAGGGTGTCGGTCGGCATGTGGAGGGTGTCATTCGGTAGTGGCACAAACTTTTGGACTACCTCAAGAAGGTGGAAGGTCAGTGATGATTGGTAGGTGGGGGTGCAATGCTGATCGGCATGACCCTTGGCTTCCTATAAAAAGGGGGCGGGTTCCCCTCATTTTTCATAGCTTCTTGCCCTCTCTCTCTTTGAGATTTTCTTCTACAAAATTTCCTAACATTATGTAACCTAAAAAATGGATTCTTTTATAAGAACTGTGACACACAGGGAGTGGTTAGCTGCTAATGACTGGGCGAATGTGGAGTGGATGGACAGGGCACCTCTTTCTTTGGGGAGTGAGAATTATTTTAATGCGTTTGAGCCAGTTACAGATGAGCGAACTTTTCTGCAGGAGCCGTCGTGTCATCGCTCTTCTAGGGTGGTGAACCATGGTGGTTATGTAAGTATAAAATGACTTTTGGCATTCCCTTTTTGGTGATTTCCTTTTTTCTTGGATTTTGATGAGGTTTTTCTTTTACACTCTGATGTTTCTTTGTCGACTATGCCTAACTCCAGGATGACAGGGCTTAAGGATACTTGGGAGCATCTTCCACCTATGGTGCATTGGGTAGTATCATCAGCGGGCTTTGGGAGGCTGACGTATGTGCTGGATAAGACGCCTCATTCGATGGCGGTCTTATGCGCTCGGGGGAAATGGTGGTGGGACACTACCCACACCTTCCATTTTGGCTTTGGGGAGATGACTATGACTCCAATAGATGTGCAACAGTTGCTACGACTAGATTGTGATGGAGAGTAGATAGAGGTTGATCACTCTTTATGGGTGAGGTCGGAGGCGGTGTAGGCTGCACTAGGTGATGTGGGGAGGATAGTATCTGGGGACTCCATTCGTTTTTCTTTGCTGAGGGATGTTTTGTTGAGTAGCGTGATTGATATGGAGGACGGGCTACAGGTGAGCCAGATGACTCGATTCTTTATTTTTCTGCTGTTGGGGGGATTTCTGGTGGCGTTGAGCAGCGACGTTGTCCAGTTGTGGTTTTTTCCATACTTGAGGATGTTTTCGAACATCCCTCCCTATGATTGGGGGAGCCTAACTTTGGCAACCCTTTATTTTTATCTCGATGCATTTAGTCAGTGCTGTCGCCAGACTTTTACTTGAGCCACGTATATCCTTGAGGTATTCTTTGGTTTGCACACTTTTCTTTCATGCATTCACATTTTTCTTGTGCATCACTTTTTTGATCACGGATTCTTTTCTTTGGCTGGCGTGGTTCTATGAGGTGATTGGGTGTAATACCCAGTTGATCTCTTTGAATAATGAGACCGTTGGGGACTTTTGTCGGTTGTACTGGTGGCGAAAGGCCAATCGACAGTGAAGAAAGTATCTTTCACTACAAGCGGTGTGTCAGGTTTTTAATGGCTCGACCAGTGATCGGTTAATACTTTTACTTCTTCAGTCTTGGTCTTTGTTTACTCGAATTCCATATTGACTTATATCTACTGGGGATTTTTCAGGTGACCTTTTACCCTTGGGGAACGGCTGTTCAGGATAGGGGGTTGACTGCGCAGATGAGGCATTTACTGGAGCATGAGTTTGGCCACTCTTGGTATCTCAGGGAGAGGGTGGTCTGACAGATTGCTGAGGAGGAGGTGGTGGTGCCACCTACGACCCCCCTATATCCATGAGGTGAGAGAGGATATTGTCAGAGGACGCGAGGATTACGGTGATGATTAGCGAGTCCTATTTGTTGTATACCGACATGGATGTGTCGTATGTTTATATGGACTTCGTGACGAGTTGTCTGATGGCGCCTAGCATATATGATGCGCTTCCTTTCCCTCCTTTAGGTTCGAGTCATCCAGTGGGGTCCTCACATAGTGGTGGTAGTCCATCGACATCTGCAGCGGTGGTGACTTCGGAGGTTCCCTTTGTGCGGTTCCATACCCCTTCATACAACATTCGGCGGGCTAATGGAGGGATGGTGCCTATGTTGCATCATCCTCATGCGATGGACCCTAAGGAGTTTGGATTGACAGAGGAGGTCCTTCGTCCGGTGGTAAACCTTTTTGGTCTTTTTTTATTTCTTTTCTGGCTTCTTTTGATCTTCTTTGCCTGATACCGATTACCCCCCCCCCCCCCCCCCGCTTTTTTACAGCAAGTCCGGGTTCCCACCACTTGGCTGAGGGACATTAGAGATTGGATATATTTGGCGAATGACCATATTCGGGAGGCGGTTCTTGTTCCTTGTTGCTTGGTGTCGTCTGCCTCATCCGGGGAGGAGTCTGGTTCAGGTAGCGATGGTGCATCATCTCGTCGCAAGGGAAAGAGAGTGCATCGCAGGGATGGGAGCTCTTAGAGGGAGAGGGGAAGGATAGGTGAGAGAGATAGAGAATGTGGGTTCGGGCTGAGTCTCGTTGTTTTTTTGCTTTTCTTTGATTTCCTGCAAATTGATGAAACACAAAAAAAAACCTATGTAATGCAATGGAGTTTTTTTATTATCTCCTGTTAGTAATGAATGAATGAATGCATATGCGCTTTTTACTTTGCTGCTGAGATCGTAAAAATAAATATTTTTGGGATTTTATATAGATGGGAGGGGATTTTGAAATTCTATTAAGAATATCCATTTATTTTTATTGACTTTTCTGTTTTTTTTTTATTTTGGCAAAAGAGGGAAAAGGTATGTTTCTAAAAATAGGGTTTGCCGATCGGCAAGCCCCTTGTCCTACCTATCAATAGGCCAGTCTATTGTAATCAATCAAGGCTTTAATTGGTACTCTCTTCAGCCTTTGGTACCTTGTAGGGCTGGATTCCCTCTGATTTCTGCAAGGGTTGTGTCTTGGCTTGGGAATTTCCAAGTATAAAAAGGGGGTGTGTATGGGTCTTTCTTCCTCACACTTTCACTTTCTTCCTTTTCCACATTCTTACTTGCTTACTATGTCTTAGTCTTGCAAGATGGCCCTCCCTGGTAGTATTGAGTTGTCTAACTACCTCGAAGCCTTGGAAGCAATATGCTCTTACAATGTTGATTATGAAGCTTTTCACATACGGCGAGTCTCTTTGTGGCGCAATCGACCCATTGAGTGGAACATGCTAATAGCGGTTGTCAAGTTTTGGTATCCTAAGGATCATGTCTTCTGCTTCGGGTTGGATGAGATTTGTCCTACCTACAAGTAATTTTTTGCCATACTGGGGATAAATACCAGCATTGCTGCGGCTCTACCTGAGTTTTCTCGTTCTCCGAAGGATTTGTTGTCCAGGCTTCTTCATATTCGCCTGTAGCGGCTAAACCAGTGGTTACTGGAGGAATGATCTCCCTTTCGGCAGTGGTGCAGTCCGTGCATTTACTGTAGGTTGGTGATGCTAGATATGTCGGAGCCGTCATTCTGGGCTTGGTTTTGAAATTTCTACTGGTGATCGGGGAAATGTTGATGGATCCATAACTTGCAGCCATTACTTCATGGATGTCATACCGTCGTAATCCTGCGACGGTGATACTAGCGGAGACTTTGAATGGCTTGGATGCCTAGCGATAAGGTCGTTTTGACTTTCTGAGGGGTATCCCTATGATGTTGTTCATGTGGGTGTCTGAAAGATTCTTTTTGGTGACTCCTCTGGAATATTGTTTGTCGCCCATGCCTAAATTTTTTTTGCTTCACTTCATCAGTGTTTTCCTGGATATTGAGATCTGGGAGAACTGGTTTGTAGAGCATAGGGCTTTAAATCTGCATTGCTTAGTGCCTTGGTGGGGAAAACTGCTCCCTGTTCTTGAACTTGGGGAATACCCGTACATTCGGCTGGTTGGTCTCAGACAGACCTCTTTCTATTTCCCTTGGTGGCTTATGCGCTAATTTGGATGGGAGCAGGTCATTTCACCTCGTACACTAGATTTCTTTCTGGTAGAAGATCTGACAGAGCGTCTGCGCATGTGGCTTGGCTCTTTGTGGGAGAGTCAACATCCGTCGAACAGTCCTTCTCAGTTTGTTAGGAGAGTCTGGCATATCCCTAGGGATTATATGAAGTGGTTGTGGAGAAGAGTAGTTATCAACATATTGGTAGTGGAGACTGTAAAAAGGTGACTTGTCTTATCTGATACCATGGAGGAAGGTGTTGTGGTTTTTTCGAGGCTGTTTCGAGCTTATCGACTTATGGAGCGTATGAGGCACTCTATTCAGGCAGCGGAACCTTGGGGATCCTAGGATGTAGATGATAATGGAGCGGGATCCTCTGGTAGCTGTGGGTAGGACTCTTGGAGAGTTTATTTTGTAATGGGAACAAATTTGGGAATTTATTTTGCTTTTTAAGATTGTAGGGGTAAGGGAGTTATCCATTCCTTTTCCTATGTAATTGCACTGTAATTTCTTATTAGTAAAATAAACATGTTTTTTTTTATCATCCAACTATTCCTTTTGATGAATTTTGTATTTTGAATTGTCCATACCGATCGCTAAGTCATGCATAATCCTTTTTTTCAAGTATATGCTAGAATGAACTGTCGTTCTCGGAGAGAAGAAAAGAATAGTTTTTTGTGAAAAAGAAAGGGTCATGCTCATGTAAGATGTATGAGCTGCCTACATACCTATGGGGTTTTTAAAAAGTTTTAATTTGTCTGAATATGGTGTTTTCTAGAGGATCAGGCGCACATAGTTCTGGGTAGAGGGAAATAAAGATTATTTTTAAAATTGAAGGGAGATGAGAAAAGTCGTAGCGCTCCGAGATTTCAAACTAGGGGTAGAACTTATTTAGACGGTCGAGGTTGACTGGGCGCGCCATTTCCTCCCTGCCGAGGTCGGTGAGCACAGTGGTGCCGCCGGACAATATCTTCTTCACAATGTATGGGCCGCTCTAATTAGGCTTGAATTTTCCTCTAGGGTCCCATATGGTCTCCACTATTTCTTTGAGGTCTAAGTCCCCCTTTCGAACACTGCGGTCCTTAACTCTCTTATTAAATGATCGTGCTATATGGAGATGGTTCCCTTCTATGTGATATTAATCTTTCAATATCCTTTCATCCAGGAGGGTCAGGTCGTTAAGACGACTTTGGTACCAGTCTTCCTCGCTGGCCTTGCTTTCAAGCATGACGCGCAATGAGGGTATTTTAAGCTCCACGAGTAGGACTGCTTCCATGTCGTAGACAAGAGAGTAAGGGTAAGCCCCAGTAGAAGTTAGAATTAAGGTTCGATAGCCCTAGAGGGCGTAAGGGATTTTGTCGGCCCAATCTCGATAGCTTTTGGTCATCTTACTGATGATGGCTTTGAGTTTTTTATTGGCGGCTTCGACTGCCCCATTGGTTTGAGGTCCATAGGGAGAATATTTGTGTGTCTGAATCCCATACTCGTTTACCATTTTTATAACTTCTACCTTTAAGTGCAACCCGTTGTCTGACACTAGTTCGTACGGGACCCCATATCGGCATATGATGTTCTTCCTGATGAATTTGGCCACTTTCTTGGCGTTTAGAACTGCGTATGACTCAGTTTTAACCCATTTAGTGAAGTAATCAATGGCAACTAGGATTAATTCATGCCCATTGGAAGCCTTGGGTTTAACCTTCCATATGATGTCAATGTCCCAGGTGGAGAACGGCTAGGGAGAAGTTATGTTATATAATTTTCACGGAAGTAGGTGTTAAAAGTTAGAAAATTATTAGCACTTGAGGTATCTCCAGACATAGGCGGGGTAATCCTGGACCATGGTGGTCGAGTAGTAGCCTTGTCGGATGATTTTATTATCAAGCATGTGACCGTTCATGTGGGGTCTATATTCCCCTCTATGGATCTTCTGCATTACGTCTTCAATGTTAGCCCCTGTGATGCAGTGTATATGGGTTCCATTGAAGTTTCTTTTGAACAATGCTTTGTGATAGATGATGTACTGGGCGGCGAGCCTTCGAAGGGTTGCTCGGTCTTTCTTGTTGGAACCTTCGGGATATCTACCATGCTTGAGTAGGTGCCAGATATCATAGTACCAGCAATTGTCTAGCTCGGGATCTTCTTTGGTGACGAGCTCAATGTGGTAGCTATGGGTTGGTTTATCTTACTTTTAAACTAGGAAGGGGGCCATTGTTATTCCTTCGGGCATGTTGACCATAGAGGCCAAGGTAGAAATGGCATCGGTTAGGTTATTCTTTGCTCGAGGTAGGTATTGGAAGGTGATTTCTTGGAATTTGGAGCTTATTTCTTCTAAGAGGGCATGGAAGGGTTGGAGTTTCTCATCCTTGACTTTCCATTTTATGAGCACTTGACCGATGATGAGGGAAAAATCCTCGTGGACATTTAGGCATTCAATAACTTTCTTGAGAGCAATTTTGAGGCCTACCGTACACGCCTTGTATTCAGTTATGTTATTGGTGCAAGGAAAATCTAATTTGATAGCAATGGGAGTATGGGAGTCATCTGGGGCGATCATAACTATCCCAATGCCATATCCCTTTTTATTGGAAGCTTCGTCAAAGAATAATTACCATTGAAGGTTGTCTTGAGAAGCGCTGAGGATGTTTTTATCTGGGAATTCGGAGATCCAAACATCAGCTTCTTCCATGGGGTAGTCAGCAAGGTAGTCAGAGAAGGCTCTTCCTTTCATTGCTTTATATGTGACGTACACGATATTAAACTCGGGTAGGAGCATCAACCATTGACCCATTCAGCTGGATAAGGCGAGTTTCTCAAGCGGGTATTTGATGGGGTCTATTCGGGATACAAGTTTGATGGGGAAGGCGAGCATGTAGTGTCGTAACTTTCGGGTGACCCAAATAAGTACGACACATGACTTTTCTAAAGAAGTGTAATTGAATTTTTATCCGGTCAATTTGTGACTAGAATAATAGATGGCTCATTCTTTGCGGGATTTTTCCAGGTATTGGGCTAGCAAAGCCCTTGTTGCAGTGTTAGTTATGCTTAGGTATAGGAGTAAGGGGAGACCAGGCTGTGGTGGCATGAGTACCAGAGGTTGGGTACGATGTTGTTTGATTCGGTCGAAGGCTTCTTAGAAGGCCTCATTCCAAACCGTGGTTGAATCCTTTCGAAGGAGTTTGAAAATAGGTTCACATATGGACGTTAGCTGGGTGATGAACCGACTGATGTATTGCAATTTACCAAGGAAACCACAGACTTCTTTTTCCATTCAGGGAGGTGGCATCTCAAGTATTACTTTCATCTAGGAAGGATCTAATTTTATCCCCTTCTCACTAACCATGAATCCCAAGAGTTTCCCCTTAATAAGGTCGAAGACATATTTCTGTGTATTGAGTCTCATCTGATACCATTGCAGTCGTTCAAGAATTTTGGGAGAGAGGGAACATGACCTTCTCTAGTCTTGGATTTGATAATCATATCATCCACATAGACCACGACTTCTTTGTGAATCAGATCATGCAAGATGGTTGTGGCAACCCGCTGATAGGTAGCTCCATCATTCTTGAGACCAAATGACAAAATAGTGTATCAAAAGGTTCCCCACAGTGTCATGAACACAGTTTTTTCTTAGTGATTGTTTGTATCCGACAAACCCATCAGCGAATGACTTAAGATCATGAATGGTTGTGTTGTCCACGATCATGTCGATATTGGGTAGTGGGTAATCATCCTTTAGAGAGTCTTTGTTCAAGTCTCGGTAGTCTATGCACATCCGAACTTTCCCTCCTGATTTTGGTATATGCATTATGTTGGCCAGCCATGTGGGATATTCGATCACGCGAATGAATACCACGTTCAACTGTTTGACCACTTCTTCTTTGAATTTGAGCGACCATTCGGTGTGGAGCCTTCTTAAATTTTCTTTAACCGACTTCTAATCTGGAGGAGTGGGTATCTCATGTTGAGCTATTTCAGGATCAATGACAGGCATATCATCATAGGATCATGTAAAGACATCCATGAATTCTTTCTGTAATTCTTTGAGTTGTGTGCACTCATGCTTGTCAAGGGTAGCCCCTATCCTAATCTCGCGCAATTGGCTACTAGAACAGAGGTTAAAAACAACAGTTTCTTCTTCATTATCTTGAACATGGTTATGAGTTTTGTTATTAACCTTATTTAGATTAGTTAAGAAATGTTCATTTTCAAAATCATCATCATCAAAAGTTTGATTAGAATCTAAACAATTAATACAAGGCACAACAAGATACTCAAAATATTAATTTATTTCATTGATAGGAAAAATAACATTGAGAACCTCATCAAATGAGGTTTCGGTTACATTAGAGCAAGGATAGGCAAAGAAGAAGAGATGGGGTAAACATTGGGGTTAGGTGGGATTTAACCAGGTAAAACTGGCGCAGCATGCCAATTGAGGAGAGATGTATTGGCAACTTTAATCAGGCGGGATGGATCCAGTGATGTAGTGCTAGAATGAACCATGCACAGTGTCAGCCCAATGTCTATAATTAAATGAATCCTTACAGTCACTTCCCTCAGAATCTTTGGTATCTTTGATGAGTGGTTGTACATGGTGTTAGGAACTTTTAGCCCATGGGTAGCTGTCTTGGAAAAATATCTCCATTCTGGGATTCATCTTCTTGTCTGTATGGTCATACCATGGTTCTGAAAAGCTGCAAAAGGGTAAGCCTTTGCCCTCTTTAATGAATCGTCCATTCAATGAGTTACCTGGGATAGTCTGGATGCAGTCTAATATTCTTTTTGGTAGAGACTGGAGGATCATTCTGAGCTCTTATTCCGAGCGTTGATACCCCAAACCAGAAGGAGGGAAAGATTTTTTCAGTACAATGGGCTCAATTATCCCTTGTTGTCTTTGTCATAGCCCCAGTCCAGGCATGAAGTGCATGTTTTTTAACTTTTGAATCACATTGACATTGCCATGAGGATCGTATTCTAGACAAACCCTTTCTCTGAAATTACCCCATGTCGGGAGTAGAAGTGCCTTAACCTAGAATCCTGATAGGAGCATATCATTTGACATGTGCTGTATCTCAAGGATTAGATTTCTAGTACTTGTACCCTTGGCATTATCATCGTCACCCAAAATGATGATGACTCGTCTGTCGGCGAAGAATTTCAATTTATGATGGAGTAAGGAAGACAAAACCTTGATACTGTGGAGCCAAGGTCATATGAGAAACATGTTAAAACAAGCTTGGATGTCAATAACTTGGAATTCAATGATAGGGTTGATAGGGCCAGCCCCTATTACAAGTTTCATCGGTCCCATCACCTCCCGATGGGTATTATCATAGGCACATACCACAGAGGAGGTTGGATCGAGGTCACTTTCTTTTAGTCCTAAGCATTTGAAGGTTCTTAATGGGAAGAAATTCAAGGCAGATCCATTATCAACAAGAGAGAGTGGTACGATCTTCCCCATAACTTCGACGGAGATGTTGAGCGCATGATTGTGGTTTAGCCCAATTCTGGGGATTTCTTCTTCGAAAAAGGATAGAATTCGGGTAAAGGTTAGGGATCTAACTAAATTTATCGCTTATTCTGGTGTGGTAGAAGGAGGAACTGTGGGTTCGATGAGAAACTTAATCAAAGAATTTATGTGCAGTTGGGAAGACATGAAGAGCCCCCATGGAGTGATGTTAGCCTAAGTTTTCTTCAGTTTATTGAGGATCTTTCTTTCCTCGAAGGTCATCTATGGCATAGGAAGGTTTTCACCACCCTTCCCTTTGTCATTGTCTGGTAGTAATCTTGGGATCTGGTAATGCCTCCCTGGTCTAGTCATGTGATTTACTGAAGAATGGAAGAACATGAACCTTGTTTCTTCGTCAATTTTGGGTTGTTCTGCTACCTTAATTATTTCTCTGAGGAGTTTTTCAAATGATATCATCCCACACATGTCGGCTACTGGGCCAATTTTCTATGAAGCTTGATCTCCATTTGAATCTTTGAATCCTTCCTCCCATCTGGCGACAATAATTCTGTCTTTCTATGTAAAGTCAATGCATTACACAACTTCAATGGCCTCTTCATACCGGTCCTCCCATTCTTTGGGGATATGTAAGGGTGAGGGGACCAGGTGCCCTTATAGCTTCAAAGTATCAAATAACTCAGTCATAATGAAAATATTATTGGTTCATCTTATTAATTATGCCATGATCTGGACAATGTCATCTAGACTGACTTCATCGGTTGGTACAACCTAACTATCTGACTTTTAGGCCCATTTATGTTCTTCCAAGAATAGTGTATTGAACCTTTGGATATCAATGATCATCTGCGAGGGTAGTTTCATCCCAAACTCTAGGAGTTGGTTTAATACTTTTGATAATTCCATTCTTCCATTTTCATAATGGGTACGGACTACGATGAATGCTTTGGTAAGGAGTAATAGTGCTTGATCAACGAGGCTAGTAGGGTGTAGGAGGAAATATGGGCAAGTTTGGAGAGGTTTAGTAGAGTATATGGGTGTGATTTGAGTTGCGGGATCAAATATTGGGTTCTCTTCTAGGAAGATGGCATTAGCATGATTTGGGAGTGGGTTGTGAGTACTATTTGTCTTAGGATTGGCTGGTGGGGCAATGCTACCCCGTTCAATTAGACCTTGGATTACGTTTCGAAGGTGAAAGCATTAGTCGGGGGTATGGCTAGCAGTTTGGTGAAAGGCACAATGGATATCTGCCTTGAAGTTTCATGGAAGTGGATTTGGCAATGGACGGGGGTCAAAGGGTTTGATAAGGTTTTGGCTGAACAGGGCTTGATAAACTTTAGAGAGGGGGCCTGGATCTCGGTGTATTCCTTTTGGACTGGGGTAGGGAAGCTTTATGGTGCCCACGAGGTTGTTGGTCGAGAGATGTTGTTGATGGTTGAGACTACAGCATTGATAGGTTTATCAATTTTTCTAGGAGTGAACTGTCTGGACACTTTCTTTGGTTCAACTTCTATTTTAGCAAGACCCTCCTCGATTTCTACTCCGGTTTCTCTGAGTGCTCGAAAGTGGGGATAGTATTGTCCTCCCATTGTGGCTCAGACGTTGGGTAAGGAGTTCTTATTCACTATCTTGAATTGTTCTTCTTTAGATGGTCGATTGGTCATGGTGGCTGCTTTTTCCTTCCATCGGGCTATGAAGTTACTGACTGACTCCCCAGAGTTTTGTTTGAGCAGATCTAAATCACGATGGGTGACCTCAAGCTCTTCATTGTATCTATACTATGACTTGAATTCTTGGGCTACATCCTCCCAGCTATGGATTTTGTTCTCTTCGATAGACAAAAACCATCAGAGGGCACTATCCTTCAAAGTTTGCTGAAACAATTGGGCCATCACTTCTTTAAAAGTGCCTAGGAGAGTCATAGAATGGTGATAACTGTGAAGATGAACAATCAGGGGTCCACTCCCTCCGAATTTCTCGATATTTGTCATCATGAATTTCTCGGGTAACCTTGCTTTAGGATAAGGAGATATGTGGGTGCAGTCCATGTGTCGAACTTCTTAGTTAGCATCTTGATATCTTCTTTTCCTTGTTCAACTCTTCTTCTTTTGGATCCATGATCATAGACAAGTTAGCCCTAGGCTGGGCAAGGTTTGGCATAGGATGTTGGGTAGGCGGTGGCCCATTAGTAGGAGGGGCACGTGGAGCGTGATGATACTCTTCGGGAACCCAGATAGGCTCGGGTGGAACCATAGCGTGACGAAATAAGGCCTCGGGACCTTGAGGAACAGGAACCTAGTTTCCTTGCATTTCGCGAACTTCAATCTTGAGGGTGTCAATCTTGGACACGAGTTTAGCTAATACTTCCATTAGATCTGGCTACACAACTGGTACTTCATTTGTGTTCTCCATGGAAAGCGGATGGATTCCAGACATGAAAGAAGTAAGAGGGGAACGGACGGAACTCCGTGGCATTTGACTGAAGATCGAAGGAAATAAGAAGCTAGGCCAAGGGCGTGCAATCGACATGAAAATGCATAAAATGGGATTTATTTTTGAAAAAAGAATATTGAAAATAGTTTTGACATTTTTTTTTCTTTTTTGAGATTGAAAAACAAAATATTTTTGGATTTTTGATAAAGAAAGGAGAAATGTTTTTGGATTTTTGATAAATAGAGGAGAAATGTTTTTGGATTCTTTAAAATGAAAAGAGAAATATTTTTGGGAGACGAGTCTCAGCATGATTATTATAATTACTATGTTCTCACTTGTATTAAATTCTCCTAAATACAAAATAAAATGCTGGACGGGACCCGAGCCTGAAATAGTTGGATTTGTAACATATGCAAATCTACAGTTGGACGTGTAACCAGGCTCACGGGCAGGGTCCCATTTTAAAAATGCCCGAAAAATTTGGGTCGCAGGCCTACTCGAAATTTATGTAGAGTTTCGGGTAGACACCAACAATCTAACATGTGTGTCCTAGGCTTGACACCTATATGCGGGTATGCAGTTAGTTGGGTGAATCGGAAAGGGTTCCCCCCTTTGGCATGACTTCCACGATATACGTCATGCTCTTGCGGGCAATCGATACATGTGGACAAGCCATTTGATATACCTGAGTGTACATGAATTTCCTTTTTATGTACCTCATAGGGACGGTGCGTGTGAGAGTGAATTTGATATACTCAGCGCACGTGAATGAGTTCCCTGCGATATACCTCCCGTCCTGACTTCGCTCAAGTGGTACGATGCGGGAGAACCGTTAGAGATACGTCGAAGTTACTTGGCCAATGGAAGTTGAGACTCATATCGCTTAGGCTAACTGCACCCTGCCGGACCAACGCCCCTCACGAAGTGACCCTCGAGTTACTGGACAAAATTTGGTAAATCACAATGCTCCTTGGTGATGTCGTGTGAATAATGCGTGATAATCTTATTAGTATCTTATGATGAGAGTATCTTTCTTGATCATGCCAAATAGGGAGCAAAGTATAAGTCCCAATGGTATACCAAGAATGGATGGGTGATGCGTCCAATATTTGGATACACGTGATCCTAGGTGCACGTGGTGTGAAATGTACATGGAGAGACTTCTACAAGTCTGTAAATAGAAGCATAAGCATGAGGTACACATGAATAATAAAGGGGGACATTCAAATAGGGGGATATACAAGAAAATAAAACACCCATGTAAATAGAGTCTAACCCTCATAAACGAATTTCCCCAGTGGAGTCGCCACTGTGGCCATCCCCGATCCTCGCGGAGAGAAAGAAGGAAGGGGGTATCTCTATGTGTTGGGAGGATCTTGGTCCCGCGCATCCTTCTCGGGAGCTCTTCGACCATCGTCGGTGATGTGTGAGGTCATAAATGTAGAGAGATGGAGTCGTTAGTCTATTTTACTCAAAACAGACAAAATAAGGTGAATCCATCTCGAAGGACAGCATCAAATACATACTAATACATATGAAACCAAATAGTGATTTGAGTAGGGTTCGGAGGCTATGTTACGAAATGGGAAGGTGTTAGGCACCCATTCCGCCCTTGTGGTCTCTCATGGATTTGTTGTTATTTTCCTCTATTTCCCCATGATATGTGTGCATGCGTATATATAGTGGAGATAGGAATCATCGACTTGTATCATGGAAGGGATAAAGCGAGTCATCCATAATAATGTTCCTAAAAGTAATATTAGAAAATATGATTTACACGATTATCCTTGCATTGATCGTTATAATGGAACGATAATGAATATGGAATAATACGCCATCTAGAACAAATATATGTATATGTAAATATATATAATTTAAGATAATTAAGTTAAAGAATTAGAAAATTAGAAAATTGGAAAAAATAGGACTCGATTCTCGGGTTTTTACCCCGAGACGCTTACGTAGCCTATATAGGCACCAAAGTCCACGTAGTTCACATACAAAACGAGGGGTGGGGTTTACCCATAAATCCAACCGGGGACTTCTTTTATGTTTGTGTGTGCAAGTAAAAAGGTGTTTTAGTTATGAGAAAAGTGTGACAAAGGTGTGAGAATTCCCGTTGGAAAACCCTATTTTTTGGGGGGGTTTTATTTATATGAAAAATAAGGGATGGGCAATAATACTAAATAAAAAGGTATATTAGGATATGTGAGATGAGGAGAAAAAGTGATAAGTAATAAAACAAGTTAATGCAAATTTAGGAGAATTTAAAGAGAGAGTTGAGAAAGTTGGACCTTCTTGAAGATCTTGAGCTTGATCTTAAATGTTGGAGAGAAGCCTTTACACTTGGATGATGATTAAGGGTAGTTAATTCGCCAAATTTGATGAAAAAGATGATGAAAAGTGAGGGTCGAAAAGGGATTTGGATGTAGAAATAACGCTGACTTCGAGAGGTTTTCTCAGTTCGCTGAGAGGCCCAAGATGGATCTCAAATCATGGGTCTCTTTTGCAATGAGGTCAGGCACTCCTTTTTATAGAATCAGGGCATTTTCGATTGGCATGGGTCTGTTCCTACCAATCGGCAGGTGTTATTAGGCACACTACCGATAGGCAGGATTTTGAACCTGTCGTTTGGCAGTCTTTTAAGTTCCTTCAAAAAATGGTCATAGAACACAAACCGTTTATCCTAATCGATCACGGGGTGAATCGATGGAAAGTTAATTCAGAGACATTCAAAAGTCCTTGGACTTCTCCCGGGTCCGGTAGTTTTCTTTGCGTCAAATGTGGCTCGAAAGCGCTCGTCGGTCCTTTGGACGGGGGATCGTCGGACGCAAATGGATCGTTTGTCCGCATGGTAATCCAGAATCGTGCATGGGGCAAACCGTTGGAAAGGTTATGAGATTTACTTCAACATTCCAAATAGTTTGAACCAGTTTGGAGAGTTGACTTTGGTCAACCGGGGCCTGGGAGTGTTTGGTGACCTTTTAGAGTAAAACGGATCGTTCGTCCGTTCCATAAGTCAGAATTTTCCCCAGAGAAGACCATTGAAAAGGGGTTTCAGTGTCCTTAGAATATTAATTTCATCTCTATCAAGATGAAGAGTTTACTTTGGTCAAATGGAGCCCGGGAGCGTCCAGGGGCCTCTAGATCAAGTTTTAGGGAGAAATTGATCGTTCATCCGCACCGTAAGTCAGAATCACGCACAGAGAGAACCGTTGGAAATGGGTTTCAATACCCTTCAAGGATTCATTCAGTCTGAATCAAGATGAGGAGTTTGATTTTTTGTCAAACGGAATATGGGAGTGCCCAATGGCCTTTAGGTTACTACTTGGGGTACGACCTAGGTTCATAGTGATGCAGAGAGGTGCTAGGGACCTAAGGAGAGATTAGGGGTGCTAGAATGGGGTGTCTGTAGAAGCATCCTGATAGATGATCGGCTTTGCGAACATAAGCATCCTATACTTTCTTATTCCTTTCCACCATGAGGGGAGTTATAAGCCAATTAAGGTCATCGCCCCTTCGCTTCCAAAGACTCTTCCTCCTGTAGTAAATAATCTTCCGAGATAATTGGTTATTTTCCCTTAAAATCTATTTAAGATGAAGATATTTCATTAGATTTTTATATGAAGACAACAAGAAGTGAAATATGACTAAATTCGTCATTCACCCCCCCCCCCATATATATATATATATATATATATATATGATTTTGTAAGTTATGTACAAAGCACATGTGTAAAATCTACACTTAAAGAGTTTAAGAAAAAATGGAAACTGAGGCAGAAGTCAATCATGTTAGATATTTCTCTAGGATTGATCGAGATCGGGATATCACCAACTTAATATTGGGAATAAGGACAATAATAAAACAAACTTTAGATCTAGGCATGGTTATTTTGAGTTTATGTTAATACCTTTCGGGTTAATCGATGCCCCGACGACTTTTATGAATTTGATGAATAGGGTGTTATACCATTCTTTCACAAATTCATAATTTGTTTCATTGATGGTATACTGACTTATTCTAAGTAAGCAGAGGATAATGAAGAACACCTTCGTGTTTGAGGTTATTAGGAAGGAAAATTTATTCGTAAAGTTTTTTGAGTGTCAATTATGGCTTGTGGAGATTGTCTTCCTTGGCCATATAATAAATAAGGATGGGTTGTTCATGGACTAAGGAAACATCGTGTACATTATTGATTGAAAGAGAACATCTAGAGTTATGAAGGTTAAAATCGTCCTCAGCTTTGAAGTTGATTATAGAATGTTTGTGGAAGTATTTTCTAAGATAGTTGTTCCTTTTAACAAATTGACACACAAGGACAATAAATTTTTATGGTCCATGGAGTGTCAAAAGAGTTTTCAGAAGTTCAGAAAAAACTAGTGCTCATTCCTATCTTTCCCTTACCCAAGGACAATATCTGATTTATAGTGATGCTTCAGGCTGCAACCTTGGTTGTGTGATGATGCAGAATGGAAGGGTGATTTTTTATGCATCTAGGCAACTGATACATCACTTAAATAATTACCTCATACATTACATAGAGTTAGACGCAATAATGTCACCAACGCAATAATCTTTTGGAGCCATTAATTGTATGGTTAAAGTTATGAGATATTCACGGACCATGAGAGTTTAACCTATATCTTCACCCAAAGTGGTTTCAACATGAAGTAACGGAGTTGGTTGAAATGTATCAAATATTATGATTTCTCAATTCAGTATCATTAGGAATAGGCCAATGTGGTCTCCAATGCTCCAAGTAGAAAAGGTTACCTTAGCTCTTTGAGTATTATAAGCCAATAACACATTGTGAGAGACTTAGAGGAAATGGGTATTGAGGTTATAGATTGTTGAGGCCAATGATGCCTTAAGGTTCAAACAACTGAACCAAGTTTAGTTGAAAGGATAAGGGCAACACGGACCTTTAGAAGATCTGCAGACTTGTAGACAAAGGATAAAACTAAACTTTTAGAATAGATCACCAAATAACCTTATGATTTACCACAAGAACTTGTGCAATGCGTAATGACAAGATTAAGGCCGAGGTTTTGGAGGAAGGGAATTACTCAGCCTTTGCAATTCACCTCGAATACACCAAGATGTACTAAAAATTTAGGGATAATTTATGGTGCGCTAACATGAAGAAAAATATCGCAGAGTTTATGGCCAAGTGTTTAGTGTCCTAGAAAGTTAAGGTCGAGAACTAGAGCCTATGAGGGCTATTGCATCCATTGCCAATCCCAAAATGGAAGTAGGAGAACATATCCCTAGACTTTATAGTTACCCTTTCGTGGACGCACAGAGGGATGGATTTTGTTTGGGTAATTACGTGTATATTGATCAAGTCTGCGCACATTTTCATTATTAAGACCACAACCAACATTTATTAGTTAGCCAAGATCTTCATCGAGGAAATTATAAGACTCTAAGGAGTCTCAGTGACTATTGTATTTAATCGCAACCCTATATTTACCTCGGGATTTTTGAAGATCTTCTAAAGAGCCATTAGACTGAAATCCATAGAGACTTGATTGGGTGATTATATGGGTTAATGGTCCATAATTACATATAGATTGATTATATGTGTTAATGTAATTATAGACCATTAGCACAGATAATCAATCATAAACATAATGGAAATCCATAGAGACTTGAGCTATGATGATTCCCCAACTCAGATCTTCGAAAGGAAAGAAAAATAGTTGAGTTCGAACTAGTCAAATTTCATTCGACACAAAAAGCAACGGAAGAGGCCACTTGGCAGCAAGAATTTATTATCAGAGAGAAGTATCCATGTTTGTTCCAAGGTATGAATTAAGTTTTTTGTTTAAGTCATCAAATTTTGAGGATGTAGTTTCTTAAGTTGGAGAGGATCTAATGACCCCAAAACCTTAAGAGACCGCTATCACATGGAGGTCACTATCTATAGTTAAAGCTTGTAAGAGACCTAGGTAAAGGGCAATGCACTCATACTTAAAAAGTCCAGATACTATGACCTACTATGATAGGGCTATGGACATGTAATGAAAGTCCATGACCTAAGGTGATGGTTGTGGAGCCTTGTACTAATAGAGTAGAAAGGATGGTGATGACGTGGCTCTATTATGTATTGACTTAAAGAGAAAGTTTAGTGTATTATAGAAACATTTATGGAAGGGTAGTTATGAAAGAGAGTGTAAAAAATAGGAAAACCCTAAGTTCCCCAGTAAAACCTATAAATACCCACCATTGTAACACTTCCTAAGACTATTGGAAACCCTAAAATCCATTATAAAGAGAGAAATTAAGGTTTGTGTGTGCAGAAAGAAGTGTTGTGAGAGTGAGGTCGTGGACATCTACTATTCACCTGAGAAGTAGGTGGTGCTAGAGGCGACACAAGTCTACTGTTAATTAGCTTAATCCACTAAGTTAAGAGATTTTTCCTCATCTTCTTCTTCCTTTCTTAAAACCTTAGTTTCCATGTTTTCAATTGAATGAGATGTGTCATTGTGTATACTAGATATGTCGATGTAGTTCTATTATTCATATGGGTTTCTAGGTTTATAGGTTATGGAAAGGTATTGTTCACTAATGTTTAGAGGCCATGGACTGTCACTATTCATTTCGATTTAGAGACTTAGGCATACTATTGTTCATTGGGTGAATCCATAATTTTAGATGTTTTCTACTAGAATTATTGAGTTGAGATTATATAGTTAGAGAAATGGGATATTTTGTATATTACCACTTGATCTTATTATATTTAAATTAGGATTTTGCCTTTGATCTTTGGAGTTGTAGAGTGTAAATTATGATTTTAAAACATAGTTTTTACTATGATTCCCTTGTTGTTATAGATCAATAGTTCCTACCCTTTCCTTAAGCCCTTAGTCTATTATTAGAGGACGAGGAGTTATGGGGATGTATTATATTGTGTCGAGAGAGTTTATGGGATTTAAGTTAGTTAGGCCAAGACATCATGTCTAATAAGAACCTCATGCTTAGTGGTTGAGGTAAAAAAAGTTAATCTAAGTATATTAAGCCTGGGATAACTGTGGGGATTGACACCATGATAGATCCAAGGTGGAGAGTTAATAGCAAACCATGGATTTTTTTATCCTCGAATTGGGTAGGAGAGGGGGTGCAGTCTCTGGCATTACTATTCCAAAACACCTTGAATAAAGTGGTAGAGTTTGGAAAGTACAATGTTACAAAAAATATAAATGTCGTGGATTACAAAGGAGAACCTTGAGATATTGAGCCATGGGGTAAGTAGGGGAGTTAATATCTTTGAGAGATTGAGCCCTAGGTCATTGGGGAAATACGATTCTTTTCTCTCCTTACTTCTTATATTTCACATTTATTGTTTCCTACTTATCATTAATTTTATATATGTTACCTTTGTAAATACTAGCATTGGCAAGCGACGGAGAACCTTTGAGTTAACCCTTACTGAGATGTTAGATCCCACCTCTTCTATATACTTCATTTCTTCAACGTAGGATCTCAAGGACCTTAGTAGAGGTCACAGAGTACATAGAAACTGCATTGATATCTTTGCATAGAGATTCTTTAGGATTTTTGTATATAGAGTTAACTCTTAGTTTTACTTATTCAACTTTACAGTTTTATGTTGAAAATTGTATGATGAAGGACCCATTATATGGCAAGTATTAGAGACTACGATGACATTAATGATATTTGAAATGTTTTGATGATAATTCTTCTCATATGGTGTAATATTATACTGTGATGAACTATTAAATCCACTAACTTTAATATGGAAGTCGAGGCCCCTTCAAGGCCTTGAGAGTATAAGAATTTCCTTATATTATCTAAGTTTAAAATTCTCGTGAGAAAAAGTGACCTAACATCAGCGAATGAATAGGGCAGCAATAGGGAAATCTACGGGATGTTACATTAATATTATTCCATTAATTATAATTAATTGTATAAAATAAATATAGTTCGAAAAAGACTCCTTAACTCAAAATTATATTTAGAGACCCTTATCATTATCTACTTGGATATCACCATATTACCTATTCATAAATTATACTATCTTATGATTTTTTTAATTAACTTCTTTAGTTTGAACTTAATATATTTGTTGTGTCAGATTAACATAATCTATTTGTAGGATTTTACACACATAAAAGTTATAAGTATATCAAGGTGAATTCAACAATCTCTTTACCAAGACGTTTATTCCATCCATAAATGACTTTCACCATACACTAATCACCATCGCCCAATCTATGAACCTTATTGATCCAATAATGAATCTCACCCGACATATTAAAGAATTAAATATTCAGTGCACGTGTTCATTAAGTATTCAGGATAAAGAGGTGTACACTGTCAAATAATCAGCTGGTGTACATTGTTATATTTAAATTAGTAAAAAGATAATTACCTCAAAATGACCATGTTCAATACATATAAAGTGTACTAGCAGAATAAGTTAAAACTATAAAATTTATCATTATCATACTTACCTACTAAAATATCATGTTACTTCCCAACCGATGGTGCTTTCAGTTCCATTTAAGACTGAATGAGATATTATTATTCTTAAAGTAATGGTAATAAGATCTTTTGTATATATTTCATACTCTACACGCCATATTGATTACTATGAAGAATTATAGAAACCAAAAATATATAAAATAATGATATCATCATGCTCGTACATGATTATCATTAAAGTGATAAAAATGTTTTTATTATCTAAATAATAAATCCATAACTAAAATTATCACATAATGCATGGTACGAGTCTATTGCACTATTGTTTATTACATAAAAAATGTATAAAATGAGATTATAATGTCTTTTAATAATATGAATGCAAATGAAGGAAATAAAAACACTACGAATGACATCTTAACACGTGGATCAAGCTAAGATAATGAAGCACGTCAAATTTACCTAGGCAAATGCATGAGTAGTTGGACGTAAAGTTAAAGGATTGTGTAATACTAAGAGCATATAATGATAAGAATAAATAGGAAGTCTATTTAGATATGAATATGACAATATCCTTGAAGATAAAACTGAATGTGATTGTGATTCTTTTATCACTGGTTGGGAGGGTGTGAATATTTTAATTAGTCATGTCATAACCAACGTTTGTTGATTTTGTTTTGATTTTTTGTTCCATTATTAATAAATATAATAAAATAGTTTTAATTAATCAGGTCACATGTGAAGCCATAATATGGTTGTCTGAGTAAAATGTGTTATTGTGTCTAATAATCTCCACCCATATTAGTTAGTGAGAATTCTAAATAATTTTTCAAGTTTAATTGTACATCCTTTTCTTATAAATATAGGCCTCCATCAATTGTAATAGGACAACTTCATTCTCGTAACATGATTTTTTTCTTTAAGGTAGAACTTTTAAAACTTCAGTAATCCTCAAATTAATAAGATTCCTTCTCATGCATTTCCGTGTGGTTATAAAGAAGATTTCATTATGGAAACACGTTATATCTCATATATTTTCATAGTTGGTTTTTCTCATTTGATTCTACATTTCCACGCAATTTAGTGACATCTACGAGAACTGAATTTGTGATCACGTTGTTAAAAGTTTTACCAATCATCTAAGCTCATAATAGGTGTATTATTTTGTAAGATTTTGAGTATGCATTGGTTTTTACAATTCTAAATTATTCTTATCAAATTTAACTTCAAAGGAACTAAGGTGGCATAAAATTGTTAAACTCGTCTAGAATATTGACTTCTGGTAGCATCTCTCATAGCTGTATATGACATAAGACATCTTATGTAATGACCATTTAGGACTTTAAGTAAGCCTAAATCTTAGCGTTAGAATAATTATAGGAGTTTTAGAACATTGTAACATTGTTAGTGAAAATTGATAATAAGACAAGAAGACTTAGAATGTCCCATCAACTATCAGTGTTAATGTAATGCACCGACCTAGATTTTAGGGTCACCCACGGGTCAATTTGATCCTGTCTGGTTACGTTAACTGTGGAGTGATGTAAAACAACATATATAATATTTATAGTCCATTTTAATTAATTATATTTACTTAATAAGCATGTAATTCATTTTTAAGGCATATAAGCATAATGATAACATGTGTGGAACCCATTAGGCAATGCCATAGAGTTCAGGTAATCAGACTACCAGCATAAATAGTAAGAATCACTCACTTGCAAAATTCTCTTGAAATATGAAACATCACTTAGCCTGTCATAACAAAGGGAATGTGGTAAGGCAATGCCTAGTGTGGTTCCCAATAATAATACGGTATAGAAATGAATCATAGAATGAAAGGATGTTATATCATACATTAATTCAAATGTAAGTGCAATAGATACACGGTTTATGCATTTACCATATTTTATGCTGACAAATTTAATTTAACTTAGGTTAAGATCCATTATCCTTTACGTTTTATGCTTTACCAAGGTTCCTTTAATTCATTCATCCACATGATTAATATGCAAGAAACCATATTCCTTTATTGTTGCTTTACATTAATCCAGTTCCCTTTGAAATTCATCAATTTCACATTTTGAACTACCATGTACATGGCCTTTTCAAAAATAACACTTTGACATGCGCATTCCGTGTACAAAAAGAGTTATCTAAACATACATAAAAAATTTCCCTTATAACTGTTGTAGGTTATTCAATCCCCAATTACGGTCTTTATTACGTTGTTCCCTTTATCTTTTTACCTTACCCACATATTACCATGTTAACTCATTTTATTCTTTAATCCATTAAACCATGGGTTTAGCAAGTATTTGAACTGCATGATCTCCTATAATTCCATTATATGTCATTTAAACTTGGAATATCATGTATGTATATAGTTATTAACTGTTTTCCTTTCTCAAAATTTACTAATTCCATATATTTACATTTGTTTCCTTTTAAATCCTAGACTTAACTGTATCCCATTTACGTTTATAGGCTTTCACCGTCTGCCATAAATACAACAGTTGTTGCTTCCATAGTTAGGGGTTTTATGTCTAATCAAAACCCATGCCCTAGGAATCTGGGTCATCCTTAAGTTTTCCTAGTTCTCCTTTATGGAAACACTTTCACATTATATTAAGTCCATTTATGTGCATTTCATCCTCCGTTTTTATTGAAAACACCCGTCCTGTCACCGTCCTTTACTTTTATATACACATGTTTTAGTTCCTCACTGTTTCTTTAAAGTTTCCACCTCACCAAAAGGAAAGAAATAAAGGTAAATACCACGTTATCATATGTGTTACACGTTTGAACACCTTTTATCATTTCATCCTCATTACTTAATTCAGTTTTATCCAACATTTTACGATTACCAAAGTAACATTATTCATCCATTTTACATTCAAGGTCCATTATCATCATATTTTTTTTCATTTAAAAAAAAAATGTGTACCAAAGTCCTTATTCTTTCTAAATATCATGTTTAGTGTAAAAGTCACAAGTTAGGTTCATTTTATAAACCCTCTATTTTCAAGTCTTACATACACTTTATCAAATTAAACATCAAAATTTCACATTTGAACCCACATTTAACATATATTAATTTATACACCATAGGAATGTTGAACAATATTTACATGACTTCTTCCACCTTAAAGTCTATTTTATGCAAATTCTATTCTAAAAATATTAACATAATTTTTTCATGTAAATCAATTTTCAAACATGTTCACAATAAACTCAAAGTGATAATATGTGACGTATCTCGACATTTTACACATAAAATAGCAACATCTTTAGTTTATTATTTCTCTTTATCAAATTAATACATTTTGCATGAAATAATAGCATTTTACTCATCACTTTCATGGAAACATCATTTCTAATATTTTGAACGTATTAAGAAATATATTCAAACACTTTAATGCCTTATTTTAATTCATTCCCATGAAAATATTAATATTAGCCCAATGATAGTACGTTTATACAATCTTCATATGTAAGTACATACATTCATATATACTGACATGCATATATAAGATTTGAAATATTAAATATATAAACAAAACCACCTCAAATGAGACCAAAATAAAGAAAACAATGGTTGAAAAGAAGGCCACCCACACCTCCAAATGTGGCCTTAAAGGGGTTACTAAGCTTCGATGAGTCTACTTGAAAATATCCTAATATTAAATAAAAAAATATACCCTCACAACATATCCAAAATATGTCATTTTAACTTTTCTTCAAGCTCCAAAATGATTCAAATGTTATATTTAAGGGTCGTGTGGTGTTTGAATGAGAGAACAATTTAATCCACCAATAACGGTGATATTTAGGCTAAATTGTATATATTTATTCCCTTTGGTAACATGGTTTTTATGTATAGAGAGGAGTATATCTTTAATGTGAACGAAAAATAAGTGAGGGGTTTGGGCATTTAAATAGGTTTGACTAGATATAGAGATAAAAGGATAAGATGTGTGGATTATATGGTGAAAACACACCTTAGATACAACATAATTTTGGCAATACATAAAAAAGTATGGGTACTGGAACTGGTAGCCAAATCAGCGAGAATCACCCACTATAGTGGTGGGTAGTGGTGTCACGACCCTGACTAAAAAATAGTAGGGAACGAGTGTCTTGACATGCCACCAAGGCATTCAATATTCTGGCCTTAAAATTTTTCTCTTAAAATATATGTAGCGGAAATAAAATCACACGGTTATGAATCATAAAATACATAAAGTAAAGGAATTACATCATCAGAGCTTTCTAAAGGAAACTTCAATTATATTAACATATCCAAGAGTTACAAATTGACACAAATTTCAAAGCCTTTTAATGAAAGAGCAAAACATCCTCTATCTAATAAAACAAAATTCTACTTAATGTAACAAAAAGAGCTCTAAAAGCTAAATCTTCAACATATTCCTCTTATGTTCCATCCGTTTGCCTAATTATTTCCTAAAAAAAATGGTTAATTATAAAACATCAGCTAAAAGCCGAATGAGATTCAATTTCCAAATATTCCAAGGCTTTCATAAAATAGATACCTATTCAAGTTAAAAGAAAAGGCATATACATATATGGATAGGAACTTGCACTCATATATATAAATTAATTAACAGTATATATATTTTCAGATTAAATAGTTCAGAACATAACAGATAAAGCAGTTAAGCAATATGTTAATTATTCAATCTTAGCGGTCATGTAATCTCTAGTACCCAGACATATAGTGTTGCCATATGTTTCCACCCGGTAACAACACAGACAGAAAATCATGATTTCTGGAACAACGCATTAGTTAGGGCACACCAGAGATAAACCAGCTGAGAAGGTACCACAAATATTTCCACCCGGTAGTCAAGGTCAATATAGTAAAAGAGTTTCCATAGGCCGAATCAAAATTTTCAGAATTCAAATCAGATGTTTATATCGAGAGATATACACTTATAACAAACGACGGAATCATCGGTATGAGATGAATTTTGAGAATAAAAGAATTTCAAAAAATATACATAGTTTAAATAATATAATATAATCAAAATGCGTAAGAAATTGCATAGAGTACTCATCTAAAATAGAGGTCGAAATTATAGATAATGAGTATTCGATTGCACGTTAATCTAACGAATACGGTGAAGGTTTAAGTATACGTTCTAAATAAGGTCCAGTCTACATATAGTATTTTAATAATAACTGGTTTTAAAGGATTACTAAAAACCATTTTCTTAACTTTTAAAACTCATTGATCGTAATTAAATGATTCAATTCGCAGTTCTTCCTAATCAGTCGGTTCCCAGTAGAGATGAAGGGTCATAGGGGCACCTCTTAAATACCATCTCCTCTAGACAGAACATTTTCGGATACATTCCCAATAGTAATGGAGGGTCACATGGGAACCACTTAAATACCATCTCATCTAGACAGAATTTCACCCGACCTGACTTTGGAATTACTTAAATGGGATTCCATAATAACGAGAAATTACATATAAAAAATTATTTTTTAAAAGCGTATATATAATTTAAAACAAGTTTACATGAAAATAAAATCAACTTGGATTTCTTCTAAACTTTAAGTTTTCATTAGTGAAGCCCTTAGTGTATTTTACCAGCATAACTACTAAGTAAAGCTACAAAACACAAAATTAAAACTATAAAAATACATTATAACATTTAAATAAAATCATACCTACGAAATGAATTATTTCTTCAAAATTATAGAACTCCTTCTTAAGATATTTACCAAGCTTTCTATCACTCTTTCTTACTATAATTCTCAAGGAATTAGTGTGAGTTTCAAATGAAACCTAAGGCCCTATCTATAGATTTCCAAAAGTATTATGGTGTTAACACGTGTCTAATGACTAGGCTTTTTGGAGTGGTGATTCAACACCGAGGTGTCACGATCCGGAGTGGTCTTTCGGTGTTAATATCACAAAATGATGACAAGTGTTTTAGCTTTCTCTATAAAGACGACATGTGTAAGGTGGAAGTGACCAGCACGTGATAGAAAGGTGATAAAGGTATAAGGGTTATTTTACACATGAAGGGTATTTTGATAATTTTACATTATATATTTTGAATATTTCTTAGAGGTCCTTAAAAATATTTTATTTACAAAACAGCCCATTTTATATTTTTATTTTACTCCTTAAAGTTTCATAATATTATATTTTCTACCCCAAAACTTATTATTTACCTTAAGATATGTCATAAGACTTCGATTTGATCCAATTTACAGTTGATTCTTCGTAATTAAAAATGGCGTTTGTTATATTGATAGCCAATAATACAACATATTTAATAATACAAAATTTATAAGATAATAATTAACACAAGAGTGTAAAAACAAACTATATATATAAAAGTGGGGTCATTACATCCTACCCTCCTTATAAAAATTTTGGTCCCCAAACATTACTTACATTAATCTCCAAAAAGGTATAGATATCGCTCCTTTATTTCATCTTCCTGCTCCCATGTTGCTTCTTCAACAGAATGATTCCGCCATAATACTTTGACTAGTGGAATAACCTTGGTTCGTAATATTTGATCTTTATGGTCCAAGATTTCCACTGGATACTCAATGTACGACAAATATTCTCTCACTTGAAGAGGCTCATGACTTAAGATATGTTTTGGATATGGTACATATTTCTTTATCATTAATATGTGAAACACATTATGTACACTAGAGAGTTCAGGTGGTAAGGCTATTTTATACGCAACAGCTCTGATCCTATCAAGGATTTCAAAAGGTCCTATGTATCTTGGGCTCAACTTCCCTCTCTTCCCAAATTGTATTACTCCCTTTGCAGGCGATACTCACAAGAACACATAATCTCCTTTTTTCAATTCTAACTGTCGGTGTCGATTGTCAACATAACTCTTTTGACGGCTTTGAGCGATTTGAAGTCGGTCTTGGATCAATTTCACCTTCTCTGTTGTGATCTGAATCAATTCTGGTCCCAACAATTTTCTTTCCCTAACTTCTGCCCAACATGTAGGGGAATGACACCTTCTACCATAAAGTGCCTCATACAGAGCCATTTGAATACTTGCTTTATAGCTATTATTATATGGGAATTCCACTAACGGTAAATGATCATCCCAATTCCTTTTTAAATCAAGTGCACATTCCATAAGCATAACCTCTAAGGTTTGATTAGTTCTCTCTGATTGTTCATCCGTTTGAGGATAAAAAGCAGTGCTAAAATTAAATTTTGTTCCCATGGATTCTTGTAGGCTTTTCCAGAAACAAGAAACAAATCTAAGGTCACAGTCAGAAATAATTGAAATTGGGGTTCCATGAAGCCTAACAATTTCCTTCACATACAACTTAGCTAACTTTTCTAAACAATGGGTAATCATAATGGCAAGAAAATGAGCAGATTTAGTTAGCCTGTCAATAATTAACCAAATAGAACCATTACCATTTTAACTCCTTGGTAAACCTGTCACAAAATCCATAGTGATATGTTTCCATTTCCACTCCGGGATAGGTAGGGGTTGTAGTAATCCTGATGGTTTTTTATGTTCATCTTTTACATATTGACAGACCAAACACTGACATACAAATTCCGCTGTCTCCCTCTTCATGTTATTCCACCAAAACACTTCTCGAAGATCTCGATACATCTTGGTATTTCCAGGATGAAACATGAATCTCGAGTAATGACTTTCCTCCAAAATTTTCCTCTTCAGTTGGGCATCATGTGGAACACACAGTCTATGTCCAAACGTTAATATATCACCCCGTATCGCAAATTCCATTCTCTTCCCTTCAATAACCTCTTCTCTAATCTTCTTCAGTTGTGAGTCATTTACTTGTTCAATAACCATCCTGCATGATCTGATTCACAAAGAAGTTGAGGTCTATGTGGATGGTATGATTATCAAATTTGAGACTAGATAAGGTCATGTTCGTTCTCTCCGAAAGTTCTTCCAATGACCGCGAAAGTATCAGATGAGACTCAATCCGCAGAAATGCGTCTTCGGCATTATAAAGGGAAAACTATTGCAATTCATGGTCAGTGAGAAAGGGCTAGAAGCAGATCCTGCCAAGATAAAAGCCATACTTAAGATGCCACCTCCCCAAACAAAGAAAGGAGTCCGAGGTTTCCTTGGGAAATTGAAATACATCAGCCGGTTCATCAGCTAGTTAACCTCCATCTGCGAACCTATCTTCAAACTCCTTCGAAAGGATTCGAATAAGGTTTGGAACGAGGCCTGCTAAGAAGTTTTTGATCGAATCAAACAATATCTGAACCAACCTCCGGTACTCATGCCACCATAGCCTGGTCTCCCTTTGCTCATATACCTAACCATAACCGACACTGCATATGGGTCTTTGCTAGCCCAATACCTTGAAGATTTTCGCAAAGAAAGAGACATCTATTATGCTAGTCACAAATTGGTTGGGTATGAGGTCAACTACACTGCTTTGGAAAAGGTATGTGTCGCGCTTGTCTAGGTCACCCAAAAGCCGTGGCACTACATGCTGACCTTCCCCATCAAACTTGTATCCTGAATGAACCAAATCAAATACCTGCTTGAGATCCAGCCGAATGGCCCGATGGTTGATGCTCCTGGCCGAGTTCGATATTTTGTACGTCACACAAAAAGCCATGAAAAGAAGAGCCATCTATGCTGCCCATGATAACCTCCGGTGGTAAATGTTCTTTGACGACACTGCCAATAAAAAGGGATATGGCATTGGGATACTCCTAATCGCCCCAGATGACTCCCACACTCCAATCGCCATCAACATGGATTTCCCTTGTACCAACAACATGACTGAATACGAGGCGTGCACGGGAGGCCTCAAAGTTTCCCTCGAGAAAGGTATTCAATACCTAAACGTCTATGGGGATTCTTCCCTCATCATCGGTCAAGTGATCAGAAAATGGCAAGTTAAGGACGAGAATCTCCAACCCTTCCATGCCCACTTAGAAGAGCTAGCCTCATAATTCCAAGACATCACTTTTCATTACCTACCTCGAGAAAAAAATAACCTAGTCGATGCCCTTTATAACTTGGCGTCCATGGTTGATATGCCCAAAGTAATCACAATTACCCCCTTCCAGATTCAAAAGAAAGACAAACCAACCCACTGCTACCACATTGAGCTCGTCACCTTAGAAGGACTCGATCTAGCCAATTGCTGGTACTATGATATATGACACCTCCTCAACCATGGTAGGTATTCCGAGGGTTCAAATAAGAAAGATCGAGCAACCCTTCGAAGACTAGATGCCCGGTACATCATATGTCATGAAGCACTACTCAAAAGGAACTTCGATGGAACTCATCTGCACTGTATCGCAGGGGCTGACATTGAAAAGATAATGCCGAAGAACCACAGCGGGGAATGCGGACCCCATATGAACGGTCACATGCTTTCCAAAAAGATCATCCGACAAGGATACTACTGGACCACCATGACCCAGTATTGCACCGCCTATGTCCAGAGATGCCTCAAATGCCAACAATTCCCCAACCTTCAGCATCTGCCTCCATGCGAATTATACAACATGACCTATCCCTGGCCATTCTCCACCTGGGGCATTGACATCATAGGGAAAGTTACACCAAAGTCTTCCAATGGGCATGATTTAATCCAAGTTGCCATTGATTACTTCACCAAATGGGTGGAGGCTGAGTCATACGTCATCCTGAACAACAAGAAAGTGGCCAAATTCATCAAGAAAAACATCATCTACCGATATGGGGTCCCGCAAAAGCTAGTATTAGATAACGGCTTGCATTTTGAGGAAAAAGTCACATAAGTGGTCAATGAGTATAGGATTCAGAGAGACAAATCTTCTCCCTACCGATCTCAGACCAATGGTGTAGTTGAAGCTGCCAATAAGAACCTCAAATCCATCATTAGCAAAATGATCGAAAGATGTCGAGATTGGGCCGACCAAATCTTGTACGCCATCTAGGTCTACCGAACCTCAATTCGAACCTATACTGGGGATACCCTTTACTTTTTGGTCTCTCTCATGGAAGTCGTCTTACCCTTGGAGCTAGAAATACCCTCATTGTGAGTCATGCTTGAGAGCAAGGTAAGCGAAAGAGACTGGTGCCAAAACCTCCTTGATGAACTGACCCTCCTAGATAAAAGGATATTAAAAGTGATATACCACATGCAAGGGTACTATCTCTGAATAGCGCGATCATTCAACAAGTGAGTGAAGGACCACGGTGTCCGAGAAAGGGATCTAGCCCTCAAAGAGATAATAGAACCCATCTGAGACCCTAGAGGGAAATTCAAGCCCAATTGGAGCGGCCCCTACATTGTCAAGAAAATCTTGTCCAGCGGTGTCTCCATGCTCACTGATTTAGATGGGGAAGATATGGCTCATCCAGTTAACCTATACCGTCTCAAGAAGTTCTACCTCTAGTCTGAAATCTCAGTGCGCTATTAATTTTTTCATCTCCTTTCTATTCAAAAAAAATATCTCTTCATTTCCTTCTACCCAGAACTACGTGGGCCTGATCCTCTAAAAAAATCATTTTCAAACAAATTAGAACTTTTCAAAAACCCCAGAGGTACGTAGGTAGCTCATACACCTTACATGAGCACGGCCCTTTCTTTTTCACAAAATACTATTCTTTTCTTATCTCCGAGAACGACAGTTCATTCTAACATACACTTAAACAAAAGGATTATGTATGCCTTAGCGATCGGTATAGAAAATTCAAAAATACAAAACTAATCAAAAGGCACAGCTGGATGATCAAAAACTTGTTTATTTCATTAATAAAAAATTATAGTGCAATTACATAAAGGAACGAATAACTCCCTTCCCCCTACTTTCCTAAAAAAGTCCAAAATAAAACCCCCACATTTATTCCCTATTACAAAATAAACTCTCCAAAAGTCCAAGCCGCCGCTACAATAGGATCCCCCGCCGTCATCATCATCTGCATCTTGGGGTCCCTAGGCTTCCCCCACCTAAACAGAGTGTCTCAAACGCTCCATAGTCTGATAAGATCGAACTAGTTTCATAAAACTACCACACCTCCCTCCATGGTATCAAACAAAACAACCACTTGATGTCTCGCTCAATCTTGACGACTACTCTCCTCCACAACCACTTCATATAATCCCCAGGGATAGGCCAAACTCTCCCAACAGACTGAGAAGGACGCATCGACGAACGCCAATTCTCCCACATAGATCCAAGCCGCATGCGCAGACTTGTAGTCAAATCTACTACCAGAAAGAAGTCTAGTGTCCGAGGTGGCACGAACTACTCTGAGCCAAATTGACGCAGAAGTCGCCAAGGGAAATAAAAAGAGGTATGCATGAGACCAACCAGTCGGACATAGGGGTATTCTCCCAGCTCCAGAATATGCAGCAACTGTCCCCACCAAGATACTGACCAGCACAAATTTAGAGCCCCATGATCCACAAACCAATTCTCCCAGCTCTCAATATCCAAGCCAACGCTGATGAAGTAGCGCGAAAAGAAGTTGGGTACAACCGACAAAGGGTATTTTGGAGGAGTCACCAAGCGGAGTCTTTCAGACTACCACATGAATAGCATCATGGGGCTACCCCTCAGGAAGTCAAAACGACCTTCTCGCTAGGCATCCAGGCCATTCAAGGTCTCTGCCAGTATCACTGCCACAGGATTGCGACGGTATGACATCCAAGAAATAATGGATACAAGTTACTGGTCCACTAGCAGTTCCCCAGTCACCAGCAACAATTTTGATACTAAGCCCAGAATAACGGCTCTGGCGTATCCAGTATCAACAGCATCCTGCATATGCAAGGACTGTAGCACCGCCGAAAGGGAGATCATTCCTCCAGTAACCAATGGTCTGGCCACTAAAGGAGAAATTGCAAAGAAGCCCGGCCAACAAATCCCTAGGAGAATGGGAAAATTCGAGTAAAGCCGCAACAACACTGGGATTTATCCCCTGCATGGAAGAAAATTCTGCGTAGGTAGGAAAAACTTCATCCAACCCAAAACGAAATACATGGTCTTCGGGGTACCAAAATTGTGTCGCCACCATCAGCATGTTCCACTCAATGGATCGGTTGCGCCACAAGCATACTGAAATCATCGTACTCAACATTATAAAAGCACATTGATTCCAAGGCTTAGATGTAGTTAGCAAACTCAATGCTTCCAGGGAGAGCCATCTTGCAAAACTAAGAAACAAGTAGACAAGTGAAGGTGTGATGAAAACACTCCACCCTTACCCCTTTTTATACTTACAAACCCTCACAAAAGACATGACCCCTACAGAAATCGGAGGGAATCCTACCCCACCAAGTACAAGAGGCTGAAGAGGGCACTAATCAAAGATTTGAATTGATGGGAATGGACTTGACTGCCGATAGGCAGGACAAGGGTCTTGCCTATCGACAACCCCCTATTTTCAGAAATTTTCCTCTTGTGTCAAATTCATAAGCTCAATAAAAAATAAATTGATGTTCTCAAAAAAATTTCAAAAATCCTTTTCCATCCCTATATAATTTCTCATTTCTAAAACTTTCCTTCAAAATCCCAAAAATATCCCTTTTTACGATCTCAGCATCAAAGTAAAAGCGCATGTGCATACATTCATTCATTTATCATTAACAAAAGATAATAAAAAAACGCCATTGTATTACATATATATTTGGTCTATGTGTTACATCAATATTACAGGGAAAAAAAGAAAAGAAAAAAACAACGAGACTCAGCCCGAACCCATATTCTCTCTCTCTCTCTCTCTCTCTCTCTCTTAACCCCTTTTCTCCAAAAGTTTCCACCCCGCGATGTGTTCTCTTTCCCCTACAGGGAGGCAACGCACCACCACTACCCGAGCCAAAATCCTCCCCGGACGAAGAAGACGGCCCCAATCAAGAAGGAACCGGGGACCGCATACCGAATGTGGGCAGTCGCTGAGGATATCCAGTCAATAATGTCCCTCAGCCAAGTGGCACTTGCTATAAGAAGAAGGCAAAATTAGTATCAAATAGGGATCAAAATAGAAAAGAAACCAAAAAGAGGAAGAAGGTATACCACAGGATGAAGAACCTCCTCTGTCAAACCCAGTTCCTCCAGATCCATCGCATGAGGACGGTGAAACATAGGCACCATCCCTCCATCAGCCCTTCGAATGTTGTACGAAGGGGTATGCAATCGCACAAAAGGAACCTTAGAAGTCGTCGCCGCCACAGACGTCGACGGACCACTATCGCTGTGGGAAGACCCCACTACCCGACTCGAACCCGCAAGAGGGAAATGTAAGGCATCATATATGCTGGCACCATCAACTAGCTCGTCACAAAGTACTTATAGTCATACAGCACAGTCGTATCAGTATACAACAGGTAGGACTCACCGATCATCGCCGCGATCCTCACATCCTCCGGTAGCAGCCGCTCCCGCCTCATGAACATAGGAGGCTATAAAGGTGTCACCACCACCTCCTCCTTAGCAATCTACCAAACTAACCTCTCCCTGAGATACCAAGAGTGGCCAAACTCATGTGCCAACAAATGCCTCATCTGCGCATTCACCCCGGTCGCCCCCGTATCCTGAATAATTGTCCCCCAAGGGTAAAAAGTCACCTGAAAATCCCCAGCAGACATAAGTCAATACAAAATCAGAATGTGGAAAAATAAAGGCTGAAAGGAAAGATTCATACCCTACCACTAGTCAGGCCATTCAAGACCCGACGCACCGCCTCCAGAGAGAGATATTCCTTTGACTGCCGATTAGCCTTGCGCCATCTATACAATAGGACGAAGTCCCCAACTGTCTTATCCTTCAAAGAGATCAGAGGGGTATTGCACCCAATCACCTAATAGAACCACATCTGCCAAGGATAAGAATTCACAATAAAAAAGAGAGGCAGAAGAAAAATGCGAATGCATGAAAAGAAAATTCGCAAATTAAAGAATACCTCAAGGAGATACGTGGATCCAGTAAAGGTTTTCCAGCAGTATCGGCTGAATGCGTCCAAAGAAAAATAGAGGGTCTCCAAAGTCAGGCTCCTTCAATCATAGAGGGGTTGTTCGAAAACATCCTCAAGTACGGAAAGAACCACAAATGGATGACGTCGCCGCTCGACGCCCCTATGAAACCTCCCAGCACTAACAAGATAAACAACTGGGCCATCTGCCTCACCTGTAGCCTGTCCTCCACATTAACCACCCTACTCAGCAAAACATCCTTTAGTAAGGACAGCTGGTTGAAATACCCATAAACTATCCTCCCTACGTCACTGGGCGCCGCACGCACCACTTCCAGCCTGACCCGTAGGGAGCCATCCACCTCTATGTGCTCCCCATCGCAATCCATCCCCAATAGCTAATGAACATATATGGGAGTCATGGTCATCTCCCCAAAGCCAAAATGGAATGTGTGGGTAGTATCCCACCACCTCTCCCCCAAAGCACACAAGATCGTTGTCGAATGAAGCATCTCATCCAGCACAGATGCCAACCTCCCAAAACCTGCTGAGGATATCACTCAACACACCACAAGTGGAAGATGCTCCCAGACATCCTTAAGCCTCGTCGTCCCACGGGCATGCATGTTCTTCAAAGAGATATCAGACTGTCAAAAGAAAAAACCTTGTCAAAAATTCCAAAAAGAAGGAAAAATCACCAAAAAGAGAAAAATACCAAAAGTCAGGTTACTTACATGACTTCCACGTCTCACCACCCGCGAGGAACGATGATGCGATGTCTCCCGTAGCATGGTCCTCTCATACGCAACAGGCCCAAATGCGTCAAAGGAGTTCTCACTCCCCTAATCAAGAGGCTCACTGGCCCTCCACTCCACGTTCGCCCAGTCATGAACAATCAACCATTCCCTATGTGTTATAGTGCTCACAAAGGTAGCCATTTCTTAGAGATCAAAATGCTAGAATGATTTGCAGAGGAAAATCACAGAAAGAAAGAAAGCAAGAAGCTGTGAAAAATAAAGGGAATTCTCCCCTTTAAATAGGATGCCAAGGGGTATGCTGATCGGTATTGCCCCCCCCCCCCCCCCACCCACCGATCGGAATTGACCCCTTACCTTCTCGAGGCAGTCCAAAAGTCTATGCCACTGCCGAATGGCACCCTCTCTATCATGCCGATCGTCACCCCCTTAAAATTTCATACAAAAATTCCTATAAAATACCAGAAAACCCTAAAAAATCCTCAGAAAATTCCCAAAAATTCGGAAAGGATTTAGAACATTTTCACCAAGAAAAATTTTGCACTCCCTCATGCAGAACCCCTATTTCCCCAGCGGAATTCCCAAAAACCAAGTAACACTCCTCCCAGCAAAGTCCTTGGAGGATCTCTAAAGATCACCCTTTATACCCCAAAGGTCTCAATTTTCCACAAGCAATACATCCAAACCTTGGCCCACCCAAACACCTCCCCAGTGGAATTTTGGCTATTCCTTCAGAGGATTCAAAAGATTTCCCTAATAATCGACTCTCCAGCCCAAAACAAAACCATAAGATAAATCTCCCCCACGGAGTTCCCCAAGAACATCTCCACTTAAGCCCACAGAATTGGCTTCGACCCGCAGAATAGGTCATCTCTACTTAATCCTACAGAATTGGCTTCGACCGATATAATTGGTCATCTCTACTTAATCCCTCAGAATTGGCTTTGACCTGCAGAATTGGTCATCCCCACTTAAGCTCGCAGAATTGGCTTTGACCCACAGAATTGGTCATCTTTACGCAAGCCCGCAGAATCGGTCACCCTCATCTTCAAGCCCACAAAATTGGCTTCGACCCATATAATCGATCACCCTCATCTTTAAGCCCTCAGAATTGGCTTCGACCCGCAGAATTGGTCATCTCCACTTAAGCTCGCAGAATTGGCTTCGACCCGCAGAATTGGTCATCTCTACTTAAGCCCATATAATTGGCTTCGACCTGTAGAATTGTTCATCTTTACTTAAGACCTCAGAATTGGCTCTGACCTTTATAATTGATCATTCCTACTTAAACTCTTAGAATTGGCTTCGACCCGCATAATTGGTTATCTCTACACAAGCCCGCAGAATTGGCTTCGACCCGCAGAATTGGTCACACTCATCTTCAAGCGCGAAGAATTGGCTTCGACCTACAGAATTGGTCACCCTCATCTTCAAGCCCTCAGAATTGGTTTCGATCTGTAGAATTGGTCACCCTCAAGCCCTTGGAATTGGCTTCGACCCGCAAAATCGCTTATCCCCAACACCTCCTCAGGAATTGGCCTAAACCTTTCCTCCAAACCATCCCTTAGGTCCTCAGAATCAACCTCGACCCCCAGAATTGATCATACTCATTTACTTAGGTCCTCAGAATTGACCTTGACCCCCTCAATTGGTCATCCTCGCTCCCTTAGGTCCTCAGAATCGGCCTCGACCTTCTGAATTGGCCATCCTCCCTCAAAATCCTCATACGGTGTCTATTCGACGGCTAACGTTTGTACCAAACTCACCCGTCGAGGGTCTCTGTAGACACCCCATTCTATTACCCCTTAAACTCTCCTTAGGTCCTTAGCACCTCCTTTCATCACTACAAACCCATGTCATACCCCAAGTACTGACCTAGAAGCCATCAGACACTCCCAGGCTCCGTTTGACCAAAACTTGAAGTCTTCAACTCAACCGAGACTGAATGAATCCTCAAAGGTCCCTAAATCCCTTTTCCAACAGTCCATCCCGTGCGCGATTATGACTTACCATGCGGACGAACCACCCATTTTCTCTTGAAATATGACCTAGAAGCCATCGGATGCTCTCGGGCTCCGTTTGACCATATTCAACTCTTCAGCTCGACCGAGACTTAATGAATCTTCAAAGGTCCCTGAAACCACTTTCCAACAATTTGCTCCATGCGAGATTCTAACTTACGATATGGACGAATGATATGTTTTACTCTAAGAGGTCACCGAATGCTTCAGGTCCCAGTCGACCAAAGTTAACTCTCGAAACCAGATCAAACCCTTTGGAATGTCGAAGTACATCTCCTAAACTTTCCAACGATCCACCCCGTGCGTGATTCGGACTTACCATGCAGATGAATGATCCGTTTGCAACCGATGATTCCCCGTCTAATGGACCGATGAATTCTTTTGAGACACATTTGACACAAAGTCAACTCCCGAACCTGGGAGCGGTCTAAAGGACTTTTGAAGGTCTCTTAATTAACTTTCCAACGTTCCACCCTATGCACGATTCGGATAAACTGTTTGGGCTCTCTGGCCAATTTTCCGAAAAGGCCTGAAAGACACTCCCAAACGGCAGGTCCCAGACCCTAATCTCAAGTTGTGCGCGCTCATGCTCGTAATAAGCACGAAGACATCCATGAATTCCTTTAGTAAATCTTCGAGTTTTTCTTGCTCATGCTCATTGAGGGTAGCCCCAATCCTAATCTCGCGCAATTGGCTACTAGAACCGAGGTTAACAATAATAATTTCTTCTTCATTAACTTGAACGCGATTATGTTGTTTGTTATTAACCTTATTTAGATCAGTTAAGAATTGTTCATTTGCAAAATCATCATCATCAAAAGTTTGATTACAATCTAAATAATTAATGTAAGTCACAAAAAGATACTCAAAATCTTCATGTATTTCATTGATAGGAAAAACAACATTGGGAACCTCATCAAAGGAGGTCTCGATTACATTAGAGCAAGGATAGTCAACAGAAGAAAAGATGGGGAAAACATTGGGGTTAAGTAGGATTTCAACATGTAGAACTAACACATCATGCCAATTGAGGAGAGGTGTACCAATAACTTTAATCAGGTGGGATGGATCCAGTGATGTTGTGCTTGAATGAACCATGCACACTATCAGCCCCAGTGTCTATAAGTTAAACGAATCCTCGAAGACACTCTATTCAGTATCTTTGATGAGCGGTTGTATATGGTGTTGGGAACTTTTGGCCCATGGGTAGCTATTTTGAAAAAAGATCTTCATTCCAGGCTTTATCTTCTTATCTATATGGTCATACCAATTCCAGAAAGCCACAAAATGGGAAGTCTTTGCCCTCTTTAATGAATCGTACATTCAAGGAGTCACCTGGGATAGTCTAGATGTAGTCTAATCTTCTCTTTGGTCAAGACTGGTAAATCATTATGAGCTATTGTTATGATGGTTGATACCCCAAACCACAAGGAGGGAAAGATTTTTTCACTAAAATGGGATAAATTATCCCTTGTTGTCTTTGTACTAGCCCCAGTCTAGGTAGGAAGTGCATGTTTCTGAACATCTGAATCACATTGGCATTGCAATGAGGGTCTTATTTTGGTCAAACCCTTTCTTTGAAAGCATCCCCTTCCTAGAGTAGAAGTGGCTCAACTCGAAATCCTGATAGAAGCATATCATTTGACCCGTGCTGTATCTTAAGGCTTGGGTTTTTGGTACTTGCACACTCGACATTGTCTCCGTTACCCAAAATAGTGATGACTCATCTGTCGGTGAAGAACTTTAATTTATGATGGAGTTAGGAAGATACACCCTTGATACTATGGAGCCAATGTCGTCTAAAAAACCAGCTGAAATAAGCTAGGATGTCAATAACTTGGAATTCAATGACAAGGTTTATAGGGCCAACCCTTATTACATGTTTTGTGGATCCTATCACCTCTCGATGGGTATCATCATAGGCACATAGAGCAGCGGAGGTTGGAGCGAGGTCACTTTCCTTCAGTCTTATGCATTTGAAGGTTTTTAATGGGCAGACATTCAAGGAGGATCCATTATTAAAAGGAAAGATTGGTACGATCTTCCCTATAACTTCGACGGATATGTTGAGTGCATGATTGTGGTTTGGCCCAATTTTGGGGATTTATGTTTTGAAAAAGGGTGGCATTCAGGTATAGGTCAGGGATCTGACTAAATTTATCGCTTCTTCTGGTGTGGTAGAAGGAACTGTGGATCCAGTGAGAAACTTGATCAAAGCATTTATGTGCAGCTGGGATGACATGAAAAGCCTAGATAGAGTGATGTTTGATTGAGTTTTCTTCAGTTGATCGAGGATCTTTCTCTCCTCATGGGTCATCTCTGACATAGTAAGGTTTTTAACACCCTTCCCTTTGTCAATGGCAGGTAGTAGGCTTGGGATCTGGTGAAGCCTTCCTAATTTGGTCGTGTGATTTACTAAAGAAATGAAGAATATGAAAGCTATTTTTTCATCAATCTCGGGTTGTTATGCCTATTTGTTTATTTCTCCTAGGAGTTCTTCAAATGATATCATCCCACACATGTCGGCTACCGGGCCAGTTTTGTCTGAAGCTTCCGGTCCATTTGAATTTTTAAATTCTTCCCCCAATCCGATGGCAACAATATTGTCTTTCTACGTAAAGTCAATGTATTCCACGACTTCAATGGCTTCTTCATACAGGACCACCCATTCTGTGGGGAGGTGTAAGGGTGAAGGGACCAGGTGTCCTTATAATTACAGAGTATTGATTAACTCGGTCATACTGATAATATAATTGGGTTTCTCGAATAATTTTGCCATGATCTGGACAACGTTATCTAGGATAAATTCATATGTTGGTACCGCCCAACTGTCTGACTCTCGGTCCCAAATTCGTTCTTCCAAGAATAACATACTGAACATCTGGAAATCAATGATTATCTGTGAGGGCAATTTTATCTCGAACTCTAGGAGTTGGTTTAATACTTCTGATAATTCCATACTTCCATTTTCAGAACGGGTACGGATAGTGATGCATGCTCTGATAATGAGTGACAGTGCTTGATCAGTGACGCTAGCAGGGTGTAGGAGGAAATATGAGAAAATTTGGAGAGTTTTGAGAGAGTATATGGGTGTGATTTGAGTTAAGGGATCAAATTCTGGGTTTTCTTCTAAGAAGATGGCATTGGCATGATTTTGGAGTGGGTTATGAGCAGTGTTTGGCTTAGACCTTGGATTATGTTTTGAAGGTAAAAGCATTGGTCAGTGGTATGGCCAGTAGTTTGGTAAAAGGTGTAATGGGCATCTGCCTTGAAGTTTCTTGAAAGTGGATTTGGCAATGGGCGGGGGTCCAAGGGTTTGATGAGGTTTCAGCTTAACAGGGACAGATAAAATTTAGAGAGGGGATCATGGAGTTCGGTGTATTCCTTTTCGAGTGGGACAGGGCGTATTTCTGGTGCCCACGAGGTGGTTGGTTGAGAGATGTTGTTGATGGTTGGGGCTGCAGCATTGACAGGTTTATCATATTTTATGGGAGTGAAATGTTCGGACACTTTCTTTGGCTCAAATTATCTTTTATCAAGACCTTCCTCTATTTCTACTGTTGCTTCTCTGAGAGCTCAGAAGTGGGGATAGTATTGTCCTCCCATTGTTGCTCGGACATGGGGTAAGAAATTCTTCTTCACTATGTTGACTTGTTCTTCCTTGGATGGTCGATTGGTCATGGTGGTTGCTTTTTCCCTCCATCGGGCTATGAAGTTACTGACTAATTCCCCAAAGTTCTATTTGAGAAGTTCTAAATCATGATGGTTGACCTTAAGCACTTAGTTGTATTTGTACGACGACATAAATTATCGGGCTACATCCCCCCAGCTACGAATTCTGGACTCCTCGGGAGATAAAAACCATCGGAGGGCGCTATCCTTCAAAGTTTGCTTAAATAATTGGGCCATCCCTTCTTCATGAGCCCCTAGGAGAGTCATGGAACGATGATAGTTGTGAAGATTAAGAATTGGGGTTCCACTTCCTCCGAATTTCTCTGTATTTGGCATATTGAACTTCTCAGGCAACCTCACTTTAGGATAAGGAGACATGTGGGTGTAGTCCATGTAATTCCCTGAGATTCTGACTTGGTCGAACTTCTTAGTTAGCATCTTGAGATCTTCTTTGACCTGGTTCAATTCTTCTTCTTTTGGATTCATGATCATAGGAAAGTTAGCCCTAGGCTGGGTTGGGTTTGGCATAGGAAGCTAGGCAGGTGGTGGCCCATTAGCAGGAGGGGCACGTTGAGTGTGCTGGTACTTTTTGAGAAACCAGATAGGATCGGGTGGACCCATAGCATGAGGGAATAGGGCCTCTAGATCTTGAGGAATAGGAACCCGATTTCATTGCATCTCTCGAGCCTCAATCTAGAGGTTATCAATCTTGGAAACAAGTCGAGCTAAGACTGCCATCATATCTGGCTACACAACTGGTACTTCATCTCTGTTATCCATGGAAAGAGGATCGATTTCAGACTCAAAAGAAGTAGCAGGGGAACAAATGAAATTCCAGGGTGATTTGACTAAAAACTGAAGGCAATAAGGAGCCAGGCCAAGGGCGTGCAATAGACCCGAGAAGGCGTAAAATGGGATTTATTTTTGAAAAAAATGAATGAAATTTTTTGTTTTTGACATTTTCTTTTTCTTTTTGAGGTTGAAAGATAAAATACTTTTGGATTTTTGATAAAGAGAGGAGAAATGTTTTAGGATTTTTTTATAAAGAAAGGACAAATATTTTTGGATTTTCGATACAGAAGGGGAAAATATTTTTGAATTTTTGATAAAGAAAGGAGAAATATTTTTGGGAGACGGGTCTCAGAATGATTATTATAATTACTATGTTTTCACTTGTATTAAATTATCCTTAATGCAAAATGAAATGTTGGACGGGACCCGAGCCTGGAAAAGTTGGGTTTGTAACATATGTAAAGTTATGGTTCGACATGTGACCAGGCTCACGGACAGGGGCCCATTTTAAAAATGCCCAAAAATTTGGGTGGCAGGCCAACTCAGAATTTCGGCAGAGTTTCGAGTCAAAACTGGCAATCTAACATTTGAGTCCTAGGCTTGACACCTATATGTGGGTATGCAGTTGGTTGGGTGAATTGGAAAGGGTTCCCCCCCCCCCCCCCCCCCTTGGCGTGACTTCCACGATATACGTCTTGCTTTTGAGGGCAATCAGTACGTGTGGACAAACCATTTGATATACCTGAGTGTACGTGAATTACCTCACTATATAACTCGTGGGGATGGTATGTGTGAGATCGAATTCAATATACTCGGCGTACGTGAATGAGTTCCCTGCTATATACCTCCCGTCATGACTTCGATCAAGAGGTATGATGTGGGGGAATAGTTTGATATACGTCGAAGGTACTTGTCTAATGGGTGGTGAGAGTCATATCGCTTAGGCTAACTGTGCCCTTCCAGACCAGCACCCATTATGAAGTGACCCTTCAGTTACTGGACAAAATTCGGTAAATCACAATGCTCTTTGGTGATGTCGTGTGAATCGTGCATGATTCTCTTATTAGTATCTTATGATGAGAGTATCTTTATTGATCATGCCAAACATGGAGAAAAGTCCAAGTACCAATATTATACCAAGCAAGGAAATATGTGATCCTAGGTGCACGTGGTACGAAGTGTACATGGAGAATTTTCTGCAAGTGTGTGAATAAAAGCATAAGCATGAGGTACACATGAAAATGGGAACATGAAAAGTAGGGGAGTATATAAGAAAATAAAACACCCATGTAAATAGAGTCTATACCTCTTAAATAAAAGTTCCCAGCGGAGTCGCCACTGCGGCCATCCCCGATACTCGTGGAGAGAGAGAGGGAGAGAAGAAGTTCATCTCCATGGTGATAAGATCTTGGTCACGCGCATCCCTCTCAGGAGCGCTTCGGTCGTCGTCGATGATGTGTGAGGTGAAAAATGTAGAGAGATGGATTCGTCGGTACTCAAAACAGACAAAAGAATGTGGATTCATCCCGAAGGACAGCATCCAAAGACATACTGATACATAAAAAACCAAAAATGATTCGATTAGTGGTTTGGAGGCTATGTTATGGAATGGAAGGTGTTAGGCACCCATTCCTCCCTTGCGGTCTCTCATGGATTGTTGTTATTTTCCTCTATTTCCCCATGATATGTGTGCATGTGTATATGTAGTGAAGATAGGAATCATCGACTTATATCGTGGAAGAGATTAAGCAAGTCATCCGTAGGAATGTTCCTAAAAGTAGTATTAGAAAATAGGATTTACGGGATTGTCCCGGCGTTGATCGTTATAATGGAATGATAATGCGTATGGAATAATGCGCCACTAAGAGAAAATATATGTATATGCAAATATATAGAATCTAAGAGGATTAAGTTGAAAAAATTAGAAAAACAGAAAATTAAAAAAATAGGACTCGTGTCTTGAGTTTTACCCCGAGACGCCTACGTAGCCTATAGAGGAATCAAAGTCCACGTATTAGTATACAAAATGAGGGGTGAGGTTTATCCCAAAAATCCAACCGGGGACTTCTCTTATGTGTATGTGTGTAAAAAAAGTGTTTTAGTTATGGGAAAAGTGTGAGAAAAGTGTGAGAATTACTGTTTGTAATTTATGAGGAAACCCAATTTTTCTTCTTTTTAGGCTTTTATTTATATGAAAATAAGAGATGTGCAATAATACTAAATAAAAAGTATATTAGAATATGTGAGATGGAGAGAATAAAAGTGCTATGTAATAAAATAAGCTAATGCGAATTTAGGAAAATTTGAAGAGAGAGTTGAGAAAGTTGGACCTTCTTGAAGATCTTGAGCTTGATCTTGAATATTGGAGAGCAACCCTTGCACTTGGGTGATGATGAATAGTAGTTAATTAACCAAGTTTGATGAAAATATGATGAAAACTAAATGTTGGAAAAGGATTTGGATGGGGAAATCACACTGACTTCGAGAGAGGTTTTCTGAGTTCGCTAAGAATGATGGATTTAAAATCTTGGGTCCTTTTGCAATGAGGTCAGTCCCTCCTTTTTATAGGCCCATGGCATTGCCGATCGGCATAGGCATGGTCCTGACAATTGGCAAGTGTGTTTAGGCACACTACCGATAGGTAGGATTTGGAACCTGCCATTTGGCAGTCTGTTTGAGATTCCTTTTTAAAAAATGGTCGAAAATACAAACCGTTGATCCAAATTCTGCATGGGGCAAACCGCTGGAAAGGTACTTCAGAGACCTTAGAAAGTCCTTGGACTATTACCTGGTCCGGGAGTTGACTTTGGGACAAATATGGTTTGAAAATGCTATCGGTCCTTTGAATGGGGGATTATCGGACGCAAACGGATCGTTTGTCCGAATGATAAGTAAGAATCACGCACGTGGTGTGGTGGATCATTGGAAAGGTTATGAGATTATTTTCGACAAAACAAATAGTTTGACTCAGTTCGGGGAGTTGACTTTGGTCAATCGGGGTCTAGAAGCATTCAATGACCTTTCAAAGTAAAACGGATCGTTCATCCATACCGTAAGTCAGAATCGTACATGAGGCAGACCATTAGAAAGGGGTTTCAGTGCCCTTTGAATATTCATTCAGTCTCGATTGAGTTGAAGAGTTTGACTTTTGGTCAAATGGATCCTGGGAGTACCCGATGGACTTTAGATCAGTACTCGGGGTATGACTTAGGTTTGTAGTGATGTAGGGAGGTGCTAGGCACCTAAGAAGAGATTAAGGGGGTCCTAGAATGGGATGTCTACAAAATGGATGCACCCTCTACCAATATCCATGAGTGAATCTAGCGGTTTAGATCAACCCGCTTGCGTTATAACATCCTTTTATGAGATTAATTCACCCCAATCATCGATCCAGTTGACTTTGATAGAAATAAAGGCTACCATCCTTTGAGTGATGATACGCATGTGTGAAGTGTCAAATGCACCACTAAAGCTCCCAAGGCACCCTAAGCCACCCAATTTCCCTTTCGCACATTGTGCGATTGCGCAACAAAGCACCATATTATAGCCTATTTGACTATAATATTAATAGTCTTTGTTTACCCTTTTTTTATACACCCTTCATTTTAGTACAATTTGTATGTAAGACTTTAGAAACTAAAATTATTTCATTTTCACCCACTTACTTAGATTCTCTGTCTTCAAGAAGAACCAAAATAAAAAAGTGCTTATATAATATTAATACTCATTTATATTGTAAAAACTTCCAACAATCACCCACCATTTTCAAAATACACATAAATAATACATAATACTTTTATCATAAAGAATTGAAAATACAAAAGTAAAAGGACAATTACGAAGTTGTGTTGGCATTATCGTTGTAATCTAATACATAAGTGACAAGTCTCTTTTAGAGTTGAACCTTATCTTAGTGAAAATAATTTAAAGCTTCATTAAGATGATGTGGTGAAAAAATCTAGAACCAAGCACCCTTTAAGATAATATGAAACAATCACACATTTTTATTTATGTGTTGAAGCGTGTTTTGTTGGCACACACGTTTATAACTTGTGCTTATCCTATTTTTATGAGTGTTGTAGGATCGGTCTTAGTTCCATAGAAAGCCATCAGAGTTTCAAAACTCATATAGGAAAATCAACTTCAGTGATTCTATAAGTCTCATTTATATGATTTATTAAGATGTAACCTTTATCCTCCAACTTGCAGAAAATCAAAACTAGGAGGAATGGGATGGAACTTTAAATATAAGTTCTTATTGTTCCATAACTATCATTGAACTTATTTGTACCACACTGAACTTTATTTATATTTTCAATAAATAATTTAGGTTCCTATTAAATATAGTTGATTTATTTAATAGACCATAGTAGAATTGCTTTTGAGAATATATATATCATGTCTCTAATAAGACCTTTTTACTCATTAAAATTGTTATTCGTGTTAACAGACTGTAATTACTTCTTCCTTTAGTAATTGGCTCAAAATTTGATGTCTTATCATTGAGTAATTGCCTCAAAGTTTTATGTCATAGACTAAGTTGTAGATTTCTCATTATAGGGTTTTCTTGAAACCTTGTATTATTTATCCTGGTTATCGCAATTAACCATAATAAAAAAGAGATGGATTTTTAATAAAGGAATATCAAATGATAAGTTCCAAAGTAATTTTGATTATTTACATAAATCTTTTAGGGCTAGGAATTCTTGTTTTATTCTTGAGTTAGATTCATAGATCACTAATAAATAATTTCTCCTCCTACCATAAATATGCGGTAGAACTAGTAATTTGTTGTGGTCACCAAACTGAGTGATAGATCTATAATATAACCCTAATTAGATCATTTCCTTAGTTTTTTCCATCACTTCATCTGGAAGAAGAGGAACCCCAAACTCCAAAATCAAGCGTCCGATCATATGACCTAAAGCCAATGCATGATATTTTATCTCATCCTTTGAACAAGACAGAATGAGGTCAAACATCATGCTCATCAAATACAAATTATAAGCATCGTGCCCAATGATGTACCATAAGAAGTTGTGTTCCATTGAAACCTTGTGCTCAATTATGCACCAAAAGTGGTTTAGGAAAAGTATTAAAACTCTAATAAGGACAACGACTATCACTCAAACATAATATAGCTTCTAAGTGGTAAGAAGCATTATTATTCTCCAAGAACGGGCAGTTAGGAGGATTGGAAACCTTTAGATTATAATGATTAATTATATTATTGAGATATATTAACAACTTCACACCAATGATCGTTGAATGCATCACTTCTACTCAGAATTCATCCTTTTCGTACATCACAGATGCATAAAATTCCTCAACCAGGTTTTGGATAACAACCCTTGGTTTGAGAAAAAATACGAAGGCAAACCTTATTTTCTCAAAAGATAAGTTACACGAGTCTAGGAGAGAGAATCAAAATCAACCAATCATTCCTAATGTATTTAACATGTGGATAACATCTTATCGAATATGGAATGTGTGTTGACAGAGGTCGAGGCACGTGAATGCAGTTTCAGAGAAACTTCCTTAGCTTGAAATCATGAACCAAAAAAATAACATTAATACTATGAGTATAAAGTTATCATCAATATATAACCCTAGGATCCTATACTAAATATATGCGAGACAAATTCATTTAAGACACAATGTCAAACAATTATGAACTCTCACTCATATAAGACATTAAAGCACCAAAATTCTAAAATAAGTGAAGTAAAGTGATAAATCACAAGGCAAGACACAAGAACTAGTACAGTGGTCCAAATGAATCATATATCAATACAAATAAATTCATCAATCATAGATAGACCTCAAAACCAAACAAAAATGCCAACCCACTAAACTCTAAGAACATAAAAAAAAGAAATCCATAAAATCTAGGAAGAAATCTTACCAAGATGATTAATAGCTACTTCGATCTAGAAGGTAATCAACTAATATCCTAAGATTAGATGTTATTAAGAAGATAATTGAAAAAAAGAAAACATAAAAAGGCTTGGGTGGGAAAGAATATAACTTCAAAATGTTTTATTTTAAATGAAACTTCACTATTCTATACATATTCACTAACGTGAAGGTCACCTTCACTGGTCAGAGCATACATCATTGTAGAGAAGCTACTAGGTCGTGGGTTGCGACCTAGGACGGGAAAAAAATATTATGTAGGAAGAGGCACAAGCAAGTGGAAACATAGCTTTCTCAATTTGTACATTGCATCCCATTTAAGATTAATAATGATATCACCATACATATTTTCAAAATCATACTTAAGGTTTATGATTATGTCAACTACTCCTAAAACAAAGAATGGTTTAACATTCAAACAAAAAGGTGATTTAGATTATAGCCATTTTAAAAAATAGTGGTTTTAGACATAAATTGTGATAGACGTGAATAACATGAGCATTAACCTATGAGATAAAGAATGGAGATCAATGTTTGATCTCACATTAAACAAATGGTTTATACAACATTGAAAAATATTCATTTTAAACTATCATCTTGTAAGAGGGTAATTTAGATTAGATGGAGGTGTAACCCCTTTTGAGTATAGTAATGATAAGTCATGTAATCATGTCATCGCTTAACTACAGGACACGAAAACACAACTTAGTGAATATTGACTCAGTTTGAACTCACAAATCTCTCATGTATAAGGTAAAGAGAGAAAATGAGCACCTGAGATACACCTTGGGAGTTAGCCAAACACCCTAACCACCCTCAATGACCTCTGTCAAGTATTAAAGAATCATTATAAATGGCAATGGTGGGTGAGTAAACCCTCTAGTTTGCAATAAATCTGTCTCTGATGTATATTCTCTCTAGTAATAACTTCTGAACCCTAAAAAAGAATATTATCTCCCCAGAGGTGGTTGGGGTCCTTAAATAGACCCCACACCACTCCCAAGGTAACTCTGTAATTAATAATTACGAAAGACATCCCTCATAATTTGTGTCATAAACATTAAATGTCTGATGCACTAGTAATCTCCACGTTATAAACATTAAATGTCAAGACATTCCTTTTCCCTAACCATTGTGTGTTAGGTGTTTGTCGTCACAGAGGTGGCTCGCCAACTATTTGACAACCCTAAATACCACGGTGGCTTAATCAAGTGCAGAACTAACATTATCTAGCTGGCTTGTGACATCACCTACAGTAGATGTGACATTAAGTAAAGGGTTATTTGGTCCACAACTCAATGTTTGATGGAACCCAAGGTTACTCCGCCTGGGATTCCACGGTGAGGGTCTTTTGGTGTTTTACCAGGTGTATCTAAGATGGTCCGGACAAGCCCCAACGATGCCTCACTTCTCAATCCTACAAACCAAGTCCCTCTAAAGTTCCCACGGAGAGGTCATTTGATAGAGCATGAAAGCTCTACTAGGACCTTCCAAGCATGGTCAATATAAACAAAGATACAATGTGACTATGTAACACAACAAGCTAAAGTATGAGCTGCTATGCAAAGCTACCTCACTCAACTGCCTCATTGCCTTAATCTGAAACACTGAGCTGCCATGTTGAGCTGCCACGCTGCCTTAATCCTAAACACTGAGCTATCGTGCTGAGCTTCCGCGCTGAGTAGCCTCGCTGAGTTGCCTGGCTACCTTCATCCCAAACACTGTTGTTAATGGGGGGATTTTCTCCAATCTGAAGTTTACCTTCAAGCCTCCTCTACATTTGCCCCTTCGTGAAGAGATTTGTTATGGAAACAAGAAATGTATGCACGAAAACTTCTCCATTCGATGAACCTTCTCTGTGAAAAAAAATTGGGGTCTTTTCCTTCATTGCAACCCACTGCGGTTAACGCCTACAAGAAAAAGTAAAATTCTCCTCGATGTACCAGAGTAGGAGTGCTTGTGGATTATTAGACCTTTAGCAAAGGGACATTGTAACTTTTTCCTATTTACTGAGTTTCAACGATTGTAGCTTGACTATTTGAAATTCTCCTGATAGACCTACAAACTTTCTCAAATACTCGTTTTGACTTTGGAGAAGAGAAATTCTCCGTTTGTGCTATGGTGGAGTATAGTTGTAGGCGGTGAGTTTTTATGAGGACTTCCCCTATGGTTGAGACTTGTGAAATTCTCCCTTTTAACATTTTGCCAGGTTCAAAAAAGTTAAAATTCTCCTCGATGTAGTTGAGTTACAATAACGTTTAGACTTGTGGCGAGGGGACATCATAGCTTTTTTTAACCATTGGGGCAACTTATTCGTTTGGAGTTATTGGATATGTCTGACAAAAGAAAAATTTTGGCGCCAAACCCTAAAACTAATCTTGGAAGAAACCTTTTCCATCCCCATACATCCCTTCATTAATAACGTAATGTGGTCTTTATAACTGTCAGGACACTTTTCAAAGTGACACGTGTCTGTTTGAAATGATTGTAGGTGGCTTTGCACGTGTGGTTGTGGGAAACTCAAAATACGGGTTAAAAATTTCAAATGTCTATTTTTTAAAACACTTCTCTTTCATTCGTCTTCTCCAAACTCCTGGCAACTTTAGAGAGAGAAACTCTGCCAAAACTCCATTGTTGACAAGATTTTCTCCTTATTTCTTTCTTCTATAATCATCCTCACTTTCTAGCCATTCCATTGTTACTTATCTAGTGTGTTTTCTAAGCTTTTCTTTAATCTTCACTACCATCTTCAATGGCCCCCTCAAGCAATCCTACTACACTTGCCACCAATGCTCCACCTGCCACCCCTGTTGCCACCATATCTACTACCACCTCTTTGACTGCCGCCCGCCAGGACCAGTTGTGTTTCTACCGCCAGTCCCCTATATTTGGCAAGGGTGATGATTTTGCTGGGTTTTACAAAACATGCATTTTCAGCACTACGTATGATGTCATGACGCTTGGTGATGAGGATGAAAGTGCTATTGACTGGGGCTTTCTCCAACCAGAGGGGACTCTTTGATTTTGTCTTGAGCAAGGGGACTTTTCGTGGTCCCATATTGACTTCGAAGGGCCTCGAGGTTCTTCTGCTCACTATGCTACCTGGAACTCCCACATGCAGAGCTCCCATGCTGATACCCTCACCAAAATTGGGCTTCATCGGGCTAACTGGTTTGGTGAGTTTACTCTGTCTAATAATAATGTTGCCCTTCCTATCTTGGTGTCTCGCCGGAATGTTACTACTCACACCTTCAATGCTACGTGGGGTGAGTTTACAATAACGTTAAAAGACGTGTGTGATCTTCTGGGCCTTAAGGCAACAGGCCATAAGCCCTATTCTAATGAGGGCCTGGATGCCTAAGAGGCTACTGACCATTTGGAGTTGGATCGTATATGCCTAAGGTGCATAGGTTCTTCATACAAAGCCACTTTAACTCCTCTCATAAACTATTTCTTTAAGGATACTTTTGACGGTAGTTCTTCTGAGACTGACCCTGGTCAAGGTATATCGCTGGAACTTGTTTCCTTCATCCTTGTCATTTTTTCTTCTTTCCTTTTTAGGGGGAAACCCAATGACTAACCTTGAAGGGACCTCATCAACATATCCCTCCATTTGGCCTGGGGTATCAAACTTCCTCTGGATGCAATTACCCTAGGATCACTCTACACATGGATTGATAGAACTCTTTTTGACATGGAACGATCTCTTGGTCGTTATAACCTGGACAACTTTGTCCTTCTAAAAAGCTTCATTTATGTTTGCTTCCCCGCCGTAGCAACCAAAACCAACTGTCCTCCTTCGGTGGAAGCAATTTTGCCTCCACGCTCCTTTGTTTATCATAAGAGGCAAAGTAGAAAGGAGTTAACTTCTATTATTGATCAACCTGGGATTTTTGTAATGAGGACTTATGAAGAGGAGGTATTCATCCATACTTGGGATTTTTTTAAACATGGAGCAAGGGTGGTCCAGGCAACTACTTTGGACCTCATCATTGAAGACCCTTCGCTAGCTGTGGTCCTTCTATTTTCACCGGGGTACCTGCCTTCCTACACCGAGTGGGGATACATTAGTGAGCATTAAAATCCTAATCGATGAAGCCACCAATTCGGTTTCGATCAGAGGCCTCCTCTCCCAGTTTTCCAATTATCTCACCCCAAAGTCTATTTTAGCGAGGCATGTTCCCTGTTATTATCTACTATTACGTGGGGGTAAGTTCTACCATGGTTGAGCGAGTCACCATTATGAGCATCACAAGGCAAGAGGATGTGACCCCTTATTTGTAACAAAGTACTATCTGAGATAGTTGGACCAAATTTTTGAATTCATCGAGGGGGATCCCGTGTATCCCCTAGTTCTTTCTTTTTCTGCTCTGAAGTTAGGGATGAAAGGTAATTTCGTCCTTGGTATTGAGTTCCCTCTAATAAAAACTCCCAAGGAACCTCCCATCGATCTTCCTCTACATTGCTCCATAATTCCTCTTGCTACCCCAAAGCCTAAAAAATCCCCAACACCCAAATAGCTTGTTCCTTCAGGAGGTATTTCTGGTGAAGGGGTTTCAACTGTGGTAGCTTTTGGCAAAGGACCTTCTCAACCACAAGCCAAAAAGACAAGGAAGTCCAAGAGTGGGACTTCCACAAAGTCTAAGTCTCAAGCTCAACCCCAAACTCCTTTGGAGGCATTTCCCATCTCCCTCGTTCCTCCTCCCATGTCTGTAGTAATGAGTGAGGAATTGAGAAGGAAAGTTTAGGCTGAGGTGGCATGAATAAATTTTGAGTTTCAATGACGTGCTCCCGTCATTACTTTGTCTACCGACTTACCCACTATCTTGGTTGATCCAATGGAACCAGGGTCAAAGAGAAACAAAAGTTCAAAGGTTCCACGAAGTGTTAGTTATGCGGGTGCCAGGAAGAAGACTCTGGGCACCAAGTCCCACAAGAGATGAACTCCAAATGTGCATCTTCCCTCAGTTCCCTCTGTTGATGCCTCCTCTCCTCCTTTGCCAGTGGTTTTATCCTCCCATTCTCCCTTTGGATCCGAGGTATGTATGTGTGTTATTGTTCTTACTCCCATTTTCTAAGGCAAGCTGAATGTGTTTAATTCTTAACAACTTTGGTGCAGTAGGTTGAAGAAGAAAGGCCCATCCCCCTATGAGCCCTTTCATGGGGGGATATTTTGGTTTCTCTCAGACAGATGTAACTCCTCCCCGTTCCCCCATGACCGGGATTACTTACTTCTGCTATTTGGACTCACAACGTGCGAAGGATTCTGCCGTGGGGGGTGATTTCATTGATTTTGTGGGAATCTCTTCTCAACCAGAGACAACTCCCCCAGCCCCTTCTGAATTATCACCTCAGCCCGAGGTTCTTCTGCCTATCGTTCCTACTACCGAAAGTTCCCTCGAGGTAACATATTATCAATTACTTGTTAGGTCACACGTATTTTTTCTCCTCCATCCCTTTTTCTATTTAACATGCTGAACTTTAATATATTGGGATGCCTTAGGTTGAAATGGCATCTTTGTTATCTAACATTTTTCTTCCCACTGTGATGATGAGACCCCAATCTGCAGTTTCCCTCTTTGGTGCCATAACTGAGGTAAGTGATGATGCGAAGATTCAGCACCACCTGATAAGAGGTGATGAGCTCAAACAGTGACAACAATGGCAAAAATAGAGTTATATATGTGTATAAGTATATAGAAGGAGATGAGGATAAGAGGAATGAAGGCAATAATATATAGTGGTTTAGCCAATCAGGCTTACATCCACTGTGAGCATGTGATCCACTAAATATGGGCACTAATGGCCTTAGATACAATACACATAAGTTCACTCTCTCCTTACTGTGTTCACAAGAAGAGTTTTAGATAGGGTTACAGAATATCGATCCCTTTGCTAGGTTGAAGATGACAAATATATATAAAGCTTGGGTGGTATAGTGTACCCCCAAGCATGCATTGAGCATGTGAATAATGATCTAGCCAATTCCCTGCTGACACTTGGATGTGCCACTTGTGATTAATGATGACATAATATTCCCTCACGTGAGGGGATGATATTGTTATAATGGTCTAGTCCACGTGCTATATGAGTCCCACGTGCATTGTCCCACGCATCTCCCAAATCACGCACTGTGATGATGTCACCCTCAGCCTACGATGTTGGGTTGAGGCTAAAGTTCATGCGGGCATTGGGTCCTATTGGATGTGGGCCTCATACTGTTATCCCCTCTTAGGGTCGTCTGCTCTAGGGTGAGGGGTCGACCCCTTGTAGAGTCGCCCCCTTGTAGAGTCGCCTGGCCAATGCTGAAGGGTTGGCCCATCTCAGGGTCGTCTGTTATAGGGTGAGGGACAGGCCCCTTATAGGGTCGTCTAGACTACGCAGAGGGGTCAGCATGGCTGACCTTTCCTTCAATGGAACTATGCTAAAGTTGGACCCTCATCCTGGACGAGGGTAAACTCGACTCGGTCGAGGGTGTATTTTGGTATATAAATCACCCCTAGCCCTTAGTCATCCATGTTGTTGAGATGGCTTAGAAGTAATATTGCCTTTGAATGCCAACTGAGTGTTCAGGTTGGTGAGTGACATTTGTCAAGTTGATTGACATGTTGTCACGTGTCCATAATCGTTTATGTTTCCCTAGGTACGATGGTTGCACACCACTCTTGGAACTTTGTGCCCTAATGATGTTATTCCTCGTGGGTTGTGCACTGCTTTGATTAATGGGCCCACTAACAACAAAGTATTTAAATGATTTTTCAAATAATCATTCGTTTTCTTCTTATTCTTATTTTTCGCGTGTAAGTTCTCTCTCTCTCTATCTCTAGCTCCTTAGCAGTTCGAACACCATATCTGCAATTTCAACCTTTTCTTATGTGTTTCAAGCTTCTCCCTTTGGTTGTAAAACCTGGCAGTCCTCTGATGATAGGCTACTTGTCTTATCTCAGTGTCTTCTCTTCTCCCTCGATCAAGTCTAGATCAAGTCTCCTTTCTTCATTATTTCTCTGGGGTCATATAATTGGACTCTGTGAGTAGGAAACCCAATTTCAGTGGGGATGACGGCTTCTGAGCCATACGATAACATGAAAGGTGTTTCCCTAGTAGGAGTCTTTTCCATTATTTTGTAAGCCCATAGTATGGTGTATACCTCTTCAACCCATCTTCCTTTGGCCTCCTCAAGTTTTTTCTTGATCCCGTCTAGGATTGTTTTATTTGTAACCTTAGTTTGCCCATTTGTATGAGGTCGTCCCGGGGTAGAGAAGAATTATTTGACACCCATTCTTTCGCAGTATTTTTCTAGTGGTGCATTCTTGAATTGAGTCTCATTATCCGTAACGAGTGTGTTGGGGAGACCATATATGAATATAATATTTTTCTATATAAACTGGAAGGTCTTCTGCTCAGTGATTATCACCATCGGCTCCGCCTCCACCCATTTTGAGAAATAGTCAATTACTACGATTAAGTATCGGTAGTTATTGATAGCCCTAGGCAAGAGTCCTAAAAAATCAATACCCCACACTATGAATGGCCATGGGGATGTGATGTAGGTAAGTGGATGATGGGGTTGATGAGGGATGGTGGCAAACCTCGGACATTTATCACATTTTTTTACATATGTCATAGCATTTTCCCCTAAGGTCCACCACCAATATCCCTAGGTTATTATCCTCTTTGCTAACGACCTGCCCCTAATATGGCTTGAATAAGACCCCTCGTGCACATCTTTTAAAATGTGCGAGACCTCAGACGGGTGCACACATCTGAGCAAAGGGAGCAAGAATCCCTTTTTGTATAAGGTGTCTCCGATGACAGTGAACTTCGCAACTCTATATATTAAATTCTTCCTTTCTTGTTTTCCTTATGAAATCTCCCCCTCTTTAATGTATCTGAGTAGGGGCTCAATCCATGAAGCTTCCCTACTGATATTTAAACAAGAGCCAAGTGTTCCAGCTGCATCTTCAATCATTGGTCTCAGCAAAATTTCCACTGGGACTGTCCTCCTGTTGTTTGTCCTAGTTACTGAGGCAAGCCCAGCAAGTGCATCAGATCGACCATTATCAAGCCTAGGTATCCTCTTCAAATTTACTTCTTTGAAGATCTTCAATAGTGACTTCACTCTTTCAAGATATTTGGCCATTCTCACATATTTATCTTCGTATGCCCCTAGTATCTGATTCACTAGCAATCTTGAATCACTATAGATTAGGATCTGGCCAACACTAAGAGACTTATCCAAGGAGAGGCTTGCTATCAAGGTCTCATATTCAGATTTGTTATTAGAGGATTTGAAGTTGAACCTCAGGGCGTACTCAATGTCCGTGCCGTCAGGTGCTGATACTATTAATCCAGCCCCACTTTCGCTCTCGTAAGAGGACTCGTCAATGAAGAGGTTCGACACAGTCTGTTCTTCTAAGAAATTTCCCTCGGTGAGGGATCCCTGTCTAAAGAGATATATTCCCTCCTCATTTTTGACAACTTTTTCTCTAGTGGTGCCTGTCTCAGCCTTATCTGTAGACGGGTTAACAACTCTGCCTTGTTAGGTATCTATTTTATCATGGTTCTCATCCTCTTCCCAAGTAAATTCACCCATGAAATTCGATAATGCTTGCCCCTTAATGGCCACCCTAGGTTGACACACAATGTCAAACTCTCCTAGCTCTATATCCCAGGCCATTAGCCTCCCCGATTTTTTTGGCTTGTGCATGACCTGCCTAAGAGGAGAGTTAGTGAGGATGACCATTATATGGGACTGGAAGTATGGTTTCATCTTTCTTGATGCATAGATCAGGGCATAGGCCAACTTCTCCATCCTGGGGTATCTTTGTTCTGCCCCTTGGAGTGCCTTACTATTGAAATACACAGGCTTCTGCACTCCGTCCTCTTCTCTCACAATGGTTGCGCTGATGGCTGACTCTGAGATGGCAAGGTACATGTATAATTTTTTGCCCTGCACTGGTCGTGACAACAGAAAGGGAGACCGTAGGTATGACTTTAGTTCTTTGAATGCCTGGTCACACTCTTCATTCCATTTGAAGGCCTTTCTAAGAATTATAAAGAACGGTAGATACTTGTCTGTGGCTCTAGATACGAACTTATTCAAAGCAGCCACTCGCCCTGTGAGCCTCTAAACCTCTTTAATGACCCTGCGGGTCTTCATTTCTAGTAGGTCCTTTATCTTCTCAGGATTGGCCTCAATACCTCTTTGGTTGATGATGAACCCCAAGAACTTCCCTGCTCTGACCCCAAAGACACATTTGGCTAGGTTGAGCTTCATCCGATACTTGTCCATCATGTTAAAGGTCCTCTCAAGGTTGGCCATATGATCCTTAGCCTTCAAACTATTGGTCAACATGTCATCTACATAGACCTCCATAGACTTCCCGATTTGGTCTTCCAATATTTTATTCATAAGGTGGTGATATATTGCCCCAGCATTCTTCAGGCTAAAGGGCATGACCCTATAACAGTATGTCCCCTTGTCAGTAATGCAAGCCATTTTTTTTAGTCCTCATGGCTCATGAAGATCTGGTTGTAACTTGAATAGGAATTCACGAAGCTCATTAGCTCATGGCCTGAGGTAGCGTCTACCATCTGATCAATGTGGGGGAGAGGGAAACAGTATTTGGGATAATTTTTGTTGAGGTTGGTGAAGTCTATACACATCCTCCATTTCCCATTGGCTTTGGGGACTATGACTGTATTGGACGGCCATTCGGGATAGATGACCTCCCTGATAAACTCAGCATCTTCTATCTTCTTGACCTCATCCCTTATGACTTCATATTTTTCTTGAGAATAAATTCTCCTCTTCTGCTTTATCGACATTGCGCCCTCTACCACGTTGAGATTGTGCCACATGATTTCGAGGTCGATCCTCGGCATATCTGCATGACTCCATGCAAACTTCTCCTTAGCGTCTTGATGATGTCTTCTTTTATGTCCGTCTTTAGAGCTTTGCCAACTTGGACAGTTTTTTGACTCATCCTCATTAAGGATGATGGATTCTACATCTTCTGCGGCTTCTCCTTTCTACATTTTTGTCTCATCCCTAGGGTCAAGGGTATTAATATTATAAGTAGTTGTTGCTTTCTTGTAAGCCTCTCTTTCTTCGGCAGAGTTAAAGTAATATTCCCATGCCATCTTCTGGTCTCCCTGAACTTCCCCTACCCCGTAGGGGGTCGATAATTTTACCATCTGATGAACCGTGGATGACACGACCTCAAATTCCTTAAAGGCCACTCGCCCCAGTATAATTTTATAGGCTAAGAAAATATGTTCCTCCATCATGAAAAAGTTAACCTTCTTTAAAATCCATCTCGACCACTCGTCCCCCATTCTAACATCGGCCTCATACACTCCTAGAGGATGAAATTTTTCGCCACTGAAACTAATCAAGGGGTGATGGTATGGGACGATCCTATCATGGTTGAGACCTAAGGCTTTAAAGCACGAACATAATATCATATCTGAAGAACTACCCCCATCTACCAGGATCCTCAGCACCTCACATTCGTATACCCTGGTAGTGATGACGATAGGGTCATCATGTGGGGCTAAGAGGCCTTTGAAATCCATTCTTGAGAATCCCACTATCAGATTATCCATATCAACTTTCTTTCTCTTTTCAGGGTTTGCTTCTATAGAGGTTACATGCATAGATTTTGTCACTGCCTTGACTTCAGATACATGGGCCTTCCAGTCTGCGACCTCTGGTCCTCCTCCAGCTAGTCTCCTAGAGATCATCCCAACACCGAACGAGATTATATTAAGTCTCTTCACAGGACCACAGTCGTCTCTCGGTGGGAGGTCAGGGTCATCCTCATCCTACGAAGGGTCGTCCCTTTTGTTTGGAGGATCTTATCTACATGTGTCACTTCTCTTCTTCCTGGGTTCGTCCCCTCGGCCCCTCTTGAAGGGGCCCTTGTCCACGTATTTTCTTAACCTCCCTTCTTTTAGCATTTTTTTAATTTCATCTTTTAGGGCAAAACACTTATCGATTAGATGACCATGGTCTTGGTGAAATTCACACCACATATTTTTGTTCCTCTTGTAAGGAGGTGCCCTCAACTTCTCAGGCCATTTCAAGGATCAGTCACTCTTTATCTCATTCAGAATGTGTTCGCAGTTGACTGTCAGAGGGGTGTAATTAAAGAATTTGTCATCTGCTAGCCTTTTCTTCCCCTCCTTGTTCTTTTTCTGGTACTTACCCCCACTAGTACTTCCTTTTTCATCCTCGTATTTAGCTTCCATCACATATTCAGCGTTCATCAGCTTCCCCGCCGTGGCCAGCAAGTCTTCCATTGTCTTTGGGGGGTCTTCGGCAAATTTCAATAGTAACTTTCCCTTTTGGAGTCCTCCAATGAGGGATGCCATGGCTATACTCTCGTCGTAATCTTTGACCTCTAACTTTTCTTTGTTGAATTTGTCTATGTAGTCTCTTAGGCTCTCGTTCCTCCCTTGCTTAACATAGAAAAGGTGTGTGGTATTCTTTTGTGGTCTCACTCCAATGCAAAAGTTATGGATAAACCGGTTTGATTACTGCTTAAAGCTTTCAATGGAGTTCTTTTGTAAGAAACATATACCAGACATGTGCGACCCCAGTCAGAGTGTCGAAAAAGGCACGATACCTCATCTCATCTGAGATAGAGTATATATCTGCCGCGGTACTCCCTTCATACCTTGGGGTGACCACAGGTGGCTTAAACATGGATGACATTGGGAAGTTGACTATCTTCGCCACAAAGGGTAAGCCTATGGAGTATCCTCTTTGAAGGGGTCCCTACTTTTCAAGATATCACCAATTTTATCCTCCAACCTTTGGATCGAGTCATTCCAAGGCCTCGTAGGGTCGTCTTGGCCAATGTTATCCCTTTCCGCCTCTTTAAGATGGACTGAGGGTTCTGTTTCTGCCGGTATATGTCGGTTGTTCACTTCCCCCTGACTCGCGTCCCGTCCGTGGGGTCGGCCCCCATGGGGTCGGCCATCTACTTCCTCTCTTTTGGACCTCGCAATACTCCTCGATCTGGAAAATATTTCCCTCGGGCCATTTACTGGCCCCAGCCTCTCAAAGGCTGAACAATCAAAAGTTGAGCCTCTCGGGCGATCGTTGGGGTTCTGCCTGACACACTTCCCTCTTCTCTCTTGGATAGGTCGCACAGTATTGTTGGAGACCTCATATGGCTCCCAACAATCTATGGGGGTCTCTTCCACCTCCTCATCATCATATATGTCCTCTGGGAAAGGGTTTCCTTACCTCAGCAACATCCTTCTGCCGTTGTGGAGGTGGCAAGCCTTTGCGTGGTTCCTGGGGTGGTCCCCTAGCCTTATGCTATCCGGGTGCCGTTGTCGGAGTAATCATCTTCAGCGAGACTCCAGCGGGTCTCAGTATGTTTTGGCTAAGAGCCGTATATTGCTCTTGCATAATCTACTAACTTGCTGCTAAGGACTTCAAAGCAGCAGTCACATCTGCCATCTCGGACTGAGGTGGTATTTGATTGGAAAAATGTGCTACTCCACTAACTGGTGGAGGAGGTGGTGGTGGTAACTTCGGTGCCATATGTTTGAGCTGTGATGAGCAAAAGATCTTAAGAACCTTAATGGGTCTCTTTCAATGGTGAAACATCTCCGTGTAAAGGGGAAGAACTAGTTCACCACCAGAGTTTCTGGTGAGGTCAAGTTGTATAAAGGAAGAGATGGATTCTCGTTCCCACAGACGGTGCCAAACTGATGATGCTAAGATTCAGCACCACCAGATAAGAGGTGATGATATCAAAGAGTGACAACAATGGAAGCAATAGAGTTATATATGTGTATAAGTATATAGAAAGAGATGATGATAAGAGCAATGAAGGAAATGATGTATAGTGGTTGAGCCAATCAAGCCTACATCCACTGTGAGTGTGTGACCCACTAAATATGGGCACTAATGTCCTTGGATACAATGCACATAAGCTCACTATCTCCTTACTGTGTGCACAAGAAGAGTTTTAGTTAGGGTTACAGAATATCCATCCCTTTGCAAGGTTGAAGATGACAAATATATATAAGGCTTGGGTGATGTAGTGTACCCCCAAGCATGCATTGAGCATGTGAATAATGATTTATCCAATTCCCTACTGACACTTGGATGTGCCACTTTTGATTTATGATGACATAATATTCCCTCACGTTAGGGGATGATATTGTTATAACGGTGTAGTCCACGTGCTATATGAGTCCCATGCGCATTGTCCCACGCGTCTCCCAAATCACGCATTGTGATGATGTCACCCTCGATCTACGATGTCGGGCCGAGCCTAATGTTAATGCTGGCATTGGGTCCTATTGGATGTGGGACTCGTATTGTTTTCCCCTCTTAGGGTCGTCTGTTCTAGGGTGAGAGGTCAGCCCCTTGCAGATTCGTCTAGCCTATGCTGAAGGGTCGACCCATCTCAGGTTCGCCTGTTATAGGGTGAGGGGTCGGCCCCTTATTGGGTCTTCTGGCCTACACAGAGTGGTCGGCATGGCTGACCCTTCCTTCTACGGAACTGTGGTAAAGTTGAACCCTCGTCTTGGACGAGGGTGACCTCGGCTCGGCCGAGGGTGTATTTTGGTATATCAGTAAGTAACATTTAGAGGTATTTCTCACTACTTCTGTACTTATTTCCCATTTTTAACACTTAGCTTCATTTGTTATGTTTTCTCCAGATCATGCCCTACCCTCCTCTCTTGGTTGAATGCCTATTCCCAAGGCCAGGGTTGAATTTTCTTCCCAACGTGTTGGTTCCTCTACATCCACAAACGTTGGGGCGTTACTTGGAGGTCAAACGACCTCCTCAGTTGAGGCTACTGTGTTGGACTTCGTACCTTTTGTTGGAGAAGGAGATTTACAGGCTGTTGAGGCTTCTTTAGTTGGGGGTGTCGTTGAGGCTTCTAAGGGTGTAAGCCTGCCCCCAATAGTTCCTGCCATTATGGCCACCTTAATGACTCTTGTTCTTGCTCCAGACACTTCTGAGGTACTTCCCTAGTTTCTGTAACACCCCGCCCGCCCGGGGAGAGCGAACGGAGCACTAATGCGATAAAATAAATCCAAATCCACAAGTGACAAGGTATAGAGCATCTAAATAAACCCACAATAATATAAATCCACTAATCTCAATCTCTTCAAATTAAATACCAAATCTCTCTAATTACATACAACAACTAACTCGAAAATAAAATATAAATCTCCAAATCAATATACATCAAAATAAAAATAATTCTTCTCAAATACTCCACGCTAAAATCATCCCAATTGGTCCATAGCGCTCAATCCACGCTAACCTGCTAACTAAAAGAAAATATGGGGAAGTACACAATACGACAAGAAAGATGCTCAACAAATATATTAACGATGAACAAAGCATAACAACACGACTACGAATATTCAAATCAAAATGCAAATCTCAATAGTATTTCATCATTATAATTTCTCAACAACACTTTAACCGGGTCACCAGACCTCACCACATCCGTATATGCTTTATCAAGCCATAGCCCGGGAAACAGGAATTTTGGCGGGTGCCCAACATCCGTGCCATATTAAAATCTCATGACAACGTGCTCATCAACAATATAATGATACCATATGAATCAAAATAATTTCAACAATTATTTTCCAGATTTCAATGAATTTAACAATTCGAAAATGAGTTCAATAATCACATGAATTCAACGAGAATAACACTCGCGAGATTAAGGGGCATACTGTGTAAAACCCCATACCTCAAACCATGATGAGAAACAAATGATCATATCCTCCAGATCAACAAAAAAGATCTACAAAATCTCCTCCAAGAACCTCCAACAAAATAGCCCCAAGAACACCTCTAATCTAAGGTTGGAACTCACAAATCTCAAGGGCCAATGTGTATACAAAAAGAAGAGGAATATAAAATATATTTGCTGCCAAAATTTGTGCCAAAAGTAGGTTAAAAGGGTTGACCACGACTTCCTTTTATAATGCAAAGAAATGAAGAGTTGGAATCCAAAAGACTCATTTAAATAAGGCAAAGAAATGAAGAGTTGGAAGTCAAAACAACTCCAAGAGTTAAAAATATTTTAAAATCATTTTAAAATCCGTTTTAACTCCGTTTTCGAAACCGTTTGAAATTCTCGCCTTTAAAAATAATAACCAACATATTTGAGCAATAAAAATAATTTTATCAAAAACTTAATTTTCCTCCATTTTCCAAAAATTAATTAAAATAGCCCAAAATTACACGGGTTGTTACACTTCCCAACTAACAATGGAATTTCTCCCTCGAAATTCGCCGAATGTCTAACTCTAAAAAATCAGGCAAACAATCTCCAAAAATAATTTCGTCCCCAAAAATAAATTCCTCACATCTAATCTAGATGCCTATCACGAATATCACCTAAAATTATCTATCTTCTAAAATTTCTAACCACGCAATGAACCCAAAACCCAAGCCCCGAGGGTTTCCGTATACCTAAGCTCTGATACCATTTGTAACACCCCGCCCGCCTGGGGAGAGCGAACGGAGCGCTAATGCGATAAAATAAATCCAAATCCACAAGTGACAAGGTATAGAGCATCTAAATAAACCCACAATAATATAAATCCACTAATCTCAATCTCTTCAAATTAAATACAAAATCTCTCAAATTACATACAACAACAAACTCGAAAACAAAATACAAATCTCCAAAGCTCTATACATCAAAATAAAAACAATTCTTCTCAAATACTCCACGCTAAAATCATCCCAATTGGTCCATAGCGCTCAATCCATGCTAACCTGCCAACTAAAAGAAAATATGGGGAAGTACACAATATGACAAGAAAGATGCTCAACAAATATATTAACGATGAACAAATCGTTACAACACGAGTACGAATATTCAAATCAAAATGCAAATCTCAATAGCATTTCATCATTATAATTTCTCAACAACACTTTAACCGGGTCACCAGACCTCACCACATCCGTATATCCTTTATCAAGCCATTGCCCGAGAAACAGGAATTTTGGCGGGTGCCCAACATCCGTGCCATATTAAAATCTCATGACAACGTGCTCATCAACAATATAATGATACCATATGAATAAAAATAATTTCATCAATTATTTTATAGATTTCAATGAATTTAACAATTCGAAAATGAGTTCAATAATCACATGAATTCAACGGGAATAACACTCGCGAGATTAAGGAGCATATTGTGTAAAACCCCATACCTCAAATCATGATGAGAAACAAATGATCACATCCTCCAGATCAACAAAAAATATCTACAAAAGCTCCTCCAAGAACCTCCAACAAAATAGCCCCAAGAACACCTCTAATCTAAGGTTGGAACTCACAAATCTCAAGGGCCAATGTTTATATAAAAAGAAGAGGAATATAAAATATATTTGCTGCCAAAATTTGTGCCAAAAGTAGGTTAAAAGGGTTGTCCGCGACTTCCTTTTATAATGCAAAGAAATGAAGAGTTGGAATCCAAAAGACTCATTTAAATAAGGCAAAGAAATGAAGAGTTGGAAGTCAAAACAACTCCAAGAGTTAAAAATATTTTAAAATCATTTTAAAATCCGTTTTAACTCCGTTTTCGAAACCGTTTGAAATTCTCGCCTTTAAAAATAATAACCAACATATTTGAGCAATAAAAATAATTTTATCGAAAACTTTATTTTCCTCCATTTTCCAAAAATTAATTAAAGTAGCCCAAAATTACGCGGGTTGTTACACTTCCCCACTAACAATGGAATTTCGCCCTCGAAATTCGCCGAATGTCTAACTCTAAAAAATCAGGCAAACAATCTCCAAAAATAATTTCGTCCCCAAAAATAAATTCCTCACATCTAATCTAGATGCCTATCACGAATATCACCTAAAATTTTCTATCTTCAAAAATTTCTAACCACGCAATGAACCCAAAATACAAGCCCCGAGGGTTGCCGTATACCTAAGCTCTGATACCATTTGTAACACCCCGCCCGCCCGGGGAGAGCGAACGGAGCGCTAATGCGATAAAATAAATCCAAATCCACAAGTGACAAGGTATAGAGCATCTAAATAAACCCACAATAATATAAATCCACTAATCTCAATCTCTTCAAATTAAATACCAAATCTCTCGAATTACATACAACAACTAACTCGAAAATAAAATACAAATCTCCAAAGCTCTATACATAAAAAAAAAAACAATTCTTCTCAAATACTCCACGCTAAAATCATCCCAATTGGTCCATAGCGCTCAATCCACGCTAACCTGCCAACTAAAAGAAAATATGGGGAAGTACACAATACGACAAGAAAGATGCTCAACAAATATATTAACGATGAACAAAGCGTAACAACATGAGTACGAATATTCAAATCAAAATGCAAATCTCAATAGCATTTCATCATTATAATTTCTCAGCAACACTTTAACCGGGTCACCAGACCTCACCACATCCATATATGCTTTATCAAGCCATAGCCCGGGAAACATGAATTTTAGCGGGTGCCCAACATCCGTGCCATATTAAAATCTCATGACAACGTGCTCATCAACAATATAATGATACCATATGAATCAAAATAATTTCAACAATTATTTTCCAGATTTCAATGAATTTAACAAATCGAAAATGAGTTCAATAATCACATGGATTCAACGGGAATAACACTCGCGAGATTAAGGGGCATATTGTGTAAAACCACATACCTCAAACCATGATGAGAAACAAATGATCACATCCTCCAGATCAATAAAAAAGATCTACAAAATCTCCTCCAAGAACCTCCAACAAAATAGCCCCAAGAACACCTCTAATCTAAGGTTGGAACTCACAAATCTCAAGGGCCAATGTATTTATAAAAAGAAGAGGAATATAAAATAAATTTGCTGCCAAAATTAGGTTAAAAGGGTTGCTCACGACTTCCTTTTATAATGCAAAGAAATGAAGAGTCGGAATCCAAAAGACTCATTTAAATAAGGCAAAGAAATGAAGAGTTGGAAGTCAAAACAACTCCAAGAGTTAAAAATATTTTAAAATCATTTTAAAATCCGTTTTAACTACGTTTTCGAAACCGTTTGAAATTATCGCCTTTAAAAATAATAACCAACATATTTGAGCAATAAAAATAATTTTATCAAAAACTTTATTTTCCTCCATTTTCCAAAAATTAATTTAAATAGCCCAAAATTACCGGGGTTATTTTCTTCGTTTCTCGTTGTTTGTATTTTATTATTGACAATTTACAATCTAGAAGAATCTCATTTCTCAAACTTTCAAACTTCACCTATAACGGTGACTTAACAATGAAAACACTTGTTAAGATTTTTTCGCAAGCTCCACCTATAATGGTGACTTAACAATGAAAACACTTGTTAAGATTTTTCACAAACTCCACTTATAATGGTGACTTAATAATGAAAACACTTGTTCAGATTTTTCACAAACTCCACCCATAACGGTGACTTAACAACGAAAACACTTGATAAGATTTTTCGTAAACTCCACCTATAACGGTGACTTAACAATGAAAACATTTGTTAAGATTTTTTGTAAACTCCACCTATAATGGTGATTTAACAAGGAAAATACGTGTTAAGATTTTTTGCAAACTCCACTTATACCGGTGTCTTAACAGTGAAAACACTTGTTAAGATTTTTTGTAAACTCCACCTAAAATGGTGACTTAACAATGAAAACACTTGTTAAGATTTTTCGCAAACTCCACCTATAACGGTGACGTAACAATGAAAACACTTATTTAAGATTTTTTCACTTAACTCGTTGTTTCTTCTACCTGTTCTCAGGTTTCACGTGAATCTTTTTCTGGCGGGAGAGAAATCTCCACCAGTTCTTTCGCCCATTGCCTCGCACCATCGGGAACCCGCTATTTCTGAATATTCTAGTCAATACGACAAAGGTTCCACGACGGGTGCTGCCGCTGACAACGAATCTGATTGTGAGCTTCCTTTGCCCGACTAAGCACCTCACGACTTTTTCCTCACGGTCCTTCAGTGTTCTGCTCAAATGCCTGCCAGTTATTGTTTGGTGATTGAGCAGCTTGCAAGCCACCATCCTGAGACTTTTACTGTGGATTACCTGCATTCCAACATCTCCGTGATGAGCTATAGGCTTCAGGCCATGGAGACCGTTGTTGTTGATATCGTCTGTACTCCTATGACGAACATTACAAGACCTCTTCTTAGCCAATTCCTGGGCTATCTGAGGGAGTTGGGTCGAGATGGATTTCGTTTTAACTGGCTGATTGCGCACTTAAAAACTTTGAATAGATAACGACTAGAGAATCATAGGGAATTGTTTTAGAAACATAGAGAGGATCAATGGGCTTAGGGAGCTAAGTTGTCTTAGCTACCGCCTCTTCTTGAAGATGACAATAAGGAAGTGGAGGATTTCGAGGAGGCTTTGCGTCTGGCGAAGCTAAAATGAACGAAAATTCTTATCGAGCGTACACAAGCCCAAACGAGATTGGAGGTTTCTATTAACGCCCAGAAGTCTTTCATAGCAGCTTCCTGGGGCCTGCAGTAGATTTTTTCTCTGCTTCAGACCTGTGGTTCCTCTTAGGCTAATGAACTTTTGTATACATTTTCCTTTTTCTTCTCATGTAATTCTTGGGCAGTAGCTCCTAATTTTTTAATGCCTCAAAATTTATGAATGAATGAAAAAGATATATATTTTCTCATGCAATTTTATTTGTGTTGTCACTATTTGCATATATAATGGAGTTTTATAATTCTTCCATCTCCACTGGAGTTGCAATAATAGACATCAAAAATAACTTGTATATTCATAACAATAGCTAGATACAATAACGGTCTAAACTTAATTTCTTACACATGATAGACTTTCAACCATTTATTGTTCATCTTGAATGGCTTGTCTTCTTCCATCTTAGAAATTAAGCAATAACATTAATCATGAGCTTCTTTTACAATGAAAGGTCCCTCCTAATTTTCTGCAAACTTAAGTAGAGGAAACCCCTAGATGTGATGCACTACTGCCTTCAAAACGAGGTCTCCCTCAACGAACTTCCTTGATCTCACCAATATGATGGACCTTGAAGATCTTCTTCGTATACATTTGAAAGTGATGCATTACATTATCTATGTGTCCATCCAACGCTTCCAACTGCACATGCCTATTCTGAGGGAGCATGCTACTTCGCAAGGCATATCGAGCAGAGGGAACTTCCAACTCCACCGGGAGAATCGCCTCAGCCCCATAAATAAGGGAGAACGGAGTACACCCTATGGGATTTCTTTTGGTTATTCGATAGTCCCACAATATAGTTGGTATTTTATCATGCCATGAACCTAGGAAATCCTCCATCGTTTTAGCCCAAATATTAACCAAGGTTTTGTTAGTTTCTTCGGCTTGACCGTTTCCCTTTGGGTATGCCACCGTTGAAGTATGATGAACACTGGAGTACTTGTTTGTGAGCGTTGTTACTTCTGAATTGACAAAGGGGTTTTTGTTATCTAAGAGAATAACCTTTGGAATACCAAAACAGCTATTTATATATTCTCTGATGAAGTTGCTCACCACCCCTATCGTTGTTCTTCTTAGTGGTATCGCTTCAGCCCACTTTGTAAAGCACTTCGATTCTACTAGTATCCATATCTTCCCCCTCGAAGAGGGATGTATTTCACCTATAGGTTCAAATGCCCAAGTGTGAAAAGGATAAGGCGTTGCTAGGGAATGTAGGTTCACCGATGGGGCATGCATCATATTTCCATGAAGTTGGCAAGCCTTGCATTTTCGAATGAACTCAGCAGAGTCCTTCTCTGTCGTTGGCTAATAATACCCCAACATCATCAATGGGTCATACAACTTATCCCCTCCTATATGAGCTGGATCATGCGCTTGTTTGAGGACATATGTTGCTTCTTCCTTCATAATGCAACGCAATGGCCTATTGAAGTAACCCCTTTGGTAAAGGTGCCCCTCTTGAATGTAGAACCTTGGGTCCCTTTGCATTAGTCCCATCGCATCAATTTTCTCATTTGGGACAACTTCATCTTTAATGAAGTCAATATAGGGCTGCCTCAAGTCAGGTTGAGCTTCAACAAAATGACATTCAGTCGCCTCGAAGAATAATTGGCATTTATCGCACTTCCATTGCAGCTCTCATGCGTCCTGCTTCATTCTAGGCCAAAAATATCCATCCCTTTGAATTATTCTATAAAGAGGTATCTCAGTTGTTTTGCAGTGCTCTTTATGTCTTTTCTTCAACCTCCACTCTGCTTCTTCTGGGCTGATGCATCTTGATACCCATCCTCTCGTATTTTTGAAATAAAGGTTTACCTTATTTATAAAGTATTGGGCTAATTCCTCAGATCCATCGCTCCTTCCCCAGATTCTAATTGTTTTCTAATCTCTCCCCTCTAGTCAGAATAGTCCTCCATCGAAAGAATTAACTGTACCATCGAGGGGTTGTTCTTAGTTGGATCACAACTATGGTTGTATCATCTCTCATGACCATCTTCTGAGCAATGGTGGCATAGGCGTCTGGATGGAGGTTCATCATTTTGGGATGTCTCTTAATTTTGGTCCAATGGAAATGGCTGAGAAGCCTCTGAATGATCATTCTGTATGGTGCCAGGATCAAGTGTTCCAACGCATATTCTCATTTCACTTCCTGAATTACCAAGTTCGAATCACCCTTGATGCAAAGCGAATGAATTCCCATTCGAAGGGCCTCCAACAACCCCAGTACTAACGCTTCATACTCTACTTCATTGTTTCTAACTTGTAGGAAAGATGAACCTCCTCCATTCCTTTTTAAAGAATAACCCCTACTCCTCATTTCTTTTTTACCGAAGATCCATAAAACTGCATCGTCTATTCTCCATCCCTTTCATCTAAGTAATTTTCTAGCAAGTCATCTCCTGGAATGCTTTCTTTACGTGGCTCAAACGTCCCAGAGGGGAAGATTGTCAATAGGTCAGCGTACGCCTGGCTCTTGATCGCGCGAGGAACCATGCACTTCAAGTCATATTTTGAGAGGATGAGGAACCACCTAGATGCCTTACCAATCAATATCGTTATTGCCACCAAATACTTAACAGGATCACATCTGGTTACAATATGAATTGTAAAAGATAGCATATAATGTCTATATTTTTGTGCTACAAAGACTAAGGCTAAACAGTTCCTCTCCAAGCTACTATACTTGACCTCTGGCCCATGTATGATTATACTGAGATAGTAGACTAGCCGTTCTTACCTGTCAATATCTTGTGCCAGCAGAGCTTCAATGAACCTAATCGTGGACATGAGGTATAGTTGCAACGGTATTCCTACCCATGGGGGAACCATGGTCTGTGGTGAAATGAGCAGCTTCTTCAGCCCAACAAGAGACTCCCGGTGAACCTCCTCCTAGTTGAATTTTATATTTTTTGCCAAAGATGCATTAATGGGTGTGTTATCTCAGCCAATATAGGCATGAATCTCCTAAGGTAGGAAACTTTACGGAGGAAACTCTTGAGCTCCTTCGCCATTCTTGGACTTGTTATCTCCAATATCGCTCGTTGTTTGTCCTGGTCCATCTGCACCCCTTTTCGATCAACCACAAAACCTTTAAACTTTCCACTAGTTACTTCGAAGATGCATTTTAGTGGGTTCATCTTCAACTTATACTTTTGCATTGAGCAAACACCTTCCTCAAATTGCTCAGATGGGACTCCTCCTTCCTCGATTTGATGACCAAGTCATCCACATAAAATTTTATAAACTTATGAAAGAAGTCATGAAAATGGATATCATTGTTCTTCGGTAAGTAGCCCCAGCGTTCTTGAGTCCAAACGGCATTACTTTGAACATGAAGTTGCCCAAAGGGGTTCTAAATGTTGTTTTCTCTACATCGTTGGGGTCCATCTTAATCTGGTTATACCCTTCATGCCCATCTATGAAGTTGTACATCTCATGACCAGCCGTTGCATCTATCAGGCTATCGATGGAGGGTAGAGGAAACTCGTTCTTGGGTTAATCCCTATTCAAGTCTATGAAATCCGCACATATCCTTATTTGACTTTTGTCTTTCTTTCCCACTAGGACAATGCTAGACAGCTAGAGTGGGTGTTGTATTGGTCTGATGAACCATATTGTTAGTAAGCGTTGGACCACTTCCTTGAATTTTAAGTCTAGCTCAGGCTTGTACGTTCTCGTTGCTTATTTCATCGGAATGTCTTAAGGCATCATGTTCAACTTTTAGCATCTTACTTCCTCATCCATCCCTTCCATCTATATGTACTTCCATGAAAAATTATCTATGAACTCTCGAATCAAATTAACCAAGGCCTCTCATTTCTCCTTACTGAGATCCTTCGAGATGAATATAGGCCTTGGATACTCCCCTTCTTTTTCCAGGTTCAACTGTTCCAGCTCTTGTGCTTGTGGTTTTGGTTGAACTACCATATAGTCTGCTTCTTCGGTGATATCTTCCACAAATTCCTGTATGTTGGAGTTGTCTATCACCATACATTGCCCCCGTTGATCCACCAAAAAGAACTCATATATCGGGTCAATCTCATTATCATCTTCTTTGACCGCCCGTTCACACCATTATAAATGATACACCACTTTTCCTTACTCGGTAATCACCTTTTAGCACTGTCTACTGGTAGTTGTCACTGCCTTCTTCTTCTTATCTCTAGAAGCCTCAGCAACTCTTCCTCCTGAAAATTTACTCAGCACACTTTGTCGTTGGACCTCATGCTCCATTGGATCCACTCTAGGACTCATCATGTCTTTGAGTTTCTTCGAGATGTTTTGGGGTCGGGGGACTACCAGGTGGACTTCTCCTATCATCACTCCTTTGCTGATTTTAACTTCGTTATTCTACTCATTCAAGGGCCCCATCCTTTCTCTGATCGAGGGAACCCAGACTCCCTCCATTCAGATCATTAAGACTCTTACATACTCCTCTCGTTCAATGTAAAAGGTTTCATCTACAAGGTGAGTGAGGAGGAGTGCGCTTGCGTTCAAAAAAGGAAGTTATTTAACTAAACACAGTTTTTACCACCTAAGTCCTAAAGATGCATCTATATGTGATTAAATATGATGATGAAATATGCGAGAACACATATATGAGGAAAAATCCCCAACGGGGCCAAACCTCTTATTTTCACAATAATTTTTGTAAGAGAACAGCTTATAATGGATTACAATGAAAATACAGTGACACAGAAATACCCTCGGGTGTCGGTTCTGTTGTCGGCGGCTAGAGCAATCCCTTTACAGTAGGGCAGCAGTGACAAAGAGAGCGGCTTCCTCATAAAGTACTCCAGATGAGAAAACAATCTTCTTGAAGGTTTAAAGATTCACACACATATATGGGATCGGTTTTGTGAATCAAAAAGGTTTAGAAAACCTTAAAAGGTGAAGTCTTATTCTGGGCAGATTTTGCAGAATATTGAGACTGTAGAAAGACTTATATAATCGTGTAGAAGGAGATCAGATATTTATACAAAAATCGAGGAGGTGGCTCGTTCGAACGAGATAGCATGTCACTTGAACGAGATAGCATGTCGTTCGAACAAAGGACATAAGTCGTTCGAACGATATCGCACGACATGATATCTCGCGCGAACGACTTGCAAAGTCGCTCGAGCGATCTCGTCGATCGAGGCCATTTGCTTCTACACTTAGAAAAATTCTGCTTTTGATAAAAAATTAACCCAGACTTTAAAAATAATTTTTAAAAATATTTCCCAAATATTTCTACAAATATATAAAACTCCAATATAACATTTTACTGATAGAGCGTAGTGGAGTAGTGGGAATGAGCTGAGCAGCACGTTGCATGTAGCATGATGCACGTGAAGAAAGTGGATGCATTGAATTCGGATATGGGCCATCTAGGATGATCGTGTTGACGTGCCGAATGTAGCAGTATCAGACATATGAACTGTGATCTAGGAGAAAACAGAAAATTTGTAGAATCTACCCCGGACATTTATAAAATTATGTCATTACAAATCTCCCCCTATGTCTATGACGGTACATACATAAAAAATCCAAATTATGGAATCAAATGACATATAAGATAATATCCCCATTAAACCCTCAAACCGAGAATATTAAATGACATGTCTCCCAAATCTTCAGCACTTCAGAAACTTTCAAAGATTTTCTCATCAGGGTGTGGAATCCGAAAATGAACAATGATGTACCTACACACATGAGAAAAAGCAAATACTCGTGACAAGAAACAGTTTGAAATATAATGATATGCAAAAATTGATGATCAATTAAGCTTAAGAAAATCATTCATAAATCAACCAAACACCAAAACAATTCTCCCCCATAATTCTTCTCCCCCTTTTTATGATGTCCTCAAATAGACAAATATGAGAAGCATAAATGAATGCACACGGACAATGACACACGGGAATAAACTGCTATTTTTATATTTTTCAAAAAACATTTACACATAGTATACAACAAAGAATAACACCATGGAAGATCACAAAAACAACCAAGTCAATGATAGCGAAAATGAAGGGGTGTGATCAGATTCGATAGGAAAATCAATGCATACAAACATGACATATGTGCATGATGAATATCGGATACTCCTAAAGAATGTACTCAAAGTCTTCCTTTGGTGGAAAAAGGTGGTAATATGAGACATTCACTCAATCAAATCAAGAAATCAAAGCTCAAAGTGATTTCCACGCCAATAACGTCCAAAACTATTTCATGCTTTTTCAGGACTTTCAAGGAAGTGCAAACCCGTTTGAATTCTCCAACCAAAATCCCTCAGATATTAATTTTGAATAGAGGCTTTCTAAATTCTCAAACTTTTGAGAATTGAAGGTGAAACCTAAGTGGCCCATATTTGGCATGAATTGCTTTTTATTGCCTTTAAATTTTTTCGGGCTCTTTTAACCTCTTTAGACTCCGGATAATAAAATTCCTCCATTTTTTAGGTCCTTTTGAATGGTGGCTTTTGCGCAAAGAAGAGAATTACTTTTCGCAGCCCCTCCCTGTTCTTAAATAAACACTCAGTCTCACAAAAATGGTTTTTACATGCATTCCAATCTTGTAAAGTTTTATCGCATATTGCAAGTTGTATAGACAGAATTGAGATGGAAACACTCAAGCCAACATGTGATAGACAAGTAAAATAATCAAATAAAGCCGTGCATGTGTGCAATAAAGAAGATAAGAGTCAAACATGTAGGAAAATATCACTAATTACATCTCAAAGACTCCATACAATGTAAAGCACATGGATGAAATGATGTAGCGTCTCAAATCTCTATCAAACAGTCACATGAATAAATGGAATGAAATTGTGGCTTGGCTATCTTAAATAGTCATCCATAAAAGGTGCAAAATAAAATACAAAAATATTTTTGGGCTTTTATGAAATATTTATATACAAAAACAAAAATCTTTTTGGATTTTTTCAAAAGAGTAAATAAATAGTTGTTCAACAAAGCAATGGTACATATAAATCAGACTAGCAATAGGAAGCATATGATATGAACATAAAAAATCATCCTATTCTAGACATAGACCAACCCCTCAGTCAAATGTGAAAATCCCCAAAGACTTCCTAAGACTCTCAAATCTAAGGGCATCTAAAGGTTTCGTGAAAATATCGGCTAACTGACGGTCGGTGGGAAGAAAACTCAGGGATACGACTTTCTCCTCAACTAACTGACGTATAAAGTGCTCACATATCCTGATGTGCTTTGTGCACGAATGCTGGACTAGATTGCGGGATATGTGTATCGCGCTTGTGTTATCACAGGAAATGGTCTTGGTGTCCTGTGAAATCCCATAATCCTCCAGCATTTGCTTCATCTATAAGAGTTGCGTGCAACAACTCCCGGCGGGTATATACTCAGCCTCCGCAGTGGACAAAGAGATGGAATTTTTCTTCTTTATCATCCAGGAGACAAGAGCAGAACCAAAATAGAAACACCCACCAGAAGTGCTCTGATACCAATTTGAGGAGGAGTTCGCTTGCGTTCAAAAAAGGAAGTAATTTAATTAAACACAGTTTTTACCACTTAATCCTAAACATGCATCTATATGTGATTAAATACGATAATGAAACATGCAAGAACACATATATGAGGAAAAATCCCCAACGGGGAAAAACCTTTTAATTTCACAATAATTTTTTTAAGAGAACGGCTTACAACGGATTACAATGAAAATGCAGTGACAGAGAAATACCCTCGAGTGTCGTTCTGTTGTCGGCGGCTCAAACAATCCCTTTCCAGTAGGGCAGCAGTGACGAAGAGAGTGGCTTCCTCAAAAAGTACTCCAGATGAGTAAACAATCTTCTTGAAAGTTTAAAGATTCACACACATATATGGGATCGGTTTTGTGAATCAAAAAGGTTTAGAAAACCTTAAAAGGTGAAGTCTTATTCTGGGTAGATTTCGCAGAATATTGAGATTGCAGAAAGACTTAAAAAATCGTGTAGAAGGAGATCAGATATTTATACAAAAATCGAGGCGGTGGCTCATTCGAACGAGATAGCATGTCACTCGAACGAGATAGCATGTCGCTCGAACGAAGGACAAAAGTCGTTCGAACGATATCGTGCGACATGATATCTCACACGAACGACTTGAAAAGTCGCTCGAGCGATCTCGTCGATCGAGGCCATTCGCTTCTACACTTAGAAAAATTATGCTTTTGATAAAAAAATTAACGCAGACTTTAAAAATAATTTTTAAAAATATTTCCCAAATATTTGTGAAAATATTTAAAACTCCAATATAACATTTTACTGATAGAGCGTAGTGGAGTAGTGGTAATGGGCTGAGCAGGACGTTGCATGTAGCATGATGCACGTGAAGAAAGTGGATGCATTGAATTCGGATAAGAGCCGTCGAGGATGATCGTGTTGACGTGCCGAATGTAGCTGTATCAGACTTATGAACTGTGATCTAGGAGAAAATAGAAAATTCCTAGAATCTATCCCGGATATTTATAAAATTATGTCCTTACAGTGAACTTCTTAGACATCAAAGGGCCTCTTCGTAGCTCTAATGGTCACCTCAGTCCCCTTAATATTTGCCTTGGTGCATTGGTGATACGTTAAAGGTACTAGCCCTTGGTTGTTCATCCATACCCTTCCTATCAATAGATGGTAGTAAGTTGCACTTTTTATTATGTGGAATTTGATGTGGGAACTCAGATTTCCCATCATAATCCAAATGTTCACATAACCGATGGACTTGGAAGACTGGTTGTCATAGCCTGAAATCACCAAAGGCATGAGGACTAACCTCTCCTCCGGAATATTAGCTACATGGAAGGAGTTGATTGGCATGATAATGATAGAAGCTCCCCCATACATATGAGACCTTGCAAAGCTAACCCCGTTGATGATGGCAGTCACATACAATGGCCTACTATGAGGGAATCTCATAACCCTATCTGCGTCGCTGCAAGTTATCTCTGTCAGAAACCTCTTTACCAACCTTGTCATGGGTCCCTTCCACCTCAGCGAAGGGACTGCCTTCTTCCTCGTAATATCAAGGACCGACTAGGTTATTTCCAACCTACTCTCCCTTAGAATCCCTACCTGGTCGAAGAACTAGGTAAACTTTGTGGATTTTGAAACTGCAGAGTATTCTATAGCTATGTTTGCTTCCTCACCTTCAACGCTATATACGTCCTCCATATCTTTAGCACTTGCTTCATCGTAATCTAACACTACGTTAGCCATTCCCCTAGTATAATCTTCCAAAGATTCTTTAAACTCCTCCTGCTTCGTCGTTCCCCTACGTTAGTCATTCCCCTAGTATAATCTCCCTTTCTTCTTTAAACCACTAGATTGGCCCCATGCACTGGTAGTGTGTTTTTATTAACATTTTGTAGAGGGATTTGTAACATTCCTTCTTTCACATACTTCTCGATGATTCTTCTTAGCATGAAACAACTCTCCATTCGATGTTAGATCTTTCGATGAATCTGCCCTAGTTGCAGCATTTGGTTCCCCAACGGGGATAACCTTTGGTTCGTACACCGTTCCTCCTTGAACCATTGCATGGTAAAAACTGACATCCTATTCTACTGTACAATCCAATGGTTGTGGATCTTCCCTTCTCTTACAAACTTCCTCTTGTTGTCCCTCTTCGCTACCTTGCCCCCATCTTCTCCTTCAGTATATCCTTCTCGTGGGGGTTGATACCTCCCTCCTATAGGTTATATCGGTTGCCTGAACATCATGGGCGCTTCCACTGGATTGGGTCGTATAACCAATGATATATTCCTTACTGCCTTTAGGAACGCCGTAAAAGTCCTCTCGTGCATCTTGTTAATAAGATGGCAGATGTACTCAGGAAGAAGTTCATCTGCACAGATATGCAGTAACTTGGACTCTTTGGCCTCCTCCCTCACATTGAGGGACCTTTCCCTGAACCTTAGAATGTAAGCCACTACATCTTCCCCGAGTCGTTGCTTCTCTCTCCCCAGTTGGGTCAAGGTGAACTCGTCTCCCGCCAGAAAGAACTTCTGGACGAACAAAACGTGCATCTCCTCCCACGTGGAAAAACTTTTAGGAGCTAAGTGAGAATACCAGTTATACACCTTATCGGTTAAAGATTTAGAAAATTCCCTCAACTGAGTTTCTTGTTATTACAGTGCGCCCCTAAATGTTCCGCTAAGCGTTTAATGTGCTCCTTCGGGTTCCCACCCTTTCCTATATATTTTTCAAAGATAGGAGGAATATAATCCTTTGGGTAGGGCTCATCGTTGTATTACTGGGGATAAGGTGTTCGAAAGTCATTATAAACCAAGCTACCTCACACGCAGATTGCGAGGAAGCTTGTATGAATTTCAATATCTCTTTCTGAATATCTTTCCTCATCTCTTCCGTAGTCGATGCTGTTGAAGGAACGATCAGAAGGACCACAGGCTGAGTGCCCATTGCAGCTGGATAAATCATCACAGTTGGAACGGTTGATACTCTTGGAGTTCCCACTGTTTATTTACAACAGAGAGTATACTTTTTGGTACTATTCCAATTAGAACTGCACTTTGTGGGGCCATTGAGGCTTCCCCTGGTGTCACGAAGGAGTTGGCTTTAAATCCCCCCAACACCGTTAAAGCTATGGGAGTTTGTAAAAACTCATAAAATTTATTCATGAGGAGTGCCACTTGGTCCGGTCCTAACCCATCACTCGTAGAAGCTTATCTCACCCATGGGACACCTGTCACCACTTGAACTGGAGGTACCTCTAGTCAAGGGGATCCATCCCTTGAAGCCTCCAGCTCTCTTACCACATGTTCTTCATTGTGTTACATTTCATCAAAGTTAAGTCTTCTATTTACATTATCATGTGCCATATTCCTTGCTTAGAAGAATGCCTCCGTAGTGGAGTCGCCAAATGTAAGAAGGTAGTTTAGATTAGATGGAGGCGTAACCCCTTTTGAGTATAGTAATGATAAATTAACTAATCACGCCATCGCTTAACTTCATGACACACAAACACAACTTAGTAAAGGTAGACTCATTTTGAACTCACAAATCTCCCATGTATAACTCAGAAGGTAATAATGAACTTAGAAGCAACTTCACTTAGAGAGAGAGAGAAAATAAGCACCCTAGATACGCCTTGGTTGGCAGTCAAACACCCTAACCACCCTCAATGACCTCTGTCAAGTATTAAAGCTTAGTAATAAATGACAATGGTGGGTGAGTAAACCCTTTGGTTTGCAATAAATCTCTCTCTGATGTATATTCTCTCTAGCAATAACTTCTGAACCCTAAAAAAGAACATCCTCTCCCTAGAGGTGGTTGGGGTCCTTAAATAGCCCCAATAGCACTCCCGAGGTAACTCAGTCATTAATAATTGTGAAAGATATCCCTCATACTTTATGTCACAAACATTAGATGTCTGATTCCCTAGTTAGATCCACATCATAAACATTAAATGCCAAGACATGCCTTTTGCCTAACCACTATGTGTTAGGTGGTTATCGTTGCAGAGGTGGCTCACCAACTATCTGACAGCCCCAAATACCACAGTGGTTTACTTGAGTGAAGATTTGACATTATCTAGCTGGCTAGTGACATCACCTATAGTAGATGTGACATTGAGTAGAGGGTTGTTTGGTCCACAACTCAATGCCCGATGGAACTCAAGGCTTCTCCGCTCGGGGTTCCACAGTTATGGTCTTTTGGTGTTTTACCAGGTGTATCTAAGATGGTCAGGACAAGCCTCAACGATTCCTCACTTCTCAATCCTCCAAACCAAGTCCCTCTAAAGTTTCCACGGCGAGGTCGTTCGATAGAGCATGAAAGCTCTACCAAGCCCTATTAAGCATGGTCTCTCACGAATACCGTTCAACCTCACACGAAAAATCATTATACTCGTTACATCATTACAATCGTTATAGCCCACAGTCAATATAAACAAAGATACAATGTGACTAAGTAACACAACAAGCTAAAGTATGAGTTGCCACGCTAAGCTGCCTCACTGCCTTAATCCCAAACACTGAGCTGCTGCGCTGAGTTGCCACATTGAGCTACCTCGCTGAGTTGCCTGGCTTCCTCAATCACAAACACTGTTGTTAATGGGGGCATTATCTCTAATCTTAGGATTACCTTCAAGCCCCCTCTACACATCTTCAACTACCACTTTTTACTTCCTCATTTTGCAATCAATGGTTAAAATATGTCATTAAAACCTTTAAAGTCTCATATCTTTGGTGTAACAAAATTTTAGATAAATGTAAATCGTTGAGACATCATAATAAACATTCTTTTGAAAATGGTGACTTTCACACACACATAGATAGAGAACTTATTTCCAAATTTCGAATGTAAGTAACTCTTTCACCTTATTTTGTAGTCCTATACACTTTGTTCTTATGAATTTTTTGAATGTTTAGCTCTTGGTTTTTTAACTTCATCTGTGATCAAACTCTCTCATACAAAAGGTCAAAAAACAGACGTTTTTTTAAGAAGCACATAAAACTTTTAATTTCCTTTAGAAGAAGAAAACAATCTCTTCATTTTAATTTATTTGTAAATTACTCAAGTTATAGTACGGTGAAGTGTAACAGTTATGACAAAATACTCTAAAATTTTAAGCTTAATTTACCAAGGCATTTCATGCTATAGATTTCTAAGTATGGAAAATAAAATCCATAAGTGAGACCAGTTGCACAATATTCAAGCATGTAGGTAAAAATTTAGCACATGGGATATATCAATATCTATATACATAGAGAACCATTCTATACAAAAGTAAGTATTATAGTTATTAACAAACAAAGAACAATCCTAACCAAATAGCAAATGATAAACTGAACCTAAATATAACTAAGGAATAAGATGAGTGATCCAAAGCATATCCTAGGCACATATAGCCAGTCCTAATTTTAGTTATCTAGAGGAGGTAAATGGCCTCCAATGAGTTGAAAGGTTTTTGATCTCAGAATATCAATGTCGATGTCTTACGCTAACAACTATGTGAACATGTGGTAACGGACTTATAAATGACTGTGGGACACAACCTTAGTTGATTTTACCTTAGGTTCCTTGGTAGAGGTCCTTCTATTATTCTTCAATCCCTCTCAATACACATTCAAACTATCCTTAAATCTCATCGAAGGCATGGACGGTTGAAGAAAAATAAAAATCTCTCTAAGATGACCTGAAATATGGAAAAAAGTAAACTTATATGGTCTAGGTTCTAACAAAGCGATTAGGTGTATAAAATCATGCTTCTACATCTTGAGATAAAACTCTTTCAAATGACCCTCTTTGTTACAATAGGAACAAGTGAACTTCACCTTCCTTTAATTCATCATAGATGTACTAGTTGAATAAGAATTCTTCAAGGTTATTGAAAACAAGGATGTAATATGAGGTGATGATATGAGATTTTACTACAAGGAGACAAACGAATCTCACTTAAAAATTTAATACTAATCTTGTCCTTTGATGATATTCCCACTAAAATCATCTTACCCCATTTGTAAAACCTATTTTACAAATTCAACTTTAGTGTGGAAGCCAATAAGAACGAATATTTTGTTCATCAAGGCAATCAGGGAGTCTTCACTCTATTTATAGTATTTCCTCAAGTTCTAAAACTATATATTAAGTAATCCAATAACACCACCCTCTATGCTTAGTGGTCTACCAAATACCACATTGTGAGAATTAAAGTCGCTCTCAAAACTCCCACTAACCAAATATCTTTGATACTCAACATTGGCTATCATACCGAAGTGTTCAATGTTGCCCTTTTCGAGTTCTATGGCTACTAAAAAAAATGGATATGATCATTGATAATGTCATAATTCACACCATTAACATCATCCAACGAGGTAGTAGTGGAAACATTAACAGACAAGGGAAGAAAATTAAATTCCTCCAAATCATATGAATCTTTAAAATTCCCCTGGGTCATAAAATTCGATTAGTTTGTACTAGGAGTTTCTTTATCGAACGCTAAGTCATCATCACTAAAAGTTCTTGGTATATATTGTTTTCTCTACCTTTACCCGGTTTGGTAGGACAATGCTTGGAGTAATGTCATTTTCCACCACATTTATAACATGTGCGAACATTTAGGGAATATTGTCTCTTTCCCATGCTTCCTTAACCCTATTTAAACCTAGGTAGTACTACATCATATATCGAGAATGATCACGGTCTGGAGCCTTGATGAGATGGTCACGGTTCAAAATTAGTAACCCTTCCAAAATCCATGACTAATAATTTGGCGAAGACAAGTTATGACATCAATAAGGACATGATCATGGTTCTGGACCATGAGGGATCGTGAGCTAACCGTGACCCCTTAGGTATTAAATTTTTCTCCAAAAATGCCAGGCTGATGGTCATGGTCCAGGACCGTGACCCATATATGAACAATCCCAGTGAATTATGGTCATGGTCTAAAACATAACCCATGACCTTAATTTAAAATGTCCACGGGCGTATCGTCACAATCCAAAAAAGTTATCATAATTCGATCTATCATTGGTTAAATTGTGTGGCATGCTCTGGAACTATGGCCATGGATTGGTAACAGGAGGGTTCACGGTCCAGAATCGTGATCGACTTTCTTCTATAAATTAGACCCACCTAGGTCAGATTTCATTTTAGATGATAACATTTTTAACTCCCCTTATCTTCGAATCCCTCTCACAGGTCACCACCGGCGACGCTCTCTCTCTCTCTCTCTCTCTCTCTCTCTCTCTCTCTCTATATATATATATATATATATATATATATATATATATATATATATATATATATATATATATATATATATATAATGAGTAGAATTGTAAACACTATTCAATAAGATGATAAGCTAAATAGGGGCTAGGATTAATACAACAATGCAAGAATCAAAGGGTTAAGATTATTTTGTTGCATTTTCCTCTTATAACCTTTATTATTTTTGTTTCCCCCTATTTTCCCTCACTACTATTTTATTTTCCTCTTACTTTAATTCAAAACAAGGGTTAAAGGAGTAATTTTTATTTCTCTGCTAGAAAGTACACACTTCCCCTCTTTTCACGTATCTTTCTCTCTCTCCATTTTTCAGTTCATTTTTCTTGGCTCAAAAGTGCGATCTCCATCTCCATATCACTCAAAAAACCTTCCACAAAAGAAACCCGCCTCATCTCCATGCGGCTTCCGCCCTCACCTTCATGCTACCATGCTCCTCAGATCTACGATACCTCCCTCATCTTTACGTTGTCGCCCTCTCCTACACACGCAGCTATGAAATTAAGGTTTTGATTTCCAAAATGGGTGGGGGAAATTAGAACCGATGTGTTTTTATATGTTAGAGATTATTAGGGTTAGATTGGGTTTATTAGGGTACTTTTCTCTTTATTTTTGTTTTGTGCTTATGATTTTAAAAAAATTTATGTTCTGTTTTGCAGATTGGATTCTCAACTCACAATGTAATTTTAAAGCTTTTGGCATTTTTAGGTTATAAATTTCTTGAAAAGAGTAACTTTCATGAACACATGTATGTTTGTAGTGTCAATTATAAGATTAGGGTTTCGGATTTGACAAAAACTCATGTATGTTGGTTGTTCTAAAATATGAATTTCGATGGAACTCTTTCCCTTCCTTATGTTTTTGTTTGTTTTCCTAGGAGAATAATGTGTAAATGTTTACGTGTTTAAGTAATTGTTGTCTTTCCCCATAACATTTTGTTTTGGATACCTACCAAAATCAGTCTTTTATGTCAATGTATATAATGAATATTTTTTTAATTCTAAAGTCTGGTTGTGCGCATATCTTTTGTTCTATAGCTCTAATATTAGGAAGGAAATATCTCACCTTTCTGGTAATCACTTACTATCATCCACCTTTCTCTAAACTTTAAACATTGATCTTTGATTTTTTTTCTTATGATTTGGACACTTTTATTTTTAGCATTGTGTACTTAATATGGTAAAAAAATATTTTTAATTGGGTCCTATCTTACATTTATTGTCCAATGACCTGCATACATGCTCTATTATAGTGATGTTGATGAATTTTTTTCCCAAGGAGGAATAAAATTCAAATTGTGGTGGGGTTTGAAAATTGGGAATATTGGATTTTCCCTTTTCTGGAGGTTTTATTTTGCAGAGTTAATTATTTATCTGTGTTGGGGTTACATTGTAAAATTGGAGATCTTTGGTTTTTGTGTTCATTATTTTATTTTTCACTGTCAATTATCTGTTTCCCTATTTTTACTCTGCTCCTTACTAACTTGGCTAACTTCTAACTGAAAATTAGGAGCAGAGCAATTTTAAGTACTAATCAGTCAATTTTTTTTCAGGAACTTTAAACATTGGTATATGCTTCTCTGGTTGACGGAGGATCGGGAGATGTGTTGTGGGATTTAGAACAATAATGTCTTATTCTACTCCCCCCCCCCCCCCCCCCCCCCCGCCCAACAGTGATGCGTTATGGTAGTTAAAATGAAGCTTAGTTTTCTGGATTTATAAAATCAGTCTTTATGTGGCGATTTGAATTGCTCTATAATATTAATGTTAAGTCGGTAAGTATGAAATTACATACACGATGAGTAATATCAATCACATATTTCGTTTCTTTTCGGTTGTCGGTGGTGATTTGAATTGCTTTGAATAGGTGCTAGAGAAACATACCAAAATGTTAATCTATATTTTATCGCCCATTGATAATTGTGGCTCACGTTCTGACAGGGAGTCTTTTTTCCCCTTAATTTCAAGTAGTCTGGACTGATTTTGTAACTTTTAAAAGTGCAATTTGAATTGCTTTGAATAGGTGCTAGAGAAACATACCAAATATTAATCTATATTTTATCTCCCATTGATTATTATGGCTCACATTCTGACAGGGAGTCATTTTTTCCCTTAATTTCAAGTAGTTTGGACTGATTTTGTAACTTTTAAAAGTGTTCTAATTTGTAAGTTTTATTCTTTCGTGTTCCTTTTCTTTGATTAATATTGAAAGGGTCAAGGTGGTTGCTTTTATAAAATGATCAAAATGACAAATGAGAGTTTTGACATCTTTTTTAAATCATTGACCATCTATTTTTTTATGAAATACGAATTTTCACATTTGTTGTAAGGTTTGATTTTGTGATTACATTGTCTAATATATGTTTAACATTATTTTTGTAGTTTTACTTCAAGCTGTATGCTCACACTAGGACACTAGGATGCGGGAACTTGAACATCTATTCTACTTCCTGTTCAAAAGAGGGGTTTATCAACTTCTCTCTACATCTTTTTGTCATGCTCGCTCCCTATCTATTTCTCTATTTGATTTTGATATTGTTTGGGCATTTAATCTATATGTTATTTTAATTAACAATATTTTATTGTTTTATATTGTTTGGGGTTTTCATTTATATGTTCTTTTAGTTGACAGTAGTTATTTTTAAATAGGGTATGTGGGACGATGTTTGGTAGTTGATTTGGGTCTTTGTTTGGGGTTTTCATTTATATTATTGTTGTTTCCCGTTATGGTGAGCCAAATTATGATTGAAAATAATAGTTTATTCTTTTTTGTAGTGTTGTTTATTTAGCAAACTCTTTTAATCAATATTCATCTTCAGATTATTGAGGAAGCATAATATTAATAAAAGTGACCTCAAGTGTATTTAACAACACACTTAAGTGTCATATTATTTATTCAACAAGTATCAAACTCCCATGGACTTATAGCATTGATTGTGTTTCTTTGCCTATGAAGTCTTTATATATTTGCAGTATTATTATTTGCTAAAATACAAAAATGGGATATTTACTTAATATACATAGACTCTAAATTTAATTTCATGATACATTTTTATTAATTCACAAATATACCAACAATGAGTTTATAATTTATTAAATATTTATTTTTTTTGTTTATTACTGTTCAGAGTTATCATTCTCTAGAAATTTTGGAGCAAGCTTTGGTTTGTACCCTCTTTCCCATAAAAAAACCTTACTGACGAATTGATTTTTTAAAACTAATTTTTACTGTTCTATTGCTAGAATACTCCTATGAATGATTAGTTTTGAAATGATTGAAGTATAAACACTTTTAGAACGCAAATTGATGCCTTACTACCTGAAGAACGCAAACAAATCCGGCCTATACGTAGTGATTTTTTTAACATTGATTGAAGTAGAAACGGTTTTTTAACATTGATTATGTACTTACTATTTTGTTTTATATATGTACTTATTTTGGTTAAACCTATTTAGATAGGTTTGCATCCAGTTGAATTATTTAGACTTACATGTATTATTTTTTAGGATTAATGGGGGTTACTATATTTTTCTGACCTTACACTTGAGAATTTATGAATTGATTAACAGGGGAATGCTAGATTATTCTATAAGACTGCATATTAGTCCTTGGATATACAACACATTTTGGATTAGTGCAGTTGATCACATGCTCTGGAGTATATGAGACCAAAGGAACAAGAACAACTTTTTATGCGGAGTTTAGAACATAAAATAGCTTTTTATGCAGAGATTAGGACATATAACATCTTTTTATGCAGAGTTTAGGACACTAAAAAGCTTTTTATTCAGCTCTTTTCTCAGTAATTAGGATATAGAACATTTTTTTTTGCATATTTTTTTGTTGTATGAGGTTGTGATTGCGACATCGGAGAGGTGCATTGATTTTCTGGAGAGGATTTACATGGTTTTGAATTAGTCTAATTATATGGTTCTTAACGAGGAAAATTGAATCATCACAATGCTTTCTCACATCATCCCAATGGATGAAAGGAAGTCTGCACTCCACCCTTGGAGAGACCTATATTACTGTAAGCTCAGCCTCGAAATATCCGCCAATGATTTAGGTTAGGAAAGACTGACTCCTAACTACGTTCGACTTTACATATGAGACTACATTTTCACTCCTTTTTGTTCATTTGCATGTCTTATACGATGGATTGAATTAAGTTAACTCTAAATGCAGTGGTATGTCGAATGGTGAGGATAGAGAAATTACTGCATTTTTTATTTGTAAGTTATGAAACATAAAAATGTTATTCCGAACGATCAAAACAAGAATCACTGGCAAAACTATATAAGGATATGGTTTAACCAACCTGCCCGCAAAACTAGGAGAATAATCGCTAGGCAAAAGAAGGTTGTGAAGATCTTCCTTCGACCTACTGTTGGTCCACTTTGTCCTATTGTCCATGGACAGACATTAAAATACAACATGAAAGTCAGGTCAGACAGGGTATTTTCTCTCGAGGAGCTCTAGGCTATAGACATTCCAAAGAAACTTGCCCGAACCATTGGCATTTCAGTTGACCATCGACGCAGGAACATGTTTTGAAGACATACAAGTACAAATTATTTGTATTCCCAAGGTGTGCTCGCAAGTTCCACCCCTCACCAGGTATCCTTTTTTCTTTAAAATTTGTCTAAATACTACATTTTGTAAGCTACATGTTTGTTCCTAACTTAATTGGTTAGTTTTACTTTTGAATATTTATTTGACTAATTGTGGAATTCTTTTTCATTAGGAATCAAGTGTTGCTGAAGCTTAATCCAGTCCCTTTAGTGTGGTCACCCTTCATGTTCAATCACAGGTATGGATAAAGGTTTATTGCGTAGAATCTTAAAGTTTTATTGCGTACAATGTAAATTATTTTGTATCTATATTTTTCAATTTGTAATGAATAAATTGTTTATGGATCTGGTATGTGTCATTTAAAAGTTTTTAAATTACTCTTGTAAGTATCATCAATATGAATTGCAACTATTCATTTAGCATGCTCTATTAGTTTCATGTCTTCAATTTAATATGCATATTTAGTTTTTTAATTCTTTTCATGGTGGTTTTTACTTTATTTTATGCTGCCATCAAATCATTATATGCCGTTTAGTAGTTTTTAATACCATTTTTTCACATATAGAATTAAAAACCAATTAATTTTGACATCAATTCATTAAGGATGCCATTTGACATAGAGTGCATACATTCATTAAGAAAATTTATTGAAAACATAAAGGTATGTATATATAGCTTCTGTAGCACAATGTATTCATATTTGAGTTTGTTTCTTTTATTTATTCCCCTGTTTGTGCAATGGGGCTTGATGTATACTATTTGTAAACTATCAGTTCCGTTGACGCCTTTAGAAGTATCATTTAAACAGTTATTAATGTGTTTTTAAGTTGTTTGAGTTTTGATCTTTGAGTTGTTTGAGTTTTGAATTGTCATTTAAGCTGTTTGAGATTTTTTTTTCCCTCGAAACAATCTACTATTTTAAACTATTATTCTAGGGAAGGTAATTTATATTCAGTATCAATGTTCTTTTCTATATAACTTATTGAAAGTTGGGGACAAAAGTCTTAAATATGAAGCTGTATAGTTGTTATTGTAGCTAGCTATTATTGTATGTCTCTATAAGATCAAATATAGCATCTGAAGCAAATCTTACACTAAGTCCATTTGTCCAACTGGAGTTTATTTTGTTATGTTTGGTGTTATTTCTACAATCTGCACAGTTGTTAGCCTAACGGAGTTTAAGTATCCCGTTATGATTTGTAACGGTTCGGTTCTGTTTGGTGTTATTTCTACAATTTGCACAGTTGTTAGCCTAATTTGGATAGTTTTGTTCGGTGTTTGCCTAATGGAGTTTGAGTATAAAAGATTTTATAGGTCACGAACGTTGTAAGGTTACGAACATTGACAGGTCACTGGCTTTGACACTGGCTTTGATAGGCCACTGTGTTTCAAGGCCGATGAGGATGGAGAGACATTATCTTTGACAGGTCACGAACGTTGCACCACTGATCTTCCCTCAAAAGTTAGTAAAGTAAGGCCTGGCCAAGATGTTACTGTTACTACTAATACAAGTAATTGTTCCTTCATTTTCAATCCTTCCTCAATTTAAAGTCAATTTTGAAAGTTAATTAACTAACAGTCTACAATATTCAAATCAATTTTCAATCAACGTTCGATATTTTATTTTGTAATGAATTCTCTTAATTAATTAGGGAGTCGAAAAGAATTATATTAAGTGTGTTAATGACTTTGTTACCCTTGAAATCAAAGTATATTTAATTTATTCATTTTCCTCTTATCCTGAAGTGCTCAACGCTTTGTTACCCTTGACAGAACGAAGAGATCTTTGACATTATATATGATGAAGATAATGATGATGATGAGGCCAAGAATATATCACTCACATCTACTTTGATTTGTTTTAGCCCATACTATTTAAGCAACAATGTTTCTGAGTTTTTGTAAATCGAAAACCTGATGAGAATTCTCTCCAAGAAAGAATCAAGAACCTAGGGAGAATTCTCTTTCTCCCATAGGTCTAAAAACATTTTATTTTCATGGAAAACTCAACGATCCCTCCTATAGACACATTGATCCAACTAAAACCTCCTGATCCAACAAATGTCTGGGCTAAGTCTTTTATGAGTATTCTTAAGTATTCATTATCAAAAGAACCGGAATTAAAGAGGCCAATAACATTTAAAGGAGAACCAGCTGTCATATTTTCTGAAGAAGACATTCAATCTCTAGTGGAACCATTTAAGTTCTCCATCATTGGGAAATTTTCTCATGGAAAACCTCCAATGGATTTCATCAGGAAATCTTTCCATGCTTTTTCTTTAAAATCAGAGTTTTCTATAGGTCTAATCAATTCAAAACATATTCCAATTCGTCTCAATTGTGAGGAAGATTATGTGCGACTATGGCTAAGAGAACTCTGGTATATTGGAAAGTTACTCGTGCGTACCTTTAAATGGGCTGTTGACTTTAAGCCTGATGAGGAGAGCCCAGTGGTTTCGGTGTGGATAAACCTCCCAAATCTACCTATACACTTCTATGTGAAATCAACCATGTATTCAATTGCACAGCTAATAGGAAAACCTCTAAAGATGGATGCATCTACAGCTTCTTTATCAAGGCCTAGCATTGCAAGAATTTATGTGGAAATCAACATTCTAAAATAAAGGATCCACAGAATATGGATTGGTTCAGGAACAAAAGGCTACTGGCAGCAAGTGGTATATGAAAACATTCCATCTTTCTGTGATTTTTGTAAAAAGAAAGGGCATCGAGAAGAGAAATGTTTGATCAAGAATCCTGCGCTTAAAAACACTCAAAAACCTCTTGCAAAACCTCAAAATCAAGAAAACATAACCATGGTACAGTATCAAAATCCCCCAAATAAGCAACAAGAACCTATGCAAAATATTTCAAAAAATGTTTCTAAATCAATTGACCCCTCAAACCAGTAGTCAAACCGTTTTGAAGTTTTGCAAGGAAATAATTTAGAAGATGTTGAAGAGGTGTTAGAGCCTCAAAAGGAAACTAATGATCAAATAACCTTAAGTTCTCCTGTCAGAAGTTCAACTCAGAGTCATAAGCCTGAACCTCTCCTCAAAATCAAGCATGTGGGATACAGTTCAGATGAAACAATAATAGTGGATCAGTATAATTTTTCTCCTAAAGGTTCTGTTATACCAACATATGGGAAACATCCAGCTACTGATAAAGATTGTCACTCGAATAAGGAAGACACAAGGCTAGTTGTGCCTGTGATTAAGGAAGTGCAAAATTTTGCATCGTGGATGGATGTTAAGTGGAAGGATATTCAAGATTCAAAAGCATTCAGGAACAAGAAAATCAAAGAAGCTGGAAACAATATCTCAGAAATCATGAACCTCAAATCATGAAAAACATCAAAATCGGATTCTCTATTTAAGAGATTGACAAGATCTTCAGGTAAGTCTCTAACTCTCAATACTCCTATTTAGTTTTATGATTAATCTCATTTGATGGAATGCTAGAGGTGTGGGAAATAGAGCTACAAGTAAAAGAATTAAAAATTTGATCAGAACATACAATTTGCGTGCCATTGCAATTTTAGAACCTAAAGTAGATAAAATTAAACTAAAGAAATGTCAGATAAAATGGAGCTTTAACTATAGCACTGCAAACTCTTCAAACAAAATATGGTTCTTATGGAATAATGATCTTAAGGTTCAGAAAATTTTCAACTCTGAGCAAATGCTCAGCCTAAAAATTGATGTTTAGCTCATAAACACTTCCATATTCATCATATTAGTATATGCAAAATGCACTGGTATAGAAAGGAGATCCTTATGGGAAGACATTGTAAATTATACTTCTACTTTTTCATCATTCACATGGTTCATAATGGGTGGTTTTAATACAGAAGAAGAAAAAATAGGTGGAAATCAAATTGATTTCCATGCTATGGAATATTTCAATGAAATGATTGCCACTTGCTCCTTATTTGATTTGGGATGCATAGGATCTAGATTTACCTGGTCAAATAATAGAATTGCACGCTCGATATGCTGTAAATTAGATAGAGGATTAGTAAACAATCATTGGATTATGCCATTGCCAAATTCTTTTATAACTCATCTGCATAAAACATGTTCAGATCATAGTCCTCTGCTATTTTCTGTAAAAAGTAGCTCAAATAACTATCCTAAACCTTTTAAATTTTTATCCATGTGGTGTATTCAATCAAATGTACAGGACATCATTGAAAATGCTTGGACTAGAGATATTAAAGCTTCCCCTATGATCAAATTTTCTCTTAAATTAAAGTATTTAAAACATATTTTGAAAAATTGGAATAAAGACACTTTTAAAAATATTTTTCAATCAGTTAGTGACTTTGAGGATAAGGTTAAATTAGCTGAATATTATTTTGAAATTTCCCCATATGAGAATACTAGGGAAGAGTTATCTGCAGCGAGAGCTCATTTAAGCCTACCTTTGAAAAGAGAAGAGAGTTATTGGTCTCAAAAGAGCCATGTAAATTGGCTTAGACTAGGAGATTCTAACACTAAATTTTTTCATGCTTCAGTTAATCATAGGATAAGAAAGATGAAAATTCCCAAAATAAAGACCAGTGATAACACATGGGAAGAATCCCCTGATGGTATTGCAAATATCTTTATGGTTCACTTTAAACAAATTTGGTCTGCAGATCTTAAAGAACTTAACACTAATTTCTTAGAAGTTATTGAATGTTCTGTAACTCAAGATATGAATAAAAATTAATAAATTTTCCAACAGAATCTGAAATTTTGTCTTCAATTCAAAGTCTAGATTCATCTAGTGCCCCTGGCCTTGATGGATATGGGGGTGAATTCTACATAAAATTTTGGGATATTATTAAAATAGATCTGATTAATGCAATTTATGCTTTCTTTGCTGGTGCTGAGCTTCCTAGGAGATGGACAGCCACAAATATTGCTCTTATTCCCAAAGTTAATACTCCTACAACCTGTGCTCAATATAGACCAATAAGTCTCTACAACTTCTCTAGTAAAATTTTATCTAAAATTATAAATGATAGACTAGACATTATTCTCCCATCTTTTATTTCCTCTAATCAAAGTGGTTTTGTCAAAGGTAGAAGTATACAAGACAATATTCTCCTTGCCCAAGAAATGGTTCATCTAATAGGGAGAAAAGCTCATAGAAACAATGTTATAATTAAACTAGACATGGAAAAGTCTTATGACAAAGTCTATTGGCCTTTTTTATGTCAAGTGCTTAGAAAATTTGGTTTCAATGAACTGTTTATAGATATGGTTTGGAGAATTATCTCTAATAATTGGTTTTCTATCAATATTAATGGTCAAATTAAGGGATTTTTAATTCTACTAGAGGTCTCAGACAAGGTGATCCATTATCTCCAAGTATATTCATTCTAGCTGCTGAAAGCCTTAGTAGAAATATTGACAATCTTTTTCAAACTAAGAAAGCAATCCCTTATTCTCACCCGAATAATTGTAGGCTAATTTCTCATTTAGGATATGCTGATGATATTATAACATTCTCTAATGGTGGTTGTAAAAGTATTTGAGCTATAATTAAGTTACTTAAGGTTTATGAGGCCACTTCTGGCCAAACAATAATTATTCCAAAATTTCTTTCTATGTTGACAAAAAAACTAGCCCTGTCAGGAGAAAAGCAATAGAAATATGTTATGGATTACATCAGAAAAATCTTTCGCTTAAATACCTTGGTTGTCATATAAATAAAGGGAGAAATAAAATTCTTCAATTTTCAGATCTTATTGCTAAAATTAGAGACAAACTAAACACTTGGTCATCTAAATTAACATCTCAAGCTGGTAGAGCTGTGCTGATTAGAAATGTTCTTCTCTCTATTCCTATATATACCTTATCTATTCTTGACCCTCCTAAAATTATTTTGAAAAGACTAAACAATATTTTTGCTAAATTCTATTGGGGAGGTGCCAACAAAGAAAATCCATTTCAATGGATGAAGTGGAAGGAAACATGATTTCCTTTTGAAGAAGGGGGTCTTAACTTTATAAGCTTAGAAGACATAATAGCGGCTTCTAGTATTAAACTTTTTTGGAAATTTAAATTTGAGGATGGTATATGGGCCTCTTTTATGAGACCGAAGTATAATAAAGGTTTGAACATTAGTAATAGTTCAAATACAGGCAAAAGATTGGATAAAATTTCATTTATAGCAGATCCTTTCATTCAAGAAGACAAAAATATATGGACTCCCTCCTCAACGGGAGAATTTTCTATAAAATTTGCTTTTGATGTTTGTAGACAATCGAGTCCTATTCCTATAAGTTGGAAAATTAATTGGTCCCCTGAATGTCCAATGAAAATCTCTAATTTTGTTTGGAAACTTCATAATAACTCGGTGCCATTTGAGACTCAAATTCAGCAGGCTGGTATAAGACTAGCATCAGTCTGCAGACAATGCTTTTTAGATGTTGATAGTGCCCAACATGTCATCCTTGAATGTAAAATTTCCATGGAAGTTTAGTGTTACTTTACTCAAATGTTTGGTGTGGTTTCGAATTATACTTCTTGCAGTTATATGTTTCTCTCATGGTGGATGACACATCACAAAAAAGATTTCTTAAAATCCTTTTGTCAAATTATTCCAAGGATTATTATATGGGAGTTATGGAAGGCTAGAAATAAAATTATTTTTGAAAATTCTAAAGTGAATTCTGCTTCTATAATTTATCAAATAATCAAATAGGGTGTTAAATTTGGAAAAGTTATTTTTACGACAGTGATGCTAAGAATGAACCAACTGTTCACCTTGATTTTAATTTAATAAAGGAGTGATCGCCCGGTATTTAATTAGGCGGGGTGTCACAGGTGGTATCAGAGCATCAGGTTCTAGTGTCCATAGGATCTCTACGGCTTATTTTCACTTTCAGCTTAACATTTTTGCTATAGAGCCCTATTTTTAGGATTGTTGTATTCCTGCTTTTACGTTTACGTCTCCAGCCATTTGGGATTTGATAATGACTGGAGACTAATAAACTTCTTCACGTTTTAGATGCCTCCGAGACGTGCACCGAAGGATAGACATGCCCGGGCCGAGCAGCCAGCAGCTCCGGCACAAGGCACTATGAATGCTAATGAAGTAGCCACCATTGTTGCTCAGGCGGTGAATGCTGCGCTAGCGGTGGTTCAGCAGGCTCCACCCCAGATTCTGGCAGTGGCGCCAGTACCAGCACAGCTTCCATCTGCATGGGAGACGGTTAGGGATGCTTTTCAGAAGGCATATCCCCCTGAGTTCTCTAGTAGCTCAGATATCGTCACAGTCAGCCAATAGAAGAAAGACATCCAGCGGCATCTTTGTATGTATGAGTGCACTGACGTGCAAAGGCAGTTATTGGCTTCCTTTAAGCTGGTGGGGGCCGCTTTGCAGTGGTGGGAGTTCACTACCGCCTTGGAGGAGAGGGACACGATCACTATTCAGTCGTTCTGGGAGCGGTTTGACCGCAAGTACTTTCCACCCGTCGTGCAGACTGAGATGAGGTGGAAATTACTGAATTTGAAACAGGAGAACTCTACCATTGCTGAGTATGAGGAGGAGTTCATGATACTTCTCACCATAGTTCCAGATGAGGCACCTACTGATAGTAAGAAGATAATGTTGTTTGTGGACGGGTCAGCTTGGAGGATCCGTCAGCATCTTATAGGGAATCTATCTCTGAGTACTTTCACTGATGTACTCAATGCTGTGTTACTACATTGCCAGGATCATCGCTTCCATCTGCAAGGAAGCAAGAGAGCAGGAGAGTCCAGCCAGCAGGGCAGGACCGGGGGTGGTAGTGCTGGTAGGGCACCATCTCATGGACAGACTCATCAGCACGAGCAGAGTTCCCATCAGGGGGACCCTGCTAAGCGATTCCATTCAGGTGATTCTAGACAGGGATTTGGGGGTTATAGGCAAGGCCAGCCTAATCAACAGGTCCAACAGTGTGCTAATTAGGGCCAACAGGGCCAGTGGCGGGGAGGTAATGGCCAGCAGGGCCGTGGTCAGCAGGGTCAGAGGGGAGGTAACTTCAGAGGTCGGTGTTTTGTATGCAGCAAGCATGGTCATAAGCGCCAAGATTGCCCAGAGGGTAATAGGGCCCCACAGCAGCAGGGTGCCCGTAATGAGACATATAGACCACTTTTTCCAGCTGCCCTCCCAGCTCCAGCTCAGGTTCCAGCCCTACCATCCATTCCAACAGCTCCAATGCAGCAGGGGCAGTTACAGTACGGACGTGTCTATAACGTCCACCAGGCAGCAGCTCCACAAGCACCACCCGCGATTGAGGGTATGTTTCCTATCCATGGTACTATGGGTCGGATTTTTTTTGATACTGGGGCGACGCATTATTTTATAGCTACGCATTTTGCGAAGGCCTTAGGGTTGTTAGCCATAGCAGAGAGCACAGTGACGTGTGTAGACTCACCACTGGGGAGTGGAACGCTTATCTTCTTTATATGTCGGGGAGTGGGGGTAGAGATTGGTAGTTTGATATTACCTGCAGACATGTTAGTCTTAGATATACATGAGCATGATGTTATTATCGATATGGATTGGCTCGCAGCTTATAGAGCCATGAATTATTGCTTCCGTGGGAGCATTATTTTTACCATTCCGGGGCAAGAGATGTTTGTAGTGGTGATGCCTCGCCCAAAGGGAGGTTCGACCGCTCATTTTTATTATATAGAGGAGGATACCTCTAAGGAGGTTGTGATTCCTTTAGACTCGATCCCAGTCATTTGTGAGTATTCCGATGTATTCCAGGAGATACCAGGCCTACCCCCCAGTCGAGAGATAGACTTTGTCATAGATTTATTACCAGATACGAGACCGATAGCACACGCTCCATACCGTATGGCTCCGACGGAGATGCGAGAGTTACGAGATCAGATAGAGCAGCTGTTAGGTGAGGTCTTCATTCGCAGGAGTACCTCACCTTGGGGCGCTCCAGTCTGGTTTGTGAAGAAGAGAGATGGTTCACCGAGGTTATGTGTGGACTACCGGGAGTTGAACAAGGTCACGATACGGAATAAGTATCCGTTGCCTCGAATCGATGATCTGTTCGACTAGCTGAGGGGATCAACTTTCTTTTCGAAGATAGATCTGAGGTCGGGGTACCATCAGCTACGTATTAGAGAGCAGGACGTTTCAAAGACTTCCTTCTTGACGAGATATGGGTCTTACGAGTTCAGAGTGATGCCATTTGGTCTCACAAATTCTCCAGCCGTATTCATGGACTTAATGAACCGATTATTCAGAGAGTTCTTCGATCAGTTTGTCATCGTCTTCATAGATGACATTTTGATATATTCACACTCCCAAGAGGAGCATGCCGAGCACTTGAGGCAGGTTCTTCAGACTTTACGAGAGCATCAGTTGTATGCTAAGTACAAGAAGTGTGGATTCTGGTTGCGAGAGGTACAGTTCTTGGGGCATGTTGTTTCTGAACAGGGGATAGCCGTTGAACCGAGTAAAGTGTCAGCGGTGAGGGAGTGGGGACAGCCCACGACACCGATGGAAGTGCGTAGTTTCTTAGGGTTAGCCGGATACTATAGGAGATTCATTCGGGGATTCTCCAAAATAGCGGGCCCATTGATGAACCTGACTCGCAAAGGGGTACCATATGTTTGGGATGATGCTTGTCAATTGGCTTTTGACGAGCTGAAAGACAAGGTTACTTCAGCACCAGTCCTTGCTTTACCGAAGTCGGGTGTGGAGTACCTAGTTTACACTGATGCCTCTTTACGGGGACTTGGGGGAGTACTTCAGCAGGAAGATAAGGCTATATCTTTTGCCTCCCGCAAGCTTAAGCCGCATAAGAAGATTACCCCACCCACGACCTGGAGTTAGCAGCGGTCGTTTTTGCACTGCGGATATGGAGACACTATTTATTGGGGGAGAAGTTCCGTTTGTTCACAGACCACAAGTCACTGCAGTATCTGTTCACTCAGCGAGAGATGAATATGCGTCAGCGCAGATGGTTAGAGTTTGTGAAGGACTATTAGTTCGACATACAGTATCATCCGGGGAAAGCCAACGTAGTTGCTGATGCGTTGAGCCGTAGACCGATAAATGAGGTAGCGGACGTCTGGAAAGTGAAGTGGAAGGAGTTGGGTCACCAGGACGCAGTAGCCCGTTCCTTCATATCTGTTATGACAGTCACACTCGAGATTGTTACGAGGGTAATACAGGCCCAAACCATAGACCCATTTTTCCAGGAATAGATTGTACGACTTTTAGCCGAGGGTGCTGGGTCCTATTTTATTAGTTCTGATGGGGGTTTGAGGTTTAATGGGAGGTTAGTGGTTCCAGAAGGGGCAGAATTGCGTCATGCAGTGATGACCCAATCTCATGGGTCCCGATTTGCGGTACATCCTGGAGGAGATAAGATGTACCAGGATATGAGGAGGCAATACTGGTGGACTGGGATGAAGAAGGACATTACTGAGTTCATGTCCAAGTGTTCTACCTGCCAGCTGGTGAAGGTGGACCATCAGAAACCGTCAGGATTGCTTCAGCCATTGGAAGTACCCGCGTGAAAGTGGGAGAGTATTTCCATGGATTTTATTACAGGGTTGCCTACATCACAGCGGGGCCACGACTCTATCTGGGTGATTGTAGACCGTTTGACCAAGGTGGATCATTTTCTGCCGGTGCGGACAGATTATACCACAGGTCAGTATGCTCAGTTGTTCATTGCTGAGATTGTCAGATTACATGGGGTGCCCCTGAATATTATGTCAGATAGAGACAAGATTTTCGTATCACGTTTTTGGGAAAACTTTCAGGAGGCTATGGGTACTGAGTTGAGGTTGAGTTCAGCTTATCGCCCACAGACAGATGGACAGACAGAGCGTACTAATCAGATGTTAGAGGATATGCTACCCATGTGTGCTCTTGATTTTGGAGGAGGTTGGGAGCCACATCTTCCACTGGTAGAGTTTGCTTATAATAACTCTTATCAGTTTACGATTGGTATGGCTCCATTTGAGGCTTTGTATGGCCGGCCTTGTCGTTCTCCAACTTGTTGGCTCGATGTGGGGGATAACAAGTTGCTAGGACCAGAGGTAATTCAGGAAACCTCCGCAAGGATTGAGATGATCAGGAGTCGCATTCGAGTAGCCCAAGACAGGGAGAAGAGCTACGCCGATGCGAAATGGTTCTTCCGGGAGTTTAATGTGGGGGACCAAGTGTTACTGCGTGTATCTCCTATGAAGGGAGTGATGAGGTTCAGGAAGAAAGGTAAATTGGCCCCGAGGTACGTGAGACCATCTCCCATTATCGAGAGGATTGGACCGGTAGCATATAGATTGGGACTACCAGAGCATTTACATCGCATTCACGATGTATTCCACATCTCGTCGTTGAGAAGGTATCTTCGGGATGATATGGCCCATACTCACATCGCGATAGATGAGATAGAGTTGCAGCCTGACAGCTCTTACGAGGAGAGACCGGTGGCTATCCTAGACTATAGTGAGAGGATATTGAGGTCGAAGATAGTTCCACTTGTACGGGTCCAGTGGGAGCATCATAATGTGGAGGAATCCACTTGGGAGCGCGAGGCCGATATGCGCGAGAGATATCCAGATTTGTTCTTACCAGGTATGCCTTATTTTCCGAATTTCGGGACGAAATTCCGTTATTAGGGGGGAAGTATGTAATACCCCGTATTTTTATGCTTTATTAATTTGGGGATTTATTAATATTAATGTGAATTAATTATTTAATAAAAATCCGGAAATTAATTATGTTATAATTATTAACATGATGAGAGTTATTAATTATGGGAAAATTTGTTGAATATTACTAATGAGCAAAGTAATATATAATAGTGGCCATATTAAATGTCACGAGTGAATAAAATGACAATTTTAGAAATTTGAGTCGGGACGCGCCTGTGTCCCGTTGGGATAAAATATTGATAAATAAAAGTAAATATTTTATAAGTTGTTCATATGGTCATTTTGAGTGCGCCAACACGTTCGGAAGGGTCGAGATAGTCAGAAAAGTATACCCGGGAGTTTGATTTGGGTCTCGGGGCGTTTTTAGGCCTAATTAGTACCCCGGGAGGGCATTTTAGTCATTTTGTATTTTTGGGTAATTAAACCCATGAAAATTAAAGGGGTTATATCAGATGTTTAGGTTATATCCTAGGGTTAGATAACTCAAAACACTAGAACGGCCATTGGAGAGGAGAGGAGAGAGCTCTCAAGGCATTCCAAGGCTCAAAACTCACCCATTTGCACCGCCGCCACCGCTAACGCGTAGATCGCGAGACGGGGAACGCAACCACACCAAATTCAACACCAAACCAAATTTCTGAAAATCCCAGGCAAGTGTTTATCTTGCTTATTTCGTTGATGCATCATCCATATTAGTTTAGTAGTTATTAGGATGAGATTTATGGAAGAAAAACCCAATTTGAGATGGGAAATTTTCATGTAGTGATGATTTATATGATATTCTGGAAACCCTTTGTCATGTAAAGGATTAAGAGTTTGATTAAGAAAAGATTTCTAATCAGATACAAACACTAAAAAAATTATTCCGGACGATCGGACCGTTGGAATTGGATGAAATTTTATAGAGAATTAGCTGAAGACTAGAAAAAAAATTCAACTCGATCGGACCGTTCAATATTTTTTAATATTTTTGTTCTAGACAGTTTTATGTTTTGAGGACTCTTAGAGATAATAAAAATTCAATTAAAACTCCATTTTAATTCCAATTTCGAAACCGTTTGAAATTCTCATCTTTGAAAATAAAATTCAAAATCCTTTAATGTAAGGCGAAATCTATTTTTGGGATATTTTGCATAAGGGATAATGTAAGTTTAAATTAAAAGGGAGAGACACGTAAGAGAGAGTTACGTTGGAACATAAATGGATATCTACTGAATTGTACATTTGGAAGAATAGAGTCCATGAGGGTTACGTAGTAAGTTGGAATAACCCTTCGAATTAAAGTTAGAAACGAACAATTATACTTGATAAATAATAATGGGAAAATAAGAATAAATGTCGTGAATGTGGGTTATTGGATAAACCTAAATTGATATAATAAAAGTGGTATATTTATATGATTGTGTATGCATATATTATATACTTGTGAAAATCATGCCCGCGCTACTCGCTATCCCCGAGGTTTCCGCGCTGGGACGATCTTATCTCGTGTGCCTTATGGGGGATATTGACTCGTACCCTAGAAGATAGAAATCCTAGGTACAGGCTATCGAATCGGTAGTCACGGTCCTAAGAGACGTGAGGGTATGTACTGACCTCTTGGACTTGGAAACTATGCTTCGCCTCAATATTGTTTGTGTATGTATTTATACAGTTCGAGAGTGATTCCGAACTTATATTCCCTTTAGTACGATTGATACGGGGATTGGATAGCAGAGTATGCCCGCACTATAAAATTTTATGTGGGGTGCTGTTAGAATATATATATTATACGAGTATTTAATATATATATATATGAAGTTCTGAAATATGGGAAACTGCCTATTGTGTTATGGTAAGTAAGACATGTATAATGACTCAAATTGGAAATACTTGTTTTGAAAAGTATAATATGATATTGAAAAAACTTTATGAATCAATAAAGTTAAAATGAGCGTTTTGTACTAAATGAAATTATCCTTTTTAAACCATGATGTTGTTAAATCTTAAATTTTGAGAGTCATCTAAGATAAGTTAAATCCTTGGGGACGGATAGTGTGATATATGATGAGATAAACCATTGGCAAGGTTAGTGCGATAGGAGTGCACATTAGAAGAGAGGCGAGAATTTCTCAAGAGAGTGTCGCACTAATATGTTGTTGCATTGGCCTGTATCAATTTAAATACTTGCTAAACGAATTTTTAAATCATATACACTATCGGGCTCTGACCCGTTTCTATTCATCTTTCTCTCTTGTATATATATGTATATATTACAAGTGCCCATCCACAGGGGCGTCTTGTTTAGGATCCCTTGGAATGAACGTGTTGCAGCTTAGGTGGGAGTTGCAGGCCACTTGCTTAGACGATTTCATTTACTTGATTCCACTTCTATCATTCTCCTTATTGGGCATGTGTCATCCTTTCCACTATTTATTTATTTTATTAGGACATTTGTATTTCAGTTATTTCTAGTACTGTTTCTTTGGGATTTATTCAGCATGTATGTTTACTTTAATTTTTAAATGTTGGGATTTAGTTGTTGAATGTTTAAATTAATTGGATTATATGTTCCAGGATTATTGTGGTGTGATTCTTTAAATATTCAATTGTTGTAGATAATTAAATCTTTATTTTCAAAATAAAATTTGGAAAGTAATGTTTAAAATTGGTTTTGACACTTAGCTTAATTAAATAGGGTGTTAAATTTGGAAAAGTTATTTTTATGACAGTGATGCTAAGAATGAACCAACTGTTCACCTTGATTTTAATTTAATAAAGGAGTGATCGCTCGGTATTTAATTAGGTGGGATGTCACAGTCAAATAAAGAAAAGAGTGGGAACGAACAGACGCTAACGAAGGGTTATTATATAGAAGAAAGCATACCTCGGGCTCACTTTTATTAACAAGAACAATGGGCAGAGGAACCTCATGTGAGGTATGTAATTCAGAGGGGACTGAGAGTGTTGTCTCAGGTTGCGTTACCTCTGGCGGCGAAGGAGCACCCGCAGGCTCAACAACATCACCTCCCTCAGCAACTTCCCTCGTATGTCGGGAGGCTGAACGGCGAGAATAAGTAAGCCCCTTTATGGGGGAATGGGGAGGAGTCACATCGGCATGAGAAACAGCGAAACGTCCCCCCACGAAAGGGCTCACGGGAGGACTAGGGGGTCTGGTCTTTCCATTTCAACTCCCTGCACCACAGTTGTCAAGAAAAAATAAGCAAATACAGTCGTCCTTAAGCAAAGAAGGGAATGAATAAATCAAGCATACATACCTCAAATTCTGAAGGGGAACAAGATGACAGGACCACAGGCAAAGAAGGAGTAACAGCGACAGAAGGGGCAGGAGTGGGATTCACCTCAGAAGTTCGATGCACCTTAAGAGTTCGCGTCTTCTGGGACTTGGTACCAAGAGTTTTCTTCCTCGATCCCGTTGCTCCAATACCGACCTCTCGAGGAACCCTTGAGCTCTTTCTCCTTCTAGCCGTTGGCTCTGTAGGATAAACCACCACTGTGGGAAAAGCAATGGAAGGAGGAACAACGACAGCGTGTCGATGATACTCATCATTTATTCGATCTATTTCTGCTTGGGCCTCCCTCCTTAAATGCTCAGTCATTTCAGCAGACATGGGAGGTGGAACGGAGGCTATGGAAAGGGCTGCCACGGGATTTTGGGGCTTCTGGGACTTAGACTTTGACTTTGATGTCCCACTCTTGGCCGTTTTTTCCTTCTTGGAAGGTGGTTGAGAAGGCCCCTCGCCGATGGTAGCTTCTGTTGCAGGGGCAGCCTTCTTCGGAGCTGCTGGCACTCTGGGTTTAGGCATTGCAACTGGGACCATGGGACAAAGTGGGGGAAGCTCGGTGGGAGGTGATTTGGGGGTCGAACTTAGAAGGAATTCTATCCCAAGTACAGAGTTGCCTTTTAGACCCAACTCTAGGGCAGAAAATGAAGAAACGGGAGGATACACCGGATCTCCCTCAACGAACTCAGCAATTTTAGCTAGTTGCTTCGGCCAGTACTTTGTGGCAAATAAAGGGGTCACGTCCCCCTACCTAGTAATACTGGGAATGTTCACTCGCCCAGCCATAGTGGAGCTTATCCCCCACGTAGTGGTGGAAGAAAAAAGAGAGCACGCCTCGCTAAAGGAGACCTTAGGGTTTGACGATTAAAATACTGGACGTGGAGCCCCCTGATCAAACCCAAACTGGCGATTGAATTGGTTGGGATTATAGTGCTCACTGGTATATCCCCACTCGGTGTAAGAAGGCATATATCTGGGGGAGAACAGAAGAACCACGGCCAATGAGGGATCCTCGATATCTGGGGAAGGCGCCTGTACCATTCTGGCTTCATGTTGAAAAAATTCACAAGTGTGAAAGAAGACTTCCTCCTGATAAGGCCTCATTACAAAGTTCTCAAAACAGTCAATCACAGATATTAACTCCTTTCGGCTTTGTCTCCTGTGATAAATAAAGGACCGTGGAGGTAGAATTATTTCCCCCGAGGGAGGACTGTTGGCTTTGGCCGCTACGGCAGGAAAGTGAAAGTAAAGGAAGCTGGTGAGAAGAACGCTGTTGGAAAAATTGGCCAAGTTATAACCGCCAAGAGAGCGTTCCATGTCGAACAAAGTTCTATCCAGCCAGGTGTATAGGGATCCCAAGTCAATTGCAGCCAGTGGAAGTTTTATGCCTCGGGCCAAACGAAGGGACAGGTTGATAAGGTCCCTTCGGGGATAGTCAGTGGGTTTTCCCGTCAAAAGGAAACGGGAGAGAATCACAAGAATATAGGCAGGAAGTTCCAACGGTGTACCTTGACCAGGAGCATCTATTGAAGAACTACCTTCACCAGAACCCTTGAAGAAATAATTAATCAAGGGAGAGAAAGTAGCTTTATTGGATGAACCAATGCACCTTTGGCATATACGATCCAACTCCAAACGATCGTCAGTCTCTTGGGCATCAAGAGCCTCATCATCGTAGGGCTCATGACCTGTTGCATCGAGGCTCAAAAGCTCGCACACATCCTCTAGAGTTATGGTGAACTCGCCCCACGCAGCGATGAACGTATGAGTAGTAACGTTCCATCGAGAGACTAGGATAGGAAGAGCAGCATTGTTCTTCGAAATAGTGAACTCACCAAACCACTTAGCCCGTTGCAACCCAAGCTTGGTGAGAATATCAGCATAATAACTTTACATGTGAGAATTCCAGGCAGTAAAGTGGGCAGGAGAACCCCCTGGTGATTTAAAGTCAACATCGGACCATGGGAAGTCCCCTCGCTCCAAGCGAAATCGTAGAGTCCCCTCTGGGGGAAGAAAGCCCCACTCAGAAGAATCCGCGTCTTCATCACCCAACAGTAAGGCATCGAACTTGGAAGAAAAATGCACAGCCTTGCAGGCAACAGCAAAGTCATCACCCTCCCCAAAAATAGGAGAGCGATGATAATATCTCAGCTGATCCTGACGGGCAGCATCTAGGGCAGAGGCAGCAGTGGTGGTGGCAGATGGAGCACCAGTAGCAGATATGGTAGGGTTGCTTGAGGTTGCCATGGAAAATGATGATGAAGACAGTAGAAAAGCTTCACGCAAGGGCGGTTTGAAGAACGAGAATAGAAGACCATGACCACAGGTAACGATTTAGAGGATGAGAAGGGAAGAAGGCGAACAAGAAGCTTAGCAATAATGGAGTTTTTGCAAGTTTTTTTTTCTCTCTCTCTAAAAAAGAAACAAAAATCTGAAGAAGATAGTAACAGAGTAAGAAAAAAAAGGGTTAAAGTTTTTTGGATATAGCCATTTGAAAATTTCGGGGTTGTCGTTTCAGTCTCCCACCATCACACGTGCAATGCCGCTTGCAATCATTTCCAATGAACACATGGCACCTTGGGAAGTGCTTTGACAGTTGATAATACTACGCCACGTCATTTACGAAGTGACATTTGTGGAACACAAACCGTTGCCTTCCTATACAAGATTGAGTTTTAGCACCAAAGAAATTTTTGTTAGACATATCTAACCCCCAACGGAAAAGATGTCCCAACGATTCCAAAAATCTATGATGTTCTCTCATCATAGTCTAGACGACTGATTAGTCATGACTAAGGTGCATCAGGCAGAATTTTACTTTTTCCCGAAGACTCTAACGCTCTGGTTCTGAATAAAGGAGAAAAGGCCTGAATCTTTTCACACAAAGAAAAGTCCATCGGTTTGAGACATTTCGTGTAGACATTCCTTGTTCCAACAATTCTCTCCATGAGGGGACAAATGTAGAGGGGGCTTGAAGGTAATATTGAGATTAGAGACAAATCTCCAATTAGCAACAGTGTTTGAGATTAAGCAACCGAGGCAGCTCAAGCGTGGCAACTCAGCGAGGCAGCTTGGCGCGGCAGCTCATATTTTAGCTTATTGTATTAGTCATATTGTATTTTCATTATTGATGACTGTAAGCTTTAATGGTTGTAATGACTTAACGATAATAACAAAAGAGTTTGTATGAGGTCAAACGGTACTTGCGAGAGACCAGGCTTGGCAGGGCCTGGGAGTGCTTTCATGCTCTATCGAATAACCTCACCGTGGAAACTTTAGAGGGACCTAGTTTGGAGGATTGAGAAGTAAGGCACAGTTGGGGCTTGTTCTGACCATCTTAGATACACCTGGTAAAGCGCCGAAGAACCCTGACCGTGGAACCTCAAGCGGAGTAGCTTGGAGTCCCATCAGGCGTTGAGTTATGAACCATATAGCCCTTCTACTTTGTGTCACATCTACCATAGGTGATGTTACTGGCCAGCCAAAACAATGTCAGACATACACTTGAGTAAACCACCGTGGTATTTGGGGCTGTCAGACAGTTGGTGAGCCACCTCTGCGACAACAACCCCCTGACACACAGTGGTTAGGCAAAAGGCATGTCTTGGCGTTTAATGATTATGACGTGGAGGCAACTAGTACACCAAGCATTTAATGCTGTGACATAAAGTATGAGGGATGTCTTTCATATTTTAATGACTGAGTTACCTCAGGGGTGGTGTGGGGGCATATTTAAGGACACCAACCACCTTTGAAGAAGGAGGAACTTTTTGAGAAACCTAGAGTTATTACTAGAGATACACATCAGAAAGAGAGATTTATTACAAACCAGAGGGTTTATCCCCTCACCATTGTCATTTATTGTAAAGCTTTTAATACTTGACAGAGATTCCTGAGGGTATATGGTGTGTTTTTACCTGCCTACCAAGGTGTATCTAGGGTGCTTACTTCTCTCTCCCTCTAGCTACGTTACTTCTAAGGTTCATTACTATTTCCTGAGTTATACATGAGGGCTTTGTGAGTTTAAGCCGAGTTTATCTTCATTGGGTATGTGCTCGTGTGTCCTATCATTAATCCAAAGCTTTGGCCAGGATTAGCTTATCTTTACCATACTCAAATAGGGGTTACGCCTCCATCTTATCTAAAGTACCCTCTTACACTGATTATATATATACAATACAACACCCCTAGTCTGCGACTTGCGGTGCATGCATACTCCCTTATCAAGTCCCTGTTCATCACGCACTGTATAAAGGACTATTGGTTCAGTATGTCACTCGAACCATCGTCATAAATCACACATATTAGAGGCGCACATAGTCCCTAGCTAAATGGGTAATGCACATACATATGCTCCCATTCAACCGTCGAAACTATCATACTCTCAGATAGCACGTGTCCAAGGTCCTATGTTCTGGGTACAAGTCTAAAATCCCACTAATGGGCTCATCAGGATACGAATGTCCACGATGCAAAACCTCCTCCCGATAGCAAGCAGCGTAGATATGTCATAAACATAATAAATCACACAAATCAGTGTAGGTATACACATAACCTATATCATATATTCCGTACGTAGCATATGTATCTCCCGAATATCCTACATATTATTTAATTCCAATCACACTTCTTATCGAATATTCCCGAGTATCCCTCACTACTTGAAGTGTGTTAATTATCCTTTAAAATATTTCAATAGGTAATTGGCTCATATCCTACTGATCTAAGTCATACGTTCGCTCATCCCCTGAATTCGTTACATTATAAATCACACCGATTAATCTAACCAATTTCACATTAATTAATTTATTAAAGTAGTGTCACCCGACTACAATATTCCGACTCACTCATTTGGTCAGTCACTTTATCTCTTAGTATTTATTCCTCAAAATTCTACAACTTAGGTTAACACTTCTTGTGAATTTAATATTCAATAATTTATTATATATCTCTATAATAAAATAAAGAGGATACCCCACGATTGTCTCCCGTAGAACTCTGCCTAAATTTTCTGTGTCACAACCCCGGCTATTATTTCCATAAGTATTAACTTACATTCATATTTATATTCAAGATACTAATCACATCTCGATCCAGACCGTATCCTAATTTCGTCTGAATTTTCCATTTGAATCCGTTCATATATTCCGAGTGTTGTTCATCCAAAACAATCCTAAATCCATACCCCATATTCATTCCCATCCAATTCCAAGGTAAAAATAATGTTCATTAATATTTTCCAGAGTCCAACACTCATCTACAGACATCCCTGAATAATTCAGATTTTATTTCTCACAAAGGATTTCGGTTTCAAACACCCTTTCATAATAAAATCATAACTAATTAGAAAAAACAGAAAAATACAAAATTGGTAGCCACGCGTTCGTAACAAAAAGATATATCTCCATGTCCAAAACCTAGGGCCATTTGAACAAGATAACAATCTCGTTCAAGCAAGATACAAATCTTATTTCAACGACTTCTAGTGTCGTTTGACATTGTGTGCAACCACTTCTTGTTCTCCCTCATGCTTATCTTTCTCCATTGTTGCTCCATTACAACTTTGATACCCTTTTCTCCATTCAAACCAATAATCACTACACCAAATCCTCCTAATTGTCACGGTCATTGACCTTGACAAGTTGGACTTGTCAAGGTCAATGACCGTGACAATTTGGGGCGAGACAACTTTTTTTGTCACGGACGTGTCACGGTCATTGACCGTGACAAGTTCGTTAGAATTGTCACGGTCGTTTCACGGGCCATGACCGTGACAAGTTTAGTCATGGTTAATAATCGTGACAAAGCCTTAACCCTTTTTAAAAAAAAATTATCACGATCATTGACCGTGACAAGTCCGTGACAACATTATTTGTCAAGGACTTGTCATGGTCAGTGACCGTGACAATTCTGGGCAGAATTTAAAAAAATCTGCTGGGCAGTATGACCAATCCCCAGCAATATATTTGTACATGTTATAGCAACGTTGTAGCTGTTCAAACATCATATATCCAAACAAACTAAATATAATGCAAATATATATTCAAAATAGAAATAATATACATTACGATATAATCCAAATATAATTCAAATGTACCAACTTAAAAATAATGTCACTACATGTCTGGGGTAAATGTGAGGAGGTGATTAGGCTACATGATATACGATTTAACACACCCACTAATATACATCGTGCTGCATTGTTCGCGCAACCACAATAGGGAGTTCTCCTTCCCGAGTATCACATGCGTGACGAGTACTTTGGACTCAATCTCTTGAAGAGCACGTCCATGAACTATTCCACCCTGGACGATATTCGGGTACCTCAACCCCTGCCCTATCCGCTGGCCATCAAATACGTCCAATATGAACACGCTCGGCCAACCAATTGTCTACATCAGTCTAGGGAAGGGAGCCAAATAAGGAAGTGGATCATCGAAGTATGCACGTGTCGGTGATGAAGCAGCGAGGTCCACATCCTCGTCATCCTGCGCCTCGTTTTCCTGCACCTCCTCCTCCTACTCCTCCACCACCTTCTCCTTCCCTTTCCCCTTATGGTCTTTGCCTAACGTACAGTCATGAATGAGTACATATCTTGTACCGTCGCCTCCAAACGGGACAGCTTTGCGTCATGTGAATCCACCGTTTGAGCCAACCCGGTGTCGCTCGTCTCCAATCCGATGATCCTAGATTTGGCCACCCACGAGCTCACCCCTTGTCCTCCCCTTGCAATCAAAGCCAAGAACTTGGCTGAGTGCGTCTGTGGACAAAGACGCCTTGTCGGCATCAGACTGCGACTCATGCACTTCCTTAAGCTTTGCCTGAAACGACAAAAAGCACATGATTAGTAAAATAAGTAAACTAAAAAATTATAACATAATTAACAAAAATTAAACTGTTAGATTACTTACAATCGTGGCCGCGACGCTCGGAGACACCTCCTTGTCCTTTCCCTTCTTCGTTCGAAGAGCCACATAAGTATCGAGCTTATGTGGCTTACCCCCTGGGCCACTCCCTAGCCCCTGAAATAAAATAAAGTAAAATTAGTATCGGCTCCGCAAAGAAAAATAATGAAGAATAATATATTTATTTAGTTATAGAAAAATTAAATCTTACCTTCATCCTATGCTCCACCTCGGCGTAAGACGTCCGGCCGGAGTAGTGCATGTCCGTCTTTTTTTCCCTATTTTCCCTCCCCGATTGGCGAGATGACAATTGTCGATCCTCGATCTCATTGTCAATGAACTTTTGCCATTGTGCCAATGGGATCGGCTCCTTCGGCGGGACGGATTCACTCCATTGGATAATGGACTCTCGTGTTTACCCAAAGTACCTTGTCCACGTATTTTTCTTCCACGTCTTGTGTTCCTCCCTCAACTGCTCCAAGACGGAATCGCGTAGCTTTGGATCCAAATTGAATTGTTCTTGTCCAACAAATACAATGTTAGTTGCGAATAAATATAAATATAAATATAAAATGAAATTGAAATCGAAATTAAAATTGAAATTGAAATTGAAATATTCATATAAATATAAATATATTACCTGTAGTGCCGCCCAAACAGCTAACTTGAGCTCATATGGCACCTCCTTCCAACTCATAAACCCCGAGTCGATGATCGTCTTTAGCAGCTCGAGGGATCTCGCTAATAGCTCCGACTTGTTCTCGATGGTAATCCCAAATTTTCTATATTTGGGGAGCCTAGGGGCCGAGGAGCCCTCGTCGCCTCCACTACCACCGAGCCCAGACGACATCATCATAACCAACATCATCATCCTCGCCTTAATACCTGAAGGAGACATTTACTGTAAAAAAATGTTATTAGTGCAGATAAAAAAAATGTTATTAGTACACATAGACACACACGCAGCCCCCCACCCCTACCCCACTACCTACCCCCGATTCCTGCCCCCACCCCCTCCCCCACCACATATTTTGTGTTATAAGGGATCGAATAAAAGGAATCACCCATTCTTAATTGTTCAGGAAAGAAATATCTTTAACATGTTACTTGTTTATGTTTGGTTGCCATAAAGAATCTATTCGGGTTTAAAAACATGCCAGGTTTGAATATAACACTTGGGGGGGGGGGGGGGGGGGTACATTGTTCATTATGTGGGTTTTATGCAAAGAAACCAAATTTAATTCATTATAGGTTTTTACCTTAATTAAAATCATGTTTTTTTGCTTAACACTTGTTTAAACTGATATAAAATATGTATTGTATTGATGAATCATATGTTTTAAAGAAACATTAATGATTTAAGACAACTTTTTTATCAAAATTTGAAACTATATTTAACCTTACTAATGATCATAAGTTGTAATCATACAACATCTGCGTTTCATGTGGTTTGGGTTAAAGTACCTGCCCCCACCCCCACCACAAACACGCACACGTACATGTACACACACCACCCCCTGCCCCCCACCACACACACGCACACGTACACGTACACACACCACCCCCTGCCCCCCACCCACACACAATAATCCAATAATGATTAATAATTATATATTCTATGTTTCATTTAATTATGTCTTATTTATATTCAAATTCAATTATTAATAATTATATATAGTATGTTTCGTTTAATTATGTCTTATTTATATTGTTCGAAATACAAACTAATTTTCAAAAAAAGTTGAAAAATCCCACCCCCATATGGACAATAATCCAGTGGTCATGCCACTTTTAAAACTAACCAACCAAACATTTACTAAACAAAATAATCCAACAGCAATGTCAACAACAAATGTGTATCCCGTACTCCTTCTAATTCATCTACTCAATTAATTCATTTCATCAATTAAACTAACAATTAACGTATACAATTATTAATTTACTAATTTACACTGAGGGGCAATCCTACTTTCATATGAAATGGGCACTAATTATTAATTTACTTTCATCTAAAACTGTTTCTTTTATTAATTATATTTTAGTGGATGTAATTATAGAATCTATGGATGGATTCAATTTAATCTTACTATGTGAATGTTTTTATCTACAATGAGTTAACCTTGAAACAATATATATTATCTCATAGAATCATCAAAACACGATATTAAGAGAATTACAATGGTACCTTTCCTTACCCCCCCCCCCCCCCATCACAAACAAATTGATAAATTCATGGGTTATTTCCAACATATAAACGTCATATACACCTAACAAACATACACAAACATATATTCACGAGTTAGTTTCAACAAAAGTACAAAAAATTCAAGAACCCTAGGTTCATTCAAATACAAAAATAATTGACAAATTTATGAGTTGTTTCCAACATATAAACATCATATAAAGATAAAAAAAAACCACACAAATATATACAAATAACTCGTGAATATACCCCCTACCCCCACCCTGCCCCCTACCCACCCCCACCCCCACCCACCACATACACACACACACACACACACACACAATATCCCCCCACCCTGTACCTCCCTCCACACCCCCACCCACCACACATACACACACACACACAACATCCCCCCTACCCCCCCCCCACACACACACGCGCACATATATACACACACATATACATATATACACACAAACATATATATAAATGGAAGAGAGAGAGAGAGAGAGAGAGAGAGAGAGAGAGAAATAAACCTGAAAGTATAGAGAGAGAGAGAGAGAGAGAGAGAGAGAGAGAGAGAGAGAGAGAGAGAGAGAGAGAGAGAGAGTTGTAACAAGGAGGGAACAGTGGGGGAAAAAAGAAAGGGAAAGAGTTTTTGCTGCAGAAGTTCTCACGGTCGTGCCAAGGTCCTTGTCAGTGATAATTATTTAAGGAATTGTCACGGTCAATGACCGTGACAATTCTTTATCACGGTCGTGTCAAGGTCAATGACTATGACACAAAACGGGTGTTTTTTGTCACTGTCAATGACCTTGACAAGGCTGGCCGGCTGAAAGGTGACAATTTTGTCATTTTGGTGTAGTGAATAGTTAATACCTCAAACGAATCTAGTATCACTCCCCATTTTAGTAGCATTTAAACACGGCTTATTTTCATCAGAAGTCATAAATCCCAAATTGAGTTTTGAGGGTTTCATCCTATTTTTTTAATCAAATTTGATCCTATAAATTCGAGATACAACCCATTAACTTATAGGGATTTTCATATAATTTAGATTCCTACATCGTTGAATCATTTTCATCATCAATTTCGCATTTAATCATCACCTAGTGTAAATTTCATCAAAAAACCCGTTTACACGTTATCACCCACCCAAATACAATCATCAGTTACACCCACCACGATATGAATCAAGAACTACAAATAAATTTTGTAAGGACACAAATTTCCAATTGAGTCCATGTATTGTGTTGGCTCAATTCCGGACAAAAACATTTATTATAGGATAGTATGTCATTGTAATACTCTCAAGCCTATGAAGTGTTTGTTGAATACTTAGCGGAAAAGAGTATAAAGCTTAATCAAATATGTCGGTTTGCGTGCCTCGTTTCAACGTCATCAACTATGGTTCCATGCTCCCAAGGTATGAATGCAATTATATATATATAGGAGCTTGGAACAAAGTTTATTGGGTGTTAGGTTTAATAAAAACTGTGTTTTACTTTCAGAAAAATTTAATTAGAACTTTAAAATAAAGTATATAAAGTTTCTGGGCCAAAATCGAATTTTATAAAAATTCTGGAAGTCATTTGAAATATCGTTCGAACGAGTTTTTCGTTCGAACCAGGTGTCGTTCGAACGAGCTGCTAGGCGGGAACAGTTTTTGGCAGTTTTTAACCCACTTTCCCACTTGTTTCTTAACTGATTTTTTCAGACCTTATGAAGGACGGGAATCACATTTTCCAACTTAACTTTTCCAACCTTGTTTATCTCTTAGAGAGAGTTTGAGAGCAAAAATTGTTTAGGAAAATGTTCATGTTTTGAGTGTTAATTTTCAAAGAGAAATTCATATACCACTCTGGTTTACACCCAAGTTTGTTTATTCCACGTTCTTTTATACATATCATTTGCTTGGAGTTTGGCACTGGTTTATCTCTTCCATTTCAAAGAGAAGTTTTTGTTTTCTTCTACATTCATTAAAGAAGAAGAAGAAGACTTTTTGTTGCGATTCTACCCACTTGGAGAAAGGCTCCTTGCTCGGGTGACGGTGACCATAGAAAGCCCTATCGGTGGATTCCGAGACCTAGGTGGTGTTCCAAGGTTATCCGCTAGGAAGAGGTGTCTACAAGAAGAAGCGTCGAGTCTTGAGAGGGATCGAGTCAGTCGTTGTAAGTCTATCTGTCTTGTACTTGTAATTCCGTATCTAGTGGATTTGTGGCTAGGGTCGTCCGAGGTTTTTTCCCGTCTTGGGTTTTTCCTCGTACATCGCGGCGTAGTGTGATATTGTTTATTTTATCTTGCCTCATAACTTAGAACGCATGCTTAGAATAATTTCAAGATATAATTCGGTTTAAATTGTCACACTCATTTTAATTTGAACTTAAATTAAATATTGGGTAAATTTGGTTTATTCAAGTCTTTTGCTAAAATTGGTTTCGCCTAACTTTGGATAATTGTTAATTATGACTTAGGCAAATTCTAGGACTTGAATTGAATTTAATCGGTTAATGTTGAACCATCACATTTTACGCTTCCGCAGATATATATATAAAAGGAAATTATTAACTTTGATTTTAATTGAGAAAATCTAGCCTCCGGGGTATTCACTACCCCTTACAAATTGGTATCAGAGCCAAAAACGATAAATTATTTCGTTAAGATCCTTCAAATTTTTGGCTAAAATGGATTTTTCCCCATTTTCAAAATTTCCTATTTTCGATGGTTCAAACTACGCGTATTGGAAAGCGCGTATGAGATCGGCACTAAAATCTATCGACGAGAGAGTTTGGATGTCTGTTGTTAACGGGTGGTCCCCACCAACTCATTTAGTCGAAAATGAACGTGTTATCAAACCCGCCGATAGATGGACTGAAAATGAGTTTAAACTTGCTAATTTCAATTCCCGTGGTTTAAATGCCTTGTTTAGCGTTGTCACACCGGATGAATTACGACGTATTATGACGTGTGAGACCGCTAAAGAAGCTTGGGACATTTTATAATTAACTCATGAAGGAACTAGTGTCGTTAAAGCGTCAAAACTCTAAAACCTCACCACTCAATTTGAAACTATCAAAATGAATGAAAAAGAAACGTTTGATGAATTTTATGCTAGACTTTCTGATATTGTTAATTCGTCTTTTAACTTGGGAGAGAAAATACCTGATGACCGTGTTGTAAAGAAAATTTTAAGGTCCCTACCCGATAGATTTATTTCAAAGGTGACCGTTTTAAATTCTTTACACACTTTAGCCTCTACGAAATTAGAAGAGCTTGTAGGTGAATTACAAACCTATGAACTGGATATGTTTCCCTCTAAAACTGAAAAGAAAATCGAAAAGGGCGTTGCTTTAAAAGCTCGAAAAGAGGTTAAACAAGTAGTAGAGAGCAATAGTGATAGTGACTCGGAAGACATGGCTTTATTTGCTCGCAAATTTAGAAAATTTCTTAAAATTAACAAAGATAAATTTAAAAATGATTTTAAGAAATTTGAATCTTCTAAACATGACAAGAACGAGAAGATTCCTAAAGACGAAAAGATCCCTAAACCTAGTAATGAAAATTTAGATAGGGACGAGTCTAATAAGTGTTTTGGTTGTGAAGGTTATGGCCATAGGGCTTATGAGTGCCCCACTAAACTAAGAAAAGAGGGTAAGCGACCCATTTCATACAATGCGACCCTTAGTGATAGTGATAAGGAAGAGAAGCCCGATTCCCCCACTAAGAAAAATTTTGTGGCTTTTATGGCTAGTCATGTGAGTGATAGTGAGAACTCATAGATTGATGAAACGATAGCACATGCCACTTCCAAGGTCATTATACATGATTCTCGTTTTTTTGATGATAGTGAGAGTGAAGAAGAAAGAGAGAGTGAAAATGAAGAAGAGGTTGATGTGAGTGAACTTCAAAATGTTTTTCAAGAACTTTATAAAGAATCCATTAAATTGAAAAGAGCTAATTTGAAGTTAGAAGTGAGTTTAAGAGAGAGTGTCAAGGTCGTTGATGATAATGCTTTAATAAAAGACCTTAGGACACGTGAGAGGACTCTTCAAGAGAAGCTAGAATATGTAGAAGGCGAAAGATATAGCCTTAGGGGTTTAATGGAATCCTTGAAAAAGTAGCTTCTTGCTTTTGAAGAGCGCAATGTTTTTCTAGAATCTAACATTTCAGAATTGGAAAATAAATTAAAAGATTCTAGTCATGTCAAATTTGATTTGGAGTGTCGTTCGAAAAAACTAGATAAAATGTTAGGAACGGTCCATATTAAAAATGACACTTGTGGTTTAGGCTTCAATACTTTTAATGAATCTACGCATAAAGCCAAGACCAATGTTTTAGGAGAATCTACTAGGAATACATTTAAAGATCACTCCTTAAGTAAATCTTTTCGACATGTTTTTGCTTGTACACATTGTGGTCGAAAAGGTCATCTTATGAAATTTTGTTTTGATCTTAAACGAATTCCTAGAAAACCCCATTGTAAAGTAACCACGGTAGTTAACATTCCTATACCCCAAGATAATCATTCTTCATTAATTTGGGTTAGGAAATCCGACTTGGTTGCCTTGCAAAATCGGGTTTATGATTCTCATTTACTTTCACATGCTTCCTCCCTTGCTAAATCTAAAGGATGAATGTGTTAGTGTTTGCATGCTTTAGCTTTAGTACTTCATGCTATATTCACATGCTAAATGTATGCTTGTTCAGTCATTTTCTAGTCATTGCCTTATTTTATATCCCATGCTATAAATTATGACTTGTTTATCTTTTTGTATTATATTTTGTGTTTGAATTAATTGAAAAATATAAAAAGATTTTTGTTTATCATTTGTGTTTTATCTGTTTCATTTAAGCTTAATGAAAAATACAAATGATTTTTGTTTATTCTTTTGAGTATATATCTTTATTTTTGGTTAAAAATGTCAAAAACTCAAAAAGATTTTTTTTTTGTTTGTGTGTATTTTTTTTGTTGACACACTTTATGTGGCATATATTTGTGTTTGAATCCCATCTTTTACGCTCCCATGTGGCTAGAACTTTTGGTTTAGATTGTCAATACTTAAAATGTTCTTTACCATATTTCATGGAGTAGTTGGATTTTGTGTTGTTTAAATGGATTCTATTTCTATATGCCTATTTTCACACATGCACGAGCTCTTTTGAAATCTTAATGTCACATGTTATATTTGAGCTTTTTGAGGTGGTCTCCTACCAATCTAGTCATCTACATATCTATGACCTAGGAGGAGTAGTGCATGTCAAAATCCGTTGCATGTGAGATTTGTGTGAAAATGAAAACATAATAAATAAATGTGCACGGGGAAGGGCTCCGAAAGCATGAATTAAATCCTTTGCGATAGTAAGCCACCGTTTGGGTTAATGTTATGTTTTGAGTCTAGTAGAGCTTGACGGCCCTTTAGGATTTTTGTTTTGGTTTTTGTCCCGGAATAGCCAAAGGGAGAGATTTGTAAGGACACAAATTTCCAATTGAGTCCATGTATTGTGTTGGCTCAATTCCGGACAAAAATATTTATTCATAGGATAGTATGTCATTGTAATACTCTCAAGCCTATGAAGTGTTTGTTGAAGACGTAGTGGCAAAGAGTATAAAGCTTCCTCAAATATGCCGGTTTGCGTGCCTCGTTTCTACGTCATCAACTATGGTTCCATGCTCCCAAGGTATGAATGCAATTATATATATATAGGAGCTTGGAACAAAGTTTATTGGGTGTTATGTTTAATAAAAACTGTGTTTTACTTTCAGAAAAATTTAATTAGAACTTTAAAATAAAGTATATAAAGTTTCTGGGCCAAAATCGAATTTTATAAAAATTCTGAAAGTCGTTTGAAATATCGTTCGAACGAGTTTGCCAACGAGTCTAAACTGGTCCATCGTTCGAAATGTCGTTCGAACGAGATTGTTCGTTCTAACGAGGTTTCTAACGAGATTCTAACGAAGTCCGTACTGGTGCGTCGTTAGAAGTCTCATTCGAACGAGAGTTCGTTCGAACGAAATGTCGTTCGAACGAACTGCTAGGCGGGAACAGTTTTTGGCAGTTTTTAACCCCCTTTCCCACTTGTTTCTTAACTGATTTTTTCAGACCTTATGAAGGACGGGAATCACATTTTCCAACTTAACTTTTCCAACCTTGTTTATCTCTTAGAGAGAGTTTGAGAGCAAAAATTGTTTAGGAAAATGTTCATGTTTTGAGTGTTAATTTTCAAAGAGAAATTCATATACCACTCTAGTTTACACCCAAGTTTGTTTATTCCAAGTTCTTTTATACATATCAATTGCTTGGACTTTGGCACTGGTTTATCTCTTCCATTTCAAAGAGAAGTTTTGGTTTGCTTCTACATTCATTAAAGAAGAAGAAGACTTTTTGTTGCGATTCTACCCACTTGGCGAAAGTCTCCTTGCTCGGGTGACGATGACCATAGAAAGCCCTATCGGTGGATTCTGAGACCTAGGTGGTGTTCCAAGGTTATCCGCTAGGAAGAGGTGTCTACAGGAAGAAGCGTCGAGGCTTGAGAGGGATCAAGTCAGTCGTTGTAAGTCTATCTGTCTTGTACTTGTAATTCCGTATCTAGTGGATTTGTGGCTAGGGCCGTCCAAGGTTTTTTTTCGTCTTGGGTTTTTCCTCGTACATCGCGGCGTAGTGTGATATTGTTTATTTTATCTTGCATCATAACTTAGAACGCATGCTTAGAATAATTTCAAGATAAAATTCGATTTAAATTGTCACACTCATTTTAATTTGAACTTAAATTAAATATTGGGTAAATTTGGTTTATTCAAGTCTTTTGCTAAAATTGGTTTCGCCTAACTTTGGATGATTGTTAATTATGACTTAGGCAAATTCTAGGACTTGGATTAATTAATAGGTTTAAGTGAGTATATATTAATTGTTTAAGTTTACTTGACTTGGTGTAATTTTAATTTGTTTGAGAAATTAAAATTTGTTGTTTTAAAGTTGAACCATCACGTTTACGCTTCCGCATCATTCTTGAATATTTATATAAAAAGGAAATTGTTAGCCTTTTACAAATTTAAATCAAGTTTAACTACTTGCTTGGATAATTTGTAGGGTCTGATTTCCTTTGTTGTAGATAATATTTGACAAATAACATATCAATCTCTTTTTGGTTTGGCTAACAAAATCTTTCCACTTGATCCCTTTAAATGAGTTATGGCTTCCACACCCTCTCACATTTAAGTTTTATTATGACAATCCCATTTTTAGTCTTATAGGCTTTATTACAATGGCTAAAACACTCCTGTGTGGGCCCAGTTATGCCTTAAAATACTTCGATACCCATTTACTACCCTCGAATACTCTTTTTCGACTATGTCGACCTATTCGAAACCAACCATGCACTCAGAATCTTCATCCGAGTTACTTAAATAAAATATCCAATTTCAACCTCAAATTACGACACATGTATTCTTAAAAGAAATAAACCAAAATAAGTTAAATATTAATTCTCCAAATAAGTTGAAACTAACAAATTAAATAATTTCTCCAAATTATCAATTTAGTTTAAATTTTTTTTCACCAAATTAAATAAATTCTTTATCCTAAAAAATATGGGGTGTTACATTACTACTAGGAGACCAATCCGAAGGGGGTTCTAGGGTGTTATTCCTTGGGACAATGACATCAAGATGATTTAAAACTGGTCGGGGAACTTCCTCAACTATTACAAGACACAAATTCCCAATACCATTCGGCTAGCCCTCTAGAAGATGCTATCTCCATTCTCTAACGAGGTCCAGTACTATGTTCTTTCCCCTAAGTGGAAGAGGCCTAATATTGACACATTTTATGGGTCCAAAGATCCTATAAACCATCTGGAAACTTACATATCCCACAATCTCCTTAAAGATCCCCCCAATGAAGCCTTGTTCAGGTCCCTTCCCATTACTTTGAGAGGGATAACTAGGAATTAGTTTGCTAAACTCAAACAAGGTACTTTTTGAAGATTTATAGAGTTGCATAGGTCTTTTGTCGGCCACTTTATAAGGGCTCAAAATATGAGAAATACAGTTACCTCCCTCCTTCACTTCAGGAAGAAGTTTGCAAGGCTCTCAGGTAGTACGCTAAGAGATTCAACTAAAAATCTTTATAAGTTAACTGTCTAAATTACACCAGTTGTGTGGTGGCCTTCATCTCAAGCCTTTTATCCAAGGATCTAATTTTTCATTTATAAAAAGACCCCATAGATCCATAAAGGATATTTTATAAGGGGATAAGAAGTATATGATTACTGAAGACTTAATCACAATGAGAAGTTACATAGATTACCCTAATAAGGAAAGAGGAAGGATGTATTTTCCCACCACGGGGAATCCCTCGAAGCGGTTGAGGCTAAGAAGACCAAGAATAGAGGAAAGAAGAATGAAACTCATGAGCGCAAACACTTAACTCTCCTCATAGCCAGCATAAAAAATGTATTCTCAGTCATAGAGAATCAAGATCTCCAACTGTCGCCCAAGCCCATGATATCTATAGAGGATGACCGGTCTAAATATTGTATATTCCATAGAGACCGTGGTCACAATACAAATGATTGATTTCGAATCAAAGAGACCATAGAAGGAGTGATAAAATAATATATGGTGAAGGATGTTGGTACGGTTCAGAACAATGACATGAAAAATCTAATCGATGTGAACACCATTTCAGAAGGATTTTCTTGAGATAGACCTTCCATAACCGCTCAAAATTCTCACCTCGGGAGCATGCAACTAGAGTATATGCACATCAACATCGTGTCCCACCATAGAAAATTCCCAAAAGGATTCCTTACAATGATTTTTCCAAATACGGACCGCGGTATAATCCTCCTCCACCATGATGAACATTTAGTATTCACTTTGAATATGGACAAAATAAATATGAAGAGGGTATTAATTGATACCGAGAGATCATATGACATCTTGATATTGTATGCCTTCAAATCCATGGGCCTTACCATGAAGCATATGCAACCTATCACCACCCCCTTGATTATGTTCAATAAAGATCTAACCTATTCCATGGGGTATGTCACTATCCCCCTCATAATTGGTTCCAAGGATTGATGATCTACCATCTGGGACAAATTCCTAGTGGTGGACCTCCCCTCAGCAAATAATATGATCTTAGGAAGACCTTCACTTAATAATTTAGACATCTTCATATCAAATTGAAGGATGTTAGTGATATTCCTAAAACCCACGGGTGTGGGAAACGTTTTTGGAGACTAAAAAAAATCTAGAGAGTGGTACAAAATTTCCATAAGGGAAAAGAAAAGATCCCATAGCATGTCTGAGGTCACAGAGAATTTTCAAAAATGGTTAAAATCATCACAGACGATCTGCCTCCCCTACCTGAACTGCTTGAGCTCCCATTAGAGAGTTAGGGCATAGAGATTGTCAATGTGGATACTCTAGTATCCATGAGATGATAAAAAGGAACAAATATGGGAGGCATCTAAGGCTTTGATCACTGTTTTCATCGACGAGAAGAGTGTACCAAAATTATTAAATTGGGAGTTGGTCTAAGCTCCTCATTCAGAGAGGAGCTAACCTTATTTTAAAATAAAATCAAGACGTATTTGCATGGAGTTACTAAAACATGATTGGGGTATACCATGAGGTCAAGGAAAAACATCTTGATGTCGACCCAAACTATAGACTAGTATGCCAAAATAAGAGTTCTTATAGCCCTGGGAGGAAGATAACTGTAGATAAGGAGGATGACAAACTCTTGGAGGCCAAGTTCATCATAGAGGTGAAATATGAAGAATGACTTTCTAATATGTTCCTAGTGCCCAAGCCCAATAAAAAGATTATAGATGTGTGTCGACTTCCCATACCTTAGCAAAGCTTATCTTTTGTATTATTATCATTTACCCCATATTGACACACCGGTATATTCAGTTGTTTGTCATGACCTCCTATCCATCATGGACATTTAAAATGGTTACAATTAGATCAGAATGTCTCATGTTTATGAGGATAATACCTCATTCTTCCCTAATAAAGATACCTACTATTATAGAGTTGTGATTTTAAAACTAAAAAGTGAAAGTGCTACCTACCAGAGGGTGGTGAAATCCCTATTTAAAGACCTGGACAGCAAATCCATGGAGGTCTAGGTTAACAACATGAAAGTTAAAAATTTGGAGGCTCGAGATCTCGTAAAAATCCTAGAGAGAAATTTTCCATCCTTAGACGGAATCAAATGATCATCAATTCATAGAAATGTGCTTTGGGGTAGCTAGGAGAAAATTCTTAGGTTTCATAGTCACCAGACATTGCATAAAGGCTAACCTGGAGAAGATCCGGGATCTATTAAATATGGAATATCTAAGAACAATAAAAACAGTTCAAACTCTTATTGGGAGAGTTTCTTCCCTTAACCCTTTTGTCTCCATGAACTTGGAAAAAAGCTTCCCTTTCTTCGAAATAATATAGAAGGACGTTTAATGGACTTAATAGGCTAAAGAAACATTCTAAAGTTTGAAGAAGTACATTGGATCTCCACCTCTCTTACCCCGAACCATCACTAGGGGAAGACTTGTATTTATATTTTGTTGCCTCCCTAAATGAGTTAGTTCATCCTTGATTAGGGAGTAATAACGGGTTTAGTACATCATGTATTATGTCGATTGAGATTTTCTTGGCGCTGAAAGAAAGTACCCCTGAATGGAGAATCTCTCCTTTTGTCTGATCACGTCAATCAGACATTTAAGGGCCTGATTCCAATCATACACCATTGTGATCATGATCGATAAACCCATTCAATAAATCCTCCATAAGCTAGATACCTTAGGAAGGCTTGTCAAGTAGTTGGTTAAGTTAGGGGAATTTAACATCAAGTAGCCTCTAGGGAGTGCCACCAAAGACCACCTTAACTAATTTTATTACGGAGTTTAACAACTGGGATAAGGTAGAAAAATATCTCAAAAGCTTAAATAAAAAAATGGAAGCACCCCAAGAACCCAGATTGACATTATTCTAAGAGACAGACCCCAACCTTCCAATATAGGTCTTGTATGGGGATGGCTCATCTAACAGCTCAAGCAGCAGACTGGACTTCACATTTTAATCTAAGAATGATGTATAATTTCTCTTACCCTTTATTTTCAATTCGAATCCTTTAATAATGAGGCGGAGTATGAAGCTTTAGTAGTTTCACTAGGCTTAGACGTTCATTGAAGGAAGAGCAGGTAAAGTTATTAATGACTCTCAATTGGTGTTCAACCAAACCACTAAGGCCTATGATGCCAAAGGTGATCAGATGGCAGGTTATTTGGCAATTTTGAAGCACATCATCCAAAAAATTCCTAGGTTCAGCATTAGAAGAGTTCTCAGGGCTAAAAAATCTAAGGCTAGCCATTTTCATGAGTGGCCTTATCAGACCAAGTGGATCCCAATGTTTTATTAGTCTCTTTGGACCTATGGAATATTACCCAGCTTTGGATCAATATTCTTATAGGTGGACTAAAGCACATACTGGACCACTCCTATCAAAATGTACCTCGGGGATGGGACCCTACCTATAGACAAGCTCCAATCCAAATGCATTAAGTCCTTAGCATCTATATACTACATAGAGAATGGGATTTTCTTTAAAATTGGGTACTTCTCAGCACCTCAATGATTCCTTGGTCCTCCAAAATCTATCTACGTCCTTAAAGACCTCCATGACAGTGTTTATGGATCCCACGTACCCTAGGACCTTAGTCTACAAGGTCTTAAGGCGAGGATAATTCTAACCCACCTTGGGCAAAGAACCTAAAAATACAGTATAGCGCTCCGATAAATATCAAAGGTTCACCTCCATTCCAAAGAAAACTATAGATAATATAGCCCCAATGCTAAGTCCATGGCCCTTTTCTCAATAGGGGTGGATTTAGTAAGTCCCTTCCTCTCATCAAAAGACAGAACTAATCTTGCATCACGAAAATTGATTACTTCACAAAATAGGCTGAGGCTGAACCAATTTTCACCATCAAGATAAGAGTATGCATTTTACTCATGTGCCCCAATAAGAAAATATTTTCTTATTCTTTGACCAAATATACTTTTGAGTCTTTTCCTTTAGGTCATTCTACAAAGAATTATGAAAATCATTTATTGGGAATACTCAACTTCATTTGTATCCATTTATACCACTATTATGTGGTTAAATGGACACGTAGACTCGTACACAATTTTCTCACACATGTCTCCTTAAATAAAATACTTTTTATGTGTATGAATATGTATGCTGATATGGATCTTTCAATTTTATCTATGAATTTCAATTAAAACTATTTAAAAATCTTACAAATTTGCATTTTATAAAGTTTGTTGAGGTCTATCACATGAGACTTTCCTCGCAGCGATGCGCAAGCTTACTGCAGCAAGAGTGTCTCACTAGTCGTTCCTTGGTTCAGATATTTTTATCTTTAGCTTATCGTATATCCTTGTTTCAAGATCACGGCACAAACGTAACACTTCACCAACACTGTCTCATTCATTTTCTTTTGCCTCATTCAAAATTCTGAATAAGTGTGCAATCTGGATTGCCTTAGCTTCTCCGCAGCGACGCAAGACAAGGGTTGAAAGTCACTTCTTGAACTAGATATATGCACATCTTTCTTGGTACTTGTTCAAACTAAAGGTCTTTCCATATCTTTTCTCTATTACACATTTTAAGTATAACTACCTAGTTTTACCTTCCTATATTCTCTTGCAAGCTCAGTGATATATGTAAGTGGTTTAGAATTCATTTTATAGAGAGAGTATAAGTGTGATTTTGTGATTTCTTAGTAGAGAAAATATTTTTGCCAAAATCTTGATTTCCACAAGAATCATTTTTAAGGAGAGAAAAATCTATTGATAATAAACTTATTTTTGAATCTTATATTCATACAAGTTTTATGTCTTGTTTTTCTCTTTTATTATCTTTCAGTTCAAATGCTTATGAAATCTAAAAATATTGTAAAGTGAACTTGTTTTCTTTTAAAACCTTAAACGAATATCTTTCCAATTTGTTCTTGAGTTATTTTTAGATTTCATATACCTTAAAGATATATTTGTGAGTTAAGATATATTTTAAAAAAAACTTTCACCTTCGGTCATCACACACCTAAAAATTGGTACGACGCTATGAGGAGGCTTCTCATATTATTCCATCATGGAATACATATTTTCTTCTTCAAACTCAAAAATGAAGAATGTTCGATTTGAAAATTAAAATAAGATTGATTTTGCATGAGGGCTCTGATCGCGATTCTATAGCATCCTCTAGATCTTGGTGCTCTCTACGAAGAATATGGTGGGAAAAAGTGTCTAGTCGATGATAGCATCGAGAGGGTGTAAGTCTTTGTTTTCTAGTTGTAAAACTCTACCATAGTACATTTGTCATTCAGTCGACCCAAGGTTTTTTCCTGTTGTGATTTTTTCCTAGCACACCTTGGTGTTGTGTTATATTTTTTAGCTTTTTGAATTTATATTAAGTCACGTAATTATTGAAGATAAAATTTTGTGTAATATAATTGCTAAACTTCTTGTCACATACACCTTAGGGATTGTATTTAATATCCCAGCTTCAACATGTAAAGAAAATCATGTCATAATTTGACAAGAGATTTTAATTAGGTATCTTTTCCAATCTCCATTTCGAGAACATGAACTCTCAAGTGGTATCAAAGATATACCTCACTTTTATAGGTTTAATCACCTTGAGGTAGATCTATTGTATGTGAAAGATTGGTCTTATAATGTGCAATCGTATTCATGATTTAATTGGTGCACCTAATTTCCATGATTTTGTCAGACTTGCTATTTCATATGATGTCTTCAATCAATCCACTTCTAATAATAAAGATGTTTATGTTAGTAGTGGTAGTGATAGTGATAATGAAAAATATTATATCCAAACTTCTTACAATAAGCTTTGTATAAAATCCAAAAGAAGATTAAAAAAATTATGTGTTTCTGTCCTCTAAGCTAAAAAAAGACTAGGTGGAGAGAAAGTCACTAAGAAGAATGAAGATCTTTCCTTTTCCCGGTTGATCATTGAAAGAGATAGTTTATTAGGCAAGATAAAAACCCTTGAAATTGAGAAAACTGAAATTTCTAATGATCTGGCACTTGTAAATGATGAAAATGAATTTCTATGTGCTTTCGAAGCTCAAGGACTCATCCTCTCCGAAAAGATTAATGTTGTTGTATATTTTCTAAATATTTTAGAATTTCTTGATGAGTTAAATTATAAGATCATTATTTTAATTAAAGAGGATGGGAGTGATGCTAATTTTCAAGAGGAAAGAAAATGACTTAATTTATCTCTCGAAAAGGCTAAAGAGGATCCTCTTTTGTATGAAGAGTCATAAGTTATTTTGCAGAAAAAAATATGAAAATCTTCAATGATTTTATGTAAGACAAAAATGAAAAATGAAATCTAAAGGAAACATCACAAAACTTGTAGATAATACTTTGATACGAACGCAAAAAGGAAATGATAAAAGTGGGCTAGGTTTAAACGATTTTGACGTTTCAACTTCTGGAAGGGATAACATTTTTTTAATGATTCTTCTCAAAACAAGATAACAATTATTGAAAAGAACCCTTAATAGTTCAAGGTAAAGGGAAAAATGGGGTGAATCATTTTGAAAAGATTCTTTAAGGCTTTCTAAACTCCAAGTTTATTAACAAAAATCACATGCTTAATCACAAGAGAAATAAAAAGGACTTTGTTTTTTCATATTGCCACAAAAAAGGTCATCAAAATAAAAAACAACAATTGTTGAAAAAGGTTCAACATATTGATAAGGTTGCTCCCAAGAAACCTCCTCGCATGTCACATCCCATAGCTTATAGAAGGTATTATTGCAAGAGGGAAAAACATTTCAGAGAATTTTTTTATTTGCTTAAATTGACCTTGCACTTTCGTAGTTCTTGAAGCTTTATAGTTTTATTGAAAATAACACCATGGGAAAAGAACATCATGCTGAAATGTTAAGGCTAATCTAATTGACTTGTTTCCACATGGTGTTTGTATCTTGGTTGGGATTATGACGATGAACTCTGATTAACCGAGCATGGATAAAGACAGTGCATGATCAGAAGAATAGTTACACTAAGGAAAGTAAAAATACAACACAAAGAAAAACAAAAAACTAAGATCTGGTAACAATATATCTTCATGGTCTTGAGTCGAAATGCACCTCCATAAGTACAAAACTCGTTGCCTCTACTCCCATATGTGTGTAAAACTCCAAACCCAAAAGGAGGATGATAAAATCTCTCACTAAAGGAGATAGTAAACCCATCTAGATTTGAAAAGAAATATTATGTTTGAGATGAGGAGAGCGACGATGAGTGGCGACCAAGATGGAAGGCTTTTGATGTTTTGTTAATTTTTGGGTTTAAGGGAGGCCAGATGATCCACCCCCATCTCACATGGAGTTGGAGAAAGGTGATGGGGGTGGCGTGACTAGAGATGATTAAGGGGGGAAGAAAGGGTGGGAATAACGAGGGAGGAGGGGTGGAAGGGTTTCTTTAGGGGCAATTGGGAATTTTGTTCGAGAGAAAATCTAGAGATAGAAAGGCCCTCAGTTTGGATTGATAAGTGTTTCAATTCTTAATTTTTTTATTATATATATATATATATATATATATATATATATATATATATATGTGTGTGTGTGTGTGTGTGTGTGTGTGTGTACGACTGAGTGAAGATCGAGGATCGTGTAAATACACTTGTTGTTGTCGTCAGTTTTGCACCTTAATACAAAAAAAAAACTTATATTTTAACTACACATGTTTTAATTGTATAATGGTGAGTTCGAGTATCGAATCCATAGAGAATGTCGTTTAAAATTTAATTGATTTATTACTATTAAAGGAAAATGTAAAAGATTATTTTTTGTATTTTTTAATGTTTTAATATTACAATTTATCTAGGAGAATATTTAAACTAAAATAATTTACAACTATAAAAAACATAGGTTGAGAACTAAATATCTCACCTGGGAATATGCAACATAAATGGTTACATTGTTAGACATATTTTTAAATGTGATTAATAATCATTTAAATAATTATTTAAACATGAAGTGTCTCTCCCCAAAGTTTCATAAAAATATAAATATGAGTTTGGCATCAACAATAATCCCAAAATAACACATACAATGTTGCAAATATGGCATATACATGATATATCCCATTAAGGTCCCTCGATGTAATTTAGGGAATAAAAAAATCATTAAAAATCTATCTATTCCACAATGCCATAGCAAAGCAACTATACAAAAAGGTGAGTTCATGAATCTCAACCTATTTAAAATTACCTAAAAAGTATTTTTAAATAATTAAATAAAATAATGTGAGAGAGAGTAATTTTTAAAATGAGAATTTTTTTTTAAAATTAACTATTTTTAAAGTGCAAATAACTAAATAAAGAATACAAATTAAATAAGAGAAAATTTATTAAGAGTGCATTTAAATTACAAACTACAACTAAAATGAAATAATCCACTCGAAGAATCTCACTCTAAAAATTTGGTGTAACAGTAGATGATAAAGGATGTCCCCAAATAATGAAACCCAATATCATTTAATAGGTGGAAATAAATAGCTTGGGGGACAATTAGAATTTCATAAAATAATGGATCATGTTAATAAAATACTAAAAATATAGCCTCTAGAAAAAAGGGAAGAATGGTAATGGGCATGGGCAAAACTGGTGGAATGAAAGGCATGGGCAAATGGAATAAAGTGGAACACGACATGGGTTAAATAGTACAAAAGGAAAAATAATAATAATAATAATAATAATAATAATAATAATAATATACAAAAGAAAAAAACAAATAGGAGCTGATACAAAATTATGGGAAGTAACAGAACACAAAAGTGAGGGAATCTCGGGCAAGGGAAAAAGAAAGTGGGAAAGAATAAAATATGGGTTATATATTACTGGGGCAAGAAAAATTATTGAATGTGTTATTGATTGTTAAGGGAAGCGAAAGAGGAGTGTGAGGTCCTGGGTTGCTTCCACATGTCACGATCTGCTAAACTCATTTTCTACAATTACGTCTTCACACAAAACCTTGTACCTTACTCGTTTGATATGCATAAGTGTGGCCTCGTCATTGACAGGCCTCAACTCGGCCAAGCCGACCTCACTCACTCATCAAGTTGGGCAGTCTTGGATCGCCCCAATGCAAGCCATACTCATCAGTTTCAACCTCGATTGTTTTTACCGTCTCAACATCGTACTAAGATGAGGGAGGCGAGGCCAATTCACTAACTCATGGTCATCTTCAAAAGTCTCATCTTAGCCTTGAATGAACATCATCCAAGCCGAGACTACACTTAGACCCAACTTAGAAATTGTTTATATGTAAGGTATGCTATGTCAATCTTGGCCAGGCCTAGACCTTCAAGGATGACACCTACACCACGTGTGGCATATGATCCAAGAACAGTTTGTCCACGTGGGCATGAGGTTATAACATTATCTTCATAAACCATGTGGAAATATTTCATCATCATGACATATATGTGCCAGAGATAGGTGGTTGATTCTAATTAGTTACTTCTTCCTTTACATGCTTACTACATGCTTGGGGGGTGCACAGTGCACCCCTAAGGTTGTATATACCTTCATCTTCTTCATTGAAGAGGATCAAATTTTGAGACCATAACTAAAATCTATTCAGATATACAATAGAGAGAAAGCTTGAGAGTTGTATCCTTAAGGCCATTAGTGCCTCATTTTATAGTGAAGTATCACTAAACACCTTGCACAGTGGAGTAGGCTACGTCTAAACCACTTACACCATTGTGTTATATTTTTTGGCTCATCTCTTTCTCTTATTTTATTACCTACATTTATATATCTCCATTGTTATATCACTTTGAGCTTGAGCTGCATATACAAATTTAAATGATGATTTTATAGCATCATCATTTTGACATCATCTGTGGGAAGAGACATCATCTTTCTACTCATCATTTTCACCTAAAAACCTATTTTTTGCCTCTGGTTGTGATCCAACTCCAGCTATGTTGAACTTGAATCACCATTGAAAGAGTGTGGGTAGATTTTCAAGTTTTTTTAGCTCATCTCATTTGATTTCTTCCTCTCGTCGAAGATAATGCCTTAGACCTGCCACTGGGTGTTGGCCCTAGTTCCACCCAGTCACCACCTCAATCTGAGGTGGAAGATGTGGTGACATCACTGAGAGCACTCTTGTCCAACCATCAATAAATGTAGGAGAAGTTCCTCAACTTTATCCAAAGCCTGATGGCTAGGTCCATCCCTAGTCCAGAGGATATGAACATTTTGACCACTAGAGAAATGGCGGATCCTGTGACGGTTGCACCCCCCTTGGATCCACAAAAGGAGTCATAGTGACACCAACGTAGGAATGATGTCGTTAATCCTAGGCAACTTTTCCTAGGAAAGCAAGTGCAGGATTTCTCGAATGGCCAGGATAGAGACAATGAAGATTGTTGGGAGCCCTATGAGGTTTCAAGTGAAAAAATTCACTCGATTTCAACCTATAAGGTAAGGAGTGGTAGGTCAACACAAAAGGCCTGACCAAGGACTTTAGTCTTTTAGAGGCTTCGCAATAGGGGCTTGGCCCTCGATAGGCTCGGCCCACAAAAGGACCTTCGAGATTGCCTATCTCTTTCCCATAGAATTACATATTCTAGAGAGAATGCCAGACGTAGTGGAGATCGATCTAGGAAGAGCTAAGAAAGAGGTCCACAAGATCAAAGGGAAGTTAATAGTAGATAGAGGACCGTAGGTAGGGAGAATATCCATGCCCCTTTTCCTCTTGAGGGAGGAAAATATAATGTCATCCCAGTTGTGGCCGAGGAGAGGCCTTAGAATAGCTCCATTCAGAGGTTGGGAGATAAGATTGGTACACTACTAAAAATCGATGATCCAACCCATCGAGGTTACACAAAAGGGTATCCCTTCATCGCCAAGATAGTGAGATTCCTAATCCTACCAAATTTAAACCTCCTATGGTGACCCCAAAGTATGATGGAAGTGAAAAACCAGTGCACCATATAGAAATGTATCACTTGTTAGCCGATATCTTCTTAACCCCCCAAAAAATGAGGTGTAGTCCTTTCGCTAGATGTGGTACACGTCCTTGCCTAATAATTTTCTTAAAAACTTCAAACAGCTGACTTAGAAGTTTACTCACAATTTTTTCTTCTATATGAAACTACCAAATAAGGTAACCCACCTCCCACACGTGAACTAAGTCAAGAATAAAATTTTGAGGAATTAAACCTCTCAATTTAATAGAGAAAAATTAGAGGTTGAGGACTAAAAGGAGGACATAGTCATTACACCCTCATCAGTGGCTTACAGTCGGGGAACACCTATGGAAACTCTCTGAGGATCCTCCAAAAACCATAACATAACTTTTGTTTATGATAGGTAGAGTCATGAACACAGATGAGGCCATGGCATCTAAGAGAGGAGATACGAAGAAGGTTAGTGGTAGAAATGTGAAGGACAAGGAAGGGAAAAAAGAATGGCCAAAGAAAAGTTCACCAAATACACGCTCCTCACTATAAGCCCATATATGATCCTGAATAAAATTAAGAACGATCGAGCGTTGCACTGGTCGGAGAAGCTTAAGTCCCCTCCTCATAAGAGGGAGAAAATCAAATTATGTGAGTTCCATAAAGATCACGGGCATACGATAGAAAAATGTTTTTATCTGAAGGATGAGATGGAGAAAATGTTAAGATAAGGAAAGCTTCGAAAGTATGTGGACGGAGTGGCACCAATGATGAGTCTAGAACGAAACACAGTGGGGGGAAAGATGAAAGTCTGAGATGATAGGTCGAAGCCGAAAAGAACGATGATGAATCAGATAACGGAGAAGACGACCCAGACCTCCCACCTAAGATCCCAGAAGCCAAAGCTCGAATGCACATAATATACTTCGATGTCAAGATGATATGTGGTGGATTAGCCGGGGGAGGCTCAGAGTCCACCGACCATAAATCTCACGTGCTGGAAGAAAAGTCATCACCTAAGAGGTTAGATGTTAACTTAGTTGCGATAGAGTTAAAGTCAGGGAATTTAAAAAAAATGGACATCGACATACTGGTGGTGGATTTTTGTGAATGGATTTTAAAGTCATCCTGACGTCCCATGATGACCCTTTGGTCATCCGCACCAGGATCCATGTGTATGATGTGTTGAGCATACTCATTGATGGAGGCAGCTCAGCCAATGTTATGTTTTGGGACTTCTTTAAGGGCCTGAAACCCATAAAGAAAAGGCCAGTCCCTTATCATCAGCTATTGATAGGCTTTAGTGGAAAGAAAGTACATCCTTTTGGGGTATTTGAAATGGATGTTTTCATAGGCACCTAGCCGAGGTGCCTCACCTAGAAAGTGAGTTTCTTCATCATGGAAGCGAATGTGTCTTCGTCTTACAAAATCATTCTTGTAAGGGTGTCACTTAAGGAATTTAAGGCAGTCCCATCCACTATCCACCACATGATGAAACAGAGAGGTCAAAATACTGTAGACAACCGAATTCATCAGAGAGGTTCAATACCCAGACTGGTTATCCAATGGTCTGATTGTCTAAAAAGGAAATGGAAAATGGAGAATGTGTGTTGATTTCACTAATCTAAAGAAATCTTGTCCTAAAGATAGGTTCCCTTTGCCTCATATAGATCATATGGTAGATGCCATGGACAGTCATAAGATGGAGAGATTTATGGACACATACTGAGGGTATAATAAGAACTTCATAGATGAGGTCGACGCCGAGAAGAGTTCCTTTATCATAGATAAAGGAACCTATTGCTAAAAGGTCATGCCATTTGGCCTTAAAAACACGGGGGAAACCTATCGTAAGTTGGTCCACTAGATTTTCGAAGACCAAATTGGTAAGACAATGGAGGTTTATATTGACAATATGTTGACTGGGAGCCTCAAAGACGAAGATTATGTGGTCGACCTTGCGAGAACATTTAACACTATAAATGTTTACAAGATGAAGTTGAATCCTCCAAAGTGTGTATTCAGAGTCGGTGCAGGAAAGTTCCTTATCTTCGTTATTAACCAGAGGGTAATTGAGGCAAACTCGACAAAGATCAAAGTACTGATTGACATGTAGACCAAAAACCATAAAGAATATGCAGAGGTTGACGGGAATAGTGGAAGCGCTCAATAATTTCGTCTCTGGAGCCACAAATAAGTGTCTGCACTTATTTAAGATCTTGAAAAAAGAATTTGTCTGGGATGAAGAGCATGAGAAAGATTTTCAGGAATTTAAAGCTTATTTGGGATCTTCAATGCTCTTATCTCGATCCATCTAAGGAGGGAAATTATTCTTATACCTAGTAATATCAGAATCAGCCATAAGTGCAACTATTGTTTGAGATGACAAGGGGTTTAAAAGCTTGTGTACTTTAACAACAAGGCTCTTCAAGGGGATGAGCTCAAATGCCCAAGGATGGAAAAACTGGCATATGCTCTGTTCCATGCCTCCAGAAAAATGAAGCCTAATTTCTAAGCTCATGTTATCGTGGTACTCACTGATACTCCTTTGAGTCAAGGCATCCATAAACTTGAGAAATTGGGTAGGCTGATGGCTTGGTCAATTGAGTTAGGAGAGTTTGACATCATTTATTAGATAAAAAATGCGATCAAAGTCCAGACGTTAGCTGATTTTGTGGTAGAATTCACTTGGTTTGAGGCTAATGTTAGAGAGGTTGAGATTATAGTATAACCTGAAAAGTCAGTAGCAGGTCCGGCGCTGGCCGATGCAGCAAGATTCGACGCTATAGAAAAGGATTTTTTGTTCAAAAATAGGGCCTTGGCTGAGGCTCCTTTCTCAGAAGAAATCCCAATCTGGAGTTTATTTGTGGATGGCTCCTCCTGTGAAGGTGGTAGTGGTGTAGGTCTTATACTATCGGCCTTAGACAAAATTGATATTAAATATGCACTAATATTCAGTTTTAAAGTAACAAACAATGAGTTTGAATATGAGGCCTTTCTTGTTGGCCTCTCCCTAGACAACAACTTCAATATTGGCCACATGACAATGCACAGTGACTCAAATCTAGTGATAGACCAAATCCTTAGAATCTATGAGGCTATAAATGATAAAATGTCCAAGTATTTGGCAAGAGTAAAGAAGGTAATGGTCAACTTCAAAGAAGTGATGGTGAAAAGAATCTCTTGGCTTTAGAAAAGTTGAGTAGATGAATTAACGAGGCTAGCCTCGGCCACGAGAACTGAGACTAGGCACATCATTCCAGTGGAGATTCTACAGAGACCTAGTATTAAGGAGGAAAATAATAGAGTGAATTTTTTCTTAAACTTGAACTTAGGAGACTCATGGATGGATCCTTTGATCAAATACATCAGAGATGGGGAACTCCCAAATACTAAAGACGAGATTAAGAAACTTTGATATTGGGCGACAAAGTTCCCTATTATAGGGGAGGTGATCTACAAATAGGTTTCTTGCTTACCCTTATCAAATGGGTCCATCCTTTAGATGTTGATTATGTCCTATGTGACATCCATGAGGGGTCATGTGCAAGCCACATCGGAGGAAGATCTCTTGCCAAGAGGATTGTGATGCAGGGATATTGGTGGCCGGCCCTGGTAAAGGATGCAGGTGACCATGTGAAAAATTATGATAAATGTCAACCATATGCAAGTATTCCCCATTAGCCTCATCAACCACTCTCGTCCATTACTTTCTCGTGGACATTCACAGTTTGTGGAACTGGCCTTATTAGTCCACTTCCAAAAGCACTAGGTGGATATCAGCATCTGGTTGTGGCCATTGATTATTTTTCTAAGTGGGTAGAGTTTAAGGCCTTTATCTCAATCACGAAGTGAAGACAGTCAAGTTCATATAGAGAAATATCACCTGCGGGTACGGCCTACCTAACACGCTCACCTTAGATAATGGGAAATAATTTAAAAACATATCCATAGAAGCGTACCGTGATAGAGTGGGCATAAAGAAATTATATTCTGCACCTGGACGATCCCGAGCCAATGGCCAAACTGATGTCACAAATAGGATGATATTGGATGGTGTAGAGACCACATTTTAGGACCCCCCCCCCCCCCCAAGTCTCTCCTTAGGTCCCTAGTTCCTCCCCATTTATTGCAAATCGTACGTCATACTCCGAATACCGACCTAGAGGCCATCGGGAGATCTCAAGCCCTGTTTGACTCCGATTAACTCCATTGTCAAAGTGAAAGCTCAATGGATCTTCAAAGTACTTTGAATCCACTTTCCAATGGTCCACCCTGTGTGCTAATCTGCATAACGAATTGAATTAATGGACCATTTTACTATCAAAAAATGATCTGATGGCCACCAGGCATTCTCAGTCTATGATTTTTCCCCAATCAACATCACCGTCAAAGAGAAATCTCTATGAATCCTCGAAAGGCACTCAAACCCGTTTCCAATGGTTTGCCCCTTGCATGAAATGGCATAACGATTCGAATGAACTATTCGTTTTCCCTTAAAAATAGATCCAGAGGCCACCAGGTGCTCATAAGCTCCATTTGACAAAAGTCAACTCTTCAGCTCAAACGAGACTAAATGAATCATTTAAGGTCACTAAATACCCTTTACAATGGTCTGTCATTTATGAAAATTAGTCTTACAGCATGGACAAATGATACGTTTTACTCTAAAAGATCACCGGGCACTTCCACGCCCCAATTGACCAAAGTCAATTCTCTGAACTGAGCGACGCTCTTCGGAAAATCGAAGTATCTCGCATAACCTTTCCAATGGTCTGTGCCAGACACAATTTGGACTTATGATTTGGATGAATGATCTATCGTCGTCCAATGATCTTCCGTCTAAAGTACCGAACGACACTTCTAAGCCCCATTTGACCCACAGTCAACTCCCGGACCCAGGATTGGCCTAAGAATTCTCAAAGGTCTCTAAATTAACTTTCTAATGGTTTGCCCTATACACGATTTTAATTTACGAATTTCATTTTTTGCCCTTTTTTTAAAAATCTGTACGAGATCAATTGTTCGTTCCATTATGTGTCAAGGGTAACCTATCGATAGGAAGGACAAGGACAATGTCGATCGGCATTCCCTTGACCTTGTACAAGAAGAGCATGAGATCACTTCGAAAGGCACCCCAGATCAATCAATATCAATGATCTCAACAACATTCTTCTTCAATCAATGAAGTTTCCTTGTATGAAATTCTTCTCCACCTTTCATTCCCATCACTTTCATACCCAATTTAGCCAAAATCTTTTTATCTCTCATCTTACATTCATCCCAACTCATAAAGAATCTCATCAAGGATCAAGGAAAAGCTTCAAGTCTCCAAAGAAGGTCCAAACATCCTTCTCTCTTTAAATTTCTTTATTTTCGCATTAGTTATATAAATTCACAATTTATCTTTTACTGTAGATCATACACAATAATACCTCATCCTTTATTAGTTATATTGTACATAATTTATTTTCTATAAAAAACAAAGAAAAAGAGGGTTACACATATAAATTCCGATGATATTCTTCATTACATTTTCTCAAAACTAAAAACATACTTTCTACACACACAAATACAAACTCCCGTTTGAATTTATAAAATAAACCCCACCTTTGTGCCACATATGAACTATGTGGACGTCGATGCCTTTATAGGTCATGTAGGCATCTCGAACTAAACCCCGAGACTGGAGTCCTATTTTCCTATTTTCATCTTTTTTTCTATTCTATCCATGTATATCATAATTGTGATTCATACTTGTGACTTATCTAAAAAATATAATTCTTTTATCATAATGATCAATATCTTGATAAACGCACACATCATATTTTCTAATTATTATTTTGGAAACATTTCTATGGATGACCTCGCTCCATCTTTTCCACGATGCCAGTCGAGCGATTCTGACCTCCACTTATATACATGCACAAATGCTTTACGGTGAAATTGAGGGAAATGGTAACATAAGCCCATGAGAGGTCGAAAGGGCGGGATGGGTAGATAAAACCTTCACATTCCGTAACTTAGCCCCTAGACATCTGATCTATTGGTTTCACAAGCATCAATTTGTCTTTGATGTCACTCTCTTGAGGATGCAACATGTTATTTTGCCTATTTTGTACAAAATAGCTGGCGACTCTATCTCCTTACATCACCCTAAAACCAATGACGGTTGAAGCACCCCATGACATGGCAAGGGGATCGGGACCTCTATTTCTCCCTATTTATCCTCCTCCCGAAAGTGCCCAGGGAGAAAAGAAAGAAAAGGTGGAAGATCTCAGGATCGTCACAGTGGAAACTCTGCTTGGGACTTACTTAAGAGGGCTAGACTCTGTTTGCATAGGCGTTATCATTTTTTGCTTGTGTGCTTATACACCTACATGTATGTTCCCTTCTTCTCCTCTATTATTTCTTGTATACATCTACCTCATTTTTATATCACCTCTCACTCACTTTTCACTTCACACACTTGTAAATACCCTCCATCTACACATCACCCTATATACACTTATATATAGGTAACTTACACTCACTTACTTCACACACCACTTAGAATATTCATGCTTAGGTGTCACTAGCACACACCTCCACCTATCACACTTGCACATATCTATGCTCACTTGCACATATCACAAACCACGTATAGTTGATCCATGCTTAGATTCACTACCACACACTCACTTATAGATACTCACACATCACTCTCTCTCACGTATCCATGATAGATTTACTTTTTATGATACTTATACATTTTTACTTAGTAGAATAGTACACATCATGCCAAATAAAATACTGTCTCCATAATATACTAATCAATAATCATGCATTTTGAAAACTACATCACCAAATAGAGTTTCTATATTGACCAAATATTATCCTATACGAGGGGGTCACTTTGTGATGGGCACTCGTCTGGAAGGTCGCAGTTATCCTAAGCAATATGACAATCACCTTTCATTGGCCAAGTACCTTCAACGTATATTGAACAGTTCCCCCCGCATCATACTATTTGACCAAAGTCATGATGGGAAGTATATAGCAGGGAACTCGTTCACATACTTAGAATATACCTAATTCTCTCTCACACATACTGTCCCCACGAGGTATATAGTGAAGCAATTCACGTACACTCAGGTATATCAAATGGCATGTCTACACGAATTGACTTCCCTCAAGAGCAAGACATATATTGTGGAAGTCATGCCAGAGGGGGGGACCTGTCAACTAACCCAATGACTGAATACCCTCATATAGGCATAAAACCTAGGGCACTCATATGTAGTTTGTCAATTACTACTCGAAACTCAGTCTAAATGTCAGGTTGGCATGTCGCCCCAATTTTTTTACTAATTCGTCTTTTTTCAAAACGGGATCTTGTCCATGATACTAGCAACAAGTCAAACAATGTTTTATATATTTTTGAAACCCAATTTGTCCCAATCTCGGGTCCCATCCGACATTTCTTTTGCATTTAGGTAAACCTAATACAAGTGAAAACATAATAATAATAATTATGTTGAGACTCTCCTCTCATTTTTCCTTTTTCCTTACTAAAAGTGTCGAAAACATTTTTCCTCCTCTTTTATTAAAATACCAAAAAAAACACTTTTCCCTTTCTTTAACCGAAATACCAAAAACATTTTGTCCTCCCCTTTCCAAAAAAAATATCATAAACATCTTCCTCCTTTCCAAAAAAAAATCTTCCTTTTCTCTTTCAAATAAATTCGAATCATTTTCTTTCTTCAGGTCGATCTCATACATGACCCTTGGCCTGGCTCCCTTTTGGCTTCAATCTTCATTCAAACTGCTCTGAAGCTCTATCAGTTCTCTCGCTACTTCCTCCGAGTTCGAAATACACCTTCAACAAATCTCCATGGAGAATGCAGACCAAGTGCCAAATGTGCAGCCTAATTTAATGACAGTCCTAGTCTAACTAACTGCCAAGATTGACAACCTTCAAACAGAGGTTTATAAGATGCATTGAAATTGGGTACTTATTCGTGAGGAGATCGAGGTCCTCTTCCCTCATGCTATGGATCCTCCCATACTTGAGACTATTTGGATCCAGAAAGAATATCCCACCCTCTATGTGCCCCTCCCACTAATGAGACACCACTCACTCAACTCCCTATACTGAATCTTTCCCAGCCAAGGACTAGCTTGCCAGTTCCTACCGATCCGAAGGAAAAAGTGTTGAACAAGGTAAAAGACGACCTTAAGCTATTGATCAAGAAGTTTGACCAAGTTTGAATCTCTCGGAACTACATGGATTACACCCATATGTCTCCCTACCATAAAGCAAGGTTGTCGTAAAAACTCAAGATGCCCAACATTGAGAAGTTCGAGGGTAGAAGTCCCTCAATTGTTCATATCCAAAGTTACCATCAAGCCATGACTCTCCTAGGTGCCTCCGAGTAAACAATGGCCTAAATGTTCCAGCAAACTCTGAAATACATCACTCTTTGTTGGTTCTTATCCCTCGAGGAATCTCGAATTCATAGTTAGGAGGATGTTTCCCATGAATTCGTGTCACAATACAAGTACAAAGAGGAATTGGAGGTTACATGCCATGATTTAGAACTTCTCAAGAAGAACCCCGAAGAAATTGTAAGTAATTTCATAACAAGGTGGAGGGAGAGAGCAGACATCATGACTAATCGGCCTTCCGAAGAGGAGCAAGTTAGTATTGTGAAGAAAAACTTCTTACCCCGTGTTCGATAAATAATGGGAGGACAGTATTACCCATATTTTTTAGCCCTCTAGTAAGTAGGAGTGAAGATTAAATAAAGTATTGCTAAGATAGAAGTTGAGCTAAAGAAAGTATTTGGACAGTTCACCCTAAGAAAATATGATAAGCCTACTACAGTCTCGACCATTAATAATATCTCACAACCTGCTACCTCTTGGGCGCCAAAAAGTTGGGATAACCCAATCATAGAAGAATACAATGAGCTTCATGCTCCCCTCTCTAAATTCTACCATGCCCTATTGAGACAAAATCTCATAAAGTCGTTGGACTGTTGTCCATTATCAAACCCACTTCCTAAAAATTTCAAACCCGACACCCATTGTGATTCCCATCAAAATGTCAGACATACCATCGATCAGTGCTTCTATCTCCAAAATGAAATCCAAGGTCTAATTGACATTGGTGTTATCGCCCCACTAGCCAATCCTAAACCAAACACCGCTCACAATCCACTCTAAAATCATGAAAATGCTATTTTTCCTAAAAAATGATCCAGAATTTGACCCATCTACCTAGATTTTACCCAGTAAAGCACCCATTGTACTTGTATATTCACTTAAACCCCTTAAAGTTTGACCATATTTTCTCCTACATCCTACTTATTTTCCCGATCAATCTATGTCTCTTCTCACAAGAGCGTTTATTGGCATTTGTACCCGATTCAGAAGGAAAGATATGGAATTTTCAGCAGTACTGAACCAACTTCTAGAGTTTGGGCTGAAATTATGTTAAAAAATTACCATTGACTGGTAGAACTTCAGCACCTTGTTCATGGAAGCCTAGAAGTGGTCGCGAGAGTCAGATAATTGGGGTGTACCCATTGACGAAGTCAATTTGGATGATGTAGTTGAGATCATGGATGACTTATTTTGACAGACCGTTGAGATTTATCATATATACAATATACTCGATGCCTTAAAGTGACAAGGACTATTTGTCCCTTCGCTTCTGCATCTCCCCATTGAGTGGGAGAATCTATATGATGAAGTCGTGAAAGTTGTGGAATGTATTGACTTCTCACGAAAAGATGACATCATTACCACCGGATGGGGGGACGAATTTGATAGTTCAAATAAAGAGCCAATCCAGGAAAAGGTTAGCCCAGTGACTAGTGTATGTGGGATGATATCGTTTGAAGATCTGCTATGAAAGATAAACAAAGTGGACGAATATCCCGAGGTAGATGAAAAAATGGGTTTATGTCCTTCCCCTACTCCGTGAACCATATGACGATTAGAGAGGCACTACCATAATTTGAAACCTCAATCAACAATGACAGATAAATAAAATGGAATTATTAAGAAACTCCCCATGCCTGAAATGACCATCGAGGAAAGCAAGATCCTCGACCAGGTCAAGAAAACTCAGGTGAACATTATTTTATGGGGACTCTTTATGTCTTCCCAACTACACCAAAATGCTCTAATAAAATTGCTTATTGGGCCCACAGTCCTTCCCTCCACCACTCAAGACAAAGCCCTCAACCTGGTCAGGTCCTTAACCTCTATTAGAATGCTTTCCTTATCTAAAGAAGAAATCCCAAAGTTTGGTCCTAATCATAACTATGGTCTTAACATCTCCGTTAAGGTAATGGGGAAAATAGTCTCGCTCTCACTCATCGATTACAGATTAGCACTTAATGTTTTCCCATTAAAAGCCTTCAACTACCTAGGTTTGAAAGTAAGTTACCTTGATCCAACTTCCGTCGTAGTGCGTGCTTATGAGAATACTCGTCGGGAGGTAATGGGATCCATAAAGCTTACAATAGGGGATGGCATAATAAATCCCATTATCGAGTTCTAAGTTATCGACATACCATCTTTTTTCAATCTACTTATCGGTCGACCATGGCTTCACAGCATCAAGGGTGTATCTTCTTCTCTCAATATGAAACGAAATTCTTCACCAAAGGGCAAGCCATCACTATCTTGGGTGAAGATGATAATAATGAGAATGCAAGCACTAGTAATCTGGTTCTAGAGATATTTCATGGGACAAATCATATTCTTATTTTTGGATTTCAAGTCAAAACACTTCCACTCCCAACAGGGGATGATTTCAATGATAGAGTCTGTCCAGACCACAACCCTCACGACATTGTCAACGTGATACAAATGTTAAAAAATATACACTTCATCCTGAAGTGGGGCTGGGACAATGACAACAGGGTATACTGGAACCTATAGTACTAAAGAAGGCCTCTCCTTCATATAGCCTGGGTTATCAACCATCATCAAAAGAACTCAGAATGATTTGCCAACCCTGGTAAAAGCGATGTTTAGAAAGTACCAAGACTGTTCTGGGGTATTCCTTAAATGGAAGATTCGTCAAAGAGGGTGAAGATTTTCCCTTTTGTGGCTTTCTTGAACCATGGTACTATCATGTGGACAAGAAGATAAAGCCAGGGATGGAGATCTTCTTCTAAGATAGCTACTCATGGGACAAAATTTCCCAGCATCATGTGCAACCACTTGTTAAGAACACTATAGTTGTAACCGAGGTCATTAAAAGAAATGACTTCGAGGATAATCAATCTGCAGACACTGGGGCTGACACTAATTAAGACTGTTAATTCACCCCACCTCAACTGGAATGCAATCCTAGCTCCACCGGCTGAAATGCAATCAAAACCAGATGTTTATCCTATTTCTTCCTCTTTTGTTGTTCCTCTTTCTTTTGATAATAATGTAATCGAGACCTCCTTCCATGATTTTCTCAATGTTATTTTTCCGGAGAATAAAATAAAAAAATATTTTAAGTATCTTGATGTGCCTTACATTAATTATATTGATTCGACTCAAACTCTTGATGGTGATGATTTTACAAATGAACAATTATTAAATGATCTTAATAAGGTTAATGACTAACAACATAACCGCATTCAAATTAATGAAGATGAAACTATTTCTATTAATCTTGGTTCTAGTGGACAATTTTGCAAGATTGGGATAGGGTCCTGACGCGACTCAAAATGAGTCTCTAGTGCGTGCTAATTACTATTCAAGTGCAAACCGATCGCGTAAGTAATATTCCGGTAAACCAGGTATCGATCTCAGGGACTAAGATAAATAATCGTGATAATAAATAGGGAAAAGATGACAACCCTAAAGGTTTGACTCACAAAATGAATAAGAAGAGGTGATTTTGGAATGAGGGTATGAATGACTACTAGATAAACAAGTAAAATTTAACTAAATTAACTAATCAAAAAAGAATTAACTAACTTTGAATTAATGAATATAAATGAGAAATAAGATCGAAATACAATCCCCCAACCCCTACTGATTCCACCCGATATGAAAACTAGTCTCGAATTAATTACTTAATTGAAACAACGACGTTAGTTAACTCGAGTATTACATATATGAGGGTATGAGCCCGCATCATGCATAATCAAGAATATAAATAACGTACAAAATCAATTGATTAATATGCACATCGCATTCTTAAACACCCCGATTACCTAGGGAAAATGCGGTTAAAAGTCCTACGATATTTGTACTAATGAACCGACGCATTACAATTAACTATTTATTTTAAGAACGTATTTTTATATTCATGCGAACTATTTAGGGTTGGGGTCGTTCATCCCAACCCTTGGAAATCTAGCCGAACATTACGCAACTATGTTTTATCAGGAAATCTATGTTGCATGAAATCATAATTATGTGAAAAGTGTGATTAAACATGCAAAGGAAAATTCTAACCAAGAAATTATGAATCACCAACCAAAAATATATAAGAAATTGAAAGAAATGAAGAAAATATTACTTGGAATGAAGAATAACCTTGAATATAATCCAAAATGATGAATAAAGGTTGAACAATATGACTCCTAGGGATCTTGGCTTCAAAAACTCCTCAAAACTGAAAAAATAGTCCCCCTAATGTTTGGTATGACAAATAAATAAATACATCACGTCATTTGAAGTGTTTACACCACGCAAAACTCCTTTTAAGATAAAAGAAAATTACAAATTTTGTCCTCCGAACTGGTCCGATTTCTCCTTCTTTAATGGCCAAACCAGTCCGGTATAAAATAGAATAGGGGACCGTTTCAATTTCTTATTCATCAGTTTGGTTCTAGAATTCCAGTGTCTGGGATCGGTCCGACTGAAATTCCATTAGTTTGGTTTGGTCACATTCTATTTTTCTTCCTCTTGCTTCTTAATTTTTTCTCAACTTCAAACACTCATAAATTTTCACCAGGGTCTCATATTTGGATGTCGTTTCTTCGTACATGCTTAGGGACTTGAGGTATTCAAGTTTCCTTTAGGTTCTACATCCGATTTCTGATGTAAAATTACTATTTTACCCTTGACTTTTCTTCTTTTCTTTCTTTCTTGATTTTGAGTTTTCTCCTTTCTTTACTCGTATGAAATACCTGTAAAATGTAAGAGAAAAACACTAAACTCTATGAACTATATGGAAAAGGTCGATAACAATGATATGAGATAAATCAACTAAATTTACATCGCACAAGATGATAAAAGCCGCTAAATTAATAGGATAAATACGAAGAATTTATGCCTAATTAAACCCTCTTAGCTTAGAACTTTCATCATCCCGAGCAATGTAAAAGAATCAAAGCAAGGTCCAACACTTAGTAAACATTTTATTAAGATATAATACCTCTTTCACGATCAATCGATTGCATTTAGCGTATGTAATAAGCATTTAAACCCTTAGGCTACCCTAGTAGGACGAGTTGTGTCTCGTGAGGGTTTACAGTGAATATACCCACAAAATTTGTTTTTGACTCAAAGAAAGCTCAAAATAATTAACAACTGTACAATTTAAACTCCCCAAAAATAGTCACCATAAATTCATATTCATGAGTCTCAAATCATAGAGTGTCTTTGTGTGTGTGTGTGTGTGAAGCCGAAAATTAAATCGTTAATTTCCATCGATTGATCATTACGTTACTTTCTAAAAATTCGTTTTGATTCAATATCTCACGGATGCTCTCACAAGCAAATCACTTGAATGTGGTTATTTCTCTCGGTGCTTGTGATATAAAGAGTAAATATAATGGAATACGAATTCACGCACACAAATTGGAAAAACGGAATTATTTATGGTGAAAATATCTCATCATCTGAATACGGTCATTGGAAAATGAGAAACATCGCCTCTTATTCACACCAATTAATCCCATTTATTATATTTTTGTGTCTTAGCTCTCCACACGATAATTAATTTTGTTATTCAGACTCGGTTAGGACTTTATCAGGTGATAAGGTGCATTGGGTAAAATGGGATTGGTTGGGAAAGTCATAATTTGGAAAATGTCTATATGATATTCATTAGTGCTTCTTCGGGCTTTTGCTCATTTTTTTTTCTTTTTCTTTTTTCTATTTTTCACAATTTTCTTTTCTTGCTATTTTTTGTGATCATTATTCTATTTTTTTGTTGCCCATTTTTATGAACGTTTTGTACTAAATTTCTGAATTTTCACTTTTCACAATTTTAGGCCAATTGGTTTTTCGGGTTACAAACGAAAGGGAAAAATTTTTATTAGGCTCAAATCGGGTTGCAAATGGATTATTTTTCACAACGTTTTGTGGCTAATATTTTGGGGGGAAACAAACGATGGCCTCACTTCATTATCTGAATCACCCATTAATTTACCATATGCGTCTCGAGATAAATTTATTTTAAAGATAATTTTAGCACGTATTCAAGACAACATCTCTCCTGTTTCCCTGAACTTATCAAAACAAAGGAATTGAGATCCTCAATGACCTATTTAAACACTGAATTGAACGTTGAGTTAACCATTAACTCAGATTGATTTAATTACTCACAAAAATCGATAGACTCGAAATCTCACTGGATTGATTAATCTTCACACTTATTCGTAAAGTCATCAATTTCGCTTAATTTTTATCTTTGGTCAATTTAGGCTTAGTGCATTTGAATTTTTACAATTTGAGACTTTAAACAAAATTTCATGACATTTTTTAAGCTTTTAAATTCCAATTTTTATTTATTTTGAAAGAAAATATTTTTGACTTTTTAGAATTTTTTTAATTTTTTTTGGAATTTTGAGAGTTTTCTAATTTTGTTTTTGGCATTTTGAAATTTTTCAAACGCATGTGTACCCCCCCCCCCCCCCCCCCCCAACTAAGACTTTTGCAATGTCCTCATCCAAAAAAGGTCTAAAATCTAAAATAAAAGAAGAGTGTGTAAAAATAAACAAAGGGAAAAATGCAAATATGTACTAATAAACAAGGATTACAAGAAATAAAGAGAGAAATACATAGCTCGTTATAAGAAGATAAGACAATAAAGTGCCAAAAAGGCAACAAACTACATAAGGAATGCCAAATAATTCAACACCAAAACAGGGCCTCTTGTGCGGTGGGTGAATTAGGGAGGGAAATTGGATGAGAAATGGAGGGAAGACAAATTTGGAGGGAAAAAGGGATGAACATTGGGAAGGAGCAGAATTCTGGAGACCGTCGAACCGGTCCGGGTTCTGGTGCGAACCGTTCTGGTTCTTTTTTTTAATTTAATCATTAATAGTAGAGAATTGAACCGATGTTCATGGGACCGAACTGGTCCGGCACACTGTTATTCCCTCTTTCTCTCTTCTCCTAATTAACTATGTGTGGGCTTCTTTTCTCACTCATGTTTTCGAACACTTTCAAAAATGTTTCTACTCATGATTTAGTTTTGGAATATGCACCAACTCCCCTCTAAACGTTTTACACCCTCACGTCTTGTTCCTATCGCATTTTTCCCTTAAACGACCTTCCAAAAGACATCTAACGACCTCTAACGACCCTAACCTAAAACTAACTAATATCCATAAGATTCACCCCATACGTGTCGGGGGTGCGACGACCTCTCTCTCCATCTTAAAAACTCATATGACCCCATATATGGGGTCTGATGCTCTCCTTGCCTCTCTCGTCCTAGCATTGTACACCAATAGTTGGAACGAATTGGGACCCATTCCATGGATAAGGGAGTCACCTTGAGGTTCGTGATATCTGTCATGAATGGGATCCTCATGGTGCCCAATCGAATTGCAACTTACTTGTCCCAGCTTGGAGGGAATATTTAGATCAAAATTGGAGGGACATGTTAACCCATGATCTCTCTTAACTTCGGGAATGCATGGTTGGGGATCTAAATCTAATGAGACTCTAGTCCCTTACTCAATTGGATTCAAGGCCTCAAGTGGTATGGGTGGATGGTCACAAAGAAGGACCTTATCTATCCTATTTTTCCCTTCGCTCTTATTGACATGACTATACGAGTCTAATAGTGATTGGACTTTGGCAGGAAGGCTCCTATCCACTGGCCTGAATTATTTTTCATAATCTCCTAAGGTCATATCTCCTACCCTGCTCTCTTTCTTACTTTCCACATCCTCTCTCTCGCACTCAACTACGTGATCTCTCTCGTTCTCCACATTAGTCACTAAACACTCCTGCTTCTCGACCTCTAGCTCAACGTCTGAATTATTTCTCTCATTTTCTTTAACACGCCTACCCCTAACAGATGTCTCATGTGATTCCTCTCATTCTCGTGTACTATCTCTTCCATAAGATCCATCTCTCATGATTCTCCCTCTTCACCCTCGGGTTTGGTGATGTTGAAGATAATTATTTCGAGGGAAATTTGAGTTGCATTTTCCCATTTTGAGTGTTGATTAGTGCGTTAGTCGTAGCTAAGAATGGGTGGCTGAGAATGATGGGAACATGATTGCTTGGAACAATGAAGGGTTCCTCATCCCAAAAAACAAAATATATTGAGAAGTAGAAAGTGTCAACTTAGACGATCATCTCCTCAACGAATCCCCAAGGTATCTTCATGGAATGATCTACGAGTTGGAGAGTCATATTTGTGGGCTTAAGGTTCCCCAAACCTAGTTTCTTATTGATGGAATAGGGCAGAATGTTAACACTCACCCCTTGTGGGTACCCGAAATTAGAATGATGGGCTTGGACAAGTAACCCATTTGTGGCGGCCCAAAGTCCAGACCCTCCATGTCTTAACCAATTATGATTTAGTCTCTTCCCATATTCCCATTAAGAGAGGTTCTAGGAAGAGATGGAAAACGTGGGGGAGTCGAACACCCCCACTTACTGAAATAAACATGTATATAATAAACCCTAGGTCCGGGGAAAGGGACACATTGTATTCTCTGTAATCACTCTCCGTAGAAGACAGAAATAATAATGACTACACCACCGTGGATGTAGGCATCTTTGTTGAACCACGTACATCCATTATTGTGTGATTGACATTTTGCATTCCTTATTCTTACTTGGTGATTGCATTTTTCTTATCTATTTGTGTTGCATAATAATTATCACCACAATTGGAGCCGTCTGTGGGAACGTTTATCTTCCCTGAGAAAGGCCACACCAAAAAAAGAGTTTGAAATGTCTGGTCACAGTAGTAATGCTCCCCAGGCAGGGGATATTCAAGAACCGCCTGCTCCTCGTAGGATTAGGTCTGAAGTTCGGCGTTCAGATCACAGGGCTTTCCCAGAAAGGCCAGCCTCGGAAGAAAGCCAAGGACCAACGAGATCCACGCAGATATCCAGGTTGATTGATGCATACGAGGCGAGGCTCCAAGAGCAGAGGGAGTCTTCTCGTAGGCACGAGGCTGAGAACGCTCGCCTCAAAAGAAGATTAGAAATAATGGAGACAGAGCTCCATCGTAGTACCAAGAGACATCCGTACCACGCTCCTAGCCCTCAGGTGAGCAAGTCTCGTAGCTGAGGAAGGAGTCCCAGGCGCGGATCCCAGAGAGGCGAGGGAAATGAGTCAGAGGACGACATGCTCAAGCAACTGCGACTAGCTCGTATCCACAGAAGCCCATATCGCAGCGATGAGAACATATGAAATCTGGTCCGAAGGGAGATGGACCAACATCCTGCCCATCACGGTACCAGATCGACCCGAGAACTCGCTAGGCGAGCTCTCAAAACTCAGATGAAATCACATTTCTCGAGGGAAATTGTGGCAGAAGAATCCCCCAAGAAGTTTTCCATTCCAAGGTTCAAAATTTATGACGGTAAGACCGATCCCATCGATCACGTTAGGCAGTACCGACAGGCCATGACCCTCTGGAACCACCGAGATGTGCTAATGTGCCGAATTTTCCCCTCGAGCCTGCATGACGTGGGGCAAAAATGGTTCGAAAGGCTCCCCCACCGGTCCATCAGAAGTTTCAAATCCCTGGCCGAGCTCTTTACGGCCCGATTCATTACTAGTAGCTCCCATCCCAAAAGGATGGATGCCCTGCTGATAATGAAAAAGGCGCCCCAAGAGACCCTCCGAGACTACACGAAGAGGTACTAGGAATTATTCAACGAGGTCGAGGATTCTTCGGAGCAAGTGGCAGTGGCCTCTTTCAAAATTGGGCTACCTAGCTCTTCCCTTTTGTGCCAATTCTTGACAAAGAAAGAAGCCATGACCATCGATGACCTAATGGCCCGCATTGAGAAGTATGCTAAGGTGGAAGATGTGACCCACCTCGGCACAGTGGAAAACGGTCGAACTAAGCTCGCTGCCAAAGGCAGTGACAAAACTGAGAACCAGAAGAAGGGAGGGAAGAACGGGGGCAGAAATGCCCCCAAAAATGGAGGAAACAATGACGTGTCAAGAGCATTTCAGGCGGTCAACACCGTCTTCCGAGAACCAATTTACAAAATTCTCGCGAAAATCAAAGACGAACCATTCATCAAGTGGCCCAGGAAAATGGAGGGAGATCCCTCAAAAAGAAACAACGCGCTGAGATGAACTTTCATAAAGAGGGGGGACATAAGACCGAGCATTACAAGGCCCTTAAGTCTTACCTTGAGGAGCTAGCCCAATCCGGGCATTTGAACGAGTTTGTGGAGAAAAAGGCAGAGAAAGAGGCTACCAATAGAGAGGCAAGACCTGACAACGTGCTCGAAGAAGATGCTGGATATGAGTTCATAGTAATTCATGGGGCGTCTGATGCCAAGCATATCCAAGGAAATTCATCTTGAATGGAGATGAAAAATCTTACAACGGTGATGCAAGCTTTTCAGATCGATCCAGCGAAGTCACAGTCAGGAAAGCGCCGACGAGCAGATGACGTCAACTATAATAAGCATATTATTTTCACAGATGAAGATCTGGTGGGAGTGAGAACCCCACATCACGATGCTTCGATCATTACCCTCAGGATAGCTAACTTTGACATCGACAAGTTACTCATCGACTAAGGAAGCTCGTCCTAGGTAATGTATCTCGACCTATTCAGAAAATTAAAGTTAAGCGTCGCCGACCTAAAGGAAGCTACTCTCCCTTTAGTTGGCTTCGCTGGAAAAATAATTATGCCCCTCGAAAAGATTGTACTGCCAGTACGCACGAGAAATGTCTCCAAAATGATTGAGTTTTTAGTGGTTGACATCGACTTGCCATACCAAGTCATCCTCGGCAAGGGATGGCTACATGCGATAAAGGCAGTATCCTCGACCTACCATCAGAAACTGAAGTATGTAACCGAGCGAGGAGTAATGAAGATCCACGGCGATAGCAATGGCAAGAAGGTGCTTCATAGCAGCCATCCGACCAAGGCTAGAGAAGAAGGCCGATCAGCCCAGTGAGAAAGTTAAAGAACAAGAAGGTCTGACACCTTCTAAATAGTAATTAAAGTACGGAAGTCCTGGAGTAGAGGAGACCAGGCTCCTCCCATCTAAATGGGTCGTCTAAGACCTGGTAGAAGTTACAGGTAGAGATAACGGTAGTGACAGAGTCTTCTTGATTGGAGCCTCTCTCACTGACCAGGAACAGAAGGAATTGACAACTCTGCTGAGACGCAAAGTAGATGTTTTCATATGGGAACCATACGAGATGCCTAGAATTGATCCTAGTATGGTTTGTCATCAGCTGCACATCAATCCCACCTTCAAACCAATCACGCAGAAGGCACGACGAACTGCACCCGAGAAGGCAAAAGCCTTAGAAAAAGAAATAGAAAAACTGCTGGATGCAGGATCCATACAGGAAGTACAATTCCCCGAATGGTTATCCAACCCAGTAGTAGTTCTAAAAAGCAACGGGAAGTGGAAAGTTTGCATCGACTTCACCGACCCCAATAGAGCATTCCCTAAGGACAGTTTCCCCCTCCCAAAAATTGATCAACTGGTAGATGCTACTGCAGCTCACGAGAGAATGAGTTTTATGGACGCATATTCCGGGTATCATCAGATCCCTCTGTATGCCCGAGACCAGGACAAAATAGCATTCATCACTTTAGTTGGACTATACTGCTACAAGGTCATGCCCTTCGATCTCAAAAATGCAGGGGCAACCTACCAGCGGCTGGTCACCAAGATGTTCAAGGGTCAAATGGGAGACACCATGGAAGTCTACATCGATGATATGCTCGTTAAAAGCAAGAAGAAAGAAGACCACCTCTCAGACCTATCAAGCACCTTCAAAATCCTCAGGAAATACCGAATGAAACTTAACGCGAGCAAGTATTCTTTCGGTATCCAGTAAGGAAAACTTCTTGGGTACTTGGTTAGTAAGAGAGGCATCGAGGCCAACCCAGACCAGATCGATGCAATAAGCAGGGTACAACCCCCTCGCACAATCTGGAATGTATAGAAGCTCATCGGTATGCTCGCTGCCTTAAACCGATTCATTTCACTCCGAGAAGTGCAAGCCTTTCTTCCATCTTCTAAAGGGAAACAAAATGGTTGAATGGAACCAAGATTACTTGCGGGCACTGGACGAACTCAAGGATTACCTCAGTTCCCCACCACTGTTCATCACACCACAGGAAGCAAATCCCTTGTACTTGTACCTCTCCGTTTCCAACCACACTATCAGTTTTGCATTAATGTGCGAAGTTGAAGGAATAGCACCCCGTTTATAATGCGAGCAAGACCCTACTAGACGCCGAGCAGAGGTACTTACCACTGGATAAGCTCGCCTTTGCACTAGTAGTGGCTTCGAGGAAGCTGAAGCACTATTTCGAAGCCCACACTATAATCGTCCTTACATCACACCCCCTTAAAGCAATCCTGAGGAAGGCGGATTTATCAGGCAGACTGTCTAAATGGTCAGTTAATCTTGAACGATTTGACATCCAACTTCAACCAAGGAACGCAATCAAGGGGCAGATCCTTGTTGATTTCATAGCGGAGTTCACAGGTGAGCAACCTTCCAACCAACCTCCACCAACAAGACAAAAGGGGAACAACGCAACGAAGGAAACCTAGAATTTTTTCGTTGATGGAGCCTCCAACTCAAAGGGGGCAGGTGTAGGCATTGTCCTCATTAGTCCAGAGGATATGATCCTTGAACAAGGAATTAGGCTTGGATTTGCAGCCTCCAACAATGAAGCAGAATACGAAGCCTTAATAGCCAGCCTCCAGAAAGCGCACACTTTGGGAGCAAAGCATTTACAGGTGTTCGGCGATTCTCAGTTAGTCTCCAATCAGATAAGTGGAGATTATAAAGCAAAAGATGAAAGAATGGCAGCGTACCTCGCCTTAGTGAAAAAGCTGATGGCGAGCTTCGAAGAGATCAATGTCCAGCAGTTTCCCAGAGGGCAGAACAGCTATGCTGACGCCCTAACATCCCTAAGCTCAATAATTAATTTCGACTTAAAAAGGACAATCCCCATCATTTTCCTCTCTCACCCTAGCATTAACCGTAACAACGAGCTACTAAGCGTGGAGCAAGTTCTCCGAATCGAGTTTGCACCCAGCTGGATGGACCCATTAAGGGACCATTTGAAGGATGGCACACTTACAGATGATAAGAATACTACTCACCAGATAAGAGTCAAAGCTGCTCGCTTTCACTTATCTCCTGAGGGGAGACTATATAAGAGATTGTCTTCCGATCCCTACCTCCAATGAGTTCACCCAAAGGATGTCGAGAAAGTTCTACATGAGATTCATGAAGGAATCTGTGGGAGCCATATTGGAGGAAGATCTCTGGCTTTCCGAGCAATCAAGTAGGGCTATTGGTGGCCATATATGCAAATGGACTCTGCGGTGTATGTCCGCAAGTCCTTGAAATGCCAGCTTCACGCTCCTATGGTCCACCAACCTGCTAGCGACCTAAAATATTTATCCAACCCGTGGCCGTTCGCCCAATGGGGGATGGACATCGTAGGACCACTTCCTACCGCCACCGATAATCGTAAGTATCTGTTGGTCGCGATAGACTACTTCACCAAATGGATCGAGGCAGAAGCCCTAGCGAACATCCGAGATGCAAATATGATAAGGTTAATATGGAGAAATATAATCACCCGTTTTGGCATCCCCAGAACCATCATCACCGACAATGGAACGCAGTTAGAGAGCGGCGCTTTTCAGAGTTTCTATAGAGAACATGGAATCAGACACCATTTCAGCTCGGTGGCCTATCCTCAGAGTAATGGCCAAGACGAGGCTTCTAACAAAATTATGATCGACCAATTAAAGAAGCAATTAGAGCGAGCCAAAGGCGCGTGGGTGAATGAATTACCACATATTCTATGGGCTTATTGAACCACTCCACGACGAGCAATACGGGAGACCCCATTTTCGCTAACAATAGAATAGAAGCATTCATCCCATTAGAAGCTGGCTGGCCGACACTGAAGTCCATCCTTGTCGACCAGGGCCATAATGATGCAGCATTGCTCGCTGAGCTCGACTTAGCCGACGAGCGCCGAGAGCTATCCTTAGTAAAACTAGTGAGCTGTCAGTAACAGCTCGCAAGGCATTATAACAAGAAGGTTAACCCAAGGACATTCTGAGTTGGGGACTATGTCCTAAGGAAAGTCCTAGGAAGCGCAATGAAACCATCAGACGGCAAGCTAGGGCCAAACTGGGAAGGACCATTCAAGATAACTAGAGATAATCTGCAAGGCGCCTATCACTTAGAAACAATGGAAGGCAGAGAAATCCCCCGAGCATGGAACGTAGCCAATCTCAAGAAATTCTATTTTTAGATTCTTCTTTTATGCTTTTGTTGTGGAACTAGTAGTTCATTTTTCTTGTCATTAATGAAAGCTGTTTAACGGCTGCATTCTAATGAGTAACAGTTATATAGGCTTTATCACACACCTTTTCCAAATGACAGGCACATTGATCATTACACCATAGCAGGGAAATCACCCTCCCCGTGCTTTCGTTATGAAACACGAAAGACCTCTTAGCATTGCCCCTGGCAATATATGAAGCCCTACAAGAGATCCTTAGGCAATATGGTCAAATTAAAACTGGTCGCCAAACCATCTTTGGTTGAATAAAATCCTGATCGGATAGAACATCCAACACCATGTGTGTCCTTGCCAATTGCCACATTTAGGCCTAAGGGAGTGTGACGACACGACTTAAAAGGTAAAGTGGTGCACAATGGTATCTCGATAGTATACTGGACTGGAAGGACACTTGCGTAATAATACAAATTTAGAGATCATAAAGGAGCGTGAATATGGAGAATATAATACACTTGTTTAGTCGGCTTAATTAGCCCAAAACATAAATTTTATATTAATCCACCATATTTACAACAAGTACAATATATGTTTAGTCGGCGAGCTCGCCCAAAACATTGACATAGCATCACTTCAATAAAAAATACACAGAGTAACTACTGGAAAAATCTCAGTGGGGGTGAGGCCTATGAACGAGATAATCATCCACTTGAGCTCTTCGACCATCATCGGGAGCAGGGACTAACTCTTCCTCGGTTTCGTTAGCATCCGACTCCAATAGTTATCGAGGGATGGCATCGATGGGTATCCACAGATCATCTCTTCGGAAGGGATTGGGCATCCGAGTGGAAGGAGATATTTCATGGAGATACCAGAGCATTGAGTTCCTTGGAACTTGCATCTCCTTCAAAGCACTCAACCACCCCCTGATGAAGGCAAGATCTTCAAATTCTATCAGCCTCGTCAGAGCATCTAGCCAACCCTGGTCATAACCATCGACCCATACTCGCCGAGGTCCTTTCTTAAATAGGTGTCGTAGCTGAGTGACATCCCTTTGAAGCCCAGCAGCAATCACATATGCTCGCTGGACATCACCGTGAAGCTCTTGCAGTTCCCTATCTGAATGCTTGGTGCTCATGCCAGCTCACGAAACGGATGGACCAGTAGAACCTTGCAGCACAGGAGGAACATCGCTCGAGCCAGCCCTAGCTCGCATCGATGAAGAGCCTCGCAATACTGTAGGAGCGGTGCTCGGCGCATGCTCCCTAACATGCGAGACCTCTTTCCTTAAAGATTCATTTTCTTACTAAAGTATTTCCCCAACCTGGTTGATCTCAGAAGCATTGAGAAGCTTTGTTCTCAGTGCATTCACCTCTTCTTGCACTGAAGCACCAACCTCTTCCATCTCCTGGAGTCTTTCCTTCAACGTGGCCACAAGCTCAGACTGATCCTTGTACTTTTGATTCCTTGACCTAAGAGATTTGCAAAGCCTAACAAAGGCCCGGTGTGGCCATCCCCGATCCTGATCCCTGCGGGCGGGCGCATGGAGGAAAGGATCCTTAGGGTCCCGCGCGTCCCTCACGGGAGCGCTTCGACCGGCGTCATTTGTGGTGTGAAAATGTAGAGAGATTCAGAGTCGTCGATCTATTTTACTCAAAATAGACAAAAGAAAAAGGGGACTCCACCCCGAAGAGTGGCATCCAAAGACATACTGGTGCGTGCGAAACCAAAATGATTCGAGAAGGGTTCGAAGGCTTGGTTACGAAATGGGAAGGTGTTAGGCACCCATTCCGCCATTTCGGTCTCTCATGGATATTTACTATTTTCCCTTAGGTTTCCCCCCGTTATATGTGTGCATGTGTATATATATAGAATGGAGGTAGGAATTCTCGACTTGTATCATGGAAAAGATAAAGCGAGTCATCCGTAGGAAGATATAAGAGTAATATTAGAAAAATGAGATTTACGCGATTACCCCTACGTTGATCGTTATAAGGGAACGATAACGCATATGGGGTAATGCGTCGCTAAGAACAAGTATATGTATAATATAAGAAAATTGGATTTAGAGAAGATATAAAAATGAGAGAAAAGTGAGAAAAAGGACTCGAGTCTCAGGTTTTACCTCGAGACGCCTACGTAGCCTATAAAGGCATCAAAGTACACATAGGTCTCATGTAAAATGAGGGGTGGGGTTTATCCCATAAATCCAAAATGGGGAATCTCTTATCTGTGAGTGTATGTGTGTGTGCGTAGAAAAAAGTGTTTTAGTTGTGAGAAGAGTGTGGAAAAAGTGTGAGAATCCTTATTTGGAATTTATGAGCAAACCCACTTTTTCTTCTTTTTTTTTGGGTTTTGTTTATATAAAAATAAGAGATGTGCGATAATACTAAATGAAAATTATATTATGATGTATGGGATGAGATAATAAAAGTGTTAAGTAATAAAACAAGTTATTGGGAATTCAAGAGAATTTAGGAGAGAGTTTGAGAAAGTTGGACCTTCTTGAAGATCTTGAGCTTGATCTTGAATGTTGGAGAGTAGCCCTTGCATTTTGGATGATGATGGAGAGTGGTTAATTCACCAAATTTCATGAAAGGGATGATGAAAAGTGGGAGTAAAAGGAGGATTTGGAAGTTGAGATCACGCTGCCTTTGAGAGAGGTTTTTGGGATTCGTTGAGAGAGATTTTTATCAAATCTGGGCTCCCCTTGGAAATGAGGTGAAGACCTCCGTTTATAGCCTCAGGTCAGTGCCGATTGGCATAGACCCCTTCCTGCCTATCGGCAGGACGGTACCGATAGGCAGGGTCTGGAACCTGCCAATTGGTAGTGCGCTTCAGGATTTTTCAGAAAATCGGCCGCCGAGGGCAAACCGTTGGTCAGAATCATGCACGGGGCATATGGTTGGAAAGGTAATTAAGAGGCCTTCGAAAGTCCATTGGACCGCTCCCGGGTTCGGGAGTTTACTTTGGGTAAAATATGGCTCGGAATCATTTGTCTATCCATTCGACGGGGAATCATTCGGACGCAAACGGATCGTTCGTTCGCATGGTAAATCCGAATCACGCACGAGGCATATCATTGGAAAGGTTAAGAGATGTACTTCGACATTCCAAAGAGTTTGACCCGATTTGGAGAGTTGACTTTGGTCAACTGGGCCGGGAAGCGCTCGGTGGTTTCCCGGAGTCAAATGGATCGTTTGTCCGCATGGAAAGTCGGACTCGCGCACGGGGTGAACCGTTGGAAAGGGTATTCAAGGCCCTTTGAAGATTCATTCAGCCTTGGTCGAGATGAAGAGTTTGACTTTTGGGTCAAACTGAGCTGGGGAGTACCCGATGGCTTTCAAGTCACTGCTCGGGACATGACTTGGGTTTCGGTGATGAGTGGAGGTACTAAGGACCTAAGGTGAGTTAGGGGGTAACAGAATGAGGTGTCTATAGAGCCCCTTGACGGGTGAGTTTGGAACAAATGATAGCCATCGATTAGACACCGCATGATGCTTCCGAGAGAGTATAACCAATTTATAGGATCGAGGCCGATTCTGAGGACCTAAGGAGCATGTTGGGGATGACTAAATCAGAGGGTCGAGACCGATTCCGAGGACTAAGGAGCAAGGGTGACCAATTCAGAGGGTCGAGGTCAGTTCTGAGGACCTAAGGAAACAAGGATGACCAAATCATAGGGTGAAGCCCTTATACTTTTGACTCATTTGAGTCTAGACTGTATTAGAGCTCCTCTAGTTTGGAAATTATGACAAAATTGTGTCCATCCTATAAACCAAAGAGCCTCAGAGATTGTTTTGCTTCTTCTCCTATCCATCTTATAATGATCCTGAGACTATAGCCATCACTCACACACTTAGAACTTATTTTTTGCATATCATATTGCACCTTTATGTGTATTAATGTGGTGAGTGTGTTTAAATCCCTCAATTTGATTTTTATTAATTTTTTGGGAATTTTAAACATCTTTTAATTAAGGTTTTATTAAACTAAAACTTGATTTAAAAAGTTTTGGGGTTAATATCCAAATATGTTTTGTTGTGGTTTTTGGCCTTAAGTTACTCTGGGTAGAAACCAAAAGCGCCAGAGACTCCAGGGTTGGCTTTGTAATTAGTTTTGGACGCGCATTTGTATTCGTTCTATGGCCAACACTTGCTGCTCCCTGATTGGCCTGGCTTGTTTTTCTTTACAGAGACATTAGTTGAGAATGTTATCAGCCCTTGGATCAAATGTTATCGATGGCCGGCATGTTGTTTTGGTGAATCCCCGTGTAATCCCCTAAGCCAATCACAGCCTGTTTAATCCACCGCCTGTTGTGAGCCCTTGGATTGAAGTCAAAGAAGCTTGACTCAATCACAGTCGTCTGTTTTGATTAAACGTCTGGAACCTTCTCCTCTTGCTATTTAAAGGACTCTCATCTCAGCCTTCGAAAGCTTTTGTCATTTTGAAAATTCTCAGAGAAAGAATAGAGAGAGAGAGATAAGAAAGAGAAGAGAGAGAGAGAAACCAGAGAGTCAAGTTAGAAACCCTAACTTCGTCTAAAACTTCTCCAACCTAAACCACTTACCTCTCCAAAAAACACCATAACCAAATAAACACCATCTTTAGTGTTTCTTGAGTTTATGAGAGTTCGAGTTGAGTGATCTTGGGTTGCTGTAACCTTGTGTTCATAAAATCTTATTTCCAACTTAGACACCTACTCAGATCTTGTTTCTGATTCAATAGAAATCATAGATCTGAAGTTTTTCATGTCATAATACACTTAGTTGCATTTTATTTCTCATCTTGAGAAGTACATTGTTGATTATTTTCTGTTAAAACATTTTATTACTTCAGAATCAACAATAAATGTTTTATAGTTTCTATTTTTACAAAACTTAACCTAACCTAGTTGGATTCGCACTTGGAGGGTTTTCAATCTCCTAAATATTTTCAAAAGAGATTGAGAAAGGTCTTGACCGATTTCTTAAGCAAGATCTCCGTGCAATCTGGGTTATATTGAAAGGTCAAAAGGTTTTTGGTTTTGTAAGAAAGAAAAATAACAAACTCACTGCATATAGACTTTATATGTAATTTGTATAGGACTGTTTGTAAATCTAAGTGTGTGTGAGTTCATGCATGTGAATAGGATTCACTACACAAACACTTAACACACTACATACACTGAAAGTGTTGGCTATAAGATTTGGTGAACATAAGTCGACGTAACGTGCTGAAACAAAGGAAGAGTTGACAAACTGAGAAGACTACATCAACAATTAAGATCTGCAGAAAATTTTAAGGACGCCAGAGGGTACAATCCTGAACTTTTATAGATTTGTTATTGTGTGCATGTTAGTTAAATAGATTGTAACTCACATATTTGTTTTAGTGAATTTTTTTGTGTTACTCCGTAGAGGGAGTCGTGGATGTTTCCTCAAGGGTGAGGTTTTACCACGTTAAAAATCCTGAGTATTGATATTTCTACATCTTCTCATCCCATTCTGATGTGTGCTGAGTTTAAAATATTTTAAACTGTTTACTAAAACTTGTTATCAAATCTTGTCCTAATCTCGTACATAATTTTGTTAACACATCTTGTGTTCAAAATCAGTTTGATTTAAGTAAAGAGTTTCTTCAACAAACTTTTCAGAGTTTCTTAAATAGTTTATTTTCAATAAACGGCTTTAGCAACGCTATTTCAATTGGTATCAGAGCTATTGGTGAACTTTTTTCAAAAAGATCCTGAGTTTCTGAAACTGTTTTCTCAAAATCAATCATGGACGAGAAAAATGAAAGATATGGTAACTTGACCAGACCTCCAGTCTTTGATGGAACCAATTTTTCTTACTGGAAAGTAAGGATGATTGCTTTCATTCAAGAAACTTTGGGAGATGATGTCTGGGACATTATTGAAAATGGATACTCTTATCCTACTAAACCAGCCACTGAAGGAAGTAATGAGAGGGTTAAGAAAATATTAAGTGAGTTTACTCAAGAAGAGAAACAAGTTTCTCGCAATAATAATAAAGGAAAGAATGCCATATTTATGTCCATAAATGAACATGAGTTCAAGAGAATCTCATCTTGTACCACTTCTAAGGAAGCATGGGATACCTTGATTACTGCCCATGAAGGAGACTCTAGGGTTAAGGCTGCTAAAACTCAGATGTTAATTCAATAGTATAATTCTTTAGTCATGTCTGAATCTGAGTCTTTTGATGACTTCTATATGAACCTGACTGATATTGTCACTAAACTGCATGCTAATGGTATAACTTATGATAGACAAGAAATTGTGTCTAAAATTCTGAGATCATTAGCACAGAAATTTGACAATAAAAGATATGCTATTGAGGAAATGTGTGATATAAATCTCACTCCTAAATTACTCAGTAGTAAATTAAGAACTATGGAAATGGAATTAGAGTTTAAGAAACAATTGACCCACACTCATAGGAAACATACCAATTCCAATCTTAGCTTTACTTCTAAGATGATTAAGCCTGAGTTAAACACTCCTAGTAATGATTCTGATGAGGACTGTGACTTAGAAAGTCTAGATAATCAGATTGCCGTAATGTCAAACCAATTTAAGAAAATTGTTAAATTTAGAAACAGTATTGCAAATAGACAGGGCAAGTCTAATTATTCAACTCCTTCAAATCACAAGTCCCATGAGAAACCTCATGACAAACAGAACAAGGACAACACAAGACCTCACAGAGACCTCAAGAAGACTGAATGCTATAGATGTGGTAAACTAGGACACATTGCTCAAGACTGTAGAGTTAATTTAAATACCCAAAACAAACACTCTAGAGCCAACATCTGCAAAACATGGGATGACTCAAGTGACTCTGAAAATGAGGAACCTGAGACATCTGATGGTTTTGATCCTTGTTTATCCTTCTTTGCCAAATGATATATAATGATGATATGCTTGTGCTTGATAGTGAGGATGAGTCTAGTAATTCTAGCTCTGTTGCCTTGAATCATACTTTAACTGGTTTAGATGCTTTACTTACTGAGAACATTAATACTTCTTCCTCGGGGTGTGTGAGTCAAAGGGGAATCGATACTGCTGATGTCAATGGGTGCGTGAGTTTAAGAAATGAAACCTTAGGGGTCACTTCACACACCTCACTTAGTGACTCAGACAATGAAGATCTCCCAGATATACACACTCTATATTCTAAAACTCTAAAGAAAAGCACTAGACTAGAAAAGATTATGAAAGATCTTACCAAAAAGCTAGAGGATCTAAGCCTGATGGTAAAACTGAATGCTGAAGAGTATACTACTCAATGCATGTCTCATGAAAGTGAAATCAAAGTGTTTGATGAAAAACTGAAAACTTTGACTGAAGCTAATGAAATTCTGGAGAAAAAATACAAAGGGACATTATTAGAATTGGAACAAACCAAAGAAAAGACAGCAACTGTGTTAAAAAAATTAACAAAATTTGAAAACAATTCTAAATGTTTTGAGGAATTCGTTGTTGAATCTAAAACCAATCCTGATGATCGAACTGGTATTGGGTTTTGCCCCAATTTGAAGACACAAACAAAACATGTTGAACCTATCAAATTTGTGTCAGGAGGCAAAAGACCTATTGAAACATGTCCAGACTTTCATTCACTAAAAACTGAGTTTGATCATCAAAACACTAACACTGGAGATGCAAGTTGCTCTAAGCATGAAAGTTTACCAAAGGAAAAATATGTCTGCCCCCAATTAGGAAAAGTGAACCTGCTTTCAAACCTGTGCTACCTAGGAATAAAATTCAGCCTCAAAATTTCTCAAAACCTTTGTTTAGAGACTTTCCTAAGGTAAACCCCATTCTGAGCAATCTTTATTGCTCCTATTGTGATATATACGGACATTCTTTCGATGACTGCTATGCTAGGAGACTGATTAAGCCTATCTACAATACTTCCATGTATCAAAACTTTAACTATTCTAGGAGGAGTCGTAACAATTATGTCCTTCCCAGGCCACCAGACAAAAACTCCAACTATAGGAATAGAAAGACTAAACCTAAAAGGACATTTACTAGAAGGAATCCCAGAAACTTTTCTAAATCAAATGTTCAGGTGTTTAAATTTACTAAAAAGCATGCGCAAAATGTTTTTCAACAAAAATCTAATGCTCGCAAATTTTATCAAATGAGAGCAAACAAGCGCAAACAGAAAACCAGAGCAATTTGGGTTAGAAAAGATGATCTAGTACCCCAGATGAAGTGTAATATTGTTATTTCTGCCTTAAAAGCTGAACTTACATCTTCTGGTTGGTATTTGGATTCTGGATGTTCCAAGCATATGACATGTGATGATACAAAACTTTTAAATAAAACCCACTTTGATGGTGGAAAAGTTGTTTTTGGTGATGGAGTATCATCCCAGATCATAGGCAAAGGAACTCTTAAAGAAAAAGGACTTCCTGTTCTTGAAAATGTTCTCTTAGTTAAAGGTCTTAAGGCTAATTTACTTAGAATATCACAATTTTGTGACTCAAACCATACTGTTACCTTTTCAAAGAACAATTGCAAGATTTTAAATGAAAAGGGAGAATGCGTAATTACAGGATTCAGGACTCCTGACAATTGTTATACTGTCATGACTAGTTCTGAAATCTGTAATGTTGCCAGAATGGATGACAATGAGATATGGCACAACAGAATGGGTCACATTAATTATGAAAATTTGAGTAAATTGTCCTCTCAACAAATAGTTAGAGGAATACCAAAAATTAAACCTATTCATAACATTGTCTGTGGTCCCTGTCAAGAAGGAAAAATTGTTAAAGCACCTCATAAAAGGGTTAAAGATATCCTTACCTCTAATCCCTTAGAACTTATCCATATGGACCTAATGGGTCCTTATCAAACTATTAGTCTCTGTGGACACAGTTATATTCTAGTTATGGTTGATGACTTCACCAGATTCACTTGGGTAGCTTTCTTAAAACAGAACTGCACATCTCTCTCGACTGCTGAATCTGAATACATAGCCGCTGGTAGCTGTTGTGCCCAATTATTGTGGCTTAAACAAATGCTAAGTGATTATGGTATTCTAGAACCCATACTTCATCTCTATTGTGATAATCAAAGCGCGATTAATATTTCTAAGAACCCGGTTCAACACTCGCGAACTAAGCACATTAAAATAAGACATCACTTTATTCGTGAATTAGTTGAAACCAAGGAATTAGAAATCAATTATCTTCCTACTGATCTACAACTTGCAGATTTGTTTACCAAACCTCTTGATTATAATAGATTCATTTCTTTACGTAAATCTATTGGTATGGTTTGTGTCGAGTAAATACCTGTTATATTTTCCAAGTTCCTTCCCTTTGTCCATTTGAGACAAAATGGGGGAGAAATTTGAGTCTATCTCTGCATATACTAAACAGCTTGATCTTAGTAATTCTTTGCAGGTATTCTTCTTGTACAGTCATTCTCTATTGTAATAATAGGATGTTAAACTGTATATAGTTGAGTTATGTAATTTTTGCTTTCTAGGATTTGGGTAGATAGAACTTTTATAGGAATAGGTTTTTCTTATTTGTTGTCGCCCTACGAGTTCTAGATGACTCAAAGGAGATTTTGTCTCATGTTTCCAAAGGGGGAGATTGAAGCCCTTATACTTTTGACTCATTTGAGTCTATACTGTATAAGAGCTCATCTAGTTTGGAAATTGTGATAAAATTGTGTCCATCCTAGAAACCAAAGAGCCTCAGAGATTGTTTTGCTTCTTCTCCTATTCATCTTGTAATGATCCTGAGACTATAGCCATCACTCACACACTTAGAACTTATTTTTTGCATATCATATTGCACCTTTATGTTTATTAATGTGGTGAGTGTGTTTAAAGCCCTCAATTTGATTTTTATTAATTTTTTGGGAATTTTAAACATCTTTTAATTAAGGTTTTATTAAACTAAAACTTGATTTAAAAAGTTTTGGGGTTAATATCCAAATATGTTTTGTTGTGGTTTTTGGCCTTAAGTTACTCTGGGTAGAAACCAAAAGCGCCAGAGACTCCAGGGTTGGCTTTGTAATTAGTTTTGGACGCGCGTTTGTATTCGTTCTATGGCCAACACTTGCTGCTCCCTAATTGGCCTGGCTTATTTTTCTTTACAGAGACATTAGTTGAGAATGTTATCAGCCCTTGGATCAAATTTTATCGATGGCCTGCATGTTGTTTTGGTGAATCCCCGTGTAATCCCCTAAGCCAATCACAGCCTGTTTAATCCACCGCCTGTTGTGAGCCCTTGGATTGAAGTCAAAGAAGCTTGACTCAATCACAGTCGTCTGTTTTGATTGAACGTCTGGAACCTTCTCCTCTTGCTATTTAAAGGACTCTCATCTCAGCCTTCGAAAGCTTTTGTCATTTTAAAAATTCTCAGAGAAAGAATAGAGAGAGAGAGAGAAGAAAGAGAAGAGAGAGAGAGAAACCAGAGAGTCAAGTTAGAAACCCTAACTTCGTCTAAAACTTCTCCAACCTAAACCACTTACCTCTCCAAAAAACACCATAACCAAATAAACACCATCTTTAGTGTTTCTTGAGTTTATGAGAGTTCGAGTTGAGTGATCATGGGTTGCTGTAACCTTGTGTTCATAAAATCTTATTTCCAACTTAGACACCTACTCAGATCTTGTTTCTGATTCAATAGAAATCATAGATCTGAAGTTTTTCATGTCATAATACACTTAGTTGCATTTTATTTCTCATCTTGAGAAGTACATTGTTGATTATTTTCTGTTAAAACATTTTATTACTTCAGAATCAACAATAAATGTTTTATAGTTTCTGTTTTTACAAAACTTAACCTGACCTAGTTGGATTCGCACTTGGAGGGTTTTCAATCTCCTAAATATTTTCAAAAGAGATATAGAAAGGTCTTGACCGATTTCTTAAGCAAGATCTCCGTGGAATCTGGGTTATATTGAAAGGTCAAAAGGTTTTTGGTTTTGTAAGAAAGAAAAATAACAAACTCACTGCATATAGACTTTATATGTAATTTGTATAGGACTGTTTGTAAATCTAAGTGTGTGTGAGTTCATGCATGTGAATAGGATTCACTACACAAACACTTAACACACTACATACACTGAAAGTGTTGGCTATAAGATTTGGTGAACATAAGTCGACGTAACGTGCTGAAACAAGGGAAGAGTTGACAAACTGAGAAGACTACATCAACAATCAAGATCTGCAGAAAATTTTAAGGACGCCAGAGGGTACAATCCTGAACTTGTATAGATTTGTTATTGTGTGCATGTTAGTTAAATAGATTGTAACTCACATATTTGTTTTAGTGAATTTTTTTGTGTTACTCCGTAGAGGGAGTCGTGGATGTTTCCTTAAGGGTGAGGTTTTACCACGTTAAAAATCCTGAGTATTGATATTTCTACATCTTCTCATCCCATTCTGATGTGTGCTGAGTTTAAAATATTTTAAACTGTTTACTAAAACTTGTTATCAAATCTTGTTTTTAATCTCGTACATAATTTTGTTAACACATCTTGTGTTCAAAATCAGTTTGATTTAAGTAAAGAGTTTCTTCAACAAACTTTTCGGAGTTGCTTAAATAGTTTATTTTCAATAAACGGCTTTAGCAATGTTATTTCATAGGGTCGAGGTCAGTTCTGAGGACCTAAGAGTAGTGACGACCGAGGACCGAGGTCAATTCTGACCTAACTCAGGTGACGATCCAAGATCGGGGCCAATTCTGACCCAAGAGTGGTGACGACTGAGGACCGAGGTCAATTCTGACCTAATTCAGGTGACGATCTAAGATCGGGGCTAATTCTGACCCAAAAGTGGTAACGACCGAGGACCGAGGTCAATTTTGACCTAACTCAGGTGACGATCCAAGACCGGGGTCAATTCTAACCCAAAAGTGGTGACGACTGAGGACCGGGGTCAATTCTGACCTAACTCGGGTGACGATCCATTACCGGGGTTAATTCTGACCCAAAAGTGGTGACGACTGAGGATCGAGGTCAATTCTGACCTAACTCAGGTGACGATCCAAGACCGGGGTCAATTTTGACCCAATAGTGGTGACGACCGAGGATTGAGGTCAATTCTGACCTAACTTAGGTGACGATCCAAGATCGGGGCCAATTCTGACCCAAGAGTGGTGACGACCGAGGACCGAGGTCAATTCTGACCTAACTTAGGTGACGATCTAAGACCGGGGTCAATTCTGACCCAAGAGTGGTGACGATCGAGGAGCGAGGTCAATTCTGACCTAACTCAGGTGACGATCCAAGACTGGAGTCAATTCTGACCCAATAGTGGTGACAACCGAGGACCGAGGTCAATTCTGACCTAACTTAGGTAACGATCCAAGACCGGGGTCAATTCTGACCCAATAGTGGTGACGATCGAGGATCGAGGTCAATTCTGACCTAACTCAGGTGACGATCCAAGACCAGGGTCAATTCTGACCCAATAGTGGTGACGATCGAGGACCGAGGTCAATTCTGACCTAACTCAGGTGACGATCCAAGACCGGGGTCAATTCTGACCCAATAGTGGTTGAGGATTAGATTTCGGTTTTTCTTGGGAAAGAGCTTTGTGATTCTGATTTGAGCTGGGGAGCTGATAGCTGAGGATGATTTTTAGGAGACCTCGCGGGTGGGGAACAACCTATTTTGGGTGCTGTAAGAGAATTCCGCTGCGGAAGTGATTAGGTGATCCTTAGGGATTTTTCGCAGCTTTACCGAGAGGAGTTTTCACTTAGCTTTTAAGGATTCCGCTGGGGAACAGGGGTTCCGCTGGGGATAAGAATTGGATTTGAGGTTCCGCTGGGGAACGATGAATGAGCTGGGGAAGATTTGGGATTGTCCTTTCGGAGAGATCGCCTGGGGAGAGTGATTCTTCTGAATTCCGCTGGGACAAGTACCATGCGATATTGTTTCGCACCAGGTAGCCGATGGCTGGGGAGGCTTTGTGTCTTTGATTTGAGCGTAGGAGCTGATTATTGGGGAGATAATCGGTTTGGGGTTGTAAACTCTGTTAAGGAGGTGATTAGGTGGTCTGGGCGCATTGCTCGAGAGGTCATTCGCTTGGATTTTGAAGGTTCTGTCGGGAGAAAAAATAGGTTTCGCCTAAAGGAGTGCAAAATTTTCTTGATGAAAACGTTCTAAATCCTTCTGAGGATTTTTAGGAATTTTTTGAGGATTTTTCAGGGTTTTCTGGCATTTTCTAGGAATTTCTGTACGAAATTTTAAGGGGGGTGCCGGCCGGCATAGACTGAGGGGTGCCATTCGGTAGTGGCACGGACTTTTGGACTACCTCTGGAAGGCAAGGGGTCAGTGCCGATCAGTATGGAAGGGTGAGGTGTCGATCGGCATGGCGCTTAGCATCCTATATAAAGGGGGAGAATCCCCTTTGTTTTTCACAGCTCCTTGCCTTCTCTCTTTCTGTGATTTCTCTCTGCGAATTATTCTAACGTTCTGATCTTCAAGAAATGGCCGCCTTTGTGAGCACCGCAGTCCACCGGGAGTGGTTGACCGTTGATGACTGGGCGAATGTGGATTGGAGGGACAAGGTGCCCCTTGCTTTGGGAAACGAGAATGCTTTCGATGCATTTAAGCCGGTTGCGGACGAGCGGACCTACTGCGGGAGCCATCACATCATCGCTCTTCGAGACTGATTCTCAGCGGTTATGTAAGTAACCTGACCTTTGGCATTCCTTTCTTTTTGGGTGATTCTTCTTTCTTTCTTGACGTTTGATGAGATTTTTCCTTTTTCCAGTCTGATATTTCCTTGAGGAACATGCGTGCCCGTGGGACGACGGGGATTAAGAATATTTGGGAGCATCTTCCACCCGTGGTGTGCTGGATGGTATCATCAGCGGGTTTTGGGAGGTTGGCGTCTACGCTGGATGAGACGCCTCATTCGACAGCGGTCTTGTGCGCTTTGGGGGAGAGGTGGTGGGACACTACCCACACTTTCCATTTTGGATTCGGGGAGATGACGGTGACTCCCATAGATGTGCAAAAACTGCTGGGGATGGATTATGACGGGGAGCAGATAAAGGTGGATCGCTCCTTACGGGTGAGATCGGAGGCAGTGCGTGCAGCACTTGGTGATGTGGGAAGGATAGTTTCTGGAGATTCTATCCGGCTGTTCTTGCTGAAGGAGGTTCTGTTGAGTAGGGAGATTGATGTGGAAAACGGTCTGCAAGTGAGGTAGATGGCCCAGTTGTTCATCGTGTTGGTGCTAGGAGGTTTCATGGTGGCGTCGAGCGGCGACATCGTCCATTTGTGGTTTTTGTCGTACTTGAGGATGTTTTCGAACATCCCTTTCTATGATTGGGGGAGTCTGACCTTGGCGACCCTTTACTCTTCTTTAGATGCATTCAGCCGATGCTGCCGGTAGACTTTTACTGGAGCCACGTATCTCCTTGAGGTATGCTTTACTTTGCGCATTTTCATCTCATGCATTCGCATTTTCCTTTCAAGCATTCTCATTTTCCTTATGCATCTCTTTTTGCGCTTATGAATTCAGACGTGGTTATATGAGGTGATTGGGTGCAACACCCGCTGATTTCTCTAAAGGATGACACTGTTGGGGACTTCTTTCGATTGTATCAATGGCGTAAGGCCAACCGACAGTCGAAGGGATCTCTCTCCCTAGAGGCGGTGCGTCAGGTCTTGAATGACCTGACCAGTGGTCGGGTAAGGTCCTTTCCTTTTCAGTCTTGGTTTTTTCACCTTCTGATCTTGTATTGACTCATGCCTACTTATGGATTTTCAGGTGACCTTTCATCCTTGGTGGATAGCCATTCAGGATACGGGGATGACTGGTGTGAACGCGCAGATGAGGCGTTTATTGGCGCATGAGTTCGACCATTCCTTGTATCTCGGGGAGAGGTTAGTTCGCCATATTGCCGAGGAGGAGGTGTTGGTACCACCCGCGTAGCCTCCTACGTCTATGAGGCTGGAGCGACAGCTGTTGGAGGATGAGAGGATCGCGACGATGATCGGCGAGTCCTACTTGTTGTACACTGATACGGCTCCGCCGTATGACTATATGGACTTTGTGACGAGCTGGTTGATGGTGCCCAGCATACATGATGCCTTGCCTTTCCCTCCTGGGGGTTTGAGTCGACCAGTGGGGTCCTCCGATAATGGAGGTTGTCCATCGACATCTACGGCGGTGACTTCAGAAGTTCCTTTCGTGCGGTTGCACACTCCTTCGTACAACATCCGGCGGGCTGGTGGAGGGATAGTGCCGATGCTGCACCGTCCTCTTGCGATGGATCCGGAGGAGCTGGGTTTGACAGAGGAGGTCCTTTGTCCTGCAGTAAACCTTTCGGTCCTTTTCCTCTTTTTGATTTCTTTTGCTCGATACTGATTCTACCTTTTCCTTGCAGCAAGTCCGGGTGTCGACCACTTGGCTGAGAGACATCAGAGACAGGATATCATCAGCGACTGCCCACATTCGGGATACTGTCCCTGTTCCTTCTTACTTAGTGCCATTAGCCTCATCCGGGGAAGACTCTGGCTCGGGTAGTGGGGGTGCTTCGTCTGGTCGTAGGGGAAAGAGAGTGCGTCGAGGGGGTGGAAGCTCTTGAGAGAGAGAGAGGGAATGAAATGTGGGTTCGGGCTGAGTCCCATTATTTTTTGTTTTTCTTTTCTTATTTTCTGCAAAACTGATGTAACACAGAACACAAATATATGCAATACAATGGGAGTTTTTTTTATTATCTTTTATTAATAATGAATGAATGCATGCATATGCGCTTTATTACTTTGTTGCTGAGACCATAAAAAGGAATTTTTTTTGGAATTTTTCGAAGGAAAGTTTTAATTAAAAAGGGAAATTATATAGGGAGAAAAAGGGATTTTGAAATTCTGTTGAGAATATCAATTTATTTTCATTGGGTTTTTTGTTTTGACAAAAGAGGAAAGGAGGAAATTTTCCAAAAATAGGGGGTTGTCGATCGGCCAGCGCCCTGACCTGCCTATCGGCAGTTCAGTCCAGTCCCATCAATTTTAAAGCTTTGAATGGTACCTTCTTCAGTCTTTGGTACCTTGTGGGGTAGGATTCCCTCCGATTTCTGCAGGGATTATGTCTTTTGTGAGATTTCTCAAGTATAAAAAGGGGGTAAGGGTGGAGTTTTCTCATCACACCTTTACATCCTCATCTTCCCACCCATTATCTTTTAGCCTTGTAAGATGGCTCTCCCTGGTAGCATTGAGTATGCCAACTACTTTGAAGCCTTGGAAGCTATGTGCTCTTATAATGTCGACTATGATGCCTTCAAGATGCGTCGAGTCTCATTGCGGCGCAATTGTCCTTTTGAAGGGAATATGCTGATAGCGGCGGTACAATTCTGGTACCCCGAAGACCATGTGTTCCTCTTTGGGTTGGAAGAAGTTTGTCCTACCTACGAGGAATTTTCTGCCATGCTGGGTGTGAATCCTAGTGTTGCTGCAGCTTTGCCTGAATTTTCCCGTTCTCCCAGGGATTTGTTGGTCAGGCTTCTTTATATCTCGCCTTCGACGGCCAGATCATTGGTTGCTGGAGGAATGATCTCCCTCCCGGCGGTGCTGCAGTCTGTGCATTTTCGGAAAGTAGGTGATGCTGGCTATGCTGGAGTCGTGGTTCTGGGCCTGGTTTCGAAATTATTGTTGGTGACTGGGGAGGTGTAAGTGGACCCACAACTTGTAGCCATTACTTCATGGATGTCATACCGTCGCAATCCTGCGGCGGTGATATTGGCGGAGACTCTGAATGACCTGGATGCCTGAAGAGAAGGTCGTTCTGACTTTTTAAGGGGTAGCCCTATGATGTTGTTCATGTGGTTATCTGAAAAATTCCGCTTGTCGACTCCTCCAGAATATCCTTTGTCGGCCGTGCCTAACTTCTTTTCGCGCTACTTCATCCGCGTTGGCCTGTATGTTGAGAACTGGGAGAATTGGTTTGTGGAGCATGGGTCTCATGGGCTATATTGGTCAGTGTCTTGGTGGGGGCAGTTGCAGCCTGTTCTGGAGCTAGGAGAGTATTCATATGTGCGGCTGGTTGGTCTCGGACAGACCTCTTTTTATTTCCCTTGGCGGCTTCTGCGCCAATTTGGCTGGGCGCAGGTCATGCCCCCTCGGACCTCAAATTTCTTTCCAGTAGAAGATTTGACTGAGCGCCTGCATTTGTTGCTTGGGTCTCTGTGGGAAAATTGGCGTCCGTTGACCCATCCTTCTCAGTCTGTCGGGAAGGTTTTCCATGTCCCCAAAGATTATATGAGGTGGTTGTGGAGGAAAGTAGTCAGCAAGATGTTGGCAGTAGAGACTAGTCAAAGATGGTTTATTTTATCTGACTCCATGGAAGGGGGTGTTGTGGTCTTTTCGAAAATGGTTAAGACTCATCGTTCCATAGAATGTTTGCGGCACTCTATTCAGGCAGGGGAAACTTAGGGTCCTCAGGATGTAGATGATGAGGATGCAAGATCTTCGGGTAGCTGTGGGTAGGACTCCTAGGGAGTTTATTTATGTAATAGGGAATGTATGTGGGGATTTTATTTGGCTTTTTATGGTGGCGGGGAAGGTAGTTATCCGTTCCTTTTTCTTATGTAATCCGTACTGTAATTTCTTATTAATGAAATAAACAAGTTTCTGATCATCCAGTTGTGCCTTTCGATGAGTTTTTTATTTTGAATTATCTATACCGATCGCTAAGGCATACATAATCCTTTTGTTCAAATAATTTTAGAATGAACCGCCGTTCTCGGAGGTAAGAAAATAATAGTATTTTATGAAGAATAAAGGGTCGCACTCATGTGAGGAGTATGAGCTGCCTACGTATTGAAAAGTTTTAAAATAGTTTTTGTAGAGGATCAGGCCCCCGTAGTTCTGGGTAGAGGGAAATGGAGAGCTTATTTTATTTTATTTTTTTTAGAATAGAATGGAGATGAGAAGAGTCTTAGTGTGCCGAGATTTCGGGATAGGGGTAAAACTTTTTTAGGAGATCCAGGTTGACTGGACGAGCCATTTCCTCCCCATCTAGGTCAGTGAGCACGGCGGCACCTCTAGAAAAAAATTTCTTCACAATGTAAGGTCCGCTCCAATTGGGCCTGAATTTTCCTCTCGGGTCTCGGATGGGTTCTATTATCTCTTTGAGGGCTAAATCCCCCACCCGGACACCGCGGTCCTTGACTCTCTTGTTGAATGATCGCGCTATTCGGCGATGGTACCCCTGTATATGATAAAGAGCTTTTAATCTTCTTTCATCTAGTAGGGCTAGCTCATCAAGACGGCTTTGGCACCAGTCTTCTTCACTAACCTTTCTTTCGAGCATGACGTCTAGCGAGGGTATTTCCAGCTCCACAGGGACGACAGCTTCCATGCCATAGACTAGGGAGTAAGGGTTAGCCCCAATAGAGGTTCGGATTGAGCTTCAATAGCCCCAGAGGGCGTATGGGATCCGGTCGGCCCAATCCCTACAGCTTTCGGTCATCTTGCTGATGATGGCTTTGAGGTTCTTATTGGCGGATTCAACTGCACCATTGGTCTAAGGTCGGTAGGGTGAATCCCGTATTCGTTGAAAACTTCTGTGACTTCTGCCTCTAAGTGTAACCCGTTATCTGACACTAGCTCATGCGGGACCCAATATCGGCAGATGATATTCTTCTTAATGAATTTGGCCACTTTCTTGGTGTTCAACACTGCGTATGACTCAGCCTCGACCCATTTGGTGAAGTAATCGATGGAGACTAGGATGAACTCATGTACGTTTGAAGCCTTTGGTGTAACCTTCCCTATGATGTCGATACCCCAGGTGGAGAACGGTCAGGGAGAAGTCATGTTGTATGATTCCCGCGGAGGTAGATGTTGGAGATTGGAGAACTGTTGGCATTTAGGGCATCTCTGAACATAGGCGGTACAATCCTGGGCCATGGTGGTCCAGTAGTATCCCTGTCGGATGATTTTCTTGGCAAGCATATGACCGTTCATGTGGGGTCCGCATTCCTCGTTGTGGATCTTCTGCATTATCTTTTTAATGTCAGCCCCTGCGATACAGTACAAATGAGTTCCATCGAAACTTCTCTTGATTAGAGCTTTATGACAGATGATGTACTGGGCGGCCAGTCTTCGAAGGGTAGCTCAGTCATTCTTATTGGAACCCTTGGGATACCTACCGTACCTGAGGAGGCACCAAATATCATAGTACCAGTAGTTGACTAGCTCAGGATCTTCTGTGGTGACGAGCTTAATGTGGTAGCAATTAGTTGGTTTGTCTTGCTTTTGAACTAGGAAGGGGGTCATTGTTATTCCTTCGGGCTTGTCGACCATGGAGGCCAAGGTGGCGAGACCATCGGCCAGGTTATTCTTTGTTTGGGGTAGGTAATGGAAGGTGATATCTCAAAATTGGGAGGCTAACTCTTCTAATTGGGCATGAAAGGGTTGGAGCTTTTCGTCCTTGACTTTCCACTTTCTGAGCACTTGACCGATGATGAGGGCAGAATCCTCGTAGACATCAAGGTGTTGAATACCCTTTTCGAGAGCAACTTTGAGGCCCACTGTGCATGACTCGTATTCCGTCATGTTATTGGTGCAAGGGAAATCCAATTTAATGGCGATGGGAGTGTGGGAGTCATCTGGGGAGACCAGAAGTATCCCAATGCCATATCTCTTTTTGTTGGCAGCGCCATCAAAGAACATTTTCCATCGAAGGCAGTCTTAAGTCGTGCAGAGGATATTTTCATCTGGGAATTCGGAGATCCGAACATCTGCTTCGTATATGGGGTAATTAGCGAGGTAGTCAGAGATGGCTCTTCCTTTAACAGATTTTTGTGTGACGTACATAATATCAAACTCGGTTAGGAGAATCAACCATCGGGCCATTCGACTGGATAAGGCGGATTTCTCAAGAAAGTATTTGATGGGATCCATTCGGGATATAAGTTTGATGGGGAAGGGGAGCATGTAGTGACGCAACTTTTGGGTGACCCAGACAAGTGCGACATATGCCTTTTCTAAAGCAGTGTAGTTGACCTCATACCCGGCTAATTTGTGACTGGCATAATAGATGGCTCTTTCTTTGCGGGAGTCTTCAAGGTATTTGGCTAGCAAATCCCCGGCTGCAGTGTCAGTTATGGTTAGGTATATGAGTAAAGGGAGACCAGACTGTAGTGGCATGAGTACTGGAGGTTGGATCAGGTATTGTTTGATTCGATCAAAAGCTTCTTAGCAGGCCTCATTCCAAACCTTGGTTGAATCCTTTCGGAGGAGCTTGAAGATTGGTTCACAGATGGAGGTTAGTTGGCTGATGAACCGGCTGATGTATTATAATTTCCCAAGAAAACCTTGAACTTCTTTTTCTGTTCGGCGTGGCAGCATCTTAAGTATGGCCTTCAGCTTTGTAGGATATGCTTCTATCCCCTTTTCGCTGACTAGGAATCCCAAGAGTTTTCCCTTTGTAACACCGAAGACACACTTATGTGGATTAAGTCGCATCTGATACTGTCGCAGTCGTTCAAAGAACTTCCGGAGAGCGAGAACATGACCTTCTCTAGTTTTGGACTTGATTATCATATCATCCACGTAAACCTCGACCTCCTTGTGAATCAGATCGTGCAGGATGGTTGTGGCCATCCTTTGGTAGGTAGCCACTGCATTCTTGAGACCGAATGGCATAACGGTGTAGCAAAAGGTCCCCCATGGGGTGATGAATGCGGTTTTCTCTTGGTGGTCTGGGTGCATCTTAATTTGGTTGTATCTGAGAAATCCTTCGACGAATGACTTAAGAGCATGACTGGCTGTGTTGTCCACGATCATGTCGATACTGGGTAGCGGATAGTCATCCTTTGGAGAAGCTTTGTTTAAATCTCGGTACTCCACACACATTCGAACCTTTCCTCCTGATTTCAGTACAGGTACAATGTTGTCTAGCCATGTGGGATATTCGATCACTCAAATGAAACCCACGTTTAACTGTTTGACCACCTCTTCTTTGACCTTGAGCGACCATTCGGTGCGGAGTTTTCTCAGTTTTTGTTTAATTGGCTTATAATCTGGGAGAGTGGGGATCTCATGCTGTGCTATTTCAGGATCGCATACGTAGCTATCTTGGAAAAATATCTCATACGTAGCTATCTTGGAAAAAGATCTTGGAAAAAGTAGTTATCTTGGAAAAAGATCTCATACGTAGCTATCTTGGAAAAAGATCTCCATTCCAGGCTTCATCTTCTTGTCTGTGTAGTCGTACCATGGTTCTGGAAAACCGTAAAAGGGGAAATCCTCACCTTCTTTGATTAATCGTCCATTTAAGGAGTCTCCTGAGATAGTTCGGATACAGTTTAATCGTCTCTTTGGTCGAGACTGGTGGATCATTCTGAGCTCTTGTTCTGATGCTTGATACCCCAAGCCGCAAGGAGGGAAAGCTTTTTTCAGTTCAATGGGCTCAATTATCCCTTGCTGCCTTTGCCCTAGACACAGTCTGGGCATGAAGTGCATGTTTCTGAACATCTGAATCACATTGACATTGCCATGAGGGTCATATTCTGGACAAACCCTTTCTTTGAAACTGTCCCCTGTCGGGAGTAGGGATGGCTCGACTCGAAATCCTGACAGGAGAATATCATTTGACCTGTGATGTATCTCGAGAATTGGACTACTAGTGCTTGCACCCTCGACATTTTCGTCGTCGCCCAAAATGGTGATGACTCGCCCGTCGGCGAAGAACTTCAATTTCTGATGGAGTGAGGAAGACACACCCTTGATCTTGTGGAGCCAGGGGCATCCGAACAATAGGTTGAAACAAGCTGGGATGTCTATGACTTGGAATTCAACATCAGGGTTTATAGGTCCAATCCCTATTGCAAGTTTTATGGATCCCATCACCTCACAATGAGTATTATCGTAGGCACGCACAGCGGCGGAGGTTGGAGCGAGGTCACTTTCTTTCAGGCCTAAACATTTGAAGGTTCTCAATGGGAAAACATTCAAGGCAGATCCGTTATCAACGAGAGAGAGCGGTACAACCTTCCCCATAACTTCGGCGGAGATGTTGAGTGCATGATTGTGATTCGGCCCAATTCTGGGGATTTCTTCTTCAGAAAATGATAGCATTCGGGTAGAGGTCATGGATCCGACCAGATTTACCGCCTCTCTCTTATGTGGTAGAGGGAGGAACTATATATCCAGTGAGTAATTTGATTAAAGAATTTCTGTGTAGCTAGGAAGACATGAAAATCCCCCATAGAGTGATGTTAGCTTGAGTTTTCTTCAGTTGATCAAGGATCTTGCTCTCCTCAATGGTCATCTCTGGCATAGGAAGGTTTTCAACACCCTTCCCCTTGTCATTTGCTTGTAGTGAGCTTGGAACTTGGTAATGTCTCCCAGATCTAGTCATGTGATTTACTGAAGAAGGAAAAAAGATAAATCCTGTTTCCTCGTCAATTTCAGGTTTCTCTGCCACCCTGTCTATGAGGAGTTCTTCAAATGAGATCATCCCACATATGTCGACTACTGGGCCAGCTCTTCCTGAAGCTTGTTCTTTGCTTGAATCTTCGAATCTTTCCCCCCATCCGGTGGAAATAATTTTGTTTTTCCCTTTAAAGTCGATGCATTCCACAACTTCAACTGCTTCTTCATACAAATTCTCCCATTCTATGGGGATATGTGTGATTGAAGGGACCAAGCGCCCTTATAGCTTCAAAGTGTCAAGTACCCCGGTGATACTGCAAATGCTGTTGGTTTGCCTGAATAATTCTGCCATAGTCTGGACAACATCATCTAAGCTAACTTCGTCGGTGTGACACCCCGCCTAATTAAATTCACTCCTTTATTAAATTAAATCAAGGTAAACAGTTGGTTCATTCTCAGCATCACTGTCGATAAAAAAAATATTTAATTTAACACCCTAAATAATTAAGCTAAGTGTCAAAAACATTTTTTTTTTATACAAACTTCCAAATTTTAATTAAAGAAAAGATTTATATACACAAAACAACATTTCTACGATATAGAATCACACCACGATGAACTAAAATAAAACCATACATTTGTCAATCGAATGTCAACGTAATAAAACTAAAAATCATAAACCATCCTGAATAAATCCCGTAAAACAATACTGGAATAACTGAAATATAAAAATCCCAACAATAAATGAAATGAGGAAAAGGGCGACACGTGCCCAATAAATGAGAGTAGTAGGAGTGGAGTCAATAACAGAAGCCGTCTACTCAAGTGACCTGCAACTCCCACCTAAGCTGCAGCTCGTTCCTCTCAAAGGATCCTAAGCAAGACGCCCCTGTGGCTGGGCACCTAAAAATATACATATATATACACAAGAGAGAGAGAAAAGAAACGGGTCAGGGCCCGAAAGTGTGTTTGATTTTAAAATACGTTAAGCAAGTATTTAAATTGATACAGGCCAATGCAAATCATATTAGTTCGACACTCTCTTGAAAAATTCTCACCTCTCTTCTAATGTGCACGCCTATCTTACTAACCTTCCCAAATAATTTAGTTTATCTTAACTTACTCATAAGTTTTCAAAACCGAACGATGACAATGTTTTAAAAAGGTTACTTTCAATATGTAGCACTCCTCTCGTTTTAGCTTCATTAAATTAACAAGTTTCCCAGTGTCTTCTCATACTTTCACAAAACAAGTATTTAATAATTTGAGTCAACAACCATATTCTATTTATCAAATCATAGTAGGCAGTTTAAAGTATATAACCTCATATATATTAACTACTCGGATAATATATATAAATAACAGCACCCCAACTAAATTATGGTGCGGGCATACTCTGCTATCCAATCCCCGTATCGCTCACACAAAGGGAAATACAAGTTCGGAATCACTCTCGAACTGTATTAACATATACAAAACAACATTGAGGCGAAGCATATATTCCAAGTCCAAGAGGTCAGTACATACCCACACGTCTCTTAGGACCGTCCGACTATCAATCTGATAGCCCGTACCTAGGATTTCTATCTTCTAAGGTACGAATCAATATCCCCCATAAAGCAACACAGGATAAGATCGTCCCAGCGCGGTAACCTCAGGGATAGCAAGTAGCGAGGGTACGTTTTTCACATGTATATAATATATGTACACACAATCATATAAATATACCCATTCATCATATTAATATAGGTTCCTCCCGTTACCCATAGTCACAACATTTATCCGTAATTTCCCATTATTATGATTACGTATAAGGTTTCGTCTCTACCTTAATTCGAAGAATTTTCTCACTCATTACCTAATACTCATGGTTTATATCCTCACCAATCTGAAATTTAGTAAGGGACTTTATTTAATTCCAACGTAACTCTCTTACGTACCTCACCCTTAAGTTATAAATCTATCAACCTAAAGTAAATATCCCATAATTACCATACTTGTTGAAGATTAAAGGTTCTAACATTTATCCATATACCCTACTGGTCCTTAATATCTCCCAAATCCTTTTATTTAGAATGCCCAATGGTTATTTCACGATAAATTAATTTAAGTAAATAAACAAGAGGAATAGGAGTCTGCCAGGAGGGGTCGATCGATCGAACCTTCGATCGATCGAAGCTCTATGCTCGATCGATCGATCAAGCAGGTCTGGGAAAAAATTCTGCAAAAATTGCAGTGACGGGATTGATTAAAGTTCTTCATCAAAACTCATATTTTCCAACACTAATCGGCCCAAAAAGTTTACTGTTAACATACTAACATAATTCCAGATATCTTTAACGTTCAGCATGCGTGTATACATCATTAAACATGGTTAAACAACCTAAAATCTCATCTAATAATCAAGAACCCTAAAGGTTTCTTAACTTTTGTTCTAATCAGTTTTCTCCAAAATTTCCTTCTAACATAACATCACAAATTCGTGGGTTAATCATCTACTTCACATATTATTTCTAGAATATGGTTATAACGATTTCTACATGCAAATCCCTATCAAAAATTGGGGTTTTCTTCCATTGATTATACTCCTAATCATTCCTACACTAATATGATTATTGCACCAACAAAAATACGCAAGTTAAACACTTGCTTGGGATTTCAGAGGTCTGCTTTCCTGCTGATATTGGTGTGGTTGCGCTCTCCTCCTCGCGATCTACGCGTTGGTGGTGACGGCGGTGCAATCGGTGGTGTTTTGGGCCTTGAATCACCTTGAGAGCTCTCTCCTCTCTTCTCCAATGGCCGTTCTAGGGTTCTGAATGTTCTAACCCTAAAAGGCTGACTTAAATGGCTGCTAAGGATGGCTGAAATTCGTGGGTTTAATTACCCTATTTTGTAAAATGACCAAAATGCCCTCCCGGGTCACTAATTAGGCCTAAAAACACCCCGAGGCCCGAACTAAACCCCCGGGTACACTTTTCTGACTATCTCGACCCTTCCAGGCGCGTTGGCGCACTCAAAACGACCATACGGATAACTTATAAAATATTCCCTTTTTAATTAACATAATTAGTCCCGACGTGACACGGGCACGTCCCGACTTAAATTTCCGAAATAGTCATTTAATTCACCTATGACATTCAATATAACCAATATAATATATTACTATGCTCATTAGTAATATTCAACAAGTTTCCCATAATTACTAACTCTAGTCACGTTAATAATTATAACATAATTAATTTCCGGATTTTTATTAAATAAATCATCACATTAAATTTAATAAATTCCCAAATTAAATATAGCATAAAAGTACGGGGTATTACAGTCGGTTGGTACCAGCCATCTGTCTGAATCTCGGGCCCATTTCCATGCTTCCAAAAATAGTGTACTGAATCTCTGGAAATCGATCACCATCTATGAGGGCAATTTCAGCCCAAATTCTAGGAGTTGGTTTAACACCTCTGACAATTTCATACTTCCATCTTCAGAACGGGTACGGACAGCGATGCATGCTCTGGTGAGGAACGACAGTGCTTGATCAGCGGGGCTAGTAGGGTGTAGGAGGAAATATGGGCAAATTTGAAGAGGTTTAGGAGGGTATAGGGGTGTGATTTGGGTTGATGGATCGAAATTCGGGTTTTCTTCCAAGAAGATGGCATTGGTGTGATTTGGGAGTGGGTTATGAGTAGTGTTTGGCTTAAGATTGGCTGGTGGGGCGATGGTACCCCGATCAATGAGATCTTGGATTACGTTTCAGAGGTGAAAGCATTGGTCGGTGGTATGGCCAGCAATTTGGTGGAAGGCGCAATGAGCGTTGGTCTTGAAGTTTCTTGGGAGTGGATTTGGCAATGGACGTGGATCCAAGGGTTTAATGAGGTTTCGGTTTAACAGGGCTTGGTAAACTTTGGAGAGAGGAGCATGAAGCTCAGTGTATTCCCTTCGGATGGGGGCAGGGCGACTTTCTGGTGCCCATGATGTGGTTGGTTGAGAGATGTTGTTGATGGTTGAGACTACGGCACTGACAGGCTTGTCATACTTTCTAGGGGTGAACTGTCCGGACACCTTCTTTGGTTCAATTTCTGCTTTAACGAGGCTTTCCTCGATTTCTACTCCTGCTTCTCTGAGGGCTCAGAAGTGGGGGTAGTACTGTCCTCCCATGGTTGCTCGGACATGGGGCAAGAAATTCTTCTTCACTATGTTGACTTGTTCTTCCTCAGATGGCGATTGGTTATGGTAGCTGCTTTTTTCCCTAGATCGGGCTATAAAGTTACTGACTAATTCTCCAGAGTTTTGTTTGAGCAGTTCTAAATCACGGCGGGTGACCTCAAGCTCTTCGTTGTATTTTTACTGCGACATAAATTCTCAGGCTACATCCTCCCAGCTACGAATTTTGGATTCCTCAAGGGATAAAAACCATCGGAGGGAACTATCCTTCAAAGTTTGTTGAGACAGTTGGGCCATTACTTCTTCGAAAGCCCCTGTGAGAGTCATGGAACGGTGATAACTGCGAAGATGGACAATCGACAGTCCACTCCCTCTGAATTTCTCGATGTTTGGCATTTTGAACTTCTCGGGTAACCTCGCTTTAGGATAAGGAGACATATGGGTGTAGTCCATGTAATTCCCAAAATCCTGACTTGGTCAAACTTCTTGGTGAGCATCTGGAGATCCTGTTTGACTTTATTCAACTCCTCCTCCTTTGGATCAGCGACCACAGGCATGTTTGCCATAGGATGGGCAATGTTTGCCATTGGAAGCTGGGCAGGCGGCGGACCATTAGATGGAGGGGCACGTGGAGCGTGCTGATATTCCTTCGGGACTCGGATAGGCTTGGATGGACCCATAGCATGAGGGAATAGGGCCTCGGGCTCTTGAGCAATAGGAACTTGGTTTCGTTGTGTTTCTCAGACCTCAACTTGGAGGTTGTCAATATTGGCCACGATCTGAGCTAGGACTGTTGGCAGATCCGGTTGTATGACTGGTGCTTGATCTGTATTCTCCATAGAAGATGGGTGGATTCCAGACTCGAAAGAAGTAGTAGAGGAATGGATGAAACTCCGGGGTGATTTGACTGAAGACCGAAGCCAATAGGGAGACAGGCCAATGGCTTGCAATCGACCTAAGAAGGCGTAGGATAAGATTTATTTTTTAGAAAAAGGGAAGAAACTATTTTTGGATTTTTGATAAAGAAGGGAGAAATGTTTTTGGATTTTTTTATAAAGAAGGGAGAAATGTTTTTTTGGGGGGGAGACAGAACTCAGCATGATTATTATGATTATTATGTTCTCACTTATATTTAATTCTCCTAAATGCAATGTCGGACGGGACCCGAGCCTGGAAAAGTGGGGTTTTTAATATATGCAAAGCTACGGTTTGAACTTGTAACAAGGCTCGCGGACAGGGTCCCGTTTTAAAAAATGCACGAAAATTGGGTGGCAGGCCGACCCGGAATTTCGACAGAGTTTCGGGTTAAAACCGGCAATCTAAAGTGCGTGTCCTAAGTCTGACACTTATATGCGGGTATGCAGTTGGTTGGGTGAATCGACAAGGGTTCCCTCCTTTGGCGTGACTTCCACGATATACGTCTTGCTCTTGCGGGGAATCGGTACGTGTGGACAAGCCATTTGATATACCTGAGTGTACGTGAATCGCCTCACCATATACCTCGTGGGGACGGTACGTGTGAGAACGAATTCAATATACTCGGCGTACGTGAACGAATTCCCTGCGATATACCTCACGTTATGACTTCGGTCAAGCGGTACGATGCGGGGGAACTGTTCGATATACGTCGAAGGTACTTGGCCAATGGAAGGTGAGAGTCATATCGCTTAGGCTAACTGCGACCTACCGGACCAGCACCCATCACGAAGTGACCCTCCAGTTACTGGGTAAAATTTGATCAATATCAATGCTCTTTGGTGATATCGTGTGAATCATGCATGATTCTCTTATTAGTATCTTATGATGAGAATGCCTTTCTTGATTATGCCAAACAGGGAACAAAGTACAATTACCCCAAAAGGTACACCAAGTATGGATGGGTGATGCGTGCAACATGGGGATATACATGTGATCCTAGGTGAATGTGGTGCGAAGTGTACATGGAGAATTTTCTACAAGTGTGTGAACATAAGCGTAAGCATGGGATACATGTGAAAAAGGGATAGGCAGATATGGGGGGGGAACATAAACAAATATAGCATCCATGTAAATTCAGTCAATCAATCAATATAAAAAATAATCTCCCCAGCGGAGTCGCCACTGTGGCCATCCCCGATCCTAATCCCAGCGGGCGGGTGCGTGGAGGAAAGGATCCTTCGGGTCCCGCGCGTCCCTTTAGGGAGTGCTTTGGCCGGCGTCATTTGTGGTGTGAAAATGTAGACAGATTCAGAGTCGCCAGTCTATTTTACTCAAAACAGACAAGAGAAAAAGGGGAAGCCACCCCGAAGAGTGGAATCCAAAGACATACTGGTGCGTGCAAAACCAAAATGATTCGAGAAGGGTTCAGAGGCTTGGTTACGAAACGGGAAGGTGTTAGGCACCCATTCCGCCCTTTTGGTCTCTCAGGGATATTTGCTATTTTATCTTCTGTTTCCCCCCGTGATATGTGTGCATGTGTTTATATATAGAATGGAGGTAGGAATCCTCGACTTTTATCATGGAAAAGATAAAGCGAGTAATTCATAGGAAGATATAAGAGTAATATTAGAAAAATGAGATTTACGTGATTACCCCTATGTTGATCATTATAAGGGAACGATAACGCATATGGGGTAATGCGTCGCTAAGTACAAGTATATGTATAATATAAGAAAAATTGATTTAGAGAAGATAGAAAAATGAGAGAAAAAGTGAGAAAAAGGACTCGAGTCTCGGGTTTTACCCCTAGACGCCTACGTAGCCTATAAAGGCATCAAAGTCCACATAGTTCGCATGTAAAACGAGGGGTGGGGTTTATCCCATAAATCCAAAATGGGGAATCTCTTATTTGTGAGTGTATATGTGTGTGCGTAGAAAAAAGAGTTTTAGTTGTGAGAAGAGTGTGGAAAAAGTGTGAGAATCCCTATTTGGAATTTATGAGCAAACCCTCATTTTCTTGTTTTTTGGGTTTTATTTATATAAAAATAAGAGATGTGCGATAATAGTAAATGAAAAGTATATTAGGACGTATGGGATGAGATAATAAAAGTGTTAAGTAATAAAACAAGTTATTGGGAATTCAAGAGAATTTAGGAGAGAGTTTGAGAAAGTTGGACCTTCTTGAAGATCTTGAGCTTGATCTTGAATGTTGGAGAGTAGCCCTTGCACTTTAGATGATGATGAAGAGTGTTTAATTCACAAAATTTGATGAAAGGGGTGATGAAAAGTGGGAGTAAAAGTAGGATTTGGAAGTTGAGATCACGCTGCCTTCAAGAGAGGTTTCTGGGATTTGTTGAGAGAGATTTTTATCAGATCTGGACTCCCTTGCAAATGAGGTGAAGACCTCCTTTTATAGGCTCAGTTCAGTGCCAATCGTCAAAGACCCCTTCCTGCCTATTGGCAGTGCGCTTCAGGCTTTTTCGAAAAATCGGCCGCCGAGGGCAAACCGTTGGTCAGAATCGCGCACGGGGCATACCGTTGGAAAGGTAATTCAGAGACCTTAGAAAATCCATGGGGACACTCCCGGGTTCGGGAGTTAACTTTGGGTCAAATATGGCTCGGAAGCGTTTGTCGATCCATTGGACAGGGAATCATTCGAACGCAAATGGATCGTTCATTCGCATGGTAAATCCGAATCGCACACGGGGCATACCGTTGGAAAGGTTAATAGATGTACTTCAACATTCCAAAGAGTTTGACCCGGTTTGGAGAGTTGACTTTGGTCAACCGGTCTCGGGAAGCGCTCGGTGGCTTCCCGAAGTCAAACGGATCGTTCGTCGGTATGGAAAGTCAGAATCGCGCACGGGGTGGACCATTGGAAAGGGTATTCAGGGCCCTTTAAAGATTCATTTATCCTCGATCGAGATGAAGAGTTTGAATTTTGGGTCAAACTGATCCAGGGAGTTCCCGATGGCTTTCAGGTCAGTGCTCGGGACATGACCTAGGTTTGTGGTGATAAGTGGAGATACTAGGGACCTAAGGTGAGTTAGGGGGTAACAGAATAAGGTGTCTACAGAGCCCCTCGATGAGTGAGTTTGGAACAAATGATAGCCGTCGATTAGACACCGCATGATGCTTCCGAGAGAGTATGACCAATTTAGAAGATCGAGGCCGATTCTAAGGACCTAAGGAAGCGAGGATGACCGATTCAGAGGGTCGAGGTCAATTCTGAGAACCCAAGGAGCGTGCTGGGGATGACCAAATCAGAGGGCCGAGGCCGATTCCGAGGACCTAAGGAGCGAGCTGGGGATGACCAAATCAGAGGGTCGAGGTCGATTCCGAGGACCTAAGGAGCGAGGGTGACCAATTCAGAGGGTCAAGATCAGTTCTGAGGACCTAGGGAAACGAGGATGACCAAATCAGAGGGTCGAGGTCAGTTCTGAGGGCCTAAGAGTGGTGATGATCGAGGCCCGAGGTCAATTCTGACCTAACTCAGGTGACGATCCAAGACCGGGGCCAATTATGACCCAAGAGTGGTGACGACCGAGGACCGAGATCAATTCTGACCTAATTCAGGTGGCGATCCAAAACCGGGGCCAATTCTGACCCAAAAGTGGTGACGACCGAGGTCAATTCTGATCTAACTCGGATGACGATCCAAGACCAGGGTCAATTCTGACCCAATTGTGGAGGTACTAGGGACCTAAGGTGAGTTAGGGGGGTAACAGAATGAGGTGTCTACACCTAGCGAACCTGAGGACTTACATTGGGACCAAGAGTTCTTCCCAATTGAGATGTGGTGGGAATATACTCTTCTACATTAGTCAACTACAAGACATAAGAGGGCATCGAAAATAAAGACAAATTAGTGCACTGGGAAAAAGAAACCTTTTCATTGATAATTGATAAGCACCCAAAACTGTACAATTTATATCCCAAATAGACGTACTTTAGTTGCTAATTCTCGACAATACGAGTCTTATGTGCTTAAATGTTTATTTTGTAGGCCGAATGCACGTTGCGGTGTTCAAACACGTATTTCAAGGGAATTGTGCATTTTATGGAGTTAAATACCCTTATCCCGTAACCTAGCCTACCCAAACCTAGCCTAAAATGTCCCAAACCGTGTGTGTATTGAGTTTGTGCTCTTTTATTAATTTTTAGATTTTGAGTTTGTGTCATTTTATTATTTTTGTAGATTTTTAGTTTGAGTCATTTCTATTTTTAGGATTTATTTTAGATTTATTTAGTATTTTATAGGTTTCATTTTTTTATTTTTCTATTTTATATTTTATTAGTATAATTTTATTTTATTTTAATTTTTATTAGTTTTTGGTTTAATCTTATTTTATTAGGATTAGTTTTAGTAGTTTATTTTTAGTTTATTAGATTTTATATTTTTTTAGAACTTTAGTTTTTTCATTTTTTTTATTTTTTTTTATTTTATTATTTTAATTTTTAATAGCTTAAGATTTTATTTTTTTTTATTATTTTTAGTTTATTTTATTTTTAGTTAGATTTTATTTTTTTTAATTAAGTCATTAGATTTTATTAGGTTTTTATTTTATTTTATTTTACTAGTGTTATTTTAGTAGGGTCACAATTTAAACACACACACACACACAACCCCCATATACTAACACACACCCTAAAACTACCTACACCCTCACCTTCACACACTTACCATACACCCTCACCCACCAAATCCCCCCACTTCATCTTCAACCTCAAACCTCCCACTCTCTCTCCTTTCTCCAAAACCCCATAACCAAACTCTTCCCACCACTAAACCTTATACCCACAAAACCTCAAACCCCATCTCCATTATCACCCACCTCTAATCCGGAGCAACCCAAACCGCCTGGAAACCACCCCGTCGGGGCACTCCCCTTACCTTCTCCGGCCTGAAAACCGAGCAGCCCAGCCACCGGAGCCATCCAAACCCGTATCCCGTTCCCCACTCCGATCGCCTCACTTCGTGACCCGGCGGCGCCACCTCTCTCTCTCTCTCTCTCTCTCTCTCTTCGATCCCTTGCCACAACAGTCGCCCTCCTCCCAAACCGACGCCGACCTCACCCCTCCCTTATCACCTCCGGCCGGTAACACCCAGCTGACCTCCTAGCCCGACCCCTTACACAGCCTCGATCTGAGCCCTAACCCGCCTGACCCCTACCCGCTCCGGCCAGTATCAAACCTCTCTCCTACCTAAACCGAGACAAACCCGAACCTGGCCCTTACCCGACAGCCGCCATACCCATTTCTACACGATTTCACTTTCTTCACCTGTTACCAAGCCAAATACCAAAACCAAATAACAAACAATTACCCCATATGCCAAATAACCCACTTATACCCTTTTTTTACCCAAATACCCCTAACTAAACTTTATCAACTTTTTTCCCAAACTACCCCCATGTGCACACAAATCAGATTTTTTCCTCAACCATTTATCCTCACACCTCACCTTTCCCACATGTTCACCCTAGCCAATTCCCATCTTTACCCCCTAGCTCCATGTAGAGTATAAAAAGAAGATGAAGACCTTTTATAGGAAAAAAAAGAGGCTTTTGGGAGAGAAGAATAGAGAGAGAAAATTGTAGAGAGAATTAGATAGAAAAACACCATTTTAATTTTTTTAGTAGTTTAGTTTTTTTTTTCCATAAATTGAGTGTTGTAATTAATTGAGATGATTGAAGAATTGAAGAATTAATACAATTGAAGGCAATTTTGGTTTGATTACTCCTCTAATTTTTATTTTATGCTCTTATTTGATTCTAATTTTTATTGGATGATGATTATGGAGGGCTAATCACCTCATTCAAGGGGTGATTGAAACCCTCATGAATCCAAATCAAATTAGTTGTTAATTTTAATTTTAATAATTTCCTTTGAGTTGTATATTTGATCCCCACTTTATTTTCACATTGAGAAATGGAAAATCAACCTTGAGAAAGGTATGAAAAATTAATTAATATTTGATCAAGTGATTTAAGCTAGAGATAGACCTTTCATTTGATTTTAATATTAATCTAATTTTCATCTACTCTTGATTTCATTAATTTCTTTCAATTTAAAATTAGTTGGACAAATTAATCCTAGGGGATGATTTGTTTGATTAATTTTAATTCAATTAGAGTAGTGCTTGTGGGAATTAAATTTGCTTTTCTAAAAAAGTATTTAATTAATTCACTAGTTTAATGAGAATTAGTTTTTGAATTAATTAAATATTTTGGAAATTAATAAAATTAAAATAATACAAGTTTAGTTGATTTGGGGAATTGAGGGTGGATTTCTCTTCCCTTGAATATTTTTCTCTCATTTAGTTACACTCTCACTCATTTCCATCACTCACTAGTATTTTTGTCACACTTTATTTTAGTTTTGATTACTCTTATTTTTGTTATTAGTCTTAGTCATATTCACTCATCCTCAAAACTTGTTTTAATATTGAAAAAAGATATAAAAAAAATAGAAAAATATAAAATAAACAAGAAAATTTAGAAAAAAGTGACTTGCACAAATTTTTCTGTTATGTGTTTCATCCTTGAAGTTGGTTCAATAATCCCTTACTTACCTCTATATTTTTAGTGTTTTATATTTGTTGTAGGTATTTGAGGATTTCGATTAGCTTGATTCCATCGACGACATACATACAATATCAAGTTAAAATCAATAATTGTTAAAGTACATCGAGCACTAAAAAGAAAATTTGCAAACAAAGATACAAAAAAGTAACCCTAGATGATAACTAATTAGCAACCTCAGGCTGCCCAGAGGTAGCTTGCTGCTTCCCCTTGTCAGCAACAGTAGAAGCACCCCCCCTCAGCAGGGGCAACCTCTGTCTCCTGAGCAGGAAGGACCTCGACAGGCTCAACGCCTTCTATAGAAAGGGCAGGGGCTTCTTCATCCACAGTCGGCTTCGGGCCCGGGTCATGCTCATCGAACAAGGGAGAGTCAGGATCAACACCAGCAGCTAGGAGGGCCTTGTTCCAACCCTTCTTGAAGTTCAGACGGCTGATGTAGCCTATTTGAACCTCGGCATCTTCAAATGCAGCAGTCCACCCAGAGTTGTATGAGTCCTCCTTGATGGTGGTTGCCTGGGACTCTTTCTCCTTTAACTACTCGGACAGCACCTTATTCTCCTCGATGACATCCATCTTGCTCGAGCAGGCCAGGTCATAGGCCTGCCTCATCTCGTTCAGCTCCTTAACCGCTGCATCCCTCTCTCGATCAGAATTGACGAGGGCCAGGTCAGAGGAAACTCGAGTGGCGTCAGCAGTCTTTAAATCGGCCTCCAGTTGAGTACCTCTCACTTCCAAAGCAGCCGTCTGTTGCTCCAGCTCGCCATTCCTTCTCACCAGATCGTCGCGAGAGCGATAGAGCACGGCAAAGTCAATCACAAACTGCCAAAAACAAAGAAGGTATCAAGAAGTAGAAACATCCAAAACTTATTAAAGCATTAGAAAATGGAAAAGATCTTACTAGGGCTAACCTATGGCTAGCTTGTAGGTCCAATTGATCAGACCCTAGCGCCCTCTGACGATCTGCTGGAAGAACTACCCTCTCGAGCAGCGCAGGAGCCAGTTGAGGGGAAACGACAACTGAGGCTCCCTCGGGAAAAGGAAACACTGGGACTAAGGCTTGCCCAGCCTTCGTCCTTGACTCCATCTTTCTCCTCTCTTCCTCTTTATCCTTCTCCATTCTCCTCCATCCTCATCTTCTCCTCCATCTTCTTTCTTTCCTCCTTTTTTTCTCTCCCACTCTCTCATCTGCTCCTCCTCTTTCCTTTTCCTCTCTTGCTCTTGAGAAGCAGACCGAGAGCCAGTAGCTACAGCCCCAGTACTGAACTTCTGCTTCTTTGACCTCTGAGCGAGGAGCACGTGATCGTCATCATCATCATCCCAAATCAGGTTTTTTCTTGGAGGAACCATCTCCTCTCTTGAACTGCTGGATGTTCTCGAAGATTCTCGAGCTTCAAAAACTTCCTCCAAACCAGAAGAGCTACTACCACCGGAGCTCCCTTCACCAAATTTGCCTTCAGCACCACCTACGATATCACTCTCAGAACTGCTCTCCTCTTCGTCCAACTGAATAGGATCAGCAACAGTCTCTTCAGAGGTATCAAACTCAAGGATACTGTCTACCGGCCTCGCTATAAAACTAGAACCAATGTTCTTATATTCGAGCAAAAAAGCAGCGGACCGGGGATGCTCTCCATCAGCTAAGGGCTCCCTAATATTCCAGGCCTTGACCAATTCAGAGAGACGAACCTCGCTGAGAGCAGGTTCCAAGTTCTTCGACATCGCTGAAGAAAAAAACAGAGAAAAATAAAAAAAAAACACAAATTAACAAAAAATTGAAAGAACAGAGCAAATTCTACCTATGTATTCTTCCCCATAAAAGGGAAAAAAGAACCTATCAGACCTCGACCTTTCAGACTGGGGAGAAAACTGCCAGTTTCTAGCAAGGAAACCCTCTTGCCAATAGTTCTTATGGGAATCAGGTAGCTTTACTACCAATACCCTGTCAGGGCTCCTGACTTTGAGATAGAGAACACCAGAACTAGTTCAAGAAAAAGAATAGCAAAAACAGACCTTGGTACTAGGCCTGTAAACGGGTCGGATTCGGACCGGATCAGGCCAATCCAAATCCGAATCCGTTTATGTTAAACGGATTCGGATCCGATCCGATTATCCGATTATCCAAATCCGAATCCGATTATCCGAATCCGTTAAGAATCCGTTAATCCGATCCGTTTATCCGATCCGATCCGATTATAATATTATAAATAACTATTATAAATTTCAAAATACAATATATATTATAAATAACTATTATAATATATATTTCAAAAAATATATTTAAATAACTATTATAATATAAATTACTATTATAAATAAATGCAATATATATTAATATAGGACTATTATAAATAACTATTAAAATATATATTTAAAATATTAATAAATTTCTAAATACAATATATATATTAATTAAAAATATTATATATATAGATATATATTAAACGGATCGGATTATTAACGGATCGGATCATATGAATCCAAATCCGCTCCATTTAATAAACGGGTAATCGGGTAATCGGATAATCGGGTAATCGGATTTCAAGGGGTGATCCAAATCCGTGTAAACGGATCGGATTCGGATTCGGATTCGGATAAAATCCGATCCATTGACAGGACTACTTGGTACCATATAATTGATTGATTCTATAGACGTCATTAATTATCTTCCACACATTGGGCAAACACTGTGCAGGGACAATATTGAAGTAACCAAAGAAGTGCAAGAACAGGTCGTTGGGAGGAAAGGTAAGTCCCCCTTAGGAAAGCATCAAAACATGGATCCAATGGGCACCCTTTATGTCTCTAACATTTCTAGGGGGAGGAGCACACTCAATCTCTACCCACTCTAGGATGTTATAAAACTTCCTAAACTCAGACACCAACCTATTACCAATCTTCGCCATTGGGAAACCCTAGAAAACTATAAATTCAAAGAGAAAATACAAAGAGAAGGCACTGGAGACTTACAAGATGAAAGTTCGACTCGAACGATGAAGAATCACGAGCCCAAATAACAAGAAAGCGACAAAAGAGGACACTGAGAGAAGAGAGTGTGAATCGCTAGAGCTCACGGGAAATGGAAGAACGCTGAGAAAGTTGAAATGACGGTCAAAAAATGGCTGCTCTAGAAAACCTTTAAGTGTTGCTAATCATAGTGCATAGGCCACGAAGCGGGTGCCTCCAGAATCAGTCCTCAAACTTTGGGAAAAGTTGCACGATGTACAAAGGAGCCATTATGACAAATCATTTAAATTTATTGAGCCCAAGCATGGCCCAACAAACTTAGGTGCAATTGTGAGTACCCGAAATTAGAATGATGGGCCTGGACGAGTAGCCCATTTATGGCGGCCCAAAGTCCAGACCCTACATGTCTTAATCGATTATGATTTATTCTCTTCCCACGTTCCCATTAAGAGAGGTTCTAGGAAGAGATGGAAAACGTGGGGGAGTCCAACACCCCCACTTACTAAAATAAACATGTATATAATAAACCCTAGGTCCGGGGCAAGGGACACATTGCATTCTCTGTAATCACTCTCCGGAGAAGACATAAATAATACTGACTGCACCACCGTGGACGTAGGCATCTTTGCTGAACCACGTACATCCTTTGTTGTGTGATTGACATTTTGCATTCCTTATTCTTACTTGGTGATTGCGTTTTTCTTATCTATTTGTGTTGCATAATAATTGTCACCACACCCCTAAATCTATTACCGCTCTCTCGATTCGATTCTTCCCCATGACGAATGAAATGGTGGGTGAACCCGAATCTTTGAATTTTGGTGGAAGGTCGCTTGACAGTATTGAGCTGACGTTTTATGCTAGGAACACATTTTTCTTTAGCTTTAGCCTTATTTTCACCGTCAATAAGTCCTTAAGGGCTTTATCATAGGAGGGAATTTGCTTTATGGCATCGAGAAAAGGTAAATTAAGCTTTACTTGCTTAAATACGTCTAACACATCGTCTTGAGAGACTCCTTTTGAGTGAGGGACTAAATGTTATGGGGAAAGGCGCAGCCGTGGGTGGTTTCACTACTAGCTCAAAATTTATTGTATCCTTATTACCATTTTGTCTTAAGGATTCATCTTCAGCCTCTTTCGTGCTGGGAGAAATCTAGTTGTCATTTTTCTCGTCGTGTGGAGGAGGTGAAAAGTCCAAAACTCCTCCACTACGTAGAGTAGTTATTCCGCTACATTACCCTTGATTAGCTTTAGAAGTAGGTCTAACATTATTTTGACCTTGGGGAGGTCTTTGGCCATGAGACGAAAACTCACCCTTTTCTTTGATACTTAAAGAAGATTGCAATCTCGAAATGTTCACATTAATTTCAGCGAACATTCGGATATTTTGAGCATTGGTTGCCATTTGAGATTGAATAAATTGATTAATGGTATCCTCGAAATTTCTTCACGATGGGTTGATATACGGCGTGGGAGGTGGTGGTTGTATATGTGGAGCTTGTTGAAAATGTGGTGGCGGTGGTGAAGGGGGGCAACATGTGAATTAGAATTCAACATGGCATTCGGCTACCCATAGCTAAAACCAGGGTGGTTCCTCCATGAAGGGTTGTAAGGATTCCTGTGAGGGCATTGAAATTTCCCTTAAATTCTCCGACTACTTCCACTTGCTCATGGAGTAGGACTTTGTACGTGGGTATCGTCGGGCAATCATCTGTTGAATGGCCCACCTCACAAATATCACACACCTTTTCTCTCATTGCTTGAGTGGATCCGGGTGTTTCTATTATCCGTGATTCAACAACGTTTGCCATTTATTTAGCAAGTTGGTTGAATTTATAGTTCCACTCGGCTTCCTTATCCAAATGATAGATTCTAGATGTAAAAAGAGATGTGGACATTTTTCGAACCCAGTTTTGGGCATTGGGATCGGATGTGTCCCATGCATGGGTAGTCTTGGAGATTTACTTCAGGTGGGCCTCTTCATCGTTGGCGTTTAGCCCAAAAAATCCTCCCTCACACATAGTTTCTACGAGTTTTTTAGACGTGATACTTAGCCCTAGATGAAAGAAAGAGATGAGATGGTGCTTCTCAAATCCATGATGTGGGAATAAGTTAACTAACTCCTGCAAACGCTAGTAACATCGATCAAATGTCTCATTTTCTAATTGTCGGAATGTTTGAATTTGAGCTTTGATAAAAAAAATTGATGTTGGGGGAAGAATTTCAGAAGAAACTTAGATTGCATTCCTCTCCAAGATCTGATTGAGTTTGGTGATAAAAACCATATCCGAGTCTTAACTTTATCCTTTAAAAAGAAAGGGAAAATCTTTATGCAAATAATGTCTTACATGCATGTTTGATCGCTAAAGGTATTGCACGCCTCTTTGAACTCACGAATGTTGAGGTAAGGTTTTCCCGAATCCATACCGTGAAAGGTGGGAAGAATCTGCATCATCCCATTGCGAGAGTGAAATTGTACCACATTGTATAGAAGTGGAATGCATCAAAGAGTGACAGTCCTCTCAGGGTATAAGATCTCTCTCATGGGACAATATGGTATCTCTCCCTCACCCGTATCATAACTAGCGTGATCCGACATGGCTCTCTCTATAAATGACTCAAAGTCCTCGCACAACGCCTTAGAAGTGTGACTCGTGTTGCAGTTGGGTGGTGCTAGAGTTGGAACCCAAAATTTAGGAGCTTTGGAGTGTGTGGGCTATCGGGGTCGTACTCAACTATCGAATTCTCATGAATGCGGGTTAGAGTATCTTCAGGAGTTTGTTAAGGATTTTTCACAAAAAGACTTTGAGAGATGTTCTATACTTTTATGCTTTTTATTTTTTTTATTTTTTTAATGTTCTGGATTTTATGATTTTTTTTTTGGCATTTTAAGAATTGAAGTCAAATTTTAGTCAAATCAACTTATCCTAAAGGTCTAACTAGTGCCCGGCAACTGTGCCAAAAACTTGACACGACTCAAAATGTGTATCTAGTACGTGCTAATTATGGTTCAAGTGCAAATCGATCGCATAAATAATATCCCGGTAAATCATGTATCGATCTCAGGGGCTAAGACGAAGAATCATGACGACGAATAAGTAAAATATGACTAACCTAAAGGTTTGACTCACAAAAAGAATAAGAAAAGGTGATTTTTGAATGAGGGTGTGAATTACTACTAGATAAACAAGTCAAATTTAACGAAATTAACTAATCAAGCAAGAATTAACTAACTACGAATTAATGAACATAAATGAGAAGCAAGATCGGAATACAATCGCCCAACCCCTACTGAGTCCACCAGATATGAAAACTAGTCTCAAATTAAATACTTAATTAAAAAAGGACATTATTTAACTCAAGCATTACATATATGAGGGCACGAGCCCGCATAATACATTATCAAGAATATAAACAACGTACAAAATCACTTGATTAATACGCACACCACACTCTAAAACACCCCCATTACCTGGGGCAAGTGAGGTTAAAAGTCCTACGATGTTTCTACTAACTAACCGATGCATTCCAATTAACTATTTATTTTAAGAACTTGTTTTTATATCCGTGCGAACTATTTAGGGTTGGTCTCTTGCATCCCAACCCTTGGAAATCTAGTCGGACATTACGTAGCTATGTTTTATCAAGAAATCTATGTTGCATAATATCATAATTATGTTAAAAGTGTGATTAAACATGCAAAGGAGAATTCTAACCAAGAAATAATGAATCACCAACCAAAAATATAAAAGCAATTGAAAGCAACAAAGAAAACATTACTTGGAATGAAGAAGAATCTTGAATTTAATCCAAAATAATGAATAAAAGTTGAACCCTATGACTCATAGGGATCTTGGCTTCAAGAACTTCTCAAAACTAACAAATACCAAACCCCCTAATGTCTGGTATGACAAAGAAATTAATACATCGCATTATTTGAAGTGTTTGCACCATGCAAAAATCTTTTTAAGAGAAAAGAAAATTACAAATTTCTTCCGCTGAATCGGTTTGGTTTCTCATTCTTTAATGGGTGGTGAACCGGTTCGGTATAAAACAAAAGAGGGGACCGATCTTGGTTCTTATTCGTTGGTTCAGTTCTGGCATTTTAGAGTCTAGGACCAGTCCGACTGAGATTCCATCGGTTTGGTTTGATCACTTTATATTATTCTTCCTCTTTCTTCTTGATTTGTTCTCAACTTCAAATGCTTATAACTTTTTACCCGGGTCTTGGATTTAGATGCCATTTTTCCCTACATGCTTATGGACTTGAGTCTTAAACTTTCCTTTAGGTACTAATGTAAAATTACTATTTTTCCATTGACTTTTCTCTTATTCTTTCTTTCTTGATTTTGAGTTTTCTCTTTTCTTTACTTGTATGAAATACCTACAAAATGCAAGAGAAAACATGAAACTCAATGCACTATATGGAAAAGGTCAGTAGCAATGATATGAGATAAATCAACTCAATTTACGTCCCACAAGATGATAAAATCCTCTAAATTAAGGGGATAAATATGAAGAATTTATGCCTAATCAGGCCCACCCTTGACGAGTATGAGCACTCACAACTCGAAGAACTATTAAAGGAATTTGTGGACGTCTTCGCATGGTCCTATGACGACATGCTCGACATTTATCCAAAAATAGCTCAACATGAGATTCCAACTCTCCCGAAATGTAAACTGGTAGAATAAAAACTGCAAAAGATTCGCACCAAATGGCTACTCAAGGTTAAAGAAGAGGTGGTTAAACAGTTGAGCATATACTACATCCGAGTGATCGAATATCCCACATGACTAGCCAATATTATACCCGTGATGAAATCAAAAGGAAAGGTATTGATTATCGATATTTGAACAAAGCCTCTCTGAAAGATGATTACCCACTACCCAATATCGACATGATTGTGGACAACATGGTCAGTCGTGCTCTCAAGTCATTTATTGATGGATTTGTAAGATAACATCAGGTCAATATGCACCCTACTCATCAAGAAAAAACCACATTCATCACCCCTGGGGAACCTTCTGTTACACAGTTATTTCGTTTGGTCTTAAAAACATAGGGGCTACCTACCAAAGGGCTGCCACAGCCATCTTGCATGATTTGATACACAAAGAGGTTGAGGTCTTCATGGACGATATGATCATCAAATCTAAGACTCGTGAAGGTCATGTTCTCGTTGTCCATAAGTTCTTCGAATGGCTATGGTGATACCAGATGCGACTTAACCCGAAAAAATGCATTTTTGGCATCACCAAAGGAAACCTCTTGGGATTCATGGTTAGCGAGAAGGAAATTAAAGCACATCCTCCCAAACTAAAAGCTATACTCAAAATGCCACCACCCCTAATGGAGAAGGAAGTCCAGGGATTCTTGTAAAAATTACAGTATATCAGTTAGTTCATCAGTTAGTTGACTTTTAGTTGTGAACAATATTCAAACTCCTATGAAAGGATTCCACCAAAGTCTAGAATGAGGCCTATTAAGAAGCCTTTGATCGAATAAAGTTGTACCTTACTCGACCTCCGGTACTCATGCCATCGCAGCCTCATACCACTCTACTCTTATGCTTAATCATAACAGACAGCTCGACTGGGTATTTGATAGGCCAATACCATGAAGAAACCCGTGAATAAAGGGAGATTTACTAATCCATTTTCAAATTGGTCGAGTACGAAGTTAACCACACTGCCCTAGAGAAAGCATATGTCGCCCTTATCTGGGTCACTCAAAAATTATGACACTACATGCTTATTTTCCCATCAGACTTGTGTCCCAAATGGATTATATCAAATACGTTATCGATAAACCCTCCATTTCTAGACAAATGGCCCGAAGGTTGATGTTACCAGTTGAATTTGATATTGTGTATGTCACACAAAAATCCATGAAGGGGAGAGCCATATCCAACTACCTTACTGATTACCCCACGAAAGAAGTTGATGTTTGGATCTCTGAATTCTCGAATGAAGATATCCTTTGCACCTCTCAGGAATACACTCGGTGGAAAATGTCCTTAGATGGCACTGCCAAAAAGAAAGGATACGGCATTAGGATACTTCTGATCACCCTCGATGACTATCACACTCCTATTGCCATCAAGCTAGATTTTCCCTGCACCAACAATATGACCGAATATGAGGCATGCACTGTAGGCCTTAAAGTCACTCTCAAAAAAGGAATCCAGTGCTTATATATCCACGAGAATTTTGCCCTCATCGTTGGACAAGTCCTTAGAAGATGAAAAGTCAAAGATGAAAAGCTCCGACCCCTCCACGCCCACCTATAGGATTTATCCCCCCAAGTTTGAGATATCATATTCCACTACTTGCCTCGAGCAAGAAACAACATGGTCAATAACCTTACTATCTTAGCCTCTATGGTCAACATACCTGAGGGAATAACGATGGCCCCTTTCATAGTCCAAAACTAAGATAAACCAACCCACTGCTACCACAGTGAGCTCATCATAAAAGAGGATTCTGATATGGCTGAGTTATGGTATTAAAATATTTGGCACCTCCTCAAGCACGGTAGGTATCCCCAAAATTCCAATGAGAAAGATCGAGCAACCCTTTGCAAACTAACTGCCTAGTACATCATCTGTGATAAAGCATTGTTTAAGAGAAACTTTGATGGAACCCATTTACATTGCATCGCAGGGGATGACATTCAAGAAATAATGAAAAAAATCCACAACGGGGTATGCGGACCCCACATGAATGGCCATATGCACGCTAAGAAGATTATCCGATAGGGTTACTATTGGACTACGATGATTCGTTATTTCACCGCTTATGTCCAGAGATGCCTTAAGTGCCAATAGTTTTCTAACCTCCAGCACTTACCTTAGCGGTAACAACATAATCTCTCCTAGTTTGTTATCCACATGGAGCATCGATATCATAGGGAAAGTCACACCCAAAGCCTATAATGGGCACGATTTCATCCTGATTGCCATTTATTACTTCACCAAATGGGTCAAAGTCAGTCTATGCACAATTTTAATGCCTAAATGGTAGATAAATTCATCTGGAAGAACATTATCTGTCAATACAAGGTTCCATATGAGTTAGTATCAGATAACGGGTTTCATTTCAAGGCAGAAGTCACAGAATTGGTCAACATGTATAGGATTCAGAGATACAAATCTTCTCCTTATCGACCATAAACCAATGGTGTAGTTGAAGCCGCCAATTAGAACCTCAAATCAATCATCATCGAGATAATTGAGAGTTAACAATATTGAGTTGATTGGATCCCTTATGCCCTCTAGGGCTACTTCACTTCAGTACGGGCATCTACTAGGGCTACACCTTACTCTCTGGTATACAGCATGGAAGCAGTCCTACCCGTTGAACTATAAATACCTTTATTATGAGTCATGATTGAAAGAAATGTCAACGAAGAAGACTAGCATCAGAGCCGACTTGACGAGTTATCGCTCTTAGACGAAAGGAGGCTAAAGGATCTATATCGTATATAGGGGTATCATCGTCGGATAGCGTGATTATTCAATAGGAGAGTCAAGGACCGTAGTATTTGAGAAAGGGATTTATCCCTCAAAGAAATCATAGAACTCGTCTGGAACTCCAGGGAAAAATTCAAGCCAAACTGGAGTGGCCCCTACATCGTGAAAAAGATTATGTTCAGTGGCGCCACTATTCTCACTAACCTTGACGGGGAAGAAAAGGCCGTCTAAATTTTTTTTACCCCTAGTCTGAAATCTTAGCATGCTACGACTCCTCTCACCCCCCCCCCCCCTTTATTCTCTAAAAAAATCTTCATTTCCCTTTACTCAGAACTTCGTGGGGCCTGATCCTCTAAAAAATCTATTTCTTTAAAAAAAACTCAAAAAAATTTCAAAACCCCCAGAGGAACGTAGGCAGCTCATACACCTTACGTGGGCGCGATCCCCTTTTTTCACAAAATTCTATTCTTTTCTTGCCACCGAGAACGGTGATTCATTTCATTATTTTGATGAACAAAAGGATTATGTATGCTTTAGCGATTGGTAGAGATAATGCAAATGTAAAACTCATCAAGAGGCACAACAATATAATAAAAATCATTTTTATTTGATCATGGGAAAATTTGGCACAACTATAGGGACTATCAACGCAGTGAGTCAACCAACTACCCCTGCCAAGATAACTATCTTAAAACAAATCAAACCAAACTACTCCTAAATAAACTAACCAACCCTTCTGATATTATTTTTAAAAAACAAAAATAACCAAACACATAACCATCATAAAAACTTCACAGATAAACACCAGCTTCACAAAAGACCATATCCACAGCTTCTGGAAGACCCATCCCCATTATCATCTACTTCTTCAGTCCGCCAAACTTCCCTTAACCGAATGCTATGCCGAAGGCACTCAATGGAATGATAAGACTGAACCAGCCTAGAGAAAACCATTATGCCCCCTTCCATAATGTCAAACATGGAAAACCATCTCTACCCGGTCTCCTCTGCTAAGATTTTAGCCACTACCCTCTTCCAAGGCCATTTCATATAGTCTCTAGAAACATGTCGAACCCTGCCAACATATTAGGAAGGATGAGTTGACGACCGACGAATATCCCATAGAGTGCCCAACTGCATACGCATGCCTTCAGTCAAATACCCTATAGGAAAGAAATTCAGGGTATGGGAAGGCATTGTTTTCTCGTATCCGACTAGATGCAGGAGCCGCCAGGGGAAATAAAAGGAAGACTACCGAAGGCCACAAACAGAATGTACCGATATTCTCCCAGTTCTAGAATAGGTTATAACTCCCCCCACCAGGGCACCGACCAGCACAGACATCAAGCTCCATGCTCTAAAAACCATTTTACCCGGTTCTCTATGGATGGGCCAAAGCTAATAAAATAACGAGTGAAGAAATTCAGCACAACTGCCAAGGGATATTTAGGGGGGACCACCAAATGGAATCTCTCAGACATCCACATAAATAACATAATAAGACTTCCTCTAAAAAAATTAGAACGGCCTTCTCTCCAAGAATTTAAACCATTCAGGTTCTTTATCAGTATTACCGCCACAGGATTACGATGATATGACATCCATGATGTAATCGCAGCCAGCTGGGGGTCCATTATAAAGTCCCCAGTCACCAGCAATATCTTTGAAGTTAAGCTAAGGGCAACAAATCCGGCATGCCCCGCATCACGCAGTCAAACATAATACATTATAGCTGGGAGAGAGATCATCCCCCAGTGACGAGTGGCCGAGTCGCTGAAGGAGATATGTGGAGAAGTCTTGCAAACAGCTCCCGAGAAGATCGAGATAATTTAGTCCTGGCCTCTACCATAATGGGATTTAACCCTAATATAACGAAAAACTCCTCATAGGTCGGGCAGATATCGTCGAAGCCAAAATATAAAACATGATCCTCGAGGTATAAAAATTGTGTTGCCGCCATCAGCATGTTCCAATAAATGGGTCGGTTGCGCCACAAATAGACCCGACATAAGTTAAAAGCGTCATAACCTACATTTTACGAACACATAGCCTCTAAATTTTTTAGATAAGAGGCAAATTTCGCACTCATGGGAAGGGCCATTTTGGAAATAATAAGACACAAGACAAGAAATAAGCAAGAGAAAGAAAATTTGAATGGGTGAAGAAACCTCACCACCTTATACTTGAAATTTTTGGGTAAAAACAAGGAGTCTGCAAAATCCGAATGAAAGACTACCCCATCAAGTACTAGTAGCCGAAGAAAGTGCAATCAAAGCCTTAGGCTTATTTTGACTGGATTAACCATTCGATAAGAAGGACAAGCGGCATGTCGATCGGTACCCCCTATTTTTAGAAAATTTCATCTTTCCTTTTTTATAAAAATCAAAAACTCAAAAAATAATCTTTATTTCAAAGAATTCAAGATTTTTCTTCCCATATTTTTACTTATCTTGTCTCAAAATCAATTTTCTCTTGAGTAATTCTAATCCCTTTTAGGTCTCAACAAACAAAGTAAAAAGTGCATGTAGATTAAGTCATTTAAAACGAAGATAAATAAAAAAAACATTCATTTCATATATATATATATATATATATATATACTAGTATATGCCCGTGACTGAAGGCACCGCAAATTTTTTTCGAAATATAAAATCGAAAAATGGCGAAAAACTTTCAAAGTATGTAATCGCAAAACAATAAAAAAATTTCAAAATATGTAATCGCAAAACGGCAAGAATTTCCAAAGTACATCATTACAAAAAGAAAAAAAATTTGATCCTCAACAAAAAAAATGTAATTTTAAAAAAATTGGCTAAAGTCACGTATAACATGAAGTATATAATACTCTTGAACTGAATTCACATTGTGCCTAAAGGCACGCTCATAATTTTGAAAAGTATAAAGCCATGAATGTTTTATATATTAGAAGTGTAAATTTTAAAATAATAGAATCATGTAAATTTAATTCATACAATTTTTGTACAACCCAAATGTGTAAACAATTTTAAAAATTGGGGCAAAATTTCTTTTGTTTATAGGACTATCCACCGTGTTTAAGAAATAAAAATACTTAACAACAATACTAATAATACTAATAGTCCACTATGGTGTAACAACTCTCACTTTTAAGAACTTATTTTATATTAATTTACTGTGTGAAGTAATTATATAAAATTTTGGGGAAATGGAGTAAATATTAATTGAATGAGTTGAAAGATAATATTTACTCGATTGTTGCATATTTATTGTATGTGTATGTAAATATCATCATGTTGCGTTTTATAGTGTCGCATGCTTTAAAAATGACATTTATGGTTTAAATGAAACCGGAACTTGAAATGATTTATAAAATTATCGGATTCCAATTTAGAGGGCGTAGTTAGTCCCGAAATGTGCGAGATAGTCGAAATAACTGCCATATTGTATTTTAATGTTTCGGGCACTTTTGACTGGTTATAGCTTAAATGCGTAGTTGCGAGTCATTTTAATGTGGTATTAACCATTTAAGTTGGAAATTTAGACTAAAGTCACGATTTAGTCTTACTAAGCCTTACATTTCTCTTAAGTGTTTATTTACTAACCTAGAGAGAAAGAGAGAGGAAGAGAACTGTGGAGAAAAGAGGAGAAAAGAGAGAGATTGAAGATTGGGGATTTGATCTTGCTTCCATCTTCCAAGAATCTGACATTTCTGCCTCAAGGAAAGTTTTCTACTTGCTAATATGTGATTTAAGATGAATAAATTGCATTGATAGTTATGTATTGAGATAAATTGAGAAAATATGGAATTTATGGGTTTTGTGGTGTCTTAGCCCTAATCATAGTTTAAATTGATGATTATGTGGAGTATAGTAGTTGATAAACATGTAGGATGGTTTTGCGTAGATTAATGGTGGTTGATGTGTGTAAAAATGGAGGAGAAATAGGTTTTGGGGGAAAACTAGGGTTCATAACCCATATCCCATTCTTGGCAAATTCGTAGGGGTGAATCGATTCGGCCCTAGGGCGAATCGATTCGCTAAGGGGTCAGGTTACAGGTCTGGGGACCCGAATCGATTCGGGTTAAGGCCGAATCGATTCGGCTGAAACATAAAGTTGGGTTATTCACCCGAATCGATTCGCTTTTGGGCGAATCGATTCGTTGTTTAGGGCAAATCGATTCGGCCCTAGGGCGAATCGATTCAGAATCTTGTTATTTTGAGTTATTTTTTCTAACTCAATTTTCACCGTTTTTTTTAGGCTCAGGACTTCGGAACCTTCTTGTATGAAGTAAACTTAGAGTCCTAGATGAGTTAATTAACTACCCTACATTAGAAATGGATTAAATGGGGCTTATTCCGGGGGTGTCTAAATTGATGTTAAGGCAGTCTTTTCCTTTAGTAATTATTATGAGACTAGGAGTTGTAAGGCTCTGTTGGGAGACTTTAGAAGATCAATTGAGGTATGCTAGACTTGGTGGTTTATAGTAACACCATAAGTTCTTGGAGTATGAATAAGAGGTTCATTAATCATTAAAGTTATAATGATGGCATGAAATATGTATGGCTCTGGATAAAATGTGATATATTTATTAAAATGGAAATAAAATGGTAAATGATAATTTACTTAAACACACCTATCTAAATGCTATCATAAGGGAAGTTCGCGCATGAGGTGAAGTCCCATGTCTAGTGAATGCAGGGCGAATATAGTTCTCGTCCATATGATCGGTTATTATGTATGTTATATTTATTGTGCGACTGTGAGGTAATTTCGGGTGTGGTTATGACTCACTCGCAGGTATATGGCCACTTTCCGACGTTGCGTTAGGATGCCCAGGTTGTCTTGGTTGATCGGTCCTGGAAGATGATAGCCATTTAGGGGAGCTCATAGTGGGGAAACCCGGACGAGCGGTCTTAGAATCGTTATATATAGATGAATATAACTATTCTTATTCAAGTTGGACTTGATGTATGATAAATTCCATAAATAGCTAATAACTGTGATTATGTTTCTAATGAGAAATGGAATGATGAAATGAAACAGTGTAAACAATGGAGGTTTTTTTAATTAATGATATTCATCCATATCCTCTTGCATAATTAAATTAAACTTATGATCATTTAATTGCTTTAGATTATGCATTGAGTTGAGTAGGTAGATTCTTATTACTATCAATCATGATAAATGGTTCATAACTTTCATAACTGTGCATGAAATACTAAGGCAATTCGGACCTTTTTCCCAAAAAGGATCCGGACCGCCCTGGTAAAAAAGTCGTTGTATAGAAAAGGAGTGCGATCCGGACCTTTTCCCCAAAAAGGATCGGGACCGCCTAAATATAAGGAACTCTGTTTAAAATAAGGGGTTGATACGGACCTCCATCCCCTATGGTTCCGGACCACATTAGATTTCCACGAATTTTTCTGTTCACTCTCAGAGTTTTATATGGGTTAAACTCTTGTAAATTTCGAAGCTATTTATTCAGATTAGTTACAAAATAATAGGGGTTCGATTTTTTAGTTCTCTAATTAGGAGTAGAGGGTTTTAATAGCTAACAAAAACCCTAGTTTTTCATTAAGAACCATTGCTGTAAGGATTGCACTTTAATTTTCTTCAATACAAGTAATGTTATTCCTTTAATTTTTCAATAGCTAATTAGTTTGGTTTTGCAATTCTCTTTTCATCTATTTTCTTTAGTCTTGATGTTTTATTTCTTCAAAATCATGTTTTTCTCTAGTTTAATCATGTCCAGCTAATTTTCTAAGGGTTGGGGTGCATGAACCCCACCCAATGTAATTCACAATAATGGGAAATAGACTTTTGAATTAAAATCTTAGATGAATCATGTTGTGTAACTATTGCAACCATCGTAGGAATTTTGATCTCGTTTGCCCAAGGTAACAGGGATGCTTAAGAGTGCGATGCGTGTATCGGTTAATGCGACACTACTTTGCTCTTGCCTTTGATTTCATATGGTGCGGGCTACGATCCCTCATATATGGAATGCTTAGGATTAATAAAGGTTAGGTTCATTAAAAATCTTAATTCCGAATCTAGTATTCTACAAAGTGAATTACTAGGGTGTGGGGGATTGTAATCCAACCTCTTGTTCTCATCTCGTAGTTAAGCTGTTTGTCCATTTATCATAAGCATTTTGTTTAATTAGCGTAGTTGCATATTGTTAGTTTTTAGTTTCATTAGTAGTTACTCTGAAATTTGCATCTCGTCGTAGTTGTTTCATCCCCCAAATCATCTTTTCATTTCTTTTAGAGTCAAAGGTAGGGTTTCTTCATCTTTCCAACGTCGTCACGATTTCGTTCGTCCTTTTTCCCTGAGGATTGATACCTGACTTATCGGGATATTACTTGAGCGACAGACTTGCACTTGAGTCTACATAGCACGTACACTAAACACATTTGTGGTTGCATCAAGTTTTTGGCATCGTTGTCGAGGAATTGGGTAGACTTAGGTTAGAATGAGTCAATTTAAAGCTTAGACAAAAAATTAAATAAATAAATAAAAATCCAAAAAAATCATCTCTCAGAAGCCTTTAATGCAAAATCCTGAACATACTCAAACTCCTCAAAATACTCTAACTCGAATTCATGAAAATCTAATTGTTGAGTATAATTCTGACAGTCCCCACACGCCTCGCATTCCAAAATTTTGGGTTCCACATCCTACTCATGAGCACTCTATTGGTAGTTACACCCTGAGTCAATCCTTGAGCCACACATCTTGGACACCGAGTGAGTATTCCAAGTCATTTGAAGAGAGATCGATGTCTGACGCCGCTATTTTCGGCACTAGAGAAGGAAATTAAGCCTATCATCCCATGAAAGACTTACTCTTTCCTGAACGAACTATCACCCCTGGTTGCATTTTACTCCCGTATAATGCTGGTCAGTTCCACTTCCGCAATGGGATGATACAGATTCTCCTTAATTTCCATGGCATGGATTCGAAAAAACTATACCTTCACATAAGAGAGTTCGAAGAGGCGTGCGACACATTTAGTGACCAAGCTTGCACATAAGATGTCGTTCGCTTAAAGATTTCCCCCTTTTCCTTAAAGGATAAAGCCAAGACCTGGCTATGGTCTCTACCCCCGAACTCCGTTATTTCCTGAAGGAATATGCAATCCAAATTTATCTTAAAATCCTACCCACCGCACAGGACTAACTTTGTCAAGACTCAAATCCAAGGTTTTCGACAACAAGATAATGAGCATTTTGACAAGTGTTGGGAGAGTTTCCAAGAGTTAGTAAGCGCATGACCCCATCATGGTTTCGAAAAACACCAATTGATCTATTTTTTCCATAATGGGTTGCATGTGACTTACAAAACAACTTGTGCAAACTATGTGTGAACGACCATTCTGGGAATTAGACTCTAGTGATGCTGAGGACCATCTTAAGTATGTTGCAGAGACTACTCAAGCAAGGGACACATCTGATCCTAATAACCAAGTCCGGCATAGACATGCATCTATCACTCCGACTGCATCCAGTTTATATCATTTGGATAATAATACCTCAATATACCGTCGGTTCGATCAGTTTTAGAGGGATATGAAAGATTTTCTTGATAGCCGGTAGAGAGATGTCTCCGGATCCAGTCGTGTCGCGAAAGAAAAGGTGTGTGTTATCTGTGAGGCGGGTCATTCCACAAAGGCATGCCCGACGACTTTCGCCTACATAGCATGAACACTAGACACATTTGTGGTCGCATCAAGTTTTTGGCGATGAGGACTTGACTAAAGAGGAGAGTAGCAAAGACGAGGAGGCAGACGTGGAAATGGGAAAACAAGGGGTGAGATTCGATGCGAATGAAGACGATTGTGATTTTGAGCTACCGGATAATGATACGGATGCGCGCCTGATAGTATTGGAGGGAAAAGTTGATTGGTTCATCACGCAATACCGAAGGGACATGAGCATGATGCATAGGTTTCAAGCTCTCATGTATGAACTCAATTTTGGTGGACCCCTCCAAGCTTCTTCTATGATCCTTACGATCCGAATGCGCCCGGTAGATCCACCCCCGCCTATGTGAAGCCTTTTGTTGATTTCTATGTCGGTGGCCTATTTTTGATGTAGTTGTATGTTTTTCCTTATTTTTCTGCCCTGTATAATGTACCGCAATTGTTCTAAATAAAAATTCGCATTTTCTCCTTTTGTTTATTTTATCACACTTCTTATTTTGCCTTATTTAGATTTTAGTCCTTTTGATTGGGGACAATACAAAAGTCTAAGTTTGGGGGGGTGACGAGTGCGTATTTCTAAAACTTCACAAGTTTTCAAAATGCTAAAAAAAATTGAAAATTTCCAAAAAAAATTGAAAAACTCTGAAAAAGCCAAAAATATTTTTCTTCAAAAATAAATAAAAATTAGAATTTAAATTTTTCATAAATATCATTAAAATTCGATTTAAAGGCTCAAATTGTAAAACATTAATGCACAAAGCCGAAATTGACCAAATATGAAAATTGAGTGAACATGGACGACTTAACGAATAAGTGTGGAAATTAACCAACCCGTGGGATTCGAGCCTATCCTTTTGTGAGTTTATAAATCGATCCGAGTTAATGGTTAACTCAAAGTTTAATTCAGTATTTAAAAAAGCCGTTGATGATCTCAATTCTTTGTTTTGATCGGTTACAGGAAATGTGTGAGATGTTGTCTTGAAAAATGCAGTAATAAATCTCCAAACTAAAATTCACCTCGAGACGCATAAGATAATGAAATTAATAATTTGAACAATGAAGTAGGCCCTCGTTTGTTACCCAAAAATATTGTCTAGAAAAAGTCGTGAAATTTTTTTCCTTTGCTAACTAATTTGACCAAATTAAAATTTTTCCTTCTCGTTTGACTACTCGAAAAACCTAAATGACCCGAAATTGAGAAAAGTGAAACCCCAGAATTTTAGTCGAATTAGTGCAAATAAAAAGGGGTAAGAAAAATAGAACATTCTCATCAAAAATACCAAGATAAGAAAATGTAAAAAAGAGAAAAAAAAATAGAAAAAAAAAGAAGAGAAAATGAGCAAAAGCCCGAAAAAGCCTAATGGACATTTCAAGAAAAATTTTCAATTCCAAAGTTCCCAACCATTTCCTTTTTTCCCATTACACCTTAAAACCTGAAAAATTCCTTACTGAGTCCAAATTGCAAAATTGGTTACCGCGTGGAGAGTTAAGTATAAAAGAGATTAAAAGTGTGAAGTAGAAGCACTATTTCCCATTTCCTGTTAACTATAGTTCGATTAACAGATCTTTTCACCCATAAATTTCTGTCTTTTGAATTTCTTGTGCGTGAACTTGTGTTCCTTTGCATTTACTCCTTATATCACGCATACCGAGAGAAAATAGCCACATTTTCGAGTGATTCGTTTGAGAGATCACCCAGTGAGAATTTGAATCAAAATGAATTTTCGGATAAGTAACTTAATGGTCAACTAGTGGAAATTCGAGGTTAAATTTTTGGCTTCGCACACACACACTGTGATTTGAGACTCTTGAATTAAATTGATGATGAGTAGTTTCTGGTAAAAGTTTGAATTATATAATTTTGGATTATTTTGAGTTTCTTTGAGTCGAATTTTGTGGGTATATTCACTACAAACCCTCACGAGATACAACTCGTCCTACTAGAGTGACCTAGGCGTTTAAAGGCTTGTTGCATATGCTCAATGCAATCGCTTACCCGCGAAAGTGGTAATTTATCCAAATAAAATGAAATTTTTGAGAGTTGACCCATATTTAGATTCTTTTACATTGGTCGGGATGTGCAAAGTTCTAAGTTAGGGGGTTTGATTAGGCTCAAATTCTTTCGAAATTATCCCCTTAATTTCGAGACTCTTATTATCTCGAGTGACGTAAAATGAGTGTAATTATTGCATTTCTTTGATACTAACTCCTTTTAACGAGTACATCTAATTTCGTGTATTTCTCATAAGTTTTGCAGGTATTTGAAGCATTGAGGAAGAAAGAAGTTGGAAAAGCAATGAATAAAGTCTAATAAGGAAAGTTAAAGGGAAATTTTATAAATTTGAAGCCTTCGTCTGGAGTTGAAGTCAACTAGAGAGTTGAAGAGAATTCAATCTCAAGAGCATTGGAAGAAACGACAAGTCAATCCGAGCTACGGTTAAAAAGTTATGAAGATTTGAACTTGAGAAGAACCACGAAAAAGATCACAGCATGAAATACCACGGCGATCCGGACCTTTTTCCCAAAAAGGATCCAGACCGCCTCAAACTAAGGAAATCTGTTTAAAATAAGGGAGCGATCCGGATCGCCTTCCTCGATGGGTCCGAACTGCATTATATTTCCACGAATTTTTATGTTCTCTCTCAGAGTTGTATGTGGGTCAAACTCTTGTAAATTTCGGGGTTATTTATTCATATTAGTTACAAAATAATAGGGGTTTGATTTTTTAGTTCTCTAATTAGCAGTAGAGGGTTTTAGTAGCTAAGAAAAACCCTAGTTTTTCAATAAGAACCATTGCTGTAAGGATTGCACTTTAATTTTCTTCAATACAAGTAATGTTCTTCCTTTAATTTTTCAATAGCTAATTAGTTTGGTTTTGCAATTCTCTTTTCATTTATTTTCTTTAGACTTGACGTTTTATTTCTTTAAAATCATGTTTTTCTCTAGTTTAATCTTGTCCAGCTAATTTTCTAAGGGTTGGCGTGCCTGAACCCCACTCGATGTAATTCACAATAATGGGAAATAGACTTTTGAATTAAAATCTTAGATGAATCAAGTTGTATAACTGTTGCAACTGTCGTAGAAATTTTGATCTCGTTTGCCCTAGGTAACCGGGATGCTTAAAAGTAAGATGCGCTTAATGCGACACCGCTTTGCTCTTGCCTTTGATTTCATATGGTACGGGCTACAATCCCTCATATATGGAATTCTTAGGATTAATAAAGACTGGGTTCGTTTAAAATCTTAATTTCGAATCTAGTATCCTACGAAATGAATTACTAGGGTGTGGGGGATTGTAATCTACCCTCTTGTTCTCATCTCATAGTCAAGCTTTTAGTCCATTTATCGTCAGCATTTTGTTTAATTAGCGTAGTTGCACATTGTTTGTTTTTAGTTTCATTAGTAGTTACTCTAAAATTTGCATCTAGTCATAGTTGTTTCATCTCCCAAATTATCTTTTTCGTTTCTTTTAGATTCAAATCTAGGATTTCTTCATCTTTCCAACGTCGTCACGATTTCGTTTTTCCTTTTTCCCTGAGGATCGATACCCGACTTATCGGGATATTACTTGAGCGACATGCTTGCACTTGAGCCTACATAGTACGCACACTAGACACATTTGAATTTGAAATTTTAAAATCGAATATAAATAAAACATAATTAAATGAAACATACTATTTGTACTTGATTAATTTAGTGCATTAATTCAAAGTTGCCAGTGTTTTGTTATAGTATGGTTAGTGCTTTGTATTCTTCTAATTCATTAGGATTTGTACAAATGCCAACATTTTTTACAAAAAATTTCTTTTTTCTGGGCTTGGCGGCAGTGGAGGTGACGAGGGCTCCTCGTCCCTTAGCCTCCCAAAATGGGGCAAATTGGGATCAGCCTTTGAGAACAAGATGGGAATATTGGCTAGATCCCTCAAGTTGGTGAAGCCGATTATCGGCCCAGGGTACACTAATTGGAGGGAGGTGCCAAATGAGCTCAAGTTAGCTGTTTGGGTGGCACTACAGGTATTATATTTATATTTATATTTATTAGGAACTAACACTTACTTTCTTTTGTTTTGTATTTGTTTGTAAGAAACAATTCAGCCTGCCCCCACAACTTCGCGATTTCATATTGGTGCAGTTGAGGAACATAAGACGTGGAAGAAAATTTTGCAGGCCTCGTACTTTGGGAAGACTCAGGACTCCATTCTCAGACTACGTGAGATCGTCCCGCCGAAGGAGACGATCGCATTGGAAAAGTGGCAAAAGTTCATCGACAATAAGATCGAGGAGCGACAATTGGCATCTCACCAATCAGGGAGGGAAAGTCGGGGAAAAAAGACAAACGTGCACTATTATGACCGGACGTTTTACGCCGAGGTGGAGCACATGATGGTAAGTGTTTATCTTTCTATAATTATAGAAATATGTTATTTTGCATTATTGTACTTTGCGTTATTTACTAATTTTGTATTATTTTATTTCAGGGGACGGGGAGTAGCCCTGGGGGTAGGCCACATAGTCTCGATGCCTATGTGGCAATTCAGACGAATTATTTGATGCGTTATTTCTATTTTATTTGTATATATGTTGTTTGAATAGGTACAATTTGCTATAATAGGTGCAAATATACTGCTGGGCAGTGACCAACAGATTTTTTTTTAAAATTTTGCCCAGATTTGTTACGGTCATTGATCGTGACAAGTCTGTGACAAATAAAACTTGTCACGGTCAATAACCATGACGATTTTTAGAGTTTCTCACCTATTTGTCACAGTCTTTCACTGTGACAAAACATGTCACGATCAAAGACCATGACAAGTCTAATGAACTTGTCACGATCTTTGACCGTGACAAGTTCGTGATAAAAATAGTTGTCACCCCTAGACTTGTCACGGTCAATGACCGTGACAATCTGACAGTTTTGGTATAGTGGGGTATTTAAACTATCTAATCATTTTGCACGTTCTCCCATACAATCATCATTAGGGCACACTTCCCTTAGGCAGGCCTGCAATCGCCACTCTTGGGTAACACGCCAAGATACATAGTTGATGACAAGTGTCTAACTAAGGACACTTAAAAGACACTTCTGCTTAGGGCATCAAAATGATGCCCTCACCCTCACCCAAATTGGTTTTCATCCTATGAACCCTTGGATATTAGGGGGTCTCATCCATAGGGGTCAGACAAATATAACCCTCATCCTTCCACTCATATTGAAGACTAAGGGCTAAGGGTGATTGATATACATAAGTGTGGCCTCGTCCTTGATAGGTCTCAACCTGGTCAAGCCAACCTCACTCACTCATCAAGTTGGACAATCACGAGTCGTCTCCCCAATGCGGTCCATCCTCAATAGTCTCGTGCTCGATCGCTTCTATCATCTCGGCATCGTACTAAGATGAGGGGGCAAAATCAATCAACCGACTCATAAGAATATTCAGCAGTCTCGTTTCAGCCTTGTATGAACATCGGGAAAGCCGAGACTAAACTTCGACCCAACTTCATAATTGTCTACATGGAAGGTCCGTTATGTTGATCTCGGTCAAGCTGAGACCTCCAAGGACGACACCTACACCACATATGGCATATGATCCAAGAATAATTTGTCCTCGTGGGCATGTGGTGATAACAAGATCTTCATAACACATTTGGGAATATTTCATCATCATGACTTATATGTGCGAGAGACGGGTGGATGATTTTAATTGGTTATTTTATCTTATGCATGTGTACTACATGCTTGGGGGCATATAGTGCACCCCCAAGGCCATATATACCTTCCTTTTCTTCATTTAAGGGGATTGAGTTTTGAGACCCTAGCTAAACTTTGTTCATATATATAATAGAGAGATAAGGCTTGAGAGCTTTATCCTTAAGGCCATTAGTGCCTCATTTTATTATGAAACATCACCAAACACCTTGCATAGTGGAGTAGGCTATGGCTGGACCACTTACACCATTGTGTTATCATCTTTGCCTCATATCTTTCTCTTATTTTCTTGCCTGCATTTATATATCTCCATGGTTATATCACTTTGAGCTTGAGCTTTATATACAAATTTAAAAGGTGACTTGATAGCATCATCATGGGTTATATATATTCAGGGACACAATAATTAACAAATGTGTGCATAATGGTTAAGGGAAGCGAAAGAGGAGTGTGAGGTCCTGGGTTGCTGCCACATGTCACAATCTGCTAAGTTCATTCTCTATAATTACGTCTTCACTCAAAAGCTTGTAACTTACTTGTTTGAAATTAGATTGACACGTTGTTTGAACCTAGACGTTGTTGTTTGAGGCCGATAACTTACGTGAATGGTACAAGTTCGAATTGGTCAACTGATTTTACCATTTTTCCTCTAAAGGTACGTATGTGAGCTTCGATTGCTTCCAGACTTTACTATAAGCATCGTAAATCCCGTACATACTTAAATAAACATTGAAAAAGAGATTAACCGCGCATATATAAGGCTATATAGTAAATGGATATAAAACATGGGTTTAACGATAATGGGATTGCAATAATGTATAGTAAAAGGGATAATAAAATGCAATATTTAACACTGATCCATATCTCATTATCGTTTTGATTGAGGAGGATTCTCGTAGGGACTCGAAAGCAGGGAAATTTTTCATTCCTTAAATTCAATTATCTCAGTTGCAATCAAATCATATAAATCAGCTCGAAACCCGGATATAAGATGAATGACATAAAGGATTTCTAGGTTTCCTTGTATTTGCAAATTTCTTTGGCTTCAATTCTTGCTTTCTACCTATATCATATTGATTCTGCTTCATCACTAGTGGAATTAGATCAGGCGCTGGTGTAGCCTTGGTAGTCACAATTTCTCCTTTGGTTGCCAATATAAATAGGCTAGAGTTATGGATTGATAATAAGTGTAAGGACACAAATTTCCAATTGAGTCCATATATAGTTTTGGCTCAATTCCGGACAAAAACATTTATTCATAGGATAGTATTTATTGTAATATTCACAAGCCTATGAAGTGTATGTTGAAGACGTAGCGGCAAAGAACTTAAAGCTTCATCAAAATGCCGGTTTGTGTGCCTCGTTTCTACGTCATCAACTAAGGTTCCATGCTCCCAAGGTATGAATGTAATTATATGTATATAGGAGCTTGGAACAATATGTATTGGGTGTTAGGTTAATAAAAACTGCATTTTATTTTTCAGAAAGAATCAATTAGAAACTTAAAAATAAGTATATAAAAGTTTATAAAAGTTTCTGGGCCAAAATCGAATTTTACAAACTTTTTGGACGGTCGTTAGAAATGTCGTTCGAACGAGTTTTTTTCGTTCGAACCAGATTTCGTTCGAACGAGTTTTGTCGTTCGAACCAGGTTCGTTCGAACGAGTTTTGCCAACGACCCTAACTGGACAGTCGTTCAATATGTCGTTCGATATGTCGTTCGAACGAATGGTCATTCTAACGAGGTATCTAACGAACTTCTAACGAGCCCAGGCTGGTCACTCGTTAGAAGTCTCGTTCGAACGAGAATCACCTTCGTTCGAACGAACTTCCAGCGGGAACAGTTATTTGGCAATTTTTTGCAGTTTTTCCCCACTCTTCCACTTGGTTTTCAACCAACTTTTTTTCATGCATTATTATGTGCAGGAAACACATTTTCCAAGACAACTTTTCCAACTTAGTTTATCTCCTAGAGAGAATTTGAGAGCAAAAATATTTTTAGGAAAATGTTCATGTTTTGAGTGTAATTCTTTCAAGAAAAATTTCATACACACTCTAGTTTACACCCAATTGTTTATCCAAGCTTCTATATAAATATCAATTGCTTGGAGATTGTTTTGGCACCGGTTTTCTCTACCGAATTCAAGAGACGTTTCGGGTTTGCTTCTACACCCCATCACAAAGAAGACTTTTGTTGAGATTCTACCCAAAAGGAGAAAGGCTCCATGCTTGGGTGACGGTGACCATATAAAGTCCCATCGGTGTATTCCGAGACCACGGTGGAGCTCCGTCGGTTATCCGCTAATTGGAGGTTGATACAAGAAGGAGCATCACGGCTTGAGAGGGTTCGAGTTTAGGAATTAAGTCTTTTTGTCTTGTATTTTGTAATACCGTTTTTAGTGGATTTGAGGCTAGGGCCGTCCCGAGGTTTTTTCCCGTTAGTGGGTTTTTCCTCGTACATCGCGGTGTAGTGTGACTGTTGATTTTATCTTGCTCTATATCACTTAGAACGCATGCTAGATTAATTTCAAGATAAAATTTGGTTTTACAATCACACTCATTTAATTTGGGACTTAAATTAAATATTGGGTAAATTTGGTTTATTCAAGTCATTTACTAAAATTGGTTTCGCCTAACTTTGGATAATTATTAATGATGACTTAGGCAAATTCTAGGACTTCAATTATGTTTTAAGTTGTTTTGAAGATATTAAAACTCGGCCTTGTTTATTTGTTGAGCCATCACTTATATTCGCTTCCGCATTTATTTAAAAGGAAATTATTATTTTAATTGTGATAATTATTAATCACGGGGGATCCAACTTTGCGTTTACAATAAGCAAAGGCAAAAACATTAAGCATTTGCCAATTTGCTGAAATGTTACCTGATGCCATCAAATTGAAGCTCCGTTATTTAGTTGATGTAATCCCACGAGGAAACCTAAATAGGGTGGCCTTCTACTTTATGTTTTAAACTACCTCTAAACTATAATTTTATATCCTCCTTGTCAGCTAAAAATCGAAAATGGGAACTTGCTTTCCATTGTTGCCTTTTACACACAAAAAATCATTATTATGATTCTGAACCATTTAGACTTAAGAGGTACCATATAGTGTTTTGTTTTAAATGATTACGAGGCTAACGACTATTTTTGCCTCTAGATTATTAGGTAAATGAGCCTCAGAAGTCTGAATCTGAAATCTGAATCGGTTTAAATACATTTATTCAGAGGTCTATTCAGACATAAAAACAAACGTATTTTATAGATTCAGGTTTCAGACTTTAGATTTAGACTTCGGATTTCAGATTAAGATGAAAAAACAAACAGAACCTTAGTCTCATTGATTAGGTCAACAATACATCAAATCCTATTTTTTTTAATGCACCAAGTCCTTTTTCATGATAGACCACATATATTTAGACAAATGTACTCCTCACCTATAATCACTTTAAACCCACTTACTCTATTTATCTAAAAATAAACACATAACCCCACACTCTCTAACAACCCCAGCTCACCCCACCCCAGACTTGCTAGAAACAGTTCGTCGAAAAGTATTGTCGGAGGCCGTCGGAATTCTCGTAAGAGTGTTTCTCTCTCCTAATTTCTCTCTCTCTCTCTCTCTCTCTCTTCGTTTATTTCTTTGTTTTTCTGATCCGCGCTAGTGGCACCATCGCCGAAAATGAAGATGATAGTTTTTTACCAAAAGGAATGAAGATTTCGCTAGAAAAAATGAAGGTTTTAAAGAAACAGTAAATTTATCTGTTTCGATTTTTCATCAAAAAATATCGAATATGGGTGTTGTTTGATAGATCTTAACGATTAGATTCTAGTTATAGAGTCAGGGTCTCGTGCGGGAGCCCACATGAGGGACTCCTGTGCGGGATGATTTTAAAAAATAAAAAAAAAGTTTGATTTTTTATTTTTTTGTGTGGGTTATAAACATTTCAGTGCACCCCTATAAAAAAATTCAACTCAAAATAACACTTTTTTGTATTTTAAAAAAATGGGTCAATTTTTGCCAGTACTTAAACTGCTTAAAATATTGGCAAAAATTGATCCATTTTTTTAAAATACCAAAAAGTGTTATTTTGATCTGAACCCACAAAAAAAAGCATTTTTTTTTATTTCTAAAAAAAATTCCGCACGAATCCCTCATTTTGGGCTCTCGCACGGGAGCCTGACTGTCTAGTTATATAAAACTTTGTGAATTTTGAATTTGTAGATGTAAAGTTATAGAATTTTAAAGATTTGATGAATTTTTTGTATTGAGCATTTTAATGTGTTGAGTTGATAAAATATGGCATTTGATTAAGTATTAACTAAAAAAAAAAAATTGAACATGTGCTTCTTCAATCGTGAAAATGTAATTTTTAATAGAATGAAAAAGATGTTCTATCTTGACTTTTTTTCAAATCCTGAACAGTTTTAGTAAACTGCCGCTCTGCTCACGGCATACCAAGCATGAAGTGAGTCAGGAAGCATGTAAGTCATTCTCCTCCATACTATTTGAAATGAAAATCATGTATGCCTATGTTCTATAAATTGAGCTTTTTGATTGATGTTTGCCAATTAGTTTTCAATTGATGAGCCCGGGGCTATTTGGTACGTGGGATCCTAACCTAAATTTAAATGTTTTAAATTATTAAAATTAGGTTTCTTGATTTGAAAATTGAGGAAAAATGTGAGGTGGGAAAATAGGATATTTCGTTCAAAATACATCAGGGGTCAAATCAAAATAAATTTTAATGGGGATTTGAACAGTGATAAATGTCCATCAGTGTTTGGGGATTATATCTTATTTTTATTTATGAAGGGGTTGACTTTAGTTATGGCATTAATACAAAAATTAAGTTTTAAAATCCCATATTAATATTAAGAGACGCACCTGTTGGAAAATTGGAATTTAAATGGGTATTTAAAAGCTGTCCAGATTTTTCTGGACAGATATTTGAGCAACTTTGAGCTCAAATTTAGGTGGGACCCACACTACGGAAATTGTGGGACCATATACGAACGCGTTCACCTCCGCAAGGAGATTAACGTAGTATATTCATATGTCCAATTTCAATAAGTTATGAATGATAATTATGTCCCCAAAGTGACTCACAAAGCAATGAAAGTTAAATGAATTGGGTGTGTTTTAACTCTTGTCCCACATTGGAAGAGTAGTGGAATTTTGATGAGTTAATAACACCCCAAGTATGGACTAAGGCTTGGATGCCTTGGGGGTATCCCAACTCTTTGAAGGGGAGATGACCTAAGCTATGCACGGGTTGACTTTCGGTCAAAAGTCCACACGCGCGCGTCCGTCCGGCCGGCCGGCTCGGCTCGGTTCTTGGGCTTGGGCTCGGTTCTTGGGCTTGGGCTTGGGCTTATAAAAATCTCCTACATTTTTGGGCCGAATTTATTTAACTTTCTGGGCTTTAATTATTAATTAATTAGTTGGCAGTTATTGCCAACAGTCAACAGTTAATTTCGTTTAACTAATTAACTGTTTTGACAGTTAATTTCGGTTGACTGTTCCAACAGTCAACACAAAAGCTATAAATTAAACATTCCCCCTACAGAATTAACTACTGAAAAAATTTCCCTCCTTCCAGAATTGCTGTCAATTTTATCCCAGAATATTTCTGTCATTCTCCTGCATAACATATCTATACTGTTTGTTATTGAGTTGAGTAAAAGCCACAGATTTGAGTTCGTTGTAATTAATTATTGTCGTGCTACATAATTAATTGGAAAATCCGTTCTATCTTGGGAGACAATATTCATCAACCTCGGAGCACATTGGAGGGAATAAATTGTCTTAAGGAAACTGTGAGATTCACAGGGCTCGGATTATTTCTTTTATTCTTGTTTAATTTCTGCAAATTCAAGTAAGTGTTTCATTTATGTAATTCTGTTTTAATTCTGTAATTATATTATTTTCATAATTCTGTACAAATTGTTATTTTTAAATAGTAGACATAACAGCACCTAGGCCAAATATAATGGACAAAATAGTCATGATAATATTGGGTACGTGTGTGTGTCTGTTTCTGTTTGTGTGAGATAATGTGAATTGCACCTACCTAACTAACAAAATTGTCGTCTATTTCATACTAGCAGACTTGAAAGAGAAATTACGGTTGTCTACTTGTTCCTCCAGGGGCATAATAGTTATAGGATATATGCTAAATAGTTTTTTTAACTTTTTTTAATATATGTTTAGTTTAATTTTATTTTATTTTATACCAAAAAGATCTTTAAAAATAAGAGAATAAGTGACTTTTTCGTACAAAATATAAGGCTTTGACTAAGTGTGTATTAAAAAATGTTTGAGCGATTTTTTGGTATTTGATCCATAATTTATATTTTACTAATTTTGTCAGCAGAGCGTCAGAGAGGAGGTATAACATATTATATACTATTGGGCCCTGTTTGGTTGCAAAAATTGCTTGATTATATAAATTGGTTCATTGTGAATTAGTAAATTATAAATCAGTAGATTTGAAATGAGTTTAAATCCAATTTTACGCAATGTTTGGTATTGTGAAATTGGTGTTGAGGTTTGATAAGGAAAAAAGATACAAACAAATTATGGGGAGGGGGAAGGGGAGTGGATGGAAGAGAGAGAGAATCATGCACTTTATATGTTTTCTATTTCAAATGGATGTATTTCATGTTTTTTGTGAAATGATAAAATTTTAAATTTTATACATGAACTAAAATGGGACCATTAGTAAATCATTTTATTAATGAAATCAAACACAATTAATAGATCAATTTATAAATGAGATAATTTATAAATTGATCAATTTAAAATTTGAGACAACCAAACGGAGCATTAATGAATCTCTATGATAATTGTAATTGAGATCCACAAAAGTTACTGTGACTGGTCACGTGTTCAAATCTGGTACAGAATTGAGGGAATAGAAGCTCGGATAAGAATCGAATAGAAACACTGTCCATTTGGGAAAATCTAAAATGTCATCTGTCTATGAGGGGAGTCTACATTGAATATAATTTGGGCTATTTCTATGGGAAACAGTTATAAAAATAAATAAATAAAAAATTAGTTGAAACAAAGATTATTTTACAAGGTCATAATTCATTAACAAATGTCATTTGAAGATTGCTTTGTCATTTTGTCTTGATAGGAAGAAAATATAAGGTGAATTCATACACTTCATTACCAACACCAATGTGAATGCCCTTAATACACAGCTGATTTTATAGTCAAAACAAGTCTAAATTCATTTCATAGAGAGAAGTGAGCTTCATTAGATAGTCTTGCGGGTTTTAAGAGAGAGCTTTGCTTAAGCTCCTCTGACAAAGTTATCTGAATTTTCATAACAGCCTATATCCCTGTTGGATAAAGAATAGAGAGAAAGATGGATGGTAAATATGAAAGTGATAAGAATGATGATGTGATGTTGCCTGGTTTTCGATTTCATCCTACAGATGAGGAGCTTGTTGGGTTCTACCTCAAGAGGAAGATTCAGCAACGACCTCTCCCTATTGAGCTCATTAAGCAAGTTGATATTTACAAACACGACCCCTGGGATCTTCCGTGTAAGATATTCCATCTCTTATAAAATCCTTATTTTTCATTTTTGTTGTGACATATAAGTATCTCTTATATATAACTTTGTCTGATACTTTTATGATAAAATATTCTCTCCCCAAACACAACCCCCCCCACCCCACCCCCACCCCACCCCACACACACAAACACACAACCACACCACCCCCCTACACACACACTCCTCTTCCTTTTGAGAATAGGCTTCATGATAGAATACTTTACATAGAGAAACAAATATTTTCCTCACTTTTCCATTTTATTTTAACTTCAAAAACATATGACAAGTTTTTTTTTTGTATCTTCTTATCAAGTTCCCTTAGATTAAATAAAAGTACCACGGGATTGGAAGTGTAAAACAGGAAAAAGAGAGCTTCAAACTTTCAGTCATGTAAGAAAACAGCCTAAGCTTAACCTTAATGAAATAAAATATAAATTTTCTGTAAACACCCCCTTATGGGAACTTCTTACCGATGCATAGAGTGGGTTCTTGAATTAAAAATAGGCCATGATTTTTTTTTCATTTGTCGCTGTGTGTGTGCGTGTCTAAATACTGAACAGTTATGGATTTCTTTCTTTGGGTTTTTCACTTTCCACTCCCTTGCATTAAAGATGTTTATTTTAGCCAAAATTACCTCGCATTTGGGGCGTTCCATTGTCATGTTCTAACATGATCACTAATGGTGATAAAATATTTCTTATATCAATATAACTTTCAACTCCACGTTTTAATCCGTGGTACACTTTTTATGTCATAATCATGCAGCTGAGACTTTACTTCAGAGCTTCCCCTAATTCAACTAGTTTTAAGCTAGTATTTTTAATAGGCTTATCAACTACTTAATACCATATTGAACTCCTTTATATCCCATGTATACTAATCAGATGTGTCGTCTATGGGGGAGAAAGAGTGGTATTTTTACTGTCCAAGGGATCGTAAATACAGGAACAGTGCACGGCCAAACCGTGTCACTGGAGGTGGATTTTGGAAGGCCACTGGAACTGACAGACCTATATACTGTTCCTCTGGCACAAAGTGCATTGGGCTGAAGAAGTCACTAGTGTTCTACAGGGGCAGAGCTGCCAAAGGACTCAAAACTGATTGGATGATGCACGAGTTTCGACTACCTTCCCTCTCCGACTCGGCGCAACAGAAAAAGCTCCTGGATAAAAGTATCCCCGCGAATGTAAGTCTTACTCAAACGAAATAAAATAGTATAGGCTTTCAGACGCACTGTCTGTTCAAACTTAACAATATAAACAGATGTAACTGTAATATACCAAAATACAGGGGATATATTTGTATGTAACCAATACATCCAAATCTAGAGAGGTCATTGTACTAAAACTGATTTCCTAAAACAAAGGGGAGATCGTTGTTAAAAACCCTAAATAAAATTATCCCGATAGATTAACTTTCTACTTGGACCTGCAGGATTCATGGGCAATTTGCAGGATATTCAAGAAAACTAACTCAATGGCACAGAGAGCTCTTTCTCACTCTTGGGCATCTGATATCCTCACCCAGGCTACACACTCCACTCAGTTCATCCCAGAGAACATCTCCTGCACAACCGAAACCGGATCAACTATCCAGTTATGCAACAACATTGACTTCCAACAGCCTTCTAGTGATTGTTTTTCTGCTCTTGATATCCCCTCATACAAACACATCAATCCAACAGTTTCTAATAAACCATCTCCCTTTGCCATTCCAAACCAGGACCTTCCCAATTGCTTCCTGTTTTCACCTCCCGATATGTCATTAATTGAGGATCTTAGTAAGATGTTCGAGGGTATTGATTACATTGGGCCTGAATATCAATTCAACAGCTTCTCGATCGACTCACCACAAAATATGCAAACAAGCATAGACATAGTAGAAGATGTTACAGAGTTGAGGAAGATTGATAGTGTAACCAATGTTAATAACACATGGGAAAACAGTAACATCCGGGCAATTGGTTTTCCTTTTAGTTTGCCATGGGATTCTCCCCCTTGTCCTAGTGGGATCTCCACTACTTATCCCACAAACAACTGCTCTACGTAAGATGTTATGATCAAAGAATTATAATTTTTTCAGTCCTAATGTACAGTTTCATATATGTCAACAGAATGTATTTGAATGGACACTTTGTTTCCTTTACTGTCTCGACCCTTCGATTAGGTTTCATTTCTTCACAATATTTGCTCCCTGAAATTCTATTGGGAGGTAAAGTGGTTGATTTTAGAATCAAACCCTGGTTCTCACTACGAAAGAGAACACTTTGTACAAATCCATGAGACCTAGAAATTACCTTAAAAGGGAACAAAATAGAAAGGAAAAATTAAAATAAAAAGACCAAGACGAGTTAGCGATGCATTCCTATTCCTATAGAATATGTATGACACACAAGAACAGTGTATAAAAACAAACTGTATGATTCAGGGGAGCTTCCAATATCATAAAACAATACTTGGCACCATAAACATAAACAATAGTACTATGGAAAATGTTATATGTATCTACAACTAATACAGAAAAATTACCGAAAGTGCTTTAGATGTGTTGTACCATGATGTTGGCCCCACCATGAGACAAAACGTTTAAATCACTTTCGGTAATTTTTAGTACCAGTTGTAGGTATATTATCATGCAAATTTCTTCTTTGTATTTATCATATTAGTTAGTTAGTTAGTTAGAAATTGTTGTCAGCATAGTTACTTAGTTAATCAGTTAGTTAGAAGTTAGCTGTCATTAGTGGTTTTCTGTTATTTTCTGTTTTCTTAACTTTGTATATAAATACGACTACTGCTGCTGTAAAATCATCAAGTTTGAAAGAATACAATTTTTAATTTCTTCTCATATTGTAATATGGTATCAGATCAGAATTTTTTCTCGGAGGATTCTTGTTTCCTGAACAGATCTTGGATGAATTTCACTGTTTGATCATCTCGTTCTTCTTTTACCTCCTTTTTCTTAATTTCTTCTTCTCTCAACCTCTGTGATTTTTTTTTTCAAACGGATTCTGAAGGAAATTCGTCCTTAAATTGATCCAATCTTGATTTCCGTGGAAAAAACATCAAGCCCTTACTTTCTTCACCATGGTGATAGTCTTGGTTAAATCCTTGTTTCACAACAGTTGACGTGTGAAAACTACAATACTTGGAGTCGATCCATGATCTTAGCTCTTACTGCCAAAAATAAAATTGCATTTATTGATGGTTCAATTTCTCAACCACCAACAGATCATCCTCTTCTATTTTCTTGGAATCGCTGCAATAATATGGTGTTATCATGAATTCTGAATTCAGTTTCCAAAGAAATTGCAGGCAATATCATCTTTTTTGATTTAATACATCTCGAAATATGTGGATTGATCTTAAAGAACACTTCTTTCGCAAGAATTGTCCACGAATCTACCAATTGAAGAAAGCAATCTCATCTCATTTATAGAAGGATCTATCAGTCGGTGTATACTACACAAAATTGAAAGCAATTTGGGATGAATTGACCAATTATGGTATCTGTAATTGAGGAGGTCAGAACTCTGAACATGTTATGTAATTTCTGATGGGCTTAAATGATTCTCTCTCATGTTCGAGGTGAAATACTTCTCATCGATCCCCTTGTTTCCATCAATAAGGTTTGCTTCCTCATTGTTCAAGAAGAAGAACCGCGAAAATTGGAAGTTCTTATAATGCTGATGGGAATACATCCACTGAAATTACCAATCATTATGCTCCAGCTAATGATCAGATTGCTTTCTATGTGAAGAAAAATGGTCAGAATTCTTATCCCTCAAACCCTATTTCATTTAGTAAAGAAATACCTACTTGTACACACTATGGATTCACTGCACACAGTTGACAAATGCTATAAGCTTCATGGATATCCCCCAGGCTACAAGTTCAAAAATAAAATCTCAAATTCTGGCCATGCTAATCCAATTTCTTGTGTTTCTAATTCTTCATCCATGGACTTTCTAATGCTGGATCCCAGTTAGGATTGACTCCATGTCTGCAATTTTTGAGATTGCTAAGCACTTCAACTCAACCTGAATCTCGGATAAATCAATCATCTCTAGCCAATATGGTTCAATCTGTTGCCTCCAGTATAACAGGTTTTATTGGTTCAACAACCTTTTTTGTTCTTCTGCTATTTTTTTTTCTCCCAGCGATACACATTTTGATAATAGTATATGGATCATTGACACTGGTGCCACAGATCACATGACTTGTTCACTCTCATTTTTCTATAGTTATCATTTTGTACATTAAATTGTCTAATGGAGAAATTGCCTATGTTTCTCACAAAGGCAATATCAAACTCACTCCTAACCTCATTCAATATGATGTCATGTACGTTCCTAAATTCAAATAAAACCTTCTCTCAGTTGGAAAAATCACAAAATCCTTAAATTGTGTTCTTCTATTCTCACAAAATCATTGTTTCACTCAGATGGGTGAACATTCAGGAGATTTGTACTTCCTCAAGCACACAGCATCTACATCTTCTGGTTCCAGTTCTTTGTCATTGAATCACGCTTTTTCAACAATTTCCTCTTCGTCTGATTGTCACGTGAAGGATAACCATTGGCATTATAGGATGGGAGCTCATGCCAAGCTTCTTCTTCTTAAAAGTACTTTGCCAAATTTCTGTATCTCTAATTCTTGTGAACAATATACTGTTTGTCTTTTCGATAAGCAAGAGAAACTTCCATTTCCTTGTAATAATAACACTTCTAATGAACCTCTTGCTCTAGTTCGTTCAGATATATGGGGTCCTATCGATGTTTCTTCTGTTAATGGTTTCAAGTATTTCCTCACTATAGTTGGAGATTCTACTAGATGTACTTGGATATATTTGATGAAATCTAAGTTTGAGGTTAAACATTTATTTCCCTCCTTTGTTCATCTTGGTGAAGTTCAATTCAATGCTAAAATCAAAACCATTAGAAGTGACAGTAGTCTTGAGTTTGTTTTAGAAGATTTTTTTTCCACCAAAGGTATCATTCATCAACTGAGTTGTATTGAACACCCCAGCAGAATTCAGTTGTTGAACGAAAACATCAACATCTTCTCAATGTGGCAAGAGCTTTGAGATTTCAATCTCACTTACCTCTAAAATTTTTGGATGATTGCATGTTAACTGCTGCATATCTCATTAACAGAACCCCATCTCCTTTATTGGCCAACAAATCTCCTTTTGAGCCTAGATTTCACAAACCACCTCAATGCAATCATCTAAGATTTTTTGGATGTCTCTGCTTTGCTTCCACCATAAAATCTCAGACATAAAATTGATTCCCGAGCCAGAAAATGTGTGCTTCTAAGATTTCCTTTTGGCATAAAAACTTACAAATTATATGATATTGATTCCCATCACTTCTTTCATCTCAAGAGATCTGGTTTTTCATGAGACTATATTTCCATTTGTTACTTCTGATCCTTCTTCATCATTTATTCCTCCTGTTGATTCCCACCAATTCTGTCTCTAGAGATCTATTTTTTGATAAGACTATATTTCCATTTGGTACTTCTGATCCTTCCCCCTCTTATTCATCATCTATTCCTCCTGTTGTGGTTTTACTAAACATACTGTCTTCTGAATCTGAAACCTTGGATTTTTCCTCCAATCCTCTTCAATCAGTTTCCACTTCTAGTGATTCTATTTCTTCTCCACCCTCTCAAACATCTCCTACTGGTTCCCCTCCCATATATGTTCATATTGCTCCCAAGAGATCAACAAGACCCTATAGATATCCTTCATACTTCAAAGAGAATCATTAGCATCTTGCTTCTTCTTCCTCCCCTCCTCTCACTCTACACTTTACTGTGACACCCTGCCTAATAAAATACCGGGCGATCACTCCTATATCAAATTAAAACAGGAGTCTCATATGGTTCATTCTTAGCATCATTGTCGAAAACCAATTTAATTACTAATATCCTATTAGGCCGGCATCAAAATTTTAAATTGACAAATCTTTTTTAACCAAACCATTCAAGTAAAATAATTACAACAGTTTATATGCAGCAACTGAAATGAAATAAAATAAAATAACCGAACACTCGGTACAATAATACAACCAAATCGAATGCCGCACTAAAAGGCGATAAAAGAATAAATGAGTACATTTGGTCCATAAGCCCGAATGTTTCTACAATACCTCCTATCTAGATCTCAATGATAGAAGCGTCTAATATAAACCTGCTTGCATCCAGAGCTGCTGCAGCAAACGTCTAACTCAAAAGAATTATCATCCAGGTGTCCCTGTGTCTGGATACCTATATATATAGATAGATAGCAAGAGGGGGAAAAATAGAGAGCCCGAGTTTTGAAAACATTTTAGCAAGTGCATTAAAATTCATATTTTAAAAAAATATATTATTTCTCATATTTAAACTGGTATCGCTCTCACATGAGATACACCTCACCCCTCTTCTAACAGTACACAACTATCGCATACCTTTTTAAACAACCTAGTTAAGCTACCATGCCTAACTAATGTAATTACCCACCTTCTAATAATCCTCATCAATTCGAGTACTAAGGACTAAACTTCTCCCCATTCCCAGCATTACGTTACGTTCGTGCGTGGGGTGTCTCGCGAAGCGAAATCCAAACAAGGAACTCCCCCAATACACTACTACGTGACAATGTTGATCATCGGGATCCATTAGGCCTTCAGTACATACCATATTTATATCATCCCGTATTTATTAATAGTTCTCATTAGAACTTAACATTCATATTCATATAAATCCGGATATGCATTTACCGAAAGTAATATCACACTTTATTCATTCTTTTCACTTTATACAAGGTTAGGTTATATGATATCTCATCTTATATATATAAACAATATGCTATACGCAACAAGTATATTAATCATCCACGAATTAAAATATAAGTGGCTTAGTCATTCTCATTTACTAAGCATCCGTGGATTATCTCAAGTACACATATATGTTAATCACAATACATAAATGCATATATGGCACCCCTAGGCTCAGTTGCGGTGCACTCATACTCTGCTATCAAATCCCTGTACATCACGCACATAAGGATCACGCGTTCCGCATCACTCAGGAATCGTATAAATACAAATCATACATAATGGAGGCGAACATAGTTCACATACCCATGGGTCACACACATACCTACGCTCCCATAGTCAGCAGACTTATCGACTCACAAATAAGCCCTTCACAGTCCTATGTTCTTGAGGTACCAAATCTAAAATCCCCCCGAACGCAACACAGGATAAGATTGTCCTCAGACGAACGACAACCTCCCGTGATAGCAAGTATGGTAGGTATGTCATACACATAATAAATAATCATATAGGTACACATTCCACCTATATAAATATATCATCAATTTGGTATTCACACAACCATATTATAATTATAGGTATTTCTCTCACCTATACATAATTTCCTATAGGTAATTATTTAACTCACGTATATAATAACATTCGGGCATACGCACAATCCGTATAATAAATTTCCTATGTAGTATATTTATCTCTAGAATATCCTACGCATTTATCAGTTTTGACTAATCCTCAATATATTAACTCTGAGTTTTTCTCACCGCACGATGACAATACCAACAACACCGATATATTTATTCGTCCCATAAATAACGATATGCATTCCTCTCACCTATAATAATTGTCATAGATAGATGTATCGAATGACTGCTCAATTCTCTTTAGCCCGTATCCTAAATTTCATCCTAGTCACCTCATAGGATTTTACTCAGTCAAAATTGGCATATAAGTGTGTTTTCTACGTGCACAATTACTTATATAAAATTTTGCCCACCGAAACATCACCCCGAGTGTTACTCCTCCCAAACACCCCTATTTGGGTAAATTTTGGGGTTTACTTTCATCTAACCCAAGATACATACCTTACTAAAAAAAATATTTAGAAGTCCCCACACTATTTTTAGGAACCCCAAATATTTATCTCCAAAGAATTCTAGCCCTTATTTTTTTTTCAAAATTTCGAGTGCATTTCCGAGTTGGTGATTTTACCCCGGAACTGCCATCTTGTAAAAATCATAACAATTCGTAGAAAAATCAGAAAAATACGCGGTCAACTCCCACGCGACCGTATCGAAAAGATTTATAACTTTTGTGTTTTGACCGAGAGCTAAATCTGCCCTCTTCCTATCCGAATTTATCCCGCAAGCTACGGAGTGATTATTCATCGTCTTCTCCAAAATCCCAAACCTCCATTAATACACCTTTGAGGTTTTTATTTTCTCACCCATCATCATACAACCTCAATCAATCATAAATACACACATACAAAGGGTTCTAATCATCCTAGAACCCAGATCCAACAATTAATTTCAATTAATTCCTAAATTTCTCAAATTTGATATTATTCGGGTTTTACTCGTTAATCTTCCGAAAAAGCCATATTGATTCACGAAAACTCATCCCAAAAATCTTTATAGTTTTACACACCAACTATAATATGAGAAATAAACACACTAAATTAGTAAAGCAAGTAAACACTTGCCTCGTGGATTAAATCCGACGACCCCGAGTCGAATCCCGCAAATTTTGGCCGAAAAGCTCTTATTCTCCCTTCTTCTCTTCTCTTCTTCTTCTTCTTCTCTCCCTTCTCTCTTCTCTTTCTCTCTCTTAGATCTGATTTTGGGGCAAAAATGAGGGTTTTCTCTTATTAAACCCGAAATTGGGTGTATACCCAATTGTTAAATGACTCGTGTACTCATTTACGAGTCTCTACTAGTCCAAAAATGCCCGGAACCCAAATACTACCCTCGGGTACTCTATTTTGACTATCTAGGTCATTCCGAACCCAATGGCGCAGTCGAAATCTCCATCCGAGTCACTTAACTAAAATTCACTATTTTGACCCAACAGTTCAATACACGTATTTTCCCATTTAAAATATTTCCTTTGTCGCTTTACCCAACTTGCGACATGTAATTAAAAATAATCTACTCATATACTTAGTCTCATAAGAAAATATAATCCATGTAAATATTAATCTGACACTTACAAACTAATATTTACTATTTACTTTATATTCTGAATTTATTCAATTTCACTCATAAATTCCAAAATTACTATTTACAGAAATTCCTCAATTTACCAAATTACGCCCACCTTTGTAATTTAAATATCTTTAAAAGTACGGGGTATTACATACTTCCCCCCTTACAATAGAATTTCGTCCTCGAAATTCAAATATAGCTTGTACCACTACTTTAGGATCGGTATATACATTACGTCCAACCTTAACCAAATTTAGATATAGCCTAACACAATGGTCTCTCACAATATTCCACCCACCTCAAGGCGTATGCTCATATATAATGTCTCATCATCTCTATATATTTACACTAATCTTGCACCCTTTTTGTTAAGACCCCTTAGCGCAAAGTATTTATTATTAATACCATATCTACTAGTCTCACACAGTAGAAATATTCACTAATCCATATATATACACATATAGTCACATCAGCCCTATACATATATATATTAATCCCGCACCCTCGGGTTAACACCCATTAGTGCTCTTAATAATAATATCACATAATAGGCATATTCCCAGCCTAATCATACATTTCTCATACGTATTTTATTCGCATCACTACGTATTGTATAAATATTCAGATTATTATCTCTCTCGTAACTCCAAGTTACATTCCCTATACCGAATAATTAAAGTATTAACTCTCATATACTCTTCCGGAATTTGGTACTACATACACTCCTTCTTTACTTGGAGTATGCTAACCATACAGTCACGCGCAAGCCACTCTTCAATACTCGTTTGAGTAAGACTCCGCTCTACTTTCTCACAATAAATTGTGTAACCTTTTAATTAAAAGGTACCTTTTTTAAATGACTTTCCACGGCCTTTCAATCCCATCTCGGGTGTGTTAGCTCTCGTTGCACATAAATGTTTGCATTATCGTCATTCTCGCACAACATTCAATACGCTATATCGTTTAACCTTGTTTATAGCCGCCTTTCAGGCATATATTATACATATTTATTTTCACATCTTTCCATCTCGGGCATTTTTGGGATTTACTAATCAGGTTACCCATACCCCCTATCATCCGTGCATATATGCACCACCATTGTAAATGTTTTGATACATCACACTCACTTTAAATAATGGGCCTCATTTTATTGGCCTGGTACTAACACCTGGGTATACCTTAACCCGAATAATTCGAAATTTAATTCTCCCGATACCTGAAAAATTCGATCCTTCTCAAGATTATCTCATCGATCTTCTTGTGGTTAGCTCACAATAGCCTTCCTATATTAGTGTCGATAGTCTTATTGCCCTTACTTCGTGGTAGTCCTAAGATTAAGGTGTTTCTAACACACGTAATATGAGTACTATTCTAACTATATCCCTAGTTCCCAAGACCTCTCTCGACTTTCGACATTTGCTTGGTTTCGTGCGTGGGACGTCTCGCAAAGAGAAATCCAAACAAGGAACCTTCCCGATACACCACTCCCTCGCTTCGTCGGTCACTAAGATATAGCGGTCTAAGGGACACCAACAGGACATTCTAAATCCTACCTCGTTAACCTACTAATGTGCTTCTACCATTATATCCTTCCATCTTGTACAAATGGAAAGTCCAACTAATTAGGGCACCTACTCTCTGAAAAAAAAATATTATGAACATCATACCCAAAATGTATTTCCTCTGAATTTTCCTTATAATCAAAGTCTGGCTATAAGTCTCAAATTAATTTCCTTTATCTTACCTCACCCACATACTTGCGGTGAGAGGAAATTTTCACTGCTTCTTCGTAGCACTTATATCTCTATATAATTATATAGTCATCAAATGGATCTCACTCTATAGTATTTCCTCTACACTAGATGACTTATTGTCAAAAATCACATTCTTGCATTTTCTAACATTTGTCCACTCCCGACGTCATTAAGGTTCACAGATGGAGTGTCTTGTTATCTTCAACTATACAACCGGGATAATCCCATCCCATCTACCAACACAATATGGTCAGAACTCTCAATTCTGTTAAGGAGCTATACCACAAGCGCTTGCATTAACACTAAGTCCTTCGCACGAACACCAATAAGCTTAAACTCCCAGCTCAACTATAAATCCTGCATACCTTAAATTATATCCATAAGGTCCCCATGCACTCAAATCATGCTAATGAAACATCTCCTCATCGAAGTTCCATCTAAACATATAATCAAGGCGAGCTCATCCGTAATTTATCTCGCATTCCATTCTTTAATATGTCCGTATATATATGTTTCACATCTCATATAAATATATATACAATATACTATACACATCAAGTATATCCATACTTATATATCATACACTATATAAGTATAATAACCATCCCTCAAAGCCATAAGTCAATGGATGCAGTCTCTCAATGCTATCATCTTCCAGGGAATTAATTACACAACATCCTGGGTACCAGTGGTCGGACTATCACACCGACTCGGTAAAAACCATATCATATAAGTATAACAATCACACACATATATACTTAACATATCTCATATATACGTCTGAATATGCCCGTATATATATACACACAATATATATAATATTATTCGGCTAATCATGCATATTCTTCGCTCACTTATAAATTTTAAGTTACTCGACATTCGTACAGGCTTAACACTCATTTAAATAAGCCTACGAGAAGTTCAGAACAAAAATCGGGCCTTAAGAGTCATTCTGGAATCTCGTTAGAAGACCCAGAATTCTCGTTCGAACAATATTTCCAACATCGAACGAACTACCTACTGGAACCTCGTTAGAAGTCTCGTTCAAATGAAGTCTCGTTCGAACGACCTGGGCAGATTTCTAACGAGATTTCTGCAATGCACTGTTCATCTTCCAAAATTCGTTCTTCCCATTTTTTCTTCTTCCAATTCAATACAAAACTCATTCCAACCCAAATACAAGGTTCCCAAACCACTCTAAGTCACCCTAAAACACTTCTTAGCATAGTTTAGGGATTAAATCCTTTCGATCTTCAAGTCAATCCAACAAATCCATCAATTTTCCCATGAGTTATATTAACATAAACCCAAAATTGTTTTCTTCATCTATAAAAACTCCATTTTTATTTAGTGATTAACATCTAATTCACCAAATTTCACATTCTTATTAAGGAAAAAAATCCACCTGTAAGATTAATTTATGAGAAATACGTCATGCTCCCCCGAATATGGTGATTATCACCCCCACCATTTCAACATTGCTCTCACGAGTGAAAAAAATTTCCTAAAATTTTCACATATGGGTAATTCCATACCGAACTCTAAGCAAGAGCTTCTGAGTCTTCTACTTGTTAATTCAAGTTTAACACCATTCTCAAGTACAACGATTCTTGATAATTTTAACTACTATATTTTAGTAGTAGTTACAACAATACGACAATGCCACAAGGAAAATGACCTTTACCGCGGTCCTCATTTCCAATATCAACTTATAGCTCTAACTAAGCCTCGCCTCCTACTGCCCACACATCAGACTTCCCTAGTCACCCTTCGTCGATAAGCACACGAATCCCGAACGAGTGCGCAAAAGATTTATAATAATTTTACATAATGGCAGGAGAACGAAATCTCACACGAGAATATCAATAACCCTAATCATAAGGCTCTATATCAGATCAAAAACAACGCTAAAAGCATAGTACGTCCGCACAGATTCCTAAGGACACTAGAACCTGATGCTCTGATACCACCTGTGACACCCCGCCTAATAAAATACCGGGCGATCACTCCTATATCAAATTAAAACAGGAGTCTCATATGGTTCATTCTTAGCATCACTGTCGAAAACCAATTTAATTACTAATATCCTATTAGGCCGGCATCAAAATTTTAAATTGACAAATCTTTTTTAACCAAACCATTCAAGTAAAATAATTACAACAGTTTATATGCAACAACTGAAATGAAATAAAATAAAATAACCGAACACTCGGTACAATAATACAACCAAATCGAATGCCGCACTAATAGTCAATAAAAGAATAAATGAGTACAGTTGGTCCATAAGCCCGAATGTTTCTACAATACCTCCTATCTAGATCTCAATGATAGAAGCGTCTAATATAAACCTGCTTGCATCTAGAGCTGCTGCAGCAACCGTCTGACTCGAAAGAATTATCATCCAGGCGCCCCTGTGTCTGGACACTTATATATATAGATAGATAGATAGAAAGAGGGGAAAAATAGAGAAACGGGTCAGAGCCCGAGTTTTGAAAACATTTTAGCAAGTGCATTAAAATTCATATTTTAAAAAAATATGTTATTTCTCATATTTAAACTGGTATCGCTCTCACATGAGATACACCTCACCCCTCTTCTAACAGTACACAACTATCGCATACCTTTTTAAACAACCTAGTTAAGCTACCCTACCTAACTAATGTAATTACCCACCTTCTAATAAGCCTCATCAATTCGAGTACTAAAGACTAAACTTCTCCCCATTCCCAACATTACGTTACGTTTGTGCGTGGGGTGTCTCGCGAAGAGAAATCCAAACAAGGAACCTCCCCCCCCCCCCAATACACTACTACGTGACAATGTGGATCATCGGGATCCATTAGGCCTTCAGTACATACCATAATTATACCATCCCGTATTTTTTAATATTTCTCATTAGAACCTAAGATTCATTTTCAAATAAATCCGGATATGCATTTACTGAAAGTAATATCACACTTTATTCATTCTTTTCACTTTATACAAGGTTAGGTTATATGATATCTCATCTTATATATATAAACAATATACTATATGCAACAAGTATATTAATCATCCACGAATTAAAATGTAAGTGGCTTAGTCATTATCATTTACTAAGCATCCGTGTATTATCTCAAGCACACATATATGTTAATCACAATACATATATGCATATATGGCACCCCTAGGCTCAGTTGCGGTGCACTCATACTTTGCTATCAAATCCATGTACATTACACACATAAGGATCACGCGTTCCGCATCACTCAGGAACCGTACAAATACAAATCATACATATTGGAGGCGAACATCGTTCACATACCCATGGGTCACGCACATACCTACGCTCCCATAGTCAGCAGACTTATCGACTCACAAATAAGCCCTTCACAGTCCTATGTTCTTGAGGTACCAAATCTAAAATCCCACCGAAGGTAACACAGGATAAGATTGTCCTCAGACGAACGACAACCTCCCGTGATAGCAAGTATGTGTATGACATACGGTAGGTATGTCATCAATTTGGTATTCACACAACCATATTATAATTATAGGTATTTCTCTCACCTATACATAATTTCCTATAGGCAATTATTTAGCCCACGTATATAATAACATTCGGGCATACGCACAATCCGTATAATAAATTTCCTATGTAGTATATTTATCTCTCGAATATCCTACGCATTTATCAATTTTGACTAATCCTCAATATATTAACTCCGAGTTTTTCTCACCGCACGATGACAATACCAACAACACCGATATATTTATTCGTCCCATAAATAACGATAGGCATTCCTCTCACCTATAATAATTGTCATAAATAGACGTATCAGATGACTGCTCAATTCTCTTTAGCCCGTATCCTAAATTTCATCCTAGTCACTTCATAGGATTTTACTCAATCAAAATTGGCATATAAGTGTGTTTTCTACGTGCACAATTACTTATATAAAATTTTTCCCACCGAAACATCACCCCGAGTGTTACTCCTCCCAAACACCCCTATTTGGGTAAATTTTGGAGTTTACTTTCATCTAACCCAAGATACATACCTTACTAAAAAAATATTTAGAAGTCCCCAAACTATTTTTAGGAACCCCAAATATTTATCTCCAAAGAATTCTAGCCTTTATTTTTTTTTCAAATTTCCAAGTGCATTTCCGAGTTGGTGGTTTCACCCCGGAACTGCCATCTTGTAAAAATCATAACAATTCGTAAAAAAATCAGAAAAATACGTGGTCAACTCCCGCGCGACCGTATCGAAAAGATATACAACTTTTGTGTTTTGACCGAGAGCTGAATTTTCCCTCTTCCTATCCGAATTTATCCCGCAAGCTACGGAGTGACTATTCATCGTCTTCTCCAAAATCCCAAACTTCCATTAATACACCTTTGAGGTTTTTATTTTCTCACCCATCATCATACAACCTCAGTCAATCATAAATACACACATACAAAGGGTTCTAATCATCCTAGAACCCAGATCCAACAATTAATTTTAATTAATTCCTAAATTTCTCAAAGTTGATATTATTCGGGTTTTACTCGTTAATCTTCCGAAAAAGCCATTTTGATTTACGAAAACTCATCCCAAAAATCTTTATAGTTTTACACACCAACTATAATATGAGAAATAAACACACTAAATTAATAAAGCAAGTAAACACTTGCCTCGTGGATTAAATCCGACGACCCCGAGTCGAATCCCGCAAATTTTGGCCGAAAATCTCTTATTCTCCATTCTTCTCTTCTCTTCTTCTTCTTCTCTCCCTTCTCTCTTCTCTTTCTCTCTTTTAGATCTGATTTTGGGGCAAAAATGAGGGGTTTCTCTTATTAAACCCGAAATTGGGTGTATACCCAATTGTTAAATGACTCGTGTACTCATTTACGAGTCTCTACTAGTCCAAAAATGCCCGGAACCCAAATACTACCCTCGGGTACTCTATTTTGACTATCTAGGTCATTCCGAACCCAATGGCGCAGTCGAAATCTCCATCCGAGTCACTTAACTAAAATTCACTATTTTGACCCAACAGTTCAATACACGTATTTTCCCATTTAAAATATTTCCTTTGTCGCTTTACCCAACTTGCGACATGTAATTAAAAATAATCTACTCATATACTTAGTCTCATAAGAAAATATAATCCATGTAAATATTAATCTGACACTTACAAACTAATATTTACTATTTACTTTATATTCTGAATTTATTCAATTTCACTCATAAATTCCAAAATTACTATTTACATAAATTCCTCAATTTACCAAATTACGCCCACCTTTGTAATTTAAATATCTTTAAAAGTACGGGGTATTACATTTACCCCACCTCTGATTATCTTTCCTATAATATTTTTTCTAACCCTTATAAAGCCTGCCTTATATCTGTGTATTCTAACAACGAACCAGAATACTATCAAGCTATTAAATTCCCTCAATGGCAGAAAGCCATAGCTTATGAAATTAAGGGTCTAGAACTTAACTATACCTGAACTCTTACTCCTCTTCCTGCTGGTAAGGTTCCCATTGGTTGTAAATGGGTTTATAAAATTAAGTACAAATATGATGGTATTATTGAAAGGTAAAGCTCGTTTGGTTGCGAAGTGTTACACCCAACAATAAGGTATTGACTCTATGGAGACTTTCTGTCCTGTTGCTAAGCTGGTCATAGTCAAGACTTTGCTAGCAGTGGAAGCTGTAAAAAATTGGCATATTGTCCAATTGGATGTCAATAATGCTTTCCTTCATGGGGTTCTCAATTAAGAAGTATACATGCAATTACCACCTGGATTCCATAAACAGGGGGCCAATTTAGTTTGCAAATTGAACAAATCTTTGTATGGGTTGAAACAGGCTTCAAGACAATGGTTTTCTAAATTTTCCTCTACGTTGATTGAGCTTGACTTCTCCTAATCAAAGTATGACTATTCCCTATTCACCAGACATCATCATCAATCAGCATCATTACTTTATTGGCTTGCTAATGTATATTGATGACATTATAATAGCTAGTGATGATCCAGATGTTGTTCACACATTGAAAACCTTACTAAATTATAAGTTTCAATGGAATGATTTTGGAGCACTCAAGTATTTTTTGGGTTTGGAGGTTGCTCAATCATCAAAAGGCATCTCTATCTTCCAAAGGCATTATGCTCTTCAATTATTGTCGGATGATGGCTTTCTGTGTAGCAAGCCTGTTAATTTTCCCGTGGTTCAACATTGCAAATTGAGTAATGATGATGGTGAACTTCTAGAGGACCCCAATACCTATAGAAAACTCATTGGCAAGCTTCTATACCTCATCATCACCAGACCTGACCGGTCCTACTCAGTCCATATGTTATGACTGATATTATAAATTCCAAATTAAAACAGAAATAGACAAAATTTGCAGAATGTATTAATAAACAGAATATTAAATCCGAGCCCTGTAAAACAATCACCTTAAGATAAATTTATTCCCTCCAATGTGCTCGAAGATTGTTGAATAATTGTCTCTCAAGATAGAACGGATTTTTCGTATTAATTAAGTAGCACAACAATAATTAATTCCAACGAACACAAGTCTGTGTTTCTACTCAACCGGAACTATCACATGCAATGCAAAATGATGAGATCCAGTTTATCTTCCTTTTATTTTCATTGTATTTTTTATTTTTAGTTATTTTTAGGCCTTTTCCTTCATTAATTAGTTTTCAAGCATGTTTGGGACTAATTTGGCATTCTTTTATTTCTTAGTTAGTCCTTTAATCATTTTAGCTATTACTTGATTAGTAAGTAATATCTCTCATATAAATTGTTCTTGTATTCTCATTCTGTACTCATTCCTCAATTCTTGAAATATAAGAACTTTTTTGTTTCTCTCTCTAAAAATCATGTTGTCTTGATTTTTAGGTCATTGACGTGTAGTTCAATTCAAATTGATATCAGAGTAGGGGTCGCTCCAAACATTGGTGTTAGTGTGAATCGGTGTGAGTAGAATATCAAATCGTGCCCTACATTCTCAATGGCCCCGAAGAAGGCGACACGACTTCAAGATGATATTAAGGAAGAGTTAAGACAAAGCCATCAAGAATTGAAACAAGAATTAAAGGAAGAATTGAAGGAGAGCAATCGTGAGATAAAACAACAAATCGATGCCATTTTTTAACTTTTGTCCAAATTACAAAACCCTAGTTCTTCCATCATTGGTCCTGAATTGATCATAAGACAAATTTCCACTTAAGAATCCCAACAAATCACCACCGAACTGCACAAAACAAGTCATCAAAGACTAGAAGCAGCTGATCTTCTCCATGGGCAAATGTCGGGACTGAAAAACAAAATTTTGGGCCAAAACCCACCGACAATGGTCTGGCTCTACCACTCCTACAGTAGACCACCCTTTTGATGACCAACGACCCTCCACCTTCCCTAGATATCACAGACAGCCACACTAATCAGGTTCCAGCTCAAAAATTAACAAACAGTGACCTAAAACCCGCCGACAATGGCCGAAATCCGCCCCTGATGTGTCGGGCTTCATTTTCGGTGGCTAGCGCACCCCAACCTGCTGCTAATCCATGTGATTCCCACCGCAAACCCTCAAATTCATACCCCGACCCCTTAACAGACTACCAGCACCCTCGGTTACCCCTATGTTGCCCAGACGACTTCAATAAAACCCTTAATGTTGTTGTCCAGATGGAAAAACCAACCAAGAAGACCCCTTGAGGACAATCCGACCCCGGAGTACATCCCAAGTCCATTGATCCTACTTTCGATCAACTATTCCCTTCTTTAGGTCAAGAAAAAAACCTAACCCAACCTTTTTTTGCTAAGAATTAAATCCCACCAAACCAAGAACCCTGCCCGAAGTACCCAAAGTCCCAAACACAATTCACCTAAACCAACCATTTAACCTCAATCCTATTCGACCACCCGACCAATTTGATTTTGCTATTTCTGAATATCAAAACATTGATCCGCATTTGCATCCACACACACCACTATACATACCACCTCCCTCATCTTCCCATCATACCCCTTCACATCATGACCTCTCTCTATTTTACACCGATTCTTCTTTCTCCTCTGGCACAGGGGATAGTCACCGTAGTATGCCCACCGTCCCATCCCACTACGGGATCATCATTGTTTCTATTGTGGATAACGTGGTCACCTAATTGGCACGTGTCCCCACTATCAGCGTAATCCTCGGGCACCTCCCATAGTCCCGCATGATCATCCTCCTGGCCCACCATCTGTACAGATGCCACCAGATCCGATTGATTATGTTGCACCCGCACCAAGTGATGTAGTGGGCTCGATAGCTCATCAGGATGGGGACCTACTCTCTTTAGGACTCAAACTACTTTCACGGAGTCTCTATGGGGTTCGATGGTAGATTTTCCTCGGATGATCTGATCGATTGGCTCGTCGCTATGGAGATAGTTTTCGTTTACAAATGGGTTCAGGGACGTTCTTGTGTTCTTCTAGTTGCCACCAAATTTCAGGGTTTTTCTTGAGTTTGGTGGAATAACTTTTGTTATCGTAGGACGGATGCAGGACTCCCTCCTATCCAGGATTGTCTCGATCTCAATGCCACTCTTCAGGCCTCCTTTATACCCCCGATATACGAGCGAGACCTCTTTACGCGCATTCAGTCTCTCCAGCAGGATATGTCTTCGGTAGTAGAGTATACGGAGCAATTCCAGCTCCTCTGCACTAGAGCTTGCTTGCCCGAGATGGAGAATCAGCAGATCATCCGCTACATTCTGGGACTCCAGCAACATATTCGTCGTGGCCTTGGATTGAGAGAGATACCGAGCTTTTTTAATGCGGTAGAGTATGCTAATAAGGTCGAGGTCTAATATGCAGTCCTGGCAGCTCCTCCAGCATCCTAACCTCCACCTTCATTGAGTTTATTTCCTCCTACAGTCACTCCAGTTACTACCACTTTCACTGCTACCCATACAGGTCCTCCCACATTTCGGTGCTTTAACTGCAGCACCATGGGACACCGAGCCTCAAATTGCCCTCTACCACGTCGCCGGGACTTGTTAGCGATGGATCAACCCCCAGAGTATCTCGATGACACCGATCATTCCCCTGGCCATGCATTGATTACAGTTTTACAGGTTGACTCTGTTGGTCTTCCCCTTTGAGTTCGTGGACAAACTCTTTTTGAGGAGGGGGGGGGGGGGGGATGATGGGGATCCATTTTATCTCCCTTTATTTTCATTGTATTTTCTATTTTTAGTTATTTTAAGCCTTTTCTTTCCATTATCAATTTTTAAGCATGTTTGGGACTAATTATGCATTTTTTTATTTCTTAGTTAGTCCTTTAGTTATTTTAGCTATTACTTGATTAGCAAATAATATCTCTCATATAAATAGTTATTGTATTCTCATTTTGTACTCATTCCTCAATTCTTGAAATATAAAAACTCTTTTGTTTCTCTCTCTAGAAATCATATTGTCTTGATTTTTAGGTCATTGGCGTGCAGTTCACGTCACAGAAAATGAGAAAAAAGATTTTCAGGATGAAGGAAATAATTCAGTAGCATTTTTGGAATTTTCTGGAGGGAAATTTTTTTCAACAATTAAAACTGTAGGGGAAAGGCTGTATATATAGCAAAGGTTTTGACTGTTAGGAACATTCAAAACAATTTAACTGTCAAAACTGAATTAAATGCTAACTGTTAACTGTTGGCAATAAGTGTCGAACAGTTAATTAATTATTTAAATCCGAAATTAATTAATTTTGCTGAGAAAGTTAATTAAATTCGGTTAAAAAAAGAAAGGGATTTTTATAAGTCCAAGCTCAAGCCTGAACCGAGTCGGCCGACCGAAAGGACAAATGGCGCGCGCGGGGGTGGGGTGGGGTGGCTTTTGGCCCAAGACCAATACTTTCATAGCGTAGGCCATCTCCCCTTCAAAGAGTTGAGATACCCCAAAAGCATCCAATCCTTCGTTCATATTTGGGGTTTTATTAACTCTTTAAATTCCCATTACTTTTCTAATGTTGGACAAGAGTTAAAACACTCCCAATTCATCAACTTTCATTGCTTTATGAGTCACTTTGAAGACATATTTATCATTCATAACTTAATGGAATTGGACATGTAAGTATACCACGTTAATCTCCTTGCGAAGGAAAAATGGTCCCATAATTATCGTGGTGTGGGTACTATCCAAATTCAAGCTTAAAGTTGCTCAAAAATTGTTGTCCAGTACCCATTTTCTAACAATTCCCCACATGAATGATATATCACTATATATATAAAGATATGCAAGATACAAATGCATACACAGGTTGAGTAAAATTGAAAATTTATTGCATCGGGAGAAGTAGCGTAGTGTCCTTGAACTTTCCTTAGTGATATACTATCAGATTTACTTTGTTAATCGGTAGACTTTATGTCTTTAAACCGTCAACCGTTTTTGTAAACCTAGACAACTATATTCACACAATAATTCTCATCATAGTTGGTTCTCACATTTGTGTTCGTTTTGTCCATGAACACCATTTGGTTCCGTGAGTATTTTGGAGAATTTGTCTTTCATTATTCTCATAGAAGTTGCTCCCTTCTTACTCACGTAGGTGACTTCCATAAAGAGTATCCCCACAATACCCCACTTAGACATACTAAGATATGGATGCCATTAAAAGCATAACTTATTCTAATTTCGCGGCAGATGTGCACTGACTCATCTTTGGAATGGAAAGTATTTAATTATCCCCCAGTGCGTACTAAATACAATGTAGTTCGGTTTACCCATTGAACCTAGATCTTGGTATCTCCAGTCATCTAGGTTGGGTTAGCACTATATTGATTCTTATTTATTTATAGGCTTTAGACCCATTCCTCTTGATGATTTTTCAACTTGCCCTCAATTTAAACCTTGCGTCAGTGGATTCGATATATTATCCTTTGACTTTATGTAGTCAATTGAGATAGTTCCATTTGAGAGAAGTTGTCTAACAGTATTATGTCTAAGACGAATATGTCATGACTTTTCATTATAAATGTGATTCTATGACCTTCCAATTGTCGATTGACTATCACAATGTATACATATTGCGGGCACAGGTTTCGACCAATTCGAAACATCCTCTAAGTAATTTCAAAGCCATTCAACTTCTTCTCCATCTTTGTTTAATGCAATGAATTCAAATTCCATTGTCGATCTAGCAATACACGTTTATTTTGAGGATTCCCAGAATACGGCTGCACCTCCAAGGGTAAATACATACCCACTCGTAGACTTAGAGTCCTTTATATCGGATATCCAATTTGCATCGCAATGTCTTTCAAGAACAACTGGATATATGGAATAGTACAGTACATAGTTTTGAGTGTATTTTAAATAACCGAAAACTCTTAATATTACCTTCTGGTGATCTCTCCCTGGATTACTCGTAAATCAACTTAGCTTACTTATCGAGTATTCTATGTCTGGTTGTGTACAGTTCATGATGTACATTAAAATGCCGATAATACGAGAGTATTTTAGTTCAGATATGCTTTCACCATTATTTCTAGCTAGATGTAAATTCATATCTACCGGTGTCTTAGTGGGACTAATATCACACTTCTTGAATTTTTCAAGTACTTCCTCTATGCAATAAGACTGAGATAATATAAGTCCATCCGATGTTTTAGAAATTTTAATTCCTAATATAACATTGGTGATACCTAAATCTTTCATGTCAAATCAACTACTCACTATATGTTTTATAGTTTTGACAATTTCCTGGTTATTACCCATGATTAGTATACCATCAAGATAGAGGCATACAATGACATATCCATTTGAATGCTTTTAAAGTAAACATATTTAGCGCACTCATTAATTTTGAAACCATTTGATAACATTACATTATCAAATATTTCATCCCATTGTTTAGGTGCTTGTTTTAATCCGTAGAATGATTTCACAAGCTTACAAAATTTTCCTTCTTGTCCGTGAGCCTTAAAACCTTCAGGTTGCTCTATATAAATTTTCTCGTCTAATTCACCGTTTATGAAAGAGATTATTACATCCATTTGATGTATTTCAATCCCATTAATGGAAGCTATTGCTATTAACATTCGAATGGATGTAATTCTTGTTACCGGTGAGTATGTGTCAAAGTAATCCAATCCTTCATTTTGCCTATAGCCTTTAGCTACAAGTATACCTTTATATTTATCAATTGATCCATCAGTCTTCAATTTCTTTTTGAAGATCCATTTGTAACCTAACGGTTTCGAACCTGGCAGAAGATCCACTAGAGCTCAGGTATGATTTTGCAAAATGGATTCAATTTCGCTATTAATTTCTTCTTTCCAATTAAAAGCATCGGGTGAGGATATCGCTTCTTTGTAACAATCTTAAGGAAAATTTATTCCCTCCAATGTGCTCGAAGATTGTGAATAATTTCCTCCCAAAATAAAACGGATTTTCCAAATTAATTAAGTATCACAATAATAATTAATTCCAACGAACACAAGTATATGTTTCTACTCAACCGGAGCAATTACATGCAATGCAAAAAATGAGGGAAAAGATTTTCTGGATGAAGGAAAAAATTCAGTAGCATTTTCGGAATTTTCTGAAGGGGAAATTTTTTCAGCAATCAAAATAGTAGGGAAAAGGTTGTATATATAGCAAAGGTTTTAACTGTTGGGAAGAGTCAAAACAATTTAACTGTTAAAACCAAAATTAACTGTTGACTGTTGGCAATAACTGTCAAACAGTTAATTAATTAATTAATTAATTTTAAAATCCATTAATTTATCCCATAACGTTAATTAAATTCGTCCCAAAAAAGAAATGGATTTTTAAAAGCCCAAGCCTGAACCGAGCCGAATTGAGCTGGTCGGCGCGCGCACGCGTGTGGGCTTTTAGACCAAGCCCAACACTTGTATAGTGTATTCCATCTCCCCTTCAAAGAGTTGGAATACCCTAAAGGAATCCAAGCCTTATCCATATTTGGGGTTTTATTAACTCTTCAAATTCCCACTACTCTTCCAATATGGGACAAGAGTTAAAACACTCTCAATTCATTAACTTTAATTGCTTTATGAGTCACTTTAGAGATATATTTATCATTCATAACTTAATGGAATTGAACATTTGAGTATACCACGTTAATCTCCTTGCAAAGGAGAACGCGTTCGTATATGGTCCCATGATTATCGTGGTGTGGATCCCATCTAAATTTGAGCTCAAAGTTGCTCAAAAATTGTTGTCCAATACCCATTTTCTAATACCATAAGCATAGACAGTTTCTCTCTGAACTAAGAACTTTTCCTCTTTTAGCAGTTCGCATAATTCTTTGATATATAAAATCGACACATAGTCAAGGACTATTCATGTGAATGAGGGCCTTTTCATCATTTTTGTCATTTTTAGTATTTCTTCAATTTTAGTATTCATTATATTTTTTCTTTTGATTAGTATTTAGAGGTAGGAAGGATACTTTGCATTTAAGGGCATAATTGTAATTAGATTATTAACCTAGAGGCAAAGCAACCTCCCTTCTGAAAATACTCTTGTGTAACCTCATTTAAGTCATTCTTCTATCTTGATGATAGAAATATTTGAGAGAGTTTAGAGAGAGAATTATTTTTTTTTGCTCCCATTTGACGTCATTTACGTCAATTGGTATCAGAACCTAGCCGCTCCACCAATTGTTGTTGTTGTAAAACAAAAACTAGTAAACAACTTCAAGGTGGGTTCAAGAAAAGAAAATTACCACCGACGAAAATCCTTACAGTTAAATCTTGGAGGCCTTCAACCGATTGACGACTCGAGTAGATGCGATCGACACCCGAGATTCTTCGTCGAAAACCACCACGGACCGCCCTCACACCGCCCAGTGACATCTCAAAACCTAACCCTATTTCCCCCAAATCGACCCATTTTACACCCCTACCCTAACAAAACCCTAGTTCTACAAACCCTAACCCCAAAGACATCCAAAAAGGCACCACCATGAAGGGTGGCGCCCCACCGTCACAAACTACCCACCGAACAACCCAAAAACCACCCAAAATGGGTCGCCACTGCCCTGCGACATCCCGACCACCGCTGACTTCCTATATCGACCTTCGCCCAACCCAAAATCCTCCAGTTCCGACCCCCGATCATTCCCCAACCCTCCAGACAACACCCTCCAACAACTGGGTTAACCTTAGGAGTCAATCACACCAAGAACAATCAAGATCCGACCCGAACGACACAAGAGTACTCCTCGATAGGCCTCCTTCCCAGGGCCAGCAATCACGCCAACTGAACAGTCCCTCTGAGGTTTTTTTAGCACTTCTAGCTGCATCCGACCAGCCCACAACCTTGGGCAGAGAGTTACTCCATTCGAACAACACTGCCAAGGGTCGTCCGCCACTCACAGATCATTCTGACACTGGTCCGGAAATTCCTTCTCAAATTTGTGTTCAAATGGTTCCCTCATGATTGAAACGTACTCTTCAACTATTGCCGAGATGATCCGTGAAATTCGGTATGCCAAGGGTTCAACTTCAACTCATTTTCACTCAAAGATAACAATTAGGATCACAAATGAGTCCTACACGCATCTTAACCCAAATCTTGAACACCAAACCCTAGACTTTCAACCCTCCCACATCCTCAATAATTTCACCCTCTAAAATTCACAAACACCTCCCATATACCCCCCTCCACTACCCAAATCTTCCTCACACCACCATGAACCCTCACCACACCTTCCTCCACCCCGTATTCTAGTTTCTCCCCCCCCCCCCATCACCACACCCACACAATTACCCCACTCCTCCTCATCATGACTACCCCTTAACTACTATATCCATTTACCCTTGTCATCATCCATGAAAAATAACTCGAACCACCCCATCTTCCCTCCATTCCCCTCGCTCCATCCGTTTGTAATACCCCGTACTTTTGGCTATATTTATTTTTGGGATTAATTAATTAAATGAGTATTAATTGGAAATTAATCCGGGTTAAAAATACTTACGAGATGCGAGTTGGTATTTTTAATGTGCATATATGATTATATATGAACTTGGTATTATAATATTTGTCGTAAGATTTATATGCGGCATTTTAGAAATTTTGTTGAGACGCGTGAGACCGCCGCGTCACGGTATAATATTTTGATAATAAAAGTGAATTTAAAATCTATAAACCGTATGGTCATTTTGAGTGCGCCAACGCGTCCGGAAGGGTCGAAATAGTCAGAAAACACTAGCCGGGGGTATAGTTTGGGTCCCGGAATATTTTTAGGCCATACCGGCAACTTAAAGGGTATTTTGGTAATTTTACATTTTGAGGAATTAAAAGTGACGAAAATTGGTTAATTAAATCTGATGTGGATTTGACCCACTAAGCCCATAACCAACCCATATTAACCTAGAAGGCTACGTAGGTTATCATTTAGATTTTCTAAGTTCCCCAAATCAAACCCTAGCCACCTTAAGCCACCATTGGAGAAGGAGCTTGGAGAGAGGAATTTCTGCAGAAAACTTCATCAAACCTACACCAAAATCAGAAATCAAACCAAGGCAAGTGACTTTATTCCATTTAAATTCGGAGAATGTCTTTTCCATGTTAGAAATTGAAGAATTTTGATTGTTCTTGAAAGATTAAATGAAAACCCATGTAGTTGGAGTTTAGAACTTGAAAATTTTGAAGAGAATTGCATGTAGTATGATAGGTAGATGATTTCCCTCATAATAACTGTGATTAGGAGAAATTAAAACGAACTAAATTCTGGGATTTGATGATGATATAAAGTTAGGGTTCATGTTCTTGAGATATTGGGAAAAAAGTGTAGAAATTTGTAAATTTAATTGATGTTAGGATGGATTGATCCCTTAAAAACATGTTAGGATGTGACTATATATGTTTAGTATTGATTATAGACCTTTAAACGATTGATTGGGACTTAGTTTAGAAGATTTGAGGTGTTAAAATGGATGAAAAACGAATTGGGGAAAAATCTGGGCCGAAACTGGTCAGTCGTTAGAAGCAGTCCCCAGGTCGTTCGAACGAACTCGTTCGAACGAGCTTCTAACGAGTTGACCAGTCATTTCTAACGAGTAGGGATTTCGTTCGATATCTCGTTCGAACGAGTAATCGTTAGAAGGGACAGTTCGTTCGAACGAACTGGATCTCGTTCGAACAACCTCGTTCGAACGATACTTCTAACGAGCTGACAGTCCAAACTCGTTCGAACAGTCTCGTTCGAACGAGACTTCTAACGAGCTGGCAGTTTGGGCCATTTTGGACTGTTTTGATTTTTGGAGTTCCGTCAACTTATTCGAGGTTATAGATATCATTCCGTAGGTATAGTAATGATAGAATTTGGACATTTGGGTATTATGAGAAGGAATTTACATACGAGAGTTGTATTACATGGACGGTTTGGGTTGAGACGTGAGTGTCTACTACGACGTGAGAAATTATGGCGAGTATGATTTCAAGCCGGTATAGTACAAATTGTAATAATTATAGTTAGTACGAGAGTGCAATATGTACTACGACTAAAATACGGTATTACTAAGACGTGTGTTTACTTAGTATTAGTATATGAATTGTGTGTATGACATACCTACCATACTTGCTATCACGGGAGGTTTACGTTCGCTTAGGACCTTCTAATCCTTGTGTGCCCGGATTTAGATTGGTACCTAGAGGACATAATTCAAGAGAATGAATTGATTGTGAGTTATTGAGTCAGCTGACTATGGAGCATAGGTATGTGCGTGACCATGGATATGTTGAATTATGTTCGCCTCCACTATTTGTGATTTGTGTTATCTGAACTATTTCTGAGAGATTCGGAATACGTGATCCTTATGTACGTGATGTACCGGGATGGATAGCAGAGTATGTGTGCACCGCAGCTCAGTTCTCGAGGTGCTTATATTGTATATTTATGATGTGAATAATATACACTAAATTAATGGGAACCTTCATGCTAATGTTGTGAATATAATTATGGTATTGATTCGAGAAGTAAAAACGAGTTAACTGATAGTGCTATACATTGCATATTGAGAATCTGAGTTTATGTTAAATCCATATTTATTACGAGCGTTATTATGTTAATAGAACCGAGTAAAATGGGTAGGACCTATGATAGTCTAGCTAGAGATGATGGTACTTAGCTAGTGATTTGTGTCGTTATAGATGGGTACTTAAGTTAGGAGTGCACAGTTAGACGAGAGGTGAGAATATCATGTGAGTGCACGTTCTAACATGTACTTTGCATTTAATGTTTTAAATGTTCTTAAAGCACTTGCAGGTTTTTAAAAATATAACTCCACATTCGGGCTCTGACCCGTTTGCTTTTCAAATCTTTTTCTTGTAAAACCATTTTAGGTGCCCAGCCACAGGGACACCAAACATAGGATACTCATTCAGGTGACGAGCTGTAGCTGTTTGTGGAAGCTATAGGGATTTGCATGTAGACGCTTCTATCTTTTGGATTCCAGAGTCACTATTTATCAGTTATAGGGCATGTTGCCCATTTCTATTTAGAGACATCTTTTACATTTCAGTTCTCAGACTTTAGCATGTATTATTTCAGTATTCGGTTATTCATTTCAGTTATGGGATTGTAGTGAGGAGTTTTCCTCCAGACTTTATTTACTCTATTGTGATGGTTATTCGTTTTACTTCAGTATGGTGAATGGTGTTATTTATTTCTTCTTTACACTTGTTGCATGTTAATCAGACTTAAATTAAAATTTGGCAACTTACTTTTTAAATACTAGGTGGTTAGTAATAATAAAATGTTTTCGTCAGTGACGCTATTAACTGAGCCAACTTGGCATTTTGAATTAATTTAATAAAAGAGTAGCTACCCGGTATTTAATTAGTCGGGGTGTCACACCGTTACCACACATCCTCACCCACCCCTATTTTTCTTTACCCACGCTTTCTCCCCTACCTATTCTAAACGCCTCTCCCCCACTTCTGTCACGTCACATATGTACATCACCCTCATTCTACATGGGATACCTGTTCTATTCATTCCGCACTCGTTGACCCCCTTTACCTCGACCCCACTCTGCTCCATAGTTTGAGCCACTCCCTCCTACTGAGTGGCACACTGATGTTTCTCCTTTTGACTCTCTAGGTCTAAAGGTTACTCCATATGTACATCTTTCAGAGCGCTATTGCTTTTTGTACTATAAAAAGGCCACTAGATGAACCATTGCCCCTTCCTCCAGCCGTTAGTTCTAGCTCCACCTCCTTCCCCATCACGAGAGACCGTTCCACCTCATACTCCCGCACCACCCACCCCATTACCACCACTAACTCCTGACCCAACTCATCCATCGCCTCGGAGATGCCCACAACGAGCCTTACTTCTCGAGTCTCTGTCAAACGATGATGATCTAGATGATGATGCTCTATCCTTACAGGGTGGCGATACCATTACACAATTGGCGCTTTCGTTACTCTCGAGGAGAATGCAGGGTGACATTCGAGTCGATATCCCGATGTTTGATGGCCACCTACATCGCGATGTCGATGTTGACTGGCTTGCCACCATGGAATGGATATTTGAGTACAAGCAACTGAAAGGTCACCGGTGTGTCCTACTAGCGGCCACTAAATTTTAGGACTATGCGAGTGTTTGGTGGGACTTGGAGCAGTGTCGTATTCTTGAGGGTTAGCCTCCTATCCAGACTTAGGCAGAGTTTCGCTACCAGTTGATGACAACCTTTGTTCCCACCACCTATGAGTGTGACCTATTCTTGTGAGTCAAGTCTCTTCGGCAGGACACCACAGTTTTGGACTACACCAAGTGCTTCCATCTTCTTTATACTCATGCCCGCCTCGGTGAGAGCGAGGAACAGAGGATCAGTTGGTATATCCACATCCTCCAGAGCTATATCCAGCGCGACCTCACTTTACATGATGTTACCTCCTTTGCTAAGGTGGTGGAGTACGCCATTAAAGTTGAGTCCTTCCATCAGGCTGTTCCTCCTCCCCGTGGCCACTCCACGACAACTCCTCCAACACCAGTGACTTCTGCTCCTCATGTGACTCCGTTTACTTCAGTTAATCCTACTCCCACGGTTCCTCCTTCGGTGCCAACTCATCCTATCACATTCAAATGCTACAACTATGGGTTGATTGGTCATAGAGCCTCAGATTGTTCCCTTTACCACCATCACTCTCTCCTAGCTCAGAGCGATTCTATATATCTTGAAGAGGCACCTAAGATCCCCCTCCATCCAGCTCTCATTACTATCCTTGATGGTGACACTGAAGGCCTTCCCCTCTGAGTTGGAGGACGAACTCTTTCAAGGGGGGAGAGTGATGTGAATAAGGGTCTTTTCTTAATTTTTGTCATTTTTAGTATTTCTTTTATTTTCAATATTCATTGTATTTTTCCTTTTGCTTAGTATTTAGAAGTAGGAAGGCTACTTGGCACTTAAGGGCATAATTATAATTAGATTCTTATCTTAGAGGCCAAGCAACCTCCCTCCTATAAATACTATTATGTAGCCTCATTTGAGGCATTCTTCTATTTTGATGATATAAAGATTTGATAGAGTTTAGAGAAAGAATTATCTTTTTTTGTTCCCTTTTGACTTCATTTACGTTAACTATTTTTCTATTACTCTTATAATATTCAATTACAGGCCTTTGGTGATGCTAATTGGGCTGCTTATCCTGACACTAAAAGATCTATTTTTAGGTTTTGAATTTTTTAGGCACTTCTCTCATTTTAAGGAGATCCAAAAAAGAAACAAACTATTTCTTGATCTTCAGTTGAGGTAGCTGAATATAGGTCCATGGCAGCCATTGTGTATGAAATCACCTGGCTTCTCAATATTTTCAAAGATTTGTAGATTCCTCACCCTTTACTTTTTTGTGACAGCCAAGCAACCTTGCATATAGCTGCTAATTCAATTTTTCACGAGAGGACTAAACATATAGAAATTGATTCTTATTCATGACTTGATTCAAGATGGCATCATTAAGACTTAATTGGATGACATGTTTACTAGGCCTTTTGGACACCAATACTTTCACTTTCTTCTTGGCAAGATGGACATTTACAATCTTCATACTCCATCTTGAGGGGAACTATTATCATATAAATTTCTTCTTTGTATTTATCATTTTAGTTAGTTTTTTTAGAAACTCTTGTCACCATAATTAGTTAGTTAATTAGATGTGAGTCAGTTAGTTAGAAGTTTGCTATCATTAGTGGTTTTCTATTATATTCTGTTTTCTTAACTTCATATATAATTACAGCTACTGCTACTGTAAAATTAGCAAGTTTGAATGAATACAAAATTTCATTTCTTCTCATATTGAAATAAGGTAAGCAGGGATGGAGGCATAATGTTTTGATAGTGGAAGCTAATTAGTTCCAGGGGTTGGGGCAGAAGCCAAATTTGTTTTAAGGTTATTCGTAAGTATTTACAAAATAATTTCTCCATAATTTAACTCTTAACACACAAACATATAATATATTCATCAATATCTAACAAAAAACATAATAACATTTCATGTTGTGAATTTCCATTGTATAAAACAATAACATTTTAACCTAAAATTACCACGGAACTTAGCCTTAAAATTTACCCCAATATTAACCCTAAAATTAAAGGCAATGAAAATAAAGAGGAAGAGAGAGAAGATATATCCGTCAAAATGGAAGGAGGGATCTCTAATGGAGGAGAAATAAATTTTGATTAAAATAAAAATTGAAACCCTAGAAAATAAAATCATAAAAATAGAATTAATGAGATAAATAATTGTATTATATAACTAAAGTTGACATCAGAAACATGTATTAACATTTTTCGCTTCCATGAGATAACACGTGTACAATTTTAATGACTCAAATTAAGTTAACCCTTTAAAATCTTTTTGTATTCCACACGCTCTAGTCCAGCTACAAACTCCATTGAAGTCCTTAACTTTCCAATACTCGGTACTCTTCCTCTTCCTGTCCCTCGGTCTGTCCCTCTCTCTAAATGTAATAAATCATTGTGATTGTTGCAAGGTCTCATTTGTTTTGTAACATTGAAACATGATGTTGTGGCTGCTTTTTAAATCGTTAATTGCAATGATGTTTAGGCGCAATGCCAAGTATCCAACCTATATGTTTATTTTATGATTATAGTCGATATTTCTATGATGTTTGTTTGAGCTCTGAATCTCTGATAATAGTCTAATAATATCCCAAACTTCATAAAGCATCCCTTATAATATTTCCAAGGCTCTAGGGGATCAGATTTTTTCTCACAGTGATATAATTGCTTGCTTTTATTATTTTTATATTATTAAGAATAATTTGGTTGTTTGCTTACTTAAAAAATATTATAATTTAAGTTATATTCACCTTAGTTTTATGATTGGTTTAGGGTTCAGCCCCAATAATTTCAGTAGACAACACGACAGGTTGTCAATTATATTTAAGTAAAGATTATGTAGAGGCTTCGATTACAACAGCTAAGTTAAGTAAAATCAATGTATTAGTACCTGGTGCTGGTCCTGATGCTGATTGGATATGCTTCCACGTTCTCTTTGGTCTTCTATTTACCATTCAAATCTCTTTTATTAAACTAATACTAAACAACTTGATTTACATTAACTTTAATAATGTTTACAACTTATTAATTTTTATTATGTTTTATTTAGTTACATATATGGAAGAAATTTAACTTCATGGATGCTATGTAAGTTCTTTTAACATTTTTTTCTATTCTTACATAAATAAAAATTCCCACAACTATAGAAGTAGAAGCAAAGGAAGGGACATAAAGAGGGCAAATTTTATTATTATTTTTTTAGAGAATTAAGGTAAAGGTCATGTTCTTTTCTATATTTGGATTTTTAGGACAATGCTTTTCAAGTTTATAAATCTAGTCCCTGTGGTACAATAGCTTTTATAAATCTAGTCCCTGTAGTACAACACTCGTTATTTTTTTGGTTCGCGCCAGTGGCACCATTTTTCACATTTTTTCATAGTATTTTTAGTACAGGGACTAAATTTATAAAATTTTATGGAGTGTCCTATTTTTATACACTTTAAGCATAATGAGGACCTTTTCCCAAAACCCCCTTATTTTTTTGTCTTTCTCCTTCCCTGAATTCGGTTTCTTGATCTGGGCTAACTTCAATAATGTTTACAACTTCTTAATTTTTGTTATGTTTTATTTAGTTACATAATGAAAATGAAAATGAGAGATATGTTGTAGGTGAAGATATGTTGGATCATGGATATGAGTCCTCGAGTGTTATGTCTAATCAATGCGATTTTTTCTATGCCTATGAATGTTAGTTATTCTTTTTTTATTTCAATATTTTTACTCTCACTAATTTGTATAAGATTGATGGATCCATTCACATGATATTTTGTTTTGAAAAATTACTTTCACGCTTCGATTTTTGAAGTTTAAGAACACTTTTTACCTACGTTTTACATTTAGTATGTAATAATTTTATTTATAACCCGCTCACGCATCGTGTGAGCTGCATACTAGTATTTATACAAAGAAAAATAAATAAATTTCTTAACTGAGTATAATAAAAAAAAGTGATTGTGAACTTATGTTGCATTATAATTCTTGGATGGAGAGGGAGTGTGTGTTTGATGTGGAGTAGAAGAGAGGAGAAAAAGAGTTAGGGAAAAAAATGTAATTAAGTTGTCTTTGAAAAAAAAGATGGTTTTAACATCAAGCTTTAGGTATTTACATCTTTTTAATCCAGATTAAATTTTTTTTTTTACCCCAAAATTTCTTTACATACATTTTTTTCAAAAACCGTGGGCTCTTGAGCCCCCACCTCCCTCCCCCCAAAGGTAAGTGTATCACTAATTAAATTTCAAAAGTGAAAATTGATATCATCTCCTGATTTGCACAAGAGGTTTTTGCTTTTGATATGAAGAATTTGTTTGGGAGTTCTATTTTGGAGAGAAAAGAAATGAAAAAAAAAGAGAAATTGTATTTTCTTTCCTTCGTTTAGAAGTTTACATATAAGATAAAATGTTTGTCAGTCGTTTGGGAATATAAAAGGAAAAAAAATTTAATTTTTTTTCCTTTCCTCTTCGAAGCTTTCTTTCCAAATCGAAAATAAATGAAGAGAAATAATTTTTTTAATGAATATTCATTCTTCCCCTTAGAAAAATTATTTTTCTCCCAACTCCCAAACAAAAAAAAAAATTATTCTCTTTTCTTTTCTTTTTTTATTCTTTTATCTCATATTCATTTCATTCTTTTCTTTTTTTTCTTTTAATAAAATTTTCATTTCTTTTTTTTTTCTCTTGCAAACTTCCAAACAAGATGTTAGTATTTGTTTAACTGAAATATAACATTTCCCAAACTTAAAAGCGTGTCTCAGAAAGATACAATATTACATTATGGAATAGTGCAATAACCATCTACCAATAGTAAAATAACATCAAAATTTTGAGGTTCAGATTTAAATCTCAATCTGGATTGTTTCAAAACCAAAACATGAACCGTGTTCAAAAAGCTGAAAATTCCCGGAATCCAAAACACAACGTCATGGAACAAATTTGTGAAAGCGTCACAGTTGCAGTTGTACCAAACTACAAAAGGCAAAACTGGGGATAAACAAACCGCAAAAGTCAGCAAATGCATACACAAAAATCCTGTAATCTAACCCATCGCTCTCATACTCCAATCCAGGTTCCGAAAAAGTAGTTATCAAATGGGATTTTTATTTTCCAAAACAATATAAGCCTGATTCCAACCGAATGGTCTTAACCCATCAGGTACATACATAGATCCAAATAGGGGTGGCAATTCGGGTTAGTCGTGTTATTTTCGGATCGCGTTAATTTTTATTCTAGTATAAGTTTTGGGTACTCTTAAATCTATACAAGCTAATCGGGTCATGTTCGGGTCATTTCGGGTTATTACCATAAACAGGTTATCGGGTCAAAAATTATCAGCTCTAGATACAGATGCCCTTGATTTTCCTTTTTATTTAAAAAAAAACTGCCATTTCCATAAATTTGACGAACAATAAAAGGTCTCCTCATATAATTATTTTTCCTCATTTATTCACGAGGTATATATCGAATAACCCTTCGAACATTTTTTAATACACGTTTAATCAAAAAAATTTATTTGTTTCCAAAAACTTCCTCAACGTGTCGCTAGCACGGACTTTAAAAATAAGAGAATATTTGTTAAATGAGTGTTTAATGTACTTTTTGGAACAAAATAAAAAGACTTAGACTAAATGTGTATATAAAATAGGGGATTTGGAAAAAGGTCCTTATAATGCTTAAAGTGTATAAAAATAGGACACTCCATATAATTTTATAAATTTAGTCCTTGTACTAAAAACATCATAAAAAATGGTGAAAAATGGTGCCGCTGGCGCGGACCAAAAAAATAAAGGCAATTTTATCACATGGACTAAATTTATAAATGTTATTGTACCACATGAACTAGATTTATAAAATTGAAAATCATTGTCCTAAAAATCCAAATATAAGAAGGAACATGACATTTACCTTAATTCTCTATATAAAATATTCGAGAGACTTTTTGATATTTGATCATTTATTCATCTACGAAATGAATTGGATATGAATTAGATATCGATTAATGTCAATCATATTCGTTAATAATTTGGATCCGATTCGATTAATTGAACACACACACACACACGGGCAAACTCATGTGAAATTCTTTAAATGAGATCTTCCATGAAGATCTATTTTTTAAAATAGTAAAAAAAATATTTTTGAGTTGATTGTTTTTGTGGGATTCAAACATTTCAAGAACCCCCACAAAAAAATTAACTCAAAATGAATTTTTTTCTATCTTACAAACATTGGTAAAAATAAGTCAGTTTAAAAGCTAACATATTTTGATCGACTGTTTTTGCAAAAAAATGAGCTAATTTTTTTTACAAGAGTTCCTTGATATGTAGAAATACTCCACAAAAGAATTAACTTAAATTTATATATATATATATATATATATATATAGGAGGAGGATGTTTTACTATTCACCATCTTATCTCAACTTATCGAAGTAATCAAAGGGTCTACATTTTGCCACGTGTACAATCCAAGGGTTGAGATTGAAAGAACTCTTTTTAGGAGACTACTACCTCTCACCACACGTGCCCTCTCTCACTCTCATAACCCGTTTCCTCATTCTATTCCCCAAAAAACTCTAGTCGCTTCCCTATTTCGGATCTCTCCCATTCACACTCACCCCTATACGCTTAAGCATCTCCCACTACCTCTGGCTCTCCCACGCCGCCGCCCTCTTCTCCACCACCTCTGGATCTGCCTCCCACTTCTCCTCTCACATGCGCACCAGTACGTTCTCAACCTCACACACACACACACACACACACACTCGCACTCGCACACACGACAATGCTATAGCCCTCATACCTTCTTACACGCACATACGCTATTTCAGGTCTGATTTTGTTTTTGTTATGGTGCGATTTGTGTACATTTCCTATGGTATGATTTGTGTGTTTATGTTATGGTGTGATTTGTTTTTGTTTATGTTTATGTTTTAGGATCTAATCTTTTTTATCTTTTTGTTTATAGATCAAGATATTTCCACTCTCCAATTTTAAAATCTAAACAGGTATGCTCTTTTGTAAGAAGTTCTGACTCAGATATCTATTCCATGACGTGATATTGATTTATGTTCTTAATATTTAATTATTGTGATGTAAAAAAGAAAGAATGATTGGTTATCACATTCAACCATTTGGTTTTGTATATTTTATTGTTTACTAAATTCTAAATGTTAGGATGTGCAGCATACATTTTTCATATTGAAGAAAGTCAAATACAAGTTATCATATCAGACACATTTCTTAAGAGTGGATTAGGCATGTGGTCTTGGGTTTCATTTTTCATATTGAAGAAACTCTTATGTATGAATATTCTAGGTGTAGAACTCTTAAATATGAATGTTTTCTTTTTGGTAACACACATGTGATGTATGATATGTTTTTTAAGATTAATATGATTTTTGTTCATTGTCAATAACTACCCATGTTAGGTAGGTGTCTGGATGTATGTTTAATGCATTTTAGCTTACATAGATACTATATTGGAACAATATTGTTAATGAATTTCCATTGTAAAATTGAGATATTTGGGGGAATATTTTTTTTCATATAAAAATACATAGAAAATAAGAAGGTCTGGACTTTCTTGACACCTCCAAAGCAGTCATAGTAGTGAAATCATCACTTTAATTTGTATGATTGTTCTATAATAATTTACCATTCGACAATTCTTACTCTAATATTGTAAATTTAGTTTGTAATAGGAAAAAATCGCTAGCTAAATAGTGGAACTGAGTCCCCTTATTAGATCCCATTGCAAGAATGGTGTTCGAGTCAAATTGAAACCCAAGCCATAAAACCTAGAACCTCCCCATTTCATTATAAACCCTAGGTCATTCTCCAAGTACCAATCTAGAGACCATCGAGCGCTCCCGGACCCCGTTTGACTTCGACCAAATTTAATGTCACAGCGAAAGCTATTTGAATCTTTGAAGGGCTCTGAATCTCATTTCCAATGGTCCACCCCGTCCACGAATCGACATAACTGTTCGAACGAACGAACCATTTTACTACCAAAAATCGATCTAGAGACCACGTGACACTTTTAAGCCTTGATTTGACCTCATTCAACTTCACCGTCAAAGAAAAAGCTCTTTGAATCTTCGAAGGGAACTGAAACCCTTTTCCAATGGTCTGCCTCGTCTGCAAAATGGCATAACCGTTCGTACGAACGATCAGTCCCCTCCCTTGTAAATTGATCCAGAGGCCACCGGGCACTCCCGGGCTCCATTTTACCAAGGTCAACTCTTCAGCTTGAATGAGACTGAATGAATCTCCAAAGGTTACTGAATACACTTTCCAACAGCCCGTGCCATGTATGATTCTGACTTACGATACGAACGAACGATCCGTTTTACCCCAGAAGGTCACCGGGCGCTTCCGGGCCCTGGTTGACCAAGGTCAAGTTTCCAAACCGAGAGAAGATCTTTGGAATGTCGAAGTACATTGCCTAACCTTTCCAATAGTCTGCCCCGTATGAAATTCTGACTTACCGTTCGAATGGATGATCCGTTTTCATCCAATAATCTCCCGTCTAAAGGACCGACATCCGCTTTCGAGCCACATTTGACCCAAAGTCAACTTATGGACCCGAGAGCGGTCCAAAGGACTCTTGAAGTTCTCTTAATTAAATTTCTAACAGTATGCCCCGTGCACAAATTGGATCAATAAATTGCATTGTACGACCATTTTTCTGGAAAAATCTACACGAGATTGCCAATCGACAGGTCCATTTCCCTGCCTATCGGCAGTGTGCCAAGGGTGTTACCTGTCGATTGGCAGGGATAGGTCCATAATGATTAGCACCATCCCTGACCCTACAAATAGAGGGCATGACCTCACTCCAAAAACATACCTCAGATCCATCAACATCACTAATCTAAAAAAAATTATCTCGTAATTAGAGACGTTTCTTCATGTGAAATTTCACTCAAGGTTAGATTCCCATCCTTTTTATACTCAATTTGGCAAAATATCATTCTCTCTCATCTAACATTCATCTCACATTCAAAGGAGTTCATCCAAGATCAAAGATCAAGCTTCAAAGAAGGTCCAAATCCTTCCCCCTCTTTTTAAATTCCTTATTTTTTCATTAAATACATTAGGTTCATAATCTAGTTATACTTTAGTTCATACACATTAACATCGTAAATTTTTATTAGTATATTGAACATACTTTATTTTCTATAAAAAAAAACCCAAAACAAACAAAAGAGGGTTATGCCCATAAATTCCAAACGGGATTATCCATCACACTTTTTCAAAACTAAAACACATTTTTCTACACATGATCATATAATAAAATCCCGTTCGAATCTATGGGATAAACCCCATCCTTATGACCCATGCGAACTAGGTGGACTTTGATGCCTTTATAGGCTATGTAGGTGTCTCAGATTAAAACCCGAGATTCGAGTCCAATTTTTCAATGTTCCCATTTTTGAGTTTGCCAATTTCCCCAAATTCCCCATTTTCATATTTATCATATTCTTACATTACTATACATATTATATTTGTGATCCTTATTAGTGTTTTATCCAACAACTATTATCGTTCCATCATAACGATCAATATCACGATAAACACTTAGAATCATATTTTATGTAGAATATTTTGGGAACATTCCTATGGATGACTCCACTCTATCTCTTCTATGGTATGAGTTGGGCGATTCCAATCTCCATTATATATACACTCACACACACTTCATGGAGAAATAAAATAAAATAATAACACAATCCCATGAGAGATCAAAAGTGTGGGATGGGTGCCTAACACCTTCCCATTCCATAACTTAGCCCCCAAACCCTTCGAACTATTGATTTTCTAAGAATCAGTTTGTTTTTTATGTCTCTCTCTCGAGGCGGCGACATATTATTTTGCCTGTTTTGTGAAAAATAGGTTGGCGACTCTATCTCTTTACATTCACCTCACACCGATGACGGTCAAAGCGTTCCTAGATCGAAAGAGGGCGCGGGACCTTATCATCCCCCCATTTCTTTCCCCGACCCCCGTTCTTGGGAAGAAGGAGAAAGGAGAGGGAGGACACGCATAAGTCGGGATGGCTACAGTGGTGACTCTGCTAGAGATAATTTTCATAAGAGGGTTAGACTGTGTTTGCATGGGTGTTTTGTTTTCTTGTGTGCGTATGAACCTATCTGTATGTTCCCTTGTTCTCCTTTATTATTTCTTGTACATATATACCTCATGCTTATATCACTATTCACTCACACACCTGTAGATACTCTACATGTACACTTCATACCACGTGCACCTAGGATCACCTATATCCATATGTTGCACACACCAGTTATAATATTCTTGCTTAGGTTTCACTAACACACACCTCCACTTATCACACTTGTATATATCCATAATCATTCACACTTGTCACACACCACTTGTACTTGATCCATGCTTAGGTTAACTACCACACACTCACTTATATATATGTTCACACATCACTTACTCTCACATATCCATGCTTAGTACAATCTTCATGCTCTATGTTAGATTTACTTTTTATCCTTGTACACTCTCCCCTGATTTGTGTAATGCTCATCATGCCAAATAAAGATACTCTCCCCATAATGTACTAATCAAGAATCATGCATTTTTCACACTACATCACCAAAGAGCATGGATATTGACCAAATTTTGTACCATAATTAAAGGGTCACTTCGTGATAGGTGCTGGTCTGGCAGGTCGCAACTAGCGTAAGTGATATGACTCTCACCTTCCATTAGTCAAGTACCTTTGACATATATCGAATGGTTCCCCCACATCGTACTATTTGATCGAAGTCATGATGGGAGGTATATCATTGGAAACTTGTTCACGTATGTCGAGTATATCGAATTATCTCTCACACGTACTATCCCCACGAGTTATATAGTGAGGCAATTCATGTATACTTAGGTATATCAAATGTCTTGTCCACACTTATAGATTACCCTCAAAAGCAAGACGTATATCGTGAAAGTCATGCCAAAGGGAATGGGGTGGGGGCTTCCAATTAACCCAACAACTGCATACCCTCATATAGGCATCAAACCTAATGCACTTATATTTAGTCTACCGGTTTCTACCCGAAACTCTACCAAAATAATGGGTCGGCATGCCACCCAAATTTTTGCTCAATTTTTAAAAACGGGACCCTGCCCATGAGCCTGGTAACAAATCAAACCATATTTTTACATATTCTTTAAACCCAATTTTTCCAGGCTCGGGTCCCGTTTGACATTTTTTTTGCATTTAGGTAAACCTAAAACAAGTGAGAACATAATAATAAATAATCATGTTGAGACCCGTCTCTCGTTTTTTTCTATTTTTTTTTACGAAAGTGTTAAAAACATTTTTTACTCTTTTATCAAAAATACAAAAAATATTTTTCCTTCCTTTCACCAAAAATATTTTTCCTCCCTTTCGTCAAAAACAGTTTTGTCCCCCTCTTTTCCCCCCAAAAAAATATCATAAACATTGTCCTTATTTTTTTATTTAAAAAATAATAGTTTTTCCTCATTTTTTCAAAAATAAATTCGATTTTTTCTCCTTCTGAGGTCGATCTCATACCCTTGGCTTGGCTTCCTATTAACTTCGGTCTTCCGTCAAACTGCCCGAGGCTCCGTCAATTCCCTCACTTCCTTCGAGTTCGGAATTCATCTTCATCCACTTTCCATGGAGAACACAAACCAACAACCAAATGTACAACCAGATTTGATGATGGTCTTGGTCTTGGTCTTAGCCCATCTCACTGCTAAGATTAAAAACCTTCAAATCAAGGCTCATGAGATGAAGCAAAACTGGGTCCTTGTTCCCAAAGAGCCCGAGCTATGGGTCCGCACGCACCCGAGCCTATTTGGGTTCCTGAGGAATATCAACATGCTCTACGTGCTCCTCTTGCTAATAGGCCACTGCCAGTATAGCTCCCTAAGCTGAATCTTGTCCAGTCAGGGGCTAACCGACCCGTGACCATTGATCCAAAGGAGGAAGAATTGAAAAAGGTTAGGAAGAACTCAAGATGTTGACCAATAAGTTCTACTATATCAGAATCTCTGGGAACTACATGGACTACACTCACATGTCTCCCTATCCTAAAGCTAGGTTTCCAGAAAAGTTCAAGATGCCCAACATCAAGAAATTTTAGGGGAGTGGACCCCCAATTGTCCATATTTGAAGTTATCACTGAGCCATGAATCTCCTAGGGGCCTCCGAGGAAATAATATCCTAAATGTTTGAACAAACTTTGAAAGACAGCGCTCTCCGCTGGTTTTTATCTCCTGAGGAGTTCAGAATCTACAGTTGGGAGGATATTACATGCGAATTCATATCATAGTACAAGTATAACAAATAATTGGAGGTTACCCATCTTGATTTAGAGCCGCTGAAGCAGAACCCTGGGAAATTAGTGAGTAACTTCATAGCAAGGTGGAGAGAAAAAGCATCCACCATGACTAATCAGCCTTTCGAAGAGGCACAAGTCAGCATTATGAAGAAGAATTTCTTATCCCGTGTCTGAGCGACGATGAGAGGGCAGTACTACCGTCATTTTTTAGCCCTCCGATAAGAAGGAGTGAAGATCGAGGAGGGTCTTGCATAGAAAGATGTTGAACTAAAGAAAGTGTCTGGATAGTTCACTCCCAAAAAGTATGAAAATCCTGCCAGTACTGCAGTTTCAACCATCAATAATAGCCTGCCCCTTCATGGTCACCAGAAATCCGTCCTAACCCAGTCAAGGAGGAATACACTGATATTTACGCTCCCCTCTCCAAAGTTTATCAGGACCTCCTAAGCCGAAACCTTATCAAACCATTGGATCCTCATCTATTACCAAACCCACTTCCCAAAAATGTCAAATCGGATGCCCGTTGTGACTTTCACCAAACTGCCGTCCATACCACCAACTAGTGTTTTCACCTTTAAAATTTGATCTAAGGTATGATCGATCGGGGTGTCGTCGCCCCACCAGTAAATCCCAAATCAAACACTACCCATAATCCACTCCCAAATTATACAAATTCCATCTTCCTAGAAGAAGACCCAAAATTTGATCCATCTACCTAGATCGTACCAAGTAAATCACCCATCATACCTATATACTCTCTTAAACCTCTCCAAGTGTGCCCATATTTTTTCTTACACCCTACCAACTTTGTCGATCAGGCCCTGTCACTCCTTACCAGAGCATGCATCACTGTCCGTCACTATTCTAGAGGTAAAGATACGGAATTATCAGAAGTGTTGAACCAACTCCTAGAGTTTGGGCTAAAATTACCCTCCTAAATGACCATTGATTGCCAGAGATTCAGTGTGATATTCTTGAAAGCTCAGAAATGGGCCCGAGAGTCAGATAATTGGGTTGTACTGACCGATGAAGCCAGTTTAAATAATATCGTTTAGATCATAGTGGACTTAGTTCAACAAACTGGTAAAATTTGCAGTATGTCTGAGCTACTTGATACTTTGAAGCTACAGGGGTACCTGGTCCCTTCACTTGTACATCTCCCCATTGAGTGGGAAGATCTATACGAAGAAGCCATTGAGGTTATAGATCGTATTGACTTTTCATGGAAGGATAATGTCGTTGACACCGGATGGGAGGATGAGTTCGATGATTCAGATGAAGAGCAAAGCCTTAAAAAAACTAGCCCAATAGTTAGCATATGCAGGATAATATCATTTGAGGAGCTAATAGGAGAAATCAATAAGGTGGTTTAACAACTCAAGATCGATGAGGAAACGAGGTTCTTATTTTTCCCCTCTTCTGTGAACTATATGGCCAGGTCAGGGAGGCATTACCAAGTTCTAAACCTTCCACCATCAGCAAGCGATAAAGAAAAAGGTGTTGAGAATCTCCTAATGCTATAAATGACCCTCGAGGAGAGCAAAATCCTCGATCAATTGAAGAAAACCCAAGATAACATCACCTTGTGGGGACTCTTTACGTCTTCCCAACTGCACATAAAGGCCTTAATCAAGCTACTCATTGGACCCATAATTCCTCCTTCAACCACGCCAGAAGAAGCGGTGAATCTGGTTGGATCCCTGACCTTTACTAGAATGCTCTCCTTCTCTGAAGAAGAAATCCCTAAGATTAGGATAAATCACAACTATCCTCTCAATATTCGTGTCTAAGTTATGGGAAAGACTATCCCACTCTCTCTTGTCAATAATGGATCAACTCTTAATGTCTGCCCGTTGAGGACGCTTAATTATTTGGGGATAAAAGTGAGAAACCTTGATCCAACCTCTATCATTGTACGTGCTTATGATGATACCCATCTAGAAATGATGGGATCTATAAAGCTTACAATAGGGGTTGGCCCTATAAATCCCGTGGTTGAATTCCAAATCATCGATATCCCAGCTTGTTTCAATCTGTTGCTTAGGTGACCATGGCTTCAGAGCGTTAAGGGTGTGTCTTCTTCCCTACATCAGAAACTGAAGTTCTTCGCCAATGGGCAGGTCATCACCATTTTGGGTAACGATGATAATGCCGAGAATGAAAGCACCAGTAATCAAGTACTTGAGATACAACACGAGGTGAATGATATGCTTCTATCAGTCTTTCGAGTCGAACCACTTCTACTCCCAGCAGGGGACGATTTTGAAGATAGGGTTTGTGATCCAAATGTTAGGAGCATGCATTTCATGCCCAAACTAGGGATGGGACGGTGATAGCAAGGGATACTTAAACCCATTATGTTCAAGAAAGTTTTCCTCCTTGGGGTTTGGGCTATCAACTATTAACAGAAGAACTCTGAATGATCCGCCAGCCTCGGCTAAAGAGAAGGTTAGAAAGCGCCAAGACCGTCTCAAGAGATTCCTTAATTGGAAGATTCATCCGAGAGGGTGAAGATTTCCCCTTTTGTGGCTTTCCTGAATCGTGGTATGATCATGTGGACAATAAGATGAAACCTGGAATGGACATCTTTTTCCAAGACAGTTACTCATGGGCCGAGAGTTCCTAGCATCATGTGCAACCATTCATTTAAGAAACCATAAACGATAACGAGGATTCCGAGGAAAGTGTCTTTAAGGATTCCTTTAACTTTCAGACACTGGGGCTAGCACTCTGCATGATCCACTCAATCATTACATCACTGGATCCATCCCGTCTGATCAAAGCTGCTAATGTACCCCTTCTCAACTAACATGATGTACCTATTCCACCTGTTGAAATTCAACCCAACCCAGATGTTTATCCTATTTTTTCTTATCTTGTTGTTACTCCTTACTCTGATGTAATCGAGACATCCTTCGATTAGATTCTCAATGTTGTTTTTCCTATCAATGAAATAAATAAAGATTTTGAGTATCTTGTTGTGGCTTACATTAATTGTATTGATTCTAATCAAACTCTTGATGATGATGATTTTTCAAATGAATAATTCTTAACTGATCTTAATAAGGTTAATAACAAACAACATAATCATGTTTAAGTTAATGAAGATGAAACTTTTATTGTTAATCTCGATTATAGTAGCCAACTGCGCGATATTAAGATAGGGTCCACCCTTGAGGAGCATGAGCCCGCACAAATCGAGGAATTATTGAATGAACTTGTGTACGTCTTTATATGGTCCTATAATGATATTACTGGAATAGATCCCGAAATAGCTCAGCATGAGATTCTAACTCTCCTAGAATGTAAACTGATCAAACAGAAACTGCGAAATCTCCGCACCGAATGATCGCTCAAAGTTAAGGAAAAAGTGGTCAAACAGTTGAACGTGGGTATCATTCATGTGATCAAATATCCCAAATGTCTAGCCAATATTATACCCGTACCAAAATCTAAAGGGAAGGTTCGCATCTGAGTTGACTATCGAGACTTGAAAAAGGCCTCTCCGAAGGATGATTATCCACTACCTAATATCGACATGATTGTGGACAACACAACCAATAACACTCTCAAGTCATTCATTGATGGATTTTCCAGATATAATCAGATCAAGATACACCTGGATCATCAGGAGAAAACCACATTCATCACTCATCGGGGAACCTTTTGCTACATTGTCATTCTATTTGGTCTAAAAAATGCTGGGGCTACCTACCAGAGGGCTTTCACAACCATCTTGCATGATCTGATACACAAAGAAGTCGAGGTCTACGTGGATGATATGATTATCAACTCTAAGACTAGAGAAGGTCATGTTACCTCTCTTCGAAAGTTCTTCGAGCGACTGCGATAATATCAGATGCAACTTAACTCACAGAACTGTGTCTTCGGCATTACCAACAAAAAATGATTGGGATTTATGATGAGTGAGAAATGGATAGAAGTAGATCTTTCCAAGACGAAATCCATACTTGAAATTCCACCACACCAAGCAGAGAAGGAATTCAAGGGATTCCTTTAAAAATTACAGTATATCAGTCGGTTCATCATCCAGTTGACTTCTATTTGTGAACCCATCTTTAAACTCCTTCGAAGGGATTCCACTAAGGTCTAGAATGAAGATTTCCAAGATGCCTTTGATCGAATAAAGAAATACCTAACCCGACATTTAGTACTTATTCCGTCACAGCCTGGTCTTCCCCTACTCTTATACCTAATCCAAATAGATACTGCAACTGGGGCTTTGCTATCCCAATACCTTGAAGAAACCCACAAAGAGAGAGACATATACTACGCTAGTCGTAAGTTCGTTGGATACAAAGTTAAATACACTGCCTTAGATATAGCATGTGTCGCCCTTGTCTTGGTCACCCAAAAATTACGGGACTACATGTTCACCATTTCCATCAAACTTGTATCCCGAATGGATCCTATCAAGTACCTACTCAAAAAATTTGCTTGTTTAGCTGAATGGCCTGATGGTTGATGCTATAAGTCGAATTTGATATTGTGTATGTCATGCCGAAAGCCATGAAATGAAGTTACATCTCTTACTACCTCACTGACTACCCTATGGAAGAAGCCGATGTTTGGATTTTTGAGTTCCTCGATGAGAATTTCATTTGTACCTCTCATGAAGACCTTCGATGGTAAATGTTCTTTGACTGTGCCGATAACACGAGAGGGTATCGAATTGGGATACTCCTAATTGTCCCGATGACCCTCACACTCCAATTGCCATCAAGCTGAATTTTCCCTGTATTAACAATATGCCTAAATACGAGGTGTGCACGGTAGGCCTCAAAGTCGCTCTTAAGAAAGGAATTCGATACCTAGATGTTTATGGGGATTCAACGCTCATCATAGATCAAGTACTCAGGAGGTGAAAAGTCAAAGACGAGAAACTCTTACACTTCCATGCCCACATAGAAGAGCTAGCCTCCCAATTCCAAGATATCACCTTCCACTACCTGCCCTAAGCAAATAACAACCTAGATGATGCCCTTGCTACCTTAGCCTCCATGATTGACATTCCCGAAGGAATAACAATGGCCCATTTCTTAGTCCAAAAGCAAGATAAACAAACCCACCGTTAGCACATTGAGCTCATTACAGAAGAATATCATTCTCTAACCTACTACTGTTACTATAATATTTGGCGCCTCCTCAAGCATGGTAGGTATTCCCAAGATTATAACAAGAAAGATCGAGAAACCCTTCGTTAACTAGCTACCCAATACATTATCTGTGATAAATCACTATTTAAGCAAAACATAGATAGAACCCATTTACACCGCATTGCAGGTGCTGACATTGAAGAAATGATACAAAAGATACACAACGAGGAATACGTACCCCACATGAATGGCCATCTTCTTGCTAAGAAAATAATCCCATAAGGTTACTACTAGACTACCATGGTTCAGGATTGCACAACCCATGTTCGGAGATGTCTAAAATGTCAGCATTTTTCCAACATCCAACACTTGCCTCCACGGGAATTGTACAAATGACGTCTCACTGTCCGTTTTCCACATGAGGCATCGACATCATAGGCAAGGTTACACCCAAAGCCTCCAATGGGCATGTGTTCATCCAATTTGCCATTGACTACTTCACCAAATAGGTAGAAGTCAAGTCATATGCGGTGTTGAATGCCCAGAAAGTGGCCAAGTTCATTAAGAAAAATAGGCTCTACCGATATGGGGTCCCGTATGAGCTGGTGTCGGATAATGGATTATGTTTCGAAGAAGAAGTCATAGAAGTGGTCGACGAGAATGGGATTCAGAGACACAAATCTTTTCCCTACCGACCTCAAACCAATGGAGCAGTTGAAACCGCCAATAAAAACCTCAAAGCCATCATCACCAAGATGATCGAGAGTCGCCGAGATTGGGATGATCGGATACCTTATGCCGTGTGGGGTTACCACACATCAGTAAGAACCTTTATTGGGGATATCCTTACTCTCTAGTATATGGCATGGAAGTCGTCCTTCCCGTGGAGTGAGAAATCCCTTCACTACGCGTTATACTTGAAAGCAAAGTCAGCGAGAAATACTAGCATCAAAAGCATCTTGACAAACTTTCACTCTTGGACGAAATGAGGGTTAAAGCTCTATATCATATGCAAGGGTACCATCACTAGATAGAGTGATAATTTAATAAGAGATTCAAGGAACGCAATGTCCGAGAAGGGGACTTAGCCCTTGAGGAAACAATAGAGCCCATGTGGGACCCCAAAGGGAAATTCAACCCAATTGGAGCGCCCCCTACATTATGAATAAGATCTTATCAGAATGCGCGGCTATGCTCATTGACCTTAATGGGGGAATAGATGGCCCGTCCAGTTAACCTGGAATGTCTCAAGAAATTCCACCCCTAGTCCAAAATCTCGATGCGCGATGACTCTTCTCATCTCCCTTTTATCTAAAAAAAAATTCTTCATTTCCCTCTACTCAGAAATGCGTGGGGCTTGATCCTGTAAAAATCCTTTCGCTTTCAAAAGTGAAATTCAGAAAATTTTCAAAACCCCTAGAGGTACGTAGTCAGCTTGTACGCTTTACATGAGCACGACCCCCTTCTTTTTCACAAAATGCCTAGAGAACGACAGTTCATTTTGACATATACATGAACAAGGGGATTATGTATTCCTTGGTGATTGGTATAGATAATTCAAATGCAAAACTCATCGAGAGGCACAACAATATAATTAAAATTTTCTTTATTTCATTAATAAAAATTTTATTACTATTACATCAACATAGGGAGTTGAACGACTTCACTAGCCAACCTACCCTACTTTCCTAAAAAGATAAAACAAAATAAAAGAAAGCCAACCACTCCTAAATAACCTTCCTAAAATTATTCCCAAATAACCTACATAACTAGAAACACCATACAAAAGCTTCACAATTTTACCCAAAGCTGCCGGAGGAACTAACCCCATCATCACCCACATCCCGGGGTCCCCAAACTTCCCCTGGAAGAATAGAGTGCCGTTGAAACTCCATAAAAAGATAAGCCCGAACCATCTTGGGAAAAACCAAACACCTCCCTCCATGGTGCCAGATATAGCAAACCACATTTTTCTGGTATCTGTAGCCAATATCTTTACAACAACTCTCCTCCATAACCACTTCATGTAGTCCCCGAAGATATGCTAGACTCTACCAACAGACTGGGATGGACGGGTCGATGGTCGAAGATTTCCCACAAAGAGCCCAGCCGCATGTGCATACGCTCTGTCAAATCCTCCACTAAATAGAAATCTGATGTATGAGGTGGCACAATCTATTTCTAGCCAAATTAGCGCAAGAGCCACTAGGGAAAGTAGAAAGAGGTCTACCTGAGGCTAATCAACCGAACATAGTGGTATTCCCCCAGTTCCAGAATGGGTAGCAACTCCCCCCACCAAGGCACAGACCAACGCAAGCCTTGAGCCCGTGCTCCACAAACCAATTTTCCCAACTCTTAATGTCCAGGCCTACACTGATAAAGTAGCATGAAAAGAAGTTTGACACACACGACAAAGGACACTTAGGTGGGACCACCATTTGGAATATTTCTGACAACCACATGAACAACATTATGGGGCTACCCCTCATGAAGTCAAAACGGCCTTATTGCCAGGCATCCAGACCATTCAATGTCTTCACCAATATCACCACCGCAGGATTATAATGGTACGACATCCAAGAAGCAATGGCTGTGATTTGTGGGTCCTCCAACAGTTCCCCAGTCACTATCATAAGTTTAGAAATCAAGCCCAGAATGATAGCTCCAGCATAGCTGGCATCACCGACACCTTGCAAATGCATATAATGCAGTATAGTAGGAAGAAAGATCATTCCTCCCATAACTATTCACCTGGCTGCCGAAGGAGAGATATGAAGAAGTCCTGCTAACTGTTCCCTAGGGGACCGAGAATACTCAGGCATAACTGCTGCTACACTGAAATTGTTCCCCAACATGGTAGAAAACTCTTCATAGGTCGAGTAGACCTTTTCCAACTTGAAGCGAAAGACATGGTCTTCAGGATATCAAAACTCTACTGCTACGATCATCATATTCCACTCTAGTCGATTACGCCATAAAGAGACTCGATGCCTGTTTAAAGCGTCGTAGTCAGCATTGTAGGTGCACATCGCCTCCAAGGTTTCGAGGTAGTTAGAAAATTCAACACTACTAGGGAGAGACATTTCGTAAAGTAAGAAAGAAAAATACAAAAGAGAATGAATCTGCAGGTGTGAAGAAAATGCTCCACCCACACCCTCTATTTATACTTCGAAAACACTAACGAAAGACAAGAACCCTGCAAAAATCGGAGGAAAATTTACCCCACCAAGTACCAAGAAATTGAAGAAAGTGCAATCATAGCGTTAAAATGATTAGACTGGACTGACATACCGATAGGAAGGACAAGGGATAACCCCCTATTTTTGGAAATTTCCCTTTTTCCTTTTTTTGTTAAAATAAAAAAAAAAACTCAATAAAAATAATTTTTATACTTAAAGAATTCAAAATTTCCTTCTCCCTCTGTTTTTACTTATCTTGTTTAAAAATAAACTCTCTTTTTTTTCCTTTATACGTTCTCACCAGCAAAATAAAAAGAGCATGTGCATTAAGTCACTAAAACAAAAATGAATAAAAACTTCATTTTATTACATAAATGTTGTTTTTTTACATTTCTTGCAGGAAAAAGAAAAATACAACGAGACTCAGTCCGAACCCACATTCTCTCTCTCTCTCTCTCTCTCTCTCTCTCTCTCTCTCTCTCTCTCTCTCTCTCTCTCTCTAGGATCATCCTTCCATGCGACGCGCTCTTTTCCCCAGCGACGAGATGACGTACCTCCACTCCCCTGGCCAAATCCTTCCTCGGACGAGGAAGACGACACCAAGCAAGAAGGAACCAGAATCGCGTCCCGAATATGGGCATTCATCGAAGCTATCCAATCCCAAATATCCTTCATCCAGGTGATTGATACTCAAATGTGCTGTAAGAAAAACAACAGGAAAAGAGTAAATCAGTTAGTCTGAGGCAAAGAAAGAAACCAAAAAATTAAAAAGTAAAGAGATGAAAAGTATACCGCAAGCTGGAGAACCACCTCTGTTAGTCCTAGCTCCTCCGGGTCCATCATATTAGAGGACGGTGCAACATACGCACCGACCCTCCATTAGCCCGCTAGATATTATAAGAAGGAGGGGCTAACCGAACAAAGGGAACCTCTGAGGTTGTCGTCGCCGTCGATGTCGATGCACCACTTGAGCTATGGGAAGACCCCATGGGCCGACTTGAACCCGCTTGGGGTAGAGGCATCACGTCATATATGTTGGGAGGCATTAACCATCTTGACACGAAGTCCAAATAATCATATGCCGCCACTGTGTCGGTATAGGACGAGTAAGGCTCGCCATCATCACCGTTACCCTCTCAGTATCCTCTACCTCCCGCACTCGCTTTATGTACACCAGGGGCCTCGCAGGTGGCACAATCACCTTCTCCTCCATAGCATGTCAGACTACTCTCTCCCTAAGGTACTAGGAGTAGCCAAACTCATGTGCCAGCAGACGCCGCATCTGTGCATTCCCCCTAGTCAACCCCATATGATGGATGGCCGTCCCCCGGGATAGAAGGTCACCTGCAAAATTCCACTGTAGAGAAAGATCAATATCGAAAAATATAATAAAGGAAAATGTTCTCAAAAGGAAATAAAGACTTACCTGCTCGCTTGTCAGGCCGTTCAAAACCTGATGCACCACCTCCAAAGGGAGAGACTTCTTGACTGTCGGTTGGACCTCCACCATCGATACATTCAGTAGAAGTCCCCAACAGAATCTTCCTTCAAAGCTATCAATTAGGTGTTAAACCCAATCACCTCATAGAACCACGTATGCAAAGGATAAAAGGTCAATAATCAAGAAATCAAGAATAAAATGCATAAAGGAAAATGAAAATGCCTAAAGGAAAATTCACAAAATAAAGAATACCTTCAAAAGATACGTGGCACTAGTAAAGGTATTCCAGTAGCACTTACTCAACGCATCAAGAGAAGAATAAAGGGTCGCCAAAGTTAGGCTCCCCTAGTCATAAAGAGGGACGTTCGAAAACACCTTAAAAAAGGGAAAAAAGCACAAGTGGATGACGTCGCCACTTTTCTCCACTAAGAAGCCACCCAACACAAGAATAATAAACAAATGGGCCATCTTTTGCAACTGTTGCCCGTCCTTTTCATCAATCCTACGACTCAGCAATAACTCCCTCAAAAGAGACAAATAAAGAGAGTTCCCACAGACTACCCTATCCACATCACCTAGCACCGCCATCACCGCCTATGGCATCACCCGCAATGTATTGTCCACCTATATCTTCATGCCATCGCAGTCCATCCCTAGCAGCTGCTTCACTTCTATGGGATTCACAGTCATCTCCCCAAATTTGAAATGCATAGTGTGAGTGGTGTCCCACCACCTCTCCCCAAGTGCACAAAGAATAGCCGTAGAACGACACGTGTCATCCAATGCAAATGCCAATTTCCCAAAACCAATTGATGACACCACCCAACGCACCACTGATGTAAGGTGCTCCCAAATGTCCTTAAGCCTCATCATCCCTCGAGCACGCAGAGTCGACATAGAAGCATCAGACTATCAAAAAGATAAAATCCCTGTCAAAAGTCAAGAAAAAAGGGGAAATATCACCAAGAAAGAATAAAAGAATACCAAAAGTCATCAGCACTTACATAGCCGCTAGGGTTCACCACCCTAGAAGAATGATGATGCATCAGATCATGCAAGAGGGTATGCTCATCTGCCACTGGCTCGAATGAGTCAGAGGAATTTCCAATGCCCAGTGCAAGGGGCACCCTAGCCCTCCATTCCAAGTTTACCCAATTGTCAACACTGAGCCACGCTATATGTGTCGCACTGCCTTAGAAATCATCCATTTCTTAGTTTTGGGAATGCTAAAGCTATTTGCAGAAGAAGGCAAGTCTAAAAGCTGTGAAAAATGAGGAGAGCCCACCCCCTTTTATAAGAGGCTAAGCATCATGCTGATCGACAGTGCCCTTCCACCCACCGATTGACAATGTCCCTTCACCTGCTCGATGTACCACAAAAGTCCGTGCCACTGCCATTTGGCACCCCTCACGCCATGTTGGTTGGCACCCTCCTAAAAATTTCATATAAAAATGCTGAAAAATCCCCAGAAAATTCCTAAAATTAGCAAATGAATTTTAAAATCTTTCTCACCAAGAAAAGCATTTTTACCACACTCATTTCCCCAGCGAAACTCTTACCTACCTAGTGGAATTTTCAAAATCAATTGGATCTCTCTTCAATAAAAACAAGGAAACATCCAATCCATAGATTAATTCCTCTTACCTAGTGGAACCAAAAAACTCAAAATCAAATGCTTCCCTAGCGGAACCACAAGATAATTTCCTAAGTTGAATCTCCAAATTTATCCAAGAAAACTACAACTTAAGACCTCATAATTGGCTTCGACCCTCATAATTGGTCATCCTTACTTAAGCCCTCAGAATTAGCTTCAATCCTCAGAATTGGTCATTCCTACTTATGCCATAAGAATTGGATTCGACCCTCATATTTGGTCATCCCTACTTGAGCCCTCAGAATTGGCTTCGACCCTCAGAATTGGTCATCTTTACTAAAGCCCTCATGATTGACTTCGATCCTTAGATTTGGTCTTCTCTATTTAGGCCCTCAGAATTGGCTTTGACCCTCAGAATTGGTCATCTCTACTTAAGCCCTCATAGTTGGCTTCGACGCTCAGAATTGGTCATCCCTACTTAAGCCCTCAAAATTGGCTTTGACCCTAAGAATTGGTTATCCCTACTTAAGCACTTAGAATTGGCTTCGAACCTCAGAATTTATCATCCCTACTTAAGCCCACAAAATTTATTTTGACCCGCAGAACTGGTCACCTCTACTTAAGCCCGCAGAATAGGCTTCGGCTCGCGGAATTGGTCATCCCACCTTAAGCCCATATAATTAGATTTGACCCGTAGAATTGGTTATTTATACTCAAGTCTTCATAATTGACTTCGGCCCATCGTTCACCCCCAATATTACTCTAGGTCCTTAGAATTAACCTCGACCCTCTAAATCAGTTATCCTCATCCCTTAGGTCTGCAGATTCAACCTTTTTCCAGAACATCATGTGGTGTCTATTCGATGACTTTCACTTGTTCAAGATCACCTGTCAAGGGGCTAAGTAGACACCACATTCTAGGGCCTAAGTCTCTCCTTTCCCCCCTAACATCTCCCCATTTCAATACAAAACCTAGGTCATACTCCGAGTATCGATCTAAAGGCCATTGGGAGCTCCCGAGCCCCCTTTAGCTCTGGTCAACTTCATCGTTAGAGAGAAATATCTTTGAATCTTCGAAGGGATCTGAATCTTATTTCCAACGATCCACCCCATTCACAAATCGACATAAAAGTTCAGACGAATGGTCCTTTTTACTATTGAAAATCGAGCCCCGATTTGACCTCATTCAACTTCACCGTCAGAGCAAAGATCTTTGAATCTTATAAGGGCACTGAAACCCATTTCCAATGGTCCACCCCGTGTGAAAAATGGCATAAATGTTCAGACAAACGACCACTTTCCCCTCGAAAATCGGTCTATAGGCCACCGAGTGCTCCAAGACTCCGTTTGACCAAGGTCAACTTTTCATCTTGAATAATACTAAATGAATCTCCCAAAGGCACTGAATACCCTTTCCAATGGTCTACCCTATTTGCGATTCTGGCTTACAGTAGGAACGACTGATCCATTTTACTTCGAGTGCTCACCGGGTCTCGGTTGACAAAGGTCAACTTTCGAACCGAGTGAAGCTCTTTGAAATGTCTAAGTACATCTCCTAACCTTTCCAAAGGTCAAACCCGTGCGTGATTCTGACTTAATCTCCCGTCCAAAAGTTTAACATGCGCTTTCGAGCCACATTTGACCCAAAGTCAACTTCTGGACTCGGGAGCGATCCAAAGGACTCTTGAAGGTCTCTAAATTACCTTTCTAATGGTATGACCCGTGTGAAATATGGATCAACGGATTACGTTCACAACCATTTTTTCAGAAAAATATGCATGAGACTGCCAATTGGCAGGTTCATTTCCCTGCCTATAGGTAGGGGTGGCCATAGGCCCGAGGCCCGCCAAGCCCGCCCAATAAAAAAATAGGGCTTGGGTAAGGTGAATAGGCTCGCAAAGCGGGCTTGGCAAAATTTTATAGGCCCGGCTTTTTTTCGGGCGGGCTTGGGCACGAGTTCTTAAGCCCGATGAGGCCCGGCCCGGCCCGAGGCCCGATATATATATATATATATAATATTAATATATATATGGGGGGGGGGAACTTTTATAAATATAAAAATGTATACCAAGTTTTTTCATGTACAGTGGGAAACTTTATATATGGACTTTGTAATATATGGAGTTTAAAATAGATTTTTAATTAAAAAAATTGGTCTTTAAATAAAAAAATAGGTATTTTAATTAAAAAAAAATCTTTTAATTAACATAATAAGGCCCGATCGGACGGGCCTGGGTAAAGAGCTTTCAAATTTGGGCGGGCTTGGGATTACATAATAAGGCCCGATCTAGGCCCGAGCGGGCTTGGGATTGCACTTAATTTTTCAAGCCCGGCCCGAGCCCGACCGGGCCTGCCCAGGCCCGGCCCACGGCCACCCCTACCTATAGGTAGTGTTCCAAGGGTTACCTACCAATTGGCAGGGCTAGGGCCATGCTGATCGGCACCACCCCTGACCTATAATTAAAGGGCATGACCTCACTCTAAAAACACACCTTATATCTATCAACATCACTGATCTCAATAATATTCTCTGGTAATCAAAAAAATTTCTTCATGTGAAATTCTATTCAAGCTTACATTCCCATCCTTTTCATACCCAATTTGGAAAAATATCATTCTCTCTCATCCAACATTCATCTCACGTTCAAGGGAGTTCATCCACGATTAAAGATCAAGCTTCAAAGAAGGTCCAAATCCTTCCCTCTCTCTTTAAATTCCTTGTTTCTACCTTAAATACATTAGGTTCAAAATATAGTTTTACTTTAGTTCATACACATTAACATCTTACATTTTTATTAGTATATTGCACATACTTTATTTTCTATAAAAAAACTCAAAACAAACAAAATAAGGCTACGCCTAAAAATTCCGAATGGGATTATCCATCACACTATTCCAAAACTAAAACACATATCCATCACACACACATATAATAAAATCCCGTTCGAATCTATGGGATAAACCCCACCCTTATGCCATATACGAACTATGTGGACTTTGATGCCTTTATAGGCTATGTAGGCATCTCGGATTAAAACTCGAGACTCGAGCCCAATTTTATATTTTATAATTTTTAATTTTATAATTTTTCAATTTCCCCAAATTCCCCATTTTTATATTTATCATATTCTTACATTACTATGCATATATATTTGTGATACCTGATAGCATTTTATCCAACACCTATTATCATTCCATCATAACGATCAATATCACGATAAACATTTAAAATCATATTTTATATAGAATATTTTGGAAACATTCTTATGGATGACCTCACTATATCTCTTTTACGGTATGAGGTGGGTGATTTCGATCTCCATTATATATACACGCGCACACACTTCACGGAGAAGCAAAGGAAAAAATAACACAAGCCCAAGAGAGACAGAAAGGGATGGATGGATGCCTAACACCTTACCATTTCGTAACTTATCCCTCGAGCCCTTCAAACTATTGGTTTCATAAGCATCAGTTTGTCTTTGATGCCGCTCTCTGAAGGAGGCAACATGTTCTTTTGCCTATTTTCTGCAAAATAGTCTGGAAACTCATCTCTTTACATCCACCCTACACCGATGATGATCGAAGCATTACTACATCAAAAGAGGGCGCAATACCTTTTCATCCCCCCTTTTCTTTCCCTGACCCCCATTCTTGGGAAGAAGGAGAGAGGAGAGAGAGAGGGAGGACATGCATAAATCAGGATGGCCACAACTGGGATAAACCAAGAAGTACCCGGAGCTCTTGGGTAAAAAGCCCTAAATCACTGGCCAGAGAATATGGTGCACATAGCCGGTGTTATGGACCCCATGGGAGTATGCGGTATAGGAAGATTTCGATAAAGATAAAGAAAATACGAAACATACCAAGAAATGGGTTATGTGGTAAATTTGTTAACACAATCTAACTTGAATAAATATAATAAATGTCCCAATAAAGGTGAAATCAACAAGTAAATGCATAAATCTACTTGTGTCCATCCCCGATCCTGATCCTTGCGGGCGGGCGCGTGGAGGAAAGGATCCTTCCAGTCCCGCGCGTCCCTCTCAGGAGCGCTTCGGTCGGCGTCGTTTGTGGTGTTAAAAATGTAGAGAGATTCAGAGTCGCCAGTCTATTTTACTCAAAACAGATGAAAGAAAAAGGGGAAGCCACCCCGAAGAGTGGCATCTAAATACATACTGGTGCATACGAAACCAAGATGATTCGAGAAGGGTTCGGAGGCTTAGTTACGAAATGGGAAGGTATTAGGCACCCATTCCGCCCTTTCGGTCTCTCATGAATATTTGCTATTTTCCTTTATGTTTCTCCCCGTGATATGTGTGTATGTGTATATATATAGAATGGAGGTAGGAATCCTCGACTTGTATCATGGAAAAGATAAAGCGAGTCATCCGTATGAATATATAAGAGTAATATTAGAAAAATGAGATTTACGCGATTACCCCTACGTTGATCGTTATAAGGGAACGATAACGCATATGGGGTAATGCGTCACTAAGAACAAGTATATGTATAATATAAGAAAAATGGATTTAGAGAATATAGAAAATGAGAGAAAAAGGACTCGAGTCTCGGATTTTACCCTGAGACGCCTACGTAGCCTATAAAGGCATCAAAGTCCACATAGTTCGCATGTAAAATGAGGGGTGGGGTTTATCCCATAAATCCAAAATGGGGAATCTCTTATTTGTGTGTGTGTGTGTGTGTAGAAAAAAGTGTTTTAGTTGTGAGAAAAGTGTGAGGAAAATATGAGAATCCCTTATTTGAATTTATGAGCAAAACCCTCTTTTTCTTATTTTTTTGGTTTTATGAAAATAAAAGATGTGCAATAATACTAAGTAAAAAGTATATTAGGACGTGTGAAATGAGATAATAAAAGTGCTAAGTAAGAATACAAGTTATTGAGAATTCAAGAGAATTTAAAGAGAGAGTTTGAGAAAGTTGGACCTTCTTGAAGATCTTGAGCTTGATCTTGAATGTTGGGGAGCAGCCCTTGCACTTTGGATGATAATGGAGAGTGGCTAATTCACCAAGTTTGATGAAAGGTATGATGAAAAGTGGAAGTAAAAGGGGATTTGGAAGTTGAAATCACGCTGCTTTCGAGAGAGGTTTCTGGGATTCGTTGAAAAGGATTTTTATCAGATCTGGGCTCCCCTTGCAAATGAGGTGAAGGCCTCCTTTTATAGTCCCAGGTGAGTGCCGATCGGCATAGAGCCCTTCCTGCCTATTGGCAGGCAGGTGCCGATAGGCAGGTTCTGGAACCTGTCGTTTGGCAGTGTGTTTTAGGGTTTTTCGGAAAATCGACCGCCGAGGGAAAACCGTTGGTCAGAATCACGCACGGGGTATACCGTTGGAAAGGTAATTTAGAGACCTTCGAACGTCCTTTGGATCTCTCTCAGGTTCGGGAGTTTACTTTGGGTCAAATATGGCTCGGAAGCGTTTGTCGGTCCATTGGACGGACGCAAACGGATCGTTCGTCCGCATGGTAAATCCGAATCGCGCACGGGGCATACCGTTGGAAAGGTTAGGAGATGTATTTCTACATTCCAAAGAGTTTGACCCGGTTTGGAGAGTTAACTTTGGTCAACCGGGCCTGAGAAGCGCTAAGTGGCCTCCCTAAGTCAAACGGATCGTTCGTCCGCATGGAAAGTCGGAATCGCTCACGGGGCAGACCGTTGGAAAGGGTATTCAGGGCCCTTTGAAGATTAATTTAGCCTTGGTCGAGCTGAAGAGTCGACATAGGTTAAACAGGGCCCGGGAGCGCCCTGTGTCTTTTAGGTCAGGTTTCGGACGCAAACGGACCGTTCGTCCTCATGGTAAGTCGGAATCGCGCACGGGGCAAACCGTTGGAAAGGGTATTCAGTGCCCTTCGAAGATTCATTCCGTCTCGATCGAGATGAAGACTTTGACTTTTGGGTCAAACTGAGCCAGGGAGTGCCCGATGGCTTTCAGGTCAGTACTCGGGACGTGACATGGGTTTACAGTTGTGAAGGGAGGTACTAGGGGCCTAAGAAGAGTCAGGGGGTAATAGAATGGGGTGTCTACAGAGTCCCTCGACGGGTGAGTTTGGAACAAATGATGACCGTCTAATAGACAACACATGATGCTTTTGAGTGAGTATGACCGATTAAGAGGGTTGAGGTCGATTCTTAGGACCTAAGGAGTGTGCTGGGGATGATCAATTATGCGGATCAAAGCCGAATCTGCGGGCTTAGGGTGAAGGTCTAGCGAGGTCAATTCTGACCTAAAGAGTGGTGACGATCGAGGACTGAGGTCAATTCTGACCTAACTTAGGTGACGATTAATTCTAAGCCAAGAGTGGTGACGACAGAGGATCGAGGTCAATTCTGACCCAAGTTAGGTGATGATCCAAGATCGGGGCCAATTTTGACCCAAGAGTGGTGACGACCGAGGACCGAGGTCAATTTTGACCTAACTTAGGTGACGATCCAAGACCGAGGCCAATTCTGACCCAAGAGTGGTGACGACCGGGGACCATGGACCGAGGTCAATTCTGATCTAACTTAGGTGACGATCCAAGACCGGGGCCAATTCTGACCCAAGAGTGGTGACGATCGAGGATCGAGGTCAATTCTAACCTAACTTAGGTAACGATCCAAGACTGGGGCCAATTCTGATCCAAGACCGGGGACGACCGATGACCGAGGTCAATTCTAACCTAACTTAGGTGACAATCTAAGACCGGGGCCAATTCTGACCCAAGAGTGGTGACGATCGAGGACCGAGGTCAATTCTGACCTAACTTAGGTGACGATCCAAGACCGGGGCCAATTCTGACCCAAGAGTGGTGATGACCGAGGACCGAGGTCAATTCTGACCTAACTTAGGTGACGATCCAAGACCTGTCCCAATTCTGACCCAAGAGTGGTGACGACCGAGGACCGAGGTCAATTCTGACCTAACTTAGGTGACGATCCAAGACCGGGGCCAATTCTAACCCAAGAGTGGTGAAGACCGAGGACCGAGGTCAATTCTGACCTAACTTAGGTGACGATCCAAGACCGGGGTCAATTCTGACCCAAGAGTGGTTGTGGATTAGATTTGAGTTTTGCTGGGGAAAGAGCTTCGTGATTCTGATCTGATATGGGGAGCTGATAGCTGGGGAAGCTTTTTAGGAGACCTCGCAGGGGGGGGGGAACAACCTATTTTGGGTGCTGTAAGAGAATTCCGCTGGGGAAGTGATCAGGTGATCCTTAGGGATTTTTCGGAGCTTTGCCGGGAGGAGTTTTCACTTAGTTTTGAGGATTCCGCTGGGGAAGAGAGGTTCCGCTTGAGGAAATGCAAAATTTTCTTTGTAGAACGGCTCTAAATCCCTCCCGGTATTTTTAGGAATTTTTCGAGGATTTCTGGTATTTTCTGGAAATTTTTGTACAAAATTTTAGGAGGGGTGCCGGTCGGCATAGTATGAAGGGTGCCATTCGGCAGTGGCACGGACTTTTGGGATACCTCGGGAAGGCAAGGGGTCAGTACCGATCGGTATGGTGGGGGTGATGCCGATCGGCATGGCGCTTGGCCTCCTATATAAAGGGGGCGAATCCCCTCATTTTTTCCCAGCTTCTTTTGCTTTCTCTCCCTCTGTGATTCTTCTGCAAATTGTTTTAGCGTTTCGATCTTCAAGAAATGGCCGCCTTTGTGAACAATGCAATCCACTGGGAGTGGTTGACCGTTGATGATTGGGCGAATGTGTAGTGGAAGGCTAGGTCACCTCTTGCTTTGGGGAATGAGAATTACTTTGATGCGTTTGAGCCCGTCGCGGATCAGAGGACTTTGCTGCGGGAGCCATCGCGCCATCGCTCTTCAAGAGTGATCCCCGACAATTATGTAAGTAACCCGACCATTGGCGTTCTTCTCTTTTTGGTGGTTTTTCTTGTTTGACTTTTGATGAGGCTTTTCTTTTAACCAGTTTGATATCTCTTTGAAGAACATGCCTGCCCGTGGGACAACGGGGCTTATGGATGTCGGGGAGCATCTCCCACCTGTGGTGCGTTGGATGGTATCATCAGCAGGTTTTGGGTGGTTGACATCGGTGCTGGATGAGACACCTCATTCGACAGCGGTCTTGTGCGCCTTGGGAGAGAGGTGGTGGGATACTACCCACACCTTTCATTTTGGATTCGGGGAGATGACGGTGACTCCCATAGACATGCAATAGCTGCTAGGGTTGGATTGTGATGGAGAGCAGATAGAGGTGGATCGCTCTTTACGGGTGAGATCGGAGGCAGTGCGTGCGGCACTTGGTGATGTGGGGAGGATAGTCTCCGGGGATCCCATCCGGCTGTCCTTGTTGAAGGATGTTTTGCTGAGTAGGGCGATTGATGTGAAGGACGGGTTGCAAGTGAGGCAGATGACTCGGTTATTCATTTTTCTAGTGTTGGGAGGTTTCATGGTGGCGTCGAGCGGCGACGTTGTTCATTTGTAGTTTCTTCCGTACTTGAGGATGTTTTCGAACATCCTTTTCTATGATTGGGGAAGTCTGACCTTGGCGACCCTTTACTTTTCTCTGGATGCATTTAGCCAGTGCTGTCGGCAGACCTTTACTGGGGCCACGAACCTTCTTGAGGTATTCTTCAGTTTGTGCATTTCTTTTCATGCATTCGCATTTTTTTTCATGCATTCGCATTTTCCTTATGCGTCTCTTTTTTGCTTGTGAATTCAGACGTGGTTCTATGAGGTGATTGGGTGCAATACCCCGTTGATCGCTTTAAAGGACGACACTATTGGGGACTGCTGTCGCTTGTATCGATGGCGTAAGGCCAATCAGCAGTTGAAGGGATCTCTCTCCCTGGAGGCGGTGCGTCAGGTCTTGAATGACCTGACTAGTGGTAGGGTAAGACTCTTTCCATTTCAGTCTTAGTTTTTGCACCTTTTGATCTTGTATTGATTTGTGCTTTCTTGGAGATTTTCAGGTGACCTTTTATCCCTGGGGGATAGCCATTCAGGATGCGGGGGGTGACCGGGGTGAACGCGCGGATGAGGCGTTTGGTGGCGCATGAGTTCGACCATTCCTGATATCTCGAGGAGAGGGTAATTCGTCAGATTGTCGAGGAGGAGGTTGTGGTGCCACCCGCGCAGCCTCCTAAGTCTATGAGGCAGGAGTGACTGATGTTGGAGGATGAGAGGATCGCGGGGATGATTGGCGAGTTCTACATGCTGTACACCGATACGGCCGCGCCGTATGACTATACGGATTTTGTAACGAGCTAGTTGATGGAGCCTAACATATATGATGCGTTTCCCTTCCCTCCGACAGGTTCGAGTCGGGCGGTGGGGTATTCCCACAGTGGTGGTGATCCGTCGGCATCTGCGGCGGCGGCGACCTCGGAGGTCCCTTTTGTGCGGTTGCATACCCCTTCGTACAACATCCGGCGGGCTGATGGAGGGATGGTGCCTATGCTACACCGTCCTCATGCGATGGATCCAGAGGAGTTGGGTTTGACAGAGGAGGTCCTTCGACCTACGGTATACCTTTCTGTTCCTCCCTTTCTTTTCTGTTTTGGTCATTCCTATTTTGATACTGATTTTTCCTTTCCTTGCAGCAAGTCCAGATGTCGACCACTTGGCTCAGGGACATTAGAGATTGGATATCTTTGGCGACTGCCCATATTCAGGATGCGGTTCCCATTCCTTGTTGCCTAGTGTTGTCTGCTTCATTCGGAGAGGACTCGGGCTCGAGTAGCGGTGGTTCATCGTCTCGTCGTAAAGGGAAGAGAGCGCGTCGAGGGGGTGGAAGCTCTTGAGAGAGAGAGAGGGAATGAAATGTGGGTTCGGGCTGAGTCCCGTTGTTTTTGGATTTTCTTTTCTTGTTTCCTGCAAAATTGATGTAACACAGAACACAAATATATGCAATGCAATGGGAGTTTTTTGATTATTATCTTTTATTAATGATGAATGAATGCATGCACATGTGCTTTTTACTTACTGAGACCGTAAAAAAAGGAAAATTTTTGGAATTTTCGAAGGAAAGCTTTTATTTAAAAGGGGAATCCTATAAGGATAAAACAGGATTCTTGAAATTCATTTGAGAATATCAATTTATTTTTATTGAGTTTTCTGATTTGACAAAAGCGGAAAGGAGGAAATTTCCAAAAATGGGGGGTTGCCCATCGGCAAGCACCCTGACCTGCCTATCGGCAATTTAGTCCAGTCCCATCATTTGAAGTCTTTGATTGGTACCCTCTTCAGCCCTTGGTACCTTGTGGGGTAAAATTCCCTCCGATTTCTGCAGGGATTATATCCCTTGTGAGGATTTTTAAGTATAAAAAGGGAGAAGGGTGGAGTGTTCTCATCACACTTTTGCATCCTTATCTGCCTACCCATTATCTTTTAGCCAAGATGGCTCTCCCTGGTAGCATTGAGTTTGTCAATTACCTCGAAGCCTTGGAAGCTATGTGCTCTTATAATGTTGACTACGATGTTTTCAACATGCGTCGAGCCTCCTTATGGCGCAATCGGCCTTTTGAGTGGAATATGCCGATAGCGGCGGTACAATTCTGGTACCCCGAAGACCATGTATTCCACTTTGGGTTGAAAGAAGTTTTTCCTACCTACGAGGAATTTTCTGCCATACTGGGTGTGAATCCCAATGTTGCTCCAGCTTTGATCGAATTTTCCCATTCTCCTAGGGATTTATTGGCCGAGCTTCTTCATATCTCGCCTTCGGCGGCCAGGTCATTGCTTGTTAGAGGAATGATCTCCTTCCCGACGGTGCTGTAGTCTGTGCATTTACGGGAAGTAGGTGATGCCGGCTATGCTGGAGCCGCGGTTCTGGGCCTGGTTTCAAAATTACTGTTGATGACTGGGGAGGTGTAAGTGGACCCACAACTTTCAGCCGTTACTTTATGGATGTCATACCGTCGTAATCATGCGGCGGTGATATTAGCAGAGACTCTGAATGGCCTGGATGCCTGGAGAGAAGGTCATTCTGACTTTTTAAGGGGTAGCCCTGTGATGCTGTTCATGTGGTTGTCTGAAAGATTCCGCTTGTCGACTCCTCCAGAATATCCTTTGTCGGCTGTACCCAACTTTTATTCGCGCTACTTCATCCGTGTTGGCCTGTATGTTGAGAACTGGGAGAATTAGTTTGTGGAGCACGGGGCTTGTGGGCTGTATTAGTCTGTGACTCGGTGGGGACAGTTGCAGCCTGTTCTGGAGCTAGGAGAGTATTCATATGTGCGGCTGGTTGGCCTCAGACAGACCTTTTTTTATTTCCCTTGGCGGCTTCTGCGCCAATTTGGCTGGGCGCAGGTCGTGCCCCCTCGGAACTCAAATTTCTTTCTTGTAGAAGATTTGACTGAGCGCCTGCGTCTGTTGCTTGGGTCTATGTGGGAAAATCGGCGTCCATCGAACCGTCCTTCTCAGTCTGTCGAGAAGGTTTGCCATGTCCCCAAAGATTATATGAGGTGGTTATGAAAGAAAGTAGTCAGCAAGATGTTGGCGGTAGAGACTGGTCAAAGATGGTTTGATTTATCTGACTCCATGGAAGGGGGTGTTATGGTCTTTTCGAAGATGGTTAAGACTCATCGATCCATGGAATGTTTGCGGCACTCTATTCAGGCAGGGGAAACTTAGGGTCCTCAGGATGTAGATGATGAGGGTATAGGCTCTTCGGGTAGCTGTGGATAGGACTCCTGGGGAGTTTATTTATGTAATAGGGAATGTATGTTGGGATTTTATTTGTCTTTTTATGGTGGCGGGGAAGGGAGTTATTCGTTCCTTTTTCTTATGTAATCCGTACTGTAATTTCTTATTAACGAAATAAACAAGTTTCTGGTCATCCAGCTGTGCCTTTCGATGAGTTTTGTATTTTGAATTATCTATACTGATCTCTAAGGCATACATAATCCTTTTATTCAAATAATTTTAGAATGAACCGCCGTTCTCGGAGGTAAGAAAATAATAGTATTTTGTGAAAAAGAAAGGGTCGCACTCATGTGAGGAGTATGAGCTGCCTACGTACCTCTGGGGTTTTTTGAAAAGTTTTAAAATAGTTTTTGAAGAGGATCAGGCCCACGTAGTTCTGGGTAGAGGGAAATGAAGGTTTTTTTTTTAAGAATAGAAGGGGGATGAGAAAAGTCGTAGCGTGCCGAGATTTCGGACTAGGGGTAGAATTTCTTGAGACAGTCTAGATTGACTGGACGAGCCATCTCTTCCCCATCTAGGTCAGTGAGTATGGAGGCACCGCCGGATAAGATTTTCTTCACAATGTAGGGACCGCTCCAATTGGGCTTGAATTTCCCTCTGGGGTCCCAGATGGGTTCTATTATCTCTTTGAGGGCTAAATCCCTCTCCCGGACACCGCGGTCCTTGACTCTCTTGTTAAATTATCGCGCTATTCGGCGATGGTACCCCTGTATGTAATAAAGAGATTTTAATCTTCTTTCATCTAGGAGGGATAGCTCATCAAGACGGCTTTGGCACCAGTCTTCTTTACTAACCTTGCTTTCGAGCATGACGCGTAGCGAGGGTATTTTCAGCTCCATAGGGAGGATAATTTCCATGCCATAGACTAGGGAGTAAGGGGTAGCCCCAGTAGAGGTTCGAATTCAGGTTCGATAGCCCCAGAGGGCGTATGGGATCCGGTCGGCCCAATCCTTACGGCTGATGATGGCTTTGAGGCTCTTGTTGGCGGCTTCAACTGCACTATTGGTCTGAGGTCGGTGGGGAGAAGATTTGTGTCTCTGAATCCAGTACTCGTTTATAACTTCTATGACTTCTGCTTCGAAGTGTAACCCGTTATCTGACACTAGCTCATGCGGGACCCCATATCGGCTGATGATATTCTTCTTGATGAATTTGGCCACTTTCTTGGCATTCAACACTGCGTGTGACTCAGCTTCGACCTATTTGGTGAAGTAATTGATGGCGATCAGGATGAACTCATGTACGTTTGAAACCTTTGGTGTAACCTTCCCTATGATGTCGATACCCCAGATGGAGAACGGCCAGGGAGAGGTCATGTTGTATAACTCTTGCGGAGGCAAGTGTTTAAGATTGGATAATTATTGGCATTTGAGTCATCTCCGGACATAGGCAGTGCAATCCTGGGTCATGGTGGTCCAGTAGTAGCCCTGTCGGATGATCTTCTTGGCTAGCATGTGACCATTCATGTGGGGTCCGCACTCCCCGCTGTGGATTTTCTGCATTATTTTATCAATCTCAGCCCCTGCGATGTAGTGTAGATGAGTTCCATCGAAATTCCTCTTGAGTAGAGTTTTATGACAGATGATGTACTGGGCGACCAGTATTCGAAGGGTTGTTCGGTCCTTCTTGTTGGAATCCTCGGGATACCTACCATGTTTGAGGAGGCACCAGATATCATAGTACTAACAATCGGCTGGTTCGAGATCTTCGGTGCAGATAAGCTCCACATGGAAGCAATGGGTCGGTTTGTCTTGCTTTTGAACTAGGAAGGGGGTCATTGTTATTCCCTCGGGCATGTCGACCATGGAGGCCAAAGTGGCGAGAGCATCGGCTAGGTTATTCTTTTCTCGGGGTAGGTAATGGAAGGTGATATCTCAGAATTGGGAGGCTAACTCTTCTAATTGGGCATGAAAGGGTTGGAGCTTTTCGTCCTTGACTTTCCACTTTCTGAGCTCTTGACCGATCATGAGGGCAGAATCCCCGTAGACATCAAGGTGTTGAATACCATTTTTGAAAGCAACTTTGAGGCCCACTGCGCATACCTCGTATTCCATCATGTTGTTGGTGCAAGGAAAATCCAATTTCATGGTGATGGGAGTGTGGGAGTCATCTGGGGCGACTAGAAGTATCCCAATGCCATATCCCTTTTTGTTGGCAGCTCCATCAAAGAACATTTTCCATCGAAGGCGGTCTTGAGTGGTGCAGAGGATATTTTCATCTGGGAATTCGGAGATCCAGACATCTGCTGCTTCTACAGGGTAGTCAGCGAGGTAGTCAGAGATGGCTCTTCCTTTAACATCTTTCTGTGTGATGTACACGATATCGAACTCGGTTAGAAGCATCAACCATCGGGCCATTCGGCTGGATAAGGCAGGTTTTTCTAGCAGGTATTTGATGGGATCCATTCGGGATACAAGTTTGATGGGGAAGGCGAGCATGTAGTGTCACAACTTTTGGGTGACCCAGACAAGTGCGACACATGCCTTTTCTAAAGCAGTGTAGTTGACCTCGTACCCGACCAATTTGCGACTGGCATAATAGATGGCTCTTTCTTTACGGGAGTCTTCAAGGTATTGGGCTAGCAAAGCCCCGACTGCAGTGTCGGTTATGGTTAGGTATAGGAGTAAAGGGAGACCAGACTGTGGTGGCATGAGTACTAGAGGTTGGGTCAGGTATTGTTTGATTCAATCAAAAGCTTCTTGGCAGGCCTCGTTCCAAACCTTGGTTGAATCCTTTCGGAGGAGCTTAAAGATTGGTTCACAGATAGAGGTTAGCTGAATGATGAACCGGCTGATATATTATAATTTCCCAAGAAAACCTCGGACTTCTTTCTCTGTTCGGGGTGGTGGCATCTCAAGTATGGCCTTCAGCTTTGGAGGATCTGCTTTTATCCTCTTTTTACTGACCATGAATCCCAAGAGTTTTCCCTTTGTAACGCCGAAGACACACTTCTGTGGATTAAGTCGCATCTGATACTGTCGCAGTCGTTCGAAAAACTTTCGGAGAGTGGGAACATGACCTTCTCTAGTTTTGGACTTGATAATCATATCATCCACGTAAACCTCGACCTCTTTGTGAATCAGATCGTGCAGGATGGTTGTGGCAGCCCTTTGGTAGGTAGCCCCAGCATTCTTGAGACCGAATGGCATAACGGTATAGCGAAAGGTTCCCCATGGGGTGATGAATGCAATTTTTTCTTGGTAGTCTGGGTGCATCTTGATTTGGTTGTATCCGAAAAACCCGTCGACGAATGACTTGAGAGCATGACTGGCTGTGTTGTCCACGATCATGTCGATGTTGGGTAGCGGATAATCATCCTTTGGAGAAGCTTTATTTAAATCTCGGTAGTCCACACACATTCGAACCTTTCCTCCTGATTTCGGTACAGGTACAATGTTGGCTAGCCATATGGGATATTCGATCACTCGAATGAAACCCACGTTTAACTGTTTGACCACCTCTTCTTTAACCTTGAGCGACCATTCGGTGCAGATTTTTCTCAGTTTTTGTTTGACTGGCTTGTAATATGGGAGAGTGGGGATCTCATGTTGTGCTATTTCAGGATCGATGCCGGGCATATCATCATTGGACCATGCGAAAACATCTACGAACTCCTTCAGCAATTCTTTGAGTTGTGCACGCTCATGCTCGTCAAGGGTGGCCCTATCCTAATCTCGCGCAGTTGGCTACTAGAACCGAGATTAATAACAATAGTCTCTTCTTCATTAACTTGAACGCGGTTATGTTATTTATTATTAACCTTATTTAGATCAGTTAATAATTGTTCATTTGCAAAATTATCATCATCAAAAGTTCGATTAGAATCTAAACAATTAATGTAAGGCATAGCAAGATACTTAAAATCTTCGTTTATTTCATAGGTAGGAAAAAAAACATTGAGAACTTCATCAAAAGAGGTCTCTATTACATTTGAGCAAGGATAGACAACAGAGGAAGAAACAGGGTAAACAATGGGGTTAGGGGAGATTTCAAGAGGTAGAACTGGCACAACATGCAAGTTGAGGAGAGGTGTATCAGCAGCTTTAATCAGACGGGATGGGTCCATTGATGTAGTGCCTGAATGAACCATGAAAAGTGCCAGCCCCAGTATTCGTAAGTTGAAGGAATCTTCGGAATCACTTTCCTTAGTCCCTTCGATATCTTTGATGAGCGGTTCTACGTTGTGTGGGAAACTTTCGGCCCATGGGTAGCTATCTTGAAAAAAGATCTCCATTCCAGGCATCATCTTCTTGTCTGTGTGGTCGTACTATGGTTCTGGAAAATCGCAAAAGGGGAAATCCTCACCTTCTTTGATGAATCATCCATTTAAGGAGTCTCCTGAGATAGTTCGGATACAGTTTAATCCTCTCTTTGGTCGAGCCTGGCTGATCATTCTGAGATTTTGTTCTGATGGTTGATACCCCAAGGCGCAAGGAGGGAAATCTTTCTTCAGTTCGATGGGCTCAAGTATCCTTTGCTTCCTTTGCCCTAGCCCCAGTCCGGGCATGAAGTGCATGTTTCTGAACATCTGAATCACATTGACATTGCCATGAGGGTCATATTCTAGACAAACCCTTTCTTTAAAACCGTCCCCTGTCGGGAGTAGGAATGGCTCGACTCAGAATCCTGATAGGAGCATATCATTTGACCCGTGTTGTATCTCGAGAATTGGACTGCCGGTGCTTGCACCCTCGACATTTTTGCTGTCTCCCAAAATGGTGATGACTCGCCCGTCGACGAAGAACTTCAATTTCTGATGGAGTGAGGAAGACACACCCTTGATATTGTGGAGCCAAGGGCGTCCAACAATAGGTTGAAACAAGCTGGGATGTCTATGACTTGGAATTCAACGTCAGGGTTTATAGGTCCAACCCCTATTGCAAGTTTTATGGATCCCATCACCTCACGACGGGTATTACCGTAGGCACGCACAGTGGCGGAGGTTGGAGTGAGGTCACTTTCTTTCAGGCCTAAACACTTGAAGGTTCTCAATGGGCAAACATTCAAAGCGGATCCGTTATCGACAAGAGAGAGTGGCACGACCTTTCCCATAACTTCGACGGAGATGTTGAGTGCATGATTGTGATTCGGCCCAATTCTGGGGATTTCTTCTTCAGAAAATGATATCATTCGGGTAGAGGTTAAGGATCCGACCAGATTTACCGCCTCCTCTGGTGTGGTAGAGGGAGGAACTATAGGTCTAGTGAGTAATTTGATTAAAGCATTTCTGTGTAGCTGGGAAGACATGAAAAGCCCCCATAGAGTGATGTTAGCTTGAGTTTTCTTCAGTTGATCAAGGATCATGCTCTCCTCAATGGTCATCTCTGGTATAGGAAGGTTTTCAATGCCCTTCCCCTTGTCATTTGCTGGTAGTGAGCTTGGAACTTGGTAATGTCTCCCTGATTTGGTCATGTGATTTACTGAAGAAGGAAAAAACATAAATCCCATTTCCTCGTCAATCTCAGGTTGCTCTGCCACCCTGTCTATTTCTCCGAGGAGTTCTTCAAATGAGATCATCCCACATATGTCGACTACTGGGCCAGCTCTTCCTGAAGCTTGTTCTTCGCTTGAATCTTTGAATCCTTCCCCCCATCCGGTGGCAACAATTTTGCCTTTCCCTGTAAAGTCGATGCATTCCACAACTTCAACGGCTTCTTCATACAAGTTCTCCCATTTTGTGGGGATATGTGTAATTGAAGGGACCAAGCGCCCTTGTATCTTCAAAGTGTCAAGTAACCCGGTGATACTGCAAATGCTGTTAGTTTGCCTGAATAATTCTGCCATAGTCTGGACAACATCATTTAAGCTGACTTCGTCGGTTGGTATCACTCATCTGTCTGAATCTCGGGACCATTTCCATGCTTCCAAAAATAGTGTACTGAATCTCTGGCAATCGATGAACATCTGTGAGGGCAATTTCAGCCCGAATTCTAGGACTTGGTTTAACACCTTTGACAATTCCATACCTCCATTTTCAGAACGGGTACAAACAGCGATGCATGCTCTGGTAAGGAGTGACAATGCCTGATCAGTGGGGCTAGTAGGGTGTAGGAGGAAATATGGGCAAATTTGAAGAGGTTTAGGAGGATATAGGGCTGTGATTTGGGTTGATGGATCGAAATTAGAGTTTTCTTCGAAGAAGACGGCATTGGTGTGATTTAGGAGTGGGTTGTGAGTAGTGTTTGACTTAGGATTGACTGTTAGGGCGATGGTACCCCGATCAATGAGATCTTGGATTACGTTTCAGAGGTGAAAGCACTGGTCGGTGGTATGGCTAGTAGTTTGGTGGAAGGCGCAATGAGCGTCGGTTTTGAAGTTTCTTAGGAGTGGATTTGGCAATGGACGTGGATCCAAGGGTTTGATGAGGTTTTGGCTTAACAGGGCTTGGTAAACTTTGGAGAGGGGAGCATGGAGCTCAGTGTATTCCTTTCGGACTGGGACATGGCGGCTCTCTGGTGCCCACGAAGTGGTTGGTTGAGAGATGTTATTGATGGTTTAGACTGCAGCACTAGCAGGTTTGTCATATTTTCTGGGGGTGAACTGTTCGGACACCTTCTTTGGTTCAATTTCCGCTTTAACGAGGCTTTCCTCGATTTTCACTCCAGCCTCTCTGAGAGCTTGAAGTGGGGATAGTACTGTCCTCCCATCGTCGCTCGAACATGGGGCAAGAAGTTATTCTTCACTATGTTGACCTCTTCTTCCTCGGATGACCGATTAGTCATGGTAGCTTCTCGCTCCCTCCATCAAGTTATGAAGTTACTGACTGATTCCCTAGGATTCTGTTTGAGCAGCTCTAAATGACGACGGGTGACCTCAAGCTCTTCGTTGTATTTGTACTGCGACATGAATTCTCGGGCTACATCCTCCCAGCTACGGAATCTGGATTCCTCAAGGGATAAAAACCATCGGAGGGCACTATCCTTCAAAGTTTCCTAAAACAATTGGGCCATCACTTCTTCAGAATCCCCTAGTAGAGTCATGGAATGATGATAACTGTGAAGATGAACAATTGGGGGACCACTCCCCCCAAACTTCTCGATATTTGGCATCTTGAACTTCTCGGGTAACCTCGCTTTAGGATAAGGAGACATGTGGGTGTAGTCCATATAATTACCATAGATCCTGACTTGGTCAAACTTCTTAGTGAGCATCTTGAGATCCTCTTTGACTTTATTCAACTCCTCCTCCTTTGGATCAGCGACCACAGGCAGGTTAGCCATAGGCTGGGCAATGTTTAGCATTGGAAGCTGGGCAGGCGGCGGCCCATTGGCAGGAGGGGCACGTGGAGTGTGCTGATATTCTTTCGGGACCCAGATAGGCTCGGGTGGACCCATAGCACGAGGGAACAGGTCCTCGGGCTCTTGAGGAATAGGGACTTGGTTTCGTTGCATTTCTCGAACCTCAGCTTGGAGGTTGTCAATCTTGGCCATGAGCTGAGCTAGGACTGTTGGAAGATTCGATTGTATGACTGGTGCTTGATCTGCATTATCCTTGGAAGATGAATGGATTCCGAACTCGAAAGAAGTAGTAGAGGAGCGAATAAAACTCCGGGGTGATTTGACTGAAGACCGAAGCCAATAGGGAGCCAGACCAAGGGCTTGCAATCGACCTGAGAAGGCGTAGGATAAGATTTATTTTTGAAAAAAATGGAAGAAACTATTTTTGGATTTTTGATAAAGAAGGGATAAATGTTTTTGGATTTTTAATAAAGAAGGGAGAAATGTTTTTGGATTTTTAATAAAGAAGGGAGAAATGTTTTTGGAGACGGAACTCAGCATGATTATTATGATTATTATGTTCTCACTTGTATTTAATTCTCCTAAATGCAATGCCGGACGGGACCCGAGCCTGGAAAAGTGAGATTTTTAATATATTCAAAGCTACGGTTTGGACTTGTAACCAGGCTCGCGGACAGGGTCCCATTTTAAAAAATGTGCGAAAATTGGGCGACAGATCGACCCAAAATTTCGGCAGAGTTTCCGGTTGAAACCGGCAATCTAAAGTGCGTGTCCTAAGTCTGACACCTATATGAGGGTATGCAGTTGGTTGGGTGAATCGACATGGGTTCCCCCTTTAGCGTGACTTCCACGATATACGTCTTGCTCTTGCAGGCAATCGTTACGTGTGGACAAGCCATTTGATATACCTGAGTGTACGTGAATTGCCTCACCATATACCTCGTGGGGACGGTACGTGTGAGAGCGAATTTGTTATACTCGACGGACGTGAATGAATTCCCTGCGATATACCTCCCGTCATGACTTCGGTCAAGCGTACGATGCGGGGGAACCATTCGATATACGTCAAAGGTATTTTACCAATGGAAGGTGAGAGTCATATCGCTTAGGCTAATTGCGACCTGCCGGACCAGCGCCCATCACGAAGTGACCCTCCAGTTACTGGGTAAAATTTGGTCAAATATCAATGCTCTTTGGTGATGTTGTGTGAATCATGCATGATTCTCTTTATTAGTATCTTATGATGAGAATGTCTTTCTTGATTATGCCAAACGGGGAGCAAAGTACAAGTACCCCAAAAGGTACACCAAGTATGGATGGGTGATGCGTGCAACATGGGGATATAGGTGGCCCTAGGTGCACGTGGTGCGAAGTGCACATGGAGAATTTTCTACTAGTGTGTGAACATAAGCGTAAGCATGGGATACATGTGAGAAAGGGGAATAGGCAGATATGGGGGGAAACATAAACAAATATAGCATCCATGTAAATGGAGTCAAGCCCACAAGCAAAAACACATATCCCCAGAGGAGTCACCACTGTGGCCATCCCCGATCCTGATCCTTGCGGGCGGGCGCGTGGAGGAAAGGATCCTTCGAGTCCCCCGCGTCCCTCTCGGGAGCACTTCGGCCGATGTCGTTTGTGGTGTGAAAAATGTAGAGAGATTTAGAGTCGCCAGTCTAATTTAGTCAAAACAGACAAAATAAAAAGGGGAAGCCACCCCGAAGAGTGGCATCCAAAGACATAGTGGTACATACGAAACCAAGATGATTCGAGAAGGGTTCGGAGGCTTAGTTACGAAATGGGAAGGTGTTAGGCACCCATTCCGCCCTTTCGGTCTCTCATGAATATTTGCTATTTTCCTTTATGTTTCCCCCCGTGATATGTGTGCATGTGTATATATATAGAATGGAGGTAGGAATCCTCGACTTGTATCATGGAAAACATAAAGCGAGTCATCCGTAGGAAGATATAAGAGTAATATTAGAAAAATGAGATTTATGCGATTACCCCTACGCTGATCGTTATGAGGGAACGATAACGCATATGGGGTAATGCGTCACTAAGAACAAGTATATGTATAATATAAGAAAAATGGATTTAGAGAAGATAGAAAATGAGAGAAAAAGGACTCGAGTCTCGGGTTTTATCCCGAGACGCCTACGTAGCCTATAAAGGCATCAAAGTCCACGTAGTTCGCATGTAAAACGAGGGGTGGGGTTTATCCCATAAATCCAAAATGGGGAATCTCTTATTTGTGTGTGTGTGTGTAGAAAAAAGTGTTTTAGTTGTGAGAAAAAAGTGTGAGAAAAATATGACAATCCCTTATTTGAATTTATGAGCAAAACCCTCTTTTTCTTGTTTTTTGGGTTTTATGAAAATAAAATATGTGCAATAATACTAAGTAAAAAGTATATTAGGATGTGTGAAATGAGATAATAAAAGTGCTAAGTAAGAAAACAAGTTATTGAGAATTCAAGAGAATTTAAAGAGAGAGTTTGAGAAAGTTGGACCTTCTTGAAGATCTTGAGCTTGATCTTGAATGTTGGGGAGCAGCCCTTGCACTTTGGATGATAATGGAGAGTGGATAATTCACCAAGTTTGATTAAAGGGATGATGAAAAGTGGAAGTAAAAGGGGATTTGGAAGTTGAAATCACGCTGCCTTCGAGAGAGGTTTATGGGATTCGTTGAAAGGGACTTTTATCAGATCTGGGCTCCCCTTAAAAATGAGGTGAAGGCCTCCTTTTATAGTCCCAGGTGAGTGCCGATCGGCATAGAGCCGTTCCTGCCTATCGGCAGGCAGGTGCCGATAGGCAGGTTCTGGAACCTGCCGTTTGGCAGTGTGTTTCAGGATTTTTCGGAAAATCGACCGCTGAGGGAAAACCGTTGGTCAGAATCGCGCACGGGGCATACCGTTGGAAAGGTAATTTAGATACCTTCGAAAGTCCTTTGGACCTCTCCCGGGTTCAGGAGTTGACTTTGGGTCAAATATGGATCGGAAGCGTTTGTCGGTCCATTGGACGGGGAATCATTCGGATGCAAATGGATCGTTTGTCCGCATGGTAAATCCGAATCGCTCATGGGGCATATCGTTGGAAAGGTTAGGAGATGTACTTAGACATTCCAAAGAGTTTGACCCGATTTGGAGAGCTAACTTTGGTCAACTGGTCTCGAGAAGCGCTCGGTGGCCTCCCGGAGTCAAACGGATCGTTCGTCCGCATGGAAAGTCAGAATTACGCACGGGGCATACCGTTGGAAAGGGTATTCAGGGATCTTTGAAGATTCATTCAACCTCGGTCGAGCTGAAGAGTTGACATAGGTCAAACAGAGCCCGGGAGCGCCCGGTGGCCTCAGGGTCAGGTTTTGGACGCAAACGGACCGTTCGTCCTCATGGTAAGTCGAAATCGCGCACGGAGTAGACCATTGGAAAGGGTATTCAGTGCCCTTCGAAGATTCATTCAGTCTCGGTCAAGATGAAGAGTTTGACTTTTAGGTCAAACTGAGCCGGGGAGTGCCCGATGGTTTTCAGGTCAGTATTCGGGACGCGACCTGGGTTTACAGTTATGAAGGGAGGTACTAGGGACCTAAGGAGAGTCAGGGGTAATAGAATGGGGTGTCTACACTACTAGTGTCCATAAAGGAATGAAAAAGATGTTAAATGAAGTAACTAAATGGGTAGTTGAACAACCTAAATGGTTAAACCCATATTTGACACAAAATGTGTTGTAAAAAGGATTTTCAAATATTAAATAAGTGTTTTCTAACATGGTGAATGTGTGTGTTGAAATTGTGATTTTCTATAAAAATACTAAAGTGTATTGAAATGAATGAAAGGGTGAAATTCTGGTAAAGGAACGGGTTTGGATAAATCAAGCGTAATGGTTTCAAGTGTTGAACCAGGTGTGTTAAATAAAGTGAGAATGTTAAGTAAGAATAAAGAAAGCCTTTAATAACGTTAAGGTAAATTAATCTAGGCAAGTAAGGTTTTTGGAATATATAATGGTTAATGCATTGGAATATGTATTTTTCAAAGGTATACGTATGTAGATATATACATATTTTCGCATGCATGTGATTATAGCGTGTGAGTATTCCTTTATGTCGTTCGTTTCTATACTGTTTGTATAAATTCCACTGAGCATAAGCTTACATCCCCACTTTGTTACGAAAGGTTGGGAGTGGTTTCGTATTTTGAGGGCGTTATACAGGTAAGTACATTTTATCTATGTTTACGTTAGTAGCTCTTTTTACTTGGACTTCGGGTTCTCCCCACGGGCCCCTTACGTGGTTTATTTTGAAACTAGAATCGGATGCTAACAAGTGAAATGGTAACTAAAATAAAACTGGACTGACAACATTATACAGGTTATTCCATTTCACTTCACACCTAATCCTCGGGTCGAATCGGGTTGGCCCACGGGTAACCTATAAATCCGGGTCGGGGTGTTAGAAAACCACATGCCTCAATTTAGGCAAGCGACGACTCTATGGAATCATAATGATGTCGTCATGTGCAGTATATTCTCGTCTAGTCTAGGGGATATCCCAAAAACATGTCTTGAGAGGTTACCTCATAGGTCGGTTAAGAACTTCAAGTCACTCGTGGAGGCCTTCACAACTCACTTTATTACAAGGAGTTCTCACCCAAAAAGAATGGATTCTCTCCATATCATTATGAAAAAACCTCGGGAAACTTTGGGAGATTATTCAAGGCATTACTAGAAAACCTTTAATGAAATCGAAGATTGATCGAAGAAAGTTATCGTAGCATCATTCAAGATAGGACTTCCCCATAACTCCATCTTGCACGAATCCCTCACTAAAAAGGAGGCAGACAACATCGATGATCTTTTATCACGCATAAAAAGTTATGCCAAAGTGGAAAATTTGTTCATCGTCAACCAAGGAAATAATAGTTGTGGAAAGGCAGCTAAAGGAAATGAAAAGGATATCAACCCTAATAAGGGGCAAGAAGAAAAACAGATGATCCAAAAACAGGGATAAGACAAACCCATCCAAAGACTTCCAAGCAATCAACACTATTTTTAAAGAACCAATCTATAAGATCTTGGGAAAGATAAAAGACCAACAATTCCTCAAGTGGCCTAAGAAAATGGGAGGTGATCAGAGAAAGAGAAATAATTCTCTCAGATGTTCTTAGCACAAGGAAAACATGAACAAGACAGATAACTGCAAGGTCCTCAAATCCCATCTGAAAGAGTTAGCCCATGCGAGGCACTTAAACGAATACATTAAAAAGATAACTAATAATGTCATCGCCAATACGGATTAAAAACTAGATAATGTTTTAGAGGATAAGAGGGGTCAATAATTTGATATTATCCACGAAGTCCTAAGAATATCCAAGTCAATGTCATATAAATGGATCTAAAAAAGGTCACTGCAGTTATTAAGGCATTTAAATTGACCTGATAAAAGTCCAGCCGACAATCACAGGCGACCAGGAGACGTGGACTACAACAAGCATATAGTCTTCATGGAAGAAGAATTGATCAGGTTAAGGATCCCACACTGTGATTCGCTAGTAATCACCCTTAGGATTGCAAGCTGGGTTGTGGATAAGCTACTAGTTGATTAAGAGAGCTCCCTTGAAGTAATGTACTTGAAATTTTTTCACAAGATCAAATCGAAGTTGGAAGACTTGAAGGAAGCGACCATTCCTCTGCTTGGCTTTGCTAGAAAAATTATTATGCTTTTGGGAAAGGTGATCCTACCAGTTAGGGCTAGTAATATCTCAAAGATGATCGAGTTCTTGATGGTGGACATTGACTTGCCTTATCATGCCATTCTTAGGAGAGGGTGTCTGCATGCTATGTAGGTTATTCCCTCCACATACCAATAAAAACTCAAATGCATAAAATAGTGAGGAATAATGGAAATCGGAGGCAACTGGGCTATTTATTAGAAGTGTCTTATCACCACCATCAAGCCTAAATAGGAGAAGAAGAAAGAACAGGAGGAAATTCCTAAAATGTCTCAAGATGGAGATATACCATCCAAATAACAATTAAAGTACGAAAAACCAGGAGTCGAAGAGACAAGAGGTGGCCTCGTAGATAGAGTCATGGAGAAACTTAGAGAAATAGATTTTGATGAAAATTAGCCAAAAAGGAAATTCCTGATTAGCCCCTCATTATCCGAGGAAGAGAGGGGAAATTAATTTCTTTGCTAAAGAAGAATCAAGATGTATTCGCATGGAAATTGTAAAATATGCCTGAGATTTTACCTAAAGTTGCATGCTATAAACTTCATGTCAATTCGTATCCACCAATCGCACAAAAGGCTAGCCAAACTTCCCCAGAGAAAGAAAAGGCATTGAAAATAGAGGTAGGGAAAATTCTGGAGGCAAGGTCCATTAGAGATGTTCAATTCCCAAAATGTCTCTCAAACCTAGTGATGGTAAAAAAGAGTAACAGTAAATGGAGAGTGTGCGTAGACTTTACCGATCTCAATACCCATCCCCAAAGATAGTTTTCCTCTTCCTAAGATTGACCAGCTGGTCGACGCCACACCTATCCCTGAGCGGATGAGTTTCTTAGATGTAAACTCAGGGTATCATCAGATCCCTTTGTTCGACCCTGACCAAGACAAAACTTCATTTATAACCTCTCTAGGTTTATATTGTGACAAGGTCGTGATTTTTGGCCTTAAAAATGTAGGAGACACATACCAAAGGTTGGTTATAAGGATCTTTAAACAACAGTTGGGAGAGAATATGGAGGTGTATATTAATGACATGCTCGTCAAGGGAAAGACCAAAGTCGTTCTTCTGAAGGATTTAGAGAAAACTTTTGCGATCCTTAGGCATAACAGAATGAGGCTCAATGTGGACAAATGCTCCTTCGGGGTTCAATCTAAAACGTTCCAAGGGTACTAGGTCAGTAAAAGGGGTATTTACAATAACCCCAACCAGATAGTCGCGATCAATAACGTTTAGCCTCAAAAGACACTGAGGGATGTTAGCAGCCCTAAACCGCTTCATTTTAAAGTCTTCTAAATAATGCCGAACATTTTTTCTGTTATTGAAAAAAGAAAAAGGCCTCATCTTGAAAGATGAATGATCAAAGGCCCTTGAAGAAATCAAATCCAATCTGACCAAACCTCCTCTACCGACTAATCCAGATCCAGGAAATCTTTTTTATCTCTACCTAGAAGTCTCAAGCCATGTAGTAAGTTCGACCTTAGTTTGCGAGAAATGGGGGCGCCAATCCCCTATTTACTACGTCAACAAAACTCTCTTGGATGCTGAGAAGAGATACCTACCACTAGAAAAATTACATACTCTCCTTGGTTGTCGCATAGTGTAAGCTGAAGCACTACTTCAAAGCTCAATCAATCATAGTCATCACTTTCCCCCCTTAAAATCGTCCTTCAAAAGGCCGACCTATCTGAACAGATGTCCAAATGGTCGATCGAACTTGGGAGATTTTATATACTATCAACCAAGAATGGTAGTTAAGGGTCATGTGCTGACAGATTTCATTATAGAATTTATAGGAGGATATGAGCCCTGCGACCAATAACTATACGAACAGTTAAGAATCTAAGAGATTGATTAGTTGCAAAAATTAGCACTCAGTGTGGATGGTGTGTTCAATTCAAATTAAAAAACAGTATGAATTGTGATTATCTCCCCAGAAAATGTCATGATCGAGTAGGGGATCAGACTTGGATTTGAAGATTCAAAAAATTAGGTTGAGTATGAAGCCTTCATTGTCGGACTGCATAAAGCTCATTCACTAAGGGCAAGCCATCTTTATATATACTATGATTCAAAGATGGTATCCAATCAAGTAACGTGATATTTCAATCCAAAGATGAGAAAATAACAACATATCTCCATATCACCCACGAATTCATGGTCAAAATTGAACAAGTCCACATTCAACTGTTCCCCCGGGGGCATAATAGCCATGTCCACACACTAGAAGCCTTAAGGTCAGTGGTGGAATCTAATCTTAGAAGAACCATTGAAGTGAAATTCCTCGCCAGATGTGACAACCCGCAATCCGAAATAGGGGGTGGCCAGCCCGATACTCCAAAATAACGGAATCATGGATGGAATCATTCTCATCATCACAACAAAATAAGAAGTATACGGGATAACCACTCCTTATTTCAGAAAAACGAGTTGCCAAAAATTTTGGTTTTTAGTTAAAGAAAAGAATTTAAACAACCCAACTAAAAGAAAGTGGAAACCCAAGAATGTAATATTTCATACATCTCAAATATATAATAAGGGACCGAATATGCTGTCGGCCACAGACTCGTACAACAATATAAAATAAGTTCAATAAATTACATAGTATATTACATTAATCAATTACAAATGCTTAGGACTCTCGGCCGAGTAACAAGACCCGATCTTAACTAGAGTGCAAGGATTACGACGTCTATTTCAAAATGTCCTGTAATACCCGCAAAGCATCACGGCTCACCAAAGACACCGGGACATGAAGTCAGATCAGGCATCCTTGCGGCAGAGTACCTGAGCGGATACAAGATGCATGTACAACAAGAAATATGAACGGTCCAGGGCCTGGTTCTATATGATTACCAGATGAATAAAGAGTATGACAGTTATGAATGACAAATCATGATAAAAGAGAAATAAGAATCTACCTACACAATTTAAAACATAAGCTAAGCAGGAAAATAAAATGAGTAACATTAATCTAAAACTTCACCATGTGCACCAATTATCTCATGTATCTTTTCCTTAATAGGAAATATATATATAATCACAATCTTATGCTCTTTATGGCATTGTTATCTCACTTTTACATTTTGTAAAAATCCTTTCCTTATCAGGAAAATAGTCATTTTCAAATGCTCATTGTGGCATTTATATGTGCTTTTTGTGGCACTTCATTATGCTCTTTATGGCATATATAATCCATCAAGTCCCACTTGATTATGAATAGTTATATTTATATACATATAACGAATTTAAGACCGCCCGTCCGGGTTTTCCCACTATGCGCGCCCCTAAATGACCATCATCTTCCAGGGCCTATCATCAAGACAACATGGGCACCTATAATGCAAAACATTGGGAAGAGGCCATGTGCTTGCGGGATAGTCAAAACCACACCCGAAATCTCCTACCCATCACAGAAAAATATACAACACAAACGCTCACATGGCCTAGGACTATATCCACCCTGCATTCATTAGTCAGGGGGCTTCACCTCACACACGAACTTCCCTTATGATGTCATTTAGAGAGGTGTGTTTAAACCATTTTATTTGCCATTTCCAAAAATCAAGTAAATTATCAATTACCATATTCATGATTAAGTAAATTATCATTTACCATCATCATTACCATTTCCATTTATACATGTATGTTTCGTTTTATTTGAAACTATACTTATTTACATTTTTGTAAATAATTCACCTTATTAACTAGAGCCATGCGATAAATTATATCGTTACTACATCCTCAAAGGAGTAAGTAAACTCTTAATTATCTCCAAACATTTTGGGGTATTACTTTAAAATCCCAAACTAGCTGAGCTCTTTATAGGAAATTTATGTTTTGGTGAAAAGACGGTTAAAAGGTTAGCACATCTGTTGAGCGTTAGACATAAGGTATGAGAAAGAACCAGGCACTATTTCACCCGTTTTATTAACGAGAAACGGGAAGTCATTTACTATGAGGAGAAGACGGCCATCACGGCTCTCATGAGTTGTATTTTACCAGACAAGCTGTACTACACCCAAGTCAAGGATCCCCCCAAATCCATGGTTGAATTGATGGACAAAGAAGCCAAAATTATGAATACTAAAGAAGCAATAGAAGTGAAGAATAATGCAGAGGTAAAGTCTGAAACTAAAGTTGAAGGTAAATTGGAGAGGAAAGATCACAAGCATAATGGTGGGAGAGCAGGCGATCCGGAGGCAAAGAAGAATTAAACCACATGAGGAGGTGTGTAAATTATACTCCCTTAAAGGTGGATATAAACCACATTCTAAAAGAGATCAAGAACAACGAGGAACTGAATTGGCCAGGAAAACTGAGGACAGCTCCTAAAAAAGGGATAAATCTAAGTACTGCGGGTTCCACAAAGATCACATTCATATGACTAAGCAGTGTATAGCTCTCCAAAATGAGATAGAGGCACTCATTAGATGAGGAAATCTGAACAAGTACGTTGATCGCCAGAATGGTGGGAGGACCAACAACAGAGCTCGATAGAGGTCCAAGTCTCCTTTCCGATAAAGAGACGATAAGAAAAGGGGCCATGAGGATGACCCCGACCTCCCAAAAAGACCAAGATAACCTGAGCATTAGGTATTTTCAATTCGTTTTAGTTCATTCGATTGTAACATGATTACAGGGGGGGATGCATAAGGGAGTGATCACACCGCTGAGAGAAAAGCTTACCTCAATGAGGCATAAGCTTGATCTTATATACAACGGATAAATATAGCAAAAGAGGATCGCCCGAGGAAGGTTATAAAAGATAAGTTGGTAATTTGTTTTTCCAAAAATGATCTGGAAGGCATTTTTTATCCTCATGATGATCCTCTAGTGATCAAAATGAGAATGAAGGATGTAATCATCTCAAGAGTACTGGTGGATAATGGTAGCTTGGTAGACATCATGTTTTACCCTTGTTTCGATAGTTTGAACTTAGAAGTGGGTCAGCTGGAGCCATATCACAGGCCCTTCATTGGGTTTTCTGGAGAAAAGTTTTTTCGCTTGGTACTAATTGGCACCTAGCCTGCTTGGAGATCAGAAAAGGTACGCTTCTTTGTGATGAATAAAAATGTCCAATCAGCCTACAATATAATCATGGGGATAGTAGGTTTGATAAAGTTTGAAGAAGTTCCATCCACTGTACATCAGTGTTTAAAGTTCTCGACTAACTTTGGTGTTGGAATTGTGAAGGGTGATCAAAAAGTAGATCGGGAATGCTACTACTCATCTACCGAGCAAGAAGAATTGGAGGATGCCAAGAAGAAAACTACTACTTATCAAGTGGATGAATCTGATGATTTTGAGATTAAAACCTTAGACCCGAGAGATGAAACGAAGCTCGTTAAAGGCCAGGTCATGGAAGCGATGGAGAGCATTATTCTGGATGACGAGCGACAAAACAAAAATGACTCAGATTGGTGCTTCACTTGATTTGATATTGAAATAAGAGTTGGTGGCATTTTGAAAGCATAAGAAACAGGTATTCGCGTGGAGTCATGAAGATATTTTAGGGATAAACCCATCTTTCTTATGTCACAAACTCAACGTCAACAAAGAGATCAAACCAGTGAAGCAACGAAGAAGAGTCTTTAGTCCGGAGAAGAATCATGTATTCAAGAGGAGGTGGAGAAGCTATAAAAGGCTTCTTTCATTGAAGACATCAAGTATCCTGATTGGCTAGATAATGTGGTAATGGTGAAGAAGAAAAACAACAAGTTGAGAATGTGTGTGGACTTCACAGACCTGAGTAAAGCTTGACCAAAATATCATTTCCCTCTGCCCAAGATCTATTAGATGTTAGATTATATTTCGGGGCATGAATTGTTGAGCTTCATGAACACCTACTCCGGATACAATCAAATTAAAATGAATCCAGAAGACAGGGAGAGTACCTCTTTCATTACCCCACGAGGAATATATTGTTACAATGTTATGCCTTTTGGTCTTAAAAATTCAAGAGCTACATATCAGCGGCTGATGAACAAGGTGTTTACATAGCAAATCGATAAAAATATGGAGGTGTACGTCGATGACATGTTGACCAAAAGCAAGAAAGCATCTGACTATATAGAGGATTTGAGCCATACATTTCACCAGTTGGAGAATTACTAGATGAAGTTGAATCCAACAAAGTACGTTTTTAGCGTACAAGAAGGCATATTCCTCGGGTATATTGTGAATCAAAGAGGGATTGAAGAAAATCCTGATAAGATAAAATCCTTACTAGAATTATAATACCTAACCACTAAGAATGAGGTGCAAAGCCTTACGAGGCGTGTTGCAGCTCTCTACAGATTTGTCTCGCTTGCAACTGATAGATGTCTTCCATTCTTCAAGGTGCTCACAAAGACCTTTGAGTGGAATGACGAATGTGAGAAGGCATTTTTAGAGTTAAAGAGATACTTGGGAACACCTCCTTTACTGTTCAGGCCGGTGTTGGGAGAAAAAATATATTTATACTTAGCTGTTTCAAAAAGTGCACTTAGTTCGACTTTGATACGATTAGAAAATGGAGTACAAAATTCAGTTTACTAAATAAGCAAGGCATTAAGGGAGCATAGACCAGGTATCCCAAACTGGAGAAGTTAGCATTGGCAATGATTGAGGCGAACAGGAGGATGAAACCATATTTCCAATCCCATACGATAATGGTATATCTTTAACTAATAGAATAAAAAATATGCAATTTTCCAGGAGGGTCGATTGATCGAGGAAAGGGGATCGATCGATCGATGTTCTTGGGTTAATCGATCAATCAAGTAATTATGACGAAACCTGTCATTGTCCAGTTAAGGGTTTACCTCTCCAACCTCAACCAAATCTCCATTATAGATTCCCAAACTCCCAAACAACATTACTACAGGTACGATATACCTAACTACATGATTCTCTATTTAAAATATGTCCGATTTCATCAAGTATAATGATTTAATGGTGTAAAATTGACATAAACTTCAAGAACCCTAATTTTCTTTTACTTTCCATTCTTCCAATTCTTTTCCATATTACTTGCTTCCAAATCCATAAAAATTCATGGCTTATCCTTTACATGTGATTTAGATGTCCAGAATATGTCTACTTCCTCTACAACATATGATTTTAAGTCTCAAAAATATAAATTTCTTACATGAAACATGTTCTAAACAACCCTAGACTAACATGATTGAAACATTAACTAAAAATAAAGCAAGATAGATAATTTCATAGAATTTGAGTTTCTTATTAATGGACGAAATAGTTATGGCTGTGTTCCTTGTCATGCGATCTACGCTTTGGTGGTGGTGGCGGTGCAAACGGGTGAGTATTTGGCCTTGAGTTGCTTGGAAAGCTCTCCAACTCCTTCTCTAATGTTTGTTATTTGGTTTTGGGTTTGTTAACCCTAGAAGGCAACTCCTAAAATCTGATATATCCTTAGGAAATTCGTGGGTTTAATTGCCCAAAAATGCAAAATGTCTATAATGCCCTCCCGGGATGCCAATTAGGCTTAAAAATGCCCCGAGATCTAAACTAAACTCCCGGGTACATTATTTTGACCGTCTCGGCCCTTCCGGACACATTGGCGCACTCAAAATGACCATACGGGAGACTTATCATTTATTCACTTTTAATAATAATAAATTAATCCCGACACGAAACAGGCGCTTCCCGATTTAATTTCCACAATTATCAAATTATACACTCATGATAATTTTAATAAATTCGATTATACATATTAATTTATCCATTAATTAATAATATTCAACAAATTACCAATCATTACTAACTCTCATCACGCTAGTAAATATTTTAAAAAATAATTTCTGAATTAATATTAAATTAATATCTCAATTTAAATTTAATAAATCTCAAAAATTAAGAAGTCATAAAATACTGGGTATTACATTAAGGTGTTGTTGATGTTGTATACTTGGGTTATTCGTACCTCTAGCGACATCATTCCTAGGATGTAGGCATTGAAAACTTTAACTCTTTTACACCTTTGTATTTATTTTATATTTCAGTTTAGATGGTTGTATTTATTTCAACCTATCCCGAGTCAAAGAATGTACATGTTATGCCTGTATTTAGATATGGATATTATATCATTGAGATTTTATATTCCTTACTTGGATTTAAAATTCTTATTGAAATGATTACTATTAAAGATGTTGGTTTTTATTCAACAGTCCATTATCTTATTTGCATATATTTTATGTCGTTTTCCCTTATTTCGTTATGCTGAGAATGTTACCAAATATTTTTTATCCCATTAATCCTTTTGTTAGACCTGATCAATCTATATATGGATTTTACAGGGTAGCCACAATGGTCCTCACATGGAGGGGGGGAAAGATATTTTGACCAAACCACTACTCTCATCGTTATGATTTTGAATTAACAACATACAACCAAATCTTTAATATACGCAATGCACACATAATTTTGAATCTATAATATAGAGATGATCTTGTGTGTGTATAAATACACAAATATGTGGGGGAGAGATAGGTAGAGAAAATAGTCTTAGAGCTTCTTTGCTCATCCTAGTGACCATATATATGGAGTTGATTAATAGAGAGAATACTTTACAACATAAAGAAATGGTGAGATGGGAATTTTTTTGGTGTGCATCGAGAACTTGTCACTGCAAATAAAGGTATACACACACACACACATAACATCTCTTAAGCATATCTTAGTTATCGAACCTTACAAATAAAGAATTTTTTATGATAATTAAAAACTATTTTTCAACCAAAATTGGTGAAATTGATCTTCACAGTATGGGCATCATTTAAAAATAATTTCATTAAAATATCCAATGGGGAGGTGGTTAAACATTGTCAATGTCATCCTAGAGTTATCTTCATCGAAATGGGGGATGGTGATGAACCAATCATTCTCAAAAACGATATTTAACTCTTGATGTGAAAAATTAGAAGATACACAACTCAACAATTATGTTTCATGTAACTAATAATTAATAAAGTAGATAAGGATAAATTGAACATGGACTATGAACTAATACGTAATTATGTACGAAAGTAGCTTAAACAATGTGTGAAAAAAGAAATGTGGTAAGCTATTTATGTTGTTTCAGCTCTAGTTAGACCACTTCCACAGAAGAACCAAGCTAAACAATTAATAAGGTTTAACCTCTATTACAATAGTATCTCTCTCTCTCTCTCTACGTAACGCTCGGCCCGGACTTATGGGTTACTCATGGTCAATTCGGTCTGACCCTAATGTTAGGTGTGAAGTGAGAGGAGACAACCTAGATAATATTGCTAATCCAGTTTTATTTAATTAATATTTAGTTGTTTATCATGTGATTCCAATTTAAATCAAACTACGTGAGGGACTCATGGGAAGCGTCCCCAGAGTACAAGCATACATTACACTAAAACTGATAACTTGTTATGGTCAAAGACCGTGACAAGTTTGGGGTGACAATTGCTTTGACACGGAATTATCATGGTCAAAGTCTGGGACAAGAATTGGACTTGTCACGAACTTTGACCATCACAAGTTCGTGATAAAGGAAAAATTATCAATGTCAAAATACTTGACAATTCCATGATCAAGTAACAATTATCACGGACTTTGACCGTGATAAGTCTGTGATAATTTTCATTTTCACAGACTTGTCACGGTCAAAGTCCATGATAATACTGGGCCGAATTAAAAAAAATGATAGGTAATATGTCCAATACCACTGCCACTGCCACTGCCCAACAATATATTTTAACCTGTTACAACATATTTAAACATGTTCAAACAGTATACGTATCAAGAAACATTTAATAATTCATAAAAACTACATATGAATTAATGAATAAATATTCATAACCAACCAACATTTAATATACAAATGAAATAATACAAATAATATCCAACAATGAATATTCATAAGCATGAAAATAATACAAATAATGTCAAGGGCTTAAGTTTTGAAAAATGTCTAAGGAGGAAGGTAGACCACACTACTTCTTAATTGATACAGCCCTTAATTTTTCAAACACTGCATTGTTCTTCCAATCACAAGGGTTCATTCTTTTTTTCGGGCATAATATGCATGATGGTGCTCGTCCAACCTTTGCCTCAATATCTTGAAACATACGCCCATGAATCACACTACCTAACTATGTGTTCGGGTCCCTTAACCACTTAACTATGATCTTCCCACCTTGGAGGTCCATTAAATACACACTCGGCTAACCCATTATTGACATAGGCCGTTTTACGGGAGTCAAGGTGGAAAATGGATCATATGCAGGCGACGAGTGGGTGCGTATCAACGATAAAGGTGAGAGAGATGGAGGATTGGTGTCCTCATCTACCGCTTTCATGTTTCCCTTACATAAGGTGGATCCCAACTGACACTTCATGTACTCGAACATATTGAGGATAGTCGCCTCCAATCTCTCCAACTTATCACCGTGGTTGTCCACCTTACGAGCCAACCCGGTGTTTCTCATCTCAATCCCTGTGAGCCTCGACTTCCCCACCCGAGAGCTCACACCTTTTCTGCCCCTTGTGATCAACCCCGAGAACTTGGCTTAGTGCATCCATAAATAAAGATGTCATGTCGGCATCAGACTGGGAGTTGTTCATGTCCTTAAGCTTTACCTGAAACGATAAAAAGTATACGATTATTTAAGTTAATAAAAAAATTATAACGTAATTAAAACAAATTAAACAATTGTAAGATATTTTTATAACCTATAATTATGGCTGCCACGCTTGGGGACACCTTCTTATCCTTGCCCTTCTTCGTCTGAATTTCCACATAGGCATCAAGCCTATGTGGCGTACCCACAGGGACACTCCGAGTATTTTGAAATAAAATAATGCATAATTAGTAAGTAATGCAAAGTAATGCTAAATTATAATAAAATATAACTAAAATGAAAGAAAATTAAAAACTTACCATCTTGTGATCCACCTCGGTGTAAGACGTGCGCCTAGAGTAGTGCACGCCAACCTTTTTATCCCGATTTGCCTTCCCCAATTGACGAGATGACAAAAGTCGATCTTGGATCTCATTGTCGACAAACTTCTGTCAACTTGCCAATGAGATCGGCTCCTTCGACGGTACCGTGTCACAGACCCTTAATATGGACTCCCGGTACTGCCCAAAGTATCGTTCCCGCATGTTTTTCTTCCACGTTTTGTATTGATCTCTCAGTTGTTCGAACATAGAGTCACGGACATGTAGTGGCAGACCGAATTGTTCATGTCAAACAAATATAGACCAAAAAAAAAGTAAGTATTAGTTGTATTTAAATTATAAAAAATAATAAAATATAAATAAAAATACAAAATACAAAATAAAAATAAAGTGAGTAACTACCTATAGTGCCCCCCAAATGGCCATCTTGTGCTCGACGGACACCATCCTCAAATTCGTGTACCTTGAGTCGGCGGCCGTCTTGAGAAACTGAAGGGCCCTATCCTATAAGGCCGTCTTATTCTCTACAAGGGACCCCAATTTGCCCCATTTTGGGGGCCGAGTGGCAGACGAGCCTTCCTCGTCTCCACTACCGTGTCACCTTGATGAAGACATTTTCTGGAAAAATTGTTGTTATTAGTACAAACATGTAGGTGAGAAAATGATCAAATCCAAATGAATAAAAATATTATACAAGTTAACGACATCATAAATCTAAATATTTTTTTAATTTTGGGTCATGCCACGGACTTCGAATTAATGCTTAAATTGATTAAAATCCAAATTAGCGTATTCACTAATCAAAAAACTAATTTTGATTCAAATATGATAATAACAAAGTACTAGACGAATTCAAGTTAACAAAGCACTACAAGTAAACAAGTTAATGACATTATAAATCTAAATATTATTTCAATTTCGAGTCATGTCCACAACAATTGATCACGTCCAAATGAATTAAAAGCATTAAACGGTCGTTCGATAATAATAAAGCACTAAAAGAATAAACACTACTAGTTATTACAAATAATTGGAATAGTTATTAAAAATCTAAACATTATTTTAAATTCGCGTTATTATCTAAAATGGATTGATATTCGGTAGGAACAACCAAGTCACCCACACTACTAGTTAGATGCTTCAGTGGATGTAGCATGATTGGCCACGGCTCTTTGTTGATATACTCTGAATAAAACACTTACTTAACATTTGAAATTCACAAATAAATGGCGCATCGCTCACGTGCTCGTTGCTTTTCAACTTGGATCAGTTAACCATGATCAAATTTGTGCTACGATCAACTTTACAAACATTTTTAACCTCGAATCTTACCCAATCACAGTAAAACACAACTTCCTTGAAGCTTATATAGTCCAATTCAAATATATTTATAATGACACCATAGTAATTCATTTAAGCTTCAACGAGGTTTTTATCTTTCGCGCTCGCTCAAAAATAAGTAAGAGCCTTATATGAAATTCTCGAATTCTATACATTTGTATTTCCTCGTACACCCTTACAGTGAATACGTAAATGTTCAATCCATACTTTTGTACTTATGTGCCATGAACAAGGGTCCATTGGATAGACGATAAAGCCTTGATGTTGCATCAACCGTCTTTAAGAGATGAGATTATAGATAAATGAATTCGGTTAGTTTTAAAGCTTTCTTGTAATGTAACATTCAATAAGAAACATTTTCATTATAATTTTCTCGTGTGACACCCACAGCCTAAACTTGTTGTCTGATTGTGCCATTGTTCTTCATCTTTTATTGTTCTCACATGCAACGTATCAACTACATTGATCGTGACAAACGTATTATGAAATTGATCATGTATAAAAATTAAAATAATATAAACTTACATTTTCCATTCTTCGACATCTTCATGTGTGTCAAATAGATAACAGGATACTTGTTCATGTTGTAAACTCGTTAGTTTAACTCACTTTCCCATCACCTGACCACCCTCATCGACGAACTCATAATTGTTATCCACGCTGCTTGGGTTGAGCATATATTCCCAAGTGTAGATTGATGACTTTATGGTGATATATTCCTATGCAATTAATCCTTCAATGTATCGTGTATTCTTGACATAATCTTTAAAAACTTTCATCAATCTTTCAAACGGATACATCCACCGATATCTAACTGGATCGCAAAGAAGTGCCTCGTCGAATAGGTGTACCAATAAGTGAACACTTATATCAAAAAATGATGCGAGGAAGTAATTCTCCAACACACAAATCGCTTCGGTTACCGCTACTTCTGTGGCCACTATGTGATGTCGATTGAATAACTTCTCACATAAAAGTGTGAATTAGATGCTTATTTTCATAATAGCCCTCCGCAAATCCTTGTGCTCGGAGAAACAAAGTTTAAACAATAAATGAACTAATTGCATGATCACATGCCAATCCTGGGACTTACACTTACGTAAATCATGGGTAGCATAATTCACAATCCTTTGCACTTGGATGAAAAATTAGATGGAACCTTAAAATTATATAGTGTGCCTAAAAGCACATTCCTTTCCTCACTCGTCAAAGTAAATGCACCAGGGGGAATTATTGTCCTTCCCATATTATCTTCATTCAACCATAGTTGTGGATTAAGTTTCAACGATTTAAGGTCTTTCAGTGTATATTCTTCATCCTTCGAATGACTCCCCCCAAGGCATGTGCCCATAATATGTCCAGTAATGTTCTTCTCAGCATGCATCACATTTAATACATGGCACACAAGGTTATTCTTCCAATAAGGCAAGTCAAATAAAATTGACCTCTTAGACGGTTCCTTTCTTGTGTCAGTTTCATTCCCAGTTGGAGTCTTATTATACTTGACATTCTTCAATTTAGGATTCTTATCTGGCATATGAGGGCCACAATTAGAAGATAAACTTTAAATTTATGAACCTGACTATTTTCTCGGAGGTAACCTATGTTTAACCCCGCCCAGTAAAAAAATGGAACCTCTTGTCAAATCTAAAACTATGAGCAGGGTGTAAAAAATCCTATGGCAATGGTATATATTTTTTGTGCGAGAGGTGAGATGCAAAGATTCAGCATTCTCTACACAAATAGGACACCCCCAATAGCCATGTACTATACAACCGGATAATGTCCCATAAACTCAGAAATCATAAATTACCCACATCAACAGAACTTTCAGTGTAAACTATTCTATTTAAAAAAAAGTCAAATGCTTGCACCCCCTCTTCTAAAAACTCATTTAATTCTTCTACCAAAGGAGAGAAGTAGGCATCAATGTCCTCACTCGGTGCCTTTGACCCAGGTATCAATAAATCCAACATCAAAAATTCAGGTCTCATACAGTGTGAATGAGAGAGACTGAGTGGTGCTAGGATCACTTTCCATACACTCTGGTTGGTGCTTAGATTTCCAAATCGATTGAAACCATCTTTTGATATTGCCAAATGAATGTTACGCTATTCTCGAGAATAATCAGAATACTCACAACTCATCCTATTCCAAGTAGAATCATTGGGATGATGCATGAGACTATCCCCCACTTCTACCCTATCATGCCAAGTCATTTCTTTCTCTATCCACGGTACTGTGAAAAACAGCTTCAGTTGAGGCCTAATGGGAAAATATTTCAACACTTTTTGAGGCACTTTTCAGCGTGTGCCTTCCTTTCCAGTAGATTACATACTTTTGTTAATTATGGGTTAAACCTCTTTAGGTTGATTAATTACCCACTTAATTACTTCACTTTACCATTCTTTTATTTCATGTACGTTAGCCAATTTCTCACATTATCTTTCAACCGGAACATTTATTAATTTCATTGAAGTTATATTATCTTATTTTATATTCACCACACAATCCATATCTTAACATGTTCCACTTTCATTATCTTTTTCTCAGAATCCTCGAAATATTTATATATTTAAACGAGGCTCTATACCGCCGTCTATGATACCATATGCTCTGTCCAGTGATTTTCGATCATTCACCTCGGGATCCGGGCCCTTATTAATTATTCTCGATCTCATCCGAGTATATATTAATGTGTTTTAAAATTTATACAATGTCCACATTATTTTACTTTTACCGGTTAAAGCCAAAACCCAAGGATCTCACCCCATCTTGTGTTACACTTTGAAAATCACTATTTCTTATCCTTTATACAGTTATGTTAATTTTATCCTAAAAATCACTTTCATTTTGGACCATTTTGTGTAATATCTTTTCCAACATTTTTATTTCATGAAAATGTTCCACTTTATGTAAAATTATTATTTTACCTATTTGTCTTCAAACTTGTCTTTTCCTCTATTTTCGCAAGTGTTATTTCCCAAAAATATTATTAAATTACATACACTAATTTCTTAAATATTTTTAACTCATTAACACTTATTCAACACTTTGGAGTAACATACTTCTCAAGTTGGAAATCTCTTTATTTCATTACTTTCTTTATCAAAGAAATCATTAGACATTTTTAAGATAACTTACAAGGAAAGCACCATTTTCCATAATCATCACATATAGTCTTGAAAACATACACTTATCACATTCTCCACACTTATTAACACACTTTAAGGGTTGAAATTTCTATTTTCTTTATTTCTTGCTAAAACTCATTAAAATCTTCACTAAACTTGTTTATATACTTGTCATTAAAATACTACAAGTTTTTATACATGGGAAGAGGGATTTTAAAAAATATAAGAAAATGAGTTTGACGTATGATTTATTCAAGAAATTTCATAATATTTGTAAAAACATGATTTTCAAGAGTAAACACACATTCTGTTCTTCAAACTTTCACAAATGTCAATATTCGCAAAAAAATCATTTTTACAAGAAAACTCCAAGACTTTGTTCATCAAATATCCAAACAAGATAAACGTTATTTTTAAAACATTTTATTCCATAAAGTATTTAACACCAAGTTTTCTTGAAATATATCATTTTGCTCAACAATCTTGAAATCATTTGTAAACTATTTTATAAATATCATGAGAACTAAGTTTCTTACAACATACATGCATTCCACTCTTATACTTTACATATAAGACCAAATACTAAGGAAATAGAATTCTTAAACTTAAAGATTTGAGTTTCCCACCTTAAAGGAAACTTAAATGATGGTGGATGAAATGTAGAAGAAGATAGAAACCCCCCACCTCCTAAGGTGGACTTAAAGAGATTACCTAGATCCACCAAGCTTCCCTTAAGAAAACTCCAGGAAAACCCCCCTTTAAACTCCACTAATCTTCTTCATTTCTTCTCCCCGAATCCTCGACAACATCTTCATAAAATCCCATCTTGCTCAAAGATATGGTGTATATGAATTTTATAAGCTTAAATATGGTAGAGAAGGGTTAGAGTATGGTGGTTTAAAATTCAAGTGTGAGGGTACGAGGGTGGTAGAAGGTGGTTTATGGTGGAAGAGTTCTTCAAGAAAGAGAGAATCTGATTTAAAATGGGTTAAAATGACCAAAACATCACTTAAATACCCTAAAAACGCTTAGGGATAAAATCTATAAATTTCCCAAAACTCTATTCACGAAATGATTTACTATTGTGGAGGATGACACGTGTGTTAATCCAATGGTCAGGAATTTGACAGCACTTTCCAAATCTTTAGAAACTAATTTTCACAATCTCATTCGAACGAAAATGGATCTCGTTCGAAAGAGAACTATTATTTCGTTTGAAACGAACTTCATCTTGTTCGAACGAGAACTACATATCGTTCCAATGTTCTTTAAATAAGATTGGGTTTTCTTAGACATGGATATTTCTTTTCAAGGTCATTAGATGCCCGTTCAAATGAGATTTTAATCTCATTCGAATGACTCTGGATGTCATTCAAAGGGGTTACTATCTGTACGCAATGGATATGGTTCATGCAAAGAGGGCCTATAATATACGTTCAAAGTCTACGACCTCTCCCAGGTGTTATCATCAGATCTTAGTATAGCCATACACCTTGGCTTGTCTTATCAATCAATATAAATCAAATTGTGAATCGTTCACCTCCTCGGGATGAAAGTAACATATGAATCTATTGTCCTTTTGGAAATCAAATGCCGGACTTCCCTACTTAGGAATAAGGCTTCCTCCCTTCATCTATGAAAAACGTGAGCCACTCCGATCGATGAATGCTAAGGCCTTTGTCTACGCCGACCTTATCCATATCTCCCATCAACGTGACATCATGACCAACCTAACATGCCTAGGTTATTATTTACTTTATCATACCACGATAATATCTCCAAATGTCTCCTTAGGCAGTGCCTAACTAAGCAAAACATTCGCCTTATTATAACCTCTAATGATACAAGGTCATCACCGTGACTATCTCCAGATTGTACCCATAGTAAATTTATGTGATGTTATGTACACCACATATCTACCCCTTCCAATCCGTACAAGCTTGAAAAGACATGCCAAGAACTAATCCTTCCCCTACAAAGTCTATTCTACCTTATACTGTCGATGCCCCCACTTATACATCGATATCCCATCTGGGGCGCTATTATCATGCCCCTTTGCATGACATCAACAATTTAAGTCCTTAATGCATTTTCTAGTACCCATCAAAAGTAAGTACGACACTTTCTAAATTACCCATCTTATGACAGACGATCATTATGGCCAATCATGACATTAATCTTTAATTTCCCCTAGAAGGTAATCTCGCCTATTTATACCAAATTGGATGACATCACTAAGGGCTACACAATTCAACTCTTTAGAATTTGACTAACAGCTTGGGATCATCACATAACCCTCTATACAACCATCATTAGGACACTTGTACTCCATAACACCGAATTTGACAAGTTTCTAAGGGATACCAAGCATTCCCTAATGTAAAAATCATTAAAACCTAATAAAAAATAATAACCTATGATCCTCTCATAGTGGGTATGCCCCACCGATTTCCCAATATCTGCATCGTGACTACTAGGTACTCACAGGGATACTAGGCTGCAAGTCCCTACACATGGTGCACTTTAACCATTGAACACCTCATGGCATCACAACAAGTCGATTTCTATTCCCAAGGATGCCACACGCAATTAGTCCCAATGATATTCCAAGGATTTTCATAAATCATACTCACATCGAAATCGCCTTGCATTCATCCAATACTTAGGCTGCTAAAACGGTCTACAGTATTTAGAAAAAATCTTATTTCCTTTTTATTTGAAGCCCTGTCATAATTTTAACCTACAATTCTCTCCTCGAGACCCAATAAAGGTGCGAAAGAACTTCCTTCCAAATGGATGATGCTATAAACTACGTATAAAGCCATAGCTTAACACTACTAAATATTTTGATAGTATATAGAACGTCATATATAACCTATAAGCCTCTAAGTCCACACCACCTATGTCACAAGGGATCATATTCCTCAATATCACATCATGTTATCTTAAAATGCGTCCTTAAAGGCTCTCGAGGGTTTGCGCCCACATTATTTTAATTTATCCTTGTTACACATGCAACATGCTTATAACCAATGATTGGTAGACCAAACCATGACTTACAATATACATCTTTCAATCGACTATTACTAAGGAACTTACCTACAATGATAGTATCCTTTAACTAAGGCCTGAGCACACATCCTTAAGTAATGACCGATACAGTTCTGCATGCCTACCGAATTATCAAATGCTTACAAACGTTACATTACCCCAAGGATCAAGTTTCCCTCAATTACATCATCATTATTAGCTAATGGTAAGTACCTAATCAAGGAAACCAATGCGTTCTCATCGTAAAATTAATATCGCTTAGACATAAGACTCTAGTCATCAAACCTCCATTGTTAACTTTAAACGATTGTGCCTCTAATTCGATGGACATTATTTATCTTTATTAACATCTTACTAGGCCTCTCACATCATCAAGGGATGACACAAAAGAACCTCACACTAAAAATCATGGTGTCGCCACATTGGATCGCATAGACACTCACAAATTACTAACATGTTTAAATCAGAAGCATGAAAAGCTATTAATGGAAACTAATCTGGCCACATGCGACTTGGTAATGAATCGCCCGTGGTGCTAATTTCTTTAACTCCACTGTCGAGAACATGAACCGAAACCCTCACCAATCTAGCGTGACTGATCCAAAACCAACACCGACATCAAATAACCACTATCGACCTCGTAATATCACTCTCGAAAGGAAACTTGAACCTAGAGCTCTGATACCATTTGTAATGCCCCGACCCGAATTTATGGGTTACCTGTGGTCAACCTGGTCCGACCCGAACGTTAGGTATGAAGTGCGATGAGATAACCTAGATAATGTTGTTAATCAAGTTTTATTTAATTAATATTTCACTTGTTTAGCATGCAATTCCAATTTAAATCAAATTATGTGAGGGACGCATGGGAAGTGTCCCCGGAGTTCAAGCATATAGCGCTACTAACGTAAAAAAAAATTAATACTTACCTGTGTAATGCCCTTAAAATATGGAACTGCACACAACCTGCCATTACAAAGAGGAGGGCGTGAGCTGAATGCCAAGTGAAAAAATATAATAATGCAATATAGAATCGAACAGTAGAAAAGAGACTCTAAAATATTTACTTACGTGCACATGCAATTACTTCGTGTGTGTGTGTGTGTGTGTGTCTATATATATATGCGTGAAACCATTTAATTCCAAAATTGCTACTTGTTCTGATTAATTCACCTTAATCTGATAAAGAACCCCTCATTACTTGACTCGACATTTATTCTCGATTTAACGCACCCGGTTAAATACTTTGAATAAAAATACCATTTGTTTAGGAAAAGACACTTCTTTTATCAAAATTTTCCCATTTAGTTATACCAAATTTACCTTAGTATTTTCCTTGAAAATTACCTTTCAACACATGCAAGCTCCGTGTTAGAAAATAGTTATTTTTCGTTGAAACACTTTCAAAAACACATACTCGTGTAAATTATGGGTTAAACCTCTTTAGGCTGATTAATTACCCACTTAATTACTTCACTTTACCATTCTTTTATTTCATGGACATTATCCAATTTCTCACATTACTTGTCCACATTATCTTTCAACCGGAACATTTATTAATTTCATTAAAGTTAGGTTACCTTTTCTTATATTCACCACACAACCTATATCTTGACATGTTCCACTATCATTATCTTTTTCTCGAAATCCTCCAAATATTCACATATTTAAACGGGGCTCTATACCATCATATATGCTACCATATGCTCTCGCCAGTGATTTTGGTCTTTTACCTCGGACCTTCGATCCCTTCTTAATTATGTCCTGTCTCATCCGAGTATATATTAATGTGTTTTAATATTCATACAATGTCTACATTATTCCACTTTCACAGGTAGAAGCCAAAATCCAAGGATCTCACCTCATCTTTTGTTACATTTTAAAAATCACCATTTCTTATCCTTTCTACACTTACGTTGATTTTATCCCAAAGATCACTTTTATTTTGGACCATTTTGTGTAACACCTTTTCTAATATATTTTTTTTCATAAAAATGTTCCACTTTACGTTAAATTACTATTTTTCCTATTTGTCTCCAAACTTGTTTTTTCCTTCATTTTCACAAGTGTTATTTCCTAAAAATATTATTAAGTTACGCACATGAACTTCTTAAATATTTTTAACTCATTAACACTTATGCAACATTTTGGAGTAACATACTTCTCAAGTTGTAAATCTCTTTATTTCATTACTTTCTTTACTAAAGAAATCATTTGGCATTTTTAAGACTACCTTACAAGGAAAGCACCAGTTTTCCTTATCATCACATATAGTCTTGAAAACATACACTTATCATATTCTCCACACTTATTAACACACTTTAAGGATTAAAATTTCTATTTTCCTTATTTCTTGTTAAAACTTATTAAAATCTTCACTAAACTTGTTTTTATACTTGTCATTAAAATAATACAAGTTTTTATACATGGGAGAGGGATTTTAAGTCCGAAAATCCAAGAAAATGAGTTAAACGTATGATTTATTCAAGAAATTTCATAATATTTGCAAAAACATGATTTTCAAGACTAAAGGCACATTGTGTTCTTCAAACTTGCACAAATGTCCACTTCAACAAAAATGCCATTTTTTCAAGAAAACTCCGAGACTTTGTTCATCAAATATCTCATCAAGGTAAATATTATTTTCAAAACATTTTATTCCATAAAATATTTAACACCAAGTTTTCTTGACATATATCATTTTTCTTAACACTCTTGAAACCCTTTGTAAACCATTTTAAAGAAATCATGAGAATTAACTTTCTAACAACATACATCCATTCAACTCTTACACTCTACATATAAGACCAAATACTAAGAAAATAAAGTTTTTAAACTTAAATAGTTGAGTTTCCCACCTCAAAGGAAACTTCAACAATGGTGGATGAAATATAGAAGAAGATGGCAACCTATCCTCTCTTAAATTGGCCTTAAATAGGTTGCCTAGAAGCTTGCCTCTATGAAAACTCCAAGCAAAATCCCCTTCAAACTCCACTAATCTTCTTCATTTCTTCTGCCAAAATCCCCCACCACATCTTCAAAAAATCCTATCTTTCTTAAACATGTGGTCTATATGGGTTTTACAAGCTTAAATATGGTAGAGAAGGGTTAAAGTATGGTGGTTTAAGGTTGATGTGCAGTGGTGCTAGGGTGGTAGAAGGTGGTTTGTGGTGGAAGAGCTCTTCAAGAGAGAGAGAGAGAGAGAGAGAGAATTTGATTTAAAATGGGTTAAAATGACCAAAAAATCACTTAAATACCCCTAAAACCCTTAGGGATAAAATCCTTAAATTGCCCAAAACCCTATTCATGAAATGATCTACTGCTGTGGGAGCATGCCATGTGTCTTAATCCAATGGTCAAGAATTTGGCAGTATTATCCAAAACTACATAAACTAATTTTTATTATCTCGTTCGAACAAGAATGGGTCTCGTTCGAATGAGAACTACCCTTTCATTTGAACCAAACTGCCTCTTATTCGAATGAGAATAACATTTCATTAGAATTTGCTTCGAACGAGGCTGGGATTTCCTAGACAGAGATGTTTCATTCGAAGGTCATTAGAAGACCGTTCGAACTAGATTTCAATCTCATTCGAACGACTCAAGATGTCGTTTGAATGACCCTGAACTTTTCTAATATTAACTTTAAGTCCATTCTAATTCCAATTAATTACACCAAGGCCACTATATTACCCAAAGATGACCCGTAAACAATCTCACAAGGTCTAAAGATCAATTGGGTCATATAACGTCACCAAATCACATGGGGAGGGTCAAAGTCCTGAGGGCGATTGTTACACACTCTCTCTCCCCCTTAAGATAATTAAATAAAGTAGCAATATGCAAAATGTGATCATGAATAGTGTAAAAGTACATAGTTTATATAAGTGATATCTAGTTCGAGCGAGTGAGATGTGAGGTAACGAATTATAGTATATTATATACGATAGCGAAGATGATATAATATCATTTTTGTTATCCTTAATTTTCCATTTTCCCTTTTCACATGAGAAATGTGATTTTATTTGGTTCCTTGAAGTGAGTATAGTAAAGGTAGAGTGTGAGAACCCTTGTAAAGACACTTATTACTCGAGGTAATCATGCATAGCACATTTATATATGCCATGCGATAAAAACCTGCTAGAGTTAGTTCAAACCTAGTAGATTAAGTGGAGTCTTTGAATGAGTGAGGGATCACTTCAACCTTCTATTAGGCGCATCAATGGTAATGTAAGGACAAATTTCCAAATCGAGTTAATTTGTATGTATTGGCTTAATTCTGTTTGGATAAAATCGTTTGACTCATAGGATAGATCTAGAGTTGGTTTATCCTTCAAGGCCTATGACTTGTTTGATTGAAGACCATAACAATCAAGTAAAGTGTTTGCATCATCGTGTTATATTTTGTGCCACATTTTGTCTTAAATGTTCAAGGATCTTGTGAAGTATGAACGCATGTTATTTTGTACCTTGGATTTTAGGTTGGGTGTTTGTTTTATAATGTTTAAGGAATTTTCCATAAAAACATTATTAAAAGAAAAGTTGAATTTTTATGAAAAGTCATTGAAATGACCTATTCAAATGAATCTACGATGTTCATACGAACAAGATGTTTGAGTCGGTCAAATGAGTTATGGGTTCTCAATCAGACAAGATTTGAACAAACTTTAAATGAGATTTTCCTGTTTTACATAACAATGTCGTTTGAAGGTTGTTCGATCTCTCCGTTCGAACGACCCTTGTTTTTTCTTCAAGCGAAGTGCCTAAAAAATATGCCGCCTAAAAACCATGTTTTCTATAGTTAGGAGTGTGGCATCAGGTTTTTTTGGTTCAAGAATTTTGAAATTATTTTCCAAATACATATCTAAGAGACTCCAAGCCCTAGTTTCACCCAACTAGTTTTGAGATCCAAGTTTCAATTATATATGTTGGTTTAATATTTCACATTTAGCACCAAAGATTGCTTACTCATCATTTTTGTTGACTACATTTGTACGGTGTACTCCATACTTGTTTGTGGTTTAAACGCGATGGACTCCATGTTTGTAACGGTTGTTGAGCCTTGATCGATGGATACCGAGGCGTATGTAGACTCAAACGTTGTGTCAATGCATAGGTGGACTTATATGTGTCGTTTTGAAGAAGGTCGAGAGAATGAAGATACATCAAGTCTTGAAGGAGTTGAGTCAGTTATGTAAGTCTTTTGTCATGTCCTTGTGTAATTTCTGACATAGTGAATTTGCATGGTTGGGTCACCTGAGATTTTTTCCATTTTGGGTTTCCTTATACATCGGCCGTTGTGATTGCTTATTTCATTTTATTTTTCTATTAACTAGATGCATGATTTATGTCAGATAAAATTGTTTAATTGTTTAACACAACAATCGATTTAACTGGTGCAAATTTTAATTGGGATAACAGTTTAAGTTTAATTAATTTGAAAAAATTAAAAATTGGTATTTATGTTTTGGACCATCCATATTATATACCCTTTTCACTTTTCAAATTAGTATTAGAGTGCTATAAGTTATTTAGGCCTGAATCCGAGAGGCTTTTATATAGAAGGTCAGTCGTTTTCTAGGCCACCCTTGTTTGAAGGGTTTAATTACGTGTACGAAAAAGAGCATATGAAATTATCATTTAAGTCCATAGATGAGTGTGTGTGGAAAGAGGTAGTTAGAGGGTGGACCTCAACCATAACTCTAGTAGGTGAACTTCGTATCCCAAAAACTGTAGAAAGCTGGAGTGAGGATGAGCACACGTTGAGTAATTAAAATTCCCATGAATTGAATGCGTTGATTTGTGCAGTTACACTAAAGGAGTTTCGACGTATTATGATATGTGATATGTCTAAAGAGGCTTGGGACATACTTCATCTTACCCATGGAGGGACTAGTGTAGTTACATCCTCCAAACTTCAAAACCTCACCACTCAATTTGAGACCATTAGGATAGAGGCGAGCAAAACCTTTGATGAGTTTTATACTAGATTGTTAGATATTGTGAACTCGTCTTTTAACTTAGGAGAGAGAATACCTAACACTGGAGTTGTCAAGAAAATCTTAAGGTCCTTACCTGAAAGATTCAATCCCAAAGTGACTGTCTTAAATTCTTTGGTGCTATTGGCTCCGCGAAACTCGAAGATCTTGTGGTTGATCTTCAAACTTATAAGCTTGTTATGTTTTCTTTTAAACATCCAAAGAAAGATAAGGACATTGCTTTTAAATTCCAAAAATAAAACACCTATTTCGAATGATGAGTCTGACATTATTTTCGGTGATATGGCCATGTTTGCGAAGAAGTTAAAATTTATCATGTTTGAAAAACACAAAGATAAATTTGATGAAAAGAAGTTTGAGAATAGCAAGTTTAATAAGGATGTTAAATTCCATAAAAATTGTAATGATAATTTTAAGACGGTTAATTCGAATAGATGTTTTGGATGTGAGGGTTATGACCATAGGGCAGTAGAGTATCCCACTAAGCTAAGGAAGGAAGGAACGAAGTCAAAGACATACAATGTTATCCTTAGAGTTACTGAATCGAAAGAGGGACCTAATTCCCTCGTTGAGCATAATTACACCATGTTTACGGGGAGTCATATGCACCTTAATGAAAAGTCTTTTGATAAAGGTAATTCTATGCATGGCGATTTTGAGGCTAAAGTGTGTGAATCCCAAGTGAGATGTGAGACTAGTGAAGAAGAAGAAGAAGAAGAAGAAGAAGAAGAAGAAGAAGAAGAAGAAGAAGAAGAAGAAGGGGAGTGAACCTTAGGTTGCCTTTCAGGAGTTATATGTCGAGTAAGTGAAGTTAAAAAGGTGAAATTGAAGTTAGAATCTAAGATGAAAGAACCTTCCACTGATAATTATGAGAGTCAATTGATTAGGATCCTAAGGCACGTGAGAATACTCTTAGAGAGAATCTCGCGTTCGTTAAGGGAGAGCGTGATAACCTTCGTAGATTAATGAAGAATTTGAATAAGGACTCCCTAGTTTATGATGAGTCTCATCATCTTCTCGAATCTATGATTGAGAAATTATATGAGAGATTGGCAGAATCGAGTAATGTCAAATTTGATTTGGATTCTAGGTCGAAAAGTTAAATAAAATTTTAAGCACCGTCCAAGTCAAAAATAATAATTTTGGAATTGGCTTCGAGAATCTCGTTGCTTCTATGCATAAAGCTAATACCAATATTTTGAGAGGGTCAACCACTCTCAAGAACTTTATAAAAGTTCAACCCTGAGGTAACATTCCTTGTCGTGTCTACACGTGCACATATTGTGGTAGGAAAGGTCACCTTAGGCGTTTTTATTTTGATCTTATAAAATTTCATAGGAAGTCTAAGTCGAGTCACCGAGGTTCACGAAACCCAAGAGTGTCACGTTACACCTATGTGGGTTAGGAAATCATATTTGAAGGCTTTAAACATTAGAGTTCTTGATTCTCTAATGCTTGCAGATGATACTTCTCTTGCTAAATCAAATTTTTTATTGTGTTTACATGTTTTCATACACTAGCTTTTATACTTAATGATATATGTTATTCCTAGATGTATGATGTTTGAGTCTTTTGTATTTTGATTTTTTATTTATTGGGTCTTATTGAAAAATATAAAATGATTTTATTTGTCTTTTAAGTTGTTTTTGAAATTGAATATATTTTGGAAAAATGTTTAAAAACTCAAATATATTTTTTGTTTCATTTTGTGTCATTTAGTTTTACACATTTTCTGTGGCATATCGGTGTGTCTTAATCCCATTCATTTTATGTTTTCGTGTGGCTAGGGCATTTATTTATGTTTTTCAATGCTAAGGATTGTTCTTAATCATGCTTATATGGAGTTGTTCGACTTTGAATTGCTTAATGGATTCACTTTGCATATGCCTCCCTACACACACCTTGCATGAGATCTTTTGGATTTTAATTTCTCATGTTACATTGGCTAAGTGAGGTATTCTCTTATCAATCTTGTTATTTACATATCTTTGATTGTGGGGGATTTATGCATGTAAGAACCACCGCTCGTGAGTCTTGGTTTATTTGATAAAATATTGAGGGTCCAATGGAAAAGGAATACGAATGGAGAAATCTTCCTTGCGTGAAAAGAAGCCTTAGTAAGAGCCTAAAATAATAGAGTGGCAAAAGAAACGAATATATATCCATGGTTAAAAGGTTTTTTATTATTGTTTCTTCAAATTGATATCTTCAAAAGATAGGAGAAAAAAATGATATATGTTCTATTTTGAGGGCGTTATAAGTTGAAAATCACTGGGTTTGCACAATGAGTGATATTTATTTCATGTTTGATGCTATTGAATTGAGAATCATAAATATTTCTAGGATATATTTCATTGTGCTTATTATCCATTTATGATTTCTTTATTTTTCACTTGACGCTAAACCGAAGTGTGCTAAGTTTTTGCGATCAAATAGATCGCCTAGGACATATTTTGAGTGACTGGGTCATATCTCTTTTGTTTCTAGTTCGCGCCCCTTCACTCTGTACCACATTTTCATTTAGACACGATGATAATATACGAGTGTAGAAATCTTGTGTTTTATGTATATTTGTGGTGTTTGTACCTATATATGCTTGTGCGTCATTGGTATATTTGCATATTTATATATATGGTATGTATGTTTGAGTCTTTGTGTTTGTATTTAATCCATGTTTGCATGTTTGTCATATGCTTCATCTTCGATTCAAATTGGCATGTTTATGATCATCTTGGTATCTTTTGTTTCCTGCTTATATTAGTATCTTGTAGTTCAATTTCTTCATCAAAATTGGTATTGTATGCTCATAGTTTGGATTATTTATGCTTGTGTTGTCGAATTATTTTTCATTGCATGTTTCTTTTCACACCATAAAATGATTTAATTTCTTTCCTTTATTCTTACATGTGTTACATTTACGGGGATTTTGTTTATATTGTGCACCTTATTCCTTGTTTAATGTTGAACAAAAATGGAGAGAAATGGTATCTAGTTCTTTAACTCAGGGGGAGAAAATTTTTACCTTTGGGGGAGACATCCTATCTTATGTGAGATTGCTAGACAAAGGGGGAGGGTTTTTCATATGCTTTTTATATTATTAAATATTAAAGTTGCAATTGAAAGGTGTGTTTCAATGTAAAGGTTTGCAACAATGCAACAAAGTTCCACAAGAGCAAAACTATTCATGGTATGTGTCTGTCAAGTCTGTACTTTTTCCTTTTGGGGTTGGGATTGAGTATTTAGATGAGCTTAACGGCCTGTAGGTTATTAATTTTATGTTTTTTCTTCGAATAGCCAAATGGGGAAATTTATAAGGACAAAATTTTTAATCGAGTCAATTTATATGTACTGACTTCATTCCGTTTGGACAAAACTGTTTGAGTCATAAATTAGGTCTTAAACTGATTTATCCTTTAAAGCATATGACGGGTTTGATTGAAGACCGTAGAGGCCAAGTAAAGCATATACATCATCGTGTCGTGTTTCATGACTGTTTCGTCTTCAACGTTCAAGGATCTTACGAGGTATGAACGCATATTATTTTTATCTATGGATTTTAGGTTGGGTGCTTGTTTTATAATGTTTGAGGCATTTTTCATAAGAATATTCTTAAAAGAAAATTTGAATTTTTGTGAAAAGTCATTCGAACGACTCGTTCAAACGAATCTACGATGTTCGTTCGAATGAGATGTTTGAGTCGTTTAAACGAGTTATGGGTTCTCGTTCTAACGAGCTTGAAACGGACTTCAGACGGGATTTTCTAGCAATGTCATTCGAGGATCATTCGATCTCTTTATTCGAATGAAATTAGTAACTTCATTCGAACAACCCTTGGTTTTCATTCGAACGAAGTGTCTCAAAAATTGTGTCACCTAAAAAATCATGTTTTCAATTAATACGAGTTTTGGCATCAGTTTTCTTAGTTCAAGGCTTTTGAAATTATTTTCCAAATACATATCTAAGACCCTCCAAACCCTAATTGCACCCAACTAGTTTTGAGATGCAAGTTTCAATTATATATGCTTATTTGAGATCTCAAGTTTGACACTAAAGGTTGTTTACTCATCATCTTTGTTGAGTAGGTTTCATAAAGTAGACTTTGTGCTCTTTTTGTGAGTTACATGCGGGGGAATCTGTGTTTGTGAAGGATGCTATGTCTAGATCGATAGATAAAGAGGCATGTGTGGACTCACACGTTGTGGCAGTACATAGGTGGATATAGTGAATTTTCATAGTTGGGTCGTCCGAGGTTTTTTCCATTTGGATTTTTCTCATACTTCGGGCGTTGTGGTTGCTTATTATATTTTATCCTACTATCACATAGATGCATGATTTAGGTTAAGATAAAATTAGTTAATTGTTTACCACAGCAATCGATTTAACTGCTACAAACTTTAATTGGGTTAACCGTTGAAGTATAATTAATTTGAAAAAAAAATAAAAATTGGTATTTGTGTTTTGAACCATCCATATTGGAAACCCTTTGCTCTTTTCATGTAAATAGAGCCTCTTTGGTATATAAGATTGACTTGAGAAGTGGATCTACGTCTTGAACTTTAGCTTAGGTTCCTACACCCTTATTGTTGATTTGTTAGACCATGTAAGGGTCTTCCAAAATCCCATATATCAATGGTCTATTGTGTTAAAGGTATTTTATTTGTCGAAATACGCATAATCGATTAAAAATTGATAATTATGATTTGTAGTAGATGAGCAAAGCTAAACATTATACCTAAAAACTGTAATACCCCGTATTTTCGGCGATATTTATTTTTGGGATTAATTAATTAAATGAGAATTAATTGGGAATTAATCCGGATAAAATACTAGCGAGATGTGAGTTGGTATTTGACTATATTGAGTATATATGATGATATATGAATATTGAATTATGAAATTTGTCGTGAGATTGATATACGGCAATTTGGACATTTTATTGGGACGCGCGAGACAGTCGCGTCAGGATATAATTATTTTAATTGTAAAAGTGAATTTAAATTCTATTAACCGTATGGTCGTTTTAAGTGCGCCAACGCGTCCGGGAGGGTCGAGATAGTCAGAAAACACTAGCCGGGGGTTTAGTTTGGGTCGCGGGGTATTTTTAGGTCATACCGGCAACATAAAGGGTATTTTGGTAATTTTGTATTTTTGGCAATTAAAAGTGACGAAAATTAAGAGTTTTTATCTGATTGGGAATTGACCCACTAAACCCACTAACCAACCCTTAATGACCCAATAAGCTACAGGGGTTATTAGATTAGGTTTCCAAAACTTTCCCAAAGCAAACCCTAGCCACCATAGCCACCTTTGGAGAAGAAAGCTTGGAGAGAGAGAGAACTGCAGCAAATCGTCATCAAAATCAGAGATTGAATCAAGGCAAGTGGTTTAATTTCAATTATTATAGAGAATGCTTCTTCCATGTGTAGGAATTTACATAAATCAAATTGTTCTTGAGAGTTTAATAAAAACCCATTTTAATTGGACTTAGAACTTGAATGTTGAGGAGTAATTGCATGTAGAATCGTAGAGAAATGATTACCCTGATGTAAATATGTGTTGGATGTAACAAAAACGGATCTAATTTGAGTAAATTTATGATCATAAATTCTAGGGTTTATGTTCTTGAAAATTGGGGAAAAGTGTAGAAATTTGATGAATTGATGATGATTAGGATGAATTGGTTCTTTAAAATACGTTAGTATATAACCTTGATATGGTTAGGTTTGATTAGAGACCTTTAAACATTGTTGGGACGAATTTTGGTTGAGATTTGAGGTGTAGAAATTGGTGAAAAACGAGATAGGATTTTTGGGCTTGAATCTGGTCACTCGTTAGAAGACCTACCCAGGTCGTTCGAACGAGCTCGTTCGAACGAGCTTCTAACGAGTTGACAGTTTGGGGATCTAACGAGAGGGATGTTCGTTCGATAATCTCGTTCGAACGAGATCTCGTTAGATAGCCCAGTTCGTTCGAACGAACTCTCGTTCGAACAGCCTCGTTCGAACGAGACTTCTAACGAGCTGGCAGTTTAGGCCTTTTTGGCCTGTTTTGATTTTGGGAATCCCGTAAACTTGTTCGAGGATAGAGATAACACTCCTTTGGGGGATTTATGGGTAGATTTGGAACATTTGGGTTATTATGAGGAGAAAATCTTATATAAGTGTGGATCGAATCAAATAGACATTATGAGCTGAGACGTGAGTGCCTACTACGACGTGAGAATAAATTATGGCGCGTATAAATATGGACCGGGATTATATAAGTTGTATATGTATTAAGTTGGTACGAGAATGCAATAAGTACTACAATTACACTACGGTGATTACTAAGATGCGTGTTTACATAGTATTGATATATGATTTGTGTGTATGGCATACCTACCATACTTGCTATCGTGGGAGGTTTGCGTTCGCTTAGGACCCTCTAATCCTTGTGTTGCCCGGATTTAGACTGGTTACCTCGATGAACATAGGTCAGAGAAGGACTTATTGGGATGTTAATAAGTCTGCTGATCGTGGGAGCGCAGGTATGTGCGTGACCCATGTGATGTGACTGTGTTCGCCTCCATTATTTGTGATGTTGTTATCTATGAACTATTCCTGAGAGATTCGAAATATGTGATCCTTGTGTACGTGATGTACCGGGATGGATAGCAGAGTATGTGTGCACCACAGCTTAGTCTCGGGGTGCTTATATTGTATATTTATGTTGTGGAAAAATATACACTTAATAAAATGGGAACTTTCATATGGTATCGTGTGTATAACTATGAAATAACATAAAAGGGATAATCTATAACGAGTTGTATTACTTTTGTATGAGAACCTGAATTTACGTTAAGCCCCTATTTAATTGAGATCGTTATAATGTTAATGGGAACCGAGTAATAAAGGTAGAACCTATGACAGTCTAACTAGATATGATGTCACTTAGCTAGTGGTTAGTGTCATTTTAGATGGGTACTTACGTTAGGAGTGCACATTTAGTCGAGAGGTGAGGATTTCATGTGAGTGCACGTCCTAACATGTACTTTGCATTTAATGTTTTAAATGTTTTTAAAGCACTTGCAGGTTTTTAAAATATCTCCACATTCGGGCTCTGACCCGTTTGCTTTCAAATCTATTTTTTGTAAAACCATTTTAGGTGCCCAGCCACAAGGACACCATGCATACGATACTCATTCAAGTGACGAGCTATAGCTGTTTGTGGAAGCTACAGGGATTTGCTTTTAGACGCTTCTACCATTTGGATTCCATATTCAGTATTCTTCAGTTGTAGGGCATGTTGCCCAAATTCTATTAGAGACTTTTCCATTTCAGTTTTTCAGACATGGCATGTATTGATTCAGTATTCAGTATTTAGTTATTAATTTCAGTTGTGGAGTTTGTTGTGAGGAGTTCTTCCTCCAGATTTATTTATATCGTGTGAAGGTTATTCTATTATTTTTCGTTATAGTGAATGGTGATATTATTCTTGCTTTAAATCTTTTGCTCCATGTTAATCAGACTTTAATTAAAATTTGGCAACTTACTTTTTAAATACTAGGTGGTTAGTAATAATAAAATGTTTTCGACAGTGATGCTATTAACTGAGCCAACTTGGCATTTTGAATTAATTTAATAAAGGAGTAGCTACCCGGTATTTAATTAGTCGGGGTGTCACAGGTGGTATCAGAGCATCAGGTTCTAGTGTCCTTTAGGATCTGTACGGCTATTATGTTTCCGCTAAGTTTTCTTTGATATAGAGCCCTATATTTTAGGACTGTTGTACTCTTTTTGTGCATGCTTCGTTCTTCAGCTATTTTAAGTTTATAAACAGCGAACTTATAAACTTCATTCTTATTTCAGATGCCTCCACGACGTGCACGACGAGTTCCCAGGGATGCAACGCTCGAACCCCAGCCCGTTCCAGTTCAGGGCATGATGAACGCCGCTGAGGTTGCAGCCATTGTAGCCCAAGCGGTAAATGCCGCAATTGCCGTAGTTCAGCAGGCACCACCTCAGGCGCCGGTTGCCGCGCTAGTACAGGCAAATGCATTCCCGTCTGCTTGGGAACGTGTACGTGACGCTTTTCAGAAAGTGCATCCGCCAGAGTTTGCAGGTAGCTCAGATGTGGTAGTCTCGAGCCAGTGGAGGAAGGATATGCAGAGGCACTTAAGGATGTATGAGTGCACGGACGTTCAGAAGCAGGTGCTAGCTACTTTCAAGCTAGTTGGATCTGCACTGCAGTGGTGGGAGTCTATTACCACCGTGGAGGAGAGGGATACTCTCACTATTCAGGACTTTTGGGTGCGGTTCGACCGCAAGTACTTTCCGTCAGCTGTTCACACGGAAATGAGGAGGAAACTGATGAATCTGAAGCAAGAGGGTAAGACCGTGGCCGAGTATGAGGCCGAGTTCATGAATTTGTTGAATATCGTTCCGGATGAGATACCGACAGAAAAGAAGAAGATTGAGAAATTCACCGACGGGTTGACATGGAGGATCCGTCAGCATCTGTTAGGGAACCTTTCGTTGGCCACTTATTCTGATGTGGTTAACGCTGCTTTGTTACACTGTCAGGATCACCGCTTTCATATGGCTGAGGGAAAGAGATCGGGAGAGTCTAGCCATCAGGGCAGGACTGGAGGACATGGTGCCGGTGGGGCACAATCTGTTCAGGGGCAGAGACAGGGTGAGCAGGGTTCCCAGCAGGGGGATCAGAAGAGGTTCAGATCAGGGAATTACAGGCACGGACAGGGAGGCTTTCGTCAGGGCCATCAGGGTCCAAACGGCCATCAGGGCCAACAGGGGCAGAATGGGCAGCAGTTTCAGCAGGGCCAGCAGGGCCAAGGGAGGAACGGTAACGGCCACCAGGGTCGGGGACCGCAGGGGCAGAGAGGAGGTAACTTCCCAGGGAAGTGTTTTGTTTGTGGCAAGACTGGCCATAAACGACAGGATTGTCCTGATAGGGGCAGGGGCCCACAGCAGCAGCAGCAGGGTGCTCGCCAGGAGCCGCAGAGGCCTATGTTTCCGGCCGCTCTCCCCGCACCGCCACAGATGGCAGCATTGCCACCCATTCCAGCAGTCCCAGCTCAGCAGGGGCAGCTAGAGTATGGAAGTGTCTATAACATCCACCAGGCAGCAGTTCCACAGGCACCGCCCGCGATTGAGGGTACGTTTCCTATCCATGGCACTATGGGTCGGGTATTGTTTGATACGGGGGCTACACATTGTTTTATAGCTACACATTTCGCGAAAGCCTTAGGATTGTTAGCTACGGCAGAGAGCACAGTGACGTGTGTAGACTCACCATTGGGGAGTGGGTCACTTATTTTCTTTATATGCCAGGGAGTGGGGGTAGAGATTGGTAGTCTGGTATTACCTGCAGATATGTTGGTATTAGATATGCATGTTCACGATGTGATTATCGGTATGGATTGGCTCGCTGATTATAGAGCCATGATTGATTGCTTCGGTGGGAGCATTGTTTTTGCCATTCCGGGGCAAGAGATGTTTGTAGTGGCGATGCCTCACCCAGAGGGAGGCTCGACCGCTCATTTGTATTACCTAGAGGAGGATACCTCTAAGGAGGTTGTGATTCCTTTAGATTCGATCCCAGTCTTCAGGGAGTATTCGGATGTGTTTCAGGAGATACCAGGCCTACCCCCCAGTCGAGAGATATACTTTGTTATAGACCTATTGCCAGATACGAGGCCTATAGCACGCGCACCGTACCGTATGGCTCCGGCAGAGATGCGAGAGCTACGAGATCAGATAGAGCAGCTGTTAGGTCAGGGCTTTATTCGCAGGAGTACCTCACCTTGGGACGCTCCAGTTTTGTTTGTGAAGAAGAGTGACGGTTCACTAAGATTGTGTGTGGACTACCGGGAGTTGAACAAAGTCACGATACAGAATAAGTATCCGTTTCCTCGAATCGATGACCTATTTGACCAGTTGAGAGGAGCTTCTTTCTTCTCAAAGATTGATTTGAGATCGGGATACCATCAGTTGCGTATTCGAGAGGAGGATGTCTCGAAGACTGCGTTCTTATCGAGATATGGTTCTTACGAGTTTCGGGTTATGCCTTTTTGTTTGACCAACGCTCCAGTTGTGTTTATGGACTTGATGAACAGAGTGTTCAGGGATTTCCTAGATCAGTTTGTCATTGTCTTCATCGATGATATTCTGGTTTACTCCCAGACAGAGGAGGAGCACGCCGAGCATTTGAGGCAAGTTTTGCAGACACTTCGTCAGAACGAGTTGTATGCAAAATATGAGAAATGCGGGTTTTGGCTGAAGGAGGTCCAGTTTTGGGGACACATTATTTCCGACCGGGGGATATCTGTTGATCCGAGGAAGGTATTCGCGGTGAGGGAGTGGGGACAGCCCACGACACCGACTGAGATTCGTAGTTTCTTGGGCCTAGCAGGATACTACAGGAGGTTTATTCGGGGTTTCTCGAAGATAGCAGGTCCTTTGACACATCTGACTCGTAAGGGTGTGCCATTCATCTGGAGTGATGCCTGTCAGTTGGCATTTGATGAGTTAAAGGACAAATTGACCTCAGCACCTGTGTTAGCATTGCCGAGACCGGGAGTTGAGTATTTGGTTTACACCGATGCGTCTTTGCAAGGACTTGGAGGTGTATTGCAGCAGGAGAGACAGGCCATAGCTTATGCTTCCCGTAAGCTTAAGCCTCATGAGAAGAATTACCCCACGCATGATTTGGAGTTGGCGGCAGTGGTATTTGCCCTACGGATTTGGAGGCACTATCTTTTAGGGGAGAAGTTCCAATTGTTCATGGACCACAAGTCCCTACAGTACCTGTTCACGCAGAAGGAGTTGAACATGCAGCAAAGGAGGTGTCTTGAGTTTGTAAAGGACTACCAGTTCGATATCCAGTATCACCCGGGTAAGACTAACGTGGTAGCGGACGCGTTGAGCCGTAGGCCAGCAGATGAGGTGGCAGGGGTGTGGAAGGCTAAGTGGAAGGAGTTGGGACACCAGGATGCAGTGGCCCGATCTTTCATGTCTATGATGACCGTTACACCGCAGATTGTCACGAAGGTAGTACGGGCACAGGCTAATGACTCGTTCTGTCAGGAGCAGATAGTTCGATTACTAGCAGAGGGAGCCGAGTCCTATACCGTTAGCTCAGACGAGGGATTACGCTTCAATGGGAGATTGGTGGTTCCAGAAGGGGAGAAATTGCAACACGAGGTGTTGGCAGAGTCGCACGGCTCACGGTACATCCTGGAGGGGACAAAATGTACCAAGACATGAGACGACAGTATTGGTGGAGCGGTATGAAGAGAGATATTGCTGAGTTTGTTTCGAAATGCGCCACTTGCCAGCTAGTAAAAGTGGATCATCAGAGACCGACAGGACTTCTACAGTCGTTGGAGGTCCCGGTGTGGATGTGGGAGAGCATATCCATGGACTTTATCACGAGGTAGCCTACGTCGCAGAGGGGTCACGACTCCGTTTGGGTAATTATGGACAGGTTGTCCAAAGTCGCTCACTTTTTACCCGTAAGGACTGACTACACTACGAGACAGTATGCCCAGCTCTTCATTTCAGAGGTTGTGAGACTTCACGGTGTGCCCCTAAATATCGTGTCTGACAGAGACAAGATATTTGTTTCGCGGTTTTGGGAGAGTTTCCAGGATGCCATGGGCACGAAATTGCGGTTGAGTACGGCTTATCATTCGCAGACCGATGGGCAGACCAAGCGCACAAATCAGATGTTGGAGGACATGCTACGCATGTGCATTATTGACTTTGGAGGTGGATGGGAACAATACCTTCCACTGGTAGAGTTTGCTTATAATAACTTCTACCAGTTCACTATTGGCATGGCTCCGTTTGAGGCATTGTACGGTAGGCCTTGTCGTTCCCCAGCATGTTGGTTAGAGGTGGGGGACAACAAACTACTTGGGCCGGAAGTGATTCAGGATACTTCGGCAAGGATTGAGTTGATTCGGAGTCGCATTCGGGTAGCTCAAGACCGGTAGAAGAGTTATGCTGATGCGAAGAGATATTTCAGGGAGTTCCAAGTGGGGGACCAAGTTTTGCTCAGAGTATCTCCTATGAAGGGGATTATGCATTTCGGGAAGAAGGGGAAGTTGGCACCGAGGTATGTGGGGCCATTTCCTATTATCGAGCGAATTGGACCAGTTGCGTATAGACTCGGGTTACCGGAGCATTTACACCGGATTCACGATGTGTTTCATATTTCCTCGCTAAGGAAATATCTCAGAGACGATTTGGCTCATTCTCACATCGCTTTGGAGGAGATTGATCTACAGCCTGATAGCTCCTACGAGGAGGGGCCGATTGCTATTTTGGACCGAAGTGAGAGGAAGCTGCGGTCAAAGATAGTTCCGTTAGTGCGTGTTCAGTGGCGACATCACAATGTCGAGGAGTCCACATGGGAACGCGAGGATGAGTTGCACAAACGTTATCCAGAGTTGTTTTTATCAGGTACTTTCTAGTTTCGAATTTCGGGACAAAATTCTGTTATTAGGGTGGAAGTATGTAATACCCCGTATTTTTGGCGATATTTATTTTTGGGATTAATTAATTAAATGAGAATTAATTGGGAATTAATCCGGATAAAATACTAGCGAGATATGAGTTGGTATTTGACTATATTGAGTATATATGATGATATATGAATATTGAATTATGAAATTTGTCGTGAGATTGATATACGGCAATTTGGACATTTTATCGGGACGCGCGAGGCAGTCGCGTCAGGATATAATTATTTTAATTGTAAAAGTGAATTTAAATTCTATTAACCGTATGGTCGTTTTAAGTGCGCCAACGCGTCCGGGAGGGTCGAGATAGTCAGAAAACACTAGCCGGGGGTTTAGTTTGGGTCCCGGGATATTTTTAGCCCTACCGGCAACATAAAGGGTATTTTGGTAGTTTCGTATTTTTGGGAATTAAAAGTGATGAAAATTAAGATTTTTTATCTGATTGGGAATTGACCCACTAAACCCACTAACCAACCCTTAATGACCCAATAAGCTACGGGGGTTATTAGATTAGGTTTCCAAAACTTTCCCAAAGCAAACCCTAGCCACCATAGCCACCTTTGGAGAAGAAAGCTTGGAGAGAGAGAGAACTGCAGCAAATCGTCATCAAAATCAGAGATTGAATCAAGGCAAGTGGTTTAATTTCAATTATTATAGAGAATGCTTCTTCCATGTGTAGGAATTTACATAAATCAAATTGTTCTTGAGAGTTTAATAAAAACCCATTTTAATTGGACTTAGAACTTGAATGTTGAGGAGTAATTGCATGTAGAATCGTAGAGAAATGATTACCCTGATGTAAATATGTGTTGGATGTAACAAAAACGGATCTAATTTGAGTAAATTGATGATCATAAATTCTAGGGTTTATGTTCTTGAAAATTGGGGAAAAGTGTAGAAATTTGATGAATTTATGATGATTAGGATGAATTGGTTCTTTAAAATACGTTAGTATATAACCTTGATATGGTTAGGTTTGATTAGAGACCTTTAAACATTATTGGGACGAATTTTGGTTGAGAGTTGAGGTGTAAAAATTGGTGAAAAACGAGATAGGATTTCTGGGCTTGAATCTGGTCACTCGTTAGAAGACCTACCCAGGTCGTTCGAACGAGTTGATAGTTTGGGGTTCTAACGAGAGGGATGTTCGTTCGATAATCTCGTTCGAACGAGATCTCGTTAGATAGCCCAGTTCGTTCGAACGAACTCTCGTTCGAACAGCCTCGTTCGAACGAGACTTCTAACGAGCTGGCAGTTTAGGCCTTTTTGGCCTGTTTTGATTTTGGGAATCCCGTAAACTTGTTCGAGGATAGAGATAACACTCCTTTGGGGATTTATGGGTAGATTTGGAACATTTGGGTTATTATGAGGAGAAAATCTTATATAAGTGTGGATCGAATCAAATAGACATTATGAGCTGAGACGTGAGTGCCTACTACGACGTGAGAATAAATTATGGCGCGTATAAATATGGACCGGGATTATATAAGTTGTATATGTATTAAGTTGGTACGAGAATGCGATAAGTACTACAATTAAACTACGGTGATTACTAAGATGCGTGTTTACTTAGTATTGATATATGATTTGTGTGTATGGCATACCTACCATACTTGCTATCACGGGAGGTTTGCGTTCGCTTAGGGCCCTCTAATCCTTGTGTTGCCCGGATTTAGACTGGTTACCTCGATGAACATAGGTTAGAGAAGGACTTATTGGGATGTTAATAAGTCTGCTGATCGTGGGAGCGCAGGTATGTGCGTGACCCATGTGATGTGACTGTGTTCGCCTCCATTATTTGTGATGTTGTTATCTGTGAACTATTCCTGAGAGATTCGGAATATGTGATCCTTATGTATGTGATGTACCGGGATGAATAGCAGAGTATGTGTGCACCACAGCTTAGTCTTGGGGTGCTTATATTGTATATTTATGTTGTGGAAAAATATACACTTAATAAAATGGGAACTTTCATATGGTATCGTGTGTATAACTATGGAATAACATAAAAGGGATAATCTATAACGAGTTGTATTACTTTTGTATGAGAACCTGAATTTACGTTAAGCCCCTATTTAATTGAGATCGTTATAATGTTAATGGGAACCGAGTAATAAGGGTAGAACCTATGACAGTCTAGCTAGATATGATGTCACTTAGCTAGTGGTTAGTGTCATTTTAGATGGGTACTTACGTTAGGAGTGCACATTTAGTCGAGAGGTGAGGATTTCATGTGAGTGCACGTCCTAACATGTACTTTGCATTTAATGTTTTAAATGTTTTTAAATCACTTGCAGGTTTTTAAAATATCTCCACATTCGGGCTCTGACCCGTTTGCTTACAAATCTATTTTTTTGTAAAACCATTTTAGGTGCCCAGCCACAAGGACACCATGCATAGGATACTCATTCAGGTGACGAGCTGTAGCTATTTGTGGAAGCTACAGGGATTTGCTTTTAGACGCTTCTACCATTTGGATTCCATATTCAGTATTCTTCAGTTGTAGGGCATGTTGCCCAAATTCTATTAGAGACTTTTCCATTTCAGTTTTTCAGACTTGGCATGTATTGATTCAGTATTCAGTATTTAGTTATTCATTTCAGTTGTGGAGTTTGTTGTGAGGAGTTCTTCCTCCGGATTTATTTATATCGTGTGATGGTTATTCTATTATTTTTCGTTATAGTGAATGGTGATATCATTCTTGCTTTAAATCTTTTGCTGCATGTTAATCAGACTTTAATTAAAATTTGGCAACTTACTTTTTAAATATTAGGTGGTTAGTAATAATAAAATGTTTTCGACAGTGATGCTATTAGCTGAGCAAACTTGGCATTTTGAATTAATTTAATAAAGGAGTAGCTACCCGGTATTTAATTAGTCGGGGTGTCACATCAAATGGCAAGAGGGAGGGGGGGGGGGGGGGGGGCATACACATTTGCAGTATAATCGATAAAGAAAACTTTTGTCTTATATATAAGCAACCCTTAGGTGAGGATGTTAAAAATTGACTAATTATATCATATAGATTATTGAATCAAAATAATAAAATAAAAAACTACATATGGCTTGCCAAAACTCTTGTTTAGCATATGAAAATTGTATGTCAGACCCTAAACTCGATTTATTTCATATATTACAAGAGAGAAGAAACAATCTCCAAGTTATATACGATGTTTAATTTATTTCCCGTTGGAGTGTTATGCTTCATGTCCCCCTGAGGCGTTGACTTGTTTGTAGTTTTTAATTTCTAAAATCAAGATAAGAGAAGGACCGACGACAATGCAATACACTGGTGACGTAGGGAATACTGGACCAACAGTGAAAGTGGAAAGAATTATAAGAATCCTAGTGACGCCTCTATCAAAGGGCAACATTCTTACATGACATCTCGTAAGGCAGAAAAAACGAATTTTTAAACCCTTGGATTCATCGTATAGATATACACACACAATAATGCTCTTGTACGAGAAGATGACATAAGAGTTCAATCCTGAATTGTTTTTTCCCATTTGTCTTCTTTAGTTTATCCACTTGTACTTCTCTCTCTCCCTACAAATAAAGGATGTGTAGTTTGAATGCAAGGAAGGCCTACAGTTTAGGAGAAGAAACGAAGGAGGTTTGGGGATTTTAAGAGATAAGGATGAGGTTATTAAGAGAAAAGAGATTTTCGTATATATAGTAAAAAAATTCCTAATGAAGCCATGACGAAGGTTTGTATGCTAAACCAACTTAAGTTGCATTTGTTTTTTCATTTGAATCTGAAATCTGAATTTGAAGACTGAATCTAAAGTTTGAAATCTGAATCCGAAAAATATGTTTGGTTTTATGTCTGCATGTACCTCTAACTGAATGTATTTAGACTGATTCAGACTTCTGAGGTAACTCTACCTCTTAATCATTAAGAGTCAAATATAACTGTTAGCCTCTTAATCATTTTAAAAACAAACACTTTTTGGTAGCGCTCAAGTCTGAATGGTTCAGATTCAGACTTAAGAGGTAAAAACAAACAATACCTTAGTTTATATTGTTCTCCCTCAAATTCACACCATATTCATCAAAAACTCCCTATTAGAGGTGATAATGCGATACGCGACACGATACACGACTCAAACCTGAAACGAAGACAGTGGATTAGGGTTGACCTTTTCTCGACATAAATCCACAAATGACACGATTAGTCAACACGTATAGTAAACAAGTTGAGTTAGAGTTAAATACGAATAACTTGAAGATGACATGAATAGACCTGTTTAACTAATATTTTATGGAGAATATGTATTTAATACTTTATATATCTCAATATGATATTGTATAAAATTATTAGAAAAAATTGAAAATAATAATTCATTTGTTGCAAGAATTTGAAAATAATCAAACACTGTTATGGTTGGTTAACAAAGATGATATATGTTATATGTTTCGGCTGGCGGGTTATTCTTGTCAACCCAAATGACACGATTAATAAACATGTGGGGTCGGTGTTAGGTCATTTGACACGATTAATTTAATGGTTAAATTATGATTGGGTAATACTTAACAAGAATCTAATATCCGAACACGACACAACATAGCAAAAGCCGCATCATATTTATTTCTTAGCGCACCCTGGTTTCATATTTGCGAGACCATGACTTCATCTGAATGCCGAAACTTATCTGTTCCTATAGCTGCTACTTTTTCACCGACCAAACACGGGGGAAAGTTAGATTTCCTTCACTTATCACTTATTTTCCTGCATTAAAACAGAACTTAATCCACCAGAGAACAAAGCTGATAGGTCCTTACAACTTTTATAAATGAAGATGAAATCACATTAATATAATAATACTTCACATTTCTCAGACTTAAGAGTCTGTTTATTAGAATATTTTAATTTATGAGTTACCTATCAAGGCTTTATAACAGATCTTAACGCAAAAAATTTCAAATTTGAAGATTGTGGAAAATACATAATACTAACCGAAGTTAATGTTATTTTGGTTATACTTTTGTTAAGTGAAGGTTAGATATTAATGTGAGGATTTTATTATCTTTCTTGTTTACTAAGGGAACCATATACACAATCCTAAAAATTGATCTTAAATATAATTTTAAGTATACAAAAGTATGTAATGTCAATTATAGAGACGCATAAAAAATTTCCTAAATTTCTCTTTCTAAATATATGACCTAGTTGTTAGGAACTGAATACAATGACACGGTTGGCCTATATCAACATGGGAAGAGCAAAAATGAGGGTTCTACATGTATCTTACTGTTAATAAAACTAATCTTGCTCAGTTTATTGTGACACCAAAGCAGTTGGTCTGATGTTAATCTTGACATGCTAAGGACCCTTGATACTAGCTTCATATCTACTTGAGAGAAGAAGTAAAGGACTTGATCTGAATTGTCTTCGGGGGACTTTTGGAACCTTCTCAATATGCAATTTCCACTTCTCAAGAGGTCTTTAAGCTTCCTCTCCTTCTGCATTTTTTTTAAAACAAAACAAATTAGCATTTTCTGGACAAATTATCGTGTCAGTTGCAAGTAACCCAAGTAATTAATTTGGCAAAGTGTTTCTTGAACTATTTCCAATTTTTTCAATTTCCCCAGTTTTAGTTAAAAAAAAGGTTTTCAATGACTTTGATGTATGACGATATTTGCAAATTTCTTAGATTAGGGGAGGTTATCCGTTATCTGTAACACCACGTTTTAATGGGAAAACAAAATATGATTCATCTGTACAAATTTACTAGCTGACCTTTTGAAGATTCTTTTGGACCTCCTTCAAAAGGTCACTGTCTTCGTCATTTTGAAGTTCGACCGATGCCCCCTTCAGACCCTTTACAATTACATTAAAACAGTTGCACCTCTTATCAGCCCGAACGAATCTCCAAAAAGATCGAATTGATTCTTCCAAGATCTCCACTAACATATCACTCGTAATCGCATATTCACCCTTCTCTCTTAATCTTGCCTTCTTTTTGTTCTTCAAGCTGTCCTCTGCATAGTAATTAAGGTTAGCAAAGTATTGAAGGTTGTCAATCCTGAAAAATATCTGCTATAACTCGAGATATGAATACCTTTAGAATATCCATAGCCTCAGATAGCTCAAACTTTATAATGACCCCCGGAAAAAAAATATTATAATCTAATCTATAATACTTAATCTGCTAAAAAGAATATAATCTCATATGGGGTTACACAAAATATAGAAATTTTTTTCAGGTTTTTGAATTCTCACCTCTTATAAGAGGAACTTGGAGAAGATTACGAAGAACACACCGATTCTTTACATAATTTTGAACCCTGGGCCCTTGAAAATGTTCATCTTCTGTAAATCTTTGTATGAGAACTTGAAATTGCTGAAACTCCCCCGCAACTTCATTAAATCGACGGACCCCACGCGGGTCGGATTCCCATAGGTCTAAGGCTTTCCCATATTGCCAATGTAGGATTTCCCAGGAAAGGCACATCTGCCCAACATATACCACCTCCAATTCACTGTGCAATTCTTTGATGAACCTCATTGTTGGGTCATTTTCATTCTTCTTTCGTTTACAAGGGCAAAGATTTGGTGAGAGAAACGATGTGAGTTCTGGAACTGAATATTTATGGGGTGAATTTGATTGAACTGGGCTTTTCAGCTGTAGAAAACCTGTGGGTTACTTAAATTTGATCAGGCGCAAGCATAGAAAAAACATGTAAACATCTCACCAATACTTTAATTGTGTCCCAAAAGTCATTAGATTAAATATAAAGCATATAATAACCTTGGAATAATTCTAGAGCAACACAGGATTCGGACACAATTTGGTAGACACACTGATGTGTCGCGTCTGCATTGGCTCGTGTCTGGGCACCACTGCTGTGGGCCTGTGTGGAGCCGGACACGAGCCAATGCGAGTGCGACACTTCAGTGTATCTACCAAATTGTGTCCGAATCCTGTGTCGCTGTAGAAGGACTCGATAACCTTGTATAGCTTTACAAACCGTGTGCAACTACCAAAAAAAGTTAGTTCACAAAAGAAAAAAGTGACCAAAAAGGATTTAGATATTGGACCTACTGATTGTTGTATATTATTTTAGGATAAGAAAAACAAATGTATCTTTAATAGAGTTGGATACTGAATATTTCAAAGAAAGAAATAAAGAAAGGTTTCTGTGAAAAGGTGGAGAAAGGCTAAAAGTTTAGTGTTTGGCCGACAAGAGGGAACATCATATAACAGAACGAAGAAAATTGCACGCTCAATATGATCCATTCATATATTCTGTTGCTTGTTTCATCAAAATATACACCATAACAAAAAGAGGCTACTCATCACATGTAATGACATAATATATGTGTATACTCTATTTACACCATTCTACCCTTGAAACATTATAATTTGTTTTAGGGTGACTTTCCTTATGGTGAAATTGAACAAAAACACAAGCATTCATCCCTTAAGAGGATATTCAATTATGAAACACCAATCTTCACCACTAAAGAGGGTGACAAAAAAATTGTTGCTAAATATTTAGCCACTGAATTGTTTTTGACCATTAACATTTATTGATCGGTTATCGAAAATGGGCTAAGGGGGCGCTTGTTTTTACCTCTTGATGCTGCATTTAGTTCCATTTGGCATTAAGAGGTAAAATTTGGTGTGTTTTTTTGCCTTAATGCTGAAAAATAGTTAAAATTCAGCATTCAGCATTAAGAGATAATTCCCTTGCTTAATGTTGAATTCCTTAATGAGATTTTATTTCAGTGTTATCTTTATTCTATGTTTTAAAGAAACTAATATAAAACAGATTTGTTAATAGTAAATAATGGCAAAATGGTCAAATTAACTACTTTAGAACTAATAACTTTAAACAAACAACATACATTTCGAGGTTCATTCAAATATTAAAAAAAAAAAAACATACTTTTCAAAATTCAGAGAACTGGCCAGATTCAGTGTTTAACATTAAGCATTCAGCACTCGAGGATAAAAAAACAATTGGGCCCTTTTAATACAAATGAAACTTGAAAGGGTAGCTTAATCTAAATACTGCAACTGATAAAGTACCCAAGTCAAAGTCACGTTTTGTTTTATCATCATTTTGATGCTTCGTAACTAAGCAAGGTTCATGGTTTCTGTGTTTCTGCTGAGCCCATCTAACAGATTTAGTGGGTCCTATTCCTTTCTCACTTAATCATGAAAGGTAGGTTGTGAAATTCATTTCAATATATTGAATGCTTCAGGAAAGCGGAAATATGTGTTGACGATAATGGATAAATACCTACAATAAGGGAGAAAAAACTGAATGCTTCTAAAAGTCATAAAATAATCTAAACTAATAATAGTGGTAGGGGAGAAAAAATGAAGTGACTCACCTATTGCATACATCTTCTGATAATTCAATATATCGAATTTTCGCATTCTGTCTCTGTAGCTCTTGTAGAATTTCTGAAGCTCACCCATTGAATTTTCATTTTGGAACTTCTCTTCAATCTTCCATGGCTTCAAGTCTTCCATTATTTTCGGTGACTCGGATTCCTCAAGGATAGTAGGCAGTCCAGTGGCTCTAACCTTTTTAAGTTCCATCTTCAATTGATCAATCAATTCTTGGTGTTCCCACAATGTTTCCAATTTATTTGGATCCTCATAATCCAAATTCGATTCATCTTTTAACTCGGGCTTATCATTTTTGCCATCAAATTCTTCCAATTTGGATTTATCCAACTTTCCGTGAAAATCTTTCTCAGACAAAAAATCCGAATTGAAATTTTCAGTTTCATCTTCTTCAAAATTTTGTAGCTGTTCCATCCTATAATCATCCTCTTCATCAACATCCGTCGAAGTATCAAGTTCAAATTCTCCATCTGTCAAAAAACCATCACCAAATGAATCAACCAGACGACTTATAACCGAATGAAAATTGCTCGAGCTACTCGACTCCGGATCAGATTCCATTGAAAAATCCTTCAATGAAACCTCATCATTAACATTTTCATCACCCTCCAAATTGTTATCTCTATTCGCCTCTTGTACATTTTCTTGTGCCAAAGTCCACGTATCATCACTAATAATGAAACTTTCTTGTATTTCAATAGGAGCTTCCTCTTCCTCATGATGAACTAGCTTAAAATCATTGTCTAACAATAACCCCCCATCATCCACCATATCTTTCTCTTCAAAATACCCAAATTTTGTATCTTCATTTATCTCTTCAACTTTAAAGCTCACAACCCCAGGTTCATCAATATAACCACCATAACTCTTCCCAGACAAGAACTCATACTTATTGGCACTTGGGGACAAAGATTCAAAGTTAACAAAATCCCCATTTTCTCTCTTTCTTTTGAGTTCTTCGTAAGTTGGAAACTTAAATTGAAAAGAGAATTTTGGGGGGTTTTCTTCTTCTTCTTCTTCTCCAACCATATGATTTCGTGAGTCCATTAAACTCATAACCTTTGGCTCTTGCTCAGTTATATTCGAATCTTGTTTATTGTTTTTTTCAGAGAGAATAGTTGAATTGTTGAACCTGTAGTAACAAGAGAAAAATCAAAGTGGGTTAAAAAAGTACATATTTCTTCAACACAACAGATATTACATCCTTGGTACAAAAATTTAAGTACCTGAAAACGTGTGTGGTGATAAAACCCAACAGAGGAACGACATATCTTGAAACATATAACCAAAAAGTGGCAACAAAGACAAAAGCTTTTTGAAAAAGAAACTCGCTGAAGGAACCCATGTTGTGAGAAGTGTAACTGGGTAACTACAAAAAACATCTTGCTGGTACTAATCAGTTTAATCAATCCCATAAATTCAGTTTGAAGCAAACACGTAGAAAACGAGAGATAAGTTCACGGGAGTCATGACAGCCTCTGAATTTTTCAAACAAGAATGGGACCTTCCACCTGTAAACAAAGCCGAAACTCATGTCAAAACTCAAAAGATTTTTGCGGAGAAATCTGGTTCATTAAGAGGTTGAAATCTGACCAAATTTGTGATAGAGATTTGAAAGATAATTCCTACCCGTTAGAGCTGAAGTTAGCCTAAACTTCAGCCTTGCAATTCTGAGGTCTGTTATGTGGTAAGAATTATCAGTTGAAGGGTCTTTTTTCTCTGTTAAAGAGAATAAAAATGAGGTTAAATGAATGTTTACGTCAGTGTGATATAATAATTGGTTCTGAGATTTTGAGGGTAGGGTCGGTTGAAGTAGTAAATGTGGACAACCGATGTAGTTTCGGCGATATTTATTTTATTCTAGGTAGGTGTAGATACGGCCATTCTTTTCATACCATTAGAATTTATGGTGGGGCTAGAGTTGGACCAATAGTTAAGACCACCATAGTCTCTATAAAAACAAATTTTAACTGTTTGATAAAACAATTATGATAAAACGGTACTTATTTTTTGAATTGCGTTCTTGTGTACGAGGCCGTCCACTTCGGAGAAATGATCGAGGAATAGGACTACAACTCTCAAAGAAATTGTAGGTGTTGTGGTAAAAGGAATTTCCATATTGCAAGCTGCAGCATTTATTGTTCTTTGAGAATGATTTAAGAAATAGTTTTGGGATTAAATTTTTTTTTTCATTAATATAATATATTTAGAAATAATTTAAGGATAGTTACATTTATTAGATTAAAGATTGATCAAAATCTGTTAGCTTTTTTTTTTTAATGTATCAAATCTTTCTTCATTATACGTTATATATATTTAGACAAGTGTACTTTCATATGTATTCATTTTAAACTTGCTTACTCTCTCTAACACATTCACCCCCACCCCTACCCATCGGAGAGTCGCCGAAAACATCCCATCGAAAAATCTTGTCGGAAGCTGCAGAAATTATCGCCAGAGTCTCTCTCTCTCTCTCTCTCTCTCTCTCTCTCCTCGTCTATTTATTTGTTTTTCTTGTCCGCGTCGGCGGTACCATTGCCCAAGTTAGAGAAGAAGATTTTTTATCGGAATAAATGGAGTTTTCGTAAAAAAAAAAATGGAGGTTTTAAAGAAACAGTAAATTTATTTGTTTCGATTTTTCGGTCAAAAAATAACAAATATGGGTGTTGTTCGCCGAAACATATAAGTTTTGTGAATTTTAGAATTGTAAATTTGAAGTTATGGACTTTTAAAGATTTGATGTTTTTTTTTTTTTTTTTTGCAAATAACTAAGTAACAGTTGTCAAAGAATTTTTTTGAGTGTATTTGTCATTTTAATGTGCACAGCTGTCAAAATATGACCTTTGACACCATTAACTCAGTCAAAAAATCTTTTGCCTTACTGACCAAGTGAATGAGATTTGCTAACTATATATTTATGACTTTAATGTTAGGCGTATTTTTTTTTTTTTTTTTGGGGGGGGAGGTGGGGGGAGGTAGTGGGGGGGAGGGGTTGTTTATGTCCCAAATGATTTAATGTGTCGACATATTAAATGACATGTGTTTTTGGTTAAAGAGGTATAATAAAAAAGCGTGTCTTTTTTATGGAAAAGAGACATAACTCTTGAATTACATGTTATATCATCTCTTAACTTATAAAAGGCACATATCACTTCCTTAATCATAATTTCTACAAAAAATATAAAACACATTAAAGTATAAGAAAATTATCAAAATGAAGAGAGAGAAACACCAATTCTTGTGAGTACAAAATTTATGACACATTTACAAATACTATAATGAATCAAGCTATTGTTTGGCCTATCATCTATTATGATTTTGAGAGAAAATACAATGATTTAATATTTATTGTTTAATGTTTAACATACCCATTAAAATTTACATTTAAATCGTACGGTATAGAACATGTGTATGATACTTATGGGTGGCAATTTGGATCAACGGATCGTGTTTCGGGTCGATACGACAAGATTTTTTTGGACACGAACACGACACGAATTCGTATTTTTTAGTTGACACGAACACGACCGAATAAAAAATAACACGACACGACACGAATACCAGAATTTCTTAAATTCCACGCTTAAAAAACACGATAACACGACACGACACGATTCATAATTAAGACACGAACACGACACAACTTCGTGTAAAAAAAACACGGTACGAACATGAAATATCGCGTCAATTTCGTGTCGTTTTATATCATTTTTTCGTATCGTTTCTAAAATTATCATCCTTAATGATACTTTAAACGAACCCCATTAATTTTCACACACCGTTCAATAAATGTAAAACAACTATCTATTGTTTCCAAATTATATAGTGTTGAAGTATTAATGCAATAATAGACCGACGGACATTAATGCGATATTACAAATGTCAGGGGGGCAGTGGATGCCACCTCAATTTAACCATAATTGTTGTGGTGGAGCTGTAGTTATTGGCGCATTAGCAAAATTAAATATGAAAAAGCAAAATGCTTTGGAGTAAATTGTTGAAAATTGCTTGACAGAGCATATCACTCCATTCTAGTCTACGCGATTTATAGTATGATGCCTTGGTGAGATCCCAGCGGGTCTTCTTTGTAGCCTTCCAACTAATAACCATTCCATGATTTCCATTCTTTGCTTCAAGCTACAGAGCCACTCAAGTTCAAATATGTTAATAGGTAATTAGTGTGCGTTAACATAGTTATCAAATCTTACTATCTGAAATACTTATAATCAAAGTCCTTTAAATTTTTGAATAAGTTATACATACTTTACCCATTAGTATTTAAAAATCATATTTAACCCTCATTATTAAAGGTCAACCAACTAAAATTAGTTCAATTTTTCAAAATTTAATTTGTCAACTTTATTGGGAGAAGAAAAAGCCACGGCATCCAGCTAGTCAACTTTTTTGTCCTCTAGATATTTTAAATGGTTCAGGAAGGAGGACAATTCTTTGCACGTTTGAGAATTTGGGCTCATCTGTCCTTTAACTAATATGTCATGCAACCGTGCAGGTAATATATACGTGCTTTCAACGCTGAACTGCTAATCTTCTTAGTCGAAGCTGCTGTGTTTGATTGGCTCCGTAATCTGCAAGTTGCTGTTTAGTTTTTCACCTACGATTGAATTTAAGCTGCGTTTGAGACCCCATGGAATTGAAGTTTCCAAACGCATATTTGAACATGCAAAGAGAAATCACACACACAAAAAAGAAAAAAAAACTGATGCTGTTGTGCAAAGTATTGTACATTAATGAATCCATCACAATCTACAATACATATATTGTTCTTGAATTTAACATCCACTACACCAATATAAGGAGCGATTTTGACACATAACAGAAGAAGAAGAAGAAAAAACGTGATTCCTTGCAATGGCGAATCCAAAAATTTGAGTTAAGTGGGGTAAAAAAATTTGACGAAGCTCGGGAGTTCGGGGGCAAGAGCTCTCGAAGCAATTTTTTTGAGGTTATTTTGAATTGTATACAAATTAGAGTTTTATAATAACAAAATAACTACTCTCATTCATTATTAATAATCAGTGGCGAACTTAGGATTTTCGGACTGTCGGTGCGGGATTTTTTTACCAATGCCAGGGGTTAGGTGGCGGAAGCCCCCGAGGCAAATTTTTTTGAATTAGTTTTACTTGTTTTGCAATTTTTAACTCTAAAAATCTTGTCATTAATATTCACTCATTTCTAACGCTAAGTAATAAACCAACATCTTTTAGCACCACTACTAATTAAAATTAAAGCTTAATATAAATTTTAGCAACAACTAATTTTGGGGACAAATTAAAATTTCAACATACTAATTTTGGGGACAAATTATTTTTTAGCGACGACTCGAACAACAACAATTTCAGATATTGAAAAAATTCAGCATACTATACTAACAATTAAACTAATTAAAAGGGGTAAACTTGTATTGTGCTAATATCAGATATTAAAAAAAATTAAATAACATACTATCAATGAATAAATATGTTGCTCCCTCTGCTAGACTGCTTAGATTGCTACTTCTTCGTTCGTGAATCGTGGTCGCGGATGTAATGAAAAGGGGTTACTATCTTACCTTGTCAACATCCGGGGATAGGAGAGAAGAGAGGGCAGACAGGGCAGAGGCGGGAGAAAGAGAGAAGAGGAGAGGGGGTGGACTTTTCGACAGAGACGGGAGAGAAGACAATGAGAAAAGAGGTGGACGGATCAATATGTACGGTTCTTTTTTTTAGGTTTATAAAAAAAACCTAAATTTTTACCAAATGACCGGACTAACCCTAAATTTATTTGTTTTTCAAAATCTCAATTGGGGGTTCCCGCCGCAGTTGGTCCTATGGTGGATCCGCCACTGATTCCTTGTATATCCATTCAAACTCATTTATTTTCCATATTGTTGTGAAAATAAGGGACTTGGATAAAGTTTATTCATTTTCATTGTGTCAATAATAATGGGAGCTCACCTCTATTTACAATACAAACTAACGCATCCCTAAAGCTCTTTCATATATGTGAATGTGGAATATTAGTTTTGGGATATCATTCCATATTTTACTATACTTCCTCTTGAATGGACACCATATTCTCATTAAAATCTTATTAAGGAAAAACCTTGTGGGAAAAAAATGAAATTCGTTTACACCATATTAATTCAAACTAATGAGGTGTTGTCACGTAATATCACTACAAAAAAAAGTACCTTTTAAGACGGCAAAAATTATAGTCCCTAACACTAACTTTATGAGACGGCTAAAAGTTACAGTCTCAAAAACTATTACTTTTTAAAGCGGCTAATTTTATCCGTGTAAAAAAATATACTTTATGAGACAGCCATCTTAATAGCCGTCTCAAAAGGTATACCTTAAGAGACCGCTAATACCAAATTGGATTCCCCCTTCTTCTTCTTTTTTTGTTCCCGCTTCCTTTCCCCCTTCTCTTTTTTTCGTTCCCGCTTCCTTCCCCCCTATCTATTTGTCAAAAAATAAGAAAAAAAAGAAAAGATATCCAACCAAATCCCCACCCACGACATTTCTCTCTTCACTACCAAAAATCAACGCACAGCCTCAGTCGCACGCACTCACCCTCACCACCCTAGCCCTAGCTTTGCCCTTATCGCCCTTGCCCTAACTTTTGGTTAAGTTGACAATATCGGGTCAGTCATATATTTTTTTGTTGCCTATTTTGATTATCTTTTATGCTATTGTTGCATGTTAAAGGGTTTACGTTATTAATTATATTGGTTGGAAGATTGTACAAGAGGATCCAACATAAAATATTGTATACGGAGCAGAGTTTTAGCATGTGGATTGTTGTGGATAAAAGGTAATTTTAGTTCTTGTTTATTGCTTAATATCTTTAGTTTTTTTACTGGATTGATTTGTAGTGGTGATAGGAGGTTGAGGGTGAGCCAATTAAAAACTCGGATTGTCAATTGGATGTTATAGTATAGTTTTAAGATTAATTTATGATAATATATATATACTTGTTTGGGTAAATGTTAGTTAGAATTATTGATATGTTTGTTTGTGTTATTAATTCATGCTCTTTGCAAGTAGTTTATGCCATTAATCTGGTTTACTATTAGATTATGATTTTATTTTGTCCTTTGCAAGTAGTTTATGCTAATTTTTAACATTCAAATCACTAAATGTTGGGACATAAACTCCCAACATATAAACATAAGAGGTGGTACCCGAAAGTAACTAAGAAAAAGACAAACATTAGTTAAAATTATAATTGAAATAAAAAATTAGTAAACACAAACAAGTAATGTCACAATCTTTAAACGATCTAAAAAGATAAACTTGACATCTCACGATCTGAGTAGCAAGAAATGAGACACGGATACCCCAAGACGCACAAAAGTAACTTAAGGGAAGTGATCGTGTCCTCACTGGACTCCCGGTCCTCAATTGACTACTATACGATTATTTTAGAATTAAAAATAGGATTTAGGAGTCGAAAACTTAAAATAGTAATCGGGAGGCCTAAAAAGAGTCGCATACACCCTAAGAGGTACAAAATTACGGTACCTCGTCATTTTTTAACTAATCTCATATCTCAAATCATTTTGCATTCGTAGATGGTTACGTTAGATGGGTAAGTTTTTTGTGAAATCAGATCTGGATCAGATTAGATCTAATGATGGTTATGAGTTTTAGAGATTTGATACAGTTTAATATTGTTTTGATCCATTAATCGCGTGGATCAATTATTAGTTTTTAATATTTTTGATTGATTTTTAATGGGGAATCCTAGACCAATGGGAAGGTCAAACAGGCATAAATGCCCAAGAAGCATTAACTTTCACGAATGAGAGGAAAATAAACAAATGATAATATTTCGTCATCATCCTCTCTCCTTTTTTAAACATTTGACCCATTTTGACCACACAATTAGTGAGGCGTAAGCCTCAACCACCTCAAGACGGAAGGCACCAAGGCGTAAGCCTTAACTAAATACCCAAATGCGTAACCTCACCACGCCTTTTAATACATTGGTCATTGGTACAACATTAGAGTATTTTGAATTCATAAATTTAGCCTATAGGCTTCTACCTTCCTTCATGTCCAAGCCAGCTTGATATTAGTAGCTTCCATAATAGAGGACAAATTTTTAACATCTAATCCACCTTCTTGCTTAGGAAAACATATGGAAAATTTGATAAAGTTCGTTTTCCATCTCATATTTACAATACCTCTATCAAGTTCAACTAGGATCAAACCCTCTGCATCTCTATTATGACACCACCCAAACCTTGTTCCACTATTTGGATCAGTGGAAACCATAGTAAATTTGAAGGCATTCAAATGAATTGCAGCATGATCATTAAAAAGGCCTGCTAACTTATCTCATCCTCTTGTTCGAGTATAGAATTAAAATCTCCTAATCCTCAAAATGAGATTCTTCATCAGAGATTCAGGCTCAAGTTTGATACAAGGCAAAACAAGTGTTTATACTCCCCATTTGCAAGTTGGCAAAGTTGGTTGTAATTTTGTGATCTGGTTATGTAGACATATGTATAAATCTGCTTATGTATACATCTGTTTAAACAATCTTACTAAGTTTTGTTGTTTTGTAGTTAATTTGGATGGTTGAATTTTATTCACAATCACCAAAATTCCAATAGCTACTAAGTATAATGAAATATATGAGAGTTTGAGTCCCACCAACATAAGTGGTCTCAATACCTGCCATGGATATTTTACAATGTCACGTTTAGCTTTGCAATCAGTGTTGGAATCGGAATGTTTCCCTATGTTCTGTGTTCATTTTCAAATATACATTTTGCCTTTTATATTCATGTTTCATCCATATTAAACAATCGAAGTCCATAAATAAAAATCATCTAAGATTCCTTTTAATCTTCCTTTTGAGTTTCCAAATTCTTTATGTAATGTAAAACTAAAAATTGCTCCCCGTTCTTTTTTTCTTCTTAGAGTTAAGTACTCGATAAACATCTGGGCTCGCAGTCGACACTCCTTTTGATCTTCCTTGTGTTTGTAGTTTTTTTTAAGATCGTTTTATTAAATAAAGAAGTTAGTCTTGATAAAAAAAATTAGAAGCTCAGCATCACATAACACCATGCTTGTGCGATACAGTTTTGGGATATATAATGAGATTCGTGGTGATAATATGTATTTGTTAGCTTGAGTTTGTTTTCTTTATTTCATTATTTCTTTGGTTTATAAACAGTCACTAATTCAAGTTCGGTCTGCCGACATTTGATAAATAATCTCACGTCGGTGAACCGACATTTGAAAAGGTAAAGTTATTAAGTCACATTCCTCATCATTCAATCCACAAAAGACTGAGTAGATTTTAATTTACCTAATTAGTTCTCTAATCAATTTTACTTTAAATATAAGCACGGTACAAGCAATAACTTTTATCAGCCAACCCTACTACATTTAGGATAATGACCATACTTTCTGCTATTGCATTATTGAAGTTCAACTGCTGCTGCTATGTCATATTCTCTGTTACTGCTATGCCATTTTGTCTACTGATATACTGCTTATGTGCTTTGGTCTTGCATCATCACCCCAGCTGTTAGTATTATGTATCATGATGATTTTGGTACTGCTTGAAGACTTATATGATGCCACATCACTCCATATGCATCATCTGCTACATCATGCTTATAATCATTGTGGTTATATTGATTATAGTGTGGAGCTACTAATGTCTATGTCTTAAACTCAGATTGATCTTACTTCTAAGCCTCAAATGGATTAAGATATTCCATCTACTTATGTTGAAGTTTTATGTTATGTTTTTCCCTTTTCTATAATATAATCTATTTTAAATATATAAACACGGGAGCTTTAAATCGTATGACTCCACAATCAGCTAAAGAACTTAGTTAAAAAGGAAAAACTAAAAGATCAATTAATTAAATTCAACATTTTACGAAACAAGAGCTATTTGTGAGAACAAGACACATAATGAAATTCCAGGATTTGACTGCAATTCCATTTGCAATCAAGGTTGAATTTGTAAAAACATTTTTAAGAACAACATAATATTAATCTATAATACATTAATTTGATTAAAGTTTCAGATAAAATGTTCTTAATAAACGGACCTTGGATCTTCATGATTATCACATATAACCATTATGCGGAATATAAAAGGTGTTAAAATAACATATCTCCATAATTGCCACAATTAAAAATATTGATGGAGTAGTCAACCTTAACGATGTCTGATCGGTCTAGATTTCAGAACACAGCTTCATCTTGTATATATCAAGAACATACTCCAATTCCAACGCATTCCAACGGTCAAATCTCTCAGTATGGCCAAAAAGGTATTTGGAAATTTACTCTCCTTGAGAATTTATATTTCTCTCCATTTCCTATAAATTCAATATGTTGTCATTTTAGAGTGTCACAATGATGGAAATCAGTCACTTATTTATAGGCAGGGACAAAACCTAAATCTCCAACACTCACTTAAATATCAACCGTCCATCAAGGTAGATGTCCAAGAGTCATTTTGACTCTTGGTATTTGGAGTACCCTTTCATTAATCAAAGTGACACTTAGAATTAATATAATTATGGAACACATAATGGAGAATTATATAAAATAATTCTAACAGTCTCCCACTTGATCCATAATTATCATAAAGCGCACAATAATCCTCGAGTCATCCTTAAATGGTTTTCCACAAACACCTTCATCAAATAAATCATTAATGCGAGACATGGCGCTCACACACTAATTCAGGAGCATGATCGCTTCCATGTACCACAACATTAACAACTCATCCAATAAGGTGTATATATAGGATTATTCCATAATGGTCCAATAATGCCTTTATAAAAGACTATTTTTGTTACATTCTTTCATTCACATACATGTGTACAATAACAACATAAATAAATGATTATGATACACTGTATGATATCATATGGTAGTGTCAAAATAAGCACAAAAAAAATCCACCACATCAAGATTCTATCGGCTATACTTTAAATACTTGTATCTTAAGCATGGTTCATTAATATCTTTCACGATAACCCAATCATGTGAATTTTCAATATTAACACTTGTACAAATGTGTTAATTGACACTTGTTTCAGAATTTCTTCTTTAAAAGGTATTTACATTCAATGTGATTAGTTCCTCATATAATACCTAATGTATCTTAATAAAGAAGATTGCAACGACAGTATCATAATATTTCAACAACTTGGCAATAGTGTCGACAAATCCAAGTCCCAAAATTTAAATTACGTTGCCATAATCAATAAGTTGTAGCATCAAAGATTGCAAAAGATTCAAATTTCCATAATAGTCAATTGATTGTGTTGCACTCCTTCATTATATTGGTCGTTAAACCAAAATAAATATAAGTATATAAGGGTGAACTTCACACTTTCCATAAAACTAGTAAATCTAACTTGAAATAACTATTCGCCCAAAAATGAACAGTCAACTTTAATGTGAGCATATAATATTTTAATATCTCATAACTTCATCCATTACATATTGAAAATTTATATAACATTTTGTTTCTCTACTTTACAATAAATTGAATATATAAACTTACTCCCACTGATCATAAGTTGTATAAATTGAATATATAATGATTAGAAAATATAATGGTATTACTTCTGAAAATACTATAGGTGGGAAACTTAATTATATTTATAATAATCATTTCTATATAACATGTGTAAAATATCATAAGAATAATAGTTTTCATATACACTAAATGTAACTCTCATCATAATGATTTACTCACCTCATAAGAATTGTACGTCCTTAGAAAAATGACGTCCTTGGAAAAGGTGAGAAGGCTCATTTATAACCCTTTTCTCATTACACATAAAATGTTTGACTAAAAATTCTTTATGAACTCTTTATACTCAACTTAAATGTAATTCAATGAGATCTTGTAGTCAAGTTACTTCTTATGATTTGTGAAAACAAAACCAAATATTTATTTATCCTTATGCGAAATTCATATTCATGTAGATAACTTAGAATAGTAAAGTCCGTTTAAGATCTTTGTAATACTATTCCGTATGATTTTATCTACTTTTATCACATAGTGACAATATAATAATTTAGTGGTCGATCATTTATTTGTTCTTTATTGTTTAAGCAATCCAACAACTAAAAGAACAAATATTGAAGAAAGTTATCGGTAATGGGATAAGTAACCTACCTTTCTTTATAATCACATTTCATGATTTTCAACTCCCACTAATTTCACCATTCATAATGAATTTGGTTTTCTATAATGCAATAAGTACATGTTAATAATGATTATATGATCTATGTAGGTTCACTAAGGGAATTCTCAAAATCTCCCACTTGGACCACATAAGTCATCCTTCTATTAGATATTGTAATACCTTAAGTGCATAACTCGATGATCAATATTTATTAAAGATATTGCAAAAATCTTGTCCATAAAATCATCAAAAGAAGTCTAGATTTAATTTGGACAAGATTAAAGAGTTTCATAAAAAAATATTATGATTATGATGCAAGAGCAAAACAATATTTAAAAGAAATATATTCAAAACTTTATTTTATACAAAACATCACAGGAATACCATAATCTTTGAGAAGGACTGAAAGATGCCTAAAAAAATATCCCTCATAATCAAGTCTAGACAAATATTTTTCAAGAAAATTGGAAGCATTACGGTTTATGAAAAGATAAATGACTTGATTCCCCAAAAATGAAAGAGTTGCATTTCTAGATTGTTTTGTAAATAATCCTTGCATCAAAAGTAAATACTTTATATAACACAATAAGTTTAACTCGCAAAATCTACGAAGATAAAACTCATTTCAAATCATAAAAGATATATATTATCTCTATCATTATTAGTCCGAATGTGCAGCAGGTAAACAAACTTAATTTGTTTTATTACTTCTAATTTTATAAGAAGTATTCCACACAATATTGATCATAATTAGTGTGCTGAAAAAAACCAACATAATAATCGAGAGAAACAAAACTATATCATAACATGTGAAAGATATGAGATAAATTGCTTATTACATTAATGCTTTGATTTGACAACACATACGTTAATATCTCGCTAGTACCTAATGTGCATTTTATATTTCTCATTAGTAACCATTGATTAGCAATTATATGACGCTTGTAGATACTGGAGTATTAAATATACAAGTTATATACTTGAAGTAAAAACATTTTTAAAAACAACATAATATTAATCAATAATACATTAATTTGATTAAATTTTCATATACAAATGTTCTTAATAAAAGGACCTTGGATCTTCATGATTATCACATATAAGCATTATGCAGAACATAAAAGGTGTTAAAATAACATACCTCCATAATTGTCACAATTAAAAATATTGACGGAGCAGTCAACCTTAACGATGTCTGATCGGGTTGGATTTCAGAACACAACTTTATCTTGTATATAGCAAGAACATACTCTAATTACAATGCATTCCAACGGTCAGATCTCGCCAAAAAGGTATTTGAAAATGTACTCTCCTTGAGAATTTAGATTTCTCTCCCTTTTCTATAAATTCATTATGTTGTCATTTTTGAGTGTCTAAATGATGAAAATCAGTCACTTATTTATAGGCAGGGACATGACCTAAATCTCCAACAGTCTCTTAAATATCCACCATCCATCAAGGTAGATGTCTAAGAGTCATTTTGACTTTTGGTATTTGGAGTACCCTTTCATTAACCAAAGTGACTCTTAGAATTAATATAATTATGGAACACATAATGGAGATACCAAATATTTCATAATATGAATATTACATTAAGTAAAGACTTACATACACAAGTCAAATTATTCATGTTTGGGTTTCATACACTTAATTGGTGATATCATGATGAAAGAAATAATGACATCTGTATTTGATGACCATTATTGCCTTCCCAAAATACATATATCACCACTTAATTTTTGCTCAATAATTATAATTGGACTTGTAGGCTACTAAATCACAATAATTGAATAAACAATAATATGTATGCAACATCATAAATCTTATCTTTCAATATCATACATGGACCCGTCGGCAATCCAAAATATGCATGATATCAACGCATTAGTCTAATACTTATCTAATATGGAATGGAGTACTTTAACGAACACCAATCCTTACATTATATAAATATTATAGATAAGCATACATGTCTAAAATACCCATAATACATGAATAAATTTTATAATTATCTATTTCATAATTTGAAATTCACAAAAAAAACTATACTTAATATGAAAATCAAATAGACAAGGAGTTCACATGAGATATTACACGAATAATAGTAAATGAAAAACATGAATCATTTACTTTCGCTTTATCACTTATGTATGAGTAACAAGTCAGAAATATTAACCGAAATCATTCATGGTCATACTAATGCACAATACGGTTATAATCACAACTACCACACTAGTCGCATTTGTAAATATGACTATATGAATTTTGATGTCAATTATTTAATATTCACAAAAATTCCAATGTTTATTTGATTCAAATATCAGCATGTGTTGTGCTTCAATTGAATCTTACAACAAGCATTAGGATAATCTGAAATGACTACAAGTATAATATCTTCACATGTAATCTTGGCTTGTATTTGGACTTTGATTAAACTGAATGAATACCTACTTATAAGTCTCAAAATTGCAAGCCATTTTTTCAAATATGCATGCATGCAATGAAATCATAAGTCTAGTATCCGCACATATGAATTGTGGCCTAGGTTTGACATTTAATTCAACTTAATGGGAGTACTAGCATTAGAATAAATAATAATTATAATATTCAACTACATGAATCGTTGGCCTGTGTTTGGCACGAGACTCATTAAAATACGTTTATCATAATATTCAACAATATGAATCATTGGCATGTGTTTGGCACGAGACTCATTAAAATACGAATATTAATAATAACATAATATTGAATAATATGAATCATTAGCATGTGTTTTGCACGAGATTCATATAAATATGAATAAAAAATTCTAATATATTTAATATTTAATGTTATGAATCATTCGCATGTGTTTTGCACGAGACTCATAAAAATATAAATATTAAATTCAAATATACTTAATATTCAATGTTATGAATCATTGGCATGTGTTTTGCACGAGATTCATAAAAGTATGAATATTAAATTCTAATACACTTCATATTCAATGTTATGAATCATTGACATGTGTTTTGCACGAGATTCGTAAAAATATCAATATTAACTATAACATAATATTCAATAATATGAATCATTGGCCTGTGTGTGGTACGAGATTCATCAAAATATGAATATTAACAATTATACAAGTCTAATATTCTACCATATGAAATATGTTATACTCGTATTTGGCATTAAAATGCACGTAAAATATGAATATTAGTCTAAAAAATATATTCATACATTCAATATTCACGAAATGATCATAACATGTGTTTGGTTTCTAATCCAACACAAACATACATTCATGAATAAATAAAACAACTCCCATAGTGAAAACACATGCATAATATATGAAAAAATTGTAACTTTTGCCCCCCCAAAAAATAGTTAAACACAATGGGATGTAAATAATTACTACAAAATCTCAAAATAAATTGTGGAATTCAAAAATCAATTTTTTGGAACGAGATATTCTCGTAAACATTATTTATGTAAAATTAATGCCCTAAAAAATTTTTTACTCAAAACTTAATGTATAATTAAGGGTCCAAATATAGATGCATACACAATAATGGAATATTTATATTTACAATTATAGATTAAGACACTTTAATGTCTTCCCCATCCAACATCATATAAATATTATTGTTGATAACATCAATTCGGATATTTGAACCACCAAAAATAGATTATGCGCAATAATCTAGTTTATCGAAATATTATTGTCAAACCCATAATCATGCATCTAATATTCAAATTTTTATATTTAACCTTTTGGTCAATACAAATAATACATAACATGAATATTAGACAAACCATGAACAAAGAAAACAACCCCTATGATAGAAAAATACATAATATTCGAAAAAATCGTAATTTTTGTGAAAAATTAAAAATTTGGGTTAGTACCCCAGGGATGTAGATATATACTCAAGGATCACTCTCCAATTTGTGGAATCACAATATCAAATTTTAAACGAGAGTTATAAGTATTGACATTATTACCAAAATAAGCAAAAACACATTTTTAAGGTCTAAACAACGTTAAAACGCAAAACTAGGGTGGGACCCATTGTATACAATGAATTTTATTTATTTCGACGTTTCCAATCGACCATAGGAGTTTCAGAAAATTACTATCAAATTTTGACCTTATCATGAGATCCTAAACCTCGCTCTGATACCACATGTAAAAATATTTCTAAGAACAACATAATATTAATCAATAATACATTAATTTGATTAAATTTCCATATACATAAACTCTTAATAAAAGGACCTTGGATCTTCATGATTATCAGATATAAGCATTATGCAGAACATAAAAGGTGTTAAAAATAACATACCTCCATAATTGCCATAATTAAAAATATTGACAGAGTAGTCAAACTAAACGATGGCTGATCGGTCTGGATTTCGGAACGTAACTTCATCTTGTATATAGCAATAAGATACTCCAATTTCAACGCATTCCAACGGTCAGATCTTTCAGTATGGTCAAAAAGGTGTTTGGAAATTTACTCTCCTTGAGAATTTAGATTTCTCTCCCTTTCCTATAAATTCAATATGTTGTCATTTTAGATTGTCTGAATGATGAAAATAAGTCACTTATTTATAGGTAGGGACAAGACTTAAATCTCAAACAGTTACTTAAATATCAACCGTCCATCAAGGTAGATGTCCAAGAGTCATTTTGACTCTTGATATTTGGAGTACCCTTTCATTAACCAAAGTGACACTTAGAATTAATATAATTATAAAACACATAATGGAGAATTATGTAAAATAATTCTAACAGTATCCCACTTGATCCATAATTATCATAAAGCGTACAATAATCCTTGAGTCATCCTCAAATGGTTTTCCATAAATACCTTCATCAAACAAAACATTAATGCGAGTCATGGCGCTCACACACTAATTCAGGAGCATGATCTCTTCTATGTACCACAACATTAAGGACTCATCCAATAAGGTGTATAAATAGGGTTATTCCATAATGGTCCAATAATGTCTTTGTAAAAGACTATTTCTGTTACATTCTTTCATTCATATACATGTGTACAATAATAAAAGAAATAAATGATTCTGAAACAATGTATGATATCAGATGCTAGTGTCAAAATAAGCACCAAAAAAGCCACCACATCAAGAATCTATCGGCTATACTTTAAAGACTTGTATCTTAAGCATGCTTCGTTAATGTCATTCACGATAGCTAAATCATGTGAATTTTCAATATTAACACTTGAACAAATGTGTTAATTGACACTTGTTTTAGAATTTCTTTTTTAAAAGGTATTTACATTCAATGTGCTTAGGTCCTCATATAATACCTAATGTATCTTAATGAAGAAGATTGCAATGACAGTATCATAATATTTCAGCAACTTGGCAATAGTATCGACAAATCCAAGTCCGAAAATTTAAATAACGTTTCAATAATCAAAAGTTGTAGCATCAAAGCATGCTTCAGATTCAGATTTCCATAATAGTCAATGGATTGTGTTCCACTCCTTCATTATATTGGTCGTTAAACCAAAATAAATATAAGTAGATAAGAGTGAACTTCACACTTTCCACAAAATTAGTAAATCTAAGTAGTAATAACCGTTCGCCCAAAAACGATGAGTCAACTTTAATGTGAGCATATAATATTTTAGTATCTCATAACTTCATCCATTACATATTGAAAATTTATATAACATTTTGATTCTCTACTTTACAATAAATTGAATATATAAACTTACTCCTAGTGATCATAAGTTGTATAAATTGAATATCTAATGATTAGAAAATAAAATGGTATTACTTGTGAAAATACCATAGGTGGGAAACTTAATTAAGTTTATACAATCATTTCTATATAACATGTATAAAATATCATAAGAATAATAGTTTTCACATACACTAAATGTAACTCTCATCATAATGATTTACTCACCTCATAAGAATTGTACGTCCTTAAATAAATGACGTCCTTGGAAAAAGTGATAAGGTTCATTTATAACCCTTTTCTCATTACACATAAACTGTTTGACTACAAATTCTTTATGACCTCTTCATACTCAACTTAAATGTAATTCAATGAGATCTCGTAGTCTAGTTACTTCTTATGATTTGTGAAAACAAAACCAAATATTTATTTATCTTTATGCCAAATTCATATTCATGAAGATATACCACATAATCACTTAGAATAGTAGACTCCGTTTAAGATCTTCGTAATACTATCCCTTATGACTTTATCTACATTTATTTCACAGTGACAATACAACAATTTAGTGGTCGATCATTTATTTGTTCTTTGTTGTTTAAGCAATCCAACAACTAAAAGAACAAATATTAAAGAAAGTTATTGGTAATGGGATAAGTACACTACCTTCCTCTATAATCACATTTCATGATTTTCAACTCCCAGTAATTTTATCATTCATAATGAATTTTCATTTCTATAATGCAATAAGCACATGTTAATGATGATTATATGATCTATGTAGGTCAACTTTAAGCGAATTCTCAATATCTCCCACTTGGACCACATAAGTCATCCTTGTATTAGATATTGTAATACCTTAAGTGCATAACTCGATGATCAATATTTATTACAGATATTGCAAAAATCTTGTCCATAAAATTTTCAAAAGAAGTCTAGATTTAATTTGGGACAATATTAAAGAGTTTCATTAAAAAAATATTGTGATTATGATGCAGGATCAAAACAATCTTTAAAAGAAATATATTCAAAGCTTTCTTTTATAAAAAAACATCAGAAGAATACCATAACATTTGAGAAGGACTGAAAGATGCCCAAAAAAATATCGCTCATAATCAAGTCTAGACAAATATTTTTCAAGAACATTGGAAGCATTGAGGGTTTATGAAAATATAAATGACTTGATTCCCCAAAAATGAAAGAGTTGCATTTCTAGAATTTTTTGTAAACAATCCTTGCAATGAAAATAAATACTTTATGTAACACAATAAGTTTAACTGGCAAACTCTACGAAGATAAAACTCATTTCAAATCATAAACGATATATATTATCTTTATCGTTATTAGTCTGAGTGTGCAACAGGTAAAGAAACTTAATTTGTTTTATTACTTTAAATTTTATATGAAGTATTCCACATTATAGTGATCATCATTAGTGGGCTTAAAAAACAAACATAATAATCGAGAGAAACAAAACTATATCATAACACATGAAAGATATGAGATAAATTGCTCACTACACTAATGCTTTGATTTGACAACACATACGTTAATATCTCGCTAGTACCTAATGTGCATTTTATATTTCTCATTCGTAACCATTGATTAGATATTATATGATGCTTATAGATACTGGAGTATTAAATATACCTTATATATACTTGAAGTAAAAACATTTTTAAGAACAACATAATATTAATCAATAATACATTAATTTAATTAAATTTTCACAAACAAAAGTTCTTAATATAAGGACCTTGGATCTTCAAGATTATCACATATAAGCATTATGCGGAACATAAAAAGTGTTAAAATAACATACCTCCATAATTGTCACAATTAAAAATATTGACAGAGTAGTCAACCTTAACGTTGTCTGATCGGTCTAGATTTCGGAACGCAGCTTCATCTTTTATTTAGCAAGAACATACTCCAATTCCAATGCATTCCAATGGTCAGATCTCTCAGTATGGCCAAAAAGGTATATGGAAATTTACTCTCCTTGAGAATTTAAATTTCTCTCCCTTTCCTATAAATTTAATATGTTGTCATTTTAGAGCGTCTGAATGATGGAAATCCGTCACTTATTTATAGGCCGGGACAGGACTTAAATATCAACCAGTCACTTAAATATCAACCGTCCATCAAGGTAGATGTCCAAGAGTCATTTTGACTCTTGGTATTTGGAGTACCCTTTCACTAACCAAAGTAACTCCTATAATTAAAATAATTAAGGAACATATAATGGAGAAATATATAAAATAATTCTAACAGTCTCCCACTTGATCCATAATTATCATAAAGCGCGCAATAATCCTTGAGTAATCCTCAAATGATTTTCCATAATCACCTTCATCAAACAAATCATTAATGCGAGTCATGGCACTCACACACTAATTAAGTAGCATGATCGCTTCTATGTACCACAAAATTAACAACTCATCCAATAAGGTGTATAAATAGGGTTATTCCATAATGGTCCAATAATGCCTTTGTAAAAGACTATTTCTGTTACATTCTTTCAATCACATACATGTGTACAATAACAACATAAATAAATGGTTCTGAAACATTGTATGATATCATATGGTAGTGTCAAAATAAGCACCACAAAATTCATCACATGAAGATTCTATCGGCTATACTTTAAAGACTTGTATCTTAAGCATGCTTCGTTAATGTCTTTCACGATAGCCCAATCATGTGAATTTTCAATATTGACACTTGTACAAATGTGTTAATTGACACTTGTTTCAGAATTTCTTTTTTAAAAGATATTTACATTCAATGTGCTTAGTTCCTTATATAATACCTAATATATCTTAATAAAGAAGATTGCAACAATAACATCATAATATTTCAGCAACTTCGCAATAGTGTCGACAAATCCAAGTCCTAAAATTTAAATTATGTTGCAATAATCAATAAGTTGTAGCATCAAAGCATGCTTCAGATTCATATTTCCATAATAGTCAATGGATTGTGTTGCACTCCTTCATTATATTGGTCGTTAAACATAAATAAATATAATTAGATAAGAGTGAACTTCAGACATTCATCAGAACTAGTAAATCTAAGTTGAAATAACCGTTCGCCCAAAAATGAACAGTCTACTTTAATGTGAGAATATAATATTTTAGTATCTCATAACATCATCCATTACATATTTAAATTTTTTATAACATTTTGTTTATTTCCTTTACAGTAAATTGAATATATAAACTTACTCCTAGTGATCATAAGTTGTATAAATTGAGTATCTAATGATTAGAAAATATATTGGTATTACTTGTGAAAATACAATAGGTGGGAAACTTAATTAACTTTATACAATCATTTCTATATAACATGTGTAAAATATCATAAGAATAATAGTTTTCACATACACTAAATGTAACTCTCATCATAATTATTTACTCACCTCATAAGAATTGTACGTCCTTAAATAAATGACGTCCTTGGAAATGGTGAGAAGGCTCATTTATAACCCTTTTCTCATTACAAATAAATTGTTTGACTAAAAATTCTTTATGACCTCTTCATACTCAACTTAAATGTAATTCAATTAAATCTCGTAGTCTAGTTACTTCTTATGATTTGTGAAAACAAAACCAAATATTTATTTATCTTTATGCCAAATTCATATTCATGTAGATATACCACATAATCACTTAGAATAGTAGACTCCGTTCAAGATCTTCGTAATACAATCCCTTATGATTTTATCTACATTTATTTCACAGTGACAATACAACAATTTAGTGGTCGGTCATTTATTTGTTCTTTGTTGTTTAAGCAATCCAACAACTAAAAGAATAAATATTAAAGAAAGTTATTGGTAATGGGATAAGTACACTACCTTCCTCATAATCACATTTCATGATTTTCAACTCCCACTAATTTTATCATTCATAATGAATTTGCTTTTCTATAATGCAATAAGTATATGTTAATGATGATTATATGATCTAGGTAGGTCAACTTTAAGGGAATTCTCAAAATCTCCCACTTGGACCACCTAAGTCATCCTTATATTAGATATTGTAAAACCTTAAGTGCATAACTCGATGATCAATATTTATTACAGATATTGCAAAAATCTTGTCCATAAAATTATCAAAAGAAGTCTAGATTTAATTTGGGACAATATTAAAGAGTTTCATAAAAAAATGTTGTGATTATGATGAAGGATCAAAACAATCTTTAAAAGAAATATATTCAAAGCTTTATTTTATAAAAAACATTACAAGAATACGATAACCTTTGGGAAGGACTGAAAGATGCCTAAAAAAATATCCCTCATAATCAAGTCCAGACAAATATTTTTCAAGAACATTTGAAGCATCGAGGGTTTATGAAAATATAAATGACTTGATTCCCCAAAAATGAAAGAGTTGAATTTCTAGAATTTTTTGTAAACAATCCTTGCAAGGAAAATAAATACTTTATGTAAGACAATAAGTTTAACTGGCAAACTCTACGAACATAAAACTCATTTCAAATCTTAAAAGATATATATTATCCCTATCGTTATTTGTCTGAGTGTGCAAGAGGTAAAGAAACTTAATTTGTTTTATTACTTTAAATTTTATATAAAGTATTCCACATTATATTGATCATCATTAGTGGGCTTAAAAAACAAACATAATAATCGAGAGAAACAAAACTATATCATAACACATGAAAGATATGAGATAAATTGCTCACTACACTAATGCTTTGATTTGACAATACATACGTTAATATCTCGCTAGTACCTAATGTGCTTTTTATATTTCTCATTCGTAACCATTGATTAGATATTATATGATGCTTAAAGATACTGGAGTATTAAATATACCTGATATATACTTGAAGTAAAAACATTTTTTCGAACAACATAATATTAATCAATAATACATTAATTTAATTAAATTTTCACATACAAAAGTTCTTAATATAAGGACCTTGGATTTTCAAGATTATCACATATAAGCATTACGCGGAACATAAAAAGTGTTAAAATAACATACCTCCATAATTGTCACAATTAAATATATTGACTGAGTAGTCAACCTTAACGTTGTCTGATCGGTCTGGATTTTGGAACGCAGCTTCATCTTTTATATAGCAAGAACATACTCCAATTCCAATGCATTCCAACGGTCAGATCTCTCAGTATGGCCCAAAAGCTATATGGAAATTTACTCTCCTTGAGAATTTAAATTTCTCTCCCTTTCCAATAAATTCAATATGTTGTCATTTTAGAGTGTTTGAATGATGGAAATCAGTCACTTATTTATAGGCAGGGACATGACTTAAATCTCCAACAGTCACTTAAATATCAACCGTCCATCAAGGTAGATGTCCAAGAGTCATTTTGACTCTTGGTATTTGGAGTACCCTTTCATTAACCAAAGTGACTCTTATAATTAATATAATTAAGGAACACATAATGGAGAAATATATAAAATAATTCTAACAGTCTCCCACTTGATCCATAATTATCATAATGGGCGCAATAATCCTTGAGTCATCCTCAAATGATTTTCCATAAACACCTTCATCAAACAAATCATTAATGCGAGTCATGGCACTCACACACTAATTAAGGAGCATGATCGCTTCTATGTACGACAACATTAACAACTCATCCAATAAGGTGTATAAATAGGGTTATTCCATAATGGTCCAATAATGCCTTTGTAAAAGACTATTTCTGTTACATTCTTTTAATCACATACATGTGTACAATAACAACATAAATAAATAATTCTGAAACATTGTATGATATCATATGGTAGTGTCAAAATAAGCACCACAACATCCACCTCATCAATATTCTATCGGCTATATTTTAAAGACTTGTATCTTAAGCATGTTTCGTTAATGTCTTTCACGATATCCCAATCATGTGAATTTTCAATATTGACACTTGTACAAATGTGTTAATTGACACTTGTTTCAGAATTTCTTTTTTAAAAGATATTTACATTCAATGTGCTTAGTTCCTTATATAATACCTAATGTATCTTAATAAAGAAGATTGCAACAACAACATCATAATATTTCAGCAGCTTGGCACTAGTGTCGACAAATCCAAGTCCTAAAATTTAAATTACGTTGCAATAATCAATAAGTTGTAGCATCAAAGCATGCTTCAGATTCATATTTCCATAATAGTTAATGGATTGTGTTGCACTCCTTCATTATATTGTCCGTTAAACCAAAATAAATATAAGTAGATAAGAGTGAACTTCACACTTTCAACAAAACTAGTAAATCTAAGTTGAAATAACCGTTCGCCCAAAAATGAACAGTCAACTTTAATGTGAGAATATAATATTTTAGTATCTCATAACTTCATCCATTACATATTTAAATTTTTTATAACATTTTGTTTATTTCCTTTACAATAAATTGAATATATAAACTTACTCCTAGTGATCATAAGTTATATAAATTGAATATCTAATGATTAGAAAATATAATGGTATTACTTGTGAAAATACCATAGGTGGGAAACTTAATTAACTTTATACAATCCTTTCTATATAACATGTGTAAAATATTATAAGAATAATAGTTTTCACATACACTAAATGTAACTCTCATCATAATGATTTACTCACCTCATAAGAATTGTACGTCCTTAAATAAATGACGTCCTTGGAAATGGTGAGAAGGCTCATTTATAACCCTTTTCTCATTACACATAAATTGTTTGACTTCAAATTCTTTATGACCTCTTCATACTCAACTTAAATGTAATTCAATGAGATCTCGTAGTCTAGTTACTTATTATGATTTGTGAAAACAAAACCAAATATTTATTTATCTTTATCCCAAATTCATATTCATGTAAATATACACATAATCACTTAGAATAGTAGACTCCATTTAAGATCTTCGTAATACTATCCCTTATGATTTTATCTACATTTATTTCACAGTGACAATACAATAATTTAGTGGTCGATCATTTATTTGTTCTTTGTTGTTTAAGCAATCCAACAACTAAAAGAACAAATATTAAAGAAAGTTATTGGTAATGGGATAAGTACACTACCTTCCTCTATAATCACATTTCATGACTTTCAACTCTCACTAATTTTACCATTCATAATGAATTTGCTTTTCTATAATGCAATAAGTACATGTTAATGATGATTATATGATCTATGTAGGTCAACTTTAAGGGAATTCTCAAAATCTCCCACTTGGACTACATAAATCATCCTTGTATTAGATATTGTAATACCTTAAGTGCATAACTAGATGATCAATATTTGTTACAGATATTGCAAAAATCTTGTCCATAAAATTATCAAAAGAAGTATAGATTTAATTTGGGACAATATTAAAGAGTTTCATAAAAAAATATTGTGATTATGATGCAGGATCAAAACAATATTTAAAATAAATATATTCAATGCTTTATTTTATAAAAAACATCACAAGAATACCATAACCTTTGAGAAGGACTGAAAGATGCCTAAAAAAATATCCCTCATAATCAAGTCCAGACAAATATTTTTCAAGAACATTGGAAGCATTGAGGGTTTATGAAAATTTAAATGACTTGATTCCCCAAAAATATAAGAGTTGCATTTCTAGAATTTTTTGTAAACAATCCTTGCAACGAAAATAAATACTTTATGTAACACAATAAGTTTAACTGGAAAACTCTACGAAGATAAAACTCATTTCAAATCATAAAAGATATATATTATCTCTATCGTTATTAGTCTAAGTGTGCAACATGTAAAGAAACTTAATTTGTTTTATTACTTTAAATTTTATATGAAGTATTCCACATTATTATTATCATCATTAGTGGGCTTAAAAAACAAACATAATAATCGAGAGAAACAAAACTATATCATAACACATGAAAGATATGAGATAAATTGCTCACTACACTAATGCTTTGATTTGACAACACATACGTTAATATCTCGCTAGTACCTAATGTGCATTTTATATTTCTCATTCGTAACCATTGATTAGATATTATATGATGCTTATAGATACTGAAGTATTAAATATACCTGATATATACTTGAAGTAAAAACATTTTTTAGAACAACATAATATTAATCAATAATACATTAATTTAATTAAATTTTCACATACAAAAGTTCCTAATATAAGGACCTTGGATCTTCAAGATTATCACATATAAGCATTATGCGGAACATAAAAAGTGTTAAAATAACATACCTCCATAATTGTCACAATTAAATATATTGACTAAGTAGTCAACCTTAACGTTGTCTGATCGGTCTGGATTTTGGAACGCAGCTTCATCTTTTATATAGTAAGAACATACTCCAATTCCAATGCATTCGAACGGTCAGATCTCTCAGTATGGCCCAAAAGCTATATGGAAATTTACTCTCCTTGAGAATTTAAATTTCTCTCCCTTTCCTATAATTCAATATGTTGTCATTTTAGAGTGTCTGAATGATGGAAATCAGTCACTTATTTATAGGCAGGGACATGACTTAAATCTCCAAAAGTCACTTAAACATCAACCGTCCATCAAGGTAGATGTCCAAGAGTCATTTTGACTCTTGGTATTTGGAGTACCCTTTCATTAACCAAAGTGACTCTTATAATTAATATAATTAAGGAACACATAATGGAAAATATATAAAATAATTCTAACAGTCTCCCACTTGATGCATAATTATCATAAAGGGCGCAATAATCCTTGAGTCATCCTCAAATGATTTTCCATAAACACCTTCATCAAACAAATCATTAATGCGAGTCATGGCACTCACACACTAATTAAGGAGCATGATCGCTTCTATGTATGACAACATTAACAACTCATTCAATAAGGTGTATAAATAGGGTTATTCCATAATGGTCCAATAATGCCTTTGTAAAAGACTATTTCTGTTACATTCTTTTAATCACATACATGTGTACAATAACAACATAAATAAATAATTCTGAAACATTGTATGATATCATATGGTAGTGTCAAAATAAGCCCCACAACATCCACCTCATCAATATTCTATCGGCTATATTTTAAAGACTTGTATCTTAAGCATGTTTCGTTAATGTCTTTCACGATATCCCAATCATGTGAATTTTCAATATTGACACTTGTACAAATGTGTTAATTGACACTTGTTTCAGAATTTCTTTTTTAAAAGATATTTACATTCAATGTGCTTAGTTCCTTATATAATACCTAATGTATCTTAATAAAGAAGATTGCAACAACAACATCATAATATTTCAGCAGCTTGGCACTAGTGTCGACAAATCCAAGTCCTAAAATTTAAATTACGTTGCAATAATCAATAAGTTGTAGCATCAAAGCATGCTTCAGATTCATATTTCCATAATAGTTAATGGATTGTGTTGCACTCCTTCATTATATTGTCCGTTAAACCAAAATAAGTATAAGTAGATAAGAGTGAACTTCACACTTTCAACAAAACTAGTAAATCTATGTTGAAATAACCGTTCGCCCAAAAATGAACAGTCAACTTTAATGTGAGAATATAATATTTTAGTATCTCATAACTTCATCCATTACATATTTAAATTTTTTATAACATTTTGTTTATTTCCTTTACAATAAATTGAATATATAAACTTACTCCTAGTGATCATAAGTTATATAAATTGAATATCTATTGATTAGAAAATATAATGGTATTACTTGTGAAAATACCATAGGTGGGAAACTTAATTAACTTTATACAATCCTTTCTATATAACATGTGTAAAATATTATAAGAATAATAGTTTTCACATACACTAAATGTAACTCTCATCATAATGATTTACTCACCTCATAAGAATCGTACGTCCTTAAATAAATGACGTCCTTGGAAATGGTGAGAAGGCTCATTTATAACCCTTTTCTCATTACACATAAATTGTTTGACTTCAAATTCTTTATGACCTCTTCATACTCAACTTAAATGTAATTCAATGAGATCTCGTAGTCTAGTTACTTATTATGATTTGTGAAAACAAAACCAAATATTTATTTATCTTTATCCCAAATTCATATTCATGTAAATATACACATAATCACTTAGAATAGTAGACTCCATTTAAGATCTTCGTAATACTATCCCTTATGATTTTATCTACATTTATTTCACAGTGACAATACAATAATTTAGTGGTCGATCATTTATTTGTTCTTTGTTGTTTAAGCAATCCAACAACTAAAAGAACAAATATTAAAGAAAGTTATTGGTAATGGGATAAGTACACTACCTTCCTCTATAATCACATTTCATGACTTTCAACTCCCACTAATTTTACCATTCATAATGAATTTGCTTTTCTATAATGCAATAAGTACATGTTAATGATGATTATATGATCTATGTAGGTCAACTTTAAGGGAATTCTCAAAATCTCCCACTTGGACTACATAAATCATCCTTGTATTAGATATTGTAATACCTTAAGTGCATAACTAGATGATCAATATTTGTTACAGATATTGCAAAAATCTTGTCCATAAAATTATCAAAAGAAGTATAGATTTAATTTGGGACAATATTAAAGAGTTTCATAAAAAAATATTGTGATTATGATGCAGGATCAAAACAATATTTAAAATAAATATATTCAATGCTTTATTTTATAAAAAACATCACAAGAATACCATAACCTTTGAGAAGGACTGAAAGATGCCTAAAAAAATATCCCTCATAATCAAGTCCAGACAAATATTTTTCAAGAACATTGGAAGCATTGAGGGTTTATGAAAATTTAAATGACTTGATTCCCCAAAAATGAAAGAGTTGCATTTCTAGAATTTTTTGTAAACAATCCTTGCAACGAAAATAAATACTTTATGTAACACAATAAGTTTAACTGGAAAACTCTACGAAGATTAAACTCATTTCGAATCATAAAAGATATATATTATCTCTATCGTTATTAGTCTAAGTGTGCAACATGTAACGAAACTTAATTTGTTTTATTACTTTAAATTTTATATGAAGTATTCCATATTATATTGATCTTCATTAGTGGGCTTAAAAAACAAACATAATAATCGAGAGAAACAAAACTATATCATAACACATGAAAGATATGAGATAAATTGCTCACTACACTAATGCTTTGATTTGACAACACATACGTTAATATCTCGCTAGTACCTAATGTGCATTTTATATTTCTCATTCGTAACCATTGATTAGATATTATATGATGCTTATAGATACTGGAGTATTAAATATACCTGATATATACTTGAAGTAAAAACATTTTTTAGAACAACATAATATTAATCAATAATACATTAATTTAATTAAATTTTCACATACAAAAGTTCCTAATATAAGGACCTTGGATCTTCAAGATTATCACATATAAGCATTATGCGGAACATAAAAAGTGTTAAAATAACATACCTCCATAATTGTCACAATTAAATATATTGACTGAGTAGTCAACCTTAACGTTGTCTGATCGGTCTGGATTTTGGAACGCAACTTCATCTTTTATATAGCAAGAACATACTCCAATTCCAATGCATTTCAACGGTCAGATCTCTCAGTATGGACAAAAAGCTATATGGAAATTTGCTCTCCTTGAGAATTTAAATTTCTCTCCCTTTCCTATAAATTCAATATGTTGTCATTTTAGAGTGTCTGAATGATGGAAATCAGTCACTTATTTATAGGCAGGGACATGACTTAAATCTTCAACAGTCACTTAAATATCAACCGTCCATCAAGGTAGATGTCCAAGAGTCATTTTTACTCTTGGTATATGGAGTACCCTTTCATTAACCAAAGTGACTCTTATAATTAATATAATTAAGGAACACATAATGGAGAAATATATAAAAAAATTCTAACAGTCTCCCACTTGATCCATAATTATCATAAAGCGCGCAATAATCCTTAAGTCATCCTCAAATGATTTTTCATAAACACCTTCATCAAACAAATCATTAATGCGAGTCATGGCACTCACACACTAATTAAGGAGCATGATCGCTTCTATGTACGACAACATTAACAACTCATCCAATAAGGTGTATAAATAGGGTTATTCCATAATGGTCCAATAATGCCTTTGTAAAAGACTATTTCTGTTACATTCTTTTAATCACATACATGTGTACAATAACAACATAAATAAATAATTCTGAAACATTGTATGATATCATATGGTAGTGTCAAAATAAGCACCACAACATCCACCACATCAATATTCTATCGGCTATATTTTAAAGACTTGTATCTTAAGCATGTTTCGTTAATGTCTTTCACGATATCCCAATCATGTGAATTTTCAATATTGACACTTGTACAAATGTGTTAATTGACACTTGTTTCAGAATTTCTTTATTAAAAGATATTTACATTCAATGTGCTTAGTTCCTTATACAATACCTAATGTATCTTAATAAAGAAGATTGCAACAACAACATCATAATATTTCAGCAACTTGGCACTAGTGTCGACAAATCCAAGTCCTAAAATTTAAATTACGTTGCAATAATCAATAAGTTGTAGCATCAAAGCATGCTTCAGATTCATATTTCCATAATAGTTAATGGATTGTGTTGCACTCCTTCATTATATTGGTCGTTAAACAAAAATAATTATAAGTAGATAAGAGTGAACTTCACACTTTCAACAAAACTAGTAAATCTAAGTTGAAATAACCGTTCGCCCAAAAAGGAACAGTCAACTTTAATGTGAGAATATAATATTTTAGTATCTCATAACTTCATCCATTACATATTAATTTTTTTTATAACATTTTGTTTATTTCCCTTACAATAAATTGAATATATAAACTTACTCCTAGTGATCATAAGTTATATAAATTGAATATCTAATGATTAGAAAATATAATGGTATTACTTGTGAAAATACCATAGGTGGGAAACTTAATTAACTTTATACAATCATTTCTATATAACATGTGTAAAATATCATAAGAATAATAGTTTTCACATACACTAAATGTAACTCTCATCATAATGATTTACTCACCTCATAAGAATTGTACGTCCTTAAATAAATGACGTCCTTGGAAATGGTGAGAAGGCTCATTTATAACCCTTTTCTCATTACACATAAATGGTTTGACTTCAAATTCTTTATGACCTCTTCATACTCAACTTAAATGTAATTCAATGAGATCTCGTAGTCTAGTTACTTATTATGATTTGTGAAAACAAAACCAAATATTTATTTATCTTTATTCCAAATTCATATTCATGTAAATATACCACATAATCACTTAGAATAGTAGACTCCGTTTAAGATCTTCGTAATACTATCCCTTATGATTTTATCTACATTTATTTCACAGTGACAATACAATAATTTAGTGGTCGATCATTTATTTGTTCTTTGTTGTTTAAGCAATCCAACAACTAAAAGAACAAATATTAAAGAAAGTTATTGGTAATGGGATAAGTACACTACCTTCCTCTATAATCACATTTCATGACTTTCAACTCCCACTAATTTTACCATTCATAATGAATTTGCTTTTCTATAATGCAATAAGTACATGTTAATGATGATTATATGATCTATGTAGGTCAACTTTAAGGGAATTCTCAAAATCTCCCACTTGGACTACATAAATCATCCTTGTATTAGATATTGTAATACCTTAAGTGCATAACTCTATGATCAATATTTATTACAGATATTGCAAAAATCTTGTCCATAAAATTATCAAAAGAAGTATAGATTTAATTTGGGACAATATTAAAGAGTTTCATAAAAAAATATTGTTATTATGATGCAGGATCAAAATAATATTTAAAATAATTATATTCAATGCTTTATTTTATAAAAAACATCAATATAATACCATAACCTTTGAGAAGGACTGAAAGATGCCTAAAAAAATATCCCTCATAATCAAGTCCAGACAAATATTTTTCAAGAACAATGGAAGCATTGAGGGTTTATGAAAATTTAAATGACTTGATTCCCCAAAAATGAAAGAGTTGCATTTCTAGAATTTTTTGTAAACAATCCTTGCAACGAAAATAAATACTTTATGTAACACAATAAGTTTAACTGGAAAACTCTACGAAGATAAAACTCATTTCAAATCATAAAAGATATATATTATCTCTATCGTTATTAGTCTAAGTGTGCAACAAGTAAAGAAATTTAATTTGTTTTATTACTTTAAATTTTATATGAAGTATTCCACATTGTATTGATCATCATTAGTGGGTTTAAAAAACAAACATAATAATCGAGAGAAACAAAACTATATCATAACACATGAAAGATATGAGATAAATTACTCGCTACACTAATGCTTTGATTTGACAACACATACGTTAATATCTCGCTAGTACCTAATGTGCATTTTATATTTCTCATTCGTAACCATTGATTAGATATTATATGATGCTTATAGATACTGGAGTATTAAATATACCGAATATATACTTGAAGTAAAAACATTTTTAAGAACAACATAATATTAATCAATAATATATTAATTTAATTAAATTTTCACATACAAAAGTTCTTTTTATAAGGACCTTGGATCTTCAAGATTATCACATATAAGAATTATGCGGAACATAAAAAGTGTTAAAATAACATACCTCCATAATTGTCACAATTAAAAATATTGACAGAGTAGTCAACCTTAACGTTGTCTGATCGGTCTGGATTTCGGAACGCTGCTTCATCTTTTATATAGAAAGAACATACTTCAATTCCAATGCTTTCCAACAATCAGATCTCTCAGTATGGCCAAAAAGGTATATGGAAATTTACTCTCCTTGAGAATTTAAATTTCTCTCCCTTTCCTATAAATTCAATATGTTATCATTTTAGAGTGTCTGAATGATGAAAATCAGTCACTTATTTATAGGTAGGGACAGGACTTAAATCTCCAACAGTCACTTAAATATCAACCGTCCATTAAGGGAGATGTCCAAGAGTCATTTTGACTCTTGGTATTTGGAGTACCCTTTCATTAACCAAAGTGACTCTTATAATTAATATAATTATGGAACACATAATGGAGAAATATATAAAACAATTTTAACAGTCTCCCACTTGATCCATAATTATCATAAAGCGCGCAATAATCCTTGAGTCATCCTCAAATGGTTTTCCATAAACACCTTCATCAAACAAATCAATAATGTGAGTCATAGCACTCACACACTAATTCAGGAGCATGATCGCTTCTATGTACCACAACATTAAAAACTCATCCAATAAGGTGTATAAATAGGGTTATTCCATAATGGTCCAATAATGCCTTTGTAAAAGACTATTTCTGTTACATTCTTTCAATCACATTCATGTGTACAATAACAACATAAATAAATGATTCTGAAACATTGTATGATATCATATGGTAGTGCCAAAATAAGCACCACAAAATCCATCACATCAAGATTTTATCGGCTATACTTTAAAGACTTGTATCTTATGCATGCTTCGTTAATGTCTTTCACGATAGCCCAATCATGTGAATTTTCTATATTGACACTTGTACAAATGTGTGAATTGACACTTGTTTCAGAATTTCTTTTTTAAAAGATATTTACATTCAATGTGCTAAGTTCCTTATATAATACCTAATGTATCTTAATAAAGAAGATTGCAACAACAACATCATAATATTTCAGCAACTTGGCAATAGTGTCGACAAATCCAAGTCCTAAAATTTAAATTACATTGCAATAATCAATAAGTTGTAGCATCAAAGCATGCTTCAAATTCATATTTCCATAATAGTCAATGGCTTGTGTTGCACTCCTTCATTATATTGGTCGTTAAACCAAAATAAATATTAGTAGATAAGAGTGAACTTCACAGTTTCAACAAAACTAGTAAATCTAAGTTGAAATAACCGTTCGCCCAAAAATGAACAACCAACTTTAATGTGAGAATATAATATTTTAGTATCTCATAACTTCATCCATTACATATTTAAATTTTTTATAATATTTTATTTATTTCCTTTATAATAAATTGAATATATAAACTTACTACAAGTGATCATAAGTTGTATAAATTGAATATCTAATGATTAGAAAATATAATGGTATTACTTGTGAAAATCCCATAGGTGGGAAACTTAATTAAGTTTATACAATCATTTCTATATAACACGTGTAAAATATCATGAGAATAATAATTTTCACATACACTAAATGTAACTCTCATCATAATGATTTACTCACCTCATAAGAATTGTACGTCCTTAAATAAATGACGTCCTTGGAAATGGTGAGAAGGCTCATTTATAACCCTTTTCTCATTACACATAAACTGTTTGACTACAAATTCTTTATGACCTCTTCATACTCAACTTAAATGTAATTCAATGGGATCTCGTAGTCTAGTTACTTCTTATGATTTGTGAAAACAAAACCAAATATTTATTTATGTTTATGCCAAATTCATATTCATGTAGATATACCACATAATCACTTAGAATAGTAGACTCCGTTTAAGATCTTCGTAATACTATCCCTTATGATTTTATCTACATTTATTTCACAGTGACAATACAACAATTTAGTGGTCGGTCATTTATTTGTTCTTTGTTGTTTAAGCAATCCAACAACTAAAAGAACAAATAATAAAGAAAGTTATTGGTAATGGGATAAGTACACTACCTTCCTCTATAATCACATTTCATGATTTTCAACTCCCACTAATTTTACCATTCATAATGAATTTGCTTTTCTATAATGCAATAAGTACATGTTAATGATGATTATATGATCTATGTAGGTCAACTTTAAGGGAATTCTCAAAATCTCCCACTTGGACCACATAAGTCATCCTTGTATTAGGTATTGTAATACCTTAAGTGAATAACTCGATGATCAATATTTATTACAGATATTGCAAAAATCTTGTCCATAAAATTATCAAAAGAAGTCTAGATTTAATTTGGGACAATATAAAAGAGTTTCATAAAAAAATATTGTGATTATGATGTAGGATCAAAACAATCTTTAAAAGAAACATATTCAGAGCTTTATTTTATAAAAAACATCACAAGAATACCATAACCTTTGAGAAGGACTGAAAGATGCCTAAAAAAATATCCCTCATAATCAAGTCTAGACAAATATTTTTCAAGAACATTGGAAGCATTGAGGGTTTATGAAAATATAAATGACTTGATTCCCCAAAAATGAAAGAGTTGCATTTCTAGAATTTTTTGTAAACAATCCTTGCAACGAAAATAAATACTTTATGTTACACGATAAGTTTCACTGGAAAACTCTATGAAGATAAAACTCATTTCAAATCATAAAAGATATATATTATCTCTATCATTATTAGTCTGAGTGTGCAACAGGTAAAGAAACTTAATTTGTTTTATTACTTTAAATTTTATATGAAGTATTCCACATTATATTGATCATCATTAGTGGGCTTAAAAAATAAACATAATAATCGAGAGAAACAAAACTATATCATAAGACATGAAAGATATGAGATAAATTGCTCACTACACTAATGCTTTGATTTGACAATACATACGTTAATATTTCGCGAGTACCTAATGTGCATTTTATATTTCTCATTCGTAACCATTGATTAGATATTATATGATGCTTATAGATACTGGAGTATTAAATATAACTGATATATACTTAAAGTAAAAACATTTTTAAGAACAACATAATATTAATCAATAATACATTAATTTAATTAAATTTTCACATACAAAAGTTCTTAATATAAGGACCTTGGATCTTCAAGATTATCACATATAATCATTATGCGGAACATAAAAAGTGTTAAAATAACATACCTCTATAATTGTCACAATTAAAAATATTGACAGAGTAGTCAACCTTAACGTTGTCTGATCGGTCTGGATTTCGGAACACAGCTTCATCTTTTATATAGCAAGAACATACTCCAATTCCAATGCATTCCAACGGTCAGATCTCTCAGTATGGCCAAAAAGCTATATGGAAATTTACTCTCCTTGAGAATTTAAATTTCTCTCCCTTTCCTATAAATTCAATATGTTATCATTTTTTAGTGTCTGAATGATGGAAATCAGTCACTTATTTATAGGCAGGGACATGACTTAAATCTCCAACAGTCACTTAAATATCAACCGTCCATCAAGGTAGATGTCCAAGAGTCATTTTGACTCTTGGTATATGGAGTACCCTTTCATTAACCAAACTGACTCTTAATATTAATATAATTATGGAACATATAATGGAGAAATATATAAAATAATTCTAACAGTCTCCCACTTGATCCATAATTATCATAAAGCGTGCAATAATCCTTGAGTCATCCTTAAATTGTTTTTCATAAACACCTTCATCAAACAAATCATTAATGCGAGTCATGGTGCTCTCACACTAATTCAGGAGCATGATCTCTTCTATGTACCACAACATTAACAACTCATCCAATAAGGTGTATAAATAGGGTTATTCCATAATGGTCCAATAAAGTCATTGAAAATGACTATTTCTATTACATTCTTTCTTTCACATACATGTGTACATTAAAAATAGAAATAAATGATTCTGAAATATTGTATGATATCATATGGTAGTGTCAAAATAAGCACCAAAAAATCGACCACATCAAGATTCTATCGGCTATACTTTAAAGACTTGTATCTTAAGCATTCTTCGTTAATGTCTTTCACGATAGCCCAATCAAGTGAATTTTCAATATTAACACTTGTACTAATGTGTTAATTGACACTTGTTTCAGAATTTCTTTTTTAAAAGATATTTACATTCAATGTGGTTAGTTCCTCATATAATACCTAATGTATCTTAATAAAGAATATTGTAACGACATTATCATAATATTTCAGCAACTTGACAATAGTGTCAACTAATCCAAGTCACAAAATTTAAACTACGTTGCAATAATCAATAAGTAGTAGCATCAAAGCATGCTTCAGATTCAGATTTCCATAATAGTCAATGAATTGTGTTGCATTCCTTCATTATATTCGTCGTTAAACCAAAATAAATATAAGTAGATAACAGTGAACTTCTCACTTTCCACAAAACTAGTAAATCTATGTTGTAATAATTGTTCGCCCAAAAATGAACAGTCTACTTTAATGTGAGCATATACTATTTTAGTATCTCATAACTTCATTCATTACATATTGAAAATTTATATAAATTTTTTTTTCTCTACTTTAAAATAAATTGAATATATAAACTTACTCCCACTGATCATAAGTTCTATAAATTTAATATATAATGATTAGAAAATATAATGGTATTACTTCTGAAAATACCATAGGTTGGAAACTTAATTAAGTTTATACAATCATTTCTATATAACATGTGTAAAATATCATAAGAATAATAGTTTTCACATACACTAAACGTAACTCTCATCATAATGATTTACTCAACTCATAAGAATTGTACGTCCTTAAATAAATGACGTCCTTGGAAAAAGTGAGAAGGCTCATTTATAACCATTTTCTCATTACACATAAACTGTTTGACTACAAATTCTTTATGACCTCTTCATACTCAACTTAAATGTAATTCAATGAGATCTCGTAGTCTAGTTACTTCTTATGATCTGTGAAAACAAAACCAAATATTTATTTATCTTTATGCCAAATTCATATTCATGTAGATATACCACATAATCACTTAGAATAGTAGACTCCGTTTGAGATCTTCGTAATACTATCCCTTATGATTTTATCGACATTTATTTCACAGTGACAATACAACAATTTAGTGGTCGATCATTTATTTGTTCTTTGTTGTTTAAGCAATCCAAAAACTAAAAGAACAAATATTAAAGAAAGTTATTGGTAATGGGGTAAGTACACTACCTTCCTCTATAATCACATTTCATGATTTTCAACTCCCACTAATTTTACCATTCATAATGAATTTGCTTTTCTATAATGCAATAAGTACATGTTAATGATGATTATATGATCTATGTAGGTCAACTTTAAGGGAATTCTCAAAATCTCCCACTTGGACCACATAAGTCATCCTTGTATTAGATATTGTAATACCTTAAGTGCATAACTCGATGATCAATATTTATTACAGATATTGCAAAAATCTTGTCCATAAAATTATCAAAAGAAGTCTAGATTTAATTTGGGACAATATTAAAGAGTTTTATAATAAATATTGTGATTATGATGCAGGATCAAAACAATATTTAATATAAATATATTCAAAGCTTTATTTTATAAAAAAACATCACAAGAATACCATAACCTTTGAGAAGGACTGAAAGATGCCTAAAAAAATATCCCTCATAATCAAGTCCAGACAAATATTTTTCAAGAACATTGGAAACATTGAGGGTTTATGAAAAGATAAATGACTTGATTCGCCAAAAATGAAAGGGTTGCATCTCTAGAATTTTTTGTAAACAATCCTTGCATCAAAAGTAAATACTTTATGTAACACAATAAGTTTAACTGGCAAACTCTACGAAGATAAAACTCATTTCAAATCATAAAAGATATATATATTATCTCTATCATTATTATTCCGAGTGTGCAACAGGTAAACAAACTTAATTTGTTTTATTACTTCAAATTTTATATGAAGTATTCCACGCAATATTGATCATCATTAGTTGGCTTAAAAAAACCAACATAATAATTGAGAGAAACAAAATTATATCATAACACGTGAAAGATATGAGATAAATTACTCACTACATTAATGCTTTGATTTGACAACACATACGTTAATATCTCACTAGTACCTAGTGTGCATTTTATATTTCTCATTAGTAACCATTGATTAGCAATTATATGATCCTTGTAGATACTAGAGTATTAAATATACATGATATATACTTGAAGTAAAAACATTTTTAAGAACAACATAATATTAATCAGTAATACATTAATTTGATTAAATTTTCATATACAAATGTTCTTAATAAAAGGACCTTGGATGTTCATGATTATCACATATAAGCATTATATGGAACATAAAAGGTGTTAAAATAACATACCTCCATAATTGTCACATTTAAAAATATTGACGGAGTAGTCAACCTTAACGATGTCTGATGGGGCTGGATTTGAGAACACAACTTCATCTTGTATATAGCTAGAACATACTCCAATTCCAACTGTCAGATCTCGCCAAAAAGTTATTTGAAAATTTACTCTCCTCGAGAATTTAGATTTCTCTCCCTTTCCTATAAATTCATTATGTTGTTATTTTTTAGTGACTGAATGATGGAAACCAGTCACTTATTTATAGGCAGGGACAAGACCTAAATCTCCAATAGTCACTTACATATCAACCATCCATCAAGGTAGAAGTTCAAGAGTCATTTTGACTCTTGGTATTTGGAGTGCCCTTTCATTAACCAAAGTGACTCTTAGAATTAATATAATTATGGAACACATAATGGAGAATTATATATAATAATTCTAATAGAATTTGGTTGGATATATTCTAGTCATACACTAGTGTATTAATATCAAATATTCCAATGAATTGAACTACAAAAACACCACCTTATGCAGACACAAAAGAAATTGTACTAGTAAATGATAAGAACACACACCAAAACAAGCACACGAGGTAAAAGAAAATAAATTGAGAAGAAAGTTGACCTTGATGTCATCGTTAGGGACGCTGTAATCAAGGTTGGATATATAAAGTTTAGTTCCAATTTGTATAGATGAAGGTCGACCACCATCACCTAATTGTCTTGAACTACCATCCTTTAAGAACATTTCATGCTTCCAAACCGAATCAGGAGTTGTGTTCATGATTAAGAATATTAGTGTGAAGTGTGTAAAGTTAGTCGACACCAAATTCTAGGGGCATACTACGTTTTGGTGGAATGAACTCGTGTAAGAAAGGGAGCTTCTTGGCAAGCGATGGGGGAGAAATTGCGTGTTGCCTTCATTTCCCACACCTATTTGATGCGCCCCTTTGCACGAGTACACGACGTGAAACAGGCTAGTATGGCCATAAAAAAACATTTCAGCCAGTTCCAACTCATGTACAATGTAGACTGGGAGAACACCGAACAAAATATCAGCATATATAAGGACTCCAGCTGCATGACCACACGAGGTTATGTCTAAAACTAAATAATAAAATATCTCTTATATTACGAGGATAATTGTAATTGGGTAGCTTTATTCCATTTAGGTTAGCACACCGCAAACATATTTAAACCTTGCCCTTTTTTTCCAGAGAACCTAGACTAAAAGACACATTAGTTCGACCATCATAAATCATTATACCCTTTTGCATAAGAGATTTGAAGTAAACTCACCTTTTTTACAGTGTAATAAATACATTCTCTTTACTCTTGGTATTAGTCATCTTTACAATAACACCATTGGAATCAACACCAAACCAAGTTGAGTGAGAAAACTAGAAGTGCATGACCACTAATAAGAAAAAGGTAACTGAAGTGAGTGGAAAACTAATGGAAAATTGAAATACCAATCATGAACAAGATGGGAGAGAGATAAGTGTTGCCTGAGGTGAGAGGATTGGAGGAGAAATCCTATCTAAATTAAAATATTCAAGGAGGAAAAGGGTAAGACAAGAAAAAGCTGATAAGAATGTTAGGATATATTCTAATATAAAAGTTCTAAATAAAAAACAATCGAAAGATCAAATGTGCATTGTCGTGCAATATGTTGGACATCCTCGAATGATATCCTCGTCGGTGATTTCAACTCTATTAACTTCAGTCGGAGTTCTAGTCCTACTACCCATTTTTCCACCTGGGTTATTATTATCTTCCTGTGTTCTGTGATCCTTTCGATTACTTTCTTTCCACTGTTTCTTATCTCTTCTTTTGGAGAACACAACCATAGTATGATGTTTCCCCTTCTCAAGACAATCTTGATTGTGACTTATCTCCTCATAGTGACTAATAACTTGTCCGCCAAAATAATAGTTATGGTGTTCTACCCACACTGCTATCTGAAATACCCACTCTCCAACAATAATCTTCAATTGTTGGGGGGGTTGTTCTGTCCATTTAATAAGGATATTGGCCCATTACAACTCTTCTATCAATTTCGTAGCATTGTCCACCGTTAAGAACCCACTAAATTTTATTAAAAAAGTTAAAAGACAATTGACATGTGAGGCCGTAATGAAAGAGAAATTGAGGAATCTCATTGAGACGTTCTCCTCATACGGATGCGGGTTCCTTGCAAACCTCTGTGAACTCACAGTCCATCTCCTCTAAGTGGTGGTGGTGGTGGTGGGGGGGGGGGGGGTGACGTAATTAATAAATAAAGTACGGATGTATTTGTAATTTTCTACGATTACTTTAGTCGCATCCCATACCTTATTTTCCAAGAGTTTATTAGTTAGCACTATTAATTTATTATTACATAATTATTAGAGTAGTATGAATGGGGATCATTAGTGCATGCCCCTTTTATCTTTTTTCACTTCTTAGTGTTGCCCTAGGGCTCCATTCCCTATGCTGTAAATATTCCTACTGCAAGCTTCTGTCCTCATTACATATTTGAGAAACATCTGTCATTTTTGGTTTTGTTCTTTTGTCCATTTAATTATGTTGTGTACTCCAAATCACAACAGGATGCCTCTTCAGAACTATATGATAAATGCAGTTTATTTGGTTGGATGTAAAGCACAGAGTTGGCCTTCCTGTCTTAGGAGCTGGTCGACATTTTGTTTTTGTTGCAATATAGTAGTTTTTTTAGTAATAAAAAAAGAATGAACATTGGACACTCTATACCATAGCGTGTGCGTGTGTATAGAAATTTGGAGTTTTGGCATTAGGAAAGAAAGGTAAATATAGGAAATGTTAATTGTTACTCAACGTGTTAGTGAAACTTGATTAGTATGTAAAGATCGTTTGTATCAAGTGCAATTTTCCACTCATAACTATGATTGTGTTTGGGTTTGATCATATTATGTATTTAACTGTTAAATCAGGTATACTCAGACGTCTTTTGTTGAATAATCTTACACAGACTTACTGATGCAAAACAACTTCAATTTATATCTTCTCTATCAAAAGAATAATCTCTAGATTGGGATTTTAGAATCTCATTGGCACATGCGCAGTATGACAGAGAACATAGGAGGGGTCTACTGCTGCAAAAATCTTGAGGTCAATTGACTGGTGGTCTTTTTTTTTTAAATCCAAATTTTGTTCTATTTTAAGGACCAATTAGTTTATTGATATTGATGTACTATCAACAAAACTAAAAACATAAGACATTTTTTAAAGAAAGGAACTATGTCTTAAAAATAGCTCTACTGGACCGAATGAATTTCAATGGAAGGTTTATTACTTTTATTGGGGAATTAGTAGGGAGGACATGTTGTTGACTGCTAAAAGTTTGCTGGCGCTGAAATCTCAAAGGCATGTACTAGCACTCTAATTACCTTAATCACTAAAGTTCAATATCCCTCTAAATGTAGTTAATAAGATCCATTAGCTTATATAATTTCTTTTATAAGATATTCGCTGAACTAATGGATAAAAGATTGGGTGGACCATATCCCAAAATTATTTCAATTCAGTAGAGTAATTTTGTCAAAGCGAGGGATACATAATACATCTGATAATATATTGTTAGCTCATAAATTAGTTAAGAGTTTCGATAAGAGATCGTATGAAGGAAATTTTATTTTTAAATTGGACATGGCAAAGACTTATGAAAGGATATCATGACTTTTTCTTGCTCAAGCTATAACACAGTTCAATTTTTGTGAATTGTGGATAGACTTGGTTTGGAAAGTTGTCTCAAATTGTTGGTTTTTTGTTTTGGTTAATGACTCTATTCATGTTTTTTTAATATTTAAGGGGGATTAGGCAGGTTGATCCTCTATCCCCTGCCTTGTTTATCATTTCTGCAGAAGTTTTGAGAAGAGGACTATATAAGAGAGTTCGTGTGTGTGTCGGTTGGGGGGGGGGGGGGGGCATGCTAAAGGATCAACGAAAGTGCTACTAAAAATTCTTGAGCAATATGAGGAGTGTTTGGGTGAACTCATTAACTGAGGTGAGAGATGCTTCTTGGTATCTCCCAAATTGAGCCGAAACAGAATCAACATTATAGTTAAATGTTTTCCAATCACCTATCTTAATTGTCCCCTCTTTATTGGTAGGAAGAAATGTAGTCTTTTCTCTGACATGGTCACTAAGATAAAAAAAAAAACAAGTTCAAGGATCGAGAAATAAATTCCTTCCTTTCGGTGCTAGAGTTATTCTTATCAAGAATGTTTTATTAAGTTTTCCCATATACCTTTTCTCAGTTTTAGACCCCCAAAATAAATCAAGAGAAAATGTTGCTTACCATTTTGCTTGTGGGGTATTGTGTGTGTGTGTGTGGGGGGGGGGGGGGGGGGGGGATGGGATTGGTCTGAAGATTTGTTGGAAAAAGTGAACGGACTTCTGCATTCTAACCAGTGAAGGATGGCTTGGAGGGATTAGATTCAGATCACTGAATGATATTTGCAATGCTCTTAGTGATAAACTTTGGCAGAAATTCAAAACGGGGAAGTCTTTATGCCCCAGTTCACTCGAGCACCAATACATCCTTGCTCTATTGGGAGAAAGATTACTAATTTAGTGGTGTGGAAGAGGCATATAATCCTAAGTGTCTTGCATATAATCCTTCCTTCCATCATATGCTAGGAACTATGGATGTCAAGAAATAATGCAGTGCTTAATGACATAAAACCTCTAGTTTCTGATATCTGTAATAATATTTTGAAGCTTAACTTTGATATTATGAAAGTTGGTAATCTTAATAAGCTAAAAACTTGCACTGATCATATTTTGAAAGAAATTTTCAGAATTAGTCATAAAATTCATGCCCAGACCTCTATGATTTTTTGTTAAATGGATTCCCTCATCCATCAATTGGTGGAAACTCAATTGTGATGGAAGCTCCCCTAGAAATCCTGAGCTTTCTGGTGGTGGAGGCATTATCAGGGATAGCAATGGGAGGGTGGTTGGAGCTTTTTTAGTTTTCTATTGCTGCAAATCTAATTACAATACAAAAATAAGTGCTCTGTTAGATGGTCTCAAATTGGCTAGTGTAAAGGGGTTGTCACAATCTGATTATGGAGATAGACTCTAAGACTGTAGTTAATGGCCTGTTTTATAAATTTTCTCCCCGGGTATCAGCACTACTTCAAGAATGGAATTACTATTGTATTTGTGTATGTACGTATGTATGTACATGTGTACCAATGATTTTATGCTTATTTATACGGCTGTGCTGAATCTATATTGTTCATTATCAAACCAAAATGACAAAATTGCTTTTATATCATTTAGTTTCTTGACTATTGTATCTGCAATCTATTGGATTTATAAGTGTTGCTAGTTTCATTAGTGCTATTCTTTGGTTTGTCACTTTTGGCTTGGCTCTTGTTGTACATCAAGACTATCTAGTGCCAATAAAAGAAGGGCCAAACCAAGTGATTAACAGAGGCCTAGACCACGTGACAGGCAACTGATCTAGGATTGAGTCAAGGAACTATGAGAACTGGTACCTAACAGTGCAAAGTGTAGCATTGATGGTCTCCCAGATCGAGCTGTAAATCTCATGTTGGTTTTGAAAAATGTTATGGATCAATCTGATAAGTTAAAGCAGTTCCCACCAAGAAATTTGTGCCACTTAACAAAGATCTCATGATCAACCAAGTGATCAGGGAAGACAATCCAGTGATAGATGTAAATGATACTCCTACAGCCAATGATGGAGTCTCTCAAGACAATCAAGAACTTCGAGAAGATGTTATTTTACAGAATCGGCAGATAAGGAATAAGATCCAAAACCAAATTGATAAGATTCATCTCTGTGATCTGTCAAATGAAGAAATGAGCATCATTAAGAACAGTAATATATCCCCAAAAGTCACAGACCTGCCTAAAATCAATAAACACCAGGCATTCTATAAGGATTATTCTTCTGATAACGAAGAAGAAAAAATGCCAGCCCCTATGATGGAAGAACTCACTTACTTTTCAAGTTGGATGGAAAATAAATTGAAGAAGAAAAAGGAAGCCTAGACTCTCAAAGCCAAAATCAATAAGCAGAAGACCTGCAATAGTGTTTCTAATAGTAATAACCTGATATGGTTCCTGTGGAATGAGGACATCCAAGTCTCAGTTATTGAAGATGAAGAGCAACTTTTATGTTTGCATATTGATATCCATGCCATGGACATGTCAGTGTTTGTGGTGATTGTTTATGCTAAATGTTCTACAGGCAAAAGAAAGGATCTTTGGTCGAGTTTAAAAGATCGGACAAATAACTCCTCCAACCAATCATGGTTAGTAATATACCGTTGCATCCAATTAATTCAATTTAGCATATTGAGTTGCATCCAATTAATTAATTCAACATTAATTCAATTCAACTTGTTACGTGCAAGGCCAGCTACAATTCGACATGTACTAGATTCATACAAAGGATGTGACATACGCAAAGAGTTCATTGAACGTTCAAATTACCAGAGGTGTATTTCTTCCCATATAATATTTTGAATCTTTGTATGCGCTGGTCATTGAAAATTGCGTGCTTTGTTTGAAATTTACTTTCAAGTGTACTATATTGTTTGTGCACTTTTTTCGGTTAGTATCACATTTATCGCATTAAATCTGTTGTTTAAATGTTGTTTCGATTACTAAAATTATTGGTTATTTAGAACTATTTTTTTTTATAGTCTAGGGTTAATACAACTTGTTCATCAAAGGGTAGTCACGGCTCAATCTTCAGGCTCATCGTGTCCGTTAAATTTGAATACTTATGTTTCATTTATGTTTATATATTCAGATTCTATTATAATTAATTAAATGTGCTGTTAATTAGTTCTTTCTACTTTTTTAGATGGATGATCCTAATAGAGAAACCAATGGAACACCTTCAGACGATCATCCGCCCAATCCCAGTGGATCAAATAGTGAGAAACTCGAGTTGATTTATGTTTGGATTTATTCGTGACTCTTTCCATACCGACTAGGTAATAACACATCCTTATTTTATTTTTATATATATGTGATGGAGTGTTAGGTAGGATATATATTGCGGCTATTCCGCTCTTAGTTGTTTACAATGTTGTGGCTATTTCTATTGTTGTTTTTGAGTTAATTTTTATGTTTAAACAGGTTGGTTTTCATGAATAAACAAAGGAGACTCTGTCGATTTAAAAAAAAATATCTAGTGTTTAAAAGCAAAGAATACAAAGATATACAAATTTGATAAGGTTTTTAAAGATTTTCATTAATAGGAACTATTAAAAAAGATTACTTCTTTGTTAACGGTAACTGACACTAATTTTTTTTATTTATTTTAAGTCGAAATCTTTTGTGGACAAGGCAAGACACGTTTTGATGGAGGTCGTATGCTTCAAAATTGCGAGTTTACTTTGCTTACATTATTTTATGTTAGGAATATATGATTTTTTATGTATTTATTGTAATGAGACAAGTGAAATTTTGTAGAGATATTTAGTTTGGTGGGCACAATGTTGAAATTGCCTATTTTATCCTTGTATGGACTTTAATTTTAGTTGAATGGAAAATTGTGCGTTATATTTGTTGAAATGGGATGCCAAATATGTCATGTATTGTTTTTAAGAGTTTTTGTTTAAAAGTATATTGAGAATATTATGGAATGGATGAAATTTTAATTTTGGCTCAAAAATTATTAACGACGGTTTGATTTCCGTCTCAAAAGGATTCCATAAACTAGGACCTTTTGAGACGGCATACACCGTCTCTAAAATAACTTTAAAAGACGGATTTTTTGCCGTCTTAAAAGGGTCCTATAAACAATGACCTTTTGAGACGGCGTATTTTCCGTCTTAAAAAAACTTTTTGAGACAGCATCAGCCGTCTCAAAAAACTTTTAAAACGGGGGTCTAATATGACGCCCCTTTACCGTCTCAAATGGCGTCACAAAAGGCTTTTGAGACAGCTAGAGGACTTTTTAAGACGGCTGGAACACTGTCTCAAAAAGCAGTTTTTTTTGTAGTGATTCAAATGGACAAAAATTATCGAGTAATATTATGAATATACGAAATAACAGGTAGCATGTATGGGCGACATCTGTCATAAATTCGAACGTGTCAATTCAAGTGGAAACTACTTACAATGTAAATTGGGGTGCAAGTGCACCAAAGAAGGAAAACTTAAATGAGTAACTACCCAACAGTTTTAAAGAGCAGTTACGTTGTGTGGCAAGAAACACTATAAATAACCAACTAAGCTAACAAGGAAGAGAGGACTCCCTCACTACAAACACATTTACATTAATTTTATCCTTCCTTTTCTTTTTATTTATTTTTCTTTCTTTATTTATAGTCTTTGTTTCAATTCCGCAAGTAGATTGTAAGGTAGTTGTAACATTTTCCTTCAAAGTTATTTAAGTCTCTTGCCTTTATATTTATTGTTTTTTACTTCCCTGCAAATCTTTATTTTACTCGCAATGTCCTTTCTTGAAAATCTTTACTTTACTCGCTATTTAATTTCTTGCAAATATTTACTTCCATCGCATCTTTCTTTCTTTTTTACAAAGATTTACTTTTCATTTAATCCACACAATTTAGTATTTTTTTTCCTAGTTAAATTATCATAACCTAGGACTCACTTCAAAGTCTTCCCTAAGGGCAGCATAAGTCATCTTAACTGAGGCATCGAACGCAACACAATCATCTGGTACTTATCACTACACTGAGATATTTTGTTGATAGGATGCTAAATCTTGTCTAGAACGCTCATCCTAATTATTCACCAAGCCAAGTTAAAAATAACCCAAACATATTTTTGGCACGCCCGATTATAGATGGTTAAGATGCATTATAGCGAAGATATCACCGAAATTGTTGATAAAATTGGCTGTACTAGCCAACATATTGACACTTTTGAGCAAGTAACCAATGGCTCGTTGTCAAGAGATGAATGTTCCAATGGCAAGTAATTTTCAAGATACACCAGGGTTTGGTGTATCTACGGACATTCAATACCAATTGATCAACCAACTAAACCTAGTTTTTGATAATTTTGGGAATATGATATAATACCTCAATACTATGATCACTACCATGACTAGTAGGTTTGTCTTACAAAATGTAAACACGACTAGTGGTTAGACTTATCAACCACATATTGGTGTAAATACCACTACTCAACCGAATCCTTACCATCTAGTCTATTATAGACCCAATATTAGTGAAATCAATTTTAGGAATAGCCTTAGGATATATGGTATGTTAATACTATCGATTTATATCCAATAAAAACTGTAAGACAGTCTATCGCCTATCAACAAATGGATTAAAATAACCTAATATGGAGAGAACCTCTTCCAGAGGTAAGAAGGACTAGGCCTGACCTAAATGAGGCTAACTTGGGCTTCCGAAATCCTTCAAATCATGAGATTATAAATAATCTAGTGTTCAAACCAGAGCTTGGGGGGGGGGGGGGGGGGGGTTAGGGAACACTCGAAGAGTGGATAATCAAACTCCTCAAATATATCAACATATGTCTTAACAAACACAACCAACTGCACTTCCAAAAGTTCCACCACCCTTGGTGCAATCAATCCGTTTGGTAAACTAAGTAACTGCCCCCGCAAAATAGGCAACTGCGTGATGGAGATGAAAGGAATGTGATTGTAGACGTAATATATGAAATATGTGGCTAATTAGCTCGGGGAGTGCAGACCCCAGCCTATAAAAAAACCTTACTCAGAGTGGCTAGATAGGTTTGAACTGCCTAAGGCTTAAAATTTCCAACTTTTACCCTATTCTCAGGGGATGGAAGTCAATCCACAGTGGAACACATTGCTAGGTTCAATATCCAATACATCGATGCTGAAATAAATGATACTTAAGGTTATATTTGTTCTCCACTTCATGCACATATGAAACATTTGCATGGTTCATAATTTTTCCACCAAACTCTATCCAGACTTGACAACAGATGGAAGATATGTTTCATGCACAGTTCTTCCAAACTGAACTAGAGGTTTCCATGGCTAATTTGGTCAGACTAGCCCAAAAGCCTAATGAACAGGATACTACATTCATAAATAGGTTTGAAAGAACAAGGAATAAGTGCAAAATAGTCTTGCCTAAAAGAATTTATAAAATTGGCGCAAAATGATTTAAAGTTTAGTCTTCAAAAGAAATTTAATGGCATTGGATTTAGGGACTTGGTAGAATTAATTGCCAAAGTATCTAGAGATGAAGCACTTTTGGAAGAAGAATATAGGAGAAATACTTATTCATTCAAAGCATATTATAGATATTTTAATTTGAAAATTAGCGCTGCTGAAAGCATCGAAATTGATACTATAATATGTGAATCATTAGTTTGAAATAATACTACATGAAAATCCTTTGCACCAAAGTCAAAAGGAATAGATATTACTAAGGATAATGAGATCTTTGACTTTCCCTTAAAATCCAGAATGTTAAAACAAACTGACGATGTCAAAAAAATCGCATGAGATCAAAGGAAAAAAACTATTGTAAATGGCATAATGTGTTTTGTCATTCATCTAATGACTACTCTATACATTGTGACAGGATGCAAGAGTTAATCAGGTGGGGGGACATCAAATTATATTCAAAAGAGGAAAGTATGATGGGGGTAGATGAAAACCCCAAGGTTAAAGAATTAGGAACTAATGCGTAATTAATCCAAATTCCTAAGAACAAAGGTCATGTGGATTTGAAAGTGAAAACTAAGGCTGAACCCAAGGCCTAGAAGCCCGAAGTCCTTTAAGATCCTGATCAAAATATGATGAAACACTTATACATCAGGTGCAGAGAACACTATGTGAAATATGCTAACTGATGGCTTCGAAAGGAAAAAGTCACCAGAAGAGGAACGACAAAAGGGGGAATAATGAAATTGATCTAGAGTCCTAGTATTTGAAGATCATCAAGAGGTTCAAAGCAAGACCTCTCAAAAAGTTAGACCATTTTTTGGTCCCTTTCATCCTCAAGGGAATGCAAAGTTACCACTATTGATGCCTAAAAATGGACTAAATCCAGATTTATAATCACGGATAATAATATAGTAAATGAATCAAATCACACACATAAGATAAGAGATTTTTAGAGTGGTTTATCTTTAAAATAACCTATGTCCACTGTTGGTATTATTCAGTAGGGTTTATAATAGCTCAGTATGGTGTGCATATGAGTGATACAAGTTGTCCCCCTAGTTGAGGGAGTATTTTGTATTTATAATGGTCTAGAACCCTAGAGATGGAATGCCATTTATATTGCTTGGCATTTTCATCTATGTACAATAAATGAAACTCTTAGAATTCAGTGTTGGATGGCATCCCATCCGAACAACTTCTAGTATTATTGATGGTTGGCATTCCTGAAGTTGGTCGGTTGTCCAACTGACTAAGTATCTCAGATGCCGATCAAGGTGGCTAGTCAGCCAAGTAGGAGGGCAAGTGTAACGTTATCACTGGTCCAGGTAGTATTTTTTAAATATAACAAAATCGCCCAATTCTCCATGCTTGATGATTGATCAAAGGTATGGAGTAATAAGTTCAGGAAATTACTCGACGTACTATTTTGAGTATTTGGTCTACAGCCACTAGTAAAAAATTTCACTGGTACTGTTCAGTAATAGAATTTTTGTAAATAATTCAAACTTTTTTGAATGGAAAAAGGATACAATAGTATTTTGAAGCTTCGGGAGGCGTGTAGCTAGCGGTAGTTCAACGGTTCATTTAGTTAATCATTTTATTCCCTTTTATTGAGGCAACCAATATATAAGTATGATTTTTCCTTCCTTTCTTTTCACCTCAAACCTTCTGCACTTAAGAGTTTTTATTTGCCTTCAAGCTTTCTTTGTATGAACTTTTGTTGCCATCGGTTTTCTTCAGTTCTTCCAGTCACCTTAGATCCATTGTATGCCTTTTCTCCCTCTTTCTCTATTTTTATCATCTTTTTTTCTTTTTCCACCATGGTTCACATCGTAGACGAGGGTTCATTAGACGAATTTAGAGAAAAAAGAAAAATTCCATCTTGGGTCGATTTGGAGATAACCCAGGGTCCCACAGATATGTATTCTCTTCCTCAGGATCACTGGATCCCCACCTTATTCATAGCTGAGTGTGGCATCACTTTTCCACCAAACCCTATTCTCCTCCAATTTTGTCAACACTTTTATGTGGTCCTTGCTGGGGTAGCATAAAACACTTGGAGGGTCCTAAATGGCGTCAATAGGTTAAATGAAATTTATGGGACTCATATTATGGTATAAGATTTGATATTTTTCTAAAAAGGGGGCACTGTTGGAGAGAACACATACTATTTGAAGACTAGGCAAGCAAACGGGGCCTTAATAGTGAATTTACCAGATTTTAATAAGGATTGTTGGGATTATGGTGTAGTTGTTAAGAACTGGAAACATGCTCCTCTCCCACAGGGAGTGTCATAGACTTGGCCCAAACAGGGCGTGGCATATGTTACAATTCTTTTACTTGTTCTTCTTTTGTTACGTGTTTTCTTATTTTTCCAACTAACTTTGTTGTTCCTTTTTTTATGCAAAGGAAAGTAAGAAGGGGTGTCCCAAAGAAGGGGACATTAATGTTGACGAGCACAAGTTTTTATTGGGACTTAACCAGAGGGTTGGAGAGGAACATCCCCGAGCTGCTTCTTTGCAACTGGAATACAAGAGTTCCATTACCTCTTTTGTTTTCCGACCAACACTTGTGCTGCCCCAAGTTTCCATCAATTTAGAAGAAGATCATGTACCTAGTTTTTTAGTTATAGAATCTGCTAGTGCTGAGTTTGGAGGAACTTCTTCCTCATTCGAATCCTTTGATATTTTTGAGATCCCACTTTATACTTCTATTGATATGAATAAAGGGAAGATGTCCAATTTGATGAGTGGGCCACTATCTCCTCCCTCTAAGAAAAATACTGATGTTAGTAAAAAGCCAATTGAAAAGAAGTCCCAGGCTAGTGCTAAGAGGCATATTAGTGTTGAAGAGACTCAAACCACCGAGTCTCAATTCAAGAGATTGAAGAGAGGTTTTTCTGATCCTTAGAGACAGGCCCAAAAAATCCAATGAAGCAGTAGGCGTTGGCTGCAAAGAAAAACTTCTTCGACCAGTAAGAGTTGGTGAAAAAAGTCCAAGCTGACCTTGACATTAGGTCAACTTCTGTTGCTATCAATCCTGGATTGGATATAGGTTTGATCAAGTCTGTAACCTTTCTTACTGATAGAGCTACATCAACCCCCATGCCCAGGGCCTGGCTAACTAAGAGGGCTTGCCATAATTTGGCAATGGTAATTATCTTTTCTTCTATTTTTTCTTCATGTTGATGAATTATTTTTTAATTCTGGTGTTTCCCCCTTTTTGATTGTTTTTGTTTGATTTTAACTAAATGATAGAGAAGGACGATCAACTGAAGTCTTCTCCTCGTGAAGTGGAAGAAGCCTTTAAGGGATTAAGATAATCTTTGACTGCTTCTCATTAGGCTTTGGAAACAAAGTAAAAATCTTGGGAAGAGGAACTGAGAAAGGACAATGATAGGGTTACTACAACTGAAGGCAAAGTAAAGGCTGCTGATGAAAAGGCCCAGGCTATCGAGAAGAAGTTGGATGATTCTGAAGGCAGGGATAAAACTGCTAAACACAAATTGTAAAAGTCATTACTCGAGCCCAATCTACTAAAGACAAAGTGGTTTGTTTAACTTCTAAAGTCATTTCTTTGAAGGCTAAGGGCAAAGCTGCTTTTGACAAGGGTTGGGAGATGTCCATTTTTGCTACCTCCACCCAGATTGAATATTCTAAGAAGTTTTCCTTCAAGGAAGGTTGGTCGAAAGCTCTGATGGTGGTCGACACAGAGGAAAACTCATAGATTTTCTAAAGGCATGATCCTAGTACTCCTCCTAACCTGGATGAAGAGTATGATGCCCATTAATTCTTCAATGGTTCCAAATGCTAGTGCCGACCAACCTATTTCCAATGAAGACTAGGTCAAGGATAAGGATAAGGATAAGGTTTAGCTCCTTATTAGTAAGTTTATTTTTTATCTTTTCTTTTTTGATGATGTATCAGCCCTTATACTTCAATGAATAATCAATGAAAGAACAAATTTTCTTATCTAAACTCTTTATTCCTTTGAATGATCTTGATTTCTTAATGGTTTGTTATTTTTAGTATTGTCCACTTCTCTAAATTTTCCCCACAAACTCATATATTTGTGACTTTCCAGTTTGATGCTAGGAAAAATGCTATTGTTTCTATTGAATCCAACTTACTTAGGCATTGTAAAAATTTCTTTAAAGCTAGCCATGTTCCTTTGTCTGAGAAAGATTTATCAGGGTTGCTCAATCCAGAAGTTTCCGATCAAGTGAAGGAGTCTTACATTCATCACTGCCAGAGCTGTAACCAATAATGTTGGTTGTTATGAAATGATTGAGCAGATGCAGGAGGATCACAAACTCTCTAAAGCACTGCTTCATTCTAATTATGAGGCCAAATATAAAGCATTAAGTTAAGGCTAGGGCTTTGAAAAGAAGTTGGAAGACATTACTTCTTCCTTGAACAAGAAAGAATTAGTCTTAAACTAAGAATTGGAGAATACCCGAGCAATTGCTGCCATGCTGGAAAGGGGAAATAATGCACTGAGGAATGAACTGGATAGTCTGAAGAAATTAACCACCATTGGTCCAGATGAAGGAGTTTTATTCTTTGAGGCTGAGAATGCAAGGATGTTGGAGGATTTGGAAGCATTGTAGAAAAAAAGACCAAATTTAAGCAGGCTTCCAGGCAAAGTATAGTTATTCGACCAACCATTAAGAAGTAGAGGGCCAAGAAGACTATTGCGAACCAAGCTGCCCTGCTAAAATCCAAAGATATTATCCTCAAGAAACTTTAAGATCAAGTTTATAGGGTGACATTTCACTTTCATAAGTAAATATGGTAAGTTTTGATGGATGGCTATAATGAGGCCTTAAATCACATAGATGATCATCTTGCCCAAAGCAGTCGTGAAGGCTACAAATGGGGATGGACTAACTTGTTGACCTTATTGAAGTATGATAAGGATAGTAATTTATGGCATTGAAATGACCTAAGTTTATTGGATTGTGCCAAGCCTCCCTTCAAGCTAAACACCAGCTGGATTCCACCTAATGCCATTCCTCAATGTCTAATGAATAAGTATTTGGGTGATTATAGCCTCAATAATGAATGTGAGATGGTTCGTCCTCCTCACTTGCTTGATAGGCCGATAAGAATTAAGAGGCAGATGTTAAGAGACTTTAACACAATAAATTCTCCATATACCCTTGATGATCCTCTTGCCCGGAAGGACAAGGCACAAGGAAAGCGTCCAACATAATAAATTTATATATTATTGTACTGCATTTTGATCAATGATTTCTATTATAATGCATTTTGATTAATGAAATGAAGTTATTTTTTTTTTGAGTTCTCTTTATTTAAGATTGTGGTTTTTATTAATCTTTTTGCCAACTAGGTAACCTATATAATGATTAGTTAATCGACTTATAGACTAAATAACCTGCTCAAATGTTTAATATTTAATTTATATTTGAATGATTTATATAGCCTTAGATTCTACTAATGCACTTAGATAAATCTATAAATAGCTTTATTGTAATAAGTTGTAGCATTAGTTATCAGTGGCTACCAATTGTATTAGGAATGTATGATTATTCCAGTGTTTTAACTTGGTCGGGTAAAATCTTTAATTAAGAAATTTTACTGACTTCTTATTCGTGACTTGCCGAGGACAAATCATACATGAAGCTTAACTTTTCTATAGATGGAAAACTTTGAACCATGAACTTTTCTGAAGTTGGGAAAATTTGGTGAGGAACTTTTTGGAAACTTTTCTAAAGATGGAAAAGTTCGAACCATGCTCTTTAGCGAAAAAATTTTGGAAACTTTTTTGAAGTTGGAGAAGTTTGGAAAAGTTTAAACCATGCTCTTTGGCGAGGAACTTTTTTGGAAATTTTTTGAAGTTGGAAAAGTTTGAACCATGATCTTTGGCGAGGAAATAAAATGGCTCATTAATTTAATAATTTAATAATTTAAGGTGTATTGTAACATACTCCGAAAAAAAAGGAAGTGTAATGGAGAAAAATATGAAATTTCAGTAACTTAAAGGACTGATTACATTAAAAATGAACCTTCTGAAAACTGGATTACTGATAATACTTGCGCATATGGTGTACATTCCAAGGGTTCTTGAATTCTTCTCCTTTTAGAGTTTCCAAGCGATAAGTTCCTGGTTGGATAACCGCCTAGATACGATATGGAACATGTCAGTTAGGATCCAACTTGTTCTCTTCTGGATTACTTTCTTGAGTACCAGATCCCCCTGCTTCAGGTTGGTCGGCTTGACCCTTCGATTATAAAATCTTGCAGTCCTTTGTTGGTAGGCATCCATCCGAATAGTAGCACCTTCTCGAACTTCTTCGATGATGTACATATCTAGTCACCTCATGATGTCACTCTTGGGTGAATCAAAGTTCAATCCCATGTGAGTCGGCATACCTATTTCCACTAGTACTACTGCCTTAGTGCCAACAACTAGCATGTATGGGATTTCCCCCAGTGCTGTTATGGGAGTAGTCCTATATTCCCAAAGGACACTGTGGAGTTCATTAATCCACTTGTCTTTAGCCTCATCCAACCTTTTCTTCAACCCATCCAATAAGGTTTTGTTGGTAATTTCTATTTGGACATTGCACTTTGAGTGCCCAAGCGTTGAATAGAGTTTCTAGATGCCAGACCTAATACAGTACTCTTCAAATTATTCATTATTAAATTGAGTTCCATGGTCGGTGATGAAGGCTTAAGGCATGCCACACCTATAAATGATCTTCCTTCATATGAACTAGAAAACCCTTTGATAGGGATTAACAATAAAAGGCTCAGCCTCCACCATTTGGTGAAGTAATCAATTTCTACAACCAGATATTTGAACCTTCTCTTGGTGGTCGACAATTGTCCGACCTAGTTAATTCCCCAAATAACGAATGACCATGAGGAAGTGATGGGTGTCAAAGTTACTCCTGGTCTTCAATGGATGATGGCAAACTTTTGGCATTTATCACCCTTTTTGGTTAAAGGAACATAATATTCTTTCATCATCGGTCGGTAGTAACCTTACATTTCTATCTATTGTCTTCGAGACCTAGCAGCTGTGTGAGCTCCATATGAGCCTTCATACACCTCTTTGATCAAATCATTTATGTGACAACCAGGATATAATTATGATAAATTATGTTTAAATCATGCTTACCTTATGTGATATAGATAATGTGTGATTAGGATATACAATGTTAAGTTATTATGTTTAGTCTAATCCTACCTTCACAACTCATGAAATATTAAATTAGTTACAAACACAAAATTTTGAAGTTTTCGGTAGGAATGTTCATGTTGGAGACTAGTTTTGACCCTTATAATATAATAATTATCTTGAGGTGAAAACTAGATAGTTGTAGATATAAGAGTTATGTTTGTAACACAATAAACGGTGTGTAAAATAGAGTCCCAAGTAAGTAGTTATGCTGAAATTACGAAGCAAGGGCAAATTTGTCCATTCGTTAAGTGGTATTTTGTCTTATTAGTACAACAAATGGTTTGTTTTGATTGGTTGGAAAGGGAGGTGGATTTGGACGATTTATAACCCTTAAAACCATTCCATTTGTTCATAAAACTCCGCCTTGGTTCAGTTTTGGAGAGTTTATCTTGAGGAAAGAAAGTCGGGAAGTTCAGGAAGAAGAAAGTGAGGAAAATAATTGAGAAAAATCAATAGGAAATTACATAAAAGTCCCTAAGGTAATTATATCCATAAATCATGTTATATTTTTGGTTTAATGATTGAAATGATATAAATCATCGATTGTTTATTGAACTTTCATTCCTTGGTGTATATGTATGGATAGATGCAAGTTTAAGCAAAGTTGAACGTGTAAATCCTTTATATTGCTTCGATTGGAAAACTTGTGTATTCAAATTTCTATATCTTTTTGTATACTTAATCGAATTGAGTAATTTTATTTGGAGATTAAAATAGACTCATATATGTAAATAATATCCAAATATTATGTAAATATTCTAAGAAATTAATCTTGGGTGATAGTTTGAAGTTTAGGTATAAAACCTGCCCAAAAGTGTAAGTATGCATAGCATGTGTTTGACATTTTTCTTGACATAGTAAATGAACTCTAAAAATTATGAAACTTTAATTTTACATTATTCAATATGTTTATTGAAAGTTGGTTTAAGATCATAGAAATTTATGATATAGAAAAATTATGAAAATTCCTGGAAGTTGACTGAACGATAGAGGAGCTTATAGGGCAGGTTTACTGTGTGATAAAGAAATGGGCATATCTTGCTCTAGGAAACTTGAAATGATATGTTGTCTTTTGTATTGGAAACCTAACATAATAAGGGTTGGATTACCATGAAGAAAGTAAAGTATGTCTAGGCTATGATTTGGATGTGTTAAATATCTTAACATGAGTTTAGATGGAACTTCAATTACGATAAATGTTTCGAATGAGATCATTTCATGCTTAGAAATTGAGTTAGATTTAAGTTATTCTTTGGATTGTAAATATTCTTATGATGATACTAATATTTTAAGAATGATAGGAAATGAAGGGGAACCAGTTGAATAAGTGCCAGATAAAGAAAAAGGAAAAATCTATTAAGTGGCCAAAGTGAGTGGACTCACTGGTAAGATGTAATTATACATGGTTATGGATATAATCTGAATATTACTCACTGGTAGGATGTAATTATACATGGTTATGGATGTGATCATAATATTACTCACTCGTAAGATGTAATTATACATGTTTATGGATACAATCAGAATATTACTCACTGAAAAGATGTAATTATACATGGTTATGGATATGATCAAAATATTACTCACTGGTAAGATTTAATTATACATGGTTATGGATATGATCAGAATATTACTCACTCGTAAGATGTAATTATACATGGTTATGGATACGATCAGAATATTACTCATTGGTAAGATGTAATTATACATAGTTAAGGATATGATCAGAATATTACTCACTGGTAAGATGTAATTAAACATGGTTATGGATACAATCAGAATATTACTCACTGATAAGATATAATTATACATGGTTATGGATGTGATCAAAATATTACTCATTGGTAAGATGTAATTATACATAGTTATGGATATGATCAGAATATTACTCAATGATAAGATGTAATTATACATGGTTATGGATATTATTAGAATATTATAAATATGAAATTGTTCATTTCAATTTACAGAAATGAGAGATTACTCCTCGAACCAGAATGGGGGAGATTTTTCTATTAAAGATAAGGGGTTACTCCTCGACCAGGAATGGGGGATAATTGTCTATTGCAGACAGGATATGTCAATCATGATTCCAAAATATTAGTCATTCATTATGAATGGTCCGGATAATATTTGTGTATTAAAGATAAGGGGTTTCTCCTCGACCAGGTATGGGGGAAAATTGTCTATTACATACAGGATATGTGAATCATGATTCAAAAAGATTGGTCATTCATTATGAATGAGACGGATAAGATTTGTCTATTAAAGAAAAGGGGTTACTCCTCGACTAGGAATGGGGGAGAATTATCTATTTTAGACATGATATGTGAACCATGATTCGAAAAGTGGTCATTCATTATGAATGGGTCGGATAAGTTTATGTAATACCAGAAAGATATGATTACTTGCAGTTAATTTTATTCAATTATGTAGTAAGTTCATATATTATCACACATATATGATTTATTATATTTAATTTTATGCAATAGTGCAGTATCGATACATCCACTGAGTTATTTTGCTCACGGTTCCTGTGTTTATGTTTTTCAGGTAATGTGATGTCATTGCCAAATCTACAGGTCGATTGGGATTAGCAAGGGATGCATAAAACCATGATTTTCGTCAAACGTAAATGGGGTAATTTAATCCTACTTATCTTTTCAGTAAGTTTGAATAAGCATAATTACTTTAAAATTGTGAAAAGTTTTTAGTTTTATCGATTCATGTTAATAACTCAAAAAGGATACTCGTGTTTATGGTTTAATTAAGACAATTATTATTTGACTCTCTTTGACTTTCAAACTTAATTATAAGTAACTGGGCTGGGGTGTGTCAATTTACTTCTTTAGGATGAACACAACGAAGTAGGGAAACAATGTATCCTCGCCTGCATATGACACCTTTTTCTAACACATAACTAGTTGCTTTGTACCTCATCTTCTTGACTTCCTTATGTTAGGATGGAAATGTTCTTCTTTCGATGTACTCTCTAATTGGGTCCATCCATGAGGGACCTAACTCCATAGAGATAATGCTAACTTCCATTCCATCAATGCTTTTACGGGAGAAAATTTCCACTGGCATTATTCGCCGGAGTTCTGTTTGAGTCGCTGAAGCAAGCCGAGCAAGTGCGTCTGCTAAGACATTATCTAGTCTAGGAATCCTTAACATCCTGACTGAAAATAATAAAGAAATGACCTCCATAGATTTTTAGGATATCTCATTATAGTTTCCCCTTTGGCGCCATAAATTTACTGCATTTGATTGATAATTAGCTGGGAGTCACTATGCACCAACACTTGGTCGGCACCCAATAAAGAAGTTAATTCCAATACTGTGATAAATGATTCATATTCAGCCTCATTGTTGGAAGCCTTGAATTGGAATCTCATAGCATATTCCATATCCAAGTTATCCAGAGTGTTAATGATGAGGCCTGCTCGACTTTCAGTAGCACATGAGGATCCATCTATAAATAATTGCCACATTGGAGTGTCATCAGATAAATATTCTTCTGTCAGCCTTCCATGTTTTAACATCTTCTTGCCCTGTTGAATTCTTTCTTGAACAACCGAAGAACTCTGCTCGGCAGGCAAAATTGGATTATGTTAAACTTTTATATATATGATTTCTACTACGAAGTCGGTCACTCTTTAACTTTTATCGTAACTCTGGGTTGATAAATAATTTTATACTCTCCCAATTTAACTTCCCAAGACATTAACCTTCCAAACGTTTCCAGTTTATCAACTTTCTTATTGGTCGGTGACTGCATTTCAAGCAAGGCTTTAATTTTAGCGGGGTTTGATTCAATTACCCTTTGATTGATAATGTACACTAGGAACATTCCTTCTTGTACCCCGAAGATACATTTGGTTAACATTCCTTCTTATACCCCCAAGATATATTTTGTTGGGTTGAGCTTCATCTAATTTTTTTCTAGTTGGTTAAAAGTTTGAGCTAAGTCCGCAATGTGGTCAACAGTAAATTTCCTCTTGGTGAGCATATCGTCTACATACACTTTCATGTTTTTGACAATCTAGTCTTCAAAACCTTGTTCACTATTCTCTAATAGGTGGCTTCAACCTTCTTCAACTCAAAGGGCATGACGTTGTAATAGTAAGTTCCTCGGCTAGCAATAAAGGAAGTACTTGCCTTATCTTCCCCTGGTAACAAAGGAACTGATTTCCTAGTGTTCAGGTTTCATCTTAATCTGATTATGAGTAGAATAAGCATCCATAAAACTGAGTAACTCATGACCCTCTATAGCATCAACCACTTGATCAATCCTTGGTAAAGGAAAATGAACTTTTGGACATGCCTTATTGAGGTCGGTGAAGTCAACACACATGTGCGATTTTTCATTCTTTTTCTTAACCATTACCACGTTAGCCTACCAGTTTGGATACTTTACATCTTCAATAAATCGTGCTTGCCATAATTTCTCCACTTCTTCTTAGATTGCCATATTATTCTCAGGGCTAAAAACTTTTCACTTTTACTTGATCAACTTGGAATCTGGATAGATATTAAGCTCATGGAAAATGAAGTTTAGATCAGTTCCCGATATATCTTCGTGGCTCCAAGCGAGCACATTTTTTTTTCTCTATTAGGAAATTCTTTTTTGAGAGAAAAGGACAATCTTGAACTAATTTAGGTAGTTTTTTTTGGGTTCTCATCATCCAGTATAATATTTTTTGTTTCTTCCATAACTTGCCCCTTCACCATCTCCTCCTCTTCCCTGGGATCCAGAGTGTCAATGTGGAAAGTGATTGTGCCCTTCATTTGTATCTCCTGTTGATCGACCGAAGTATAATAACATTCCCTAGCTTCTTTCTGATTGCCATTTACTATGCCGACTCCATAATTTATTGGAAATTTCATGAATTGATGTACTGTGGATAGCATAACCTCTAACTTATTTGTTCCCACTCTTCCTAAGATGATATTATAAGCAAATATGACATTTTTATCTAACAAAAAGAAATAAATTCTTCTCTCCTGCTCGTCGGCCAGGTGCCAACAAAAACTTCCAGCTTGGTTGTTCCCAGTGGGTATACTTTCTCTCCTAAAAATCCTATGAGTGGTCTATAGTATGGCTCCAGCTTATTGTCTTTTTGCCCTAAGTTTTGAAAACAATTATAGAACATTACATCAGATGAACTCCCATTATCAACCAATATCCTTGCAACTCTACCATAATGAACTCTGCATATGATAACTAATGGATTGTTGTGAGGATAAATGACCCCACTTAGATTATTTTTGGAAAACACAATTACTAGCCTATCTCTGTTGACTTTCCTTGGCCGACTATAGCTGGATTCAGTCATATCAATCTATATGACAGTTGGGCAGGCCTTGGATTCATTTAAGTAAGCTTTCCTTTCTGTAATTGCATCTCCCCCTCCAGCATATCCTCTTGCGATGAAGTGGCATCCAAAGGATATCATTCCTACCTCCACCTTTAGTTCATTAATCTTCTTCGAAAAGTTTAGATCTTCTTTAAAACCATTGTTTCTTTCTCTTTTGTTGTCTTCCCTTGCTCGAGATGAAGATTCAGACCTCCTCCCATCACCTCGACTGCTATTTTGATCAATAAACTTGCTCAATTTTCCCCGCCGAATAAGATTTTAAATCTCATTCTTCACTGTAATGCAGGTGTTGGTGTTGTGCCCATGATCCTTGTGAAAATCAAAGTACTTGAACTTATCCCTCTTATTGGGGGTGTCTTCAACTCTCCAGGCCAATTCAATTCTCGATTCCCCTTGATTACCTCCAGGATATGGTGAACACCTTTATTTAGGGGCATATATTTATCATACTTATTTATCCAACCAAGCTTTTTGTCTTTTTACTCCTTCTTGAACGAGTTAGAATTATTTTTCTGATTTTCACCCTTGTTCTCAGGAGTTTCCTTGGCTGCATAGCTTCCCCAACGTTCATTATCTTTCCAGCTTTATCCATTAATTCTGTTATGGTTTTGGGTGGATTCTTAGCCAAAGCATAGTAGAGATCTTTAGCTAGAAATTCACTCATAAATACTGCAGTGGCTTTCTTTTTCGCATAATCCACCACCTATAGTTTTTCATTATTAAAATGTGTAATATATTATTTAGTACTTTCTCCTGGATTTTGTCACACGGTGACACTCTTGACCGGATTAGACCCAAACCAAAATTTATCTATGAACAATTTAGCTAACTGATGAAAATTAGAGATTTTACCTCTTGGGATATTAATATACCAGATTTGGATTGGTCTAGTGATAGAGCTAGAGAAAGCTCTACACCTCATCTCGTCGGGCACTAACTAGATGTCGGTAGCAGCTTGAGATTGCTCTATGTGCAGGATTGGATCAATTTTTTTATCCTACTTGGGAGTGACCACTGGTGGCTTGAACTTGGAAGGTGCGGGGTATTCCATAATAGCCTCGATGAAATGTGAGCATTTAAAAAAAATCCTTTATAATTGTTTCTTAGTTTTGGTAATTTCACCTAGCCGATCTTCCAACCGTTGCATGGATCCTTTACAGGGATGTTTTCCGGATTAGATTTGGAAAAGATAGATTTAGCATCTTTGCTATGTCTATATTCTTAACTCTCCTCCTAGAATACACAGAGCCCCTTATACTGGCCCTAGATCTTGTGGACCCTTCTCTGTAGTCACATTGATGCTCCTTCTCTCTATAGTGTCCTCTAGTTGCTCCGGGACCTAGACGATCAAAAGAAGACTCCCTACTTAGCCTCTCCAAGCACTTTCTCTCTCTTGGGAAAAAGATAACCATCATAGTAATTCATTGATTGGAATGAATAAGTTACTCTAGGACGGTATGGCCTATCACGAGAAGAACAAGAATGATAACTCCTTTCATTTCTAGCTAGTGGAGGTGTCATATCCATTCTAGAATTGGAAGACTTAGCTTATATATTTTGGGCCAATTTCTTAACAGATTCTTGCATGGCTTCTTTTCCTTTAGCAAGGTTGAGAAGAATTCCCTATAGATCTACTGCACTAGGAGGAGTAGATGGAATGATGGCATTGCCTTCGTTTCCAGCGCTGTTTTTTGAGTCAGTAATTTCTTTAAAGGCAAATAAATGAAACAAGTGGTAGAGAACGATGATAGATAAACATTCCCACAGACGATGCTAATTTGTTGATGCCTACAAATGGACTAAATCCAGATTTATAATCACAGATAATAATATGGTAAATTAATCAAATCACACACACAAGAGAAGAGCTTTTTAGAGTGGTTTAACTATAAAAAACCCTACGTCCACTGTTGGTATTATTTAGTAGGGTTTATAATAGCTTATTATGGTGTGCATATGAGTGATTCAACTTGTCCCTCCCCCAACTGAGGGAGTATCTCGTATTCATAATGGTCTAGAACCCTAGAGATGGAACACCATTTATATTGCCAGGAATTTACATCTATATATAATAAATGAAACTATTGGAATTCAGTTCTGGATAGAATCCCATCCGAGAAACTTCTAGTATTCCTAATAGTTGGCATTATTAGAGTTGGTTGGCTATCCAGCTAACTAAGTATCTCTGATGCCGATTAAGGTGCCTAGTTGGCCACATAGGAGGATAGGTGTAACTTTATCATTGGCCCACGTAAGAGAGTAATTTTTACATACAATAACCACTAAATAATCAGTACATCATACTTGGATTCAAGGAGGCCAAACCTCACCAACTTAGGAACAATTTGGGCCCAATCAAAGTTTCAAAGTCTATTCCAATGGATAAGGATTTACTTAACTAGTTCATAGCATAAGATCCAAAAGTGGCAAGATAATTCAAATATATGCAAAATAATCCAAAAGAAATCAAATCTAAGCGAGTGGATCCTGGCAAGTGGCATGTAGTGAAGCAACCCAGTTAAAAAAAAGAGAGCCTGAGGTGGTGATCTCTCAAACAGGGTTAAACGGGATCCAAACAAAGTATAAGGCCTGACAAGAGGCCTTTAAGATTGTACGAACAAGTGGATCAGAAGGATTTATTTCTTCATCCTCAAAGCCAAACCTGAGGTTTCACAGAGAACTAAAGAGAAGTCAAACCTCTTCCAACCTGCTAGCAAAAAGGCTAAAGGAATTAGAAAAGATCATGAGCATGGATGAAGGAAGTTCAGCAGAAGAAAGTTTTCGAATGAAGATGAGGATGGAGAAATGATGGAAATTGATGACGTAACACCTGTTTAAGAAGTTGAACAACAATAATTCATCCAATTTGGCTATCTACCTTTATAAGTTCTAATAAATATGGTTTTTATCCTTCCTAAAAGGTTTGAAGTTGAGTAAGGTCAAGAGGCACCTTCTATGGAGGTGGATGGATAAGATGAGTCAAGGGTAGATAATTTTGACTTATTTGTCTATACACTTGACATTGTATATGAGTTCGAAGAAAATACTAAGCATATGACCAATCACATAAAGCCTTTTTTTACAAACGCTTGGATAAATGGAGTCCTTATTAATGAAATACTAGTTGGTGATGGTGCAATTGTCAATTTGATGCCACTCTCTATGTTATCCAAAATAAATAAGTAAAATGCCAAATTGGTCCAGACTTAGATTATTATTCTAGTTTTGATGGGGATAAGATATCTACCAAAGGTGTACTACCAGTTGATAATGAAGTAGGTAAAAGGAAGACCAAAATTATTTTATTTATTATTAAAGGTAAACCTAGATTTAATGCATTATTAGGTGGATATTGGATCCATTCTAACAAATGTATTCCTTTTTATATGCATCAGAATTTACTTTTGATGACGGAGGATGGGCTTATAGAAGAAGTGGAAGTTGATCCACAACCTTTTCATGATCCAACTGTGTTAAAGCAGGGATCTACCAAGAGAGTATGGGGATAGTGAAGGCAGAGGCTTTGGTGCCAGAGGCATCAGAAGGGTTAGTCTTTGAAGAGAGTTGGAATAATCTAGTTTCTGGCCTGAGGGAGCCAACTAAAGAAAACAAAATATTTTTTAATACTTTTTAAACCCATTAACATCTAACAAGGCAATGAAAGCTCTGTTGTTATTCTATACAAGCTTAGAGATTTGGAGTTAAGGGGTAGACCTGTGATGCTGTTCATGTGCTTATCTGAAAGATTCTACTTGGTGACTCCTCCGAAATATCCTTTGTCTGCTGTAGCCAACTTCTTTTCGCACCATTTCATCAGTGTGGGTCTGGATATCGAGAGCTGGGAGAACTGGTTTGTGGAGCATGGGGCTCTAAATCTGTACTAGTTAGTGCCTTGGTGGGGACAACTGCTGCCTATTCTAGAGCTGGGAAATACCCGTATGTCTGGATGGTTGGTCTCTGTCAGACCTCTTTCTATTTCTCTTGGCGTCTTCTGCACCAATTTGGCTGGGAGCAGGTCATGCCACCTTGGACACTAGATTTTTTTTCGGTAAAAGATCTGACAGAGCATTTGCACATGCGGCTTGGCTCTTTATGGGAGAGTCAGTGTCCGTCGTCTCGTCCCTCTCAGTATATTGGGAGAGTTTGGCACATCCCTGGGGATTATCTGAAGTATTTTTGGATAAGGGTAGTTAGCAAGATGTTGGAAGTGGAGGCTGGACAAAGGTAGCTTGTTTTATCTGATACCATGGAGGGAGGTGTGGTAGTTTTTCAAGGCTGGTTCAAGCTTATCGATCCATGGAGCATCTGCGACACTCCATTTAGGCAGGGGAAGCTTGGGGACCCCAGGATGTAGATGATGATGATGGAGTGGGCTCCTCTGGTAGATGTGGGTAGGGCTATTGGAGAGTTTGTTTTTTATAATGGGGAATAAATTTGGGAATTTTATTTGGCTTTTTAGGAAGGTAAGGGGGGAAGGGAGTCATCCGTTCCTTTTCTTATGTAATTGCATTGTAATCTCTTATTAGCGAAATAAATAAGTTTTTGATCATTCAACTGTGCCTTTTGATGATATTTGTATTTTGAATTATCTATATTGATCGCTAAGGCATGCATAATCCTTTTGTTCAAGTATATGTTAGAATGAACTGTCGTTCTTGGAGATAAGAAAAGAATAGTTTTTTATGAAAAATAATGGGGCCATGCTCATGTAAGATGTATGAGCTACTTACGTACCTCTGGGGGTTTTTGAAAATTTTTAATTTTTTTGAAAATGGTTATTTGAGAGGATCAGGCCCAGGTAGTTCTGGGTAGAGGGAAATGAAGAGATTTTTTTAGAATAGAAAAGGAGATGAGAAGAGTCGTAGCGCATCGAGATTTTAAACTAGGGGTAAAATTTCTTGAGGTGGTCCAGGTTGACTAGACGAGCCATCTCTTCTCCATCTAAGTCGGTGAGCATGGTGACACCATCGGACAAGATCTTCTTGACAATGTATGGGCTTCTCCAATTGGTCTTGAATTTCCCTCAGGGGTCCCAGATGGGATCTACTATCTCCTTGAGGGCTAAATCCCCCTCTCGAACACTGCGGTCCTTGACTCCCTTATTGAATGATCGCGCTATTTGGTGATGGTACCCTTGTATATGATACAACACCTTCAGTCTCCTTTCGTCCAAGAGTGACAACTCGTTGAGATGGCTTTGATGCCAGTATTCCTCACTGACCTTGCTTTTAAGCATGACGCGTAACGAGGGTATTTCCTGTTCCACGAGTAGGAGTGCTTCCATGCCGTAGACTAGAGAATAAGGGGTAGCCCCAGTAGAGGTTTGAATTGAGGTTCGATAGCCCTATAGGGCGTATGGGATTCAGTCGGTCCAATCTCGATAACTTTTGGTCATCTTACTAATGATGGCTTTGAGGTTCTTGTTGGAAGCTTCGACTTCACCGTTGGTTTGAGGACGGTAGTGAGAAGATTTGTGTCTCTGAATCCCATACTCGTTGACCACTTCTGTGACTTCTGCCTCGAAATGCAACCCGTTATCTGACACTAGCTCGTACGGGAACCCATATCATCAGATGATGTTTTTCTTGATGAATTGGACCACTTTCTTGGCATTCAGGACTGAGTATGAATCGTCTTCAACCCATTTGGTGAAGTAATCAATGGCAACCATGATGAACTCATTCCCGTTGGAGGCCTTGGGTGTAACCTTCCTTATAATGTTGATGCCCCAGGTGGAGAACGGCCATGGAGAAGTCATGTTGTATTATTCTCGCGAAGGCAAGTGTTGAAGGTTAGAGAACTATTAGAATTTGAGGCATCTCCGGGCATAGGCGGAGCAATCCTGGATCATGGTGGTCCTATAGTAGCCTTATCGAATGATCTTCTTGATAAGCAAGTGACCGTTCATGTGGGGCTCGCATTCCCCGTTATTGATTCTCTGCATTACTTCTTCAATGTCGATGCAGTGTAGATGGGTTCTATCGAAGTTTCTCTTGAACAGTACTTTGTGACAGATGATGTACTAGGCGAACAGTCTTTAGAGGGTTGCCTAATCTTTCTTATTGGAACCCTAGGGATACCTACCATGCTTAATAAGGTTCCAGATCTCATAATACCAGTAATTGTCTAGCTCGGGATCTTCTTTGGTGATGAGCTCAATGCGGTATCAATGGGTTGGTTTGTCTTGCTTTTGGACCAGGAAGGGGGTCATTGTTATTCCTTCGGGCATGTCGACCATGGAGGTCAAGGTAGCAAGGGCATCGACTAGGTTATTTTTTTCTCGAGGTAGGTAATGGAAGGTGATGTCTTGTAATTGGGAGGCTAGTTATTCTTTATGGGCATGGAAGGGTTGGAGTTTCTCGTCCTTGACTTTCCATTTTTTGAGCACTTGACCAATGATGAGTGAATAATCCCCATAGACATATAGGTATTGAATACCTTTCTTGAGAGCAACTTTGAGGCCTACCGTATATGCCTCATATTCAATCGTGTTGTTGGTGCAGGGAAAATTCAACTTGATAGCGATGGGAGTATGGGAGTCATCTGGGGAGATCAAAATTATCCCAATGCCATATCCCTTTTTATTAGCCGCGCCGTGAAAAAACATTTACAATCAGAGATCATCTTGAGTGGTATAGAGGATGTTTTCATTTTGGAATTCGAAGATCCAGTTATCGGCCTCTTCCATGGGGTAGTCAGCGAGGTAGTAAAGAATGGACCTTCCTTTCATGGATTTTTACGTGACATACATGATATCAAACTCGGCTAGGATCATCAACCATCGAGCCATTTGGCTGGATAAGGAGGGTTTATCAAGCAGGTTCTTAATGGGCCATTCGGGATACAAGTTTGATGGGGAAGGAGAGCATATAGTCTCGTAAGTTTTGGGTGACCCAAATAAGAATGACGCATGATTTTTCCAAAGCAGTGTAGTTAACTTCATACCCGGTCAATTTGCGACTGGCATAATAGATGGCTCTTTCTTTGCAGGAATCCTCAAGGTATTGGGCTAGCAAAGCCCCGACTACAGTGTTGGTTATGGTTAGGTTTAGGAGCAAAGGGAGACCAGGCTGTAGTGGCATGAGTACCGGAGGTTGGGTCACATATTATTTGATTCGGTCAAAAGATTCTTAGCAGGCCTCATTCAAAACCTTGGTTAAATTCTTTCGGATTGGTTTGAAAATAGGTTCGCAGATGGAGGTGAGTTGGCTAATGAACCGGCTGATGTATTGCAATTTCCCAAGGAAACCACAAACTTCTTTCTCCATTCGGGGAGGTGTCATCTCAAGTATGGATTTAATCTTGGCAGGATATGCTTCTATCCCTTTTTTACTGACCATGAAACCCAAGAGTTTTCCCTTTGTAATGCCAAAGACACATTTATGTGGATTGAGTCTCATCTGATATCGTTGCAATCATTCGAAGAACTTTCGGAGAGAAGGAACATGACCGTTTCTAGTTTTGGATTTGATAATCATATCATCCACATAGACCTCGATCTCTTTGTGAATCAGATCATGCATGATGGTTGTGGAAGCCCTTTGGTAGGTAGCCTCAGTATTCTTAAGACCAAATGGCATAACAGTGTAGCAAAAAGTTCCCCACGGTGTGATGAATGCGGTTTTTTCTTGGTGATCTGGGTGCATTTTGATTTGGTTGTATCCGGCAAACCCATCGACGAATGACTTGAGAGCATGACTGGCTGTATTGTCCATGATCATGTCGATATTGGGTAGTGGGTAATCATCCTTTAGAGAGGCTTTGTTCAAGTCCCGATAGTCTACACACATCTGAACTTTCCCTCCTGATTTCGGTACAAGAACTATATTGGCTAGCCATGTGGGATATTCGATCACACGAATGAAGCCCAAGTTAAGCTGTTTGACCACCTCTTCTTTGACCTTGAGCGACCATTCGGTGCGGAGCTTTCTCAGCTTTCATTTAACCGACTTGTAATATGGAAGAGTGGGGATATCATGTTGATCTATTTCGGGATCAATGCCGGGTATATCTTTGTAGGACCACGCGAAGACATCAACGAATTCCTTTAATAATTCTTCGAGTTGTGCGTGCTCATGCTCGTCGAGGGTAGCCCCTATACTAATCTTGCGTAGTTGGCTACTAGAACTGAGGTTAACAATGACAGTCTCTTCTTCATTAACTTGAACGCGGTTATGTTATTTGTTATTAACCTTATTTAGATCAGTTAATAATTGTCCATTTGCAAAATCATCATCATCAAAAGTTTGATTATAATCCAAACAGTTAATGTAAGGCACAACAAGATACTCAAAATCTTCATTTATTTCATTGATAGGAAAAATATCATTGAGAATCTCATCAAAGGAGGTTTGGATTACATTTTAGCAAGGATAGACAATAGAAGAAGAAATGGGGTAAACATTGGGGTTAGGTGGGATTTTAATAGGTAAAACGGGCGCAACATGCCAATTGAGGAGAGGCGTATCAATAACTTTAATCAAGTGGGATGGATCCAGTGATGTAGTGCTTGAATGAACCATGCAGAGTGTCATCCCCAGTGTCTGCAAGTTGAACGAGTCCTCAGAGTCACTTTCCTCAGTCTCTTCGGTATCTTTGATGAGCGGTTGCACATGGTATTGGGAACTTTTGTCCCATGGGTAGCTGTCTTGGAAAAAGATTTCCATTCTGAGCTTCATCCTCTTGTTTGTATAGTCATACCATGGTTCCAAAAAGCCAAAAAAGGGGGAGTCCTCACCCTCTTTGATGAATCGTCCATTCAAGGAGTCACCTAGGATAGTCTGAATGCAGTCTAGTCTTCTCTTTGGTCGATGTTGGTGGATCATTCGGAGCTCTTGTTCGAGGGAAAGATTTCTTCAGTACAATGGTCTCAAGTATCCCTTGCTGTCTTTGTCCTAGCCCAGTCTGGGCATGAAGTGCATGTTTATGAACATCTGAATCACATTGACATTTCCATGAGGGTCATATTCTGGACAGACCCTTTTTTTAAAATCGTCCCCTGTTGGGAGTAGAAGTGGCTTAGCTCAGAGTCCTTATAGGAGCATATCATTTGACCCGTGCTTTATCTCAAGGACTGGATTGCTGGTGCTTGCACCCTCGGCATTGTCATCGTCTCCCAAGATGGTGATGACTTGTTCGTCGATGAAGAACTTCAATTTCTGATGGAGTGAGGAAGACACACCCTTGATACTATAGAGCCAAGGTTGTCCGAGCAATAGGTTAAAACAAGTTGGGATATCAATAACTTAGAATTCAACGATATGGTTTATAGGGCCAACCCCCATTACAAGTTTTATGGATCCCATCACTTCTCGACAAGTATTATCGTAGGCATGTACAACAATAGAGGTAGGAGCGAGGTCACTTTACTTCAGTCCTAAGCATTTTAAGGTTCTTAATGGGAATACATTTCAAGGAGAATCCGTTATCGACAAGAGAGAGTGGTACGATCTTTCCCATAACTTCGACGGAGATGTTGAGTGCATGATTGTGGTTTAGCCCAATTCTGGGGATTTCTTCTTCAAAAAAGGATAGCATTCAGGTAGAGGTCAAGGATCCGAATAAATTTACCGCTTCTTCTGGTGTGGTAGAAGGAGGAACTGTGGGTCCAGTGAGTAATTTGATCAAAGCATTTATGTGTAGCTGGGAAGACATGAAGAGCCCCCATAGAGTGATGTTAGCTTGAGTTTTCTTCAGTTGATCGAGGATCTTGCTTTCCTCAAGGTTCATTTTTGGCATAGGAAGGTTTTCAATGCCCTTCCCTTTGTCTTTGGCTAGTGGTAAGCTTGGGATATGGTAATGCCTCCCTGATCTGTTCATATGATTTACTAAAGAAGGGAGGAATATGAACCCTGTTTCTTCATCGATCTTGGGTTGTTCTTCCATCCTATTTATTTCTCCGAGGAGCTCCTTAAATGATGTCATCCCACACACGTCAGCTACCGAGCCAATTTTCTCGAAAGCTTGCTCTTCATTCGGAACTTCGAATTCTTCCCCCCATACGGTGGCAACAATTTTGTCTTTCCATGTAAAGTCAATGCATTGTACAACTTCAATGGATTCTTCATACATGTCTTCCCATTCTATGGGGATATGTAAGGGTGAAGGGACCAGGAATCCTTGTAGCTTTAGAGTATCAAGTAACTCGGTCATATTGCAAATATCGTTGGTTTGCCTGAATAATTATGCCATGATCTGGACAACATCATCTAGGTTGGCTTTATCCATTGGTACCACCCAACTGTCTGACTCTCGAGCCCATTTCCGTGCTTCTAAGAATAGCATACTGAACCTCTAGCAATCAATGATCATCAATGAGCGCAATTTCAGCCCGAACTCTAGGAGTTAGTTTAATACTTATGATAATTCCATACTTCCATCTTCAGAACGGGTACGAACAGCGATGCATGCTCTAGTAAGGAGTAACAGTGCTTGATCAGTGAGGATAATAGGGTGTAAGAGGAAATATGGGCATGTTTGGATAGGTTTAGGAGAGTTTATGGGTGTGATTTGAGTTGAGGGATCAAATTCTGGGTTCAATTGTAGGAAGATAGCATCGGTATGATTTGGGAGTGGGTTATGATTAGTGTTTGGCTTAGGATTGGCTAGTGGGGCAATGGTACCCCGATCAATTAGACATTGGATTATGTTTCGAAGGTGAAAGCATTGGTCGGTGGTATGGCCAGTAGTTTGGTGAAAGGCGCAATGGGCATTTGCCTTGAAGTTTCTTGGGAGTGGATTTGGTAATGGACGGGGATCCAATGGTTTGATAAGGTTTCGGCTTAACAGGGCTTGATAAACTTTGGAGAGGGGAGCATGGAGCTCAGTGTATTCCTTTCGGACTGGGACATGGCGGCTCTCTGGTGCCCACGAAGTGGTTGGTTGAGAGATGTTATTGATGGTTTAGACTGCAGCACTAGCAGGTTTGTCATATTTTCTGGGGGTGAACTGCTCGGACACTTTCTTTGGTTCAACCTCTATCTTAGCAAGACCTTCCTCAATTTCTACTCCTGATTCTCTGAGAGATCGAAAATGGGGATAGTATTGTCCTCCCATCATTTCTTGGACATGGGGTAAGAAGTTTTTCTTCACTATGATGACTTGTTCTTCCTCAGATGGCCGATTGGTCATGGTGGCTGCCTTTTCCCTCCATCGGGCTATGAAGTTATTGACTGATTCCCCAGAGTTCTATTTGAGAAGCTTTAAATGACGACGGGTGACCTCAAGCTCTTCGCTGTATTTGTACTGCGACATGAATTCTCGGGCTACATCCTCCCAGCTACAGATTTTGGATTCCTCGAGAGATAAAAACCATCAGAGGGAGATATCCTTCAAAGTTTGCTGAAATAATTGGGCCATAACTTCTTTAGAATCCCCTAGGAGAGTCATGGAACGATGATAACTACGAAGATGAACAATTGGGGGTCCAATTCCTCCGAATTTCTCGATATTTGGCATCTTGAACTTATTGGGTAACCTTGCCTTAGGATAAATAGACATGTGGGTGTAGTCCATGTAATTTCAAGAGATTCTGACTTGCTCGAACTTGTTAGTTAGCATCTTGAGATATTCTTTGACCTTGTTCAACTCTTCCTCTTTTGGATCAATGATCATAGGTAAGTTAGCCGTAGGATGGGCAAGGTTTGGCATCAGAAGCTGGGCAGGCGACGACCCATTAGCTGGAAGGGCACATGGGGCGTGTTGATACTCTTTGGGAACCCGGATAGGCTCGGGTGGACCCATAGCACTAGGGAATAGGGCCTCGGGCTCTTGAGGAATAGGAACCTGATTTCGTTGCATCTCTCGGACCTCAGTCTGGAGGTTGTCAATATTGGACACGAGCTGAGCTAAAACTACCGTCAGATCTGACTGCACAACTGGTACTTGATCTGTGTTCTCCATGGAAAGTGGATGGATACCTAACTCGAAAGAAGTAACAGGGGAACAGACAAAACTCTGAGGTGATTTGACTGAAGACCGAAGCCAATAAGGAGCCAGGCCAAGGGCGTACGATCGACCTGAGAAGGCGCAAAATGGGATTTATTTTTGAGAAAAAGAATGAAAATATTTTTGACATTTTTTATTCTTTTTAAGATTGAAAGACAAAATATTTTTGGATTTTTGATAAAGGAAGGATAATTTTTTTTGGATTTTTGATAAAGAAAGGATAAATATTTTTGGATTTTTGATAAATAAGGGAGAAATGTTTTTGGATTTTTGATAAAGAAGGGAGAAATGTTTTTGGGAGACGTGTCTCAGCATGATTATTATTATGTTCTCACTTGTATTGAATTCTCCTAAATGCAAAATGAAATGCCAGACGGGACTCGAGCCTGGAAAATTTGGGTTTGTAACATATGCAAAGCGAGGACTAGACTTGTAACTAGGCTCACGAGCAGGGTCCCATTTTAAAAATGCGTAAAAATTTGGGAGGCAGGCCGACCTGGTATTTTGGCAGAGTTTCAGGTCGAAATCGGCAATCTAACATGTGTGTCCTAGGCTTGACACCTATATGCGGGTATGCAGTTCGTTTGGTGAATCAAAAAGGGTTCCCCCATTTAGCGTGGCTTCCACGATATACGTCTTGCTTTTGAGGGTAATCGATACGTGTGGACAAGCCATTTGATATACCCGAGTGTATGTGAATTGCCTCACTATATACCTCATAGGGACGGTACGTGTGAGAGAGAATTTGATATAATCGGCATACGAGAATGAGTTCCCTGCGATATACCTCCCGTCATGACTCCGATCAAGCTGTACGATGAGGGGGAACCGTCTGTTCGATATACGTCGAATGTACTTGGCCAATGGAAGGTGAGAGTTATATCGCTTAGGCTAACTGCGCCCTGCCGAACCAGCACCCATCACGAAGTGGCCCTCCAGTTACTGGACAAAATTTGGTCAATAACAATGCTCTTTGGTGATGTCATGTGAATCATGCATGATTATCTTATTAGTATCTTATGATGAGAGTATCTTTCTTGATCATGCCCAACAGGGAGAAAAGTACAAGTACAAATGGTATACCAAGTATGGATGAGTGATGCATGCAACATGTGGATATATGTGATCCTAAGTGCACGTGGTGTGAAGTGTAAATGGAGAATCTTCTACAAGTGTGTGAATAGAAGCATAAGCATGAGGTACACATGAATAGTAAAGGGGAACATGAAAAATAGGGGAAAATATAAGCAAATATAACACCCATGTAAATAGAGTCTAGCCCTAAAAATAAAATCCCCAGTGGAGTCGCCACTGTGGCCATCCCCCGATCCTCGCGGTGGGTGGGACGAAGAAGAGCGAGAGTCTTCAACGTCGAGAGGATCTTGGTCCTGCGCATCCCTCTCGAGAGCGCTTCGGCCGACGTCGGTGATGAGGTGAAAAATGTAAAGAGATGGAGTCGCCAGTCTATTTTACTCAAAATAGACAAAAGAAAAGGGAGCTATCCCGAAAGATATCATCCGAAGACATATTGATACATATGAAACCAAAAAATGATTCAAAAAGGGTCCGAAGGCTAAGTTATGAAATGGAAAGGTGTTAGGCACCCATTACGCCCTTACGGTCTCTCATGGGTTATTGCTATTTTCCTTTATTTCCCCATGATATGTGTGCATGTGTATATATAGTGGAGATAGGAATCATCGACTTGTATCATGGAAGAGATAAAGCGAGTCATCCATACGAATTTTCCTAAAAGTAATATTTAGAAAAATAGGATTTACACGATTATCCTAGCATTGATTGTTATAACGGAACGATAACACATATGGAATAATACGCCACTAAGAACAATTATACGTATATATAAATATATAGAATCTAAGAGAGTTAAGTTTAAAGAATATAGAAAAAAATAGGAAAAGTAGGAAAAGGACTCGATTCTCGGGTTTTACCTCGAGATGCCTACGTAGCCTATAGAAGCATTAAAATCCACGTAGTTCTTATGAAAAACAAGGGGTGGGGTTTATCCCATAAATGCAACCGGGGACTTCTCTTATGTGTGTGTGTGCAAAAAAAAGTATTTTTAGTTGTGAGAAAAATATGAGAATTCCCGTTTGGAATTTATGAGCAAACCCTATTTTTCTTGTTTTTTGGGTTTTATTTATATGAAAATAAGAGATGTGAAATAATACTAGATAAAAAGTATATTAGGATATGTGAGATGAGAGAATAAAAGTGCTAAGTAATAAAATAAATTAATGCGAAGTTAGGAGAATTTAAAGAGAGACTTGAGAAAGTTGGACCTTCTTGAAGATCTTGAGCTTGATCTTGATCTTGGATGTTTGGAGAGAAGACCTTGGGTGATGATGGAGGGTACTTAATTCACTAAGTTTGATGAAAAGGATGATGAAAAGTGAAGGTTGGAAAGGGGTTTGGATGTGGAAATCACGTTGACTTCGAGAGGGGTTTTCTGAGCTCACTGAGAGTGATGGGTTTTAAGATCTTCTTTTTTTGGAAGGGGGCCAGGCCTTCCTTTATATAGGACTAGGGAATATCAGATCGGCAGGTGTGCTTAGGCACACTGCCGATAAGCAGGGTTTGGAACCTACCGTTGGTAGTCTCTTTCAGGTTCCTTCGGAAAATCGATCGTAGAGCGCAAACTGTTGATCTGAATCATGCACGTGATGAACCATGGAAAAGGTAATTCAGAGACATTCGAAAGTACTTTGGACTGCTCCAGGGTCCGGGAGTTGACTTTGGGTTAAATGTGGCTAGGAGGCGTTCGTCGGTCCTTTGGACGAGGAATCGTTGGACGCAAACGGATCGTTCGTCCTCCTGGTAAGTCAGAATCGCGCATGGGGTGGACAGTTGGAAAGTTTAGGAGATGTACTTCGACATTCCAAAGAACTTGAATCGGTTTGGGGAGTTGACTTTGGTCAACCGGGTCCTGGAAGCGTTCGGTGACCTTTTAGAGTAAAACTGATCGTTCATCTGTACCGTAATCAGAATCGCGCATGGGGCAGACTGTTGGAAAGGGTTTTCAGTGCCCTTAGAAGATTCATTCAGTCTCGGTCGAGCTGAAGAGTTGACTTTGGTCAAATGGATCCTGGGAGCGTCTGGTGACCTCTTGATCAAGTTTCGAGGGAAAACGCGTTGTTTGTCCACACCGTAAGTTAGAATCATGCACGGGCAAACCATTGGAAAGGTTTTCATTGCCCTTTCACTATCGATTGAGCTGAAGAGTTTGACTTTTTGTCAAACAAGGCCTGGGAGCGTCCGGTGACCTCTTGATCAGTACCTGGGGTATGACTTAGGTTTATAGCGATGCGGGGAGGTGCTAGGTAGGGGGTGTTAGAATGGGGTTTCTATAGGGTACGTTTCCAATTGCTTCATGTTTTTGCCTCCTAATACATCCTTAATTGAGGATCTTAGTAATACATTCAAGGCTATTGATTTCATTGGGCGTAAATATAAATTTAATAGCCTCTCAATTTAATGGCCACAACATAAGAAACAAGCTTAAAAGAACATGACACATACTTGATAAAAAATCATAACCCATGTTAGTAATGCATGGGAAAACATGAACATCCGAGCAATTTGTTTTCCTTTAGGTTTCCATGGGATTCTCCTCTGTATTCTAGTGACATCTCAGCTACTTATTCCAAAACAAGTGGTCTACTGAAGATGTTATAATAAAAGATGCATATGTTGTTCCGTCCTAATGTACAGTTTTATATATTTCATCAGAATATATATGTGTGAATAATTTGTTTTATTTACTTATTTTGATCCTTCTATTTAGTTTCAATTATCACAATACTTGCTCCCTGACATTCAAACTATATAAGTTTGAAATTGACTAAAATGGTCATAAGGCCACTAGTGTAAGGTGATAGAAGGGTAACACTATATAGGGAGGTAAAGTGGTTGATTTTATAATCAAACTTATGTTCTCACTACAAAATGGAACACATTCTACGAAGTGATGGTACCTAGAAATTATCTTTTAATAGGGACAACATATAATGAAAAACAAAATAAAAAGACCACGAGAAGTCAGTTATACATCCTAAAGAATATATTTGACACAACAAAACAGTCTATATTAAATAAACTGGATGATTGAGTGGAACTTCAAAACTGATAAATAGGTACTTAACACCATAAATATTAACAATAAAATTGTAAGGGATTTGTCGATAGATCCCATTTACTAAGTAGGTAGTCAAATAGACCATACGTTTCTTTCCTCGATTAGTTCTATTAATAAATACTTTGGATCTAACACGTCCCATTAGAAAACATGGGTTAAATATTACTACACATGCAAAAGTGATAAGAAATATTGTTTACTATGTGTGCAAATAAATAATATATAACGAAGGGACACATGGTGATAAATCCTTAGAATCTTTAGAAATTAACAATAATGACAAGCTGAAAATAGTTTTTACAATAAGTCCATGTATGGTACAAATATTAATGTACATACATGAATGTATATACCATTACACTTACTAAGTATCTCGTAAGACCGAGCGATGAGAGGTCAGTTATTCGATATGCTATGGAGCTTAAGTGAGAAGAAGGAAAATATGTCGCGAGCATGTTCAATAGTAAGATAATATATTTAAGGTTGAGAAATTAGATATTATGCATGTTTTTATCTATTGGGGATCGCTCAAAATATAAGTGAAATATTTATTGAAAGAAAACCACTAATTATATAGACAATATTAATATTTGGCATGACAACTGATTCGTTATAAATTTTCATGTATTTATTTTCATTAAACTTTTCCTTTTTGAGCTCTTTTTTCTTATAATGTTTCAAAAGATCACCAAATAGTATTTTAATTAATCTATGAAGATTTCCAAGATTTCAATTGCTTTCATAGTTGAATGGCTACCTGTAAAAGGTAATAATAATAATAATAATAATAATAATAATAATAATAATAATAATAATAATAATAATAATAATAATAATGAGTAGAATATTGGCTCTATTAAATAAAGAGATAACACAATTGGGGGCTAGGAATAAACCATCAAAATAAAAAATGGACGGTTGGATTTTCACTCACACCCTATTAGAATGTACTATAGTACAAATCCATTTTATTTCACCTTTAATTTGAAATCTTAAACATGTATGTCAAAACCAACCCTCACTCACCTATCTCTATGTCTTTATCTCTCTCCCACTCAGTTCCTAACACTCAAATGCATCCTCAAACTCCATCTTGGCTCCAAAAGATGGAGTGGTAAGAACACACCATCTCTCTCTCTCTCTCTCTCTGTTCAAAGGTTTGCTCTATTTTTTACTCTCTTTTTTATATTTGAGTTTGAATTTTTTGGAGACTTTGTACCAATTTTTCTAGCAACCTGCCTATTGATTCGGACCAAATCTAGAACTTTTTAGCTCATTTAAGGCACCTGATTTTCCATCTTTTTCAGCGCTCGACTCGCGGAATGGTCTGCATGTTTGTTTCCCTTTCTATCGGTGTCTGTCTTTTCACTTTTCCTCACTGAATGGCTCATGTAATAACTCATGCCAAAATAGGACATACTCTATTTTGTATTTATTATTTATAATTCTCATTCTTATTATTTAGAATGTTTCAACTAATCTTTATCATATGTTCTATTTGTAGAATTCAGTGTTTATGAATCCAACAATGTTTTCGTTCTCTGATTTTACGGTTATATATTTAATATATGAGCTTGGTTGTATTAAATACTTTATTCTCTTTTTTCGTAGAAGGGACATGAAATAGTTTCTATGGATTACTAAATTTGGCCGGCTTGCCACTTTTCAAAATGGGGTAATCTATTTAGATAATTTTTTTTTAACTATTTATGCTAATTTTAAATTTATCATTTATTTTACTTTTTTTATGACACCTTTTAAGATTAGTGAGGGGTTTGAAACTCAATAGGTGGTTCTTAGTTGACTCAGTTTTACCATATCTTTAGTAGATTTGATGCCTAACCAAATAGTTTCTATTGATTACTAAACTTGATGCCTAACCAAATTTGATTAGTGAGGGACATCCCTTATATTTCAATTTACTTAATTTCATTGAGGACATTAAATACTCATACAAAAATCATATTTTTACCCTTTTTGAGTCTTACACTGTTTGTTGGAGCTAATTTTGAAAGAGAATTGAATTCGGTTGTGTTTCACAAATTATTTTAGTAACCATACATCAATGCTTTATGTATTTATTTGTTTTAGAATTTAAATGAGTATACTTTTGTTTTATAGTCAACTTTATATTCTATGATGTTAGAAAATACAAAAATCAGTTCTACTATTTTGTTGAAATAGTTTATTGTATAACTAATTCTTAGTTGTTTATAATTTTTTTCAACTCTCCAAACAAAATTATGGTGTTGTTCAATGAAAATAATCGGTGATTGGTAAATAATGAAAACAAGGCCCATGTTATTGTAATACATGTGCCCATGATCTTACCTCTCCCCTTGTAAAAGTTGTATTTATAAATTAATATGAAAATTTTATAGCCATCGTATCTTTTGTGCTTGACCAATCGAAGTTTTTATAAATCCAAGTTTAATTCTAGAAAGTCAGAGGTTGATCGAACGAGGTTGTTCCAACAAAATTTTTGATAAGTTAAGCCTGTTCCCTTTCCATTCCTTGTTGACATCTCGTTTGAACACTTCGTTGGAATTGTTGTTCGAGCGAGGGAACATCTTGTTCGAATGAGAACTAGGTTCGTTCGAACGACCGCTTTAGAATTTTAAAAATTTGAGATTTGCTTATATGCTATCGCGTTTTGGGCCGTTAGATGGATGGTGTGTTAACGCTTGTTGAGCCCAGATGATCAAAATGTGTTTAATGTGTGTGGGGAGAATTTTTAAATGGTTTTAATCAGTGTTGCGGGGTTATAATAGGAGAGAGTGCAGTGGGGTTCTCCCACCATTTACAACATATTTCTTCTCTCTCTCTCTCTCAGTGTGAATAATCTTCTTATTCTTCAACCATTTCCTCCATAGACAAACCTTTCCACCAACCCCAAACACTAGAATATACCATTTTCAAGTTGTATATAGCATCTTCTAGCTAGAGTCAAAGAAGAAAGTGGGTGGATCTAAGCTTGTAGGAGGGATTTTTGGAGTTATTTGAAGAAGTTTTTGGATTCTGGGATCATAGGATCTTTTAGGAGCATTCAAGTCATTCCCTTTGAGTCTTCCTCTTCAAATCCAAGGTAGGGTTTTCCTCTTCAAATTTTTTCAAGTTTTTCTAGCTATGAAAAACGTGTTGGATGAATGCAAGATGATATTTAATGCCTAAAATAAGGTTATTTGATGAAAAACTTATAGTCATGGAAAAATGGATTTTTAACAAGATAAAACCCTAGGAGGTTTTTTTTTACAAATATAAGAAATTTTTACTTTGAAAATGAAAGAAATATGCGAAATATATAAACCCATGATTATTATATGTCTAAGTGCATTTTGAGGAATTTCTAGGCTTGAAATCCCCTTTCACACATGCAGAATCATGTAGTAAGTTAGATAATGATAATTTAGATATTTTAAATCATGTTTTAATGGATTGTATGAAGAAATAAGTAAATGTAGAAAGTAGCCCTAAATTTGTTAAATATTGTTCGAATGGGTAAAAATAATATTTGGTGTCACATGTGATAATAGGGAAAAGTTATGGACATCTGGTTAAATATGGATGTATTTTATGTGGAAAAACATAAAATGATTTTTTATATAAAATAATAAAAAGAATGTTTTAGAAGAAAAAAAGGTTGAATTCTAGTGCTAAATGAAGTTAAATATGTTTTTCACAAAATTATGATAAAAGGGGAAAAATGATGATTTTGGCGAAAATGAGGGTCCTAGGGTTGGACTTTCTCTTTAGACCTTACTGGTCATTTTTGGTGGAAAATGTATAAAAAGGGATAAAATGGCACGTTGAGAAAGTGAGCGAATGGTTTAAATCGTGGAAGCGAAAAACGATAAAATGGTGGAATAATGTGGATAATAATTAAAATGTTAACACACATTAAATTGGACTCGGATGACACCGTGATAATTAAGGAAGGCCCGGAACCCTGAGGTGAAAAACCCAAAATCACTGGCCAGAGCATATCGTAGCGTGACCGGCATTATGAAGACCATTAAAGTATTTGATTATTGAAAGATTTTGAGAAAAGATAATGAAAAAGGAAAGTATAATGGTTCCACTTGATAATGCATAAGTAAAACAACCTAATGAAATATAATAAATGAAGGCTAATGAATAAAATATGATAAATAGTCTCTAGACCCGGTAAAGGGTGGTATGAAACGGTTAAGTGTGAGTATTAGTTCATCGCTTGGGTGGATTGCATTGTAGTTGCATTAATACTTGTTAAACTGTTAACGTTTTCGGAATTGATTAAAATACATGTTATATGTATATTATTTTTGTAGAATATGTATAGCTTAGTATTAACCACCTTGCTGAGCATTCACTGACCTCTATTTTTCTTTATGTTAACCCCCACCCTAGGTACATCGAGTAGGGATGCAAGAAAGGATGCTAGTAAGGCCCTAGAAGGCAACCAACGTCGTTAAAGGCTCTGGACTTTAGCTAAAAAATTTAATTGAAACATTGGTGAATTGGTACTTTTAAATGTTTATTCGGGCCCTTAGCCATGGCATGTAGTAATACATGGTAGATTTTGATTTAATTCTCATTTATTTAGTCTTACAGATTAAATTAAATTTTTATAAATAAATCTTGTAAATTAACTAACTACACAAAGTGATCACTTCTTTTATCAATTTAAAACCGGTAAATTTTGTCTTTAATTAATGGAGTAATCAAAGGATTTTCTCAGATAAAATAAAAATGAACTTCCTCCCTCCCCCTTTACCTCATTAACTTGGTGAGGTTTGACCCAATGATAACCTAAACCCGGGTCGGAGCTGTATAGTTATTATCGCCAAATACGACATAAATTCCATATCAAGTTTTCAATTCCACTCCCTTAATGTTTTATTCTTGCCTATAATTGAGTTTAGTGTTGTGTTTGCATTCTCGACTAATGGGTCATATAATCCATTAGGCAATTAAACATTTTTCTTTATTTCAGAGTTGGTGTATATGAAAGTTGGCTTTGTGGAAGCAAAGGACAATATACTTGCATAGCATATTGATTTTTTGCAAAAATTATTTAACCCAATTTCACACATGGTCGTTATTGGACAAATTATGCATAACCTCCCAGATAAGATTTTAACATTAAATAACTAAATGAATCATTTGTTTGCACAGTGAACAAACATTAACTAACTACTTTTATTTGTGATTGAGCATTTATTTATTAGGTACCATAAATTTATTGCAATTTTAACTTACTTTTTAGGTTATAAGGTTTTATTGTTGACTCAAGGTTGCAACTTTAAACATAGGTTGGTTTTCTTTGCGAGGGTATAGTATTCAATGGGTTGGTAAAAAATGTATCTCACGCACAAGCGAGCACACATCGAAAATTTATGTAGTGAAGATCTAAGGAATTTAAATGTTTTTTTATATAAATTGATTTTCTTATTGTTCTTTTGTTTGCGCTAATTATAGGTGGTTTATGGTTGACTTAGTTTTACCACTAGAGCCACGTAGATTTTTGAAGACATTAGGTATCAAATCTAATCTTTCGAAGACATTAGGTATCAAATCTAACTCTTTTAATGTCATTTTAAACTATTCTCTCAACCGTATTAAATCTACTATTAATATATGGGATTGCAATATTCTTTTCTTGGATTCTAAACTCTTTGTTTAAAAAAGCTGGCATTGAACTCATAATACCAAGTCAATGAAGGTGTTGAATTTTTTTCCTCTCTTTCATGATTTGCATTTTTTTAACATTATCCTTCTTAATAATGTTCATTTGCTATTTTTATTTTTTATTTTTTTTGTCCATTTGTGGGGTTTATGGTCTGTTTTGGGTGTTGCACTGGAATTATTTGGGTGTTGTGGGGTATGTTAGCAATGTTTAATATTTATGTTGTATATCTCATTTGAAGCCATTACATATTGCGTGGTCCAACTGAAGTTCGAAGTGAAACTAAGGTATGATATTTGGCTCACCTTTTGTTATGCCTGATTTCAAGTAAGGGTTTTGGAATCAAGTATTGGGTCCAAATTAAGGGTTTTAAATATTATGTTATCTTTGTATTTTTATATTTACATTTATTGTGGATTTAATATGAAATATTTAATATATACATAGCTACACATCATACAACTCTATCACATCACGAAGTTTGGACCCATTTTTATTTATATACTTTATTCGAAAATCTGAAATCTTTGTGCATGTTTCACATGAAAATGCAAGTTATTTCATTATAAATTGGTTTCAGTTAGAATGCCTTGTTTCAAAACAAAGGAGTATTTTGTAAAGAAAGGGTAAAATTCTTTCTCTGTCTCGGATTTTTTTAGCAACTTGACTTATTTGTTGATGTTTGTGGCTTTTAAGAAAATCATCGTAACTAATTTCAAATAAGTTCGGAAAAAACTTGAAGATGAAAATTGGTTTAGTTCCAAAATAAGTCATTTGGAAGATTGTTTATTATGTTTACACTATTTATCTCTCACTATTTACTTTTATTGTTAACCATTTGTAGAAACTTAATGAAATTAAATTAGTGCTTTATGAGATTAGTTGAATTTGATATGGGAAATTGAGACTGTTTTTCCTATTATGTTTCTTTGCAATATGTATATACAAATATATATTTTTTATTTTTTATACATGTTGATACCAAAATTAATATGCTGATATGGACGAATGATATGAAGACACGTGTCAATCCACTTGGCACAATAGCAACGAGGAAGTTCGTTTCCCCGACCAACTCATGAACTCCCGAGCAACGAGGATACACCGAGGAACTTCAGCACTCCGAGGTACTCTAGCGCTCCGAGGAACTCCTGAGCAACGAGCAACTAAAGCGGTCCGATCTGCATCTCGGCCGTAACATTAATTGCCAGATAACCAACAGTTCAATTATTCATTGAATGTTTATCATCTTGACGCACACGCTGCATTAAATCTATTACCATTTCATATGTATATCATTTAATGTATCAACCCTTTCATGTACAGCCTAAGGGCTATAAAAACCTTGTATTACCCTCATTCAAAGGGATCGGAATTTCTTGAGTGAACATATACTCGAGAATTCCCAAATACTCAACAATAACATAAAAGTGGACGTTGGCCATTCTTATAAGGCTGAACCACTTTAAAAATATTTGTTTCATTTTATTTATCTGTGATTGAATAATTAGAGCTATCTAATTTTTTACATTAACAGATTGACGCCGTCTGTGGGAACGATTGTTATTATCGCTTTTCACCAAAAATCATTCATCATCAGTGGCAAATAACCCAGAATCCAGTAATTGAAATGCTGGAAATGCGGGAAATTCTCCAAATCCCTCTACACCTCCAGATCTGGCTGGGATTATGACGAATCTGGCTCAAGGACAAACTGCCATGCAAGACACACTGAGGCAACTCATACAAACCCTTCATAGCGGTGCACCTGCACGTTCAGGACAACAAAGTGATCAGAGGCAAACTTATTTACTTTCTTCACGATCCAGACGTACTGAGTCATATCGTAATGAGGAGTCTGATGATTTCTCTTATCAACCTGGGCGAACTTCGTCAATAAGGGCTACAGATACTGATCAACGTATCACTCTCTCTCCATAAAGACCCAGTGCCTTAGAAAGATTGAGTAGGGTGTCTCCTTTCAGTCGATTAGGCCCTAGAAGGAATAGGAGTCCATCTAAGACCATGTCGAGGAGTTTTCGACGACCATCAGATCTAAGAGAAGGATCAGCACAATCACGACCAGTTACTCGTCAAGATAAATCTCAGGAGGCTACTTCAGAACGATCTATTGCTCGAACCAATAGGCCCGAGGAAGGAAATGAAGCATGGAAAGGGTCCCTTCAGCGTTTGGAGGATAGATTGGGAGAAATGGCTAAGGCAAAGAATCCCTTACGACGAACTTTTGTTCAAGGGAAACCTTTTGTCCAGGCCATTGTGGGTTTTCCTACCCCGTCAAAGTTTAAAGCACCTGTGGTGACTCCCAAGTATGATGGAAAGACAGATCCTGTTCTACACATAGAGCAATATCAAGTTGCCGCCGATATCTATGCTGTCCCCGACGAGATGAGATGTAGAGCATTCTCTGGAACTCTTACTGGAGCTGCCCAGATTTGGTACAACAATCTTACTCGGGGTAAGATTTCAACTTTCTTTCAGTTGGCTGAGTTGTTCATCGGCAATTTCTGTTTTGGAGCAAAGCCAGTAAAACGAGTAGCACATTTGTTAAGTGTTAGACAAAAATCTGGTGAGAGTACTAGAGATTACATAACTCGTTTCAATAACGAGAAGATGGAGGTTATATATTACGAAGAGAAGACAGCAATCACCGCTTTGATGAGTGGGTTGTTGCCTAATAAGTTGTATTATACTTTGGCGAAAGATCCACCTAAAACTATGTCAGAACTGATGGAAAAAGCGGCCAAAATCATGAATGCCGAGGAAGCTATGGCTGCAAAGAAGAATATAGATAAAGACACCAAGGTGGAAGTCGACAAGTCTAAGAATAAAGTGCATAAGGGCAATGGCGGTGATAAACGCTCCAGAAATAATAAATCATCATGGGAAGTCTTGAAGAAATATGACAATTATACTCCTTTGAAAATGGGTATTAATCATGTCTTGGAAGAAATCAAGAACAACGAGGAGGTAAAATGGCCAAAGAAACTGAAGTCAGACCCTGATTCGAGGAGTAGGGATAAGTACTGCGAATTTCATAAAGATCATGGTCACATTACCAAAAATTGCATAGCTCTTCAGAACGAGATTGAAACAGTCATCCGAAGACGAAAGCTAGCAAAATATGTTGATCGGGGAGGCAAAAAAAGAAATAATGACCGAACTAGAGAGAGGTTTAGATCTCCTCGCCGAACAGAGGAGAAAAAGAAGAGAAACCATGAAGATGATCCAGAGGATGACCCCGATCTTCCCAAGAAACCAAGGCAGCCAGAACGAGAAGTATTTTCCATACGTTTTGGATCAATTGATTATAATGTTATTACAGGAGGAGATGCAGGAGGAGGAGACCATACTGCAGAAAGAAAAGCTTACTTCGGAGAGGCTCAAGCTTGTTCATATATTCAGCGAATAAATCTGGCCGAGGACGATCGTCCAAGGAAGATAAGCAAAGAGAAGATGGTCATTGGTTTTTCAAAAAACGACCTGACAGGTGTTCTTTATCCGCACGACGATCCTCTGGTGATCAAAATGAGGATGAAGGAAGTAGTGATTTCAAGGGTGTTGGTAGATAATGGAAGCTCGGCAGACATCATGTACTATTCATGCTTCGATAGCTTGAATCTGAAATTATCTCAATTGGAACCTTATCACAGACCCCTCCTGGGTTTTGCTGGCGAGAAAGTTTTTCCACTTGGGACAATCAAATTGGATATATTCATTGGAACTTGGCCTGCTTGTCGAACAGAAAGAATACGCTTCTTCGTGATGGATAAGAATGTGCAGTCAGCCTACAACATCATCATGGGAAGAGTTGGTTTGAAGAAATTCGAAGCAGTTCCATCTACAGTGCATCAATGCTTAAAATTCATAACAAACTTTGGAGTAGGAGTTGTGAAGGGTGACCAAAAAGTAGCTCGGGAATGCTATTATTCATCTACTGAACAAGAGGAGCTTGAGGAATCAAGAAAAAAGACTACAACTTACCAGGTGGAAGAAGATACAGAGATTGAAACTCTCGATCCCAGAGATGAATCCCAACTTGTAAAAGTACAGGTGGTGGAATCTACAGAAAATATTATTCTGGACGACGAGCATCCTGAACGGGTAACCCTGATAGGTTCTACGTTGGATGCTTCAATAAAACAGGAGTTGATAACTTTCTTGAGAAACAGGAAGAAAACTTTTGCGTGGAGTCATGAAGACATGCCAGGAATAGATCCAAACTTCTTATGTCATGAGCTCAATGTGAATAAGGAGATCAAGCCTGTAAAGCAGAGAAGAAGGGTATTTAGCCCCGAGAAGAATCAGGCTATACAAGAGGAGGTCGAGAAGCTCCAGAAAGCCCAATTCATTGAGGACGTAAAGTATCCAGACTGGTTGGCAAATGTGGTGATGGTAAAGAAGAAAAACAATAAATGGAGAATGTGTGTTGATTTCACCGATCTTAACAAGGCATGCCCAAAGGATTATTTTCCATTGCCCAGAATTGATCAACTAGTGGATGCTACCTCGGGACATGAGCTGCTCAGCTTCATGGATGCTTACTCTGGATACAACCAGATCAAAATGAAACCTGAAGACAGGGAAAGTACTTCTTTTATTACCCCTAGGGGAACTTATTGCTATAATGTTATTCCTTTTGGTTTGAAAAATGCAGGAGCGACATACCAGCGGCTGATGAACAAGGTTTTCACCGAACAAATCAGTTGCAACATGGAAGTCTATGTCGATGATATGCTGACAAAAAGCAAGAAAGCTGCAGATCATCTAGTTGACTTAGCTCAGACATTTGATCAACTGGATAAATACCAGATGAAGCTCAACCCGACGAAGTGCACATTTGGAGTACGAGAAGGAATGTTTCTCGGGTACATTGTCAACCAGTGAGGCATTGAAGCAAATCCAGATAAAATCAAAGCTCTTTTAGGGTTACGATCTCCAACAACAAAGAAAGAAGTGCAGAGTCTTACAGGGCAAGTTGCAACACTCAACAGATTTGTGTCCCGAGCAACTGATAAATGCCTCCCATTCTTCAAAACACTTCGAAAAACTTTTGAGTGGACTGATGAATGTGAGAAGGCCTTTAAAGACTTGAAAAAGTATTTGGGAACACCTCCATTGTTGTCCAGGCCAATAACAGGAGAGAAGTTGTATTTGTATCTGGCAGTATCAGAGAATGCAGTCAGTTCAACATTGATCAGATTGGAGAATGGAGTCCAGAAACCAATCTATTACACAAGTAAGGCTTTCCGAGGTGCGGAAATCAGGTACCCAAAGCTGGAGAAATTGGCACTGGCATTAATTGAAGCAAGTAGAAGAATGAGGCCATATTTTCAGGCCAATACCATCGTCGTTTATACCGACATGCCACTGAGGCAAGCCCCTCATAAGCCAGAAAAATCAGGGAGATTGATGTACTGGACAATAGAGCTCGGTGAATATGATATTGTGTATGAGCCCAGATCATCACTGAAAGGGCAAGCGGTAGCAGATTTTATAGCAGAGTTTACATATCCTGATACCCCCGAGGAACAAAAATTGCTCGCCGACCAATCTGTGGATGTTACAGGATCAACAGACATAAATCCAGACCAACTCCAGTTGGTAAAAGGACTTATGGATGAAGAAAGATCATCAACTTCGAGCTCAGACCAGCTTCGGTTGGTAAAAGGGCGAGAAGAAATGGTCGATGAGGAGCGAAAATTAACAGGGGAGGATGGAAGATAACAACATATATTTCACCGAGGAACTCTATTGGATAAGAAGTTTGAAGACGAGTTACCTACATGGAGATTGTATGTAGATGGGTCATCGTCCACAGCGGGTTGTGGAGCAGGGATTGTTTTGAAAACCCCAGACGAGATTGATATAGAATATGCCTTGCGATTTTAATTCAAAACCTCCAATAATGAGACTGAGTATGAGGCCATGATAGCAGGTCTTAATCTAGCAAAGATCATGGAAGCACAACAAGTGATGGTATTCAGTGATTCTCAATTAATTGTGAATCAGATGATGGGAACATATGCGGTTAAAGGGGAATTAATGGTCAAGTATCATGCAAAGGTGATGGGATTGCTGGCAGAATTTGACGCCATTCAGTTGATCAGAATACCCAGAATAGAAAATGCACAAGCAGACGCACTGGCCCGACTAGCATCAACTACTCGTACCGAGCTGCGAAGAACGATACCAATTGAAGTACTGGAAAGTCGGAGCATAGATGAAAACCTGACGATGAATGTTATTACCCTTGATCTAGGACCATCTTGGATGGATCCCATCAGGGCATATATTGAAGAAGGAGGATTGCCAGAGGATAAGCTCGCTGCCAAGAAATTGAAGTATAAAGCTGCTCGGTATGTATTAACTAATGGTATTTTATATAGACGAGGAATTATGGAAGGTTTGCAGAGATGTGTACATCCTTCCGAAGTGAAAGAATTGATTGAAGAGATTCATGAAGGGTCTTGTGGAGCTCATGTAGCAGGTCGAACACTTTTGCAAAGGGTAATGACTCAAGGATACTACTGGCCGACGATGAGGGCAGATTGTATAGCCTATGCTAAGAAATGTGATAAATGCCAACGTTTTTCCTCCATCCGATGAACTCCACAAGCATTGTTGACACCCATAACTTCCCCTTGGCCATTCGCCATGTGGGGAATTGATTTGGTGGGACCATTGCTGACCACCCGAGGAAGATTCAAGTACCTCGTCGTCGCAGTAGACTATTTTACTAAGTGGGTAGAAGCTGAACCCCTTATCGACATGACGTACGAGAAGGTATACCAATTTGCCTGGAAGAATATCATCTATCGATACGGTCTCCCTCATGCCTTCATCACAGACCATGGAACACAATTCGAGAACAAAGAGTTTGCTGCCTATTGTCAACAATCAAACATCCTGAAGACTCATTCAGCACCAGGCCATCCTCAAAGCAATGGGCAGACTGAGGTGACAAACAGAACGCTACTAAATGGCTTGAAGAAGAGGCTAAGTGAGGCTAAAGCTAATTGGATTAATGAGCTACAATCAGTATTGTGGGCTTACCGAACAACTCCCCGAGCAGCGACTGGAGAATCACCATACATACTGGCATTTGGAAGTGAGGCTGTAATACCTGCCGAGTTGGGTCTCCCAACACACAGAGTGCTAAATTTCAATTCCCCAGTCAGTGACTTGATGAGAAGATTAGATTTGGACATGCTCGAGGAGGTTAGAGAAGAGGCAGCCATTAGGAATGATGCTTACCAACAACGCACAGCTCTGTTCTACAACAAAAGGGTGAAGAAATGCGATTTAAAATAAGGGGATTATGTGCTAAAGAAGGTCATTCAGAAGCACAATAAGCTTGAAGCCAACTGGCATGGACCTTACCGAGTTATAGAAGTTGTCCGACCAGGAACTTACCGAATAGCAACTCTAGAAGGAGAGGAATTCAAGAATGCTTGGAATGCTGAACACCTTCGCAAGTATTATCAATGATGTAAAATGTACAACAGTCCCATCAATATGAATAAAACGATGATGTTTTCACCATTTTTCTCTCCTTTGTTTGAAAGTTTTTCGGGGAATACTAGTGTTGTACACTATGTTGCTCGACAGCAAAAAGAAGACGATAGTTCAGACCCACGACCAACTCCGGTTGGTAAAAGGGCGAGAACAAATGATATACTCCTTTGGTTAGGAGGCGTACACTAGCGTGACCAACTACGGTTGGTAAGATAACTAGTGGACAGATAGTTCAAAAGAACCTGATAGTTCGAGCGTGATCAACTTCGGTTGGTAAAATAGCGAGAACAAATGATATACTCCTTTGGTTAGGAGGCGTACACTTGCGTGATCAACTTCGGTTGGTAAAAGAGCTTGTGGACAAGATAGTTCGAAAGAACCTGATAGTTCGAGCGTGATCAACTTCGGTTGGTAAAATAGCGAGAACAAATGATATACTCCTTTGGTTAGGAGGCGTACACTTGCGTGATCAACTTCGGTTGGTAAAAGAGCTTGTGGACAAGATAGTCGAAAGAACCCGATAGTTCAAACCCATGACTTACTCCGGTTGGTAAGAGGGCAAGAACAACAGTCTTAAAAATGCCAATTTTGGCTGGTTAAGAAACAAAATATGCCAATTTATATTGGTATTGGTCGGAAGGTAAAATCATTCCAGAAAATACAAGAATTCCAAACTGAACCAAGTATATTTGGTCGATGATCAAAACCCACTAACTGTAGTTGGTCGACGAGGATAAATTATCGACCTTGGTTGGTCGGACACATTTTATGAAAATATTTCAAATTGAACCAAGTGTGGCTGGTCGGGGATAAAAACCCATCAACTGTAGTTGGTCAACAAACACTATTTAACAACCTTGGTTGGTTGGAAACATTTTAAACATTTTATACTCATCACTTTATTATTAAGTGATCGAACAACATTTTTTGATACTTGTAACTGTTTATTACTAAGTTGGTTGATGAACAACACAAAATTGTTATCTTTTTAACAGATACATATGCAAAAATATAAAGTGTTTAACAAGCACAAAAGAATAACAATACAGATTTACAAACAGAAAATGAAAGTCTTTCATTAAAAATCAAAATAAATTACAAGCTACATATATGTGCTAACTGTTACAATTCTATTGGTTTCTTTCCTTTAGCTTTTGAAACAGGCTCCTCGCCAGCAGGAGGATCCTCCAGGCAAAGAGGAGAATTAATGAAATTAATATCTCTGAGCATTCTGACGTTCATTACAGAAGGTGTATCCAAGAGATGCTCGGGACGAGATAATTCAATCTGAGAATGAAGACTATAGTCGCCAAGGTATTTTGAAATTAAACTCCGAGGAATGGCACGAGCTGGGATCCACTCCATGTCTAGTTTATAAGGCGGTACAGGCAAGTCTAGTAGCCCGGGAGCATGATAATCCCATAAGAAATGGCCCTGCTCTAGCTTTAACACACCCAGGGCGTTCAACCATCCTTGTTTATAACCTTCGTTATTGGTACTTTCAAGACGAGCATCCAAGTGACAAAGGGCTTCATTGTATCCAGCCATCCAAAATTCCCTGGGCTGTTTATGGAATTGGAAGGTTAATCTATCCAACTGTTCATGAAGGTTTTTGGCGAAAAGATCCTTGGTATGTAAAGCAGACTTCGTTGCAGTAAGTTGATCTTCCAAAGATAGGTTTTTCTTGGACATTTCAGACAAAGCACGATCTTTTGCATTCAATTGGAACACTTGAGTTTCCAAAGTAGATTGAGTGCGAGCTTCTTCAATATTACGGCTGAGAACTCTTGATCGACTCCGAGCAGGTGGAGAGCTTTGTTCCTCGACAACATTTTGAATAGCTCTTCCTCGCCCACGAGAACCTCTTCCTCGTCCCCGAGCAGTAGTAGAGATACCAGACCTTCTCAGAGTATCCAATTCTTGCCTTAATTTGGCATTTTCAACCTCTAAGAAGGAGACTCCTTCATCATTGATCGGTACCAAGGCAGCAGAGGTTGAAGCTGCAGACTCCTATTGCGCCAACTTTTTCTGTAAATTGTTGTTCTCTTGTTCCAGCAGCTCGACGATCTGTCTGCAGGCCTCAACTTCACCTTTTAGGGTTCTCTCCCTAATATCGTACCCATCAATGATCTTTTTATGACCTGTCTCAGAAGAAAGCTGTTGATACCTATTCTCAAATTCCTTATGCAACAAAGTAATTGATTCATTGTGCTGACCTTAGAGATCTTCTAAGGAATAATGAAGCTCCTCAATCAAGTCATAGTAGGCCACGCTGTTGGCCACAACTCGGTCAAGTAAATCCTTCAAGTACCGATAAGCCTCAATTGCTTGCTCTGAAGCATCATGACCAAGGATGTCAGCAATTTCTGATGTACTAAGGTCTGTATGACCAGCTTTATAATATTCGTGGCATTGCTGCATCATCTTTGTATCATGTGCAGATATCAGTTCCATTCTAGCCACAAACTAATAATGAAGAGAAGACAACAGTCAACAAAAACAAATCATCAACAACAGAGATGAAAAAAGATGTATTTTATTAGATCACAAAAAGATTACATTGTTTGATTTCAAATAATGAAAGATAGAAATGATACCGAACAACTTCACACCTTTTCCTTGTCTCCCAAGACTTTCTCGGGAGGCTGGGATGAGGAGCTTGGTTGCTCGGTGGTAACAGCAGCTTGATCAGCAGGAGTTGAAATTTTCTCAGGAGGAGGAGGCATGGAAGAAATGTCCTCGTTGGAAGAAGGTAAAGAGGAAGGGACTTGATCACCCATGGCCATGGAAGATTCATCAGAGATGGGCTCATCTTCTTCTTCTTCTACAATTGGTGGGGGAGGACCAGGGAGGTGTAGCTGAAATAGCTCAGAGTCATCTTTGATCTTTAATTCCCGCAGGGCAGCTACCCAGCCATCTCGAAAGTATTTCAACTTCCCGTATTGTACTTGGGATGTCATAGCAGCAATCCCTTTGCCCCATCCTTTATCCCAGCCAGCGCTGAAGGATTTTTTAACTGCGAGCTTTCTTTTCAGTTTCTCCGAGGATAGCTTCTCGGATAGAAGATCTTCGGCAGTCTTTAACTTCACATCCAATTCTTCTTTTTGGCGCTTTACATCTCGCAGGACGGACAACTCTTCCTCTGCCTTTTTCAGCTTATCTTCAAGCTCTCCAAAGTTCTTGAGCTTGTCGTCATATTTTTGATGCTCAATCTCTAAACTTTTCACCTTATTCTCCAAATTCTTGGAGGTCTCAGCCAACTTCACCTTCTCAGCTTCAACTATAGACAACTTTTTCTCCCAGACAGCTTTGTCCTCACTATACTGCTGACGAGAATCTTTCAAGGATTGGGTTAAACCCAGCAGAGCATCCTCTACCCCCGACGAGGAGCTGGAAGCTTTAATTACTTCGTCTTTCTTCACGATGTTGTTAAAACAATTCACCAGCTAAACAAAGGAAAAAGTGGCAGGTCAGTACAAAAATACAAGTATTCAAAGAAAGAAAGGAAATTCAGAGTGTGAGAAATTTACTGAAGCAAGGTGACGGGTAGCTAGGGATGTCAGCATATCCCTAGAAATCTTTTCATAAATTCCTTGAACCTCGGGTATGATCCAAGTTTTTACCGAGCTCATGGCAGAACTCGGAGGAATGATGGTTGGAACACCAACACCACCAGCTGGTAGAGAAGAGATGGTTTCAGTCAGATTGGCAGTTTCAGCCAAATTGACTGAGGACGATTTCCTCAATCTCCTCAAAGTAACTTCAGCAATTTCAACCAAGGAAGAGCTCTTGGTCGGAGAGATAGCAGTCATCTCTACAGGAGCAACCTTCTTGCTCGAAGCCACTGGGGGCTTCTCGATAGCTTTGGAAGGCGCAACATCCACCTTCTTAGTCCCCTCTGGGACATCAATTTTGCTTTTCTTGGCTTCAGCAGTAGAAGTAGTGTCATCAAATAGAGCAGGGGGAGCTCTTTTCCTGCCCATTCTTTGACTTAAAGGGATGTGAGAATCTGAAGAAGAATCCTCTGGAGTTGAGGCTGGCTCAACAGAACTAATCACAGGAGGAGCAGTATAAGAAGTCGTGTAACTCCTATATTGTAGCAAATATGATGCAGACCTGATATGCTCGTCTGCAACATTCTTATGCAAACCCCAGATAAGTTTCAGATGCTTAATATTAACCTCTGATTCTTTTGGAGTCTTTCTTTTACTATCAACTGCAAACAAATATATAATGAAATATCAGTCATACATTTTGTCAAATATGATAAAAGCATAATTTCATAAGTAAAGGAAAATGAGAATAAACCTATCCCATTGCCATAGGGGGGGCATTTAGGACCCTGGTATACTGCATCTCCAATCAAGGGGGAATATTGCCAATTTTTAATAATCACCCCATGTTCAAAATAATCTCTATTTGCATCAGGGAGGTTAACTACAAGAGCCCTATTTAAAAACCTAGTTTTTAAGTAATAAACATTATCTAAAATAGCCCATCTATAGCAAAACATAATTTTAGGAATCCCTATACGAGTTCCATGAGTTAGATTTAATTTATACACCCCATTGATTATTCTCCATGAATTGGGGGCTATTTTTGCAGGAACAACGTCAAAGTACTGACAGAACTCTAAGCATAAGGGGTTTGGTGGAAAAGAAAATCCACATTCAGCAATGAATAGACTGGGGAACCAATGTCCCTCAGCCAATCGAAAATAATCTAAAGGCTCAGAAAGAACCTCCAGAGTTACCCAAGAAGGAATGGAAAAATCGGAACGAAATTTCTCAACAGATTCCACAAGATAAACCATAGTGAATAAAAGAAATACAGAAGAAAAGAAGAGAATCTTACAGGAAAAAGGAAGAGCTGACAACTAGAGAAGGAAAAGATGAACGCACAAAGGAGAGAGAGAGAACAGAAAGCTTGAATGCAGGAAATTGGAAAAGGTAGAAGACGGTATGGTTACCAAAGAAGTTTAAATACTTTACCTTGGGAAGCTGCGAAGGAAATGATTACACAAAAGAAACTAATACGCCACCGGCGGCTAAAAGGACAAAAATGCACGAAGATCGAAGCACTCATAAAAACTCGAAAAAGGCGGATTCTATGAATTTGAAAGAAATTCAAATATGAAGAAAAGGCTCCTAAAACCCAGGAAAGTCATTTAATATCGCCATATACCGAGAAAGAATGTTCCATACGCCTCAAAGTTCGAAATATGAAACATTGGGGGCTTCTGTTGATACCAAAATTAATATGCTGATATGGACGAATGATATGAAGACACGTGTCAATCTACTTGGCACAATAGCAACGAGGAAGTTCATTTCCACGACCAACTCATGAACTCCCGAGCAACGAGGATACACCGAGGAACTTCAGCACTCCGAGGTACTCTAGCGCTCTGAGGAACTCCTGAGCAACGAGCAACTAAGGCGGTCCGATCTGCATCTCGGCCGTAACATTAATTGCCAGATAACCAACAGTTCAATTATTCATTGAATGTTTATCATCTTGACGCACACGCTGCATTAAATGTATTACCATTTCATATATATATCATTTAATGTATCAACCCTTTCATGTACAGCCTAAGGGCTATAAAAACCTTGTATCACCCTCATTCAAAGGGACCAGAATTTCTTGAGTGAACATATACTCGAGAATTCCCAAATACTCAGCAATAACATAACAGTGGACGTAGGCCATTCTTATAAGGCTGAACCACTTTAAAAATCTTTGTTTCATTTTATTTATCTGTGATTGAATAATTAGAGCTATCTAATTTTTTACATTAACAATACATTTACTTTTGCTTTAGTTCTCGTAAGTATATGTGGTTCGAAATCAAGGGCTTTGATGTTTGTATAAATGAAAATTTGAGGTGAATTCTTGCAAAAAAACTGACTTACTATATTGAACGTTAAAATTTTGTAGGCAAGTTTGGGAAATACTATTTAAGAAACGGGACATGTGTTTATATATCATAAGTAAAAGTGTGTATATTTGGTTTATGGTCTGTTTAAAAGTTAAGCTTATGACTATTAAATGTTCTTTATTTATATAGCTAATCATGTGTCTTTCCTTTTGGGATATGTTTTTATTTTTTCCATGAATGTAATATGTGGCGTGTGAAGCTTAACATTTAATTTAATAGTTATGCCGATACATAAATCTGTGTTAGCAAATTTTCATCTATGATAACCCCATACATGTTTGATAAAATGCCACGGGTAAGAAACAGTTTACATTTTAAATTTTTTGGAGGACTCTTAATAAATTTTTCACTCTTATGTGACCCGTAACCCTTAGTACAATGATTACATTTTGCAATATTATCTTATTTTGGTTGGAATCCACATGCATTAACTAACTATCATTACAACTAGTATAATAATGAAGATATTCTGTTGATTTTTATATCCAAAGTATGTGTTATACAAGACTTAGATTTCAAGCACACCATTTTATCTCTTATCAATTTTTAAAATCACACGTCTATCTCTTTCAATGTTTTCCAATTCTTACAAGTTTTCCATCAATTTAAAATTTTCAACTTTGACTTCTTTAGGTAATGGATTCACCTAATGTATCCATCAAGGTAACATTATATAATATTTTATAACTTAATTTCCTAAATGTTGGTTATATATTTCAGTGCCCTACTATAAGTGCTCTCTTTGATGAGACAATATCGAAATTTGAGCTTTTGAATAGTATGGGCAATTTTGTTGGTTAGTTAGAAGTTGGATACAATCTTTCATCATTTCAATTTTTCTTTCATTATTTTTCATTCTAACGATGTACGATCTTGAAGGTACTTGAATGGTGGATGCAATTTTCATTTCGTTTGTTCTATTTTTCTTATTACCGATCACTAAAGATTATCACATTTAGGGTTTTTTAGACACTTTATTTGTTTAAGTTCATTCATTTTATTTGTTTAAGTTTACTTACTTAGTTATTGCTTTTAGACCGTTTTGCATACATGGGGCATATCTGGGATGCATAACTGAATGTGTTTATAGTAATTTTTTTACTGTAAATTCTATTCTTTCCCACCTTTCCTAATATGTCAATTTGAATCAAGTCCTTGAATAAATAGACTAGAACTCACTATTGGAAATTTTATTGATTCATGGGGTTATCATTTGTAGGGATTCAGTAGGCAACTCTATAATTATTATTTTTATATTCCAAATGGGTAAAAAGGCAATACCATTAGAATAAAGAACCCCTTAATGTATGCTACCAAGTGGATTAGTCATCACATAGTCCTACATCATTAGGGGTGAAATAGTTTTCAGCTTGGTAAAAAGTAAACTGGTGAAATTATTTTTAATTGTTCGGACTTGATATTTTGTTCACGTCAAATTGTAAACAAGTGTTTATGCTGTAATTTTGGGATTTGGGACAAAATAATGAACAAGATTTAAACTAAATAGACAAAGATACTTTTTACCATTTTACTTTCACATAGGTCAAAAGTATTTTACCCCAAACCAAACGAAATACTTGATTAAAATTTATGATGACTCAAAGCTAAAACTACTCGGAATAGGTTTTGGGTGCCACTCAAACATCGGGAGAAATAGGAAAGAATGGTTCTAAGGAACAACGGATGTTGTGCGACAATTTATATGGGTATTTAAGGTATATGCTTGAAGTTTTCCTTAATCCTATTATGAAAATGTTAAGTATTCTTTCAAATTATTAAGTTTTATTTTTAGAGTAGGATAAAGTGCTCTTTTTTTCTATAGGACACTAAAAACAATAATGTTGAGGACATATTGTTTCTTTCTAATGACCATATTTACCGAACAAATTATATGGACTTCATTCAGGTATTTTTTCCAGTTATTCAAGGAATATTTCTTCTGCTAATATTTTACACAGTCTGAAATTTAAAAATTTCAATATTCAACACGAAGTTCAATATTTATTCTACTAATATCTTAAATGTTTTAATTTGATCATATTTGGTGTTACCACATAGCCGAAATGTCATCATTTTTTTTCTATATAATTATCATTTTATGATTCAGTTGGAATCTTGCATATCTATTTTTTTTTGGTTTGTGTTTTTGTTTCTTTCATGTTTAAATCCAAAGTTTTGGTTCACGAGTGAAGATCCTTTTCAGTGTTCAGTTAGGATGGTGTTTGTTGGTTCGAATATATTTATGATGTTTGTTGGTTTGAATCTGTTTCAGATGTTAATGATGTTTGTTGATTCGAATCTTGTAAGTGATAAAATGGTATTTATTGGTTTGAATTTGTTTCAGATGTTATTGGTGTATATATATTAAGTATATTTGGGGGTTTCCCTTACTATTTTGGTATTTTTTTGTGTTTTTAATGGTGGTTTGGGAGGCATACTACTGACCATGGGTTTTACCCCTACTAATTTGATGTTTGTTATGTTTTTAAGAAGCAGTTCTAATGTGGCACTCAACTATGTGTGTTGCATTAATATTAGTCTGTTATATGTGATACCTCTGTTACACATCTTTCTCTCACTGTTAGCAAATATCATAGTTAGTAAAACTTATTTCTCTTTTCCCCTTTCATTGACATATAATATAAGTATTAGGGAAAGTTGATAGATTGTACAGATTTATTGAAATAACACACATATATATATATATGTGGGCTGTTTCAATAAATCTGTACAATATTGACTAATATTTGGATTTATAATGTTGTTAACTTGTATTCTTCTAGTGCTTTGTTATTATAGGATTTGAATTAAAATTGGTTTTTTGGTTAATGAATATGTTAATTTGGATTTTAAACAATTTAAGCATTAATTTAAAGTCCACGACATGACCTTAATATTTTTAGATTTCTAATGTTGTTAACTTCTATAATATTCTAATTCATTTGGATTTGATCATTTTCTCATATACATGTTTGTACTAAGAACAACAATTTTTCAAGAAAATATCTTCAATAGGGCATCATGGTAGCGGAGGCGACGAGGGCTCCTCCGTCACTAGTCCCCCCAAATGGGGCAAAATTAGGGTCCTTCGTCGAGAACAAGACAACATTACTGGCTAGATCCCTGGAGTTGCTGAAGGATATCATCAGCTTGGGGTACACTGATCGGAGGAAGGTTCTAAGTGAGCTCAAGATGGCCATCTGAGGGCACTACATGTAGTGTATTTATATTTATATTTTATAATTTAAATACAACTAACACTTACTTTCTTTTTTTGTTTGTATTTGTTTAACAGAATCAATTCGGCTTGCCCCCATATGTCCACAGATCCACGTTGGAGCAGTTGAAAGATCAATATAAGACGTGGAAAAAAAACATAAGGGCACGATACTTTGGGAAGACCTAAGAGTCCATTATGAGAGTGCGTGACGCTGTCCTGTCGAAGGAGCCGTTCTCATTGGCACAGTGGCAACAGTTTTGCGACAATGAGATCGAGGAGCATAAATTGACATCTCGTCAATCGGGGAGGGAAAATCGGGCAAAAAAGGTGGATGTGCACTACTTCGAGCGGACATCTTACGCCGAGGCGGAGTACAAGATGGTAAGTTTTTATTTTTCTTTAATTTTAATTTTATGTTATTCTAATTTACCATTACTTTTTGTTACTTACTAATTCTACATTATTTTATTTCAGGAGGCGGGGAGTGGCCCTGGGGTTAGGCCTCATTGACTCGATGCCTATGTGGCAATCCAAATGGAAAAGGGTAAAGATAAGGAGGTGTACTCGAGCGTGGCAACCATGATTATAAGTTACAATTGTTTAATTTTTTAATTACGTTATAATTTTTTTATTTACTTAATTAACTGATCGTGTACTTTTTTTCATTTCAGGCAAAGCTTAAGGAAGTGTATGAAAAGCAACCTAATGCCGACAAAGCATCTTTGGCTATGGATGCACTCAACCAAGTGCTCGGGGAGGATCACAAGGGGAGGACTAAGAGTGAGCTCTTTGGTGGGGAGTTTGAGGATGATCGGGATAGAGACAAGTGGCATCGGGTTGGCTCATAAGGTGGACACCCATGGCGATAATCTATCAAGGTTGAAGGCGACGGTCCTAGATATGTATAAGAGTTAGTGGGGGTCCATCTCTGATAAGGGATCTCCGATAAGGGCAAGGTCAAGGGCAAGGGGAAGGGGAAGGAGGTAGACGAGGATGCCACAACTACCTCGTCGATACACACGGACTCGTCGCCCTTATATGATCCATTTACTAGCTTGATCCCCGTTGAGCGACCTATGTCAATAATCGATTAGCCGAGCGTGTTTTTAATAGGTCTATTTGGTGACATGCCGATAGCGCAGGGGTTGTGGGACCAGGGTACCCACCGGAGTATATTGGTTCATGGGCGTGTCATGCAAGAGTTTGAGGCAAAGGTTCTCATCACACATGTTTTGACCGGAAAGGAGAATGCACCTTTGTGGTTGGAAGAACAATGCGGTGTTCAGAGAATTGATGGGTGTCTCAATTCATATGTTGTGTGTCCTTCCTTCCTCCTCCAATCTACTGTAGACCCTACTCTATGACATTATTTATATTTTTTTATTTGGATGTTAGATAGTATTTGTATTTTTTTGATTTGGTTATGGATATTCAAATGTTGATTTGGTTTTTGTCATGGATATTTGTATTTATTTGTGTTAGTTATTGAATATTAAATGTTGCTTTATATATATGATGTTTGGACAAGTTTAATTTTTTTATAACAGGTAAAAATATACTTCTGCATAGTGGCAGTGGCAGTGGCCATACTGCCCAACAGTTTTTTTAAAATTTGCCTAGATTTTGCATGAACTTTGACCGTGACAAGTCCATGACAAACAAAACTTGTCACGGACTTGTCACAATCAAAGTACGTGATAGTTTTTATTTGTCACAGACTTTGACCGTGACAAGTTTAACAATTTTCATTAACTTGTCATGGTCAAATATCTTGGCAAATCTAATAAACTTGTCACGGTCTTTTTCCGTGACAAGTCCGTGAAAAGTGTATTTGTCACCCCACAACTTGTCAAGGTTTTTAACTGTGACAAGTTGGCAGTTTTGTTGTAGTGCACGTGCACACACACACACCCCTACATAACTAATGAATTACTTGCTGATACAGGGGCGTGCTTTGCTTCTTGATGCTTCTCCTTTCTATTTTCTCATTGCAACTATGATTATTCGGGATATGGAGAATCCAGTGGTAAGGTAAGTAATCTTCCATAACAAATTTGTGTATCATAGTTTCTATTTACCTTAAAATTATGCTTATAACACTCATGAGATTCCAATACTAAATTGGATATTGAGTTTGTATAAATGATTGCATTTACAAGGGGAGAGTGAAAACTTCCTCACCCCTATGAATTTTTTAACGCAAACCTACACCACTTTACCTTTGCATTTTCTTCAATGGTCCCTTTCTAGGGAATTTGTAGCCACAAAAATTATGTTTTTATGACACATTGTTCTTTGTAACCAAATGCATAGTTTATGTCCTTTAAGGAAAGTGTCTTATAAAGAAAATGCATAGTTTTGAAGTATTTTTTTTTGTCATTAACCCTTTTCCAGTTGAAATTATTTATTTATATCCATGATGATTGATTATTGTATTAATTGTGATAGCCGTCACGTTTTAATACATATTACAACATTGAGGTAGTCTACAATTGTGTAGAGAGTGAATATGTAATCAAGCAGGAGGATGTGATTTTATATGGTCAATCGGTTGGAAGTGGGACCATGCTACACTTAGATTATCAGTTTGAGAGATTGCTAGGTGTTATGCTTCATAGTTCCATCCTCTTGGGAATACGAGTTTTGTATTTGGTCAAGATGACATTCTGGTTCGACATCTTCAAAATAAGTTTTTTCCAGTTCTCCTTCTAAGAACACTTCTATTCTACCTTATATTTTGACTAATTTCAAGAACCCTCATGAATTATCACGTTAATTGGAAATATTTCTCCAAATTATCATTAGTAATTTCATGTAACGAATATTGTGCTAGGTTGTTGAGGAAAATGTAAAAACTTTATTCTAATATACAATTTTTTTGTCTTCGAAGTATTATTAAAATTATTACATGAACCTATCTTATCAATCTAAAATTTAGACCGACTTATCTTAGATGACATTTATGTCGAAATTCTCTCTGTACTTTCATAGTGTCGTTGTGACAATATGTTGTAAATTTTATAAGTCTCTTAATGACTTACAATTCTTATTTCTATGTATGTAGCAAGTTTTGAAAACTATCGCCTCCGGAAGGCCACAACATAAATGTAGTAATGGGATCACAACTTATTTGAATGAGAAAATTACTATAATATTACGATTTAATATAAAAGAAATGGTAGATATATTAATCTACATTTTATTTTTCAAATAATTATAATATTTCTAAGTTTATTTGGCATTCCATTTAACTATTAAGTTTTTTTTTAGTTATTGATGTTTTAGGTGATTGATGGGTTTCTACATGCTAGATGAATTGGAGTATTACAAAAAAACAAAACTTTGTCCAAATTTTATAAACACCAATATAATGATTGTCTATAGTTTGCAAAGAGCCATCTCATACACAATAGATTTTTTTTACCAATAGTTAAAATCCCATGAAGCCATATAAAACCAATAGTTAAAAAACCAGTAACAATAATAAAATGTTACCAAACCAATATCAATAACTAACTGTGACGACTTTCTTAAACCAAGGGGTCATAACGATAATTTTTGTGACAATGGATGCAAAGTGATAACCTATATGAATTTAGGACATTACATATAAGCATTAATATTAGTAACCCGAATAATTATTATTCAAACTTAAGGAAGAGCGATCCAAAGTCACTTTAATAGAAGTGAGAATTTGATATTGATATCAAAATTTTAATAATAGATTACCCTTTACTTACACAAATGTCAATTCAAATTGAAATTTGTTTATCAAAAAGTGAAGAGCCATAATGACCACTATTGCCATTTTGAGCTACCATTTTATAGCATAAAAAAACCAATAACAAAACAAAAGAAACTAATGGAAGAACCAAAAATGGATGGCAAGTATAATGGATGACCAAAGAAGAGACTGTTAATTTCTAAGGACTGAATAACGTTAGGCACTAAAATATATTTAAAACGATGAAATGTGGGCAATGTAACTGAATTGGAATCCTAAAACATTATGCAACATATAAAAATTAGAATTTTCTTCTTGTTTTAATTCCATAACCTTATTCACGATTTTTTTCCATAAATGAGTTGAACCTAAAGCATTTAAAATTATAGGATAAAAAATAATCAGGAGTTATAATACTATGACTTGCACATTATTAAAACATTAGAATGAACACGATTATTAGGCAACAATCTAATATGATGATTTAAACTAATTCCATAAACGATGATCTAAACCAATCCCCATAGTCAGGCAATATATAAATTGATTCAATCCTGAGCATGCTTTATACTTGATAAAAATAAAACGCTAAGAGTACTATATGATCTAACAATTTAAATAAACCATAATTTTTTTTTCAAAATATTCACTTTGTCCCTAATTAAGAGTACTATGATCACTCATCTTGTCTTGTTCACGGCTCAACAACGCCTTTTTTCCATGTTCGGAAACACGAATTGAAGTACGTCTTTGTCTTGTTTAACTACATGCCAAAGTTATTTCATAACTCAAAGTTGTCAAAAGTGCACCTAGGCAAACCTTGTCTAGCCTTAGGCGAGGCGACTTCAAAGAGGCGAGCGACTAGTGGCGCAAGGTGCAAGGAAGACGCTAAGGCGACGGGTTAATTTGCTTTATTCCAAAAAAAATATTTTTTAACTTTCTTTTTCTTTGTTTTATTTTTATTTTTTTCCTTCTGTGATTCTTTGTCCTCTTTAGATCCTTTTTATTTCTTCTTCGTGATTTTTTTTCTCTTTTTCATCTCGTAATTTTTTGTTTTGCAATTATTTTATCTTTCGCCTTTTTTGTAATTTTCTCGCCTTTCTCTTTTTCCTTTTTGATGCTCTGTTTTGTGTGTTGCGAAGAAATTTGAACAAAAAAATATTAAATCTTTATTCCCTTTTCATGAATTGTTTATGCCTCTTTTAGAAAAGTGATGCCATATTTATTTTTGAAAATTGAATTAATTGACTAATTTTTTACACTCATTTGTTGGTGCTTTAGTTTTATTATCAGACTTGTACTTGTTGGCGGTGGTTTTTGTGGTGACAATTATATTCAACACATATAAGTGAGAGAAGTGCAATCACCAAGGAAAATAAAGAAGATAAAATGCCAATCACACAACACAGTATGTACGTGTTTCAGCAAGAATGCCTACGTCCATGGTGGTGCAGTTAGTATTATTTCTATATACTCCTGGGAGTGTTTACAGAGAATACAGTGGGTGTCCTTTGCCCCAGACTTAGGGTTTATTATATACATGTCTGTCCTTGGGGAGTGGAGGTGTTGGACTATCCCACGTTTACCATCTTCTCCTGGAACATCTCTATATGAGAACATGGGAGGAGACTAAGTCGTAATTCTATTTAGTTAAGACGAGGGGTCCAGATTTTGGGCCGTTTTTATTAGGCTACTCATCCGAGCCCATAATGGTAAATTCGGGTACCCACAATTTCCCTTAAAGTTATTGGGCCACAAGTTGGGCTCAATAAATTTAAATGATTTTCCATAATGACACTTTTGTGAATCGTGTAATTCTTCCCAAAGTCGAGAACTGATTTAGGCGGCAGTTGCTTCGTGTCCTGTGTGCGATGATTGGGAGCATTTAAAAACTATTTGGAGTAGCGTTCTACTGTTGTCGTTTCAAATTTCTTTGCATTTATTCACCTTCTACGAGTTTCAGTTGTTGTGTCTTCTTCTTCGGGCCTTCATTTTCTTCTCTTTCACTCTCTCTCGTGATCTTTTCATCTCGTAAGTCCTCTTTTCTCTTTCTTTGTGCTTCTTTTGCTGAGTTTTATCTGAATTTTCTATTTTTAGGGTTTATAAATGTCAAAGATAGGTAATAGGTCATTGTCTGAGTTCAAGAAGTTCTATAATATCCCAGAATGGTTAGAGATTGAGTGCGCCTCTCTCCCTAAGAATGTTAGAGAGATAGAGGGTGCACATTGGATTCATGTCCTGTTACTTTCTCAAGGGGGGCTTACTTTTCCTCCAAAAAATTTGTTCCTTCATTTCTTTGGTTATTTCAACATTGTCCCTGTACAGTGTTCACCCAATGTATGGAAGATAATTAATGTTGTCCATAGAATAAATCCACTTATGCACTAAATTAGGGCTCGTCGAAGTTTTCTTTTGTTATTCCTTCTCTCGAACTAGCTCTGGTCTTCTTTACCTCAAGGCCAGGAGTCCTGACAGGTTATTGGTAGTAAATTTACGTGATTCCCACAAGGACTACTGCTAAGATGGCTTTCTTGCTAGGAATTGGCTGTTCTCCGCCCATACTGAGGGGTCGAGGTCTAATAGATTCACTGTCCCCTTTTATGGTGAAGAGTGCATAGGTAGTCTTTGCTCTGCCCTTTCGATTTCTTTGTTAATGTGTGATTTTTCTGACACTTTCCTGTTTTCTTTTCAGCGAGGACAAAGAACTAGGAGCCTACCCTCAACGAGGTTCGAACTTTCGAGCTGATTAAAGCTTGGAGTATCAGGGAACCCTTGGCTGACGGTGAACATCCCCGGTCTGCTACTTTCCTACTGGAGTACAAGAATATTGGGTCCAGTTTTATTACGAGGCCCGTGGATAGCATTCCTTAGTTTCGATACTTCTGAAGAAGCTGTTGAAGATCCCATTCAGTTAGACGAGGAAGAAAATCGTTCTGAGAGTGATATCAGAGGAGGTGCTGAAGGTGGTTCCGGCAAAGAGAGCTCTAGCAGTGACAATTCTTCTAGCTCAGAAGAGGTTTCTGAAGCCCAAGAACCTTTAAGTACATCCAGAAGCTCTAGTGAGGAAATGGTTCCCCCAAGAAAAAATTTGATCCATGATGATAATGATGATGATGTGCTCCTCGATCAAAGGTCGAAGAAGCAGAAGTCGAGCAGTGGGGTTGTTGCTACTGGTTCTCGGTCTGCTGCTCAGGAGCAGGAGAAGAAGAGAAAGGAATAAGAGTAGGTGAAAGAGAGAGAGAGAGGAAGAGGGAAGAAGAGAAGAAGAAGTATGAGGATAGGAGGAGGGTACAGAAGGAGAAGGAAAGGGAGGAAGAGAGGAGAAAAATGGAAGCGAGGACAATGGTTGGGTAGGCCTTAGTGCCTGTGTCCGCGTTGCCAGAGGGGGCCTCGGTTGCCACTTCTCCTCAATTGGCCCCTGCAATGCTCGAGAGAGCAGTCCTTCCTGCTGATGGCCAAAGGGCGATGGGAACTGACCAGTTAGCCCTGTAAGCGAGTCAGAGGCTAGCCTATCGCTCGCAGTTTGTGACTGATTTTGTTATGCTCTATCGCTCTCGCGATGAGCTGATCAATAAAAATGGTGAGATGTATAAGCAGAATGATCCTTTGAGAGTGAAAAGTGCCGAGCTCGATGCTAGCTTGAAGGCTGCTGATGCTGGCCGTATGTCCTCTGACCTGGCCCTTGTCAAAGATAATCGAGAAAGGGAGGCGGTGGACAAAGAACTGAGCGAGCTGCGGCAGGCCTACGATTTGGGCTGTTCGAGCAAGCTGGCGATCATGGAGGAGAACAAGGTGTTGAACGATAAGCTGAAGGAGAAGGAGTTCGAGGCAGCCACCATTAAGGAAGACTCTTATAACTTCAGGTGGGCTACCTTATACGAAGACGCTGAGGTTCAAATAGGCTACATCAGCCATCTAAACTTTAAAAAAGGCTGGAACAAAGACCTATTGGCTGCCGGGGTGGATGTTGACTCTCCTTTGTTCGATGAGCATGATCCAGGACCAAAGCCAATTGTGGATGAAGCCCCTGCCCCAGACGTCGAAGGTGTTGACCCTATATCCCAGTCAGTTCCTACTGATTCCCTTCCTGTTCGAGCGACAGAAGTTGTCCCTGCTGAGGGAGGTGCTCCTACTACTGCTGATAAGAGGAAGCATCCATCTTCTTCTGAGCAACCCGAGGTTATTAGATGATTTATCCTTAGAATTGCCTTTGTATTTTTATTTGTAATGTTCCTTTCTGTTTCTTGATGTACTCTGATCCCTTTACGTATTAATGAAATGAGAAGGTTTCTTTCCTCAGTGTATTGATTCATTTTATCCTTTACTGCTCTTTTATGGCCTGTAGTTGGTTGATGTAGATGACTATATACCAGCCACTTCTTAATTGGGAAGAATGCTTGGTCCTGATGTGAGTCTCGAAGTTCGTTATACCTTCATGAGAATTTACAATTGCTGCGATTGAAGAACAAGCGTTTCATAGAGCAGATTGAGCTCGTTGTTAAACTGAAAGACAGGCTCCAGGAGATGGAAGAGGTTGGAGCTTCTATTCAAGAGGAGGTGAATACTCTGAGAGCAAGACTCCTCGATGCTACCGAGATTAACCAAGTTGGAGAAATCCTGCAATAGGAAAATAAATCTTTGAGGCGGGAAGTGTTTCTCCTCAAGGAGCATGTGCCGAGCACCGCGCCTCGCATTTTAAGGGGTTCCTCCTCATCGTGAGCTGGCGCAGGAATGAGTGACATTTCTCTGGTAATACGAAGCTCTATCCCATCGACTGTTCCGCGAGCTAGTACAAATACAAGAAGCTCAGCTAGGGAAATGTATGAGCTTCATAAAGATATTCGTCGAGCTTATGTTATTGATTCTAGGCTTCAAAGGGATGTCACACGGCTGAGGCATCTGTTTAAGAGAGGGCCTCGACGAGTATGGGCTGATGGTTACGACCAAGGTTGGGTGGATGCTCCAATGAGGCTGATAGAGTTTGAAGAGCTCGCTTTTATCAGGGGATAGTTGAGTTCCCTAAAGGAGCTACAAGTTCAAAGGAACTCAATACTCTGGTCCCGTCATGAGATCTCCCCTTGCACTTCAAGGCCTAATCCCTTCAGGAGGGATGATCAGTGGATCCCCATCGATGCCATCCCTCGGCAGCTGTTGGAGTTAGATACGAATGAGGTCGAGGAGGGACTAACTCCTCATTCAGACGACGATCGAAGAGCACAAGTTGCTGATTATCTTGTACAGAGGCCTCGGCCTCATTAAGACTTTTCCAGTTGTAACTCTGTACACATATGTAATGAAGAAATGTAGTATTAATGCTTTGGGCGGTTTCACCGATTATACATGGGTTGTTTATTTTTTTTGTGACGAAGTAATATAAAATTTATGTTTTGGGCAAACTTGCCGACTAGACAAGTGTTCTATATTTCTTGCATCATTTATTCTTTACTTAATAATCTTGGGTCTCTCTTGGCCGACTAGATTGGTAAGTTTGCATTGTCGAGTAAGTGTCCCTCCAGTCCAGTATGCTTATGCGATACCATTCTACCTTACTTTACCTTTTAGGTCATGTGGTCACACTCCCTTAGGCCTAAGTGTGGCACTTGGAGAGGACACACCTGATGTTGGATGTTATATCCGATCAGGGTTTTTCTGACCAAACATTGTTTGGCGACCAATTTGACTTGGTCGAATTGCCTAAGGATCTCATGTAGGTCTTCATATATTGCAAGGGGCAATGCTAAGAGGTTGTTCGTGTTTCATAACAAAAACCTGAGAAAGGTGTTTTCACTGCTATAACGTACTGAGTAGTGTGCCTGTTACATGGAAAGGGTGTGCAAGTTAGAAAGTTCACTTATTAGTTAACTAACACCTCATAGAATGCAACTTCCAAACAACTTTTATTAATCATAAGTAAATAAGCTGCCAAAATTTGGTAAAAAAGCGAAAGAAAAAACTAGAAATATAATTTCTTAAGATTTGCTGCATTCCATGCTTGGGGTATCTCTCTACCCTCCAGCATTTCTAAGTGATAGTCTCCTTGCAGGTCATCTCTTATTATCTTGAATGGTCCTTCCCAGTTTGGCCCTAACTTGCCATGTGATGGTTTTACTACGCCGCTAAGGACTTTCCTTAGGACATAGTCACCAACTTGGAATGCCCTTGGATTGACCTTCTTATTATAGTGTTTTGCGAGCTATTGCTGATAGCTCGCTAATTTCACTAAGGCAAGTTCTATGCGTTCGTCGGCTAGGTCGAGTTCAGTGAGCAATACTGCATCATTCTGGACCTGGTCGACAAGGGTGGACCTCATAGTTGGTAGGCCTGCTTCTAATGGGATGATCGCTTCCATTCCATATGTTAGTGAGAATGGGATTTCACCCGTTGCCCGACGTGGGGTAGTGCGGTGAGCCCACAGAATATGTGGCAGTTCATTTACCCATGCGCCTTTAGCTCGCTCTAATAGTTTTTTTAAGCCATCGATCACTATTTTGTTGGAAGCCTCGGCTTGACCATTGCTTTGAGGATACGCCACCGAGCTAAAATATTACCTGATCCCATGCTCATTGCAGAAGCTTTGGAAAGGGCCACTTTCGAACTGTGTTTCGTTGTCAGTGATGATGGTTCTGGGGATTCCAAAATGGGTAATTATGTTCTTCCATATGAATCTCATCATATCTTCATCTCAGATGTTTGCTAGTGGATCTACCTCGATCCATTTGGTGAAGAAATCAGTTGCGACCAACAGATACTTGCGGTTACCGGCGGTGGTAGGAAGTGGTCCTACGATGTCCATTACCCATTGGGCAAAGGGCCAGGGGTTGGTGAGTGATCTTAGGTCACTGGCAGGTTGGTGAATCATAGGGGCGTGTAGTTGACATTTCTTGCACTTGAGAGGGTACATTGTCGAATCTTTTTGCATATATGGCCACCAGTAGCCTTCCTTCATAGCTCGAAAAGCTAGTGATCTTCCTCCAATATGGCTCCCACAAATTCCATCGTAGAGCTCGTGTAGAATCTTTTCGACATCCCTTGGGTGAACATATTGTAGGTAAGGACCAGAGAACGATCTCTTATAGAGCTTGCCCTCGGGAGATAAGTGAAAGAGAGCAGCTTTGACTCATATCTGATAAGCGGTCTTCCCATCTATTGGAAGTTCACCATCCCTCAAATAGTCCCTTATAGGGTCCATCCAACTGGGTGCTAACTCAATTTGGAGCACATGTTCCCCGCCTGATAGCTCATTGCTCTGGTAGATGCTCGGGTGAGCGTGGAAGTTGATGGGGATCGTTCTTTTCAAGTCAGAATTGATTCCCGAACTCAGAGCTACCAGGGCATCAGCATGGTTGTACTGTCCTCTGGGAAATTGCTGGACACTGACCTCTTTCAAGCTGACCATTAGCCTCTTGGCCAAGGTAAGATAGGCTGCCAGTATTTCATCTCTTGCATTGTAGTCCCCGCTTATCTGATTGGAGACTAATTGTGAGTCGCCAAACACCTACAACTGCTTCGCTCCCAAAGTGTGTGCTTTCTGGAGGTCGGCTATCAAAGCTTCATATTCCACCTCATTGTTGGAGGCTTCAAATCCAAGTCTGATTCCCTCTTCGAGGGTTGTACCTTCTGGAGTAACAAACACAATGCCCACTCCCGCCCCCTTTGAATTGTAGGCTCCATCAATAAATAATTTCCAAACTCCCTCTGTTGCGTGGTTTTCTCCTTGCTTCACTAGTTGAAGTTGGTCTAGAGGATGCTCGCTTGTGAATTCAGCTATGAAATCAGCAAGGACTTGTCCCTTGATTGCATTCCTTGGTTTAAATTGGATGTCAAATCGTCCGAGCTTAACTGACCATTTAGTCAGTCTTCCTAACAGATCCGTTTTCTTCAGAATTTCTTTGAGGGGGTGCGTTGTAAGAACAATGATGGTGTGAGATTCAAAATAGTGATTCAACTTCCTTGAAGCTACTACAAGAGCAAAGGCGAGCTTCTCTAGTGGAAGGTACCGCTGGTCAGCCTCTAATAGAGTCTTGCTCGCGTAATAAACGGGGTACTGAATTCCTGCTTTCTCGCATACCCTCGCAAAACTCACGGTGTGGTTGGAAATGGCAAGGTATAAGTACAAGGAATCTCTTTCCTGAGGTATGACGAGCAGGGGTGGTGAGCTAAGGTAGTCCTTGAGCTCGTTCAATGCTTGCGAGCAATCTTGATTCCATTCTACTATCTTGTTTCCCTTCAAGAGTTGGAAGAACGGTTTGCATTTCTCTGAGGACTTCGAGATGAAATAGTTCAAGGCAGCGAGCATGCCGGTGAGCTTCTGTACATCTCGTATTGTGCGAGGGGGATGTACTCTGTTGATTGCGTCGATCTGGTCTGGGTTAGCCTCTATGCCTCTCTTACTGACCAAGTATCCAAGAAATTTTCTTGACTGGACATCGAAAGAACACTTGCTCGCGTTGAGCTTCATTCGGTATTTCCTGGGGATCTCAAAGGTTCTCGATATGTCTGAGAGGTGGTCTTCTTGCTTCTTCTCTTGACGAGAATATCGTCGATGTAGACCTCCATGGTGTCTCCCATTTGGTCTTTGAACATCTTGGTGACCAGCCGCTGGTAGGTTGCCCCTGTATTTTTTAGCCCGAAGGGCATGACTTTGTCACAGTATAATCCGATGGTGGTGATGAATGCTGTCTTATCTTGGTCCGGTGCATACATAGGGATCTGATGATAGCACGAATATGCATCCAAAAAACTCATAGTTTCGTGAGCTGCAGTTGCGTCCACCAATTGGTCGATTTTTGTTTTTTTTTTGGGGGGGGGGGGGGGGGAATGTCCTTAGGGCAAGCCCTATTAAGGTCAGTGAAGTCAATGCAGACTCTCCATTTCCCGTTATTCTTTGGAACTACTACTAGGTTGGATAACCATATGGGGAATTGGACCTCCCGTATGGATCCTGCAACCAATAATTTTTCTACTTCTTTCTCTACGGCTTTTGCCTTCTCGGGCCCAGTTCGCCGTGCCTTTTGGGTGATAGGTTTGAAAGTGGGGTCGACATGCAACCGATGACAAACCACACTGGGATCAATTCCAGGCATCTCGTATGGTTCCCATGCGAAAACGTCTACGTTGCATCTTAATAAAATCCTCAATTCCTTTTTTTGTTGATCTGTGAGGGAAGCTCCAATAAAAAATACCCTGTCCTTTTCGCTACCACCGGTTGTAACTTCCACCAAGTTTTCCATGACCCGCTCAGAGGGGAGGAGCCTGGTCTCATCCACTCTGGGTCTTCCATACCTTAACTGCTATTTTGAAGGTATCAGACCTTCATGTTCCTCGACGTGCTCATTGGGCTTCTCGGCCTTTTTTTCTGGTCTAGGGCGGATGGCTGCTATGAAGCACCTTCTTACCATTGCTTGATCGCCATGGATCTCCATTACTCCCCGCTCAGTCACATACTTGATGAAGAGTGCCCAATATGTGTGTTTCAAACAAAACCAAATATTTCTCTGAAAAAGATCCAACTTTTAATTATGCACCAAACCAAGATGTGAAAAACCCAATTCTTACTTTAAACCACTTTTATCTTGATTAATCCTAAGCATGCATCTAGTGATTAAAGCAAGTAAAGTAAAGTAAAGAATACTCACAACGCCGAATGTACGAGGAAAAAACCCAAAACGAGAAAATAACCTCGGACGGCCCAAGCCAAACAATCACTATAAATATGGTTTTACAAAGACAGACAAAGTCTCACTCAACGACTCGATCCCCACGGGTCTTGACGCTTTTCTGATCTTCAACCACTCCTCTCACAGTGCCCACGCAGAAAGTTCGTCTTCTACGATACCTATCCACAACACACGCATACACGTATGTCTCGGTGTCCACCGATATGGCTTTGATTCATCTACGATGTCGAACACGATGTCCGTTGCTTCTTCACCATAAGACCCTTTGATGTTCAATGTGTAGAACAAACAACTTTGGTGACGCAAGATCACATAAACATATAAGAATGGTAACTCGGATCTTTGCAAACTCGAAGTATGTGTTTAAGACTTTTAAACCTTAGAAAACATGTGCAAAAAATGTTCTAGTTCGTAAAACTCTTTTCCAAAAAGCACACGTACGAAATTATGATGAAAACACTGTTTAAATAGGATTAAAATGCCGCCTCAAAAACCATATCGTTCGAACGACTTAAGTCTGCCGTTCGCGCGAAATTGTATCTCGTTCAAACGAGATCCAATTTTGTTCAAGCGACATCGCGAAAGTTTGACTTTCTGATTAAAACGTCTCTTAACAAAGAGATTCAAATTAGTCAAACTCTATTTCGAGCTTATCATCATAAAACGTATTTTAAACCTTTAAAACACTTTTAAAACATTTAAAAATATTTTTCTTTATAAAAATTACATCCTTATCTTTTATAAAATAATTCCGAGCACCATTAATTATACGCATTCATACCTGAGTGATCTCAGAATGAAATTATCTTTGAAGACGATTAAACTTGCACCAATTAAACATTGGCATGATTAATTTTTTGAAGCTTTGCCGCAACGTCTTCAATTTCTTCAATACATCATAGATCAAGTGGGATCATGAAAAAATAAAATTCTCCCTATGATATATTGCAGACACGGTTTTGTTCACGGAATTAAGTCAAAACAATACAGGAATTCAATTAGAAATTTATGTCCTTACAAATCTCCCCCTTTGACTATCCCGGGACAAAACTAAACTAGTGAAATGCCTAACCGGTCCGTCAAGCCGTATGACGCCTAAATCCCATCCCATAAACCTAAAATAAAAAATTACCGAACACGGACTAGTACATGTAGCACCGGCAAGTATGAGCTATCTGAATGTGATGTAGTCTTGAAATCTCGAATCACTGAAGCATACCTACACACATGAAACAGATAAATAAATACCCAGTGAAGTATGGAGGAACAGATGATACCAAATTATATTACTAATAAGAACAAATCATTTGAAACATGAGATCAATTATTTGATATCAATATGAAAGAAATACAACCAATCAATTTGAAAATCCAGATATCAATAGAAAGGCTCAATAAATCTCCCCCTACATCACATACATCTCTCCCCCTTTTTGTCTCGAATAGACAATCTGGTGAAAAGAAAAACCAATATGAAATATCTAGCATGAGAGTATGATACCACATTGAATCAAGTTGATACCAATTTGAGAAATGAAAAAAAATGCTAGATAACCATGAAACAACTAGCTAAATATGATCAAGCAATGATAAATCAGTAGCTAGTAAACCAAGGAATCACACAAAGAGTATACGAATTAAAATCAAGTGTGATAAACGGACTCATATGCAAAATACCAATTTGGAACATAAAAGAACCTGCATATAAACCAATCAGTCCAGAAATGCTTCCCGCAGTACCAAAAATATACCAATTTGAACCTGAAGACTGCAAACCAATCAGAAGCCATTTTTGACTCTGTCGTTCGAACGAGCCAGGGACTTCGCTCAAACGAGATGAGGATGTTGCTCGAATGAAGTACATAAGTCGTTCGCGCGAGATGAGATGTCGTTTGAACGACTTCGCACGACCTGCCAAAATTTCCCAGTTTCCCAGAAATAATATAAAGTATTGACCAGTGAGAAAATTTCCACAAAAAAGTTCCAAGAAGGGCCTGACAGAAGCAAAACAGTGCTAAAATAGTAGGCTTTTCGCACAAAATGCAAAAACTCAAAAAAACTAAAAATGTGAGTTACATGCAAACATAGTACCGATGTGCTCAAACATGGACATGGAATGAATGGGCGTGAAACTACAACAAATGAGTCACAATTCCAACACATCGAAATGATCAAGAAGCTCTAATTGATAGCGATAAATCATCAAACTTTATCATTGCCATATGACAATTAAAGTGTGAGCTTAATGAACTAAACAAACTACATGCACACAAATCCAGAATTTTGACGATTCTACAAATAATAACGTCAAATTGCAATGTTTCAACATTAGGATTAGATGTGCAAATTCGTTTAAATTTTCTCCAAACAAAACTCCCTCATATATATATATACTTTTTCAAGTTCTTTTGAGGTTTCTAGCATTCTCAACTTAGAGAAAATATTATTAGCCCTTTTCTTATCATATTGCATTTTCTTTTGGGCTCTTTTAAACGGTGACTTTCATGACAAATTAATTTTGAACTCTCGCAGCCCTTTCCCGTGAATCACTCATCATTTTTACCAATTTTAAATCCTCACGGTAAACGGTTATTACATGCACACTTCTCCTTAAGTCTACTTACGCATAGATGGCAAGATTGAGATAAGAATGCCTCACTAAATTCAAATATGCAAGAGAAGTCAAACATCCATATAATCTCATGCATGTGTGCGATGTTGGCATATATACAAAGTCGAATAAAAATGCATATCAACTTCGAAACAACCCCATATAAACAATGGTTAAGATCATTCTAAGTATCGATAACAATGACCAAATGTCCTAGCCACATGGATAATGAAACAATGGGGGGTCCAAGCACACCAATATGCCACATCAAACATGTAAACTCAAAAACAAAAACAGAAAATCTTTTTGGCTTTTCAAACATATTTTGACTCAAAGAAAAACAAAATCTTTTTGGGTTTTCAAAAGTTCTCAAAAACAAAATCTTTTTGTATGTTTCAAATAAGATTCAAACAAATGAAAACTATAATACAAATGATATACAAGTCATGATACTAGCAATGAATATATCATGAAGAAAACTAGCATATGATAAACATGTCAACACTATCATCATTTAGATTTAGCATGGGAAGAATCAAGTGCACCAAAACAAGAATTATGAAGTTTAATTCCTAAAGCCACTAAATCCGATTTCTTAACCCAAGTAGGTGTAACACGACGCATGGGGGTTTGGGTAACCGGGAAAAATTATTTTTAAACTTCCTAGGAGCTTGTCTAAGGTCGTAACAATAACGCCTAAGGTGACATTTCCTACCAAAAAACGTTCAAGTGTAGCGGTGGTGGGAGTGATTACCTTTATGTGAACCTTTTCTAACCATCCTAGTGTTTCTCACACGTGCGGACGGAATGGGAACTACTCACTCGTCAAAACCTATACTTCCCCTATCTCCCTTAATTTGGAAGGTGCCTAGGATCTTATCTAACTTCTCCGACCTAGCCTCGAAATCAAACTTGACTCTAGTCGAGTCTCTCAATCTCTCCTCCAACTCATGAATCTTATACTCAAGCACACACTTAGACTCCTCAAACTCTGAATTATCCTTTTTCAAGGATTCCATTAAACCACGAAGATTATCTCTCTCTTTCTCCACAAACTCTAGTTTCTCCCTAAACTTCTTCTCTCATTCCCTAATATCCTCAATCAAACTATCATTATTTTCTATGGCACGCTCATTCAACTTATATTTCAATTTTGAGTTAGCCTATTTCACCTTCACCGTTTCGGCACACAACTCATTAAACGTATTTTGAAATTCTTTCACATCTATCTCCTCCTCGTCACTCTCTTCTCCCTCACTAACATCGGATACACTCAAAACCTCCTCGGAAGTGTCATGCACATGAGAATCGTCGTCGCTCACATGACATGCCATAAACGCAACAAAGTTACGATCAATGGGGGAACTCTCTCCCTCTTTCGGTTCACTATCACTTAAGGTGGCACTATAGACAATGGGTTGCTTGCCCTCTTTCTTAAGTCTAGTGGGACACTCCTTTACCTTGTGACCGTACCCCTCACACCCAAAACACTTATCCGACTCATCTCTCTTAGGCTTTTCAAACTTATCCTTAGAGGTGGGATCTACTTTGTTGTTCTTGAATTTTTCAAATTTCTTGGCATCTTTCGATTGCTTTTGAAACTTAATAAATTTTTTAAATTTCTTTGCCAACAAATCAACATCCTCAAAATCGAAATTGGAATCCGAAACTTTAATTTCCTCCTTCTGGGTTTTCAAAGTAATACCCTTTTCTTTCTTAGGCACTTTCTTGGAGGTAATCATGTCGATTTCATAGGTTTGTAATTCACCTACAATCTTTTCTAGTTTTGTTGACTCTAACCTACCCAAGGAGTTTAAAATGGTCACTTTCGCATCAAACCTACTAGGCAACGACCTAAGAATTTTCTTAATGACACGGTTGTCGAGAATTTTCTCACCTAGGTTAAACGATGAGTTGACAATATTGGACAACCTAGCATAAAACTCCCAAAGGTCTCACTCTCTAACATCCTAATGGTCTCAAAATGTGTAGTGAGATCTTGAAGTTTTGACGCCCTAACCGTGCTAGTGCCCTCGTGAGTGAGTGCCAAAATATCCCAAGCCTCTTTTGATGTTTCACAAGTCATAATTCTATTATATTCTTCTTATGTGACATGTGAAGAAATAACGTGTAGTCTTTGTTCAATTTCGGTCCATGACTCAACAAGTTTTAAATTAGTGACCTCACCTACAATAGTGACAGGTTGTGTCCAACCTTTCTCAACAGAAAGCCAAACACGCTCATCAATAGATTTCAAAGCACATCTCATTCTCATCTTCCAATAAGTGTAACTAGTTCCATTAAAAATAGGAGTTCGAGAAAATTCATTATATCCAGAATTTATCTTTGAAAACACATGAGATCACAAAACAAATAAAAATGTTTTCTAGCTCTGATACCAATTTGAAGAGTGCCCAATATGTTTGTTTCAAACAAAATCGAATTTTTCTCTGAAAAAGATCCAAGTTTTAATTATGCACCAAACCAAGTTGTGAAAAACCCAATTCTTACTTTAAACCAGTTTTATCTTGATTAATCCTAAGCATGCATCTGGTGATTAAAGCAAGTAAAGTAAAGTAAAGAATACTCACAACGCCGAATGTATGAGGAAAAAACCCAAAACGGGAAAACAACCTCAGACGACCCAAGCCAGACAATCACTATGAATATGGTTTTACAAAGACAGACAAAGTCTCACTCAACGACTCGATCCCCAAGGGTCTTGACACTCTTATGATATTTAACCACTCCTCTCACAGTGCCCACGCAGAAAGTCTGTCTTCTACGGTACCTGTCCACAACACACGCGTCCACGTATATCTCGGTGTCCACTGATATGGCTTTGATTCGTCTATGATGTCGAACACGATGTCCGTTGCTTCTTCACCTCAAAACCCTTTGATGTTAAATCTGTAGAACAAATAACTTTGGTGCCGTAAGATCACATAAACATATAAGAATGATAACTCGGATCTTTGCAAACTCTAAGGATGTGTTTAAGACTTTTAAACCTTAGAAAACATGTGCAAACAATGTTCTGGTTCGTAAAACTCTTTTCCAGAAAGCACACTTACAAAATTATGATGAAAGCACTGTTTAAATAGGATTAAAATGCCACCTCAAAAACTGTGTCATTCGAACGAATTAAGTATGTCATTCGCGCGACATTATATCTCGTTCGAACGAGATCCAATGTCGTTCGAGCGACATCGCGAAAGTTTGACTTTTTGATTAAAACGTCTCTTAACAAAGAGATTCAAATTAGTCAAACTCTATTTCGATCTTATCATCATAAAACGTATTTTAAACCTTTAAAACACTTTTAAAACATTTAAAAATATTTTTCTTTATAAAAATTACATCCTTATCTTTTATAAAATAATTTCGAGCACCAATAATTATACACATTCATACCTAAGTGATCTCGGAATGAAATTATCTTTGAAGACGATTAAACTTGCACCAATTAAACATTGGCGTGATTAATTCTTTGAAGCTTTGCCGCAACGTCTTCAATTTCTTCAATACGTCATAGAAAAAGTGGGATCATGACAAAATAAAATTCTCCCTATGACATATTACAAACACAGTTTTGTTCACGGAATTAAGTCAAAAAAATACAGGGACTCAATTGGAAATTTATGTCCTTGCACTTGAGTTTCTGATGGTAGGTCGAGGGGACTGCCTTCATCGCATGTAGCCATCCTTTCCCAAGGACGGCTTTGTATGGCGAGTCAATGTCGACTACCAGAAACTCAATCATCTTGGAGATACTTCCCACCCTTACCGGTAGCACAATCTTTCCCAATGGGATGGTCACTTTTCCAGCAAAGCCAACTAGAGGGATAGTGGATTCCTATAAGTCGTTGATGCTCAACTTTAATTTTCTAAACAGATCGAGATAAATTGCCTCGGATGAGCTTTCTTGGTCGACGAGCAACTTCTCGATGTCATAGTTGGCAATATTGAGCGTAATGATCAAGGCGTCATGGTGTGGGGTTCTTACTCCCACCAGATATTCATTTGTAAACACGATATGTTTGCTATAGTTGACGTCATCTAATCACCGACGTTTTCCTGATTGGGTCTTTGCTGGATCGATCTGAAAAGCTTGCATTACTGCTGTAAGCTTTTTTACCTCCATCCGAGATGAATTCCCCTGAGTTTGCTTCATATCAGATGCCCCGTGAATTACTGTGAATTCATGGCCAGCATCGTCTTCGAGTACGTTGTCAGGTCTTGCTTCTCCATTGGCAGCGACTTTCTCTGCCTTCTTCTCCATAAACTGATTCAGATGCCCAGACTCGGCCAGTTCTTCGAGGTTGGACTTAAGAGCTTTGCAATGCTCAGTCTTATGTCCTCCCTCTTTATGAAAAGCACATCTCAGCACGTTGTTTCTCTTTTAAGGATCTCCCATCTTTCTGGGCCACTTAATAAATGTCTTGTCTTTGATTTTTGCGAGAATCTTATAAATCGGTTCTCTGAAGACAGTGTTGACTGCTTGAAATTCTTTTGCCGCATCGTTCCTGCCTCCGTTCTTGGAGCCATTCTTCCTCATTCTTTCCTCCCTTCTTCTAGTTCTCAGCTTTGTCATTGCCTTTGGCAGCGAGCTTAGTTCGATCGTTCTCCCCTGTGCTGAGGTGGGTCACATCCTCCACCTTGGTGTATATCTCGATGAGAGCCATCAGGTCGTCGATGGTCGTGGCTTCTTTCTTTATCAGGGACTGGTACAGAAGGGAACTGTTGGGTAGCCCAATTTTGAAGGAGGCCACTACTACCTGCTCCGAGCAGTCTTTGACCTCATTGAATAACTCCCAGTACCTCTATGCGTAATCTCAGAGGGTCTTTTGAGATGTCTTATTCATTGTTAGCAAAGCATCCATACTTTTGGGATGGGAGAAACTAGTAATGAAGCGGGCCGTAAAAAGCGCGGTCAGGGACTCGAAGCTCCTGATAGACCTGTGATGGAGACTTTCGAACCATTTTTGTGCCACGTCATGTAGGCTCGAGGGAAAAATTCATCACATCAGCGCATCTCGGTGGTTCTAGAGGGCCATGTCTTGCCTGTACTGCCTAACATGATCAATGGGATCAATTTTTCCATAATAAATCTTGAATCTTGGAATAGCAAATTTCTTGGGGGCTTCCTCTTCCTCTTCCTCTATTTTCCTCGAGAAAAGGGATTTTATCTGGGTCTTGAGGGCTCGTCTAGCAAGCTCCCTAGTCGATCTTGCGCCGCGATGTGCTGGGTGTTGGTCCATCTCTCTTCAGACCAAATTTTGTATGTTCTCATTACTGCGAGATGGGCTCTTGTAACGGTGAGACGGTCGCTGGTGCTTGAGTGAGTCATTGCTTGACTCGTGCCTCTCACTCTTTTGGGATCCACGCTTAGGGCTCCTTCCTCGGCTGCGAGACTTGCTCGCCTGAGGGCTAGGAGTGCTGTATGGATGTCGCCTAGTGCTATGATGGAGATATTTCTACATCCTCTCTAATTTCCTTTTGAGGCGAGCATTCTCAGCCTCCTTCTTGCGAGAGGACTACCTTTGCTCTTGGAGCCTTGCCTCATAGGCATCAATCAGTCTAGAGATTTGCATGGACCTCACTGGTCCTTGGCTTTCCTCTAAGGCTGGCCTCTTTGGGCGAGCCCTCTGATCTGAACGCCGAACTTCAGATCTGATCCTGCGAGGAGCAGGTTATTCTTGGATATCTCCTGCCTGAGGAGCGTTACTGCTGTGACCAGACATTTCGAACTTCTTTGTTGGTGTGGTCTTTCTCAGGGAAGACAAACGTTCCCACAGATGGCGCCAATTGTGATGACAATTATATTCAACAAAAATAAGTGAGAGAAGCGCAATCACCAAGGAAAATAAAGAAGATAAAATTCCAATCACACAACATAGTATGTACGTGGTTCAGCAAGAATGCCTACGTCTACGGCGGTGCAGTCAGTATTATTTCTATATACTCCTGGGAGCGTTTACAGAGAATACAATGCATGTCCTTTGCCCCAGACTTAGGGTTTATTATATACATGTCTGTCCTCAGGGAGTGGGGGTGTTGGACTCCCCCACGTTTACCCTCTTCTCCTGAAACATCTCTATACGAGAACATGGGAGGAGACTAAGTCATAATTCTATTTAATTAAGACGAGGGGTCCGAATTTTGGGCCGTTTTTATTAGACTACTCGTCCAAGCCCATAATGGTAAATTCGGGTACCCACACTTTTCTTTTTATTTATTATAAGACTTGAACTTGTTTGATAGTCTCAAATTTACTATTATGCTAATATATTTTTTAAATATTGAATGTAAATTTTTGTATATAATTTATTTTTACCATAAATTATCTTGATAAGTTTTATATTTAAATATATGGGCAATTAACCCTTGGCACCTTGGTGTGCCTTGTTCTTTAATTAATTATAATTCTAGTTTTCGTTCTTGGATTATGCATTAAATGAACGTTCTATATATAATAAAAATTACTAGTGATAGTATGATATAATAACATTTACGATTTATGTAATATATAAATAAAATATGTCTTTTTTCTATTTTAAAAAAAAAGTGCGCCTTCCTTCAATCAGGCGCGCCTCGCCTTGCGCCTAAGCTTCAGAAACTCCTGTACGCCTTGCGCCTTTAGCAACTGTGGCACAATTGTAGACAAACAACGTAGAAGTAGTTCATTAATTACGTCTAGATTACATATAAGAACATCAAGAAATGGAAAAATATGAAGATACGGAGGGGTAGATAGAATGAAAGAAAAAAGGAAAAAATAATTTGAGCATCCCTTAAACCTAAGCCATTAAACAACTTCTCTTATCTCTTTTCCACAAAACAGTATAACCTTCTGAAGTATTTCTTTTGTTTTTGTTTTTTTTTACTGAGAACTAATTTGAGTTTCTCTTATCATGTTATTATTACACAAACAAATAATTCGGTGATAACATAACCTATTACACCCACAAACTATTACACCCAAAATGACAGAATAATAAAAAATGGCGTGTCCATCCCGAGGGGTTTGGGGTTAGGGAGTGCTCCCGAGGTGGATCCCTCCATCCCTACCCTTCCGATATGTGCGAGGAATTGCATCCTTTATCGGGGCACTCGACTATCGTCGACGTGAGGTCATATGTAGAAATAGAGTCGTCTGCCTATTTTGTGCAAAGCAGGGAAAAACAAAATGTTGCTACCTTAAGAAAGTTGCATCAATAACAATATTAATGCTTCCAAAACAAAGTAGTTCAAGGGTCAGGGGACTATGTTATGGAATGGGATGGTGTTAGGCACCCATACCGCCCTTTTGGTCTCTCATGGGAATGTGTTAATCTTCTCCTGTAGAACTCCATGATGTGTGTGCTTATGTGCATAATATAAATGGAGGATGGAATCACTCGACACGCTTAATGGATAAAGAATGAGCGAGGTCATCTATAGGAGTGTTTCCAAAATTCCAATTAAAAATATAATATAAGTGTTTATCGATTCAAAAATTGTTATAAAAGAACAATTGCGTATATCGGATAAGACAGAAGAAAACACCCATATAAAATATATATAACAATGATGTATGATAAGAGTATAGTAACAAATGTGTGTGAGAGGACTCGAGTCGAGGGATTTACCCAAGATGCCTACATATCCCAGGGGGCATCAAACTCCACATAGTTTGAAGATAATATGAGGTGGGGTTTGACCTATAAATTCAATCGAGAAATTTATTGTGTGTGTACGTGTATAGAAAAAGGTGTTTAGTGTGATGAGAAATCCCCACTTGGAATTTACAAGTGAACCTGCTTTTTCTTATTTTTGGGTTTTTTATAAAAGTAAAGTTTGTGCGCATTCTAAAAATAAAAAGTTTGAAATAATGATACGTGATGTAATAGTAAAGTACTTAAGTGAAAATGAAGTAAGTAATGAAAACAAATTAAAGAATTTAAAGACAAAAGGGAAGAAATAGACCTCCTTCTGAAGACTTGAAGTAGATCTTGATTGTAGATGCACTAATCCTAAGATGAAGTGATGGTGGTTTGAGGAGCTGCGTGGGAATTTACTCAAAATAGTATGAAAGGATGAAAGGAATGTAGGAAATGGGCTTTTAAGGAAAGAACAACTATGAATTCGAGGGAACTCACCCTGAATTGTTGAGAGGGATGTTTAGGGGTGACTTTAAAATTAAGTTCATGTCCTCTATTTATAAGGACCAGGGGGTGCCGATCAACATGGTATTAGACCTACCTATTGGCACCGAACCCTATACACACTACCAATATGCAGGGCCCTGGGGTTGCTAATTTGCAGTCTGAGGTATGTTTTTCGAAAAAATGGTCATAAAATGCGATCGTTAGTTAGAATTGCACATGAGGTGGACCGTTGTAAAGGGTATTCAAAGCCCTTTAAGTATACATGAGCCACTCTCGGGTTCAGGGGTTGACCGAAGTCAAACGGGGCCCGAAAGCGCCCGTGAGTTACTAGATAGGGTTTCCCAGAGGAAAATGGATTGTTCATTGGAACTGTAAGGATAATTCGGGAAAAAGATGGGCTATTGGGAAAGGTATTCAATGCCCTTTAAGATTTCATTCAGTTTCGTTTGGTTCAGAGAGTTGACTTTGGCCAAACGAAGCCCATAAGTGCCTGTTGACCCTTTGGATTATAATGGATCATTCATCCGTACTCTAAGGCTAATTCTCACATTAGGTGGATCATTGGAAAGGGTATTCAGACACCTTTGAATATTAATTTAGCTTTGTTCGAGCTGAAGAGTTGACATGAGCCAAACGAAGCTTGGGAGTTCCCTGTGGCCTCCAGAATTATTTTCAAAGTAAAACGGATCGCTCGTTCAGCGGATTAATGCATGGGGAAATCCATAGGAAATGGGATTCAGATACCTTTGAAGATCTATTGAGATTTTTCCAAGTAGAATAAGTTGTTCAGGGTCAAAACGAGGCTCCAATGCAACCGTTGGAGTCTAGATAAGTTTTTAGAGTAAAACGGGTCATATGTCTGTACCATATGGTTGATTCATGCATGGGGTTGACAATTGGAAAGGTTTTATAGCCCTTAAAAGATTCATTTAGATTAATTAAAGGTAAAGAGTTGACAGGAGTCAAGTGGAGATCGAGATTGCACGGTGGTCACTAGATCAGTTTTTGGGGTAAAATAAACCATTCGTCTGAATCGTAAAGTCGATTCGCGCATGGGGTGGACCATTAAAAATGGGATTCAGATCCCTTTGAGCATTCATTGAACTTTGTCTCACGAAAAAAAATTGATTCGGGTCAAAACGGGTCTCGGGAGAGCCTGGTGGCCTCCATATCAGTTTTTGAGGTAAAACGAATCGTTCATCCGAAACATAAGGCCAATTTGCACATGGGGCAAACTGTTGGAAGGAGGATTTAGAGGTCTTCGAATATTAATTGATCTTTCACTCAGGAGAGAAATTTTACCAGAGTTAAATGGGGCCCGAGAGCACCCGATGGCCTATAGATCGATAATCACGGTATGACCTAGGGTTTGCGGTGAATGGGTGAGTTCTAAGGACCTAAGGAGGTGCTTATGGGGGTCCTAGGATGGGGTGTATACAGAGATCTGATCAACAGGTGATATTGGAACAAGTGAAGGCCATCGAATGATAAACATGACATCGATGTTGGGAAATAGATTTTGTAGGTCGATTATAATATCCCACAGGGTGGAATTGGCTAGTTTGGTGGGTCGAGGACAGTTCTGAGGACATAAAGAGACGAGGATGACCAATTCAATGGGTGAAAATGTGTTAAGATTCATTCCAAGTGGTTAGGGAGACAAATTCATTGGGCCGAGGTCGATTGTGGGGACATAAGGAGACGAGGATGGTTGATTCAACGACCAAGCTTAAATTTTGAGTTGTGCTAGGGACGACCAATTCAGAAGGTCGAGGCTGATTCTGAGTACCTTGAGTTGTGATGACCAATTCTGAGGGTTAAGGTCTATTATGAGGATCTTAAGTTGTGACGACCAATTCTGAGGGTCGAGATTAATTTTGCGAACCTTAAGTTGTGATGATCGATTTTGAGGGTCGAGGTCAATTATGTCGACATTTAGTTATGACGACCAATTTTGAGGATCGAGGTCAATTTCGAGGACCTAAAGTATGACTAATTTTGAGGGTCAAGGTAAATTCTTAAGACATAAAGTTATGACGAATGATTTTGAGCATCGAGGTCAATTGTGAGGACCTTAAGTTGTGACGATCAATTCTGAGGACCTTAAGTTGTAGCGACCAATTTTGAGGGACGAGGTCAATATTTAGGACCTTAAGTTATGACGACCAATTCTGAGGGACAAGGTCAATTATGAGGACCTTAAGTTATGATGATCGATTTTATGGATCTAGGTCTAAAGTTGTGACGATCGATTTTGCAGACCGTGGTCAATTCTAAGGACTTTAAGTTGTGACGATCGATTTTGTAGGTCGAGTTAAATTCTCAGGACCTTAAGTTTTGGCAACCAATTCTGAGTGGCGTGGTCAATTTTGAGGACCTAATGTTATGACGACCAATCGTGAGGGTCAAGGTCAATTCTAAGGACCTAAAGTTTTAACACGATGTTACTCTCCCGGGGAGTTTTAAATTATCTTGGGGGTGAGGATGCATCTATTGTTCCACTGGGTATTGTGGTGTTTTTGAGATTTTACTAGGGAAGTTCATATCCTTGAGACGTTTTGCTGGGGATTGTGTTGTTTTGAGACCCCATCGGGGGAATTGAGACCCCACTGGGGGATGGGTAGGCTAGGCGATTATAGTAAACTTGGATATAGGCGCATCGTTAGTTCTACTTGTGGAATATGTTGAGTATAGGTTTGTAATATGGGGATTATGCTAAGGCTAACAGCATAAAATTAATCTTGTTGGGGACTCTGAGAGTTTCATAAGGGTCTTAGTTCTCCAAAAAAATGATTTTCTTAAGAAAAATGAGGTTTCATGTTTTTCTGGTATTTTTGGGAGTTTTTTGGGCAATTTTTGGATTTTTCTAGAATTCTCTAGAATTGTTTGTACGAAATTTAAAGAGGTTGCTGATAGGTAGTCTTGGGGGGAGGGGGGATACAATCGGCAACAATATGGACTCCTGGGCTTCCTTGGGAAGATAAATAGGCGGCTTTCGATCGATATGGATTGGGGCTTTAGAACTTTGCTTCTGGGTGGATTGTTGACTCTTTTTTGGGGATCGCATATGACCTTCCACCTTTGGAGTTTTCCTTCAAAGGCCGCATGAATGCAGGTGTAGATAAGGAGTTGCTAGTGCACGAGGTGTTATTTGGATTAATAGGTCTTATGGATACACATTTTTTGTTATGACTGGAGGAGCTTAACGTCACCCATGATGTATGCTCGATATAACAACTTTGTACCTGAAAAGATACTAAACAAGGCATAAAAGATGCATTTTTTGTTTAATTATCTAGATTTAGTGGCTTATTCTATATGCACTTTAATTTGTTAGATTTTATATTTAGAAAGAGTAGGAAAAGTTTGTTTGTTGGAATTTTTAATAGAGAAAGGCATTGGAGACCTGGTTTGGAGGGACATATTTCGAGAGAAAGTATGAGAAATGTGTTTTTGAAAATTTTTGGATACAGGAAGGCCTTATAGGCTTGGTTGATACATGGATGAAGAGATAGAAAGCTTGATGTAAAGTTGAGCTAATCACCTTTATTGTGTTATGCTAATTTCGGTGTGTCGAAGAGACTGTACCCGTGATGGCTTTGCTGGAGCTGTCGCTTTGGGCCTTACTACGAGGCTTTTGCTAGTGATGGGGGACTTCACATCGGATCCCCAAGTGGTTACGATAACAGCATGTATGTCTTACCATCATAATCATGCGGCGGTGGTGATGACTGAGACCCTGAATAGTCTGGATGCTTGAAAGAAGGGACGTTTTGACTTTTTTTGGGGGAACTCGGCAATGTTGTTCATGTGGATTGCAGAGAAGTTTCATCTAGTGCCCCTACTGAGTATCCCTTGGAGGTTGTGCCCAATTTTTTTTCCAACCATTATTTATCTTTGGCCCATCTATAGATAGTTGGGTTAACTAGTTTCTAGAGCATGGAGCCCAATGTCTTCGCTTGTTAGTTCCATAGTGAGGGCACATACTGCCTGTCTTGAAGCTTAGAGAGTATGAATATGTACGGTTGGTGGGCCTTCCACAGACTTCTTTCTATTTCCCCTGGTGGCTCAAGCGCCAAGTCGGGTGGGAACAAATCGTGCCACCTCGCATAACAAACTTCTTCCGTATGGAGGATTTGAGTAAATCCCTGAGGATGAGGTTCGGCTCTTTGTGGAAGCACTGTCGGCCATCTATCCATCCGTTATAATTTATGGCATGGGCTTGATATATGTTTAGGGACTACCTGAAGTGGTTATGGAAGTGGATATTAGATAACGTTATGGTGAAAGAGACTGGTCAAAGGTGGTTTATTGCCTTCAACACCATGAAAGACGATGTTGTGGCTCTGTCCACGTTTATCAGGACGTACTACTCCATGGAGAACATAAGGAATGTCAACAAGGAGTGAGAAACTTGAGGCCTCTAGGGGCTGGTAACTATGATGAAGAGGGGTCGTCGAGTAATTCAAGGCAATGGTTTGTGAAATTTTGGTGATTTTTGTGAAGCTATGGTGATTTCGATGCTTTGTATTTGGGGATAAATTTTTTGTGTTGATTGGTTTAAGATTAGGTTTGTTTAGGAACGGTGTGGTCAGTGGACATGAGTGGTTGATTTGACTTCATTAGTCGATACTTTGCGTAATAGTGCTATTTTCTTTAATAAAAAATAAAAGTTGATTTTGATCATATTTTGTTGTGCCCCTTGATGAGTTTTTGCATTTGAATGATCTATAGCAATCGCTAAGACATAAATAATCATTTTGTTCTTGTAAATGATAAAATGGACTACCATTATCGTAGATCAGACAAGAATAGCATTTTGTGAAAAAGAAGGGGACCGGACCTATATATGGAGTATGGGAAATCTACATACCTCTGGGGGTTTTGAAAATTTTCATGAGTTTCACTTTGAAAAGAAAATGTTTTTGATAGGATCAGGTCCCACATAGTTTTGGGTAGGGGAAATGAAGAGATTTTTTTTAGAACAGAAGGGGGGGGGGTGAGAGGAGTAGTAGTGCGCCGAGATTTCAGACTAAGGCTAAAGTTTCTTGAGACGGTCTAGGTTGGCTGGACGCGCCATCTCTTTTCTATCAAAGTCTGTGAGCATAAAGGCGTCTCCTAGACGGGTTCTATGATCTCTTTAAAGGCATGATCTCCTTCTTGGATACCATGGTCCTTGACTTTTCGGTTAAATGATCGTGCTATCTAGAGATGGTATCCTTGTATATGGTACAAAGCATTCTGTCTCTTTACATCCAAGAGTGATTGTTCATCATAGAATCTATGACGCCATTCTTTTTCGTCAACTTTACTTTTGAGAAGGATGCAAAGTGAAGGTATATCCTGCTCAACGAGTAGGACTACTTCCATGTCTTACACTAGATAATAAGGGGTATCCCCAGTAGGTGTTCTGAATTAAGTGCGCTATCCCCCGAAGGTATAAGGGATACGGTCGGCCCAATCTCTACAACTCTCACTTATATTTGATGATTATGGTTTTGAGGCTTTTTTTGGCGGCTTCGACAACATCATTAGTTTGGGGTCAGTAGGGAGAATATTTGTATCTCTGAATTCTGTACTCGTCGATTAGTTTTGTAACCTCAACTTCAAAATGGAGCCCATTATCCCACACTAACTCGTGGGAGCTCCATATTGAGAGATGCTGTTCTTTCTAATAAACTTGACCATTTTCTTGGCATTCAGCACCGTGTGTGACTCATCTTTAACCTATTTGGTGAAGTAATCAATGGCGACCAAGATGAATTCATGACTGTTTGAATATTTTGGAGTAACATTCCTTATAATGTCATTTCCCCAGGTGCCTAAGGGCTAAGGAGAGGTCAAGTTGTATATCTCTTAAGGAGGCAAGTGCCAGATATTAGCAAATGTTGGTATTTGAGGCATATTCGGACATAGGCAATGCAATATTGAACCATTATGGTCTAATAGTACCATTGGCGAATGATCTTTTTAGAAATCATGTGACCATTTACGTGGGGCTCGCATTCCTTTATGGAGGGCTATCTTAAGGACTACAATGCATGCCTTGTATCCGATCATGTTTTTAGTGCAAGGTAAGTCTACTTTAATGGTAATTGGGTGCGAAAGTTATCATGGGAAATTAGGAGTATCCTAGTGCCGTATTCTTTCTTATTGGAAACTTCGTCAAAGAAGATTTTCCATTAGAGGTCATCTTGAGAGGTTTAGAGAATATCTTCATCTGAGAATTCAAAGACCCAAATATCAGCATCTTCTATGGGATAATCAGCAAGGTAGTCGAATATGGCTCTCCCGTTCATAGCTTTCTGCGTGATGTACACAATATCAAATTAGCTACCAACAATAACAAATGGGCCATTCGGTTGGATAAAGTGAGCTTTTCTAGCAAGTAATTTATGGGATCCATACGGGATACAAGTCTGACGAGGAAGGCAATCATGTAGTGAAGTAACTTTTGTGTAATCCAGACCATGGCGACACATGCTTTATCCAGAGAATTGTAGTTAACTTTATACATAGCTAATTTTTAGCTGGCATAAAAAAGTAGCACTTTCCCTATGGGATTCTTCAATGTATTGGGCTGGTAAAGCACCAGCTATAGTATCTGTAATGGTTAAGTACAACAGGAGGGGAAACCTGGCTGCAGAGGCATAAGTACCAAAGGTCGGTTAAGGTATTGCTTGATGCGTTCAAAGGCTTATTAGTAGGCCTCATTCTAAACTTTAGTAGAATCCTTGTGGAGAATCTTGAAAATGGGTTCGCAGATAGAACTCAGCTGGATGACGAACCGACTGATGTATTGTTGTTTTTCCAGAAATCCTCGGACTTCCATATTCGTCAGTGATGGTGGCATCTCAATTATGGTTTTCATCTTGACAGGGTTTATTCAATTCCCTTCTCACTGACCGTGAACCCCAAGGGTTTTCCTTTCATGATGCCAATAATTCACTTTTGTGGGTTTAGCTGCATCTGGTATTACTGTAGCTTCTCGAAAAACTTTCGAAGGGCGAGAATATAACCTCCCGGAGTCTTAGATTTGATGATCATGTCGTTTACATAGACTTCGACCTCTTAGTGATAACATTCGTGAAGGATGGTAGTGGAAGCCCTTTGTTAGGTTGACCTGACATTCTTGAGTCCGAATGGCATGCCAATATAGCAGAAGGGTCCCCATGGGTGAATGAAGGAGGTTTTGTCCTAATAGTCATGGTGCATCTTGATCTAGTTGTATTCGACAAATCCATCAACAAAAGACTTAAGGGCATGACTAGCCATGTTTTCCATGATCATGTCGATGTTGGATAATAGTAACCATCCTTTGAGGATACTTTAGTCAAATCCCGATAGTCGACACACATGGGGACTTTCCCTTGTGACTTCAGCACATGGATGATTTTGGCAAGCCATGAAGGATATTCGACTATGCGATACATTCAATTTGCTCACCACCTCAAAGCTTCCTTAGCTTCTAGTCAATTGATTTACATTTAAGGAATGTTGGGATCTCGTGTTGAGCTATTTCTGGGTCAATGCTGAGCATGTAATCATAGGACCATGGGAAGACATCCATGAATTCCTTTAGTACCACTTCAAATTGTACACGCTTATGCTCGTTAAGGGTTGACCCTATCCTAGTCTCGCACTTATCACAACTAAATCGATATTAATAACAGTTGTCTCATCATTGTTAATTTGAATGCGGTTTTGTTGTTTCTTATTCTCGTTATTAAGATCAGCTAATAATAGTTCATTTACAAATGCATCCTCATCAAGGGTTTGATTAGAATCATAACAATTAATATAAGGCACAACAAGATACTCCAAATTTTTATTTATTTCATATTTGGAAAAAAAATATTGAGGACCTCATCAAAATAGGTCTCACTCACATTGATATCTAGAAAAAAGAACTATAACATCGGTTAAAGAGACTTGGATAAGGTGAATAGTAGGGTCAGGTTGAATCTGGGCAGGTGGGATAGGCACGACATTCAAGTTAAGGAGAGGCATATCCGTAGCTTTGATTTGCGTAGACAGGTTTGCTAGCATGTCATCCAAACGAATCATGTAAAGACTCATCCCCCATGTCTACAGGTTGAATGAGTCCTCAAAATCACTTTCCTCAAAGTCCTTGATAACTGTCATGGCTTTCTTAGTGAGAGGTTGCACTTCATGATGGGAGTTTTTGGCCTAAGAGTTTCTATCTTGAAAGAAGATTTCCATCCCCTGCATCATCTTCTTTTTGACATGATCATACCATGGTTCAGGGAATCCATAGAAGGGGAAGTCTTCACCCTCCTTGATAAACCTTCCATTTAAAGAGTCACTCAAAATAGTCCTTTCCTCTTAGAAGCTTATTTTTGGTCGTGGCCACTAGCGTGCTTTGAGTTCTTCTGGCGAGGGATGGTAACCTAGGACACAATGGGGAAAGGCCTCCTTCAGGACTATGGGGTCAAGGATCCCTTCCAGGCATCACCCTAGCCCTATTCTGGAGACGAAGTGCATATTCTTAAACATATGAATCATATTAACATTGCCATGTGGGTTGCGTTTGGGAAAAACCCAATCTTTGAAACTATATTTTACTGGAAGGGAAAGTGGGTCAATTATGAATCCAAAGAGGAAGATGTCATTCGTCCCATACTTGATATCTAATACTGTATTGCTTGTACTAGCGGTGTCTGAACTGCCGTCATCCCTTAAGATGGTTCTAACCTAGCCATTGGCGAAGAATTTTAGTTTCTGATTAACAGAAAAAGATACACCTAGGATATTGTGGAGCCATGGACGTCTAAAGAGAAATTTGAAACATGAAGGTATGTTAATGAATTGGAACTCGGTGTGAGTTTTATGGATCCCACTACCTCTCGACGAGTATTGTTGTAAGCACATACGATAGCAGAAGTTGGAGTGAGATCACTGACTTTCATGCCCAAGCAATTAAAGGTTCTGAGGGGGCAAACATTGAGGGCAAATCCATTATCAATAAGTGAGAGTGGGACTATCTTTCCCAATACTTCAACGGAGCTGTTGGGGTCATAATTATGGTCAATGCAAATCTTTGGTATCTCTTCTTTAGAAAAGGAGAGGAGTTTAGAAGAGGTCAAGGACCCAACCATGTTTATAGATTCTTTGGAAGTGGAGGAAGGAGAGACTGTCGTCCTGGTAAGGAGTTTGTGACACCCCGCATAATAAAATACCGGGCGATCACTCCTATGTCAAATTAAAACAGGAGTCTCATATGGTTCACTCTTAGCATCACAGTCGAAAACTAATTTAATTACTAATATCCTATTAGGCCGGCGTCAAATTTTTAATTAACTAATATTTTTAACCAAACCATTCAAATAAAACAATTACAACAGTTTATATGCAACAACTGAAATGAAATAAAATAAAATAACCGAACACTCGGTACAATAATACAACCAAATCGAATGCCACATTAAAAGGCGATAAAAGAATAAATGGGTACATTTGGGCCATAAGCCCGAATGTTTCTACAATACCTCTGATCTAGATCTCAATGACATAAGTGTCTAATATAAACCTGCTTGGATCCACAACTTCTTCAGCAAAAGTTTGACTCGAAAGAATCATCACCGAGGCGTCCATGTGTCTAGACATATATATATATATATATATATATATATATATATATATATATATATATATATATATATATATATATATATATATATATAGCAAGAGGGGAAAATAAAGAAACGGGTCAGAGCCCGAGTTTTGAAAACATTTTAGCAAGTGCTTAAAATCCATATTTTAAAATATGTTATTTCTCATATTTAAACTGGTATCGCTCTCACATGAGATACACCTCGCCCCTCTTTTAACAGTGCAGAACTATTGCATACCTTTTTAAACAACCTAGTAAAGTTACCCTGCGAAACTAATGTAATTACACATCTTCTAATAATTTTCATAAATTCGAGTACTATGGACTAAACTTCTCCCCATTCGCAACATTGCATTACGTTCATGCATGGGGTGTCTCGCGAAGCAAAATCCAAACAAGGAACCCCCCCCGATACACTACTACGTGACAATGTTTATCATAGGGATCCATTAGGCCTTCAGTACATACCATATTTATACCATCCCGTATTTATTAACTGTTCTCATTAGAACCTAAGATTTATATTCATATAAATTCGGATATTCATATACCGGAAGTGGTATCACACTATATTCATTCTTTTCACTTTATACAAAGTTAGGTTATATGAATTCTCATCTCATATATATAAACAATATACTATACGCAACAAGTATATTAATCATCCACCGAGTTATAATATAAATATCTTAGCCATTATCATTTACTAGGCAACCGTGGATTATCTCAAGTACACATAAATTTTAATCTCAATAAATATATCAATATTCGGCACCCATAGGCTTAACAGCGGTGCACACATACTTTGCTATCCAATCCAAGTACATCTCGTACTAAAGGATAACATGTTACCCATCACTCAGGAACTGTAACAATACAAATCACATATATTGGAGGCGAACATAGTTCACATATCCATGGGTCACGCACATACCTACGCACCCACAGTCAGCAGACTTATCGACTCACAAATAAGCCCTTCACAGTCCAATGTTCTCGAGGTACCAAATCTAAAATCCCCCCGAAGGCAACACAGGATAAGATTGCCCTCTTTCGAACGCCAACCTCCTGTGATAGCATGTATGGTAGGTATGTTATACACATAATAAACAATAATATAGGTACACATTCCACCTATATAAATATATCATCAATTAAGTATTCAGACAACCATATTATAACGATAGGTATTTATCTCACCTATACATAATTTTCCATAGGTAATTATTTAACCCATGTATATAATAACATCAGGGCATACGCACCACCCATATAATAATCTCCTACGTAGTATATTTATATCTCGAATATCCTACACATTTATCAATTTGACTAATCCCCAATATTTTATTTTTCGAGCTTTTCTCACCGCACAATAATAATATCAACAACACTGATATATATTTTTTTATATCTCTTCTCAATATTTTATGGCTATAATCTCCAGACTCTTATAGCGATAGCCAATAGCCTTGAATATTCTCCTTCACAATAATATAAGCCGCCACACAATTAAAACACTACCCCAATACGTATTTCCTTATTTAATATTCAAATCACACCTAAATATCTCTTTAAATATTATTCCTCATGAACACCCCTATTTGGGTAAATTTTGGATTTTACTTTCAACCAACCCAAAGTACACGTCTTAATAAAAAAAAATATTTTGAAGTCCCCACACTATTTCTAGGAACCCCAAATATTTATCTCCAAACAATTCTAGCCTTTATTTTTCCAATTTTTGTTTTGATTTCAGAGTTGATGATCAACCCCGGAACTTCTTTCTTAGAAAAATCATATCAATTAAAAAAAAATCATAAAAATACGCGGTCAGTGCCCACACGACCATATCGAAGAGATCTATAACTTTTATGTTTTGACCGAGAGCTAAATCAGTCCTCTTCCTGGACGAATCGGCCCTGTAAGCTACTGTGTTACTATTTATCGTCTTCTCCAAAATCCCAAACCTCCATTAATACACCTCCAAGCTTTTTATCTCCTCTCTCATCATCATTCAACCTCAAACAACCATAATTACCCATATAGAAAGGGTTTTAATCATCCTAGAACCCATTTTTAACAATTAATTTCAATAAATTCCAAGTTTCTCAAATTGGGTATTAATCGTGTTATATCCGTTTTAATCTTCCGAAAACCCGTTTGATCCCCGAAATTTCAACCCAAAAATCTTTAGTTTTATACCAACTACAATATGAGAAATAAACATACGAAATCATTAAGCAAGTTAAACACTTGCCTCGTGGATTAAATCCGACGACCCCGAGTCGAATCTCGCGAATTTTGACCAAAAATCTCTTCTTTTCTTTCTTCTTCTTTATTATCTTCTTTCTCTCTTATCTCTCTCTCTCTTAGGGCTGATATTTGGGGGAAATAAGGGCTTTCCCCATATTAAACCCAAAATTGGGTGTATACCCAATTATTAAATGACTCGTGTACTCATTTACGAGTCCCTACTAGTCCAAAAAGACTCGAAACCCTAATACTACCCCCGGGTACTCTATTTTGACTATCTCGGCCATTTCGAACCCAATAGCGGAGCCAAAATCTCCATCTGAGTCACTTAACTAAAATTCACTATTTGGCCCAACACGTTCAATACGCGTGTTTTTCAATTTAAAATATTCTTTGTCGCTTTATCCAACTGCGACATGTAATTAAAAATAATCCACTAATATACTTAGTCTCGTAAGAAAATATAATATATGTAAATATTAGTCCGACACTTGAAAACTAATATTTACTATTCACTTTATAACATTAAATTTATTTAATTTCACTCATTAATCCCATAATTACTATTCACAATAATTCTTCAAATTACATCCACAATGTAATTTAAATATCTTTAAAAGTATGGGGTATTACATAATTCCCCCCTTACAACATAATTTCGTCCTTGAAATTCCGATATAGCTTGTACCATTACTCTTGGATAGGTATATACATTACGTCCTAGTTTAACCAAATTTAGATATAGCCTAAAATAATGGTCTCCCACTATATTCCACCCATCTTGAGGCGTATGCTCATATATATATATATATATATATATATATATATATATATATATATATATATATATATATATATATATATATATATATATATATATATATTCTCATCATTGCTATTCATATATATACTATTCCTGCACCCCCGGTTTAACACCCATTAGCGCACTTAATAATAATATCACATAATAGGCATACACACATCCTATTAAGATCCATAGGTATATTCACAACCTAATCATACACTTCTCATGCGTACTTTATTCTCATCGCTACGTATTGTATACATATTCAGATTACTATCTCTCTCGTAATCTCCAAGGTACATTCCCTATACCGGATAATTAAAGTATTAATTCTCATATACTGTTCCGGAATTTGGTATCCTTTTCATCAAGAGGTACCTTTTAAATGGATTTCCATAGCCTTTCAACCCATCTCGATTGTGCTAGCTCTCGTTGCATATAAATGTTTGAATTATCGTCATTCTTTCACGACATTCAATACGTCATACCATTTAACCTTGTTTATAGTTGACCCTTAGGCATATATTCTACACATTTATTTTTACGTCCTTCCATCTCGGACATTTTTGGAATTTAACTAACCAGGTTACCCATACCCCCTATCATTCGTGCATATTTGCACAACCATTGCAGACGTTCGACACGTAATGCTCTTCTCTAAACAATGGATCCCATTTCCTTGGCATGGTACTAGCACCTGGGTTTTTCCTAACCCGAATAATTTCAAAATTTAATTCTCCCAATGCCTGTAAATTTAATCCTTCTCAAGATTATTCCATCGATCTTTTTGTGGTTATCTCGCGATAGACTTCTTATATTAGTGCCGATAGTCTTATTGCCCTTACTTCGTGGTAGTTCTAAGATCAAGGTGTTTCTAATACACGTAATATGAGTACTATTCTAATTATATCCCTAGTGCCCAAGACCTCTCTCGACTTTTGACATTTGCTCGATTTCATGCGTGGGATGTCTTGCAAAGCGAAATCCAAACAAGGAACCCTCCCATTACACTACTCCGTCGCATCGTCAGTCATCGAGATATAACGGTCCAAGGGACACCAACGGGACGTTCTAAATCCTATTCATTAATCTACAAATATACTTTTACCAGAAAATCCTTCCATGTTGACCAAATGGAAAGCCCAACTAATCAGGGAGCCTACTCTCGACAAAAGCATTATGAACATCATACCCAAAATATATTTCCTCTGAATTTCCCTTATATTCAAATTCTGGCTATAAGTATCAAATTAGTTTCCTTTATCTTACCTCACCCACATACTTGCGGTGAGAGGAAAATTTCAGTGCTTCTTCGTAGAACTTATATCTCTATATAATTATACAATCATCAAATGACTCTCACTCAATAGTGTTTCCTTTACACTAGGCGACTTATCATCAAAACCAACATCCTTGCATTTTATAACATCTGTCCACTCCCGACGTCGTTAAGGTTCATACATGGAGTGTCTTGTTAGCCTTAAATATGCAACGAGGATAATCCCATCCCATCTACCAATAAAATATGATCAGAACATTCAATTCTGTTAAGGAGCCATACCATAAGACCTTGCACTAACATTAAGTCCTTCGCGCGAACAACAACAAGCTTAACTCATAGCTTAACTATCAATCCTGCATACCTTAAATTATATCTATAAGGTCCCCATGCACTCAAATCATTGAAATGAAACATTTTCTCATCGAAGTTCCATCTAAACATATAATCAATGTGAGCTCATCCAGAATTTATCTCGCATTCCATTCTTTATTATGTCCGTATATATATGTTTCACATCTTATATAAATATATATATACATTATACTATACACATCACGTATATCCATACTTATATATCACACACTATATAAGTATAATAACCCTCCCTTAGAGCTATAACTCAATGGATGTAGTCTCTCAATGCTATCAACTTCCAGGGAATTACTCACACATCATCCTGGGTACTAGCGGTCGGACTATCACACCGACTTGGTAAAAACCAAATCACAACGAATGGAAAACGATCATAGTTCATTCCTACTAAAAATCACACAATATAAAATGGACACTATGACCTGGGGACTATACGCTCCCTGCTCCTCAAGCTAGGGGCCTCACCCAAAATGCATATCCTCCCATGATAGCACTCGAAGGGTATGTTTCATACAAATACACCAATCACATACATATATATTTAAACATATCATATATATACGTCTCAATATGCTCGTATATATATATATATATATATATATATATATATATATATATATATATATATATATATATATATATATATATATATACAGTATAATCCGGCTAATCGTGTATATCTGTCGTAACATTAGCCCGTATTTCCCGAATATACATATTCGACTTAATTCTATAATTATTTACTTACTTATAATATAAATAAATATTAAGCTTATCACAACTAGCTCGTATCCCAATTACATCCGAAATTCCAATTCGAAGCCCAAAAGTCTTTATCCCATTAGACTCTTAAAAATCACAAAGTCTCACAAGTTTAATTTTTCATTGAAAATTTCACACCTTGCACTAAAACAACTATAACTCACTCTACGTAAGTCCAATTTACTAGTGAGTCTATTATTCCACTGGAGAAGCCTCTTTTGCCATTGTACCTATCTTACTCCGGTACTAAGTTCACTTAACCATGTCACTCTTTATTCACCGTCGGTCTCTGACCGATTCTAATGTGAGTAACCTAGAAACTGCATTCACTTTATTCTAAATTAAGGGAATTTACAGTTTGAAACCATCTGTAAGATTAATTTATGAGCAAAACATCATGCTCCTCTAAATATGTTGACCATCGTTCCCACCATTTCACATTGCTCCAACGAGTGAATTTTTTTTTCTCAAATTTTCACATATGGGTATTTCCATACCCAACTCTAAGCCAAAGCTTTCGAGCCTTCAACTTCCTAGAAGTGAAATTACACTATTTCCGCCTAGCTTAACTTCAATGCACGGTCCTCATTAAAGACCTCTTAAGATTTTTTCCCATCTAACCTCACTGGGTAATTCAAGTTTAGCACCATTCTCTACTATAGCGGTGCACAGATAATTATAACTACTAATCTATAGTAGTCATTGCAGCAATCCATGACAATGCCGCAAGGAAAATGACCTTTATCGCGGTCCTTGATATGCCCCAAGTATCACCTCGTCCTAGAGACATCAACCTCGGCTGACGTTGGAAAAGCCTTGAATCAGTGACTCGCAACCTCTGCCATATTAGGGTCGGCCCTGGCCGACACCATTACCAACCCCTTCAAGGGGTCATCAGTTCATCAACTCAATCGGGAATGGCAACCTCGGTCGGGGGTAGGCCGAGGCTACAAGGAGACATACCACTACCAAGGTCAACCCCACCAGTGAATCGGCCAATGTTCCAAGCACATGCCAAACTAACCTCGGCTTAGGACGACCTTAATTCCTTACCCCGGCTTCGCTTAAGCCGGGACCATAATGACTCATCTCGGATTGGATGGACAACTGGACCTTACCAGTATCGTCCTCTTCCAGGCCGAGGTCATGACTAAGCATCGAGGCCAAGCTCTTATTGGCATATGTGTGGACAAGGACACGTGGACACAATTCAGTTATAACAAATCATTCCCCTCACGTGGGGGGAATATTTCATCATCATTCTCTACCTGTGACAGTGACAAATGTCTTCATCAGATTGGTTAGATCAACACACACATGCCCATTGCATGCATGGGGGGGGGGGGTTACATTACACCCCCCAGGTACTATATATAGAGGTCATCCTCTATCTTGCAAAGGACCCAAAATTGGCAACCCTAGCTGAAACTCTGTTCAAATACACAATAGAGAGAGAAAGTTTGAGAGATTGTATCCATGACTATTAGAGCCCTCATACAGTGATACACATCATACACTTGCACAGTGGACGTAGTCCAGATTGGCTGAATTACTTTAATTCCGGTGTGAATCCTCTTCTCCTCACCTCCTTCTACTATATGTGTATGTACTCTTATGCTGCCATTGTTAACATTGAACTGAGCTCATAAACACCTTGAAGGGTGGTGCTATTTCTAGTATCATCATTTTGGCGCCGTTTGTGGGAAGAGATAAGCTGTCTCTTCTTCATTTTCTGCTTAATGTCTCCGGAGACTCTGGTGGTGAACCAAGCACCACCCCTTGCGTGGAGATGCTTCACCATTGAAAGAAGCCCTTTAAGGTATTAAGCTCATCTGCTACTCAAACTCTTTAGTGTTAACATATGGCACCAGAATTGCCACCGCCTCTTTCGCCGCCTGGTGGGGGAGGGCCCAGTTCCAGCTAGGCACCGCCTCAGTCCGAAATGGCGGAGGTGGCCGCAACTTTGAGGTCTTTGGCTGCAACACAGCAAGCTATGTATGAGCAGTTTGCATAGCTTAGCCAAACTATGATGTGGCCACCTGGAGTTTCATCAAAAATGATCACTCCGACGGTGGTCCAGCCTCATCCTCATGCCAGGGGACCACCCCAAGCACCAATGAAGGACCAACCTGCACCCCAGCGGAGGAGGGACATTGCTGACCCTAGGCGCTTACGCATAGGGAGCCAAGGAAACCCTTGTCCGGAGGACAGGTATAATGACCTGGAGGTGGAAGATGCACCGGAAGAATGTTGGGAGCTGTATAAGGTTTCGAATAATATGGTACATCCTCTTCAGCAGAACCGAAGTTGTGGCGGCAGAAGAGGTGAAGAGGCCCAATAGCGAGGATCAACTTTTGATCGATTGAGTAGACGGTCAGCCTTTGAGAGGTTGGGCCCAGTAAATAACCTGAGACAGAGGTTATCAAGGTCAAGAAGTGTAGCTGGCTCGCAGAGGGGAGACGGTCAAGGTCGGCCTCACCAAGGCCGACCCCGTGCGGGACGAGGCAAAGATTAGGAAGAGGTCAACAAAAGATGTTGTGCTGCGGCTGGGGGACCCTCAGTCCATCCCTTGGAGGTGGCTGGGGATAACCTCGGTCAGGACGACGGTAGGAGACCGTGGAATGGCTCTATCTAACGTCTTGAGGAGAAGATATGAGACCTCATTAAGAGCCGAGACCCATTACAAAGAGGTTACTTAGAGTCCTTTCCATTTGTGGCTAAGATAGTGAGCTTCCCGACCCCTGCTAAGTTCAAACCACCCGTGGTGTCTCCCAAGTATGATGGTAGCACCAATCATGTACATCACATTGAGATTTATCAGTCAGCAACACACATCTACTCGATACTTGATGAGATGAAGTGTAGGGCCTTCTCTGGGACTCTGACAGAAGCAGTACACAACTGGTTTACTTCTCTTCCAAAGAATTCAATTGAGAACTTCAAGGGCTTGGACGAATGATTCATTCATAACTTCTACTTTGGGGTAAGACCTCAAAAGAAGACCACTCATCTACTGTATGTCAAGCAAGGCAGGGACAAGAGTCTAAGGGACTACGTTGCCAGGCTCAACAAAGAGAAAGTTGAGGTTGAATATTACGAAGAGAATATAGCCATGACCTCCCTCATAGGAGGTCTTCAGAAAGGGAAGTTGTTGTGAAAACTCACGGAAGACCCTCCTAGGTCCATGGTAGAGCTACTGGAAACTGCAGGAAAAGTCATGAATGTCGAAGAGGTAATAGCCGCCAAGTATGAGGATGCGAACTGCGGTAGTATCGAGAAGTCCCAAAGAAATAAATATGGAAAAAAGAGGTCACCCGATGACAAGTTCGCTCACTATACTCCTCTAACCGTGAGCTGTGAGCATATCCTCAACGAGATCAAGAATGATAGGACTCTAAGATGGCCAGAGAAACTGAAAGCCCCTCCGCATAAGAGAAATAAAAACTTGTGGTGTGAGTTCCACCAGGACCATGGCCATGTTACAGACAGATGCTTTGCCTTGAAGGATGAGATTGAGAAGATGTTAAAATCCGAAAAGTTGAGGAAGTATGTTGATGGCAAAACTCCTAAAGGGGGAAGATATGAACCTAAGAAAAGGAGAAATGACAGATGCCGTGACGATGCCCCAGCTAGAATAGGCAATGACTCGAAAGATGATGATGAGGACGATCCGGACCTTCTGCCGAAAGATGATAATACCCCGATGAAGAGGGTTGGCATGATATCCTTTGGTGTTGATACCATATGCGGAGGACTTGCGGGAGGTGTCTCTGAAGTGGCTGACAGGAAAGCTCATGTGGTAGAGGCTAAGTCAGTGGCCAAACTTGAAGTTATAAATCTAACATCTTCTGATACAGCACAGAAGAGAAAGAAGGTGGACATGGACACTCTTATAATTGGGTTCTTCAGGCATGACTTTAAAGGTATCTTAGCCCCGCATGATGACCCTTTATTAATAAGAACAAGGGTGCATGGATGCGAGGTGCAGAGGATCCTCGTGGATGGGGGGAGTTCAGCAAATGTGATGTTTTGGCCTTGCTTCAAGAGCTTAGGTCTTAGCAGAGCTAGGCTGGTACCCTATCATCATCCTTTAATGGGCTTCAGCGGCAAAAAGGTCCACCCATTGGGCATGTATGAGATGGACATACGGATGGGTGACGAGTGGCCTAAGAGGTTGACCCGGAAGATAAATTTTTTCGTTATGGACGAAAACGCCTTCTCGGCCTATAACCTCATCATAGGAAGAGTGTCCCTTAAAGAGTTTGAAGCTGTGCCGTCGACGGTCCACCAAATGCTAAAATTCTCGACCCCCTATGGGGTAGGGGAAGTTCAAGGTGACCAGACCATAGCACGAGAGTGTTACTTCAACTCGTCCGAAGCGAGAGAGGCGTATAAGAGGGCAACCGCCACTTATAACATTGATACATTGGACCCAAAAGATGAAACAAAGTTGAAGAAGGGAGAGGCCGTGAAAGAGGTAGAATCCATCGTCCTCAATAAGGACAAACCAGAAAAAACCATCCAGGTCGACAAAGCCCTAAAGACAGAAATCAAGGAAGAGATGATAAACTTCCTGAGGAAGAGGCAAAGTGTCTTCGCTTGGAGTCACGCAGACATGCCCAGCATCAACCCTGAGGTTATGAGTCACAAGCTCAACGTGGCCAAAGATGCCAGGCCTATCAAACAATGGCAAAGAGTTTACTCCAGGGAGAAGTACGACGTCATCCGGGAAGAAGTTAAAAAATTAGAAGAGGCTGAGTTTATAAGAGAAGTCATATATCCGGTGTGGCTATCGAATGCAGTCATCGTGCCCAAAGCTAATGGGAAGTGGAGAATATGCTTTGATTTCACTGACCTGAACAGGTCTTGCCCAAAAGACAGCTATCCCTTACCTAGGATAGATCAGATGGTAGATGTTACTGCGGGTCATGAGCTCATGAGCTTCATAGACTCGTATTTAGGCTACAATCAGATCTTCATGGATACGGATGACTCAGAGAAGACATCTTTCATTACCGACAAAGGGACGTACTGCTACAAAGTAATGCCCTTCGGTCTGAAAAATGCGGGGGCAGAATACCAACGTCTTGTGAACAAGATGTTCGAAGAGAAAATAGGCAAGACTATGGAGGTGTATGTAGACGATATGCTAACGAAGAGCTTAAAGTCCTGCACTCATGTGGCAGACCTTAAAAAGACCTTCGATACTATGAACTTGTAAAGGATGAAACTCAACCCCTCGAAGTGTGTCTTCAGGGTAGGAGCTAGTAAGTTCCTTGGATTTATCGTCAATAAAAGAGAAATCGAAGCAAACCCTGAAAAAATCAAGGCCTTGCTTGATATGAAGACACCAAGGAGCATCAAAGACGTCCAAAGACTCACGGGGAGAGTGGCTTCACTCAACAAGTTTATTTCCAGAGCAACGGATAAGTGTCTTCCGTTCTTTAAAGTGCTTAAAAAGGCCTTCCAGTGGGACAAAGATTGCGAAAAAGCTTTTAACCGACTCAAGTCTTACCTTGGGTCTCCCTTGTTGTTATCTCGGCCCATAGTAGGAGAGAAATTGTACGTGTATCTAGCAGTCTCCGAATCGGCAATCAGTGCAGCCATAGTGCGGGAAGACGTTGGAACCTAAAGTCCTGTGTATTTCAACAGTAAAGCGCTTTAAGGGTCTGAGCAAAATTACCCTCGTATGGAAAAGTTGGCCTATGCCTTGATACATGCCTTAAGGAAGATGAATCCCTACTTCCAGGCCTATTCCATTATCGTCCTCACCGATTTCCCACTAAGACAGGTTCTACATAAACCTGGGAAGTCCGGAAGATTGATGACCTGGGCCATTGAGTTGGGAGAGTATGACCTTGCTTATCAACCTAGGGCATCCATTAAAGGGAAGGCTCTTACAGACTTTGTTGCTGAGTTCACATGGGAAGAGGCCGAGATAGAGAATGACTTAGAGGATGCTGAAGGGTCAAACAATAAGGTCTTTCGAGAACTAGAAGAGGTTGGACCAAACTTCTTCCGAAATAAGGAAGAGGCCGTATCCAAGAAGATAAGGTGCGGAGTAGAGGAGAACGAGGAGGATCGGTACCTCTTTAAACAAGGAATTATGTCAGAAGGGGCCTTCTCATCGGATACAGACATTTGGAATCTCTTCATTAATGGTTCTTCCTGTGACAATGGAAGCGGTGCAGGGTTGATTCTTTCAGCCCCAAATGGCGCCAACATTGAATACGCTCTGAGGTTTAACTTCCAGGCATCTAACAACGAGTCAGAGTATGAGGCCATGATAGCAGGTCTCTCATTGGCAAAGACTCTAGGAGTAAGATGACTCCTACTTCATAGAGACTCAAGGCTGGTTATCAATCAAGTATTGGGAGTCTATAAGGCCAAAGATGAAAGGATGGCAAAGTATCTTAAGGGGGTGAGAACGATGTTAGAATATTTCGAAGAGACAAAACTGAAGAGAGTACCTCGACAAAGTAACAGCCACGGAGATGCATTAGCAAGGTTGGCCTCAGTAACGAAGACAGACGTCAGAAGGACAGTCTCGATCGAGGTCTCAAGAAAAGCGACCATTGAGGAAGAATAGGTATGCAACCCTTGTCTCAATTTGAACCTAGGAGACTCATGGATGGACCCCCTCGTCAAATATATCAAGGAGGGAGAGCTACCCGAATCCAAGCTAGAGAGGAGGAAATTGAGATATAGGGTTGCCAAGTTCTCCATAGTAGGAGACGTCCTGTACAAGAAGGGATTTCTATTACCTCTCCTCAGATGTGTGCATCCCACTGAAGTTACCCACGTCTTACAGGAAGTTCACGAGGTCTCTTGCTCCAGTCACATAAGAGGAAGACACTTATCCAAGAGAATCATTACCCAGGGATACTAGTGGCCAACCTTGGCCAAAGATGCCGCAGCATACGCAAAGAGGTGCGATAAATGTCAGAGATTCTCCACTATTCCTCATCAACCTCATCAACCTATGACGTCAATCAGCTCTCCATGGCCATTTGCAGTATGGGGAATTAACTTAGTAGGACCCCTTCCAAGAGCTGCCAACAGTTACCGATTCCTGATAGCAGCCATTGGCTACTTCTCAAAGTGGGTGGAGGCAGAGCCGATGATAATGACCACAGAACATAAGACCTTCCAATTTATTTGGAGGAACATCATATGCAGACATGGTCTCCCAAACACTCTCATCTCAGATAATGGAACCCAATTTAAAAACTCCTCTTTAGAGAAGTATTGCATAAGATTTGGGATAAAGAAGTTCTTTTCATCTCCTGGTCGACCTCAGGCAAATGGCCAGACCGAAGTCACGAACAGAACAATCCTCGACGGAATCAGGAATAGGTTAGAAGAAGCAAAGGGAAGATGGACTGAAGAGATTTATGCCGTGTTATGGGCCTATAAAACCATGGCAAGGACACCAACATGAGAAACCCCATTCATGATAGCCCACGGCTCAGAGGCAGTCATACAAATAGAAGTGGGAGTACCTACTCATAGGGTTCATACCTATGACCCAGATAAAAATTGGGAAGAGAGAAGACTAGACCTAGATCTGATTGAAGAGAGGAGAGAAGACGCAGAAATCAGACAAGCAGCTTACTAGCAGAGAGCAGCAAAATTCTACAATCAGAGGGTGAAGGCAAGACCCATTACCATGGGAGACTTGGTACTGAAGAAGACCTTACAGAAAACAAACAAACTCCACCCAAACTGGCATGACCCCTACAAAGTGATAGAAGAGGTTGTACCTGGGACCTACAGGCTAGAAAACCTAGAAGGGGAACCTTTTTCTAACCCATGGAATGCTGATCACCTAAAGAAGTATTACATATCATGTTGCAAAAAAATTATGTAAATATACCATCTTATGAAGAGGTTATCAATAAAAGATCAGTTCCCATGTCGATTCTTGCTTCATTATGCTCTAATGATAGAAATTATGAGGATAACATCTTAGGTGATGACCTCAGACCCTTATAACACAATTAAAAGGTGACAAGGTCCGAGGTAAGACATCATACTTAGATGACCTCAGACCCTTAACATCGTTAATTTGGTGAAATTAATTATGAGGATAACATCTTAGGTGATGACCTCAGACCTCATAACATCATCATATGGTGACAAGGTCTGAGGTCAGACACCATACTTGGATTACCTCAGACCCTTAACATCATTAATTTGGTGAAGAATTAATGAGGATAACATCTTAGGTGATGACCTCAGACCTTATAACATCATTAAGTGATGACAAGGTATGAGGTCAGACACCATACTTGGATGACCTCAGACCCTTAACATCATTAATTTGGTGAAATTAATTATGAGGATAACATCTTAGGTGATGACCTCAGACCTTATAACACCATTAAGTGGTGACAAGGTCTTAGGTCAGACACCATACTTGGATGACCTCAGACCCTTAACATCATTAATTTGGTGAAATTAATTATGAGGATAACATCTTAGGTGATGACCTCTGACCCTTATAACACCATTAAGTGGTGACAAGGTCCAAGGTCAGACACCATACTTGGATGACCTCAGACCCTTAACATCATTAATTTGGTGAAATTAATTATGAGGATAACAAAATACGTGATGACCTCAGACCCTTATAACACCATTAAGTGGTGATAAGATCCGAGGTCAGACACCATACTTGGATGACCTCAGACCCTTAACATCATTAATTTGGTGAAATTAATTATGAGGATAACATCTTAGGTGATGACCTCAGACCTTATAACATCATCATATGGTGACAAGGTCCGAGGTCAGACACCATACTTGGATGACCTCAGACCCTTAACATCAATAATTTGGTAAAGAATTAATGAGGATAACATCTCAGGTGATGACCTCAGACCTTATAACATCATCATATGGTGAAGAGGTTTAAGGTCAGACACCATACTTGGATGACCTCAGACCCTTAACATCATTAATTTGGTGAAGAATTAATGAGGATAACATCTTAGGTGATGACCTCAGACCTTATAACATAATTAAGTGGTGACAAGGTCTGATGTCAGACACCATACTTGGATGACCTCAGACCCTTAACATCATTAATTTCATGAAATTAATTATGAGGATAACATTTCAGGTGATGACCTCAGACCTTGTAACACTAGTAAGTGGTGACAAGGTCCGAGGTCAGACACCATACATGGATGACCTCATACCCTTAACATCATTAATTTGGTGAACAATTAATGAGGATAACATCTTAGGTGATGACCTCAGACCTTATAACACCATTCAGTGGTGACAAGGTCCGAGGTCAGACACCATACTTGGATGACCTCAGACCCTTAACATTATTAATTTGGTGAAATAAGTTATGAGGATAACATCTCAGGTGATGACCTCAGACCTTATAACACCATTAAGTGGTGACAAGGTCCGAGGTCAGACACCATACTTGGATGACCTCAGACCCTTAACATCATTAATTTGGTGAAATTAATTATGAGGATAACATCTTAGGTGATGACCTCAAACCCTTAGAACTCTATTAAGTGGTGACAAGGTTCGAGGTCAGACACCATACTTGGATTACCTCAGACCCTTAACATCATTAATTTGGTGAAATTAATTATGAGGATAACATCTTAGGTGATGACCTCAGACCCTTATAACACCATTAAGTGGTGACAAGGTCCGAGGTCAGACACCATACTTGGATGACCTCAGACCCTTAACATCATTAATTTGGTGAAATTAATTATGAGGATAGCATCTTAGGTGATGACCTCAGACCTTATAACATCATCATATGGTGACAAGGTCCGAGGTCAGACACAATACTTGGATGACCTCAGACCCTTAACATCAATAATTTGGTAAAGAATTAATGAGGATAACATCTCAGGTCATGACCTCAGACCTTATGACATCATCATATGGAGAAGAGGTCTGAGGTCAGACACCATACTTGGATTACCTCAGACCCTTAACATCATTAATTGGGTGAAGAATAAATGAGGATAACATCTTAGGTGATGACCTCAGACCTTATAACATAATTAAATGGTGACAAGGTCTGAGGTCAGACACCATACTTGGATGACCTCAGACCCTTAACATCATTAATTTCGTGAAATTAATTATGAGGATAACCTTTCAGGTGATGACCTCAGACCTTATAACACTATTAAGTGGTGACAAGGTCCGAGGTCAGACACCATACTTGGATGACCTCATACCCTTAACATCATTAATTTGGTGAACAATTAATGAGGATGACATCTTAGGTGATGACCTCAGACCTTATAACACCATTAAGTGGTGACAAGGTCCGAGATCAGACACCATACTTGGATGACCTCAGACCCTTAACATTATTAATTTGGTGAAATTAGTTATGAGAATAACATCTCAGGTGATGACCTCAGACCTTATAACACCATTAAGTGGTGACAAGGTCCGAGGTCATACACCATACTTGGATGACCTCAGACCCTTAACATCATTAATTTGGTGAAATTAATTATGAGGATAACATCTTAGGTGATGACCTCAAACCCTTATAACACTATTAAGTGGTGACAAGGTCCGAGGTCAGACACCATACCTGGATGACCTCAGACCCTTAACATCATTAATTTGGTGAAATTAATTATGAGGATAACATCTTAGGTGATGACCTCAGACCCTTATAACACCATTAAGTGGTGACAAGGTCCAAGGTCAGACACCATACTTGGATGACCTCAGACCCTTAACATCATTAATTTGGTGAAATTAATTATGAGGATAACAAAATACGTGATGACCTCAGACCCTTATAACACCATTAAGTGGTGATAAGATCCGAGGTCAGACACCATACTTGGATGACCTCAGACCCTTAACATCATTAATTTGGTGAAATTAATTATGAGGATAACATCTTAGGTGATGAACTCAGACCTTATAACATCATCATATGGTGATAAGGTCCGAGGTCAGACACCATACTTGGATGACCTCAGACCCTTAACATCAATAATTTGGTAAAGAATTAATGAGGATAACATCTCAGGTGATGACCTCAGACCTTATAACATCATCGTATGGTGAAGAGGTCTAAGGTCAGACACCATACTTGGATGACCTCAGACCCTTAACATCATTAATTTGGTGAAGAATTAATGAGGATAACATCTTAGGTGATGACCTCAGACATTATAACATAATTAAGTGGTGACAAGGTCTGAGGTCAGACACCATACTTGGATGACCTCAGACCCTTAACATCATTAATTTCGTGAAATTAATTATGAGGATAACATTTCAGGTGATGACCTCAGACCTTATAAAACTATTAAGTGGTGACAAGGTCCGAGGTCAGACACCATACTTGGATGACCTCATACCCTTAACATCATTAATTTGGTGAACAATTAATGAGGATAACATCTTAGGTGATGACCTCAGACCTTATAACACCATTAAGTGGTGACAAGGTCCGAGGTCAGACACCATACTTGGATGACCTCAGACCCTTAACATTATTAATTTGGTGAAATAAGTTATGAGGATAACATCTCAGGTGATGACCTCAGACCTTATAACATCAACATATGGTGACAAGGTCCGAGGTTAGACACCATACTTTGATGACCTCAGACCCTTAACATCATTAATTTCGTGAAATTAATTATGAGGATAACATTTCAGGTGATGACCTCAAACCTTATAACACTATTAAGTGGTGACAAGGTCCGAGGTCAGACACCATACTTGGATGACCTCAGACCCTTAACATCATTAATTTGGTGAAATTAATTATGAGGATAACATCTTAGGTGATGACCTCAAACCCTTAGAACACTATTAAGTGGTGACATGGTTCGAGGTCAGAGACCATACTTGGATGACCTCAGACCCTTAACATCATTAACTTGGTGAAATTAATTATGAGGATAACATCTTAGGTGATGACCTCAGACCCTTATAACACCATTAAGTGGTGACAAGGTCCGAGGTCAGACACCATAATTGGATGACCTCAGACCCTTAACATCATTAATTTGGTGAAATTAATTATGAGGATAGCATCTTAGGTGATGACCTCAGACCTTATAACATCATCATATGGTGACAAGGTCCGAGGTCAGACACAATACTTGGATGACCTCAGACCCTTAACATCAATAATTTGGTAAAGAATTAATGAGGATAACATCTCAGGTGATGACCTCAAACCTTATGACTTCATCATATGGTGAAGAGGTCTGAGGTCATACACCATACTTGGATGACCTCAGACCCTTAACATCATTAATTTGGTGAAGAATTAATGAGGATAACATCTTAGGTGATGACCTCAGACCTTATAACATAATTAAGTGGTGACAAGGTCTGAGGTCAGACACCATACTTGGATGACCTCAGACCCTTAACATCATTAATTTCGTGAATTTAATTATGAGGATAACATTTCAGGTGATGACCTCAGACCTTATAACACTATTAAGTGTTGACAAGGTCCGAGGTCAGACACCATACTTGGATGACCTCATACCCTCAACATCATTAATTTGGTGAACAATTAATGAGGATAACATCTTAGGTGATGACCTCAGACCTTATAACACCATTAAGTGGTGACAAGGTCCGAGGTCAGACACCATACTTGGATGACCTCAGACCCTTCACATTATTAATTTGGTGAAATTAGTTATGAGGATAACATCTCAGGTGATGACCTCAGACCTTATAACACCATTAAGTGGTGACAAGGTCCGAGGTCAGACACCATACTTGGATGACCTCAGACCCTTAACATCATTAATTTGGTGAAATTAATTATGAGGATAACATCTTAGGTGATGACCTCAAACCCTTATAACACTATTAAGTGGTGACAAGGTCCGAGGTCAGACACCATACTTGGATGATCTCAGACCCTTAACATCATTAATTTGGTGAAATTAATTATGAGGATAACATCTTAGGTGATGACCTCACACCCTTATAACACCATTAAGTGGTGACAAGGTCCGAGGTCAGACACCATACTTGGATGACCTCAGACCCTTAACATCATTAATTTGGTGAAATTAATTATGAGGATAGCATCTTAGGTGATGACCTCAGACCTTATAACATCATCATATGGTTACAAGGTCCGAGGTCAGACACAATACTTGGATGACCTCAGACCCTTAATATCAATAATTTGGTAAAGAATTAATGAGGATAACATCTCAGGTGATGACCTCAAACCTTATGACTTCATCATATGGTGAAGAGGTCCGAGGTCAGACACCATACTTGGATGACCTTAGACCTTTAACATCAATAATTTGGTGAAATTAATTATGAGGATATTATCTTAGGTGATGACCTCAGACCCTTATAACACCATTAAGTGGTGACAAGGTCTGAGGTCAGACAACATACTTGAATGACCTCAGACCCTTAACATCATTAATTTGGTGAAATTAATTATAAGGATAACATCTTAGGTGATTAGTTCAGACCTTATAACATCATCATATGGTGACAAGGTCTGAGGTAAGACTTGATTGAACTAAAACATCACATGGCAACAAGTATTCAACAAAACAAATGAAGTGAAAATCACCCTCAGAGGTTGTCATACAATTGTAAGATTAAAAAAATATGAGTTAACGATGTTCTTCAGAGATTACAAACAGTCAGGGGTTACAAAATAAAGCTTCACAATTAAGCCTAAGGATTAGAAGTAAGAGTGCTGGCATCCTCGGCCTAATTTTCTTAGCCAATGTTTGTCACCTCGGCCTCGTCATCTGCATGATTAGCTCTCCCTGTCTCTGTACTGTCCAGGGGCACAGTATCTACAGGGGCAGCGACCTCCTCTTCAACCTCCTAAAGTGCTTGGGCAAACTGAGGGTCAGCGAAACCCAGACCTACGAAGTCAGAGGCCTTCAGACTCCTTGCCTCCTTCTCTTTAGTAGCCACCCATTTGATAGTATCCTTGATACCTCTTTCAAGGTATTCAAAGCCAAAGCTCATGAACTCATCCCAGACTTTGTAGTCTACCAAAATCCCCTCAGAGGCATTTTCAAGGGCTTCCTTCACTGCAGAGTCGACCTTTTACTGGAGAACATTGTCCCTAGCCTTCAGAGCCACAGCATGGTCCTTTTTAAGATTGGAGATCTCTTTCTCCAACTCCTTCACCTTCTTGTCAGACCCATCAAATGCAGACTTCAGGCGGTCGACCTCTGCATTCAGAGAGTTTTGCACCTTCTCGGCCTTTTGACCCTTCTGGATGAGGGGTAACTTCCTCAGAGTCCAATTGGCGATATGAATCATAGCAGCCAGGCCCTGCAAATAATGTGGTCGTGTATATGAGTTGAAATTCAAATCAGAGGTTACACTTTGAAGCTATATAGAAACCTGAAGTCATACCTGAATAGACCTGTGGAGGCCGAACTCAATCAGCAGAGGTGTGTACATAGACCTGCAAAAATGTTTGTCATCCTCGATCATGGCAGAGCCGATGGCATCCAGTGCCTGCAGACTGTAGCCTATGATGATGTCATTAATCTTCAGTTGCTTTATACGAGCCCCAAAGCATCTGCAGAGGATATGGGGATGGCGGAATCCTCGCCTTTCTTCTTCTGCCTCTAATCTTCAGGGGCAAGGTCGGTAGCACCTCTCTTTTTTTTGGCCTGAGCCTTTGACGTTGAAGGAGGAGGAGGAGGAGCATTCAGACCTGCCTTCTTAGCAAGCTTCGTCATACTCGATGCAGCCATCTCTCAAAGCTCGTCTGATATCCCCTTTGGGCTCTCTGCAAAATAGAAAGGTCTGAGTTAAAGAGTCAGATATACATGAACTCAGAGGTATAACTTGAATAAAAAACACTTACCAAATTCTGTAAGAGGGCTTCCCCCTAAAACAGTCTTAAAGAGGTAGTGGGGGGTCATTAGGTGTTCAAATTTAACGAGCAGACCATGCATCCCTTGATCCTGAAGGTCTTTGACCTTCTGAAGGTTTTGCAGACTTAGACCAGTGTTGGCCTTGGAAGACATTATGACCTTACCCCATCTTATGGGCATTCGCAGCTCAAGTGTGGAAGAGGGGTCACATGGACCAAATTCCCATGGCCCTGAGGTAAAGAAATAACGAGGATTCCAGTTATGATTAGAAGTCTGAGCTATCTGGAGCATCTTCTTCTCAGGTTTTCGAGCTACAAAGTGGTAATAGCTCAGATGAATTTTGGCAGATGAAGGTACATAGCAACCCACAAAGACCTGGACTCGAAGGTCTGAGTGGTGAACAACCCTCCATAAGACGATGGCCCCAATTATTACCCTCCAAGCGTTAGGTGACAACTGGGAGGGGGCCAAATTGATGTAGTCTAGGATAGACCTAATGATGGGATGGATGGGAAAACATAATCCCAACTTAAACATCTGCTCGTACAAATAGATCTCACCTTCTCATCCGTGGTAGGCCCTCTCTTCCCTCAGAGGTCTCCCGAGCTTTATGGAGGGGCTGATGGAGTATATGTATCTGAAGCAAAGAAGGTCGACCTCACTAACTGTACTCTCAATCTCGATCGCCTCAGAGACATCGACATCGCTCTCAACATCATCATCATCGTCATTATCTAGCTCAACGTCGGCAGAAGCAGACGTCGGAGGGTTACTTGGGAACCTCTGAGCAAACTCAGCCCCTGTGACGGCCGACAGGGGAATGGCATTGAGTATTGGTGGAATAGACACGCTTGGTTTGAAAATCTCAACCTTAGAGGAAGAGGATGATGTGCTTGAATTTTTATGAGACGAGACCCGACTCGAGACCTATGCTTGATCAGGGACCTGATCTTATTGATTTGAGAAGTCCATGGCCTCTTGGAAAGAGTCCACAGACATAGGGTCTGATGTGAAAGACTCAGACTCAGACATTGGTGAGGGTTCAGCTGGTACCTCTGCTTGGTTAGCGGGTTCTGATGGTTCAGGGTATACTACCTTCAGAGGGGGAAAAGATAGGTCTGAGGGGGAATTCCTCTGACCTACAAGCTTCCTCCTGCGCTCTTTATATTTGCCTAATTTTCTCTAAAGTCTTCTCATTGAGAGAAGGGAACTCATCTAAGAGTTGGTAGAGGGGTCTGAGCATAAGAGGCAGACCCTACACTTACAACTCTCCTAAAACAACAAACAGGACTAGTTAATGTAATGATGCAACCTAAGGATCAAACTATAAAACCTAGAGCAAGAGCAGTTTACCTGAAAGTATGGAGACCTCGCCGGAAATCTCCAAAACTCACCGAAAAACACAAAAATAAGGGGAAAACAAGGAAAATGAAGAGAAAAGTATGGCAGAGGGTACCTGATGATGAAATAGTAGGAGAGAAGGAAGAGACTACGATGAATCACCAACCAAAATGCCTCGAACCAAAGCTTTCCTAGAGAGAGAAAGTTGCTAAAACGAGTTGTGCTAGAAATGAGAGAAATGAAGAAGAAAAGAGGGAAACTAGGGTTTAAACCCCTAAAATGATTGCACGCTTCCCAAGGCCCATCATTGCCTTGGGAGCCCCAAAGGACAGCTGACATCACATGCTTGTCAGACATGCTTCACTTCAGCAATGGACAAGTATCAAATAAGCATTGGCACATAGAAGAAAGACCTCAGAGGTGTAGAGATCTCATAGTCACCTGTTCTCACATGTAACTCAGGGCTGGGGGTGATTGATATGCCCCAAGTATCACCTCGGCCTAGATACATCAACCTCGATCGAGGGCATGGCCGACGTTGGAAAAGCCTTGAATCAGTGACTCGCATCCTCGGCCATATTAGGGTCGGCCCTGGCTGACACCACTACTAACCCCTTCAAGGGGTCAGCAGTTCATCAACTCAATCGGGAATGGCAACCTCGGCCGGGGGTAGGCCGAGGCTACAATGGAGACATACCACTACCAAGTTCAACCCCACCAGTGAATCGACCAATGTTCCAAGCACATGCCAACCTAAACTCAGCCCAGGACGACCTTAATTCCTTACCCCGGCTTCGCTTAAGCCGCTGCCATAATGACTCATTTTGGATTAGATGGACAACTGGACCTTACCAGTCTCGGCCTCTACCAGGCCGAGGTCATGACTAAGCATCGAGGCCGAGCTCTTATTGGCATATGTGTGGACAAGGACACGTGGACACAATTCAGTTATAACAAATCATTCCCTTCACGTGGGGGGAATATTTCATCATCATTCTCTACCCGTGACAGTGACAGATGTCTTCATCAGATTGGTTAGATCAACACACACAAGCCTATTTCATGCATGGGGGGTACATTACACCCCCCAGATACTATATATAGAGGTCATCCTCTATCTTGCAAAGGATCCAAAATTGGCAACCCTAGCTGAAACTCTGTTCAAATACACAATAGAGAGGGAAAGTTTGAGAGATTGTATCCATGGCCATTAGAGCCCTCATACAGTGATACACATCATACACTTTCATAGTGGACGTAGGCCAGATTGAATGAACTACTTATATTCCGGTGTGAATCCTCTTCTCCTCACCTCCTTCTACTATATGTGTATGTACTCTTATGCTGCCATTGTTAATATTGAACTGAGCTCACAAACACCTTGAAGGGTGGTGCTGTTTCTAGCATCACCAGTCCTCATTTCTAACATCAACTTATAGCTCTAACTAAGCCCCGCCTCCTGCTGCCCTCACAATGGACTTCCATGGTCATTCTTCGTCGATTAACACACGAATCCCGAATGAGTGCGCACAAGATTTAATATAATCTTACATAATGGCAGGAGAACGAAATCACACAAGAGGATATCAACAGTCCTAATCATAAGGCTTTATATCAAATCAAAAGCAACACTGAAAGCATAGTACGTCCGCAAAGATTCCTAAGGACATTAGAACCTGACGCTCTGATACCACTAGTGACACCCCGCCTAATAAAATACAGGGTGATCACTCCTACATCAAATTAAAACAGGAGTCTCATATGGTTCATTCTTAGCATCACTGTCAAAAACCAATTTAATTACTAATATCCTATTAGGCCGGCGCCAAATTTTTAATTAACTAAACTTTTTAACCAAACCATTCAAATAAAACAATTACAACAGTTTATATGCAGCAACTGAAATGAAAAAAATAAATAATCGAACACTCGGTACAATAATACAACCAAATCGAATGCCGCACTATAAGGCGATAAAAGAATAAATGAGTACAGTTGGGCCATAAGCCCGAATGTTTCTACAATACCTCCTATCTAGATCTCAATGATAAAACCTGCTTTCATCCACATCTGCTGCAACAAACATCTGACTCGAAAGAATCATCATCCAGGCGTCCCTGTGTGTGTGTGTGTGTGTGTATATATATATATATATATATATATATATATATATATATATATAGCAAGAGGGGAAAATAGAGAAACGGTTCAGAGCCCCAATTTTGAAAACATTTTAGCAAGTGCTTAAAATCTATATTTTAAAATATGTTATTTCTCATATTTAAACTGGTATCTCTCTCACATGAGATACACCTCACCGCTCTTCTAACAGTGCAAAACTATCTCATACCTTTTTAAACAACCTAGTTAAGCTACCCTGCCTAACTAATTCATTACAGATCTTCTAATAATCCTCATAAATTCGAGTACTAAGGACTAAACTTCTCCCCAATCCCAACATTACATTACATTCTTGCGTGGGGTGTCTCGCGAAGCAAAATCCAAACAAGGAACCCCCTGGTACACTACTACGTGACAATGTTGAGCATCGGGATCCATTAGGCCTTCAGTACATACCATATTTATACCATCCCGTATTTATTAATAGTTCTCATTAGAACCTAAGATTCATATTCATATAAATCTAGATATTCATATACCGAAAGTGGTATCACACTTTATTCATTCTTTTCACTTTATACAAAGTTAGGTTATATGATACCTCATCTCATATATATAAACAATATACTATACGCAACAAGTATATTAATCATCCATCGAGCTATAATATAAATAGTTTAGCCATTCTCATTTACTAGGCAACCGTGGATTATCTCAAGTACACATATATTTTAATCTCAATAAATATATCCATATTTGGCACCCATAGTCTTAATAGCGGTGCACACCTACTCTAATATCCAATCCAAGTACATCTCGTACTAAAGGATCACATGTTCCACATCACTCAGGAACTGTAACAATATAAATCACATATATTGGAGGCAAACATAGTTAACATATCCATGGGTCACGAACATACATACGCTCCCATAGTCAGCAGACTTATCGACTGACAAATAAGCCCTTCATAGTCCTATGTTCTTGAGGTACCAAATCTAAAATCCCCCAGAAGGCAACACATGATAAGATTGTCCTCTTTCGAACGGCAACCTCCCGTGATAGCAAGTATGGTAGGTATGTCATACACATAATAAACAATAATATAGGTACACATCCCCCTATATAAATATATCATCAATTAGGTATTCAGACAACCATATTATAACGATAGGTATTTATCTCACCTATAAATAATTTCCCATAGGTAATTATTTAACCCATGTATATAATAACATCAGGCCATACGCACCACCCATATAATAATCTCCTACGTAGTATATTTATATCTCGAATATTCTACACATTTATCAATTTGACTAATCCCTAATATTTTATATTCCGAGCTTTTCTCACCGCACAAAAATAATATCAACAACACCCATATGTATATTTTTATATCTCTTCTCAATATTTCATGGCTATAATCTCCAGACTCTTATAGCGGTATAGCCAATAGCCTCAAATATTCTCCTTCGCAATAATATAAGCCGTCACACAATTAAAACACTACCGCAATACGTATTCCCTTATTTAATATTCAAATCACACCTAAATATCACTTTAAATATTATTCCTCATGAACACCGCTAATTGGGTAAATTTTGGATTTTACTTTCAACTAACCCAAAATACACGCCTTACTAAAAGAAATATTTAGAAGTCCCCACACTATTTTTAGGAACCCCAAATATTTATCTCCAAACAATTCTAGCCTTTATTTTTCCAATTTTCGGTTTGATTTTCGAGTTGATGATCAACCCTGAAATTTCTTTCTTAGAAAAATCATATCAAATCGAAAAAAAATCAGAAAAAGACGTGGTTAGCTCCCACGCGACCATATTGAAGAGATATATAACTTTCATGTTTTGACCGAGAGCTAAATCAGTCCTCTTCCTGGACGAATCGGCCCCGTAAGCTACTGTGTTACTATTTATCGTCTTCTCCAAAATCCCAAACCTCCATTAATACACCTCCAAGCTTTTTATCTCCTCTCTCATCATCATTAAACCTCAAACAACCATAATTACCCATTTGATCCTAACAATTAATTTCAATAAATTCCAAGTTTCTCAAATTGGGTATTAATCGAGTTATATCCGTTTTAATCTTCCAAAAACCCGTTTAATCCACGAAATTTCAACCCAAAAATCTTTAGTTTTATACTAAATACAATATGAGAAATAAACAAACTAAATCATAAAGCAAGTTAAACACTTGCCTCATGGATTAAATCCGACGTCCCCCAGTTGAATCCCGCGAATTTTGACCAGAAATCTCTTCTTTTCTTCTCTTTTCTTTCTTCTCTTCTCTCTCTTCTCTCTCTCTCTCTCTCTCTCTCTCTCTCTCTCTCTCTCTCTCTCTCTCTTAGGGATGATATTTGGGTGAAATAAGGGCTTTCCCCTTATTAAACCCGAAATTGGGTGTATACCCAATTATTAAATGACTCGTGTACTCATTTACGAGTCCCTACTAGTCCAAAAAAACACGGAGCCCAAATACTATCCCCGGGTACTCTATTTTGACTATCTCGGTCATTTCGAACCCAATGGCGAAGTCGAAATCTCCATCTGAGTCACTTAACTAAAATTCACTATTTGACCCAACACGTTTAATACACGTGTTTTTCAATTTAAAATATTTTCCTTTGTCGCTTTACCCAACTACGACATGTAATTAAAAATAATCCACTCATATACTTACTCTCGTAAGAAAATATAATCCATGTAAATATTAGTCTCACACTTGAAAACTAATATTTACTATTCACTTTATAACATTAAATTTATTTAATTTCACTCATTAATCCCAGAATTACTATTCACAATAATTCTTCAAATTACCAAATTACATCCAGAGTGTAATTTAAATATCTTTAAAAGTACGAGGTATTAGAGAGTTTTATTAGAGAATTCCGGTGCAGTTGGGAGAACATGAAGTTTCCCTATAAGGTAATTTTGTCTTGGGTTTTCTTGAGCTTGTCAAGGACTTTTCTTTCTTCGACGGTCATCTCTGGCATGGGAAGTTCTCAGGCAACTCTCTTTCCCTTACCTGTCTCAATCACATATAGAATCTGATCTTTGTAGTGTCTCCCTGGCTAGTTATGTGATTTACTGAGGCGGTGAAGAACAAGAACCCCATGTCTTTATATTTTTCTAGTTGGATGGCCACGTTGTTGATTTCTCCCAATAGATCTTCAAAGGATATCACTTCGTACAAAATGGATATTAGACTAGTTTCTTCCTGAATGGGATCATTATCTGAACTATCAAAGTCATTCCCTAATCCGGTGGTGACTATGTCCTCTTTCCAAGATAAATAAATGCATTCAAAAACCTCGACAACTTCATTGTAAAAATCTTCCCACTCAACAGGGAGGAGCAGAAGTGAAGGGACCAATCGTCCCTAAAGCTTCAAAAGTGGTGAGTAACTCATCAATGCAATAAATTTCACTTATCTGTCAAAACACATCGGCTATTATCTGTACTACATCATCGAGACTAATTTCTTCAAGAGGTCCCACCCATTCATTTGATTCTCGAGCCTATTTTCGAAATTCCGTGAATAAGTCACTAAATTTGCGACAATCAATAGTCATCTCGACGGGAAATTTCACCCCAAACTCCTAGAGTTGGTTTAACACATTTGGTAACTCCATATCCTTACCTTCAGATCGGATGCGGATGGTAATGTCGAACCTTGTAAGGAGCAACAAATTTTGATTGATGAAGTAGGTAGGTCCTTGACCGGTTTGGGTGAGATTATGGGTATGCTGGGTGATTTTCTGGGCACAATTTGAGCAGATGGATCAAATCTCGACCACTCTCTAGGAATATGACATTTTTATGGGTTGGACATGGGTTGTTAGTGGTATTAGGTTTAGGATTGGCTGGTGGGGTGATAAATTCCCGGTCAATTAAACCTTGGATCACATTTTGAAGGTGGAATCATTAGTCGGTAGTATGGGCAGCAAGCTGGTGGAAATAACAACGAGCATCCCATTTGAAGTTTTAAGGGAGTGGATTTGGAAGTGGATTTCTCAACAGGGCCTGGTAGATTTTGAAAGGGGGGCATGGGGCTCAGTATGCTCTTTCTTAGTAGGGTTAGGGCAATTCTATGGTTCTGAAGAGGTAGTAGGTTAGGAAAGGTTGTTGATAGTCATGACTATAGCACTATCAGGCTTATTATATTTTCAGGGAATGAACTGTCCTGTCACTTTCTTTAGCTCAGATTTGACTTTGGTAATTCCTTCCTCAATTTCCACACCAACTTATTAGAGGGCTCGAAAGTGCAGGTAATATTTTCCTTCCACGTATGCTCGGATATGATGTAAGAAAATCTTCTTCACGATACTGCCTTGTTCCACCCTAGAGAGTCCGTTGGTCATGGTAGCAACTTTCTCTTTCCACATTCCTATGAATCTACTATATGTTTCCCAAAGGTTATGCTTAAAAAGCTCTATATCTGGGCATGTAACCTCTAGCTCCTCATTGCACTTATACTGTGACATGAATTATCGAGTGATAGCTTCCCAACTAAGGATTCAAAATCCTTATTGGGACTAAAACTAACGAAGGGTTCTTTTTTTCAAGGTATGCTGAAACATCTGAGCCATTATCTCTTCGGAGGCACCAAGAAGGGTCATGGATCAATTATAACTTTCAAGGTGAATAATTTTGGGTTTGCTTCCCCCGAACTTCTCGATATCTAGCCCCTTGAACTTCTTTGGCAGTTTGGATTTAGGATAAAGAGACATATGGGTGTATTCTATGTAATTCCATGATATCTTAACTTGGTAAAACTTCTTCAAAAACATATTGAGGTATTCCTTGACCTTGTTCAGTTCCTCCTCTTTAGGATCCATCGGTAATGATAGGTTAGCCCCTAGTTAGGTAAGGTTAAAAATAGGGAATTGAGCTGGTGGTGACCCATTGGTAGAAGGGATGTGCGAAGCATGCTGATACTCATCTAGGACCCAAATAGGCTCGGGAGAGGGTGGATCCATGGCACGAGGAAAGAGAAACTTGGATCTGATCCCAATGATGCTGTATCTCATGGACCTCAATTTTAAGGTTATTAATCTTGGCACTGAGCTAGGCTAAGACAGTCATTAGATCGGGATGCACATGAGGTGCTTGATTGACATTCGACATGAAGATGTCGTGAAGGTAAATCCCAAACTTGGATGAGGTAACAGAATAACTGGATAATCTTCAGGGTGATTTGACGAAAGACCGAAGCCAATAGGGAGCCACGACAAAATCGGGTATGCGATTGACCTGAGAGGGAAAATGGATCGAATTCATTTTGAAAGAAGGAGGGAGAGAATTTTGGTATTTTAGAAGGAGGATATTTTTTTGGGGGTATTTTTGGATTTTTTAAAAAATGATGGAAAACGAGAGGAACCTCAACATGATTATTATTAATGTTATTATTGACTTTTGACTTGTATTAGGTTTGTGAAAATGAAGAAAAAAGTCGGATAGAACCCAAGCCTAGGAAAATAGGGTTTGAAAATATGTAAGACACGATTGGACTTATTTCTAAACTCACGGATGGGGTCTTATTTTAAAAAAGAGCAAAATCGAATGAAAGTTCAGGCGGTATGCCGACCCCAAAATTTTAGCAGAATTTTGCACGGTTACCGGCAAACTAAATACGAGTGTCCTAGGTTTGACACCTGTATGAAGTTTATGAAATTGTTGGGTCAGTGGAATGGTTCCCCCCTTTGGCATGAGTTCCATGATATACCTTTTTCCTATACGGGAAATCATTCATTGGTATGTGAGGACAAGACATTTGATATACCTGAGTGTACGTGATTTCCTCACTATATACCTCATGGGGAGAGAATGTGTGAGAGATAATTTAATATTCTCAACGTACGTGAATGAGTTCCTAGATATATACCTCCCACCGTGAGTTTGGTCAAGCGATACGATGCGGGGGGAGCCGTTTGATATGTGTTGAAGGTACGAGGCCAATGGAAGGTAAGAGTCATATCTCTTAGGCTAACTACGACCCATAGGCCCAACGCCCATCACATAGTGACCCCCAAATATGGGACAAAAATTTAGTCAATATAACCACGATCTTGGTGTTGTAGTGTGAAAAAAATGCATGAGTCTTAATTAACATATTATGGAGAGAGATTGTTTTTTTTATCTTTTTTATTGGCATGACGAGTAAAGGGAATACTACACTAAATGGGTATTATTTTTTTATCATTTTTTATTGGCATGGTGAGTGAGTGTGAGCGGTAGTGAGCCTATGCATGGATCAACTACAAGTGGTGTGTGGCATGTATAAGTGAGCATATATACAGGTACAGGAAGTGTGGTTATGTGCTAGTGATGCCTAAGCATGGATATGGTAAGTGGTGTGTCAAGCATGTGAGTGTAAAGTGGAGCTAAGTGTAAGTGTGTGAAGTGTACATGGAGAGTATATACAAGTGTGTGAAGTGTATAAATGAGGGAAGAGTGATATATACATGAGAGAGATATATACAAAAAGTAGATAGAGGAGAAACTGTAACATACAGCTAGGTGCATATGCACACATGCAGAAAAAAAATAGTACCCATGCAAAAATAGAGTCTAGTCCTCTTATAATAGTCCCCAACAGAGTCGCAACTATGTCCGTCCCTAGGGGTTCTAGGTCAGGGGGGTGCTCTTGAGGTGGATCCCTCCGTCATTCCACTTCCAGAATGCGCACGGGATTGCATCCTTTATCAAGATGCTCCCCCATCATCGATGTGGGGTGATATGTAGAGGTAAAGTCACCAACCTATTTTGCATAGAATAGGAAAAAGAAATGTTGTCGCCTACAGAGAAAAGCATCAAGGACAATACTGATTCTTGAGAAACCAAGTAGTTCAACGGTTTGGGGACTAAGTTATAGACTGGGAAGGTGTTAGGCACCCATCCCTCCCTTTCAGTCTCTCATGGGCATGTGTTAATCTTCTCTTATAAAACTCCATGATGTGTGTGGTTATGTGCATAATACAAATGGAGGATGGAATCACTCGACTCGTGTCATGGGTAAAGGCGGAACGAGGTTATCCTTAGCAGTGTTCCCATAATAGAAATTAAAAATATAATGCAAGTGTTTGTCGATTGACAAATCGTTATAGAAGAATGATTGCGTATATCGGACAAGACACAAGCAAATGAACATTTAAAATATATATATATTAAGTAAGTACGATAAGAGTAAAGTAATAAATGTATGTGAGAGGACTCAAGTCGAGGGATTTACCCAAGATGCCTACATAGCTCGGGGGGAGAGGGGGCATCAAAGTCCACGTAGTTCCAAGAAAATATAAGGTGGGGTTTAACCTATAAATCCAATCGAGAAATTTATTATATGTGTGTGTGTGTAGAAAAAGGTGTTTTAGTGTGAGAAAGTGAGATGAGAAATCCCCATTTGGAATTTACAACTGAACCCTCTGTTTCTTATTTTTTTTTTATTTTTTTATGAGCATAAAGTATGTGAGAATAATAATAATAAAAAGTTTGAAATTAAGATGTGTGATGTAACGGAGTAAAGTACTAAAGCGAAAATGAAGGAATGAATGCAAAAATAAGAGAGTTTAAAGACAAATGGAACGAAATAGACCTCCTAGTGAAGACTTGAAGTAGATCTTGATTGTAGATGTGTTGATCCTAAGATGAAGTGATGGTGGTTTGGGGAGCTGGGTGGGAGTTTACTCAAAATAGTATGAAAATAATGGAAGGAATGTAGGAAATGGGATTTTAAGGAAAGAAAAACTATGAATTTGAGGGAATTCTCTTTGAATTGCTGAGAACGATGCTTGGGGGTGCCTTCTAAAGTGAGGTCTTGGCCTATATTTGTAAGGCCCAGAGGGTGCCGATCATCACGGTGCTAGACCTACCTATCGCCACAGATCCCTAGACACACTGCTGATAAGCGGGGACCTGGGGTTACCAATTTGTAGTCTAAGGTAGGTTTTTCGAAAAAATGGTCATAAAATGCGAACGTTAGTGAGAATAGCGCATGGGGTGGACCGTTGGAAAGGGTATTTGGAGCCCTTTAAGAATACAAGAGACTCTCGGATTTGAGAGTTGACCAAAGCCAAACGGGGCCAGAAAGCGCCCACTAGTTAGTAGATAGGAATTTCCCAGAGGAAAATAGATCGTTCATCGGAACCATAAGGCTGATTCGAGCGCGGAACATATTGTTATGAAGGGTATTCAATGCCCTTCAATATTTCATTCACCTTCATTCAGTTCAGAGAGTTGACCTGGGCCAAACAAAGCCTAGAAGTGCCCGATGAACCTTTGGAGTATAATGGGTCGTTTGTCTGTACTGTAAGTCTCTGATTAACACACGGGGCGGATCGTTGGAAAGTTTATTCAGAGACCTTCAAAGATTCATTCAAATTTTTTTGAGATGAAGAGTTGACAGGAGCCAAACGGAGCTTGGGAGCGCCATGTGGAATCCATAATTGTTTTCAGGGTAAAACAGACCATTCGTTCGAATTGTAAGGCCAGTTTATGCATGAGGTAGACCGTATGAAAGAGAATTCAGAGCCCTTCGAAGATTTATTGAGATTTATCTTAGGAGAAGAAGTTGATCGGGTCAAAACGAGGCTTCGATGCACCCGTTGGACTCCGATTAATTTTCGAGGTAAAATGGGTCGTTCGTGTGAACCGTAAGGTTGATTCGCACATGGGGAAGACCGTTGAAAGGGGATTAAGTTCCCTTCGAAGATTCATCGAGCTTTCTCTCAGACGAGAAAGTTAACTTGAGTAAAACAGGGCCGCCCGGGAGATCCGATTGCCTCTAGATTTGAACTCAGGGTATGACCGAGGGTTTGCGGTGAATGAGTGAGTGCTAGGGACCTAAAAAGGTGCTTAGGGGGGGGGGGGGGGGTGTTAGGATGGGATGTATACACATGGATATAAACATGTAATAATAAATAGACAAACTATTTACAACAAAGAAAGTAAGTTTAAACATAGTACTAACTACCTCATTTACCATAAAATATAGTAGAAATTGTGATCGACAAAAAATAAATATGCAAAATGAGATAATAAAAGAACACGCTAATAAAACAATTTTAGGTTAATGCATAATTTTTGGAGTGTATTTTTTACTTGGTATTTTTTTTATCGTTGATTGTATAATAAGTTTTGCTCTCCTACTGGGTATTTTCTCAAACAAACATGATGTTTTGATTCAAGAGACACATATCCACGTGAAACAAGTTGAAAACCCAAGCACCAATTTAAAAACTTTGAACATGCGAGTGTAAAAAACACTAATTTACAATCCCTCATATTTTAAAACCCAAATCAGGAGGGGGATGAAAACAAATCTGAACCCCTAATTTTTTTTAATAGAAGCAACATTAAACCTAAAGCCACCATCTACGAGGAAAAAAATAAAATAAAACCTCTTTATACCTAATGATCCCAATACATGTTTTCAACTCTGCCATTTTTAAAGAAAATCCTAACTCTCCCATTTTTAGAACGCAAAACTCCCTAAAAACATGTTTTCAATTTCTTAAAATCGCATCCCTAATTTTGATCCCAATTAATTTTGAAATCAAATCCGAATAGAGAGAGATAGAAACGGAAGATAAATAATCAATCGAAAGATATAAGTTCCAATATATATATATGGAAGCATATAATACACACTCATACACACACATGTGTTGTGTAATGACCAATCACACTATACACAATAAGTGAAAGGAAGAGGAACATTAGCGATAATGTGAAACATAGCATTAAAGTAAAAACTTGCTCATTATGTTTATTAGGCAGATCTATAATGCTAAGAACAAAGAACAAAATCAACAAAACTATAAGTAAAAGGAATATTAATTCTATTGAAAACCAACAACATTATAAACCAATGTAAAACCAGTTGTGTTATTTGAGAACAAAGCACCCCAAATGTAAAAAAAAATCAGGCATCTAAATAGAAAACCCAATAAAACTAAAGAGCAATTGAAGAATACTTGAAAAGTCATAACAAATCGATAATATTAAAAAAAAACGTGTGATTTGAACATACCTCGAGGGTGTGGTTACCTACTTGAACATGTAGATATGTGTATCTGTAAAATAAAACACAAAGAAAAGATAAACAAATCACATAATAAAAATCTTTAAGAGGTTGTCCATAGACTTTCGACACACAAATCCAGTAAATATACCTATAACGCAAAAAATCAATTTAAAGAATGCATTTAGTCTAAGACGATAGTTCTAACTAAGAATTTGATTTAAATATCAAGAATGCACTCATGTGACAATATCGATTTCAAAGAATATCAAATTGAATAGAGTATACATTTAGGCAACTGATACATCATTTTTCAAAAGATTTTTTTTAAGAACACATTTAAGTGTTCTTAATATATTCTGTAACTTCACCTAATAAAAGCATAATCTCAAATCACTATTCTTGGATAGAGAGAATGAACCCAATTAATTGTTATGGCCTATAAAATTAAATTTTCATCAACTAAAAAAATAAAAGCAAAGTAGACGCGACAATTTTTGCATTTGTGAACTCTAATACATATAGGGCAAAAAAAGGAACACTATCCAAAACACTAAGACATAACCTACATGGTAGTAATTGTGGTTATAGATGGATTACTCACATGAATATGGAAGAAAACCACTGTAAAGGAATTAATTATGACCTTTAAAATTATAAAAAGTCAACATCCAATTAACTTTATAGAGTGGAGAGAAAAAAAAAAGCCCAAAAATCTGAACCCTTATCATTACATAAAGTTCTATCCCATCACTATATGGTCTCCTTGCCTTAGACATCTTGTTGATTTTAAAAAATTCACGCAATTTACTATTCATCGAAGTTTATAACTAATTATTGGCGATTAGTCTCAAAACTATATCGATGAACCCTTCACAGATGCCTAATTTCCCCGAAACTATTGTTAGGAAAACCCAAGATAACATGTCATAAGATTTTCCATATTAAGTTTGATAATGACATTAGATCCATGACATTGTTACCCTAGTCTTGACTAATCTCTGAGTTAGCAACATATTATCCAAGATGTTTCTTCCTTTGGCAACACCACTTTGATTGGGGGAAATAATTTAATGAAGAATGTTTGAAATGATTTTGAAGAATACGTTATAAAGACTGATAGGTCTAAAGTGAAAACCTTTTCTAGGTATGTCTTGTCCAACTTAAAGGCAGAGTGGAACCAACAAAGAAAGCATGCAAAATAATTTTCAGATAAACTTTGATAATATCCCAAAAATTCTCATACAAATATTCTCCATAACCACATTATCTCCATTTATACAAATACTCTCCTCCGTATCAAGGAATTTAATAATTTTGGAGTTTTCCTATTAGTTACCAGGAGAGGAATCACATCTAATAACTGAGTAGAAAACCTTTAAATATATTTTCTCTATAACATAGAGGGATAGAGAGATTCACTATCACCAAGACCACTTAAAGCTCTGATAAAATTTAGTGATAACATTTAGTTGTGCTGGGAAAAACACCAATTCAGATTAAAACTATAATCTAAAGCATATAAATATGATACAAAAAATAAAGAACAGTTCAAATAAAAAATAAGGCAATTCATATATATGTATTAGTATTTAAAATGTACAAAAGAAAATGAAAATAATGAAGGATGTAAATTTAACACCTGATAAACAAACAACATAACACATGTAAGGTAAAAAAAGTAAGAAGAAAGAAAGTAATGCAACCCAAAAATATGGATTATTGACGTTAAAATCCATTATTAGAACTGAGGAAAAAAGTATGATCTAGATTTAAGATTTAAAAGATAAATATAACAATTGATTACCTTCTCATTGGTTTCCTCTATCTCTTAACTAAGAACTTGAAATCTCGGACAAAAAAGTTGCTATTACCTTTTAAAAGATTAAGGAGACCAAGAGAGTTACAAAACTTATTCTACCATGTCACCGTAGATGTCTTCTGAAAGGTTCATTGTCAAAGGTTTGTATTGAATCTGAACAAAGAAATGATGAACCTATTTAATACCACGATAAGTGAAATACTAAATACAGAAGAACGTGTAACCATAGAAGAAAGAATTTTGAAATTGCGAATAACAACTTACATAGTATAGATAAGGGTGCAATATATGTATTTGTGATAACTATAGCATATTATAGAAATAAATTATTTAAAAGATATAAATGAGTATACAATCTCACAATTTTGCAAAATTATGAAGCCAAATGAGTAGAAGTCTCATCAAAAAACAATTAGAGACATTTGTATGCTTACAAAAATCATGCGAGAAGCTCCATTTAAAATATAACCCTTAAAATAATGACATAAAGGGATGTGGTTGAGATAGTATACATGGAATTACGACAACTGGAATTCTTAAGCATCACCCAAAAATAAATAATAAAAATCAAGAAGTTGAAACACTTGTGAGATAAAAGACATAATTGGTCTGTTATAGAATTATGACATAGCTCTTTACAATGTATGAAACCAAAAGTCACAAAAGTAATTTGGCTAGTCTATACTTACAAAAATACCTATGGATAATGTAAGGTAAAAGAAATCCCTAAAAGACCATATAGAAACAAATACATTAAAGTCATCCTAGAGTCACAATAAAAAAAAGTGGGTGCAAAAAGTTTACAAAAAGTAGTATAACTCGGCATAAAATTTTTTATCCCATTCATAGGAAATCATATTAGATTCCTAGGATACATTCTCTGAATCACAATATGAAATGTTCACGTATCGAGCTCGATGTAATTCCAATGAAGATTAGGGTTGTTCACAATAATCTAGAAGAAACATTAATAGTTAGTATTGATTAAAAAATACATGAAATGAAAAATCAATATATAGACGCGATATAGACAATGTACCTTGTTATGGTAACCCCATTTAATAAATTTGTTTCTATCTCTCCACTTTTGATGTTTGGGCATCAGATCCTAATCCTAATAATGGTTGTAAATTGGTTAGAAGTTCATATAGAATAATCACACGTAAAAAAAAAGATGTCGCAAATAAAAAAATATCAACGTACATCTCATTGACATTTATAAGAGTACTTTGGGGTACAAAATTTTATTGTGAAAAGAAAACCATCTGTAATAACCCTTGACTTTGGAAACTGATAAATTAATTCTTTGGGAAAATAAAAATTTAATTAAATTGGAGAATTTTAATATTTGGGAATTGAGGTCTAAAAATAGAGACCATTTCAAAGTATTTCGGATGATGATTTTGAGGGTACCATTGATCTCGGAAGGGTCGAAATAGTCAAAATGACTGTCATTTGGTTTTATTTCGGCTCCGAAATGTTTTAAGTCAATTTGACTCGAATTGGAGTAAATGATTCATTTAAAGTGTGTATTAAAATTTAATGCTGGGGCTTATGTTTTATAGGCTTAAGAGGCTTACGGATCAAGCCTTCTCATTTGTGAGAAAGAGAGAAAGAGAAAGGAAGAAGAAGGAAGAGAGAGATAAAGGAAAGCTTGGAGATTTCGGCCCAAACGCGACATCGAGGACGATCCAACCTCTACAAAATCGAGGCAAGTGTTTAATCTTGCTAATAAGTCATTTTTGTATTTGATTTCATAATTGTGGGACAAAGAAATGGATTTTGGGTATTAATGGCAAAACCTAATTTTTGGATAAAAATCTTACAATTGAGGGTATAGAAATTGTTGGGTAGTTATATGATGATTTTTGAGGTTAGAAACATGTTTGGTATGAAAATTGATGGTTGGGTAATAATATATAGGAGTTTTGAAAATTTTTGGTTTATAGAAAATCAGCCATTTTCGTGGCTTTCTGAACTGGCCGAATCGAGTCGCCCCCACCGAATCGATTCGCCAGGTTGCAAAAGCCACAAGTCTTTAGGGCCGAATCGATTCGGTAGGTAGCAGACTGTCAGGTCCCTTTGGACCGAATCGATTCGGATGGGCCGAATCGATTCGCTGTTGGGGCCGAATCGATTCGGAGGGGCCGAATCGATTCGAAAACAAGGCATTTTGAGGAATTTTTCTCTAGGATGATTTTTAGCCCTTTTTGGTTGGGTTTATCGATGTGGGACCTTCTTTTATGATATAAGAGTTATGTTTTTGGAGACATATAAGGAGGCCCCTCACATGTTTTGATTTTGGGGGCTTCTTGGAACAATTTGGGTATATATACATACATATATATATATATATATATATATATATATATATATATATATATATATATATATATATATATATATATATATATATATATACTAGTGTATGCCCGTGCCTGAAGGCACGACGCAATTTTCCAAAGTACGTAATCGTGAAACGGCGATAATTTTTCAAAGTACATAATAGCGAAACGCAAAAATTTCGAAGTGTAATTTTAAAACAATGGACCATAATATCCTTTATTTATAGGACTATTCACCATGCTTAACAAACAACAAATAGTCCAATAACATTCAAATAGTCTAAATTCATCAAATAAATTCATATATAATATGAAATATACAATATTCATCCATCGAATTCACATTGTGTCTCAAAAAAACAAACTGTCAATTTTTAAAAAAATTGGGCATAATCTCCTTTGTTTATGAAACTATTCACACTGTTAACAAATAAAAAATAGTCCAACATTGAAATTGTCTAAATTCATCAAACAAATTCACATATAAAATGAAATATGCAATATTCATCATCAAATTCACTGTGGCTCAAAAAAACAAAGAGTCAATTTTTTTTTAAAAAAATTGGGCATAGTCTCCTTTGTTTATTGAACTATCCACCCTATTTAAGGGGTAACAACAAATCCAACAATAAAAAAAAATCCCAAATTCGGAGATGGGAGATAGAAGGCCGAGAAAGGAGAATATGAATGTATTCTTTCTGTGGGACTTCCTCAAAATGTTTGTGCCGTGGTGTTTGACCACCATCTTGGATGGGGTGAGAGCTACTACTGTTGTCTTCCCATCCTTCTTCCCACCTCTTGCCATTATCATTTTCTCCCTCTCGATTTTTTGTACGATTTGACAAACAATAAACATAATTAATCAGTTTCTCAAACAAATATAAAATCACATAAGTAAATATACAATCAGTAACATACATGAGATTTTTTCATCCTAATATTATTTGCATCCAAGGAAAAGAAGATTTATAGTAATTTCCTAGCCATGTTATTCGATTATTGTAGTGAAGCTGAAAAGTGGGTAACAACAAAAATTAATAGTAATTTCCTAGCCATGTTATTCGATAAAAAGTTCAAACTGTGGAAATATCGAACAGAAATGGAGAGAAAACTATTGTATCAGCTTCGATAAAAATTACAAATAACATCCTATTGGGAAGAAGAAATTGGTTGGGTGTGAGATTTGTGCGTGTGTGCGAGTGGGGAAGAGGGGATGGGCAGGGTACTTTTTTTCATGTGAAAGAAACAATGTGTGTGGGTGTGAGATTCGTGTGTGTGTGAGTGGGGAAGGGGGGAGGGGGCTGCATAAAAACCTCTGTTAAATACCTTAAAATGTTGTTTATCCCCCCGAGTGTATTAAATATAAGCCATCCAAAAACTGCGCAAGGCGATTGCAATATTCAAAGATTGTCGGGGTGAGGTCAACATAAAGATGTCAGGCCACACTGGGAGTGCTCTCGGACCTAGAAAAACTTAGACAACTCATGATTCCAGCTTAGTAAGGAATTACGCTTTCTCTTCAAGCAGTAGTGACAGTCATGTTTGACTTCAATTAGAGGGAGAACAAAGCATAGATGATCAATGGAAAAAAAGTATAAAAAGAGGTACTAACAAATATAACATGCCACAAATTAACATGGAAACTGTACAAATTAAATTAGACTTACTTCAACATAATCTTGATTCTTGTCCTCATGTTTTCGCAATTAGAAGTGCATAAGTTGCCACCCAATCTGACCTGAAAGGGGGCCCATCTTACAATTTCAATATGATCCAATAAATGATCCTAAGTGAAACCAATTGAGGGAGTCCGTCACAATGAACCATATACAACTATATAATCTCATTATTTGAAAAACACCTATTATCATCTGCTATAAGAGATGTATATAATCTCATTCCATAAGGGAGGTTTATAACAAATTGCATAGTGTGTGATCATTTGTTATGAAAGGTGAAAATGCAAAAATAGTTCTCACAAATACCAAAATAGTTTTCATCACAAACTCACTCATGGTTCAACACTTCTTTGATGTACTCACCGAGATAAATGCTTCCGCAGCCCTTGCTGCAAGCATTTTCCATCGCAAGGATGTGCCAATTCAGTCTGTAAAATTGAAAGAACATTTGCTGACGAAAGGTTTTGAAGTTGGGATGTAATCGTATTGCCCTGAAAATGAGTAAAATTAAAAAGAGTTTATCAAGATTCACATTATAGCAGATAAGAAGGTATCAAATATAAATTGACATTACCAAATACAATATCATTAAACAAATATGAAGCAAGGTACAATAACTGTTAGAGGATAAAAAAAGTTAGATGCATAATAACCGTTAGAGGATAAAAATGCCAACACATACCCCGTGGTCTGCATCGACGCGGGAGCAATCACCTAGCGGGAGCAATCACCAACAGCAGAGAGTAGTTCCTAGGGGCTTTATTCAACGTCCACATCATACTTCCACTCCGTTTATTCCTCCCCCATCTATGTCTGTTCGTTCTTTTGGCAATACTATTGTTTACCCTGATGTGACATCTCCTTTGATTTATGTTCAAGTCCCACCTCGAAAGGCCCATAGAAGTATGCCTATGGGTGCACCAATGTCACGATATGCTATGTTTTTTCCAGTTTCGGATCCGCAGTTGCATAGTAAGATAGTGATCCAGGTAGATTATTATTTCAGTAATGGGAATTTGATTAAAGATACATACTTGCGGTAGGGCTATGTTCATATTAAATTAATAACATACTTCAAAAAATTTACTTACTTGATAGACAATATTCAACTCATAGTACTGTATGGTCAGAATGTTAAGCTATTTAAGATACAAGAACATTACCAACAGCCACGCAGTCCTTCGATGATCCTTACACCTAAAAAAATAGAAATTATTATAAGACAATATACACTCCAAGTCATATTAACAAAAATAAATTAGAAAATATATACCCCGAGCTGTGCTTCTTAAGCAGGAATGGTAATGAAGGGACCTGCATAAATAAAACAAAATTCTCAATACAATAAACGTATTTTAAAATAGATCCTCACAAACTAATTTATAGCAATAAAAAAGATTCAAATTCAAACAAATTGATTCAAAATTCTTGGTAGCGATCACCGGCAAAGACATTGCCATGGCCTTCACAATGGGGCGGCCCCACCCTTCCCCTTTGGATGGCAAAACAAATGCATCAGCTGCCTTATACAGTCTAGGCAAATCAAATTGAGGTACATGTGTAAAAAATTCTCACGTTGAGCTCATATTCAACCTGATTATGATCATTTCATATGGAAGTAACCTTGGCATTTCCCGTTTATTGGCATCCACTTCTGATTATTGGCATTTCATGAATTGATTTTTCAAGTGATGACACTTCAGCTACGCAGGTTTTGTACAAAAGTTGCTTCTCTTTAGCAGAAGACTTGGCTTCCTCAAGCTCCTGATCAATCCTCTTAACTACTTCTCTAAGCTTATACAACATATACTCAATCTTCTGTAGTAAGTATGAAAAATAATTAGATAACATAAGACAACACAACATTAAATTATCTAAATGTTCTGCTGCATATACTCAATGTTCTAACACAACACAACACATGTTCTCAATGTTATGCAACATATACTCAATGTTCTAACACAACACAACACAACTTAGAGAACAGAAGATAGAAGACACATCATATACTCAATGTTCTGCACAACATAGAATGTCAACACAATTAAGAAGACAACTTAACTCAATGTTCTACACAACTCAACTTAGAAATAACCTCAAAGAATGAAAAATAATACAATTAAACAATCCCTGTCTCAAAGAATGAATGACACCAAGGGACGCTGCACAAAACACAAAAATTTAAAAAATGTACTCCAAATCATCAATATATAGGGCTGCTACAAATTGAATACACCTATACCACATATAAGAACACTAATAAATGGAAAAATTATTCAAGGCTGCTACAAATTATTCAGGGCTGCTCACATACTTCTTAAATAGTTGATTACAGGTACTTATCAAATAGATAGTTGCTACTAATTATGCCAAAAGACATAATGCATAAGCGCCTATAACTGTAGCAGCAACCAAAAGACAGAAGGAAAACAATTATTCCATATAATGAAAATAAACATTCAAAAGAAATGAATATGTTCGATAGAGATAATACACAGATATACAACAACTTTGGATTGCAGCTACAGTCTGCTATTCCAAATTCTGTAGTCTGCTATTCCAATCAGTAATTAGTAGTCTTCTATTCAGAATTTAGCAAATTCACACAAATAAATTCACACACAAAGGTAACTAATGCTTTCCCCTAAAAGGTAAAAAAATTGAGTAATTTAAGATCCTGTTTATAATATAAGACCATTTAATTCATGTAATAAATGCTTTCCCCTAATCTCATATATTTTTCTGTAGGGATTTAAGCCTGAGGAGCACATGGATTTTTTTTGGGGATCTGCATCTGTGATTCCATGCTCATCTTACCAACCAATCCCATGTGCTTCCTATAACCCAAGCCCTGTAACCTCCTCCTTCCAACCCCACGCTCATCCTCATATGTTGTTGATTCGAATGCAGACCCCAACTCCCTCATACCATGGCGCAAAACCCTCTCCTCTGCAGCATCCTCATCAGCCTCCTTGCCCAAGCTTCCCTATCTCTACATTCATACTGGTTCTATTAGTGCCCCTATAACCCCTCCCTTGAGCTCCCAAACTGCCCGAACCCCTAAAATTAGACCTGACTGGGACAACTCCGTTGTCTGGGGTGGGCCCCACTACCCCTTCCTTCCGTCTTCCACCCGACGCCATGCTTTCTATCAGCTTTGGCTTCATCAACTACAATACATAGTAAAAAATGAATGATAAATAATAATATTGTATTTTCATAAATAAATCAAGTGACACATAATAGTGATCTCAAGGAACATTTGAAACTTTACTTACAATCGATTAGTACCACTTTAAGAATAGTGATCTCAAGTGACATATTAGTAGAGAAGACATTAAAATTGATTTAAAATGAATTTACCTCTGCTACCTCTTAACATTGAGCTCTCTTGCGATTCCAGTCATACAATTTGTTCCTATTAGTAAATCAAAAAATATCATAGTCTCGCAACAAATGCTAATAGTTCAATGAATTTCCATATCTTACTATTTATGATTACTTAAAACAAAATTATATATCCAAATCCTAGAAGCATATTAATAAACACCCCAGAATACTATACATAGAAATAGAAAATCAGTTGACAGCATAAATATCCTAATGTATTACAACAAAGTGAGAGAGATGAGCTGCGGCACAACCCATAATCAGCTGCGTCCGCAGCAGCTGGGATGAGTGTGTGTTCCAATTCTCTCTCTCACAGCAGAAGTAAACGGTGCTCTCACTTAGGGAAATGATTTAGTACAGTACAGACCAAAAATGCTCCGATATTGCTATCCCGTGCAGATGTATGCCTGTGAAATTCATTTCCCTAAGTGATTTATGATAGAAGAGCAATTGAGTACATTTGAGGTTATACAAACGTGCATACTTATACATATGAGTGTTTGATAGAAAAAGCTGAGTGTTTGATATACATCCGAGTGTATGATAAATGAGAAGTTATCAAACCTGAGTGTTTGATAGAAGAGGAGTTATCAAATGTGTTATCAACTGAGTGTTTGATAGAAGAGCAGTTATCAAACATGCATACTCAGATGTATGATTATGCATCTTAGATACATCTGAGTGCTTGATAAAAAACACTCAAATCTATACATCTTAGTGTTTAATGAATTAAAAATTTATCAAATACTATGTATGATTGAAAAACACTCAGATCTATCCAGCAACAAAAAATTCCATGGGTTAAGGCCCCGTGTATATATCATGTCATAACCATAATTAACATAATTCCCATTCATCACACATCCCCAAATTGGCCCACACATGTCAATCACAATTTAATAGCCCCGTGTATATATCATGTCAATCACATGTTAGAGAGTGTTTTTAAAAAGAATCATAGGGTTGACATTGGATACATTCAAATGTTCCAAATTATGTTTGCCAATGCATATGCAACTCCCTCCAGTATGCCATATCAATGTGATGATTGTCGCTTCCAATGCTGAAAACTTAAAACAGAATAAAGAGGCAATTTTCCCACAGTGCTTCCATGCATTATTAAGAAACAAAGAATATCAATACTAAGAATCCAAGAATATCAGTATTAAGCGTCTTAGTACTAAGCATCAAGAATCTAAACATCAAATTAGTATTAAGCAGCGAAAAATATCAATATTAAGCATCATGAATGCGACTTTGATTTTATCACTCAGTAGAGGTATAATAAATCAATAGAGGTATGCGACTTTGACTTATAAAATACAAATAACCAAAATATATATATGAAGAAAGAGTGATACTCTCCTAACATTCAATCCAAAGCTAGAAGCCTACCCACCAAACATTAAGTAGTTAGGGATGATTTCAAAACGTGAAAATAACCCTATTGCGGACCTACTCTACAACAACAATTCAGGGGAAATATCAATTAAATTTGGAAAGAAACAGGGAAAATTTCCACTATCCGCAAATTCAGGGGAAATAACATATCAAAAATTCCTTATTAGAGCGATGATAAGTGAGAAAGAAACACGCTTGAAAAAGTGAGAAAGAAAAATGCTTGAAAAGTGAGAAAGATTGTACAAAGTGAAATTAATGTTAGGTAATGAGGAAACCTACAGTTCTAAACAAAAGGAAGGTTCACGATATAATACTATACAAACAATAATGGGACCAAAACTAATATATATATATAAACCATAAATCATAAAATCACACGCATCTTTATTAATCGCATACCTTTACACCATTTCAAACAACCAAAGTTGGAATTTAGGGTCTCCTAAAAAATCAAGCTCTGAAACAAACACACAACCGAATGGACATCTTACATAAATATAAACACAAAACAAATGAGAAGAATACATAAAAGTAATAAATTAATTAAAAACACTGGTTTAAAACCTTAAGAGCATAGTGCATACCTGATTCCACTCGTTGTGTGATGAATCAAAGCGGAAGATCTGTAGGGCAACATAACATACGAACATATTATAACATTTCTAAAATCTGGCAGAGAAGGTAACATTAACATTGAAAATTGAATAGAAGGTCTTCAGATCTGAGATTTTTGCCCATGTTTGCTTGTATAAATTTGAAAAAAATAGAAAACTAATAAATTAATTAAAAATATTGCGATCGATGCTCCACGCACCAGTTTGTAGGATCGACGCACTTGTTTGCACCAAAAAAGTTCACGACCCATGGAGCTTTATCCCATTAACCCTAAGAAACCAAAAAATAAAAAATGTGCAATAAAATAACATCTTTATGCAAAGACATTACCTCAATGTTGTGAATCATCAAAAAATTAAAAATTGCCTAGTGATGGAAAACATGAAGGCTGCGTGTAGTTTTCATGGTGGAATGAAGGAGGTACAATGGTCTTAATGGAGATTGAGGAAAAGGAGAGTCAGAAAACATGGTGTTTGGGGGATTTGTGGTGGATCGCGGCCAAGGGAGAGCAGAGAAAACTTCGGAACCTGGAGAGAGAAATGGGCTACGAAAGAGAGAAAGTGGGTGGGATGTTCAAAAGTGAGATCAAAATGGTATAATGACCTTTTACCCCTATTTTTGAATTTCGAAGAAAGGGGGAAATAAGTTAGAGTATTAAAGGAGGGGGGAAATCAAATATTTAAGGGGTAAAAATGGTAAGAGGGGTATTTTAATCTCAACCCTTCATTTCGTGCCTTGTTGGCTTCGATCTGAACCGTGAAGTGTCTCCTCATCTTATGAATAGTGAAAACACCATTGTAACTTATTATATATATATATATATACTAGGGTATGCCCGTGCCTGAAGGCACGCTGATAATTTCCAAATTAAAACGGCAAAAATTTCCAAAGAACATATTGCAAAACGGAAAAAAAATTGTTTTAAAAAAGTTAGGCAAAATTTCCATTGTTTATCAGACAATCCATCATGTTTAAGAACAAAAATGCCAACTATACTATTATTATTGTTGAATTATAGAAAAATTCTCCCTGTTTAAGAACTAAAATATCAACTATACTATTATTAAGTCATGTATAATTTAAGTTAAAAAAAATTATAGCATGTTCTTTTTTATACCAGTTGAGACAATACTACCAAATCATCAATATGGACTCAACAATTTGAAATAAAGTCGTGGAGAAAAGATCATGAGAATGAAAGCACCAAGTATAAACAGAAATAAAACAACTCATATCAACATTAAATAATTTTTTTCTTTTTTTATAAAAAAATAGTTTCTTAATAGAATTCTCAGAATACACATCATTTTTCTACGAACAAAGACGCATACATAGTTTAGCTTATCTCCTATATATAATATGAATGTTCTCTCTCGAGACCAACAAAAAAAACTACCCATACAATAAAAGAAAGAAAAAGACTCGGGCATACCCTCGTCATTTATTCCCTTTAAAAAATTGCCCATAAAATAATATGAATATACAAATTCCCCTTTACGAATGGCCTTTGGTATATGGTCATACCCTCGTCATTTATTCCCCTAAATTGATTAGGATGAAGACTTCCCCCGGGTTCAACTTAATAAGGAGCTTCCTGCCATCCAAATGAGTCGGTATGAATTGAAATCCACATAGAGCCTCGGTGAGAGACAACGTGTGCACTACAAACAGGTCATCCCCCTTTTGCTTAAACTTTGGATGATGCTTTTGCTGGATGACAAAAACTATATCGCCTGTCATAGTATCAGACTCTTCATCAGGCGCTCCTGGAAATGTGATCTTCTGCCCATTATGTATACACTTATCAACATGGACTTCCAACAACTTTCTCTCCTGGTCCCCTTTGCACTGAGAAAGGGAAAAACGGAGAACAAAATTTACTTATTGACCTGCAAATATCATAATTGTCCTTGTGTAAAATTTGTGTTTGACAATCTACAATTTGTATTCAGTTAGCCAAATGAGATATGGGAAGGCTTATTGAGACAAAAGAAATAAGTTCATAACATAAATATGTTTAAAAAAATCATCAGCTATATTTTGGAAAGAAATGTGTCCATAAATGAATTTGTTCCTTATTATCTCTCAAATCATTCGAGAAATCAACAAACTAATGAGCATTTCAAGTATACTTTGTCAACAAAACAACTGGATATAGGCTGGAGTCCCAGGTTGAGGAACATCAGCAGTATCATGACCATGCCTTCAAGACAACACTATGTAGATATCAAAAACATAGTCTATAGGTGTTTGTATCTCCACATAATAAACAGGTTCCAAGAGCCGTGGAGACGCCATAAGGAATGCAAAATAGGACATCACTGATCCCTGAAATTTTTACCTAAGTACAATTTCGTATTCAGCTGGTGTTGGGTTATCAATCCATCATCGCCCCAGTTCAAATGGATCCACTTTGTTACGCTTAAACAAAGAGTTGTGTCATAGGACTTATCCTCTGCTGAATGTCAAACTCTGTACAAAATTTTCTTTTCGGAAAGTAACTTTATGAAAAAGAATAGAAAAGGGTAGACCCTCAGAAATATCTATTATCCCTTCGCTTAGAGGTTCAGTTGCATCGGAGGTATTTGGACACACCTTAAGAGAACTCATCTTCGTAAGTTTTCGTAGGTTCCAATATTCATCCTCAATTCGAGCAGAATCAATGTCAACTCCAAGGATGATCTGGCAACAAAACTTCTTTGCAATGGTAATAGTGATCAACCCACTATTGCAGCCAATGTCAAGACAATTCTTGCCTTCAAACCATTCCTTCTTCATGTCTTCATGTCCTGATCAATGCAATAGCCATAGTAATTTCTATAGTTCCTAAAGATGGCAACCTCATTCTATTTTCTCTTCTTGGTTGATTGTTGGCCCGGTGTATCAAGCTTTACATTCTTCTCAATTTTATCCATTATTTGGTGCTTCAGCGCTTTTGTTGCTATGAATCAATTGATTTCTTCCGGGTGTGTCATTGTATGCTTTCGACGCCCGGGACCATGGGTGTGCTGTCCTGCTGCCAGCGGCTGAGAAAAGGTGAGAATCCAATTATATTTCTAACCACCCATGTTAGGCTAAAATCACACAGGCTCAGTTAGTGGAACAAACCAATCTTCTCATCTAAGATTCAGATATCAACAAATTCATTTTTTAATTGCTTCTAACTTTTCAAGCTTTATCCAAAGGTTGAATCTTTTCATTGTTTCACAAAGATTCCAAATCGTAATGCAACTGTCATTCTTTATTACTATTAAATAAGTAATCGCAATTTCATGTATAAAAAGTAATGGGGTTTAATACCGGATAAAATAATTCAGAAGTCCGATCCTTGCAAGTGTTGTTGTCATTGATCTCAAAATCTCCAACATCCCATGAAGTTTTCCAAACCTACACAAAATTAATTAAAAGTAAAGGAAATTGAATGCAACTCTCGCCAAACCAAAATCACAAACTGAGTTTACAATTTACATTGGCCAATACATTTGCTGCAGCAAAATAGTAAATTGTCAAGTCTGTTCCACATTCAATGAAAGCCCAACTCTATACAACCCCATACAATGTTAACAAAAAAAATAATTAAAATATATAAAAAAGAGCGTGGCCTCCACGAGCTAATGGCAGCAAATTTTAAACAATAAATATAGTTTTATCAGAAGTTCACTCCCATTAAGCCTAGAAGATATATTTTCATAAAATAATAAGTATAGTGATTTTATATTATGGTAGTGGATTATCTCTAAAGACTCTAGCTTTAATGATGGACCAAAAACTTTCAGAGATATCACGCATGTAGAGCATGACACCCGTCAAATTTCAAGAAAGGGTCAATTGCCTAATAGGTACTCGAGATTTTGTCCAGTCACATCTACACAATTCAAGTGGAGGGAAGTTAGGTAACTCGTGTTGGGATTTCGATGAAACAACTCGGCAGAAAAGGGGTAGCAGTCATTCCAATTGACACGTGGGCGTTGTAAGTTCAGCTCAAGCTGTCGCACTCTTTTTTGTAGAGTATAGTTAATCCAGTAATCAATATAGGATTTAAAATGTACATCTAAACTGAAATTAACTATGAAATGCATTAATGGTCACACCCTTATGTGAGCTCCATATTTGGTCACTCCATTAGACATCAAAGATTATGTTTGCGATTAGGAAAATAATTTGGACTAATAATGATTTTCTTTCATCCTTTCATTATATAATTTATTTGATTTCTGAATTGTGTTATGGCATTGTAAGAAGATGGTTTTCGAATGCAGAACAGTTTCTAGAAACATAAAAAGGGGAAGCAGGCCAAAAAATCAAACTCATCAACCAAACCTGCCAATACCATTTGTACTAACTTCTTAATAGTGTAAACCTTGTTTTAATAGTACAAACCCAATTAGTTAAAAGCATACATAAAAAGAAAATAGTATCAAATAGCTACAAAACTGTAGAAAACCTTGAATATTTGTGAACTCTCACCCCAATTCAAGACCTCTCTTAGCAAATCCCATTTTGAAGCTCGACCCTGCAAGATACTTGTGAAAATGAAAAAAATTGAATATCAGTAACATAATGAACCATTAAAAATCAGTAATATGTAATCAACCATTAAAAATTACCTACAACAGACATCGGTGTAACTGTGTTAGGACTATTGTTTTTTTAGGTTTATGATAAGATAAAGTACTACCCCTTTATAACAACACAGTGATAGGAGAACAAATTACACACTCTACATATCATCCTAGTTCCTCGACCTTAAAAGATTGATCGGACTGAGAACGGTTGATATTTGACAAACAGGTCGCAAGACATAAAAAAGGTCATCTTTAAATAAGGATTTACTCTTACTAATTGGTTAGGTTAAGCCCCAGCTAGTACTTCATTGACCACTTCATGCAAATTCTATTTAGAGGTTGGTAGTGCGTTCATTTGGGACGTAAGGCTTACGACCCTTTGGAAGAGTAGTGAGGATACAGAATGAAATTGTAAGTCTACGGGTGCGAAGAATCCTTATTGATAGGATTCTAGTTAAGTTAAATTTGGGGACTGACAAGGGAGAGTGGTTACATATCCTTAGTAATGTTTACCCTAAGGAATAGATTGTAAGAGCAATAAGGTTTAAGGGGTTCCTAGGATTATGGAACCGTATTCGGGATTGTGACTATATATCGGTGTGTTATTTCCCTAAGTGATGGGATTATGGGATGAATTTAATATTGAGCGTGAGGTTTTTAGACTATTAGTTATGGGTATACCAATAGTCGAAATCATTACTAGATTCATCAAAGTGATCTCGATTATAGACGGAATGTATAGTGATTATTATACATACATTAAATCTTGGGGTGATAACCTCAATGTTGAGTAATGGAGGATTATTTATATTATAGGAGAAATGAATGAATATACTTCAAGTGAGGGATTTTATTCACATATCGAGGTAAATTAAATGGGTTGGAATGATGGCTAGTATATTGAGGATATTATATACTGATGGACGAGTTATATATCCTATACATATGAACGAGAGGTAGTGTGTGTGTGTGTGTATATATATATATATATATATATATATATATATATATAATTTATATATGTGGATATGTGGATACATAACTGTATGGATATGAATATATGTATATATTTATGTTGTAAATATCTAAACCGTATGTGATGGTTTGATGGCTTGATCATATGATGTAATCATATGGATGTATATATATTGTGCATGTGAATGATATATATACACTTATGTGGTTAAGCATACCCCGATCATGCTATCATTGGGAAGTTTTCGCGCAGAAGGTGAGCATCCTGGCTCGAGGAGCAGGGTGTGGATATTCCCCAGGTCATAGTCGTCCCGTGTGTTATTATGTGATTTATATTTTTGGGATGAGACATGGTGGGTATGTTTCGTCTCATTGTTGGTTAGGAGCTATGATCGCTTCCCGGGATGTCGTGTGCATGAGTTTACCACGAGTTGGGTGTCGCTTAGTCCCACCATGGTGGCCCCAATATTGTTACGTGAGTCGGGCACTGGGAAGATGATGGCATGATGCAGTTTTATCGGCTATATATATAGCCGGGTGGCCATTGTACATCATATGTGGTATGTACACTTGGCTATGGGAACGGATGATTGTATATATATATATGGTTAGAATAAAATGCCTATATATATATATTTATATATCCTATAGATGAAAGGTTATGGAATCGTTGTGGAGTACATCTTGAATGATTATGGTGTACTATATTGATGGGGGTTGATGTATCGCATTTAAGGAATATTTCAGTTACATCATCCCAAGGAAATTATTGGAGATTTTAAGTTGTCTTTATATTGTAACCTAAATTTAGTAGTTGTAGTAGTATACAATTGTATGTAGGGCATAATGGATCTCTAGGATCGACATTGTCAAGGAGTAGTGTAACGGGGTGGTTCCTTGTTTGTATTTCACTTTGGGAGACACCCCACGCACGAAACGTAGTGCAGTGTTGAGATTGGAGAGAAGTTTTGTCAATAATAATTTGTATGCATGTTATTTAGTAATTAAATCATATGATTAAACCCAATGTATATGGATAACGTATTAAGAATTATAATTGAATAAATTATAAACCGGAATCCATTAAGACATTTATGGCATACATGTTTGTAAAAATAATTAAGTTTTTTAAAAAGAGTAAATTCTTGGGCTATGATAGGAAGGCAGATCTCGTGGGTATAGGCTGGGCCTATGTTAAGTTAGGTTGTCCTTATAATTGGGGTAATTTAACTAAAATTATAGGATGCGAATAGGTGCACGCCGTTAGATGAGAGGTGAGTTGGGGTTTCATGAGAGTGCGATTCCACTTTAATTATGAAATAAGTGTACCGATATTTATTATGCATGGCTAACACACTTGCAAAATATTTTTCACAACTCGGGCTCTGACCCATTTACTTTTCTCTCCTGCCTGTATATATATATATATATATATATATATATATATATATATATATATATATATATATATGTATACAGGTGTCCTACCGCATGGATTCCGGATGACCTTCTATCAAGAGTCTTGGGATCCGTGACAGGTGCGGACTGTTGCGGGACTTAGATTGTAGTCGCTTCCTACTTCTTCAAGAATCTAGGTAGGATTCATATTGTATATCGGGTTTATACCCAAGGGATATTTATAAATGTTTATACTTATTCCATTTCAGTTATTGTACTGGATGTGACCCGACAGCTTATTCGGGTTTATTTCTTTGTGGTATATTCGGTTGTAGTTACTCCTTTCATTTTAATTTAGCATTTCATTTATCATAGTTCTTATATGCATCTTTCTTTTCTTTGTTAGTAGTTTGTAGTGTTGGTTTGTTGTCTGTTGCATGTTTTATTTAATTTTAACATCTCGCTTGTATGATATCGGGTAGTTAGTCTATATTATATTTGTACCGAGAGTTGGTGTTTAGACTGAGCCATCTGAAACTCCTAATTTAATGTAGTATAGGTATGGCCACCCGTTATTATTTTGAGTGGGGTGTTACAGATGGTATCAGAGCATCAGGTTCTAGAGTCTTTAGGATCTGTGCGAGTTTTGTGCATTCTTTCGTTAACGTTCTTGATATAAAGCCCTACTATTAGGATTGTTGTGTTCACTGCGTTTATATTTTTTATGAAGAGTATTCACTTGATCGACGTTCGGATAATAGTTGCTCTCGTTTCAGACGTCACCTAGATTATGTCATATAGGAAAGGACAAGATTAGAGATACAATACCCATAACAGATTTTGGGTACACTCTGATCGAGGGTATTTGTTTCTGCCAATTTTGGCGGAGATATAGAAGAGAACTCTAGCAGTGGGTCAGGGTGATCTATCGGTGGTTGAGTAAGAAAGGGAGAATTGCCCGAATGGTGAATCTTGGACTTAGTAATGTAAATCGAAGGAGAGGCATGTAGTGTAGTCCTTGGGAGGTTTAGATTGAGAAACCCGTCAACCTTCGTTAGGAAACCTGATGTCGGTGACTTTTACCGAGGTGAGGTAGGTGGAGTTGTCCCAATATCAGGAGTATTGCCTTCTGGGAGGAGGGAGAAAGAAATTGGAGATTCAGGTTTGTTAAGTAGGACTGAGGGAGTTTTTGGTAGTAGCAATCACGTTTTGTCCTTCAAGATGGTTAGGAAGTATTTTGAGGAAGATGTTCCTCTTGTGGAGAAATAGGTTTAGGAATAATGATTGTCCTGGAAGAAGTAGAGGACTTTAAATAAGGATCCAAAGATGAAGTAAAGCAATTGGATTATGGAAGTATAAGGTAGAATACATTTGTTTGGGTTTAAGTCACGCCTTGTGCGATATTGGCAACGTCGCGCGTAAGGTATGACGAGCGGTTAGCCGCTATGCCCATAGGGTGTATAGAATTTCCTTGGAAGAAGGAGTGGGCATGTACGGCCTTCGTATGGCATCTTTTGAGACAATAGACCGTCTTGTAAAGTGATAGTAGGGAGTTGTTCTATTGAATTCTGGAAGTGAGGATAATTGGAGTTTGTTGAGTAGTGGTTATAAGACTACGGTCATATAGATAGGTTTGGGTGTGTAATTATAGTGTTCCAATGAGGGAAGGACTTACTTGTAAGTAATGCTTGGGTGCAATGCAAGGGATTAGTATAGCTGAGAGGTTTAAAGTTTGGTAGATTTATGTTGAGGTGATAATTTAGCTCATAGTTGTGCTAGTTTTGAGAACTAGGTATTGGTTAGAGTATTGTATTTGTGGAGGCCTTATGTCCTAAACATAAGGTGTTTGTTTGGCATGTCGAAAGATGCGGACTTTATTTATATTGTAGTGTTGTATAGGCCTTAGGGCAGTATCTAAAATATGAAAACTTTTTATAAAATCTTAACCATGGTTCAACTAATCTCAATCCCCGACCTAGCTACACAGTAGTGTATTGGGAGGGTTCCTTGTTTGGATTTCGCTTGCGAGACCTCCCCCGCACGAAGGTGGCTAGTGTCAGGAATTGAGGAAGAGTTCAACCATGGGAAATTTCAAACTATTATATAGTTAATAGGTTACTATAAATTATATTGCTGACAATTATATTATGATTCGAGGCTAATAAAGCCTGATTATAATCCTATGAGTGGACCTCGGGTACGGGGTGTATGGGCGCCCTGGCTAGTAGTTTTCTTTAAAATCTATATGGTTCGAAGTGAGAACTAGAAGGGATCGGTATAGTGATCCTGAGGGTTGATGTAAGGACTAGATGAAGTTGAGGTCCTAGGCACATCTTAAAATTTTGCGGACAAAATTTTTGTAAGGGGGGAAGTATGTAACAACCCTTGACTTTGAAAACTGAAAAATTAAATTTTTGGGAAAATAAAAATTTAATTAAATTGGAGAATTTTAATATTTGGGAATTGAGGTCTAAAAATAGAGAACATTTCAAAGTATTCCCGATGATGATTTTGAGGGTACCCTCGATCCCGGAAGGGTCGAGATAGTCAAAATGACTGTCATTGGATTTTATTTCGGCTTCGAAATGTTTTAAGTCAATTATTTCAGCTCCAGAATGCTTTAAGTCAGTTTGACTCGAATTGGATAAATGAGTCATTTAAAGTGTGTATTAACATTTAACACTGGGGCTTATGTTTTATAGGCTTAAGAGGCTTACGGATCAAGCCTTCTCATTTGTGAGAAAGAGAGAAAGAGAAAGGAAGAAGAAGGAAGAGAGAGATAAAGGAAAGCATGGAGATTTCGTCCCAAACGCGACATCAAGGATGATCCAACCTCTACAAAATCGAGGCAAGTGTTTAATCTTGCTAAATAAGTCATTTTTGTATTTGATTTCATAATTGTGGGCCAAAGAAATGGATTTTGGGTATTAATGGCAAAACCTAATTTTTGGATAAAAATCTTACAATTGAGGGTATAGAAATTGTTGGGTAGTTATATGATGATTTTTGAGGTTAGAAACATGTTTGGTATGAAAATTGATGGTTGGGTAATAATATATAGGAGTTTTGAAAATTTTTGGTTTATATAAAATCAGCCATTTTCGTGGCTTTCTGAACTGTCCGAATCGAGTCGCCCCCACCGAATCGATTCGCCAGGTTGCAGAAGCCACAGGTCTTTAGGGCCTAATCGATTCGCCCCTAGAGAATCGATTCCGTAGGTAGCAGACCGTCTGGTCCATTTGGACCGAATCAATTCGAATGGGCCGAATCGATTCGGAAACAAGGAATTTTGAGTAATTTTTCTCTAGGATGATTTCTAGCCCTTTTTGGTTGGGTTTATCGATGTGGGACCTTCTTTTATGATATAAGAGTTATGTTTTTGGAGACATATAAGAAGACCCCTCACACGTTATGATTTTGGGGGCTTCTTGGAACAATTTGGGGATATATACATACATATATATGTATATATATATATACATATATATATATATACATATATATATATATGTATATATATATATATATACATATATATATATATATATATATATACATATATATATATATATATATATATATATATATATATATATATATATATACGTATGCATTGGAGTTATATATGGAGGTAATGAGAAACCTCATTATGATTGGGAGTTCTATTTATAGGTTGGTAGTGCGTTCATTTGGGACGCAAGGCTTAGTACCCTTTGGAAGAGTAGTGAGGATACGAAATGGAATTGTAAGTCTATGGGTGCGACGAATCCTTATTGATAGGATTCTAGTTAAGTTAAATTTAGGAACCGACAAGAGGGAGTGGTTACATATTGTGAAACCCCGACTAATTAAATACCGGGTAGATACTCCTTTATTAAAATTAATAAAAAATGCCAAGTTGGTTCAGTTAATAGCATCACTGTCGAAAATATTTTAATGATTACTAACCACCTAGTATTTAAAAAGCGAGTTGCCAATTTTAAATTAATTCTGATTAACATGAAGTAAGTGAAGAATACAAGAATAACATAACCATCCACAATAAAGTCCCAAAAGTGAAATCAACAAGTAATAATGAGTCTAGAGGAAATACTCCTCACAACGATCCCAATATGGAAATAAATAACACAAGTCTGCATCCTGAATTAATTACAAACCAAAGTCTGAATAACTGAAATATAAAATATCTCTAATAAAAATGAGCGACATGCCCTACAAATGATAGAACTGAATATGGAATCAAAACCAAAGGAAGCGTCTACTAGCAATGCCATGTAACTTCCACAACAGCTACAGCTCGTCACCTGAATGGAAATCCTATGCAAGGTGTCCTTGTGGCTGGGCACCTAAAAGGTTTTTACAAAAATAGATTTGAAAGGAAACGGGTCAGAGCCCGAAAGTGGAGAGTATTTTAAAAACAGCAAGTGCTTTAATAACATTAAAACAATGAATGCAAAATACGTGTTAGGACGTGCACTCACATGAAATACTCACCTCTCGACTAATTGTGCACTCCTAACGTACCGTACCCATCTAAGTGACATTCATATCTAACTAAACCGTCATAAGTTCTACCACTTTCTACTCGATTCCCATTATACATTCCAACGTCATCAATTAAATAGAGGCTTTACATAAACTCGGATTTTTAATTATTAGCAATACAATTCACTACAGGTTATCCCTTTTTATTTTCTCAAAGCGTTACTATATTTATACTCACAATACCAACATGAAAGTTCTCATTATTTAAGTGTATATTATTCACGTCATGAATATACAATATAAACACCCGAGACTAAGCTGCGGTGCACACATACTCTGCTATCCATCCCGGTACATCACGTACATAAGGATTACGCATTCCGAATCTCTCAGGAATCGTTCTCAGATAACAACCACAAAGAATGGAGGCGCACACAGTCACATCACATGGGTCACGCACATACCTATGCTCCCACGATCAGCATTCTTATTAACTTCCCAATAAGTCCTTCTCTGACCTATGTCCTCGAGGTACCAATCTAAATCCGGACAACAAAGATTAGATGGCCCTAAGCGAACGTAAACCTCCCGTGATAGCAAGTATGGTAGGTATGTCATACACATAAAATCATATACATATACTAAGCATGCACACATCCTAGTAATTACCATAATTTATTAGTGGTGTACTTATCATTCTTATACCCACTTATAATGTTACGCAATTCACATATCCCCGATTAATACTAACATTTAAATCGTCAATTATTCTCACATCGTAATTAGTCACTCACGTCCTAATCCACAATTTTCATTTGGTTCAAATCACACTTCTATGTTTTACCCCTCAATATATCGTAAATAACCCAACTATATCAATTAGTCATCAAGGTAATGTTATCACTACAATTAAACCAGGTTAGGGGACATTAGAAATCAAATCAGGCCAAAAAGGCCAATCTGTCAACTCGTTAGAAGTCTCGTTCGAACGAGGTCGTTCGAACGAGAGTTCGTTCGAACGAAGTGGGCATCTAACGAGATCTCGTTCGAACGAAAGCCATCTAACGAACATCCCACTCGTTAGAAGTCAAACTGTCAACTCGTTAGAATCTCGTTCGAACGACCTGGGCAGGCCTTCTAACGAGGTGACAGTTTCGAGCCCAGAATTTTCCTATCTCGTTTTTCCCAATTTTCTTCACCTCTAATCTCATCTAAACATCATTCCAACAGTAGTTCAAGGTTTCTAATCATTCTTAAACATACTTAGGTCGTATATTAACATATATATGGGATCAAATCATCCTAAACCGCATCTAATCATCAAATCTCCCCAATTTTTCCCAACCCTTATGAACATGAACCCTAGAAATTTAAAGTCTTCAATTTGCATAAATAACTCCGTTTTTGTAACATAAAAAGTAGTAATTCTTTTAGTTCAATCGCCCAACAACAATTCTACATGCAAACCTATATCAAAATCTGAATTTATAACTCCAAATTACATGGGTTTTTACAAGTCTCCCAATACAATGCAATTATATCAATTTCTAAGCATGGAAGAAGCATTCGCTTGAAATTAATGTAATTAAACCACTTGCCTCGGATTATTCTCTGAATTTGCTGTTGAATTGATGAAGGTTGGTCTCTCTCTTTCTCTCCCAAGGTTGAAGGTTGAAGATGGAGGTTGTGTTTCTCTTTTGGGAACTTCTCCTAACCTCTCCTATAACTCCCGTAGCCCTTTAGTTGGTTAAGTGCTGGTAATGGCTTAGTGGGTCACTAAATATCCTAATATTTAACTCCCAAAATTCGTTGGTTAATTATCCTAATATTTCAAAATTACCAAAATACCCTTTTAAGTTGCCGGTATGGCCCAATAATGCCCCGGACCCAAACTAAACCCCCGGCTAGTGTTTTATGACTATTTCGACCCTTCCGGACTCGTTGGCGCACTCAAAATAACCATACGGTTGATAAAAATAAAATTCACTTTTTAATTTAAATAATTACATTCCTGACGCGACTGTCACGCGCGTCCCAACTAAATTTTTCCAAATTGCCGTATTTCCGCCTCGCGACAATTTCAATATTTTCAATATTCATATATTTCCATATATACACATTATAATCAAATACCAACTCACATCTCATTAGTATTTTATCCGGATTAATTCTCAATTAATTCCCATTTATTTAATTAATCCCACAAATAAATATCAATAAAAGTACGGGGTATTACACATATCCTTAGTAATGTTTAGCCTAAGGAATAGATTGTAAGAGCAATAAGGTTTAAGGGGTTCCTAGGATTATAGAACCGTATTCGGGATTGTGACTATATATCATTGTGTTATTTCCCTAAGTGATGGGATTATGGGATGAATTTAATATTGAGCTTGAGGTTTTTAGACTATTAGTTATGTGTATACCAATAGTCGAAATCATTACTAGATTCATCAAAGTGATCTCGGTTATAGACAGAATGTATAGTGATTATTATACATACATTAAATCTTGGGGTGATAACCTCAAAGTTGAGTAATGGAGGATTACTTATATTATAGGAGAAATGAATGAATATGCTTCAAGTGAGGGATTGTATTCACATATCAAGGTAAATTAAATGTGTTGGAACGATGGCTGGTATATTGAGGATATTGTTTACTTATGGCCGAGTTATATATCCTAAACATATGAACGAGAGGTAGTGTGTATATATATATATATATATATATATATGGATATATATGGATATATATCTGTATGGATATGAATATATGGATATATATATGTTGTAAATATCTAAACCATATGTGATGGTTTGATGGCTTGATCATATGATGTAATCATATGGATGAATATATATTGTGCATGTAAATGATATATATATACTTATGTGGTTAAGCATACCCCGCTCATGCTATCATTAGGAAGTTTCCGCGCAGAGGGTGAGCATCCTGGCTCGAGGAGTAGGGTGTGGATATTCCCCAGGTCATAGTCGTCCCGTGTGTTATTATGTGATTTATATTTTTGGGATGAGACGTGGTGGGTATGTTTCATCTCATTGCTGGTTAGGAGCTATGACTGCTTCCCGGGACGTTGTGTGCGTGAGTTTACCACGAGTTGGGTGTCGTTTAGTCCCACCATGGTGGCCCCAGTATTGCTACATGAATCGGGCACTAGGAAGATGATGGCATGATGCAGTTTTATCGGCGATATATATAGCCGGGTATATTATGTGTATGGCCATTGTACATCATATGTGGTATGTACACTTGGCTTTGGGAATGGATGATTGTATATATATATATATATATATATATGGTTAGAATAAAATGCCTATATACATATATTTATATATCCTATAGATGAAAGGTTATGGAATCGTTGTGGAGTACATCTTGGATGATTATGGTGTACTAGATTGATGGGGGTTGAAGTATCGCATTTAAGGAATATTTCGGTTACATCATCCCAAGTATATTATTGGATATTTTAATTTGTTTTTATATTGTAACCTAAATTTAGTAGTTGTAGTAGTATACAATTATATGTAGGGCATAATGGATCTCTAGGATCGACATTGTCAAGGAGTAGTGTAACGGGGTGGTTCCTTGTTTGGATTTCGCTTTGCGAGACACCCCACGCACGAAACATAGTGCAGTGTGGAGATTGGAGAGAAGTTTTGTCAATAATAATTTGTATGCATGTTATTTAGTAATTAAATCATATGATTAAACCCAATGTATATGGATAACGTATTAAGAATTATAATTGAATAAATTATAAACCGGAATCCATTAAGCCATTTACGGCATACATGTTTGTAAAAATAATTAAGTGTGTTTAGAAAGAGTAAATTCTTGGGCTATGATAGGAAAGCAGATCTCGTGGGTATAGGCTGGGCCTATGTTAAGTTAGGTTGTCCTTATAATTGGGGTAGTTTAACTAAAGTTTTAGGACTCGAATAGGTGCGCGCCGTTAGATGACAGGTGAGTTGGGGTTTCACGAGAGTACGATTCCACTTTAATTATGAAATAAGTGCACCGATATTTATTATGCACGGCTAACACACTTGCTAAATATTTTTCACAACTCGGGCTCTGACCCGTTTACTTTTCTCTCCTACCTGCCTTTATATATATATATATATATATATATGACTACAGGTGTCCTACCGCATGGATGCCAGATGACCTTCTATCCAGAGTCTTGGGAGCCATGACAGGTGCAGACTGTTGCGGGACTTAGATTGTAGTCGCTTCCTACTTCTTCAATAATCTAGGTAGGATTTATGTTTTATATCGGGTTTATACCCAAGGGATATTTATAAATGTTTATACTTATTCCATTTCAGTTATTGTATTGGCAGTGACCCGACAACTTATTTGGGTTTATTTCTTTGTGGTATATTCGGTTGTAGTTACTCCTTTCATTTTATTTTAGCATTTCATTTATTATAGTTCTTATATTCATCTTTCTTTTCTTTGTTAGTAGTTTGTAGTGTTGGTTTGTTGTCTGTTGCATGTTTTATTTAATTTTAACATCTCGCTTATATGATATCGGGTAGTTAGTCTATATTATATTTGTACCGACAGTTGGTGTTGAGACCGAGCCATCTGAAACTCTTGATTTAATGTAGTATAGGGCTGGCCACCCATTATTATTTTGAGCGGGGTGTTACCATAGGAAGGAGGATTATAAATCAATTTTCACTTATGTCTCGAGATAACGCTATGTATAATAGGCCATGACTGAAAATCGGTGTGAGAAAGTCAATTCCCACAAAATTTACAGATTCTCCCTGCGATTTGTTAGTTATCATGGCATATGCAAGTTAAATTGGAAAATGACGTCTTTCTATTTTAATAGGCATTTCCATAGATGAAGGAATTAAATATACTCTTGGAATAAAGGCTAAATTACCTAACGTATCGCCAGTTAGTATTTGGGGCTCAATGACATGCCCTACAAACTTCATAACGACCAATCATGTGATGTAGCAAAGACCATCTTTTGTAAAAATGTTTCTCAACAACATAATTGGGCACCCTACTTTCATGTCCAACTCAACTAGGGGTAAGCCATAAGGATTAATAGAGTTTAAAAACTCATTTGGGTGTTTATTGTGTACGTCTATATTTGATTCATTATCGCACAATTTGTCTGCACCGAAATAGTTTTTTGTATCACTTGGAAAAATATTTAAGGCTTAATTATGTATAACACTCACGTCATCATTTCTCACAGAAAGAATTCTTAGCATCACTAATGTACATTCATTAATTACTAACCACCTAGTCTTTCGTTAAGCTGATGTCAAATTTTATCCTTACTAATCCAACCCAATAACCTAATAAAATAACAAATAAACAAAAAAAAAAGAATAAAACTAATACATGCCACAAAGTAAGTACAATAGTCTGTCGAACAACGTCGACTACAAGCCATCAACAAATGCGAATATAAAAGTATCTCAATACATGCCAATACCGAAACAGTAAAAGTCCAAAAGTACAACTGATAAGATCCCTATCTAAGATAGAATGAGATAAACGACTATATCGAAGAACCCACAATACTCCACATAGCTACAACCAAGTACTCCGTAAGAAGGAGTCAAGTCTCGAGCCCTTTAGGGAGGACACCTAAAAGGTTTTTGAAAAGATTTTATAGCAAGGGTTAGAACCCAAAATATTTGAAAATATTTTGCAAGTGAATTTAAATGCAAGAAATAAATATGAAAATGCTCTTCATATTTAAATTAGTGTCGCGCAGTCCCTTGAGTTTACCTCACCCCTTAACTAATGTGCACGCCTAACGGATTAAACCTAATGTTCCTAGCCACTTATCATGTAACTAGACTTTCCCAAATACTATACTAATTACCACACTAATATACCACAAGTGAGTATAATATTTTACTTATTAAGTTATGTAATACCCCGTACTTTTGGCTATATTTATTTTTTGGGGATTAATTAATTAAATGCGTATTAATTGGAAATTAATCCGGGTTAAAAAAATACTAACGAGATGCGAGTTGGTATTTGATTATGTGCATACATGTTTTTATATGAATATTGAATTATGAAAAATTTGTCGTGAGATTGATATACGGCATTTTAGAAATTTTGTTGAGACGCGTGTGACCGCCGCGTCATGGTGTAATATTTTGATTATAAAAGTGAATTTGAATTCTATAAACCGTATGGTCGTTTTGAGTGCGCCAACGCGTCCGGAAGGGTCAATATAGTCAGAAAACACTAGCCGGGGGTGTAGTTTGGGTCCTGGGGTATTTTTAGGCCATACCGGCAATATAAAGGATATTTTGGTAATTTCGTATTTTTAGGAATTAAAAATGACGAAAATTAGAGGAGTAAATCTGATTGGGAATAGACCCACTAAACCCACTAACCAACCCTTAATGACCCAATAGGCTACGGAGGTTATCATTTAGGTTTCCAACTTTCCCAAAGAAAACCCTAGCCACCATAACCACCTTTGGAGAAGATAGCTGGGAGAGGGAGAGAAAGAGAAGGAATTCTGCAGAAATCTTTACAGAAATCAACACCATATTCAGAGACAATAAAGGCAAGTGATTTAATAACATTTAAATTCAGAGAATGTTCTTCCCATGTTAGAAAATTGAAGAATTCCAATTGTTCTTGAAAGATGAATGAAAACCCATGTTAATTGGATTTAGAAATTGAATATTGAGGACAAATTGCATGTAGAACCATATAAAGATGATTGTTCTGGTGTTAGTATATGTAGGATGTAACAAAAACGGATCTAGAATGGACTAATTGATGATTTCGAATTCTAGGGTTTATGTTCTTGAATGATTGGGGAAAAAGTGTAGAGATTTATATTTTGATTGATGTTAGAGTGATTTAATCCTTGAAAACGTGTTAGGAGGTGACTATAATATGTTTAAGATTGATTAGAGACCTTAAAACAATCATTGGGACTAATTTTAGAGGAGATTTGAGGAGTAAAATTGATAAAAAAACGAAGAAGGAAAAATCTGGGCTCGATCTGGTCGTTCATTAGAAGAGCCTCCCCAGGTCGTTCGAACGAGCCTCGTTCGAACGAGCTTCTAACGAATTGACCAGTCGCTTCTAACGAAAGGGAACTTCGTTCGATAACTTCGTTTGAACGAGATCTCGTTAGAATGTACAGTTCGTTCGAACGAACTGGATCTCGTTCGAACAGCCTCGTTCGAACGAGACTTCTAACGAGCTGACAGTTGGATCTCGTTCGAACAGCCTCGTTCGAACGAGACTTCTAAAGAGCTGGCAGTTTGGGCCTTTTTGGCCTGTTTTGATTTTGGGAGTCCTGTAAACTTTTTCGAGGGTAGAGATAACATTCCTTTGATGATGTATTGATAGATTTGGGACTTTCGAGTTATCATGAGGAGTAAATTATATACGAGTGGTTTAAATCAATTAACCGTTTGGGTTGAGACGTGAGTATCTACTACGACGTGAGAATAAATTATGGCGCGTATGATTATAAACCAGAATCGTATAAAGTGTGTAAATTATATATTGGTACTAGAATGAGAATAGTACTACAATTAAACTACGGGATTACTAAGACGTGTGTTTACTTAGTATTGGTATATGGATTGTGTGTATGACATACCTACCATACTTGCTATCACGGGAGGTTTGCGTTCGCTTAGGGCCCTCTAATCCTTGTGTTGCTCGGATTTAGACTGGTTACCTTGATGAACATAGGTCATAGAAAGACTTATTGGGATATTAATAAGTCCGCTGATCGTGGGAGCGTAGGTATGTGCGTGACCCATGTGATGTGACTGTGTTCGCCTCCATTATTTGTGATGTTGTTATTTGTGAACTATTCCTGAGAGATTCGGAATATGTAATCCTTATGTACGTGATGTACCGGGATGGATAGCAGAGTATGTGTGCACCGCAGCTTAGTTCTCGGGGTGCTTGTATTGTATATTTATGATGTGAATAATATACACTTAATTAATGGGAACCTTCATGTTAATGTTGTGAATATAATTACGGCATTGTTTCGAGAAACATAACGAGTTAGCTGATAGTGAAATATATTGCATATTGAGCATCTGAGTTTACGTTAAACCCCTACTTAATTACGAGCGTTATAATGTTAATAGAACCGAGTAATATGGGTAGGACCTATGATAGTCTAGCTAGATATGATGTCACTTAGCTAGTGGTTTGTGTCGTTATAGATGGGTACTTACGTTAGGAGTACATAGTTAGACGAGAGGTGAGAATATCATGTGAGTGCACGTCCTAACATGTACTTTGCATTTAATGTTTTAAATGATTTTAAAGCACTTGCAGGTTTTTAAAATATCTCCACATTCGGGCTCTGACCCGTTTGCTTTCAAATCTATTTTTCTTTGTAAAACCATTTTAGGTGCCCAGCCACAAGGACACCATGCATAGGATACTCATTCAGGTGACGAGCTGTAGCTGTTTGTGGAAGCTACAGGGATTTGCTTGTAGACGCTTCTATCACTTGGATTCCAGATTCATTATCTATTAGTTGTAGGGCATGTTGCCCATTTCTATTAGAGTTACATTTCCATTACAGTTTTCAGACTTTGGCATGTATTGTGTTAGTATTCAGTTTACTTATTTCAGTTGTGGGATTGTAGTGAGGAGTTTTCCTCCAGACTTTATTTGCATTATGTGATGGTTATTCTATTTATTTCGTTATGGTGAATGGTGTTATTTATTCTTTACACTTGTTGCATGTTAATCAGACTTAAATTAAAATTTGGCAACTTACTTTTTAAATACTAGGTGGTTAGTAATCATTAAAATGTTTTCGACAGTGATGCTATTAACTGGACCAACTTGGCATTTTGAATTAATTTAATAAAGGAGTAGCTACCCGATATTTAATTAGTCGGGGTGTCACAAGTTATTACTCGCATTAACTTATATGTATCATAGATCTTTCACTTAAGTTCATATAACATTCCCACAAGTTATAATATATATATTTCACGCTATGCTTATATGTAAATTCCCGTATATAATTCTGCACTATATACGTATCATATCACAACATTCACACATATGTCGGATATATAATGCTATCACCGAATGCATAGGAGGCGGCCATAGTTCCCGCTGAAAGTGTCCGCTCCATACCTACAATCCACCCCTAAGTCACAAACGCTATGGCCTGGGGATTATACTCGCCTTACTCCCCAATTCAGGGGATTCACCCTCATCGCACAACCTCCTATGCTAGCATTTATATTGGTATGGCTTTACTAGATATATTATTCACACACACACACACACACACACACACACAGATATATATATATATATAAGGGTGTACCCATACCGATGGCACGATAATAAATTTACTCCCTATTATTTTTTGTTATGGCACACTCGCACTCCCGATTATTAATAAAATAAATTATTGAACTCTCCCCCCCCACATATGTAATCAATTCCCTTCCCATAAAATGAATATTCGAGGCATCCAAACCATTATGTTTAATGTCAGAATTATAAAAAAAAATGACGCATAAATGTTGGATGACAAAATGTGTATGCGCCTCACATATAGTTGAACAATCACTACTACCTAATATTAAAAATACCAAATTAATCTCTAAATCTAAATCTAAATTTTGTTTAATAAGATAAGAAATTAAAAGAGAGACGTCGTTAGATAATTTTTCACCTATTTCATAATTTGTAAAATATTTGAAAAATAAATAAATATTACAAATTAAATAATCGTTATATAATAAGCCATAGTTTCATGCTTTATTCCTTATATTTGTCAACATTGCCTGTTACTGTGTTATGTTAGATTTTTGGGTATAAGATATTAGAGCCCATTTGGTCGGTAAGTTTTTCCATGGCAAATATCAAAAAGTTAACAAATATGAAAATTTGTCCATTTTTTAGCTGTTTGGTAGCACAATTTTTATGACATTGTTTGTCAGTGTACTACACCCTTTATGCATAAGGTTTTGACAAAATTTTCTTACCTATTTGTGTGAGAAATATTTGCCAAAAAATTTTCTAACTTTGTTGGCAAAGAAAATTAAAAAAAATGAAGTTTATAAAAGCACACTTCATTTTTTTCCCAAAAGTTATTTTTTTGTTACTTAAAAAATTATTATCTCAAGTTTTAATAATTGAAAGGAGCTGGGTAAAACAAAAAAAATATGTATGTTCATATACAGTCCACCTTATTTATTGTTATCTTATCCACAATTCAAATGCTATTTTTAGATCCTACAATACATATTGACCTATATTGTGTTGTACAATTCTAATGAAACTTTAAATAAGAAAAAGGCTTTGACGGATGGTCATTATAAATGAACGTATAGTAGAAAAACAATGGTGAGCTTAAATTTATAGGTTAGAAATAATCTTTTAAGCTGCAGCAACCATGTGATGTTTGATCATTCTTATGGAAGGATCACGAACAAATAATGCACGTATCATTTTAAGTGGCTCTCCATCGAGGACTTTGACATATTTTTGGCTCAAGTCCCCATCATCGACCGAATATCTGGGCTTCTCAAAAGATCACTGTAATATGTTGGGGACTACTTAGGTGTACATGTTGAATGCACAAACATTGTAGCACCTAATCTCACCTAAACATTATACTACACTAAACATTTGCAAACAAAACGAAATAAAAAAGAACTTGTTGAATAATTTTAAAAAAATGAAATCCAAAGCGATGAATAAATAAATATCCCAAAATAGTGTGTTCGACTTCCATCACTTTTATAAAAAAAATCACGGTGAAGATAATAGTGTGTCTAGCCAACGAAGCAAGTTGTGTCAATCAAAAACTTGCGTCACACATACATTTTATTAGCTCATCGCTGTAATAGCACGTTTAATTGAATCTAAAGCACCAATAGGCACCCATTTGAATAAAAATAAAAATACGTCCATTTGAAATAAAACAAAAGAAACATACCTCATTCTTAGTGAATCCCGAGATGTGTATTGAAGTCGGAGAGTGATTTTTTACAAACTATTTTTTTAAAACCAAATCTGAAGTACAAATTTTTTTAGAGTTCAAAAAAACAAATGAATCTGCAGTACAAATACATTTACAAACTAATTTTTCAAAAACCAAAAATAAAAAAAGGAACTAAGTTGCCGAAATCTCAAAATCCATTAATATCTACAACATAGTCAACAGAACAAACTTAGATGAAAAATCAAACCCATAACATTATCTTTATAATGACAACGCAAGTTATATAATCAAAGGGCGCCAAAAGTAAAAACACCAAGTTATATAGTCACTGCAAGTGTCAAAATTAATAACACCAAATAATATGACATAAGTAAATCAAACCAAAAAGATTACATCTTCGTAGAACCGATAAAAACGCAGTAATGAAAAGAGAAATATTAACAAAGTGTGGAGGCAATTATTATGCAACACAAGTAAATATGGGAGAGGCAATTACCAAGTAATAGCAAGGGATGTAAAATGACAATCACACAACAAAGGATGTACGTGGTTCAGCAAAGATGTGCCTATGTCCACGGTGGTGCAGTCGGTGTTATTTCTATATACTCCGGAGAGTGGTTACAGAGAATACAACTTGTTCTTTTGCCCCGGACCTAGGGTTCAATATATACATGTACATTTAGGTAAGTAGGGGTGTTGGATTCCCCCACGTCTTCCACCTCTCCCTATAACCTCCCTTAATGGGAATGTGGGAAGAGACCGGATAATCAAATAAGAGATGGGGGCCTGGACTTTGGGCCGCCAGAATTGGGCTACTCGTCCAGGACCATGATCTTAATTTTGGGTACCCACAATTGCCCCTAAGTTTGTTGGGCCATGTTTTGGGCTCAACAAATTTAAATGTTTAGTCATAATGGCTTTTTTGGACATTGTGCAACTCTCCGAAGGTTGTGAAGCTGATTTTGGCGGCATCCGCTTCGTATTTTGTGCACTATGATTAGCAAAATTTAAAGATTTTCTAGAATAGTCATTTTTCTACTGTCGTTTCAATCTTTCCAGCACTCTTCCATTCTCTATGAGCTCTAGCACTTCATACCTTCTTCTCTCAATCTCCATTCTCATTGCTTCCTTGTTGTTTGGCCCCGTGCTTCTTCATCGTTCGAATCGATCTTCTATTTTTTAAGTTTCCTATGCCTTTTCTTTGTACTTTCTCTTTAAGTTTGTAGTTTTTCTAGGGTTTTCCAATGGTGAAGATTGGGAATAGGTCGGTCTCCGAATTTAGGAAGTTTTATAACATCCCTGAGTGGGTAGATATTGAGTGTTGCGCTTCCCCTCCTAGAAATGTTAGAGAGATAGATGACGCCCACTGGATCCATGTTTTGTTGCTTTCCCAGGGGGGACTCACTTTCCCTCCCAACGATTTGTTCTTGCATTTATTTGGCTATTTTAATATTTTTCCTACACAATGCTCGCCCAATGTGTGAAAAATAGTTAATGGCGTACATAGAATAAATCAGTTGTATGGTACTAGGTTAGGGCTCGCCGAGGTCTGTTTTTGCTATTCCTTTTCTCGGACTAGCTCTGGTGTCCTCTATCTCAAAGCTAGGAGCCCTGACAGGGTATTGGTAGTAAATCTACCTGCTTCCCATAAGGACTATTGGCAAGAAGGTTTCCTTGTTAGAAACTGGCAGTTTCCCCCCTAGTTTGTGGGGTCAAGGGATGATAGATTATCTGTCCCCTTTTTTGGGGAAGAATACATAGGTAGACTTGGCTCAGTTCTTTCAATTTTTGTTGACTTGTGATCTTTCTGACTTTTCTTTGTTCTGTCTTCAGCGAGGTCAAAGAACTTGGAACCAGCTATCAGCGAGGTTCACATCTCCGAATTGGTAAAGGCTTGGAACATCAGGGAGCCTTTGGGTGACGACGAGCATCCCAGGTCTACTGCTTTTCTGCTTGAGTACAAGAATGTTGGCTCCAGTTTCATAGAAAGGCATGTGGACAGTATCCCAGAGTTTGATACCTCCGAAGAGACTGCTGCGAATCCTATCCAGTTGGACGAGGAGGAGAGCAACTCTTAAAGTGACATCGTAGGTGCTGTGAGCAATTTGGGTGGAGGGAGCTCCACTACTAGCAGTTCTTCTGATCATGGGGAGGTTTCTGAAGCTCGAGAGCCATCGAGTACCTCTAGCAGTTCGAGCAAGGAAATGGTTCCCCCAAGGAAGAACTTAATTCAGGATGATGATGATGAAGACCACATGCTTCTCGTACAAAGGTCGAAGAAGCACAAGTCGAGCTCTGGGGCCATGGCTACTGGTTCTCGGTGTTCTGCTCAGGAGCAGGAGAAAAAGAGTAAGGAAGAAGAGCAAGTAAGGGAGAGAGAGAGAAAAAGGAGGAGGAGAGAAATAAGGTGGAGGAAAAGAAAAAGATAGAGGAGAGGAGAAGGATGGAGAGGGATAAAGAGGAAGAGAGGAGGAAGATGGAGGCTAGGATGAAGGCTGGGCAAGCCTTGGTCCCGGTGTCTGCCCTGCCTGAGGGAGATTCAGTCGCAATTTCCCCTTAGCTGGCCCCCGCACTGCTCGAGAGGGAAGTTCTCCCTGCTGATCACCAATGGGCGCTGGGGTCTGAGCAATTGTCTCTTCAGGCTAGCTAGAGGATAGCTTTGGTAAGATTTTTTCCTTTTCTCCCATTTTTTATAAATTCCATCATTTCCTTCTTCTAATGTCTTCTTTTTTCTGCAGTTTGTGACAGACTTCACCGTGCTATATCGTTCACGCGATGAGCTGGTGAGGAAAAATAGCGGGCTTGAGAAAGATAATGTTGCCTTGAAGCTGAATGGTACAGAGCTCGAGGATGGTTTTAAAGTTGTTAACGCTGCTCGGATATCATCCGACCTGGCTCTTGCTACAGCCAACCGGGAAAAGGACCAACTGTCAAGGATTTGAAAGAGCTGCAACAGGCCTACGACCTGGTTTGCTCGAGCAAACTTACTGTCGCGGAAGAGAACAAAATGTTGTCTGAGGAGTTGAAGAAGAATGAGTCTAAGGCTGTCACTGCCAAGAGAACTCATATAATTCTGGCTGGGCTGTAGCATACGAGGATGCCGAGGTTCAGATAGGCTATATTAGACGTCTGAACTTCAAAATGGGCTGGAATAAGGCCCTATTCGGTGCCGATGTTAATATCGACTCCCCTCTGTTCGATGAAAATGACCCAGGTCTGAAGCCAATCGTGGATGAAGTCCCTGCCCCCGCTATTGAAGCTACTGACTTTGTCCCCCAGTCGAATCTCGCTGATGTTTCCCTTGTTGTGCCGATAGAGGTTACCCCCGCTGGGGGCGATGCTCCCGCTGATGCTGATAAGGGGAAACAACCATCGACCTCTGGGCAACCTGAGGTTGCTAACTAGTCATCTTCTAGGATTACTTTGTATTTTTTATTTTTTTTGTCTGTAAACTTTCTTTTTACTGTTCGATGTCTGTTCAACTCTTATTAATGTAAAGGTTTATTTTTCCCAGCACACTGATTCTGTCTATCTTTTCGATGCTTTCTTATGTCTTGTAGTTGGTTGATGTAGAAGAACATATTCTTGCCACATCTCAATTGGGCAGTACCCTTGGTCCTAATGCGAGTCCTGAGGTTCGCCAGGCCTTCGTTAAGCTTTGAAAATCCCTTAGGTCTAGGAATCAGACGTATAAGGATCAATCTGAACTTGTGGCCTAGTTGAAGGACAGGCTCCAGAAGATGGAAGAGGTTGGTGCTTCAGTGAAAGAAGAAGTGAATGCGTTGAGAGAAAAGCTTCTCGATGCTTTCGAGATCAACTAGGTTGGTGAGATGCTTCAGCAAGAAATGAAGCTTTAAGGCAAGAGGTCTCGCGACTTAGGGAATACGCGCCAAGCACCGCCCCTTCAGTGTTGCGAGGATCTTCATCAATGTAAGCTAGGGCAGGATCGAGAGATATTCACCCTGTGCTGCAAGGTTCTTCATCGACGCGAGATGGCAGGAGCAGCAGGAGCCGAGATAGGAAAATGGAAGAGCTTCGAGAGAGGGAGATGGAAAAGCTTCGTGGTGACATTCAGTGAGCATATGTGATCGCTACTAGGCTTTAAAGGGATGTTACTCGGCTATGGCACCTGTTTAAAAAAGGTCCTCGACGAGTGTGGGCTGACGGCTATGACCAGGGCTGGTCAGATGCTCCAACAAGGTTGTCAGAGTTCAAAGAGATTTCTTTTGTCAGGGGGTGGCTGAGTGCCTTAACGGAGCTGCAAGTCCCGAGGAACTCGATGCTCTCGTATCGCCATGAGAATTATCCCTCTACCCTGATGCCTAACCCCTTCTGAATGGATGATCGATGGATCCCCATCGATGCTATCCCTCGACAATTATTGGACTCGGATGCGAATGAGGTTGAGGAAGAGTTAACTCCTGCTCCCGATGATGGACGAAGAGCTCGAGTGGCTGATTATCTCGCTCAAAGGCCTCACCCCCATTGAGATTTTGCCAGTTGTTTCTTTTTATATTTTTGGTAGTGTAAATTCTTTGGGCGAGCTCGCCGACTAAACATGTATCACTATTGTTGTAAATATGATGAATTAATATAAAGTTTGTGTTTTGGGCAAATTTGCCGACTAAACAAGTGTATTATATTCATCATATTCTTACTTCTTTATGATCTTCTAAGTTTGTGTTGTTACGCAAGTGTCCTCCCAGTCCAGTATAATATCGAGATACCATTGTGCACCACTTTACCTTTTAGGTTGTGTCGTCACACTCCCTTAGGCCTAAGTGTGGCAATTGGCGAGGACACGCCTGGTGTTGGATGCTTAATCCGATCAGGATTTTATCTAACCAAAGAAGGTTTGATGACCAGTATAAAATTTGGCCATATTACCTAAGGATCCCCTGTAGGGCTTCATATATTGCCTAGGGCAATGCTAAAAGGTCTTTCGTGTTTCATAACGATGACCTGAGGAGGGGTACTCCCCTGCTATAATCAATGTGCCTGTCATTTGGAAAAGATGTGTGATAAAGCTCATATAGCTGTTACTTATTAGAATGCAACCGTTTAAATAACTTTCATTAATGACAAGGGAAATGAACTTCTAGTTCCATAACAAAAGAAAAAAAGAAAGATCTAAAAATAAAAACTCTTGAGATTGGTTGCGTTCCATGCTTGTGGTATTTCTCTGCCCTCCATCGTTTCCAAGTGATAAGCGCCCTGCAGATCGTCTCTTGTTATCTTAAAGGGTCCTTCACAGTTTGGTCCTAGTTTATCGTCTGATGGTTTTACCGCACTGCCTAGGACCTTCCTTAGGACGTAGCCCCCAACTTGGAATGTCCTTGGGTTAACCCTTTTGTTGTAATGCCTTGAGAGCTATTGCTGATAGCTCGCTAGTCTTACTAGGTCTAGCTCTCGGCGCTCGTCAGCTAGGTCGAGTTCAACGAGAAATGCTTCATTATTATGGCCCTTGTTGATGAGGTTGGACCTAATTGTCGGCAAACCGGCTTCTGTGGGATGACTGCTTCCATGCCATAAGTCAGCGAAAATGGGGTTTCTCCTATTTCTCGCCGATGAGTGGTTCGGTATGCCCATAAAATATGGGGTGATTCGTTTACCCATGCGCCTTTGTCTTGCTCCATTCGCTTCTTTAATCCGTCGATCACAGTTCTGTTGGAAGCCTCATCTTGGTCATTACTCTGAGGGTAGGCCACCGAACTGAAGTGGTGTCAGATACCGTGTTCGTTATAGAAATTTTGAAAGGTGCCGCTTTCGAACTGTGTTTCATTGTCGGTGATGATGGTTCTGGGTTTTCCAAAGCGAGTGATTATATTTCTCCATATGAACCTTATCATATCGGCATCTCGAATGTTGTCCAGGGGTTCCGCCTCGATCCATTTGGTGAAGTAGTCAGTCGCAACCAGCAGAAATTTGCGATTGTCGGTGGCGGTAGGCAGTGGTCCCATGATGTCAATTCCCTATGGGGCGAATGGCCATTGGTAGGACATCGATTTTAGGTCACTAGCAGGCTGGTGGACCATAGGAGCATGAAGTTGGCATTTAAGGCACTTGCGGACATACATCATAGAGTCCCTTTGCATGTATGGTGTGACAACCCGCTATCCGAAATAAAGGGTGGCCAGCCCTATACCCCGATAAAATAGGAAATCATGGATAATATCATCCTCAGCATCACGACAATATACTAAGTATAAGGAAATACCACTCTATATTCCAGAAAACGGGTTATCAAAAACTTTGATTTGAAATAAAAAGAAAAACCTTTTCAACAACCCATAATAGAAATAGAGGGTGGAAACCCCCACAAGATTAAATAAGAAATCCCGAAAGATACAAGGGACCGAATGAAACGTCGGTCAATACCATCATACAACTTACATATAGTACCAAGTGTTACATAATAAAATTCATTATACAATTACAACTGTTTGGGCAACAAGCCCGAATGAACTGAACATAACTAGAAACATAAAAGGAGGCGTCTACACAAAATCCCGTGAAACCCGCACAAAGTCACGGCTCCTCAAAATCCATAGGAAGGAAGGGTCATTACTGGCGACCGTGCGGCGGAACACCTGAACGGATCATATATATATATATAGATACAACAAGAATGAAAACCGGTCAGGGCCGGGTATATGTGATCAATAGATAAATGACAAGTATGATAATGATGCACAATGAAGCATGGATGCTAGTCTAGCATGATAACGGCATATAAGGAACTGAAACTGGTAAAGGACTACATAGAGTGAGATTCATAATAAAACAGAATTAAAAGTGCTTATGAGCCTTTATCAACTTTAATCATATTTCAATTTAAACATTCATTTTCCATTCCTTATCAGGAATATAATTGACATCATGTGCTCTATATGGCACTAATCTCAATAACATGCTCTTTGCGGCATAATTTTGCTCTTTATGGCATAAATGTTCCATCGAGTCCAACTCGATAATTAGAATAGTCATAAATATAAATATAACGATTCTAAGACCGCCCGTCCGGGTTTCCCCACTGGGCGCGCCCCTAAATAACCATCATCTTCCAGGGCCTAGCATACGACAACCTGGGATCCTATCGAAAACGTCGGGAAGCGGCCATATGCCTGCGGGGTAGTCAAGACCACACCTAAAATCTCCTACCCATCGCAGAAAAATAGAACAAGCGCTCATATGGCCTAGGACTATATCCATCCTGCATTCATTATCCAGGGGGCTTCACCTATCGCACGGACTTCCCTTAAGATGGTATTTAGAGAGGTGTGCAACCTTCATTTTATAAATTTCCATGTCATGATTAAGTAAATTATCATTTACCTTATCAATTCCCCATTTTAATTAAATGAATAAGCTAATGCAGGACTAAGTGAAGGTAGTACCGACATAGCATCCTCAAAAGGAATTTAAACTTCAAAGTTATCCCCCAAGGCCTCTTTTAGGCTTTAATAAGAACCATCAAGTCAATTCTAGCTCGAGTTGAATTCTAAAGTCTCCAAATTAGCTTTAAGATATTCTAGACCCTTATAAAACTACTAGACAAAAGAAATGCCTAAACATTACTTTAAATCCCCCCCCCCCTTGAAAGAACCCTAGATGAACCCTTTCGAGTCTAGGATGTCGACCCAACTCAACTAGTACTCTAAACCCTATGTTTACTTCATTTAAGAAGGTCCCTAATCAAAAATCCTAAAGAAAAGGGGTCAGAATGAAAAAGAAAAAGTTGGAAAAATGCAGGGTAACCGAATCGGTTCGCCCCCTTGGCCGAATCGATTCGGCCAGAAAAGTTGAGGTTCTGCATAAATGCCGAATCGATTCGGATGGGAGGCCGAATCGATTCGGTCAACAAGACCTGAGCACTGCCCCTAGCCGAATCGATTCGCCCAGGGGGCCGAATCGATTCGGGCCTGCGATTTTGCCAAGAAATGGCATGGAGTCTTGGACTCCATTTTCTACCCACACTCAATCTTCTCCAAACCAAACTCATATACCAACACTATAAGACACCAATGATGCTATTTATCATCTTAAAACCTCATGAATCATCTTGGGAATAAATCAAAACCCAAAACACATAATAAAACCCTAAGTTTGCTAAACTAGGATTTATACACCATTATCACAACAATCATCTATCTCAAGACAACAAATAGCAAGTAAAAACTTGCCTTGATTCAGCAAATATGCAGATTTCTTGGTGTAGTTGCAATCTCCCTCTCAATCCAAAGCTTTCTCTCTACTTCCTCTTTTCTCTCTTTGGTTTTGGAAGGGATTTAGGGGAAATTAGAAGACTTAATAGGCTTAAGTCGTGACTTAAGCTAAATGCCCCACTTAATTAACCAAAAGTGCGATAAAATAATACGAAATAGCATAATTAAGGCATAACCAGTCAAAAATGCCCAAAACTACAAAATACAATATGGTACATAATTTGACTATTTCACACATTCCGGAATCAACTGCAAACTCCAAATTATCATCTGGACACTTTAAAATTCAAATTAGATTCCGGTCTCATTATTAAGCCAAATATCATTTTAAATTCGGATGATATTAATAAGCATGACATAGCAATATTTTCCCATAATTATGATATGTACGCAACCTCATAATAAATATCAACTTTTCTACATGGAATTAACATTCAAATCATAACCCAACACTGGTCTCTAATTACTATACTGAGTAATTACTATAAAATACGGTCCCATAAGCGAGGGTTATTACATACTCCCCCCCTTATGCGGGAATTTTGCCCCCAAAATTCAGGCGTACCTCATGAGAAAAGATGTGGATATTTCTCCCGCATCTCATCCTCGCGTTCCCAAGTTGATTCGCTTGCATGATGATGACTCCAATGGACTCTCACTAGAGGCACCACCCGAGATCTTAACTTCCTCTCCCCAAAATCAAGGATAGCAACCGGTTGTTCTTCATAAGAAACATCGGGCTGCAAGTCGATGTCTTCGAAAGGAATGTGCCAAAGGGCACCTTCACACCTTTTGTACTTTTTCAAAGAGGAGACGTGAAATACATCATGAATTTGTTGTAAAGGTTCCGGCAAGGCAAGTTGGTATGCCACGGGACCAACCCTTACAATCACCGGGAAAGGTCCAACAAAGCGCGGTGCAAGCTTTCCTTTCTTCCCAAAACGTTTAATGCCCTTCATCGGGGACACCCGCACCAACACTTGTTCTCCAACCTCTAATTCCATATGTCTCCTACCTGCATCAGCATAACTCTTTTGGCGATCTTGGGCTACCCGTATGCGATTTCGAATAAGCTCAATCTTCGAGGAAGTATCTTGGATCATTTCAGGTCCAAGGAAGTTATTGTCACCCACTTCCAACCAACAAGCGGGCGATCTACAAGGCCTGCCATACAGAGCTTCATAGGGTGCCATTCCAATGGTAAATTGGTATGAGTTGTTGTAAGCAAACTCAACCAATGGAAGATATTGTTCCCAACTGCCTTTAAAGTCGAGTATACACATACGAAGCATATCCTCCAACATCTGGTTTACCCTTTCGGTCTGACCGTCTGTTTGAGGATGATAGGAAGAGCTTAACTTCAACTCGGTCCCCATAGCTCCCTGGAAACTCTGCCAAAAGTGGGACACAAATATTTTATCTCGATCGGAGATAATATTCAAAGGTACCCCGTGGAGTCTAACGACCTCCTCGATAAACAACTGGGCATAACGAGCGGTATCATAATCAGTGCGCACAGGTAAGAAGTGTGCCGACTTAGTCAAACGGTCGACAATCACCCAAATTGAGTCATGACCTTTCTGTGATCTTGGCAAGCCCGTAATAAAGTCCATCGAAATGCTCTCCCATTTCCATACAGGAATCTCGAGCGGTTGTAACAAACCTGTCGGTCGCTGGTGATCAATCTTAACCAACTGACAAGTAGTGCATTGAGACACAAACTCTGAGATATCCCTCTTCATACCCGCCCACCAGTACAAACGGCGCATATCTTGGTACATCTTGTCCCCGCCTGGATGCACCGTGAACTTGGACCCGTGGGATTCCGCCATAACTGCACGTCTCAAATCCCCATCATCGGGAACCACAAGTCTTCCCTGGAAGCGTAGTCCGCCCTCAGAACCAATTGAGTATGACTCCGCTCCCTCACACAAAACTGGTGTGTATGGTCTTGACAAGCCTCATCTCTCTTCTGAGCTTCCACAATCTTTGCTATAATCGTGGGAGTAACAGTCATCACGGAAAGGAATGCTCTCACCCCAGCATCCTCCAGGCTGAGTTCCTTCCACTTAGCTTTCCACACCTCAGCTAAGTCTCCATCCGGCTTTCTACTCAAAGCATCTGCTACCACATTCGCCTTCCCGGGGTGATAATGAATATCAAATTGGTAGTCTTTCACAAACTCCAACCAACGGCGTTGGCGCATGTTCAAATCCTTTTGGGAGAATAAGTACTGCAGCGATTTGTGGTCGGTGAAAAGACTAAACTTTTCCCCCAATAGGTAATGCCTCCATATCTTCAAGGCAAACACCACGGCGGCGAATTCCAAATCATGTACCGGATATTTCCTCTCGTGAGGTTTCAACTTACGAGAAGCATATGCAATGGGTTGCCTCTCTTGTTGAAGAACACCTCCTAACCCCAGAAGAGATGCATCGGTGAAGACGAGATATTCCAATCCCGGCCTTGGCAATGCCAGGACTGGAGCGGAAGTCAGTCTATCCTTGAGCTCATCGAAAGCCGCTTGACATGAACTGTCCCAAACAAATCTTACTCCTTTCCGGGTCAAATTTGTCAGTGGGCTAGCAACCTTAGAAAAGCCCTTAATGAAACGACGGTAATAACCCACCAAGCCCAGAAAACTACGAACTTCAGTGGGCGTCGTGGGCTGACCCCACTCCTTCACCGCGATCACCTTACTCGGATCCACAGACACGCCTTGAGACGACACCACGTGCCCCAAAAATTGAACTTCCTTCAACCAGAAGCCACACTTCTCAAACTTTGCATACAATTGATGATCTCTCAATCTCTGCAGGACCAACCGCAAATGAACCGCATGATCCGACTCTGTCTGAGAATAGACTAGGATGTCATCAATAAAGACAATGACAAACTGGTCAAGGAAATCCCGAAATACCCTATTCATAAGGTCCATGAACACTGCAGGGGCATTGGTTAGCCCAAAGGGCATAACCAAGAATTCATAAGATCCATAACGAGTCAAAAAGGCCGTCTTGGATACATCTTGCTCTCGTATCCTCAATTGGTGATACCCCGTCCTCAAGTCAATCTTGGAGAAGTAGGAAGCTCCCCTAAGTTGATCAAACAAGTCATTGATGCGAGGTAAAGGGTATTTATTCCGGATGGTGACTTTATTCAACTCTCTATAGTCCACACATAACCGGAGAGAACCGTCTCTCTTCTTCACAAACAATACCGGAGCGCCCCACGGCGAGGTACTACGCCTAATAAAACCTTGCTCCAGTAGCTTCTGAATCTGATCTCTCAGCTCCCTCATCTCCACAGGAGCCATTCGATAAGGAGATTTTGCGATCGGTCGAGCTCCCGGCATTAAGTCAATCACAAACTCTATTTCCCGACTTGGAGGTAATCCCGGTATCTCTCGAAAAATATCTTCAAAGTCCCGAACGATTGGAAGAGAATCTAGGGGAACCATGACATCTCTGGATGCATCTTCCGTAATACAATATAAATAAGCACTCGTGCTCCCTTCCATACAAGGCATAACTACTAGGAACATCTCTTGTCCCGGAACCGCAAAAACTATACTCTTCCCGAAGCAATTCACTATAGCACGGTACTTCACTAGCCAATCCATACCCAAAATTACATCGTACCCGGCCATATCAAGGACGAGTAAATCGGCATCAAAACACAAGTCACCAAGATTAATTTTTACATTTTTACATACGAAGAAAATCAATGAGCCATCGCCCATAGAGGATTCGACGCTAGTGAAAGTACTTTCAGCAGATTTTATCAAGCCTGTAATCTGAGCAAAACTTCTAGAGATAAAGGAATGTGTAGCCCTCGTATCGAATAGAATTCGACCCATGTGCCCCTGAATGAGAAACTTACCCTCGATCGCCGGTGGTGCCGGAGGAGATGGAGGAAGCAAAGCCTCCTGAATATGATAAACCCTTCCGTACTGCAATTGCCCCTGTTGAGGAGGAGCAACCGGATTAGGCGCTTGAGGCGGAAACTGTACATACGGCTGCTGTGGGGCCCTAGGAAGATGCCCTCCAACCAACTGAGGGCATGCCCTCTTATAGTGGCCCAGCTCCCCACACTGAAAACATTTATTAGTCATGTTATCCTGATTCCTGCCTTGGTTATTCCGGAGTTGCCCCGCACCTCGGCCCTGTTGGCCCCTACCACCATTACCACCTCGACCTCCCTGTGGTTGTTGACCACCTTGACCTTGCCTGTTATTATTACCGCCAGCATTAAACCCACCGAAACGTTGACGCTTGGATGAATCCCCCTGCTGAGGATCCCTCTCAACTTGCTTGTTCCCCGAGGATTGGGAAGAAGAAGATGTTCCCCCTCCACTCCCAACTCCTCCTTACCTCACTGTTTGTCCCACAGTAACAACCTTCTTCTTGTTTAGCAAAAACAATCTGTGCTCTTGACAATGGAGTAGAGCAGCATTCATCACATCACCAAAAGTCACCAGAGATGGATTTCCCAGCAAATGTATGTTTTATTCGCCAATTCAAACCTCCCACAAACTTGGAGATCCTCTTCGATTCTAGAGTTATCTCATCCGGTACAAAACTGGCTAACCGGGTAAACTCTTCCTCATACTCAGCAACTGACCTCTCCCCTTGAACCAAATCCTGCAGCTTCCTCTGCATTTCCCTCTGGACTGCGGGAGGAAAATACTTCCCATCAAACAAGGCCCAAAAATTTGTAATGGACATAGTATCCCTTTGCTCGGGTGTCGTCATTGACTCCCACCAATGTAAGGCCGGTCCTACCAGCTTGAAAGTAACGAGAATCTGCTTCTTCTCCTCACTACATTTCACTATCCTAAGATGGCGCTGCATATCTCTCTTCCACTGGTTCGCCTTGATAACATCCGAACCTCCCTCAAACTCCGGGGGATGTCCCTTAAGAAAAGATTCTCTCACCCGTTCCCACTGAGAAGTTCCCGTGGGAACTTGTGCTTCTTGTCCTCTAACTTGGGCTTGTGGCATTTATTGGGTCACTGCAGTCATCGCGGCGTTGACAGCTTGGGCCACAATATTTGCCACTTGAGCGGCGCTAATAGTCCCCCGCTGCGGTGGAGGACCAAACTCATCCTCATCAACCCTATAACGTCTAGCTGGGCGTCCTCTCTTCGGAGGCATCTGAGATAAAGACGAGAGAGAGTTAAAACATAATATAAGACAGTCTATTTAGCAGAAGATCTCATACATAGGCAGCAAAACAATCCTAACATTAAGTTCTATATCAAAGAACGCTACGGTAGAACGTGACAAGTCCGCATAGATCCTAAAGACTCTAGAACCTGATGCTCTGATACCATTTGTGACAACCCGCTATCCGAAATAAAGGGTGGCCAGCCCTATACCCCGATAAAATAGGAAATCATGGATAATATCATCCTCAGCATCACGACAATATACTAAGTATAAGGAAATACCACTCTATATTCCAGAAAACGGGTTATCAAAAACTTTGATTTGAAATAAAAAGAAAAACCTTTTCAACAACCCATAATAGAAATAGAGGGTGGAAACCCCCACAAGATTAAATAAGAAATCCCGAAAGATACAAGGGACCGAATGAAACGTCGGTCAATACCATCATACAACTTACATATAGTACCAAGTGTTACATAATAAAATTCATTATACAATTACAACTGTTTGGGCAACAAGCCCGAATGAACTGAACATAACTAGAAACATAAAAGGAGGCGTCTACACAAAATCCCGTGAAACCCGCACAAAGTCACGGCTCCTCAAAATCCATAGGAAGGAAGGGTCATTACTGGCGACCGTGCGGCGGAACACCTGAACGGATCATATATATATATAGATACAACAAGAATGAAAACCGGTCAGGGCCGGGTATATGTGATCAATAGATAAATGACAAGTATGATAATGATGCACAATGAAGCATGGATGCTAGTCTAGCATGATAACGGCATATAAGGAACTAAAACTGGTAAAGGACTACATAGAGTGAGATTCATAATAAAACAGAATTAAAAGTGCTTATGAGCCTTTATCAACTTTAATCATATTTCAATTTAAACATTCATTTTCCATTCCTTATCAGGAATATAATTGACATCATGTTCTCTATATGGCACTAATCTCAATAACATGCTCTTTGCGGCATAATTTTGCTCTTTATGGCATAAATGTTCCATCGTGTCCAACTCGATAATTAGAATAGTCATAAATATAAATATAACGATTCTAAGACCGCCCGTCCGGGTTTCCCCACTGGGCGCGCCCCTAAATAACCATCATCTTCCAGGGCCTAGCATACGACAACCTGGGATCCTATCGAAAACGTCGGGAAGCGGCCATATGCCTGTGGGGTAGTCAAGACCACACCTAAAATCTCCTACCCATCGCAGAAAAATAGAACAAGCGCTCATATGGCCTAGGACTATATCCACCCTGCATTCATTAGCCAGGGGGCTTCACCTATCGCACGGACTTCCCTTAAGATGGTATTTAGAGAGGTGTGCAACCTTCATTTTATAAATTTCCATGTCATGATTAAGTAAATTATCATTTACCTTATCAATTCCCCATTTTAATTAAATGAATAAGCTAATGCAGGACTAAGTGAAGGTAGTACCGACATAGCATCCTCAAAAGGAATTTAAACTTCAAAGTTATCCCCCAAGGCCTCTTTTAGGCTTTAATAAGAACCATCAAGTCAATTCTAGCTCGAGTTGAATTCTAAAGTCTCCAAATTAGCTTTAAGATATTCTAGACCCTTATAAAACTACTAGACAAAAGAAATGCCTAAACATTACTTTAAATCCCCCCCCTTGAAAGAACCCTAGATGAACCCTTTCGAGTCTAGGATATCGACCCAACTCAACTAGTACTCTAAACCCTATGTTTACTTCATTTAAGAAGGTCCCTAATAAAAAATCCTAAAGAAAAGGGGTCAGAATGAAAAAGAAAAAGTTGGAAAAATGCAGGGTAACCGAATCGGTTTGCCCCCTTGGCCGAATCGATTCGGCCAGAAAAGTTGAGGTTCTGCATAAATGCCGAATCGATTCGGATGGGAGGCCGAATCGATTCGGTCAACAAGACCTGAGCACTGCCCCTAGCCGAATCGATTCGCCCAGGGGGCCGAATCGATTCGGGCCTGCGATTTTGCCAAGAAATGGCATGGAGTCTTGGACTCCATTTTCTACCCACACTCAATCTTCTCCAAACCAAACTCATATACCAACACTATAAGACACCAATGATGCTATTTATCATCTTAAAACCTCATGAATCATCTTGGGAATAAATCAAAACCCAAAACACATAATAAAACCCTAAGTTTGCTAAACTAGGATTTATACACCATTATCACAACAATCATCTATCTCAAGACAACAAATAGCAAGTAAAAACTTGCCTTGATTCAGCAAATATGCAGATTTCTTGGTGTAGTTGCAATCTCCCTCTCAATCCAAAGCTTTCTCTCTACTTCCTCTTTTCTCTCTTTGGTTTTGGAAGGGATTTAGGGGAAATTAGAAGACTTAATAGGCTTAAGTCGTGACTTAAGCTAAATGCCCCACTTAATTAACCAAAAGTGCGATAAAATAATACGAAATAGCATAATTAAGGCATAACCAGTCAAAAATGCCCAAAACTACAAAATACAATATGGTACATAATTTGACTATTTCACACATTCCGGAATCAACTGCAAACTCCAAATTATCAGCTGGACACTTTAAAATTCAAATTAGATTCCGGTCTCATTATTAAGCCAAATATCATTTTAAATTCGGATGATATTAATAAGCATGACATAGCAATATTTTCCCATAATTATGATATGTATGCAACCTCATAATAAATATCAACTTTTCTACATGGAATTAACATTCAAATCATAACCCAACACTGGTCTCTAATTACTATACTGAGTAATTACTATAAAATACGGTCCCATAAGCGAGGGTTATTACATATGGCCACCAATAACCTTCCTTCATTGCTCGAAAAGCCAGAGACCTTCCTCTGATATGGCTTCCACAGACTCCTTCATAAAGCTCATATAACACTTGTTCGACATCCCCCGGGTGAACGCATTGGAGGTAGGGTCCGGAGAAGGATCTCTTATACAAGTTTCCCTCTAGAGATAAGTGAAAGCGAGCAACTTTGACTCTTATCTGGTGGACAGTCTTTTTGTTATCTGGGAGCGTGCCATCCTTCAAATATTCCTTTAAGGGGTCAATCCAGTTGGGATCTGATCCTACCTGGAGTACCTGTTTCCCGTCTGGTAGCCTGCTATCGTGGATGCTCGGATGAGTGAGGAAATCGACGGGGATGGTTATTTTTAGGTCAGAGTCGACTGCCGAACTCAGGGCTGCTAGGGCATTAGCATGGCTGTTTTGCCCTCTGGGAAACTGCTGGACATTGATCTCTTCAAAGCTTGCCATTAGTTTTTTCACTAAGGCGACGTAAGCTGCCATTCTTTCATCTTTTGCATTGTAATCTCCACTTATCTGATTGGAGACTAATTGGGAATCGCAGAACACCTGTAAATGCTTTGCTCCCAAAGTGTGTGCCTTCTGGAGGACGGCTATTAAAGCTTCGTATTCTGCTTCGTTGTTGGAGGCTATAAATCCATGCCTGATTCCTTGTTCAAGGATTGTATTCTCTGGGGTAACGAGGACAATGTCTACTCCTTCCCCCTTCGAATTAGAGGCTCCATCAACAAACAGTCTCTAGGTTTTCACTGTCACTTGGTTCTCCTTTTGAGTTGGTGTTTGAGGTTGGTTGGAAGGCTCCTCGCCCGTGAATTCGGCTATGAAATCAGAAAGGATCTGTCCCTTGATCGCGGTCCTTGGTTGAAATTGGATGTCAAATTGCCGAAGCTTGACTGACCATTTAGACAGCCGGCCTAACAAATTCGCTTTCCTCAGGAATTCCTTAAAGGGGTGCGATGTAAGGATGATGATAGTGTGGGCTTCAAAATAGTGCTTCATCTTCCTCGAAGCCGCTACTAGGGCGAAGGTGAGCTTTTCTAGCGGTAGGTACCTCTGCTCAGTGTCGAGTAGGATCTTGCTCGCGTAATAAACAGGGTGCTGGATTCCTACAACCTCGCATATTAATGCAAAGCTGACAGTGTGGTTGGAAATGGAGAGGTATAGGAACAAAGAATCTATTTGTCGTGGTATGACGAGCAGTGGTGGAGAGCTTAAGTAAGCTTTGATTTCGGCCAATGCTCGTGAGAAATCTGGGCTCCACTCTATCGCTTTATTCCCTTTTAAAAGCTGGAAGAAAGGATTGCACTTCTCAGAGGATTTAGAGATGATGCGATTTAAGGCAGCGAGCATACTAGTGAGCTTCTGTACGTCCCGAATTGTTTGAGGAGGTTGTACCCTGTTAATTGCATCGATTTGGTCTGGGTTAGCTTCTATGCCTCTCTTACTGACTAAGTACCCAAGTAATTTTCCTGACTGGACGCCGAAAGAACACTTGCTTCCATTAAGTTTCATTCGGTACTTTCTGAGGATTTCGAAGGTGTTTGACAGGTATGAGAGGTGATTTTCCTTTTTCTTACTTTTAACGAGCATGTGATCGATGTAGACCTCCATGGTGTTTCCCATCTGGTCCTTGAATATCTTGGTGACCAGCCGCTGATATGTTTCCCTTATATTCTGATCCAACTGTCGTGATGAACGATGTCTTGTCTTGGTCTGGGGCATACAAGGGGATCTGATGATACCCTGAGTATGCATCCAGAAAACTCATTCGCTCGTGAGCTGCAGTGGCGTCCACTAGTTGGTCTATTTTTGGGAGGGGGAAACTATCTTTAGGGCACGCTTTGTTGAGGTCAGTGAAGTCGATGCAAACTCTCCACTTCCCGTTATTTTTTGGAACTACTACTGGGTTGGATAACCACTTGGGGAATTGTACTTCCCATATGGACCCTGCATCCAAAAAATTTTCGACTTCTTTTTCTACCGCTTTAGACTTCTCAGGTGAAGTTCGCCGTGCCTTCTGCGTGATTGGTTTGAAGGCAGGATCGACGTGAAGCTGATGGCAGACCATACTAGGATCGATTCCAGGCTGCTCGTAGGGTTCCCATGCAAAAACATCTATATTGCGTCTCAGTAGAGTTGTCAATTCCTTCTGTTCCTGGCCAGTGAGAGATGCTCCAATCAAGAAGACTCTATTATTGTCGCCATCTCCAGCCGCAACTTCTACCAGGTCCTTGACGACTCGCTCGAAGGGGAGAAGCCTGGTCTCCTCTACTCCAGGCCTTCCGTACTTTAATTGCTATTTAGAAGGTTTCAGACCTTCCTCAACTTTCTCACTGGGCTGATCGGCCTTCTTCTCTGGCTTTAGTCGGATGGCTGCTATGAAGCACCTTCTTGCCATCGCTTGGTCTCCATGGATCTCCATTACTCCTCGCTCGGTTACATACTTGATTTTCTAATGGTAGGTTGATGAGACTGCCTTCATTGTATGAAGCCACCCCCTACCGAGGATGGCCTAGTATGATGAGTCGATGTCAACTACCAAAAACTCGATCATCTTGGAGACGTTTCCAGCGCGCACCAGTAGTACAATCTTTCCCAGGGGCATAGTTATTTTTCCAGCGAAGCCAACTAAAGGGACGGTATCTTCCTTTAGGTCGACGACGCTTAGCTTCAACTTTCTGAATAGGTCGAGATACATTACTTTAGACGAGCTTCCTTGGTCGACGAGCAACTTATCGATGTCAAAGTTAGCTATCCTGAGGGTAATGATCAGAGCATCGTGATGTGGGGTTCTCACTCCCACCAGGTCTTCATCTGTGAAAAAAATATGCTTATTATAGTTGACGTCATCTTCTCATCGACGCTTTCCTGACTGCGACTTTGCTGGATTGATCTGAAAAGCCTGCATTACAGCTATAAGTTTCTTCATCTCCATTTGACCTGAATTTCCTTGGATCTTCTTGGCATCAGATGCCCCATGAATTACCACGAACTCATGCCCGGCGTCATCTTCGAGAAAGTTGTCAGGTCTTGCTTCTTTATTGGAAGCCACCTTCTCTGCCTTTTTCTCCACAAACTAGTTCAAATGCCTAGATTGGGCTAGCTCCTCGAGGTGAGATTTAAGAGCTTTGCAATGTTCGGTCTTATGTCCTCCCTCTTTGTGAAAAGCGCATCTCAGCGCATTGTTCCTCTTCGAGGGATCTCCTCCCATCTTCCCGGGCCATTTGATGAATGACTCGTCTTTGATTTTTGCGAGGATCTTATAAATTGGTTCTTTGAAGACGGTGTTGAGCACCTGGAATGCTTTCGACACATCATTGCTCCCTCCGTTCTTGGAGCCATTTTTGCCCCCATTATTTCCTTCTTTCTTTTGATTCTCAGCTTTGTCACTGCCCTTGGTAGTGAGTTTAGCTCGACCATTTTTACCTGTACCGAGGCGGGTGACATCCTCCACCTTAGCGTACTTCTCGATACGAGCCATTAGGTCGTCAATGGTCATAGCCTCCTTCTTTGTCAGGGACAGGTAAAGAAGGGAAGAGCTGGGTAGCCCAATTTTGAAAGAGGCCACTGGCACTTGTTTTGAGAAATCCTCGACCTCGTTGAATAACTCCTAGTACCTCTTCGCGTAGTCTCAGAGTGTCTCTTGAGGCATTTTCTTCATTGTCAGTAAAGGATCCATCCTTTTGGGATGGGAGATACTAGTAATGAAGCGGGCCGTAAAGAGTTCGGCCAGGGATTTGAAACTTCTAATGGATCAGTGGGGGAGACTTTCGAACCATTTTTGTGCAACGTCATGCAAGTTAGAGGGGAAAATTCGGCACATTAGCGCTTCTCAGTGGTTATAGAGGGTCATGGCCTGTCGGTACTATCTGACGTGATCAATGGGATCAGTCTTACCGTCATAAATTTTTAACCTTGGAATGGAAAATTTCTTGGGGGCTTCTTCCTCTTCAATTTCTCTCATGAAAGGTGATTTTATCTGGGTTTTGAGAGCTCGTCTAGCAAGTTCTCGTGTTGATCTGGTACCGTGATGGTCAGGATGTTGGTCTATCTCCCTACGGACCAGATTTCGTATATTCTCATTGCTGCGAGTAGGGCTTTGTTAATTACGAGCTCTTCGCAGCTGCTCGCGGAGGTCGTCGTTTGATTTGCCTTCCTCAACCTTATGAGATCCTCTCCTAGGGATCCTTCCTCGGCTGCGAGACTTACTCGCCTAAGGGCTAGGAGTACGGTATGGACGTCTCCTGTTATCTTGATGAAGCTCTCTCTCTAGTCTTTCCAGTCTTCTTTTTAGGCGAGCATTCTCAACCTCGTGTTTGCGAGAAGACTCCCTTTGCTCATGGAACCTTTCCCCGCATGTATCAATCAGTCTGGATATCTGTGTGGACCTCGCTGGTCCTTGGCTTTCTTCTGAGGCTGGACTTTCTAAGCGAGCCCTTTGATCTGAACGTCGAACTTCAGACCTAATCTTGTGAAGAGCAGGTGGTTCTTGAATATCCCCTGCCTGGGGGGCATTGCTACTGTGACCAGACATTTTAAACTCCTTTCATGGTGTGGGCTCTTCTCAGGGAAAGATTAACGCTTCCCACAGACGGCGCCAATTGTGGAGGGAATTATTATGCAACACAAGTAAATACGGTAGAGGCAATTACCAAGTAAGAGCAAGGGATGTAAAATGATAATCACACAACAAAGGATGTACGTGGTTCAGCAAAGATGTGCTTACGTCCACGGTGGTGCAGTCGGTGTTATTTCTATATACTCCGGAGAGTGGTTACAGAGAATACAACTTGTCCTTTTGCCCCGGACCTAGGGTTCAATATATACATGTACATTTAGGTAAGTGGGGGTGTTGGATTCCCCCACGTCTTCCACCTCTCCCTATAACCTCCCTTAATGGGGACGTGGGAAGAGACCGGATAATCTAATAAGAGATGGGGGGCCTGGACTTTGGGCCGCCAGAATTGGGCTACTCGTCCAGGCCCATGATCTTAATTTTGGGTACCCACATAAAGGGTGTACCAAAAAACTCCCCATTGCCCACATCTATTTTCAAAAGGAAGATATAAAAAATATCTTTTTATCCCCCCTCCCCCCCCCCCCCCAAAAAAAAAGATAATGCAGGACTATAAATAAAACCTCACCTTCTTTATTCTTTAGCCAAACCTCACACTCGTAGACATAAGGCAGTAGAACAACCATTAACAAACAAAATGTGTATGCCTGACTGGCACCAAAAAATATGTAAAAAAAGTAGGTACACCTAGGACAGAAACTGGAGATCCGGAGTTACCTCACCATCAATAACGGGTTGAGAAGTTGGTGGTGTCCGTCTGTAATGAGTTTGAGTTGAGAAGTTAATGGATTTGACCCGGTTTAAAAGATATCGAAGAAGAACCGGATGAAGAAACCTCATAACACCAATTCAAAAGTAGATAGAGAAATTGGATTTTCCATGAGATCACCACCGGACCTACAAAAAATAGTTAGAGAAAGGAAATTTTATAACAGTACATTTGCGTTGTGTAATTTTAAAACAGTCCATGAGATCACCACCAGACCTTCCAGCAGATGGTTTTATTCGTGATTTTAAAACAATATATAAAGACTTGAGATATGAAGGTGAACTAAATATATGGGTTTGAAGTGGGATTGGTAAAGGAAAAGACTTGAGAATTGAGGAGAGAGAGTGATATAACAACTAATAAAGTCAAAGCTCATAATAACATTAGTACAGAGAATGATACCCACCAGTTTAGATTTAGGAGCTCATAAATGGAGTCTACTACCTGATGGAGCCTACTACCTGATGTCGGAATTTAGGAGCTCATAAATGGAGTGTAAAAAATTCAAGACCTCATAAATAGAGTCTCCTACCTGATGTCGATCTGCATGAACTGAATAAAACATTATACATGATGTTAGATCTGAAAAAACAAAATATTAAATTGGATAGATCTAAAAATCAAAAGAAAAAAATAAATAAATAAGAAAAATGGGTATTCCCTTTCCCTGTCTGAGAGAAATAAGACAAATGAAAGAGGATAAAAAACCCTCACTACAACAGTCACCCTTAAATGCAACTGCTTCCCCCTTCACCACTTTCGTCACCCTCCTAACCTCTCTTGTCAAACCAAGAATGCTCACGCGTCTGTACCCAGAACGCTCACGCCACTGCACGCCGGGCCATAGAGCTCTTCGTAGGCTACCGCGATGGGACCTTAATGAGGACAACTTTTTTTTCAAAACGGTTTTGGTCTCTTGAACCATTTCTTTTGTTTGAGGCATTTCAAAACGGGGTTTGTAAATAGAGCATTAGAATGAGTGATGGATAGAGAGAGTTTTGCAAAACAATATGTATCCTAAAAAAGAAGAAAACCCCACAATGGACATGGATCCCAATAAGAAGAAAACTGATGTTGCCCAAAAATTTGCAAAAACTGCTGTCTATAGTTTTGAGTGGTGGAATCTGCGAGATTTTTCTTGGAGTACCTCAACACATATATTGTGATATCTGCGAGATTCACATAAGAATGACATGAAATGAGTGATGGATAGAGAGAGAGTTTTCCCGAGCCTTGTGCTCCGTTGAGTACCTAAACATTTTCTTGAACCTTGTGCTCTTTACACCAGACCAAAACTCGCCCCTTATTAGTTTGTTAAATCTCAACCGTGAGTTGATAAAGATCAAATCCACCGACTTTCGATCTCAGCCGTGAGTTAGCCAACACAAAAAGTTCCTCCTCCTTTATTATATATATATATATATATATATATAGGTTGGTTTTTGAATTGTCTACACATTTTAACGGTTCAGATGTGTGCCACCTCCTTACATATTTTGATGATTGAGATCATATGTACTTTCTTTTTACAACCCTACCCCTCAATTATTTGGTTTTTCCCCTTTTTCTACTTAACAACCTTATCCTTCAATTCAAAAATTGGGGCTTTTGGGTAAAATCACATCGTGTGCTTGGTTTCCCCCTACTTTTCTACCCAAACATTCTCTCGCATTATATGACCTCACTCTCTCTTTCGTGTCTCCCTTCCCTAAAGAAAACCCACCCCTACGGCCTCCTGCCTCCCACCGCCCCCTAAGATCCCTCCCCCCCTTCCCCACTCACACACACTCACACAAACACACACGCACACACAAATGCAGTCACACATGCGCGCACATACACACACACACACACGCGTAGTCACACACGCAAACATGCACACATGCACACACACTTTTGGGAAGTTTTTTTTTTGAAGTTTTGATTTGGGGTTTTCTGAACTTGCAACATGTATGATTTTTAACCCCAGATCTAGCGAGGTCCACATCACCCGCGACTGCAAATTGTTTTCACTGCAATAGGTATGATTTTTGCAATTAATTTCAATTTTTTCGTTCGTCTTAATAAATGTCAAAAGCATTGTTGGGGTGTGATTGAAAATATGTACTATTGTTGTGGTTTCATTGCAAATCTCTACTATTGTTAGTGTCATTTGTGAGTGTTTTTTTTCTTATTTTCTAGTACCAACTTGGTGCCTCTCTATTTTTTTATGGGTTTTGATTATTGGTGTTTAGATATTGATGGTATGACCTGTATAATTTTTATTTCAACTTTTAGTGTTTTTGGTTTCAACTTTTAGGATTTTTGCATTTGTCCATCTCTCATGTTTTTATCGTTTGATATGGTATATTTGGATCTTATTTGTTAAATATTATATTTGCTTCTATTTGATGTTTAATTATTCACTACAGGAGTAAAGTTTTAAACCATGGTTTTCATGATGAGAAACTTATAAGTAGATGGCCTTGAAGCTATGATGCTAAAGTGACACTAAAACATGTATTATACATCAAATTTCAATTTATATATTAGCTTTTAGGGGTAAATATTCAATTATATCATAGGGGTTTGGGTTGGTTGTTTTGTGGTTTGATGGTGGGAGGTGGTGTGGGTGGGTGTTTCATTGGCTCTGTCAAATCTGAATTCTAATATATGATAATGATTGGTTTCATATAATTTGAATGAAATTTTGATAAATGTGATTGGTAAGAGGTTTAGGTTGGTAACTATTTACACTATATTATTTTTATCTTAGACCTTCCCATTTTCTCCTGTTCTCCTGTTCTCATATTTTCTTACCTTTTTATATTTTAAGCTCTAGATGATAATTATACATTGGTGCTTCTTTTTTCTTGCAGTCCAAGGCTTGCAAAGTTATATCCTAGGACCTCCATCCAACTTTAAACTAAGGGAAAATCCTCTGTCTCAAACCTCAATGAAAGGTGAGTGTTTATTATATCACCTTGATCATTTCCTACCATTCTTTTCTTGATATAAAAAGTATATGCATCTCTGGATATCTCCTTTTGTCCTTTCATGTTGTGTTTTGAACCAGATGGAATCTAAAATTAAAATAGAGTTAGATCGTTATTTGTTTCACCTTAATATGCTTATTATAAGTTTTGCTTAATTCACTTCGTTTAGTGATTATAATGTTCTACACCCTGTTTGGATATTATTTTAACTTCTTGACTTCACTAGAGATCAACAAATTTTGAAATTAATATGATTTTATTGGTTTTTTGAAACGGTTCCTATTTGTTTTCAAATGGTTCTGTTTTTGTGGGGTTCTATCTAATTATCATTTTGGGCTTCTCTTGGAATATTGTGTCATCTCCATATGTGCAATCTCATATTGTTAGATTGTTATTTTAGTTTTCTAGATATTTCAGCTGTATATATCATTTTTAGGGGTCTTTGGATTTGGAATTTGGATTTTAAATCTGTTATAAGTACTATTTGTTCTTTTTGTCTAATGCCATATTGGGGGATCCTCTTAAAAGGGAAGGAATTTTCTTCTTTAAAGGTAAATGACATGTTAGGTAGATTGCTCTAAAGATAAATGACATTTAAAACCTTGATTTTAATGAAAAGACAAGCATAATATGAAGGTCGTGTTGTAAGAACAGTTGGTGGTCGTATTTTATGATACGCGTAGATGTAATTCTATTTTAATTATTATAGAACATGATAGGTTATATTAATGATGAATTATGAACCTGGGATTTATTTTATACTAAAAGAATATGAGTTACCAACAAAAAACATTGGGAATTCTTTTAATGTTCATGGTTTATAATAATCAATCCCCTAGAGTGTTTGTTGTTTAATATAGGAGAGAGAGAAAATGCTTCCCCCCCCCCCCCCCCCCCCCCAACACCCATCCACCCACTTTGTTGCTAGTGACAGTTTATTTGAGTTTTTAGGTTCAATATTTCAATTCTAAATCCTTATATATTCTCCTACTCATTCTTTTTGGATATTCAATATTTCATTCTCTGTTTTGTTGTTTGTAGTATGCTGATATATTTCAATTATCTATTTCAATTCTCTATTTGATTTTTTAACTTCTATTAGATGGATTTTGTCAATTCATTCATTATAATGATGTTATTTGTATGTCTCTAGACTACACATTTAGCGACATTCTAGGGTAATTTCTTTCCTTTTTCATGTTCTCTATTTTTCAATTCTTTATGTGGTTAGTGTTTTGACATCATATATAGAATTTCACCAGTGACGCTTCAAGTATTTTCAATTCCTTCTATGGTTGATTTTGGTTGTTTGGTTGTTTTACATTATATGCACTTAATATATATTGATATGTTTGGTTGTTAAAATGTGTGATGCACACAATTGTTAGTTTAATTACATTTCCAATTAAGTTTTGTTGTCATCATGTATTTGATTATTACTATTTATTGTAATTTTCAATATATAATTTGATTCTTACTATTGATAAAGTTATGTTATGCAAACATGAATATTTGAATCTTGCTTCTAATTACTATTGCATTTGATTATTACTATTGATTTTTCTCTATGTGCTTCTAATTGATAGGAATTACACATTTTCCATTGGTGTCAAATATAGAACTCATAACATACTGTAAGTGAACTTGAAATAATTTGAATGTTGAGTTTGTGCCATGCTTTTAAACAAAGTAACGTTAGATTGAAATAAGAAAACTAAGATATGTAGTTTCACAAGCTTTAAAACCATCGATATATAGTTTGAAACTCAATGGTTTACTCCATAGGACTCAGATGAAACTTTTAATCTCATGCATTGTCACTTTAATGCTACTAGGCTCCTCTTTCTTTGTCATTAGATGGATCATTAGAAATATGCCTCTTTCTCGACTATTCATCGAACAATCAATCTATGAGGTCTTATATCAGAGTGTATGTTCATGTGTTGATGCGACAATGATGTTTGAGTTTCTGATAAAACATTATTATTATATTATTGTTTGATTCTTCAACTTTTACATCAGATTTTTTCAGGTATGGTGTTGTTCGATTTGATCATTTTTTTATTTTTATTTTTTCCTACGTTAGGAAATTCACTTGATGTTTGAGTTTTAAATAAAACATTATTATTATTATTATAGTACTGTTTTATTCTTCAACTTTGCATCAGATTTCTTCAGGTATGGTTTTGTTCGATTTGACACTGTGACTGTTGCAGTAAGAGTTTTAGGGACCGTAAAGCTTTAGAAGTCCATATAAGAGAACGCGAAAAGTACATAAAGAGAGGCATTGGGATTAATCCTCTGTTTAATGTCTCGCAGTAATGAACCTAGTCTTTTTATTCCCAAAATCATGCCTCTAAAATAATGCTTGGGTTAAGAGAACCAAAAAATCATGGGTTCATTGTTGCCAAAATTATGCCTTGCATAAGTTTGTGCTATATTAAGAGCAAGGGTTGTCTTTAGTTTTTATAAGAGAAGGAAATCTAATTGTAAATTCATTTTGTTTTATGAGGATATTTATTTTAATTAAATGATAGTTTATTGTTTGATATTAAGTTTACGATTGTGTTAGGTATACACTCTATTTTTTTTGTAGTTTTTATGATATGAAATTGGATATCAAATATTATTGTTTGATATTTAGTTTATGATTTTCTAAACATTGAGTTTTCATGATCGAAAATTGCATATCAGGTATTAAAGAAGCATTTAGAGATCTTAGGTACTGCTAAAGGACGCTTTTAGGAGATGTGTGAATGTTGTGCCATATAAAAAGTTATTTTAATCAAAGTCTACATAATATCAATCATGTAAATTATTATTTTAATCGTATTTTGACTGAAGAGTTTTTGCGCAACACTGTTTACTAAAAATTACTTTAGCTAGGGATGGGATAGTGGGTCCATGTCCGAGTATGACGATAGGTTCCACAACAACACAACAACACAGAGAAAGTGGTGGCGCTTTCCACTGGGCGGTACAACGACGGGAGAAAGTGCGGGCAGGTCATAAAGATTACTGCCACTATCCTCTGCATTCATCTCTATCTCACCATCATGAAAGCCCTTTGTCAACTTATTATGGTCGTTTGAACTGCTACAACCAAAAGTAAGCGTATCTAAATCTCATAGGAAACACCACTGTAACCTTTTTCACCTGAGGAATAAGATAAAATGACTATTTTGGTCGATGCACGAGGGCAACAAGCTTATCTAGATCAGGAGAAACAGTCTTTAAAGCAAGCTATCTTGAAACTACTCTCAATGGGGCACCCAGTACCACTTCCCTCACAGATACAAGTTCAGTTTTACTATGAGATTGAATCCATTAAGTCTGGTAATTTGGTTTTGTACTTTTTACCATTAAATTTGATCTTGTAATCTGCTAATTGATTATGCATAATCTGGTACTCTGGTATTCTACTAATTGATTACGCATAATCAGTTGAGCCAGTTTTTGTCCATAAATTAAATTTGATGTTTTATCACCATGGAATTTAAGTAGCTAAATATTTATTATGCATAATCATCCCCTGCTTTTTACTCCAAAACTTTTAAAATGGAAAGTATGATTGCTATAACTTTAATGATCTGGTTGATTTAACAAATTGTTTTTAAATCTTCATCTTTTTTTATTTTCAAACTATCATACCTGGTATTTTAGTGAGTGGATTATTTGACATATATCATTATCATGTTTTGATGTTTCTCTTTTGGTAATTAGTGGCGGATCTAAAGGGGGTGAATTTTTTTCACCATGATAGCCTAATGATCTGGTTGATTTAATAAGTCCTAGTAAAATCTTTCTTCGATTAAGTATTTATCTGATCACATGTACTCTTGGTGCGAATTTATTTAACCGTGATAGTTTGTAAGTTTTATGTTCATATAACATTAGGTGACTATAGATTCACTACTATTCTATAAACACAAAAAACTAAACCTTTAGACATTGTTTTATTGTGATAGTGTGTAGAAAAAATGTATGTGATTAACTTAGATACTAATATTCCGACTTTGTCTATGACCCCCCCCCCCCCCCCCAAAGTGTATGTTTTAATTTTAAAGAAAGTGAGACCCCTTCTGCGTAAGTGTGCATATTCCGCTTGATGTTCTTTTTGAGCTGCTTGGTTCCATATATTCTTATAAGTAATGTGCCAATGGCATGATTGAAGATGAGTTCTTCATTTTCAGTAAGAACTTTGTTCAATATATGCTTGGTCCCATATTACTTTGAGCACCTGAGTGTTCTCAAACATGTAGCTACAATTATAATGTCGCGTCCTTAACTCTTAGTTTATGTTAAGGGTGCAGTTGTCGTATTTATGTTATGTAATGACAATGGGACATTGTTCCCCAATGCTATGATTAATATGAATCAAATTGTCTTATATGTGTATATAGTGTTCTTTTTTCTTAAGTATATAATCATGCTCTTTACTTGAGAGCGTTGGACGTTATTAGGATGTTATTTGTAATTTTTATCGAAGCTGATACAATAGTTTGCTCTCCATTTATGTTCGATATTTCCACAGTTTGGACTTTTTATCGAATAACATGGCTAGGAAATTACTATTAATTTTTATTGTTACCCACTTTTCAGCTTCACTACAATAATTGAAGAGTAAAATCAACATAAATTTTTCCTTTTTCTTTATGTTTCTATATATGTATATATTGGTTTTGGGTTTGTGTTATTTTGGTTTGGAGTTGGTTTGTTTTACAGCTATCAACGGGGTCTCACTTATTGTGGTATGGGGTTGGTAGTATGATGTTAGTTTTTTTTAGATATCAAATAATATTAGGATGAAAAAAGCTTAGGATGAATCTTCTTTTCCTTGGATGAAGCTTAAGATAAAAAAAAGATTACTATCAATCTTCTTTTCCTTGGATGCAAATAAGAATAGGATGAAAAAAGCTCATGTATGTTACTGATTGTATATTTACTTATGTGATTGTATCTTTTATCGAGAAACTGATTAATTCTGTTTATTGTTTGTCAAATCATATAGAAAACCGAGAGGGAGAGAGTGATAATGGAGAAAGGTGGGAAGAAGGATGGGAAGACAACAGTAGTAACACCTAATCCAGAAGCAGATGAGTGCCAAAGACTTAAAAGAATTGCAATTTCCAAAAACATTCTCTTCGATGCTCCCGCAAAGGCCTGCTCAGTTTCTCTCACCCCATCCAAGATGGTGGTCAAACACCACGGCATAGACATTTTGAGGAAGTCCCACACAAAGAATAAGTTCATATTCTCCTTTCCCGTCTTTCTAGCTCCTATCTCCGAATTTGGGATTTTTTTTATTATTGGATTTTTTGTTACCCCTTAAATAGGGTGGATAGTCCAATAAACAAAGGAGACTATGCCCATTTTTTTTAAATTGACACTTTGTTTTTTGAGACACGGTGATTTTTATTGATGAATATTGTATATTTCATTTTATATGTGAATTTGTTTGATAAATTTAGGCAATTTGGAGGTTGAACTATTTGTTATTTGTTAAGCAGGGTGAATATTTCCATAAACAAAGGAGACTATGCCCAATTTTTTTTAAAAATTGATACTTTTTTTTAGACACAATGTGAATTCGATGGATGAATATTGTATATTTCGTATTATATGTGAATTTATTTGATGAATTTAGACTATTTGAATGTTATTGGACTATTTGTTGTTTGCTAATCATGGTGAATAGTCCTATAAATAAAGGATATTATGGCCAATTGTTTTAAAATTACACTTTAAAATTTTTGCGTTTCGCTATTACGTACTTTGAAAAATTATCGCCGTTTTGCGATTACGTACTTTGGAAAATTTTGTCGTGCCTTCAGGCACATGCATACGCTAGTATATATATATATATATATATATATATATATAACTCATATATGTACTACACACCGACATATATAGAATTTCGGATATTGGTGAATCATGCCCATACCCAAGCCAAAAATGTTTAAGTTTACGCTCCGACTTCCTTATCATTATTATTGACACATTAATTTCCCTTATCTTCAAGTAAACCCTTTTTATGTATAATGGGACTCCCTATCTCTCGGTCTGAAATTAAGTGTTTCTAGTCCACCATTTAATTTCTACACATCAAGTTTAATCCCTTTAAATAACAAGATTATAATATACTAAATCGTGAGCTTATATATCTCATAACATGCAATTTAGTCAAATAATCCCAAGGTTAAGAAATTCCAAATTAACCCTATGTCAATATTAAATTGCACAATTTTAGTTAGGGCAGAAACTATAAACTTCTAACATAGCAGGTCTGAATCAGGGGGTTTCAGAAATCTGACAATCATCAGATGTTGTTTGAACGAAGAGCCCTGTCGTTCGAACGAAAGTGGATCTCGTTTGAATGAATTACCATGTCGTTCGAACGACAATGATAATTCATCCTCTCTCTTGCTTCTGCATAAACCCAGTTCGCCATTGATGAATGTACAACCCTTATTTTGAACAGGTTTATGCAGAAAAGTTTTCCCCAATTCACCCTAAGCCCCTTTCTACATTACAAAAATCCTAGCCCTAATAGTCTCATCAATTTTCAAATCCTGAATCATCAAATGCATCATTTATACAAAAATCCTAGCCCTAATAGTCTCATCAATCTGTAGATGATTTGATAAATGATGCATTTGATGATTCAGGATTTGAAAATTGATGAGACTATTAGGGCTTTGAAAGATGATCTAGGGCTTTGAAAGATGAATTTGAATTGCAATAACCTCTTCAAGATCCCCAAATTCACTTTTCCTTTGGTTCTTCCTTTCTTCTCTCCCTTTAGTCTTATATTATGACTTAATGATGCCTAACGCCTTACACACCTTAGGGTTAAAAACACTATTCACGTTTTGGACCTATAGGTCCCAATTAAAATGTCTCAAACTCTCTTTATTACGTTCACACATCTGTAATTGGACCCCAATACCCAATATGTGTAAGTACCCAGTTCTTTTTGACTATTTCAGTGCTACCCGACTCAACTGCGCACTTAAAATCGCTATCCGGATTATATTTCTAAAATTAACTCCTCACTCATTAGCTTTATTAAATATACACTTTTAAATATTCTCATTAATTAAGCATTACTAATTACCGAATTAAATGAATTAAAATAATGATCCAGAAATTACGAGGTGTTACATACTACCCCCCTTACAAGGAAATTTCATCCTCGAAATTCGAACGTCCCTGAAGTAAATAGCTTAGGATGATGTTCCTATATGTCCTCCTCATGATTCCAAGTGGACTCGTCAGTACTATGATGACCCCACTGAACCCGGACAAGCGATACTACTTTGGATCGTAAGTTGCACTCACTGCGATACTACGGGCCTCTCCTCGTAAGAAATATCGACAACGAATCTATTTCCTTAAGTGGGACATGCCAAAACTCCCTTGGACTACTTTTATGATTCTTCAATGACGCAGCATGAAATGCATCGTGGATACGCTGAAGATGATCGGGCACACTCAAATGGTACGCTACCGGTCCAACTCTTTCAATGATGGGGAAAGGCCCACATTCCTTGGCGCTAACTTCCCCTTTTTACCAAATCTCATCACCCCTTTCATAGGGGATACCCGTACTAACACCTGATCCTCAATCTTCCAACTCTACATGCTTCTGATTTGCATTCACGTAGCTCTTTTGTCTATCTTGGGCTATACGGATATGCCCCCTAATTAACTCAATCTTCACGTAAGTATCCCGAATTATCTCCGGCCCCAAAAGTTTGTTGTTCCCCACCTCCAACCAACAAGCTGGTGAGCGAGAAGTCCTACTGTACAACACCTCAAATCGATACATGCCTAAAGTAAATTTGTACTAGTTGTTATACGTAAACTTCCACCCAAGGAAGGTACTCCTCCCATCCTCCCTCACTTCTAATCGTGAATTATTGGCAACAATCAGATAAATTAAAAGGAGTGCCCCTACACCTTGTACCCATGTTTAAACGCATGAAATGAAACTCGACTTCTACCAACACTTAATCCCGTAGTCATAACATTCCTAATACCCCTTTATCATCATAATGTTACATATATCCACTCCTATGTAATAAGAAAACACCTACAATCGCGGCCTTACCATCACTGATTTTCTTGCGCGAAAGTAAAACTCGAGCTATATTCTTCTTGCTCGACAATAAGTCTAACCACTCGAAATCACCTCCGAGATGTTCCTATTCTACGGGATTACAATTTTTAACAATATTAACATATTATCATGAAGCGCATTTTATAATACATTACCATATATATATGTTCGACCCTCTCTCAGGTGATACCTCGCAATAATAATTCATACCTTGGTACCGCTAACACCCAGTCTTACTCTAGCTATTCACTATAGTCCCAACTATAGCTACACCGTTGAAATTTGGAAAGACATCCACACTACTCCCGTAGTCCTTGAAAGTAGAAATCTCCCGTATTATATAACTACCCTCCTAGTGTAACCCACACCCTCACGTGGTTAACACCAAGGAATAGCCGCTATCCCATGGTACTTAGATATATAAATTATGGCTATTACGGTCAACACATACACTAGTATTCGTCTTACTTACGAATACTAGTGATAGCACACCATAGGTTATGACGCACCCCTTGTCAGTTCTAAACATATCAATGCTTAATTATTCCACAATTCGGGGAACCACTTATTGCCATTCCTCCAGAATATTCTCAAATCATTGACTTAGAGTTTTCTCCCCGGATATACTAAGTACTTACATCATAGAAGTTTCGGCTCCTCCCAAGGTTCCCATACACCCTCTAACTCGATCCTAGGCTGACCAACCTCCGATCATCACTTACGTAACTATATTAGTCTCAATTTTGGCTCTCACATCATTGGTGTGTCTATGTCCTCCAAATATTTCCAATGACTTAATCATTACCCCAACTTTATTATCGATGTGAGACCCTCAAGTTTCTCCCTTAGTCCCATACCTAAGGGTCCTTGCGATGACAAAAGTGGTTAAGATAAATCACACAAAACATATCTCAATATACAACATAGCAACTTGTGGTGCCAAAACTTTGCGGTGTTTCTTTCGCAACACCTTTAGGCTCACATAGACCTATCACTTAGTGGCTTTTTTCTCAATGTATCTTCTCCACCTGTTTGCTAATTATCATTAAATCCAATGACTTAGAATCTAATGTCGGCTTTTCCTTTTGACATTTCATTAGGGCTTATGCGTATAACACTTCCCAGCAAAGCCCAAAAGAACTTTTCCTAGTGCCTTATTCCTCATCATCATTGGTCCTTGATTTACGTTAGCCTTCCCCGGGTGATACTGGATATCAAACTGATAGTCCTTCAAAAACTCAAGCAACCTTCGCTGCCGCATATTCAACTCCTTCTGCGTGAATAGGTACTGTAGGGACTTGTGGTCCGTGAACAATCGAAACTTTTCCCCCAAAAGATAATGTCTCCAAATCCGAAGGGCAAATACAACTGCCGCCAACTCCATTTCATGAGTGGGGTAATTCTTCTCGTGAGGCTTAAGCTTACGGGAAGCATAATCTATGGCCTGACTCTCCTGCTGTAATACACCACCAAGTCCTTGTAAGGACGCATCGGTGTAAACGAAATACTCAACTCCCGGTCTCGGTAATGCTAACACAGGTGCTCAGGTCAACTTATCCTTCAACTCATCGAATGCCAACTGACAGGAATCACTCCAGATGAACGGCACACCTTTATGAGTCAGATGTGTCAAAGGACCTGCTATCTTTGAAAATCCTCGAATGAATCTCCTGTAGTGTCCTGCTAGTCCCAAGAAACTACGGATCTCCGTTGGTGTCGTGGGCTGTCCCCACTCCCTCACCGCGGATACCTTCCCCGGATCAACAGATATTCCCCGGTCGGAAATAATGTGCCCCAAAAACTGGACCTCCTTCAGCCAAAACCCTCACTTCTCATACTTTGCATACAGCTCGTTCTCACGTAGCGTCTGTAAAACTTGCCTCAAATGCTCAGTGTGCTCCTCCTCTGTCTGGGAGTAAACCAGAATATCATCAATGAAGACAATGACAAACTGATCTAGGAAATCTCTGAACACCCTATTCATCAAGTCCATATACACGGCTGGAGCATTGGTCAAACCAAAAGGCATAACCCGAAACTCGTAAGAACCATATCTCGTTAAGAACGCAGTCTTCGAGACATCCTCTTCCCTGATACGCAACTGATGGTATCCCGATCGTAAATCAATCTTCGAGAAGAAAGAAACTCCTCTCAACTAGTCGAATAGGTCATCGATTCGAGGCAACAGATACTTATTCCGTATCGTGACCTTATTCAACTCTCGGTAATCCACACATAATCTTAGTGAACCATCTTTCTTCTTCACGAATAACAAGGGGCAACCCACGGCGAAGTACTCCTCCGTATAAACCCCTGACCCAACAACTGCTCAATCTGATCCCGTAACTCCCTCATCTCAGTTGGAGCCATACGGTACAGTGCGCGTGCTATAGGTCTTGTATCTGGAAATAAGTCTATGAGAAAGTCTATCTCTCGACTGGGGGTAGGCCTGGTATCTTCTGAAACACATCGGAATACTCCCTGACAACTGGGATCGAATGTTAAGGAATTACAACCTCCTTAGAGGTATCCTCCTCTATGTAGTACAAATGAGCAGTCGAACCTCCCTCTGGGCGAGGCATCGCCACTACAAACATCCCTTGCCCCGGAATGTAAAAAATAATGCTCCCACCGAAGCAATCAATCATGGCTCTATAATCAGCGAGCCAATCCATACCGATAATCACATCGTGCACATGCATATCTAATACCAACATGTCTGCAATTAATACCAAACTACCAATCTCTACCCCCACTCCCCGGCATATAAAGAAAATAAGTGACCCACTCCCCAATGGTGAGTCTACACACGTCACTGTGCTCTCTGCTATGGCTAACAACCCTAAGGCTTTTGCAAAATGTGTAGCTATAAAATAGTGCGTTGCCCCCGTATCAAACAAAACCCGACCCATAGTACCATGGATAGGAAACATACCCTCAATCGCGGGTGGTTCCTGTGGAGCTGCTGCCTGGTGGACGTTATAGACACGTCTATACTGTAACTGTCCCTGCTGCACAGGAACTGCTGGAATGGATGGTAGTGCTGGCACCTGGGCTGGAGCTGGGAGAGGAGGTGGAAAAAGTGGCCTCTGTGGCTCATGTCGTGCACCCTGCTTCTGCTGCGGGGCCCTGCCCCTATTAAGACAGTCCTGGCGTTTATGGCCAGTCTTGCCACAAACGAAACACTTCCCCGGGAAGTTCCCCCCTCTCTGTCCCTGCTGCCCCCGGCCCTGGTGGTCGTTACCGTTCCTCCACTGGCCCTGCTGGCCCTGTTGAAACTGCTATTGATCATTCTGACCCTGCTGGTTCTGATGGCCGTTCGGACCCTGATGGCCCTGCCGGAAACCTCCCTGTTCGTACCTGAAATTTCCCGACCTCAACCTCTTGTTATCCCCCTACTGGGAACCCTAGTCGCCCTATCTCTTCCCCTGAACAGATTGTGCCCCACTGGCACCATGTCCTCCAGTCCTGCCCTGATGGCTGGACTCTCCCGATCGCTTGCCCTCATCCATGTGAAAGCGGTGATCCTGGCAATGGAGCAATGCAGCGTTAACCAAATCAGAATAAGTGGTCAACGATAGGTTCCCCAACAAATGCTGACGGATCCTCCAAGTCAACCCGTCTGTAAATTTCTGTATCTTCTTCTCCTCTGTCGGTATCTCATCCGGAACAATGTTCAGAAGATTAGTGAATTCGACCTCATACTCGGCCACAGTCTTACCCTCCTGTCGAAGGCTCATCAACTTCCTCCTCATTTCCGTATGAACAGCTGACGGAAAGTACTTGCGGTCGAACCGCACCCAGAACTCCTGAATAGTGAGAGTGTCTCTCTCCTCCACGGTGGTAATAGACCCCCACCACTGCAGTGCAGACCTTACTAGCTTAAAGGTAGCTAGTATCTGCTTCTGAACCTCAGTGTACTCGTACATCCTCAAGTGCCGCTGAATATCCTTCCTCCACTGACTCGAAACTACAACATCGGAGCTACCTGCAAACTCCGGTGGGTGTGCTTTCTGGAAAGCATCACGAACACGTTCCCAAGCAGACGGTAATGCATGTGCCTGAACCGACGCGGCTACTGGCACCTGAGCTGGTGCCTGCTGAACTACGGCTAGTGCGGCATTTACCGCCTGGGCCACAATGGCTGCAACCTCGGCGGCATTCATCGTGCCCTGAACTTGTGCGGGCTGTGGTTCTGGCGCAGCATCCCTGGGAACCCGTTGTGCACGTCGTGGAGGCATCTGAAATAAGAATGAAGTTTATAAGTTCGCAATTATAAACTCAAAATATCTGAAGAATGTAGCATAAACAAGAGAATACAACAGTCCTAAAATATAAGGCTCTACATCAAAGAAAGCTCAGCGGAAAAACATAATAAGCCGTATAGATCCTAAAGGACACTAGAACCTGATACTCTGATACCACCTGTGAAACCCCGACTAATTAAATACCGGGTAGCTACTCCTTTATTAAATCAATACAAAATGCCAAGTTGGTTCAGTTAATAGCATCACTGTCGAAAACATTTTAATAATTACTAACCACCTAGTATTTAAAAAGTAAGTTGCCAAATTTTAATTTAAGTCTGATTAACATGCAATAAAAGAATAATGGAAGAACAACATAATCCATTCACCACAATGAATTAATGAAATAATCAACAAATAATAATAAGTCCGGAGGAAAACTCCTCACAACAATCCCACAACTGAAAATAAAATGACAAGTCTGAATCCTGAATTAATTACATGCCAGAAATCCGAATAACTGAAATAAATGAAATGCCTCTAAAAGAAATGGGCGACATGCCCTACAACTGATAAATCTAAAAATAGAGTCATGATAGATGAAGCGTCTACATGGAAAGTCCTGTAACTTCCACAAGCATCTACAGCTCGTCACCTGAATGAGGATCCTAAGTATGGTGTCCTTGTGGCTGGGCACCTAAAATGGTTTTTACAAAAAGATAGATTTGAAAGCAAATGGGTCAGAGCCCGAAAGTGGAAATCATTTTAAAAAAATCATGTGTTTTTATAACATTAAAACATTAAATGCAAAATACATGTTAGGACGTGCACTCACATGAAATTCTCACCTCTCGACTACATGTGCACTCCTAACGTACCGTACCCATCTAAATAACATACATATCTAACCAAACCGTAATAAGTTCTACCCCTTAATACTCGATTCCCATATTACATTCTAGCGTCAACAATTAAATAGAGGGCTCTACTTAAACTCAGATTCTCAATTAGTAATACAATTCACTATCGGTTAACCCGTTATGTTTTCTCAAAACGTTACCATAGTTATTTTCACAATATCAACATGAAAGTTCCCATTAATTAAGGGTATATTATGCACGTCATAAATATACAATACAAGCACCCCGAGACTAAGCTGCGATGCACACATACTCTGCTATCCATCCCGGTACATCACGTACATAAGGATCACGCATTCCGAATCTCTCAGGAATCGTTCTCAGATAACAACATCACAAATAATGGAGGCGAACACAGTCACATCACATGGGTCACGCACATACCTGCGCTCCCACGATCAGCAGACTTATTAACATACCAATAAGTCCTTCTCTGACCTATGTTCATCGAGGTACCAGTCTAAATCCTGGTAACACAAGGATTAGAGGGCCCTAAGCGAACGCAAACCTCCCGTGATAGCAAGTATGGTAGGTATGTCATACACATAAAATCAATACATATACTAATTATGCACACATCTTAGTAATCACCATAATATATTGGTGGTACACTTATCATTCTCGTACCGACATATAATGCTACACAATTTATATGTTCCCGATTAATATAGTAATTTAGGCCGTCAATAGTTCTCGCATCGTAATAGACACTCACGTCGTACTTCATAATTTCCCTTAGGTTCAACTACACTTCTAGGTTTTGATCCTCATTATATCCCAAATATCCCAAATATATAAATTAATCCACGAGGAAGTGTTATCTCTACATATAAACAAGGTTATGGGACACTAGGGATCCAAACAGGCTAAAAAGCCCAAACTGTCAGCTCGTTAGAAGTCTCGTTCGAACAAGGCTGTTCGAACGAGAGTTCGTTCGAACGAAGTGGGCTTTCTAAGGAGGTCTCGTTCGAACGAAGTCATCGAACGAACATCACCCTCGTTAGAAGTCAAAGGTCAACTCGTTAGAAGCTCGTTCGAATGAGCTCGTTCGAACGACCTGGGCAGGTCTTCTAACGATGGGCCAGTTTCGAGCCCAGATTTTCCTAATCTCGTTTTTCCAACTTCTCTTCACCTCTAACCTCATCTAAACATTAATCCAATGATTTTTCAAGGCTACTAATCATCCCTAAATATATTTAGGTCATATACTAACGCATGATGTGTGGTTAATTCATCCTAACCTCATTCAATTATCAAATCTCTTCATATTTCCCCCAATCTCAAGAACATGAACCCTAGAAGTTTATAAATCATTAAGAGTCTAATTAAATCCGTTTTTGGTATAAAAGATGTATTTTTCCACTGACTAATCATCCTAACATTGTTCTACATGCAATCTTCTCATAAAAATTATAAATTTCTACATCCAATTCAATGGGTTTTTATCATATTCCAAGAACAATGAAATTCTGTCAATTTCCTACGCATGGAAGAAACATTCTTTGTAAAAATAAAATTAAACCACTTGCCTTATGTGTATCTCTGATTTTGATGACGAATTGATGAAGTGTTCTCTCTCTCTCTCTGCAGAATTCCTTCTCTCTCTCTCTCCAAGCTTTCTTCTCCAAGGTGCTAATGGTGGCAAGGGTTTGCCTTAGGAAATTTTGGAACAATTCTAATAACCCCCGTAGCCCATTAAGTCCTAAGATGTGGTTAGTGGGTTTAGTGGGCAATTACCAAGTCAGCTTTTTAATTCCCAATTTTCGTAGGTTTTAATTCCCAAAAATCCAAAATTACCAAACTACCCTTATACGTTGCCGGTGTGGCCTAAAAATGCCCCGGGACCCAAACCAAACCACCGGCTAGTGTTTTTTGACTATCTCGACCCTTCCGGACGCGTTGGTGCACTCAAAATGACCATACGGTTAATATAAATAAAATTCACTTTTTAATTAAAATAAATATATTCCAGACGCAACTGTCACACGCGTCTCAACAAAATTTCCAAATTGCCGTATTTCAATCTCACGACCAATTTCATAATTTAGTATTCATATATAATCATATATGCACATTATAATCAAATACCAACTCGCATCTTGCTAGTATTTTAATCCGGATTAATTTCCAATTAATACGCATTTAATTCAATTAATCCCATAAATAAATATTACAAAAATACGGTGTATTACATACTTCCCCCCTAATAACTGAATTTCGTCCCGAAATTCGGAACTAGAAAGTACCTGGTAAGAACAACTCTGGATAACGTTCGCGCATCTCATCCTCGCGCTCCCATGTGGACTCCTCGACATTATGATGTCGCCACTGAACACGCACTAACGGAACTATCTTTGACCGCAGCTTCCGCTCACTTCGGTCCAAAATAGCAATCGACCCCTCCTCATAGGAGCTATCAGGCTGGAGATCGATGTCCTCCAAGGCAATGTGAGAATGAGACAAATCGTCTCTAAGATATTTCCTTAGCGAGGAAATATGAAACACATCGTGAATCCGATGCAAATGTTCCGGTAACCCAAGTCTGTACGCAACCGGTCCAATCCGCTCAATAATAGGAAATGGTCCCACATATCTCGGTGCCAACTTCCCTTTCTTCCCGAAACGCATAATCCCCTTCATAGGTGATACTCTGAGCAAAACTTGGTCCCCCACTTGGAACTCTCTGAAGAACCTCTTCGCATCAGCATAGCTCTTCTGCCGATCCTGAGCTACTCGAATGCGACTCCGAATCAATTCTATCCTCGTCGAAGTATCCTGAATCACTTCCGGACCAAGTAGTTTGTTGTCCCCCACCTCCAACCAACATGCTGGGGAACGACAAGGTCTACCGTACAACGCCTCAAATGGAGCCATGCCAATGGTGAACTGGTAGGAGTTATTGTAAGCAAACTCCACTAGTGGAAGATACTACTCCCATCCACCCCCGAAATCAATGATGCACATACGCAACATGTCCTCCAACATCTGGTTTGTACGCTCGGTCTGCCCATCGGTCTTCGGGTGATACGCCGTACTCAACCGCAATTCCGTGCCCATGGCCTCCTGAAAACTTTCCCAAAACCGTGAAACCAATATCTTGTCTCGATCAGACACGATATTAAGGGGCACACCGTGAAGTCTCACTATCTCTGCAATAAAGAGCTGGGCATACTGTCCCGTAGTGTAGTCTGTCGTTACGGGTAGAAAATGAGCGACTTTGGACAACCTGTCCACAATTACCCAAATGGAGTCATGACCTCTCTGTGACGTAGGCAACCCCGTGATAAAGTCCATGGATATGCTCTCCCACATCCACATCGGGACCTCCAATGGCTATAGAAGTCCTGTCGGTCTCTGATGATCCACTTTTACCAGCTGACAAGTGGCGCATTTAGAAACAAACACGGCAATATCTCTCTTCATCCCGCTCCACCAATACTGACGTCTCATGTCTTGGTACATTTTGTCCCCACCAGGATGTACCACGAATCGTGAGCCATGCGACTCTGCCATCACCTCGTGTCGTAATTACTCCCCTTCCGGGACTACCAATCTCCCATTGAAGCGTAATCCCCCGTCTGAGCTAACGGTATAGGACTCGGATCCCTCTGCTAGTAATCGAACTATTTGCTCCTGACAGAACGAGTCATTTGCCTGTGCCCTTACTACCTTCGTGACAATTTGCGGTGTAATGGTCATCACAGACATGAACGATCGGGCCACTTCATCCTGGTGTCCCAACTCCTTCCATTTGGCCTTCCACACCCCTGCCACCTCATCTACTGGCCTACGGCTCAACGCGTCTGCTACTACGTTAGCCTTCCCAGGGTTATACTGGATATCAAACTGATAGTCCTTCACAAACTCAAGCCACCTTCGCTGCCGCATATTCAACTCCTTCTGCGTGAATAGGTACTGTAGGGACTTGTGGTCCGTGAACAATCGAAACTTTTCCCCCAAAAGATAATGTCTCCAAATCCGAAGGGCAAATACAACTACCGCCAACTCCAAGTCATGAGTGGGATAATTTTTCTCATGAGGCTTAAGCTTACGGGAAGCATAATCTATGGCCTGACTCTCCTGCTGTAATACACCTCCAAGTCCTTGTAAGGACGCATCGGTGTAAACGAAATACTCAACTCCCGGTCTCGGCAATGCTAACACAGGTGCTGAGGTCAACTTATCCTTCAACTCATCGAATGCCAACTGACAGGCATCACTCCAGATGAACGGCACACCTTTATGAGTCAGATGTGTCAAAGGACCTGCTATCTTCGAAAATCCCCGAATGAATCTCCTGTAGTATCCTGCTAGTCCCAAGAAACTACGGATCTCCGTTGGTGTCGTGGGCTGTCCCCACTTCCTCACCGCGGATACCTTCCCCGTATCAACAGATATTCCCCGATCGGAAATAATGTGCCCCAAAAACTGGACCTCCTTCAGCTAAAACCCGCACTTCTCATACTTTGCATACAGCTCGTTCTGATGTAGCGTCTGCAAAACTTGCCTCAAATGATCGGCGTGCTCCTCCTCTATCTGGGAGTAAACCAGAATATCATCAATGAAGACAATGAAAAACTGATCTAGGAAATCTCTGAACCCCCTATTCATCAAGTCCATAAACACGGCTGGAGCATTGGTCAAACCAAAAGGCATAACCCAAAACTCGTAAGAACCATATCTCGTTAAGAACGCAGTCTTCGAGACATCCTCTTACATGATACGCAACTGATGGTATCTCGATCGTAAATCAATCTTCGAGAAGAAAGAAGCTCCTCTCAACTAGTCGAATAGGTCATCGATTCGAGGCAACGGATACTTATTCCGTATCGTGACCTTATTCAACTCTCGGTAATCCACACACAATCTCAGTGAACCATCTTTCTTCTTCACGAACAACACAGGGGAACCCCACGACGAAGTACTCCTCCGTATAAACCCCTGACCCAAAAACTGCTCAATTTGATCCCGTAACTCCCTCATCTCAGCTGGAGCCATATGGTACGGTGCGCGTGCTATAGGTCTCGTATCTGGCAATAAGTCTATGACAAAGTCTATCTCTCGACTGGGGGTAGGCATGGTATCTTCTGAAACACATCGGAATACTCCCTGACAACTGGGATCGAATTTAAAGGAACTACAACCTCCTTAGAGGTATCCTCCTCTATGTAGTACAAATGAGCGGTCAAACCTCCCTCTGAGCGAGGCATCGCCACTACAAACATCTCTTGCCCCGGAATGGCAAAAACAATGCTCCCACCAAAGCAATCAATCATGGCTCTATAATCAGCGAGCCAATCCATACCGATAATCACATCGTGCACATGCATATCTAATACCAACATGTCTGCAGGTAATACCAAACTACCAATCTCTACCCCCACGCCCCGGCATATAAAGAAAATAAGTGACCCACTCCCCAATGGTGAGTCTACACACATCACTGTGCTCTTTGCTGTGGCTAACAACCCTAAGGCTTTCGCTAAATGTGTAGCTATAAAACAGTGCATTGCCCTCGTATCAAACAAAACCCGACCCATAGTACCATGGATAGGAAACATACCCTCAATCGCGGGTGGTGCCTATGGAGCTGCTGCCTGGTGGACGTTATAGACACGTCCATACTGTAACTGTCCCTGCTGCACAGGAACTGCTGGAATGGCTGGTAGTGCTGGCACCTGGGCTGGAGATGGGAGAGCAGGTGGAAAAACTGGCCTCTGTGGCTCATGCCGTGCACCCTGCTGCGGGGCCCTGCCCCTATCAATACAGTTCTGGTGTTTATGGCCAGTCTTGCCACAAACGAAACACTTCCCCGGGAAGTTCCCCCCTCTCTGTCCCTGCTGCCCCCGGCTCTGGTGGACGTTACCGTTCCTCCACTGGCCCTATTGAAACTGCTGTTGACCATTCTGACCCTGCTGGTTCTGATGGCCGTTCGGACCCTGATGGCCCTGCTGGAAACCTCCCTGTCCGTACCTAAAATTTCCTGACCTGAACCTCTTGTTATCCCCCTGCTGGGAAGCCTGGTCGCCCTGTCTCTGCCCCTGAACAGATTGTGCCCCACTGGCACCATGTCCTCCAGTACTGCCCTGATGGCTGGACTCTCCCGATCGCTTGCCCTCAGCCATGTGAAAGCGGTGATCCTGGCAATGGAGCAATGCAGCGTTAACCACATCAGAATAAGTGGTCAACGATAGGTTCCCCAACAAATGCTGACGGATCCTCCAAGTCAACTCGTCTGTAAATTTCTGTATCTTCTTCTCCTCTGTCGGTATCTCATCCGGAACAATGTTCAGAATATTAGTGAATTCGACCTCATACTCGACCACAGTCTTACCCTCCTGTCGAAGGCTCATCAACTTCCTCCTCATTTCCGTATGAACAGCTGACGGAAAGTACTTGCGGTCAAACCGCACCCAGAACTCCTGAATAGTGAGAGTGTCTCTCTCCTCCACGGTGGTAATAGACTCCCACCACTGCAGTGCAGACCCTACTAGCTTAAAGGTAGCTAGTATCTGCTTCTGAACCTCAGTGCACTCGTACATCCTCAAGTGCCGCTGAATATCCTTCCTCCACTGACTCGAAACTACAACATCGGAGCTACCTGCAAACTCCGGTGGGTGTGCTTTCTGGAAAGCATCACGAACACGTTCCCAAGCAGACGGGAATGCATGTGCCTGAACTGACACGGCTACTGGCGCCTGAGCTGGTGCCTGCTGAACTACGGCTAGTGCGGCATTTACCGCCTGGGCCACAATGGCTGTAACCTCGGCGGCATTCATCGTGCCCTGAACTTGTGCGGGCTGTGGTTCTGGCGCAGCATCCCTGGGAACCCGTTGTGCACGTCGCGGAGGCATCTGAAATAAGAATGAAGTTTATAAGTTCGCAATTATAAACTCAAAATATCTGAAGAATGTAGCATAAATAAGAGAATACAACAGTCCTAAAATATAAGGCTCTACATCAAAGAAAGCTCAGCGGAAAAACATAATAAGCCGTACATATCCTAAAGGACACTAGAACCTGATGCTCTGATACCACCTGTGACACCCCGACTAATTAAATACTGGGTAGCTACTCCTTTATTAAATCAATACAAAATGCCAAGTTGGTTCAGTTAATAGCATCACTGTCGAAAACATTTTAATAATTACTAACCACCTAGTATTTAAAAAGTAAGTTGCCAAATTTTAATTTAAGTCTGATTAACATGTAATAAAAGAATAATGGAAGAACAACATAATCCATTCACCATAACGAATTAATGAAATAATCAACAAATAATAATAAGTCCGGAGGAAAACTCCTCACAACAATCCCACAACTGAAAGTAAAATGACAAGTCTGAATCCTGAATTAATTACATGCCAGAAGTCTAAATAACTGAAATAAATGAAATGCCTCTAAAAGAAATGGGCGACATGCCCTACAACTGATAAATCTGAAAATAGAGTCAAGATAGATGAAGCGTCTACAAGAAAAGTCCTGTAACTTCCACAAGCATCTACAGCTCGTCACGTCAATGAGGATCCTAAGTATGGTGTCCTTGTGGCTGGGTAGCTAAAATGGTTTTTACAAAAAGATAGATTTGAAAGCAAATGGGTCAGAGCCCGAAAGTGGAAATCATTTAAAAAAAATCATGTGTTTTAATAACATTAAAACATTAAATGCAAAATACATGTTAGGACGTGCACTCACATGAAATTCTCACCTCTCGACTACATGTGCACTCCTAACGTACCGTACCCATCTAAATAACATACATATCTAACCAAGCCGTAATAAGTTCTACCCCTTACTACTCGATTCCCATATTACATTCTAGCGTCAATAATTAAATAGAGGGCTCTACTTAAACTCTGATTCTCAATTAGTAATACAATTCACTATCGGTTAACCCGTTATGTTTTCTCAAAACGTTACCATAGTTATTTTCACAATATCAACATGAAAGTTCCCATTAATTAAGTCTATATTATTCACGTCATAAATATACAATACAAGCACCCCGGGACTAAGCTGCAGTGCACACATACTCTGCTATCCATCCCGGTACATCACGTACATAAGGATCACGCATTCCAAATCTCTCAGGAATCGTTCTCAGATAACAACATCACAAATAATGGAGTCGAACACAGTCACATCACATGGGTCACGCACATACCTGCGCTCCCACGATCAGCAGACTTATTAACATCCCAATAAGTCCTTCTCTGACCTATGTTCATCGAGGTACTAGTCTAAATCCGGGCAACACAAGGATTAGAGGGCCCTAAGCGAACGCAAACCTCCCGTGATAGCAAGTATGGTAGGTATGTCATACACATAAAATCAATACATATACTAAGTATGCACACATCTTAGTAATCACCATAATATATTGGTGGTACACGTCTCATTCTCGTATCGACATATAATGCTACACAATTTATATGTTCCCGATTAATATAGTAATTTAGGCCGTCAATAGTTCTCGCATCGTAATAGACACTCACGTCCTACTTCATAATTTCCCTTAGGTTCAACTACACTTCTAGGTTTTGCTCCGCATTATATCCCAAATATATCAATTAATCCACGAGGAAGTGTTATCTCTACATATAAACAAGGTTATGGGACACTAGGGATCCAAACAGGCTAAAAATCCCACACTGTCAGCTCGTTAGAAGTCTCGTTCGAACGAGGCTGTTCGAACGAGAGTTCGTTCGAACGAAGTGGGCTTTCTAACGAGGTCTCGTTCGAACAAAGTCATCGAACGAACATCACCCTCATTAGAAGTCAAAGGTCAACTCGTTAGAAGCTCGTTCGAACGACCTGGGCAGGTCTTCTAACGAGTGGCCAATTTCGAGCCCAGATTTTCCTAATCTCGTTTTTCCAACTTCTCTTCACCTCTAACCTCATCTAAACATTAATCCAACGATTGTTCAAGGCTACTAATCATCCCTAAACATATTTAGGTCATATACTAACGCATGATGTGGGGTTAATTCATCCTAACCTCATTCAATTATCAAATCTCTTCATATTTCCCCCAATCTCAAGAACATGAACCCTAGAAGTTTATAAATCATCAAGAGTCTAATTAAATCCGTTTTTGGTATAAAAGATGTATTTTTCCACTGACTAATCATCCTAACATTGTTCAACATGCAATCTTCTCGTAAAAATTATAAATTTCTACATCCAATTCAATGGGTTTTTATCATATTCCAAGAAAAAATGAAATTTTGTCAATTTCCTACGCATGGAAGAAACATTCTTTGTAAAAATGAAATTAAACCACTTGCCTTATGTGTATCTCTGATTTTGATGACGAATTGATGGAGTGTTCTCTCTCTCTCTGCAGAATTCCTTCTCTCTCTCTCTCCAAGCTTTCTTCTCCAAGGTGCTAATGGTGGCTAGGGTTTGCCTTAAGAAATTTTGGAACAATTCTAATAACCCCCGTAGCCCATTAAGTCCTAAGATGTGGTTAGTGGGTTTAGTGGGCAATTACCAAGTCAGCTTTTTAATTCCCAATTTTCGTAGGTTTTAATTCCCAAAAATTCAAAATTACCAAACTACCCTTATACGTTGCCGGTGTGGCCTAAAAATGGCCCGGGACCCAAACCAAACCACCGGCTAGTGTTTTCTGACTATCTCGACCCTTCCGGACGCGTTGACGCACTCAAAATGACCATACGGTTAATAGAAATAAAATTCACTTTTTAATTAAAATAAATATATTCCGGACGCGACTGTCACACGCGTCTCAACAAAATTTCCAAATTGCCGTATTTCAATCTCACGACCAATTTCATAATTTAGTATTCATATATAATCATATATGCACATTATAATCAAATACCAACTCGCATCTTGCTAGTATTTTAATCCGGATTAATTTCCAATTAATACGCATTTAATTCAATTAATCCCATAAATAAATATCACAAAAATACGGGGTATTACACTTACATCCCTTGAATCTCCTAAGTAAAAATCCTATGAACTAGGATCCAACATAACTAGACAACTGTACCCTATGCATCCTGCTTCACATAATATTATCGCTATGATATTTCTCAACCCTTTTCCAGGTGACACATCTCAAGAGAATATACATCCGATACTGAAATAACGAACATGATAGACTTGCTATGATCACCTCCCCCATTGCGATCTAATCCGTACCCAAGATAAAACCATACCTCAATTATCACCTCACAAAGGAGCTAGTCCTCAATAAATACATCGTCTCAATGTAACCCACCCATTCCTCTTAGGTGGAACTGAAGAGTACCCCGTTACTCTATGCTAAAAATATGCATACTAGTGACATTAACGATACTTCCACTAAATTCATTTCTCACGTAAATATATTACGAATACATTACTATAACTCGCTTGTATCACATAAAACATACCCCAATTATCTCGCAATAAGACTTGTAGTTTTAGTTACTCACAGCGCTACCGGCTCAACAGTTATTGGACATAACACACGCATCCTAACCAAACCAAAACTTTTCCAACAGATGCTCCTACTAGGCATCTAGCTCCTGTCCCCTGACTCGCTGCGAAAAAAATTCATCCAATCTTTTTCTACTCTTTTACACATATGACACCTCTCTATGTCATCCCCCTTTCTCCTTTCTCTAGCCCCACCGACCATATTGAGGTTGTCCTTCTCACGAGCCTGATAGTCTTAACCCTGTTGGTTACTCCAAATGTACCCTCTGGATCCGCTGATCTAATTGACGATTTACTATCCCTGATGGCCCTAAGTAAACCCATCGTCACTCGATAAAGAGTTCATTGATATCGATTATTAATCTGGGTCCTCTACTGGGTATTCCTTCCCTTAGAACCTTACTAGCACTACCAATCCAATCTCACTCCTCTAATTGATTTTCCAACTCCCTTAGCTCCCCTCTCTCAAGAGCATTGATACCAATTGTAACAGTACAACTTTGATGACAATTATAGTAATCGTCCTAGACAGGTCTCATATCCATGCTTGTACACTTTACCTAACGGGTCTAATATTAACTTACAAACCCTACTTGATTCTTCGTACCCCTCTCATTGGATACTAAGTTTGCGAATTCCATCAACTTTCCTTCCCATCTATCCACTGTCCGACCCTTTTTGTAAAGATTACTAAAATTTTCCTTGCCTCTCTATTTAACCACTAGTAAGATATTTCGTAATAATCTTCATCCCTAGTTCCTCGTTATTCATGGTATCTGCCCATGAATGTGGTGACTGGCTCCATCACCCCATACTACTTCTAAGAGAAAACTTCCTTGCCTAAAATTTTGACTTGGGTGACACTACACTCCCCCACATGTGATCCTAATTGGATGTTCTCTACCCACTGGTAAATCAATCTTCCACACCTCCCTCGAATCCTAGCGGATTATTTTTCTGAAATTAAAATTTTCTTCGACCCTCACCCCTTGTCCTCTATGCTTGGTGTTTTAAGTTTTCACCATCATCCTTTCCAACGGTTCTTGGGGTAACTACTACACCTAAATAATTTTTTCAACTTTAATTATTCGAGAAATTATTATCGTGACTCCTATCGCGTCACTGTTTCTAGAATACCCCATGGATTCTGTTGAGTCCTCTCTTCTGTAATCTTTCTAACGTCTCACGTTGGTTGTTCTAAAATGTTCGATCTACCACGCTCGACAAAATTCATATATGAATCACATGAACTATACCCTATAGTAGGAGAACATAAATCGCATACTTGAAGGAATATAACAATCCTATATTAAGGCCCTATATCAAAGAACACTACGCTAAAATGCAAAAAATTGCACATATCCTAAGGACACTATAACCTGATGCTCTGATACCATCTGTGACACCCTGCCTAATAACATACCGGGTGATCAGTCCTATATCAAATTAAACAGGAATCTCATTTACTTCATTCTTAACATCACTGTCGTGCATTCAGTAATTACTAACCACCTAGTCTTTCGTTAAGCTGATGTCAAATTTTATCCTTATTAATCCAACCTAATAACCTACTAAAACAACAAATAAATAAAAAACAAGAATAAAACTAATACATGTCGCAAAGTAAGTATAATAGTCTGTCCAACAACGTCGACTACAAGCCATCCATAAATGAAAATATAAAAGTATCTCAATACATGCCAATACCGAAATAGTACAAGTTCGAAAGTACAACTGACAAGATCCCTATCTAAGATAGAATGAGATAAACGAGAATATCGAAGGACCCAAAACACTCCCCATAGCTGCAGCCACGTACCCCGAAAGAAGGAGTCAAGCCTGACGCCTTTGTTGGAGGACACCTAAAAGGTTTTTGAAAATATTTTATAGCGAGGGTTAGAATCCAAAACATTTAAAAATATTTAGCAAGTGAATTTAAATGCAAAAAGTAAATATGCAAATTCTCTTCATATTTAAATTAGTGTCGCGCACTCCCTTGAGTTTACCTCACCCTTAACCTAATGTGCACGCCTAACGGATTAAACCAAATGTTCCTAGACACTTCTCACGCAACTAGCCTTTCCCAAATACTATACTAATTACCCCACTAATATACCCCAAGTGAGTATAGTATTTTACTTATTAAGTTATTACTCGCATTAACTTATATGGATCATAGATCTTCCACTTTATTTCATATTACATTCCCACAACTTATAATATCTATGCATTTCACGCCATGAATATATGTAAATTCCCGTATGTAATTCTGCACTACATATACATATAATATCTCAACATTCGCACATATATCGGATATACAATGCTATCACCGAACGCATAGGAGGGGGCCATAGTTCCTGTCGAAAGTTCTCGCTCCATACCAACGGTCCACCCCTAAGTCACAGACGCTATGGCCTGGGGATTATACTCGCCCTACTCGTCAAGTCAGGGGATTCAGCTTCATCGATCAACATCCTATGATAGCATTTATATTGGTATGGATTTAATATATATTATTCACACACACACACACACACACACACACACACAGAGATATATATATATAGTACACACTGACATATATAGAAATCCAGATATTGGAGAATCATGCCCATACCCACGCCAAAAATATTTAAGTCTACTCCCCGACTTCCTTATCATTATTATTTACACATTAATTTCCTTTATCTTCATGTAACCCCTTTTTAAGTATAATCGAACTCCCTATCTCTCGTCCCGAAATTAAGTGTTTCTAGTCCACCATTTAATTTCTACCATCAAGTTTAATCCCTTTAAATAATAAGATTATAATATACTAAACCATGAGCTTATATCTCTCATAACATGCAATTTAGTCAAATAATCCCAAGGTCAAGAAATTCCAAATTAACCCTATTTCAATATTAAATTTCACAATTTCAGTTAGGGCAGAAACTATAAACTTCTAACATATCAGGTCGGAATCAAGGGGTTTCAGAAATCTGACAATCATCAGATCTCGTTCGAACGAAGAGCCACGTCGTTTGAATTATAGTGGATCTCGTTCGAATGAATTACCACATCGTTCGAACGACAGTGGTCATTCCTCCTCTCTCTTGCTTCTACATAAACCCTATCCACCATTTATGAATTTACAACCCCTATTTTGAACAGGTTTATGCATAAACATTTTCCCCAATTCATCCTAAGCCCCTTTCTCCATTACAACAATCCTAGCCCTCAGAGTCTCATCAATTTTTAAATCCTCAATCATCAAATGCATCATTTATCAAATCATCTACAGATTTATAATCCTTGTGAGGGAAAAACCCCAATTTATGCAAGAACTAACCCTAGCATTCAATTTGATTACACCTCTTTTGATATGAATAACTAGATATAATTTAATACTCAAATATTTAAACCACTTGTCTTAACCAAGATGATCTAGAGCTTTAAAAGATGAAGTTGAATTGCAATATCCCCTTTAAGATCCCCAAATTCACTTTTCCTTTGTCTCTTCCTTTCTTCTCTCCGTTTAGTCTACTATTATGACTTAATGATGCCTAACCCTTACACACCTTAGGGTCAAAAACACTATTCACGTTTTGGGCCTATGGGCCCCGATTAAAATGTCCCAAACTCTCTTTATTAAGTTCATACATGTGTAATTGGACCCCAATACCCAATATGTGTAAGTACCCACTTCTTTTTTACTATTTCGGTCCTACCGGACTCAACCGCGCACTTAAAATTGCCACCGGATTATATTTCTAAAATTAACTTCTCACTGGTTAACTTTATTGAATATACACTTTTAAATATTCCCATTAATTAATTCTCATTAATTAAGAATTACTAATTACGGACCCAGAAATTACAAGGGGTTACATCAAGGATATTGAAAACTTCATAGTTTTAGCCTCCAAATATTTGAGTCGCGTGATCAGATGTCAGATTAAAACATGGATGTGTTTCCAAAATGCAGATCGCCTCAATGATGAAGTTATAATTTACTCACAAAGGGGTAACTGGTAAAATTTATCTGAAATCATAACTTCGAACAATAGTTATTACCCCAAAAGTAATTTTAACATTACATATATCTTGAAGAGTCCGATCAACAGCCTCAGCACAATGCCTATGTTTCATTGGGACTTCATCTCATTTGATAAGTTTGGACTTTTTTATATCTCTGCATGGATTAACTGCTTTATAAATCCATAATTAGAGTTTTCAAGAATTTCTAATGGAATGCAAAAGGTTGAATGTGTAGTTCTACCAACAACTAACAACAAAGAAGAAATCCTTGATGATGCGATAATAATAACCGTATAGACCAAACTATGATATAAGATTACAATTATATTGTATAAATATGTTTTACTAGTGCCAAAACCCCCATTAAAGAAGTAAATAGTTCCTTTATTTTCAAAAACAGATGAAGTTATCATTGTGTAAGCCATACATTGCCCCTCCTTAAGGCGGGTAACATCAAGTTGTGCGTCAATTTTCTCTCTTAACAATTGTAATTGTTGATGTTCCCACACTAATCTATTCTGAGCCCTAGTATCAATTAGAAGTTCGTATAGACATTGGAGAAAAGTCAGATAAACTATTACGAGACTTTTAAAGAAACTCATTTAGAATAAACAAAACATAATCTTTAACTTGGATGTCTTTGGGTTTATAATGGCAAATAGTGTACGCAACTTATGAGTCATGTCCTCACATATATGAATGGAAAATTGATTCCACAATAAATTTGGATGTAAAGGAAACATTGAGTTAGTCTAACACCAAAAAGATGTCTAAGTTGATATCCAGTTTCCATGATTGGTGCCTCGTGTGAACATTGAACCCACTTATTATTGTCTTAACACAATCCCCTCGATACCCACACCGACTTAAAAGTCTCGTGTATTACATTATTGACCACGTGTAAGCACTCAAATGATGTAGGTCCTTTCACAACGGTTAAAATCAATCACAAATAAAATCTTTCACCCGAGCTGGGGCTAACATAGTACATTCGACCAATTACAAACTCTCGTTTTTCTCTCAGAGTCCAAATTTATATTGTAGTTATCTAGACAAAATGTTGAATAAAATCTTGGTAGGTGTAACAACGTTCATAAATAACTAATGCGCGACAAGAAAAAATCTAGTTAACGAACTCATTTGAACCCTAGCTCTTCGAGAAATTGTACTTGGAGATTTGATAGGGCTGAACACGACATGATTCATTTCAGTTAAATGCATATTTAACCGCATACTTGTGGTTTTTTTTAATGGATGTGATTAAAAAAAATTGCCAGGATGGTTATGGGGGTTTGATGTACCTTGCATCTAAATATTGTTGGATTTGATCATCACCTCTTAAAACCATAGTCATGCGATCATAACCTTTATATAAGAACTTTTTAATATATGTAGCGTATGTTAAACTGGCAAAAACGTCAACATTGGTGTGATAATTAAATAGCCGGGACAAATACAAATGATATGACACAAAAACATTATTTTATAATTTTTCTCATTAGAAATACTATATTTTCTTCCGTGATTATAATGGTGATTTATTGAATATCCATTATTGTCTATTGAAGTGGCATTTATAAATGGTCGTTGATATTTCTATGTGCATCTACCATTTTCCAGGCAATTAGGATTCAAGGAGCGTCAAGGACTATGTACCGTAAAACCTAAAATGTTTTGGAAAAGAATTGGATCATTAGTAAGGTTTAAAAACTCTGCAAAAATGATGTTATCTACCTGGGCACGTGTTTTAATCTTGCTTTGACTATCACGGAAAAGAAGAGCATGCATGTGGGGTAAAACCCGCTTTTGAAATTCAATTGTAAAAATGTGGTCAATTTCTTACCAAAAACATTTTTGTCCTTAATCTCCTTCATTAATTCTTTTCTATTTAGTTCAAATGAATGTGCAACCATGTCGGGTTGATTGACTGCATTCTGATTCGGTAACACTTCCTTAGTGACGTCGAGACTTTTTTGATATATAGTCATTATGAGAAAAATATCTGGATGTTTATAGAATCAAGTTATGGCCATAGAATTTTGGTAGATCTCAAATATATTTCACACACTACCAATGAAGGAAGAGGGAAAAATCATTTATCTGCCAATTTTCATTGGTTCCACACCCTCAGACATAAAATCGATAATATCTTTGTATAATTCGGAACTAAGGGTGTTTTGATTAAGTCTGAAACAAGTTAGACAATTTTTCCTGTTAAAGACCAAACATAAATAATGAACTCCTAAAAATATTTACCTCCTCTCAAAATTGTAGAGTAATCAATACCATGTTAATAATAATAATCATAATAACGCAACTTAGTAAGCCGATTATCTTACTCGACATTATTTACAACATCCCATAGCATCATTTTGGGCTCCCCACCAAGCTAATCGTGACGGTATAAAACTACATAATTCAAAGGAAGGTATGTTGTGTAACATTCACCGAATTAAATCAATTGATTTTTCCCATATAGGCGAAAAATAATAACTCTCATTGCAGAGTAATTATTGCCACCATCAGGCCAAATAATAACAATTTTATTGGCCGACGAATAATTATACCTTTTACGATCTTTTGCAGTATTGTAATGAAGGTATGGTTGAAAGTTAAGGCCGGCTCCAAAGGATTCATATGAAATTGTAAATGCCTGATGTTATTTGTATATAAACGAATTATTCGCCTATAAGGAACCTTGAATTATTTGAAGTACATCAGTTCATAAATGGGGATTTTTACGTTCCCTAATACAATGCCATGTCCGGATCGTATTTTTATACTCGTGCATATGCAAATTCATCTTTAAGTCTTTGTTCTAGTAATAGGGCCCCAATATGATGACATATCTCACCATGAATTATGAAAGATGTAGGAACCTTACATGCAAGGAGTCTATCGCCCATCTGGACACCTTGACTCGTAAATCCATTAGCAACATTATCCTCAATAATATGATTATGAAAAAACATGCATTGAATATCTTTATAATGAAATAAATGTCGAACTTCAGGTGGGGGTTCAATGATATGTGGAAAACAAAACTATCCATATTTGCAATACTTTACAAATAGGGAGCATACCTTCGATGAGCTCGATAACCTTTGATCCATCTAATGTAAAGCAAGACCATAACCACATGGAACACTCCTAGGGCCAAGAATTTATCTACTTAAGTTGACATATGATTCTCGAGACCTCCTCATACTTGTAACATTGTCAACACATGGTAGAGTGGATCTATGTATAAAATGAAAATAAGGTGTTTAGGAATATAAAAAATGACATGAGATAAATGGTAAATAATAAAAGATACATAAAACCTAAGGTGTAATACCTCGCCCTAATATTTTATTTATTCATAAGTTGCAATAACCTGAAGACAATGATATTTGGATGATTATGACTAGGTTTATATTCTTAATTTATGAGTTTGGAGCCTTGATAAGGATTGTTGGAAGTTTGAGGGTTCATGTTCAAAATTTGTAGGAAATTTAAGTTGAGGTCGTTCGAATGAGTTAGGGTCATTCGAATGAGAATTCCATGTTGTTAAAAGTTGGGATCAAATGTGGTTCGAACGAGATCCAACTTTATAATAGGTCCAAATCGTTCGAAGCAAAGTTCAAATGAGAACTCATTATCACTTGAACAAGGGAGAATCTCGTTTGAATGCGATTACATAGAATTTTTAAATCAAGTTTCTCTTGTACGCTGTCATATTTTTAGCCCTTGGATTGCTAAGTTGTCGATATCTGGTAAGCCCTGATTGGCAAAAATGGGATTGTTAAGGTTTTTGGGTATTTTATAAGTTTTTTTGGGTTTATTGTGAGTGGAAGAAGAAGAAGACGAAGAAAGAGAGAGAGAGAGAGAGGTCTTCCATTATTTTTATATATTCCTCCACCTTTCTCTACCACAAAGTACCATGCCACCACCATTATTCCATCTTATAACACCATATTCTTCTAGTATCCCACCATATCCAAGATTTAGATACCCATTTCCACCATTTTTTCCATAGCTACGAATTTTGGAGGTGATGTTGGGGGTTTTCGAGAAGATGAAGATGGAAGATTCATGGATCTTGAAGAAGGTTTTGATTGATCTTTCATGGTGACAATCTTAGTGGAGTTAGGCAACTTCGTTGAGGCCACCATATGAGGTGGAAAGTTGCCATCTTCTTAGACATTTCATGCTTTCCATGGTTAGAGCTTCATATGAGGTGGAAACTCTACTCTTAGTATTAAAACTCTTTTGCATAATTGTAGTCTTGTTAATTAGATTATAAGAATAGGATGCATATGGTTAAAATGATGGATTTTAGTAGAATTGTTATTGGACATTTTAATGGAATAAAAAGGTTGAAAAAAATGCCATTTTGTTGAAAATATATGATGAGTAAATATTTCAAATTTTTCTTGAAATATTTAGTATTTTCATGTAAATGGTGTGTTTCAAGAAGTGGGTGTTAACCATTTTTTATACAATAAAAATGTTTTAAATTTAAATTTTATCTTGCTAAAGATATTTGGTAAGCTAAGTTGGATTTCTTGCAAAAAAATGAAGATGTTATAAAAAAAAGGGACATTGGTTTGAGTTTTTAAGAAATAAAATGTCTTTTAGTCTAGAAAAGTATTTTTTTTAAGTGTTATGAATTTTATAGAATTAATTGTATGTTTAACCCATTTAATAGGATTTCTGGAGTTAAAATCCATGTTCTCATGTATATAAACTTGTAGTAGTTTAATGATGAATATAAAAACAAGTTTAATGAAAGTTTCATTGGGTTTAAATATGGAATAAAGAAGAAAGAAAATTTATCCCTTAAGGTGTGTAATAGGTGTTGAAATGTGGTAAGAATTTGAGATTTTAAGACTACATGTGTTAATAAAGAAAATGGTATTTTTCTTATAAGGCAGTTCAATGATTCATGGAAATGAAAGTAATGAAATTAAGATATTTCCAATTAATATGAATATTACTCCAAAAGGGTAAAGGGGTGTTAAGGTGTTAAAAATACTTGAGAAGTTAGTATGGATAACTTAATGGTGTTTCAGGAAATTAATACTTGTAACAATGGAGTAAAAGATGAATTTGGAAACAAATGGATAAAGTAGTAATTTTACGTAAAGTGGAACATTATTATGAAATAAAAATGTTAGAAAGGGGGTTACACATGAATGTCCTAAATTAATATGATTTTGTAATAAAATAAATGCTAAAGTGTAAATGATAAGAAATGATGGGGGTGAAACCCCGAGTTTTGGCTTCGATCGGGTGAAAGGAAAAGTGGAATAATGTGGACATTTGTAAAATATTAAAACAAATTAATAAGGACTCGAATGAGACCGAGAAGAATTTAGGATGGCCCAGAGCCTTGGGGTGAAAGACCAAAAACACTGGCCAAAGCATATAGTGGCATCGCCGGTGGTGTGAGTCCCTTGAAGTACGCGATTTATTGGAAGAGCCTCGAGAAAAAAGATAAAGGAATAAGGAACATATCAAAAAATGGGTTGTGTGGTGAAAATTTGTTAAGACAACCTAAGTTGAATGAATTAATAAATGTTCCAGTAAAGATTACAGTGGACAAGAAATGTGCAAATTGATTAATGTCCATAAGGCATAGAAAAGTTAAAGTTAAGTGATTAGATAGGTCGTTAAGAACCCATAATTAACGCAAAGGTGTGTTATGAAAGGTTTTAAAAAGCAAAATAAGTATTTTCTAACACAGTGTTCGCATATGTTGAAAGGGTGATTTTCAATGAAAATACTAATGTGGATTGGTTAAAATGAAAGGGACTATTTCTGTAACAAAATAACTCTCGATCAAACAAAGTTTAGTTGTTTCAAGTATTTAACCTTATATGTTAAATAAATGGGTAAATGTCAAAATAAGAGAAATGAAGTATTTTACAAGATTAAAATGAATTAGTCGGGATAAATAATGTCTTCGAAAGTAAAACGGTTCCATGCATTAAGTATGGGTATCTATATATGTATACAAGGTAGTTGCATGTACATGTAAGTATAATGTGTTAGATTACTCTTTGTACCATTCGATTCTATACTGCATTTTGTATATTTTCCACTGAGCATTTGGCTCCCTCCCTCATTTTGTTATGGTAGGTTTGGAGAGATTTTGTGTTTTAAGAGCCTTATATAGGTAAGTACCCTCCTTATTTATGGATTAGTAGTTATCTATGCTTGGAATCCGTGGATGCTTCTCATAAGTCCCTCACATAGTTTAATTTTAAATTAGAATTTAATGCTAAACAAGTGAAACGTTAATTAAAATAAAACTGGATTAACAACATTATATAGGTTGTTTCATTTCACTTCACATCTAACGCTCGGGTCAGACTAGGTTGATTATGGGTAACCCATAAATCTGGCCCGAGGCATTACAAAAGACGATTATCCTTAATTTAAGGGATATGTTCACTTATCAATGTATCTGTGATCGTTTGATCTTGAAGAGGTTCAGCTACTACCTAGGATGGTTCACAATGGATGCCATGATTAATAAATGTACGAATTAAATTCTTAGTATAAGTTATGGAGCGAAACTATTGGGGGGATATAAATTTAATCAGGTGGGATTGATAAACTATCAATCAAAGAAATAAGTGTTTGTAAAGGAAAACCCAATTGACCAAGGGTTCTCATTTTTATAAATGTGCCAGTTAATATTGAAGGCAGTTCAATCATTGCATCACAATATGATAATTATGAAAACCTTTCTCCCTTAGGAAAATGTTCCATGGTAGTAGGGGTTGGTGGCACCATTGACTTGCAAACGTTGGGAGTATGAGTAGATGGTTAATTGTCTAGTGTTTTTTGTAACAGAAGTGATCTTTATCGATCACGTCTTTGTCGCTAGGTAAACACTTGTTTTTAATTTAATCTATCATACGGTGAGATATATTCAACACTTAGGTGGGATTGTGGTACATGAGATATGGACCGACAAATGTAGGTTATGGAGGCGTAACATCACTCTAAAATTGAAAGCGAAAAAGTCTTTCCTGGTTTTATCATTGTTATTGAGCCAGAACATGACATGAGATTAAGTTTCTGAGAGTATTAAATATTCAGTAAATTGGGGAGATTGTGGTGGCAAGCAGACTTCATCTGTATTTGGCAAAGGAAAAATCTTTCACATTCTCGTCGCACTTGTTGCGCCAAGACACCATTTGAGACTAAGGTTTCGTAAGGTGACTAAAGAAGGAAATTGATTATCAGCACTTTATGTGACAATAATGAAGGGACATCGAATGATGACGTTAATTTATATATATTAAGAATGGAAAGTTGCAATAGTTCGGTATTAAAAATGAGGTAAATATTTTAAATGGAAAGATGTAAAGAATGATGGTAAACTAAACATGTAAATTTTCCAGAATGGTGTACCAAACATTTATAGTAATAACTTCAATATGAAGTAATAAGTGTTAAGAAAAATAATCTCATTTGAACTATAAGAACAATACAATTAGAATAAAAATGAAAAAACAGATAAAAGCCATAAAATCAGTCATCCTACAATATGGTAAATGCAAAATGTGACCCGCTAAGTAGATGCAGCATTATAATAAAATAAAGGTTAATGTTGGATACATACCATTCCATAAAAAGACCTTCCCCTTACCCATCCATGATGCCTATAGAAATAATTTAAGCATATAAAATCGAAAGAAAGATTTTTGCGATACATTTTTGTTTAACTAGAAAAAAAGAACTGTCGCAAGTTACTGAGAAATATTTGCCCTAATAGGCCCCACGTTTCTTTTTTCTTTCCCATAATCTTTGTCGTTTGAATTGTTATGTTTATTCTTCGATTGTTTAAATGTAAGAACATCATTAGCATTAATGAATTGCGAATAAAAACTTGTTTAAAAAAATTGTGAAGGAAAAAACATATAGTGGCGATTAGTTTCCACAACAAAAATAACATCAAGTTAAACATTATCACGTATAACAATACTGCAGTTATTTCTACACGACCTTTGAATACATTAATAAGAAAGCAAAAGTAAAAGTCAAAATTAAAGTAAAGAGGGTGGTAAATTAGAGAGAAAACGGTAGGAAAAAATAAAGAACACGCTAAAAAAATAATGATAACAGAAACAGTCATGACCATTGAAGAAAATAAAGAAAATTATAGGATAGTGTTAAAAACAATTAGGAGTTTATGATAGTTAAACATACCACTTATGAAGATGTTTTCTCATTCCCTGTTTGTTTATCCTATAAAAAAGTCAAACATATAAAATCCTATGAAATAATATAACAACACATGTAACAAAAACATATAGATTAAAAATGGTATGGATATGAGATGAAATTATAACCACAATAGGTGTCATGTTTTCTTTGCCATTACCCTGTGAATAGGAAAAGAGGAAAAAAGGAAAATAAATTAGCAATGAATGAAACTATTGTTAAGTATGAAGAAACTAAATAGTTTCATTATGTTACCAGAAAACGAATAAAATTTAGTGGAGATTCATCAAGGATATCAATGCCAATATCATTTCAATGTACCCTTTGAATATGTGATTGAAAAGGCGAAATTTAAAGTAAAAATGTATCTGTTGCTGCAAAGTGAAAGAATAAAGCAGAGGGAAGAAGTTTTAATAGCATTTAGTGCATCTCCATCAACCATAGAAAATAAATAAAAGAATAATAAACACAATTAGATGAAAATGACATAATTTAAGGCCCAGAGAGAGAAGAACTAAAAGTAGCGTACGTACCGAATATGACAAGGTCCTCCATATGGAAAAAGAAATCAACTATCAACTACAAATACAAAATGAAAAGATGGATAAATTCTTGTCAAATGTTCCTTAAATAATAAAGAACACGGATAGTAAGTTGCAAAATTTATATCAAGATAATTTTCTGTTTTCAAATGGTATTTTAAAAATACAAGTGGGAGACCCACTATCCTTATTATCCACTACTTTTGGCTGAAAATAAGAGCTAACTTCTATGACACCCCGCCTAATAAATTACCGGGCGATCAATATTGTACCAAATTAAAACATGAGTCTCATATGGTTCATTCTTAGCATCACTGTCGAAAACCAAATTAATTACTAATAACCTATTAGGCTGGCGTCAAAATTTTATTTAACTAATCTTTTTAAACGAACCAATCAATTTAAATCATCCACACGGTTTAAGAATAAATGAAACTGGGATGAAATAAAATAACTGAACACTCGGGTTAAACATAATACAATCCAATCGAATGCCTCACTAAAATGCATTAAAAGAATAAATAAATACAATTGGGTTATTAACCCGAATGTTACTGCAATGCTTCCTATCTAGATCCCAAGAATAGAAGCATCTAGAGATAAACCTACATGCATCCATAGCTGCTGCCGCAATCGTATGACTCGAAAGAATCTTCATCCAGGCGTTCGTGTGTCTGGACACCTATAAATATATACATATTTAGCAAAAGAGGGAAAATATAGAAATGGGCAAAGCCCGAGTTGTGAAAATATTTTGCAAGTGCATAAATGCTATATTTTAAAAATTATTCTTTACCTCATATTTAAATTGGTATCGCACTCCCATGAGATACCCCTCACCCCTCTTCTAATAGTGCACACCAATCGCATACCTATAAAACAACCTAGTTAAGCTACCCTGCCTAACTACTTTGTTTTACCCAAAACTTTAAAAATCCTAATTAACCCGAGTACTACGGGCTAAATTTTCCCTATTCCCAACACTGCGCTACGTTCGTGCGTGGGTGTCTCGCGAAGCGAAATCCAAAAAAGGAACCCCCCCAATACACTACTACCTGGCAATGTTAATCATCGAGATCGACTAGACCCTCAGTACATAACGCATATATATAATCATATAAATATATACATATCATACTGATTTAATATACAAATCACAATTTAAGTATGGATAAAATCTCCCGAACTGAGAATAAATTATTATTCATTTATCTCTTTACACTAGTAAGAGATATATAATATCTTGTTCTCATACACAGGTAATATACTATACACACAAGTATAATAACCATCCCAGTGAGATATAACTCGAGGATGCAGTCTCACAATGCTATCACCTTCCAGGGAATCACTCACATACCATCCTGGGTACCAGTGGTCGGACCCTCACACCGACTTGGTAAAAACCAAATCACAACGTATGTGAAGCGGTCATAGTTCCTCCCCGAAAATGAGACGAAACATACCCTACACGTCTCACCCCTAATAAAAACCACAGAATATAAAATGGAAGCTATGACCTGGGGACTATACGCACCCTGCTCCTCAAGCCAGGGGCCTCACCCACATCGCGCAACTTCCCATGATAGCATAAGAGGCGGTATGCTTCAGATAAATATAATATTCACACACACACACACACACACACACATATATATATATATATATATATATATTTATTTTTTCATAACATCACATACATATAATTTAACTACTTCCGTATATATTTATACTATCGCTTCCCAGTATATATATGGCTATAATTGCCAAACTCTCATAGCAATAACCAATAATCCGGAATGTTCCCATTCGTAATAGTATATAAGTATTCACAAACTTAAAATACTAAACTGATAAGTATTCTCTCACTTGAAATATGACTCGCACCTAATCACGTTTAAGGATTCATATATATTCTCCAACTTATTTGAGTCCCATAGGTATCGCATTACCTACATTAATAGTCGTCAATCAACGTATCAGATAACCGCTCAATCATCTTAAGCCTATATCCCAAATTCCATCATAGTTGCCTCGAAGGATTTACTCAACCATAATCGGTATATAATTACTTTTTCTATGCACAAAATTATATATATATATATATATATATATATATATATATATATATATATATATATATATAATCGCTCGCCGAAAATACCAACCCGAGTGTTACTCGTCCAAACCACCCTTAAACACCTAAGTCATGGATTCCATTTTTCACGAATCCAAGGTTTATACTTCGATCAAATAATAATTTATAGGTTCCGAATCTATTTTAGGAACCCTAAATATCTAATTCCTCAATTTATTTATCTTCATGAAAAATATACTTTTAATGCCACACACTTTTGCACCTTCATAGTCCCAATTAATTCCTTTAATGGCTAGGTATAATTTCCGTTAGTTGGATATTTATTTCCTCAAATAAACATACTAGAAATAATAAAATGATGAATTTATCCCATTTAAATGAAACATGTCAAAACTGTCAACTTTGCTGAAGGATCGATCGATTAGGGGATCTTCTTCCCCGAGACTCTGTTTCGACCATTGAAATACCATTAAGATTTCTACTCTTTCCCCAAAACTTATTTAACCACAACCTACTAATTTTATTCAAGAAAAAATGGTTCTAATCATCCTAGAACCAATAATCAACGATTAATTTTGATAAATTTCTAAGTTTCCCAATTTAGATATTATCTAGGGTTAACCTGTTAAACTTATGAAAACCCGTTTTGATTAATGAAAACCCATCCCAAAATTATATAGTATGTTATTACCAATTATGATATGAGATGTATGCTCAAAATGAATAAAGCAAGTTAACACTTGCCTCGTGGATAAAATCCAACGACCTCGAGTCGAATCCCGCGGAGTTTGGCCCGAAAATCCCCTTTCTTCCTTCTTATCTCCTCTTCTTCATTTCTCTATTCTCTCTCTCTCTCTCTCTCTCTCTCTCTATATATATATATATATATATCTCCCCTAGGGCTGAAATGTTTGAGAAATAAGGGTTATAAGGGTTTATAAAGATAATCCCTTATAATACCCAAAATTGACTCGTTTACTCAATTACGAGTCCCCACTGGTACAAAAATTCCCGGAATCCAAACATTACTCCCGGATACTCTATTCTGACTATCTCGGCCATTCCGAAACTAACTGCACACTCAAAATCTCCATTCGAGATACTTAACTACAATTCACTAATTAAACTTAATACATTTCGATAAGGGTTTTCCAGTTAAAATATTGTCCTTTGTCGCTTTTTCCAATTGCGACATGTAAGTAAGATAGTCTAACTCATTTACTTACTCCCAAAAGTAAATGGAGCACATATTTAAAATCATCTAAACCTCGTAAACTCCAAAAAAATTTATTCACAGAAATTCCTCAATCTACAAATTACTCCCACTTATGGAATTTAATTATCCATAAAAGTACGGGGTATTACATACTCCCCCCTACAACGGAATTTCTCTCTCGAAATTGATATACGACTTATACTTACCTAGGATCATGAATCACTCCACATCATAATGCACAAAAGTGGAATGGTATCAATCCAATGGCACTCAACCATACACTCGTTCAGTACTCACCTATCTCAAGGTTTATACTCTGCTACATGCTTATCTAGATCTCCATATTCTACAATACTTCCTCATTGTAAGATTGACTCTAAAGTCACGTCACACCTAGTTCTTTTATAAACGCATATAAAGAAAATGAGCCTATAAACACCGCTCAAACATAAAAATCTCACCGGAGAATCACGACTCTAAGCATCCGCTTAAACATTTAGTCTCACCGCTCGAACATCTAATTTCCTCCAGAAGGAAATTACACTAACGCTTGACTACACCCATTAGTCTCATCGCTTATCTTAGGTGTGTTAACTCTTATCGCACCCATACACTTGGATTATCGCGTGCCTTCTACGACGTTCCATCCAATAACATTCAATCTTACGTGTAACTGCCTTATAACATATACTTCAACTTTATATATTACGCCCCTTATATTTGTGACGATATATAAAACCATCTTATCAAGGTGCCCAGACACCTTTATAACCTGTATTTCTCTGCACAACCATTGCAAATGTCCGACATGTAATACTCTCTCTAAAAGTGGAACTCGCTTTCTCAGCCTAGTACTAACATATGGGTTTTCCTAACCCGAGAAAAAATCAATATTCAATTCTTCCTATACCTGGAAATCCAATCCTTCTCAAGTTTAACCCACCAATCTTCTTGTGGTTAACTTTCAACAATCTTCTTATATCGGTGTCACTAGTCCTACTTGCTTTACTTCCCAATAATCCTAAGATTGATGCGTTTCTCACATACGTAAAATGAGTACTACTATAACTATATCCCTAGTGCCCAAGACCTCTCTCGACTTCCGACATTTTCTCAGTTTCATGCATGGGACGTCTCGTAAAGCGAAATCCAAACAAGGAACCCTCCCGTTACACTACTTCCTCGCATCGTCGGTCATCGAGATATAACGGCCTAAGGCACACCCGTGGGACATCCTAAATCCTACCTCACTAACATACTAACGTACTTCTACCACTATGTCCTACAATCTTAGTGTAATGGAAAGTCTAACTAATCGGGGTGCATATACTCTACGCAGATGTTGCGAACATCATACCCAAAGCATAATACCTCCAAAATTTGCATTTTCATCAAGGTCTGGATACAAAACTTAAATAAATTTCCTTTACCATAACTCACCCACATACTTGCGGTGAGAGAAACATTTCAGTGATTTTCCATATTGAAAAGGTTCATAAGATATATACTCATTTTAAACTTAAGGCAACAACTATACCAGTTGATCTTAGCACCAAATTAATGAAAAATACTGAACGTACATTGGATCAACCTAATTATTCCATTGTCAATAAAAGTCTTATATATGTAATGCATTGCACTAGACCAGACATTAGCTATGCGATTGGTATAATATGTTGATTTAAAAGTAATTTAGGACTATAATATTGGAATGAAGTTTCTAGATTAATTGTACACCTGAAGAGGACTATGGATTACGGCCTACATTATGTAGGGTATTCATCTGTATTAGAAGCATATAGTGATTCTGTGGGAATACCCTTGAATTAAAATCCAAGTCAATGACTAGTAGGATATTTATGCTAGGAGGAACGGCTATTTCTTGTGGATCCAAGAAACAAAAGCGTGAGTCAGATTCAACTCTTCAATAAGAATTCATAGCCCTACAAGATGCAAGTAAAGAAGAGGACTGGCTTAAAATTTATTATTTGATATTCCCTTATGGAAAAATCCATCTCTAGATATTATGATTAATTATGGAAACTAAGCTATAATTTATAGGGTTCAATAAAAACTTATAATGAAGAATCTTAACACGTTAGTCTAAGACATCAAATTTTGTGGCAATTACTCAGAGAAGGAGTAATTACAATTGACTATATTGAAATGAACAAGAATTTACATATCCCGTGACAAAAGTGTAACACCCCGCCTACTAAAATACCAGGTGGCCAGGCCGAGATCAATATAAAACGTTTGTCTTATATGGCTCATTCTTAGCATCACTGCTGCAAACTATTTAAAGTTACTAACCACCTAGTAATTTAATTGGACTGGTGCCAAATTTTATCTTTTATTAATTAATGACAAGATGAATATAAATAGTAATAAAACCATCAACACAACTAATAACGAAATCCAACACAAAGGAATAATCATAAATAAAGATAATCGAATTAACTATCGGTTCAATAATAAAATATAATAGTCCCTGAAGTAATCACCTGGATACATAAAATCCAATAAATAAACTAAATACAAAATCTGAGGGCGACATGCCCAAATGAGTACTAAAGAAAAGTTCCTATACTAGGAGTAAATGAATGAAGTGTCTATAAAAAGGGCCTGCAACTTCCACATTATCTGCAACTGCTCATCCCTAGATAGAATCCTCGAACTGGGCGTCCCTGTGGTTGGACACCTAAAATTTTTAGAGCCCAAGTAAAACATTTTGAAAATATTTAGCAAGCAGTTAAATTTGCAATAATTAAATAAGCATGCACACTTTTCATATTTAAGCTAGTGTCGCACTCTCTTGAGACATAACTCACCCGTCGTCTAATGTACACGCCTAACGCTTGCCTTTTAACCTCCCTAGTTATGCTACCACATCTAACTGGTTTGAAACAATTCTTTTCCTCCATACAAATTCCTTTTTTTCCAGCTCATATTGCCAATACAATACGTTATCGAATTTTTCGTGTCTTTTAGCCAGTTATGGATTTCCCATTGAAAGATTAAGTTCCACATACTTAGGCTATTTTAAATGTTAATCTCTATCTCATAAACTATCGCTCACAGTAGAATAAGTTACAAGTATATATATGTTTATCCCACTAGTTATATATATACAAATATAGCACCCCTAGGCTGAAACCTGCGGTGCAAGCAAACTCTGCTAGTAAGTCCAAGTACATCATCTACTAAGAACACACAGTTGAATAAATCACAAGTATATATATTTATCATTCTATTATATATATACTAATACGATACCAAAATACAATCTACGGTGAAAGCATACTCTACTATCAAGGCCCGGAACATCACGCACTAAATAAGGATCGTTGGTTCTTTATCTCCCTCGAACCATAAATAACAATCACACATATTGGAGGCAAATCATAGTTCCAAGACAAAAGGGAGACGCACATACCCACTCACACCTATTACCGTCTGCACTCACAGATAGGTTGTACCAAAGTTATACGTTCTGAGGTACAAGTCAATATTCCCTCAAATGGTCTCATCAGAACAAGACTGTTCCGGCGCGAAAACCTCTGTGATAGCAAGTAGCGCGGTATGATGCATGCACACAAGAAATCATACAATAGGAATTCACACAACCTATATATTACTATTTTATCAGTAGGTATACACACGACCTATATTATATATCCCATACGTAGCATATAACACTAGAATATCCTACGTATCAATTATTCAACGCAATACATCTCATAGAACACTCCCGAGTATTAACATAATATTTATCAATTTAAATACTTGGAAATTATAATTCACACTCATATATATGTACTATCACCATCACCATGCGTATATATAATTAAAACTACAACCCGGGTAATCCGTACCTAACTCTTGTAGTACTATCCCAAAGTATCTGATTCCCTATCCCGACTAGTTATTAAATTAATTACATACTTATTTAATTTTCCATTCAAGTTGTAATACCCTAATATAATATCTCGGCTCACTCATTTGGCCTATATCTCCATCCTTGAATTTATTACCCAAAAATCCACTATTAAGTTAACACCTCTCGTTAAACTCACTATTCGATACTTTATTATATATCTCCATAATAAATTAAACCGTTTATTCTATGCCTAACACCCATAGCACCAGCCTAAGAAATATCAAAATCGAAACCCCGACCGTTAATTTAATTACTACGACCTCAATTAATTTTATCCAAGTGGTGTCACTCAAACAAAATGTTCGGATTCCCTTTATTGGTCCGTATTTTAACATTTTAGAATTCATTTCACCAAATTCGGTTAATAAGTTTGACACCCTTATTAAATTTAATAGTCCTTAATACTCATTCCATAAGAATCTAAGAATTAGGTTCCATTTAATTTCTATCAATTAAATTCGACCTTGAGATACCAGCTCGTATGCTAAATTCACCCAAATTTCCATTCGAATAAGTTCGTATATTTTCCACATAAATATATCGAGTGTTATTCATTATAAATAATCCTAAATCCATACCCCAGATTCATCCTTATCTAATAAAAGATAAAACAATGTTCCTTTATATTTTTCCAAAGTCCTTCACTCATCTACGGACATCCCTAAATAACCCGAATTTATTTCTTCCTAAAGATGTCGGTCTCATGCACCCTAGCATAGAAATATCATATCAAATCCAAAAAAAATAAGAAAAATACGAGGTCGGCCTCCACGTGATAGTGATGAAAAGATCTAAGATCTCATGTTTTAAAATAACTGAAAGAATCGATCGATTGATCGATCAGATATCTTCCCCGACTACTTTTTCCATAATTTTTAAACCCCGAAACTTTCCAACTTCAATCCACACCTCGATTAATTTATCTCCCATATTCATTTCATCTATAAACATGTTCAAACAATAATATATGACATTAATCCTCAGTGATTTTCATTAAAATTCTAGGGTTCATAAATTGGGTTTTTCTCAATACCCCTTAAATAATAATTCTCAATTCGATTTAATAATCCGAATTCAACAACAATTTCTATAGATTTTCGATTCTAAATCATATTCTAACCTCATATGATATTATTGTCACATCAATTAAACATCAATTTTACACTTAATGCTTAAATCCCTAAAACCCATATTAAACATGTAATACCCTCCAAAAATGAATTTTGCTATAATAACTCATCCCAAAATGAATACGGTTTACACCCACCATGATATGAATCGCAATACCGCAATTTAAATGAAAGAGAGAGTAACTACTTTCCGGGATAATTTTGTAGGGTCTGATTTCCTTTGTTGTAGACGAATGTTTGACGAAGAACACACTCCTCTTCCTTTAGTTTGGCTCCCAAAAGATCCCCAATTTTCTCTCTTAAACTTCCATTGCAGATTTAGGTTTTCTCCCGTTGCGTTATGGCTTCCCCTAATCTCATTTTTAGACTAATGGACTTAATTAAAATGGCCTAAACACTCCCGTGTGGGCCCGGATATGCCTAAAAACACCCCGAGATCCAATTACTACCCCGGGTACTCTAATTTGACTATATCGAACCTTTCAGACTCAACCGTACACTCAGAATCATCATCCAAGTTACTTAACTGAAATCTCAATTTTCAACCTCAATTTACGACACATGTATTCTTAAAAGAAATAACCCGAATTAATTTAAATCTCAATTCTCCAAATAACTTGAATCTTCCAATTTAAATAGATTGCCCAAATTAAATAGTTTCTCGTAATCATCAATTTAGTTTAAATTCTAATTCTCCCAATTAGATAAATTATTTATCCAAAAAAATACGGGGTGTTACATACTTCCCCCCCTTACAAAGGAATATCACCCTCGAAATTAAGATAAGTCTAGTAATCCAAGCCTCAAATATTCCTTAGTCACATGTCTCCAAGATCGCTACACATATTTATACCTCTTTAAACTACTAATTATGTTAAAATTAAATTAATTTTCCAGGGAACCCATACACCCTATACCCATGCATAACTACACAAAGGTTACCTGGATCCACTAGACTTAAGTTGTAATATAAATTTCAACTTACAGTTATAACTAACGGAATTCATAATAGCCAAGGTACCAAAACTATGTGTTAGTTAACAAACATCTCCCCACTTCCAACGTTGTGCTAAGTTTCATGCGTGGGATGTCTTGCAAAGCGAAATCTAAACAAGGAACCCCCCGATACACTAGTACCTAGTATTTCTGATCGATGAGATCCGTTTGGCCCTCAGTCTATAGCACGTACCCACAAATCCCACCTCCTGACACAAAACTATAATCGACCATTTTCATGTTACCAAAGACATCATACAATATAGTGCCCCTCACTAGTATCTTAGCGCGAGCCAATCACATGCTATATATCCTCGCTCGATAATAAATATATCCACACTAAATCTCATTAGTAAACATCCCCACTCACCGAGATCAATTATAGCAATACAAATACTTTTTTATAAGTATATTATGCAACACACGATAACATATATACACGAATATATAGGCTAGACCCTCTTTCAGGTGATTACTATCACAAGCAAATCATACCTTGTAAAAACGAACACAAAGTCTCACCATATTATATACTATAGTTAAAACATTCCAGTATAATTATCACTGACGTCATGTATCTAACATACTTATCTCAAATGCAGTTCCGCACTTTCGACATGGCTATATCATACTGGTATTCCCGATTACTCCCATAAATTTTCTATATAACTCTTCTCAATATTTCCGCACTCATTAACTTGTGATACATAAGTTTTCTTATTACTTCCTTTACAGCACTTGCCGACTCCACTGGCCATATATCGTAATAGCTCTCAACTTTAAGCATTTCATCTAAACTTTTAATAATTTAACATTTAAAATCGATGCACTAGCATCCAACAATTGTAACAACCCTCGCTTTTAGGAGACTCATTTTATATTAATTTACCGCTTGAAGTAATTATATAAAATGTTGGGAACTGGAGTAAATATTACTTGAATGAGTTGAAAGTTAATATTTACTGGATCGTTGCAAATTAACTGTATGTGAAAGTAAATATCATCATGTTGTATGTTTTATTGTGTTATGTGCTTTAAATGACATTATGGTTTAAATGAAACCGAAACTTGAAATAAATTATAAAATTTCTGGATGCCATTTTAGAGGGCGTAGTTAGTCTCGAAATGTGCGAGACAGTCAAAATAAGTGTCATATTGTATTTTTAGGTTCCCGACACTTTTGACTGGTTTTAACTTAAATGCGTATTTGGGAGTCATTTTAATGTGGTATTAACCACTTGAGTTGGGAATTGTGGAATAAAGGCACGATTTATTTCTTGCCTTTCTTTTATTTTCTCTTAAGTGCATTTATTTAACATTGAGAGATAGAGAGAGGAAGAGAGCTTGGGAGAAAAGAGGAGAAATAAGAGAAAAATGGAGATTGAAGCTTGGGATTGCATCTACCACAAAGAAATCTGAGATTCCAACCTTAAGGCAAGTTTTCTAATTGATAATATGTGATTTAAGATGAATAAATTGTGTTGATAGTTGTCTATTGGTATAAATGAACAAATATGGGTTTTATGGATTTTATGGTGTTTTATCCCAAATCTTAGTTTTTGTTGATGAAATTGTGGATCATAGTAGTTAATAATCATGTAGGATGATTTGGGGTAGATTAATGGTGATGGGTGTGGGTAAAATTGGAGTAGAAATTGGTTTTGGGGAAAAACTAGGGTTTATAACTCGTATCCCCCTTCTTTGCCCATTTGTAGGGGTGAATCGATTCGGCCCTTAGGGCGAATCGATTCGCTAAGTGGACAGTTCCCAGGTCTGGGCACCCAAATCAATTCGGGTTAAGGCCGAATTGATTCCGTTATTACAGAAAGTTTGGTTCATCACCCGAACCGATTCGCTTTATGGGGCGAATCGATTCGGACCCTGCTATTTTGAGTTATTTTTTTTAACTCAATTTTTGATCCTTTTTCTCTTGACTTAGGACCTAGGAACCTTCTTGAATGAATTAAACTTAGAGTTATAGAGTCCTAGATGAGTGGGGCAACCATCCTAGATTAGAAATGCGTTATGTGGGGACTTTTCCGGGGATATGCCAATTGATGTTAGGGCATTCTTTTCTTCTATTGATTATTATGAAACTAGGAGTTGTAGTATTATGTTTGGGAGATTTTAAAAGCTCAATTGAGCTATGTTGGCCTTGATGGTTATTAGTATAACACCATAAAAGGGTGTTGGGTGAATTAAATTAGGAGTTCACTTATTCTTTGAGGTTGTAAAGACGATATAAATTATCGTATGGCTCTGGATAAAAAGGTGAATTATTTACAAAATGTAAATGATTATAGTTTCGGATAAAAATGAAACATACATATGAAAAAGGGTAAATGAAAGTGAAATGGAAATGGCAATGATTACGGTAAATGATAATTTACTTAATCATGAATATGGTAAATGATAACTTACTTAAACACACCTCTCTAAATGCTATCATAAGGGAAGTTCGCGCGTGAGGTGATGCCCCCTGACTAATGAATGCAGGGTGGATATAGTCCTGGCCATATGAGAGATTATATTTTACTGCTCTGGATAGGAGATTCTGGGTGTCGTCTTGACTATATCGCAGGCATATGGCCGCTTCCCGACGTCTTGCGTTATTGGTGCCCAGGTTGTCTTGTTTAATAGGCCTTAGAAGTTGATAGTCATTTAGGGGCGCGCCCAGTGGGAAAACTCGGAGGGGCGGTCTTAGAATCGTTATATGTATATGAATATAACAATTCTTAATCAAGTGGGACTTGATGTATGATAAATGCCATAAAGGGTATATGATAATGATTATATTCCTGATAAGGAATGGAATGCCATAAATAGCATGTGATTGAGCTAAAAGCCATAAAGAGCTTAAGATTATAATTGTGTTTCCTGTTAAGGAACGAAATTATGAAATGGATTAGTGTTCATGATGAAGGCTTTTAAATAAACGCAAATTATTCTTTTTCCTGCATACTTAAATTTGATCCATGGTTATTTAAAATGTCTTAGCTTATGCTTTGAATTGTGTAGGTAGATTCTTATCTCTATTAGTAATGATTTACTATTCATAACTGTCATACTTTTTATTCATATGGTGATCATAAAAAACCGAGCCCTGACCCGTTCATATTTCTTCTTGTGCATGCATCTTGTATCCGCTCAGGTGCTCCGCTGCAAGGATGCCTGATCTGACTTTCCTATTCCGATGTCTTTTAGGAGCCTTGATGCTTCGCGGATATTACGGGATACTTGGTATAGACGATTCCTTTCTTGTACTCTAGTTATGATCCGGTCTTTTACTCGGGTTTGAGGCCCAAGATTTTGTAATTGTCTAATGTAATTTATTAAACTTGTATAGTATTATTGTATGAGTCAGTTGACCGACAACATATTCGGTCCCTTATTGTATACTTAGTGTGTATGTACTATTATTTCTTCTGGGTTTCCACTTTCTTTTTAAATTGGGTTGTTTAAATTCTTTTCTTATCTTTAAAACCAAAAATGTTTGGCAACTCGTTTTTCTTAAATATTGAGTGGTTATCCTATATATTCCTTATATTGTTGTGATGCTGAGAATGATTCCATCCATGATTCCTATTATATTGGAGTATTGGGCTGGACACCCCTTATTTTGGATCACGGGTTGTCATAGATGGTATCAGAGCATCAGGATCTAGAGTCCATAGGAGTCTGTGTGAATGCTTTGCGTTTTCAGTGTTGCTTTTGATTGGACGTAGAGCCTTAGTATTAAAATCGTTGATTTCTTTTGTGAGATTTCGTTCTCCTGCCATGAGGTAGGACCTATATAATCAGTTGTGCGTTCGTGTGAGATTTGTAGGTCGATTGAAGAAGGGCGCCAAAGAAGGTTGTTGTGAAGGCGTCGCGAGATGGAATTACTAGGAACTGTAAGTCGTAGTCGGGGATGAGGACCGCTTTGGAAGTCGCTCCCTTTTTGTGGCATATTCTTATCTTGCTACTGCGACTACTAATTACAGTAGATATAGTTTTCCAAGTACCACTAGAAGTAGAGAGTGGTACTAAGCTTGGGATTTCAAGCGACATTAAATCGAAGTTGAGAAGAGCCCATGATAAGGGCCACATGTTGAAGTAAGATGGAGGAAATGCATCCTCATTCGATAGAAGCATAAGGCAAAAGAGTTTTGGCCTTGAAGAGGGTATAGAAGTTGCCCAGATGAAAAGAATGGTGGAAAATCCAGAAGTTTCCCAGATGAAAAGTATGGAGGAAAATCCTTCACCCGTAGGAGTAGTGTTGAAATGGTGGGAACGTAGTCACCATATTTGTGGATGTAGCAAGTTTTGCCCATGGAGAAACCCGATGAACATTTTCAACGGCGAGTTTCTCTGGGATAACTGGACTGAGATGAGATAAAGGTAGATCCTTAAATGTTCACTTCAGGTTCTATCGGAGGCCGACAGCGAATAAAGAGTTTGACGGAAGGGGAGGCCGGTAGCGTGTTCCCTTTTGTGGAGAAAGTGAAAGGGATTTCGTGGGCAATTGTTTGACAGCTAGGGACAAAATAGTGGCTATGATATGGAATGTAGAACCACTCATCTTGATTCTGTTGGTTGGAGAAAAAGTGCAAAGATAAGGTGCCTGGTTGGGGCGGGCACTGATGGAAGTAATATTGGTCCGAATAAGACTCGAATACGGTGTCTAAGAACCATTAGTATTAACCCGGGGTGATTAGAAAGAGTGTTGACGAGAATTCCACCTTAGTAGTGGGTGGTTCATTCCTCAGGAGAAGATAGGTTTGTATTGTGTTTACTCTAGATTCGGGTGTGCATATTGAGCTTGTGGTAGTACCGACGCTACTATAAATAGGGTAATTATATGACTTTCGTGGTAGGGAAGTTTTATTTTTCCCTTCACTCGTTATAAAGCGAGTGATGATATATTTTCGAGTAAAGATATTTTGGTTTGATTGGGGTGATAGCAAGCGAATAAATTGCGAGGCTATCCTACTTCTTGTTTCAGGGTGGAACTAGTTGTCATATAATATCTCTCCTGGATGCAGTTTGAGACTTTATAGGGGTGGTTTGAGGTAAGTAGGAGATTTTTATTTCTTCTTGTGTTATCTTGCCTAAGTGTTTGATTGTTTGTTTGCTTTGTTGTGTTGGTTATGCCTTTTCTCCACGAACAACAAGTTAAGTAGGCATGTGTTGGAGGGGTTCTTTGTTTGGATTTTTCCTTGCGAGACACTCCGCGCATGAACACTTAACGACGTTGGGAGTGGATAGAGGCTATTATTTCTTCTTTTGTTTTATTTTATTTTATTTTATTGTTAAATGTTGGGTTGAAAGGTTTAGCCAAGAATCACATAGTTGAGTGATTAAGGGCTATTAAAGTGCGAGATAGAAGCACTGAATATAGTTCTCTCCTCTGATCGATGCGAGGGAGACTGAGGTATGAAGTCGAATTGAGACTTCGGGTTATGCCTTGATGAGAAGGCTATTTAGAAAGTTGTATATATGTTGTGGGATAAAAAAATGTAAGACTTTACAAAAAGTAAATGTACGATTAGTTAAAATCCTCAATTATTTGAGTGGTAAGACATAGAAGTTGAATCTTATTAGTAGGGTTGAGGGTTAGAATTTTTCAGGTCCCGATCATGTGTCTTAGACCGTTATATGTTGATAATCGAGGATGCAAGGTAGTAGTGTAATGGGGTTCCTTGTCTGGATTTCGCTTTGGCGAGACATCCCACGCATGAAACCGAGGGAATGTCGAAAGTTGAGAAAGGTCTTAGGCACTAGGGATATACTTAGTATCTTACGTATACGACTTAGATAGGATATATATAGATCGACCTTAGGATTTTTAGGATGTAAGGGCTTTAGGGCGTGTGACGTTGATTTAGGAAGGCTATAGGGAGCTGACCACGAATAGGTTGTGGGTTAACTCTAAGAGGTATTAGGTCCCTAGGAAGGAGAAATATGGAATCTCGAGTGATTCGAAAAGTTGGGCCAAAGGAGACGAGACCTCTCTTAGTTAGAGTGTTAAGTTGGTAACCTACCTTTTGGGGAGTTAAAAGGATGAGTTGACTTTCACTCCTGAGCCCATGTTGTTAAGCTCAAGAGTGGATTTAACGAACAAGTCTCTACTAAGAACAGGAAGTAATAATACTGGAGCATGAACCCGTTGTTTATGCGTACCAAACATAAACTTTGTGGGAAGTATTATCCCATGCCTCATCTAGAATTCATTGCGGCTGCAATCGCCTTAAAGAAATGAAAGCATTACTTCCTGGGCAGGAATGTTGGTCTTTCCCGCGAGCAACAAGTTATTGCAATCTGTTGTAGGAAGAATAGAGTTGGTGTTTGAGGTTCAGAAAAGAAATACAAATTGGATATTCTCATTCGCTAAGGGATTACGATTGGGGTAGTAGATGCGTCAAGTAGAAAACCCGTCAAAAAATTTGTGATGGCATGGAAAGCCAAGTAGAACGAGCATAACTAGGAAGACTTGGGAGCAAGAGCATTCATGTCTATGACTGATCATTTCACCCACTCGTGTGAAGAGAGTAGTGGTGGAATGAAGGAGGGTATAGTCATAGATGTCTTCATTGAATTTCCAGCACCGAAATGGTAATGATCCTATTTGAGGAAATGGTTAATCGCTCGACCAAGTCATTGATTTTCCGACCATTGCGGGTGGACTATATGTAGAGGAGTACGCCCCGCTCTTTATGGAGGAATGGTAGAACCGTATGAAGTGCCTAACAATAGTGGTGGACCGAGACTACATATTCATGTCGAAGGTTTGGTAAAGTTTCCAGGAGATAATGGGAACTGTATGGAAATGGCGTCTATCTTACCATCTTAAAGTGGATGAATGAATAGAGGAAGTTAACGTAAATCCGAAAGGCATACCTTGAAGGTGCGCCTTAGGCTAAATGGATGGACGGGAGAAGTAGCTTCTATGGATGGAAATTTCCCGTACAATAATTCGAATCATTTTCGAAGGTATGGCACCGTGTGTGGCCTTGTGTTGCCACTTTAATAATTCACATACTCGTTGGATGAGACCATCAGACGATATGTTCCTTGGACTTGGAGTGGTCCCGGAAAATTTCCTTAATTATTGGGCTTATTGGGCCATGTAATTTGAGGGGCTACGCCTATACGAAGAGAAGTTGAGTAGTGTTGGGGTTAAGCCATTCAGAGTTGGTGTAAGTGCCCCGAGGAGGGATGTAACATGATTTGGGAAGTAAGGTAGTTTGGGACGAGTCACGAGGGAATCATCATCCACCGTAGGAAGATAGGATCGATAGTTCGTGAGGAACGCTTTGTGCTATGTTAGAGCACGAAGAATGTAAACTGAGATCGTTAGTAACAACCTTAGTCCGAGTACATTTGGGACGCCACAACAATGAGAGGTTGGTTAAGAGTGATAGGATGATAGTTTAGGATATTATACCCTTTATTGTGATTAGGGTACGCCCAAATTTTGGGGGCAAAATTCCCTCATAAGGGGGGAGGGGGAAGTATGTAACAACCCTCGCTTTTAGGAAACTCATTTTATATTAATTTACCGCTTGAAGTAATTATATAAAATGTTGGAACTGGAGTAAATATTACTTGAATGAGTTGAAAGTTAATATTTACTGGATCGTTGCAAATTTACTGTATGTGAAAGTAAATATCATCATGTTGTATGTTTTATTGTGTCATGTGCTTTAAATGACATTATGGTTTAAATTAAACCGTAACTTTAAATAAATTATAAAATTTCCGGATGCCATTTTAGAGGGCGTAGTTAGTCCCGAAATGTGAGAGACAGTCAAAATAAGTGCCATATTGTATTTTTAGGTTCCGGGCACTTTTGACTGGTTTAACCTTAAATGCGTATTTGGGAGTCATTTTAATGTGGTATTAACCACTTAAGTTGGGAATTGTGGACTAAAGGCACGATTTATTTCTTGCCTTTCTTTTATTTTCTCTTAAGTGCATTTATTTAACATTGAGAGATAGAGAGAGGAAGAGAACTTGGGAGAAAAGAGGAGAAATAAGAGAAAATTGGAGATTAAAGCTTGGGATTGCATCTACCACAAAGAAATCTGAGATTCCAACCTTAAGGCAAGTTTTCTAATTTCTAATATGTGATTTAAGATGACTAAATTGTGTTAATAGTTGTGTATTGGTATAAATGAACAAATATGGGTTTTATGGATTTTATGGTGTTTTAGCCCAAATCTTAGTTTTTGTTGATGAAATTGTGGATCATAGTAGTTAATAATCATGTAGGATGATTTGCGGTAGATTAATGGTGATGGACGTGGGTAAAAATGGAGTAGAAATTGGTTTTGGGGAAAAACTAGGGTTTATAACCCGTATCCCCCTTCTTGGCCCATTTGTAGGGGCGAAACGATTCGACCCCTGGGGCGAATCGATTCGCTAAGGGGACAGGTCCTAGGTCTGGGCACCCGAATCGATTCGGGTTAAGGACGAATCGATTCGATTATTATAGAAAATTGGGTTCATCACCCGAATCGATTCGCTTTTTGGGCGAATCGATTCGCTTTATGGGGCGAATCGATTTGGCCCTAGGGCGAATCGATTTGGACCCTGCTGTTTTGAGTTATTTGTTTTTTAACTCAATTTTTGATCCTTTTTCTCTAGACTTAAGACCTAGGAACCTTCTTGAATGAAGTAAACTTAGAGTTCTAGAGTCCTAGATGAGTGGGGAAACCATCCTAGATTAGAAATGCGTTATGTGGGGACTTTTCTGGGGATTTTCCAAATTATGTTAGGGCATTCCTTTCTTCTAGTGATTATTATGAAACTAGGAGTTGTAGTATTATGTTTGGGAGACTTTAGAAGCTCAATTGAGCTATGTTGGCCTTGATGGCTAATAGTATAACACCACAAAAGGGTGTTGGGTGAATTAAATTATGAGTTCACTTATTCTTTGAGGTTGTAAAGACGATATAAATTATCGTATAGCTCCGGATAAAAAGGTGAATTATTTACAAAATGTAAATGATTATAGTTTCAGATAAAAATGAAACATACATATGAAAAAGAGTAAATGAAAGTGAAATGGAAATGGTAATGATTACGGTAAATGATAATTTACTTAATCATGAATATCGTAAATGATAACTTACTTAAACACACCTCTCTAAATGTTATCATAAGGGAAGTTCGCACGTGAGGTGATGCCCCTTGACTAATGAATGCAGGGTGGATATAGTCCTAGGCCATATAAGCGATTATATTTTACTGCGCTGGATAGGAGATTCTGGGTGTGTTCTTGACTATCCCTCAGGCATATGGCCGCTTCTCGACGTCTTGCGTTATTGGTGCCCAGGTTGTCTTGTTTGATAGGCCCTAGAAGATGATAGTCATTTAGGGGCGCGCCCAATGGGGAAACTCGGAGGGGCAGTCTTAGAATTGTTATATGTATATGAATATAACAATTCTTAATCAAGTGGGACTTGATGTATGATAAATTCCATAAAGGGTATATGATAATGATGATATTCCTGATAAGGAATGGAATGCCATAAAGAGAATGTGATTGAGCTAAAAGCCATAAAGAGCTTAAAATTATAATTATGTTTCCTGTTAAGGAACGGAATTACGAAATGGATTAGTGTTCATGATGAAGGCTTTTAAATAAACGTAAATTATTCTTTTTCCTGCATACTTAAATTTGATCCATGGTTATTTAAAATGTCTTAGCTTATGCTTTGAATTGTGTAGGTAGATTCTTATCTCTATTAGTCATGATTTGCTGTTCATAACTGTCATACTTTGTATTCATCTGGTGATCATATAAAACCGGGCCCTGACCCGTTCATATTTCTTGTTGTGCATGCATCTTGTATCCGTTCAGGTGCTCCATCGCAAGGATACCTGATCTGAGTTTCCTATTCCGGTGTCTTTTGGGAGCCATGATGCTTTGCGAATATTACGGGATACTTGGTATAGACGATTCCTTTCTTGTGCTATAGTTATGATCGGGTCTTTTACTCGGGCGTGAGGTCCAAGCTTTTGTAATTGTCTAATGTAATGTATATTGTAATTTATTAAACTTGTATAGTATTATTGTATGAGCCTGTTTACCGACAACATATTCGGTCCCTTATTGTATACTTAATGTGTATGTAGTATTATTTCTTCTGGGTTTCCACTTTCTTTTTAAATTGGGTTGTTTAAATTCTTTTCTCATCTTTAAAGCCAAAATGTTTGGCAACCCGTTTTTCTGAAATATTGAGTGGTTATCCTATATATTCCTTATATTGTTGTGATGCTGAGAATGATTCCATCCATAATTCCTGTTATATTGGAGTGTTGGGCTGGCCACCCCTTATTTCTAATCACAGTTTGTCACAACAATGGCTCACTATTCCTAACATTTAGTATTATAAATGTGTGTAACCTCCCGTAACGAAGTTCAAAAGAACTTTCCCCAATGCACTATCCCCTAACATTGTCGGTCATTCAAATCCGTGCACAAAACCAAGATATCACAAATTTTGTCTCCCAACACATAAATCAATTCATTTATGCCCATTTCTCTCAAGGCGTCACACGATACTATGCTCTCACTATCACTAAGTTCTCAGCACTTACACAACAATGAGTTAAATCTCTCCACTCAATGATAAACTCGATATACCCTGAATCAAATTAGTAAAAATACCTATGCACCGGGATCTATTATAACTAGACCTATGTACTCTCTGAAGTGTACTTTATAAAACTATCATCGTGAGCTCGACCCTCTTTTAAGTGAGACATCATAAAAATACCTATTCTACCCCGAAACAGCGAACATGATAGGCTAACTGTAATTGCTCACCCTCGCTTAACAGTTCGTACTTGGGACATAACCATACCTCTAATATTACCTCTAAAAATGAGATAGCCTCATAAGATATATATATCCTCTCAGTGTTCACACCCTCTCCCCCACGGATGGATCTAAATAGAGCCCCTCTACTCAACGGTGAATAACCACACACTATAGTTGTATTTACGATACCTCTATTAAACCCGTTTCACATGCAATCTACAATAACACCCATCGTTCTAGTTGAATTTTCCCTATCCTTGCTTGTGTATTTTGACCATGAGTCCATTTTCAACTTACAGACCCTTTTTCGATTCTTCGTATCCCCCTTGGGTATGGAGTTCGTTAAACAAGTCTACTCTCCTTCATGTTTGGCCTCTGTCCGCCCCTTCTGAAGTAGTACTGAAATTTTCTTTACACCTCTAATTAAATAACTGATGAAGGGATTTGCGGTTAAACTATAACCCAATTTCCTCATTATCCATGGTATCTCTGCATGGTTGTGGTGACCGGCTCCCACGACCACTACACCTCTCCTATGAGCCAAAATTTTACCTGAAATTTAACCATGGGTGTCACTGCACTCCACCCTACTCAATTTCCTTTGGGTTATCTCTTTCCATTAAACTATTACACTCCCCCTCTTCCTTGAATCCTCATGGATGTCTCTTCAAAGGAGTTCCCCCAACTCCACCCCTTTACCTACTACACTGGGTGAGTCTGAATATGCACCACCACTTTCTACGTAGGTGTTTAGGGAAACTAATGCACCTGGTGTTTAACCTAATTCCATCTATCGTAAATAACAATTATGGTGACTTCTATTGGGATCACCTTTTTCACTATATTCCATGCCTTATGTTGAGCCTCCCCTCTTGCAGTCCTTCTAACGGCCCTCGCTGGTCGACCCAAAGATGTTCGGTGTAAGAAGCCCAATTGAACTCATACATGAATCTCATCCACTAGACTTAATAGAAGGAGAACGTAAGTCGCATGCATGAAGGAATACAACAATCCTATCACAAGGCTCTATAGCAAAGAACGCTACGCTGAAACGTAATAAGCGGCACAGATCCTAAGGACTCTAGAACCTGATACTCTGATACCATCTGTGACACCCCGCCTACTAAAATACCAGGTGGCCAGCCCGTAATCAATATAAAATGTTTATCTCATATGGATCATTCTTAGCATCACTGTCGAAAACTTTATAAAGTTACTAACCACCTAGTAATTTAATTAGACTAGTGCCAAATTTTATCTTTTAATAATTAACAACAAGTGGAAAATAAATAGTAATAAAACCATCAACACAACTGATAATGGAATCCAACACAAATGAATAATCATAAATAAAGATAACTGAATTAACTATCGGTTCAACACCCAAATATAATAGTCCCTGAAGCAATCACTTGGACACATATAGTCCAATAAATAAACTAAATACAAAATCTGAGGGAGACATGCCCAAATAAGTACTGAAGAAAAGTTCGTACACTAGGAGTAAATGAAGGAAGATTCTATAACAAGGTCGTGCAACTTCCACATTATCTACAACTACGCATCCCTGGATAAAATCCTCAAACCGGGCGTCCCTTTGGCTGGACACCTAAAATGTTCAGAGCCCAAGTAAAACATTTTGAAAATATTTAGAAAGCAGTTAAATTTGCAATAATTAAATATGCATGCACACTTTTCATATTTAAGCTAGTATCGCACTTTCTTGATACATAGCTCACCCCTCATCTAATGTGAACACCTAGCCCTTGCCTTCTAACCTCCCTAGCTATGCTACCACATCTTACTGGTTTGAACCAATTCTTTTCCTCCATACAAATTCCTTTTTTTCCAGTTCATATTACCCATGCAATACGTTATCGAATTTTTCGTGTCTTTTAGCCTGTTATGGATTTCCCATTTAAAGATTAAGTTCAACATACTTAGGTTATTTTAATTGTTACTCTCTATCTAATCAACTAGAGCTCACAGTCGAATAAGTTACAATAATATATATATATATATATATATATATATATATATATATATATATATATTTATATATATAGACACACACACACACACACACACACACACACACACACAAATATAACACCCATAGGGTGAGACCTGCGGTGCAAGCACACTCTGCTAATAAGTCCTGGTACATCATCAACCAATAACGCACAGCATAATAAATAACAAGTATATATATTGATCATTCTATTTTATATATACTAATACGGTACTCACATGCAATCTGTGGTGCAAGCATACTTTGCTATCAAGGCTCAGTACATCACGTACTAAATAAGGACCGTTGGTTCTTTATCTCTCTCGAACCATAAATAACAATCACACATATTGAAGGCGAATCATAGTTCCAAGTCAAAAGTGAGATGCAAATACCCACTCACCCCTATGACCGTCTGCACTATCACTCATAGATAGGTTGTACCAAGGTTTTATGTTCCGAGGTACAGGTCAATATTCCCCCAAATGGGCTCATCAGAATACGACTGTCCCGACGCGAAAACCTCTGTGATAGCAAGTAGCATGGTATGATGCATACACATAAGAAATCATACAATAGGCATTCACATAACCTATATATTTTTATTCTATCAGTAAGTATACACACGACCTATATTATATATCCCAAACGTAGCGTATAACACTAGAATATCATACGTATCAATTATTCAGTGCAATACATCTCATCGAATACTCCCAAGTATTTAACATAATATTTATCAATTTATATACATGGAGATTATAATTCACACTCATATATATGTACTATCACCATCACCATGCCTATATATAATTAAAACTACAACCCGGCTAATCCGTACCTAACTCTCGTAGTACTATCCCAAAGTATCCGAGTCCCTATCCCGACTAGTTATTAAATTAGTTACATACTCATGTAATTTTCCATTCAAGTTGTATTACCCATCTATAATATCTCAACTCACTCATTCGGTATATATCTCCATCCTTGAATTTATTACCCAAAAATCTTTTATTAAGGTTAACACCTCTCGTTAAATTCACTACTTGATACTTTATTATATATCTCTATAATAAATTAAACCGGTTACTCTGTGCCTAACTCCCATAGCACTAGCCTGAGAAATATTGGAGTCGAAACCCTGACCCTTAATTAAATTACTATCACCTCAATTAATTTTATCCATGTGTTGTCACTCAACCAAAATTCCCGGACTCCCTTTATTGGTCTGTATTTTATCCTTTTAGAATTCTTTTCAACAAATTCGGTTAATAAGTTTTACACCCTTATTAAATTTAATAGTCCTGAATACTCATCCCATAAGAATCTAAGTATTTGTTTCCATTTAATTTCTGTCAATTAAATTCCACCTTAAGATACTAGCCCGTATGCTAAATTCATCAAAAATTCCCATTCGAATACGTTTGTATATTTTCGATAAATATAATCGAGTCTGGTTAATTATAAATACTCCTAAATACATACCCCAAATTCATCCTAATCTAATCCAAGTTAAAATAATGTGGAATTTAACCCGAATTTCTTTCTTTCTAAAGATGTCGGTCTCACGCATCCTATCATAGAAAAATCATATCAAATCCAAAAAATTTAGAAAAATGCGAGGTCGGTGCCCATGCGACCGTGAAAAAAATATATACATTATCATAATTTAAAATAACAAAAGGGTTCGATTGATCTTCGAATTGGGTCGATCGATCGATCGACAAGATATGAATCATCTTACCCGACTGGTTTTTCGACCATTTTTAAACTCCGAAGATATCTAACTTCAATCCAGACCTCGATTACTTTATCTCCCATATTTATTTCATCTATAAACATGTTTAAACACTAATATATGCATTAATCCTCAGTGGTTTTCACTAAAATTCTAGGGTTCATAAATTGGGTCTTTCTCAATACCCTTTAAATAACAATTCTCAATTGGATTCAATAATCCGAACTCAACAACAATTTCTACAGCTTTTTGATTCTAAATCATATTCTAACCTCATAAGATATTATTCTCACAACAATTAAACATCAATTTCACCCTTAATGCTTAAATCCCCAAAACCCAGATTTGACATGTAATACCCTCCAAAAATGAATTGCTATAATAACTCCTCCCAAAATGAATATGGTTTACACCCACCATGATATGAGTCGCAATACATCAATTTAAATGAAAGCGAGTTTAACTACTTGCCTGGATAATTTCTTAGGGTCTGATTTCCTTTATTGTAGATGAATGTTTGACGAAGAACACCCTCCTCTTCCCATAGTTTGGTTCCTAAAATATCCCCAATTTTCTCTCTCAAACTTCCTGTGTATATTTAGGTTTTCACCCATTGAGTTATGGCTTCCCCCAACTCCCTTAAATATCTTTTAATGGGAAAATGTCGTTTTTAGACTAATGAACTTTATTAAAATGTCCCAAACACTCCTCTGTGGGCTCGATTATACATAAAAACACTCCGAGATGCAATTACTACCCTCCGGGTACTCTATTTTGACTATGTCGACCCTTTCGGACTCAACCGTACACTCAGAATCATCATCCGAGTTACTTAACTAGAATATCAAATTTCAACCTCAATTTACGACAAATGGATTCTTAAAAGAAATAACCCGAATTAATTTAAATCTCAATTCTCCAAATAAATTGCATCTTCCAATTTAAATAGATTCTCCAAATTAAATAGTTTCTCCAAATCATTAATTTAGTTTAAATTCTAATTCTCCCAATTAGATAAATTATTTATCCTAAAAAATACGGGGTGTTACATAAAGGTCTTGTTAAAGAAATGAGATATATTAGCTCAAAAGGAATAGGACCAAAGTATATACAATAAACCAACTATATTCATTGGGAACCCAAATTATGTCTTGAAAATATAGACAAGGTTCGATGTGGCACTAACAACTTAATTGATAGTTATGGGACACTTGGAACTTATATATAAAATTCCATTCATATGTGCTTATTGTTGGTATTCTACATGATAGAGGATGAAGATTACTTCTTAATAAATTTATAAATGTGACTCGCAAAATCACTAAAGTTGATTTACCTATACGAGTTATGAAAGTATGGTCTCTTTCTATAGAACTAAGTCCAATCCTAAAACACTTATGAAATCAAGATAAGCACTAGGTCATAAATGTGCGTGATAACTGAACACTCTTAAACACAGAGATCAATATATGTAATGGTTCTAGCTCATTTCTAAGGGCCCTTAGTTCAAGACACGTTCAATATAGAACCTTTATGAAGCTTTGAATTATTTTCATTATGTGGAATTTCAAGTCCGAAATGTACTTCTCATTTATATGCAAGATTTCAGCGATAGTGCCAAAAGGATTGTTATTGTCTTTATACTCTTGTATTTTCGATTCCTTATAATAAAAGTATTCTTTCTTATTTATGTATTTTTTGAAATGGTGGGTGATTGTTGGAATTTTTCAAAATATATTATTAATATTTTGTAAGTGCGTTTTTATTTTGGGAATATAATTGGATATTAATATTGTGTAAGTGAGTTTTTATTTTTGGAATTTTATATTAGGTCTTGTTATAGAAAGAGAGGTAAAGAAAATTGCTGTAAATGAGGTGAGTATGGGTTTAAAGTCCCATATAAAAACTTTACAAAAAAGTGAAAGGTTATATAACTAAAAGACAAAAGATGACTATTAGTCATATAGTCAAAAAGAGGCTATGATATGGTTCTTTGAGGTGGTGCAAAGCCCCACCAATCACGACACATGGCATGCATTCGCGCATTTGTGCAACATGTAATATGGTGATTGGGCGACTTAGGGTGAATTGGATGCTATGATGGCGCATTTGGCACTTTGCATTGTCGCTCGGAGCGTGGGAGCCAAAAGTTTTGTCAAAGTCAACTAGATCGACGGCCCTGGTTAATCAATATGATCAAAGGATATTGTAACCTAAGTGGGTTAATCTGAATCATTGGATTGACTCATAGTGATTCATGCAGTCCATTAGATTACAACTAGACGTTAAATTTGGATTGTGCGATCGAAAGAATTCTGGACAGACATGATCCAATGGATGCTTAGTCGACACTTGAAAGGAGGCGACTGTTCATGAACAACCACCAAAATGGATTTAAAAAGAGTTCCAAACCTCTATTTTGGACCCCAGAAATTACCCTGTTCTCTTATCTCCATCCTCTACCTTTTGGCATTGTCAGGTTAACATTGTAAAGTGATCAGGGGTTGATAAAATTATACATAGTTTTCATCAATCAAGTAACCTTAATGGATTGTATCCCGAAGAAAAATTTCTACTACAGACTATGTTGTGTACTCGTCGCTTTCATCCAGAAGGGGATAAATATTGCCTAAAAGAAAGCGTTCCTAGAATGTGACTTGTAGTAACGTGGGTTCATAATTTATTTATTTTTATTATTCCTTCATAAATTTCCATCAAAGGGTTAACTCTATATTCTTCCATCAAATAACCCAAAATCCTTGATCACCAATTACTTATTTTGTTAAGAGAGAAAATTTTTGGGTGATTCGGTTAATATAATTGGCTTGTTTTCAATCTGTTGACAAGGAAAACAGTGAGAACCGGGTGAAGGGCAAGAAAAATTTATAATGCATGAGGGGAGAATATAACTCATGGAATATAATGTGTGAGAGAGACATAGATATAAGGTGTTTTTGGTTGGAGGTGTCATTTAAGAATTTTAAAGAGGGACGGAGAAATTATTGCGAGTAACACCTTAATTAAAGTAATTGGAGGAGAATAACGATACACATGGAAAAATTCGGATAGTTTTAAGAACAATTAATAAGTCCAAGTGCCCATCCGTAGCCTCGCTCTAACTTTAGTTATATACTATCTAGCTTGTAGATATATTGTACACAAATTTAATAGAGTATAATAAAACATGTATTTCTAAGAGAAGTAGTATTAAAAACAAGCCAAACTCAAAATGCATATGCCCATCACCTATATCTGATGTTGAATGATCATGAAGAGTATTATAAATGAAACAAATCCACAAATTCACCAACTCTAACAAAAAGAGACACAGTAAGCATAAATGGAACTATGGAAATAATTATTTGTCAATTATCGATTTATATTTTCTGTAACTCTACTTTGTGAAAAAACACCAACAATGCCTTTAAATGTAACTTCTTAAATCCTTTTACATATATAATACCTGAAGTGGCATGGAGTGATTAAGCACGTCAACAATACTAGAGAGACATATCGTAGAGCAAAAATCTAGTACCCTTAGCTGAAGAAGTTGACGTTGTCTTGTATTGAAGCTTCTTGCAGAATGAAGAGGTATTTTCAAGAACAATAAATTTTCATTTATACAAACTTTCCTCTACGATAATATATTCATAAACTTAAAAAATCAGGCAGATTGATGACTTGTGTTGTTAAATTAGGAGAGTATGACATGATGTATGAACCCAGAATAACAAATAAAGGCCAGCTAGTGACATAATTTATAAGAGCATTTACCTATGAGGAGAAGACTTTCGCGAAAACTTCTATGGAAGAGAGCTATGCGACAAACACACCATGGTAGACTTCTATAGAAGATACCTCAACAATAAAGATAAACGATGAGACTTCTACAAATGATAGTTTAATAGTAAAGTCAGTTAACTTGATCAATGATAGTCCAGAATCATTATTTTGGCAGCAAGAAAGGACATATTATTTCTAGAATATGACAAGTTATTCAAGGATGGATGTTTAGTTGAAAGAAATTTTGAATATGAATCTCCTGTGTGTTAATTATTTATAGAGTGTTCGCCATGTGCTAACAACTACAGAGAAAGACTAATCATCAGTACACCTAATGGGAAATATGTTGAGTTTCCCCTCTAGTTAAACTTTGAGGCCTATGATAATAAGTCTGAACATAAAGCCCTGATCTTAGGATTGTGATTATCACTATTAATGGGGCAGAGAAATTATCGGCACAATGTGACTCTTAGTTGGTAGCGAACCAAGTGTTGGGAATTTATGAAGCCAACGAGGAGTTTGTGGATAAATATATAGTGAAGGTGAAAAAACTATTGAAAAGGTTCTCGAACATACAAATAGTCAGAATCCAAAGAGATTACAATGATCAAGTAGAAGCAGTTACTCGTCTAGCGTTAACTACTTGAATAGTACCACTTGAGATCTTATCCCACTGCATCGTATAAGAAGAATGTGGTATGATAATGGATTTAGACACGAGGTGATCTTGGATGGATCCCATCCCTGTGAACATGGAAACCAGTGTAGTACCATAAGATACAAATGAGGAAAGGAGACTCCACTACAAGGCAGTAAGATACATGCTCGAAGGAGGAAACATGTTCAGATGGGGATTTTTTTATGTCATTTCTCTGACGTGTTAATCCCATGTAAGTCCATGATATGATCAAATAAGTCCCTTAAGGCTCATATGGAGCCCATTTAGCAGGAAGGTTGATGATAAAGTAGGTTACTACCCAAGGATATTATTAGTCGACAATGAAAGAAGATTATGCCAACTATGCACAAAAGTGTGATAAATTCTAATGGTATGCCATGATATGTAAGAGATTGGGGGCTTTATTAGAATTAAATTACATCTATTTGGCCTTTACTATGTGAGGTACTGATTCTATTGACGCACTGCTAAAGACAAGGGGAAAATTCAGGTCTCGAGTCATCACAGCGGATGATTTCACTAAGTGTGTGGAAGCAAATTCGCTGGTAGAGATGATGTACGGGAATGTTTTTCATTAATCTGGAATACTATTATTTGTCAATATGTTATGACGTATTCCTTTATCATGGACCATGATACGTAATTTAATAACAATAGTTTTAGGATTATTATATACTTTTGAAGATCAAGAAACTCCACTTGGCACCTGGTTACCCACAGTGCAACAAGAAGATATAAGTCATAAACAAGACCCTTTTGGAAGGAATGAAGAAAAGACTTGACAAGCCAATATGAACTAGATCAACGAACTTCAGAGCTTACTCTGGGCCCACTAAACCACTCCAAGGATTATGACAATAAAGACCTCATTTATGTTGGCATTTGGCATAGAGGTTGGGGTGCCAATGGAGATCGAATTATCAAGTCATCGATTCAACATCTATTCATCAAAGAGTTACTTAGTGAGAAGATTCAATCTTGATTTAGTAGACGAACTCAAAGAGCACACAACACTTCGGGTAACAACTTACCAACAATGGAATTATTGGTTTTACATCAAAAGGTAAATATGTGCTCCTTTAAGGAAGGATACTAGGTTCTTAACAATGTTATCTAAAAACGGAATAAGTTAGAACCAATTTGTCAAGGTCCGTATACAATTTCTTATGTCATTCGACCAGGTAATTATTGCATCGAAGCCTTATAAAGTGAAATGTTCAAGAATTTACAGAATGCAGAGCACCTGAGTAAGTATTACCAGTGATGAATAGTAGGTAAGAGTTCAAAATACCATATATTTTTTTTATTTCCTTGTAAATTATCTTCAAAGATGAATGAGAATAAGAATTTCTCCTCTACATATGTTTTCATTTGAAGATTTTCTACATTATTCAATGTCTATTTTGTCAGTGTGACAGATGTGAAAGAAATATAGACCGAAGATATCTCAGAGCCAAACACAATAAAATTCACGATCAACACAATACTTCATTTATGGCCTTGTACTTCGACATGTCATGATCAATAATTTTAGCCAAATATAGGAAATCCAGTGCAGTCATATGGACAATAAGATCCGACTATAACTTACTAATGCAGGGATAAATTCTAGTACATTTGGTCAACTCTATGAACCAAATGTGGTCAGGATGATAAGATCTGTACATATGACTAATAAGATGGCACAAACATTGATAAATCCTAAGTCAAGACAACGTAGGTTCATTTAAAACTGGTGTCTAGTAAGGAAGATCAGGTCGACTAGATCTGAACACACATTCGTAAGACTAAACCCCTGGCAGGCCTATCACAACACTAAATAGTTAATAAGTTTACATGGAAGGTAAATAAGATCCCACTGTGAGTCCATAAGAGTAGAACTAACTGGGAGGTTGAAGAGATTTGACCACATTTACATGTCAAAAATATTTTCGCACAAACATTTAACAACAAGTGGTTGATAAAAACTTAACCGAGAAAAATAATGGGCAATAAATCAAATCATATAGATGCATGCAAATAAGAAGTTGAATGATATTTGATGTAAAAGTTAGCAAGCATAATTGTAAATGTTCATTAAAAAATATTATATGAAGAATACAAAAAGCTTCACAAGGACATAAATTCAGGAGTCCCAAGCAACGGGAGCATTTTCAGCTGCTGGGGTGACTTAAGGAGTGTGGTCAATCTTTGGATTGACTTATGGAGCAATGGAAATAGATGAATTAACCGGGTCTGGTATGGTCAATCTTTCTGAGTTCCTTGTAGCCATCAAGAAATAAGGTTACAGTCTCTATGATATAATCGATAAAGGATTTGAACTTAGAAACAGCAGCCTCTTCGGCCTTAATCAAAGTCTAATTATCCTTAACGATCTTTAAATTAACCCTAATAAGCCCCTTAATTATCGTATTAAGGTCTTTCTTGGACTTAATGAGCTCATCTTTGGACTTTTTAAACGCCTCCTCACTACTTTAAAATTTAATATAATCAGTGATAACTTGGTCCTTCATTTTTACATCCTCTTCCTCTGCCTTGCTGAGGTCCATCACTTTTACCACCACCTAGTCATTTATCTATTAAATATCACATTAGGTTTTTTACAGCTCATCGATAGACTGATTCAGATCCTCCTTCATCTAGGTGTTCTATTGAGTTTGAGTGAGTTCCGTGGTAGTCTCTCATTGGTCCTCGTAGGTGTAATGGTTTAGTGGAAGCCATTACACCATAAAAGAGAAGATAAAGGGATAATTAAGTAATGATGTATTTCCAAGAGTTAGATGATAAGAAATTTAGAGAACTTACCACCTATAGATGATGCTTAATAAATCTCCATAGAGCATAAGGGTCAAAGCCCCTTAGAAATTTGAAATCTTTATTATGCCCATAGTAGTCGAGAAAGTTTGTAGCATTATTCATATAATGGAAGATGGAGTCTAGGTCCTCGAACATGATTGGATTGTTATGATACAACTAAAAATTCTCCACCTCACCATAATAGGACAATGATCTCGATCCACAAACAAGCCGACGAGAAAAGTGTCGTCTTATTTGCATTCTCTCCCTAGTAGACCCAGTTAGCCTCACCACACTCACCCAAGGGTCTTTTGGATAACCTTGGGTAGATGGAGTATCATAAGGCATGGGGGCTTTCCCCTTGGACTTGTCCCTAGCAGCAACATCAACTTCGACCTTCGTTTGAGCATTAATATCAACTTTCTTTCTGTCTTCAAACTCAACCCTATTTTGAGTGTCAGCCTTCTTTCTAGACTTATCATTAATATAAAATTTTATTTTCACCTAAATCCCAAGTTTTTAATGACTAGCAACCTCCATGGAAGTCTCCGATGAACTTCCCTAGGTCCCATCCTGTAAAAAGGTTTAGTAATAAAACCTGAAGTGGTAGGAGTAAAACCTTCACAAAAGATAAATAATTAGTCATATTATAATTCATAAGTGAGTGATGACCCAATACAGTTTAATCTTCTCACTTAATTCAACTTTGGCCTCAACCCCGTAGTGGGCTTCAATCGAAACCTCTACTGCAAAGGGAATCAATGTCTTATGAGGATGGACGCCATCAAGATGAGTGTTGTATCAAAGGCTTATAAACTTGGATACGAAGAATATATCCTCAAATTTTTAGGGGCGGTAAGGTAGGAAAAATCTTTTAACAACATCACCTAGTGCAGAGGGTAGTATGGGGTCTTTTTACACTAAAAAGTTTGAACAAAGGTATTAGAAAATTATCAGTTAAAAGCAAATCAGAAAGAAAATAATGGGAAAATGTTAATTAATTTTGTTCGGACGATGCCATTCATAAGAAACACTATAAGATTGACTCTTCTCATGTGTTTGGAAATCCCATTCACCCTTGAAAACATAAAATTATTTTTTCAACTATGGTTCCTCATATGAACAACCTTTACCATTATCAAATGTGATTTATGGGAGGAAAGTAATAGTACACAGGAGCTTTGGAATTGTCCTTTATTCCATGTATGAACCTAAAAATATCACCTGTAAGATCAAATCTAGTTTGTGACAGCAAAAATACCATTGCCCCAATAATTATTTTATAGGAATTGGGGTGAATTTGGGAACCCCATAAACCCTTAGGATATAGATTATAATAGGGTGTAAGGGCAGATGAATCCCAACTTGAAGTGACCATAGGGAAAATAAAATCTCATCTACATTAAGACAATTATAAACCCTCTTTTCACAGTGAGGTAGAATTATCGTGATACTAATGGGGATGTTGTATAGATCTCTGAGGTTATCCATATCATCCTCGAGGACATCACAAGAATGCCAATTGAATTCTATGTTCGCAAGGTCATATGAGTCAGTGGAACTTCCATAGGTTCTCTCCTCAGTAGAAGATACATTAACATGAGAGATGGAGGGAACAAGTGTATCATAAATGACTATTTTAACCAAAGCCTCCAAGTTAATTATCGATATGTATTGAATCATGTTTGTAAAATTCCTACCACCCGGTTGGTTCTCACCCTTATCAATTATATCTATCCCCATCAAAATTCGGACTCTGATACTCCACGTCTAGAGGCTATGGAGAAGAACTAGTAGAAGATTGGTCTTGAGGGGTATACTGAGGATGATAATTGATACTCTGTCTTTTGCGTGACTTTATTTTCTTGATTCGTCAGTCGTTGTGGTCAAACTTCGAGTATCAAAATTCCCTTGAAATCAAAACATGTTAAAATTTTTGTATCGTGTTAAATTCGGGTATCAATCCAATTTCAAGTGTTGAAACGATTATCGTGAAAATTTGCAATTTCAATTTTTATAAAAATAATCTTTTTTTATTTTTAATTTTTTTTATAATTAAAAACAATTTCATGGGAGGAAAACAAAATTTATGCAATTAAAATGACTATGAAAATTTAAAAAGTAATCTAGTTTAGAATTTATGAGAAGAAACAAGAGATAGGATTACACCACATAGTTAAATTAATTTAATGTCGTAATTATTCAATTGAATAGTTCGACATAATATTGAATTTAAAACTTTACTCTCGTTACTATCCTAAATTCAATTTTATCTTTTTTAGCAATTATGTCAGGAATGGTCACATTATATAAAAAATTAAGCATCGTACTTCTTTTTATGCTTTATCTGCTAAGATCAATTCATAAAAAATTATACGGATCTTTAAATTGCACACAAAGAATTAATAGTTGAATTAGAGAATATGACCTATCTCTAAGTCAAATCCAAAAATCAAATATTAATTTTAAACATTAATTTATTAACTCTCGTTATATAAATTAAAGTGTGATCTTTACCAATTTAATTAGCCTAGAACACATCAATGAACAATCAATGTATTAAATAACTCAACATATGCGTTTCATCCCACCCCTTGAATGGGATGATTAGCCAGACATAATTACAATTTCAGCACAAACACAATTAACAAATAAGAAACTAAAGAGAAAGAGAAAGAAATACGATACACAATAATTCCCTGTGTCAACTATGTGCATGAGCACGCGTCCCAAACTCGTCACAAAAACACGACTGGATTACAAAACTGAAATAAAAGACTGAACCTAAAAAAATTTCTAATCCTAAACTAATTTATTTATTTATTTATTTTTGACTTTTTTCTGTACCCTCTGTAGTCCTTTTTTTTCCCTTTATGTCTCTTGTTTTTTTTTTCTCTTTGAGTCCTCTTCTTTCAAATGAGTTCCTTCCCCATTTTTATATAACCCACGAAGTTGGCTTTACTTGGGAGAGAGTTTAGGGGATTTCGTTTGGCCAAGTCAAATTTTTTTGGAGAGATATGCTCGTGTGTTTTTTGATATGGTAATTGGAAGATTTGGTCCGATTTTTTTAGGAATATGGATGAAGGCAGGTTGCGAGGGACCGAAGTGGGTCTCGAGTTTTGGGGTGCTCCGGGGTAGCTCGCGGGTTTGGATTTTCCATCGTCGCGTATGATGAAAGGAGGTGGTTAGATTGGAGCTATGGTTCGCGAGTTCGGATCCGGAGTTTGTTGGGAGGTCTCGAGTTTTATCTCACAGGTACTGAGGTTAAGGGAAGATGGATGGAGGGGCTATTGGGTTTCAGGCTTGATCTTGAGGACGGGTTCGACCGGGTCTGATATGGGGTGAGATTTGTTATGTGTGTTAATGGTGGGTGATGAGAGAGATGGTGGGTGGAGAAGATGAAGAGGTTTTTTTTTGTGTGTATAAGGGTGTATGTTTTCTAGGGTGTAAGTGGGTGAGGTGTTTGTGTGTGGGTGAGGTGTATAGGAGAGGTAATGTGTGTGTTTAATTTGGATACCTAAAAAAAATTCTAAGACTCAAAATAAAATAAAGTTAACCTAATAAAAGAAAAATAAGTAAAATAAAAATAAAAACTAAACTAAACTAAAACTAAAAGTCTAGTAAACTACTAAAGACTAATCCTAAAAATAAAAAGAAATAAAAATAAACATTAAAATCTAATAAAACTAGAAAATAAATTCCTAAACACGAATTCTAATAAAAATAAAATAAAATAAAGATAAAGATAAAAATTCAAACTAATCAATATTAAAATCGAAATAAAGAAATATGAAATTAGAAAATAAATCCTAGAAAATTCTAAATAAATCTTAAAATAAATCCTAAAAATAAAACGACTCAAAATAAAATTCTAAAAAAATAATAAAAACTACAAACTCAATACACACTAGCTCAGGTGATGGACTGGGATCGGTCTGGGCTAGGTATAGGCTTTGGTTTGGTTTAGGGAGAGGGTTCGAGGCATCCGAACTCTTCTGGGCAAACTCAATGGGACTTCTAACCTTGCGGTCTCTTTGATTTCTTCGATGCATGCTTCTGACAACTATTGTGTCGCAATTATACCGATTTAGCATTGTTTTTACCGCAACTACGTATTGACCTGAGAAATAAACAAATACGAACATAAGTCCAATTTTAATTAAAATGAGCGACGAAAATTCTTCTAATTGGGGCATAAATTATACACTTTTGGGTGCTTATCAACTACCCCCAAACAGAACATTCCTAGTCCTCGAGAAAAAATAGAGAGAAAACAGAGATAAGTTACCAAAAGTGTGCTGCTTTCGCAGGCACTGGCGATTGCACTTACCATGTGCAACAAGCCATTAAACCTATAGGTTTCCCTACAGGACAAGTGGTGTCTTGTGAGGGTTTGCGGTGAATATACCCACAAAATTCAAACTTTCTATTGAGATGCAGCTTCGGTTTTGACGATGAAACGCTATACAACCCATCTTAAAAATGATGTCAAGGGATACCGTATTTAATTATCAATATAAAATTACTTAATACCAAAAAAGCGTAATCCTTCCTAAAACTCAGCATGTGTTAGTGTGAAACAATATTAAGTGTCATTAGAGTAATTCTTAGATCACCTATATAGGATCAACGCTTTGACTCCAATTTTCACTGGATTTATCTATCTGAATCGAACTCTGTGAGAATTGGGTAAGTGTATCTCTTTAATGTGTAAGGATGTGAGTAAATGCAAACAAGTTCAAACGTCTTTCACACTTTATAAGAAAGGACAGATACATGAAAAAAAAAATTGATCTCATGAAGGAATGTTAACCACTATGTCGAGAATGTCAAGTTATTCACCATATAATCTTCTCGTTCGCCCGAACTCTTTACCAAGGGTGAAAATGGGGTTTATGTAAGGTATAAGGGGAAAATGAGAAAGATAGTGTAAGGTTTTTGAGAAGAGTGAAACACACTTTGACTGACTAATGCCTCCATTTTATAAAATTATGATCACAAGCTTTCTTTTCTTTCTTTGTTTCCCTTTTTCTTTTTCTATTTTTTTTCTTTTTTTCTCATTTTAGTGTGGTGCATTTTTTTCTTTTCATAACGAAAATGAATAGAATTTACATTAATAATTTTAAACACACTTTTCTCAAAAATAATGGCAATGATGGATGGTATTTGGGATATATATGGGTAAGGAAAACATGGAATGATAATAAGTGGAGTGAAGGGTAAAAATAGTAAGGGTATGATAAGATCGATTTAGTGTTCTAGACAAATTACAAGACACATGTTTCTTACAACTCATAAATGATGTCATTCTCATTGATTAAGCCAAATTTTGAAAAATAATGAGACCATGCAATAACTAAATGTAGTACTTAAAGAAAGTAGAGTCAACTTGTGACTTGGAGATACGTAAAAACCCTTAAAAAGGTGAAAACCTCAAATCTCACGGGTTTTAAGTCTTCGCTAGTGATCTTTTAAGTCTCTCTTGAGAATATAGTTACTCTTCAACTTTTGATTATAAATGTGATAGTGTAAATTGCCGAGTCTAGAAATTCATAGTGCAAGTATGCATTTAAGATGCATTATTTAATTTCGTAGAAAAGACGTAATTTATGTTTCGAACACGGGTATTCTGAGATTCTAAGTGAGGGATGATAGACAATTCATGTCATAAAAATTTAAATTTAACTGCATAAAATGTTTAAAATCACTTGTTTCTGAAATTTTTTCAAAAGAGGTAAAATTTTGATAAATTTCCCACCCCAAACAAAAGAGAACATCGTCCTCAATTTTTAAAACTATTATACACTTCCTAAGACTAAACATATATACTAATTTTAGACATTAACATATGTGTCCCTACCTAAATTGATCCACCCTACACGTCTTTTTTTTATTTACCAAATGGTTAATCAATCCATTAACCAAATGAATAATGAGCTCGTGCGATACCCTATAAAAATGCTCCCCTTACAACTTAGAAAAGTACCTCCAAACCCAACGTTGATTTTTTTTTTTTACTTTATTCAACTCTAAGAAACTCTGAATCTCGGATTCTGCCAAAAATCCTAAGAGAAGTCTCAACTTTCCAAAAAATTGCTTCCTCCAAAATGTAAAGACAAACGTTTGCCCTCACCTTGCAAAAGTCATCTTTTATAAATGAAGCTCTGTCCAACTAAATGGTTCCACCTCATTGGGGGCACTGCCATGATCGAAATTAAGCTCATGCTATAGGGTTAAGAAACTGTACAGAAATTTTGGGTCAATATGGAAAGTACAAACCGTGATACAAAATTGTACATATTTTTCAAGACCATCTAAACTCAAAACTCATTAGGAAACCAAGTATTCACTTTAAAGTGTTTATATTTTAAATTGCAGTTTTTACCTAGCACCTCTACTGTTGAGTTAGATAAACATACTCAGACCTTTAACAAATGATGATTAACTACTTCTCAAAATGATTCTCAGAAAAAGTGTTCGTGAACTGAGTCATTCCAAAACTTTGTTAATACTAAAGTCTAAAACCTAAATACACATCACCACTTCTTTGAGTGAACATTCATGTCCCTACAATAATGCCCATGAATATGTGTTTTCCTATAATACTCACCAAACAACCATCTTTGATTGCATATTTTTAATATATGATTATGCATTCCAACTTATAATGAAAATTATGTATAAGGACTAGACTCCATAAATACGATAATATTGTATATTGAATACTCGGTATCCCATTTCCCCCCTGTAAATATGGGCCGTTAGTTAGAACTAAGTTGGCATTGATCCCAATACCTCTTGTGTATGTAGGCATAATACTGAGAAGAACTCGCGAGCCCAAGACTATCAATACACCTCCTGGAATATTTTTTTATTATGGATGACTCCATCATTAGTATAAGCTCCCTTTCTCATACAAAGTGGTAATCTCTATCACTTCGAATCAAATAGAGTCCTACGACACATCTAGGAGTTTATCCATGTCGATAAGGTGTATATAGATCTATGTCGGTGACTTTTGGTCCACTCCAACCCCGAATACACCCCCTCATTATACACCTCCAAACTCATCTGAAAATTCAACAACACCTTTTGGATAGTGATAACCTAACAATTATACCAATATATTCCTTTGTCTATGCCTTTGGGATAACTCACATTCTGAACCTCCACCGAAGCTACCCTTTCTCTCACTGATAGATTTTTAACCTCGCAAGCCAAGTCCTCACACTTTCACACACATAACATTAGAACCTTTCCATGCAGCTCACTAAAAAAATTGAACTACATAGGCTTTGATCTCATGGATACACAAGTATGTTGTCACAATACTGATTCCTTTTCATGAGCACAAGAGTTAACAATATATCCCTTAATATGTTATCAACATATAGATGCACCCGTCTTTTATATTATCATCTTAAGCTCCCTCCAACAATTCAAGATAGATATGAAATTATCTTGAACTCAGATTCCTTGCAACCATGTCCATTATCTGAATACACATTCATACACAAGAACTCTTGTGTGACAACATCGTTTTTGGTGATGTTACCACACCTATCACTAATACAATTTTCATATGTAATCATATATATACGTTTCAAGGGATTATCAAATTAAGGTCCCTCAACATGTTCTAAAATAAACTAAAAAGTAATCACATAATGTGTGAATAGTGCTAATAAGCATATGTGTTAGGAAGCATAAAGAATAAGTGGGTTGCCTAACACCTTTCGACTCGTAACTCGATTCACAAACCTACATCAAGAATCTTCAAATCATTTCCATACCTAAACCTGCCTTAGGATTAGACCAGAATGTATAAACTATAACCATTTTATTTATTTTATATAAAATAAAAGTTTGACTCTGAATAACTGATAACCCAATGCACTAAGACTTAGGCTTAGCCCTAAGGGTTGTATGAAATGAAAACTTGATATGGTGTCATACAGCTTCCTGGGGAAATCATCTATCACTGAACTGATAAACCAACATCAGGGAGAAATGGCTAACCCAAAGACAAGCACTCTCGGGTCCTCACGAGGATCAAGGCCCTTAGGTAATACGTAACATAGCATCGTGCTTACCCCAGAGTGCCATATGGGTCCCGTAACATCACCGTGGTGACTCTGTACGGGATTTATCAAAAGCGAAGAATGATACTTATGCTTCCTTTCTATATGTTTAATATAGATCTCCCGCTTAACCACTTTATGAAAATTTTAGACCTATTTAAATGCCTTAGTTTTAGAGTCCCTCAAAACGTAGATACACGCTTAGGTACCCATGTACAACATTGTACATTCATCCAAATGTATAGGTACATGCAAAGTACATCACAACAAAATGAACATCACAATATGTAAGCATACATATTATGTTTATTTTATGATTCACTACATAATATTTGGTTTTCATATTGTTTAAACCCTACAACTGCGATCTCAAAAGAGGTGATCCTTAAGTATTGTCGACACTCCCTCTTTCTCCCACCTGTCTACTATATTGTGCAACATCTCTCTTGATCCTAAAGTCTCGATGAAAATTAACGTTTTAGGTTTATCCAGTACTGGGGTATATCGAATAAAATTTCATAGTTACTCACTAGTAGGGTAAAGTAGTTCCACCCATATCTCAAAGGTTATTCAGTCCAGGCTGCTCGATATATCGTGATTCATGGCAATCGATCAACCAATAACTAAGTCGTGTCACCTCTTTAAATATAAAAAAACTGTAGGTACATAACAATTTCATAAAAAGACCATATACTTACGAGCCACTTGTTTTGATAAAATAATCAAAATTATCAAGTTGTCAGAGGCTAGTTCAGAACCCCTCATATTCCAGGTTGAATGTCTTCCCTTTTACATGGAAGATAAAATAGTATGAATCTGCAAGTCATCACTAAATAATAATTCCTTCATGTTGGATTCCCAACCCACATTTTATTATTGAGAAAATAATAGACCATAGTCTATTACTTCCTCTCTTCTTGGACAAAAATAAGAGCTCACCCAAGTTCAACTGAATCCAGTGGGACTTTGCTTAGTTCTTATCTTTCGAAGATACTACCAAATAAAAAAATACAAAAAAAATAAATACCACCCTTATATGGTTAAAACATATAAAGGAATTCTATCAAATAATCCATACATATATGTTCATCTTTATACCCTATGTATCTCAATAAATAATAATCATCTCTGATTACAAGTACCACATGTACAAAAATAACCCATGTCTGCTATATCTCGACCTTTACATCCTAAGAAGTGGTAAAAGAATGTCGCTAGAGGTGCTCCCCGAACTATCAACTCATAACGATCAACTCATGTTTATAGTAGCAACACAACCTAAGATCTGAAAAGTAAAAATAACGATGAGGTTAAACACAAGCCAATTGATTGTAAGATTATACCTGAATTTGGGCCACCATATCACTACATATCTTCCTGTCGTGCTAAGATTATTTTAAGTTATTAGTTTCCCAACCCAACAACCTAAAATATCATTCGTATCTAGTCCCAAAACAATATATGGCCCATGAAAGTAAAGTTTAAATCATCATTAATTAAGTATTTAGTTTATAATAATTAGCTTAATCTATTTCATTGATTATTTATTATGCGGTATTCTCATTCCTAAAGCATATATTCAACTAACTGATATACCACTAATGGTCTGAGAACACATATATCAAATCTATAGGTATATGCTATCTAATGCCATAAAAATAATATACATCTATAGTATAAGCGATATACAAATCCTGAGTCACAATAATATATGTATACACATCCTCCTAATAAAATACATAAATATCTAGTATATAACATAAACCGGTACATCTATGTTTACTACTACATCACATAATAACATTAAGTGGAAGATGAAAATCTCTCTGTGGAATATCCAGATGTAAGTATAGTCCCTCGTATGAACCAATAAGTCACGGTCCCTGGCACGTACCATAATGTAAGGGCTATGCTCAAACCCATACATAATGAAGGCCTATCCCTATTACCGTCGGGAATGAATCACCCGTATTAGGTATACTTCTACCATTTTGAGAACCTAAAACGTAATCATAACCAAGAGATATATCACCATGCCCACCCATCATATATTTTGCCTTATCAAATACCATATGAAAGAAATCTCCCCCGTGAAACCATCTCAGACACAAGTACCTAGACATGCGATCCATGGGTAAAATGACTATAGAAAAATCCTCTCCACACTGAGTCATAAGCACGGTTCGTGTTGTATGAGCCCCAATAACATAATCCACCGAATACGATATCCACGAGCACTCACACATGATATGCATTACAGATAAACACACAAGAAAATATAACCCTCACTATGGGCTAAAAGAAACAACACACTTGTAGGCCCATCACTATCGGGTCGCATATAATGCACTAACATAAATAGAGTAATACACAAATAAACCCTAAGTCTATCCCATACAGTATTAACCCTAAATCCCAAGGTTCTCAAGTCTATATATAGTTTCAACCGTAATTTATATTAGAACCACTCACGATACTTATAGACCATCTCATTTAGTAATATCCCAACATTCCAATGCTTCACAACTAGGTATTATCTCACTCCTAACTAATATAGGAACATCGAATATTCTAACTATCCATACTTGGGGTTTGTATCCTAATCACAGTGACCCCTCATAAAAATACTAGCCCTACGAAGATATCACTATGACTTTATCAAGCTGGCCATTTAGACCCATCCTCGACCCCAAATTCTTACATAATGATCCATCCTAATCTTGGACATGTAAACTAATGCCTCTTATTTAAATTTATCCCCTACATGCAACTAAGGTCCAAACACCCAAGTAGCCAAACACTAAAATCCCAAAACCTCAAAATCACCAACCCATAAATTAAGTCTTGACAACTTTTAGTAAAAAAAAATTCAAAAATTTAAAATAAATAATAAAAATACAAAACCAATTGCTAGGAGTTTGTATTTTAAAGATATACAAATCCATGGCATAAATTGATTAGCTCCTAGTTCGAATCGATTCGGACTTGCGTAGATTCCTTGTTCGTCGAAGGATAAAGATGAAGTCCCAAAACCTCCCTTAATGCTTTAATCAAGCTCCAGATTAGATCCATACCTAACCTCCTTTGTATATACATGTACCCATATGAAACCAAACCTATTTCTAACCATTACACATAATTCTAATATGCTTTAAATGTGAAATTAGTGTTTTCTCTAAAGAACCCCAGTTTTGCCAATTTTATTTCAATTTTTTTAATTTCAAACCAAATAAGAAAATTTATAAGGGGATTTTACATAATTAAGATTGTTAAACATATTTCTAAAAATTTCAAATTGAATCCAATATCTAATCATAAGGTTTTTATGTCAAATCGAATTATAGGACAAATTGGTGTTTGAACTTAAAATCTTAATTAAATTAATAAAAAACCAATTCTAAATAGTTTAGATTTCAATGAATCAAAACATAATAACACATAGCCAACTATAATACAACTCTTAATAGAACTTGCCTCGTGGGTGGATTGAGAAATTACACCCACACCCCTAATCGCTTCTCTCCTTATAGTATCTTTATCTCTCTAGCCTTAGAATTATTTTCCTGATTAAAAACATATTTTTCGATGCCCCAATGACCATTCTAAGCCTCTTAATCCAAAAATTAGATTTGAACACAATATGGTCCACATCTCAGTGAGGTCAATAACACGCCCAGATGACTTAAAAAGACTACCGAAGCCCTATACTAACCCAATAGGCCGAAAACCCAATATTTTAAGTCGAATACGAACATTCTACATGCCCAAAAACTAAGCCAAAAATAAATAAAGTCAAATATATTATTTAACACATAAAGTTAACATGTTACATGGAAATACCGAATACTTTTTTATTTATAAATTTGATGCAACCCGATTGATAAGAAGGTAGTTTACTATATATATGATCTCACATTGAGAGGATAATCCAAACCAGAAAAATATCGATACCAAATCATTGACTATTGATTACGCATAAATTCTTCCCTATTTATCCCTTAATTTAAGTACTTTTAGCACCTCAAACAACGTAATCGATTTGAATTTATCTCATAATCTTTCTACTGACTTATCCTAATGAGTACACCGAGTTTCTGGTATTTCGTATGAATTTTGCAGGTATTTAATGTAAAAAATGAAAGAAAGAAACCGGAAGAATCAAGAAAGGCAAGAAGGAAAGTCAAAAGGGCATAAGTGTAAATTCTACCTAGAATTTGGATGAGGCACCTAAGAGAAGTTGAATATATCACATTCATGAGCACATAGGAAGAAACGGCACCTCAAACGGAGTCCCGGAACAAAAGTTATGAGCAGTCAAAGTTGAAGGAAAAAGTCAACCAGAAGACCAATCCGCCCCCAGTCCGGACCGGTCCGCAGTGCATAATCCAGAAGACCCTGGATCGAAAGAAAACCGAAGAGGGAAGAAAATAAAAAGAATCGGTCCTTCGAAAAATTAAAAGAATTGATCCGCATGGAAGGCACACCGATCGCCTAAGCCCCGGACCGGTCCGGCTATCGAGATTTTGTAATCTTATCCTTCTCCTACGAAGAGTCCTAGTGCAACAAAAACTTCTTAATTTTTGTAGGGTATAAAAACCCATTTTATTATCATTCTTAGCACGGAGAATTGGTATAATTTTCCTTACTTTTTCAGAAACCCTAGATTAGATACAGTTTACAATTTTAAATTCCAATAGTGAAGATTGTTCAGAAATTCTTTGATTACAAGTGTTCTTAATTGCTGCTGCTTTGGTAAGATTAGGAGTTACTTTTCTTCAGTCAAATTTTCATTTTACATCATTCTACAAATTTTCCTTAGTTTAATTATAGATTTCTGCACATCAAAAAATGTTCTCATTAGTTTCAGCATGTTAGGCTAGATTTTCCAAGGCCGGGATACATGAACCCAGCCTGATGTGGTAGTTGCATGTGTATAACATTAATCCTCTGAATTTAGTGATTGACTACGACCGTATTGCATAGGGACACGATAATTGTAGATATTTAGATCTCATTTTCTTCTGAGTAACCGAGATGCTTTAGAATGCAATTTTAGTGTAACTATCGCGATACCAATGTACTCATCCTCAGATTAAGTATGATGCGGGATTGAACCTCATATATGTAATGCTTGGGGGTATTAAATTCTGGGTCAAATTAATTAGTTAAATTTACGATTAGTATTATACCTGCAATACACTAGGGTTGGGGGATTGTATTCCCGTCCTGTTTTCTCATCACATAGTTTAAAGTTTTAAAATTAGTATTCATCAGTATTTTAGGTAATTTAGTATAATTGCACCTTTTCACAATTTCATAATTTCATTTAGTTGTAATCAATTCCCAAATCAAATCATTTTTCCCTTTCCTTTAGAGTCAGAGTTAGGATTTCCTTATCTATCCAACGTCGTCATAATTTCATTGTCCTGTTTCCCTGTGGATACGATCCCGACTTACCGGGTTTATTACTAACCCGATAGGCTTGCACTTGAGCCTAGAAGAGAATGCACATTAGAGACACTTTTTGAGTCACGTTAATTTATTGGCGCCGTTGTCGGGGAATTAGGTAGACTTAAGATTAGATCGAGTCAATCTAAAACTTTGACAAAAAAATTCCAAAAATCGAAAAACATAAAAAAATTAAAAAGCATAAAAATATTCATCACCATCTCTCATAAGCTATTAATGTAAAATTCTGAACTCACTCCCACACCCCATAATACTCCAACCAGCATCACGAAAATCCAATAGTTGAGTACAACCTCGATAGTCCCCACACTCCTAATGCCCCGTAGTTCTGGATTCCACCTCCCACACCGTCACACTCAATCTCCACCAACACTCCATTTTCCTTCTTAAGACACACTTCCGAACACACTTCGAGCACACCAAGTGAAGACACCGAGTAGCTAAGAGAGAGAGAGAGATGTCGCAACATGGTAGTGCAACTGCTAGTGAGGAAGGGAACCCATACCGCCCACGGAGAGGAATCTTAAATCCCGAGAGCACTGTCACTCCGGGATGCATTATACTACCGTATAATGCTGGGCAATTTCGTTTCAAAAATGGGATGATCCAGATGCTACCCCATTACCATGGTATGGATTCTGAAAAGAAATATCCTCATATCAGGGAATTTGAGGATGTGTGTGATACTCTCAATGATCAAACTTGCACACAAGAAGTGATCCACCTCAAACTGTTCCCCTTCTCGCTAAAAGATAAAGTGAAGACATGGCTATGGTCTCTACCTCCAAGATCGATTCCATCTTGGAAAGAGTTGAAATCTAGATTTGTCAATAAATTCTTCCCACCACATCGAACAATCTCCATAAAGGCTCAAATTCAAGCATTCAGGCAATCTGAAAATGAGCCATTTCATGGATGTCATGAGCGTTTCAATGAGTTAGTTTCTTCATGCCCCCATCATGGATTCGATACGGTGCAAATCATTTCTTTTCTCTATAATGGACTGGACCTTACCTCCAAGCAACTCGTTGAAACCATGGGTAGTAGTTCTTTTGTCAATTTAGATGCCCACGATGCCGAGCTTCACCTGAGGTATGTCACCGAGACTTCCCAATCCTGGGATACATTTGATCCTAATGCTCAAAATCGAAATCGTCAAGTGACCACCACTCTAGCGGCGTCGGGGCTATTTCACGTAGATAAGAATTCTATGACGGACAGTCGATTAGATACGCTGGAGAAATAATCTCGAGACCTATGTGCGGTATATGGAAGAGGACCAACTGGATCCATACCAAACCCCATCGAGAAGGTGTGTGTGATTTGTGAGGCGGGTCATTCAACTGAGGAATGCCCGACTATACCCGCCTACAAAGTGATGCTTCAAGAGCAAGTTAGTGGTATAGGAGGATTTTAGGGTAATTTCGGTGCACCGCATAGGAATTCATACAACCCTTCTTGGAAAAACCATCCTGGTTTTAGTTATGGGTAACAACAAGTTGCGATGAACCCTACTTCACATGTTTCCCCTCCTACACCACAACACTTTCCACAAGCTCCACACATGCAAGGACATGTGCACGCACCACCACCTCCAGGAGCATATATCCCGCCACCGCAGAGAACTCTCGAGGATACTATGAATCAATTTATCACTAGACAAACTGTGACCAATGCTAGATATGATCACCTAATCAGTGACATAAATACAAGTATGTCAAAGATACAATCCTCATTGAGTGTTCAAGAGAAGGGCAAGTTTCTTGCCCAAGGCCAAAGACCTCCCCAAGGTCAAACTAGTGTTAGCTCCACCTCTACGGAACATCAGGAGCAATGTCAACATGTGACCACTCTTCGTAGTGGGAGAGTCATTGATTTATCACCTCCCCCACACGACACAATGAAAGACAAGGAGATTTAGCGCGGCACGAAAGAAGCCAACGATGTCCCCTTGAATGAGAGTGACAAAGAAGACACTAGTGAGCCCGAGGTAGTAGTGAAACCACCCTCCGTGACACCGTTTCCTCAAAGGTTGATTCCTTCCCATAAACGAAACCTACGTGATGACGTGCTAGAAGTGCTAAAGCATGTAAAGCGGAGCTTACCTTTCCTTGATGTCATTAAGCAAATTCCAGCTTATGCAAAAGTTATCAAAGACTTGTTGACATTAAAGACAAATATTAAGGTAAAGAAGAATGTATTTCTAGCACAAAACATGAGCTCCATTCTACTGAACGATCTCCCACTTAAATTTAAAGATCCCGGTGCACCCACTATTTACTGCATCATTGGAGAAAACAAAATCGAAAAACCATACTTGATTTGGAAGCAAGTGTCAATATCCTCCCTTATTCCATTTATAGGCAACTTGATTTGGGTGATCTCAAGCCCACAAAAGTCACTCTCCAATTTGCAGATCGAACCGTAAAGATCCCAAGAGGCCTAGTTAAGGACGTGATCGTCCAAGTTGACACTTTCTACTTCCCGGTAGATTTTGTCATTTGGGACACAGAGCCCTCCTTCACCTCGAGCAACCATGTTCCCATCATCCTTGGGTGCCCGTTATTAGCTACGGCTAATGAAATCATATATACTTGGAATGGGCGAATGCAACTCACCTTTGGGAACATGACCTTAGAGACCAACATCTTCCACATAGCCCAACATACGGGGGAAGAAGATGATCTTCACGCGGCGAGCTTCATAGATGAGATAGTAGAGGAGTACTTTGAGGAGAATTATTATGGAGATGCCTTAAGGTCCTGTCTAGTGTCGAGACACAAGAATGAGGGGCCGTACACTGACTTTGAGAGGGAGGTTGAGGAGTTGAGAGAGCATCGAACGAGGATGCGAGAGATGTAAATTGGGTTTCGAGATTCGAGGAGTTACCACCAAGGGATACACGCATGGTTCCCTACAGCGACAAATTTCCAACCCTAGAATTGAAGAAACCCCCCTCCCATATTAAATATGCATACCTAGGAGGGGATGATACATTTCCTGTTGTTGTCTCCTCTATCCTAGACAAAGAGCAGGAGGGAAATTTTTTAAAAATTCTGAGAAAGCACCAAAATGCTTTTGGTTGGTGCATTGCTGATTTGAAGGGGATAAGTCCTTTGATTTGAACTCATAAGATCCATCTCGAAGAGGATGTCAAGGCCTCAAGAGAAATGCAAAGAAGACTAAATCCCAACATGAAAGAAGTAGTGAGAACCAAAATTATCAAGTTATTGGATGTCGGGATTATCTACCCAATCTCGAATAGCAAGTGGGTGAGCCCTATTCAAGTCATCCCAAAGAAGTCGGGCATGAAAGTGATTGAGAATGCTAAGGGAGAGCTAGTTCCCCAACGTACCACTAACGGGTGGCGCGTTTGCATTCATTACCAAAAACTCAATGCGGGAACTAAGAAAGATCATTTACCCTTACCATTTATCGATCAAATGCTTGAGAGAGTAGCGGGCCACCCTTACTATTGCTTCCTTGATGGTTATTCCGGATATAACCAAATTGAGGTAGATGTACTTGACCAAGAGAAAATGACTTTCACTTGCCCTTTTGGTACGTTTACCTACAAACGTATGGCATTCGGCTTGTGTAATGCACCCGCAATTTCCAAAGCTGCATGTTGAGCTTATTTAGCGACATGGTCGAGAGAGGACTCGAAGTGTTCATGGACGATTTCAGCATTTTTGGCACCTCTTTCGACCGTTGTCTAGAAAAATTGGAAAAAGTACTTGCCCGGTGTGTGGAAAAGAACTTAGTTCTGAATTGGGAGAAATGCCATTTCATGGTCACCGAGGGAATAGTTCTTGGCCACATAGTATCATCCAAGGGACTAGAAGTGGATAGGGCAAAAATATATGTCATAGCTGATCTTCCCCCACCGAAATCTCTTAAGGATGTGCGCTCCTTCTTGGGCCACATGGGGTTTTATCGAAGGTTCATTAAGGACTTTAGCGCCATCTCTAGACCCTTAAGCAACCTACTCATAAAGGACACCCCATTCGAGTGGACAGAAGCATGCCAAAGCTCTTTTGAAAAATTGAAAACCATGCTTGTGTCCGCTCCCATCATGCAAGTTTCGGATTGGTCCTTACCATTCGAACTTATGTGTGATGCTAGCGATTATGCGATAGGGGCTGTTTGGGGACAAAGAAAAGATATACAGGCTCATGTCATCTACTACGCTAGTCGGACCCTTATCGGACCACAACTCAACTACTCTACCAAGAAGAAGGAGTTGCTAGCGGTAGTCTTTGCCCTTGATAAACTTTGGTCATACCTTATCGGTTCTCCCAGTACTTGCTTCACCGACCGCGCGGTATTGAAATACCTACTTGCAAAGAAAGATGCAAAGCCGCGCCTCACAAGGTGGATCCTACTCCTACAAGAGTTTAATCTCTCCATTAAAGATAAGAAAGGGGTAGAAAACATCCCTGCTGACCACTTATCACGGCTTTCGTCCGACGTACCTAGTGATCCCATGCCCATAGACGAATACTTTATGGATGAGCAACTTTTTGCTAGCTATTCTTTGCCCTGGTTTGCGGACATCATGAATTACGTTGTCACGGGAGCCGTCCCTCCCGACTGGACACCGCAAGATAAGAAGAGGTTTATTACTTGGTCGCGCATGCTTTTCTATGATGATCCCTTCCTTTTTAAATATTGTGCCCGACCAAATCATCCGACGATGTGTACTGGATGAAGAGATCCCAAAAGTCATCCAGTTTTGTCTTTCGGAAGCTTGTGGAGGCCACTTTTTGACGAAAAAGACGGCCGCTAAAATTCTGTAATGTGGCCTCTATTGGCCCACAATATTCCAGGATGTGAATGCTGCTTGCAAATCTTGCAATAGGTGCCAATGGATGGGATCCATTACCCGACGAGACATGAAGCCTTTTACCCCATACTCATCATTGAGATCTTTGACTGTTGGGGTATTGACTTCATGGGTCCCTTCCCCCCGTCCTTTGGTTTCCTATACATCCTTATCGCGGTAGACTATGTTTCTAAATGGGTGGAAGCTATAGCTACTAAGACAAATGACAACGAAGTGGTGATAAAATTCCTGCAGGAACACATACTTTCCCGCTTCGATGCACCGAAAGCGATAATCAGCGATAATGGCACGCACTTTTGCAATAGGTCATTCGAGAAGCTAATGAGAAAGTATGGTGTCGTTCACAAGGTTGAAACGACTTATCACCCGCAAACGAATGGGCAGGCCAAACTAGCAAATGGAGAAATCAAGAACATTCTTGAAAAGACCGTCCATCCTACCCGGAAAGATTGGTCACTTAGATTGAACGATTCGCTATGGGCCTATCGTACCGCATATAAAAATCAACTCGGAATGTCCCCTTTACGCTTTGGGTATGGTGAACCTTGCCATCTTCCCATTGAATTAGAGCAAAAGGCGTATTGGGTGATTAAGAAATTGAATTATGCCATGGATAAGGCCGGTGAAGACCGCAAGCTTCAATTGAATGAGTTAGAAGAACTACGCCATGATGCGTATGAGAATGCTAAAATTTCCAAAGAAAGGATGAAACTCGCTCACGATAACATCATTCAACACAAAGAGTTTCTTCTCAGGAAAAAAGTTCTTCTCTATAACTCTCGGCTTTATCTCTTTCCGGGCAAGTTGCGGTCCCGATGGTCTGGCCCATTCATTGTGAAGAATGTTTTCCCTCATGGAGCTGTTGAATTAAACGATTTGAAAGGGGGAAATACATTCAAGGTAAATGGACAATGCCTAAATCCATATCTAGAGGCGTGTGTGGCAGAAGTCACCACCGTCTAGTTATCGGACCCCGTTTACGGGGTAGAGTAAGCTATTACAGCGAGGTCGTCGCACCCCCGATGCGTATGGGGTGAGAGTCGTGTGTGTAGTGAGAGTCGTGTGTGTAGTGAGCATCGATAGGATTAAGGTACATTCGGGAGAAAGCATTCGCTTGTTTCGGGAATATTGAATCCAGTTGCATTGGTCATTGGTATCGAGAGGTTTTGATCCAAATTGATAGGGAGTATGTTGTGAACATGAAAAATTTCAGAGAAGAGAGATGGAAATTTAGTTAGGGGGAAATCCATCTCAAACATAAGAGCCGGACCGATTCCTTTTTTTTAGGTCCGGACTGGTCCGCCCCGGACCGGTTCCTTTAATTTTGAGCCGAACTAGTCCGGTAGTCGAATTGGCCTAAACATTAAGGATCGAATCGGACCGGACCGATTCGCTTTCTGCAGATTTATTTTCCCCCTTCCCTAGATTCACCCCCTTCTCCTCAATCCCATTCACTCCCTCCAAATTCGTCCACACCACTCCCAAGCCTAACCTTTCCCTCCCAAATACACCCCCTTTTCCCTCCAAACCTTTTCCCTCCAAATCCAAGCCCTACCCCCACCCTTTCACCTATAAATAACCACCCAAACCATCCCTTTTCCTCCACACCTTCAACCAAACTCCTCTCTTCTCCCTCCCTAATTTTCCAGCAAAATTCTCTCTCATCATCATGTCCCAAAGAGTTGCCCCCACCAAGTACGACCCCACTGACATCCTCCCCTCCGGACAAGGGGAATTCCGTTCCTGCCAAGAGGAATGGTGGTGCCATCACCGCCATTTTCATGGCTAGGGGTTGGTGGCGATTCCTCAACGAACCATATGAACCGGCTTAGGCGGCCGAGGTGCGCTCCTTTTATGGCACCCTTGTTAGGACAAGATAATTCGAGGCTCAAGCTTACGTGGATGGGACCGTCATTCCCTTTTCATTGTCCCTCCTCACAGCCAAATTGGCTGAATACGATGTTCCCGACATCCAAGAATCCGCTTACCCTCGGAACATCACCCCGGTCGCCAAGGAAGTGAGCATGGACCGCATTGCCCCTGGTGTTTCATGGACGGGGCAAACTATCGTGGTGGGCCGCCTCAATGAGAAGGCCCGCCTCACCTTCCAAATCGTGTGTGCGAACATATTGCAAACATCAAACGACTCAGCGATGCGTCCTCGCCAGGCCACCTTGACCTACCACCTCTTTCACCTACACATTTCCATCAACTTGGCCTGCACCTTATATGGAGACATCATAGTTGCAGCCCTGGATAAGAAAGGTGCCGCCCCACTTCCCTATGCTTGTTTGATCACTTCCATCCTCGAGGATGCTGGCACTTCGGTGCCACTCGACCGAATTCGCCTCCCGGGTCCTTTTGGAAAGGGGACCCGCACTAAGAGCGCCAAACAGCTAGCTGTCCTTCGGGTAAGGAGGGGAAGTGATAGTGAAGAGGAGGTTGCCTCGAGCGAGAGCGACGAAGAGGAAGAAGAGGCAGTCAGAGCGGATGTCAAAATGGGGGATGTCGGTCCGGATGAAGGGTCGGAGGATGAAGAGGACGATCCTGATTTTTAGTGGGCGGGTAGCGACCTCACAAACCATATGGCAGCGCTCGAGACGCGCTTCGGCAACTTCTTGACCGATTACCGTCGGGATACCAGCTTGATGTTTCACTTCCAAGCGGACATATACCGACGCCAAGGGGATCCTAATGAGCCACTATCATCCTATTTCTATGACCCATATGGTCCCGACGTGTCCGGTTCCTCCAAACCCCCGCCCCAGTGAAGCTTTAGGTGGTTATGGAAGTTTTATTTGTTTTTCCTGTTCACATGTTTGAATGTTTTTCCTTGTAATTGTACCAGAGTCTTGTTTGCTATAAAATTTGCATTTTCTCCATTTGTTTGTGTTATTTATCGCACTTATTATTTTGCCTTGTTTAGATTTTAGTCCTTTTTTCTTGAGGACAATGCAAAAGTCTAAGTTAGGGGGGTCACAAGTGCGTATTTCTAAAACTTCACAAATTTTCAAAAATGCCCAGAAATTTCGAAAAAAATCATTAAATTTTGAAAAATCCAAAAATATTTTTTTCTCAAAATAAATAAAAATTGTAATTCAAAATTTTCAAAAATATCATTAAAAGTCGGTTTAAAGTCTCAAGTTGTAAAAATTCAACACACACAAAGCCGAAATTTACCAAAGATGGAAATTGAACGAAAATTGACGACTTAACGAATAAGTGTGGAGATTAACAAACCCGGTGAGATTCGAGCCTATCACTTTTTGCGAGTTTTTAAATCAATCCGAGTTAATTGCTAACTCAAAGTTATTTTCAGCGTCTTAAAAATTCATCAAGGATCCCAATCCTTTCATTTTGATCGGTTATGAAAAATGTGTGTGATATTGCCTTGAAAAACGTCCTAAAATTGATCTCTAATTTAAATTCATCTCAAAACGCATATAGTAATGCAATTGGCAGTTTGGATAATGAAGTGGGCCCTTGTTTGTCACCAAAAAATATTGGCCAGAAAAAGATGTAAAAAATCACCCCTTTTGTAACCCAAATTGAGCCGAATAAATTTTTTCCTTTCGTTTGACAACCCGAAAAAAACCAAATAGCCCGGAATTGCGAAAAATGGAAAAATTCAGAATTTATGTCTGAAAAGTGCATATAAAGGGGCAAGAAAAGATAGATATGCTCAACAAAAATAGCAAGAAAAGAAGTGAAAAACAGAAAAATAGAGAAAAAGAAGAAAAAAATGAGCAATAGCCCGGAAAAAGCACAAATGGATATCATAAATGACTTTTCCAATTCCAACTTTCCCTGCCTCTTTCATTTTACCACATATACCTTAAAACCCAAAAAAGTCCTATCCGAATCTAAATTGCGAAATTGGTTTCCGCATGGAGAGCTAATACACCAAAAGATAATAAAAGAGATTGAATGCGCGAAAAAGAGGCAATGTTCCCATTTTTAAAATCGTAATCCGTTGATGAGATCCTATTACCATAAAATTTATGTCTTTCTACTTGTATGCGTGATTTTGCATCCATTATATTTACTCTTTATATCAGGAATACCGAGAGAATATCCATAATCCGAGAGGTTCGTTTGTGAGAGCATCCCGTGAAATTTTGAAATCAAAATGAATTTTCGGGTAAATAACGTAATGATTAATCGGTGGAAATTAACGGTTATATTTCCGACTTCGCACACATTCACTACGGTTTGAGACTTGTAAATATGACTTGATGATGACTATATTCTGGGAAAGTTTGAATTACATAATTTTTGCATATTTTGAATCTTCTTTGAGTCGAATTTTGTGGGTATATTCACTTTAAACCCTCACGAGACACAACTCGTCCTACTAGGTTGAACTAGGGGTTTAAAGGCTTGTTGCATACGCTAAATGCAATCACTTGCCCGCGAAAAAGGTATTCTATCCCAATAAAATGTTTTTCAAGAGTTAAGCCGCGCTAAGATTCTTTTACATTGCTCGGGATGCACAAAGTTCTGGGTTAGGGGGGTTTGATTAGGCATAAATTCTTTCCAATTTATCCCTTAATTTAAGTACTTTTAGCACCTCGAACAACGTAATCGCTTTAAATTTATCTCATAATCTTGTTACTGACTTATCCTAATGAGTACACCGAATTTTTGGTATTTCGTATAAATTTTGCAGGTATTTAATGTCAAAAACGAAAGAAAGAAATCGAAAGAATTAAGAAAGGCAAGAAGGAAAGTCAAAAGGGCAAAAGTGTAAATTCTACCCGGAATTCGGATGGGGCACCTAAAGAGAAGTTGAAAATATCACATTCATGAGAACATAGGAAGAAACGACACCTCAAACGGAGTCCCAAAACAAAAGTTATGAGCAGTCAAAGTTAAAGGAAAAAGTCAACCAGGTAGACCGATCCGCAGTGCATAATCCAGAAGACCCCGAATCGAAAGCAAATCGAAGAGGGAAGAAAATAAAAAGAACTGGTCCACCCCAGACCGATCTGCCAAAAAATTAAAAGAACTGATCTACATGGAAGGCAGACCGATCCGCCTAAGCCCCGGACCGGTTCGATTGTCGAGATTTTGTAATCTTATCCTTCTCCTATGAAGAGTCCTAGTGCAACAAAAACTCCTGAATTTTTATAGGGTATAAAAACCCATTTTATTATCATTCTTAGCACGAAGAATTAGTATAATTTTCCTTACTTTTTCAGAAACCCTAGATTAGATACAGTTTATAATTTTAAATTCCAATAGTGAAGATTATTCAGAAATTCTTTGATTACAAGTGTTCTTAATTGATGCTGCTTTGGTAAGATTAGGAGTTACTTTTCTTCCGTCAAATTTCCATTTTACATCATTCTACAAATTTTCCTTAGTTTAATTATGGATTTCTACATATCAAACACTTTTTTCATTAGTTTCAGCATGTTAGGGTAGATTTTCTAAGGCTGGGATACATGAACCCAACCTGATGTGGTAGTTGCATGTATATAACATTAATCCTCTGAATTTAGTGATTGACTATGACCGTATTGCGTAGGGACATGACAATTGTATATCTTTAGATATCGTTTGCTTATGAGTAACCAGGATGCTTTAGAATGCAATTTTAGTGTAACTATCTCGATACCGATTTACTCGTCCTCAGATTAAGTATGATGCGGGCTTGAACCTCATATACGTAATGCTTGGGAGTATTAAATTCCGGGTCAAATTAATCAGTTAAATTTACAATTAGTATTATACCTGCAATACACTAGGGTTGGGGGATTGTATTCCCGTCCTGTTTTTCTCATCACATAGTTTAAAGTTTTAAAATCAGTATTCATCAGTATTTTAGGTAATTTAGTATAATTGCACCTATAATAATTTCATAATTGCATTTAGTTGTTATCAATTACCAAATGAAATCATTTTTCCCTTTTTTTTATAGTCAGAGTTATAATTTCCTTATCTATCCAACGTCGTCACAATTTCATTGTCCAATTTTCGTGTGGATACAATCCCGACTTACCGGGTTTATTACTAACGCGACAGGCTTGCAATTGAGCCTAGGAGAGAACGCACATTAGAGACACTTTCTGAGCCGCGTCAACTATTCCATAGTCACCCATAATAGCATGTCATCTTTTAAATATTTAAATCTTAAATTTCCATGTATTGAGTTCACATTCAAATACAAATATGATATCAACAAGCACAAGTTATTAACTTTTCATATTTAAATAATGCACATAAAATATGAGGTATTACAGTTAGGTCTTCATGAATAAGATATATATCCTTCGAGGCTCCCAACACTCGACATTGACCACCTTATACAGTGTGAACATTTGGCTCACCATATGAAAAGATGAGACTACACTCCAAACATTTTATGACTGAGTTCCTCGTATAAAGGTCCACCTCTCCAATTCCTTAACAAAGAAGGAGAACTCAGACACCCCAGTGTCAATATAAATAAGGGTATCTGACCCACAGGGTGTGATGAATTGAGAAAAAAAATATAGGATGTCTAATAGACAGGGTTTCATCGTGGAGAGAGAGTCACCTACGCGCCGGTCGTTTTATATTCGGCTCACCTGAACTATACAAAAACCTAAACTACGACTATACTCAACTGGTGAGTACAGCGGTAAGTCGGGTATTGAAAATCCACAGAGACAAGTTGCTAGATTTTAAGTGATTTAATACTCCGAAATAAAAGTGTAAAAGATGATTACAAACTAAAAGGAAAAAATATGCATAAAGGGAAATGTTAATCTAGGCAATGGTATTGAAACTAGATTAAGAAAGCGAGTAGAACTATAGGTAGCGTCAAATATCCCTCACCCGAGTTAATTAGTATAAAATGACTGCATGGGTCGATGAGTTATTACAAGTGCATCTCGTTTCGACAGTTAATTAAATCAAGGGTTGTTACGCCCTAAATCATCATAAAAGTCTAATAAGATTTTGGCGTCAACAGATATCCCGAAAATTACGCGCGAAAGGTCGTAAGCACGGGACATACATGATATGCCCTATCAAATCCCCTAGGCGTAATAACTAGGTCAACGCACCCGAAATAGACCCGTAAACTCCATCACCGAAGCAAAGCAACGCGTCAACTCGAGTGAGTTCAATTCAAGCACAACCTAATTTAAATTACCTAGAAAGCATGTTAACAACGCGGTAAATGGAAAGCGGGAATAAACACGATAAAACTATACAGCAAAGCAAGTAAATCAAAGCATGTGAATAAAGCATGTAAACTAGTTAGAAAGCATGGAAGCTAAATTACAAAGCAAGGAAAGATGAAGAACAAACTATATTAATGGAAATGGAAGTGAATAGTTCAATCTTACAAAACCACTTGGGTTCCCAATCCAAGAAGAAGAGAAAATGAACTCTCCAAACCAAACCCTAACTAAAAACTATCTATATCAGATTATGAGTGTGTATATATCTCTTATTACAATCAAAATTAGTTTATATAGTAAGTTGGAATAAAAGAAAAGAAGAAAGAAAAGTAAAGAAAATATCTGCAGGGAAAAATAGGGGATCGATCGATCGACCCCTGTGGTCGATCGATCGACTGTGAAAATTGTGGCCAGAATTTGAAGGCTCGATCGATCGACCCCCAGGCTCGATCGATCGATCAAGCAGGGCAGCCTGCAGTTTCCCCTGTTTTGGCATGCGTTCCATCTCCGCTCAATTCGTCGTAACTTCGTCATACGGACTCGGAATCACGCACCGTTTATGGCCATGTGAAGCTTACGAGGAGGGATACAAATTTCATGAAGATGTTGGTTTAGGTGCCCAATCTGTAGAATGACTAAAATGCCCTTGAACGTGAGGTTGCGTATGGAAATTGCGCGAAATGCGTCCGAATCCCATACTTGGTACCTAAATACCTACAAAAGCCCAATTATACCACATATAGCATGTTAAAAATATAAACCGAGGTTATCTGGTTAACAGGCTTAAATATAGTGATTAAGGCACCCGAGGGGGGTAGAATGCGTAGGTTCGACGGATGAAATAAACAATATTTTCATATTATCACACCCCCTAACTTACACATTGCTAGTCCCTAGCAATGGAATAGGATGCAACAAGAAGAACAAGTAAACCAAAAGCAGGATAAGTACAAAAATATGGTATCAAAGCAAAAAGCCACTTTCGTGGGCGATTCGATTGCATTTAGCGTATGCAATAAGCCGTTAAACCCCTAGGTTACCCTAGTGGACGAGTGTCGTCTCGTGATGGTTTTCAATGATGGTACCCACAAACATCATAAAATTTCCTCAAAATTTGCCCAATCAAGTACGACAAACTCATCAATGCGAACAAGATTTCAACATGTTATTAGCATAGCAAACGAATTATCGTGAGAAGTCCGTAGTTATTAACATTATCGAATGCACCTCAATGAATTGAAACTTTAACATGTGGGAGGGGAGTGAGCATATGTGAAGTATGATTTGGCGAAAAACTTAAACAACTCGTATACTAAATATCAAAGCATTCATAAAAGTCAATCCTCACGGGCATTACACTCATCAAATGAATCCACTTGAAACAGGGAGGTAACACACGGGACATGCGGGCATAAGGAGTAAATGTAAAGGGAAACTAGGTCGTACACATGTCACAATTGAAGAACGCTATATAGGAAATAAAAATTTGTAATCTCAGTGAACGGATACCGCATATATGAAAGAGGCGAAATGCATTTTCACAGATTATCAACTCTATTTAAACATTTGAATTACATCAACTTAAGATCACATAGGACTTTAATAGGGTTGTAATGTAGGCTAGGTTAGGGTACGAAATGAAAGGGATGTATATAAAGATTCAAAGTGTTTGGGGATGAAACTCGGAATAATGGGAAAAAGTGGGCAATTTCAAAATTGGACAAATGATTTCCAAACGAGCATTAGATATAACAATCGAGAGAGTAACAAGGATTATTGAATCACATACAAACACTATAAACAACTTTCTCTTTTCTTATTTTTCTCACTTTTTTCTTTTGTTTTCTACTTTCTCTTTTTCACTCTTTTTCACTCTTTTTATTTTCACTTCTTACTCTTTCCATACTCAAATTGCAACCACAATACACAACAATACCATTCAATCCAAAATATCATTCCAAACATAGGTGTGCAAGGTAATATGTATGGTATAAAACTCCAATTTGGAGTTGGGTAGGGGATTTTGGGTAATGAAAAGAGAGGTTAATATTTAGTCTCAAGTGGGTTGACTAGGGAACATATAAAGGGTGAGGTCAAGGTCATATGGGTGATATATCAAAGATGGACTATGATCATTTCAAAAAGTATACGTAATTCTCGAGTCAAACAACATATGAAAATCATTCTCAAGTAACACATTTCAAGTATGAACTCAATTATTGAACGGTCAATGAAAGAATAAAGAGATTACCAACGACTGTAATGTTTTCAAAGAGGAAAGAAATGTGTATACACTCACAAATGAAGATAAGTCTCGAATCTCACTCGATGTAAGTATATACAATGCAACAAAAGTATATCGAGTTATAAACATCTTAAACCAAATCAATATAATAAGAATGGTGCATGTACTCGCGGGATAAAATTTAATTCATGAAGTTATTCATAATCATAATGATTTAGGACTAAAGTCTAATAACTTCTAAAATCGAGAACATGCATCGTTGAATTTTCTATTTGATCGGGCAATTATTAAAATTTATCATTGGAAACAAGGGCAAAATGCCCAATAAAGGAGAAAAAAAAGAAAATATTTTTGAAAATTTTCAAATTTTTAACAAAAACATGCTTTGTAACTAAATTGTAATCAAATTCAAGGACTAATCAGCAAAATGGATAGAATATCCTACACCCTCAACTTAAATGTTGCATTGTCGCCAATGCGTCCATTAAAGAACACAACAGAAAGACAGGAAAATAATGATATTACCCAATTTTGGAGCGATCTCCAGAAGTACAAGTCCAAATGAAGCTGCAAAACAAGTTAGTACAAAGCATATGAAGAATATGTACCGATGTGTTAAGTTAAGAGAATCTATGTCACAAGTCACATTAATATAGAGGGGCTGGAGTGCAAATACTAGATAAATTGATGGTGAACTTTTTGATTTTATAAAATAGAAGGTCACACACATCAAAATCCAATAAACAACCACAAACTACATTTTCATTTCTCATTTCATAAGTTCAATACAAAATCACTTAATACATTACAACTAGTGAAATAAAAGAAATAAAAATAAAAATAAAAAGTACAATATAATATTCGATCCCAGAATATAAAAATAACCCAGTACAACAGCAGCCTAGTGGCCGGAACCACTAGGATCAGAAGGGTCCTAAAAATAAGGAGGTAGAGGTGTGTCGGAATCACTGCATTGTAGATAAAGATCTCTCATCATCTGCTACATCATCCGATAGCCATGTCTATGCTGCGCTCTCGCCTGCCTCTACAGGGCCCACTCTTGCCACTGCTCGTCCTGAAACTGCTCCTACTGAGCCTGCTGATGTGCCCACTGCTGTCGCTGCTCGTCCTGCAACTGGTCCAGGAGGGACTCCCAAGTAGCCCACCTGAGTTGGGTCTCCTCCCAGTGCTGGTCCTGCACGGCCAGGAATGCCTCAAAGCGGGCATCATCATCAGTGTGTGGCGGTGCGTGAGAACCCTCACCAGTCTCCATCTCCCTGATCTCGTCCTCCTCATCGTCTGGCTCATCATCCACCTCCACCCTCTGTCTCTTGCCACCCGGTTGCCCCCATTCGTGCTTTAGAATTTTTGAAATATTGTCCTTGGAGAGAAGCCCGAGTGGCTCCTGCTTACAGTCAGCGTCCAACTCATGGAAACCTTGTGAAATACATATCTTCGTAATGAGGGCAGGAAAGGGAAGGGAATATCTCCAAGCAATCTCTTTAGCTATCGCGTACATCATATCCAAAAATATACTAGGCAAGCTGATATTGCCCAAACATTTAATCATCGTGTAGATCAATGCGGCATGCTTGTGATGAAGCTCTGACCGGTTGTTCGTCACCATGAAAGAGTGGACATTAATGTAGTGCAGTACCCTCGGTAAGTCCTCCATCGCAGCCGAGCGAAAAGCACCCTTTTTCCACGCCTCGCCTGGTGCAAGGGCCTCTATTAATGTCCCACGGCCGAAGATGGTCCCATCCATAAAACTGATCGAGTCCCCGGGGTTTGGAACACTCATGAAATCAGCCAAGTCAGAAATTCTGAACGGTATGCTCACCCCACGGGCCATCGCCTCATAATTAGTCGGCCCACTGCCCTTTACCTCTACCAACGTCGCATAGAAAATACGGACCAGCTCCTCGTCGATGCGCCCGTTGGTAGCTAGAAAGGGCTCCCAACCCTTACGGCATAGAAGAACACGCGCCTACCGCGGTATATGCTCAATGGCCCACGCAAAATGATACCCAAGTGGACGCTCGGATGTGTGAAAGTGGGCGCGGTACCAATCCCGCTCCTGATCGCAGCAGAACCCCTCGACGCCCCCGGCGGGCAAGCACCTGGTGTATTTGTATTTCTTTAACTGTGCCATTTCAAAATACAAGACAAGAATTAAGAAATACAAAAAAGATTGTAAGCACAATTAATGGTTAGTTACTGTACAAGTTGAAATGGGAGTGCAAGTGCGTAAAACTGAGGTAAAAATTACAACATTGCGATCAAAATTGTCGGAATGCGACATGGAATGAAAAACCACCCAAGTGTGAGCCAAAATGGGATTGAAAACTGTTTTAGGCAATTTGACGAACACTTGGCGTGCGCAATGTGTGAAAAGGGTGAAATATACCGATTTGAACCAATGAAATCGCCCCACTCATCAACAAAACAACAATGCAGCAATATTCATGTGTTCATGAGTGGATTATACAAAAGAAATCAGTGGAATCAACACAAATCAGGGAGAAAATCAACCACATTCAAACAATGTCAACTTAGGGTTTAAACATGTAAAACTTGACAAAATCTACCAAAAACTACAAAAACATGTTAAAGTAGTAAAGATTATACCTTGAAAGTGTAGAAATTGGAAGAAATTGAGAGAAATGTGGTGGGGGGAATTTTTGGGCACAAATCAGTGTAGGAGAGGAGAAGAGAAAATGAGGAAATGGAGAAAAATGAAAGCACCCCTCAGCCTTTAACTGCTCGATCGATCGATCGAGCCTTGGCCTTCGATCGATCGATCAAGCAGCAAAAGGCACACTATTTCTTTGCTGTTTTAAGGGGGGGAATGGAATTCAGGAATAAGTAGGGGGTTAAATATAAAATATATATTTATATAGTATATATAAGTATATATATATATAAAAATATGAAATAAAAATATAAAAATAAAAATAAAAATAAAATTATATATACATAGGCTAAAATATACATACAAATAGGCCTAAGCTAATCCAAAAATTAAACATATGAACAACGAGCAACACACACGCATATTCACGACAAAAATGAAAAAATAAAATTAAATTAAAAAAAAAACAAATGCAAATGCGTGAGGATGCGCGTGTGAAAATCAAAGGAAAAAATGTTTTTGGGGCTTTTTTGATCATTTTCTTAACAAATGTGTGCCAGGGGGCATATCTCCGCAAATTCAAATCCGTTGAACCTACAAAAGAGTTAGAACCAAGCATACAAAAAGAAATAAAAAGACATTAACTAATTATACTAGGCTAATATTAAGAAAAACAAAAATGAAGAAGTTAGTATATACAACCTACAATTAGGATGTGTAATTAACTATATACTAAAAGTTTAAACTTTTGAGGGTCCATCCAAAACACAATTTGAATTTGGCGGATCAACGGTGGACCCTCCCAAACATGCATGCCTCCCGGAAAATAGGAATTTCGTTCGAACGACGGAAGGCATGTGTAAGGCGGTAAAAGTGAACCATCCTCAATTGAAACTTTGGGAGGGAGGATGGGGGATTTGGATAGGACGGGCAACAAATACACATGCGGGCCGAGAAAATATGAATCAACTCCTTAGTATTTTAAAGTTGGAATGGGAGGCGGCGCACATGAGGGCAAAGATGTCGTTATGGAAAGCGGCTCGAGCGAGTAATCCTCGTCGGTGAAAAGGTTTGGAACTAAAAAGTTTTGAACCAATTCATCGGGTACTTGAATTGTTATGACATTATATAATGAAGACGGGGATAAAAGAAATTCAATCTCAGGCGACGCGTGATCATCGCTTGAAAATAGAATTTCGGAAGAAATAGGATCGTTTACAATGAAACTTTCTTCTTTGAAAATCAAAGAAGAAACGGATTCATTGTAAATATATACTATACCTTTTTCATCCTCATTTTCATTCTCTACTATACCGTGGTTCAAGTCAAGGATGATTTGTTCCAAAGTAAGAACAAAGTCCTCATTTGGTTCAAAACAGTCCTCGACTTCAGCAGTCTCAGAAGAAAAGTCATCGTCGGATTCAAATAGTAAATCCAAATCGTGTTCCCAATAACGGTTTTCTTCCCGATAACGTTCTTCAATCCTCTCATTTTCAAGCATACGCAATCCCTCACCGAAAGTCATAGATCGAGGTGCGGATGCTTGGAAATGGGAGGATGGGAAAATGTTCTCGGGACTACACTCAAAATCATTAACATAGGAATTTTGAAAATGATTACAATTGGTTTCAAAATTCTTATCATAAGGATCTTGCGACCCAAAATCATAATGATCATGCACAAAATTACTGTAATCCAAACTTTCTTTCGTAATACTCACCCAATGTCATTTTAGATGTTGCAACTTTTTGGGATTGCAAGTATTGACCAAAAGTCATAGGTTTACCGGAATTTTGAGAATTATCATTAGGATTACCAGAAAAGTTAGAATAAGACATGCTTACCCTAACAAAAGCTAGAGAAGGCGACTTCCACAAAGAAGATGTGCGGTGGGATAATTCAAGCGTTCCTAGGCGCTCAAATCTAGAATCCTGCAAAAAGGTTAGCAAATAATACAAATAGAAAGAAATAGTATGAAATACTAAATCAAATAAAGTCTAACACAAACTAGTCCCTGGCAACGGCGCCATTTGATAGACAAGGTTTCGCCGCGGCGCGAGAGTCACCCACGCGCCGATCAGTTTATGTTCGGCTCACCTGAACTATACAAAAAACTAAACTACGACTATACTCAACTGGTGAGTACAACGGTAAGTCGGGTATCGAAAATCCACAGAGACAAGTTGCTAGATTTTAAGAGATTTAATACTCCGAAATAAAAGTGTAAAAGATGATTACAAACAAAAAGGAAAAATATGCATAAAGGGAAATGTTAATCTAGGCAATGGTATTGAAACTAGATTAAGAAAGCGAGCAGAACTATAGGTTGTGTCGAATATCCCTCACCCGAGTTAATTAGTATAAAATGGTTACATGGGTCAACGAGTTATTACGAGTGCATCTCGTTTCGACAGTTAATTAAATCAAGGGTTGTTACGCCCTAAATCATCATAAAAGCCTAATAAGATTTTGGCGTCAAAAAATATCCCGAAAATTACACGCGAAAGGTCGTAAGCACGGGACATACATTATATGCCCCGTCAAATCCCCTAGGCATAATAACTAGGTCAACGCACCCGAAATAGACCCATAAACACCATCACCAAAGAAAAGTAACGCGTCAACTCGAGTGAGTTCAATTCAAGCACAACCTAATTTAAATTACCTAGAAAGCATGCTAAAAACGCGGTAAATGGAAAGTGGGAATAAACGCGATAAAACTATACTACAAAGCAAGTAAATCAAAGCATGTGAATAAAGCATGTAAACTAATTAAAAAGCATGGAAGCTAAATTACAAAGCAAGGAAAGATGAAGAACAAACTATATTAATGGAAATGGAAGTGAATAGTTCAATCTTACAAAACCACATGGGTTGTCAATCCAAGAAGAAGAGAAAATGAAATCTCCAAACCAAACCCTAACTAAAACTATCTATATCAGATTATGAGTGTGTATATATATCTTATTACAACCAAAATTAGCTAATATAGTAAGTTGGAATAATAGAAAAGAATAAAGAAAAGTAAAGAAAATATCTGAAGGGAAAACCAGGGGATCGATTGATCGACCCCTGTGGTCGATCGATCGACAGTTAAAATCATGGCTAGAATATGAAGGCTCGATCGATTGACCCCCGGCTCGATCGATCGATCAAGCAGGGCAGCCTGCAGTTTCCCCTGTTTTGGCATGCCTTCCATCTCCGCTCAATTCGCCGTAACTTCGTCATACGAACTCGGAATCATGCACCGTTCATGGCCACGCGAAGCTTGCGGGGAGGGATACAACTTTCATGAAGATGTTGGGCCAGGTGCCCAATCTTTAAAATGACTAAATTGCCCTTGAATGTGCGGTTACGTACGGAAATTGCGCGGAATGCGTCCGAATCCCATACTTGGTACCTAAATACCTACAAAAGCCCAATTATACCTCATATAGCATGTTAACAATATAAACCGCGGTTGTCTGGTTAACGGGCTTAAATATAGTGATTAAGTCACCCGAGGAGGCTAGAATGCGTAGGTTCGACGGATAAAATACGCAATATTTGCGTATTATCAATGCCATGTGTGGATGTACCTTAGATCCCGATCCACAAAGAGTAGACCCATAACACGAAAGTCACTCAACAAAAAATCATATTGGTCCCTATAGTGAATTGGAAATTCTCCTCTTACGATTTGATTCAACCTCTTCACATCAGGATATCACAATTAACCCATCACTATTACAATGTGGGGTACATTTATGGGAACACTTATCTGGATACCTCCCCATTGATGGCGTCAAAGAAGTCCAAGATGAAATGACCCGTTTGGGTTATCTCGGGCTAGAAGGCCCCCCACTCAGAGATATTCATATAATTTTTTGACAGAAATGGTCAATCAATACCTCCATAACAATAGCAAGGGAAATTTGAGTATGTAGTGTATTCAATGGCTATTGCTCGATTTGTCAAAGATCTCTCTCCCTAGGGACCCGGATATGCCCAATACCATTACTATTATGGAGACATATATATTAAAGTCATAAATATCATAAAGGGCATAAACCCATTGAATTTCGAAACCTTTTCTGATGATGAAGACCTTAAAGATACCCCTTCCAGATAATAACATCTCGTCAGGATCCTCCATATCAATGGAATTCATGTCTGGGATGCCAAACCATAAAGATGAGTTAGTGCGCACCATGGTAGTAGAAATCCTTATCCCTACCATGGATTACGATATGGCCTTATGTCGGATAGATGACAACATATATCATACTCTCCCCCAAACTAAAAATATAATATCCATTAACCCAAAATAGACTCCCAACCTCTATTAGGCTAAAAATGATGGTTCCAGATTCAAGACCACTTACCTCTAAACTTATATCTTTTGTTTACATTTTTCTCCACCTTGAGAAATCTGAAAAAGAGTTATGAGTAGAATCCATACTTTCCCTAGTTAAAAATATCAACTTCCTCACCCGATTTGGATAACACTCCACCCGTCCTAACCCTGCTAGCAAAGAGAAAGGTCCCGTCAAAGCGACTATCATACCCATTCCTTAAGAGAGTAATAAAATCTAGGAGCTACTCCATTGGACATTAGCTAATATCACAATCTGGGAGTTACTAGACTCAGAATATTGAGCCACCCCCATCCATATCTTGTCTCCGGATTATATGCCTCAAGACCTAACTCCAACCAACATGTTCACTACTATTCGATCCATTACCATGAAATTATACACCATATTTTCTCGTGAGGACGTCCTCATGTGGGCACTCAACCACCAGTTTACACTACACATCACCATCGAGGCCTATGAAAAGATTTGCCCCTTATTCTTAGTTGATAATGTTTCTACCATTAATTATTAGCTCATTTGTATCATTGCTGGTCTGGAATAAACCGCCTCTGAGTTTACGCCATCTTTTACATCCATATGGGCTTATGACCATATGCATCGATAGGTCCTGGGAGCCATCACTCTCACACTAATAGTAGGGTTTATAAAACGTGGTATTGAGTTTTAAGTACTCGATGTCACGATCAACTTCAACCTCCTATTGGGAAGATATTGGATACATCCCATTGGAGGCATTACCCTTATCACTAAATATGAAAGTCAGATTCTCATTTGGAATGAAATTCATGGCAATCCAATGGGACGCTAGTTGTGCCATGGTCGCCAACGCTAGTACTATCCCAATATTATATACCTACCATGATAAAAACTACATATACCTCAACGGATTAACGGATTGGGTCATTACACTCGCATATATGATAGAGGAAGAACCAATTATTAAATATTTCATAAGCAAAATCATTCATAGTATAGGATATATGGCAGGATTAGTACTCAAAATGAGTAAATAAGGTACCCTTGAAGGGGTCACAAGCACAAAACACAAGAGTAATGTCGGTCTTAGATACACCCCTAATAATAAAACTCGAACCCTCGATCACAAATACCTCCATCAAGGGTGAAACATCCACTTTCGTCTATAAGGGAAGGACTTTCCTTATAACGATCTCCTATAACCATGGTGGGATGAAGAAAATAAATCAGTATAACTCGAAATGGAAATCCACTACGAGGATGGGTTTTACGTGGATTAGAGGGAAATCCACAAGGTTAGCCACAACAAACTAACCGCCTCTTGGGTCATTTAGGAGGATATAAAAACCCTCAAGTTAGAGTTCGAATCGAGACTAGCTACCTTGTTTGTCGATGACATCGCCTTGGTTGCCATATTGGAATTCTTAGACTTAAGCCCCGCAAAATGTTATCAAATTAAAATTATAGCAAGTGCATAGGATATTATAGAATAGCTTCGGTATGTATGGGTCAAAACCATAGAGATTTGTTAAGTTTAACATTTAAAATAATTTCAACTTTCCAACTAGACTAAATAGGGTAAATAATAATTATGCACTAAACTAAATAAAATTAACTACGCATAATGAGATCAACACACGAGAGTTGTAAACAATACGAGAATAATTAGGATTAAATTCACTCTCATTACGTATAATTTGGGGAAAATAACGGTTATGTTCGAAATGATTTTAATGTCTCTAATAGATGGCTAAAATCCTTATCCCCTTATAAAATACAAGTTTTAAAGTTTGTAAATGTATTTAAGCATGGAGTATCAAAATAATCAAATTGCAAGCATAATCCATAAAAAAACTACTATATTTAATTCTCCAAAATTGCTTTGACAAATTTTTTTAACGGTTAGAAAACATGCTATCGTGTCGTTCTAAAATGAATACCGAATTTTTTATAACAATTAAAACGAGGAAAAAATAACAACCCTTAATTTAACATGACAATATTAGCTAATTATGATAGACTTACTCATAAACCTAATAGAATAATTAAGGTACCATAATTAAAGACAAACAAATTTCAAGAATGTGTAGAAATTTTCTTTAATAAATCAAACTTACAATAAGTTCTCATAAAATAACCTCCAATCCTCTCAAAATGATAAAATCTTGTCCCTAAAATTGAATAGAATCACTCAAAAATTGCTCCTAAAATTGGTGAATGAAAATGTGAGCCTAAGGGTTCTTTTTTATAGGCCACGAGTAGAGGTGTTTGGGTTGGGATGAAGCCGTCTTTATTTGATAAAAAATTATTGGAACCGAATACTCCACCTCCGTTAGTCTTTGGATTGGAATAAGGTACTCAATTTTCCCCACCCGGGGGCTCTTAATTTTTTTATCGAACACGGTTGTTCAATTTTGTCCAACTTGAAAAAATATAAAATTTTGACTTTTTTTATTCAACATGTATGGAAACAACTTCTTTCTAATGACCGAAAAAATCAATTTTTTCGTGCTTTTCTCTAGTTGGCCATTAATTTGTACCAAATTCCATCATTACCACAACGTTTTTTACCAATTAGAACAAGAATATTATAAATTATTGAAGTGTCCATTTTAACTTAAAATTTTCGTTTTAAATCTGAATTCAATCATTCTTGGATTTTCTTTTTTGTTTAACAAAATTGTCCTAAGAACTTATTAAATAAAATAAAATGAGGCAAACAAAGTATAAATTTGGGTTTTAAAAAAAAACAATGCACTCATCAAATACCACCAAACATAAACTTTGCTAGTCCTCGAGCAAAACTAAAAATAAAATATAACTCGCTTTCATAGGAATCACGATTGTACTTAGCATGTGCAATAAGCCGTTAAACCCTTAGGTTACTCCAGTGGATGCATTTTGTCTTCTGTGGGTTTGTAGTGAATATACTCACAAAATTAAAGAAATTTTATTACAACAAAAGAAGCAGAAGTAGTATAATCAAGTCTTAAATTCAAGATTCATAAATATTATAGAACATCACTTCTCAATCTCAACTTATCATGTGCGTGTTCATATCCAATATAACCGTCCATTTTAAAAGATTTGATCGCTACATTTCTTATCCGAAAGTTCATTACAATTTCAAAATCTCACGGGATGCACTCACGATTGAACACTCCAAAATCGGTTATTTTCTCTCAGTATATGTGAATAAAAGAACAAAATTAAATGAGAAAATTTCACATACACATGATAAAAATGATTTTTTTGTCATATGGATGAATATGATCCCACGAAAGGGAAGTTTATTACTTTTTCAAAACATGAATCACATCATATATCCTATTTATCTTCTCTCCACACTATAAATAACTTCACTGCAGATTGATTAGGACTTTCTTCTGTTATATTGTTGGCTCGGGTTTTGGTTAGAAATAATGATTTTTGAAGTTTAAAATTTTCAGAGAATATAATGATTTTTTGGTATTTTGACTTTTAGGAACTTTTTTCATCCTCTATTTTTTTTCCTTTTTTTTCTAAACTCACATCTCATTTCTTTTTATTTTTCATTTTATTTTCTCATTCTTCATTTCTTTCCCTTTTTTCATTCTTTTATTTTCACACGTCTTTCTTGCAATCTTCCTTTCATTTGGACTTTTTCCTACTATTATTTTACCCTTGTATTTTTCAAAAATGGGCATGGCTTTTTTTTTCATGGCCTTTTAAACTCCTAGTTGGAGTTAGGTAGAACTTTGGGTTTTCAACAAAGGCTTATTTTTTTGGATCCAATGGGCTTGCACCAAAAAAATGTAAAAGGTCAAAGTCATGCTTTATTTTTGGGCTTCAAAACAATTGCCTAATCTCATTTATCAAGTTTTGTTTAATCAATTTATTTCTCAAGATGACTTCCTGAGACTTCTAGTGTTTAAGATTCATATTTTGAATTTTTATTTTCAGTAATCGAACAAAACAAATAATTTGGGATCATCAAAAATTTATCACTGAAGAAAAGTTTGAGTTATTTTAATTCGGATTGATTTAAATGTCTCAGAAACGATGAATGACAAAAATCTCACCGGGTTAAAATCTCCACATTTATTCGTTAAGAATATTATTTTTTTCCTCAATATCCATTTTCAATCATATTATTTGTCTAATTTGTAAAATTTCATAAGTTAAGAGATCCATGAATTCACTTTATAATAAAAAAAAAATTGTTTTAAAACTTATATATATTGAAAATATTTTTAAATTTTGATTTTTTTTTCTATTTTTTTCAAAGTGGAGAAAAATGCCCCAATACCCCCAAACCTAATTTCTACATTGTCTTTAATGTAAAAAATAAAAACCAAAACAGTAGGGAAAGATATGAAAGGTGTCGTAATGAGGGAATTTTTTCAATGCACAATTCATGAAGAATTGCAAAACAAAAACTATAATATAACAACAATGACTCGATTTCATGTTCACTCTTGGTATACAAGGTCTTGGAGGAGAATGTCCTCCACTTCTCAATTTTTGTAATTCTAGATATGGCTTCAACCATTGACCACTGACTTCGAAAACTACACCATTTTTAGGATTCTCCATCTCAACTGCCCCAGATAGGTAGACTATTTTAATAACAAAGGCAAAAAATTTATAAGAGAATATTGTATGTGGTTTCAAATGACTTTCGAAAGTTGGACTTTCCATGGAACATCTTCATTTTCTCTTTATATAATTTTGCATTCTCGCACGCATCGTTCCTAATTCATCTAACTCATTGAGTTGTAGTTTTTACACCTCACCTGTAGCAAGTTAATCGAAATTGAAGGTCTTAATGTCCAAATAGACTTATGCTCTATCTTTACCGGAAGATGACACGATTTTCTATAGAAAAGCCTATATGGGTACATACAGAGTGGTGTTTTATAAGAAGTTCAATAAGCCCACATTGCATGCAATAACCTTAAGGATTTCGAATTCACTATCTTCTCGACGATTTGCTTGATTTTAACATTAGAAACTTCTAATTGACCATTGGTTTGAGGGTGGTAATACCATCCTACTTTGTGCATGGACGAGTACTTTGTCATGAGATTCTTGAAGGATTGGTTACATGAATAGGTTCCCTGATTGCTAATGATGTCTCGAGGCGTACCAAAATAGGAGAAAATATTTTCTCAAATGAATTTTACCACCATGTGGCAGTCATTTATCCTACATGGTATTGCTCTTATCCACTTAGACATATGACCAACTACCAAAAGGATGCAGATATTCTCTTAGAAATCTGGGAATGGACCCATACAATAAATGCCCTTACAGTAAAAAATCTCAATATTCCGAATGGGATTTAAGGGAATCATGTTCATATATGTGATTTCCTAACCTTTCTCAATGATCACAACTTCTACTATAATAGTTAAAATCAAGGAAAACGGTAGACATATAGAATCCACACTGCAAAATCTTCTCAAGGATCTTTTTATCACTTAAATTACCTCCACATGATTGATCATGGAAGAAAGAGGTTACGCTTTGAATCTCGTGATCGGAGATGCACTTCTTAATGATTTGATCAGGATAGTACTTAAGGATATATGGGTCATCTCAAAAGAAATTCTTAGTTTACTTTAAACATTTAGAACGATATTGTTTAGGACAATGCAGAGGCATCTCACCCTTCACAAGAAAATTTATAATATTGGAAAATCATGAAATCTTGGAGACAAGCATCAATTGTTCATCCGAAAAGGACTCATTTAGCGGTAACAAGTTATTGGACTATTCAACCATTAACCCAAACAAGTGATCTTCCACTACATTATAAAATTATTTATTATCCCGAATTATATGGTAAAACTCTTAAACTAATAGGATCCACTTAATGGGACGGAACTGAATATCCTTTTTAGACAAAAGATGTCGTAGGGTCGATTGATCGATGAAAATGATAACTTTGGATCTTATGAAGTAAAACCTACACCACTCAAGCACAAAAACAACATCGAGAAACTCATTTTCAATCGTAAATAGTTCAATTTGTCATTATTAAGAGTCCTATTGTCAAAGTATATGACATAAGGAAGTTCCTCATTATGCTATCCTAGAATCGAACCTATGGAATAGTCAGTAACACTTCACATGATCTCGAAGGGGTGACTATAGTCGATGGGTCATATAATGGGTGCAGAGGTCAATTCCTTCTTTTTCCTTTCAATGGATTGAAGTCAATCATTAATAAAATTAATGGTGTGTCCTTGGCAAGAAGGTTGCACAAAGGACGAGTGATTTTGCTAAAATCATTGATGAATCTTTGGTAAAAAAAGCGTGTCCTAAGAACGATCGAATTTCACGTATTGTTTTTAGTGGCGGGATATTAGCGATGAGGCCAATTTTTTCTTTATCAACTTCGATACCCTTTTACAGAATGATAAGACATGGCACTATTCCTTATTTTACCATGTAGTGGAGCATTTTCCAATTAAGCACAAGGTTCCCTTCCTTAAACCTCTTCAGACCGATGGTGAGGTGATGGAGGCACTCATTAAAACTGGACCCAAATACTAAAAAAAATCATCCGTAAATATTCATAGAAACCTATCCATTATATCCTAAAAGGTACTCGTCATGCATCGCTAAAAGGAAGCAAGTACATTGGATAACCCCAAGGGCATGCGTCGAAAATTAATGTACAAACCGGATAAATGAAGGTGGTTTTTTCTTGATCCTCACGAGCGATCGAAAATTGAATGTAGCCGGAATAACCGTCCTGAAAATAATAATAATAATAATAATAATAATAATAATAATAATAATAATAATAATAACAATAATAATAATAACAATAATAATAATAATAATAATAATAACAATAATAATAATAATAATAATAATAATAATAATAATAATAATAATAATAATAATAATAATAATAATAATAATAATAATAATAATAATAATAATAATAATAATAATAATAATAATAATAATAATAATAATAATAATAATAATAATAATAGGGATGATCGGCTAATCTCTATATCCTTTGGTCTATCAAAGGAAAAGAAAACAATGCTTCCTTATAAAAGCATTAAACTTCCTATAATAAATACACACTCACCAAACGATTTTAATCCTAGTGGGTACTAACTCATTGTCATCTTTCTTCACCATAGTAGCACAAGATTTATTCATAACAACTTAAACGGGGTTGACCCATTGCCTATCAAAGATGGGGTAAATGATACAAATATCGAGAAATTTTAGCACCTCAGCTTGAACCACTTCTTTTATATTGGGATTAAGTCTATGTTATGCTTCACAGGGATTTTTAGAATTAGCTTATGAGTGTATCCGATGCATTCAAACTGCTACCATCCATCATATTCCTTAAAATCCACGAGAACATGAAATAACTTAACTTTAGGTTCTTTGTCCAAGTCAGACACAATGATAACATGAAAGGTGCCAGAAGGTCCTAAGAACCTATATTCGAACTTTTTGGACATTGTCTTCAATTCAATCCCTAGATCTTTCTCAATCAAGGAAGGAATAGGTTATGTGGAGAGCGACATCAGTTCAGGCCTAGACATCCAACTTCCTACTTCCATGATGGGGGAGGAGGCAATGAGGGAGTTGACTTCTTTGATTGACAATTTGACATTAAATTCGAACCCAAAAAGGTGAGACATGCTTATAAAGGGTCGTTATTATATGGTTTCCCAAAATTCTCTTAGACGATATTACCAATCATGTCGACGCCCATAAGTTCATGTTCATCGGGTGTTTGCTTGGCCAAATCAAACACATTAAGTTCTATAGTCATGTTCCCAGACCACATGTTCAATTGGCCGCTACGATACCTAAAGACAACATTGGATGTAGCTAGAAATGTACGACCCAAAGGAATTTGTAAAATAGGATTTTGCACTTGTTGGGTGTCCAAGAAAAAAAATCGACGAGAAATACTATAATGCCCCGACCCGAATTTATGGGTTACCCGTGGTCAACCCTATTCGACCCGAGCATTAGGTGTGAAGTGCAATGAAACAACCTAAATAATGTTGCTAGTTAAGTTTTATTTAATTAATGTTTTACTTGTTTGGCATTGGATTTCCTATTTAAATCAAACTATTTGAAGCACCCATGGGAAGAGTCCCCAGATTCAAAGCATACAGTGCTACTAACGTAAAATTAAAAAAAGGATACGTACCTGAACAATGCCCTTAATATACAGAACCTCAACCAACCTGACATAACAAGGATGACGAAATGAGGCAAATGCCCAGTGGAAAAATACAATGTTGCATTATAGAATCAAATGGCAGAAAAGAGACTCTGGCACGATATGTGCACAAACAACTACCTTATATATATACTTTAATTCATGAAATCATTTTTACTCCTAAAACAGTACTTATCTCGATTAATTCACCTTAATCTAGAAAAAAAACTTCCTTTTACTTGATTTGATATTTGTTTTTGGATTTAACACACCCGGTTAAATATTTTAAACAATACCCCTTGTTTAAAGAAAATATTTTCCTTTATCGAAATTTCCTTATTACTCATGCCAAATTTATCTCAGTATTTTAATTGAAAATCCCTTTTCAACACATACAAACACCGTGTTAGAAAATACTTATTTTTCTTTGAAAACCTTTCATAAGAACCCTCATGTGCCAATTATGGGTTAAAACTATTTAGATAGGTTAAGTGACCATTTAATCACTTCACTTTGACATTTATTCATTTTATGTACATTAATCAATTTTCACATTACTCGTCCACTTTATCCTTTACCGGAACACTTATTAATTCATTCAAGTTAGGTTGTCTCTTCACATATTCACCACACAAATTATTTCTTGACATGTTCTATTTTCATTATATTTTTCTCGAAATCTTTTGGTATCTACATACTTCAATGGGCCCCACACCGTCGGTTATGCTACTATTTTACTCTGGCCACTGATTTTGGGTCTATCACCCCATGACTCTGGGACCTCCTTAATTATCCTAGTATCATTCGAGTCCATACTAATGTGTTTTATCATTATACAAATTCCCACATTATTCCACCTTTCCTACTAGACAAAGCCAAAATTTGTGGTTTTATCCCAACTTGTGTTACACCTTAAAATAATCATTGCTTGTCCTTTACATCCTTACATTGATTTTATCCCAAAATTTAGTTCAGTTAGGACCATTATGTGTAATATCCTTTCCAAAAAATTTATTTCATTAAAATGTCCCACTTTACGTAATACTACAATCTTACCCATTTCTTTCCAAACTTGCCCTTTCCTCCATTTTCACAAGTGTTATTTCTCAAAACATTACTAAGTACCCCATACTAACTTCTTAAATGGTTTCAACTCATTAATACATTTTTAACACGTTGGCGTAACATTCTTCTCAAGTTGGAAACATCTTTATTTCATTACTTTTTTCCTCTAAGAAATCATTGGAAATTTAAAGACTACTTTATAAGAAAACACCATTTTCGTTCACTAATACATGTAGTCTTAAAATCATGCACTCATCACCTTCCCAGCACCTTTTTCACACACTTTAAGGGATGAAATTTCTAATTTTTTTATTTCATAATTAAACAAAAAAAAACTTGATTAAATTTGTTTATATCTTCATTATCAAAATACTACAAGTTTATATGCATTAGAAGATGGATTTTAAGTACAAAAATCATTTTAATTAGGTCTAACGCGTGGTTTATTCTAGAAATTTCACAATATTGACGTATACATGCTTTTCACACTGAAGACATTTTTGTTTCTTCAAACTTGAATAAATATCTAATTATATAAAATCCAAATTTTTCTCAAGAAAACTGTAAGACATTTATTCATAAAATATCTTTATGAAGATAAAAATTCCTTTAACATTTTAATTTCATAAAAATGTTTAAACGCCAAGTTTTCTTGAAACATATCATTTTGCTCAAAATCATTGAAAACTTTTTTGCAAAACCATTTTCACAAATCATAAGAAATATAATTCTTAAGTCATAAATGCATCCTACTCTTACAAACTCTAACTACAAGACCAATACTATGGGAAATAGAGCTTTTAAACTAAAGAGTATATTTTCCCCACCTCAAATGAAGCTTCAATAATTATGGATGAAGGTAGAAGAAGATGTAAACCTCCAACTGTAACAACCCGCCTAAAATAATAACGGGTGGCCAGCCCTATACTATATTAAATTAGGAATTCCAGATGGTCCAGTCTCAACATCAACTAACGGTACTATATAATATAGGACTAACTACCCGAAATCATATAAGCGATATGTTATAAAAAATTAAAACTTGCAACATACAACAACCCAACACTATAAAACTACTAATGAATAGGAGAGATGCAGGAAAGAACTATAATAATTAAAATGCTAGAGATAAAATGAACCAATTAAATACAACCGAATGTACTACAAAAAGTAGACCCGAATAAGCTGTCGGATCACAGCCAATACAATAACTGAATGGAATAAATATAAACATGTATGTAAATATCCCTTGGGTACAAACCCGATATACAACATGAATCCTACCTAGAATTTTAAAGAAGTAGGAAGCGGCTACATAAAACATCCCGCAACAGTCCGCAACTGTCGCGGCTCCCAAGACTCAGGATGGAAGGTCATCCGGCATCCATGCGGTAGGATACCTGTGGTAACATATATATATACAAGGAGGAGAGAAAAAGTAAATGGGTCAGAGCCCCGAATGTGTAAAATATTTAGCAAGTGTGTTAACCGTGCATAATAAATATCGGTGCACTTCATTTCATAATTAACGTGAGACCGCACTCTCGCGAAACCCCAACTCACCTCTCATCTAAAGGCGCGCACCTATTCGCGTCCTCAAGTTCTAGTTAAATTACCCCCACATTATTTGGACAACCTAACTTATTATAGGCCTAGCTTATCCCCACGAGAATTTGCCTTCCTAACCTAGCCCAAGAATCCACCCTGTTTCTAATCTTACTAGATTATGAATACAAACAATTTTGCCATAATAGGCTTAATGAATTCCGATTAATAATCTTATGAATTATAATCATCATAATTCCTAAAACATTTCCCCTATATATATATATATATATATATATATATCCGCCCCGTTACACTACTCCTGACAAGGTCAAGACCAGAGATCCGAGATTCCACCTATGGAATTACTTCTCTCAAATCTCGACATGGCACTGCGTTTCGTGCGTGAGGTGTCTCACAAAGCGAAATCCAAACAAGGAACCACCTCGTTACACTACTCCTGGGCAATGTCGATCCTAGAGATCCCTAATCCTCAACATACAAGTTAATATTAACATTACTACTAACTATAACTACTAAAGAAAGAAAGAAGAAAAGAAAAAAGAAAACAAATAAAATAAAATAAAAGAACCTCCAATAATATCCTTGGGATGATGTAACCGAATAATACCTTATGTGCGATACATCAACCCCCATCAATCTAGTACACCATAATCATCTAAGATGTACTTCATAAAAGTCCATATCCTTTCATCTATAGGATATATATATATAAATATATATATATATATATATATAGGTATTTATTTCTAACCGTATATATATCATCATCAATACAATAGCCAAGTGTAAATACTACATATGATGTACAAGGCCATGCACATAATATACCCGGCTATATATATCGCCGATAAACTACATCAATGCTATCATCTTCCCAGTGCCCAGCTCACGTAGCAAAACTGGGGCCACCATGGTGGGACTAAACGACACCCATCTCGTGGTAAACTCACGCACACGACGTCCTGGGAAGCGGTCATAGCTCCAAACCGGAAATGAGACGAAACATACCCATCACGTCTCATCCCAAAATAAATATATATATCATATGGTAACACACGGGACAACTATGACCTGGGGAATATCCACACCCTGCTTTTCTAGCCAGGATGCTCACCCACTACGCGCGCAACTTCCCAATGATAGCATGAGCGGGGTATGCTTAACCAATTAAGTATGTATATCATTTACATGCATAATATATATAATCCATATGATCCAATCATATGATCAAATAATAAACCATCGTATACGGTTTAAATATCCATACCATGTACGTCCACAACATGAAGATATCCATATATCTATATACATACAGATATATATATATATCAACACATATTCACATATCCTTATATCTATATATATAAACTAAGTATCGTTCATATGTACAAGATATATAAACTCGGTTATAAGTATACATAATACTCAATACACAAGCCGTCACCACCATTTCTATTAAATTTACCTCGATATGTGAATACAATCCCTCACTTGAAACATATTCAATCATCTTCCTATGATGAGTAGTCTCCCAAAACCATATGTATATATCTATACATATACATTCAACATTAGGGTTATCACCCAAGAATTTGTGTAGGAATCCATCACTACACCTTTCACCTCTAAATGTGAAAGTACATAATTATCTTTAGTACTATCTAACCATAGGCATAAACATGACTTAATAGTCTAAAACCTCAATTTATTCCAACCTCATCTCAAGTATTGGAAATCTCAATGGCCATATCCCCACAATTGCGTATAAACTATCCTAACTAGAATTTACGCTACCGCTTATCCTAGTCGATAGTGCACCCCCAAGTTGTTTCCCATTTTTACCTATGGTTCAATTTATTATATGAACCCTTACTCCTATCGGGTTATCATTTGTTCCTTAGTCTAAATATTTCTAAGGATAGGATACCCCTCACTCTCTAAGAGTTCTCAACCTCAAACATGTATATATACCTTTATCTATAATTGGTAATTCCAACCTCAAAGAGGTTTCCCCGATATCCATATGTAACTCCAATACGTACATGGGTACATTTCCCCCAGGTCACCCTAAGGAGTCCCCAATTCCCAATATGTGAGAAGCTCCTTATATGACTCCAAGAATATATCTTTTACATCCTAAGAGAAAGCCCCCAAATCAATAAACCCAACCAAAAAGGGTTTGAAATCACTATGGAGAAAATACCTCAAAATGCCCCGTTTCCGAATCGATTCGGCCCTATTCCGAATCGATTCGGCCTAGCGAATCAATTCGGCCCCCAAGGCAAATCGATTCGGGTCCAAAGACCTGGGCTTCTGCAATAAGCCGAATCGATTCGGCTTGGGTCCGAATCGATTCGGTCAATGCAGACCTGCCAATTTCACTAAACCGAATCGATTCGCTTAAGGGGGAGAATCGATTCGGACCTGCAAATTTTTGAAGGGTTCTTCTTCTTCATCAAAACCCACGAATTCTAAACCCTAAATTTTCATTTCTAACAATTAAACCTTCATCAATTTATGATTTTAACCCCATAAGTCAACCCAAAGTTGATCCAACCACTTCTAATCCATTAAATCCCTATTTAACATTGATTTCAAGATTAAACCTAAAAATCTAGGTTTTGGTATTTATACCCAAAAATCCATTTCTTTACCCCACAAATTATGAAATGAAATACACAAATAGCTATTTAGCAAGATTAAACACTTGCCTCAGATTTGTAGAGGTTCGATCATCCTCGATGTTGCGGTTGGGCCGGAAATCCCAAACTTTTTCTTCCTCTCTCTCTTCTTTTCCTTCTTCTTTCTTTCTTCCTTTTTCTTTCTCTCTTTCTCTATTTGAGAAGGCTTCATCCATAAGCCTCCAATCCTTTAAAACAACAAACCCAGTTTTAAATGTTAATACACACTTTAAATGACTCGTTTAGACCAATTAGAGTCAAACTGACTTAAAAATATTCTGGAGCCGAAATAAAACCCAATGACAGTCATTTTGACTATCTCGACCCTTCCGGGATCGATGGTACCCTCAAAATCATCATCCGGAATACTTTAAAATATTTTCTATTTTTGGACCTCATTTCCCAAATTCTAAAATTCTCCAATTTAATTAAATTTTATCTTCCCAAAAATTTAATTTCTCAGTCTCCAAAGTCGTGGGGTGTTACAATCTTCCCCCCTTACAAGAATTTCGTCTGCGAAATTTAAGATATGCCTAGGACCTCAATATCATCTAGTCCTAACATCAAGTCTTAGGATCAATATACCGATCCTCCCTAGTTCTCATGTCGAACCATATGCATTTTAAAACAAATAACTACCCCGGGGTGCCCATACACCCCGTATCCGAGTTTCCACTCGTAAAATCCTAATCAGGCACCATTAGCCTCAAATTGTAAGATAACCCTCGGTAATATAATTTATAACAATATACTAATTATATAAAAGTTTAAAATTCCCAATGGTTGAACTCTCCTCAATTCCTGACGCTAGCTACCTTCGTGCGGGGGAGATCTCGCAAGCGAAATCCAAACAAGGAACCCTCCCAATACACTACTGTGTAGCTACGTCGGGGATTGAGATTAGTTGAACCAGGGTTATGGTTTTATAAAAGATTTTTTTTTCATATTTTAGATATTGCCCGAGGGCTTATACAATAATACAATATAAATATATTCCGCGTCTTTCGACACGCCAAACAAACACCTTATGTTTAAGACACAAGGCCTCAACAAATACAATATTCTAGCCAATATCTAGTTCTCAAAACTAGCACAACTATGAGATAAATTATCCGCTCAACATACCCCTACTAAACTTTAAATCTCACAACTCCAAAACTTCTTTACATACATTAACGTCTTTCCACAATATAAGTCTCCCCTCTTAGGCGCACTATAATCACATGCCCTACCTACCCATAAGACAATAGTCTTATAGTCACTATTCAGCGAACCTTAACATTCCTCACCTCCGGAATTCAATGTTATAACTCTCGACGTTCCCGATATCGCACAAAGTATGACTTAAACCCAAAGAAAGGTATTCTACCTTATACTTCCATAATCTAATGGTTTCACCTCATCCAAGGATCTCAATTCAAGACCCTCTACTTCTTCCAGGAAAATCATTACTCCTAAACCTATTTCTCCATAAGAGAAACATCTTCCTCAAAATCCTTCCTAGCGAAGGTTGACGAGTTTCTAAATCCAAACCTCCCAAAGACTACAATAACCTCTCCTCAGACTTACTTTATCAAGTCCAAGGTTTGTCATTCGAGTAAATTTTCCTTTCTTACTCAACTGCCGACAAATCACCTCGAACCATTGCTAGAAATCTCCTCAATAACTCCTCCAGAATCGGGGAAAACAACTACCCCCGATCAAAGCGTACCCAAAATATGCTATGGGTATTGTACTTCTAAACCTATCCTTTCCTAGACGACAAAATCTAGGCGACGTCTGAAATGAAACAAGAGCAATTGTTATCAGAACGTCAATCAAGTGAATACATTTCACAAAAGAAAGCAACACAGTGAACACAACAGTCCTATTTGTAGGGCTTTATGTTAAGAACGTTAACGGAAGAATGCGGAAAACTCGCACAGATCCTAAGGACTCTAGAACCCGATGCTCTGATACCATCTGTAACAACCCGCCTAAAATAATAACGGGTGGCCAGCCCTATACTATATTAAATCAGGAATTCCAGATGGTCCAGTCTCAACATCAACTAACGGTACTATATAATATAGGACTAACTACCTGAAATCATATAAGCGAGATGTTATAAAAAATTAAAACTTGCAACATACAACAACCCAACACTATAAAACTACTAATGAATAGGAGAGATGCAGGAAAAAACTATAATAATTAAAATGCTAGAGATAAAATGAACCAATTAAATACAACCGAATGTACTACAAAAAGTAGACCCGAATAAGCTGTCGGATAACAGCCAATACAATAACTGAATGGAATAAATATAAACATGTATGTAAATATCCCTTGGGTACAAACCCGATATACAACATGAATCCTACCTAGAAATTTAAAGAAGTAGGAAGCGGCTACATGAAACATCCCGCAACAGTCCGCACCTGTCACGGCTCCCAAGACTCAGGATAGAAGGTCATCCGGCATCCATGCGGTAGGATACCTGTGGTAACATATATATATACAAGGAGGAGAGAAAAAGTAAACGGGTCAGAGCCCTGAATGTGTAAAATATTTAGCAAGTGTGTTAACCGTGCATAATAAATATCGGTGCACTTTATTTCATAATTAAAGTGAGACCGCACTCTCGCGAAACCCCAACTCACCTCTCATCTAAAGGCGCGCACCTATTCGCATCCTCAAGTTTTAGTTAAATTACCCCCACATTATTTGGACAACCTAACTTATTATAGGCCTAGCTTATCCCCACGAGAATTTGCCTTCCTAACCTAGCCCAAGAATCCACCCTGTTTCTAATCTTACTAGATTATGAATACAAACAATTTTGCCATAATAGGCTTAATGAATTCCGATTAATAATCTTATGAATTATAATCATCATAATTCCTAAAACATTTCCCCTATACATATACATATATATATATATATATATATATATATATATATATACCTATATAGGCTAAAAACGTAAGAATTAATATACTTGATAACATGCACATGGAATATTGGCAAGACTTCTCTCTAATCCCAAAATTGTACTACGTTTCGTGTGTGGGCAGTCTCGCAAAGCGAAATCCAAACAAGGAACCGCCCCGTTACACTACTCCTGACAAGGTCAAGACCAGAGATCCGAGATGCCACCTATGGAATTACTTCTCTCAAATCTCGACATGGCACTGCGTTTCGTGCGTGAGGTGTCTCGCAAAGCGAAATCCAAGTAAGGAACCACCTCGTTACACTACTCCTGGGCAATGTCGATCCTAGAGATCCCTAATCCTCAACATACAAGTTAATATTACCATTACTACTAACTATAACTACTAAAGAAAGAAAGAAGAAAAGAAAAAAGAAAACAAATAAAATAAAATAAAAGAACCTCCAATAATATCCTTGGGATGATGTAACCGAATAATACCTTATGTGCGATACATCAACCCCCATCAATCTAGTACACCATAATCATCTAAGATGTACTTCATAAAAGTCCGTATCCTTTCATCTATAGGATATATATACATATATATATATAGGTATTTATTTCTAACCGTATATATATCATCATCAATCAAATAGCCAAGTGTACATACTACATATGATGTACAAGGCCATGCACATAATATACCCGGCTATATATATCGCCGATAAACTGCATCAATGCTATCATCTTCCCAGTGCCCGGCTCACGTAGCAAAACTGGGGCCACCATGGTGGGACTAAACGACACCCATCTCGTGGTAAACTCACGCACACGACGTCCCGGGAAGCGGTCATAGCTCCAAACCGGCAATGAGACGAAACATACCCATCACGTCTCATCCCAAAATAAATATATATATCATATGGTAACACACGGGACGACTATGACCTGGGGAATATCCACACCCTGCTTTTCTAGCCAGGATGCTCACCCACTACGCGCGCAACTTCCCAATGATAGCATGAGCGGGGTATGCTTAACCAATTAAGTATGTATATCATTTACATGCATAATATATATAATCCATATGATCCAATCATATGATCAAATAATAAACCATCGTATACGGTTTAAATATCCATACCATGTATGTCCACAACATCAAGATATCCATATATCTATATACATACAGATATATATATATATCAACACATATTCACATATCCTTATATCTATATATATAAACTAAGTATCGTTCATATGTACAAGATATATAAACTCGGTTATAAGTATACATAATACTCAATACACAAGCCGTCACCACCATTTCCATTAAATTTACCTCGATATGTGAATACAATCCCTCACTTGAAACATATTCAATCATCATCCTATGATGAGTAGTCTCCCAAAACCATATGTATATATCTATACATATATATTCAACATTAGGGTTATCACCCAAGAATTTGTGTAGGAATCCATCACTACACCTTTCACCTCTAAATGTGAAAGTACATAATTATCTTTAGTACTATCTAACCATAGGCATAAACATGACTTAATAGTCTAAAACCTCAATTTATTCCAACCTCATCTCAAGTATTGGAAATCTCAATGGCTATATCCCCACAATTGCGTATAAACTATCCTAACTAGAATTTACGCTACCGTTTATCCTAGTCGATAGTACACCCCCAAGTTGTTTCCCATTTTTACCTATGGTTCAATTTATTATATGAACCCTTACTCCTATCGGGTTATCATTTGTTCCTTAGTCTAAATATTTCTAAGGATAGGATACCCCTCACTCTCTAAGAGTTCTCAACCTCAAACATGTATATATACCTTTATCTATAATTGGTAATTCCAACCTCAAAGAGGTTTCCCCGATATCCATATGTAACTCTAATACGTACATGGGTACATTTCCCCCAAGTTACCCTAAGGAGTCCCCAATTCCCAATATGTGAGAAGCTCCTTATATGACTCCAAGAATATATCTTTTACATCCTAAGAGAAAGCCCCCAAATCAATAAACCCAACCAAAAAGGGTTTGAAATCACTATGGAGAAAATACCTCAAAATGCCCCGTTTCCGAATCGATTCGGCCCTATTCCGAATCGATTCGGCCTAGCGAATCGATTCGGCCCCCAAGGTGAATCGATTCGGGTCCAAAGACCTGGGCTTCTGTAATAGGCCGAATCGATTCGGCTTGGGTCCGAATCGATTCGGTCAATGCATACCTGCCAATTTCACTAAACCGAATCGATTCGCTTAAGGGGCGAATCGATTCGGACCTGCAAATTTTTGAAGGGTTCTTCTTCTTCATCAAAACCCATGAATTCTAAACCCTAAATTTTCATTTCTAACAATTAAACCTTCATCAATTTATGATTTTAACCCCATAAGTCAACCCAAAGTTGATCCCAACCACTTCTAATCCATTAAATCCCTATTTAACATTGATTTCAAGATTAAACCTAAAAATCTAGGTTTTGGTATTTATACCCAAAAATACATTTCTTTACCCCACAAATTATGAAATGAAATACACAAATAGCTATTTAGCAAGATTAAACACTTGCCTCAGATTTGTAGAGGTTCGATCATCCTCGATGTCGCGGTTGGGCCGGAAATCCCAAGCTTTTTCTTCCTCTCTCTCTTCTTTTCCTTCTTCTTTCTTTCTTCTTTTTTCTTTCTCTATTTCTCTATTTGAGAAGGCTTCATCCGTAAGCCTCCAATCCTTTAAAACAAAAAACCCAGTTTTAAATGTTAATACACACTTTAAATGACTCGTTTAGACCAATTAGAGTCAAACTGACTTAAAAATATTCCGGAGCCGAAATAAAACCCAATGACAGTCATTTTGACTATCTCGACCCTTCCGGGATCGATGATACCCTCAAAATCATCATCCGGAATAGTTTAAAATATTTTCTATTTTTGGACCTCATTTCCCAAATTCTAAAATTCTCCAATTTAATTAAATTTTATCTTCCCAAAAATTTAATTTCTCAGTCTCCTAAGTCGTGGGGTGTTACACCAACCTCCTAATGTGTCCTTAAAGAAGTTGCCCAGCTCCACTAAGTGTTCCTTTATGAAAGCTCCAAGCAAAATACACTTCAAACTTCATGATTTCTTCCACCTTCTTCTTCTTATAAATCCCCTAATAACATCTCTAAATTTTGTAGCTTAGCTCCACAATGGTGGAAATGGGTGTATAAGACTTAAATATTTTGGAATACTTGTAAAATATAGTGGCACAAGGTAGATAGATGGTAGTGGCATGTTGTAGCAATGGTGGAAGAGGCTGCGGGAAGGAGATGGGTTAATAGAACTTTTGACAAAGGGGGAAATGAATATGAGTATTTATGGGGGTAGAACCTCACCACGTCTATCCTCTTCCCACCCAAACAATCCCACATAACTCTTTTAAAAATCTATCACAACACTTAAAATCTTGACTTTGGTCATTTGTGTTCACATGTAGTCGACAACAGGTCGCTCGAATGAGATAAGGATCTCATTTTATCATCCTTCAAATGACCGTCTAACAAGTTTGGAAACCTAATACAGAACATCATGTTAGACCCAAACTTCAAATGGCTTGAATTTTTCACTTGAACCAACATTCCTTATTCGAACGAGACAAGGACCATGTTCGAATGACCCTTCACTACACCCAAAACAGCTATTTGGTACACCTTGATGTTAAAAATCTGGCACAGTTTTAAACTGGACTAGATTCTGGCACGGTTTAATGACAATCTAGCACACTTTAAAACAATACCAAAATTTGGCACTATTTTAAAGTGTGCCAAAATCGAGTACCCTTGATTAATATATAAAAGGCCCTAAAAAAATTATTATATTTACTTTCCCTCTTCTCTTTCCTCTCTCATCTTTCAATATCCTGCTCCCCAACTCTCTCCCTCACCTCACCCGCTTACCGGCTCCAGCCGCTCCATTCGGCATGGCTACACTATCTCTCTACTGTGAAAAGGCTACACTCTCTCTCCCCTCACCTGCTTATCGGCGCCAGTCGCTCCATTCGTTCGGTATCGTACACTCTCTCTACTGTGGCATCCAACCACTCCTTCCGTCTACGATAAGTCTCTCCGATCCAACCTCAATCATGCATTTTGTCCTAGTTTCATGTGTTTTGTCCTAGGTGATATGATTTTAACAATTTCCTGAGTTTTATTGCAAATTGATAACAAATATAATCTCCTAATGATATGATTTGAGAACCCATCACCATAATTTAGTGAGACTACTCAGTTATGGCCTTGATGGACCTAAGAAGATTCTAGTATACGAATACATGAGCAATGGTTCACTTGCAGATTTACTCTTCACGCCCGAAAACCAACCAAATTGGGACAAAAGAATCATAATTGCTTTTGACATTGCTAGAGGCATCCTCTACCTTCACGAAGAGTGTGAAACAAAAATCATTCATTGCGACATAAAACCTTAAAACATACTCCTGTACGAGTACAGACCTATAAGAATTTCTGACTTTGGATTGTCAAAGCTCATGAAACCAGATCGGACTAGAACTTTTATAGGGATCAGAGGAACAAGGGGTTACGTTGCGCCTGAGTGGCACCGGAATTTGCCCGTGACGGTAAAAGTAGACGTTTATAGCTTTGGGATTGTGTTGTTAGAAATCATAACTCGTCGAAGGAGTGTGGGATGTAATTTTTTTTAGGAAAATGTTGTGCTAGAAGAATGGGTTTGCAAATCTTTCGAGGATGGGGAGGTGGGTAAGTTGGTGGGTGGTGAGGTGGTGGATAAGAGAAAACTTGATAGAATGGTAAGAGTAGGCCTTTGTGCATTCAAGATGAGCTGTCACTCCGTCTAATAATGAAAAAAGTTCTATGGATACTAGAAGGAACTGTAGACATCCCGGTACCTCCCAGTCCTACTTCTTTTCTAAGCGCCATATAGTTCCTTTTCTTACCTCCCCCCCCCCCCCCAAAAAAAAAATTCCTTTGCCATGTGTGCTGCAATGAACTAAAGCTTAGTAAATAAGGATATGACTCGTTGAATGATAAAAATTCTAATGTGAATTATTTGTATATCTAGATTATGCAAGTTTTTACCCTCTTTACGTGTAATTGAAATGTTATCATGTATGTTCTTCCCCATTTCAGATTCATCACAAAATCATCTTCAACCTATCTATTTCCAAATTCATTTATGTTTACATATGATTGTTTTTGTTGAATAATGTGGAAAAAAGGAGATCAAGTAATTTGTCTGGTGAACCGGAGTCTTCAGCATTCAGCAGAAGCCAAGCGTCTCAATTTCCATCACAGCCGCAATCTCAACAATTCTTCTCGTCTCAGCACGGAATGTTTTCTCAACTCTCTCAGAACTCTCTAGACGTAACCTTGATAAACTATCAGGTATACTCTCTCTCTCTCTCTCTCTCTCTCTCTCTATATATATATATATATATATATATATATATATATATAGAGAGAGAGAGAGAGAGAGAGAGACAGGGAGAGAGGGAGAGAGAGAGACACACGCACACATATACACACATATCATGCTCGATGATAACTGGATAAGTGTTTATATCAAAACTTGGAAAGTTTTTTGCTTGTTTAGAAAGAAAAATTCAGATCTCTTCTTTTCGTTTGTGTATAATGGATTGTGATTGTGGATTATTGAAGTTGAGGAATATATATCTGCTGAATTTGCTGAGTCGGACTATAAACTTCATTGATTCATTGTTTTACTTTTTGTTTAAACAAAGGCATGCATAACAAATAATTAAAGTGTTGCTAAAAGTAATAAGTAAGTGTGTACTTTGAAACTTTAATTAACTAGTAAAATCTAACGAGGGAATTAACACAATGATAATTTTCGTATTTACAGTTCTCAAATCATATCAACTTGAAATTGTTCAACCTCAATCATATCATCTACTTTTGTCTTCCTCAAGAAAAGATGGTTTGTTGCATTGTTGACTTAGCAAGACCTCTATGCCTACACCATCAATTTAGGAGTTTTACGCTTTAATATGCGCTTATAGTAGCTTCAAAGTAGTGCATCTGTCCCAAGTTAATAATCCTTTCTTTATTTATTTTTAAAATCCTCATTTTCAAATCAGGATTATTAATTTTGAATGAAATAGTATTAATGTACTCCAATATCTTCATAACCTGGATAGGATAAGATTTGGTAATAACATATGTGATTTAATCTTTATTTTTTTTAATAAATTAGTCATAATACTCAAAATGGCAAGTGCGTCTAACTTTCATTCGAAATTTCTCTAAAATTGCCAAAATGCTCTAACTCGTTCCTTCTCTCTCTAAATTGGGGATCGATGAAAATGGGGATCAAATACCCACCTCTCGCTACATTATTTTGTCCATCGCTCTTCTCTGCTACGGTAAGTCTCTCCCGTCCGGTAAACCTCCAAAATCTGCATTTTTTATTTTTTCTACATATCCAACCTAATTTCACGCTATCGTAGTATAAGTACCCGTTATTGGGGCCCGGGGTTCCTCTACCGCAGCTAGTCTGCAAACCCTAGTTCTCCCCACCTCGTCTTCTCCTAACAAAGATACATGTATGTTATTATTCCCATTTCCTTTCTCCTAACAAGGCTACAGGTATGCATTGATTTTTAATTCAGGATCATGTAACTGACATGAAACCTAGCATCGTGGAATTCTTGAAGACATCGTATTGGAGTAAAATAAAGGATGATTTGATGAATGATAAGTGCAATTTTATGTTCTTCCCCCGTTTATCCCTTTTATATGATAAACATTCTAATATAAGTCTTCTGACACTTCAACAGTCATAGCAAAGTCTCAGTCTCATAATGAAGAGCTGAGCACTTAAAAGATAAGATATCGTCTAATGAACAACTAAATGCTGCTCAGAATAGAAGATTTCAGAATTTGCAGATATTGTTGAACCAAATGGGATAATTTCGAGAAGTTATGGAGAGAAGAGTTCATCAGGTGGCTATCAAAATACAAATGAAATCTGGTTAGTCTCAAATTCTCAAATTCTCTTTAAATGTTGCAGCATTAAATTAAAAAAATGGCCTGAAATAGCGGAAACAAGTAACCAAACGTAAAATGGATTACTTTATGAGCTTATTTAGTTAAATTGGTGGAAGGGATTTGCTGGTGGTTTGGTTTTGGAATTTACTATTGCTGTTGTTGAGTTTATTTTAAATGTTAAAACATGTTGGATTTAACGAATAAAAAAATAAAACTATGTCAAAACTTTCTAAAATCAATAAACATTCTAAATTGATTAAAAACGTATCGTTTTTAACTTATATGAACTGACCGTGTAGTCACGGGTTAACTAGTTTGAGAATATGACGATAATTTAAAAATATTTAGATTATTCTTAAGAACATACGATTTGAGGGTGAAAACCTAAACCAGCATGTTAAAGGGTGAAAACCCAAACCAACTCCCAAACGGCCCCGTAAGAGGCATGAACACCTCGCACGGGACAAATGTAACTTGTAGGATTTGACCGCATAGTCACGGGTATCCCGGTTAAAAAATATGATGATAATTTGAAAATATCTAGATTAGGCTTAAAAACAAGACGTTAAATGCTGAAAACCTAAACCAACCCCCAAACGTCACCGTAATAGGCATGAACACCTCTCATGGGACCAATGTAACTTATAGGAACTGACCGCGTAGTCACGGGACCCCCGATTTGAGAATATGACGATAATTTGCAAAAATCAACACTTAGACTTAAAAACAAGCTGTTAAAGGGTGCAAACTTAAACCAGCCCCCAAACGACCCCGTAAGAGGCACAAACTCCTCGCACAAGACCAATGTAACTTGTAGGAACCGACCGCGTAGTCCTGGTCCTCTCGGTTTGATAATATGATGATAATTTGTAAAAATCAACACTTAGACTTAATAGCAAGTCGTTAAAGGGTGACAACCTAAACCAACCCCCAATCGACCCCTTAAGAGGCACGGACACCTTGCACAGGACCAATGCAACTTGTAGGAATTAATCGCGTAGTCGCGGTTCTCTCGGTTTGAGAATATGATGAAAATTTGAAAATATCCAGATTTGGCCTAAAAATAAGCCCTTAAAGGGTGAATACCTAAACCAGCCCCTAAACGTCACCGTAAGAGGCATGAACACCTCGCACATGACCAATGTAACTTGTAGGAACTGACCGTGTAGTCAGGGGTCTCCCGGTTTGAGAATATGATCATAATTTTCATAAATCAACACTTAGACTTAAAAAACAGGTCGTTAAAGGGTGAAAACCTAAACCAACCCCCAAACGTCACCGTAAGAGGCATGAACACCTCTCACGAGACCAATGTAACTTGTAGAAACTGATCGCGTAGTAACAGTTCTCCCAGTTTGAGAATATGATGAAAATATTTATATATCTAGATTAGGCTTAAAAACATGTCGTTTGAGGGTGAAAATGCAAATCATCTCTCAAATGGCCCCGTAAGAGGTACGGACACTTTGCACGAGACCAATTTAACTTGTAGAAACTGATCGCATAGTCACGTGTCTCCCGATTTGAGAATATGACTATAATTTGAAAATATCTAGATTAGGCTTAAAAACATGTCGTTTGAGGGTGAAAACTTAAATTAGTCCCTAAACGGCCCAGTAAGAAGTACTAACACCTCGCATGGGACTAATGTAACTTGCAGGAGCTGACCACGTAGTCACAACAATATCGATTTGTGAATAAAATAATAATTTTAATTCGTATATGCAAATTTTCAGCTTGAATAAGATTTTTTTTAAAATTACTTGTTTACTAACATCATCTCCTTTTCTATCTTATTTTTTTTCAGGATAACATTTTGCCATTAACTTTTATCCATGTGGAACATATGAAGTCAATGGTCTACAACAAGAGGATTATTTACTTAATGTTGTTAATATTAAGGATTATATTTTTTTTTGTTATGTCCGTGTGGACACTTGTAGTTTTATTATTAGCTTTTATGGCCGTGCGGGCTTTTATAATTTTATTGTTATATTTTATGGTCGTGCGTGCTTTACATTACGTAGGTATCATATTAACAGATTTTAGAATGTCCAAAAAAGAGAGGAAACTATGGCCAAATTTTTTGGTCCGTGAACTATTATTATTTGTAATATTTTGATGTTTGTATGCACATTAGTTTATCAACAACTTTCGAGATTTGCAATTTGTGAATTTTCTGGTTTTCAAATAATTTTTTTTTATTTTATCCAAAAATTTTGCACAGTTCAAAACCGTGCCAAAAGTGTATCAAATTTTGGCACGGTTTTGAACGGTGCCAAAAGTTAAGCAAAATGTGCTCAATCTGGCACAACTCAAAAGTGTGCCAAAAATAACAAATTCTGGCACGGTTTAAAAGTGTGCCACAAGTGTTCATGTTTGGTCAAATCTGGCACACTTTTGAGCCGTGGCAGAAAATAATGGCCATTTTGGAACACCTGATTCTGGCACAGTTCAAAACCGTGCCAGATTCGATTTGGCACAGTTTTAAACCGTGCCAGGTTCATGTTTTTTGTGTAGTGCTTGTAATTGTTTGAACCATAGAATTTCTGATAATTTCTCATAACTTATTAATAATTGTCTTCAAGACCAAAAAAATAGTTTAATATAAATAAAATCCCATACATTAACGAACCAAATCCCAAGGGTTTCCTATGATTACAACTTACATGGCAAAGATAATAAAATACAGGGTGAGGGTATTACATTATTCCCTCCTTAGGAAATTTCATCCCCGGAGTTATCGATGTGCCAATTCCTCAAGTCCATGGGTTTTACCAACTCTAATTCTAAGTCATAGAAATCATTTAAGGCTAAATCAGTGAAGTCTTCAATAGATAATATGACGCCATCACCAAGGGTTCATCACACAACATGCTCGAACGCTCATCGTCATGCTAACCGTTGATGTTACATAAATGTCCTTCAGTATCCACTTACTTAATGATCACGCTCAATCAAGTCCTATGACTACTTTTTTAATACCGAAGGCATACTGGCGCCTCTACTGGGGCAACAATATCTAAGGGTCGACACTCACCAAGAGAAAACGACATGTAAATGACCACCCAATTCGTTACCATAAATTGTTTCAATCATGAGGACTACCAATCCCGAGTCTCCTTAAATTATCAGGTCTTCCTGACCGAGTAAATTCACTTAGACTGGATACTAACCCCGCATCGCAAGTCCTTCACATTGGGTGACATGCCACTAAGTTCTAAATCACGCGTACAACCAACACTATCCCATAGGACCCTTCTATGAACTTGGGTTCACTCTAGGTGTACTACTAGGGAGCACTCACCTAGGCATTATAAAAATCCACCTAACCTGGAAAATAATACTTAGTGCTAAGTTTCCTCCAGTTTTAACACTCTGCAATGTCCTCAAGTCATCATCCTTCTCTTTACCATCAGAGCCACTAACCGCCATACCAGCCAATCATAAGATTGATAAGTTCTCAGGCGAGCAAATACTATGAGAAAACATTACGGCCAAAAGCATAGCCACTCATACACATAACTTTGTACGTCGAGATACTGAGCTGCATTGACCATGCTAGGTCCAACCACACTCTACTGGCCAAACCACGTCATACCATGACTTGGTACAAATTTGGGCTACCACAACCGTGATGAATCGAATCATAACCATTCATCCTCACAAGACAAAATCAACGTATGAACCTATTGTTCTCTACAAAAGTCAAGCTCTAGACTTAACTCTTTAGGAGTAAGGCTTCCCCTTTTACATCTCTAACACATACAGACCACTCCGATTGGAAAATGTCTAACGCCTCTGCCAAAGCTAACCTGGTCCATATCTCTAGTGACATCGTGAGCAACCTAACACACCTAGGTCACTGGAAATAGTATCATTCCATGATTGTATCGCCAAATATATCCTTAGTAAGTATTCCACTAGTTGAAACATTCACCTTATAATTAACCTTAACCTAGACGAGGTCGTCACTAAGCTTATCTCTGGGTTCTACCCAAACTGAATTTACGTGACGGTCATACCGATCTCCATTAGAATACTAAGGTTAATAAGTTCTATATAGGGATACATTTCCTAGTCCGCTAGTTTAGTAAGACATGCCAAGAACTAATCATTTCCCTTCCAGAGCTATTTTAGCTTACACTACCGACACATGATTATATCCTAATTATGCTTCGATATTGCTTATGGGGTTCTATTTTCAAGTCTCTAACATGACATCATAAACCTAATTCTCAAATTCATTTGCTATCACTCATCAAACTCAAGTGTTATACTACTTAAACTAGTCATTCCATAACACTCGAGTATCATGCTCACTTAGGACACAAGCTTCCAAATTCTCTTAGAACGTTACATTACCCATATGTGCTAATTCAAATGATAGTACCTGACATGCATATTATCACATGACCTTAAATACCAACATCATTATCATTGAAGACCTGATGAGATCTCATCACTTATGATCCTCTAATAGTAGACACGCGCCATAAATTTCCCAATGTCCATATCATGCTTAATAAAGGCTCATAAAGATACTAGTCTATAGGCCTCTACGCACGGCTCACCTTTACCTTTGAACACCTCAAGGCATCAAAACAAGTCAACAGTTTCCCTTTTTATCCAAAACACGTACATAAGTCTAACCTACAACTGTCTTCTTGAGATCCAACTAGGGTTCAAAGTCCTTCTCCCATATGGATGGAACCCTAGACTATGCATCAAACCCCGGACTAACACTAAGATGGATTTTTACAGGACACAAGACATCGTATGTAACCTATAAACCTCTAGGTATACATCACCGACATCAGTTGGGATTTTATTCCTCAAAATTGCATCATATTTTCTAAATCCCTGTCATGGAAGACTATCTAGAGTTCACTCCTAAGTAACCTTAATCATCATCGTCACATACATAATATAATTATCACTATTTGCTTGTAACTCTCATCATACCCATCGATGTACAACATTCTATCAACAACCATCAATGCACTAACTTATAACAATAATATCTTACCGACTAAAATCGAGTAGATGTCCCGAAGTGTTGACAACCACAATTCCTCATGTCTATCGAATCATGAATTATCTATGACATGACACTACCCCCAAGGATCAATTTTGCCTAATCAAGTCATCGGTATTAATTACTCGAGAAAACCTAATCGAGGAACTTAACTCATTCTTGTCATAATCAACACCTCTTAATCATGACACTTTAGTCACCTAGTCTCCATGGTTAACTTCACACAATTCATGTATCTAACTCGATGGGCATCATTTAGATTTATTAACATCTCAATAGACTTTTCACGTCATCAAGGATCGATACATAAGTACCTCATACTTAAAACCATGGTGTCGCCACTATTGGCTCGCAGAGACGCTCGAAAATCACTAACATGTCTAATCAGATTCACGAAAGAGATTAATGATAGCTAACATTATCCCATGCAACTTGATAATGAGTTACCCATTTTACTAATCTCCAAGACTCTACCGTTGAGAACATGAACTAAAATCGTTACCATTCTAGCGTGACCGTCCCAAAACCAACATCGACATCAAAAATCCACTACCGACTTCACAACGTCACTCTCAAAAGGAACTTTGGACCTAGAGATCTAGTAATATTTATAATTCCCCAACCCGGATTTATGCATTACCCGTGGTCATCCCAGTCCGACGTGAGCGTTAGGTGTGAAGTGCAATGAAACAACCTAAATAATGTTACTAGTTCAATTTTATTTCATTATTATTTCACTTATTTAGCATGTGATTTCAAATTTAAATCAAACTATACAGAGCTACTATTGTAAAATGAAAATAAAAAGGATACTTACCTGAACAACATCCTCGACATATGGAACCGTACTCAACCTGATGTAACAAAGATGAGGGAATGAGCCGAATACCCAGTGGGAAAATACAATGACGCATTATAGAATTGAACGGCATAAAGAAAACTCTAACACAATATATCTATGTGTACATGAAACTACCTTGCACATAAATATATATACATATACATATATATACAGAAAGTCTCATGTAAGGACTCCTTATGGTACAGACCCCGGAACATACCATTTTTTAAAAATAGTAAAAAAAATGAATTTTTTGATGAAACTTCATGGATATGATGTGACACCCCGCCTAATAAAATATCGGGTGATCAGTCCTATACCAAATTATAACAGGAATCTCAGTTGGATCATCCTTAGCATCACTATCGAAAACTTTTTAAAACTTACTAACCACCTAGTATTCCAAAAGTTGGTGCCAATTTTAACTTTTTAATTACACAAAATAGTAGATGCGGAAATAAATATAAACTATTCACACCAATGAATAAAACTCAACTGAATAATTAATTACACAACTTGCCGAAAAAACCACCGACCACCAAAGAAATAATCCAATACAAATATCCAACACTGGAATAAAATAAGTCTGAAAACTGAATTGAAAGTCTGGGCGATATGCCCTAAATGAAACTGAAACTGATAAGCGATTCCCACTCTAGGAATGAATGAATGATGCGCCTAATCCAAACTCCTGCTAGCATCCACATATGCCGCAGCTCCGTGTCCCTGGAATAGAATATCAATCCTGGCATCCCTGTGGCTGGACACCTAAAAGGTTTTGAAAATAGTTTTATAGCAAGGGTTAGAACCCAAAACATTTTGAAAATATTTAGCAACTGAATTAACTGTAGTAATTTAAAATGCATGAATGCGCTTCATATTTAAGTTAGTATCGCACTCCCTTGTGGACATTCTCACCCCTCCACTAATGTGCACACCTAACGGTTACCTTAACCCCACCTAGTTTCACTATTCCATCCAACTAGTCCCGGTATAGCCTCCCCTTGCCATACTACTCTAACCCGAGTATAATGATTCTTGAATTATAAGTTATATCACAATTAACTTAATTAATTCCTCTTAAATAGTAGCATATAACCATGTCACAAGTTATATTAAGTAAATAGATCACACACTGTATTATTACCCGCATATAATATTTACTACCATTATATATGTACCTTTACCACAACATCCACACATATAACATACGTATATCCATCCCTTCGAGTATACCCTCACCGGATGATTCCCTCTAATATGCTATCTCACTAGGTGTGCTCACAAAACCTAGTTCCCCAAGTTGGAATCACTCACCAACTTGGCCCAAAATATAAATGTAGTGGAGGCGGTCATATTCCTTCCCTGAAAGTGAGATAAATCCCTCATCCATATATACCGGACGCTATGACCTGGGGATATACTCGCCCTACTCCTCAAGCTAGGGGATTCACCCACATCGTGCAACCTCCCTCGATAGCATTAGAGTATATAAATTGAATACATATCTAGTCACTGATATTTAATAACGCACACAATGTATACACGTACATATATACTATCACTACACCGTATATACATAATATAAACCCCGACTTTACCGTGTACTCAAAATCCTGTACACTGCCTGTAATTTCCCGAGTCTGTGGCCCGACTCAACACAATTAATTTTCTCACTTAATAATTTATCATCTTCCCGAGTCTATGATTCGACTCTAATATAATTAATTCACTCCTCAATTAATATAATACTTTCCCCGAGTCTATGGTCCGACTCTAATTAAATTAATTAACACACCCATTAATTTAATACCTCCCCGAGTCTATCGTCGGACTCAAATTAAATTAATTAACACACTTATTTAATTTAATACCGCCCGGAGTCTATCGTCCGACTCTAATTAAATTAATTAACACACTTATTAATTTAATACCTCCCCAAGTCTACAATCCGACTCTAATTAAATTAATTAACACACTTATTAACTTAATACCTACCCGAGTCTACAATCCGACTCTTATTAAATTAATTAACACACTCATTAATTTAATACCTACCCGAGTCTATAATCCAACTCTTATTAAATTAATTAACACACCCATTAATTTAATACCTACCCGAGTCTACAATCCGACTCTTATTAAATTAATTAACAAACCCATTAATTTAATACCTACCCGAGTCTACAATCCGACTCTTATTAAATTAATTTACACATTAATAAATCAACACAAATTCGAGTGAGTGGTCCGACTCTAATATAATTAATTTACACATTAATTAATCAACACAAATCCGAGTCTGTGGTCCGACTCTAATATAATTAATTTACACATTAATTAATCAACACAAATCCGAGTATGTGGTCCGACTCTAATATAATTAATTTACACATTAATTAATTCATACCAAACTGAGTCTGTGGTCCGACTCCCAGTTAATTAATTTACACATTAATTAATTCATAACAAACTGAGTCTGTGGTCCGACTCCCAGTTAATTAATTTACACATTAATTAATTTAAACCAAATTCCGGGTCTACAACCCGACCTTAAACTAATTAATTACAACATCAATTAATTTAATACTTTTTCGAGTCTACCCTCCGACTCTACCTTCATTAATTATCACATCCATTAATTTAATAACTTGGTGTCACCCAACCATTATCCCCGGACTCACTTACTTGACCCGTAACTTAATATTTCCCGAGTCTATGTTTCGACTCCAAATTAATTACTCTCTCTCAATAATTAATTTAATACTTTGATGTCACTTAACCAACATACCCGGACTTGCTCACTTGGTCCATTTTACATCTCATAATTTCATGCCCACATATTCTCCCACAATGTGTCGCACATTCATCTCCTTAATTTCCTAATTATATTTACCTATAATTACTAACATACCCGAACTCGCCCAGTTAGTCCATAATTAAATTGAATATGTTTCACCCAAAATTTTCACCTTAAGTCTCAACTCTTAACTTAGATTGCACAATCCTAATAGCTATCTTTTGATCCCCTAGCTATTAATTTCTCTATAATATTTCACCAAATAAAATTATACCCAAAATCCAAAAAATGAAACAAGGGTAACCAACAACCCGGTCTGGCAAAGAATTTCGACCGTCGATCGATCGATCATACCTGGGCAGCTCTCCTTCCCCACTGAATTCCACCATTAACGAAATTCAAGGTTTGTAAACCTTAATTTAAAACTCTAATCACATCACCCCATCACATAAACATGATTAATTCACATCCCACACATCATAGGGAGCTTAAGATACACAATTTTCTCCACTTACTTTCATAATTTCCCGAAATGGGCTTTCCATTAAAATTCATCAACTTTGTTCTACCAACCAACTTCCAAATCCAAATCCCACGAGTTTATATTCCGGATTCTCATTCAAATCAGATATCCATACTCAGAGATATACAACACAACAATTTTTACTTTGAATCTCATTCAATAGTTCCATGAACAAAACCCCATTTTTGTACCCATTTATCCCCAAAATGAATTTTGGTTTACACATCACTATGATATGAATTGATTATCATCAATTTAGAAATCACAACAGTTAACCACTTGCCTGGAATTGTTCGTAGTGTCCGATCCGTTGGTGTAGTCCCTTAATTTGACCCCAACATCCCCAAATTGGCTCTTGATTTTCTTTCCCCCAATTTTCCTCTCAAACCCTAGGTTTAGAGGTGTGTTAACTATCGTTCCCTAATCTCTCAATCAGGTTAAAAATACTAAATCCCGTTTTTGGTCATGTGGGGCTAATAAAAAAGGCCCAACTCACCCCATGTGGGACCAGCTATGCCCAAAAATACCCCGAGACCTAATTACTACCCCCAGGTACTCTTTTTAGACTATCTCGACCCATCCGGATGCAACCGTACACTCGGAATTGCCATCCGAAATACTTTTCGAAATTTCCAAATTTCGACGTCAAAATGTGACACACGAGATTTTGAACCATTAAACTTAAAAGTCGCCAATTATAAATAATTCGGATCACTCAATTAAATTCTCCAACTCATGAATTTAATTTTCTCCAAATTTAAATATTTTCATAACTCCCAAAAATAATTAAATATTTAATACTCAAAATTACGGGGTGTTACATATGATATCCACGTTGAGAATATCATCTCCAACTCTTTTCATCAAAAAATTCAATAAAAAATCCGTTGAGATAAGGTGATATGTAAAAAAGTGATATAAATATGCATTTTCAACCGTTGAAATGTTGGGTCGGCGCCAACCGCTTTATTGATTGAATATTTTGATGAAACTTTATGGATATGATCTTGATAGTGAGAAGATCATATCTATGACGTTTCATCAAAAAATTCAATCTAAAAGTGGGTAAGATGATCGCCAACATTTCGACGGTAAAAAAAAGCATATTTATACAATTATTTTACTTATCGCTTCATCTCAACGGTTTTTTTCTTGAATTTTTTTATGACAAAAATTGGAGATGATCTTCCCACCATGGAGATCATATTCATGAAGTTTCATCAAAAAATTCATTTTTTTACTATTTTAAAAAAATGGTATATACCAGGTCTGCACTATAAGGAGTCCTTACAGGAGAGGGCCTCTCTCTCTCTCTCTCTCTCTCTCTGTATATATATATATACTTTCATGCATGAAACTGTTTTTACTCCAAAAATGTTACTCATCTAGATTAATTCACCTTAATATTGTGAAAGAACTTCCTTTAACTTGACTTGATATTTACTGGATTTAACACACCAGGTTAAATATTTTAAACAATACCCCTTGTTTAAGAAAAATAAATTCTTTTATCGAAATTTCCTTATTATCCATGCCAAATTTATCTTAGTATTTTCATTGAAAATCAATTTCAACACACACAAACACCGTGTTAGAAAATACTTATTTTTCTTTGAAAGCCTTTCATAAACACACTCATGTGTTAATTATGGGTTAAACCTCTTGAGGTTTCTTAACTACCCATTTAATCCCCTCACTTTACCATTCTTTTACTTCTTGGACATTAATTCATTTTCACATTACTTCTCCACTTTATCCTTTATCGGAACATTTATTAATTCATTCGGGTTAGGTTGTCTTTTCACATATTCACCATATAATCCATTTCTTGACATGATCCATTTTTATTATATTTTTCTCATAATCTTCAAATATCCTTATATTTTAACGGGATCCACACTGTCGATTATGATACCATATGCTTTGGCCAGTGATTTTGGGTCTTTCGCCCCAAGGCTTCGGTTCCTCCTTAATTATTCCGGAATCATCCAAGTCAATAATTAATGTGGTTTAACATTTACCAATGTCCACATTGTTGCACCATTCCTTTTACCAGCCGAAGCCAAAACTCGAGGTTGCAGCCCAACTTGTGTTACACCTTAAAATAATCAGTGCTTGTCTTTTATACCCTTACATCAACTTTGTTCCAAAATCAAGTTCATTTAGGACCATTGTGTGTAACACGCATTCCAACATTTTTATTTCATAAAAACATTCCACTTTATGTAAAATTATCATTTCACCCATTTGTTTCCAAACTTGTCCTTTCCTCCATTTTCACAAGTAATATCTCTGAAAACATGACTAAGATACCCACACTAACTTCTTAAGTGCATTCAACTCATTAACATTTATTTAATAATTTTGAGTAGCATTCTTTTCAAGTTGGAAATATCTTAATTTCATTAATTTCTTTCTCTAAAAAATCATTGGACTTCTAAAGACTACTTTATAATGAAACACCATTTTCCTTTATTAATACATGTCCTCTTAAAACCATATGCTTATAACCTTTCCAACACTTTTTCAGACACTTTAAGGGCTGAAATTTTTAATTTTTTATTTTATGTTTAAACATAATATAACCTTCGTTAAACTTGTTTATATATTGATCATCAAAATACTAGGGGTTTATATGAATGAGAAGATGTATTTAAAGTCCTAAAATCATTTTAAATGGGTCTAACACATAGTTTATTAAAAAAAATTACAATATTGGCGGAAACATGCTTTTCACAGTAAAGACATTTTTATTTCTTCAAACTTGAATAAATGTCCATTTAAATAAAAATCCCAATTTTTCACAAGAGAACTTTAAGACATTTGTTCTTAAAATATCTTTAACAAGATAAACATTTATTCGACATTTTTATTTCATAAAAATGTTTAAACACCAAGTTTTATTGAAACATATCATTTTGCTCAAAAACATTGAAACCTTTTTCCAAACTATTTTCACAAATCATAAGAAATATCATTCTTAAGTCATAAATTCATCATACTCTTACAAACTCTAACTACAAGACCAATACTATGGAAAATATAGATTTCAAACTAAAGAGTAGAGTCTTCGTTGCTCAAATTAATCTTCAAAAATTTGGGATGAAGATAGAAGAAGATAGCAACTTCTCACCTCTTGAGATGGCCTCACAGAGGTTGCCTAGCTCCACTTAGCTTGGCTCCATGAAAGCTCCAAGAAAAAAATCCTTCAAACTCCATGATTTCCTCCACCTTCTTCTTCTTCTAACCCCCCCCCCCCCCCCCCCCCCCCAACAACATCTCCAAATTTCATAACTTAACTCAATAATGGTGGAAATGGGTGTATAAGGCTTAAATATGGTGGAATACTTATAAAATATGGTGGCACAAGGTAAACATAAGGTGGTGGCATAGTGTAGAAATGGTGGAAGTGGCTTAAGGAAGGAGATTGATTTATGGAACTTTAGAGAGAGAGAGAAAAATGTTGATGAGTCTTGGTGGGGGAAGAACCTCCCCACCTCTGTCATCTTCCTACACAAACAAAACAATATAACTCTCTTAAAAATCAACCCAAACCATTAAATCCCAATTTTAGTCATCTTGGTTCACTAGGAGTCGGCACGTCATTGATCTAATGACCCAAAACACGACAGCACACAAGGGCATTCCGATTAAAAGAATTATGAATAGGTCATTCGAATGAGAATGGGAACCCGTTCGAAAGAGATTAGGATATTGTTTGATCAGCCTTTGAATAACCTTCTAAAGATATTAGAAACCTAATACAGCGATATCTCATTAGATCTTAATTAGAACGTATCTTCGAACGCCTTGCATTTTTTGCTTGAACCAACATCATCCTTATTTAACGAGATAAGGACCTCGTTCGAACGATCCTCGTAATCGTTTGAATCCCAGAATTTCCAAAAATCTCCCATAACCTCCAATAATTGTCTTCGAGACCAAATTAATAATTGAATATGAATAAAATCCCATATATTCATGATCCAAGTACTAAGGGTTTCGTATAGTTACAACTTAGGTTGGAAAGATAATAAAATATTGGGTGCGGGTATTACAAATACAAAGCATCCCACTCTAGTTAGAACATCATCAAAGAAACCTCTCAAAATTCTCTAAAAACGATTGACTAAGGATGTGGGGATCCTAATTGGCTTCAACTCCCCAAAATATAGTTTCTCTACACGTTGTAGGGAAGAAGGTTCATGCTTTCTTCTAAATTTAAAAGGGATTTTTTTAATGACACGCTCACTTATCTTAATGAGATCATCGGAGTCCAGGGATCTTTATGATTGAGCTTTCTTTCTCGATGACAAAAACTATCTTCGGTACATTGGTGTTTTTATTAAAGATACAAATGTCATTTAAAAATTTGGCGTAGGACGGGACTTGTTATATAGTATCATGTAGTGGGATATTCATTTGTACTTGCCTAAATACTTCCAACATCCTATCAACTTTCACCTTCTTCCTTTATGGCACCAAATGTTGGGAAAATGGATATTTTGGGATATAATTCTCTTCATATGTCTCGCAAGATGATGGTGGCAGGAAGTTGAATCCATGGGTGGATCTTTATTTTCTTTACGTCTCTCGAATTAACTGTTGGTGGGTGGTGCGATGTTATTCTCTACTTACTTTTCGAACCTAAGCGTGATGATGTCTTTCTCATTCTCTTGGGTGTGTGACTGTGCTCGTGTCATTCTGAATAAAACATTAACCCCCAGGCATATTACATTTTGAATTTGGCCCAGGTTGAGTTGGAAATGTTACCTTGTTCTTCTCACTCGACGCATTCCCTAGTTGTCTCATTTGAACTGCAAGTTTGGCAATCGACTGATTGCACACGTACATGCTTTACTGGGTGGATTGAACGAAATTTTGAGTGGTGTTCTAGAATTGAAGCGTACTTTGGGCAATAAGGTTCACCGAATCGTCAAAAGATTGGATCTTTTGGGATGCGGGATATAATGGTGTGGAGGAATTTTTTAGAACTCGGGGGTATGTTACAGGAAGATTTACCTCCACCTCCTTGATATTGACCCAAAGACCATGAAATATTAGGGTAATCTCATAAACTCGGATTGTATGCATTGGAATACGGGTCGTACTTCGGTCCACTTTGGTAGAGGGCATTAGCTTGCTCGGCTAAAACCTTGTTAGCTAGGAGAGAGGGGAAATTTTCGACCAAATGATCGAACACATCACAACTCAGACACGTGGGGGAGGCTACATGTGTGAGGATTGTAGGTGTGTCATGGATTCAACTTTTACTCGCCTCTAAATATTTGTTCGACATGGTGAGCGAATTCCTCATCGGACGTGGTTTACCTATATTTTTTATTGGATCCCCATTCTTGGGACTTTTTTACCATGACTTCAAGGAATACCCACATGTTGACCAAACTTTTCACGATAGAATCACCATTACGTAGTGACTCGAGCATAGTTAAAGTATTACAATCGAACCCCTCATATAAAATTTGGACTTTCCTATGACTTTTCCCCTATTTAAATACCGGGAATCAGTCCTTCATAAAAATAAAACAAGAGTCTCATCTGGTTCATTCTTAGCATCACTGTTGAAAACATTTTTTTTAAATTTAACTAACCACCTAGTATTCAAAAAGATCATGCCAAATTTTATCTTTTATTAACACAACATCATATGGAAGATAATTATAATCACTAATCATTCACGCGGCAATAATTCAAACCCAACACAAGATGAACAGTGAATAAAACAATACCGAATAAACCATTGGTTCCCAAGTCTAATATAAAGTCCAACTGAATACAACTGAAAATAGAGTCTGACTGAAATAAAATAATGCTGGAAAACATGCCCAAATGAAATATTGAACTGAACCCTACTATAGGAATGAAATAATCGAAACGACTAAGTCCAAAAACCTGTAAGTATCCACAAGTGATGTTGCTACGTTTCCCTGGAACAGATCGTCCTGCCTGGCGTCCCTGTGGCTGGACAATTAAAATTTTTTGAAAAAGTTTTGCAAGTATGGGTCAGAGCCCAAGTTCTTTTGAAAATATTTAGCAAGCATATAAATTTCATTATAAATGAATAGTTGTTAGATACAAATGTTAGGTTGCAAACACTCCCTTAAGTTCATCACCTCTCTTCTATAGTGCACTCCTAATGTTTTCTACTCAACTCGCATAGTCAATCTACCCAATCTAACTAGGGAAGAAGTATTTAAAAAACTCCAAATTAGTCTTGCTCACCCATACCTCCGATATAGTACGCTCCCGTAAACCCTTAATTATCTTTAATTCCTTAGTTAAGTTTCTCCTTAACTTACCCGTACTGCCCATACAGTATTCTATCGAGTTAATTAATAATTAACATCTCTCTTCTGTTATTAATAAATCAAAGTTAACATTTCACATATGTTATCATTCAAGACTTTCCGCTAAGTTTCTCTAGATAATAACTGTGTTAGATATACACTATCTATCCTTAATACTATTTACACATTAGTAGATTTAGCCTCTTGTAGATATACACCATCCAGCCTCACTACTATCATACATAAGTAGGTTAATAATTATTTAGATATACATTATCTAGTGTCACTACTATCACGCATAAGTAGGTTAAACGTTGCTTTAGATATGCTTTATCTAGTCTCCTCACTATCACACATAAGTAAGGTTAAACATCCTACCTAAGGTACCCAAACGACATGTCGAACACACTAATACACGAAACATAGTGAGTTCCCCTAAGTTCTATGTCCTAACGCACAAATCCAGACCTCCCTGGAATTGTCAAGGTGGGATCGCCCACTGCGCGGGAACTTCCATGATAGTAAGTAGCGTAGGTATGTTCACACACATATGAAAGAACATAATAGGTATACACACAACATAATCCCTATGTCGTACATAGGCATATACACAACCCATGAATATCATCTATATAGGTATATACTCCACCTATAAATATAAATCTGTATAGGTATACACCTAACCTATAATAATCCGTATAGGTATATGCTCAACCATTAATAATAATAATCCATATAGGTATACACTCAACCTATAAATATAATCCACATAGGTACACACTTAACCTATAATGCTAATCCGCATAGGTATACACTCAACTTATAATACTAATTCATATAGGTATTCATTCAACCTATAATACTAATTCATATAGGTATAGATTCAACCTATAAAAACAACCCGTACGTAGTATTTATCTCTAGAATACTTTTCGTATAATTTATTCATAATATAGTCTCTATTGTATATTTCTGATTATTATTCTCTACTTGAAGGGTCCGTTGTTACCCCCTAAGTTAATTCAGTAGCTAATCCATAATTTCCCTGCTGGTTTAAATCATAAATTTTCCTTATCCTTTCCATGATCCATTTTCATTCTCTCTAATCATTATGTTAACCATTAATCCCATTTAATCTTATCATTAAAATCTCATGAATGTGATAAATTCTAAAACCAACCAAGGCCAACTGTCATCCAATATATCTCTTATAATATTATAAGGATGTCTAAAAAGATTCCCAATTAATAAATCACATTTTCAGGGCTTAAAAAAGGGAATTTCACAATTCTGGCCCAACCAAATCAATTCGGCCTAACTTCAATCGATTCGCTAGATAAATTGATTCGGCCAAGGTGCCGAATAGATTCGAAAATCTGCAAAATCCCAGTTTGTGTACATAGTTGCATTTTTTCCGAGTTTTCATCAACCAAAACCTCATGATTATTTACTAAACTTGAAACAAACATTACTACACCTTAATATAGTACATAGGGATGATTTCCAATGAGAAAGGTTGCACAAAAATATCACTGATTCAATCCAAGAATTAAGCTTTCTTCAAATAGCTTAAAATCCTAGTTTTCTCATGTTTTTCATCTATATACATCAAGAATCCATATTTTCTTCTCATGAATTATCCCAACCCCTTTGATTTTGTGTTACCAATATTAAGGAATATATCTACATTCATTCCTATTAAATTCATGGATTACACCTAGCCAAATTCACATTAAATCTTCCAAAACTATAAATCAAACCCTATTCTACTTGGATATTATAACATGCTCAATATTAATTGCAATATAAATACTTACCTCTCAATAGAAAGTTTGAAATTCGTTGGTATGATGGTATGAATATTCTCTTCGACTTTTGATCTCAATTCCTTTGCATTCGGGGCGAAAAATGGTGTAGGAAGCTTGGTTCTCTCATGATCTACCTCTCCCATGACCTCCCTTCCTTTAGCTTTGTGTTAACCCTAGCCCCTACTCTATAATGGGAAGATATAACTTGAAATTTTTGGAGTTCTCTAAACCACAAACTCTCGAATGACCAAAATGTCGATAAATGGTGTGGGGTTTGTCTAAAATTGCCCGGGACCCAAACTATACACCAGGGTATACTATTTCGACTATTTTTACACTTTCGGAACCAATAGTGGACTCAAAATCACTATCCATGTCACTTTATAAAATCATCTTATTTCCACCTCAAAATACGACACAATTTAAATTAGCATCTCTCAAATTAAGTTAAATTCTTAATCAACAAATTAAATAGATTCTCCGAATTAATGTAATACCCCGTATTTTTATGCTATATTAATTTGGGGATTTATTAAATTTAATGTGAATGAATTATTTAATAAAAATCCGGAAATTTATTATGTTATAATTATTAACGTGACGAGAGTTAGTAATTTTGAAAAATTTGTTGAATATTACTAATGAGCAAAGTAATATATTATATTGGTTATATTGAATGTCATGAGTGAGTTAAATGACAATTTCGGAAATTTAAGTCGGAACGTGCTCGTGTCGCGTCGGGACTAAATTTTGATAAATAAAAAGTGAATATTTTATAAGTTGCCAGTATGGTCATTTTGAGTGCGCCAACGCGTCCGGAAGGGTCGAGATAGTCAGAAAAGTGTACCCGGGGGTGTAGTTTGGGTCTCGGGGCATTTTTAGGCCTAATTAGTAACCCGAGAGGGCATTTTGGTCATTTTACCTTTTTGGGTAATTAAACCCACGAAAATACCAAGGGTTATATCAGATATCTGGATTGTCATTTAGGTTTAGAAACTCTAAACACAAGTGATGGCCATAGGAGAGGGAAGAAGAAAGCTCCAAGTCAATCCAAGGCCCCAAAAGTCATCCGTTTGCACCACAACCACCACCACCACGTAGATCGCGCAACGGGCTACGCAACCACACCAAAAACATCTGCAAATCAGAACGTCGAAAATCCCAGGAAAGTGTTTATCTTGCTATTTTCATTGGTGCAACCTCCATATTAGTTTAGGAATGATTAGGGATGAATTATGTAGAAGAAAACCCAATTTGTGATAGGAAAGTCCATGTAGTATTGGTGGATATGATGATTCTGGAAACCCTTGCCATGTAGAGGAAATAAACAACAAAATTTTGATGATTATAAGAAAGAAATTTTGGAGAAAGATTTGTTAGAAAACTGTTTAAGAAAATTCTAGGGTTCTTGATAAATAGATGTAATTTTGGGTGGAAATTCCATGTTTAAATGATGAATATGTACATGCCTTACGTTAGAAACATCTGGTATATTGTTATAATGTTAGTAGTAGAATTCTTGGGACGTTTGGGGTTGGAAAACATGGATTTGGATGAAGAAAATTGGTAGAACCCGTAACTGCAATTCTGCAGAAAATCGAAATACCTGCTTGATCGATCGATCGAGCATAGATCTTCGATCGATCGAAGGTTCGATCGATCGAGCCCCAGACCTCGATCGATCGACCCCTCCTGGAAGACTCCTATTTCCCTTGTTTAATTAGTTAAACTAAATTTATCGCGAAATAATTCTTAGGTATTCTTAATAAAATGTTTTGGGAGATAGGAAAGACCAGTAGGACATGTGAATAAGTGTTGGGAACTTTATTATAAGACGAGAAGTTTACTTTTGGGGTAATTATATAATTAACGATGAAACTACGTATCTCAAGTGAGAGATTGCGGTGAATAGCTACGATAGTGAATAGAGTTATACCTACTGAATTTTCTACTTGGAAGAATAGAGTCCACGAGTGTCACGTAATAAGTGGGAAAACTCTTCGAGTTAAGGTTAGAGATGAAACCTTATACGTAATACTAATAATGTGAAATTAAGGATAAATGTTGTAATTATGGGTGATGAGAGGAACCTATATTAATATGATAAAAGTGGTATATTTATATGATTGTGTGTACATATATTATATACATGTGAAAAACATACCGCGCTACTTGCTATCCTTGAGGTTACCGCACTGGGACAGTCTTATCTCGATGGGACCTTTATGGGGGATATTGACTTGTACCCTAGAAGATCGATATCCTTGGTACAGGCTATCGAATTGATAGTTCAGACGGTCCTAAGAGACGCGAGTATGTGCCATCCTCTTAGAGACTTGGAATCTATGCTTCGCCTCGATATTATTTGTGTATGTGTTAATACAGTTCGAGAGTGATTCCGAATTTCTATTCCCCTTGATATGAGTGGTATGGGGTTTGGATAGTAGAAGTATGCACGCACCGTAGTTTTATGTGGGGTGCTGTTATTTGATATATATTATACGAGTAGTAAATATATATATATGAGATTTGGAAATTTGAAACTGCCTACTGTGATTTGATAAGTAGGACATGGTTGATGACTCAAATAGTAAATACTTGTTTCGTGAAAGTATAATATGACACTGGGAAACTTTATAAATTAATAAACCTAAAACGAGAGATGTGCTACAAATTGGAAGTATTCTTTTTAAACAATGATATTGTCCGGTTTTGAAATCTTATGAGTAAGTTAAGATAAGCGAAATTATTGGGAAGGTTAGTATGATAAAATGATAAGATAACCCGTTGGGAAGGTTAGTACGATAGGCGTGCACATTAGAAGAGAGGTGAGAATTTCTCAAGAGAGTGTCGCTCTAATAAGTTGTTGCATTTCCCTGTATCAATTTAAATACTTGCTAAACGTATTTTAAATCAAACACACTCTCGAGCTCTGACCCGTTTCTCTCTCTCTCTCTCTCTCTCTCTCTCTCTCTCTCTCTCTCTCTCTCTCTTGTATATATATGTATGTATTACATGTGCCCAGCCACAGGGGCGTCTTGCTTAGGATCTCTTGGAAGGAACGCGCTACAGCTTAGGTGGGAGTGCAGGTCTTTTGAATAGACGACTTCGTTCATTCGGATCTACTCTTAGTACTTTCATTTAGTTCAGCATGTGTAGCTCTTCCCATTATTCCGTTGTTATTGGACATTTGTATTTCAGTTATTTCCAGTATTGTTACTATGGGTTTTATTCAGTTGATTGTGTTACTTTATATTTCGCATGTTGACATTCGGTTGACGAATGTTTTAAATTAATTGGACTATGTTGCAGATATTTAATGTGGTGTGATTCTTACTTATTGAATGTTGTTAATAAAATAAATGATTTTCTTTAAATAAAATTTGGAAAGTATGTATGAAAATGGTTTTGACACTTAGCTTAATTATTTAGGGTGTTAAATTGGAAAAATTATTTTTATCGACAGTGATGCTGAGAATGAACCAACTGTTTACCTTGATTTAATTTAATAAAGGAGTGATCGCCCGGTATTTAATTAGGCGGGGAGTCACAGGTGGTATAAGAGCATCGGGTTCTAGTGTCCATAGGATCTGTACGGCTTACTTTCGCTTTCAGCTTAATGTTATTGCAATAGAGCCCTATTTTTAGGATTGTTGTACTCTTGTTTTACGTTTAAGTCTTCAGCTATTTGAGATTTGATAATAACTGTAGACTAATAAACTTGTTCACGTTTCAGATGCCTACGAGACGTGCTCCGAAAGATAGGCGTGCCCAGGCCGAGCAGCCAGCAGCTTTGGCACCAGGAATAATGAATGCAAATGAAGTAGCCGCCATTGTTGCTCAAGCGGTGAATTCCGCGATAGCGGTGATTCAGTAGGCTCCACCCCAGGTTCAGGCAATGGCGCTAGTACCAGCACAGCTTCCATCTGCATGGGAGAGGGTTCGGGATGCTTTTCAGAAAGCGCATCCCCCTGAGTTCTCTGGTAGCTTCGATATTGTCATAGTTAGCCAATGGAAGAAAGACATCCAGCGGCACCTCCGTATGTATGAGTGAAGTAATGTGTAAAAGAAGTTATTGGCTTCCTTTAAGTTGGTGGGAGCCGCATTGTAGTGGTGGGAATCCACTACCACTTTGGAAGAGAGGGACACGATCCCTATTCAGTCATTTTGGGAGCGGTTTGACCGCAAGTATTTTCCACCCGTTGTGCAGACTGAGATGAGGCGGAGATTACTGAATCTGAAGCAGGAGAGTCTTACCATAGTAGAGTATGAGGAGGAGTTCAGGAGACTTCTCACCATTGTTCCAGATGAGGCACCTACTGAGAGCAAGAAGATTTTGTTGTTTGTCGACGAGTTAGCTTGGAGGATCCGTCAGCACCTTATTGGGAATTTATCCCTGAGTACTTTCACTGATGTACTCAATGCCGCGTTGTTACATTTCCAGGATCACCGCTTCCATCTTCAGGGAAGCAAGAGAGTAGGAGAGCCCAGCCAGCAGGGCAAGACCGGGTGTAGTAGTGCCAGTGGGGCACCATCTCAAGGACAGCCTCGTCAGCACGAGCAGAGTTCCCATCAGGGAGACCCTGCTAAGCGATTCCATTCAGGTGATTCTAGGCGGGGATTTGGGGGGTTTTAGGCAGGGCCATCAGGGCCAGCCTTATCAGCAGGGCCAGCAGGGCCAACACCGACAGCAGCAGGGCCAGCAGGGCCAACAGCGTGCTAATTAGGGCCAGTGGCGGGGAGGTAACGGCCATCAGGGTCGTGGTCAGCAGGGACAGAGGGGAGGCAACTTCAAGGGCTGATGTTTTGGGTGTGGTAAGCACGACCATAGGCGCCGAGATTGTCCGGAGGGAGATAGGGCCCCACAGCAGCAGGGTGCCCATAATGAGCCACAGAGGCCACTATTTCCACCTGCCCTCCCAGCTCCAGCCCAGGTACTAGCCCTACCAGCCATTCCAGTAGCTCCAGTGCAGCAGGGGCAATTACAGTACAGACGTGTCTATAACGTCCACCAGGCAGCAGCTCCACAGGCACCACTCGCGATTGAGGGTATGTTTCCTATCCATGGTACTATGGGTTGGGTTTTGTTTGATACGGGTGCAACACATTGTTTTATAGCTACGCATTTTGCGAAGGCCTTAGGGTTGTTAGCCACAGCTGAGAGCAGAGTGACGTGTGTGGACTCACCACTGGGGAGTGGGTCACTTATTTTCTTTATATGCCGAGGAGTGGGGGTAGAGATCGGTAGCTTGATATTACCTGCAGACATGTTAGCCTTAGACATGCACGAGCATGATGTGATTATTGGTATGGATTGGCTCGCAGCTTATAGAGCCATGATTGATTGCTTCGGTGGGAGCATTGTTTTTGCCATTCCGGGGCAAGAGATGTTTGTAGTGGCGATGCCTCGCCCAGAGGGAGGTTCAACCGCTCATTTGTATTACATAGAGGAGGATACCTCTAAGGAGGTTGTGATTCCCTTAGATTCGATCCCAGTTGTCAGGGAGTATTCTGATGTGTTTCAGGAAATACCAGGCCTACCCCCCAGTCGAGAGATAGACTTTGTTATAGATTTATTGCCAGATACGAGACCTATAGCACGCGCACCGTACCGTATGGCTACGGCAGAGATGCGAGAGCTACGAGATCAGATAGAGAAGCTATTAGGTCAGGGCTTCATTCGCAGGAGTACCTCACCTTGGGGCGCTCCAGTTTTGTTTGTCAAGAAGAGAGATGGTTCACTGAGATTATGTGTGGACTACCGGGAGCTGAACAAGGTCACGATACGGAATAAGTATCCGTTGCCTCGAATCGATGATCTGTTCGACCAGTTGAGGGGAGCAACTTTCTTTTCGAAGATAGATCTGAGGTCGGGGTACCATCAGTTACGTATTAGAGAGCAGGATGTTTCAAAGACTGCCTTCTTGTCGAGATATGGGTCCTATGAGTTCAGGGTGATGCCGTTCGAACTCACAAATGCTCCAGCCGTTTTCATGGACTTGATGAACCGAGTATTCAGAGAGTTCTTGGATCAATTTGTCATCATCTTCATAGATGACATCCTGATATATTCACACTCCGAGGAGGAGCATGCCGAGCACTTGAAGCAGGTTCTTCAGACTCTACGAGAGCATCAGTTGTATGCTAAGTACAAGAAGTGCAGATTCTGGTTGCAAGAGGTACAGTTCTTGGGGGGTGTTGTTTCTGAGCAAGGGATAGCAGTTGACCCGAGTAAAGTATCAGCGGCGAGGGAGTGGGGACAGCCCACGACACCGACTGAAGTGCGTAGTTTCCTGGGGTTAGCTGGTTACTATACGAGATTCATTCGGGGATTCTCCAAAATAGCGGGTCCATTGACCAATCTTACTCGCAAGGGAATACCATATGTTTGGGATGATGCTTGTCATTTGGCTTTCGACGAGCTGAAAGACAAACTTACTTCAGCGCCAGTCCTTACGTTACCGTAGTCGGGTATGGAGTACCTAGTTTACACCGATGCGTCCTTACGGGGACTTGGGGGAGTACTTCAGTAGGAAGAGAAGGCTATAGATTTTGCCTCCCGCAAGCTTAAGTCGCATGAGAAGAATTACCCCACCCACGACGTGGAGTTAGCAGCGGTCGTCTTTGCATTGAGGATATGGAGGCACTATTTGTTGGGAGAGAAATTTTGTTTGTCCACAGACCACAAGTCATTGCAGTACCTGTTAACTCAGCGAGAGCTGAATATGCGTCAGTGCAGATGGCTAGAGTTTGTGAAGGACTACCAGTTCGACATACAGTATCATCCGAGAAAGGCCAACGTAGTTACTGATGCATTGAGTCGTAGACCGGTAGACGAAGTAGCGGACGTCTGGAAAGAAAAGTGGAAGGATTTGGGTCACCAGGACACAGTATCACGTTCTTTCATATCCGTGATGTCAGTCACACTCGAGATTATTATGAGGGTGATACAGGCACAGACCACAGACCCGTTTTTCCAGGAGCAGATTGTGCGACTTCTAGCCGAGGGTGCTGAGTCCTATTATGTTAGTTCTGATGGAGGTTTGCGGTTTAATGGGAGATTGGTGGTTCCAGAAGGAGCAGAATTACGTCATGCAGTGATGACTCATTCTCATGGGTCCCGATTTGCAGTACATCCGGGGGGCGATAAGATGTACCAGGATATGAGGCGACAATACTGGTGGAGTGGGATGAAGAAGGACATTGCTGAGTTCATGTCCAAGTGTTCTACCTGCCAGCTGGTGAAGGTGGACCATCAGAAACCGTCAGGATTGCTTCAACCATTGGAAGTACCCGAATGGAAGTGGGAGAGTATTTCCATGGATTTTATTACAGGGTTGCCTACATCACAGCGGGGCCACGATTCTATCTGGGTGATTGTAGACCGTTTGACCAAGGTGGCTCATTTTCTGTCGGGGCGGATAGATTATACCACGGGTCAGTATGCTCAGTTGTTCATCGCTGAGATTGTCAGATTACACGGGGTGACTCTGAATATTGTGTCAAATAGGGACAAGATTTTTGTGTCACGTTTTTGGGAAAGCTCTCAGGAGGCTATGGGTACTGAGTTGAGGTTGAGTTCAGCTTACCACCCACAGACATAGCGTACTAATCAGATGTTAGAGGATATGCTACGCATGTGTGTTCTCGATTTTGGAGGAGGCTGGGAGCCACATCTTCCACTGGTACATTTTGCTTATAATAACTCTTATCAGTTTACGATTGGTATGGATCCATTTGAGGCTTTGTATGGCAGGCCTTGTTGTTCCCCGGCTTGTTCGCTCGAAGTGGGGGATAACAAGTTGCTAGGACCAGAGGTGATTCAGGAGACCTCCGCGAGGATTGAGATGATCAGGAGTCGCATTCGGGTAGCCCAGGACAGGTAAAAGAGCTATGCCGATGCGAAACGGTTCTTCCGGGAGTTTAGTGTGGGGGACCAAGTGTTATTGCGTGTATCTCCTATGAAGGGAGTGATGAGATTCGGGAAGAAGGGGAAGTTGGCTTCGAGATACGTGGGACCATTTTCCATCATCAAGAGGATTGGGCCGGTTGCATACAGGTTGGGACTGCCAGAACATTTACATCGCATCCACGATGTATTCCACATCTCGTCGTTGAGACTATATCTTCGGGATGATATAGCCCATACTCACATTGCGATAGATGAGATCGACTTACAGCCTGAAAGCTCTTACGGGGAGAGACCAGTGGCTTACCTAGACTATAGTGAGAGGAGATTGAGGTCGAAGATAGTTCCAATTGCGCGGGTCCAGTGGGAGCATCATAATGTGGAGGAATCCACTTGGGAGCGCGAGGCAGATATACGCGAGAGATATCCAGAGTTGTTTTTACCAGGTATGCCTTATTTTCCGAATTTCGGGATGAAATTCCGTTATTAGGGGGAAGTATGTAATACCCCGTATTTTTATGCTATATTAATTTGGGGATTTATTAAATTTAATGTGAATGAATTATTTAATAAAAATCCGGAAATTTATTATGTTATAATTATTAACGTGACGAGAGTTAGTAATTATGAAAAATTTGTTGAATATTACTAATGAGCAAAGTAATATATTATATTGGTTATATTGAATGTCATGAGTGAGTTAAATGACAATTTCGGAAATATAAGTCGGAACGTGCTCGTGTCGCGTCGGGACTAAATTTTTTTAAATAAAAAGTGAATATTTTATAAGTTGCCCGTATGGTCGTTTTGAGTGTGCCAACGCGTCCGAAAGGGTCGTGATAGTCAGAAAAGTGTACCCGGGGGTGTAGTTTGGGTCTCGGGGCATTTTTAGGCCTAATTAGTAACCCGGGAGGGCATTTTGGTCATTTTACCTTTTGGGGTAATTAAACCCACGAAAATACCAAGGGTTATATCAGATATTTGGATTGTCATTTAGGTTTAGAAACTCTAAACATAAGTGACGGCCATAGGAGAGGGAAGAAGAAAGCTCCAAGTCAATCCAAGGCCCCAAAAATCATCCGTTTGCACCACAACCACCACCACCGCGTAGATCGCGCAACGGGCTACACAACCACACCAAAAACATCTGCAAATCAGAACGTCAAAAATCCCAGGCAAGTGTTTATCTTGCTATTTTCGTTGGTGCAACCTCCATATTAGTTTAGGAATGATTAGGGATGAATTATGTAGAAGAAAACCCAACTTGTGATAGGAAAATCCATGTAGTATTGGTGGATATTATGATTCTGTAAACCCTTGCCATGTAAAGGAAATTAACCACGAAATTTTGATGATTATAAGAAAGAAATTCTGGAGAAAGATTTGTTAGAAAACTGTTTAAGAAAATTCTAGGGTTCTTGATAATTAGATGTAATTTTGGGTGGAAATTCCATGTTTAAATGATGAATATGTACATGCCTTACGTTAGAAACATCTGGTATATTGTTATAATGTTAGTAGTAGAATTCTTGGGACGTTTGGGGTTGGAAAACATGGATTTGGATGAAGAAAATTGGTAGAACCCGTAACTGCAATTCTGCAGAAAATATAAATACCTGCTTGATTGATCGATCGAGCATAGAGCTTCGATCGATCGAAGGTTCGATCTATCGAGCCCCAGACCTCGATCGATCGACCCCTCCTGGCAGACTAATATTTCCCTTGTTTAATTAGTTAAACTAAATTTATCGCGAAATAATTCTTGGGTATTCTGAATAAAATGTTTTGGGAGATAGTAAAGACCAGTAGGACATGTGAATAAGTGTTGGGAACTTTATTATAAGACGAGAAGTTTACTTTTGGTGTAATTATATAACTAACGATGAAACTACGTATTTCAAGTGAGAGATTACGGCGAATAGCTACGATAGTGAATAGAGTTATACCTACTGAATTTTCTACTTGGAAGAATAGAGTCCACGAGTGTCACGTAATAAGTGGGAAAACTCTTCGAGTTAAGGTTAGAGATGAAACCTTATACGTAATAATAATAATGTGAAATTGAGGATAAATGATGTAATTATGGGTGACGAGAGGAACCTATATTAATATGATAAAAGTGGTATATTTATATGATTGTGTGTACATATATTATATACATGTGAAAAACATATCGCGCTACTTGCTATCCTTGAGGTTACCGCGCTGGGACAGTCTTATCTCGATGGGATCTTTATGGGGGATATTGACTTGTACCCTAGAAGATCGATATCCTTGGTACAGGCTATCGAATTGATAGTTCAGACGGTCCTAAGAGACGCGAGTATGTGTCATCCTCTTAGAGACTTGGAATCTATGCTTCGCCTCGATATTGTTTGTGTATGTGTTAATACAGTTCGAGAGTGATTCCGAATTTCTATTCCCCTTGATATGAGTGGTATGGGGTTTGGATAGTAGAAGTATGCACGCACCATAGTTTTATGTGGAGTGCTGTTATTTGATATATATTATACGAGTAGTATATATATATATGAGATTTGGAAATTTGAAACTGCCTACTGTGATTTGATAAGTAGGACATGGTTGATGACTCAAATAGTAAATACTTGTTTCGTGAAAGTATAATATGACACTGGGAAACTTTATAAATTAATAAACCTAAAACGAGAGTTGTGCTACAAATTGGAAGTATTCTTTTTAAACAATGATATTGTTCGGTTTTGAAATCTTATGAGTAAGTTAGGATAAGCGAAATTATTGGGAAGGTTAGTATGATAAAATGATAAGATAACCCGTTGGGAAGGTTAGTACGATAGGCGTCCACATTAGAAGAGAGGTGAAAATTTCTCAAGAGAGTGTCGCTCTAATATGTTGTTGCATTGACCTGTATCAATTTAAATACTTGCTAAACGTATTTTAAATCAAACACACTTTCGGGCTCTGACCCGTTTTTCTCTCTCTCTCTCTCTTGTATATATATATATGTATGTATTACAGGTGCCCATCCACAGGGGCGTCTTGCTTAAGATCTCTTGGAAGGAACGCGCTGCAGCTTAGGTGGGAGTGCAGGTCTTTTGAATAGACGACTTCGTTCATTCAGATCCACTCTTAATACTTTCATTTAGTTGAGCATGTGTAGCTCTTCCCATTATTCCGTTGTTATTGGACATTTGTATTTCACTTATTTCCAGTATTGTTACTATGGGTTTTATTCAGTTGATTGTGTTACTTTATATTTTGCATGTGGACATTCGATTGACGAATGTTTTAAATTAATTGGACTATGTTGCAGATATTTAATGTGGTGTGATTCTTACTTATTGAATGTTGTTAATAAAATAAATGATTTTCTTTAAATAAAATTTGGAAAGTATGTATGAAAATGGTTTTGACACTTAGTATAATTATTTAGGGTGTTAAATTGGAAAAATTATTTTTATCGACAGTGATGCTGAGAATGAACCAACTGTTTACCTTGATTTAATTTAATAAAGGAGTGATCGCCCGGTATTTAATTAGGTGGGGTGTCACAATTAATAAATCTTAATTCACCAAAAAGTCCTCTGGCCGTCTCAAAAGCCTTTTGTGACGCCTTTTGAGACGGCAAATGGGCGTAGTATTAGACCCCCGTTTTAAAAACTTTTTGAGACGGCAGAAGTCGTCTCAAAAAGTTTTTTTGAGACGGGAAATACGCCGTCTCAAAAGGTCACTGCTTATTGGACCCTTCTGAGACAGTGAAAAAGTCGTCTTTTAAAGTTATTTTTAGAGGCGCCAATAAACGTCCCAAAATATTTTTTGAGACGATAACTTAGCCGTCTCAAAAAGTCCTCATTTATGGAATCCTTTTGAGACGGCAAAGAAGCCGTCTTTAATAATTTTTGCGCCAAAATTAAAATTTCATCCATTCCATAATATGCTCAATATACTTTTAAGAAAAAACTCTTAAAAATAATATATAACATATTTGACTTGTCTCATTAGAACAAATATAACACATAATCTTCCATTTCAACAAATGTCCCATTTCAACAAATATAACACATAATCTAACATTCAACTTAAATTATAGTCCATACAAAGATAAAATAGACAATTTCAATATTGTGACCATCACACCAAATATCTATACAAAATTTCACTTGTCTCATTAGAACAAATAGATAAAAAATAATGTATTCCTAACATAAACTAATGCAAGTAAACTTACAATCTTGAAGCAAACAATCTCCATCAAAAACGTGTCTTGCCTTGTCCACAAAATATTTCGTTCTGCAATAAAATTTATTCAGTGTCAGTTACCGTAAACAAAGAAGTAATCTTTTTTTAATAATTCCTATTGATGACAATCTTTAAAAAACTTATCAAATTTGTATATCATCATTTTATTTACTTTTAAACACTTAATATTTTTTTAAAAATCGGAAGAGTCTCCTTTGTTTATTCATGAAAACCAACCTGTTTAAACATATAAATTAACTCAAAAACAACTATAGAAACAGCCACAACATTGTAAACAACTAAGAGCGAAATAGACACAACATATATCCTACCTAACACTTCATCACATACATATATAAAAATAAAATAAAGATGTGTCATTACCTAGTCGGTATGGGACTTTGAGGTAATGGAAGCATGATTAGGGATAATACTCTGAAACAAACTCTGCATTTCACTTCTCATGTCAGTTTTCATCTGTAGGAGTGCTTATTGGTGGCAAAATTCTAATTCTTCGAGCTCGTGTCGATGTCTAGCCTCTCGATCTTCAGCGACTTGTCTAGCTCTACCCTCTCGATCTTCATCGTCTTTCTTAAGTTGATTAATATCCTCCAATAATGCAAGAGAGGAACTTATTCGTGTAGATGTTGGCCTAATGCAAATTTCCACAAGATATAAATGATTAAATAAATTCAAAATGCAATTCCCTCAATATAAGACACAAGTAACACCATTTTTGGATTATCTATGTATACTATGTATTCTTTTTTCCTATATGATCCAAACAATGTATAGAAGTGTTTGTGACTTACATCCTTGGAGAGGAGAGCTTCCATGCTAAATTCCATCCTAGGACAATTTCATTGAAAGGAACTACAAATAAAGGTGAACAAGGAAATATGTTATGCAAGTTGTCAATTTTAAGTTAGAGTGGTGGATTTGAGGTAAATATTTAAAATTTACCTCAACCTGGCACTGCAATGACTGAACATAATTTATAATATCGTCCAGCATAATAGCGTTCCCAGTGACCTATGGGCTAATTTAGAATTTTGTTATAGTAAATAAAATTTGGAGGTTGAATATTAGATGAGATTTTTTGCAATGACCTTGTTGCAGCAGGGTACAAGATCTTGAAGGAAAGTCATCCTTTTTCTAATTTTCTCTCGCTTAACTTGTTTAAGGAAGAATTGTAAAATAAATGGAATGGAATAATAATGAGAAAGTGTGAGAGTATAGATAGTAGAGTACTAATTCGTACTCTCTCAGCGAGACTATGACTATAGTAATAATAATTTCAATGTGTAGAACATATATTGGAACCAAATCAGAACCATATATTGGAATCAAATATAAATTTGGAACAAAAATATATACTAGAACATATATGAACAACAAACATAATAGGTTTTGAAATAACCTATCATGTTTGGAACAAAAACATATATTGGGGTAGATCTAAAATTGAAAAATATATTGGAACCAAATCAAAAACCAAATCAAATTGGAACAAAATCCTATATTGGAACAAATCTACACAGGACACAATAAGGGGGACTGTAAAATCCCCTTTCATATTAGTAAAAGAACATATGCCCCAAAAGTTTGGTCTCACTCTGATAAGAACCTTCTTCTAAGTAACTGATAAGAACCTACAAAGTATTGAACAAACATAACATAAAAATTTATATTAAAAAGCAGTATACGAAACACGAAACACATCATTTGCCAATTTCTTAAAAATCAAAACTTAATTTGTTTATGAACTCTCAAACACGAAACACATCATCATCATTCCTGTTAGAAACAAAACAAAGATCCAAATATTAAATTATTTCAAATAAACCCCATAATGACAAAAAATGACCATTAAATTATTTCAAATCAAAGCTAAAGTATTTTTTGCATATGTTATTTTGTTTTGGGATATAGGGTGATTTGTCCGTTGTTCCTTTTATTATGTATAAAACATGCTTATTAAGAAATACATTATTGTTTCTCTTGGATTTTTGAATGACTTCACGTTAATGATGAGGATTATATGCAAAGAGTCCATGGAGATCTTTGATTAAAGACTAAAATGGCAAGAAGTCTTATTCTCAAATTTTCGAAAAAGCTTCAGTTACCATACATGGATTGGGTCACAGCATATGGCTTTTAATCAGCAGGTCTGCTAGGAGTAGCTGATTATTCTTATTATGATCGGATTAGGAAAGAACAGTTGATAAGATTTCTCTTTTTATAAAATGAAAGTGGTTCTAGCCGTGGAAGCTCACAATTCCTTCATCTTCTATCTCATAACTCTAGAGTTTTGTAGGCTGCTTAATTATGTTTTTTTGAAATGGTCTTCCCCAATTCTAATTACCATGTTTCCTTAAGTTATCAGATAAACAACTTCACACATAGATTTGATCACATGTTTTTGGATAGGTGTTGAATAGTGGCATAAGGATAAATGTATTTCCATAGAGAGTTTGAAAGACCTCTAACTAACTTAGCCCAAATGCGAGCTTCTTCAGTTCTGAAATTTCTCCAAGTATACTTGGTACCTGTGTAACCAAGGTTTGATAAGCCTAAATATCAGAAGTCCAAGTGAGATTACGAATGGGCTACCAGAAAAGAAAGAAGAGTCAGTTATATGTACTAGTAAAAAAGTAGATGCAAGAAAAGAAAGAAGTGTTTAGTACTCTTCTTAATGTGAGTCGAGTGGGATGTTTAATTATAACTAAGTTGGTCATAACTTATACATAGTTTTATTAAATTCTGCTCCATTATTTATCCAAAAAAAATATGATAAAAGGAAATAGAAGTTTATTCACAGAATTCAATCCAGTAAGTATCCACAGAACAAAGACATGAATGCACAGAAAAGAATATTGAATGAAGATTTCGAATCAACGAGAATTTTTTACATAATATGAACATACAGTATTGTCCAACAATATTACGACACTGAAATAAGGGGCTTAAAGGAGTACTACCCGTTTTCCTTGACAATTTTGGAATTCTCAAGTATGAACTTCCCTTCCTTGTATTTTTGTGTTTCCTCATAAGCTCGTTCATACTTCCAACCCAACACCACATGGCAATCACAGTAGTGGGCGTCAACAACTGGGTGGAGACCGGTCATGAGTTGCCCATCCTCTTTAGGTCCCATGACAACATTCATTGTGTGGGACAACAGAAATCCTGCAAACATCAACAATGTGTTACACAACTAAAATTTTTATCTAATGACCAATACCACTGAAAAGAGACATGAATACTCCTCTCGCCAACATCGATAGAATCAAAAACTCATTTACAATGATGTATAACTGAATAAAGAGGTGAATATATGAACAATAAAGGACGATAAAGGTACCAACAATTTGCTATTTTCAACTTAACAAAGCTCATAAAATAAATCGACCATTAGAACACAAAACATGGTTGCAAATTTCATGAATATGAGTCTCAGATTTCATGTTGTGTGCTGGATTATATTGATTGCTTGAGGTCTTACATTAAATTAAATGCATTACATTGATGGCTTCTTGAGATCTGACATTGATGGCTTGAGAACTAATCATGTTTGCGCCTTGCAATAGTAGCATTGATGTCTATCCCCGTTGCACTTCATGTCTTTTTTTCAACATAAAGGTAGGAGTTATGAGAAGTAAGAAAATCCAGTTCAAAAAGTTAGGCTATATGTCCTGTTCTTATGCCTTGTTCCAGTGTCATTATTGTTATATTTAAAGGATCATTCAAGGTTTCAGAAATCTTATCCTTTAGACTAAGAAGTTTGGGGACGTGGTGCCCAATCAAGGTTTCAGAAATCCTACCCTTGAAACTATGCTGATATTCTATATTCTATCAGTGTTTGGATTTTTTTCTTTGTTTTCAATTAAAGACCAGTTGATGTTATCTTTAGAGATTTTTATTGCATCAACATAGTTGTATTTTTGCACACTCGGTTGTTTTTTTACGGTAATAGGATAATTTGATAATCAATTCTCATTTAAAGATATCTCAATTTGAATTTGTGTATAGTAACTTCTTAGGGGGCAAATCATCCACTAGGCCGCTTGGGGACGCGGTATTAGATGGAGTTGACTTTCATATCGAATAACGCAGTTATGGTTATAATAACTGAATGCTGCGATTCGAGGTCACAAACTCCAAAAATTCATCGCAGATCTCATCTTAGATACACCACATGACAGTTTTCCCCAATATAAATTGTTTTTATTGGTTATTTTGCAGATCTCATCTTAGATATACCACATGACAGTTTAAATTTGGTTAAAAAAAGGTTCCATCTCCCTCTCTAGGTTTCAAATTAATAGTTTCGAACAGGGGGCTAATTATCCTCTGTTATATGTTGCCACTATTCAAGAATGATTTTGTGACAACCCGCTCACCAAAATAGGGGGTGGCCAGCCCAATACTCCAATATAACGGAATCATAGATGTAATCATTCTCAGCATCACAATAAAAATATAGAGTATCCAGGATAACCACCCAATATTTCAGAAAACGGGTTGCCAAAAACTTTGATTCGAAAGTAAATAAATGAAAACAAACAACCCAATTCCTGAAAGATAAGGGAAACCCCAAGACTTATATAAATAATACAGCAAGAATACAATAAAAAGACCGAATATGATACCGGTCACCAACTGAAACTCCAATAATACACAAGTTTAATAAGTTACTTATTACATTTCATTAGACATTTACAAAAGCTTGGGCACCTCGCCCGAATAAAAGACTTGATCTTAACTAGAATACAAAAATGAAAACGTCTATACCAATTGTGACCCGTAATACCCGCAATGCATCACGGCTCGCCGAGGACATTGGAATAGGAATTCAGATCAGGCATCCCTGCGGAGGAGTACCTGAGCAGAGACAAGATGCATATGCAAAAAGAAGTGTAAACGGGTCAGGGCCCGGTTCTATATGATTACCAGATGAATAAAGAGTATGACAGTTATGAATATTATCATGCTAGGAAGAATAAAGTCTATCTACACAATTCTAAAACATAGGTTAAGACAGTAAAGAAAAGCATGAGTTTAATTTTAACTAAGCAGGAGAAAGGAAAGATTAACATAAATAAAACTTCTATCATATACCCCGATTCATGTCATAGTTTATTCCTCAACAGGAAAATAAATCTATAACTATAAGCTCTTTATGGCTTTATCTCAATTTTAAGCTCGTTGTGACTTTTATTTTAATTACGTGCCCATCCTCGAATTACCATTCCTTATCAGGAATATTATTATCAACAAATGCTCTTTGTGGAATTTCATCGTGCTCCTTATGGCACTACATCATGCTCTTTATGGCATATCTCATACATCGGGAAGCGGCCATATGCCTGCGGGAGAGTCAAGACCACACCCGGAATCTCCTCACCAGCGCAGAAAATATAACACAATCGTTCATATGGCCTATGGACTATATCCACCCTGCATTCACTAGCCAGGGGGCATCACCAAGCGCGCGAACTTCCCTTATGATGTCATTTATAGAGGTGTGTAACAACTATTTTATTTATCATTATTCAAGAATCAAGTAAATTATCATTTACCGAGTTCATGATTAAGTAAATTATCATTAACTAAAATCAATACCATTTCCACGTACATGTTTCATTTATATCCGAAACCTTTTTCCATATACTTTATTTGTAAATGATATAACTTATTATCCGGAGCCATACGTATATCATAACGGTATTACAACCTCAATGAATAAATGAAATATCAATCTATTCTCCCAAGATTTACTCGTGAAGTTATTATAAACCATCAAGACGGATCATAGCTCTATTGAGCTTCTAAGGTCTCTCAAATGTAATACTACATCTCCTAGTCTTATTTTAGTCAACTAGAAGAAAGAATGCCCTAACATTAATTGGCATAACCCCGGAAAAGTTCCCCCCCTATCCTATTTCTAAAGTAGGGTGGATAGCTAATTCATATAGGACTCTAAAACTCTAAATTTACTTAATTCAAGAAGGATCCTAGTCCCTATTGAAGGAAATAAATCTAGGAAACAAAATAAGATTTTAAAGGTGAAAAACAGGGGACCGGTCGACCGGTCCCAATACCGCGGTCGACCGCGTCTCAAGGTTTTGCCTACGGAGAAAAGTAGAAAGCTTAAAATAGAGGGGCCGGTCGACCGGTAAAGGAATCGCGGTCGACCGCGCTCAAAATTTATGCCTTTGTAGGAAAGCAGTAAGCCCTCCCACGAAGGCCCGATCGACCGGTCCCGAGACCGCGATCGACCGGTCGTAGCAGACCTAGGGTTCTTCCTTCTTCCAAAAGCTAAACCCAAATCTCAAATCTCTATCATTTTGAACACAACCAACAACTTTTATCTACCCAAAGATTATCCTACATGATTTATAACCATTAATACTCACCATTTTATCATCAAAAACTAATATTAGGGTTTAAATCTCATAAATTCCATTTGTGATCCATAAATGCAAATACACAACTATCATACAAATTATTCAACTTATATCACATATTAGCAAGTAGAAAACTTGCCTTATGGTTGTAAATTCAGATTTCATGGTGGTAGAAGCAATCTCCCATCTTCAATCTTCATTTCTCTCTTCTTTCTCCACTTTTCTCTTCTTCTTCCTTTCTCTCTTTGTTCAAGACATAAAATGGGGGGAAAATAAGGGATTTAGGAGACTAAAATCGTGGCTTAGGTTAAAATTCCCAACTTAAATGGTTAACACCACATTAAAATGACTCCCAATTACGCATATAAGCTAAAACCAGGTAAAAGTGCTCGAAATGCAAAAATACAATAGGACACTTATTTTGACTGTCTCGCACCATCCGGGACTAACTACACCCTCTAAACTGGCATCCAGAAATTTTATAAATTATTTCGAGTTCCAATATCATTTAAATCAAAATGTCAGTTTAAATACCTGACACTACAAACATGCAACCTGATGATATTTACTTTCACCTACAGTAAATATGCATCAAAATAGTAAATATTAACTTCAAATTCATTAAATTAATATCTACTCCCATCCCCACATTTTATATAATTACCTTATGCGGTAAAATTAGTATAAAATGAGCCTCCCAGAATCGAGGGTTGTTACATACTCCCCCCCTTAAGAGGGAATTTTGCCCCCAACATTCGGGCATACCCAACTCTCATAAAGGGTATACTACTCTAAACTAGGATTCTACCATCCTAAACAAACCCCTGGTTATCGCAACGTCCCAAATGGACCCGGACCAAGATCGACCCTATCGATCTCAGCCTACAACAATTGTGCTCTAGTATAGCACAAAGCGTTCCTCACTAACTATCGATTCTAGCTTCCTACGGCGGAAAACGATGCCCACATGACTCAGCACAAATTGCCCAACCTCCAGAATCATGTTACATCTCCCCTCGGGGTACCCATACCGACTCTAAGCGGCTTAACCCCAACTCTACTCAACTCATTCTCACATTGACGTATCTCATCAAGGTGTATGGCTTAAAAGCCAAATCTTTAAAGAAATGTCCCGAGACCACTCCAAGTCCAATGAACATATTACCCGTTGGTTCCTTCCAACGAGTAAGCGAATTACTCACCCGACCACGCTAGGCCACTCACAATGCCAATGCCTTAGGAAATGATCCATAAGGCCATTCAAAAGCCTCAAGGTTGTACAGGGATTTCCATCCATACACACTACTGCTCCGTCAGTCATGTACTCTAAGGCGTACAATAAAGATACGCCTTTCAACATTAAGTCGGCCTCCTCCATTCATTCATCCGTGTTAGGGGGTAAGGTATACTCCATTTCCATACGGTTCCCATCTTCATGGGAATTTGTACCAAACTTCCGACACGAAAATCTAGTCTCGGTCTACCCTATTTTAATAGGCACCTCCCACAGTTCGACCATTCCTCCATAAAGAGCGGGCCGTACTCATCCACATGAAGTTCGTCCATAATGGCCAGAAATGCAACAGTCTGGTCAAACGATTTACAATTTTCAAATAGGATCATGACCAGAACGCTGCTGACAATTCAATGCAAACGTCTATGACTATACTCTTCTTCATTCCACCGACACTCTTCTTCGTACGAGTAGGAGAAATGGTCGATCACAGACCGGAATGCCCTTGCTACACAGTCTTCTGAGTCATGCTCGTTTCATTTGGCTTTTCAAGCCAACACAAATATCTCTGACGGTTCTCTTACTCGACGCATCTACTACCCCAAATCGCATTTCCTTAGCGAATGAGAAAATATCCAATCACTAGTCCTTCTGAACTCCGAGCACCAACTCGATTTCTCCCACGACATATTGGAACAACTCGCTGCTAGCGAGAAAGACTAGATTTACTGCCCAGGAAGTAGTGCCTTATCCATTTAAGGTGATCACTACCACGATGAAATTTTAATTCAAGCATGGACTAATACTTCCCACATTTTTAAGCTTGTGAGATGCATAAATAATGGGTCTATGCTCCAGTATCATTACTCCCCGACCTGGCAGAAGCTTCTCCATTACAACCACTCTCGAGCTCACTATCATGGGCTCAGGAGTGAGGGTCCACCCGTCCTTCTAACTCCCCGGAAGAGAAGTTCCAACGTAACACTATTTCTAAGAAAGGCCTCATCTATTACGGCCAAACCTACCAAACCTCTCAAGACCACATAAATCTCGTTCCTAGGGATCTAATCCCAACCCATGACTTACTCGTGGTCCACTCCTCACCACCTTCCTGAATTAACATCACATACCCTAATAGCCCTAAAGTTCTAATGAATTCTAAGGTTTATCTATAGATATCCTATCTAAGTCGTATATATATGAAATACTAAGTATATCCCTAGTGTCCAAGACCCATCTCAACTCCCAACGTTCGCTCGGTTTCATGCGTGGGACGTCTCGCCGAGGCAAAATCCAGACAAGGAACCCTCCCGTTACACTACTACCTCGCATCGTCGGTCATTAAGATGTGATGGTCTAAAACACATAATCGGGATCAATAAATTTTAACTTGCAATCATATCAACTAAATTCTACTTCTACGTCTTATCACAGCATTGGTAAAGATTTTAACTGATCGGACATTCACTTTCTGTGAAGTCTCACAAATTTTATCCCATAACATATATACATCTTTTCAAATAGCCTTCTTATCAAGGCATAACCCTAAGTCTAAATTCGACTTCGTATCTCAGTCTCCCTCACATCGATCAGAGGAGAGAACTATATACAATGCTTCTATCTCGCACTTCAATAGCCCTTAATCACTCTACTACGTGATTCTCGGCTAATCCTTCCTATCCCACATCTAACAACAAAATAAATAAAATAAACAAGAAGGAAAAGAATAGCGTCTCTCCAATCACAACATCGTTAAGTGTTCATGCGGCGGAGTGTCTCGCCGAAGCAAAATCCAAACAAGGAACCCCTCCGACACATGCCTACTTAACTAGTTGATCATGGAGATAAGCGTAACATGCATAGACAAGACAAACAAACAATTAATCAAACACTCACACAGGGTAATAAAATGAATAACAAAATATCCTACCTACCTCGATTCACCTCTATAAAGTCTCAACCTGTATCCAGGGGAGAAATCATAGAACAACTAGTTCCATTTTGAACTAGAAGTAAGATAGCCTCACAATTTTATTTGCTTGCTATCACCCCAAACCAACCAAAATACCTTTACTCGCGTATAATACATAAATTAAAATAAAAGAAAACGGCATCTCTCCACTCCCAACGCCGTTAAGGTTCACGCGTGGAGCGTCCCGCAAAAGCGGAATCCAAACAAGGAACCCCTCCTATGCATTACTACTTAACTTTGTTGGTCATGGAGATAAGTCATAACAACCACATACAATGCAACAAGCAATAGAACACTCATACCACACATTACATGTAACACATATAACTTTAAAATATCATCACTCATTTCATAACGAGTGAAGAAATCATAAAACTCCCCTACTATGGAAGTCATCTAATTACTCTTCTATAATCGCATCAAAACTACAACGATCTCAAACTACACACCCAAATCTATAGTAGATATAATACTACTAAGTCTTATCCTAAGGAATACACCACCCACTAATAAGGCGGAATTCCCACCAACCATTTATGCCAATCACTGCGGGTCAATACTAATGGTTCTCAGACTCCATATCCTAACCATTGTTCCAACTGGCTAACAAAAATTGCCCACACAATCCCTCTTACTTCCTCAGTAAAAGAGGACACGCTCTCGGCCTCCTCTTCCTTGTTCAATGAAATCTCCCCAGGCGGATGTCCACCAACGGGGTTTCATGAATCTTACTCCATTAGAAGTGTTAACGACACCTATACTGGAGCCTATCATTTCCTAGTGCACGGTCTCCCTAACCGTACAACACCTATTCCCCATCGGTCTTTAGCCGAACATTTGTGAACCTTCGAGAATCCACCTTCTCCTCAGTCCAGTTATCCCAGAGAAACTCGCCATTGCAAGTATCCACCGGGCTTCTCTATGGGCCAAACTTTCGGCACCCACGAATATGGCGACCACATTTTCACCATCCCAACACTACTCCTACGGGTGAAGGATTATCCTCAATCCTACTTCAGGGCACTTATCCACTTCGATTTAGCATCGCTTGAAATCTCAAGCTCAGTACCACTTTCTACTTCTCGCGATACATGGGAAAACTACATCAACTGAAATTAGTAGCCGTAGTAGCAAGATAAGAAAATGCTACAAAAAGGGAGAGACCTCCAAAGCGGTCCTCCTCCCCGACCACAAATTACAGTCCTTCGTAGTTCCTGCTCATGACGCCCTTCTTCAATCAACTTACTACTCTCACACGAATGCGCAAGAGATTCTATAGATTCTACCTCATGGCAGAAGAACGAGATCTCACTAGAGGAATAAACGATCTTAATCCTAAGGCTTTATGTCAAATCAATAGCAACGCTAAAACTTAAGGCCTCCACACAGATTCCTAAGGACTCTAGAACCTGATGCTCTGACACCATCTATGACAACCCGCTCACCAAAATAGGGGGTGGCCAGCCCAATACTCCAATACAACGGAATCATAGATGGAATCATTCTCAGCATCACAATAAAAATATAGAGTATCCAGGATAACCACCCAATATTTCAGAAAACGGGTTGCCAAAAACTTTGATTTGAAAGTAAATAAATGAAAACAAACAACCCAATTCCTGAAAGATAAGGGAAACCCCAAGACTTATATAAGTAATACAACAAGAATACAATAAAAAGACCGAATATGATACCGGTCACCAACTGAAACTCCAATAATACACAAGTTCAATAAGTTACTTATTACATTTCATTAGACATTTACAAAAGCTTGGGCACCTCGCCCGAATAAAAGACTTGATCTTAACTAGAATACAAAAATGAAAACGTCTATACCAATTGTGACACGTAATACCCGCAATGCATCACGGCTCGCCGAGGACATTGGAATAGGAATTCAAATCAGGCATCCCTGCGGAGGAGTACCTGAGCAGAGACAAGATGCATAGGCAAGAAGAAGTGTAAACGGGTCAGGGTCCGGTTCTATATGATTACCAGATGAATAAAGAGTATGACAGTTATGAATATTATCATGCTAGGAAGAATAAAGTCTATCTACACAATTCTAAAACATAGGTTAAGACAGTAAAGAAAAGCATGAGTTTAATTTTAACTAAGTAGGAGAAAGGAAAGATTAACATAAATAAAACTTCTATCATATACCCCGATTCATGTCATAGTTTATTCCTCAACAGGAAAATAAATCTATAACTATAAGCTCTTTATGGCTTTATCTCAATTTTAAGCTCTTTGTGGCTTTTATTTTAATTACGTGCCCATCCTGGCATTACCATTCCTTATCAGGCATATTATTATCAACAAATGCTCTTTGTGGCATTTCATCGTGCTCTTTATGGCACTACATCATGCTCTTTATGGCATATCTCATACAACAAGTCCCACTTGATTATGAATAGTTATATTAATATACATATAACGATTCTAAGACCGCCCCTCCGAGTTTCCCCACTGGGCGCGCCCCTAAATGACCATCATCTTCCAGGGCCTATCTATACAAGATAACCTGGGCTCATAACGCAAACGTCGGGAAGCGGCCATATGCCTGCGGGAGAGTCAAGACCACACCCGGAATCTCCTCACCAGTGCAGAAAATATAACATAATCGCTCAGATGGCCTATGGACTATATCCACCCTGCATTCACTAGCCAGGGGGAATCACCAAGCGCGCGAACTTCCCTTATGATGTCATTTAGAGAGGTGTGTAACAACCATTTTATTTATCATTTTTCAAGAATCAAGTAAATTATCATTTATCGTGTTCATGATTAAGTAAATTATCATTTACTAAAATCAATACCATTTCCACGTACATGTTTCATTTATATCCGAAACCTTTTTCCATTTACTTTATTTGTAAATGATATAACTTATTATCCGGAGCCATACGTATATCATAACGGTATTACAACCTCAATGAATAAATGAAATATCAATCTATTCTCCCAAGATTTACTTGTGAAGTTATTATAAACCATCAAGACGGATCATAGCTCTATTGAGCTTCTAAGGTCTCTCAAACGTAATACTACATCTCCTAGTCTTATTTTAGTCAACTAGAAGAAAGAATGCCCTAACATTAATTGGCATAACCCCGGAAAAGTTCCCCCCCTATCCTATTTCTAAAGTAGGGTGGATAGCTAATCCATCTAGGACTCTAAAACTCTAAATTTACTTCATTCAAGAAGGATCCTAGTCCCTATTGAAGAAAATAAATCTAGGAAACAAAATAAGATTTTAAAGGTGAAAAACAGGGGACCGGTCAACCGGTCCCAAGACCGCGGTCGACCGCGTCTCAAGGTTTTGCCTACGGAGAAAAGCCGAAAGCTTAAAATAGAGTGGCCGGTCGACCGGTAAAGGAATCGCGATCGACCGCGCTCAAAATTTATGCCTTTGTAGGAAAGCAGAAAGCCCTCCCACGAAGGCCTGGTCGACTGGTCCCGAGACCGCAGTCGACCGGTCGTAGCAGACCTAGGGTTCTTCCTTCTTCCAAAAGCTAAACCCAAATCTCAAATCTCTATCATTTTGAACACAACCAACAACTTTTATCTACCCAAAGATTATCCTACATGATTTATAATCATTAATACTCACCATTTTATCATCAAAAACTAATATTAGGGTTTAAATCCCATAAATTCCATTTGTGATCCAGAAATGCAAATACACAACTATCATACAAATTATTCAACTTATATCACATATTACCAAGTAGAAAACTTACCTTATGGTTGTAAATTCAGATTTCATGGTGGTAGAAGCAATCTCCCATCTTCAATCTTCATTTCTCTCTTCTTTCTCCACTTTTCTCTTCTTCTTCCTTTCTCTCTTTGTTCAAGACATAAAATGGGGGAAAAATAAGGGATTTAGGAGACTAAAATCATGGATTAGGTTAAAATTCCCAACTTAAATGGTTAACACCACATTAAAATGACTCCCAATTACGCATATAAGCTAAAACCAGGTAAAAGTGCCCGAAATGCAAAAATACAATAGGACACTTATTTTGACTGTCTCGCACCATCCGGGACTAACTACACCCTCTAAACTGGCATTCGGAAATTTTATAAATTATTTCGAGTTCCAATATCATTTAAATCAAAATGTCAGTTTAAATACCTGACACTACAAACATGCAACCTGATGATATTTACTTTCACCTACAGTAAATATGCATCAAAATAGTAAATATTAACTTCAAATTCATTAAATTAATATCTACTCCAATCCCCACATTTTATATCATTACCTTATGCGGTAAAATTAGTATAAAATGAGCCTCCCAGAATCGAGGGTTGTTACAGATTTACCACTTTTTCCATCCACCCATTTGAAACTAGCCAGCTACTAAAAGTCCTAACAGAGCTACATATGGAATTTGGCGAAAATGGTGCGCGAAGAGAATTTTTGAGGAGGTTTCAACTTTGCTCTCACAATTTTTATTTCATTTAATGTTTAAGATTTTATGTGTTCTATGTTGATATTGATGTTTAGCTAGATTCTATGAAGCAAACTTAGAACGATATATATAAGAAAACACCAACGATTAATCTCACGGGTCATTGCGATCCATCCATTAACAATTGCGTCAATATAAGCGATGATATAAAATCGTGCCAATCCAAAGGCATCAAGGTGATGCTCTCTATTGGTGGAGCAACGGGGTCCTACGGCCTCACCTCAATCGATGACTATAGATTCGATAACAAAGAACAATTTATAAATTCTAAAAAGTAAATAGTCATTAGCTACTTAGCAAAATAAAGTTGAACCACTCTTGGTAACCATAACATACCTTGAGGGTGCTTGACCAATTTCACTTTCTTCTTCATTAATAATGAAGTCTGCCATTTCGTCGTCTTCACCAATAGCCAGATCCTCATCAGCTGGCCTTTCATCTTCTTCTGTGATATCCTCAGGAGGAAGTACTGAAACAATAATGAGTATCACGTTAATAGCCATTAACATAATCCCAAACCTAAGACCCAGAATAGGATAATTACCCTCCTCAACATCATCAAACAAGATTTCAAAGACCCCCTTCTCAGTATCTCTCCCAGCCTTCTTAAGCCTCTTAAACTTTATGCTAGACTAAATAAATTAGAAACAAATAAGTGCCCTAGTATTAAGTTTAAGAGTACAAAACCAATGAAGAGTACAAGGTATCTAATGAAGAGTACAACACGGGACTCATAACCTTTGGTCGATGGAAGTCTGAGATGTTATCTTCAAGCAAATAATAGTCTTCTTCATCCAGAACAAAATTCCTCTCGGAATATCTAAGCCTAGACATATTTAAAGCACAATTATAAGGGCATTTTACTGAAATTGGTAACAGATTAGAGGGTTGCATTATAAGGTAGGAAGATAATTTACCTTTTCATCTTCTTTTTCTTCTTTTGTCTCTTTCCTTCATCTTCTTCTTCCTCTACATCATCTACTATAAACCCATCTTTCTCATATTCATCCTGACCCTCCTCTCCAGCATAATTTCAACAATGACAACATAATAAAAAGAAGAAGAATAAACAACTGAACTAGGATACTGATTGGAAAATTCTCCTGAACTACTAACTTAATAATGAATCTCACAAAATATTGAATTTATTTACAATTTGACTATTCTATTAATTATAAGTTCGATCAATAGAAAATTAGTTATCAAATAAAAAAGGGTAAAGTACTCTTAGGCATATTTGAAGCGAGAAACTGAAAGTTCTCAATAAAGCACAAAAAATAAACACAAAAAGTTGATAATGAAATGATGTAGCAGCAATCATGATTAGTTAATTTAGCATAGTATGACTATACCTCTTTAGTGTTAGTTATGGACACTAAAGAGAAGAAGAGGAAATATGCACACCAAATAATTTAGCAAAGTATGACTATACCTCTCTAGCTACGGACCAGTTAAAAACAGGTGTTGGAAATTTTCAGGGGCATTGAGACAACAGTGGCACCTAGAGGCCAATTTGATGCCAGATTTTTGGATAACATCATCAAGAGGCACAATATTCAAAAGGCATTTCCAAAGAAATAAAGACAGTTTTTGAGGAATAGAAGAATTCAACACTGTTTTGAATAGAAATGAAGCAGGTTTACAATGCCTAATACAATTCCAAGATGAATTTGAAGAGAATTGGCTATCACTTATAGGAGACCAATAGTTTGTATCCCCAATATCAATACTGAGTTGCTCATAGATGGAATCAATCTCTTTTAACCTTTATAAGTTTGGGAACCATAATAAGGTGATTTATTCTTGTACTTGCTGCAGAAATTTTTTTACCATAGATTTTCATGATTAGAGAGGTTCCATTTAATCTTTGGACTAGCTGATTTGCTGAGATCAGACAATAACTTGAAGTTATGCATATTATTGTATGGCGCTATACTCCAATCATTTAATTAGATGGAGGAGTGAGCTTTGTTTCATATAAGAGGTTGGATACCACATTTGTGTAACATTTCATTTAATTTGAGCTCATGTTATCAGTGAAGTTAATTATAAGAACAAAAAATAGAAACTCTAGTTATTATCGTTAAATACTTGAAAAATAAAACACAAAATCATTAAACATATACATGTGTATCACTAAATTCGATGCCATTTAACATCTGATCTTAATATTAACTGACACATCCGAATATTGTACTTATTACATAGCAAACACTTGCAACAAATAATTGTTACAAAAAGAGAAAGATAAATGAGTTTGAGTTGGATGAGATATCTCATTGATAATAAACCCATGTGCACAATAAATGAGTTATGTGGCATGATCCTAATCAAAGTGAACATATATACAAACTCATCCAACGACAAAAGAATTAGTTAACAACAAAAAACCACCTACATTTATAACATCTAGTACCCTTAGCAATGTATATGTTAACGTATGGGGAGAATAAGTAAAAAGTAGCAAAAATGGTATTGGTTTGTAAATTTACATGTATCGAATTCGCTCTCGGTATTGAGAGAGGTGATCTGCTAAATAGAACAAATGGTATGAGAGAGGCGATCTGCTAATCAGAAATCACCTTTTGCTAGTTTTGCATGTATCGAATTCACTCTCAGTGTTGAAGTTCTTGGCGGTGAAGCCTAGATGTTTGCAAGCCGTTGGTCAAAACCTGAGCCTTGCTCTGCTCTACACAGTTGAACCATTAATTTAGTTCACAAGTTGAATGGAATGAGAACCTTCTTGTCTTTCAAAACCAGAGATGGATGTATTATATGGCATTCAGCCTTTTGCTAGATTTATAACTCGGCAGTATAACTCAGGTCAATGGAGTTTGGTCGTTTTGAATTTAATAGGCCCGAGGTTGAACATGTGGTCAAAGTTTCTTTGTGTCGTATTTGGCAACCATGGCCATAAGAACATGGATTTTACTGATCGGCATCTGATCATTGAGATATTGTCTTGGTTTACCGTTAACTGATATACGAGTCTGATCAGCATAAATTGTGAAGATATGATCCCCATTTCCTCATTGTTATTTCTCCTTCAACATGCTCTCAATTAAATCTCTGCTTGCCAGCATTTTATTTTGCAGAGTGCCGCTACTATTGGTCCACATCTGGTCGTAGTCGCTCAAGGCAATACAAAAGACTATCTCCCTCGCATCTTGAAACATTTATAACTATTTATAGCCATTGTGTAGGCCCTTGGAGTTGATGTGAATTAACTCATACTTGGAGTGTAGCATATTATGTATCAACTTTATTTATTGTGGATGAAGTTGAAAGAATGCCTTACAAAATAAGACAAGTCATTCTAAAAAAAACAAAATGTGCTCATGAGACTAGTGTGTTTTGAATTAAACTCTTCTTAGATGTGAATACTTTTAGCTTGCCATAATAACAATAATAATCAACAGAGGAATGCGTTAAAACGAGATTTATTTAGTCAACTCAAGGGGTTGAGACGTGACTTTCTTCAGTTAATTTGAGTAATAACATGCATAATTTAAGCCAATCCATGCATAGAGTAAGCCGATCGAAATAATTTAACAAAGGAAAGTACCAAAGTGATAATCAAGTATTTATAGAAATAATATAAACACAATTATTATGGTAAAATAAGGGAGGCCGTGGGCAGGAGGTACCCGACACAGCCAAACCCCATGTATTGAGAGGTTGTTCGTGAACATAAATTTCATGTTATAGAATTATACGATTATTATGCATGTTTTCTAAACAAAACTTCCATAAAACTACCACATCCTCAGTTAACTTTAGGTAATAATTCCTTTTATTCGGTGTCAGAGATCATTCACTCTTTTCATAATTTTAATCAGTGTCTTTTACTAAGACAACCTTGATATATGAAATAGGAAAACTAATTTGCTATCGAACCCGAATGCTATTAGTTTGTAATTGTCTTTAAACTACAATTTATATTCCAATATATGACATGTTGAATGAAACATACAAAAACAAACATCTACACTGTTTTTAAATCAAACCTCAAGCAAGGTTCAACATTGGTCCCTCGCCTCACCTCAGGAAAGGTCCCTTCAATAAGGCGAGCCCCTTATGCCCCTAGGCTCCAGGATCAAGGTGCGCCTAAAGGGCTCCTTGTTAAATGTTTTCTTGGAAAATGCCCCAAATACAAGAATGGACCAATTGATGTGTTGACATTATGTAGATAAACAATCCTATTACTATGATATATTAATAAGATTGTTTATTAATAGTAATTTATGATATATTTCAAATTTTAGATCATAAAATAATCTTATTATTATTGATAAACAATTTTTGCACGTCTTGTATAATGTGTGTTACACTTCGAGCAGGCGCGCGCCACGCCTTGCGCTTAGGATCTACCGAGACATTGGCCCCTTAGTGCGCCTTGCGCCTTAAATAACTATGATCCCGTCAATGTATTATTTTAACCACCGATTACTTAAATTAATCCAACTCTTATCCATGATACCTAATAATGAAAAAACATATGGTTCTCAACAATTTGATACATAAATTCAAAAAGGTCAATAGCAAACTAATCGAAATAATATGGCCCTTGTTCAATATGGACCTCGATATAGCCCCAAACATATTCTTAATGTAGCCCCAGTATGCTATATTCATTAGTGTATAATGCATATTAAATATTTCGAATAGTTATCTATTGGGTGTGTGTATTACATTATGTGGAATTTACTATGCAATCACAACCCACAAAAACAATTATTAACGGACTATTGTAAGATTATTTTATGATTCTGCGTAACAGGAAGGATCATACGTCTTGCTAACATTGTCTTATATCAAAAATGTTTTAACTGTGAACATGTTATATATCAAAATGTAATGATTTACGTTGCATAAAGGTTTGACTGAGGAATCACATTGATGTACTATATGCATGAGTTGTCATTTAGCACGGATTTGAAACCTGAAGACTCATCCTCAAGGCAATTACAAATGTGAGCATATCTCATAGATGTATTTCTGAATAACAAGAACGGTTGGAGTTACGATAACACACAATTGATTGATATATTTTGGAAGAAATCAACGAGAAGAACTTTAAATGTGACAACAAATATAGCGAAGCCAATCATTAATTGATTCTGTGTGCTTTAATTCAATGATTACTTGTAGGCAATTTATGATTATTATTGTGAATAAAATCGTCTCTTATGCAATTTTTTTCTTCTCTCAATGTATATCATATCATACCAAGACACAACAATGTATAAGGACAACAAAACTTATCAATCATGCAATGGTGGATATCAAAGAAGTGTCGACTACGAGCCAAAATTTTTTCCGAGTATTTAACTCTAAGAAAAAAAAGAATGGGGAGAAATATTTACTTTCACATTACATAAAGAATTTGGAAACTCAAAAGGTATCTTCGATGATTGTTCTTTATAGACTTCTATTGTTTAATATGGATGAACCATGAAAAACTTTATATGTCACGACGTATTGAGTTTCTTTCATTGATATATAGGTACGGTTAATGGTTTTGGATCTATGGGTACCAAAACGTAGTCAATTTGTTTGTGTCATCCATTTTTGGATTTATGGATACCGAAACCTAGTCAACTCATGGAGAGTTTCTTCATTAGGGGACTTGGCACATATTCTCCAGTAATCCTGACAATTGAGGAGCAACCAAAAGATATTCCCCTGGTGTGGTGTCCATTGGACCTTTGCATAGAGATGATGATGGTCACTAATGCATGAGCATAATGTTACGCATACAATATTCATTAAGGATTTAGACCACCTTATAATAAAACATGAATTACTATGACTAGATAACCAGGTTCCTTTTATATAGGTGCAATCAACCAACATATAATGTTTGTTTGTTTTCCTCTCATTTGTGAAAGTTAATGCTTCTTGGTCATGAAGACAACATTTATGCATGTTTGACCTTCCCATTAGTCTAGGATTTACATTAAAAAATAATCAAAGAACATTGAAAAACAACTAGTGATCCACGCGATCAATGGATCTTCAAAACAACATTAAACTGTATCAAATCCCTAAAACTCATAACCATCATTATATCTAATCTAATCAAAATTTGGTTTCAAAAAAAACTTACCCATCTAACGCAACCATCCACGAATGAAAAATTATTTGAGATGTGAAATTAATTCAAAAATGATGAGTTGCCATACTTTGGTACCTCTTAGGGTGTCCGCACCTCTTTTTAGGCCACTAGATTACTATTTTAAGTTTTCGACTCCTAAATCCTATTTTTAATTCTAAAATAATCGTATAGTAGTCAATTACAGATTGGGAGTCCAGTGAGGGCACGATCACTTTCCTTAAGTTACTTTTTAACATCTTGGGTTGTCCGTGTCTCATTTCTTGCCACTGAGATCGTGAGATATCAAGCTTATCTTTTTAGATTGTTTAAAGATTGTGACATTACGTGTTTGTGTTTACTAATTTTTTATTTAAATTAGAATTTTAACTAATGCTTGTCTTTTTATTTATTTCTTTCGGCTACCACCTCATATGTTTATATGTTGGGGTTTGCGTCTCAAAATTTAGTGATTTGAATGTTAAAAAATAGCATAAACTACTTGTAAAGGACAAAATAAAATCATAATCGAATAGTAAACCAGATTAATGGCACAAACTAATTGCAAAGAACATGAATTAATTAACACAAACAAAGATATCAATGATTTTAACTTACATTTACACAAACAAGTATACAAATATTATCCTAAATTAAACTTAAAGTTATACTACAACATCCAATTAACAATCCGGGTTTTTAATTGGCTCACTCTCAACCTCCTATCACCACTACAAATCAATCCAGTAAAAAACCAATGATATTAAGCAATAATCAAGAATTAAAATTACCTTTTATCAACATCAATCTGCATATTGAAACTCTGCTCCATATATAATATTTTATGTTGGATCCTCCTATACAATCTTTCAACCAATATAATTAATAACATAAACCATTTAACACGCAATAATAACATAAAATATTATCAAAATATTCAACAAAAAAAATATGTCTGACCAGATATTATCAACTATACCGGAATCTAGGGCAAGGGAGATGAGGGCTATGGCGACGAGACTGAGGGCGACGAGGGTGAGAGAGGCTAGGGCGTGGGGCTGAGGGAGGCGAGGATGAGGGCCTGCGTGGATTTTTTGGGTAGTGAAAAGAAATGTCGTGGGTACATGAGTAGGATTTCTTTTTCTTTTTTTCTTATTTTTTGACTAATTGAAAGGGGAGGAAGGAAGCGGGAATGAAAAAAAGAAAAGGGGGGAATCAAATTTGGTATTAGCCATCTCTTAAGGTATACCTTTTGAGATGGATATTAACATGCGTCTCATAAAATACATCTTTTGAGATAGATAAAATTAGCCGTCTCAAAAAGTAGTAGTTTTTAAGACTGTAAATCTTAGCCGTCACAAAAGATTAGTTTTAGAGACCAAAATTTTAACCGTCTCAAAAGGTTCCGTAGTAAAAAACAATTTTTTTTATAGAGTTAAGTGCTTTCAACTCATTAACACTTGTTTAATAATTTTGAGTAGCATTCTTTTCAAGTTGGAAATATCTTAATTTCATTAATTTCTTTCTCTAAGAAATCATTGGACATCTAAAGACTACTTTATAATGAAACACCATTTTCCTTTATTAATACATGTCCTCTTAAAACCATATGCTTATAACCTTTCCAACACTTTTTCACACACTTTAAGGGCTGAAATTTTTAATTTTTTATTTTATGTTTAAACATAATATAACCTTCGTTAAACTTGTTTATATATTGATCATCAAAATACTAGGGGTTTATATGAATGAGAAGATGTATTTAAAGTCCTAAAATCATTTTAAATGGGTCTAACACATAGTTTATTAAAAAAAATTACAATATTGGCGGAAACATGCTTTTCACAGTAAAGACATTTTTATTTCTTTAAACTTGAATAAATGTCCATTTAAATAAAAATCCCAATTTTTCACAAGAGAACTTTAAGACATTTGTTCTTAAAATATCTTTAACAAGATAAACATTTATTCGACATTTTTATTTCATAAAAATGTTTAAACACCAAGTTTTATTGAAACATATCATTTTGCTCAAAAACATTGAAACCTTTTTCCAAACTATTTTCACAAATCATAAGAAATATCATTCTTAAGTCATAAATTCATCATACTCTTACAAACTCTAACTACAAGACCAATACTATGGAAAATATAGATTTCAAACTAAAGAGTAGAGTCTTCGTTGCTCAAATTAAGCTTCAAAAATTTGGGATGAAGATAGAAGAAGATAGCAACTTCTCACCTCTTGAGATGGCCTCACAGAGGTTGCCTAGCTCCACTTAGCTTGGCTCCATGAAAGCTCCAAGAAAAAAATCCTTCAAACTCCATGATTTCCTCCACCTTCTTCTTCTTCTAACCCCCCCCCCCCCCCCCCCCCCCCCAACAACATCTCCAAATTTCATAACTTAACTCAATAATGGTGGAAATGGGTGTATAAGGCTTAAATATGGTGGAATACTTATAAAATATGGTGGCACAAGGTAAAGATAAGGTGGTGGCATAGTGTAGAAATGGTGGAAGAGGCTTAAGGAAGGAGATTGATTTATGGAACTTTAGAGAGAGAGAGAAAAATGTTGATGAGTCTTGGTGGGGGAAGAACCTCCCCACCTCTGTCATCTTCCTACACAAACAAAACAATATAACTCTCTTAAAAATCAACCCAAACCATTAAATCCCAATTTTAGTCATCTTGGTTCACTAGGAGTCGGCACGTCATTGATCTAATGACCCAAAACACGACAGCACACAAGGGCATTCCGATTAAAAGAATTATGAATAGGTCATTCGAATGAGAATGGGAACCCGTTCGAAAGAGATTAGGATATTGTTTGATCAGCCTTTGAATAACCTTCTAAAGATATTAGAAACCTAATACAGCGATATCTCATTAGATCTTAATTAGAACGTATCTTCGAACGCCTTGCATTTTTTGCTTGAACCAACATCATCCTTATTTAACGAGATAAGGACCTCGTTCGAACGATCCTCGTAATCGTTTGAATCCCAGAATTTCCTAAAATCTCCCATAACCTCCAATAATTGTCTTCGAGACCAAATTAATAATTGAATAAAAATAAAATCTCATATATTCACGATCCAAGTACTAAGGATTTCCTATAGTTACAACTTAGGTTGGAAAGATAATAAAATATTGGGTGCGGGTATTACAAATACAAAGCATCCCACTTTAGTAGAACATCATCAAAGAAACCTCTCAAAATTCTCTAAAAACGATTGACTAAGGATATGGGGATCCTAATTGGCTTCAACTCCCCAAAATAAAGTTTCATTACACGTTGTAGGGAAGAAGGTTCATGCTTTCTTCTAAATCTAAAAGGGATTTTTTTAATGACACGCTCCCTTATCTTAACTGAGATCATCGGAGTCCAGGGATCTTTATGATTGAGCTTTCTTTCTCGATGACAAAAACTATCTTCGATGCATTGTTGTTTTTATTAAAGATACAAATGTCATTTAAAAATTTGGCGTAGGACGGGACTTGTTATATAGTATCATGTAGTGGGATATTCATTTGTACTTGCCTAAATACTTCCAACATCCTATCAACTTTCACCTTCTTCCTTTATGGCACCAAATGTCGGGAAAATGGATATTTTGGGATATAATTATTTTCATATGTCTCGCAAGATGATGGTGGCAAGAAGTTGAATCCATGGGTGGATCTTTATTTTCTTTACGTTTCTCGAATTCACTGTTGGTGGGTGGTGGGATGTTATTCTCTACTTACTTTTCGAACCTAAGCGTGATGATGTCCTTCACATGCTCCTGGGTGTGTGACTGTGCTCGTGTCATTCTGAATAAAACATTGACCCCTAGGCATATTACATTTTGAATTTAGCCCAGGTTGAGTTGGGAATGTTACCTTGTTCTTCTCACTCAAAGCATTCCCTAGTTGTCTCATTTGAACTTCAAGTTTGGCAATCGACTGATTGCACATGTACATGCTTTATTGGGTGGATTGAACGAAATTTTGAGTGGTGTTCTAGAATTGAAGTGTACTTTGGGCAATAAGGTTCACCGAATCGTCGAAAGATTTGATCTTTTTGGATGAGGGATATAATGGTGTGGAGGAATTTTTTTAGAACTTGGGGGTATGTTACAGGAAGATTGACCTCCACCTCCTTGATATTGACCCAAAGACCATGAAATATTAGGGTGATCTCATAAACTCGGATTGTATGCATTGTAATACGGGTCGTACTTCGGTCCACTTTGGTAGAGGGAATTCGCTTGCTCGGCTAAAACCTATTTAGCTAGGAGAGTGGGGCAATTTTTGACCAAATGATCGAACGCATCACATCTCAGACACGTGGGGGAGGCTACATGTTAGAGGACGTTAGGTATGTCATTGATTCAACTTTTATTTGTCTCTAAATCTTTGTTCGACATGGTGAGCGAATTCCTCATCGGACGTGGTTGACCTATATTTTTTACTGGATCCCCATAACTAGGACTTTTTTACCATGACTTCAAGGAATACCCACATGTTGACCAAACTTTTCACGAAAGAATCACCATTACATAGTGACTCGAGCATAGTTAAAGTATTACAATCGAACCCCTCATATAAAATTTGGACTTTCCTATGACATCCCTCCTATTTAAATACCAGGAATCAGTCCTTCATAAAAATAAAACAAGGGTCTCATCTGGTTCATTCTTAGCATCACTGTTGAAAACATGTTTTTTTAAATTTAACTAACCACCTAGTATTCAAAAAGATGATGCCAAATTTTATCTTTTATTAACACAACATCATGTGGAAGATAATTATAATCACTAATCATTCACGCAGCAATAATACAAACCCAACACAAGATGAACAATGAATAAAACAATACCAAATAAACCATCGGTTCCCAAGTCTAATATAAAGTCCAACTAAATACAACTGAATATAGAGTCTGACTGAAATAAAATAATGCTGGAAAACATGCCCAAATGAAATGTTGAACTGCAACCTACTATAGGAATGAAATAATCGAAGCGACTAAGTCCAAAAACCTGCAAGTATCCACAAGTGATGTAGCTCTGTATCCCTGGAACAGATCGTCCTGCCTGGCATCCCTGTGGCAGGACACCTAAAAGTTTTTAAAAAAAGTTTTGCAAGTACGGGTCAGAACCCAAGTTCTTTTGAAAATGTTTAGCAAGCATTTAAATTTCATTATAAATGAATAGTTGTTAGATACAAATGTTAGGTTGCAAACACTCCCTTAAGTTCATCGCCTCTCTTCTATAGTGCTCACCTAACATTTTCTACTGAACTCGCATAGTCATTCTACCCAATCCAACAAGGGCAGAAGTATTTAATAAAATCCCAATTAGTCTTGCTCACCCATACCTCCGATATAGTACGCTCTCGTAAACCCTTAATTATCTTTAAGTCCTTAGTTAAGTTTCTTCTTAACTTACCCGTACTGCTCATACAGTACTCTATCGAGTTAATTAATAATTAGCATCTCTCTTATGTTATTAATAAATCAAAGTTAACATTTCACATATGTTATCATTCAAGCCTTTCCATTAAGTTTCTCTAGATAATTTCTGTGTTAGATATACACTATCTATCCTTACTACTATTTACACATTAGTAGATTTAGCCTCTTGTAGATATACACCATTTAGCCTCACTACTATTATACATAAGTAGGTTAATAATTATTTAGATATACATTATCTAGTGTCACTACTATCACGCATAAGTAGGTTAAACGTTGCTTTAGATATACTCTATCTAGTCTCCTCACTATCACACATAAATAAGGTTAAACATCCTACCTAAGGTACCCAAACGACATGTCGAACACACTAATACACGAAACATAGTGAGTTCCCCTAAGTTCTATGTCCTAAGGAACAAATCCAGACCTCCCTGGAATTGGCAAGGTGGGATCGCCCACTGCGCGGGAACCTCCATGATAGTAAGTAGCGTAGGTATGTTTACACACATATGAAAGCACATAATAGGTATACACACAACGTAATCCCTATGTCGTACATAGGCATATACACAACCCATGAATATCATCTATATAGTTATACACTCCACCTATAAACATAAATCTGTATAGGTATACACCCAACCTATAATAATCCGTATAGGTATATGCTCAACCTATAATAATAATAATCCATATAGGTATACACTCAACCTATAAATATAATTCGCATAGGTACACACTTAACCTATAAAGCTAATCCGCATAGGTATACACTCAACTTATAATACTAATCCTTATAGGTATTCATTCAACCTATAATACTAATTCATATAGGTACAAATTCAACCTATAAAAACCACACGTACGTAGTATTTATCTCTAGAATACTTTTCATGTAATTTATTCATAATATAGTCTCTATTGTATATTTTCTGAGTATTATTCTCTACTTGAAAGGTCCATTGTTACCCCCTAAGTTAATTCAGTAGCTAATCCATAATTGTCCTGCTAGTCTCAATCATAAATTTCCCTTATCCTTTCCATGATCCATTTTCATTCTCTCTAATCATTATGTTAGCCATTAATCCCATCTAATCTTATCATTAAAATCTCATGAATGTGATAAATTCTCAAACCGATCAAGGCCAACTGTCATCCAATATATCTCTTATAATATTATAAGGATGTCTGAAAAGATTCCCAATTAATAAATCACTTTTTCAGGGCTTAAAGGAGGGAATTTCACAATTCTGGCCCAACCGAATCAATTCGGCCTTGACTTCAATCGATTCGCTAGATAAATCGATTCGGCCAAGGTGCCGAATAGATTCGAAAATCTGCAAAATCCCAGTTCATGTACATAATTGCATTTTTTCCGAGTTTTCATCAACCAAAACCTCATGATTATTTACCAAACTTCAAACCAATATTACTACACCTTAATCTAGTACATAGGGATGATTTCCAATGAAAAAGTTTGCAAAAAAATATCACAAATTCAATCCAACAATTAAGCTTTCTTCAAATAACTTAAAATCCTAGATTTCTCATCTTTTTCATCTATATACATCAAGAATCCAGATTTTCTTCTCATGAATCATCCCAACCCTTTTGATTTTGTGTTACCAACATTAAGGAATATATCTACATGCATTCCTATTCAATTCATGGATTACACCCAGCCAAATTCATATTAAATCTTCCAAAACTATAAATCAAACCCTATTCTACTTGGATATTATAACATGCTTAATATTAATTGCAATATAAATACTTACCTCTCAATAGCAAGTTTGAAATTCGTTGGTATGATGGTATGAATATTCTCTTCTACTTTTGATCTCAATTCCTTTGCATTCGGGGTGAAAAATGGTGTAGGAAGCTTGGTTCTCTCATGATCTACCTGTCCCATGACCTTCCTTCCTTTAGCTTTGTGTTAACCCTTGCCCATACTCTATAATGGGAAGATATAACTTGAAATTTTCGGAGTTCTCTAAACCAAAAACTCCCGAATGACTAAAATGCCCATAAACGGTGCGGGATTAGTCCAAAATCGCTCGGGACCCAAACTATACAATCGAGTATACTATTTTGACTATTTTGAAACTTTCGGAACCAACAGTGACCTCAAAATCACCATCCAGGTCACTTTATAAAATCATCTTATTTCCACCTTAAAATACGACACAATTTAAATTAGCATCTCTCGAATTAAGTTAAATTCTTAATCAACAAATTAAATAGATTCTCCAAATTAATAAATCTTAATTCACCAATTTAATTAAATCCTAATTCACGACTTTAATTAAATTCTATATCCTCAGAAATATGAGGGATTACATTTTCATTCCATCTTAATCCCATGGTTTGAGCATTGCAGATGCAAGTCCTTGAATTGTTCCAAATACATCCATAAGACTTCTCCCTCTTTTAAACTAAATGTATTGATGGCGTGATCTATCGATGTCATCTTTTGGTTGGGGAAGAATTTTTGTAAAAACGCAACATTTATGTGATTCCACGAGCTTATGGACTCGGGTTTTAATGAGTTAAACCAACTCTTTACTTTGCCTTTCAATGAGAACGGGAACAATTTAAGTTTGACAATCTCGTCAGTGAGTTATTGGTACTTAATGGTCCCATAAATACTTTCAAACTCATGCATTCAGAGGTAGGTATCCTTTTTTTCAATTCCCCGAAACACAGATAATATTTGGATTGTTGTTAAATGGAATTGGAAATTGCTCGCATTATGCTCGGGTAGAAGTATGCATAAAGGTTGACTAGATCTAATCGAATAAAGGTACTATTTAAGGGCATGTGGTAATAACTCATCACTTATCCCGATGAATATTGAAAATCCACCTACGTAACTATGGGGAATGATAGACTCCACACTCGACAGCCGACCGGGATGATCTCGACCCCAACTTTGCATGCACTAAGCTCACTTGAATGTCTATTCCCTTCTTATATATATATATATATTAAAAGAAAATATTTTGACTCAAACCGCATAATTTCCAGCTAACATAAAGAAAATTGAATTATCTAATTTAGGTGAGGGGAATTAAAATTTTAAAATCTAGTTTTTCCAAGATAATCGATGATAGCAGGTGTCTCCAAATTATTATTCCTAATTAGACATCACCTACTCTTTATCAAATGGAGAATTTAAAAGACGACCACCACAGTTATCTTCACAAATCCTAATTTTACCTCCAGGTAGGTAGTCAGTACGAATACACATTAAAAATCACTAATCCTAAACAAGGTAAACAGAATCGATTTGACAAGTTTGCATTGGAGTATCTTTAAATTATAGCCTTGTTAAGATATTTCCTAGGAGCTATATGATATCCTAATGTCAATTTTTACTTGATTTTAAATTAGTTATGATGGCTCGGGATATCCAAGTGTTTGGTTAATTAGTGATTTTTGGGCCAAGGAATGGTGATGAAATTTCCACCTTATCTTTCAGAAGGCTTTTTCCCTTAAGTCATTTTATGCAACAAGCCAATTTAAATGCAAAATTAAACAACGTATGAGCACATAAAAACTTACCTTCGACGTTGACTTTTTACCGTCACTTGTTTATGGTGGGCCGAAATTTAATTTGACATTGATTGGAGAGAAACGACACCAATATTTTAGTTGTTCTCGAGAGTTCCTTGTGCTTGTTGAAAGATTGCACAAGTATGCTTCACAACCACTCGCCGTTGCATACTTGTTTTTGAATTTTTCTTGATTTTTGCCTTTTGTTTTTTCATTTTTCGTCTACTTTATTTTTTATTATGGTACTGAAAAATAGAAAAACCATTACACTAGGTGTAAAGTACGACAGAAAAAATTAATAAATTAAAAAAAATAAGATATTGAAATAACACTACACAAGCACTAGTGGTGTAATTAACACTACAAACCAAGAACACTAATAAAAAAAAAATTATTTTATATTCGGGAAATAACAAAATTACTACTAGAAATAATTATTTTTTGAACTGTTGGATGTTTTTTCAAGGACTACTTATAGAAAAAAATGATATGTGGAAATTAAAAGTAAAAATTATCTTTTATTTTGGAATTTTTTAAATTTTTATGGAATTTTTCTTACAAAAATGAAAAAAGTTATAAAAGGAAAAAAAACTAGTACCAAAGTCATAATTGTTTTACGATCGGAGCCAAAAACTTGTTGTCAAATGAAAAATTATCGCATGTGCACGGGCTATTATAGAATATCTTTGACAATTACAGGTTGAATCAACTTAGATGTGTTAATTAGAACGTTTAAAATAATTACAGCTGTCCAACTAGACTAAACAAGGTAGAGATTAACTACGCACAAAACTAAATAAAAGTAATTACGAATAGTGAGAGCAATACACAAGAGTTTTAAACAGTATAAACATAATTAGCATTCGGGTTCCATTTATAACGTAACTAATATTGAACACTAGTTTAATGTTATCATTCATTTTTTATAATTCAAATTAAATCAAATCTCGTCTCGTTATGTTTGGAAAATATAATGATTATTTTTGAAATATTTTTAACGTTTCTAATAGATGTCTTAAATCCCTATTCCCTTAGAAAATACATGTTTTAATATTTGCAAATGTCGTTAAGAATGGACTACCAAAATAACCAAAGATCAAGCATAATCCATAAAAAATACTTTCTTGAAATCTCAAAAGTTGATTTAACGAAACAATTTTGAACTTTTTAAAATACACTCTCGTGCCGTTCTAAAATGGACACTGAATTTATTATGATAATTAAAATGAGTAGGGAATAAACAACATTTAAAATTAATGTGTTAATCTTATCTAACTATGATAAACTTCACCCTAATCCTAATAGAAGAATTAAGCTTCCATAATGAAAGACAAAAATAGATTGCAAGAATGAGTATAAATTTTCATTAATAAATCAAACGTACAATAAGTTATCTTACAATAATCTTCAATCTTCTAAAAAATGATAAAAACTTGGCCGTCAAATTGAATACAATTTCTCAGAAATTGCTCCTAAAAATTGTGTGTCAAAATGTGAGCCCAGTGTTACTTTTTATAGGCCATCAGTTGAGGTGTTTGGGTTTGGGTGAAACTCTCTTTACTTGGACGAAAAATATTATGACCTAACATTGACTGAACATGCTTACTGAATTTCATCCAATTTGGAGATTGTAAATTTCTGACTTAACTTCTTTGCGAATGATCGTAAAAATCATCTTTTTTTGTGCTTTTTCTCTAGTTGATAATTAATTTGCACAAAATTCCATCATTACATACAAAATTTTTACTCGATAACTTTTTTTCACAAATTAACACAAGAAAATTATAAAATTATCGAAGTACCATTTTTACTTAAAATTACCGTTTTGAATTCAAATTTAATCATTCTTGCATTTTATTCTCTATTTAAAAAAAATTCTCTAAGAACTTATTAAAAAAATAAAATGGGCCCAACAAAGTAAAATTTTGGGTATAAAAAAAATAACACATTCATCATATAAATTTTCCATGACGGGTACACCACCTATGTTCCCTAATGTAACACTATCGAAGATTGGACTGTTAGTCGACATCCTTGAACTCAATCTCTACTGAAGCATAGCGGATCCATTAGGCCCACTATCTGAGACACCGCCTTCATCTGAATCTTATGATGAGATCTCTCAACCTCTCTACCATTTGAATGAGGAAGCCCACCAGCACCTACTGCAATCCCTCTCATGGGCCATCCCTTACACTGACACATTGATGGACATATTTGATAACACTATTACAACTCATAAGGAAAAGACAACCCAATCCAAGGAACATTCCCTTCTCCAGCCTGTAGTCTCCACAAAAGTTCAAGAGTATTTGTAAAATAATCCTAAGGTACGATGGAAAACTTTGACCCACCTCATCACCAATATTACGAGAGAATTCGTACTGAATAATTGGACCTATGTCAAATACATACCGCTGCCCACCATCCAGAGGCCTTTTGAGTTTATCCTGTTGAAAACTGAGTCCCCCAACCCCTCTCCTAATGTATCCCTCTATAAAGTAGACTTTTATTCCATCATAAATGTTTAGTTCTTCCCTTTGATGGCATAATAAATTCCTATCTCCAATAATTTCATTGTGTTGCATTTGATGATTATAAATTCCATGATGGAATATACGCTACACCTAATTATTACAACTCTAAGAATTTAAAATGCTTAAAAGATCAAAAAGTTGACAAAAGTCAAAATAGATTCATGTCTCCTAATGAGTATGACACAATAACTATAAATGTGGGCATTCCCAACCCCATAAAAGTAACACAAATAGGCCATCCCTTGATAAGAATGAGAAAATGCAGTTCACCAATCTCTTCACCATCTTCATAGATATATTGACTTGGTCTTACATCAACATGCTCGAAATTGATCCAACCATTTCTATGCCTAAAATACCCACCCTCCCCGATGCAGAGCCTATAAAATAGAGGCTCTATAAAGTGATAGTTGAATAGTCCCTAAAAGTTGAGGAGCAAGTGGAGAAACAACTCGGCATCGAGTTCGTCCTAGTAGTGGAGTACAAAACATGGTTAGCCAACATCGTAGATGTACTTAGAACAACCGACAATGTTTGAATGTGTGTAAACTACAGATATCTCAATCGATCCTGCCCCAAAGATGATTTGCCTCTACCACATTTCAACTTATTAGTGGATAGTACGACCATCAATTCACTTAATTCCTTTGATGATTGGTTCTTAGTCTGTAACGAAATAAAAATACATCGCAACCCCCAAGAAAAGACTGGATTTCTCACCCCATGGGGAACATACTACTAAACCATTATGATTTTCGATCTCAAGAATGCCAGAGAACCCACCAAAAAGAAGCCACAACCATACTTCACATCCTCATACACAATGAAATGGAAGTTTTTGTAAAAGACATGATCATAATCCAAGGACCGCGAACAACACATTCTCGCACACTAAAAATTATTCAAAGATTATGACTCTTCAAAGTGAGGTTAACTAATGTGTCTTCAGAGTAACTAAAGGGAAAGTACTACGATAAATTATCAGCAAGGATAGAATCGTTATAGACCCCTCAAATGTTAAAGACAAACAGGAGAGGCCACCCCCTTAAATGGAGAAAGAGGTTAGAGGGTTCTTCAGTCATATTTAATTCATAAGTTAGTTCATTAGCCAACTTACCATCATATGATAACATATCTTCTAAATACTCAAAAAGTACTCACCTAAAGAGTGGAACATTCAATGCTAGGAAGCATTCGATAAAATAAAAGAGTACCACACTTACTCGCCTGTATTAGTACCTCCCCAACAAGGGAAACCTCTGTTACTCTACATGATTATAACCAATATGGATATAGGAGACCTATTAGCACAAGACATAGAAAGTTCCCAAAAGGACTGTGCCATCAACTATGTGAGCAAAAACCTAATATCCTACGAGGTTAAATACACGACCTTAGAAAATTCTCATGTACCTTTCATGTCGGTCACTCGTAAACTCCTCCATTAGATGATGTGCTTTATCATATGACTCATCTCTAAGATGGATACCCTAAAAACCTTTTTGAGAAGATATCTCTGTCTACCCATTTGACCAAGTGGCTTCTAATGCTGTCCAAATTTGAAATGACATACGTCATGCGAAAATGGACCAAAGGATGAGCCATCTCATATCTTCTTGTGGGATAAACTTTATAAGATGAGGGAAAATAAAATGAGGAAAAAATCCTCGATGAGGACCTCTTCGCCTTAGAAAATAGAGAAACTTGGGAAATATACTTCGATGGAGCCTCTAACGAAAGGGAATTTAGCATAGGAATGCAGTGGTATCTCACGATTCATGTCGACTCCCTATATTTATCAAACTTACCTTTGAGTGCACTAGGAACATGGATGAATACGAGGCTTTCATCGCAAGTCTTAAAATATCTCTTGAAATGGGAGTTAGAGAACTAAAATTCTATGGAGATTCTAGCCTAGTGATCAGCCATATATTGGATAAATAGATAATTTGGGATGATAAACTATAACCTTACTATGACTACCTAGAGGAGATAATTTCACTATTTAAGCGGCTCGAATTGGAATTTCTACCTAGGGCTAAGAACATATTTATAAATGCACTCGCCACCCTATCCTCCATGATGGATATGCCATAAAGAACGAAGAAGATCACATTTACCGTAACTATCCTCCCTCTTTGTATTTCTTTGAGATCGATGTTATCGATGAGATAGAAGTAGGACCCATAATATGCTGCTACGATATATAGATCCTGCTAAAAAAGAACCGTTACCCGCTTGACTACTTTTTGACTAATCAATCATCATATGATGATTGGAATCCCAATTCATCATATATAAAGTCTACAAAAGAAAGTTTAACGGATTACACTTAAGGTGAGTCATGGAGGACGAAACTGTTGAGATCACGAAAATAAATCTTAGTGGAAAATTCAATCCACACATAAGTGCCCACACCATTTCTAAAAAAATACTTTTAGAGTCTTGCTATTGGACTACCATGCAAAATGATTGAACAAATTACGTCAAAAGGTTCCTCAAGTGCCAACTTTATTCCCTACGACAACATATACATCCCCTCCAAGCGTGTTTCTTGACCTCATCATAGCCTTTCTCTACCTAGGCGATAGACATCATAGGTAAAGTTACCCCTAAAGCCTCCATCGATTATAAGTTAATCTTGGTCTCTATTGACTACTTCACCAAGTGAGTTTAGGTCGAACCTTTATTTGTTTAGAATGCCAATAAGGTAAACAAATTCATGCACTGAAACATCATCTGCCATTTCGGTGTACCCCATGAGTTGGTACTAGAGAATAGTTCTCATTTTGAAAAGGAGGTCTCAAACGTTCAACACGAGTATGGGATTACTGTACATAAGTCTTCCCCATACATACACCAAACCAATAGAGAAAACAAAGTTCCTAACAAGAATGTCAAAAACATCATCAATAAAATGATAGAGACCAATATTGACTAGTCAAATAAATTACCGTATGCCCTCTGGGGCTATCCAACTACAGATTAAAACTAGATAGGGTGTAACAACCCTTACTTTTGGGTCATTGATTTTGTATAATTTTTCCATGTGAGACATTTATATAAAATATTATACGATACTCCGGATTCCAATTTACAGGGTGTGGTTAGTTTTGAAATAGTCGAGATAGTCAAAATAAGTGCCATGTTGTATTTTAGAGTTTCGGGCTTTTTTGGCAGGTTATGACTCAATTATGTAGTTACGAGTCATTTTAATGGTGTATCAACATTTAAAGAGAGGATTAATGTTTAGTGCCCGGTTAAGTCTCCCAAACCCCTTTTTATTTCTCATTTTCATGTTATAAGCTGAGAGAGAGAGAGAGAGTGAGAGAGAAAGAGAGAGAGAGAGAGAGAGAGAGAGAGAGAGAGAGAGAGAGAGAGAGTTGGGAGAAAATGGGAGAAAAGAGAAAAATTAAGATTTGGAGCCGAAAATCATTTCTACGGGAAGAGAATCCGAGACTACAAACTTGGGGCAAGTTTCTTACTTACTAGATTATGATTTAATGTGGATAAATTGCATTTATAGTTGTGTTTTTGGAGTTTTTACCAATTATGGGTTTTTATGATTTTGGTGTTTCAACCCTTAATCTTGTAGTTTAATTTCGTTTAAGACGAAAATATTAGTTAGTTATTGTGTAAAAATGATTTGGGTATAAAATAAGTTTAGAGGGTTGAGTTTTGAAGAGAGAAATAGGAGTTTTGGAAATTTAGGGTTCTTAAACCCATAGCCAAAACAGGGCATTCTGCCCAGGCGAATCGATTCGCCAAGGGGTAGGCTACAGGTCTTGGTTGGGCGAATCGATTCGGATGACCCGAATCGATTCTGAGATATGAAAAATTTTGGGTCCTCTTGACCGAATCGATTCGGCCTATCCGAATTGATTCGCTTTCAAGACCGAATCGATTCGGCCAGGGCCAATCGATTCAGAATTTTTGCAGTTTTAGGATATTTTTCCAACTTTGTTTTTATTCCTTTTATTTTGGGTTTAAGGACTAGGAACCTTCCCTTGGGAAGTAATAAAGAGTATTAGGGGTTTATATTAAGAGGCTTAACACTCTAGGATATTATGGGGGAAATTGAAAAAGGACCTAAGGGTCACACTAGAAAGAACCGAGTGGTACTTGCTAATGCGTATTAGGTTATTTAAAAATTCTTCAACTCTTTTAATCTTTGATAAAAAATCTATTATAAATTTTAAGTGAGAAAACACTCACGCACACTAGTAAGTAAAAGGTGATGATGCTAGATGTAAAGAATAATTCCCTTTAAGAATGAGATGAGGAAAAGTAGAGTGTGACACAATATATGTTATCGAGGAACCCACCTTAGTGGTAAACCCCGTGTCCCTAGTCCCAGGACAGCCCGCGCACTCAAGTCCACTATTACCGAATACAGGTTACAGATTACAGTCCTCCAAGTCCACAATGAAATAAACTAAGCAAATACAAACCCGTACACCCAGCCTAGTCTAAAACAACCCAACTTGACTGAAAATCAGTCAACCCAATAACACCCCGGTAATAGAGACTATCACTCACTCACAACACAAGCACAACGACACACTCAAACCCGAGACCCCGTGAAGTTGTGCAACACACAAATATAATAATAGATATTGTTTTAATCAAAACAACAAAAATAATCTTGGTTAAAAATAGACCAAACAACCAAGGTTTAAATCTATTTTAATTGACAAGACAAATTACCAATCAAGGACTAATTGAAAGGTAAGACAATATTGAATTAATCAATACTAAAAAGAATGCTTAAATATTAAGTCCCAAGACACAAGTAAGGTCTTCCTTAATATTTAATATTCAAGTAAAGATTAATTCTAAAAACAAATTAGTTGGCGCAAATGACCACAAATAAAATTCCAACAATTGTGTCGCGCAACTAAGATAAAAATTAACCTAACACCAAATATAATATGAATCAATTTAAATAGGTGTTATGTTAAAAATATTAAGTCCAAGTAAAATGAGCAAAAGATAAATAAGTGTAGCACTTAGCTCATATAAATTGGGACTTAATTAAAATAAATAAAGTAAGATTACAAATATTAAATTCCAATTTTAGTATAACCAATACTATGACAAGGGTTGGATCAAATACTCATACACACATAAACACTACCTTAAGTTATAAAAGAATACAACAAAAAGTATTCAACTTAGGCAATAAAAAGTGTACGAGTCAAATGGTCCAATCCAAGTCAAGTGAGTACGAGATAAAGAGTGTAGCACTCGACTCACTAAAATAGGATGAGTTTAACTAAAATAAAATTTAAATAAACAAAGATGTGATATAAAGACTACACACTAATTAAACCCAACTAAATAAAGTGAACACACAAAAGTTCAACTTATAGGGTATAACTAGTTAGAGTCAAAAATCAAATATCTTTATTCCCAAATAAATTAAATCAAATTATAATAATAAATAAATAAAAATGTGTGACACACTAAAATAAGTCTTGATAATAAAGTGTACACACATCCTGAAATGGGTGTAAATAAACTCTTCAAACCAAACACCCAATAAGCCTACTAAAATTCAGTCCCAATAAATTTTAGTTCAAATAAATTTATCCAAATAAAGTTGGCCCAAAATAAAGTCACAGTCCAAATAAATAAAGTGTACACACACTAAATGAGTTGGGTATGAAATAAGCTCCAACAACAAATACCCAACACCCAAATAAATTTTAATTCAGATTAAAATATTATTTTTATAAACAGTGTGTGCCACAAAATAATCTAAGTCCAATAAAAGGTGTACACAAACTAAGTTGGGTGTAAAGTAAAATCCAACAACAAACACACAACACCCAACTAAATTCAGACTTTGTTCCAAAGATAGTTCAAACAAAAATCCAAGTTCAAATTAATTTTTGGTTCAAATTAAAGTTCAAGAACAAATTAATTTTAGTCAAAAAAATTTAATCCAAATAAAATATTTAGTCCAAAGAAAATTATTTAGACTAAATATTTAACTCACACCACAAGCAGATATGCCCAAACAAAACTTAGTGTTGCAAAGACCTGTTACTGAACTAAACAAAACTTACAAAACTTTATACAACTATATATGTATATATGTATAAAACTGTGTGTGTGTATATATATGTATAAACCGTGTGTGTGTGTGTGTATATATATATATATATATATATATATATATATATATATATATATATATATATATATATAACTGTATATGTATGAATATCTAGATATATATATATATATACCAACAAAAGCTCACGCAGCTCACGCAGCACACACACCAACACACACAAACACACAGTTCACACACACACACACACACACGCTGTTACACACACACACAGCCAACAGCACACACACACGCACAGTTAACAGCACACACACACACGCACAGTTAACAGGCAAAAAAAAAATCCCAAACCAAATACAATATATATGTATGTATGTATGTATATAACCGTATATATATATAGAGAGAGAGAGATTGAAAGAGAGACAGTTACCCAAATGGAGTGTAGGCCCAGATCCGAACCAGTAGGCCGGAAAAGATGTCAAAACCGGAACCAGGAAATAGATCCGCCAGAAAAACAAAACCGGAGACAAAAAACGCCGGGGACAAACCCACCGGACAAACAGTCCGGAAAAGAGACCCATTGCCGGAAAAATTAAACCGCAACTCCGATCTTCAAACCCCCACACCGAAACCTCCAAATCAGAACCGATCCAAAAAAATATTGAGAGAGAGAAGTATGGTTCGACCAAAGCTTTAAAAATGGGAGATCTCACAAAACAAACCAAAGAGAGAATCTTTGAAACAAAAATGGGAGAGAGAGATTATACAAAAAAATGAGAGAGAGTGTGTTTCTTCCAAACAAAAAAAACGGCTGTGATAAAAAAATTAGAGCGAGAGAGAGAGAGAAATATGTTTAACTTATACCAAAAATAAAACCCTAAAGGGCTTTTCTAAAAGGCCCAAAACATTTAAAAGCCCAAAAAAAAAAACACAAAAAATACAAAATCGGAAAATAAAAAATAAAACAAAAAAAAACACAAAGAAATATTCTGAATAAAAAAAATATTTTATATATCAAGTCAAATAAAATAAAAGACTTGAAATATAAAATAAACTTTAAATTCAGAAAAATATCAAAACTCACACAAGAAAAAATAAATAAATTATACGACACCCAAAATAATTTGTACATTACACAAAAAAATATTTTTCTCAAAAAAAAATAATTTGTATAATATATCAATATAGGAAAATATGATTTAAGATATAAAAAATAGATTTGAATAAAAATAACAAAATGCAAGAGCATATAAATAAAAAATTGTTTGTCTCAAGATTGAGCCAACACAAGAAGAATGAGATTTTCAGAAATTATGTTTAATTCGGGGGTTATTCAATAAAGGTTAGTGTCGTTTCCTCTAGGGAGCTAGCCTCGGACTAAGGGAGAGTTAAGTGATAGGGTCTAGGATCCTTGGGAGACTAGTATTGAGGGAAATTACCTTTGATGAATTATGGTATTACTTTGGACTGTTGGACACTAGTGTGAGGATAATTGTACTTCGGGGCCTAGGATATTAATAAAATATGACTTTGAGAATAAGAAATGCATATTCTAAAATTGGTACTTAATAGTTAAGTATAAATGGTTTTGAGAATGTAAAAAGTGAATATTTTCAAATGGAAAAATAATTTTATAAATGATAATTTGCATATACACACCTCTCTAAATCGCTATCATATGGGAAGTTATGCGTATGACGTGAAGTCCCCTGGCTATTGAATGCAGGGTGAATATAGTCCTCAACCATAGGACCGGTTATTATTGTGTGATTATTGTTCGAAGTGGGGTAATTACGGGTGTGATTATGACTCACTGTCGAAGGTATATGGCCTCTTCCCAATGTTGCGTTATAGGATGCCCAGTTTGTCTTGAGCGATAGGACCTGGAAGATGATAGCCATTTAGGAGCGCGTCCAGTGGGGAAAGTCAGAGGGACGGTCTTAGAATCGTTATATATATGTGATTATAACTATTCTTAATAAAGTGGGATTTGTAATGATGGTAAAGCATTTTGTGTGATAAACTGCTTTCAATATGTTTCCCAGAGAGAAAGGGAATTATAAAGTTAAATGGTATAAAATAATATGGGTGAAGCATTTTGTGAAATAAATTGCTTTAAATATATTTCTTAAAGAGAAATGGAACCGTGCATTTTAGTTGTGAATAAATCAAATGAAATATCATTAGGGAAAGTCGATGAGTTCTCCCATGCTTTTATGAACATTGAGCATGGTCATTTATATTGCGCTCGGTTGTGATTTTAGAATGAGAGGTGAGAAGTTTTATGACTAATTGAGAGAGAAAGTTAAGTTCATGTTGATGATTCAATATTCATAAATGTACTGCATTTTATTCACATGGTGATCATATCAAACCGGGCCCTGACCCATCTATATCTTTTTGTTTTGCATGAATCCTTTGTTCGCCCAGGTGCTCCTCCAGAAGGATGTATGTATTGACCTCTCCATTCCAGTTGTCCTGGAGCTATAGCATTTTGCGGATGTTGTAGGATTTTCATTATAGACGCTTCTATCTGTTGTACTCTAGATAGGCTAAGTTTATTTATTCGGGCGTGTTGCCTATATTTGGTACCCGTACAATGTAATGTGATATTTATTTATAATACTCGGTGTAACCTACTTGTATTGGTCTGTTAACCGACAACTTTTTCGATTATTACTTTATGCTTTATTGTATTCTTTTACTCGTTGATTTTTATATCCACCTTCCTTTCAAATTGGATTGTCTAAATGCTTTTCTTTTAACTTACAAAATTAAAGTTGACAATCCATTTTCTAAAATAATTGGTGGTTATCTGGTATTATTATTTTAACGATAGTGATGCTAATAATGGACCACCTATGATTCCTGTAATTATTAGAGTATCGGGCTGGCCACCTCTTATTTTAGTGGGCGGGTTGTCACAGATGGTATCAGAGCATCAGGTTCTAGTGTCCTTAGGAATCTGCACGGACGTGCTATGCTTTCAGGGTTGCTTTCAATTTGATATAGAGCCTTAGGATTAAGATTGTTTATTCCTCTTATGAGATCTCGTTCTCCTTCTATAATGTAAGAATTCAGAAAATCTTTTGCGCGTTCGTTCGTGATTTATATGTTGGATGATGAAGGGCATCAGGGAAGGTCGTTATGAAGGCGGTATGAGACGGGATTACTAAGAAATATAAGTTGTAGTCAGGGATGAGGGCCGCATAGGAGGTCACTCCCTTTGTAGCACTTTTTTAGATTGCTACCGCGACTACTAAGTACAGTAGATATAGTTTTCCAAGTACCGCTACAAGTAGAGAGTGGTACTAAGCTCGTAATTCCTAGCGAAGTTAAATTGAAGTTGAAAAATCCTTGATAATGGTCACACGTTGAAGTTAAGTCATGCGGAGGCAGTGTAGTTCCATTTGGTGAAAATAGGACTCAGAAGTTTTGGCCTAGAGAAGGGTATAGAAATTCCCAGATGTGAAAAATTGAGGAAGATTTTTCACCCCGTTGGAGTAATGTTGAAGTGGTGGGAACGATAGTCGTCATTTTGGGTGGAGCAGGAAGTTTTGCTCGTAGAGAAACCTGGTAAATGTTTTCAACAGCAATTTTCTCAGGGATATCAGAAATGATGAGAAGGTAGACTCTCAATTATTCACATGAGGCTCGGTCAGAGGCCGACCGTGGATAAGAGTTATAGGGTTAAGGAAACCGTACGTTGAAATAAGGTAGGTACAAGGAAGAAAGATCCCTTCGGTGAAATGATAGCCTCACGAGTAAGAGTTGCTAACATGTATGGATAAGTCATGTTCATGAACCCCATTGATGGACATCCGCCCTAGGAAATTGTTGTGGTAGAAGTTATAAATTCTGAGATGTTGAAACCCTTAATGTGGTCAGGGTGGTTAAAGATGGAAAAACGATTATAACGGGGAATATAGGACCACACGTTTTGATTCTGTTGATTAGAGTTAAAGGAAAAGAATTGGATGCCTAGTCAGGGCATTGATGGAAGTAGTTTTGGTTCAGATAAGACTAGAGTGCTGTAATTGGGAACTATTGGAAGTGGCCAGGGTGATAGGCAAGAAGATTGTTGTAAATTTCACCTAGGTTGAGGGTGGTGCATTTTGTGTGATTAGAGGGAGTAGTATTCTATTTACCTTAAATTCGGGTGTGTAATTTGAGCTTGTGGTGGTATTGTTGTTATTATAGAGGGTGTATCTTTATAATTTCCATGGTAGGTAGGTTCTATTTTTTTCCTTCATTCGCTAGAAAGCGAGTGTTGATATTTTAAAAGTATATGTGGTTTGTGCTACTCGTATTATATGTGTTATATGAGTGGAACTATTTTTGAATTGTCAGAGCGATAGCAGGCAAATGATTACAAGGCTATCGTATTACTAGTTCTAGAGTGTAACTAGTTGTTCTATAATATCTCACCTGGATACAGGATTGAGACTTTATAAATATGGTTTAAGGTATGTAAGAAATTTTCATTATTTTTTTCTTTTGTTTGTGTTTGCGGTTGCCTTATCTCCACGACCAACAAAGTTAAGTAGTAGTGTATCAGAGGGGTTCCTTGTTTGGATTTCTCTTGCGAGATGCTACACACATGAACCTTAACGACGTTAGGAGTGGAGAGATGTTAATTTATGTTAGGATGTTAGTTTTGAGGGTTTTTAAGGGCTAATAAAAAGTTAATGTGCAGTGCAGAAGCACTAAAAATAGTTCTCTCCTTTGATAGATGTGAGTGAGACAAAGATAAGGAAGTTGGATTGAGACTTATAGTTATGCCTTGATGAGAAGGCCATTTAAGAAGATGTATATATATATTTGGATAAAAGATTCATAACACTTTACAGAAAGTAGACTCCCGATTACTTAGATTTTCATTTCGCCAAAATGGTAGGACATAGAAGTAGAAATGTATAAGTAGGGTTACGAGTTAGGATTGTAGCGGTTCCAAACCTGTGTCTTAGGACGTTATATCTTGATGACCGACGATGCGAGGTAGTAGTGTAATGGGAGGCTTCCATATTTGGATTTCTCTTTGCGAGACGTCCCACGCATGAAACCGAGCGAATGTCAAAAATTGATAAGGGTCTTGGGCACTAGGGACATATTTATTATAGTACTTGTTTGACGTGAATAGGAAACACATCAACCTTAAAATTGTTAGGAAGTAAGGCCAGTGGGGCATGTGACGTTGTTCTAGGAAGGCTGTAGGGAGTTAACCACGAGTAGATTAATGGGATAACTTTAAGAAGTATTGGGTTACCAAGAATGAGGAGTATGGAATCTTCAGTAATTAGGGAACCAGGCATAAAAGAAGATGAGGCCCATATTTAGAGAGCGTTACATCGGTAACCTAGCTTTCAGGGAGTGAAGTACTAAGATGACTTCTACTCCTGCACTCGCGTTGTCAAGATCGAGAGTGGATTTCTCGGTATTAAGGAACGATTCTCTACCAGGTATGGGAAGTATTTATACTGGAGCAAGGAGCCATTGTTTATGCATCTCACAAATTTGAACCCCGTGAGAAGTATTATCCCACGCTTGATTTAGAGTTCGCAACGGTAGTATTCGCCTTAAAGAAATAGAGGCACTACCTCCTGGGCAGGAAATTTAGTCATTTCACGAACCACAAGTGGTTGCAATATGTTGTTGGGGCGACAAAGTTGGTGTTTGGAGTTCGTAAAAGACTATCAATTAGATATTCATTATCACCAAGGGAACGCGAATAGGATAGTGGAAGCGCCGAGCAGAAAACTCGTGGGGGGAGACTAGCGAAGGCATGGAAAGCCAAGTAGATCGAGCTAAGTAGGAGGGCATTGTAGCAAGAGCATTTATGTTAGGGTTGAAGAACGAGGAAGGGGCATTTCTGAGTTTTCTTCCCAATCCTCCACTTGTCAATTGGTGAAGGTAGATCACAAACAATCAATGGGATCGTTGTAAGTGTTATAGTACCGGAGTAGATATGGAAGGGTATATCCATGGATATTCTCACTGAATTGTCGTCATTGTAATGGTCATGATCTTATTTGAGTAATTGTTGATCATTTGACCAGATTGTCGCTTTTCCAACTTATATGGGTGGACTATTTACAGAGGAGTACACCCAACTCTTTATGGTGGAGTTATGGAACTGTATGAGGTTTCTATCAATATAGTGTTGCACCGAGACTAGATTTCGTGTTAAAAATTTGGGTAATGTTTCCAGGAAGTAATGGGAACCAAATTGAAGTTGGGTACATTCTACCACCCACAAATAGATGAACAAATGGAGAGAGTTAACCAAATGTCGGAAGGCATACCTCGAATGGGCGTGTTTGGCTTAAAGGAAGAATGGGGGCAGTAGCTTTCATGAATCAAATTTTTATACAATAATTCGTACCGTATCACTATAGGTATGGCACCATATGTGGTCTTGTGTAGCCGGCTGAGGAGTTCGCCTGCTCATTGAGTAGAACCAGCGGACAATAAGTTCTTTGGACTTGGAATGGTCCAGGAATACTTCTTTGATGATTGTGTTCATTAGGCCGCATACTTTGAAGGGCTATGCCAACTCGAATAGAGGTCATGTAGTATTGGAGGTAGTGGATCAAGTTTTGGTGCAGGCATTCCCGAGGAAATATATAATATGATTCAGGAAGAAAGGAAACTTGTGACGTGTGACGTAGGCATTTTCTTCCGTTATTGTAAAGGTAGGCTCGATAGTTCATATGAGGAACAACCAGACACTATTTTAGATCACGAAGAGTGTAAACTAAGATTGAAAGTGGTATGGTTAGACCAACTCTTGTAAGGTACACTATAATGGGGAATTTACTAAAGAACGAGAGAATGATATTTGAGAAATGTACCCCTAGTCTTTTTGTGAGATACGCCTAAATTTTAAGGGCAAAATTCCCTTATAGGGGGGGAGTATATAACAACCCTTACTTTTGGGTAATTGATTTTGTATAATTTTTCCATGTAAGATAATTATATAAAATATCATAAGATACTCCGAATGCAAATTTATAGGGTGCGGTTAGTTTTGGAATAGTCGAGCTAGTTAAAATAAGTGGCATGTTGTATTTTAGAGTTTCGGGCAATTTTTGGCAGGTTATGACTCAATTATGTAGTTACGAGTCATTTTAATGGTGTATCAACATTAAAAGATGGGATTAATGTTTAGTACCCGGTTAAGTCTCCAAAACCCCTTTTTATTTCTCATTTTCATGTTATAAGCTTAGAGAGAGAGAGAGAGAGAGAGAGAGAGAGAGAGAGAGAGAGAGAGAGAGAGAAGAGAGAGTTGGGAGAAAGTGGGAGAAAAGAGAAAAATGAAGATTTGGAGTCGGAAATCATTGCTACGGGAAGAGCATCCGAGATTACAAACTTGAGGCAAGTTTCTTACTTGCTATAGTATGATTTAATGTTGATAAATTTCATTTATAGTTGTGTTTTTGGAGTTTTTAGCATTTTTGGGTTTTTGATGATTTTGGTGTTTAAACCCTTGATCTTGTAGTTTAATTTGGTTTGAGGTGAAAATATTAGTTAGTTATTATGTAGAAATGATTTGGGTATAAAATAAGTTTAGATGGTTTAGTTTTGAAGAGATAAATTGGAGTTTTGGAAATTTAGGGTTCTTAAACCCATAGCCGAAACATGGCATTCTGGCCCAGGCGAATCGATTCGCCCCTAGAGAATCGATTCGCTAAAGGGGTAGACTACAGGTCTTAGTTAGGAGAATAGATTCGTAGATATGCAGAATGTTGGGTCCTTTTGATCGAATTGATTCAGCCTATCCGAATCGATTCACTTTCTAGACCGAATCGACTCGGCCAGGGCGAATCGATTCGGAATTTCTGCAGTTTTAGGATATTTTTTCAACTTTGTTTTTATTCCTTTTCTTTTGGGTTTAAGGATTAGGAACCTTCCATTGGGAAGTAATAAAGAGGATTAGGGGTTTATATTAAGAGGATTAACACTCTAGGATATTATGGGGTAATTATGTTTAATTCAGGGTTATTTAATAAAGGTTAGTGTCGTTTCCTCTAGGGAGCTAGCCTCGGACTAAGGGAGAGTTAAATGATAGGGTCTAGGATCCTTGGGAGACTAGTATTGAGGGAAATTACTTTTGATTAATTATGGTATTACTTTGGACTCTTGGAGACTAGTGTGAGGATAATTGCACTTTAGGTCCTATGACATTAATAAAATATGACTTTGAGAATAAGAAATGCGTATTCTAAAATTGGTACGTATAAATGGTTTTGAGAATGTAAAAAGTGAATATTTTCAAATGGGAAAATAATTTTGTAAATGATAATTTGCATATACACACCTCTTTAAATCTCTATCATTTCGGAAGTTACGCGAATGAGGTGAAGTCCCATGGCTAGTGAATGCAGGGTGAATATAGTCCTCGGCCATAGGACCGATTATTATTATGTGATTATTGTTTGAAGTGGGGTAATTCTGGGTGTGGTTATGACTCACTGTCGAAGGTATATGGCCGCTTCCCGACGTTGCGTTATAGGATGCCCAGTTTGTCTTGTGCGATAGGCCCTAGAAGATGATAGCCATTAAGGGGCGTGTCTAGTGGGGAAACTCAGAAGGACGGTATTAGAATCGTTATATATATGTGATTATAACTATTCTTAATAAAGTGGGATTTGTAATGATGGTAAAGCACAACTGCTTTAAATATGTTTCCTAGAGAGAAAGGTAACTATAAAGTTAAATGGTATAAAATAATATGGGTGAGGCATTTTGTGAAATAAATTGCTTTAAATATATTTCCTAAAGAGAAAAGGAACCATGCATTTAAGTTATGAATAAATGAAATGAAATATCATTAGGTGAAAGTTGATGAGTTCTCCCATGCTTTTATGAACATTGGGCATTGTCATTTATATTGCGCTCGGTTGTGCTTTTAGAATGAGAGGTGAGAAATTTTATGACTAATTGCCAGAGAAAGTTAAGTTCATGTTGACGATTCAATATTCATAACTGTCCTGCATTTTATTCACATGGTGACCATATCAAATCGGGCCCTGACCCGTCTATATCTTTTTGTTTTGCATGAATTATTTGTTCGCCCAGGTCCTCCTCCACAAGGACGCCCGTATTGACCCCTCCATTCCAGTTGTCTTGGAGCTATTGCATTTTGCAGATGTTGTAGGAGACGATTCTATCTGTTGTACTCTAGATAGGATCAGTTTATTTATTCGGGTGTGTTGCCCATGTTTGGTACCCGTGTATTGTAATGTGATATTTATTTATAATACTCGGTATAACCTGCTTGTATTGGTCTGTTAACCGATAGCTTATTCGGTTATTACTTTATGCTTTATTGTATTCTATTACTCATTGATTTTTATATCCACCATCCTTTCAAATTGGAATGTCTACATGCTTTTCTTTTAACTTACAAAATTAAATTTGACAATCCGTTTTCCAAAATAATTGGTGGTTATCTTTATTATTATTTTAACGACAGTGATGCTAAGAATGGACCATCTATGATTCCTTTAATTATTGGAGTATTGGGCTGGCCACCTCTTATTTTAGTAAGCGGGTTGTCACATAGGGCCACCATACTCATTGTTTTATGGTATGTAGGCAGTCTTACCCATTGAACTCGAGATACCTTCGTTAAGGGTCACGCACGAAATCCATATGGAGGAAACATACTGGGTTTGAGACCGCTATAATGAACTAGATCTCCTCAATGAAAGGAAGCTAAAAGTTGTTTATCACAATCAACGCTACTAATAACGAATAGCTCAGTAATTTATTTAAATGGTCAAAAATGAAACATACAAGAATGAGACCTATTTGTAAAGGGGGATCTTAAATTCGTTTGGACTCCGGAGTAAAATTTTCACCCAATTGAGGAGACCTTACCTCTTCACTAAAATAATATATGGTGTGGTAGCTACCTTAGCTGATCTCGACATAGTCATATTTTCCCAATCTTTCAATCTCAACGGACTTAAGATATTCTTTCCTTAAATTTGTCCATGGTGAAAAGGAAGAAACATATTTAATACAAAAAGAATCAGTTGTAATAGGAAGGTAAAATCACATAAACCCAAACACATTACTAACCCTATATCAAAACACCAATATAAGCATTTAACTACTCATTTTGAGTCAGGTAAAAACGTTAGCACCCCACTTTTTTTATTTGAAAGAACTATGTAGACCCAATTTTCCGCTATATTATTATCGCAGACATTCAAATACAAACACAACTTTGTCTTTGAATCGGAGATACATATAAACCCCGATATATCGCTTTAGTCCCGATTCCAAATAAACACAAACAACCTAAATAAGCTAAACGTCTAAATAAGTTAACGTCAAGTAATAAATGTTGCCTTAAGGAATTTTGGAACTCCCCAGAGTTACCCTTATTTAAAAATAACACACAAAGGTTGATGCTATGAAATAAGAAATTAAACGAAGCCTAGAAAGAGAGACACTACATCCCGCACCGCGTCCTAAATATAAACACACAAAAAATCTCTTCAAAACACTTCGCATCTAGGGACAGGTTCGTAAAACATACAGAATTAAAATGCCCCCACATAAATGGCACCCTATATTGGCTAAAAGAAGACACTCCAATGCAAAAAAAACTCCAAAAATCTTTTTCCAGTATACAAACAAAGAAAAGGAACCATTTTCCCATATGTTAGACATCAACACAATAAATAACTCACCACAATAGATAGTATCGCCTCTCTCAAAAAGAAAATTCTTAAAAAGGCGGGTCACTTTTACTTTTATATGTGTGTATACCCCGTTTATTTATGTATAAAAATATATGTATTTCACTACCATTATAATAAAAGATCTTAGGCTCACTTTGTTCATATGCATATTACGTGTCATCTTCCCTATAAATTAAGTTACATTAAGACAACTGTTTAATCCACCATTTTTAAGTCCTCAGTAATATATTAAAAACAAAAAAGGAAAGAATAACATTTGAATCCGGGATAGAAACAAACAATAATAATGAAATAATAAAATGAGATTTATTTATAAGGAATGATGTTTGGTGAGAATCCACTTACACGCAAAAATATTATTAAAGATTCCTCGTGTTCCTCTCAAAGTAACGTAATACATAAATACATGGGGTACCCCCATGGACATCCCAATAAAACTAAAAAAATACGGGGGGGGGGGGGGGGGGGGGGGGGAATTCACCCAAAAATCTACGTAAAGAAATTATCCCATCACTGCTCACATCCGCGGACTCATCCTCGGATGACCTTGACCATATGCATCATCAACACCTCCTAGACCTATCATTCTGGGCTACACACCGGATACAAATGCACCCGACGGATGAAAAAATACACCTATACCCATACTCATACTCGAGGGTGAACCCATATAGTCCGTGGTCCTGTACATAGACACCTTCAAGGCTAACTGATTCAGGGTCAAATAAGCAGAAGACCAACGTGTCAGCACTTCGTGCACCTAGCCGAATCATAATAACTTGCTGCAAATCTAGAAAAACAACAAAGAATCATTAATATCCAAATAATTTTTATAAAGTTGACTAAAAAATTAATCAAGTTAACTCAAATTGTTTGAAAATAATTTTTGAACAAGTGACAACAATACCAACGCGAAGGCATACCCTCGATGCCAGATGTTAACCAAGTGTTCCTTTCCATGGAGAACAATAGTAAAAGAGGGTGGGATCATAGGCAATGAGAAACAATCAATGTGCCTTGCTGGTAGGTATGACATGGAGAGACCAATGGATAAGGAAGTAACCTCGCCAATTTTAATAGGAATCCAAGATGTGGAAGATAAAGCTCATCTGTCGATTAGTAGGGACTCCGACAACGATTGTATAAATGGAACGTCCGACATCCAAAAGATCGCATTGTTACTCCTGTCCATTTTTGTACAAAGAAAATGAGGTGTCACAAATGATCAAACAACTATTTAAGAGAACTATATTCAAAAAAGGAAAGCTCTGCTGCATTTAATAAGACTTATTCCGTGAGATGATTAACCGTACAATTAATCATCTCTTTAACTGAACGGTTTATAGACAAAAACTGCACCCTGACATAATTCGAATGATTAAAGACCCCTGGACATTTGAAAAAAAATCCAACATACACCCCTAGACTCCATATACAATTACCTTTTCACCTTATCTCACAAATAGGCAAACCTATTTCCTTCCCAATTTCGATGAAGAGTATCTTCACATGCACAATGTTTATCACTCGCCTTTATGGAAACCTTAGTTTATATTCGTGTCTTGAGTTTGTCATCCATCAAAACAAAAGGGGTAAAAAATTCATATTCTAAATAGTTTGTAAAAAGTTTAGGAGTACAACGAAGAATTCCCTTAAAAACCAACAAAATTGGAAAAACAGCGAGGATGGATCCATTAACCAAACGGTTAAATGACTTTAAATAAATGGTGAACCATCCAATGTAATCACTACTAAATCTCCTGAATGAAATGGTTAAACAAGAGGGACACATGACCCTACGAAATTGACCAAGCCATACATGTGTCCTTACCAAAACTGATCCGCCCTATACATGTATTTTTATTAAACGAATGGTTAATCAATACATTGATCGAATAGTTAATGGACTCGACTCAAACCTTATAAGAAATGGGGTCCGAAGACATAGAAACCCACTCCAAAATCTAACATTGATTGGTTTTCTAACTTTTTTCAGCCCTAATCATCTCCAAATCTCAAGTTCTATCTTAAATCATGAGCAAAGTTTCGACTATCTTGAAAAATTATTTCCTCCAAAACATAGAGTCAAACCTATGCCCTCACCCTGCAAAAATCGGATCTTTGAAACAAAGATTTGTCCAACTGAATGGTTCCACCTCATAGGGGACGCTCCCCCGACCAAAATTCGGCTCACGCTTCAAAGGTAAAGAAAACTCTATAGAAATTTTGGGTCAATATAATAACTACAAAGTATGATACAAAATTGTCCATATATGTGGGGACTATCTAAAATTGACCACCATTAGGGAACAAGGAATGTACTTTACAATGTTTATATATTTAATTCTTGTTTTTACCCATCGCCTCTTCGAGTTGAGTTAGATAAACATAGTCATATGTTAAATAAATGTTGATCAATTGGTACGAATAAGTACAACACAAAAACATACTTTTCACAACTATTCTCATAAATGTCATCAAGAACCGAGTCGCTCTGAAATTTTGGTAAAACCCAATTATAAGATCTGAATACTCTTTACAACTTCTCCTAGTGAACGTTCCCATCCCGACAGTGGCACCCATGAATATTTGTTTTCCTAGAGTAATCATCAAACAACTATATTTGATTACAAATTTTTAACATATAATTAAGCACTCCAACTCATAACAAAAAGTATATATAAGTACTAGACTCCATAAATACCATAATATTGTATACTAAATACTCGGTATCCCACTGCCTCTGCCCGAAGATATGCCTTTTAGTTAGAACTTAGTTGGCTTTGATCCTAAGACATCTTGGGTATGTAGGCATAATACCGAGCTGAACTCGTGATTCCAAGCCTTATAATACGCCTCTTGGAATATTATCTGTTATGGATAACTCCATCTCTAGTCCAAAATCCCTTTCTCATATTAAATTATATTCTCTATCACTTCAAATCAACCAGAGGCATACGACACCTCTGGGATTTTATCCATATTGATAAGGGGTACATTGATCCATATCGATGACTTCTTCTCCACTCCAACCCCAAACACACCCCATCCTTATAAACCTTCAAACTAGTCTGAAGGTTGAACAACATATTCTAGCTAGTTATTGCCAGAAAATCATAACGATATATGCTTTTTTCGGTGCCTTTGGGCCAAATCTCATTACAAACCTTCGTAGAAACTGCCAGTTATCTCACACATTTCTTTGTCGTGCCTCAAGCTCGGTACTCATATTTTCACACTCATAACTTTGGAAACATTCCACGCGTCTCAACTCAACAAACGAACACGTAGGATTTGATCTCATGGATACACAGGTACATAGGCACAATACTGAGTCCATCTCGTGAGCACAATCCTCGACAATATATCCCTCGATATGTTGTCACCATAGAAATGCACCCATCTCTCATATTACCTTCTTAACCTCCCCTACCATTTCAAACCCTATATCAAGATATCTTAAAGCTTCCTTTCACCCATACATATTAATAGTCATCCATTATCCGAATTCACATTCAGATACAAGCACTTTTGCGTACCCACACATGTTTAAGTGACTTTACCACACCTCTTACTAATACCATTTTCATACTTAAGCGCGTATATATATATATATATATATATATATATATATATATATATATATATATATATTTCAAGGGATTATTGAATTAAGGTCTCTCCACATGTTCTAAAATAAACTAAAAAGTAGAGGTGTGTTTCGATCAGATCAGATTGGAAATGGCTTGTTCCGATTTTTTTTCGATTTTTTCGAGAAAATGAATTATTTCCAATTCAATTCCGAATTTTTCAGAAATAAAAAATCCAAATTTGGAAATTTTTTAACATTCAAAATTTTTTCAAATATAGAAAAAATCGTAAATTCGAAAAATATATCAAAATTTTCTCTAAAAAAGTTTCTAAAATAAAATAAACTACTCATAATTTTGTGCTAATTAAAGCACAAAAGGATACAAATTTTACTTGAAATGATAAGTTCCATCAGGTTTTTGAGAACCTTAAGCATTTAGTAAGTTTAGTGTGGTGTGCTCCTTTTAAAATGTCTTGGTTTGATAATTTTTAGCCCAAACCCGATGTGGGACTCTAGTTAGTATGTACACTGAAGTGGAAAATCAAAGTTAATTTTTACAAAATAAAAAAATGGATTGAAACACTTTTAGAAAATCAGATCGGGAAACCAAACATTCAAGATTATTTCCAATTATGGTCCTATTTTTTAAGAAAAAATTGGAATTTGGAAAATAAAAAATAAAAAGTGGATAAACTTGTTCCAAAAGTGGGAAAAAATCAGATTGAAATTCAAAAAAAAATAATTTCAGGGAAAAAAAGTACTAAAAAAAATCACATAACATATAAAGTGCGATAATAATTATATAGATAAGGCATCATAAAGAAAAGTGGGGTGCCTAATACCTTCCCAACTCATAACCCGATTCTCAAACCCACAACAAAAATCTTTGGATCATTCGCCTACCTAAACCTACCTTAGGATTAGTCCGAAGGAAGAAACCGAACCATTATATTTATTTTTATATAAAATAAACTGGAGACACTCAATAATCGACAACCCCTAGCATAAAGACTTATACTTAAGCCCAAATAATGGTGTGCAATAAAAACTGAATATGGTGTTGTAGAGCTTCTAGGGGAAATCATCATTCACTAAATCGATAACCCAACCTCAGGGAGAAACGACGAACTAAGAGACAAATACTCCTGCTTCCCTGAAGGGATCAAAGCCATAACGCGTCGTCGATGCATCATCCCGTTTCCCCGAAGTATCATCTGGGGCCCATAACACCATAAACGGTTGCCTCTCCACATGAATATTTCTTCATGTGTTGGTATTAAATAAGGTAAGAATGTTTTATTATTGAGTGTTTTTCTTAGTTAGAATGAATGTAATAAATAATACAAAAGCTGAAATATATGTTTGCAAGAGTTGTTGGATTGTTTCGGAGTTGAAAATGTTAAGGAATGGATTTAAATTTTTTTATGTCTATAAAAATATTATGGGTGTTGGCATATTTTCAACATATAATACACAAACAAATGATTTATGTGTTGTAAACACATGTCTATGAGTTTTGGTTATTTGTGCATTTAGCTAAAATGGATATTTGTTTGGGGTAAAAAATAAAAAATTCAAATTAAGGGTTGCGTTAAAATAATATTCTGAAAATATTCCTTAAACACTAGACTTTTGGAAAATTGTTATCAGGTCCAAAGTGTGTTATAAATCATGTTTTTGACTCCTAAACTTTGTAAAAATGGTTTTGAATTCAAACTATCATGAAATTATAGTTTGGACCCTAGAATAGTTAAAAAGTGTTAGTTTGACCCTAACAAATTATTTTTAGGAAATAGTTAAGAAATAACCTCTACACTTTTAGTTAATTACACAATAGTCCCGAGACACTTGGATGGTCCCAAAAATAGCCTTGGTGTTTGTATAACTGCAAAACGGTCCCTAAACTTTTAAATATTTCAAAATAACCTCGAATTTTTGTGAAATTACAAAAACTGTCCCAAACTAGTGCTTTTTTAAGAATTAGTCCCTAAGATTCAAATGATTTTGGACTTTAAGTTTGTGAATAAATTATAAATAAACCTAGTCATTTTAGATAAATTACAAAAATGAACCTTAAATGTTGTCTTACGTGAATGTAACTTTAAAAAGGCTTAAAAAAGAAAGGAATTATGTTTAAGTTTATAAAGGGAATAAAAGTATAAAGTATGTTTAAAGTATCTTTGTGTCGTTTGGCCATTGGTTGAGTAAAAAATGTTTGAAAAAATGTTAAAAGGGATCTTCAAAAATTATATTTATACAAGTGATAAATACGAAAAACGCAAGTGATTTTCTAAATATGACGTAAGTCGGGTATTTTAATAAAGATGATGTAACTCGGTATAGGTAAAAAAAATTCTATTCTTATGGATTTAACACAATTAAGCTGAGAAAACTCACAAGAACATAATATATAGATGTTTCGATCATGTGCGTAGGATGTTTCTGTATCTTTATTGATTGATTCTTGGTAAACATATTAGATGGACCTTTTCTCGTGGGTGTGGATTACATTTCTACAGAATAGAAGGAGGTTGAGTTATATAAGACTCCGTGACCTTGATCCGATGAATCTATTTATGATATTTTAGTTGATTAGGACACAATTCATCCTTATCTATTTTAGTTTTGGATGTTATCAAATTTTCCAGACATGTGTGAGCTTCTCCGATGTGGTTGAATAATTGTCCCATTATTTCCCCCAAAGCTTTTCAGCTTTATTAAGGTGAAAAGTTTGTTCGCATGTTGAGAGTATTCCTAATTGTGATTGGTAGTGAGATTTTATTTCCATATAAGATATGGTATGAAGGTACCAACAATTTGTGTTTTTTAGGATGAAAATCTCTTTTATTCATCTCGTTGAACTGAAAGGCGAAACTTATAATTTGCCCTGGTATTTTAGGAGTACATAGTAAATTCTATATTGTTTAGCCAGGAGGTGGTAACCTGTGTTTGCCATCATTTGGAGACGTGGTATTAATGATGAGATTACCTCGAAATTGACCCATTTCACTTAATGACTCTATTACCATCACGTAGAGGGCCATTTTTCTCCCATTGTGTTTCAAAAACAACTTTAAAGTCATTTTCCTTCATATCTTCATTGTAAGTTCATCTATTACCCTTCCATTACTTTTAGGCAATTTTTCTTCAAGCATTACATATACTTCTTTCATAACTTTTAGTTTTTAACTGGGAGCATAACTTACACAAATCATAAGGGATCCACTATGGAATCTTGGAGAAGTTTCTCCATTCTAGATTTGATAATCATAGATTTTAGAGAAAAATTGAAGGGTTATTTTAACATTAAGTGAGAACATTAGATGTTCTACCAATTTATTGTTGAGGATGGCATAACCTTTGCCCCAAACCAACATTTTCTAGAGTTTTTCAAATTATTTTGCATAGTCCAAACCCAATGTTACCCAAATACTTAAAGGATAATGAGTAGGGCTAATAGGATAAATAAATTATATGGGACTATGTTAGGGATCCCATAGATCTGTCATTTTTGGACGTGGGTTAGGTCGCATGAAGACATTTTTTATTCAAAGGTGAGGAGAGTTTAGAGGTCCCTTGGAGTGAACCTTCCAGATTATAACAATGATTATTGGTCGTGTGCTTTAATTGTGTTTATGACTAACTCCTTTAATTTATACTATTCGACTAGGACTTGTTTAGTTTTTACTTATTTCCTTCTTCTTTTACTTGTGTAGATATATCCAAAAATAAAGAGCATGATCAAATTCATATTAACTTTAATGAGCTAAGCAAAGTCTGGAAGTTAAGACCTTGGTTGTTGGTGCTAAACATCCTAGGTCAGCTTCACTATTGCTAAACTACATTTCCACCAACAATTCCTTCGTCACCCATAAAGTAAAAAAGGACTTAAATTCTTTAATTTACGTGGCAAAAAAGAGTATTAATCCTCAATTATGTCGGGATCATTTGAGTTTTTGGACTTCACATCCATTCCAACCGTTATACATTCTACTTTCGAAGAGGAAATTCCGACAAGGGAGAAGATTTCCAAATTTGGTGGAGGGGGAATTTATCCCTAAATATCCAAATCCAAGAGGAAGGATATTGGTGAATTGTCCAACCCTTTTACGTTCGGGGATTTCCCTAATCTGTCCGAAGATAATCCTATGAAGAAGAGCAACACTAACACATATCTTTCAGTAGATATTCCCACCAAGAAGGTTAATGCCCCCAGTAAAGGGAAAAGACTAGTCAATATGTTAGTGGCTAAGAACATTGATATGGATCCAACACTATTGATGGGGGCATATCTATGAGACGACGAGGAAGTGATCAGTACCTTGTTGATCAACAAACATGTTTCCCATGATTCCCAGACACTGTACCTCGTAAGTGTCTTATTTCTTATTCAGATTCACATGACTTTAATTTTTTTATGATAACTTATTTGATACAATTTTTACTTTCTTTTCTAGTGGACTTTGTTGACCTCCTTGACAAAAGGGTCGACTAGTCCAAGGTGAATGCTTACCTTAGACATGCTATGATTGAGGCCCAAATGGCCTTGACTACTGCCAAGAAGTGTAACACCCCATAAATTTTAATGATTTTTATATGGGAATTAATTAAAATAAAAGGTAAAATTAATTCGAATAAATAAATATTAATTAGTGTGATGAGGATTGATATTTATTTTTATGAATTATATTGAGTATTACTTAGTGAACGAGTAATAAACTGATGAGAAAATATTATGATTGTCGTGAGTGAGAAATATAACGGTTATGGTAATTTAGTCGGGATGCGTGTGTGACTCATGTTGGGACTTAAAACGTATGAAATAAATGGTAAATTATTTATAGGTTATCCAAGTGGTAATTTTGATTCGCTAGTGTGTCCAGAAGGGTCAAAATAGTCAAAATTTAGTTCCCGAGGGTCGTGTTCGAGTCTCGGAGGCTTTTTAGATTGATCGAGACTTATTTAGGTGACTTTTCAGCTCCTTAATGGTATATGAAAAGTCCAAAACGGTATTACTCTTATAAAATGAAAGGTTTAGGCTTAGAAAAGAGTTATTTTCACAAAACCAAAGGTTATGAGATTTATACAAAGAGTTGGAGAGAAAATGAAGAGAATTTGGAGCTGTAGCACCTTGGTTAACCCATAATTGTAGCCAAAACCGAAAAGAGGGAGGATTATACCATCAGTAACAAACATATTAAGATCATCAATCATAAAGAGGCAAGTTTTTATTTACATGTTTTGATTTGATTATAATATCCATGTGGTGTAGGGATTATAATTTTGTGATTTTAAATTGTGTTCTTGAGATTTAAAGTGATTAAAACACAATTTGGGATAGGAATGCATGTAGAATGATTCCATATATGTAGAGGAAAAAATCAGAGTAATATGTGAAAATTTTGATGGAAGAAATTTGGGGAAAATGTGGGTTTTACATAAAGAACGTGAACTAGGGTTTGGGGTAGAAGAACCTTAAAGAAATCTTGAGAATTTTAGGATTTGATTGTATTTTGATGATAAAAACTCATTACAGTTGATTTATATACCCTTTTATAATATTGGAACGCATTATCATTGAGTTTTCGGTGATTACATGAAGGATTGGTTGATTAAAAATGGTGCAAGCACAGTTGCGTACGAAAACAGAAGCATCTGGTACTTTTCGAATAGATTTGGTGTAGGGGCTAATCGATTTGGTAAGGCGAATCGATTCGGTTTGCTCAGATTTGTGGTATTTCCCTTATTCAGACTTAAAATGTTATGTATAAATGAGGAAACATTTGGTATATCCTTATAATATGATGAGGAGTATATTAGATGACAATGGGACTATGATAGGTCTGTGACTTAGTCTTAATTAGAGAATTACAATGAGGATTAATTGGGATTAAATAGACATGAAAATTTATTCGATAGCACGAAGATGAGTTACGGGGTTTTCAAATGGATTTCTTATATAGACCAGTAGAGTATTGGTGAATTAACTACTGACTTAACGTAAGAGAGTAACTAGGTCCCTCAAAGTTGACAATAATACCCGGGAGTTTCCGATAGAGAGTTATAATCGTATATTGATAAGTATGACAAGTATACAAGATACATCTAATACGTACGAATGATAATTATAGGTTTGAGTGTACACCTATAGTAATTACATTGTGGGTTGAATAAATATCTAAGCAGATTATATTATAGGTGGAGTGTATACCTATACGGATTATATTAATAGGTTGTGTGTATACCTACATGGATGATATTTATAGGTTGGGTGTATACCTATATGAATTATATTTATAGGTTGTGTGTATACCTCTATGCGACATATGGACAGGTTGTATGTATGCCTATTATGTGCTTCCTTATGTGTGTGAACATACCTACACTGCCTATTATCCGGAGGTTTCCGCACAAAGGGCGATCCCACCTTGACGATTCCAGTGAGGTCTGGATTTGTGACTGAGAACATGGAACTTAGGGTGGCTCAGTATGTGTGTGCATTAGTGTGGCTGGTGTGTATTTTGGGTACGTTAGGTTTGTGCGTATCCCAAAGTCTTAGAACCATGTTCGCCTCCATTGTGTGTTGATTTATTTTGGGTTCGAGGAGACATACCGAACCAATAGTCCTTGATTGAGTATGAGAGGTTCATGGACTTGATAGTAGATATGCATATTCTCTCCATGGTTCTTAGCCCTGGGATGCCGGAGCTATATATATATATATATATATATATATATATGTATGTATGTATGTATGTATGTATAAATTACGTGACATATCTATACGTACATGTGTATTATCCTACTTGTGTGTGAAAGTAGTGATTGTAGATAGTGTATATCTAAAAGTGATGTAATTATGAGATATTATACGTAGAGTGTGTACTAGCCATAAAGCTAGACAGCGTATGTCTAAAAGATAATTTAAGTAGAGTAATTTAATGAAATGTTTTAATGATAAACTAAGTGAGAAGTTGATAATTGTTAATAATAATATATAGCGTACTGTATGGACGGTACAGTAGAAGTTAAAGAGATATTTAACTAAGGACTTAATGGCTAGTATACTATATGGGCTATGCGGGGAAGCTCAAACCTTTTAGCGGATAGGTAGTTATTGAAGAGACCTAGTTGGTATGGGTAGCATATATAGGTAGGAGACGTTAGGCGTGCACATTAGTTGAGGGGTACGGAACTCAAAGGAGTGGACGTTGAACTAACATGTGTAATAAATAACTGATTTTAAAATGTCATAAATACTTGCTGAATGTTTTCAAAATACTTTTGGGTTTGAGCCATCTTGCAAAATATTTTTAAATCCTTTTAGGTCTCCATCCATATTAGTTGCTTCATTACAAGAGTAGGATTCAGATTCAGTAATTTCATATGTGCAAGTCGTTCATTAGTGATTTCATTTAATCGATTATATCAGACTTTATATTAGTGGATTCAGTTTTACTTGATAGACTCATGGTTGAATTTTTGTATTATAAACCAATGGTTTATTTAGTATTATTTATTTGGTTATTTCTCTTGTGATGTAATCATATTGGTATTAGCATCGAATGGTTTGGTGAGTGTAATTAATTGTCATATGTTGTTATTAATGAAAGATAAAAATTTGATACGCGCTTATTTTAATATAGGTGGTTAGTAAATTAAAAAGTTTTCGACAGTGAGTCTAAGAATGAAACTATTGATGATTCCTGTTTAATTTAATAATAGACTGATCACCTAAGATTATAATAGGTGGGGTGTCACAAGAAGAAGGTGAAGTATTTTAATCCCAAAATGCGAGCCAAGAATGTAGAGATTACCACCATGAGGTCCATGACTGAGTAGATGGAGAAGGTTGCTGAGGAGTCTTCTCAATTATTAGTCGATTCTTTGGAGGCCAAGGAAAATAATTAAAATCAAGGTTGGGATGAGTCTCCGTTTTACCCAAAAATCAATAGACTACATTTGTGAATGTTTCTCAATGAAAGGTTGTGATGATGCCCTTAGCAAGGCTTCCTTTTGAGTCGGAGCTCTATGGTGAGCACTATTTAGGTTCTCCCCTAGACTTGGAGGAGGAGGAGGAGGAGGAGGAGGCATAGGGATCCACTCAAGGGAAATAGGGTGCTGAGAATGCAAAGGAGGCCACAAATCAAGAAAAGTCTGTGGTCAATCAAGAGCAAGTAAAAAAAATGAGGGTCCAACTAAATAGAACTTGTCTTTTATTTTGTATCTTCAATCTTTATGATGTTTTCTTTGTAAGGGATTGCAAAATTTCTTATTATATGAAATGAATCATTATTTTGGTTGCAATGTTTCTTATTCAATCACTTTTGACTACTTATTTGTACGTTCTTGCTTACTTTCTACTTTTTATATGCCCTTTATCTCTGGTCCTTGTAGTTTGATAAATACTTGGCCTTGGTGCCAATAGTTGAAGATAATGAAAACCTAAACTTTATTCTTGGTTGGGATGCTTCTGGTCGATCTATAGAGTCCTTTGGGATAAATGGAAGCCCATTACCCATGGAAGAAGATAGAAAGGTGGTTTATGAGAATTTTGGGATAATTGCCTTATTTATTTACAAGATTCCCAAAGGCTCTCAGCTTTGGCACTCGTATCAAGTGGATTGTTCCAAATTTTGGGTTGCACCTTTAGTAAGTGATGTGTAAATATGTGTGCTCCAAACCGATATGGATGAAGAATACCCAAATTAAAATCTCTTATCGAATTGAGATAAGGTTTTCCTCTAAGTTCAAGATTTAGTAACAAAATCAAAGCCTAAGGTCAATGTGAAAAATTATTTACCAAGTACATTATACCAAATTTTATCTTCAATAGTTATGTGAATTAATCTAAGTGTGGAAAATTAAAAAAATATATCACAACACAAAGGCATACGAGGAAAAATCGACAATGAAAACAAATCTTGGCCCACATAATGGCAAGCGAACTATGGTAGGACTAATAGAGAGGAACTACATCCTTAAAACCCCAATGCATACCTTCCTCCTAATGATTTGTAATACCCCGTATTTCTGAGCATTAAATATTTAATTAATTTGGCTAAATCTAAATTACAAGTGTGTCGTAATTTAATTTAATTAATTATTATGTGTCTGTTTAAATATAAATCAGGAGAGATAATGATTAATATAAACGGAATAATATTTACTAAGTGTACAGTAAATAATATGTGACTATAATTATATGTCGTAGTGAGTTAAACGATGAGATTTTATTATAACTCAACCGAGGGTCGGGGATAGACTAAAATGAGGTCGAGATAGGAGATTTATTTAGAATGGCTCGGATGATGATTTCGAGGTCACGTATGATTCTTAAAGGGTCTAAATAGTCAGAATAGTATACCCAGGGATATTGTTTGGGTAACATTGCAATTTTAGACCAAATCGACACCACATGTGGCCATTAGAGAAGAATGAGAAGCCATTTTTGAAGCTTAAGAGAGAATTCTTAAAGGATTCAAGTTTATTCTTGCACCATCACCATCATCATTAGAGAGTGGATTGGAAGGGAAGACAAACTAATTCATCATCAATTCACGAACTCAAATCATCAATCATAAAGAGGCAAGGGTTTATTTGCAATTTCTTTTGAAGTTATAATACCCATGTAGAATAGGGTGTTAAAATGTGATTTAAATGATGTTCTTGAATTATAGATGATTTGAACACATAATTGGGTAGGATTCATATATAGAATTGATCCACACATGTAGAGTAGGAAAAATCAAATTACGTATAGTGATGAATATGAAGAGAATTTGTGATTGTGGATAAATATGTGGGAAGAACACAAAAATTAGGGTTTTGTTTATTAGTGGGTTTGATTTGTTCTTGATTGAATTTAGTGAAGATTTAATGAGTTTACAATGTTAAGAATAATACTAACACATGAATGATGATTAATAATGTTAGTTGGGAGTTTGTAAGCCTTACATGAGAATTTGAAAAGTGAAAATGGTGAGAAAAAGCAAAAATGCAATGAAGAAGACAACTTCCATTTTTCGAATCGATTGAGCCCCACGGTGAATCGATTCAGTAAGGCGAATCAATTAGGCCATATTATGAATCTATTTGGTTTTCCCAAATTTGTCAATTTTCCCTTTTTAAGCCAATAATCTTATATAATTAAAATTGCGACTTTTGGGGCCTCTTTATAATGTAATGAGGGACTAGTTAACTTACAGTAGGACTATGACAGGGAGGAGACTTAATCTTGTTAAGAGATTTGAGGTGAGGATTTCATTGGTATTAAATCATAATGTAATCTATTCGAGAGAACGAGAGTGAGTTACGTGGTTTTCAAATGAAATTATTATGTAGTCCAGTAGGGTATGAATGAGTTAACTACTGAAGTGATTTAAGGGATAACTAAGACCTTTAGAGTAGAAAATAATACTCGAGTTAGTACGATAGTGAGCATAATCCTAAAATAATAAGTACGGTGCGTATTCGAGTGATATACACTACGTACAAATGATGATGTTTGGGTTGTGTGTGTACCTACTAATTTATATATATATATATATATATATATATATATATATATATATATATAGGTTGTGTAAATACCTAATATATGACTGGTGCTAAATGTTAACATACTTATGCTGCTTGCTATCACGGGGGTTCCCGCATAGTGGGAAATCCCACCTTGACGATTCTAGTGAGGTCTGGGTTTGTGCCTCAGAACATAGAACTTAGGGCGGCTCACTATGTGTTGTGCATTAGTGGGACTGGCAGGTCATTTGGGTACGTTAGGTATGTGCGTAGGCCAAATGCTTAGAACTATATTCGCCTCCATTGCGTGTTATTTGACTTTGCGTTCGAGGAGACATGCCGAACCAATAGTCCTTCATGTAGTACGTGTGATGCATGGAATTGATAGAAATGTATGCCCGTATCATTGGTGGGTATCCTAAGGGATGTCGTAGTTGTATATAATAGTGTGTAAAATATATATATGTATGAACATTCTAGTTACGTGTGACAATAGGAAGTTAGATAGTGTATATCTAAAAAGTAGATTAAGTAGAGAAACTTAATTAAATGATTAAATGATAACATATGGAAAATGTTACTTACGATATTAATAACATACGAAAAATGTTAATTCAAATAGCGTAATGTATGTGCGGTATGGTGATTTAGACGTGTCGATAATTTAGATAAGTACTTTTTGCTAGGTAGCTTGGGTAGTATGGCTAGGTTGGCTAAGTAGAAAACGATAGGCGTGTACTATAATTGAGAGGTGAGGAAACTCAAGAGAGTGTGCACGAATCTAACATGTGTATCTCGTAATAGATTTTTAAACTGTGATAAATACTTGCTAAATGTCTTTCAAATGTTTTGGGTTATAACCCTTGCTATAAATATTTTCAAAAGTTTTTAGGTCTCCAGCCACATAGACGCCAGACTTGATTATTTATTCCAAGGATGCGTAGCTGTCGCATGTGTGGATGCATGTAGGATTTGGATTAGACACTTAAATCCTTTATTCCTCGATTAGGATCTCCTTATCTCAGTATTGCATTTATGGGCATGTTTCCCCTTCATCACTCTATTCAGCTATTCATTTCAGACTTATATTGGGATTTATTTATTATCTATTGGATTTATTATTTGGATTTGGGGTTTGTAGCTGATGGTTTATTTGGCAAGACATTTATCTATTTATATCTTCTGATGATTTAGACTCTATTATTATGTGAATGGTTTAATCTAGTTTTCCGTATATTGTTATCTGTTAAATGAAAAGATAAAATTTTAACACCAGCTTAATCAACTATTAGGTGATTAGAAAATAATGGTTTTCGACATTGATGATAAGAATGAACCAAATGGGAATCATGTTTTAATTTAATAAAGGACTGATCACCCGGTATTTAATTGGGCGGGGTGTCACATGATCTTTCACACCATATCTTCCACCAATAGGAATTTGCAATAACTGGAGTATGCTTTACAATTGCCATCAATTTTGGTCGCAACCAATATCTTCTTCAAACTACAATCAATAAACTTCATTTTAAAGTGGAAAAAGGACTTTATGTGCAAAATCTTGGAACAAGGTTTAGAATCTTCCCATGAGTGTATTACCACTTTCTATATGTGTGAAGAACCTGAAGTGAAAGTTTGTGTGAAAATATATTGGCCTAACTAATAAATATGTTTTTGAGATAAGTAAAATCTAAAAATAACTCCAGAACAAATTATAAAGAGATTTGTCACATGTTTAAAAATATTTCAAATAAAAAATAAATTTACTTTGGAATAGTTTTAGATTCTACAATATTATTAAAACTAAAATATCTCAACAATGTAAATAAGTCAACACAAAAGAAGTTTATCTTATAAAAAAACTTTTCTTTTAAAATGATAAAAATATTTTGTCCACAAAGAAATCACAAAATGACACTTCTTTTACATTTGTTAAAAATGAAGTTTTAACTCAGATACATATACTTTCAAGCTTGCAAGAGAAGTATGGGGGAAAGTAGATAAGTTGTAGACTTACACATGAAGTGACAAGATGCAAAAGGTAAAGATATATGGTAGATCTTAGTGTTTCATGAATACCAAGGAACATGTGCAAAATATTTTATAAAAGGAAACTTATTACGACAGCGAAAACTCATTGCTGGAGCATCGTTGTAGTGAAGATATTCCTTGTTGTGGTGATCCTTGAGTGAGGTCACATGGCATACTAAGAATAAAATCTTATCCTAAGTGTGAGACTAGGGACATTACAATTTCGCAATATAGCAAATCTTCGATGAGGCATAAATGTGGCGAAGCACACAACAACAATTAAAATATAACATATTTTGACACAAATATAAAATGCAATTCTCAACATCTACGGAAATGCGAAGTAAATTTTACAAAAATAGTTTTAACGCATTCTATAGGATTATTACAGTAAGAGAGCCATATCAAAATAACATACACACGCACAAAATATTTTTTTAATAAAAAGTACTATTATGATAAAATGTGCATGTGGTGAGGTCATTTTACCTTCCTAAGAATGGTATAAAGAGGTTACATTTCTTCAAGGAGGTCTGTTTGAATGATTTTCATGAATCTTTGTCAGAACGATCTTTAGGGCAAGACTCAAAGTATATTTGGTCAATGGAATAAGAAAATCTAGTCATATGGAGAACATGAGTACAATGTGTGCTCTTAAAATGTCCCCCTTTGTCCTTTTCATTACAAAATATACAAATTAAGATAACAAGAATTATAATCAAATCTAAGGAACTATAACATGAAGACCCATGCCTGACGAAAGGCATTATATCAACATATACTATAAATCTTCAACACAAGAATCCTATGAAACTTACACCTCTTAAGAAGTTATACATTCCAAACAAAAGAGATGATACCAATGAAATGAATAATTTTAAAAAATGATTGACAAATAAGATATGAAAGTTGATTCACCATCCAAATGTGTGAATTCAATTTCTAGCATAAAACTATCCCAATGTTATAAATAATATTGATAAGTGTACTTCATTTCTTAAATATATATTGCATGTTCTTTTGGATTCTCGTGTAATATATCAATATATGTTCATTAGTAGATCTCCCCATTGACTTAAATTATCCCCCCCCCCCAACCCCTTTTCATGTAATTGAATAAGGTAAAGAACTATCAAATTAATTAATTGTGCTAACAAAGATCATATAATAAGTTATTTCATTTGGATAGTATATACACTTCAAGGAATGTAGTCTTAGTCTCATTAAAGGAACAAAAAGACAATATAATCAAGTCAGGGCATGAATATACAAGTCTACTAAGTCAAAAACATCATAATGAATCATCATAACTAATGTTAATGATTAAGTACATAACCTAGAGTAATAGGCAATACAAATAAGATAATGAATAAAATGGCCTAAATAGTACATGTTATGCCAAATTAAGAGACATTAAAAAAGGAGATAAAGATCACTGAATGAATAATTAGGAGAAATAATAAAAAAAAATAGCTATAAAATGGCATATAAGATTTCATAAAGATGTCCAAATAAGGGATGAAAGCTTCCAACAAAACATCTACTTTAAACTTCTAAGTAGCTTTTTTTTGGAGAATAGGGACGAATCCCCACATATATTATTTAATTATTGGAGAAATAACATCTCCAAAGTGGCCTTACAAGCAAACTTAAAGCAGGAAATTTGCAGTTTTATAATAACCCCATTACAAATCAACAAAAGATTAAATATTAAAATTAGCAACATAAGATCTAAGATAATGACATCTCATTTTATCAAACCTTCAAGTTTCCTTCACCTTGTTTGGAAGTTCACTAAAATCTTCATAAAGATGTTTGTGAAAAAACTCTAATATTAGCAAGGCAATCAGCAACCATCTTTGTTTCACTATAGCAATGAGATAAATAAAATTGAATATTGTTTTAATAAGTCTTGATTTCTTCCATACACGATTTCATTCTCCATGGGGGCTTCCAATTCATGTTGACCAAATTCACAATAAACACAAAACCAGATTCAATTTTAACCTCCTTGATATTAAAATCTAGGCACAATTTAAGACCATGGAAGAATCCTTTAAGCTCCATCTCTGAATTAGTAGAGTCACCTTCTGATCAAGCATAGGAAAAACCCCATATTCCCTTTCTCATTTCTCAATATGCCTCCATATCCACTTCTTATTGGGTTCCCTTTAGCAACACCATCAATATTGAGTTTAAAACCATTAGCTTTTGGAAATTTCCACTGAAGAGGGAGAAAATGAATATTTTTGGATTTGAATTCCAAAGCAAACATTTCCTTACAGCCACTGTCAAAACTTGAACCTCTAACTTCAAATCTCAATCGTTTACATACTTTGGTGATCATTGAAATTGACTGGTTAATAATTAAATGTTGATTGAGTTTGACATTCTCAAAATAAGCCATATTTCTTCCTTTCCAAATTTCCAAGCACACTCCAATAGGAATTGATCTTGCAAGAAAATGCGCATAATCTTCTTTACCTGCTTTCAACCACCAATTATGCAGCATTGTAGAAATATCAATCTGTTTAAAGTAATTTTCATGATAATGGAGAAGAGATCACATATTAAAATGATCATCATGAAGAATTTTAGGAATAGATGCTTTATATTTTCATCATGTCTGTTACAAGATTTACACATTGGCCCCATTAAAATCCCCAGATTTTGAATATTATTATCAAGAGGCAGGCTATTATTTAAAATTCTCCATAGGAGAATTAATAATTATATTGGAATTTTAGGATCCCAAATGTTTGAATGAGCAAAAGAACAAGGATAGTGATCCTTAATTTCTTCATAAGCTGATTGAAAAGAGAATATACCCGAGTTTTCGAGCTTCCAAATGGGTTCATCTTCAATCTGTTCTATGTTTGCAAGACAATCATCTTTAACATTTTTTAATTGCTTCCATATATGAGTTCCTCCTTAGATCTACTATTCCGCCTCTTATACATGCTCTGCATATAAACTGTCCATAAGGATTTTTCAGTAGAAAATTTCCAATAGAGTTTCATCAGTGAATCTTTTGACAGATGATTAAAGTTTACAAAACAAGCCCTCCTTCTTTAAACTTTACCCAAAGTCTCCCGCTTTCCCATTGGAATTTCCATCCTCTATCTTCACTCCCCCCCCCAAAAAAACTTATCGAGCATTGAATGAATTCTAGTTATCACCAGTTTTGGAGGATTTATAGAGGCTAGAACATATGTGGGGATTGAAGATAAACCATGTTTGATAAGGGTAGACCTTTCTCCACATGAGAGTAATTTAGTCTTCTAACTTGAAATTTTTTTTATCTCAAAGAGGAAATAAAGGAATCATAGTATTTGACTTTATTTTTGCCTTTAAACAAGGGGCATCCCAAGTATTTTATTGGAAGATCTCTATATTTAATTACCAAATTCTCTTCTACATTTTCCCTAAAACTTAGAGGCTTGTTTGAGTTAATGGTAAATGAACTCTTTTGAATGTTAATTTTCTGCCGTGATGAGTTAGAGTAATGCTGCAAAAACTTCAATAAAGACTTTAAGATTTTGTTGTCTCCTCTGTTAAAAATGATTATATCATCTACAAATGACAAATGATAGATGAGTGGACTTCCACTAGGCAGGTAATCAGGCTTTATGGAACCCTTCAACATAAGAGAATCCAAACTCCAACTTAAGTATTCTGATTCTATTATGAACAGACTTGGAGATATTGGATATTCTTATCTGATTCCTCTATTGGATTTAAAGAAACCACAAGGTTGACCATTCGATATGACTGAAAACCAATTACTTGAAATGCACCTCCAGATGAAATCAATGCATCTCTCCCCAAAGCCAAAACATCTAAGCATTTTGATAATAAAGCCCCAGTGGATTCTATCATAACCCTTCTCCATATCCAACTTCAATATAACATTGCCTCCATGGATTTATTGCCAAGATTATGAATCGTCTCTTTTGCTAGTAAAACATTATCTTGAATTGATCTCCCTTTAGTGAAACCACTTCGATTAAGAGATATGATTGTAGGGAGAATTTTGGCAAGTCTGTAATATAATTTTTTTTAAAATAATTTATAGGAGAAAGTACACAAACTTATTGGCCTCAATTCTTCACACCTACTAGGATTTTTCACTTTTGGAATAAGAACAATTGAGGTTCTTTACCAACTTTTAGGAAGTTCACTACCTCCAAAGAAGCTTTTATGGCATCAGTTAAATCCTTTTTTATAATGTTCCAGTAACTTTTATAGAAAATTCCACCAAAACCATCTGGACTAGGAGCTAGGTCATCACTTAATTCCTTAATGGAATCATGAATCTCTTATTTTTTTAGTAAAGTATTCCAATTCTTCATTGTCTACTTGAGAAACCAATTTTAGGAATTAATTCTTGTTTAAACTCTGCTATCAAAGGCTAAGTAGTAGATAAATATTCCTTAAAATGGTTCACTAAATGATTTTGAATCTCTTGCTTACCATCCTTTAAATTATGAATCATCAGCCATTAGTGCTTTGCATTGACTGAGGCATGGAAGAATTTGGAATTAGTATCACCCAATTTTAACCATTTCTTAGATGAGTTTTGTTGCCAAAACATTTCTTCCCTTCAAGCAGCTAATAATAAATTAAATCTCTTTTGGTTCAAGGCAGTTTTGTTTGTTTCATTGCTTTCTAATTCATACTTGAGTTCTAGCTTTAATCCCTCATCTTCTAAATCCCTCACTGTTTGAAGCACATCTCTGTTTTCTCTATTCCACTTCTTCAAACCATCTTTCGATGTTTGAAGCTTCAAAGAAAAATTCCTCATACCTGACTTATTAGTTTCTTCATTCCAATAATTTTTAATTAATTATAAGATTTAAGGATGCTGGCACCATATTTTTTTTTTAACTTGAATGCTTTTGGATAAGAATCCAAATCATATTTAACAGTCAATTATAAAGGGGCATAATCTAAGGCTATTTTATTTAAATGTTTGATGCTAGAATTTGAAAATACCTCTAAAGAGACTGCTGCTGATCGTATCCAGTTGGACGAGGAGGAGAGTAGTTCTGAGAGTAATATCATAGGTAGTGCTGAAGGCAACTTTGATGAGGGGAGCTCCAGTGGTGATAGTTCTTCTAACTCAGAAGAGGTTCTGCAGCCCGAGAACCTTTGAGCACATCCATCAGCTCAAGCACTTCTGATTGAAAAGAGCTCTGTCCAATCTAGCCATTATGAAATCTTCTTTATTCCTATTATTATATCTTGTTCCCATGTAACCAACGTCACATAAACCACTATCTTCTATAGCTTGGTTGAAGTCTTCCACTGCACTATGATCAACATCATTGCCACTTAGCTTTTCATCTTGATTAGAAACGACATTAAAGTCTCCAATGACTAGATGGGTATGATAAACCAAATCATTTGGCATTTCAGTCGTTTGATTCCAAAGGTCCATTGTATCAACTATAAGACATTTTGCATACACCACAATGAGATACACTTCAGACTGCAATGAAAGGTGATTGATAGCCACTATTATATGTTGGGGATGATCAACCTTGATTGACCTTCTATTCCAAACCCCCGTAATAACCAAACTTTCCCACTGACATTACATTTATACCCGTCAAATCCCCATTTCAATTTGAACTGCTCAATTTTTCTTTCCTTAACCTTAAGCTCTAAAAGAGCTAAGAAAGGAATTTTAGGTAATCTTCTTAAGTGTTTGATTCTTTGAGAAGTTGCCTTCTTACATGCACCTATGATATTCCAGACTATTAAGCTCAGCATTTAAAATATGAGATTTGGGATTGACTGACACCTTTTGATTAAGACCTGGTGGATCTTCTATACATGGGAATAACTTTCTTCACCTATTTGGTTTGGTTGTTCACTTCAATCTGTGGGGATTGTAGTTGCTTTCTTTTAACAATTTTATGTCTCTCCTTATATTTGGTCAATTTTTTCTCCAATCTAATTGCAAATTGTTGCAATTCTTCAATCTTTGGGGAACTGCCATTTTCTTCATCCTCAACATCTATAGCATACAATTACTGGGCACCTTGATTAGAGTCATTGTTTGGCACCTCAGTGCCTCTTGGAGAAATGGGGCATTTATCAACCATCTCTATTTCATCATTCATCAATTCTTGATTATTCATTCTTTCTATTATGTCTTGAGTTCTTCTTTTTTATGAGTTTTTCTTTTTCCATCTAACCCCTTGTCTTTTGAGAGCTACAAATTGTTCCTTCCTTGCTGTCTCTTTAATTAATTCACCTTCCACATTTTCATCATCTTTAAAACAATCAATCATCCCTAAAGTCTGTTCTTTATCTTCAAACTGCTTGTTGATTTCTTCCTGAATTTCTTTGTCATCTATCGAAGGATTATCCATTCCTCTCTCTCTAATAACTGCTTTAACATGTTGAATAGGCTCATAATTTTGGTTGTTAACTTCATCTTCAATATTATTATTTTGATCATTCTTCTTCACCACCTCATATTTCTTCAAAATCTTTGGTTTGACTACAGCGATCTGAGTTCCTTCTTCAATTTTCTTGATCTTGAACATAGAGTTATAGTCATCATGCCCCTTTTTATAACAGCTTTGGAAATATTTAAGTAAGTTTTTAACTACCACTTCTTGCCATAAATAGTCTCCCCACATCCTATCCAAATTCTCTTCGATATTGGTTTGGTTAAATTCACTTCTACGCAAACCCTTGCCATGCTTGGTCTGTTCAATTCTACTGTGGATGCATCTAGTTTCAATAGTGACCCTACTAATTGAGCTATTGAAAATAACAAAGATTTCGAATAGAAATGAATTGGAAGGTGAGGAAAACTTATCCAAATAAGATCTATATTGCCCTCCATATTTGGTCTAAAATTAGTTGTCCATTTAAAAATCATCATAAAGAACTTTCCAATAAACCAAGAATTCCTCATCCATATTATTGAATTATCCTCTTCACTATTGAACCTTATATGAATATATTTATGATCAATTAATCCAATATTAAATGTTGTCTTAAGTGAAAATGTTTGAAATACCTTCCTTATAATCTCCATCGATGGTCTTCCATGGGAAAACTTCCCTATCAGTGCGTCCTTGAATGGTATTGCAAGAGTTTCAATATCCTGTTTGGAGAAAATGACTGATGTTTCTCCCTTGAACAAAGTGGGTTTCTTTAGGCCCCGTTCTTTGTTGGAAATCGAAGAGTTTTCATCAGAAAATGATCAATTCCAAACATTTTGGATATCCCGTGGATTTGGATCCACATGTGGAATATGTGATTGATATGCCGTGCAAACTCTAATCAGGGTTTACGAGAGAGAGAGAGAGAGTATTGTTAACTTGTAAGTAAATAATAACCAAAATATCCGCATATAAAAACAACCAAAAGTCACGATAATCAAAATATAAAGTCAACCATAAACAAACATCCATCAAATGTATCTAAAATAAACCAACCGACAAAAGTTTAAAACCCATCACTAATAAAATATAGTCATAAAATACCAAATAAATATCATCATCACTACCATATACTCATCTTTATCATCCCCATCATCATCTGAATCCTTATTATGTGTGCAAAGAATAAAAATCTCACAATGAAGGTCTACAAATAGCTTGTGTTTTACTTCACCAGACCCAAGACAAAGGCATCGTGTGTCTGGTGAAGTAACACAAGCTACTGGGACATATAGAGGTGAGTAGCAAGGATGCTCGGTCATAAAAGCTTTGTTACTCCTAAAACATTTTAGTGACCTTCTCATCGGGTATACGAAATCCACCCGAAGGCTGTGGAGGTGTATATCTTTGTCTGGGTAGTGAAGAATCACACGCCTCATGAGTAAGATATTATTCTACCTTATCCACTTCTTTAGTAGGGGTCTTGAGCTAACTTCGTCCTCCTTGAATGGAATGGGGTATAGGTGATCTTCTTCTCGATTGTTAATTTCTTTTGATTTGAAAAAATGTGGAAGTTCCTTGCAATGAGAAATCGACTTATAAAATTTCTAAAGAAGAGAGAGGGACGAGCTTTTCCCTTGCTCATAACACTATCAACAATCAATCGATACATCATCCAACCCAAATGTAAAGTGGCCCGAGTCCCATTAGAATATAAGAATTTGTAATGAAAAAAATTGAATATAATAATGGTTGGAGTTTTGTGTGAAATTTGGAGAAACTATCTTTTAGAGTAGGTGGTAAAAATCAGTGAGATATCTTTGTATAAAATCCTTCCCCAGTTGCACATCGATACGACCTCCAATTATCTCAAAAACAACCACATTAAAATTTGGTTCAGTAGCGATATTATAGGGGTAGTCAGCATTTTGAATGATGGGTAGTCCAAACATACCACTAAAAAGGGTAGGAGTGATAGTGATGGGAACACCATACAAGGAAGACGTGAAACCAACCTCAGTAGTCCAAAACGTTACATTAGTGAAAAGATTTCGACCTAAATATGGATACACTTCCTCTTTATCATCGCCTTGGTGCTTAATACCGAGCCATAAGCATTATTCAAAACTTCTATTGCAGAGGCAAGGTTTTCTTTAAGGGATTGATAGTAAATAAAACGCTCAAAATAAATACGGCGTATATGATGTTTTGAAAACTATCATAATGGTCTTGCTGTGAACCGAGGAGGTGAATGAGATTGGTGCATAGGATCCAATGCTAGAACAACGTTTTTTGGTTATCTCGTTCATCGTAATTGACAAAAAATGTCAATTACAACCAGAAATTAGGTTTTAAAAAAAAAAAATGAAGTCTTACATGCATAGAAATTTGATGTTTTTGAGCCATCAAAATATTTAAAGTTTTTTATTTTGATTGCTCAGTAGTATTAATATTTTGATGTCTCAAAGACATCAAATTTTTTTTCCTCATACATCGAGGGTGAGTTTCAACTCTTGGTGTAACACGCTAAGTACATCGCAAACTCAGGAAAATCACCCCAAAAGTAGAGTACTAATATGTTAAGTAGTCAAATCCGTGGAATGCAACTAATAAAACGTGAATCAATACAAAAGAAAGCAATAATATCACAGTGGAGGTGAGTTGGAGAAAAAATTCAAAGAACCTTTAAAAAGTCCAAAATGGAGGTGGGATCACGTGCTTGATGAAGTTAGAAAGAGAAAGATATTTCGTGTAAGTGAAAAACCAAACCTATCACGCACGATCTAAATGTACCTTTGCTATAGAGAACCTCTTTGCTTGTCGCGAGTGTCGGTATATAATGATGACAAACTAGTTTTAAATTTCGCGCGATGTGCGAGAATGGTATAATTTTATTTATAAAATATATGTCACATAAATAATATTATCATTACATTTAAACTAATGTTAATATGAGATGAAAAAATAAATAAGAAATTTGGGACATATGAACATGCCTCTATTTTAAAATTACAAATCAACTACATATTTATATTTTTTAGTAGAGATGGTAGTTCTATGATTAGTATACACTAAACACCAAGATATTTTTTTTATTTAAGACATAATTATATTTTTATGTCTATTTGACACATTATATAAGTATTAATTAATAATAGATGGAGAGAAAATGAACACTCATATATAATCACGATAATTACTATTATATATATATATATATATTTCAAAATATTTTACTTAGGCACTTAATCAACTTTACATAAATTATACTTTAACCCCTAATTTTTGAAAACTATAATGAATAGTATCATGGACATGATAAACAGAAATGACAAGCAATTAGAACTTGTGTGTTAAGAAAATAAAGCATAAAGAGTATAATTTGTATAAAAAAATGTGAAAATGAGTCAAAATAAAAATTTCAAACCTTATAACAAAGCACAAAAATAATTGTGCAATCACAATATAAAAAGAGAAAAATCCAAAAAGGAATATTATATATTTTATATAAAAAACAATGTTATTAAACATGGAAGCATACCTCACTTTCTTTAAAATAGAGCAACATACACCATATGTTTCTAACTAACTAAATTCACATCATATGCTTCTAACTAATTAAACTCACGTTTCTATATAAAGATTCAATCGAAATTATCTTAAGAAAAACACTATTTCAATCTTCACATAACACATTCTACTTAAACAAAATCATAGTCTATTCTATAGCTCCTTGTCAATTTTGTAAGGATCTTTTACTATTTGCGGTCCAATAGTTATTTAGAGTTTTATTCCATTTGTTTACATTCTACTCGTTTGGGATTCAAAATCGACAAAAAAAGTTAGTTAGCTAGTTTGATGGTCAGTTGACTCATTTTCCAATCAAAAAGACTATTTTACCCATTAGTATAAGTATTTATTAGTGTATTAAAACAAATTTTACATTATATCTTATTGTTTTAAATAGTAAAACTTTTTTTACTAACACTTTTTTATAAAATGAGAAAGTTTTATAAAATGAAAAAGTTTTATACACTTTTTTTATTAAGTATTTTTTTAAATCAAAAAGTTTTACAAAATCAAAAGGTTTTTTTATAAACTTTTTTTAGCTCTTTTTTTACAAACATTAAAAAATATTGTTTTTAACTGTTTTTATAAACGTTGAAAAAACTTTGTATAAAAACAATCTTATAAAAAAACAGTTTATGAATGTCAAAAGTTTTTTTGTAAATTGTTGTCAACTTTTTTCATAAAACCAATTCTTTATATGAATAAATTAAAAACGTCAAAAACACTTAATATAAAAACATTAAAAACACTGTTTTTTTAACAGTTTTTTGTATAAACGTTAAAAAAAATTATGTAAAAACACTGTTCTTAAAAAAAAAAAACTCTTTTAAAAAAATATTAAAAAATGGTTTATATAAAAACAACATTTTTTTAAAGAGAATTATAATACTGTTTTTGAATGTATATAAAAAACAGTTAAAAATTCAGTGTTTTGTAACGTTTTTTAAAAACAGTGTTTTTTCCTTAAAAAAATAGTGGTTTATATAAACAGTTTTTTAACATTTATAAAAAATAGTGTTTTTAACATTTTTATATCAACTGTTTTTGAATGTTTTACGTAAAAGAATAATTTATAAAAAAAGTTAAAAAAATTGTTTATAAAAAAACCGTTTAACGATTATAAACTGATTTTTTTTAAAAACATTGATTTTATATAAATTGTTTTTTGATGTTTATAAAAAACAGTGTTTTTTTAACGTTTAAAAAAAGTGTTAAAAAAATAATCCAAAAAAGAGAGAAAGTAAGAATAAGAGAGATAAGAGAGAGAAAAGCTCTTATAGTTTATATAAAAACACTTTTTGTTAAAAACACTGTTTTTTTTAAAAGTTAAAAGAACACTATTTTTTTTACTATTTTTTATATACGTTAAAAAACTGCTTATACAAAAACCTTTTTTTTAAACACTTATATACATCAAAAGGTTTTCTAATAAACATTTTTTAACGGTTTTTATAAAATCAATTTTTTTTTATAAAAAGACATCAAATGTTAAATTTTTTTTTTTTAAACTATTAAAAACAACTTTTTATATGAACAGTTTTCATATAAAATGTTAAAAACGTTAAAAAAACAGTATTTTTCAACGTTATTATATAAATTGTTGTTAACATGTTTATAAAAAAAATTGATTTATAAAAAAAACGTTAAAAAAGTTTTATAAAAAACCATTTCACGTTTATCAAAAAAAATTAAAAACATTATTTTTATATAAACAGTTTTTTTTTAAAAAAGTGTTTTTATATAAAATATTTTTTTAAGTTTATTAAAAAGAGTGTTTTTAATGTTTTTAGTAAACAGTGTTTTTAAAAAAAAAAGAAGCGTTTTTATATAAAATGTTTTTGACCGTTTGTAAAAAGCAATTAAAAAATCAGTGTTTTGTAACGTTTTTAAAAGCAGTGTTTTTAAAAAAAAATAGTGGTTTATAAAACTATTTTTTAACGTTTATAAAAAAAGCAGCTAAATATAGTGTTTTCAACGTTTTTATATCAACTTTTTCTTAATGTTTTTAACGTTTTATGTAAAAAATTAATTTTATTGAAAAGTTAAAAAAACAGTTTATAAAACAACCTTTTAACAATTATAAACTGTTTTTTTTAGAAAAATATTGCTTTTATATAATTTAATGGTAATAAAAAACAGTGTTAAAGAAATAACCCAAAAAAGAGAGAAAGCAAATGGTTTATTAATAGTGGGGAACCTCCAAACCCTACTAATCTTAACTAACAAATTAATCAACGAAAGAAAAGAAGGAAATTACCTGCCGAGAACTTTGGTGGCGATTTAACATATGTGCAACCCTTTGTTCAGGAGAAGGTTTGGGATCTTTGGGAAAGTCTATGGTGATGACCATGGTGATTGACAGCAATTAAAAATAATGTTTATATATTGGGACGAAAGAAATGTATCATTCTTAATTGCTTTTGACTTGGTTTCGTAGATGGATTAAATTGAAGGAGAGAGAGAAAAAACTCAATAGTTCAATGCATCTATTAAATTGCTTGTATAGTATTTTATAGAAGTATAAAATATAGAGTGCCATGTGGACACTCTCAATGAGGAGGAGTTTAAAATGCTCATAAATGCCTTGTTTTGCAATTTATAGTATATAGAGATGTCACTATGGTAATGAAGCTTTATTTTTCGAGCGATGGACCAGATAAATTTTAAATTACAACATTGAGTGTTCAATTCAAATAAACCACACAAATGATAAAAAGTGATCCAACTCACATGATCCATTGTGTTAAACAACTTTGATTACTGAAAATAAGCTTATTTGCAGTATGTATTGTCATAATCAAGCTAAATGGTTATTCCAATTACTCTAAACAAAGAATATACTAGCTAATAAACAATTTATAGTAAGTTCCTAGTTAATTCAAAAGACCACATAGGAGACAACTCCTATGAAAGAGATAAAAGTACAATTTGAGCATTTGTTCAATGAACTCAAAATAAATGTCAAAAAGATATATTTTACCTAGACATGTCATGTTTTAAATGATTTTCATTGAGAAAGTCTCATTTTCGTTGAAAAAGTAAAATCTTCAACTAACACTTTTTTCTTCCTCATTAAGTAACATTGGTTAAAATCTTAAAAGTCTCATATCCTTGATGTTACTTAATTTTTGGATAGATAAAATCTTTGAGACATCTCTATTAAAATAAGTCTTGAATGTGGTGGCTTTCACATATTTATTACTAAAGGTGTCAAACTATATCCAAATAAATGTACTTCTCATAATCCAATAGGTGAAGCCCTTACCACATCATCTCTCATGATTTTGATATATAGCATTTTCAATTCCAACCATAAAACACAAATATCATAAGCACTAAGGCAAAAATGACACATTTTTTCAATTCACATGCATTTTGAGAATTCCATAATGCATTACTCAAATGTGTTTTGCTATTTAGTTCATAAGATAATGCTCAAAATGTAGTGAAGTTTAAGTGAGACAAGTTACGATATAGACTCAAGATAAATTAATCTTAAAATATCATAAACTTTAAAAGATTTTAAATTCTAAGCGTAGAGTTCATAGTCATAAATATCACCAATATACAAACATTATGTGAAACTAAGCTGAATAGATTAAACTAGCATTTTAGCAAGTTATCTTATAAGCACACAACCAAAAAAGTATGCAGGAGAAAATTATGCCAACAAAGCATCACAAGAATAGAATGATCCAAGGAATACGATACGCATTCTGAAGAGTCCTAGGCACAAGAATAAAACCTTTTAACAAGTAAAAATTGAGGGGAACAAAAAATAATCCGATATAGTTTCCAATGTTATCTTAAGAGGGTGAACCTTCCTAATCCACATTGGTCTAATGTGAGGCAAAAAAAGAGTAAATTGAACCTTAGGCATTTTATCAATATTTTTCCCTTTTTTTTAGCAAGATGAAAATGTTCACATGGTTTTTAAAAAACTTTATCTTTATAGAGCTTCAATTCTTCCTCGTGTTGAAAAAGTGCGAGGTTTACTTATGAAAATAACAAAATTCCCTCATATGTCCTTTCCTATTACAATAATCACCTTTATAAGTTCTAGAATGAGGCACATGTAAAAAGTTTTGTAAACAACCCTATCTAAATGTTCAACCTTTTTTAACTTAAAGAAAAAATCTTTATGATGACCCTTTTTATGAAAATGAGAGAAAATGCAATCTCCAGTTGATCTTTTAGAGAGAAAATACAATCTCAAGGAGGCATATTACAGTTCTCTTTCAAATTGTGCATCCTATCATGTTTACTTATTTATAAAAGTGTTGTAAATCATGATCAATGTGGATGAATGATTTGAGGTTGAAGGCAAGTCATTTAAGATCTCTCCTCTAGGAAATTCTCAATAGTTAGAGTCTAGTTCCAAAGATATATCTTCTACCTTCTTTAAAAGTTTGGAATTAAAATAAATACTCTATTGAGATTCCACTTTCAAGGTATCCACAAAGATAATCAAATTATGCCTTTCCTCTTTCAGAGCGGACACACATTCATCCTCAGCTAAAGGTAACTCCTTATCCTTTATTAATTCATCAAGAAATTCGAAGAAGTCATTAAAGTCTAAATCTAGATCTATAACTTTAGGATAGAGGAATGAGCATGAGTACCAATAGATTAAAAAAATCATCCTCTTATATAAAGTATGTAAGATCATTAATAAGTTCAATTTTCTCAATTTCAAGGGATTTTATTATATGTAGAAGTATATCCCTATCAAATGGTAACCGGGAAGCTCCATGGTCTTTGTTATCTTTGATGGCATTTTCTTTCTCTAAATGTTTCACTATTATGGAAAGGTGAACATTATTTTAGATAAACTCTTATTTTGAGAAACAAACACATAAAGATAAGAGCATGGATCATCACCTTTATAATCACTAACACGAGCAGAAGACATATTTGTTCTAGAGTGATTTAAAATGTCAAATGGTGTGATAAGCTTGTGAAAAGTATGATATTTCTTGATTCCCATGATCTCTTCATTTGGTCATTCAAATAAAACTCCATGCATCATGTACACGAGATTTACTTTTAGGAGATAAAATCTAAGAAAGATAGGTCTAGCTCTGATACCATTTTAGAGTGTGTGTGCTCCAAACCGAGATAGATGAAGGATACACTAATTAAAATCTCTTGTCGAATTGAAACAAAGTTGTCTTTTAAGTTCAATATTTGGTACCATAAAAAAAGCCTAAAGTCCATGTGACAAATTATTTACCAATCACATTATACTGAATTTTATCTTCAATAGTTAGATGACTTAATCTATGTGCGAAGAAGTACATAATATTTCACAACATCAAGATGTGCGAGGAAAAACCCATAATGGAAAAAAACTCAAGCCGACAAACCAAAAAATAATGAAATATAGTAGGACTTATAAAGGGGAAAAATGTCTTACAACTATAAATCATATCTTTCGTATAATGCTCTTTCACACGATATCTTCTACTAACATGAAGGCGTGATAAGGTAAAAGAAGCTAAAGGCTCTGATACTAATTTGGAAGTGTGCAAATAATCCCAAGGTGGTTCCAAGTAAAGATTTTAGCACTAACTGTTAAGCGGAAGACAATTTTAAACATATTTTATCTTTTTATCCTAAATATGCATCTATGTGATAATGTAGATAAATCAAACAAAGCAATCAACTCGGGCCAAGTTTCAAGAAGACCCCCCCACCCCAACCGCAAACCTTTATTCACTTAGAAATCTATAAGATAGTCGACTTACAAACTACTTGATAACCGCCATAAGCATAAAGCATTAATCTTCGCAAATCTCTAACGAATAATTATGACCTCGCAAGAATCACAAGATCGCAGTCCTCCGTCAACCTTAGCCTTTGTCTTTAGTAGTGAGTCCCCAATGGTATCACAAGTCAGCCATGTAGATCCTCTCCACAAGGTCTATGCAAAAGATACAAAACTTTCTATGGTTTAAAAAATTTACAAGAACAATATTCAAGGATTTTTTTGTGAATTAAATAGTGTTTTCCAACACAAAAACATAAAGAAATTTCACAGAAGTTATGCAGAAATGAGTTTGGAAAAAGTTTTAAACGTTTTGAACACGAAACATGTATTTATACAAAATTTAAGACGGCGCATCGTTCGAACGAGTCGTTCAAACGAGATGTTGATCCTGTTCGAACAAGATCTGATCTCGCTTATAACGAGCTCCTAAGAACTAGAAAGAAAGCTTCGTTTGATCCAAATTAGAATTACCCTATCAAATTAGGGATCTAACGACATAACAAAGACATTTTCATGATATGGAGATGTCGTTTGAAAGATCAAAATGAAAATTAAAAAAAACTATAGTAAACTTAGAAAACATTTTTCTTTTTGGAAAATAAAAAGTTCTTGTTCTTTTTTGATTAAAAATAAATAAATATCCCAAAATATAATTCCGAATCAAACTATAAATTGTTTTATACCATGTCGGGATGTCAAAAAGTCTTCAAACTTTGAGATGCGTGAGTTCGATTCGTCTTGACGGTGCGTGACGATTTGTATTGGGATATGCCAAGCTACCCTAAAGTTATGCTATGAACAATGTTAGAAAAAATGTTCTTATAAGGCGTCAACAACTAGAGCATGCTTAACAACCGCTACCGGCTTTGGTCACAACCAATGTTTTCTTCAAAGCGCAATCAACAAACTTCCTTTTGAAGTGGAAGAAGATATTTGTGATGCAGATATTGGAATAAGGTTTAGTAGCATCAAATGAATACAGTACCACTTTCTAGATGTGTGAAGAACCTAAAGTGAAAGTGTATGTTAAAATATTGGCTTAACTCATAAATATATTTTTGAGATAAGTAAAATCAAAAAGAAATTTGAGAACAAATTGTAAAGAAATTTGTCTAAGGTTTAAAAAGATTTCAAAGAAAAAATAAATTTACTTCAAAATAGTTTTATATTCTACAAGTATCAAAACTAAAATTTCTCAACAGTTTAAAGAAGATGAAAACCAAGATTAAAACTTTAAAGAATACAAGATTCAATACAAAATTATATTTGATCTTACAAAGATTTTTCCATTTTAAAATTATTCTCGTGGTAAGAAAAATTTATCAAAATATTATGTCCACAAAGAAATTACAAAATACCACTTATTTTACACTTGTTAACAACTAAGTTTCAACTCACGTACTGATACAATCAAGCTTGAAATAAAATCTTTGGGGGGATTAATAGGTAAGTTGTGGACTTACACATGAAGTGACATGGTGTAAAACCTAAAAAATTTGGCAAATCTTAGTGTTTCATAGGTACCAAGGAAGATGTGCACAATATTTTATGAAAAAGTATATTTTATGTCTGACTGACACTCATCACTGAAGCATCACTGCAACGAAGATATTCATCACTGTGGAGATTCTTCAGTGAGGTCACAAGGCAAAACTGAGAAAAAAAATATTTCCCTACGTGTGATACTAGGGACATCACATTGTTATAGCGAAGAAAATCTTTGTTGCGAAGAAACACATAATAACAATAAAAATCTAACATATTTTGACACGAAGATAAATATTCAATTATTAATATTTAATGAAATGTGAAACAAATTTAAAAAAATAGTGTTAATGCATTCTAGAGGATTGTTCAATAAGAGAGCCATATCAAAATCACATACACTCACATAATTTTTTTATAAAAATAATGGGTATGATAATATGTGCACGTGTCTAGGTCCTTTTACCTTCATAAGAGTTGATAACAAGGATACGTTTCTTAAAGGGGGTCTCTTTGAATGATTTTTATGAAGCTTTGCTAGAACGACTTTAAGGTAAAGACTCAAAGTATATTTGGTCAACGAAATAAGACAATTTAGTCCCATAGGGAACATGAGTATAATGAATACTCTTAGATGATGAATGTTGGATACCCATTGGTTCCATTCCTCTTGAATTAGTGGAGAATTATCTCCTGGCCCATGACAGAGATAATGAATTCCATCCTAATCCTAATGATGGTTTCCAGTCTATTGTAGTCGAGCAGATGAGTAGCCAAAGTTGATGGTTGTTTTAATTATTTCATGTCATTTTGTACATTCATTTTGTAATTTCTGCAACCTAGACGCATGTATTTAAATGAATGCTTTATGAATGAAATTGTCAGTTTAATTACATGTCTTAAGTTTTCCCATTTCCTATATCAAATATATTTTTATCTTTTTTCTTACCTTTTAGGGTAGACTTGTCAAACTCCCTTAGACTTATAACAAACTATATAAAAAATGCACCAGGTCATGGGGCCATACACCCTTTCAGGATTTTAGTCAACTGAAATCAGGATAGTTAGTGCCTAGGAAGCCCCCGTAAGTTCCTTTCTTACCTGGGCCATTATTGATGTTTTTGTGTTTGTTAATGAAAAAAACATGTGACCTGATATGTAATTAAGTGTAATCATACTAAGGCATAAAAAAGGACGATCAAGATCGAATAAATTTGTAATGATAATTGACTAGCCCTAATGATAATTTGTAATTAACAATGTCGGATTGCCATTTGAAACAATAAAAAAGATTGGTTGTATTATTTTTATCATTAAAATATCCTAACATTTTAATGAAAAAACAATTTAAACTTGAAAAGATTATTTAAATATAAAATTTCCTAAGGTTGGTTGCATTCCAGGCCCTAGGTATCTCCCCAACCCAATTATTTCTAGATAGTAGGGCCCTTGGAGGTTGTCCTTGATGATTTGAATGGTCCCTCCCATTTAGGTCCCAATTTTCCATCTAATGGATTCCTCGCCTCGTTGATAGATTTCCTCAATATATAGTCTCTGAAATAAATCTTCTTATAAATAATGCATGTATTGTACTACCTGGCTAACTACTGATGGTAGGATGTTAGCTTGACCAAGGTTTGTAAAGACATATTTTTATAAATGTCCGTGATAATTTATTATGTTATATACCGTTATAATCGTGGAAGAAGTTTAAGAACATTCAAGCATCAAAGACGGAACCGAATATCAAGGTTCTTCATCAAAAAGACTCCAAAAAGTTTACTCTGGTAAGGTTATGTTTTAAATACCTTAACTTTTCACTTAGATCTTTGGGATATTTTTACAAAATATTTTTAAAATGTTTGAGCTGATTTTTTCGTCAAAATTTGAGAATGAGTATTTTTTCTAAGTGTTGGAGCGGATATTAAAATAATATTTCCTGACGTTCCAGTCGTTCAAACGACTTTGCTCTGTCGTTCGAACGACATTGCATTGTCACACGATGTTGTTTAAATGACACGCGTATCTTGTTCGAGCGAGATCTCTCGTTCGTTCAAATGAGCTCGATAATCGAGGCGGTGCGATTTTCTACAAATACTCATTAAATGTTTTCATTTTCATTAAGAAGTCTCGGCGTTTTGAAAGATAGAAAATTGTGAAACTGCAGAATCCTTTTGACTTCTTCTTTTAGGGTTTAATCCCTTTTTGTTTTCAATTCACAAAAATCATATATGCTTTAGTGAATTTTTTTGGTGTTCAAGAACATATTTTTCTTTTGTTCATTCTTTAGGAGGAGAACTCTACAACTGACAGCTGCGTGCTATTGTGGAGGGAGTCCTTATGAAGTTCACTCTTGTGGAGAAGTCGTTTCTTTTCCATTGCTGACCATCTGGAGTTCTTGCGGGAGATTCCAGCCGACGACGTTAGAACCGACACTTGAGGGTTTTTCGTATGTCACTCATGTTTTCAGTATAATCCGTGTAAACCGTTCTTTACCAATTATATTGAAAATAAAAAGGTTTTGCCCCTCAGGGATTTTTCCTGAAATTTGTGTCGCATACTTTATTTATTTATGGGTTGACACACGCTCACACGTAGTTGCATGTTTAGGGGCTGAATTAATTTAGTATAAAAATAGACTCTAATTAAATAAGTGTGCCAAATAAGAAATTTTCCAATTTAATCAATTATCACACAGTCACGTTTTATAAGGTTTGTCATTGTATTTTCTCCGCTAGGTCGATCTTATTTCTTATGACTTATTCGTTTAATATTTCATTGATCATCGTCATCTTCATGATCGACAAACCAGATTCTAGTGTAATATAACTTCCATTCGACAAGCCAAGGTGAACGTAATTTCCCCGGTAAATTTCATGGGCATTGTTCTATATGCTTAGAGGACATGGGGAATCATATCCACCCAAGCACTTTTTTCTTTCTTAAACTTTCTTTATTCAATTAAGAACTTTCTTATTGGAAGCCTTGGCTTGCTCATTTCTTTGGGGTTAGGCCATCGAACTGTAGTAATGCTTTATGGCATGACTATTACAAAAGACTTGGAATGGTTCCTCTTCAAATTATGTTCCATTGTCGATCATGATCATCCTAAGCACACTAAAACGGGTCAATATATTCCTCTACATGAATCAAATTATATCAATGTCCCTTATGTTCTCCAAACGCTAAGATTTTATCCATTTGGTGAAGTAGTATGTGCCAACTAGGAGATACTTCCAATTTCCTGGTTCTATAGGTAAAGGACCCAAAATATTTGATCCCTACCATGTAAAGTCAACATAATGATAAATGATTTGAGTTTTTTGGTTGTCTAATAAAGCATCAGTCAGAATGCATTACATTTCTTTCATTTCTTCAGAGAAGAGGCTATGTCCTTCAACATATAAGGTAAGTAGCATCCCTCATTTATGGCTCTTAATGAAAAAGATCTACCCTAATATGACTTCCACATATTCCCTTATACAACTTGGAAAGGATTTGGCCTATGTCATTGGGATGCATGCATTGAAGGTAAGGCCTAGTGAAAGATCATATATATATATATATATATATATATATATATATATATATATATATATATATATATATATATTTCCATTATTGGAGAGGTAAAGCTAAGTAGGCTTGACTCTAACCTAATGATCTCGCTCCTTGTCATCGAGTAGTATATGTTCTCATTAGTACAACATGATTGGGTACGTCCATCTTGGGTCATCTTAGGAAGTGAGGATTTATTCGGTAACATTAGGATTCAAAATACATGGTTACGTAAGGTGATATGTCAAAAATATGGTGTATTTGTGCCCTTTATCATTATGCATTTAAGCAATTTTGTGTTCCTTATGCCTATATTTTCTTATTAATCAGACAACCTCTATTTTTTTATGTTTATATCCTTTACGAGGGATAATTGAGATTTTATAGGTATTGGAATGCTTAAAGTGTGGATTAGTTGCTTTTCGAGGAAGTTCCACCACCCGACTCAACTTCAAGGTACTTGAGTTATTTCGTGCTTCATATCTGGCTTAGTGGAATTTCATAGAATGTAGTTCATTGAGTTAGCTTTACATGGCCGCAAACGACATTTAATTTCAAGTTCTAATAAAGGCATTAGAGCCAATTTCGTAAAGCACCTTCTCTCCCATGTAAAGACCACATCATCCAAGAAAACAGTGTGCTGGTCAACTATCCCTGAACCCTGGGACGATCGTCACTGAGACCCCAATTGATCGATCTTTAAACTTTTACCTACATTTGAATACAAAAGGGATTTCACCATACCATTGGTCTGCTGACCCCCTTGCCGCGCTCGATCGGGCCTCCCAAATCTTTGACGATTATTTCCTTTTAATTTCTTTTATTTTTCTTTTCTTTTCTCCCAAATGTTTGTTTTGTAAATATTTTTCATTTTTTTTAGTTTTTAAGGTTTGTTGTTGGGAGCCACCCTTTCCTTCACCTCTTTGGGTTAATACCCATTTATGAAGTATATTTTACTATTTATTATCTTATTTGTTTAATTTAAGCTTTATTTCCTTTATATTATGCTTTATTCCTTATTTACTTGCGTTACATTTACTTTTTAGTGGTTAATTAGTTGTTTTCATTTGTTAACTAGGTTTATTTCTTATTTTAAACATGTATAGTAGCTAGTTTAAGGGTTGGGGTAATATTCCCGCCATTAATGGGTCTCGAGCTTTGAAATCTAGGTTTTGGGTCAAAATACATTTAATTGAAACCTCATGAATTAAAGTTATAATATAAAGCATTTAACTTTCTTCGTCACGCAACACTAGTGTCTATACAGATATTCCCAATTTAATCCATGTGTGACCATCTTCGATTAAAAGTTGAATCTTTATTGTTCAATTAATTTTCTTCATGTCTGATGTTTATAATTAATTGAATATCCTCGGTTAAATGTTTTCAAACCAAAATCCTTAATACGCACTGTCTAGCCCATATAGGGGATGTGATCCTAATATTATTTTATTAATCTTGTTTAGTTTTAATTGCCATTGTTAACTCTTTTTCCACTTTTTCCACCTTTTAAAACATCATCACCTTTTACACTTTTATTTTAGAAGTAAAAAATCAATTAAAGTTTATCAAACATTCCCTGTGGTTTTTCATACCCGAACTAGACGGTATACTCCATTTGAGTGTAGTTAAAGCTTATGTTTTTTTGTATTGCGGTAGGAAGCCGATAACAACAATTGGCGTATTGACATAGACGTTCAATTTTGCCACATCCAAATGGCACCGTTATCGAGTATTTGTTATAGGCTATAATTCTTTTATTATTACGTAGTATTCTTTGTTTTTTATATTTGTATTCTTTGTTTTCCTTTCTTTTTGACTTGTGCTAAATTATTTCAAGAAGTTTAAAATTTTGGTGTTCGTTCCGTTTATGAATTATCTAATTTAAAATGTCTCGCTATAACTTTTTAGATAACCTTGATTGTTATGAGAATAGTTTTCCAAGTTACACTCCCGTGACTATGCAGTAATGCCTACAAATTCCTGAAAATGAGCGACTTGAGTGTGAAATTAAAGAATTCTTAAGTAATCCCTCATCGCCTTGGGAATGTAATTTTGGTATCGGAAAATCGTCTAGCTATGAGAAAACCACCCAAGAAGATGTCATGTCTTATTGTTGGTTTGAACATGAGTTAGCTTTTAAGGAATTTAATGACCAATTCGAGATTCTTAAATCTTGGTATTTAGAAATAAATGGCCAACTCGATGAGCTTATTTCTTCTTCATAAAACCCGATTGTGGTTGAAACTTCCATTTCACCTCCACCTCTTTTTAAGGAACAAATAATTGAGAGTGATCCAAGCACTTTTAAATTTCAGCCTCTTATTAACATTTCAAATTCTTTCAAGGTTGAAGTTCCTTCCTTTCCTTTATTTCCTGCTATTTTAGAACCATTAAATTTTTCACAAGAATCGGTTGAAAGTCTTGAGGACTTGGACCCGATTATTGAACGAGAATGTTATTTTAAGATGCTTGATCTCATGGGATATTTTCTTGAACTTGCCCCACCTCCCCTCCGAATTGTAAAATTTTGGGGATGTGATTTTAATTTTCCCGAGATTATTTTGCTCTTCCCCCTCCCCCCCCCTAGTATCCAAACGCCCCATCAACCCACTAAATTGTTTAGTTTGTGATGGTTGATTTCTTATGCCTCATACATGCCTTCCGTTGTTCAAACGGAATTCTTGTTTTCCAGGAGGCATGCATTTTAGTGAGGGGACACCTATTATCCCTCAAAGAATTTTTTTTTTTTGGGTGGACCCTCCAAAATTTCAACTTCTAGGGTATAGTTAGATAGAAGTTAAAATTGTAGGTTGTATATAGTTTATTTTTTTCTTTCTTTCTTTTTCTCCGTTTCTAATTTTGGTCTAGTGTAATTAGTTAAAGTTTTTGTTAATCTTTTTTTTATGCTTGGTTATAACATGTTTTGTACATTCAATGGACTCGTACTTATCGGGGATCACTCCACTTTGGGGAATATCTTTCTTTTCCTCTTTTTATGTTGTGTTCTTGATTTTCATTGAGAACAATGAAACATTTCAGTTAGGGGGTGTGGGATATTCTATCGACTCTTTGGTAGTTTCATTGATTTGATCACATGTTATTCACTAAGAATGCTTTGTAGTAAAAAAAATGAAAATTTTCAAAAATATTTTCCTTTTTTTTTCTCTTTTGTTCGGCGTTTTGCCCTTGTTTCCGATGATAAATTTCAATCAATGCTCGATCCAATAGATAACTCAATGATTCATGCTCTCTATTTTAGAAGTTATTAGACTTTAGTTCTCAAATCATTGATATTATGAATAATTTCATGAATTAAACTTTAGTCCCATGAGCACGTGCGCTTTAATTGATTTAATGATTTGGCTTAAGGCATTTATTACTCGATAATCTTTTGTTGCATTGTATATACTTACACCGAGTGATCTTTGGACTTTTCTTCGCTTCTGAGTGTTATACACTACATTTTCCTCCTTGAAAACGTTAAATTCGTCAGTAATCTCATTATTCTTTCATTTTATCGTTCATTAATTGAGTTCATATTTTGAAATGTGTTACTTGAGCATGATTTTCAAAGTTTTTTTGACTCTAGAATTGCCTAAACTTTAGTAAATGATCATAGACCACCTTTGTTATATCACCCATATTGAACTTGACCTTAGCAAATATTTTTTCCATAGTCAACCCCTTTAAGCTTAATATGGCCTTTCATTTCAAAACCCAACATCCCATAACCAACTCCATATTGGAGTTATAAACCATACATATTACCTTCCATACCTTTGTTTGGAATGATACTAGGTATTTAATAATTTTATTGTTATGTGGTTGCAATTAACCATGTGAGAGTGAGAAAATTAAAGAAAAGAAAGAAAAAGTAAAAAGGCAAAAGAAAACAAAAGAAAAATATGATAAAAGGAAGAGAAGAAAAGAAAGAGAGAGTTTGTATATGCTATATATAGTGTTCAATAATCCTTGTCGCTCTCCAACTTCATATATAATGCTTGTTCTGAAAATCATTTTCTAATTTTGAAATTGCCTCAAATTTTCCATTATCCCGAGTTTTCATCACCGAACTCCTTTGAATCCGTACATATTCCTTTCATTTCCTTACCTTAACACGAAACCAATATTACAACACTATAAAAGTCCTATCTGGTACTAAGGTGAATTCAATTCAAGAGTTTAAATAATTGCAATAATCTGTGAAAATGCATTTTGTCTCGTTTAATGACAGTATCTTTCATAGAGATTACATGTTTTCATTTTATATACAGAGTTCTTCATAATGATATGTGCGTGGCTTAGTTTCCATTTACATTTACTCTTGTTCCTACATGTCCCGTGTATTACCTCACATTCATAATGATTTCATTTCTTGAATGTATACACCGGTGAAGATTAACATATATGTGCGCTTCAATGCTTATCCCAATTATAAAAGTTTTTCCACATCATACCTTGCATGTGCTATCTTTTCTTCCACTTTTTAAGGTTTCAATTCTACGAATTTAATTCTATAATTTTAATAATATGGACTTTTGTGTGAGTTCATTCACTATGCTAATAACATGTATGAAATCTTGTTCGTTATTATTAAGCTTATCTCATGGTTGTTGGGCATACGTTTTGAGGAAACTATGGCGTTTGTGCGTTTCATCCCTGAAAACCCTTATGAGACAACACTCGTCCACTAGGATAACTTAGGGGTTTAACGACTTATTGCATATGATAAATGCAATTGTGTTCCCCATAAAAGTGGTATTTTTATTTTTATGCTCATATACTTTTTGCACCACCTTTTGTTGGGTTGTCTTTGTTCTGTTTCATTACTAAGGACTAGAAATATTTAAGTTCTGGAGTGTGATATGTCATGAATATTACGTATTTATGCCCTTTATCTTTATGCATTTGAGCACTTTTGTGTTCTTTATGCCTATATTAATGCTGGTTAATAAAAAAACCTCTATTTTGTATGTTTATATGCTTTGCAAGGTATAATTTAGCTTTTGTAGTTATTGGAATGCTTAACGTGTGGATTGGTTGCTTTTTGAGGAAGTTTCATCGTATGACTAAACTCAAAGGCAATTTAGTCAATTCATACTTCATCTCTGGCGCAGTCCAATTTTACGAAAGCATAGTTCGTTGAGTTAGCTTCACGTGGCAACAAATGACACGTCATTTTGAGTTCAGATGAATAAGTTAGGGACAATTCCATAAAGCACCTTTTATCCCATGTAAATAATAAAGCATCCAAGAAAACAGAGTGTCGGTCGATCGGTCCTGAGACCCTAATCGACCGATCTTTCAACTTTTTCCTATATTTGAAGACATATGGGATTTCACCTTACCATCGATCGACTTGCCTCCTGGCCGCGGTCGATCGGGACTCCCGGATCTTTGACAATTATTTCCTTTTAATTTCTTTTTCTTTTATTTTCTTTTCCACTTACTATAAAAACAAAGTTTTGTTTGTGTTCTAAATATCTTTCATTTTGTTTAGTTTTTGGGATCCACCCTCTCCTTCACCTCTTAGGGTTAATACTCATTTATGTAAGTATATTTTACTATTCATTATCTTTTTAGTTTAATTTAAGCTTTATTTCCTTTATTTCATGCTTTGTTCCTTATTTATTTTCCTTGCATTTAATTTTTGTTGGCTAATTAGTTGTTTTCATTTGTTAACTAGGTTTATTTATCGTTTTAATCATGTGTAGTTGCTAGTTTAAAGGTTGGGGTCATATTCCCGCCATTAATGGGTCTCGAGCTTTGAAATCTAGGTTTTGGGTCAAAATGCATTTAATTGAAACCTCGGGTATTAAAGTTGGAAGATTTGGCGTTTAAATTTCTTTGTCACGCAACGCTAGTGTTTATAGCAACATTTCGAATTTAATCCACATGTGAACATTTTTGATTGAATGTTTAATATTTTATTGTTGAATTAATTTTCTTCATGTTTATAATTAATTGAATATGGTCGGTTATATGTTTTCGAACAAAAATCCTCAATACGCGTTATTTACCCGATAGTGGGGATGTGATCCTAATCTCATTTTATTAATTTTGTTTTGTTTTAATTACCATAATTATCTCTTTTTTCCCTTTCCCCCTTTTAGACCTTAATTACCTTTTACAATTTTATTTTAGAAGTATTAAATTAATTAATGTCTATCAAACATTCCGTGGGGATTTTTGATAACCGGATTAGCTGTTATACTCCACTTATGAGAAAGTGTTGGAGTCATAAAGACTTATTCCGATAGATTATTGATTGAAGATTAATTTACCGACTAGTGGGGAAGCCCACTATCTTTGAGATTTTAAATTAGAGATAATTATGGATTGATAAAAAAGAGTTAGGATGCGCTTAATGATAATGGATTTTAGTATTAAATCCCAAATGGGATAAAATTAAAGGTTCATTAGATTGATTGAACCATATTATGGACTGATAAAAATAAATGTTCATTGATGTGCATACAGGTATAGGAAATATCCTTAATGCTAATTAACTTGGGAGATGTCTCACATAAATGAGAAATGCTAATATAGGGGCATTAGAGAATAGAGAACATCCTTAATGTAAATAGAATTGAGAGACGTTTCATATAAATAGAAGCGAGGTGTGAACTTCAAGTGAGAAATAGTATAGTGTATACTAAGTGGGGAAGTTATGTGAGTTATTGACGGGTAGTATATCGAGAGTAAAATATACTAAATAATAAGATTATTTCACTTATGCCTAAAAGCATAATATGAGTATGTAAATAGTGTGATATCTATACCTTGTGTGACAGTATATAATTATATGATGTGATGATGTATGTATATCTTGTGTGAATGATATATATATATATATATATAAGTGAAGCATACCCCCTCCTTGCTATCATGGGAAGTTGCACGATGAGGGTGAGCACCCTGGCTTGAGCAGCAGGGTGTGGATATTCCCCCGGTCATAGCGTCCATTTATTATTATGTGATTGTTTTTATTAGGGGTGAGACGTGGTGGTTATGTTTCGTCTCATTTCCGGGGGGAACTATGACCGCTTCCCGTATGTTGTGTTATAGTTGTTTTGCCAAGGCGGTGTAAGATTCTGACCGTTGGTACCCATAATGATATGTGAGTGATTCCCTGGTAGATAATAGCATTGAGAACCTGCATCCTCGAGTTATAGCTCGTTGGGATGGTTATTATTATACTTGTGTGAATAGTATACAAATTCTATATGATTATGTGATATCATAATTGTCTCTAGAGTAAAGAGACATAAGAAGATTTCTTGAATTTCATTCCGGGAGATTGTAACTGGACTTAAATTGTGATGAATCAATTATGATAAAATAAAGAAAATTAATTATGCGTATATAATACTTTGGGTAGTGAGGGCATAATGGACCTCAACGACCAACATTGTCAGGGAGTAGTGTATCGGGAGGGTTCCTTATTTGGATTTCGCTTGCGAGACATCCCACGCACGAAATACAGTGCAATGTTGGGAGTGAGGATAAGTTAGTACTTAGTGCTCATATATCTATATTAGTATATATCTCGACGATCGACAGTGCCAAGGAGTAGTGTATCGGGGGGGGGGGGGGGGGGTTCCTTATTTGGATTTCTCTTGCGAGACGTCCCACGCACGAAACATACTGCACTATTGAGAATTGGGAATAATAAATTAATTAATTGAGTAATGAGAATTTGGGTTATACGCATCATGCATTGATGGCATAATGAATCTTTATAATCAATACTGCGAAGGAGTAGTGTATCGGGGGGGTTCCTTGTTTGGATTTCGCTTGCGAGACATTCCACACACGAAACGCAGTGCAATATTGAGAATTGGGAGAAGTTTAGTCCTTAGCACTTCGATGCTAATAACTCATATATATATATATATATATATATATATATATATTGATGTCATAACTAGAATATGAGAAATTCTAGTAAAAGAGAATGTTTATGTATAATTTATATGTGAGTAAGTGGCGAATAATTAACATGAATAGTAAAAGTTGAGGGTTATGATTAAGATGAATTTTAGATGAGTATAAATTTGGGGATAGGTTCGATTATTGCCCTAGATAGATTTGGGTAATTAATTGGAGATTATGTGCATATATTTAGTGCGCGCTTTAGCTGAGAGGTGAGTTGGATTTTATGGAGAGTGTGACTCCACTTTAATCATGTCATAATGCATTTATAATTATTATGAATTTTAATGCACTTGATATAAAAGTGTTTTCACACCTCAGGCTCTGACCCGTTTATATTTTTCTCTTGCCTTGTATATATATATTGTGTTATTCTAGGCGTTCCTCTGCAAGGACACCATTGATTTGTATCCATCTAGTGTATTCGGGGAGCTGTGGCAGTAGCGGTCTGTTGTGATATTTTGTTATAGTCGATTCCTATCTTTTGTGTATCTAGATTTGGATTCAGTTTGTATATCGGGTTTATACGCAAGTGTTGTAGTGTAGCACTTTTATATTTTCTTTCTCAGATTATTGTATGGTCTCTAACCCGACAACATATTTGGCTATTTTACTTAGTACCTTGTGTTGTACTCTTTTATATATTATTTTGAGCATGTGTGTGTCTCTTATCATATTTACAAGTTATGTTGTTGAATGGTTTGTTTTAGAAATGAAATGAAATTTGTTGACACCTTCTTTTTGGTGGTAATGGGTTGTCAGCCGTGTTTATTTTAGAATCGTTAGTTGATGCTGAGAATGATCCACTTGTGATTCCTAATTATTTTAGTATTGGGCTGGCCACCCGTTATTATTTTGAGTGGGTTGTCACAGATGGTATCAGAGCATCAGGTTCTAGTGTCCTTAGGATATGTGTGGGTTACTGCGATCTTTCGTAAGCGTTCATGATGTAGATCCCCATTCTTAGGACTATTGTGTTCATACGTCCATATTTCTTCTGTGATGAGAAAACATTTAAAAGGCGTTCTGATACAATTGTTTCTGTTTCAGATGCCACCAAAGAGAAGTCATTCAGGAAGGGCAGATAAGGGGGCTGAGATTGTGGAACCCCAAATGCCTCAAAGGACCATGACTACAGATGAAGTTGCCAATATTGTGGCATAAGCAGTAACTGCTGCAATTTCTATGATGGCGCAGCAACCTGCAGTTCAAGCAGCCCAAACCCATTCAGGACCGTATTTATAAGAAAGAGTGCGGGAAGATTTTAGTAAGGGGCATCCTCCAGATTTCTTAGGGGGAGTTGATGCGGTGGCTGCAAGTCGATGGAAGAATAGTGTGCAGATGCACCTTCGTATGGTTGAGTGTAGTGAGGTGCAGAAGCAGTTTTTAGCCACCTTTAAGTTAAAGGGTGAAGCTCTCCAGTGGTGGGAGTCTGTCACCACATCTGAATAGAGAGACACATTACCTATAATAGATTTTTGGGAACTTTTTGACCGAAGGTATTTTCCTTCCGCGTTTCAGAAAGAGATGAGGAGGAAACTGATGGATGTGTTTCAAGGAAATAGAACGGTGGCCGAGTATGAAGAGGAATTTACTCGATTGGAGAATTTAGTACCTGATGAGGTAAATACTGAAGAGAAGCGTATATCGAAGTTCATGTGAGGTTTAAATGGGAAAATTCGACAGCATTTGTTAGGGAACCCAATGTTAGTGACTTTCGCCAAGGTAGTGAATACGACACTGTTGCAGTGTTATGAATATCATTTTCGTTCGCAAGAGGGTAAGAAGTTTGGAGATTCGGGTTCACCAAGTAGGTTTGGTAATGAGAATACCAGTAATGCCAGAGAGTATAAGCATGATTTTCGAGGGTCACAACAGCATTATGTTCCTGAAGATGGGCATAGAGGATTTGTGGGTAGATGTTTCTTTTGTAAGGAATTTGGTCATAGGAAGAGAGATTGTCCTAAAAAAGGTAAAGGACCACGTTTTGAAGACGTTTTGGATGTGAAACCGCTACAGCAGATTCAAGGACATTTTAGGCCAAGGGACTTTGTGTGGGAACCCAATGATGAAGAGAGGCAATCTGACTAGAGAGGTATGATGTAAGTTATTTTCCTTTGTGAATAGGATTATGCTATATGAAGCTTTGGGAAATATCATATGAGAGATAGTTATGAGAGGGTAGTGCTATAACCCTATTATGTATGAAATGACCCGGAAGGGAATTTTGAGCATGTGAGGCTGTTATGTTAGTATGTTTTGAGATTATTTTGTGATGTGCTAATATAGAGCTATAATCTTGTTGTGAATGTAAGAATTGTTGTTATGTATTGAGTAGTAATGATAAAGCTACTTATTTTTATAGTCGTGTTAGACTTATATAATTGTTGTATTCCATTTATGGAAGAGCCTAGTGTATGGCAATATATTAATATGATGTGGGAGATTATGACGGAAATGATTCAGAATTTAGTGGATTATTGATGAGTAAGAGAATTTATCTCACAATTATGTTAATTTTGAGGGCAATATATTATTATGAGTATGATAATTGTTAAAACCTTGTGTCATGGGCATAAGGTATTTTATATAAATGTCGAAAGACATAAACCGTTTTTAAAATAGACTATTTTCAAAATAAAACTTTTTATGGGCCATTTGGGCCATATAAAAAAGTGATGATTTTCACAATTTTTTTTTAAAAACTCTAGTCCCGATCTAACAAATTCTCAATCCCCGACGTCGCTACATATTAGTGTATTGGGAGGATTTTTTGTTTGGATTTCGCTTGCGAGACCTCCCCCGTATGAAAGTAGCGAATGTCAGGAATTGAGAGGAGTTAAATCTTTAGACCTTTCAAAATTGTTATATTATTAGTATATTAGTATAATTTAATATATTTCTAGTTATGGTACTATTTTAGGCAAGTGAAGTCTAATTATGTTTATACGAGTAGAGCTCGAATAGAGGGTGTTCGGGCGCCCTAGTAGTTATAATTGATTTTATAAAACTAAAATAACTCGTCGTGGGAAGTTAGAGGTTTGGGTATAGGGTTAGTAAGGATAAGTATAGTGGGAACTAGTTGAGCTTTGGAGTATTAGGATTAGCTTAATTTCGAGGACGAAATTCTTGTAAGTGGGAATGTTTGTAGCAACCCGAGGTTTTTGAAACAATAATTTATTTATTTTTGGGGGAAATAAATATTATTTTAATTGGAGAATAATTAAATTGGCATTGAGGTCAAAATTTGAAGATGTTAGAAAGTGATTCGAATGATGATTCTGAGTGTGCCATTATGTCCGGGAGGGTCGAGAAAGTCGAAATGACTGTATTTGGGTTCTGAAATGTTTTAAGTTCGTTTGGCTCGAATTAAAGTGACCGTGTCATTTAAAGTGTGTATTATCATTTAAAGTTGTGTATTTTGGGAGACAAGGCTTATTAAGCCTACGGGAGATAGAAATCTCCTTAGAGAGAAAGAGAAAGAAAGAAAGAAATAGAGAGAGGAAGAAAACAGAAGAGAAAGAGATAAGTTGGGATATTTTCGGCCATTACGCGATCTCGAGGAGGATTCAGACCCTACGAACTTGAGGCAAGTGATTAAACTTGCTAAATAATTGTTGTGTACCATTTATTTCGTAATTTGTGGATAAAATTATGGATTTTGGGTTCAAAATGTTTAAACCTGGATTTTGGGTAAAAATCTTATATTTAATGTGTATAGATGGATTGGTGGTTATAAAATGGTTGGGATGAGTTATACAATGAATTTTGATGTTATATATATGTTTGGATTGATGAGGAAGGGTTAGAAGATGATTAAAATGATTTTTGGGTATTTTGGGTTTATGGAGAAAACAACCCATTCGTAGCTTGCTGACCAAACCGAATCGATTTGCCCCTTCTGAATCGATTCGGTAGGAAGCAGACTTACAGGTCTTTGGGGCCGAATCGATTCTCTGTGAGACCGAATCGATACGGAGGGGCAGAATAGATTCGAAAATGAGGCTATTTTGAGAGGTTTTTCTGGAGTGAGTTTCGTCCGGTTTTGTTTGAGTTTGTCGATTGGGAACCTCTATAGGAGTTATGAGAAGTGTGTTTTGGAGACTTTTAGGGAGTTTCCCCTTATCAGAAAGTGTTGGAGTCAAAAAGACTTATTCCGAGAGAGTATTGATTGGAGATTAATGTACCGACTAGTGGGGAAGCCCACTATCTTTGAGATTTCGAATTGGAGATAATTATGGATTGATAAGATTGAGTTAGGATTCTTAATGATAATGGATTTTAGTATTAAATCCCAAATGGGATAAAATTAAAGGTTCATAAGATTGATTGAACCATATTATGGACTGATAAAAATAAATGTTCATTGATGTGCATACAGGTATAGGAAATATCCTTAATGCTAATTAACTTGGGAGATGTCTCACATAAATGAGAAATGCTAATATAGGGGCATTAGAGAATAGAGAATATCCTTAATGTAAATAGAATTGAGAGACGTTTCATATAAATAGAAGCGAGGTGTGAACTTCAAGTGAGAAATAGTATAGTGTATACTAAGTGGAGAAGTTATGTGAGTTATTGATAGGTAGTATATCGAGAGTAAAATATACTAAATAATGAGATTATTTCACTTACGCCTAAGAGAGTAATATGAGTATGTAAATAGTGTGATATCTATAGCTTGTGTGATGGTATATAATTATATGATGTGATGATGTATGTCTATCTTGTGTGAATGATATATATATATATATATATATATATATAAGTAAAGCATACCCCCTACTTGCTATCATGGGAAGTTGCGCGATGAGGGTAAGCACCCTAGATTGAGGAGCAGGGTGTGGATATTCCCCAGGTCATAGCGTCCATTTATTATTGTGTGATTGTTTTTATGAGGGGTGAGACGTGGTGGGTATGTTTCGTCTCATTTTCGAGGGGAACTATGATCGCTTCACGTACGTTGTGTTATACTTGTTTTTCCAATACTGTGTGAGATTTCGACCGTTAGTACCCAGGATGATATGTGAGTGATTCCCTGGTAGATGATAGCATTGAGAACCTGCATACTCGAGTTATAGCTCATTGGGATGGTTATTATTATACTTGTGTGAATAGTATACAAATTCTATATGATTGTGTGATATCATAATTATCTCTAGAGTTAAGAGACATAAGAACATTTCTTGAATCTTATTCTGGGAGATTCTAACTGGACTTAAATTGTGATGAATCATTTATGAGAAAATAAAGGGAAATTAATTATGCGTATATAATACTTTGGGTATTGAGGGCATTGTAACACCCCGTATTTTTGGTACATTTAATTTAATTAATTCGGAGATTTTAAATTACTTAGTGTGTTGTAATTTAATGAATTAATTAGAACAGAATAATATATATAAATATTAATCTGGGATTGAATGGTTAATATTTAGGGAAAACTTATCTACTAAGTGAATAGTAATAAGGTAATTACGTCGCCTCGAGTGTTAGTGACGAGGAGGTACTTATCACATTCGGAAGTCGGTATAAGACTATATGGGGTGGGGGATAAGTATTTTATAAATTAATTCGGATGCAAATTCTGAGGGTACAGTTGAGTCCGGATGTGCCGAGATAGTCGGAAAAGTGTACCCGGGGGTAGTAAACAGGTCACGGGACGTTTTTAGACATAGCCGTGCCCACTCGGGGACATTTGGGTCACTTGGGCTTGGCCCATTAGTCAAAAAACGGGATTAAGTTAATTAATCTAATAAAAAGAAATAAGGGGGTGGCTGAACTTAATTAGAGAAAGCAAATTAAGGGTTAGGAAACCCTAACAGCAGCCAAAGCCAAATTGGGGATCAAAGAGAAGCCATCAAAGGTCATCTTCAACCTTGGGATTTAGCTCCAATTCAGACTCTACGAACCTTGAGGCAAGTGGATAACTTGCAATAGCATTAAATCTATTTTCGATTCATATTCATGTGTACTGATTATGTAGAAATCCGTTTTTGGGTGTTAATGGAATGAATATGGGATTTTGAAAACTACAATTCTGATTTACGAAACTTGGGTGATGATTCTTGTAAAATATGATAATGGTGAGTTATTGCATATCTGATAAAATGTTATCTGCATATTTGGAAACGAATCTGATGATGAAATTTGGGGTATAAATGGACCTAGGGTTTATGATGAAACTTTCCCCAAATCTAGAAACTGGAGTAAATGGACAAATTATTTATGTTGAGGAATATTTTGGAGATCCCTAATGAGTTTCCTAAAATGTACAAATGCTAAAAGAGACTTAGTTTCAGTGTAGAAGGAAATTAGGGTTTGCAGATTTTCGCCCATGGCTGTCCGTCTTCGCGAAGAAGACGAGTACCTGTTCGATCGATCGATCGACGCCATGAAGTCGATCGATCGACGGTCGGCAGACACGGACAGTTCGCCCAGTTTATTTATATAGGATGAGATTTATATAAAAAGTTGTTATGCAATTAATTATTGTTGAGAAATTAATGCATGGGGTATACCAAATTAAATGTGAGTGAATTAATTAGGAGATGGGAAGGGAAATTTGGATGACACGTCAAAATTGGTTGAGTGACATCGAGGTAAATTATATTACGTAGTAATGGACTAAGAAATTTAGGGTCGGGATTTAGACTCGGGTGAGGTTAATTCGGGCTATGAGATTTAGTCCAATTAAATGGTGAGGGCAACATTAAAAGTAACTGAATTTATTAATGTGCTATTATTAATAATTCGAGTTGGGTAATAACCTCATAATAAAAATGGAATAGGCTTGTGTCACGGGTTAGTACACGGTGTAGCTGGAGCATTTTTATGTATGTATATGTATATACGGTGTGTGATAGTATATATATATAGTGTATGCCTTAATATTAGTGGTTAGATATTATTACACTCTAGTGCTATAGGGGGAGGTTACGCGCAGTGGATGAATCCTCTAGCTTGAGGAGTAGGGCGAGTAGATTCCCAGGTCATAGCGTCCGTTGCAGGGGGTGAGGGGCATCTCACTTTCCGGGAAGGAATATGACCGCCTCCAATCGTATACTAAACCAATCTAGTGAGCGATTCTAACTTGGATAACTAGGATATGTGAATATACCTAGTGTACTAGCACTTTAGAGAAATTATATCCGGGGAGTACTTTTACTCGGGTGGATATTAGTGGTTTATGTATTCCAGTATGTGTGTGAATGCTGCAATAAATTCTAAGTATATAATTAGGTGATTATTATATACGGGCTAAATAAATACAAGCACGTGTTGTTGTATATGTATAATGAGTGGAGTAGTTATATGAATTAAAAAGGGAAATGACTTAATTAAGTTGATGTTACTAATGACTTAAAAATCATAATCACATTTTTACTCAGGTTAGAGTAGGGGAGGAGTATAAGGAGACTTTAATAATTATCTAGTCATGAGATAGATAACTAGGTGATAATTAAAGCGTTAGTGGTGCACATTAGGGGAGGGGCAAGGAAGTTCTCAAGAGAGTGCGACACTAACTAAAATATGAAGAGCATGCATATTTATTATTACTGCAAGTTAATCATTTGCTAAATGTTTTCAAATGTTTTGGGTACTAACCCTTGCTATAAAATTTTTTAAAAACCTTTTAGGTGTCCAGCCACAGGGACGCCAGACTTGACTTAATTCCAGGAACTCCGTTGCTGCAGCATATGTGGATGTTGCGGGACCTTTGATAGACGCCTCTTCCTTTCATTTATAATGTAGAGACTCATTATTATTTATTCGAGCATGTCGCTCACTTTCCATTTATTTGTTTCTTAGATTGTTGGGATTCTATTCTTGTCTTTATGGGATTTATTATTTGGACCGATGGTTTATTCGGTTAATTATTTTTACTTGTGGAATGATTAGTTCAATTATCTGTGATGGTTATATTGCTTTATTTTCCGCATGGGTTTTAGTTTAATTAATGAAAGATAAAAATTGACACCAGTCTATTTTTCTCACTTAGGTGGTTAGTAATTTAATAAAACGACAGTGATGCTAAGAATGGACCAAATGAGAAACCTGTTCTAACTTGATTTAGGACTGATCACTCGGGATTAATTAGGCGGGGTGTCACAGATGGTATCAGAGCATCAGGTTCTAGAGCCCTTAGGATCTGTGCGGCTTTCTACATTTCAGCGTAGCGTTCGGTTGTTATAGAGCCCTATTATTAGGACTGTTGATTATATTTTCCGCTTGTGAGATATCGTATTTCTGCTATATGTTTTGTATAAATTGTGTACTTATACAATTCAATCTATTTCAGATGTCACCAAAGAGACAGAGTGCGGAGAGGGCTGAGGCTAGGGATGGGGTGAGGGAGGCTCACTAGGAGCCACAGATACCGCCACCACCACCCCCACCTGAGTTGATTTCTACTACTCAAGTGGCAGTGATAGTGGCCCAGGCAGTCGAGACAGCGATGCAAGCTATGGCAGCTCATTTTCCACAACCCCAGGCACCGCCTCCAATGGCTCCAGCAGTTCAGGCTCCAGTGGGGCCACCGTCTTGGCAGCGAGTTAGGGAGACCTTTCAGAAGGGTCACCCACCTGAGTTTCAGGGGGGCATCGATGTGGTGGAGGCCTGTGACTGCAAGAAGAATATTCAGCGCCATCTGCGCATGCTGGAGTGTGCCGATGTGCAGAGGCAGAAGCTTGCTTCCTTTCGTCTGTCGGAGGCAGCCCTACAATGGTGGGAGTCAGTGACCACCACTGAAGAGCGAGATTTCATGGCGGTACCCGAATCCGGGGTGCGGTTCGACCGTAACCACGTTCCACCAGCGGTAGAGGCGGAGATGCGAAGGAAGTTCAGAGAGTTAATATAGGGTGACCGGTCTGTTGCAGATTATGAGCAAGAGTTCACCCGTCTGGCAAGCTTTGTACCAAATGAGGTGAGCAATGAGGAGTGGAAGAGGTCAAGGTTCATGAATGGCTTAGCCTGGAGGATCAGGCAACATTTGATTGGGAATTCGACGTTAATGACTTATGCAGATGTCGTTAATGACGCCCTCGTACTTTGTCGGGATCATCGTGCCCATTCGAAGGGGAATAAGAGAGCAGGTGAATCGAGCCAGCAGGGCAAGGCGGTTACGGGTGGTTGCACTAGTAGTACTCAGCCACAATTCATTCAGCAAGGGAATCAGGCAAAGAGATTTAAGCCTGGTGGGTTCCAACCGGGAGGACAGGGGTCCAGGCAGGGGCAGCCAGACCCTAAGCAGCAGCAGCAGGTTCCTCAAGGCCGTCAGGGCCAAGGTAACAATCGGGGAGGCCAGCAGGGCCAACCACGTCAGGGCCAACGACAGGGAGGTGTGCAGAGGCTCTGTTATGTCTTTCGCCAGCCAGGACACTTCAAGAGGGAGTGCCCGTAGAGGGGCAGAAGCCGTCAGCAGGTTACCCATCAGGGACAGCCGGGGCAGATACCACCAGTCGCACCAACTCCACTCGCCCCAAAGCATCAGTGGCAAATACACTACGGGCGTGTGTATAATGTCCGGAACGTTCCAAATCTGCCGGCACAGCAGGCGCCGCCAGCAGTTGAGGGTATGTTTTTCATTCATGGTTATGTATGTAGCATAATTTTAACATGGGAGCATTCATTCATTAAATCTAATTTTGCTAAACGGGATGGGTTATTAGAAGCAGCGGGTAGTCCTTTTAGACTCTATTCCCATGGTGAGGGACTTTGAGGATGTATTCCAGGAAATACCAGGATTACCACCCAGCAGAGAAATCGAATTTGTTATCGATTTGGCTCCGGGGACGATACCGATTGCTCGGGCACCTTACCGAATGGCCCCTTCAGAGATGCGGGAATTGAGGGAACAGATTCAGCAACTACTGGGTAAGGGTTTTATTTAGCGAAGTACATCGCCGTGGGTTGCGCCGGTGTTATTTGTGAAGAAGCGAGATGGTTCACTCCGCTTGTGCGTGGATTATAGGGAGCTGAACAAGGTGACGATACGGAATAAGTATCCGTTGCCTCCGATTGATGATTTATTTGACCAACTGAGAGGGGCGTCTTACTTCTCCAAAGTCGACTTGAGGTCAGGGTATCATCAACTGCGTATCCGAGAAGAGGATGTTCCTAAGACCGCTTTCTTATCGCGGTATGGATCGTATGAGTTCAAGGTGATGCCCTTCGGGCTCACTAATGCACCAGCAGTGTTCATGGACCTCATGAACAGGGTTTTTAGGGAGTACCTAGATCAGTTTGTCATCGTGTTCATTGATGACATCCTAATCTACTCGCGTACCGAGGAGGAGCACGCAGAGCATCTGCGCCTAGTTTTGCAGACACTGAGGGATCATCAGCTCTATGCCAAATTCGGGAAGTGTGGGTTCTGGCTACGGGAGGTACAGTTCCTTGGTCACGTCGTGTCAGATCAGGGTATTGCAGTGGATCCGGATAAGGTGTCAGCGGTGAGGGAGTGGGGACAGCCCACGACACCGACCGAGGTGCGCAGTTTTCTGGGATTGGCCGGTTACTACAGACGATTCATTAAAGGATTCTCTAAGATTGCAGGACCTTTGACGAATCTGACTCGGAAAGGGGTGCCTTTCAAGTGGGATGGTAGTTGTCAATTAGCGTTCGACGAGCTAAAGGACAAGTTGACATCTGCACCAGTGCTGGCATTGCCAAAGGGAGGGCTAGAGTATCGGGTTTACACAGACGCATCCTTACGGGGTCTTGGGGGTGTGCTCCAGCAGGAGGAAAGGGCTATAGCTTATGCTTCCAGGAAGCTAACGCCCCACGAGAGGAATTACCCCACTCACGACCTAGAGTTGGCAGCGGTCGTTTTTGCTTTGAGGATATGGAGGCATTATCTTCTAGGAGAGCAGTTTACTCTATTCACGGATCACAAGTCACTTCAGTATCTCTTCACACAGAAGGATCTGAATATGAGACAAAGGCGGTGGCTAGAATTCGTGAAGGACTACCAGTTTGATATCCAGTATCATCCTGGTAAAGCCAATGTAGTAGCAGACGCATTGAGCAGAAGACCGACTGGGGAAATATCAGAAGTATGGAAAGCGAAGTGGAGAGAGCTTCAATATGAGGACGACGTAGCAAAGGCTTGCATGTCGGCTTTGTCCATCACACCCGAGATCATTATGCGGGTTGTGAAGGCTCAGGCAGAGGATCAGATTTGCCGGGATAGGGTGGGCCAGTTGTTAGCTGAGGGAGCAGAGGGTTACTCGATTAGCTCAGAAGGAGGCCTACGTTTTAATGGGAGGTTAATAGTACCAGAGGATGAGGACTTGAAGCACGCAGTTATGACAGAATCCCATGGTTCAAAATTTGCAGTACATCCCGGTGGGGATAAAATGTACCAAGATATGAGGAGGCAGTATTGGTGGGCAGGGGTGAAACGGGACATAGCGGAGTTTGTTTCGAAGTGTGCCACGTGTCAGCTTGTGAAAGTTGACCACCAGAGGCCATCAGGGATGCTACAGCCGTTAGAAATTCCCGTGTGGAAGTGGGAGAACATCTCCATGGACTTCATCACAGGGTTACCGGTATCGCAGAAGGGTCACGACTCCATATGGGTTATTGTGGATCGGTTGACTAAGGTAGCCCACTTTTTTCCGGTACGCACAGACTTTGAGACGATACGTTATGCACAACTATTCATAGCAGAGATTTTTAAGCTGCATGGAGTGCCGATAAATATCGTATCAGACAGAGACAAAATCTTTGTTGCCCACTTTTGGCAGAGCTTTCAGGAGGCAATGGGCACGGAGTTGCGCTTGAGTACAGCGTATCACCCACAGACTGACGGACAGACTGAGAGAGTTAATCAGATGCTGGAAGACATGCTCAGAATGTGCATTTTGGACTTCGGGGGAGGATGGGAGAAATATCTTCCTTTGGTAGAGTTTGCGTATAACAACTCCTACCAATTCACGATTGGCATGGCACCGTTTGAGGCATTGTACGGGAGACCTTGTCGTTCACCCGCTTGTTGGTTAGAGGTGGGGGACAACAAACTCTTGGGGCCGGATATTATCCAGGAAACATCTGCCAAGATAGAGTTGATTCGAGGAAGGATTCGAATAGCTCAGGACAGGTAGAAGAGTTATGCTGATGCTTCTCGAAGACATGTGGAGCTAGAAGTTGGGGACCAGGTTTTAGTCCGGGTATCCCCTATGAAGGGGTGATGAGGTTCGACAAGAAGGGTAAGTTAGCACCACGATACATAGGACCTTTCCCTATTATTGAAAGGGTGGGACCGGTGGCATATAAGCTTGGATTACCAGATCATCTTCAGCGAATACACGATGTATTCCATGTGGCATCGCTGAAGAAATATCGAAGGAGCGAGAGAGCCTTTTGGAATATTCCACTCGAGGAGATCGACTTACAGCCAGACATCTCGTATGAGGAGAGGCCGGTAGCAATTCTGGATCATAGTGAGCGGAAATTACGACCCAAGGTCGTTCCATTGGTTAGAGTACAGTGGGGTCATCACAATGTTGACGAGTATACATGGGAGCGAGAGGAGGATATGCGGGAACAATATCCAGAACTTTTCAACGCAGGTACGATCTAATTTCGGGGACGAAATTCCTTTATAAGGGGGGGAGTATGTAACACCCCGTATTTTTGGTACATTTAATTTAATTAATTCAGAGATTTTAAATTACTTAGTGTGTTGTAATTTAATGAATTAATTAGAACAGAATAATATATATAAATATTAATCTGGGATTGAATGGTTAATATTTAGGGAAAACTTATCTACTAAGTGAATAGTAATAAGGTAATTACGTCGCCTCGAGTGTTAGTGACGAGGAGGTACTTATCACATTCGGAAGTCGGTATAAGACTATATGGGGTGGGGGATAAGTATTTTATAAATTAATTCGGATGCAAATTCTGAGGGTACAGTTGAGTCCGGATGGGCCGAGATAGTCGGAAAAGTGTACCCGGGGGTAGTAAACAGGTCACGGGACGTTTTTAGACATAGCCGGGCCCACTCGGGGACATTTGGGTCACTTGGGCTTGGCCCATTAGTCAAAAAACGGGATTAAGTTAATTAATCTAATAAAAAGAAATAAGGGGGTGGCTGAACTTAATTAGAGAAAGCAAATTAAGGGTTAGGAAACCCTAACAGCAGCCAAAGCCAAATTGGGGATCAAAGAGAAGCCATCAAAGGTCATCTTCAACCTTGGGATTTAGCTCCAATTCAGACTCTACGAACCTTGAGGCAAGTGGATAACTTGCAATAGCATTAAATATGTTTTCGATTCATATTCATGTGTACTGATTATGTAGAAATCCGTTTTTGGGTGTTAATGGAATGAATATGGGATTTTGAAAACTACAATTCTGATTTACGAAACTTGGGTGATGATTCTTGTAAAATATGATAATGGTGAGTTATTGCATATCTGATAAAATGTTATCTGCATATTTGGAAACGAATCTGATGATGAAATTTGGGGTATAAATGGACCTAGGGTTTATGATGAAACTTTCCCCAAATCTAGAAACTGGAGTAAATGGACGAATTATTTATGTTGAGGAATATTTTGGAGATCCCTAATGAGTTTCCTAAAATGTACAAATGCTAAAAGAGACTTAGTTTCAGTGTAGAAGGAAATTAGGGTTTGCAGATTTTCGCCCATGGCTGTCCGTCTTCGCGAAGAAGACGAGTACCTGTTCGATCGATCGATCGACGCCATGAAGTCGATCGATCGACGGTCGGCAGACATGGACAGTTCGCCCAGTTTATTTATATAGGATGAGATTTATATAAAAAGTTGTTATGTAATTAATTATTGTTGAGAAATTAATGCATGGGGTATACCAAATTAAATGTGAGTGAATTAATTAGGAGATGGGAAGGGAAATTTGGATGACACGTCAAAATTGGTTGAGTGACATCGAGGTAAATTATATTACGTAGTAATGGACTAAGAAATTTAGGGTCGGGATTTAGACTCGGGTGAGGTTAATTCGGGCTATGAGATTTAGTCCAATTAAATGGTGAGGGCAACATTAAAAGTAACTGAATTTATTAATGTGCTATTATTAATAATTCGAGTTGGGTAATAACCTCATAATAAAAATGGAATAGGCTTGTGTCTCGGGTTAGTACACGGTGTAGCTGGAGCATTTTTATGTATGTATATGTATATACGGTGTGTGATAGTATATATACATAGTGTATGCCTTAATATCAGTGGTTAGATATTATTACACTCTAGTGCTATAGGGGGAGGTTACGCGCAGTGGATGAATCCCCTAGCTTGAGGAGTAGGGCGAGTAGATTCCCTGGTCATAGCGTCCGTTGCAGGGGGTGAGGGGCATCTCACTTTCTGGGAAGGAATATGACCGCCTCCAATCGTATACTAAACCAAGTTAGTGAGCGATTCTAACTTGGATAACTAGGATATGTGAATATACCTAGTGTACTAGCACTTTAGAGAAATTATATCCGGGGAGTACTTTTACTCGGGTGGATATTAGTGGTTTATGTATTCCAGTATGTGTGTGAATGCTGCAATAAATTCTAAGTATATAATTAGGTGATTATTATATACGGGCTAAATAAATACAAGCATGTGTTGTTGTATATGTATAACGAGTGGAGTAGTTATATGAATTAAAAAGGGAAATGACTTAATTAAGTTGATGTTACTAATGACTTAAAAATCATAATCACATTTTTACTCAGGTTAGAGTAGGGGAGGAGTATAAGGAGACTTTAATAATTATCTAGTCATGAGATAGATAACTAGGTGATAATTAAAGCGTTAGTGGTGCACATTAGGGGAGGGGCAAGGAAGTTCTCAAGAGAGTGCGACACTAACTAAAATATGAAGAGCATGCATATTTATTATTACTGCAAGTTAATCATTTGCTAAATGTTTTCAAATGTTTTGGGTACTAACCCTTGCTATAAATTTTTTTAAAAACCTTTTAGGTGTCCAGCCACAGGGACGCCAGACTTGACTTAATTCCAGGAACTCCGTTGCTGCAGCATATGGGGATGTTGCGGGACCTTTGATAGACGCCTCTTCCTTTCATTTATAATGTAGAGACTCATTATTATTTATTCGAGCATGTCTCTCACTTTCCATTTATTTGTTTCTTAGATTGTTGGGATTCTATTCTTGTCTTTATGGGATTTATTATTTGGACCGATGGTTTATTCGGTTAATTATTTTTACTTGTGGAATGATTAGTTCAATTATCTGTGATGGTTATATTGCTTTATTTTCCTCATGGGTTTTAGTTTAATTAATGAAAGATAAAAATTGACACCAGTCTATTTTTCTCACTTAGGTGGTTAGTAATTTAATAAAACGACAGTGATGCTAAGAATGGACCAAATGAGAAACCTGTTCTAACTTGATTTAGGACTGATCACCCGGGATTAATTAGGCGGGGTGTCACAGGCATAATGGACCTCAACGACCAACATTGTTAAGGAGTAGTATATCAAGGGGGTTCCTTACTTGGATTTCGCTTCCGAGACATCCCACGCACGAAACACAGTGCAATGTTGGGAGTGAGGATAAGTTAGTACTTAGTGCTCATATATCTATATTAGTATCTATCTCGACGATCGACAGTGCCAAGGAGTAGTGTATCAGGGGGTTCCTTGTTTGGATTTCGCTTGCGAGACGACCCACGCACGAAACACAGTGCACTATTGACAATTGGGAATAATAAATTAATTAATTGAGTAATGAGAATTTGGGTCACACGCATCATGCATCGAGGGCATAATGAATCTTGATAATCAATACTGCCAAGGAGTAGTGTATCGGGGGGGTTCCTTGTTTGGATTTCACTTGCGAGACGTCCCACGCACGAAATACAGTGCAGTATTGAGAATTGGGAGAAGTTTAGTCCTTAGCACTTAGATGCTAATAACTTATATATATATATATATAATAATTCTCCTGTGCGGAGTAGTCCGCATTTTTAGAATGCGGACCGGACATGTATCACCTAACAGTGCCCCTAGAAATTATCGCCTAAATTATAGGCACACTCTCCCTCTTTTTTGTGCTCACTTCCAGGTGACACATGTCCGGTCCGTATTCTTAAAATGCAAACTAGTCCGCACAGGAGCAGGACTGTATATATATATATATATATATATATATATATATATATATATATATATATATATATTGATGTCATAACTAGAATATGAGAAATTCTAGTAAAAGAGAATGTTTATGTATAATTTATATGTGAGTAAGTGGTGAATAATTAACATGAATAGTAAAAGTTGAGGGTTATGATTAAGATGAATTTTAGATGAGTATAAATTTGGGGATAGGTTCGATTATTGCCCTAGATAGATTTGGGTAATTAATTGGAGATTATGTGCATATGTTTAGTGCGCGATTTAGCTGAGAGGGGAGTTGGATTTTATGGAGAGTGTGACTCCACTTTAATCATGTCATAATGCATTTATAATTATTATGAATTTTAATGCACTTGATATAAAAGTGTTTTCACACCTCAGGCTCTAACCTGTTTATATTTTTCTCTTGCCTTGTATATATATATTGTGTTATTCAAGGCGTTCCTCTGCAAGGACACCATTGATTTGTATCCATCTAGTGTATTCGGGGAGCTGTGGCAGTAGCGGTCTGTTGCGGCATTTTGTTATAGTCGATTTCTATCTTTTGTGTATCTAGATTAGGATTCAGTTTGTATATCGGGTTTATACGCAAGTGTTTTAGTGTATCACATTTATATTTTCTTTCTCAGATTATTGTATGGTCTGTGACCCGACAACATACTCGGATATTTTACTTTGTACCTTCTGTTGTACTCTTTTATATATTATTTTGTGCATGTGTGTGTCTCTTATCATATTTAGAAGTTATGTTGTTGAATGGTTTGTTTTAGAAATGAAAATAAAATTTTTGACACCCACTTTTTAGTGGTAATGGTTTATCAGCCGTGTTTATTTTAGAATCTTTAGTTGATGCTGAGAATGATCCACTTGTGATTCCTAATTATTTTAGTATTGGGCTGGCCACCCGTTATTATTTTGAGTGGGTTATCACACTTGCTTCCTGGTTTTTTCTGTGTAGAAAACATATTTGTTTGTAGTGACCTTGGTCGCGATTTGAACTCATTCCTCAGTTGAGAATTTTACTCTCATGAGAGCTAAGTTTACGAGCGTAGTGCCCATGTTTGTCCCCATAGAGCTCCTATTCCATTATATCCAATTGTCATTATTGGCGATCCTTTTTCTCTTGTTAGAGGTGGGTGACGTCTTATTGTTAGCAAAGTCAACGTTAATAAGAATTAACAAGCTATGGGATCTATTTGGATCTCCATGGTTAATTGTATTCTAAAGTTTTTTCCTCCAGGGGAAAATAACGTAAGCTAGTAATGTTAGGACTCCTATTAGTATGGACCTCATACCTAAATATGGGTACTAAAGGTCCATCTTAATTATTTTTATTACCGGCGTATGTTAGAAAGTGATGATTGTATGAATGAGACATGGTTGCTCATTGTATTTTCTTGGATGAAAAAAAGGAAATCAGTTTCATAAATGACTCCATTTGTATATGGAAAAAGTCTATTGTTGTAGATTTATCACAATTAAGCTGGGTAAAGAAAATAATCAGAATCGTACAATAACATAGTATGTACATGGGTCTATAATGTGCCTACGTCCATGGAGTTTCTCTCTCTCTTTATTGACAGATTCTTGATAATAAAGATTACATTCCCTTTTTTCTAGGGGTGTTAGTCATGTAGGACCCCATGCCCTTAGATAGGTATCTTAACTTGATTGGTTAAATTTAATTCCTAGATTTCCGTTGATCGGCTTCAATCCATACTTATCTCTTAATATTTGGTTGTTGTCAAATTTGTTGGACACATGTCATCTTCTTCGACCTGGTCGAATAATTCTCCCACACTAGGATAATTTGATAAATGCAGTGCAAGTCGGGTATTTTGTTAAAAATGTCCATTTAACCGTAAGGAAATTTACTTAATGAAACGTGAAAGAGTTTTCACATATGATTAATTGGGTTAAATTGATTATCTTTTTATCCTTTTATAAAAATATGAAATTATCCACACATACTCGTGTTAAACCTAGGTTTATGACCTAAAATGGTATTACTTACCATGCTAATAGTATTTTTTTATTTTCCAAACAACTGAGCATTTATGGCAAGTAGCTAAAACCCTTAAATATAGCTGGGATTCCGTGAACTACAATATAAAAGTAAACTTGTGAAAGGAAATGAATTTGGTACATTCCATGAAAAAGGTTAATTTTCGAATAAGTGATTACGAAATTTATATTATATGGTTTAAATAACACTGTAGACAATCATGGGTAACTATGCAATACAGGAAATTGGCAAAAACCAAGACATGAAATAAAATGTAGGACCTCGTATTTGAAAATTAAAAGAATAAAAGATTAATACTTGGTAGGTTACTAATATAATATTGGGGAATGAACCTAGGTTCGACACGGGCATGTGTCACTAAATGGATATGTTTATAAAAGGATGAAAAGATAAGCAGTTACAATTAGATGTGTAGAAAATCTCAAGGTGGTGGCACTATCCTAATATTTGAAACGTTTATGTGTGCATAGTTATTTTCAAACACCGAGCGTGTGTGTGTGTGTGTGTGTATTGAAATTTCATCTTTAAGAAACCGAATGTGTTTTAATTTAAGTATAAATAGATACTTTTGAAAGGAAACTAAATGATTTAAATAATATCCAACAATATGGTTCTTCCAAAATAACCATGTGAGTTAATGGATTAAAGGATTTTTTGGAATAAAATGGTAACTTGTGAAGATAAGTGTTAATGGTATTTAACCGGATCAAAATATGGTGTTTTGAAAATAAAATATGGTTAAGGCGTATATTGAATAGTAATTGTGTGTAGAGTTGGGTAGACTTATACTAGGTATGATATGCCATCTATTATTTCTATCGTTTGTTTTATTACTACATTTTGATAGGGAAACCTTATTGGGCATTTTCTCACCTATGTTCCCTTTACCACGGTTGGTTAACTAAGTTTCCATCTTTTCAGAGCAATTTGCTTGTATGTTTAAAAATTAGGGAGTGGTATCCAGATCCCCATCAGCCACATAACTCCTCTAGATAAACTATTATGGAGTAGTAGGTTTGCCTAATAGGAAATCATAATATTGAATCAAGAAAGGTAATGCCATGTGTTCGAGTCAAACCATCCATAACAATAAAGTGATGGTGGGCTAGACATCTACACACTGGATGCATAGTTAAGCCTACTAGCTAAGGGTAGCGCTCTTTACATTATGTTAGATTGTATTTACTTTAATATTTTTTGGGTTATCGACCACAATTACGCTTTCCACAATGACTTTGTTCCTAAATTTTATCAAATAATTTTAGTATTGTATTATTAATTGTAATATAGATTAATTGAATTATACTATTACAAATTAAATTAAAAAGTTTTTAGTGCACATTTACATAAAACTAATCACTTAGAGCTCATCTAGCCATCCATATATTAATCTATTTAAAATGGGTTCTTTCATGAAATTTCTTATTATTACTATTTTCTCCCAATGAATGAACGAATTCAATAATTAACCAATTTTTGTAAATACATAAAAACATAAATTAGACAATATCACCAAAGACAATAATTGCAAAAGTCAATTTAGAACTACTTCGACAAAGTTGTCCCAAAATACCGTCCAAATTCAAATTTAGTCTCTCTCTCTCTCTCTCTCCAAATTGTTGGATTTCTGAAGTAAAATTTGGCCAATAAAAATGTGGTCCTAATACGATGTGAAATTTAAAGAGTTTATTGGAGTAATAAAAGTTTTTACTGGGATATATCAAGAGTTTGCTTTGATGAGTAAACAAAATAAAAGAATATTACGGAAACTATTAGGTTTTTTCCTTGCTTATAAATAAGTTGTTGATTTTTCATCATTCAGGCACACAAAAGACAACATAATGAAATTATAGGATAAGGGAAAAAACCCAAAGACTCAATGTGTGTTAACTTTCAAAATATTATTTTGATCATAAAATATGATCTAACCATTGGAATGCGCTGAAACTAGAATATGTTCTTGCTGTAGACAAATAAATTTGTTAAGGTCGAATGCTCTGCTAATTTTTTTAGTGGTGATAAAATGGAGGTACAAGAACAAATTCTAAATTCATAGTTACAGATTGTGGTATGTGATTAAATTATTGTTTTATGTTCCGTATAACGATTATTTGGAAAAATATGAATTTCAAGATGTGTTTATAATGATGATTCAAGATCATATTTTTAAATAACCATTTCATGTGTTAATTAATTAATCGATTAATATTTGGATTATTAATTTTTTTTTATAGTTTCTGTTTATGTTCTTTAAAAATTATTTATAACATGTGGTATCAGAGTGCTATGTTGGGATCAATGATTGAAGTGTGTTTCAAGCTAGTTCATTCTTTAATTTAAGTTTTGCCTATACTATTTTTGGGGTCATTGATTTCTACTTACATAATTCCATATGTACAAGCACGTATGTTCCATGAAAGTAAAATATGGCACACTCCATGGATTAAATTATTAAAGAACAATTAAGAATGAATCAACTTATGATCTATGTGTGTGAAACAATTTGAATTAACGGGCATATTTGTATAATCACATCAAAGGATATATATATCATAAGATGGAATTGTTGTTTCCAAAATTTTTATGACCAAATTAAAATTTGAATTGCTCCCTTATTCTGATTTTCTTTTCTGGCAATTTAATTATGTCTTTGAATTTTCTTATTTAAAAAAATTATTTTATAAAATTGTAAATCTAAAATTTTGAGATATTTTCAATGACAGTTTTCTTATGCCTATAATAAGCAATAGAAATTAAAATTATCATCTAACTCGGAATTTAATGAATTTTTTATGTCAATCGGAAATGGCATGGTGATCAAAACTCTCCATTTTTTTTTAAATGGACACTGTTTTGGATATTTGAGCACATTTAAGCCCATAAAACGAAGAATTTTTCATATTTGGTAATAAAGTTGACATATATTTCTCTCTCCAAATTATTGTTAAATTCTTCTCATTATAACGGAATTTCAAAAAAAATTCTTAACACTTTATAGTGATTACTCAAATTTTTGCATTATTTGAAATTTTAGATTTCTCCTTTTTATACATTTTGTAATAACTACATAAGTTGTCCTACCTTATTTGGCAATAATAATATTCACATTACGTGATGTTTTTGGTATACACCAAATATTATTATGAATATTATAATTATGGTTAATGTTGGGACATTAATATTTATATTATGTTATATTAGGTATCCTCAAAGTCCCTAGTCTATGATTATAAGTATTAAATTACTATGTAGAAATTTGATTGTCCAAAGGTATAAATATACCTATAAATGTTAGGTTGTTGATGCGATGATGATGTGACTTGTTCATTGTAACCTTACCCAAATGTAAAATTACAATTATTAATTGAACATCAATGAGTAATTTTTTTGCTTCTATTTAACCTCGAATGATTTATATTTTTTCTTAGAACTAATATTTACATGAAGTTTAATTGGATGCTTAAAATTGTTCCAAAATTATAAATATTAGATCAATGTATATTCTTATTATATCCAGTATCAGTTATGGAATATTAAAATCATACTTTAAGGTTTTCATCTCAGTATTTATATAATGACTAGGTTATGATTACACCAAAATGGTCTTATCTAATAAACTATAAATCTTGAATTTTGTGACAGCATTCAAATACTATGTTTCGATTAATGATTTGATTATAGTAATTAATTTACTGTGATTTGGTTTCTCCAAAGAGTCCAGTTGGACTGACTAAATGAAATTCAGGGGAAATATGTTTGTTAATTTAGGTAAATATTGGTTGCTCTAAAGAGTCCATATCTTTACTTAATTTTTAAGCACACTGCTTACTTATGATGTTCTTTAAAAAAAACTAATGTTTGTTGAAATTAATAAACAAATCACAAAAAATATGTAGTATTCATATAATGAAAAATTTAGTAGTCACCAAAGTGACCCAACAAGAATGGTTGTGAATATTAAATTTAAAGATAAAAGTGGAAGTAATAAATCATCATGCTTATATATGTAAAGACATCAATAGGATATACTTGATTTATTTTGTCAAGGAATATAATTTCCCAAAGGAAATCGATTTTGAGTAACAAAAATAAATACTAAGGAATCATGATATTAGGTGGTGAAAGAGTATCCTAGATAACATAGCCATCGAAATTAAATAACATACAACCCAATAAAGTGATATATAAATATTCAAAGTTATTACGAAAGAAAGTCCAAATTTATAAATATTACTAATATACGTGTTCTCAAATCATTGTGTTAATGTAATGAGAGATTTATATCATTAATTATATATCATTTTATTTCTATTAAACTTTTTGTTTTATCCATTTTGAGGCTCTGGAGACTGATTTCTTATAATGAAGTGAAGAAGCTAAGTTTTCCTTAAAAGTGTTAAATCATTATAATTCAGTTTTACCTAATGAGCCCATCATTAATGCCTAAATTAGTGTGGGATACTCCTTTAATTGTTTTTGAAAATCTCTTTAATGGATCTAGCATAAAGTTCATGCAAAATATCATAATGTTAGTGACGAAAATACAAGTACCCATTATGTAGCGTACATATTTTTATGCTATATTGTGTTAATTGTAATGTGTCGTTCGATAGGTGTTATAGTAGAATATGACATGAACCAACGATATTGTGACACATGTCAATACAAGGTTCTCAAATCACTCATTAAACCTGGTCGGCTCATCATGTCTATGGTCAACTCGGTGTTACTCCTAGTCAGTCGAGTATCCGACCACAGCAAATTGATGTTATTATATAAACTCCCCAAAGCACGTGAGGGTCACATCGAGGAATATATATAGCTCCAATTATACAAACATGGTCTTGCCCCACCAGAACGCAACTAACATCTTGAAATGTAGAAAGGTGTATTTGCCTAACTTATAAAGGCACTCCACCTATTTCCCTTACTCTCTATCTCTCATATAAATAACACACAATCCCACATGAGGGGACATAGGAGACTGATTGTGACACCCCACTTAAAATAATAATGGGTGGCTAGCCCTATACTAAAATAAATCAGGAATCTGAAGTGGATCATTCTCAACATCAACTGACGATACTAATATAAACATACCTAACTACCCAAAACTATAAAAAGCGGGTGCAAAAAATTTAAAAACATACAAAACAAAAACCATAAAACAACATAACAACTACTAAACAAGATCTCATATGCTCACGATGATAATAAAAAGAAGTAATTCTAAATTACATCATAAGTTCACAAAATGAAATACCCGAATATGCTGTCGGGTCACAAACAATACAATAATCTAGTGAAGAGAAAATATAAACAAAGTGATACAACCACAACACTTGGGTGTAAACCCGATATACAAACTGAATCCTAATCTAGATATACAAAGATATGAATCGACTATATCAAAATCCCGCAAGAGTCTGCAACTGTCACATCTTATGGTTCAATCAATCATGCGAACCCTTAACGTTATCACAATTTATGATTCAATCCTAAAGTCCAACTTCGCTAAGTGAGTCATATCTCTCTCTTATACATCCATACTTATCTCCAAATAAAGATCACGATGGTAGTGGGATTTCCCACTAGTCTATATGATAATCCTCAAATTTATCTTCTCTCAAAATAACTCAAGATGACCCCATCATTTTATCATAAAGGAAACTTCCTAAAAGTCCCCAAAACATACTTCTCATGACATATATAAGGGTTTCCAACCGATAAACCCAAACGAAACGGAAAAAAACTCACTCTAGAAAAACCTCACCCAAAACTTCCCTATTTCTGAATCGATTCGGCCCAGCAAATCGATTCCCCCCCAATGCGAATCGATTATGTCCAAAAGACCTGGGCAACTATCTTAGGCCGAATCCATTCGGCTTTGGGTTCGAATTGATTCGGTCACTCAAACCTGGAATGCTGGAATATTCTGAATCGATTCAGAATGGGGGCCGAATCGATTCGGCTTGTTCAGAAGCTACGAAAATGGCAATTTTTTTCAAAAGCCAAAAATTCCCAAAATTCATTTTTATCATCTTCTAACCATTTATCTTCAACCCAAACATATATACATCATCAAAACTCAGTATATAACCCAACCAAAATTATTATATACCCTCAAATCCATATACACACCTCAAATGCATGATTTACCCAAAATCTAGGTTTTGACATTTTAAACCCAAAATCCATAAATTGATCCACAAATAATGAAATAAAAGATGCACAATAATTATTTGGCAATCTTAATCACTTGACTCAAAGTTGTAGAGGTTGAATCTTCCTCAAAATCGCGTATTGGCCGGAATCTCCAAGCTTTTCTCCGCTTTATCTACTTCCTTTCCTATTCTCTCTCTCTCTCTCTAGGGCTTTCTCTTTCTCTCAAATGAGAATGGCTTCTCACATAGGCTTTGAAGCCTTAAATCCAAGATACCCAACTTTAAATGATAATACACACTTTAAATGACTCAGTTACTCCAATTCGAGCCAAACAAACTTAAAAATATTTCGAAACCGAAATAAGACCCAAGTATAGTCACTTTGACTTTCTCGACCCTTTCGAGGTCAACTGCACACTCAGAATTTCCATTCGAAAGACTTTCTAACATCCTCAAATTTTGACCTGAAATGCCAATTTAAAATTCTCTAATTTAAAATAATATTATTTCTCCCAAAATAATTAAATTATTAGTCCCAAAAAGTGCGAGGTATTACAGACTTCCCCACTTACAAGAATTTCGCCCTCTAAATTAAGCTAAACCTAGTACTCCAAATCTGAGCTAGTTCCTTCGACACCTATCCTCACGATCACTATACCTATTCCTCTCACATCTCACGACGAATCATTTTAATATATAAAGCCAAATCTGCCAACTAGGGTGCCCATACACCCTGTACTCGAGTTCTACTCGTAAAAACATAACTCGGCTTCACTTAGCTCAAATCATATAATAACTCGAAATAAATGAATCCATTTTAACATACTAATAATATAAAAATTCTTTTTGAAATGTCCAAAGATTTAACGCTTCTCAATTCCTGACATTTGCTACTTTCATGCAGGGGACGTCTCGCAAGCGAAATCCAAACAAGGAACCCTCCCAATACACTAGTATGTAACTATGTCAGGGATTGAAATTAGTTAGATCGGGACCAATGTTTAAAAATATTTTCAAAATCATTTTGATATTACCCGAAGGCCTGTAAAACAATTTTATTTTGAAAACGGTTTATGTGAAAACTAGTTTATGTCTTTCGACTGTAACAACCCAAACTTTTGGGTGACTATTTTATAATATTTTGCCTGATGGGATAATTTTATAAAATAGAGAGAGTTGGGGTAAATATTATTTTAAGTGATTTAAGAGATAATATTTACCATGTTTTGTCTATTTACTGTTTTGAGAAAGTAAATAGCATTATATTGTGTTTTATTGCGCCGTTGTGCTTTAAGCGACGGCTATGACTTATATTCAAATTTGAGCATAATAAATGAATTTAAAATGACGTTGGGACATAAAATATTACACGAGACTCCATATATCAATTTATAGGGTGCGGTTAGTTTTGGAATAGTCGAGATAGTCCAAGTAAGTGCCAAGTTGTATTTTTGAGTTTCGGGCATTTTTGACAGGTTATGACTCAATTGTGTAGTTACGAGTCATTTTAAGGGTGTATCAACATTTAAAGATGGGAACTAATATTTAGTGCTTTTTTAAGTCTCCCAAACCCTTTTATTTTCCCATTCTTATGTTTTGTAGAGAGGGAGTTAGAGTGAAGATAGACTTGGTAGAAAATGGAGAAAAAAGAGGAAATTGAAGATTTGGAGCTGGAAATCGTTGCTTCGGGAAGAGAATTTGAGAATACAAACTTGTGGAACGTTTCTTACTTTCTAGATTATGATTTAATGTGGATAAATTGCATGTATAGTTAGGTTTTTGAGATTTAAACCATTTATGGGTTTTGGGGATTTTGGTGTTTAAACCCTTAATCTTGTAGTTTAATTTGATTTGAGGAAAATAAATTAGTTAGTTGATGTGTAGAAATGATTTGGTAGAATTAATTGTGGTTGATGTTGGAGAAAATTGAATATTTGGGTTTTGGAGAAATTTAGGGTTCTTAAACCCGTAGCCCAAATTGGGCAATTCTGCAGGGTCGAATCGATTCGCCCCCCAAGCGAATCGATTCGCCTATAGGGAAGGATATAGGTCTGGGAAAACGAATCGATTCGGACTGGGATAGTAGGTTGGTTTTCCTCACCGAATCGATTCGTTTTTGGGCGAATCGATTGGCAATTAGGGGTGAATCGATTCGGCCCTAGGCGAATTGATTCGGAGACCCTGTTTTGTGAGATTTTTCTAGTTTTATTTTTAGTTCTTTTTTTTTAGGTTCAAGTCTTAGGAACCTTCTCTTGGGAAATAATTAAGAGTTTTAGAGGTTTGTATTGAGTAGATAAATGTCCTAGGCTAGCATGGGGATATTTGAGCCTATCCTAAGGGTTAGTTTATAGAGGATAATGTTTCGTTTGATATAGGAAGTTAACCTAGAATTTATAGAAGATAAAATGATAAGGTTTGGGACTTTTAGGAGACTAGTATTGTGGGAAATTACGTTTGATGAACTATGGTATTGTTTTGAACCCTTGGAGACTAGTGTGAGGATAATGGCACTTCAGGTCCTAGGTCATTAATAAAATATGACCTTAAGAATAAGAAATGCATATTCTAAAATTTGGTACTTAATGGTTAAGTATAAATGGTTTTGAGAATATAAAAAGTGAATGTTTTCAAAATGGAAAAATTATTTTTGTAAATGATAATTTGCATATACACACCTCTCATAATCTTTTACACTCGTATGTATGAAAGAAATAATTTTCTTATATAAGTACATTACTCTCGATATACTAATCGTGGTTAACTCTCATTCTCTCCCATTATATTACAATACGATACCTCACTTGAAACTCATCCCTCACTTATATTAGTATGAAAAGTTTCTCAATTCTATCAGCATTAAGGATGCCATTGATATCCGAATACACCCCGATCAAAAAACATTATCCCCAATCCATATTATGGGTTAATAAATCATGCAAACCCTTAACGTTATCACAATTTGTGATTCAATACTAAAGTCCAACTTCACTAAGTGCATCTTATCTCTCTCTTATAGATTCATACTTATCTTCAAATAAAGACCTTGATGGTAGTGGGATTTCCCACTAGTCTCTACGATAATCCTCGAATTTATCGTCTCTCGAAATAACTCAAGACGACCCTGTCATTTCATCATAAAGGAAACTTCCTAAAAGTCTCTAAAACATAATTCTCATGATATTTATAAGGGTTTCCAACTAATAAACCCAAACGAAATGGAACAAAACTCACTCTAGAAAAAACTCACCCAAAACTGCCCTATTTTCGAATTGATTCGGACCCAATCCAAATTGATTCGGCCCAGTGAATCGATTCGCCCCCCAATGCAAATCGATTTGGTCCAAAAGACCTGGGCAACTGTCTTAGGCCGAATCGACTCAGCTTTGGGTCCAAATCAATTCGGTCACTCAAACCTGGAAAGCTAAAACATTCCGAATCGATTCAAAATGGGGGCCGAATCGCTTCAACCTATTCAGAAAATACGAAAATGGTAATTTTTCTCAAAAGTCAAAAATTTCCAAAATTCATTTTTATCATCTTCCAACTATTTATCTTCAACCCAAACATATATACAGCATCAAAGCTCATTATATAACCCAACCCAACTTATTATATACCCTCAAATCCATATACACACCTCAAATGCACGATTTACCTAAAATCTAGGTTTTGACATTTTAAACCCAAAATCCATAAATTTATCCACAAATCATGAAATAAAAGATACACAAGAATTATTTGGCAATTTTAATCACTTGCCTCAAAGTTGTAGAGGTTGAATCTTCCTCGAAATCGCTCATTGGCTAGAATCTCCAAGCTTTTATCCTCTTTCTGTTCTTCCTTTCCTCTCCTCTCTCTCTCTGTGGGGCTTGCTCTTTCTCTCAAATGAGAATGGCTTCTCACGTAGGCTTTTAAGCCTTAAATCCAAGATACCCAACTTTAAATGACTCAGTTACTCCAATTCGAGCCAAACAGACTTAAAAATATTTCGAAACCCAAATAAGACCCAAGTACAGGTAATTCGACTTTCTCGACCCTTCTGGGATCAACCGTATGCTCCGAATCGCCATTCGAAACACTTTCTAACATTCTCAAATTTTGACCACAAATGCCAATTTAAAATTCTCCAATTTAAAATAATATTATTTCTCCCAAAATAATTAAACTATCATTCCCAAAAATCGAGGGGTATTACACTAATACGTTTAACACCCCTACCAAGAGATAGAAGGGAAATTCTTGAGAGCTTTATATGCGTCTTTGGTGACTCTTGTCTAACTGAATAACATACACTCACATAACATATGTAGATATAGTCACTGCATTGGGCTGACCACATTAATTCCTTATTTATTTCTCTATCTCTCATATTTCTCTTCAATCCAGACCATTACTATCTTTATTTTTTATTGTTTATCATTGGTATTTATCAGATAAGACTTATAATTCCATATACCAATTCAAAACAATAAAATATTGGTACCGTCTATGAGAAATTCGATAATTCATTTGTTATTTCCTACCATTTTTTATCCCTAAAAGATTGATATGTGTCTATCCAGAAACCCTTTTATGTAAATCTCTCATGATGGGAGAAAATCAAGAAAGCAGTTGTGCAAATGAAACAATTGCAGTTTTAACCCCTATTGGAATAAGGGATATTCAAAGAATTTTGATAAGCTTGGCTAGAGGCCGAGAAGGAATGTATGAAAGTGAGAAACTAACATAGACACTCTAGTCTGGATAAAGAATACTAGGAAGTGAACATGTCAATGCGACACAAGGGTAACATTTAGGATGAAAGGTGGAAATTCCACCTCCATCTCCTTAATGAAGAGGCTAATATACCTACCACACATGGGTTTTTGAGAACCTAAGGAGGCTAAGTGGGGTCTTATAGGAAGAAGGGATCAACCTAGGTATTCTGGATCTCAAATTGATAGGTCATACCGTCCGAGTGTTACCTTGTCTCTCAGAATAACTCATATTGATGATGAACAAATCTTCTTCGAAGAGAGGACTAGAATAATGGAAAGGTTGAGCAAAGGTTCTTCATTTAATCATCTAGGCCTACGAGTAATAAGGAGGAAATATCGCACAGATTTCATCGACCCTAGATAAAATGGAGAAGAATCAAGAAGATTCGTCGCCATGGTGACAAAATGTTCAACTAGACTTGGGGATATTACATGTGGTTTGGCATATGCCAAATTGAATTTTGGGAAAGAGAGTTCGATAGTAAGTCATGGAAAACTAGGCAAATCTATCGTAATATGGCCAAGTAGGATGATCAGCCTTGGAAGGGATCAATTCAGGGCTTAGAGGATGGCCTACTGGAATTATCTAAATAAGAGGATCCTTTACATAAAGGTCATGTGAAAGGGTACCCATTCACCCCATCAATTATGGGTTATACTATACTCGTAAATTTCATACCGCCGGTGGTGACCCCGTAGCATAATGGCAAGACTGACCCAGTGTGGCACGTTGAATAGTAATAGGTTATTACCAATATTTATTCCATTCCTGATGAGATGCGTTTTTGAGAATTATCTAGTAAAAAATAGGATCTACACATATATGGTAGAATAACCTATCACGAGGAAAAAATTTTAACTTCCAGGAGCTGGACAATCTCTTCATCGATAACTTTTGCTTTCGTACCAAGCCCAACAAGATAATGGCCCATCTGTTGAATGTACAATAGAAGGCCGATGAGACAATTAGGGATTTCACCAACTGTTTTAAAAGTGAGAAGCTAGATGTTATTGATTATGATGAGAAGACGTCCATCACAACCCTAATGAGTGGTTTACTGCCAGGAAAACCATATTAGGTGTTAGCCAAGGAGCTAACCTGGATGATGACTAAGTTACAAACTAAGGACGATAAGATTACGAATGCTGAAGAGGCTATGGCTACTAAAGAGGTTTGTAGCACCGAAGGAAACACCATCAAATTTTGGATAAGAAATACAAAAAGGATGACAATCCAAAGAGATTCGATGAGTATACTTATAACGCCCCGACTCGGGTTTGGGTCACCGTTGGGTCAACCGGCACTAGATAAAGGAGTTAAAGGGGGGAGGGGGAAGGTCCATGTTTACTATTTAAGAAAAACCCTTTTGATTTCACTATTTATTAAATAATAATCTACCAGTTTTAGGTTGGGAAAGGAAGCACCACTTTAAGTAATTAAGTCAATTTACAAGGCTTATTTATAAAAAAATATGATTTAATTCGCGATACCAATTAAGTAAGAAATAAACCATATTCATTCTTGTATTATTACAAACCATGGCCAAAGGCCCGAATAAATGTGTTTAAAGTCCCGAATTACCATTATTTCAAAAGATAATTTAAATAAAATCACAGATTACTAATGATGTTGATTGCCTTCTGGGGCCTTACCCACGTCCTTCCCGACATTCCTACTCGATGTAGATAGGGTGAGGGTAGGGGTTATAACATAAAAATTAGGGTGAACGAATTCTAAGCAACATGGCTAATGCTGAGCTACACGTTTTCTACAAAAATACTATACATATAATATATATTTTATTTAATTCTGAAAACGTTTAACGATTTAGCTTGTCTTAATGCAACTACCATGTAATGCACCCGAGCGATGAGCTCGTACTCACATTTAACCGTTTCATACACCCTTTATCGGGTCTACAGGCTTTTAATCATATTTTATTCATTAGTCTCCATTTCTCACATTTCACTAATTTGTCTTACTTGAACATTTTTTAGCACAACCATTATCTCTTAATGGAATCTTCCAATATCCGAATACTTTAACGGCCTCCACACCTTCATCTATGCTACTACATGCTTCAGCCAGTGATTTTAGATCTTTTAGATCAGGGCTCTAGGTCCTTCTCAATTATTCTGGTGTCACCTGAGTCCATATTAATGTGTGTTAACATTTTAGATACTGTCCACATTATTCCTACATTACACCCTTTTTATCATTTAATGGTCTTATTACCATTTCACCTTGTTACATGTAATTTTATTTACTTTATTCTTTTTTTCGCTAAAAATCGGTATTGAATATGATGATGCTCGGGTCACTGGGTTTGGACTTCAAGATCATCAATGGAGATTTATATTATATTTTATGTTTCAAGGACGAAGGAGATGATAACGTCAATATCTATCGAATGAGATGTGTAGTTTTGTTAAAACGAGTTTGAGGTTCGTTCGAATGACATATGATAGCAGTGGCAGTTTGACAGGAATGGAGTGACTATGGATTCTAATTGCATAGTTATTTTTTCGGGAGACTCTTATGCATTTAATTTTCAGTTTAACATGAGTGTTAAATGAGATTATTTCGAGAAGAGATTTTAATATAGTTTTAGAGTTGAATAAATCTTAAATTAGTTAGTGCAATTCGATATTAGACATTGGGGTGATTTCTGTATTTGTGTAAGTGAAGTGACACTTTATAGTTGTATACACAAATTGTTATATATATATATATATATATATATATATATATATATATATATATATATATATATATATATATATTGATTTATATGAACATACTGTTACCCGTGGTGAACATGTAGGTCAGGGTTGCTTTAAAGGTCAGAACCGTATACCATACACCTGGTTGTTGATGCAAGCGGTTGTGGAGGTTGATATGCTTGATCATAGGTTTAGGATGGTCACCACTTCGTGAAGGGATAAATTGGATATACTTTATCCATCAAGTGGGTTTGGGTATGGACTCATTGATGGTTTTACTATGTGGTGATCTCCCTGTTATTATATTTATGTGTTTTTCAGGCCCGTTAGATGAGCAACTCGACTTATCGATAGAAGCATGAGATAGTCAACAAATTTAGTTAATTTAGTATGATATATATTTGATAACTACAAAATATTATATTATTCTAGCGATAGACATTTATTAAAAATGAACCCTATGTCACATTTATGTTTATAAGACCGTGGATGACATTGCGGGGGTTGGTATTTGGATTGTATTCTTACACGTATAGTTAGTTACATACCTATTTCATATCGATTATTAGTTTTTCACTTATTAGTTTAATGATAAACACATTTACTATTGTTCATTCTTTGGGTTGGGACATGCTCGTAGTATTACACATAGGTGTTGGGTGAGGTATTTATTGCACGTGAGAGTCGATGGATGGCATATTTTTTAAAAATGAATCACATGATTATTTACTATTGACAAGGAAAATATTTCTTTTAACTTTAAGATGCTGACCCAAATTATATAAAATTAATTTTGAATCAATCATTGACAGGATCCACATCGTTCCATTTGATTTCTATCATTTACTCCCTTTGATTCTTGCATAAGTTATTACTCTATTTGAGTTTTGGTTACACATTTTATTCAGAGATTTGTATGGACCTTGTGTCCCGGTATTTATTTCGATCAATTGGCTTTGAGTCGAGATTTATTTGGACTATTTTCTATTTGATTTTTTGAGATTTTATTTATCAGAGTTATTTATCATTTTGGTTATCACATGTTTTGGATGCCTATAAATTCTCTTCATGTACTTTATTTTATTTATTTATGTTGAGAATAATATAGATCGATAACGTGCTTCAGTGTATTAGAATGTCCAACCAGTATGTGGAAAGTAGGGGTTACTACATGAATGAATTTAAAAAATTAGGATATGTGGATAAGGGAAATCCTTTTTACCCAATCAAAATTTAACAAAAATCAAACCTTGTCAGATTGTATCCCGCCTAAAGCCCGGTAACTACCATATTGGTAGTGTCACTGTGACCATAGCGACTTAGGTGGATTCCTTGCAGTTAGTTTGCACCCCCTATTTTACTTTGTTTCCTTCTAAGTTTTTATGCATAACTCTTTTTTTTTTATAAGATAGAGACATATCCTAAGATTTTTTCCATCCCTTGTCTTATATGGGTGTACCCATTTATTTACATATACCCACTATAAGGGAGTAGCTGATGGTACTAATATATATATATATATATATATATAACCATGAACATATATGAGGAATATGATAAAAAGAGGTGTGCGAGCGCTATAGACTTCACTAGGTAAAGAGGTGTGCGAGCGCTATAGACTTCACTAGGTTAAACCTCTCTCTATCTTTCTCTCACTATATATATATATATATATATATATATATATAGGCACGGAGAAAATTTTCCAATATGGTGAATGTGTAAACAATTTAAGTCATAATTTTTTTTCACAATAAAAATGTGTAAACAATTTTCTATATAGGACTATTTACCATGTGTTTAAGAAATAAAAAATAGTCCAACAATAACAGTACTATCACAATTATACAATTATGACAAAAAATATCAAATGAATATCTGATTCATTTTTTTTTTTATAAAACATCACATATTGCAAACAATCATGTTTAAGAAAATATAATCCAATAACCATACTAATAGTCTGTGCCTAAAGGAACAACTTGAAGAAGAAAATATACGGTGACACCTAGTATCTAGTGACACTGAGGTCTTTCGTGGGACAATTGCAATATGCATTTACACAACAGTGCAAACCTGGATAATAATCCAACAAAACTGATTAGTATTTTGAATTTGAACACCATGTTTGGAAAAACACAATATGGTTCTTAGTTTTCTTAAATATGAAATCCTTGCGTATATCTTGGCATGGAAGAGTGTGTATACAATGTGTATATTGTTATGGTGGAAGTTATTAAAAAGCCACAATTGAAAAATAACAAAGTAAGAACAAACCATTTATAAAGCAAAAGTAAAATGAACAAATAATAAATTTATCACCTCATGTCCATTACCAATAGAACTTGTGCACGTACAAAATTCCTACAAAATACACACGATATTTACAAAATACCTACAAAAAAGGGATAGTGAGGGGCAGAAACTTCAACTGTAAAAAATAAATACACACAATAATAAAGCCAATAACTCTAGACCGTAAGGAAAAATTTGGAAAAACATATATATCAACCTCAATCCTACCTAATTTTAGTAATTTATCTATATATATATTTTGTTCAAATCACTAATTTAAAACTAAACAACTACATGAACAAATAGGACTATGATAAGAATGTGTGATTGGTCATAGAATCAACAGTGAAATAGGAAAGTTCATTTAGAATCTTATAATTTGTAAGGTTTTATAGTGCTGCACCTAACAAACTATAACAAAAATAAAACATTTCAGTTCCACAACTAAGTTGTAGCAAAACAATATTAGCAACTCAGTAAATCACTCACAAAAAGTATAAATATTAACGTTAAACCTATTTTTTCATAGTACTGATCTTAAATTTAAGAAAGAAACGATCAATTGCTTAAATTGGTTGAGCATGAATTCGTAAGCTTGAGGTTAAACAATCAGTACCAAACATAAATATGATTACGTTTGATTGAAATCACAAATAAGTTAATTAGCGGGGAAAAGATTATAATAAAAAATTTCTTTCACAAAAATGGTAGTTAACACCCTTATGATCTCAAAATAGTCTATAATATACACTTTCGAAACCCTAGAATAATTTTGGGCTATTAATAAAAAGTTAAAATAAATGATAAAGGAGAAAGGGCATCTAGCAAAATTATTCTATGGTTTCGAAAACAATGCTCATTTCGTGATTCATCTAGCAAAAAAGGGAAAAGGGAAAAAATGCATGTATAGATCGTGAAATGTAGGAATCCAAGTTAAAATTCAACTCTGAGCTGCAGATATAAAAAAATCCATTATTGCATAAAGAAAAATATAATTATGAAATAGGTAAAAGATCAACAAAACCATATTTTCTAGTTCATTCCTTTTAGATCTATTCAGTAGAAAAGATTTATGAAAAGCCAAGGCATAGAACATAAAAAACTCTGAGCATCCTAAATGAAAACAAACACCTTAAGAATATTCCTAATAAAATTAATATCCAAATATAATTATAGAAATATCTCAATCAAAAGTTACGATAAATCATACCTATAAACTATGGAGATAAACAAAGGGTGTGATGTCGAGGCACGTCTAGCATAGTGGCGTCCTGTCGTTCAATTGATCATGGTGGTAGAACACTCAGTGGTTATTGTCATGAGACATGGGAAGAGAATGGAGAGATGCACTGGTGCAGAGCCATCGGAGAGCATATTGGATAACAACTGATAGAGGTTGTATTGTGAGAGAGAGTCTGAAAAAAATACGATCAGAAATATAAGTAAATGAAGAAATCTAAATCAGAAATAACAAATGTCATTTTAACATTAGTTAACTTATTCTAAACAAAAATACACTAGGTTGACCCCACATCAGGTCATAGACCTGCTTCATTAAAGAATGTAAATAAATTTGAAAAACTTTTTTTAGACTATTAAACCAAAAATAAGAAAGTGTAAATTATACGATAGAAAAATAAGTATACCAAACTAAAAATGTATTGACAGTCCAAATAATTACTCCGAAAAAATATAGATCGATAATCAAAATGAAACATAAATTGAACTTATCACCATCGTTGTAAAGATCATAGACCTTCTCACCATCAATATGAGTTTACACTTCACTCTCAATAAGATGAATGAACCAATCATATTTATATGGTACATTAAACCATGAGATGAGAGTTCTATAAACCTAACTTAGTTTTCATCTAACCATGAGATAAAACAACATCATATAGTAGAAGTGCAAGCCTATAGTAGAAGTACACACACACAGATATATATATATATATATATATATAAACCTTATAAAGAAAAATTAAAAATATGAACACACAAAAGTTAAGTCAGAAATACACATAAATAAGCAACTGGAATATCTAACACCAAACCCCAATATGAGCACCTCCACATCGAGCCTAACGCCAAGGGGGAGAGAGGTTGTGTCAGCAAGCTATAGAGGTTTGGGAACAAACTCAATCAGAGATAGATAGAGAAATAGAGGGTCTTGCTGGAATATAGAAAGAACACTATTGTGTTGTTGTTCTTGTCTTATATATAAAGTACATTGCTATGTTGTTCTTATAAGAAAGCACAGTTACATAGCAATTGATATAAAAATACAAAGGTTAGTAAGCCATTGTAAATAAGTTGTTCTTGTTTTCTAAAATAGTATATTGCTATGCTGAGAATGAAATTGTTGGTGGATGCCTCGACCCCCCTCTGCCAGGGCATGACTTTGCCTATGTCACTACAAAATATAGCTATATTATTAGGATCAGCCTAACTGTGAGTTTCTTGAGTGTTCTAATATGAACCTTTAGTATATTGCTGACCTTTTGCATTACTTTTGTTAGAAGTTGGCTCAATACGCATTTTCAATCCCCAGCCCTTTCGATGAATAAGTGATTAGACATGGAAAATAAGTAGCTTACTAAGACGAAAGACAATTATGGGTCGATACGAAAGCCATTGTCTGACACTGGGAATACACTATTGAAGTCAGATGAACCAAAGCATATTAGAGGAAGAAATGGAAAAAATATTTACTACAGCTTGTTCTAGTAGTCCCTCGTCAGCCAAAAAAATGCTAAAGCACCACAAAACCAGAGAGCATCACTATCGAGTCTGCCATCCCATTGAAATTGCCTATAACAAAGTGATCAAATAATAACACCTTGAAATATAAAAACTATAACCAACCGAATGATTCTGTTGTTAATAAGGAGACTGAAGCTCCTGCTCCAAGTAGTCCTCAACGGTAGCCAAAAAAAGTACTGAGAAAGAGAACCATAATCGTTAATCATTTGCATCAGAGAAATTTTTCTGTTGAGATTTTAGAAATATATGCCATCTTCTTCACTAATTATTTTACCAGGTTGGTGTGTAACAAAACTTGGTGAAGATTGATCAATTTGATCCTATGTTGATCTGGTTCCTCTAGTTAATGTTTGGAGTAAAGTTATCTTAGTATTGTAGTCTAATTTCAGATTGATATAATTGATTTGTATTGGAAAAAAATTAAAAAAATAAAACTAACTACTTACCTAAAGGTTTTCCTAGCTTGGACTAAATGTGGATACCCATGTAACATTTCCCTGGCTTGGGAATGTGGATGAGTAATCAATCTCCACTTATCAACCGGTACTTAACCTTTAGGTAATAAACACCAACTACGTGTAAGTAATATATACCAAACACCTATAAGTAATCATGAAACTGGACTGTTTCAAAATTTTATAATTTAAATGAGGAATAGACTCCTCTATATTATTAAAATTCCTCATAACTTGTATAAATAAAGATGGAATAATTTTGAATTTTAAGAACACTCCATTTCTTCCAATCTGTTCTCCTACACCTCCTTAGTTCAGGCTCCATGTTGTTTCTATAGTCGTAATACATAGGACTACATCCCAGTAAATTAGGGTAATGTTGAAGTGCCCTGCTTCCCTTGAGACCACTTAAACTCTTCCATATTGGAAGAATGAGACGATATGGCACAAGAAGCCCAATCTCCACATACTTGTAGGTGCCAGTTTTAAGTTTGAGAATCGACGAGACCTTGTGTATGGGTATTTTTTTCATACATTGTAGAACAAATATCATTTCCATTTCCATTGCTATTAATTTTAATCTCTGAGGGTAAAAAGGGCCGAGGGGCAGTACTGCAGCATGTCCTAAATCCATTTCTTCCTGGAGAAACATTAGAAGCAAAGCCATTCACGTGATTGAAAAAGGATGTGGTCTAGAAGGAAGCTAAATGGAAATAAATATCTCTATACACAGAAGACTAAAAGCAACAAAAAATAAGAGATTCAAACACTTAGAATATGCCTTGTATTTTTGCAGATAATAGCTCCGCCAGTTAAACAATTTTCTCATATGCCTTGAATTTTTGTTGTTACTAATAAAGGAATAAGAAATAAGTTACTAAGTGATGCTAATTACAAATTAAGTATATAAAAGAGCAATCGACGTTATTTTTTTTTTTGATAAGCAAATGATTCAATAAAACAACCCGCCTAAGGGGGCGGAATCCCGTATACAGGAAGTATACAAAGTAAACAAGCGAATGACCGGGCCCCAACACAAACAACTCAAGCCCCTAGAATACCTCCAAAAACTCAATAAGGAAAGACAAAGACGAATCCCGTCGTTTCCTATACCAAGTAAGAAGAAGGCACAGAAAACTGTACCGAATTCGAGGAGGGTCAAGATCGACCCCCTCGAAGCATCTCCTGTTCCTCTCCAACCACATAGTCCAAAAGATACAGTGGGGGACCAACATCCAGACCACCCTCGGTCCTGACCAACCCCTAGGCCTTCGCCACGCCGCTAGCACATCACACACCGAACTAGGCATAACCCAAGCAATCTGGCATAAGGAGAAAAATAAATCCCAAAGACCCCTAGTAACCTCACAGTGTAGAAGAAGGTGATCAGTCGTCTCCTCCTCCTTTTTACACAACCAACATCTGCTGGCCATCCTCCTACCTCTTTGCTGAAGCCCCTTAACAGTCAATATGGCCTGTCTGGCCGCAGTCCACACAAAGAAGCACACCTTGGGAGGCGCATGGCACTTCCAAATAGCTTTCCACGGGAAGAAAGCACCACCACGACCCCTTAGGACAGAATAGTAACTCCGAACAGAAAACAAGCCATCCTGAGAGCAAGACCACCTCAACTCATCTGCCCCCATAGACGGGACCGGAGCCAACCTCAGCCAATCGAAGAACACATCTGCCTCCTCTAGTTCCCAATCACGGAGCCCCCTCCTAAACTTAGGGTCCCACACCTCACTAATCCCTTCCCTCCGCCTATGATTCTCAACTAACCCATCTTTGTCAATCCCAAGCCTAAACATCCTCGGGAAGAGGACCTCCAAAGATCCCCCCTCGCCCCATTTATCCTTCCAAAACCTGATCCTACTCCCACTCCCAAGGTGGAAAGAGGTGAGCAAGGAGAACCTCCCCCACCCTAGCGCAATAAACCTCCACCACCCCACCCCATGCGCAGTTCGCCCCAACATAGGATCCCACCCATACGTTCCGGCCCCGTGCCTAGCGACCACCACTCTCCTCCACAATCTATCACCATCCCTATTAAAACGCCACAACCACTTACCTAGTAAAGCCATATTGAAATGGGCTAAGCTCCTAACCCCAGCCCCACCCTCCCAGAGCGGCCTACACACCTCATCCCAACTCACCAAGCGATATTTAAACTCATCACCATTCCCTCTCCACAGAAAATCCCTCATCAACTTGTCAAGCCTTTTGCCAACAGATCGAGGCATAGGGAGAACGGACATAAAATATGTCGGAAGGCTAGACAAAACACTTTTGATCAACGTCAACCGACCACCTTTAGACAGGAAACCATGCTTCCAACCTGCTAACCTCCTCTGAACCCTCTCGAGGACCGGATTCCACATCGAGGAAGACTTAAACTTAGCCCCTAAAGGGAGGCCAAGATAAGTAGAAGGGAGAGATCCGACCCGACAACCAAGACCACGAGCCAAGGAGCCCACGTTACCAACCTCTCCCACTGCAATCATCTCACTCTTTTCGACATTGATTCGTAAACCCGACACCGCCTCGAAGCACACCAGAAGCAACCGCAGAGACCTCACCTCATCCATAGACGCCCCACAGAAAATAATAGTATCATCCGCAAACAGCAGATGAGAGACCTCAACTGGATGAGAAATAGAGCTCCCAATAGAAAACCCTGATACCAAGCCCCCCTCCACTGTCCTGCTCATCATCCTAGAAAACACCTCCATAACCAGAATAAATAGGAATGGAGACAAAGAGTCCCCCTGCCTAAGCCCACGCGAACTCCTGAAGAACCCTTCAGGCACCCCATTAACAAGAATTGAGAAATTGACAGAAGAAATACACCTCTTAATCCACCTGCACCATCGCTCCCCAAAACCCATCCTCCTGAGCAAATAAATAAGAAACTCCCAACTCACATGATCGTACGCTTTCTCAATATCAAGCTTGCAAAGAATGCCAGGATCCCCACTTCTCCGCCTGGACTCGATGCACTCATTCGCAACCAGCGCAGCATCAAGGATCTGACGACCACCCACAAACGCGCTCTGAGCATCCGAAATAAGAGGATCCAACACACTTCTAAGTCTAACCGACAGGACCTTAGAAATAAGCTTATATACGCTTCCAACCAAACTAATAGGCCTGAAATCTCTGACATATGTAGCCCCCCCTTTCTTGGGAACTAACGTAATAAATGTGGCATTCAGGCTCCGCAGGAAGTAACCCCTGTCATAGAACTCGGTGAAGACAGCCATCACATCCTCCCTGATAACCTCCCAACAATGCTGAAAAAAAGCCATAGTGAACCCGTCTGGACCAGGAGCCTTATCTCCGGACATCGATCTCAGAACCTGGACCACTTCTTCCTCCGTGAACTGCCTTTCCAACTGAGTCGCCTCATCCCCAGATATACTCTCCACAGGAAGCCCATCGATCTTCGGTCGCCATGGCTCCACCTCCGTATACAACCTCTCAAAGAACTGACTGATCTCCCTACGAACCTCACTTTCCTCGGTGAATTCCACTCCCCCAACAACCACCTTCCCAATATGGTTAAAACGCCGATGTGAGTTAGCCGCTTTATGGAAGAATTTAGTGTTGTTGTCCCCTTCCCTGAGCCATAGAGCCCTAGACTTCTGCCTCCAACTCACCTCTTCCTGAACCAGCCGCTTTCCTACCTCCCTTTTTTTCTCGACCCTCGTCGCCTTTTCCTCCCCCGACAAACCGCCCACCCCTTCTTTAACGTCGAGAGCCCTAATATCCTCCAACATCCTTTCAATCATATACGTCACATGGCCAAACACATCCCTGTTCCACTGAATAATGTCCCCCTTAAGAAGAAACAGTTTAGTCGCCAGTCTGAAGCTCGCATTCCCCTCCACCTCATACCCCTGCCACCACTCCTGAACTCTCCCTAAGAAGTCCTCCTCCTGTAGCCACATATTCTCGAATCGAAACGGAGTCCTCCCCCCACCCCCTCCTCCGCACTCGAGCAAAATAGGAGAGTGATCCGACGTCACTCGAGGCAGGCACGACTGAATAGCCCCCGTAAACTTCTCCTCCCAGTCATTAGAAAGCAAAAAACGGTCCAACCGAGAAAGAGAAGGCTCATCCCTAAAGCTGGACCAAGTGAAATCCCCTCCCACCAACGCCAGGTCAATCAACTCCTGCTCATCGATGAAGTCAGAAAAGTCCTGCATAAAAGAGTTTGACCGCCCCTCACCACTTCTCTCAGAGGGAAAACGAATGATGTTATAGTCCCCTCCAGTGCACCAGGGAACGCCCCAGACGCTCCTGACCCCAGCCAATTCCTCCCACAACTCCCAACGCGCCAAGTCCTCAACTGGCCCATACACTCCTGAAAAGCTCCAAATAAAACCATCCTCCACACACCTAAATAAGCAAGAAAGAGACCACCGTCCTTCTAAGACATCCACCTTCTCTACCAGTCGTCTATCCCACATCAAGACAACCCCACCCGACGCACCTTCAGATTCCAGACAGCACCACTCAATCCAATGACCTCCCCAAATAGATTGAGCCAACTTCCTATCCAAAATCCCCAATTTAGTTTCTTGGAGGCAGACAATGTCTGGCCGCCACCGAGAGAGAGCCCCACTAACCACTTCTCTTTTCCCCCGGTCATTCAAACCCCGCACATTCCAAGAGATGATGCGTAACTTCATCGAAAACCATTAGACACCCCACCCACCCCCCTTTCTCCCTCCTCTACTCTCTCCCTCCGCCTCTCCTCTATGGAACGGAACAACGTAAGTGCCTCCTTCTCATTCCCCTCATATGAGACTCCAAGAAACTTACTAAATCCCTCTATTACACTAGAGACCCACTCCTCCGATTCAACCTCGCAGACCCTCTTGTCAACCCTCCCTCCGGATACCACCCCTACTGAATCCCCGAGATCAACCCACAACCTAGGGGATGTGACAATCTGGCTATTCAATAAATCCCTCCCGCACGACGACCCTCCAGCAGTGCCGGACAAGACGTGCGCGTACTCTCTCCGCACCACCTCTCCTACCCCTGCCTCCACGAACGTGCTAGACGTGTCGCAGCGCAAAATTGACACATCCTCGTACCCAACCTCGGTTCCGGACAACCTTAACTTATCTCTATCAAGCACACCTTTCCCCTTACACTCCCCTCTAAATTTGAGATTTTTCCTATAAACCCCATACTTAAGCACTTTACCCGAATTAAGGCAAGGACCCATCTTCTCTAAGCCGGGCCCAATTTTTCCCAATTTAACAAGGGGAGGTAAATTGCACTTGGACTTCTTACATGAAACAGGAGCACGGTTTTTTTGCACAGAAACAAACCCATTCCCCACATTAGACACCGGATTATTTGTCCCACAAAGAGTCTTGCATGACTTAGTCAAAGCAAGTGCACCCATCCCAACACTTCTATCACCACAAGGAGCCCCTGTCAACCCGTGAGTCTCAGAAAAATGCTCCTGTATAACAGTCCCATCACCCCCACAAGGAGCAGCCAAACTGACCTTACCAGCCACTTTATCTCCTAAATCTAGTCTGTCACCAGGTAAGGTCATGTCAGCAGCCCTACTACCTTTTACACCATAACCTCGTACCCTATTCTGCACACTATTCCCACAGCTTTTCACCAACTCCCCTGGACACTTCTGGCCAGGCTTGGAAGACGCCGGTGAGTCTACCGGACGTTGCAATAACTGAGTCATCCCATAAACCAGCGTGGGAGTATAAGCCAGGGCCTCATCCTGCTGCATCTCATTCCCGGAGTCCATGAAGCAACCCAAATCACTGCTTCGACCCTGAATGGAGGACCCTGAATGCATGCCAGCCTGACCATTGTTATCCACCTGCAGATGTATGACCTGAGAAGCGTCATGGGAGCTTAACCCAGCTGGAAACCCACAACCCACTTCTACCGCCTCTAGGCAGCCAAAGCCACTATTATCCTCTGACATATGGGCTGCAGTAGCAACCTTTGACGTGGAAGGAACACCGTCCGTCTTTACCCCATGGGGAGGGGCACAAGCCTCCACCTGCCACCCCTTACCAGCTATACCTGCGTCAGTCCGCAAAGGCAGTGCACAACCAGCACTTACCCGCTCCGTCACCGGGACTTCGTCACCTCCAAATGAGCAAGAGGCTTGCGTTTCAGCGACCACTGGCAGTTTAAAGACCCACCCACCAGCCTTGAGAGAAATGAAATTTGGAAGCACCTTAATCCCTTTAACCAACAACCTAGCCCACCTCAGTTCTTCCCCGGACATAGTATCTGCGTCAACTTTGATTAAACCCCCACACTGGAGCCCTATAGCTTTAAAAACTTCTTCTCCCCACAAGTGTAGTGGCAACCCCACGACCCTAATCCAACCATGCTTAGGCCGCCGACTATTCTTAGAAAAACACCCAAGTGGGTGCCACTTATCCAAGAACAGAAGGTCCCCAAACACTGACCAACTTTTCAACTTCAAGATCCTATCTGCTTCTCTAGCCGACGCAAACACGAAACAAAACAACGATGAGTTCAGATATCTAACCTTAACTCCGCCTATTGGGCGCCAATGAGCGTCGACCCACGCCTTCATCCTGTCTAGTGACGGCTGATCGCATTCAGCACTCCCAACTCTACCAACCAAAGAACGCTCAAAGAAGCGCACTCTTGACCTCCAAGAGTCATCAATAATGGATATCACCTCCTTATCCCGAGAGTCTGGTTGGACTGAAAGAGGTGAGAAAGGCCAAGGATCAACTGAAGCAGCTAGTAGATACGTCCTCCTAACATCCATATTGATCTAAGCTAGCATCGTTATAATCAGGTCATAAGCAGAAAAGGAAAATGCTGGTGAAAATAATACCCCACAGTACCGTCCTCTAAAAAGTTGCTAAAGATTAACACGGTGCAAAAGACTTTACAATCGACGTTATTGAAGTAGCAAAAATAGAAAATATCCATCTATTGTAAATTGGAGATATTTTGACACGGGTCAAGGTCTTAAGGTTATATATCTCTAAATAATAACAATAACATTAAGAGACATACTTACAAATACCATATCAATTATCAATACCCCACATTTTATGTATTTAAATGAATACATTACAAATAGCAGGAGAAAGTCATTTATTTAGAAATTTAAATACATTCTTGCATCAATCTAACCCTAAAATATTCAATTAGACTTTACGAAGAACATGCAAACAAATCAGATTCACGGGAATTTCAGGATTGTAGTTCGTTTGAAATAAATGTAGAGACACTAATGACTAAATAAGGAACTCAAAATCAATGGTAGTAAGAGATAACTGGGCATTGAACATGTTATATAACAAAATAGTACAGTATCTTTAAGTCCCAGTCAATCTATTAAATATAAACCTTTAAACATGCAAAAATGTTGTTAAAAAAACCAAAAAATATTGTTGTTAATACCATTCATTTGCAATAAAATTAAAAGTAAGAAATGATTAAAAAAATGATCAAGACAACTCAATGAGTATGTACCTAGATTGAAAACAATATCCCTAAAAATTATTTGAACAAAAAAAAATACCAAAGAGGAATAAAGAAATACCTCTAGAATTGATAACGGATTTAAATTAAAAAAATATTTGGTGGTAATTAAATTTGGAAGTGATAATAGATTTGAGTCAGAAAAAACAAAAAAAAAATTATTAGTTATAATAGATTGCACACACCTAGAATACAATGGTGCTTAACCACGTAGGAAAGGTGGAAGGTTGTATGTATTCTCTGTATAGGAAAAAAAACAGAATGATTCAATAATAAACATGATAAAACCAAAATCACAAATATCTAAAATGTACCCGTATTGCGCGCGCGCGAGATATATATATATATATATATATATATATATATATATATATATATATATATATATATATATATATATATATATATATATATATATATATATATATAGAGAGAGAGAGAGAGAGAGAGAGAGAGAGAGAGACTATCTATCAAGTGAAATACATGTGTTGGGAATTTTGACAAACATTTCATGGAATTGATAAAAATGTCAAATATTTTAAATACATTTTGTTGAATCCTCCCTGAAAGTTCATGATTTTTGAAAGTTCATGCTCCTACATTGTTGTGTGCTGCGGAAGAAATGAACATCAAACAAAATATGATTAAATAATAACAACATCGCAGAAAACTCAACACCATCAACATAGATCTAAAACCATAACTCATAACCCATAAAACTAAAATGTAAATTGATTTAGTTTCCCCAAAATTTCAAAAGACAATATATTTAGAAAGCCTAAAAAATTTCTAAAAACCCCTAATATAAACTCTCTAAATCTCCAAAACATAGATATCACACCTTAAATAATAATAATAATAAGATGAGGAACACCACAACATGAAGAAGAAGAAGAAGAATGAAAAGCAGTAGCCGATAGAGAGGGGGGGGGGGGGATAGAGAGAGATCATGTGTGTGAGAGCTTGTGAGGCGGATTGAGTTTGGTATGACCGTATTAGATTAGTATGAGTCAAACTTATCAAGTGTGTGAGTTTACAAAAATACCCCAAATTTTGAATTAAAGTAAAGGTTAGATTTAGAAAGGAGGGGGAAAACACCTCAGCCGTTGGATTCAATTTTTCTCCATTCAATCTTAAGACCTAATTAACTTATCCTCTTATGGAATAGTAAAAACATACTACTATTAGAGATCGTGTGTGAGAGAGCTTGTGAGGCTGATGAGTTTGGTATGACTGTATGAGTTTGGTATGAGTCAGACTGATCGTGTGCGTGAGTTTACCAAAATACCCCGAATTTTGAATTAAAGTTAGAAAAGAGGGGGAAAACACCTCAACCATTGGATTCAATTTTGGATCATTTAATCCTAGGCCCTAATTAACTTATCCTATTATGGAATCGTAAAAAAATCATACTACACATATATATATATATAATTCCCTTTTCTCTGACAACCCGCCTATTTTAATATCAGGTGGCCAATCCTCTAATTATTAAGTATGGTTTCATTCTCAGCATCACTGTTGCAACAAACAAAAGAAATATACGAATAAATACCATACCACTAAGTGAACATAAATAATCATCACGCATAAATAATAAATGTAAATCGAATAAACCATCGATCATAAATATGTGTGCATCTGCTACAATAAAACTAATTAATGAAATATCTTTCTCACATAAATAAGCTCATATTCAAACAACGCGCAACACTCCCAAAATGAAAATACTGGAATATTAAAGATCTTATATAGATAGACAGAGATGAGGGGGCTAAGTCAAATGCTATATCATCCATAGCTATTGTAAAGGTAAAAAGGATACATCCATGATGTCCTGATTGCTGTTTCTACATACTAGGGGTTTTAGAAGGAAAACAAGAAAAAAAATTTGCCCGCGGGTCAAAGCCCGAAAAGTTGAAAATATTTTGCAAGTAATTAATTGTTTTAAAGGATAAAACTTGAAGTGTATTACTTTAATGCTTAATCGGTTGCAGTCACAAAAGGTAAAACCTCACCTCTTAACTATAGTGCACACCTAACTTGTTTATTTATAATCCTAATTAAACTACACAGCCTAACTAGGATATATAACTGCTATCCAAGACCAACACCTTTAGTACTCTCTATAAGCTACATATAACTACCTTCACTAGGTATACGTTCATAAACAATATTGTAGTGACACACTTGCTATAGATTAATGTTCATGCCATAAATATAGCATAGCTACACTCGTGCTTTAAGTATATATGCACACTGTATCAAATAAACACACACACACACACAGATATATATATATATATATATATATATATATATATATATATATATATATATATATATATATATATATATATATATATATATATATATATATATATATCACTAAGTATACGTTCATAAATAATATTGTAGTGACACACTTGCTATAGATTGATATTCACTTAATAAATAAAGCACAACTACACTCGTGCTTTAAGTATATATGCACACTGTATCATATAAGCATACACACACACACACACACACACACACACACACACACACACACACATATATATATATATATATATATATATATACACTTACATACATTTATTAAGTGAATATTAATCTATAGCAAGTGTGTCACTACAATATTGTTTATAAACGTATACCTATGATACATCTCTCGTTAGCTATCAGGATCCATCCATCACGTATCACACTGAGCCACTGAGTCATAATCTCACTATCGAACACAATGTAAACACATACAACGGAGGCGATAAAAAAACATATGTCTCGGTGTTGATACCAAATTTAGTCTGCTGACATGGCCCAAATGAGTGAAGACACCTGCCAATCTAGGTGGAAACAACAAACACTTTCGAGGAACTTACACGCTCCGAGGAACCATACTACAACGAGGAACACTTCTTCCCCGAGGAACTCATACACTCCTCGGAACAAGAACTCTCTGAGGAACTCATACGCTCCGAGGAACAAGAACTCTCCGAGGAAATCTCGAGTACCAAGAAGCTTAGGCGGTCCGAGCAACTCAGGCAGTCCGAGATGCACCTCGAACAAAGCATTAATAGCTGGATAACCAACAGTTCGACTAATTCATTAAATGCTTATCATTCAGACGCACACGCTAAAGGGGCATTAAATGTATTACCCTTTCATATGTACATCATTTAATGTATTACCCTTTCACATTACAGCCTCAGGGCTATAAATACATTGTACAATCCTCATCATGGGGGGACCGGAATTTCTTGAGAGAACTTGTAATCGAGAATTCCTAAACACTCAACAATAACACAACAGTGAACGTAGGCCATTCTTATAAGGTTGAACCACTTTAAAATTCTTTGTCTCATTTATTTATTTGTAATTGAATAATTAGATATGATCTAATTTTTTACATCAACAGATTGGCGCCGTCTGTGGGAAACGACTGGTAATATCGTTTTTCACCAAAAACAATCCATTACAAATGGCTGATATTCCGAAATTCAGCAATTGAAACGCTGGAACCCCTCCAAATCCATCTGCTCCGCCAAACATTCCAGATCTGGCAGGAATAATGACAAATCTGTCTCAGGGCCAGACCGTCATGCAAGAAACTATGCGACAACTCATACAAACCCTCCATGGCAGTGCACCAACCCATTCAGGACTGCGGAGTATTCAAAGAAACACCCGTGCACCATCCTCGCATACTAGGCGTACCAATTCATATCACAATGAAGAGTCTGAAGATTTTTCTTATCAACCTGGACGAACTTCGTCAGTGCAAGCCACAGATTCTGAACAACGTATCACTCTCTCTCTAGAAAGGACTAGTGCGCTAGAGAGGTTAAGCAGGGTATCACCTTTTGATCGATTAGGACTTAGAAGGAATAGAAGTCCATCTAAAGTCGCATCGAGAAGTTTTTGACGACCATCAGACTTAAGGGAAGGATCTGCCCAATCGCGACCAGCTACTCGTCAAGATAGATCCCATGAGCGACCAGCTGCTCGTCAAGATAGATCCCAGGAAGCCACATCAACGCGATCAGCTGCTCGAACCAATAGGCCCGAGGAAGGGAATGATGCATGGAAAGGCTCTATTCAGAGTCTTGAGGATAGATTAGGTGAAATGGCTAAGGCCAAGAACCCTCTACAACGAACCTTTGTTCGAGAAACACCTTTTGTCCTGGACATTGTAGATTTTCCAACACCATCAAAGTTCAAAGCACCTGTTGTGACCCCCAAATATGATGGAAATACTGACCCTGTCCTTCATATAGAACAATACCAAGCTGCAGCCGACATCTACGCTGTTCCAGATGAGATGAGATGCAGGGAATTCTCGGGAACTCTTATCGGATCTGCTCAAATATGGTATAATAATCTTCTTCGGGGTAAGATCTCAACTTTTCTTCAACTGGCCGAGTTATTCATTGGGAATTTCTGTTTTGGGACAAAGCCAGTTAAACGAGTAGCGCATTTGTTAAGTGTTAGACAAAAAGCTGGTGAGAGCACCAGAGATTATATAACTCGTTTTAATAATGAGAAACTGGAAGTCATTGATTATGAGGAGAAGACAACGATTACCGCCTTGATGAGTGGACTACTGCCGAATAAGTTGTACTACACTTTGGCCAAAGATCCACCTCGAACCATGTCAAACCTGATGGGAAAAACGTCCAAAATTATGAATGCCGAGGAGGCTATGGCTGCGAAGAAGAATATGGATGCCAAAGAAACCAAGGTGGAAGGTGATAAAGCTAAGAAGAAAGAGCATAAGAACAATGGTAATGACAAACATTCAAAAAATAGGTCGGTATGTGATGTAATGAAGAAATATGATAATTATACTCCTTTGAAGAAGGACATCAACCATGTTCTAGAAGAAATCAAGAACAACGAGGAACTAAACTGGCCAGAGAAAATGAAGGTAGACCCTGACAAGAGGAACAAGGCAAAGTATTGCGAGTTTCATAAAGATCATGGCCATATGACCAAAAATTGCATAGCTCTTCAGAATGAAATTGAAGCACTCATCAGATGAGGAAAGCTGGCAAAGTATGTTTATCGGGGAAACGAAAGAAGAAACAACGACCGAACAAAAGAGAGGTCTAGATCTCCTCGTCGAGCAGAGGAGAACAAGAAGAGAAACCATGAATGACACACCCCAACCCAGTTACTTATAATTAAGTTTGAAAGTCAAAGTGAGTCAAACCATAATTAATCTAACCAAACCATAATCACGAGTTTTGATTTCAGAGTCATCATTGTAAATTCATATAACTGAAAACCTTTTTACAACATCAGAGTAATCATGCCCATAAAAACTTTCTTGAAGGATAAGTTAACTTAATTACATCATTTACATTTACACAAAATCGTAGTTTCTCCTATTCCTGGCTAACCCAACCCGACCTCCTAGATTTGGAAGTGACATCGCGTTACCTGAAAAATGTGAACATAGGAACCGTGAGCAAAATAGCCCAGTGAATGCATCACTACTATACTACTGCATGAATTGAAATGCAATAAATCATGTCCATATACTTATGTATTAACTTATCCACCTCATTCATAATGAATGACCAACTTTTCCGAATCATGATTCACATATCCTGTCTAAATAGACAATTCTCCCCCATTCCTGGTCGAGGAGTAACCCCTTGTCATTAATAGACAAATCTCCCCCATTCTTGGTCGAGGAGTAACCCCTCATTTCGATAAACCGAAATGAACAATTTCATATTCATTTTATTATGATCATACCAACAACACGATACAAATATCTCTTTCCAGTGAGTACACTCACCTTGGTTGACAACTACGTATTCAGGTTTCCTTCTGGTGGAGCTGAACTGGGTTGATTAGGCCTTACACCTGTCAATCCAACTAAATCAGTACTGAACCTCAATCATAAATATTATCCAAACATAATTATGTAACTTTCCATGGCTATACATCAACAATATAATTCCAATTAAGTCACATTCCATAAAACATAGGTAAAGGCAAACAATGATGTACATATTGATAAAGTTACGCACATTCAACCGTAGGAAATACCTTATGAGGAATTTCTAACCAAAGCCAAGTAAACATGAAATTATACTCTTCAATGTATATACACATGAAACATGTACTCTAAGTACCCTTTGTAAGGACGAAATACAAACATTCATTTAAGGGGTACCCAGTATGGCCTGAAATTATGGTCTTACATACTTACCCATCCTATATTCCTATATTGTACAAATACAGGGGTCCAAACTCATCAATATGAAAACATATATGAATATACTATCCAGTACAAGTGACGGTGTAATTTTTCAAGCTTCCTAGGGCAAGTTATGACCATTTCTCTACAACACAAGAAATCTGCCCTACAAGCTCCTCTATTGTTCCTTCAACTTCCAAGAATTTTCATAATTTTTCTTCAAAATAACTTTCCATGATTTTCAACCCATTTTCAGCACACATACTGAATCGTACAGAATTAAATTTTCATAATTGTTTGACTTCATTTTCTATCTCAAAAGCTTGACTAAACTCAGGTCATACCGAAATGAAGTATAAAAACAGAAACCATGTACCAACTTGAAATCATCATTACGGCCTAACCACAAGGAGATAAATTCTTATTTTCGGATATGATATGAATATATGAGTCTACTTTCATATCCAATTGGAATTTCTCAATTCCAGTAAGTACACAAAGAGATATGAAAGTTTTAATACAAGGGGTTTCAATACAAGGCAGTTTTAAGGGTTTATGCATTCAACTTAGCTTAAACTTGCATATAGTCATACATATGCACCCAAGCATGAAAGGTAAATAAACAAATCAGGGATTTATATCATATAAATCATAAATATATGAAAAATAACAAGATTTTCAATTAGGATTACCTTCGGGACTTTTATGTAATTTCTACGGATTTTTCTACACTTTTTCTCCTCACTTTTCCTTCCTAAACATCTACTTTCTCTTTCCTTAAGCCAAACCCTCTTCAAACTGAACCTAGGATTTGTTTTGCTGAAGAAATATGTTAGAGGGAGGGTTTTAAGTCGGCCAAGGCTGCCTCCCAAGACAACCAATCAAATTAAACCATTTGGTTTAAGAAAAGACAAAATCCCACTTAAAGGGAATGGACAACTTTGCCCTTCGTTCGTAATTTTGGTATAACTCTTTACTCGGATATCCATTTGATGATCCGTTTGTTGTGTTACAACCCTAACTCAAATATATACAACTATGTAGTTTTCACCTCAAGTCAATTGTAATGTTACAAGGGTCAAAACCAGTCTTAAACAGGAACATTTCTATCGAAAATAACCAAATCTTGTGTTCGTAAATAATTCGACCTTTCATGATTTATGAAAGTAGGATTATAATAAACATAATAAATTAACATTAGATATACTAATATCACATTATTCATATCACATAATATAAGCATGATTTAAATATAATTTATAATAATTATATTCGGGTTGTCACAACTTCCCCCCCTAGAAAATTTCGTCCCCGAAATTTAATATAAAGGTCACTTACCAAACAAATGGGGATACTGTTTCCTCATGCTATCCTCCATTTCCCAAGTTGCTTCTTTAACTCCATGGCTCATCCACATAACCTTAACTAAGGGAATAACCTTATTCCTCAATACTTGCTCCTTACGATCAAGAATTTCCACCGGTTCCTCGATGTACGACAAGTCTTCTTTCAGTTCAATAGGTTGGCTTTTCAGTTGATGAGATGGATCTGCCAAATACTTACGAAGCATTGATACATGAAACACATCATGTAACCGAGATAAATCTGGAGGTAAAGCTAATCTATAAGCCAGGGGCCCAATTCTTTCCAACACTTCAAATGGTCCAATGTATCTTGGACTTAGTTTCCCCTTTTTCCCAAATCTCATAACACCTGTCCATGGTGAAATACGCAGGAATAAAAAATCTCCCTTCTGAAATTCCAATGGATGCTTCCTCTTATCTGCATAAAATTTCTGCCTGCTTTGCGCTATCTTTATCCGTTCCCGAATCATTTTGATCTTTTCAGTTGTCATGTCTATCAATTCAGGACCCAAAATTTTCCTTTCACCCACTTCATCCCAACACAAAGGCGTTCTACATCTCCTCCCATATAAAGCTTCATAAGGAGCCATACCAATAGTCGACTGATAACTATTATTATACGAGAATTCCATCAATGGCAAATGATCATCCCAACTACCTTTGAAGTCAAATACACAGGCTCGTAACATGTCTTCTAATATTTGAATCGTCCTTTCTGATTGCCCATCAATTTTTGGATGAAACAAAGTGCTGAACTTCATACTTGTGCCCATGGCATTCTGGAGACGGGGCCAAAACTTAGAAGTGAACGTTGGATCTCTATCTGATACAATTGACGCCGGTTCCCCATGTAAACGGATAATCTCATCAACGTACATACGTGCATACTTGTCAACAGTGTAGGTGGTCTTAACTGGGAGAAAATGAGCTGACTTCGTCAATCGGTCTATAATCACCCAAATAGAATCATGCCCCTTTGGTGACCGGGGTAATCCTGTAACAAAGTCCATCGCTATATGCTCCCACTTCCATTCCGAAATAGGCAAAGACTGCAATAATCCTGACGGCTTCTGATGCTCTGCTTTCACTTGCTGGCATACTAAACATTTAGGTACGAACTCTGCAATCTCACGTTTCATATTGTTCCACCAGTAATATTCTTTCAAATCTCTGTACATTTTGGTACCTCCCGGATACATAGAGTAAATAGAACTATGTGCCTCTTCTAATATATCTTTCTTTAAGGGTGGATCATTCGGTACACAAATCCTATTTTTATAACACAACAATTCATCATTCTTAATCTCAAAGTCACTCTCTCTACCATCCCGAACTTCTTGTTTCTTCTTTTCAAGGAATGGATCACTCATCTGCAAACTTCGTATGCGTTCTGCCAATAAAGGTCTCACTGTGACATGTGCTAATAATCCTCCACTTTTTGAAAACTTCAATTCAATCCCCATCGATGCCAAGTCAATAATATTTCCAACACGGGCACACCGTATGCAACCAAGCATCCCTGATGATTTTCGACTCAAAGCATCGGCTACCACATTGGCCTTCCCAGGATGATGATGAATGGTACAGTCATAGTCTTTAATCAACTCTATCCAACGCCTCTGTCTCAAATTCAGTTCTTTCTGTGTAAACAAGTATTTCAAACTTTGATGATCCGTAAATATCTCACAAGTTTCTCCATACAAGTAATGTCTCCACAACTTTAACGCAAAAACAATGGCCGCTAGCTCCAAGTCATGTGTAGGGTAGTTTCGTTCATGCGTCTTTAATTGTCTGGAAGCATATGCGATTACCTTCCCATTCTGCATAAGAACACATCCTAACCCCTGAAATGAAACGTCTGTATAGATCACAAAAGACTCATTCCCACATGGAATAGTGAGTATAGGGGCTGAAACCAACCGATTCTTTAATTCTTTAAAACTCCTCTCACATTCTTCATCCCATACAAACTTCACTTCTTTACGAGTCAACTTTGTCAGTGGTAATGCTATTGCTGAAAATCCCTTAATGAATCTGTGATAGTAACCTGCCAATCCTAGGAAACTCCTAATTTCTGTCACATTCTTAGGACTTTCCCATTCAACAATTGCTTCCACTTTCTTTGGATCAACATAAATCCCATCTCCCGAGACCACGTGCCCTAAAAACACAATTTCATTCAACCAAAACTCACACTTGCTGAATTTCGCAAATAATTTCTTCTCTCTCAAAATCTGCAATACAAGTCTCAAATGCTTCTCATGTTCCTCCATGCTACGCGAGTAAACCAACACATCGTCTATGAATACAATCAAAAATGAATCAATGAAAGGGTGGAATACCCGATTCATCAAATCCATAAAAACTGCTGGAGCATTGGTTAATCCAAAAGGCATCACCAAAAACTCATAGTGCCCATATCGAGTCCGAAAAGCTGTTTTGGAAATATCGTTATCCTTCACTTTCAGTTGGTGGTAACCCGATCTCAAATCAATCTTTGAAAATACTGTGGCCCCCTGTAATTGGTCAAACAAGTCATCGATACGAGGTAGAGGGTACTTGTTTCTAATGGTCACCTTATTCAGTTGCCGATAATCAATACATAATCGCATTGTCCCATCTTTCTTTTTCACAAATAACACCGGTGCTCCCCATGGCGAAACACTAGGCCGAATGAACCCTCTGCTTATCAGATCTTGTAATTGCACTTTCAATTCCTTCAAATCTGTTGGTGCCATTCTATAAGGAGCAAGGGAAATCGGACCAGTACCTGGAATTAATTCAATAGAAAACTCTACTTCCCTATCGGGTGGCAATCCTGGCAATTCTTCTGGGAAGACATCAGGAAATTCTCTAACCACTGGTATATCTTCAACTTTAAGTGTTTCCTTACTAACATCAACAACATAAGCTAGATGCCATGTACAACCTTTACTCAATAACTTTATACTCTTAATGGCTGAGATAAGACAATTAGGGACAACATCCCTTTCTCCTATAAACTGGAACTCAGATTCACCTGGCAGATGAAATGTAACTTCCTTTCGAAAACAATTAATGGAAGCATGATACGATGATAACCAATCCATCCCCAATATAATATCAAAATCCCGAATGGCCATCGATATCAAGTCAACATAGAAATCTCTCTCACCCATTCGTAAGACACAATCTTTATAAACGTGCTCAACTAGAATTACACTTTCCATTGGGGTAGAAATATATAAGGCACAATTGAGGAATGAACATGGTCTACCCAAATATGAAACAATATCTAATGCCACAAATGAATGCGTAGATCCAGGATCAATGAGTGCATATAAAACTTTGTTCGCAATAGAGAGTTTACCTGTAACCACTTCAGGTGTAGCATGGGCATCTTGTAGCGTCATCGCAAACACTCTTCCTCCTGCCCTCGATCCAGTTGCTTGTTCTATACCTCTCCCCCTGGTGGCACTCCCTGGAGAAGATCCTTTATGAGGCCCCACACTACTGACTGAAACTGTTCTCGCTAACATAGGACAATTCTTTCTCAAATGACCCTTCTGGTGGCAGTTAAAACATTCTATATTCAGTAACTTTGGGCAATTTCTCTTTATATGACCTGATGCCCCACAAAAGAAATAAACATTCGGATCTCCTTGTGCTGAAACTCCTGAACCTCTTCCACCACTAGCTTCACCACTTTGAAAACTACTTCCCATGCGTCTACCAAGCTGGAATTTCTGCCCTCCAAACCTCGAATATTCTGTGCCACTACTCTTTTGATAATTTGGATCAAATATGCTTCTCTTTACACCTCGTTCTCGATTCCCTCTAGCTTCATTCACGTCCCTTTCTACTAGCATGGCTTTGTTCACCAAGGAGGAATAGTTAGAAGTCTCTAAAGCCGATAATCTAGATTTAATGACTAACTCCAGCCCATCGAGAAATCGGCTGCACATATTTTCCTCATTCCGTATAAACCTCGAAGAAAATCGAGATAAAGATGTAAGTTTAGCTTCGTATTCTCTAACTGTCATACTCCCTTGATTCAACAGGAAATATTCCTTCTCCTTTTGTTTTTGATACATTGGGGGGAAATACTTATCATACAAAGCTTTGACAAAAGCATCCCATGAGATCAGATTCTCACCTCCTGGAGTAATCAACAAATGTTTTGTGGCATCCCACCAGTACTTAGCTTCTCCTCTTAGCATATACGTCGCCAAGGTCACTAGTTGATTGTCAGGCATCTTCATCACCACAAAGATAAGTTCAATCTCTTTAACCCATACTTCTGCCTCTGCTGGATCAACTGCTCCTTCAAATGAGGGTGGGTTCATCTTAATAAATTTCTCATGTGAAGTACTCCTTTCTTCCCGGTGTATCACCTCCTCAGCCCTAGCCAAGGCTTATGCCTCCAGTTGCCTGGTCTGTTGTTCTTCCACATGAGCCATAAATCTAGCTTGTTGCTCTGTCATTATAGTCATAGCACGTGCCATTTTTTACATGTCTGTCAATTGTTCTGGGTCAAGTTCTATATTTCCATGAACAGGTTGCTCAACCTCTGCCTCTGCTGCCATGTTTGAAGCCTCATCTTCTATTTCCACATTCACATTCCCTCGTTCCATTTTCTTATATCTGAAATGAATCAAAGATATAACAACATGCAGATATACATATCTTTCCTAACATAATCGTTAGTATCAAATAAAATATATTTCTAACATTCACTGCCAAATCTAGACTCTTCTCACTCCAGAACCTCTAAAACCTAGGCTCTGATACCAAAAGCTGACACACCCCAACCCAGTTACTTCTAATTAAGTTTGAAAGTCAAAGTGAGTCAAACCATAATTAATCTAACCAAACCATAATCACGAGTTTTGATTTCAGAGTCATCATTGTAAATTCATATAACTGAAAACCTTTTTACAACATCAGAGTAATCATGCCCATAAAAACTTTCTTGAAGGATAAGTTAACTTAATTACATCATTTACATTTACAGAAAATCGTAGTTTCTCCCATTCCTAGCTAACCCAACCCGACCTCCTAGATTTGGCAGTGACATCGCGTTACCTGAAAAATGTGAACATAGGAACCGTGAGCAAATTTAGCCCAGTGAATGCATCACTACTATACTACTGCATGAATTGAAATGCAATAAATCATGTCCATATACTTATGTATTAACTTATCTGGCTCATTCATAATGAATGACCAACTTTTCCGAATCATGATTCACATATCCTGTCTAAATAGACAATTCTCCCCCATTCCTGGTGGAGGAGTAACCCCTTGTCATTAATAGACAAATCTCCCCCATTCCTGGTCGAGGAGTAACCCCTCATTTCAATAAACCGAAATGAACAATTTCATATTCATTTTATTATGATCATACCAACAACACGATACAAATATCTATTTCCAGTGAGTACACTCACCTTAGTTGACAACTACGTATTCAGGTTTCCTTCTGGTGGAGCTGAACTGGGTTGATTAGGCCTTACACCTGTCAATCCAACTAAATCAGTACTGAACCTCAATTATAAATATTATTCAAACATAATTATGTAACTTTCCATGGCTATACATCAACAATATAATTCCAATTAAGTCACATTCCATAAAACATAGGTAAAGGCAAACAATGTTGTACATATTGATAAAGTTACGTACATTCAACCGTAGGTAATACCTTATGAGGAATTTCTAACCAAAGTCAAGTAAACATGAAATTATACTCCTCAATGTATATACAAATGAAACATGTACTCTAAGTACCCTTTGTAAAGACGAAATACAAACATTCATTCAAGGGGTACCCAGTATGGCCTGAAATTATGGTCTTACATACTTACCCATCCTATATTCCTAAATTGTACAAATACAGGGGTCGAACATCATCAATATGAAAACATATATGAATATACTATCCAGTTCAAGTGACGGTGTAATTTTTCAAGCTTCCTAGGGCAAGTTATGACCATTTCTCTACAACACAAGAAATGTGCCCTACAAGCTCCTCTATTGTTCCTTCAACTTCCAAGAATTTTCATAATTTTTCTTCACAATAAATTTCCATGATTTTCAACCCATTTTTAGTACACATACTTAATCGTATAGAATTAAATTTTCATAATTGTTTGACTTCATTTGCTATCTCAAAAGCTTGACTAAACTCAGGTTATATTGAAATGAAGTATAAAAACAGAAACCATGTACCAACTTGAAATCATCATTACGGCCTAACCACAAGGAGATAAATTCTCATTTTCGGATATGATATGAATATATGAGTATAATTTCATATAAAATTAGAATATCTCAATTCCAGTAAGTACACAAAGAGATATGCAAGTTTTAATACAAGGGGTTTCAATACAAGGCAATTTTAAGGGTTTATGCATTCAACTTAGCTTAAACTTGCATATATTCATAAATATGCACCCAAGCATGAAAGGTCAATAAACAAATCAGGGATTTATATCATATAAATCATAAATATATGAAAATAACAAGTTTTTCAATTAGGATTACCTTCGGGACTTTTATGTAATTTCTACGGATTTTTCTACACTTTTTCTCCTCACTTTTCCTTCCTAAACATCTACTTTCTCTTTCCTTAAGCCAAACCCTCTTCAAACTGAACCTAGGATTTGTTTTGCTGAAGAAATATGTTAGAGGGAGGGTTTTAATTCGGCCAAGGCTGCCTCCAAAGACAACAAATCAAATTAAACCATTTGGTTTAATAAAAGACAAAATCCCACTTAAAGGGAATGGACAACTTTGCCCTTTGTTCGTAATTTTGGTATAACTCTTTACTCGGACATCCATTTGATGATCCGTTTGTTGTGTTACAACCCTAACTCACATATATACAACTATGTAGTTTTCACCTCAAGTCAATTGTAATGTTACAAGGGTCAAAACTAGTCTTAAACAGGAACATTTCTATCAAAAATAACCAAATCTTGTGTTCGTAAATAATTCGACCTTTCATGATTTATGAAAGTAGGATTATAATAAACATAATAAATTCACATTAGATATACTAATATCACATTATTCATATCACATAATATAAGCATGATTTAAATATAATTTATAATAATTATATTCGGGTTGTTACAATGAAGTTGATCCTAAAGATGACCCCGATCTTCCCAAGAGACCAAGGCAGCCAGAACGAGAGGTATTTTCAATACGTTTTGGGTCATTTGACTGTAATGTTATAACAGGTGGAGATGCAGGAGGAGGAGACCTTACTGCAGAGAGAAAATCTTACCTCGGTGAGGCTCAAGCTTGCTCGTACATTCAGCGAATAAATCTAGCTGAGGATGATTGCCCGAAAAAGGTGAAAAAGAGAAGTTGGTCATTGGGTTCTCAAAGAACGACCTCGCAGGTGTTCTATATACTCATGATGACCCAGTGGTGATCAAAATGAGGATGAAGGAAGTAATGATTTCAAGAGTACTGGTCAACAATGGTAGCTCGGCAGACATCATGTTCTACTCGTGCTTCGATAGTTTAAATCTAAAGCTATCTCAACTGGAGCCTTATCATAGACCCCTAATCGGTTTTGATGGCGAGAAAGTATTTTCACTTGGGACGATCAAGTTGGATATATTCATTGGTACGTGGCCTGCTTGTTGAACAGAAAGAATACGCTTCTTCGTGATGGATAAGAATGTTCAATCATCATACAATATCATCATGGGAAGAGTAGGATTGAAGAAGTTCGAAGCTGTACCATCCACGGTGCATCAGTGCCTAAAATTTCCAACAAATTTTGGAGTAGGAGTAGTGAAAGGTGATCAGAAAGTATCTCGGGAATGCTATTATTCATCTGCCGAGCAAGAAGAACTGGAGGAATCAAGGAAAAAGACTATTACTTATCAAGTGGATGAAGGTGCAGAAATTGAAACATTGGATTCTAGAGATGACTCACAACTCGTGAAGGGTCAGGTGGTGGAAGCTACTGAAAACTTCATTCTGGACGATGAGCACCCTGAACGAACTACTCAAGTAGGTTCGTCGTTGGAAGTCTCATTGAAACAGGAATTGATAACTTTCCTAAGAAGCAGAAAGAAAACTTTTGCATGGAGTCATGAGGATATGCCTGGGATAAACCCAAATTTCTTATGCCACGAGCTCAATGTGAATAAGGAGATCAATCCAGTGAAGTAGAGAAGAAGAGTGTTCAGCCCTGAGAAGAACCAAGATATACAAGAGGAAGTCGAGAAGCTCCAGAAAGCTTTCTTCATTGAAGATGTTAAATATCCAGACTGGTTAGCCAATGTGGTGATGGTAAAGAAGAAAAACAACAAGTGGAGGATGTGTGTAGACTTCACCGACCTCAACAAAGCATGCCCAAAGGATCACTTTCCATTGACCCGAATTGATCAACTGGTGGATGCTACCTCGGGACACGAGCTGCTGAGCTTCATGGATGCTTATTCTGGCTACAATCAGAATAAAATGAAACCTGAAGATAGGGAGAGTACTTCTTTCATTACCCCTATGAGAACTTATTTTTATAATGTTATGCCTTTTAGTTTGAAAAATGGAGGTGCGACATATCAGCGGCTGATGAACAAGGTCTTTGCTGAACAAATCAGTTGCAATATGGAAGTCTATGTTGACGATATGCTGACAAAGAGCAAGAAAGCTGTCGATCATTTAGTTGACTTAAATCAGACTTTTGATCAACTGGATAAATATCAAATGAAGTTGAACCCGACGAAGTGCATATTTGGAGTAAGAGAAGGCATGTTTCTCGGGTACATTGTCAATCAACAATGCATTGAGGCAAATCCTGAAAAGATCAAAGCTATATTAGGGCTACGATCTTCAACGATGAAGAAAGAGGTGCAAAGTCTTACAGGACGAGTAGCAGCACTCAACAGATTTGTATCGCGAGCAACTGACCGATGTCTCCCATTCTTCAAGACGCTCAGAAAGACTTTTGAGTGGAATGATGAATGTGAGAAGGCTTTTCAAGACTTAAAGAAATACTTGGGAGAACCTCCACTGTTGTCCGGGCCGGTGATGGGAGAAAAATTATACTTGTATCTAGCAGTATCGGAGAATGCAGTTAGCTCGGCGTTGATTAGAGTGGATAATGGAGTGCAAAAACCAATCTACTATACGAGTAAGGCCTTCCGAGGAGCAGAGATCAGATATCCAAGGCTGGAAAAATTAGCACTGGCGCTGATTGAGGCAAGTAGGAGAATGAAGCCATACTTCCAGGCTCACACTATAGTCGTATATACTGATATGCCATTGAGGCAAGCCTTTCATAAGCCAGAAAAATCAGGGAGATTCATGTACTGGGCAATAGAGCTCGGTGAATATGATATAGTCTATGAACCCAGATCATCGCTAAAAGGGCAAGCTGTGATAGATTTTATAGCAGAGTTCACCAATCCTGATACCCCCGAGGAGCAAAAGTTGCTCGCTAATCAACCTGTGGATTTTACAGGATCAACAAACACAAGCTCAGACCAACTCCGGTTGGTAAAAGGGCAAGTGGATGTTACATGATCATCAAATTTGAGCTCAGACCAACTCCGGTTGGTAAAAGGGCAAGAAAAGATGATCGACGAAGAGCAAGAAATATCCGGGGAGGATGAAAAGAAGAAACAAATATTTCACCGAGGAACTCTGACTGATCAGAAATTTGAAGACGAGTTACCTACATGGAGGCTATATGTAGATGGCTCATCTTGCATTACAGGATGTGGCGCGGGGATAGTTTTGAGCACTCCGGATGAGATCGACATGGAATACGCCCTACGTTTCCAATTCAAAGCTTCCAATAATGAGGATGAGTATGAGGCCATGATTGCAGGTCTTAATTTGGCAAAAATTATGGAGGTGCTGCAGGTTATTATTTTCAGTGATTCTCAATTAATCGTAAACCAAATGATAGGAGTATATGCAGTCAAAGGAGAGTTAATGATCAGATATCATGAAAATGTGATGGAGTTATTATTAGAATTTGCTGCTATTCAGCTGGTCAGGATACCAAGAATGGAGAATGCAAGAGCAGACGCCTTAGCTCGATTAGCATCAGCTACTCGTACCGAGCTACGACGAACAATCCCAATTGAAGTTTTATCTGGTCGGAGCATAGATGAAGATCGGACGATGAATTTTATTACCCTTGATTTAGGACCATCTTGGATGGATCCTATCAGGGCATATATTGAGGAGAGAGAATTACCAATTGACAAGCTCGCAACCAAGAAATTGAAGTTTAAAGCTGCTCGGTATGTATTAACTAATGGTATTTTATATAGACGAGGAATTATGGAAGGTTTACAGAGATGTGTACATCCCTCCTAGGTGAATGAATTGATTTAAGAGATCCATGAAGGGTCCTACGGATCTCATGTAGCAGGTCGGACGCTTTTACAAAGGGTGATGACGCAGGCATACAATTGGCCCACGATGAGGGCTGATTGTATAGCCTATGCCAAGAAATGTGACAAGTGCCAATGTTTTTTCTCCATCCGAAGAACTCCACAAGCATTGTTGACACCTATAACTTCCCCTTGGCCATTTTCCATATGGGGAATAGATTTGGTTGGGCCACTTCCAACAACCAGAAGAAGATTCATATACCTCGTCATCGCAGTGGATTATTTTACTAAGTGGGTAGAAGCTGAGCCTCTTATCGTTATGATGTACGAGAAGGTGTACCAATTTGTTTGGAAGAACATCATTTGTCGATATGGTCTTCCTCATGCTTTCATCACAGACCATGGAACACAATTTGATAATGAGGACTTCGCTGCCTATTGCCATCAGTCAAATATTTTGAAGGTCCACTCCGCACCAGGCCATCCTCAAAGCAATGGACAAACTGAAGTGACAAACAGAACATTATTGAATGGCTTGAAGAAAAGACTGGATGATGCAAAAGCGAATTGGATCAACGAGCTACAATCAGTACTTTGGGCTTACCGAACTACTCCCCGAGTAGCAACAGGAGAATCACCATATATGCTGGCGTTTGGAAGTGAAGATGTTATACCTGCCGAGTTGGGCCTCCCAACACACAGGGTACTGAATTTCAATTCCCCTATCAGCGACTTAATGAGAAGATTGGATTTAGAAATGCTCGAGGAAGTTAGAGAAGAAGCAGCCATTAGAAATGCTGCTTACCAGCAGTGAACAACTTTGTTCTACAACAAAAGAGTGAAGAAGTGCGACCTGAAAGAAGGAGATTATGTGCTGAATAAAGTGATTCAAAAGCACAATAAACTGGAGGTTACTGGCATGGACCATACCGAGTTACAGAAGTTTTTCGACCAGGAACTTATCGAATAGCAACTTTAGAAGGAGAGGAGTTTAAGAATGCATGAAACGCAGAGCACCTACGCAAGTATTACCAGTGATGAATGAAATGAAGATATTCTGCCGAATTCTTTCTTTTTATTGAAAGTTTTTCGGGGAATACTAGTGCTACACACTACTCAGGGCAAAACTCGGAAAAGCTCAGAAGACTACTCAAATTTTTTCTCAAAAATGCCAACTAAGGTTGGTTGAGAAACCTATATTCCTCCGGGAAGTAAAGCTACCAATATTCCTCCGGGAAGTAAAGCTACCAATATTCCTCCGGGAAGTAAAGCTACCTATATTCCTCCGAGAAGTAAAGCTACCAATATTACTCCGGGAAGTAAAGCTACTAATATTCCTCCGAGAAGTAAAGCTACCAATATTCCTCCAGGAAGTAAAGCTACTTGTATTCCTCCGGGAAGAAAAAATTTTGTATTCCTCCGGGAAGAAAAACTTTGTATTCCTACGGGAAGTAAAATTATATGTTCCTCGGGAAATAAAAGTATTCCTAAAAATGCTAACTTATGTCGGTTAGGAAGTAAATATATTCTCGAAAATACTAACTATGGTTGGTCGGGGATAAAAACCCACTAACTATAGTTGGTCGACAAGGAAAATTTATCGACCTTGGCTGGTCGGAAACATTTTATGAAAACGAGAAAGTGATCAAACAACATTTTTTGTACTCGTAACTTTTTACTGAGTTGGTCGAGAAACAAAACTTGGGTAAACAAGAAATTCACACTACTCGACAATAAGTTGGTCGACAGACAACGCAATATTATTATCTTTTTAACAGATACACACGCACAAATGTAAAGTGTTTTATAATTACAAGACAATGGAAATTAAGATTGCGAACAAAAATGAAATTCTCTCATTAAAACCAAAAATAAATTACATTGATAATGAAATGAAAATTACATTGATTGTGAAATTTATACAAATTTATTACATTAATATTCCTATTCTACTGGTTTTTTCCCCTCTGCTTTTGACACAGGTTCCTCGCCAGCAGGCAGATCATTTAAAGCCATAGGAGAATTTATAAAGTTGAGATCCTTCAACATCCTGACATTCATCACGGATGGTCGATCTAAGAGGTGCTCAGGACGAGATATCTCGGCATTTGAATGGAGATTGTAGTCACCGAGATATTTGGAAATCAAGCTCCGAGGAATGGCCCGAGCAGGGATCCAACTCATATCCAGTTTGTATGGTGGCACAGGTAAGTCGAGCAGCCCGGGATCATGGTAGTCCCACAGGTAATGACCCTGTTTGAGTTACAGCACACCTAAGGCATTCAACCAGCCTTGATTGTAGCCCTCATTATTGGCATTCTGGATACGATGGTCCAAATGGTATAGCGCCTCGTTGTATCCAGCCATCCAGAACTCCCTGGGCTGTTTATGGAATTGATATGTTAGTCTTTCTAGCTGCTCGTGGAGATTTTTGATGAAGATCTCTTTGTTCTCCAAGGTAGACTTCTTCATGGAGAGCTTCTCTTCCAGGTCTATGATCTTCTTTGACATTTCAGCCAATGCCTGGTTCTTCGCCATCAGTTGGAAGGCCTGGTCTTCTAAGGCATAATGAGTCCTCTATTCCTCGAAAGGAATCCGAGCTGCTCTTACTCGTCCCTGAGGAGCTCTTACTCGTCCCCGAGAAGAAAAAGAAGGGCCAGCCCTTTTCAAGGTTTCCAACTCGTCCCTCAAGTTGGCGTTCTCGACCTCCAAGAACGAAAATCTCTCATCAGTCACTGGGATCAAGGCTTTTGAAGTGGAAGCTGCAGACTTCAATTGTGACAACTCCCATTGCAGGTTGTTATTCTCTTTCTCTAATAGTTCAGCGATTTGTCTGCACTCCTCGACCTCACCCCTCAAGGTTCTCTCCCTTACATCATAGCCAGCAAAAAGCTTCTCGTAGCCCTTGTCGGCAATGATCTGTTGGTACTTCTTCTCGTACCCCTCATGCAACAGGGCAGTGGATTCTTTGAATTGTTGATGAAGGTCTTAGAGGGTGCCTTAGAGATCCTCGATCATATCATAATAGACCACATTATTGGCCACTGCTCGATCAAGTAGACACTTCAGATATTGATATGCTTCAACTGCCTGTTCAGAAGCATCTTGGCCGAGGATGTCGACGACTTGTACTGCACTCAGGTTTGTGTGACCAACCTTAAAATATTCATTGCATTGCCTCAACAACTTTGTATCGTGAGCATATAACAATTCCATCCTGGCCATAAACTAGAAGAGAAAGAAAAAGCAATAATCAATAAGAATCAAGACAGAGTATGAAGAAGAGACAACAGTATGAATAAACACAAGTTCAAGTTTTATTATATCATAAAGGTCAGAAGTATAAGATTCAAAGTTAAATATTCATGGTTATAATTGACAAAAGAAAAATATAAAGAGAAACCCGAATAACTCTACACCTTTTCCTTGTCTCCCCAAACCTTATCGGGAGGCTGGGACGAGGAAGCAGGTTGCTCGGAGGGAGTAGAAAGTTGCTCGGGGAGCGCCAACAGTTGCTCGCAAGAAGTAATGATTTGCTGAGGTTCCTCGTTAACAGGCTGGATGGTTGGGGGATGATCTCCCATCACCATAGAAGACTCTTCGGAGGCGGCTTCGTCCTCTTCTTCATCTTCTGGAGTTGGAGGGGGACCACGAATGTGTCGCTGAAAGAGCTCAGAATTTTCATCCACTTTCATTTCCTGTAGAGAAGCGACACACCCATATCTGAAGTATTTTAAGCTGCCATATTCAACTTGTGACATCATGGCAACCAAGCCCTTGTTCCACCCCTTGTCCCAGCCAGCGCTGAAGGACTTCTTCACAGCCATCTTCCTCTTTAACTTCTCCGAGGAAAGATTCTCAGACAACAGGTTATCAGCAGCTTTCAATTTATTTTCAATCTCCTCCTTCTGCCGATTTACCTCTCAAAGTTGAGACAACTCCTCTTCAGCAACCTTGAGCTTAGTCTCTAGCTCTCCAGCATTCTTGAGCTTCTCATCGAGCTCTTTATTTTTCCTTTCCAAGTCATTTATTCTCTTCTGCAACTCTTTGGAGACTTCAACAACTTGAGCTTTCTCTTGCTCGGTGGAGGCAAGCTTGTTCTCCCAGATTTCCTTGTCAGTAGCATATTTCTGGCGAGAATCCTCTAGAGACTTAATAGCTTCCTCCAGAGCTCCCTCCACACTAGATGAGGAGCATGAAGCTTTAATCGCCTCGTCTTTCTTCACAATTATATTAAAGCAGCTCACCAACTGTAAAAAGAAAATGAAGCAAGTCAGAGACAAATATAACAAAGAAAAGATGAAAAGTTCAAAATAATGGGACTTACAGAAGCAATATGGCGAGCAGCTAACGAGGTGACCATGTCCCGAGTAAGGTTTTCTTCAGTACCTTGGACCTCGAGAATGATCCAAGACTTTACCGAGCTCATGGCAGAACTCGAGGGAACAAAGGTAGGAACCCTAGTTCTAGTGGTTGGGGGTTGTGAGATGATTTCAGCCAAATTGACCGAGGAGATCTTCTTCAGCCTCCTCGGGGGAACAGGAACAGTTTCGACCAAGGAAGAACTCTTGGTCGGTGATATTACAATCACCTCTCCACGAGCAGCAGACCTGCTCGGAGTCACTTTGGGCTTCTCTACAACCTTCACAACAGCAGTAGCCGAGGAAGGCGCATTAGTTTTCTTTGTCCCTTCTGGGACATCAGTCTTACTCTTTTTGGCCTCTCCAGCAGTAGAGGCAGGTTTCTCGAAGAGAGTGGGAGGTCTTCTTCTCTTCATTCTTTCTCTTAAAGGGACATGTGATTCAGGCGAGGAACTGGTAGAAGATGGTATAGGTTCTGCTTCACTTATCACCGGACGAGTAGTGAAAGAAGTGGTGTAGCTCTTGTACTGCAGTAGATATGAAGATGATCTAACGTGCTCGTCAGCAACAGACTGATGCAAACTCCAGATAAGTTTCAAATGTCTTATATTAACATCTGCTTCTTTTGGACACTTTCTTTTGCTATCAGCTGCAAATAAATAAACATTTCCATCAGTCACACATTTTATCAAACATAAATGAAGCATAATTTCAAAATAAATAAAACGAAATAAAAATAACCTATCCCATTGCCATAGGGAGGGTATCTGGGACCCTGATAAACTTCATCTCCAGATAAAGGAGCATGTTGCCAATTTTTTATGACAACCCCGTGCTCAAAATAATCCCTATTGGCATCCGGGAGATTGACCACTAAAGCCCTTTTTAAAATTCTAGTTTTTAAATAAAAGGTGTTATCACCAACTGCCCATCTATAACAAAACATGATTTCTGGAATTCCTATGCGAGTTCCATGGATTTGATTTAACCTATGAACCCCATTAACTATTCTCCATGTATTTGGGGCTATTCTTGCAGGAACAACGTCAAAGTATTGACAGAATTCCAAGCATAAAGGATTGGGTGGAAAAGAAAATCCACACTCAGCAATAAAGAGACTGGGGAACCAATGTCCCTCAGCCAAATGTAAATAGTCAGAAGGCTTAGAAAGCTCTTCCAAGACAACCCAGGAAGGAATAGAAAAATCAGAGCGAAACTTATCAAGAGATTCAACAGGGTAAACCATGATGAATAAAGGAAATGAAGAAGAAGTAAGAAGATCTTACAGAAAAAGAGTGGATCTGTTGACAACGAACGATGGAAGAGATGAATACACATGATAGAAAGAGACGATGGAAAACTCGAAGATACAAATTTGAAAAATTAGAATACAATGGGATTATCCGTGATGCTTAAATACCTTGCCTTGGGAAAAGGAAAAAGTAATGATTACAAAAAGAAATGATTACGCTACCGGCGGCTAAAAGGACAAAAAGTATGCGGAGATCGAGGCGGTTATAAAAAACTCAAAAAGCATGATTCTACGAATTAAGAAGGAGAAATAAATACAAAAGACTCCTATGAATCAGGAGGACCATTTAAAACTGCCATATTCCGAGAAAGAATGTTCCATACTCCTCAAATTTCGAACTATGAAACATTGGGGGCTTCTGTTGATACCAAATTTAGTCTGCTGACATGGTCCAATTGAGTGAAGACACCTGGCAATCTACGTGGCAACAACAAACACTTCCGAGGAACTTACATGCTCCGAGGAACCATACTACAATGAGGAACACTGCTTCCCCGAGGAACTCATACGCTCCGAGGAACAAGAACTCTCCGAGGAACTCATACTCTCCGAGGAATAAGAACTCTTCGGGAACTCTTGAGTACCGAGAAGCTTAGGCGGTCCGAGCAACTCAGGCGGTCTGAACTGCACCTCGAACAAAGCATTAATAGATGGATAACCAACAGTTCGACTGATTCATTAAATGCTTATCATTCAGACGCACATGCTAAAGGGGCATTAAATGTATTACCCTTTCATATGTACATCATTTAATGTATTACCCTTTCACATTACAGCCTCAGGGCTATAAATACATTATACAATCCTCATCATGCGGGGACCGAAATTTCTTGAGAGAACTTGTAATCGAGAATTCCTAAACACTCAGCCATAACACAACAGTGGACGTAGGCCATTCTTATAAGGCTGAACCACTTTAAAATTCTTTGTCTCATTTATTTATCTGTGATTGAATAATTAGATGTGATCTAATTTTTTACATCAACACTCGGGGTCTTTATCATACCACATCATATACAATCGATCTCCAAACCAACACATATTTTCTCACATGGATCGTGGTCATGCAACATTACTACGACCTAGGGACAACTGTTGGTCAATGCTATGGTGGAATGCCGAGTACACGTAACCTCCTATGATAGCACTACCGAGTAGGTATATTTAATATAAGCAAGTACCACACACACACACACACACACACACACACACACACACATATATATATATATATATATATATATATATATATATATATATACATATACACACGTCACTCTAATATGTATATAGGTATAAAGTACTGAGCTCGTAAGCATATCCCGTGGTGCAGTAGTCTTTAAATCCCGAAGTTCGAACCACTTCCAGATTAAATATCTGAATGTTCACTCCATTGAATCCCCGATTCTCCTCACCCTAAACCACATATTCGTTGGCTAATCACACATACCAAACCCCAGAAAGAATTCTCCAATAATCCCATAATACCTCGAAAACCCCTTCGATCATTCCCTAAGCTCTAACAGGTCAAAACTATACATGAAAATAAATTGGGAAGGCTATCAAACCAAATTGGTTCTCTAGTAGACCAAACCAGTTTGGTCGAGCAAATCCATTCCCTCCCCTAGAGAAGCAATTCGGTTAACTAGGCTTCATGTCATCTTCTTTCTCGTATTTTTCCTCCAAACCTTCCAATGGAGGTCCCAAACATACAATTCATACAACATTATGCTAACATTCTAAAAGTATTCTTACACATAATTAACCCTGAATCCCATATCAAAACATTAGGATTCTAAATTAAACTTTCAATTTATCAAGCGATGAATTTTCCCAATTTGAGTTTTGATCAATTCGAACATCCTATCATTGTCTTACATGTTCATTATGGTAAACCCAAACTAAATTTCAAAATTCCTATATAATCAACATTAATTAATCATCAATCAAAATTGGAGACTAATTTCAACCTACATCTCTTAATCAATAAAATGAAAGATTCAACCTTTCATATTTAAATGCTAGATTTTTATACTAATCAAGTATGAAAGTGATTAACTAAATGAACGTGAAATTTAAATTAAGTAACTACTTTCCTTTGCGGATTTAGATCCAAGGTTCTCCGCGTTAATGATGGGTTGAATCCGGAGATAAGTCCTCTATTCTCTTCTCCAACCCTTATCTCATTTTCTTCCTCTTTTTCTCTTTTCTTAAACTTTTTCTCTAACTCGATTATGAAGAATGTCAAAGGTGGGTTGACATCCACATTCACTACCTTTAAATACCTCCTTAATTCGCCCTAATACTTTTTTCCATTAAACCATAGGTGTAAAAAGACAATCCCACACTTATATGGGTCATGTTATAACTAAAAAGCCCCTGGAACCTAATCATAACACTCAAATACCCATTATGCACTATTTCGAACCTTCCCGAATCTCCGGTGCACTGAAAAAGGTCATCCAAGTCACCCAACTCCAAATATGCTAACATATCATCAACCCGTCCCAACACGTACGTAACATATGCGTCACCCATAAACTATATCGATCCGCTGATGTAACACTTTATCGACATATAATAATAAATTTTCTCTTTTACTCATACACAACATATAATAAATCACATATCTTTTTACTCATCACACACAAGTAAATAATAATAATAATAATAATAATAATAATAATAATAATAATAATAATAATAATAATAATAATAATAATAATAATAATAATAAAAAATAGTAATCCTTTATCTATCTAATTAATATTTATCAAAACCCAATTTAATTAGTAATTAAAAGAACATGAAAATTAAATAATAACAAAAGTATGGGTTATTACATTCTTCCCTGTAATAACAAAATTCCGTCCCCCAAATTCAAATATACGTGCTACGAAGAGCTTTGAATAATTTTTTCGCATGTCATCCTCACGTTCGTACCTCAACTCAGCAACATTATGGTGTCCCCACTTTACATGCAACAATGGTACAATCATTGAACAAAGCTTCTGCTCACTATAGCCCAAAATGGCAAGAGGTCTCTCTTTATAAGAAATATCTAGTTGTAGGTAAATCTCTTCCAACGGTATATGACAATAAGTCACATCCTCCTTGAGATACCTCCTTAACGACGACATATAAAATACGTTATGAATCTGCTGCGAATGTTCTGGTAAGGTGAACCTACATGCAACTGGCCATACTCGCTAGATAATTGGAAAATGCCCCACATACCTGGGTGACAACTTCCCTTCCTTACCAAACGGCATCACTCCCTTCATGGGAGATACCCGCATTAACACCTAATCACCCACTTTGAGCTCAAAAAATCTTAGGTTCACATCGGAGTAACTCTTTTGCCAATACTGAGCTACCTGAATAAGACTCTTAATCAACTCGATTTTCATTAATGTCTCCTGAATCAAATCTGGCCCAAGAAGATTGTTTTCCCCCACCTTTAACCAACAAGAGGGAGAATGACAAGGTCTCCCGTACAAAGCCTTAAACGTTTCCATGCCAATAGTTAACTTGTACGATTTGTTATACACAAACTCTAATAAAGGCAATTACTGCTCCCAGCTACCATTAAAGTCTAGAATACATATCCTCACCATATCCTCCAACATCTGATTCACCCTTTTTGACTTCACATTGGTCTGTGGGTAATACGCCATAATCAAACGTAACTCCAACCCATCACCTATTTAAATCTCTGCCAGAAGTGGGACACAAAGATCTTTTCCCGATCTAAAACAATTTTTAATTGTATCCCGTGCAATCTCATAATATTCACTACGAATAGCTATGTATACTTCCCTACTGTATAATCCACCCAAACTAGTAATAAATAGGCGACCTTGGTAAACCGATCCGTAATGACCCAGATAGAATAATGACCACTTTGTGATGTTGATAACCCTGTGATGAAATCAATCAAAATAGTCTCATATTTAGTTACCGAAATTTCCAACAACTGTAGAACCCCGACTGGTCTTTGATGATCAACCTTCACCAACTAAAAAGTAGTGCACCTAGAGATACAGTCTACTATGTACCACTTTATATCGGCCCACTAATACTATCACTGCAGGTCCTAATACATCTTAACCCCTTTAGGATGTACTGAAGACCGTGTCCCATGTCCATACCCTATAATTGTGTGTAGTAGGACCTCATCGTATAGGACAATCAACCTTTGATTGAAGTGCATGCCAACCTCAGAACTAACTGCGTAAGGCTCCATTCCACCTATCGATAACTGTTGAATGATCTCCTTAAAATAAGGATACCTTACCTATGCCTTCACAACCCTTTAAGTGATCTCGGTTGTGACGGTCATCACTACTATGCAAGCCCTAACTACCTCATTATCCTGATGAAGCTCTATACACTTCGCCTTCCACACTACTACGAACAATCTTACTGGCATATTGCTCAATGCATCTGCCACTATGCTAGCCTTCATCGGTTGATAATAGATGTCAAATTGATAATCCTCCACGAACTCAAGTCACCTAAGTTGCTTGATGTTCAACTCCTTCTGTGTGAAAGAAACTATAGTGACTTGTGGTCTGTGAATAATAATAATTTCCTCCTAGTAGATAATGCCTCCAAATCCTCAAGGAAAAAATAACTGCTGCTAATTCCAAATCATGCATGGGATAGTTATTCTCATGGGGCTTAAGTTTGCGAGATGCATAAGCTATAGCCCCTACTCCTCTATAACTCCCCAAATACTTATAAGGATTCATTGATAAAAACAAAATACTCCACACCACCCATAGACAATGTGTGCACTAGTGTTGAATTTAACATGTCCTTTAGCTCATTGAAAGCTAACTGATAGTGGTCATCCCAAACAAATGGCCCTACCTTACGAGTAAAATTCATTAAGAAACCTATAATCTTCTAAAATCCTCTGATAATCCTGTTTTAGTACCCTACTAACCCCAGAAAACAATGAATCTCCATTGTTGTCCTGGGATGGCCCCAATCCCTCACCGTTGACACCTTACTCAAATCCACATAAATATTTCTCTTGGAGACTATTTGGACCAAGAACTTTACCTCTTGTAATGAGAATCCACACTTTTCGAACTTAGAATACAATTGATGGTCCCGTAAATATAGAATAACCCTACGCAAATGCTCTTCGTGATCTCTCTATGTCCGAGAAAAAAATTAAGATGTCATCAATGAATACAATGACAAACGTATCCAAGAAATCCTTAACACCCCATTCATGAGATTCATGAAAACTTATAGCACATTGGTTAGCTCGAATGGGATAACCCTGAACTCATAAGACTCCTATCTCATCAAAAACTTGGTGATATGCCCAAGTGTAACCTCATCAGGGCCCATCTCATACTCAACCCAGTCAACCTAGTAAATCTATCTTTCATGAGGATCTAACACTCAACTGCCTTGGCCTCGTCTAATTATTTGCTATTCAGACCTTCTGCTAGTCAACTTCGCCTTTTAACGTCTCGTCTGGTACACCAGACATTAGAGACCTCATCTCGACCTGATGTCTACTAATTTGAGACATGTACTCTACGAACTATGTTTGAGAAAGACCTTATGGGTCTCACACCCGATTGATCCGAGACCCACTAGGTTAACTACTCTAGTGACAAAAAAAATCTCCAGAATAATCATCCCACGTGGAAAGGCAGTTACAACCGTATCACAAGTGCACGCGGGGGGAATATTTTGTCATCATGATCCACTTGCATAAATGACTAGTGACTATCACTCATTGATTAATACAAACTACACATGCCTGGTGTATGCATGGTCTACTAACTATACCACCCCAAAACTATATGTACTTGCCTCCTTCTACCTTGAGGAGGATCCTTAATTGAGAGCCCTAGCAAAACTCCATTAAAATTACAGCGTAAAGAGAGAAATTTGAGTGCATTATAATCTAAGGCCATGAGAGCCTAGTTTGATAGTACCCATTCACTCACTTGCATAGTGGAGTAGGCCTGCATAGGCTAAACCACTTATCTTACTGTCTTTCTCCTCTTTACCTCACTTACTGCTTTATTTAAATTGCTGGATTTCACCATTATTGTAAATATGAGGTTCTTATAGTTGAGCACTTACTCATTTACTTGGTGGTGCCATATTTGGCACCATCAGTTGGTAGCATTTGTGGGAAGCGAGATCATCATCTCCTTCCTTTTATTCGCATCTTACTCTTCACCTGATTCTTTAGTGGTGGTCCAACCCCACACTTGGTTGGGCTTGATCCACTATTAAAATATCTCTTGTTTGAGTTCAAGATTGGTTATATCTTATTCATCTCTTATAATAAACCTCTTATTCTTTCTATTCACCGAATTACATGGTGTCAGATCATCCACCAGGTGGTGGCCCTAGCTCAAATCAAGCACCACCATAATATGAGATGGCAGACGTTGCTACAACACTGTGCTCATTGGTAGCCAGTTAAGGTAAGATGCAGGAGTAGTTGGTTACCTTCAGCCATAATTTATTAGCCAAGCCCACTGGCGCGACAATGGAGATGATAACTTCAGTTTCTCGGGAGGGCATACAAAAGGTGACCAGGGTACCACCCCAGCCCCACCGAATGATGCACCACTGCAACAAAGGAGAATATACGCTAACCCTAGGCATCTATGCCTGGGGAGGTAAGGTCAAGATTGTGAAGACAATGAGTATAATGATGACGTAGAGTGATGGGAACCATATGAGATTTTGAGAGATACTGTGCGACCTATTCAATCTAATAGGGGGAACACTACAAGGCTGAGCCGAGAAGGACGTTCTCATCCTTCAGCATTTGATAAGCTCAAAAGGGGTTATTCCTTAGACACACTCAACCCCGTTGGTGACCTCTGAGATTGACTATGTAGGTCTCACAACAAGGAAAGATCGATAAGAAATGGAGGGTTTACTGACAGATGACCCCACCTTAGCTGGGAGGAGGGGTAATGTGAAGTTAATAGCTGTCAGAGAACGTCTAATAGAGAACCCATCCTACATTAGGATGAGAGGGAAGGGGCCGACGACAATGCTGATCTGGACGAGGGAGACAATGTAATAATCGTTGCTGCTAAAAAACCGTGGAATAGCTCTATTCATAGGCTAAAGGATAAGATTTTAGATTTATTGAAAAGTCGAGGCCCTCTATAGAGGGTTTATAATGAAGGATCGCCATTCATTCCAAAATTATTGGCTCCCCTACCCCAACTAAGTTTAAACCGCCTGTGGTGACATCGAGATACTATGGGAGTAAAAATCCAGTCCACCATATTGAGACGTATTAACCCGCTGCTGATATCTTCTTGGTCTAAAATGGGATGAGGTTTTAATTATTCTAAAGCACCCTGATCGGTGTCACCCATGTCTAGTATACTTCTCACCTCAGAAACTCCATATAGAACTTCAAGTAACTGGCTAAGATGTTCATTTATTACTTCTATTTTGGGGTTAAGTCGGGGATAAAGACCATCACTTGTTGTATGTAAAGAAAGGGAAGAACAAATCTTTGTAGGATTATATTGCCCCCATTAACAAAGAGAAATAGGGGGTAGAAGACTATGATGGGAATATTGCAATGACAGCTCTTATTGGAGGATTACAAAAAGGAAATGTCTTGTGGAAACTGGGCGAGGACCCTCCTAAGTCTATGGAAGAATGATAGGCTATGGTCAGGAGAGTCATGAATGCCGAGAAGGCCATGCAGCCAAATGTGAATATGAAAAGGGAGCTAGTGGAAGCAAGTATAAAAAAATCAAAGGCAAAGGAGACAATAAGAGGTCAACGGATGATAAGTTCCCTGGCTATACTCCACTAACTGCACCCCAAAAATTATTTTTAATGAGATCAAGAATGATAGGTCCTTGAGATGGTTGGAGAAGCTCAAAGCCCCTCCTCATAAAAGGGATAAAGGTAAATGGTGTAAATTCCACTAAGACGATGGCCATACCACTAATTGATGATTCACACTGAAAGATGAAATAGAAAAGATACTGAGGAAAGGGAAACTTAGAAAGTACATAGATAAGAGGGGTGGTCGAGACGACACTAAAAAAGAGAAGAGATGATAGGTGCAAACTGGATGACCTAGTGAATAAGTATGAAGATGCATCAGATGATGAGGAGGAGGCTAACCCTGACCTCCCATTGAAGAACACTGATCCCAAGGGTCTACTACATTGTATTTTTCATGATGTGAAAATGATATGTGGTGGTTTGTCAACTCGTGGTAAAGAGATAGCCGACTGTAAATCCCATGTTATAGAAATCAAGTCTCTTCCCAAACCAGAGGTAGTGAACTCTACCATTATTGATTCGAATTCAGGTAAGAGGAAGAAGGTTGACACGAACACCTTAGTTGTCGGCTTCTTGCAATTGGAATTTAAGGGGATTTTAGCCCCACATGATAAGCCGTTGGTAATCACTATGAGAGTACATGGGTATGAGGTCCCTAGGATATGGGTTGATGGCGGAAGTTTAGTCAATGTAATGTTTTGGGATTGTTACACTGGCCTTGGATTAAGCAAAAAGAGGCTCATTCTATATCACCAACCACTAATTGTCTTTAGTGAAATGAAAGTAGATCCTTTTGGGATATATGAAAGTGACGTCGGCATGGGGGAAACTAGGCCAAGATGTCTCACAAAAAACATCAATTTCTTCGTAATGGACGAGAATGTTTATTTAGAATATATCGTAATTATGGGACGAGTAGTTCTTAAATAGTTTCAGGCCGTACCCTCAACCATTCACCAAATGATAAAATTCCCAACTCCTTATGGAGTAAGGGAAGTTCAATGTGACCAGGTTGAGCAAGTGAGTGCTACTTAAATTCAACCAAAGAGAGAGGCACATAAGAGGGACATCACTAGTTACAACATAGACACTTTTGACCCTAGAGATGAGACAAAGCTAAAAAAAGGCAAAGCCACCGAGGAGGTATAATCCATCATCCTCGATGAGTTCGATCTAGAAAAAAATGTCCAGATCAGAAAACCCTGAAGAGAGAGATCAAAGAAGAATTAATTAATCTCCTAATAACGAGGCATATAATTTATGCTTGGAGTCATGAAAATGTGCCGAGAATTGATCCAGTGGTCCTCTGCCATAAATGAGCGTAGCCGAGGAAGCTCAACCAATTAGACAAAGACAAAGGATCTACTCCAGGGTGAAATATGAAGTGATAAGAGATGAGGAGAAGAAGTTAAAGAAATATGACTTCATCGGAGAGGTTATGTACCCATAGTGATTAGACAATGTTGCCATTTTGACAAAGCCTAATGGAAAATGGAGAATGTGTGTTGACTTCACAGATTTGAATAAGGCGGGCCCCAAAGTAGCTTCCTACTACCAAGAATAGATCAAATGGTTGATTCCATGGCTAGACATGAATTGATGACTTTTATGAATGCCTACTCAGGTTATAATCAGATATTCATTGGCCCTAAAGATGCCGAAAAGACCTCTTTCAACACGAACAATGACACATACTGTTATAAGGTAATGCTCTTAGACCTTAAGAATGCTGGGGCTACATACTAGAGTCTAGTAAACAAAATATTCGAGGATCAGATATGCGAGTTATATGTTGATGACATGCTAACCAAGTACCTCAAGGTTGAGACACATGTGGCCGACCTGGAGCACACTTTCAACACGACGGATAAATATCAAATGAAGCTGAATCCCTCAAAATGTGTATTCGAAGTCAAATCATGCAAGTTTCTAGGTTTCATTGTCAATCAATTGGGGATATAGGCTGACCTAAAAAACTAAAGTTTTGGTGTAGATGAAGACTCCTAAGACCATAAAAGACATCCAAAGGTTGACTTGATGAGTTGTAATGCTGAATAGATTCGTATAAAGGGAAATAGACAAGTGCCTACCTTTATTCAAGGTATTGATAAAAGCCTTCTAGTGGAATGAGGAGTGTAAGAGGGGGCCTTTCTGGAATTAAAGGACTATCTCGGTTCCCCACTCTTGTTGTCAATGCCTGTTTAAGGAGAAGCCGTGTTTGAGTCGTCCATCAGAGTAACAATTATGAGAGACGATGAGGTGTCCAGAAGCTAGTCTAATTCAATAGCAAGGCTCTTCAAGAGCCGAGCATAAGTATCCAAAAATGGAAAAATTAGCTTATGCTCTCATACATGCATCTAGAAAGATGAAACCCTACTTCCAGGCCTAATTAGGCACATATTCTTCATATTTATCCCCTTAATTTTGGTATTTTTATGATCCCGTGCAGAGTAAATAGCTTGGATTTATCTCGTATTTATGATACTAACCCCTTTTGGCAAGTATTTCATGTTTTGTGTATTTCTCATATGCTTTATAGGTATTTCATGCAAGTTAGTGCGAAGGAGAGCTCAAAACAATGAAAGAAAGCAAGAAATGTGAAGTTCAAGGGCATTTTCGTAATTTTGCAGCCTTAGTCAGTAGGTGGGTCCAATTGGAAAGTTTAATATATTCCAATTACAAGAACATTGGAAAAAATAACACCTCAATCCGAGCTACAGTGAAGAAGTTACGAGGTTTTGAAGTTGCGAGATAATGAAGAGTCATTTTCTGAACTGAAGAGTCACAACTCTTGAAATTTCTTGTTTAATTGATTTCTATTAGTTGTAAAACGTGGGGAGGCAAGGGAAGAGTCTCATTTAGGTATTTTAAAAGGGTAAAACGTGGAGAGACATGGGAGGAGTCATTTTTTAGATGTATAAAAGGGCCAACCCTAGTAGGAAGAAGGAGCTTTTGTTACTTCACATTATAGGAGGCTAATAGTTAGTTTTTAAAAGGATTCTTGTATCCAAGAATCCTAGTTTGAAGATTCATTGCAAATTGAATTCCAAGATTGAAGTTTTGTTCAGATCTCTGTGCTTTGGTAACGTAATTGATTACTTTCTTCTATTTAATCTTTCTTCTACATTATTCTTCAATTCTTCTTTAGTTTAATCATGATTTCCTGCAATTCAACAATCGTTTTCATTACTTTCATCATGGTAGTCTAGACTTTTAAAGGTCGAGATACATGAACTCAACCTGATGTGGTAGTTGCATATGTATAAAATTAATCCTCTAAATTTAATGATTTGATTACTACCGTATTACGTAGGAATGCGACAATTGTAGATCTTTGGATCTCATTTGCTTCAGGGTAACCGAGATGCTTCAGAATAAAATTCAAGTGTAACTATCGCCATACCAATTTACTCGCCCTCTGATTAAGTATGGTACGGGCTTGAACCTCTTATACGTAATTCTTGGGAGTACTAAATTCTGGGTCTAATTAAGAACTTGAATTTATGATTAGTTTTATACCATCAATACCGTAGCGTTGGGGGATTGTGTCTCTACCGTAGTTTTCCAATTAGTTTTAGTTAACTTCTTTATTTTCTCCTTTTCCCTTCTCACTCAATCATAATCTTTTACACTTTTTTGTTTGAAGTAATAAATCAATTAAAATCTATCAAACATTCCCCGTGGATTCGATACCCAGACTCGCCACTATACTCCGCAAGAGTGTAGTTAAAGTTTAGTTTTTTTTATTGTGTTCGAAAGCCGATAACAATGACTAGAGTATTTACACTGATGCTCGATTTTCAACACGATCAAGGCCCATAAGATGGTCATCCTAACAGACTCCCCTCTCAAGTAGTTCATCCATACACCAAAGAAATTGGGTAGGTTAATGGCCTGATCCATAGAATTGGGAGAATTTGACATCGTCTATCAGTCAAGAATAACACTCAAGGGGCGGGATTTAGTTAATTTTGTAACCGAGTTCATATAGGACGAGGTCAATACAGAGGAGATTATGGATTCAGTAAATGATACAAGATGGGAAAGTCCTAGCCGGAATAAAGCCAATATGAGTACGACCAAGATAATGGTGGCCAAGAATAAGAATGAAAAATTTATGTTCAAGAATGGATCAGTGGAAGAGGGCAATTTTTCTAAAAAAGTATTGTGTGTAGCCTCTTTGTTGATTCTTCTTCTTATGAGGCAGGGTCTTAAGACATTCTGATAGAATTGATATAAAGTATGCTTTGAGATTCAAATTCAAGGCATCCAACAAAAAATCTGAGTACGAGGCCCTCCTGGCAGGTCTCTCCCTCGCTAAGGCACCGAATGTCAGCCAGTTGCTGGTTCACAGTGACTCTAAGTTGGTAGTGAATCAAATCCTAAGATTATATGAACCAAAGAATGAGAGGATGGACAGATACCTGGATAGGGTAAAACCATCATTGAAAACTTTAGGGAGGTCAAACTAAAAAGAATCCATCGGGTAGACAATGGTAGAGATGACGCACTGGCAAGACTAGCATCAATAACTAGGACATAAATTAGAAGGTCAATACCAGTAAAGATCCTACACCGACTGAGCAATGAAGAAGAAAACAACACAGTTAATTTCTATTTAAACCTTAAGATAGGATAATCATATATGGACCCTTTCATCTGTTATATAAAGGAATGGTGAAGTACCAAAATAAAAGTTATAAAGAAAGAAGCTAAGATATAAGGAAGTTAATTTCTCAGTTATTAGGAATGTTTTATACAACAAAGGATTCTTTCTTCCTCCACTCTTATGTGTCCATCCGATAGAGATAGAACACATCTTAAAAGATATACATGAAGGTTCCTATTCCAGTCATATAGGAGGGAGATCTAAGGAAAAGAGGGTTGTCACACAAGGGTGTTCGTGGCCGACCTTAGCCAGGGATGAGACCAGTTACGTGAAGAGGTGTGACAAATGCCAAAGATATGCCAGCATCCCTGATCAGCCTCATTAGCCTCATCAACCCCTATCTTCTGTTATCTCTCCCTAGCCATTTACTATTTGGGGTATTGATTTGGTAGGATCCTTGCCTAAGGCAACTGGCAACTACATGTATTTCATTGTGGTAATCAACTATATCTCCAAACGGGTTGAGGAAGAGGCCATGATAACCATTATCGAGATGACGATCTTCAAATTTACTTAGAGGAACATTATTTGTAGATGTGGTCTACCTCATAACCTAATCTCACACAATGGAAAAAGTTTAAAAACTCATCTTTGGAGGCTTATTGTAAGAGAGTCAGGATCAAGTAATTTTACTCACCTCCATGCCGACCATAGGAAAATGGCCAAACGAAGGTGATAAAAAAAATCATATTAGATGAGATCAAGAAGAAATTAGAAGATGCTAAGGGTCTTTGGATTGAAGAAGTGCATGTTATCCCGTGGGCCTATAGGACAATAGAGAGAACTCCTGCGGGTGAGACCCTTTCATGCTTGCCTATGGCTCACAGGGAGTGATCCCTACATAAATTGGCCTACCAAGCCATAAAGTTCAGACGTATAGTTCGAAATCAAATGGTGAAGAGAGTAGGTTCGATTTAGACCTCATTTAAGAAAGGAAAAAGGATACGGAGGTTAGGCAGGCCTTCTATCACTAGAGAACTGCCAGATTCTATAACAAAAGGGTGAATGTTAGGCCATTAGCCATAGGAGACTTGGCTTTGAAGAAGTCTTGGAAAAATCTGAATAAACTTCATCTTAATTAGCGTGGATCCTATAGAGTTATATAAGAGTTAGTTCCTATTACATATCGACTCGAGAATTTGGATGGTGGGCCATTCTCTAATCCTTGGAATGTTGTCATGTAAAGAAATATTATCAATAGTGTAATGTAAAAGTTTTGTTTCATCGTTGTACCATTGTACGAAACATGTATTGAAGAAATTAATGAATGAGAAATTACAAGTGTTTTTCCCTATTCTTATTGTATGGGTAATTCAAGTTATATGTTCCAGTTCATCCTAAGATATGGAACATTACCCATTTGGTGAAGTAGCATTAACTCAATCTCAGTGATATGACAATCCGGACGAGGTTAAACTTATCCATGGATTCTCAATAACACCCAGAGGAGGGATCAGTACGATAACATCACTAATTTAGTGAAAAACTCTCTCGACTGAGACGACAATGCATGATGAGATGTCTTGTCCATACACTCTCAAAACGACGAGAGGCGACTCATGACTAAACATCAAAATTTGATGAATTCAAATTCAAAAATCATTCCGTTATTGTTTATTTTAACATCATTAATTTGGTGAAAAACTCTCTCGATCGAGACAACAGTGCATGACGAGATGTCTTGTCCATACACTTTCAAAATGATGAAAGGGGACTTATGATTAAACACAATCATTTGGTTAACTCAAATTTAAAAATCATTGCATTATTCTTTATCTTAACATTATTAATTAGGTGAAAACTCTCTCGATAAAGACGATAGTGCATGACGAGATGTCTCACCCATACACTCTTAAAATGACGAGAGGGGACTTATTAATAAACACCATAATTTGGTGAATTCAAATTCAAAAATCATTTCATGATGGTTTATCTTAACATCATAAATTTGGTGAAAAACTCTCTCGATCGAGACGATAGCACATGACTAATTGTCTCCTCTATACACTTTCAAAATGACTAGAGGGAACTTATCATTAAACACCATAATTTGGTGAATTCAAATTTGAAAAATAACTTAAAGATTATATCGTCCTAGGATGAGATGATAGGTGAGAATAACATTATTAATTTCATGATCTCAGATTGAAAACCATTTCATTATGGTTACTTATTAAATGTCATTAGCTTTTTTTTAACAAATAAATAGTGCAAAGCATCCAACAAGAAAACATGACGTATTGGGACGAGATAATAAACATTTTTATTTAAGGCGTTGCAAATCAAAAACAACAATAAGGATCAAGTATTATCCAGACGTCAAAAGACGAAAGTGTTAAAGAGGTTATAGACATGAAAAGTAATTATTCACAAATAACATCAGTTAAAGGGCATCAGGGCACAAGTGGCCGCCCTAATAGAGAAGAATACTTTAAGTTTCTCGATTATCCTCAGCCTCCACTTAAGCAAACCCCTTAGCAGCATCGTATTTCTTTGCTAAGGCATTGTCTTCACCTTTGACTTTATCTATCTCGGCCTCATCATCCTCAAGATCATTATCACCTTCATTGTTAGTGTTGTCGGCTCAGGTTGGGTTGATCCTTTAATCTAGCCTAGAGCAGTCATGGCCAAGGGGTTAGAAAAGATGAAGGATTAAAGCTTCTTTGTCAAGTGAGAAATATCTAGCAACTTTAGGCTCGTCCAGTGACAAGTCATTCTGGCTCCTCTTTCTATATATTGCATGCCGTATACCAAAAAATATTCTAAAGATTTAAAATCTTCCACGATTTTCTTCTGAGCCACTTCAAGTTCCTTTTTAAGACCGACCTTTATATTATCCTTCTCATTATATACCTATTTATCGATCTGCACCTCCAAGGCAATAGCATGGTCAGTATTCAACTTGTTTATAGCCTCAGTTTGATCCTTCTACAACTTCTCTATCTTCTACTCCTGGGATGAGATGAGCTTCTTCAAATTTTCCTCATTCCTAATGTCTGAACGAGATTTTCGAATTTCGAGAAGTTTTTCCTCGATGCACTAGTGGATCTTTTGTAAGAATATAGCAAATTTCATGAAGGATGAAACATCAGTATGAGATGAAATTATAGATTAAAATGGAAAGTTTAATGAAGGCATAAGAGTTTACTTGAATGACTTTGTGAAAGAAAAAATCATTCCAGAGGGAGACCTTCGTGGACTCTAAGAAATGAATGCCTGACTCAGGATTTATGGAAGTGAGAGCATCAAAATATTTTTTCCTATTTCCCATTAAGGAGTCAGGGGTTATCTTGAGATTTTAAAACCAAGTTGTAAGGGCATACTTGGATGAGATTGGAATGGCCTATGTCGATGTAGTCTTGGATGATGCCTCTTTACGCTTCTTTTGTTTTTGCTACTAGCTAGTGTGGACATCATAAGAGATGACCTTTCTCTTATTACCTTCATCGGTTGGGATGGGATTACCAACCATGGACTTCTGGGTCAGAGGCTGGGGTGCGGATCTCTTCCCCACCTGCTTCATTAAACTTAGAAGACTTGGGGCTACCATTATCCACACAAACTCATAGGTATTGGTTGGTTGGTGCGTAACATATAAAAAAGGTCAATAATGAATTCAAATTAAATATTTCACAACAGTTGATAAGAAAAATACTTACATAGTTCAGTTAAGGTGTCAACCCCCAAACCTATCTGCCCTAAGAAGTAGGGGGTCATCAATTGAACAAATTTCATATGGAGCCCCTCCTCACCCTATTTCCTTACTTTCTCCACTTCCTTGGTGGAATCAATGCTTTAGTTCAGATCCATTTTGGTCGACATTAGGGCCTTTGCCCATTCTTTGGGAACTTGGGGCTTAAAGGCACTACAAGATGCATAAGGGTCGAATTCCCACCTAAATATGAAAAAGTAGCAAGGTTTCCAATTATTGTTGGAAGCCTTAGTAATAAGAAGAACTTTCTTTGTAGGTTTCTTAGCTATGAGATGGTAGTAGCTAGACTGAGTTTTAGTCGACAATACAGTATAACATCCCCTATAAATGCTAATTGGAAGATCTTTATGCTGAATCAATTTCCAAAGAGCAACGAATCAAAAAACAACCCTCCAAGCAATGGGTAAAAGTTGAGGATGGTCGAGACCTAGTCTTGCTAGAATAGCTCGTACCGTTGGATGCCCAAGTAGCCTAAATTTGGCCTTCAACATTTGTTCATAAATGCAGACCTTGCCCTTTCGAGCGTGAAAGTCTCTCTCATCCTCATATGGTTTCCTCATAGTGACAGAGGGCCCTATGCCATATATTTATCTCAAAACTAGAAGATCTACTTCAGTCATCGTGTTAACATAAGATTGAGCATAAGAGGGGTCATGTGTACCCTCGACTGCATCATCATTATTATCTTAGTTTGCAATAAAGATATTAGATGGAACACTTTGGGCAAACTGATGACCTAGAATAGTCGACAACGGGACTTCCATAGGTGGGGGAGAAAGTGCAACCTCTAGCCTCGGCTTATTTGGATCCGAGATGATCTGTATGGAGGATCCCGATTGATCAAAAGACTCAACTTGATTGGAAGATGAGGCTCTATACGATTCTTCAGATTTCTCAGACCCATCAGAAGGGAATCTCATAGCCTCGTCAAAAGAATCCAAACTCACGACGATGTGGGAGAAGGATGGATTATCATCTATAGAGGAAGATGACTCAAACATTGAGTCACTGATTTCAACAATAGGAGGATAAACAAAAACAAGGGGAATAGCATATAGATAGGACGAAGAGGAAAGGCCTCATCTTTACGCTTGGCGAAGTCTTTGGCTTTATACTTTCGTATCACCCTAAAACATCTCTACCTAAGTGTTGGGAGTTCCTCGGCTAATTTATATAATGGTCTTAACATTCAAAAAAATGTTAGGATTATCGTTTTCAAAGGCTAACCTCAAGAACAATGTAAGAATTAAAAATGAAAACTGTTATATATGCTCGCTCATATATAACTAATGGTACTCTGGTCTCAAATCAATCTTATAGAAGTAGTTTGCTCCTCTAAGTTTATAGAACAAGTCATCGATATGTGGCAATGGATAGTTGTTCAGAATCATGACCTTATTCATCTCCCGATAATTGATACCTAATCTCAACGACCCATCCTTCCTCATCAAAAATAGAAATAGGTCACCCCAAGGTTTTTTATTCCTATGGATAAAACCATGCCCTAAAAGTTTCTAAATATGATCCCTCAACTCCCGCATCTCCAAAGGAGACATACGGTATGGCGCTTGTGCTATCGACATAGTCCTTGCCTTAAGTTAATCAAAAATTCAATATCCTAACTCGACGGTAACCTCGGTATCTCCTGAAACACATCACTATAGTGCCTAACAACAGGGATTGAATCTTAGGAGATAACTATACCCTCATAAGTCTACTATCGATATAGTATAATTGTGTGCTCAACCTTACCTTTGGATGAGGCATTGCAATAATAAACATGTCCTTCCTTGGAGTTATAAACATGATAGTCCTACTGTAATAGTCCACCATCGCTCTATACGTCAGTAACCAGAATATCATCATACTCATTGATTAGGCATAAATTCTTCCCAATTTATCCCTTTAATTTAGTTACTTTTAGCACCTCGATCGGCATAATCGATTTAACTTTATCTCATAATCTATTTGACTTTATCTCATAATGTAACTTTATCTCATAATGAGTTTATGGTATTTCATATTGATTTTATAGGTATTTGATGTCAATTAAGGAAGAAAGAAACCGGAAAAATTGAGAAAGAAATGAAGGAAAGTCAAAAGGGCAAAAATGATAATTTCCACCCAAAATTCGGATGAGGCATTTAAATAGAAGTTGAAGACACCAAGTTCATGAGCACGTAGGAAGAAACGACACCTCAATCGGAGTCCCGGTGTGAAAGTTATGAGCACTCAAAGTTTGAACAAAAAGTTAATGGAAGACCGGACCAATCCGCACCGAACCGAAAGCGTATCGAAGCTGAAAGAAAACAAACGGACCAATCCACATGAGATCGATCCTCCCAAGAAATAAAAGAACCGATCCGGGTTCCATCCAGACTGAACCGCAAGAGGATCGGACCGGTCCGACTGTCGAAATTTAATTTTCTAAACTTCCTCTAATGGAGAATCCTAGTGCAGCTAAAACTCCTGAAGTTTTGTATGGTATTTAAACCTGTCTTATTATCATTCTTAGTATGGAGAATTTATCTCATTTTCCATTCTTTTCAGAAAAAACCTAGTTTGGAGATAACTTATAATTTTAATTTCAAGATTTAAGTTTGTTCAGATTTCTGTGATTACTGGTAATTGTAGTTAATGCTTTGAGTGCTTTGGTAATATTAGTGAGTAATTTCCTCTGTTTAATTTCCCATTTTTCGGCGCGATAGGCCCCCAAATTTTAAAATCTTAAAACTTAATTTCCTTGTTAAATAGATATGTGAAAGTGTAACAGTGATGGTTCAACACAATAAATTACGAACTTTAATTTCCTTTTCAATATTAAAATTAAACCAAGTGAAATAGGATAAACACACACACACACACTAGTGATTTCACTTAAACAAAATTAATTACTCCAAGTACTAGAAATTTTCCTAAGTCATATTTTGCAATTTTATCAAGTTAGGCCAAACTAATTTTAACAATTAAATTAAATGACTTGAATTAATTAACTAAACATTACCCAAATTTAATTAGCACCAAATTAAATACTTAGTGACTAAATTGAACTAATTTTATCTTTTTACCTAAGCATACGTTACAGGCGATTTTGCAAAAGATAGAATAAACAACCAATCACACTACGCCGCGATGTACGAGGAAAAATCCACAACGGGAAAAAATCTCGGCAACCCTAGCCTCAAATCCACTAAGTACAGAAATTACATTTACAAGATAGATGACTTACTTCCTCAACTTGAACCCTCTCAAGCCTTGATGCGTCTTCTTGTAACCACCTCTGCCTAGCGGATAACCACAGAGCTCCACCGCGATCTCGGACCCACCGATTGGACAATAGGTACACCGTCAACCACACAAGGTGCCTTTCACTATTTGAGAAAGCTGCAACAAAACAATTCCTCTTCTTTGAGGGATTTAGAAGAAAACCAAAACTTCTCTTCGAATGGTAGAGATAAACCGGTGCCAAAATGCTCCAAGCAAAGTATATGAATATATGAACTTTGAAGAAACAAATATGGGTGTAACTAAGTGTTTAAAAGATTTTTCTTTATAAAATGAACACTCAAACTCATGAACTTTTTATTGGTAGAATCAACTCTCAAAACTCTCTCTAGGAGTTAGAATATTATGAAAAAGTTAGATTAGAAAAAGTTGTTCCCGCACATTATAAGATCTGAGAAAAGTTAGTGGAGAAATAAGTGGGGAAAGTGGGTAAAAACTGCCAAAAAAATTTCTCGCCTGATATCTCGTTCGAATCACATTTTCGCTCGAACGACATCTCGTTCGAACGAGTCTTCTAATGAAGTTCCAGTGTGAAGTCGTTAGAAATCTCATTGGAAATCTTATTCGAACATGATGTTCATTCGAACGATATTTCGAACGACTTTCCAGTGGCCTTATATGGGAACTCATTGGCAAACTCGTTCGAACGACTTGTGGTTCGAACGACAATCTCGTTCGAATGACACTCCGAACGAACTTACAGAAAGTTCTAAAAAAAAAATTTAGCCTAGAAACTTTATATACTTTATATAAAAGGTTTTAATATAAATCTTTCTGAAAACAAAACACAGTTTTAAAACCTAACACCCAATAAACTTGTTCCAAGCTTCTGTATATATATATATATATATATATATATAATTCATTCATACCTTGGGAGCATGGAACCACTGTTGATGACGTAGAAATGAGGGACATAAACTCGGAATTTAATGAAGATTTATACTCTTTACCGCTACGTCTTCAACTAAACACATCATAGGATACACTTGAACACTATCCTATGACATAAACGTTTTTGTCCGGAATTGAGGCAAAACTATATTAAGACTCTGGAGAATTGTGTCCTTACAAATATCTCCCTTTGGCTATTCCGGGACAAAAACCCAAAAAAAATCCTAAAGGTCTGTCAAGCTCACTAGACTCAAAAACATCCCACCCAAAATAAAGAGTACAATGCTTGACTCGAATAACACTTTAGAATTAAACGCTTTGCCACTTGAAGGTTGCCTCTTTAGGAAGAATTCGTGCACACTTAAGCAAACTATCAAATGCATAGGGAATATAAAAGTATTTAATGAAATGAAAATAAATACTCCCGCTAAATTAATTCTACCCCTTTTATCAAAACAAATCTACCTAAAAAGGTCATGACTCCCCCTAAGTTAAATTTCCCAAACTTAGATACGATTACAATAGGATTAGATACCATTTATCCCCCTTTCATTCTACCACTTTTTGTTCAGGAATAGACAAAGGATAAAACTAATTAACCACGTCAAAGCTTAGAGTATAAGGCACTGGATGCCAGGAAGAATGATCTTCACAGAGGGGACGCTATAGTAAGAGCGTTCCTGTCCGTGATTGATCGTCTTCCCTACTAGTATGAAGAGACTAGTGGTGGGAAGAGGAAGTATGGGAGTAGTAGTGTAGTAATCAAACCTCCGTACAATTATTCAGAACATTTCTTGTAATTAGGGTGCCAGGATGTTGAAGTATCTCCTTCCGTAGTAGAATGGTAGGATCAATAGTTCGAGAGGAACGATTAGGTGCTATGTTAGAGCAAGAAGAAAATAGACTAAGATCTAAGAGGATGACCTTATCCCGAGCCCGATAGGGACACCATTTTTTCCAAGGGGTTTGCTAGGAATGATAGAATGATAGTTCAGTATAGTATAGCTTTATATGGTCATACTAATGCCTGAATTTTGAGGGCAAAATTCCCTTCTAAGTGGGGGAGTATGTAACAACCCAGGCTTTTGAGCGGCTATTTTATATTATTTTGCCCGATGGGCTAATTCTATAAAATAGGGGAAGTTGGAGTAAATATTATTTCCCGTGAGATTTAGGGATAATATTTACTATGTTTTATCTATTTACCGTATGGGAAGGTAAATAGCATTATATTGTGTATTATTGCGTCGTTATATGTAAAACGACGTTTATGGCTCATATTTGATTTGAGGTATAATTAATGAAATAAAATAAATTGGAACATACAATTTGTTCACACTTTCCCGAATGCCAAAATAGGGGGTGCGGTTGTTTTTAGAATGGTCGAGATAGTCGAAATAAGTGCCATGTTATATTTTGGAGTTTCGGGCACTTTTGACGCGTTATGACTCAATTAAGTAGATACGAGTCATTTTAATGGTGTATTAACAATTAAAAGAGGGCATTTATGTTTTAAGACCCGTTTAAGTCCCCCACCCCTTTTTCTTTCTTCATTTGTGTTAGAAGCCAAAGGAGAGAGAGAGAGAAGAGAGAGTTAGGAGAAAATGGGAGAAAAGAGAGAAAATGAAGATTTGGGCCGAATTTCCGTTGCTATCGGAAGAGGATCAGAGACTACGAACCCCGAGGAAAGTTTCTTACTTGCTAGATTTGATTTAATGTGATAAATTTCATGTATAGTTAGGTTTTGGAGATTTAACCCATAAATGGGTATGTGTTAACTTTGATGATTAAACCCTTAAATCTTAGTTTTAATTTGATTTTAGGATAAATTATTAGTTATATATGGGGTAGAAATGATTTGGGAGAATTAGATGTTGTTGATCTTGGATAAAATCAAAGATTTGAGGCTTTGGGATTTTAGAGTTCATACAACCCGTAGCCCAAACTGGGCAAAATTTCAGGACCGAATCGATTCGGCCCTATGGGCGAATCGATTCGGATAAGGAGAGGGATACAGGTCTGGTAGACCGAATCGATTTGGGTTATAACCGAATCGATTCGGCAATTGCAGAAAGTCAAGTTTTGCTCACCGAATTGATTCGGTTGTTTAGCGAATAGATTCGCAAGGGAGAATCGATTCGGCCCAAGGGGCGAATCGATTCGGTTCCCCTGTTTTTGTGAGATTTTTCCTAGTTTGATTTTTTAGCCCTTTTTCTTTTAGGTCCAAGGTTTAGGGACCTTCCTTTAAGGATTAATGGGGAGTCCTAGAGGGTAGTTTTGGGTAGTCTAATGACCTAGGATTTAATGGGATGTTTGGGCTTACCCTGAGGGCTAGTTGTGTAGGTTAATATCCGAATGAAAAAGGAGATTAACCGAGAGATAAATTGAAGATAAAATATTAATGTTGAGACATTTGGGAGACACTCCTTGAGAGAGATTCATTTTAAATGGTTTATGATATTATATTGAATTCTTGGGGACTAGTTGAGGTTTATGGCACTTCGGGTTTTAAGTCATTAATAAAATATGACTCTAGAATAAGAAATACATAAAATGAATTGTGGTACTAATAAATAAGTACAAATGATTTTGAGAATGTAAAAATGGATGTTTTCAAATGAAAAGAATGATGATTTTCATAAAGGTAAAAAGTTATGGATACACACCCTCTCTAAATCGCTATCATAAGGGAAGTTTGTGCGCGTTGTGGTGATGCCCCCTGACAAATTAACGCAGGGTGGATATAGTCCCTAGGCCATGTGAGCGCTTGTGATTGTATATTTTTCTGCGCTGGGTAGGAGATTCCTGGTGTGGTCTTGACTATCCCGCAGGCACATGGCCGCTTCCCGACGTTGGTAGGATCCCAAGTTGTCTAAATATCAGGCCCTGGAAGATGATAGCCATTTAGGGGCGCGCACAGTGGGGAAACCCGGACGGGCGGTCTTAGAATTGTTATATATATATATATATATATATATATATATATATATATATATATATATATATATATGTGTGTAATTATAACTACTCTAAATCAAGTTGGACTTGATAAATATGGGAGCCATAAAGAGCACAATTAAAATGCCACAAAGAGCATGATGAAAGTGCCACAAAGAGCACGATGAAAATGCCACAAAGAGAATAAGATGATGATTATATTCCTGATAAGGAAGATATTTTTACAAAGTGTATAATTGAGATGAAATGCCACAAAGAGCATAAAAACTATGATTATACTTCCTGATAAGGAATGTGAAATGAAATGAAATTGTATACGATGAAATTGATTGGTAAACATTTGATAAAATGTTGTACCATTTATATATATTCCTAAAGAATAAATGGGAATTATGTTTTGATGGTGAATGGATATAATTATATATACTTGAGTAGTAATTGATGAGACCTCTCACCTATATTTATACATAATATTGTGCTAAGGGTCTAATGTATCTCGACGATCAACCTTGCCTAGTAGTAGTGTATCGGGGGGGGAGGGGTTCCTTGTTTGGATTTCTCTTTGCGAGACACCCCACGCACGAATAAGGGCATAGTGTTGTGACTCGGGAGAAATTTTCCTTTAGTACTTGAATTAATTAGGACAGGGTCTAATGTATCTCAACGATCAACCTTGCCTAGTATTAGTGTATCGGGGGGGTTCCTTGTTTGGATTTCGCTTTGCGAGACACCCCACGCATGAATAAGGGCCTAGTGTTGAGACTGGGGAGAAGTTAGCCTTCTGTTCTTTCTTTAACCTGAGCATCATTTATATTACGCTAGGTTGCTTTTAGACTGAGAGGTGAGAAATATTATTGTTATCTGCGAGAGAATTACGCACTTAACTGTCATGCATTTTATTCACATGGGAATCATATCAAACTGGGCCCTGACCCGTATCTATATTTCTTTGTTTCTGCACATATTATTGCCGTTACAGGTGCTCTACCGCATGAACACCTGTGTTTACCTTTCCATTCCGTTTGTCAAGGAGCTACAGCATATTGCGGATGTTGTAGGTCATTGGTATTAGACGCGTCTTTCTATTGTACCTTAGTTAAGTTCAGTTTATTTATTCGGGCGTGTTTGCCCAAGCGTTGCACTCATTTACTATATTGTAAATATTGAAATTTAATACTCGGTGTAAATATTTGTATTGGTCCGTTCACCGACAGCTTATTTGGTGATTATTTGTTATATTGTCATCCTTTATCTTCGGTTTTTGATATCCACCGTTTTTGCAAATGGGATTGTCTAAGTGTTTCTTTTATTTACAAGTTTTTTTTATTGACAATCCGGTTTCTAAGATGATTGGTGGTTATCTCGTACTATTATTTTAATCGACAGTGATGCTGAGAATGGACCATCTATGATTCCTGTGATTATTAGAGTATTGGGCTGGCCACCTATTATTTTAGTTGGCGGGTTGTCACACATATATGGACTAGAAAGCAAGGCAAAGATAAACAAAATATCATATATATATATATATATATATATATATATATATATATATATATATATATATATATATATATATATATATATATATATATATATATATATACCGATAAAGTACATGCACATATATATAGATATAAACACACAAATGACACAAAATACAATAAGTTTAGCACACTCGTATGGCAAAAATGTGTCATATGGAAACGGAAGTGTAGGGGTGTGAACTAGTAACAATTAAATTTAGACTCAAACACTTAAAATACGTTCACGGAGTTCTCATTTGATTGCAAACTTTATCACATTTGAATATAATCTCATGTGACAATAAAGATTGAACTTAATGAACAAACATACACAATGCATACAAGCCTAGAGTTTTGATGATTCTACAAACCAAATAGAGTCAAGACAATAAAGACAACTAGGATAAATGGACATTGCGCAAACCGTTGATATACCATCCAATCTCCCTCAAGAAGCATATATATATTCTTTTTATATTGAATGAATATATCAATTAAACATAGGCCTTGGCAATTATTTTTCTTTTAGTGCCATTTTTCTGTTTTTATGCCTTTGGACCACATATTTATTTTAGGTCCATTCCAAACGGTGGCTTACTATCGCAAAGGATTATTATTCCTTTCGGGGCCCTTCCCCGTGAACATTTATATATCATCATTTTTTTTGGTTTTTTATTTCACAAACTCACGTGCAACGGATTTTGACATGCACTAGTCCTCCTAGGTCTTAAATATGTAGATGACTAGATTGGTAGGAGAACACCTCACAAAGCTCAAATATAACACGTGACATTAAAATTTTAAATGAGCTCGTGCATGTGTGAATAGAGGCATATAAAAATAGAATCCATTTAAATAACACAAAATCCAACTACTCCAAGTAAGCATGGTAAAGAACATAATAAGGATTGACAATCTAAACCAAAAGTTCTAGCCACATGGGAGCATAAAAGAAGGGATTCTAACACAAGTGTATGCCACATAAAGTGTGTCAAACTAAAATACACACAAAGTAAAAATATTTTTTAGTTTTTCAAATTTTTAACCAAAAATAAAAATATATATACTCAAAAGACAAACAAAAATCATTTGAAAATTTTCATTAAGCTTAAATTATCAAGAGATAAAAATCCAAATGATAAACAAAAATCTTTTTGTATTTTTCATTTAATGCAAACAAAATGAATAAATGAAATACAAAAGACAAACAAGTCATGATTTCTAGCATGAGATATGAAATAAAGCAATGAATAGAAAATGATTAAACAAGCATACATTTAGCATGAGAATATAGCATGAAGTACAAAGCTAAAGTATGCAAATAAAACTAACACATTCAACCTTTAGATTTTGCAAGGGAGGAAGCATGTGATAGTAAGTGAGAATAAAAAACCCTATCTTGTAAATCTACCAAGTCGTATCTCCTAACCCAAACTAACGACGAGTGACTTACTCGGGGTGTAGGAATCATGGCTACCTCAGTTACCTTACGAAAGGATTTTCCAGGACCCTTTCTAAGATCAAAACAAAATTTCCTAAGATGACCTTTTCGACCACATTGTGAACATTTAAAAGTATGACAAAAATATTTACCTAAGGAGTGATCTCTAAAGACTTTCCTAGGCGATTCTGCTAAAAAGTTGGTTTTGGCTTTGTGAGTAGATTCATTACAAGTATGGAAGCCTAAACCACAAGTGTCATTTTTAATTTGGACTGTTCCTAATATTTTATCTAATTTTTCCGAACGACACTCCAAATCAAATTTGACATTACTAGAGTCTTTTAATTTATTTTGCAATTCTAAAATGTTAGAATCTAATAAAACATTTCGCTCTTCAAAAGCAAGAAGCTCCTTTTTCAAGAATTCCATTAAACCCCTAAGGCTATCTCTCTCGCCTTCTATATATTCAATCTTCTCTAGAATAGCTTTCTCTCGTGTCCTAAGGTCTTCAACCAACATACTATCATCAACGACCTTGACACGCTCTCTTAAACTAGCTTCTAACTTCAAATTAGTACTTTTTAATTTAATAGATTTTTCAAATAATTCCTGAAAAGCATTTTGAAGTTCACTCACATTAACCTCTTCATTTTCACTCTCTCTTTCTTCTTCACGCTCACCACCATCAAAAATAGGGGATTCATAAACTTTGACCAAGGAAGTGCCATTTGTTTGAATTTCTTCATGATAAGATTCATTATCGGTGCTCACATGACTAGCCATAAAAGCCACAAAGTTGGGCTTAGTGGGGGAATCAGGTCCCTCTTCCTCATCACTATCACTAAGGGTTGCATTATATGAAATGGGTCGCTTACCCTCTTTCCTTAGTTTAGTGGGGCACTCAGAAGCCCTATGGCCATACCCTTCACAACCAAAACACCTATTTGGCTTGACCCTATTTAAATTTTCGTTAGAAGATTTAGGGATCCTTTCGGATTTGTCATACTTAGAAGTTTCAAATTTCTTATAATCATTTTTAAATTTATCTTTGTTAAATTTAAGAAATTTTCTAAATTTTCGAGCAAACAAGGCCATATCTTGCGAGTTACTATCACTCTCGCTCTCTACTACTTGTTTGACCTCTTTTCGGGCTTTTCAAGCAATGCCCTTTTCTATTTTCTTTTTAGTTTTATAGGGAAACATGTCTAGCTCATAGGTTTGTAAATCACCTACGAGCTCTTCTAATTTCGTAGAGGCTAATGTTGGTAAATAATTTAAAACAATCACTTTTGGGATAAATCTATCGGGAAGGCACCTTAAAGTTTTCTTTACAACTCGGTCGTCGGGTATTTTGTCTCCCATGTTAAAAGATGAATTGACAATATCGAAATGTCTAACATAAAATTCATTAAAAGTTTCATTATCGTTCATTTTGATGGTTTCAAATTGAGTAGTGAGGTTTTGGAGTTTAGAAGCCTTAACGACACTAGTTCCTTCATGAGTTAGTTGTAAAATATCCGAAGCTTCTTTAGCGGTTTCACAAGTCATAATACGTTTGAATTCTTCCGGATCTATCTCCCGGAATGAGAATTCATTTACTTTATTTCCATTTATCTCAAAACTTTCCATTTCCTTTCTTATATCCAGGAAATGTATATAAAAGCCAATTCATTATCATGAATTTCTTTAACATAACATATAACTTTTTAAAAGCCAATTTTTATTATCATAAAAATGATTTTCCGTTTTAAAACATCCCATTTCCCTTCCTATATCCAGGAAATGTATATAAAAGCCATTTTTATTACCACAAAAATGCTTTTACCATATCATATGCTTCCACTTCCCTTCTTCCATCCGGGAAGTGTTACCGAAGCCAAAATATTTATCCCATTTCCCTTCTTATATCCGGGAAATGTATTTAAAGCCAATCCATTATCATGAATTTTTTTAACAAATCTAAGACCGTCCCTTCGAGTTTCCCCACTGGACGCGCCCCTAAATGGCTATCATCTTCGAGGGCCTATCAAACAAAATAACCTGGGAACCTACCAACGCCGGGAAGCATCCATATGCCTGCGGGATAGTCAAGACAACACCCAGAATCTACTAACCAGCGCATTAACAATAATTGCCCATATGGCCTAGGACTATATCCAGCCTTCATTCATTATCCAGGGGGAATCACCATACACACACAACTTCTCTTATGATAGCGATTTAGGGAGGTGTGTAGCCATAATTTATTAATTAGGAAAAAATAATTTCTTTTCCATTTTGAAAACATTTATTATTACATTTTCAAAATCATTTACCTCATATCATATATATATATATATATATATATATATATATATATATATATATATATATACTTTAATCACATAGTATATACATATACCATATATTCCTCCTCGAATATATAAGTGGCCATATTTGCCAATTACATCTAGCGATGACCCTTAACCCCAAAGATTCTTTCAAAGAATCATAATCATGCATTTGTATACGCATGATACTAAACCCAAAGTATTCCCTCACATACATTCAATTACATCAATACCTAGGCTCAATGGTATCCAAACTCCCTCTCAAATTTTGTTCATCCCGAACGTTAACTTTGTTCGTTCCCCGGATTATGCCCTACACGAATCCAAGGCATTGCCATTCATCTGAAGGTTTACTAACCCTTAAAACCATCATTTAGGAGTCTCGATATCATATCTAGGAACCCCTATATAAAATCCCAAATTTTAATTTAACTCCCCATACTCTTATGGGGAGAAAACTGGCAAATCTAACCAAAGCGAATCGATTCTCCCCAATTGCGAATCGATTCGGATAGGCGAATCGATTCGGCCCCCAATCCGAATCAATTCGGAAAGTGTTCTACAAACAGGTCCTTAATGGAGAATCCATTCGGTCTAAATCCGAATCGATTCGGACCATTGTAGAAACACAAATCCCCTTTGGAGAATCGATTCGACTTAGATCTGAATCGATTCGGCCTGTTCGAGGGGCACTGTTTGGGCAATTTTTCAATCTTCAAAATACCCAAAATTCAATCCAATCTCCATTTAAATCATAACTTGGATTTATTCCTTCAAACCCAAAGTTTTTATATCTACTCAAATTATTTAGAGGTCCTAACACTCCATTTGAGAACCCCTAATATTTATTTCCAAAGTTCTATCCTTTATTTCTAGCTAACGATTTCGATCTCGGACAGCTTTTCGTAGAAAAATCACTATAAATCCAAACAAAATCAGAAAAATAAGCGGTTGGTGCCCACGCGACCGTGTAGAAGAGATATAAAAATTTCCTTTTTTTACCGACAGCTGAATCGATTCGGATCATGGCCGAATCGATTTGGAAAGACACTGTTTCACTATTCATCATCTTCCCCGAGATGGTTTCGGCCATTAAGGCTTCTCCCAAGCTTTTGTCGCCTCACCCAACGTCCTACGACCTCAACTAAGTACAAATACACATATAATACGGGTTCTAAACGTCCTAGAACCCGAAATCACCAATTAATTTAGGTTAAAACCTAAGTTTCTCCAATTAAAATATTTTAGGGGTTTATTCGTTTTAACTCCCGAAAACCCGTTTTATTCACAAATACCTAACCCAAAATATTTAGGGTTTGTTTACACCAAACTACGATATGAGATTTATGCTCAAAAGTAAATAAATTAAGTAAACACTTGCCTCGTGGATATAATCCGACAACCTCGTACCGAATCCCGCAGAGTTTTGCCGGAACCTCCCATTTCTCCTCTTTTCTTCGTCCTCTCTCTTCCCTCTCTTCTCTCTTATTTATTTCGCTTTTTCTCCCTTTCTCCCTCTTTATATATAGAGAAATGGGTTTTAACCCTTAAAACCCAAAAACGACTCGTTTACTCAATTACGAGCCCGTTTAACTTTAAAAAATTTCGAAACTCGATTTTGACAATCGAACACTCATTTCCAACTATCTCGGGCCTTTCGAGACTCACGGCGTAGTCGAAATATCCATCCGAGGTACTTGACCGCAAATCACTATTGTAACCCATAATGAAGAAATGCGGTATTTTCATTAAAATACTATCTGCTGTCGCTTTACCCAGCAGCGACATATTATTTAAATACTCCAGTTTATTTACTTAACACCAAAAGTAAATATACCATCCATCAAAAATCGCCATATCCTTAAAAATCCCAAAAATCACTATTTTTAGAATTTCTCCAAATTCCCAATTTATACTCAATTATGGAATTTAATCGTCTCCAAAAGGGCGGGTTGTTACAACCACCATCAACATCAATCATCCACCTATATAATCCAAACCCCATGTACATTACACCACCATCAACAACAACCACCTACCTATAGTACCAATATAACAAAATAGGGTTAAGATCTAACAGAAAGTACAAATGAAATCATTGCTTTAGAATAAAAAATTGATATTCTCATCTATATAAACTTATTTGAGCAGTGTACAACTTTAGTTAGAAACATAAATACTCAAACTAGTGAAAAAAATCATATATTTGTGACCAATCACTCACATATACACAAAATCACACAAACTTTACACAGGAGGTGAACACCACCTTCTCTGTCCGTAATGGAAAATACCTAGGAGAGAGGGGTAAATCTATTGAATTTTGTAAAAATTAAAATGTTTTTAACCCTTAAAGTTTCTCTCTCTCTCTCATCCACAAAATATAAGTACATAAAATGATGGTGGAAAAAAAGGAAGTTACTTACATATAAAAAAATACGCATCTCACTGAACCAAAAAACTAAAATTTGATAAAACAAATAGAGCCTCTAAGATAAGAATGGAATTTAGAGAATAAGATTAACTATCACCATTAACTTGAACTAGTCAGAGAAAAAAAAAAAAAAAATAAATAAATATATTTTGGAGAATAAGATATATACTGTCACCCTATCTTAAATCACTTATATTTATAACTAGACAGAAACTTCATTCATTATGTTTAACATTTGTAATGAGTAAACGTTATATATAATGTTCCAAAATAAATTCATTATACATACGAAGCAACGAAAGAAAAGGAAATACCTTTTATAACAAACGCAAGGAAATACATACAAAAAATATAAAATAGAAAGTTTTAGATCCATAACAACTACATGCACTAAGGTCACCCCGCTTTAGTTTTTCTATAAAATGATCAAATCATAGAATGAAAGCTAATCAAATAATATAAATAATGCCACAAATTCAAGCCTAAAAAGTGTTAAGAATAGGGTATTAATACAAAATAAAAACCTAAGTGTAAAAAATTACAAATCTGAGAGAGAGATAAAGATTTGTAAATGGTATTGATAGTAGTGTTTTATCAATAAGATAAGAGTGTGAAGATCGATGTGTTCCATCAATAGGTATTGTTGTATCTGAAATAAGGGAATGGAACGAAATTACCAAATACAAAAATATACTAGTTAAAAAATTGGCATGGCTGATTCGCGGACTAGGTCGCTCTCTTTAAGGTGTTTCTCGGCTCTGCCCAAAACATTATGTTTCGGTCCTTATAAAGACATATCACCCCCATGATAAAACAATCTATAATAGAAATAATTTATGTCTCAGAAAACTACAAATGGTTGTAATCTGGTATGCTATCACTCGTTCACTATTAGTTTCTCGATATCATAATATCAGTTTGGGAGACGAATTAAACAGTTAAGGAAAATAGAAAAAATACTCAGAAAGACAGAGTGTATTTGTGTGTCTTCTCCTCTATTTTGCAGATGGAAATTTTCTTTGGGGTGTGAAAAAGAGAGAGCCAATTTTTTTATTCTTTCCATTTAAAACTATACTTCCACTTTTCAGACGTATTTCTTAAAATGGGAGGAACACAAATCATAAAATAGGGAGTTAACAAAAATGATTCTTTGGTTTCCCATTTTTTTATTAAGACAAAATTGACAACGAGCAAGTGTTCTCCCCTTTTTTTTTGTTTTAACTTTTGCTTAAAGTGTCTTTGTTCTAACAATGCCCCACTTGCAAAATCTGAAAATTGATTGAGCAATAATCCATAGAATTGTGCATTAGTAAAGGTGTCTTTCGACTTAAATCTTTATGCAATAAAGATGTTTCAGATTATACTAGAGTAACCGTAGTTTTGAATTCTATCTTCAAAAAAATCCCACACACAACCCTACTCGAGTCTAGTCCTTAAGCCATCACGTTACGGCCATGTACTTTTATCTCAGTAAAGTGAACGATATTATGAATTTGCCCAAAATTACAATCGAAAGCGTCCTCACTTCCACATTCACATAGACGAGTCTATCAAGGATAGTTATGTAGGTTAGTACCCAACTCAAAATAGAACTATAAATCTTCATTAAGAGTTATAATTGACTCAACCTCAACTTGCTTCTGGATATCATGCTCCATAGGGATGGGTTCAGAGTACGTATACAATAATTAGCACGAGTCAATGCATATCACTTGTGACTTGTTAATACCCATTCAATCTATTTCTTGGGATATCCGTTCAATAGGTTGGGTTACCATCATAAGTGACTCAAACATCCAAGGGATTTAGTCCCATCCCATTCAAAGTGTTTCACACATTTTCTCTTGCTAATAATTTTGTCAAAGGATGAACCAAATTCTCTCAATCCATATGTGATCCACTCTCATTGCACCTGTAGAAATAAAATCTCTAACAGTATTGTGTTTACGATGTATTTATCGCTTCTTACCCTTATAGTGACGGTTCTTAACTTTTGCAATAGCCATAGTACTATTGCAGTAGATTAGAACGACTAGTATCAATCTCTCCCGTAATGGGATATCTGACAGAAGGTTTCTCAACCATTTTGCCTCCTCAGTAGATGTAGCTAGCGCTATTGTCTACAAATCTGTGGTATTTTTTTCCAAAATTGTATGTTTTTTATAATTCCATGAAACTGCACTACTAGCGATACTAAATATGTATCAACTAGTAGCATTGGAGTCATCAGATAAGATGTTACGATTAGAATCACTAAATCCTTCAAAGATAGAGTGATTCGTTTGATAGTGTAATCCATTGTTCATTATCCTTTTAAGGTACCGATGACTCTCTCAATAGCATGACAACGCTCCATACTAGGTCTACTCGTAAATCTATATCGTATTCCCACAGCATAAGCTATATCAAGTCTAGTGCAATCTGTAGCCTAACGTAGGTTACTAATAATGCTCCCAAACTCAATTTAGTTAACATTTCCATCAGTATTCTTGAACAATTTTACACTAGGATCAATTGGAGTACTAGAAGGTTTATAGTTAAAGTGATTATATTTCTTTAGAATTTTCTTAATATAATGATATTGCTTTAAAGAAATTCTCTTTTCAAACCTAGTAATTTTAATTCCCAATATTATACTAGCTTCACCCATATCCTTCATATCAAACTTAACACACAATAAAGATCTAACAGTATTTACGACATGAATATTAGATCCAAATTTAACCAAGTCATCCACATAAAGACATATGATAGTGCAAATATTATTTTTCATATTTATGATAATTGCATTTGTCACTTTCACTAATTATGAACCCATTATAGATGACTAAGCTATCGAATTTAGCATGCCATTGTTTATGTGCCTATTTTAGCCCATAAAGAGATTTATCTATTTTACACACTTTATTTTCTTGACCCCGTAAAATAAAACCTTCAGGTTGGTCCATATAAATCTCTTCTTCCAATTCACCATTTGAAAAGGCAGTTTTAACATCCATATGGTTTACAATTAAATCATTAAAAGAAACTAATACAAATAGTATTTGTATAGACATAATTCTATTCATGGGTGAAAATGTATAAAAAAAGTCCACATTTTCACGTTATCTAAAATGTTTGACAACTAGACGTGCCTTATGTTTTTCAATGGAACCATCGGTGTTTAATTTCTTTTTAAGAATCCATTTGAACTCATTTATTAACACTGTTGTGGAAGATCCATTAAATGCCAAGTTTTTTTGGTTTTTAATGATTTCATTTCATCATTAATATCTTCTTTTCATAAACCGACATCTGAAGAAGATAAAGCTTCTTGAATTGTATTAAGATCCTTGTCTAAGGTGTAAGCATAAAAGTCGGGACCAAAATCTTTTTCAGTAGCAGACCTTTTACTTTTTATTTGTTTCTAAAATAGATTTATTAGGCTCTGAATTTTTAGGAATAGAAACCGTAGTGGATATCTATCCCCCACTATTTCTCAATTTCAATAGAAATTTATCTTCATAAAAATCAGCATTGTTTGATTCGATAATGACTTTATTTTTCAAATCATAAAATTTACATACTTTCCTATTAACTGCATAGCCAATAAAAACACACTCATAAGCTCTATTAGCCAATTTAGACCTCTTAGGGTATGGAATACATACATAGGCTAAGTATCCCCACGTTCAAAAATATGACGTGTCTGGCTTATTATTTTTTTGAAATTTCGTAAGGAGACATTTTTGTTTGGGTCATAGGAATTATATTAATCACCTAACACACCCTTAAAATAATTTCTACCCAGCAATATGAGGCATCCCCCGAACTTAATAAAATAACAACAATTGATTCAGTTAAAGTCCTATTTTTTGAACTTTACCATTTATTTTGGGAGAATAAGGGGATGTTTTTCTTAAATAGTACCGTAAATTTTATAAAATTTAATAAAAGGTTGAGAGTCATATTCGGTGCCTTTATCACTATGCAGTCTCTTAATTTTTCGATTAAATTGATTTTTAATTTCATTTAAGAAAAATTTAAACATGTCAAACACTTCGCGTATATTTTTCATTAAGTATATAAATGAATAGTTCGAGAAATCATCACTAAAAGTAATAAAGTAACGTTTATTATTTCTAATCATAAATGTCCAAATGAATTAAGTCAAGCGGTTCAAATGCTCTAATAGCAATTTTTCATCGTGTCTTAGTTATTTTATCTTGGCTATATCATTCGCATTTTTCAAAATCATTTAGTGATATTTCTAGAATCAATCCTAAGGTACTCATATTTTTAACAACTCATTTATTAACAAGATGATGTGGCAAGATGATGTGGCAAAAACCGAGTGTCCGTGTAGATACGCTAATCATTATTATCGGCTTTCGACCACAATGCAAAAAAAAACTAAACTTTAATTACATCCCTATGGAGAATAGCGGCTAGTCCGAGTAGCGAAAATACACAGGGAATATTTGATAGACTTTTTTGATTTAATACTTCTCAAATAAAAATGTAAAAGATGATGATAGTTGAAATGGGGAAAAAGGGAAAAATTTATTTTTGCAATTTACAACTAAACAAAGATTAACAAAATGAGATTAGAATCCCATCCCCACAATGGCCTAAAGAATGCGTAAAATGGATATTTGTTGAAAAACATTTAACAAGACATATCCAATTGATTATAAACATCAAACATGAAGAAATTTAATCCAATGACGAAAGATTAAACTTTTGTTCGAATATGGTCACATATGGATTAATTTCAGAATATCGCTATAAACACTACCATTTCCTAACAAAGGAAATTAAATGCATAATATGCCAACTTTAATACTAAAGGTTTTAATTAAATGAATTTCTAACCAAAACCTAAATTTCAAAGTCAATGCCCATTAATAGTGAAAATGTGATCCCAACCCTTAAACTAGGTACTACACATGATTAAAACAAAAAATACAACAAATTAACTAATGAATACAACTAGTAAACTAACAACGACTAATTAACGAAGAAAGTTAATAAGAGAACAAATCTTAAATAAGAAAATTGAACTTGAGTTAAAGGAAAGAGAAGATGAATAGTACTTACGTACACAAAAATGGGTACAAACCTTAAGAGAGGAAAAGAGAGGGAATATTCCCCAAAACTAACTTAAACTAAGCGAAAAATGAATCTCCCCAAAAAATGAGAACAAAAATCTCTTTAAATAAAACCTTAAGGGCAAACTAGTCAAAATCTTTAGGCTCGAATTGATTCTGCTACATGAGTCGAATTGATTCGGCTACAGGGAAAATTCATTTATGGCCCAAACTGAATCAATTCCCTAAAGTGGGAGAATCGATTCTCCCTTGACAGTCTACATTCTTCATCCCAAATCAATATACAAAAAATGCCATAACTTCTTCGTTATAAGTCGAAATTAGTTGTAGTGGGAGGGTACGCGAAGCTAACTAGGAGGACTACAATTCCAAGAAGACATTGGGCTAAAAACCTAAATTATGGACTAATAAAAATTCCCTTGAATGTGCCCTTGATGATGGAAAATTTTCAAAATACAACAAAACTTCGCACTAAGCACTTTAATACCTAGAAAAGCTCAATAATACCTTGAAAATCATATAAACATACATACAAGAGCTTATCTTGTTAATGAGCATAAATAATTTAATTAAATTATCCAAGGGGCTAAAATGTATTCAATACGAATCACACCCTGACTTTCGCATTCCTACTCCCTAGTAATTTAATCTAAAGAAACATGACTACAAGTAAGTCACAATAGATGAGATTTGTACAAATGAGATAAATGCAACTTTCACGGGCGAACGATTGCATTTAGCATATGCAATAATCCATTAATCCCATAGGTTACTCTAGTGGACAAATGTTGTCTCGTGAGGGTTTACAAGGATGAATACCACAAACATTAAAGTTTCCTAAAAATATGCGAAATCAAATAAAAAGGAATGCTTAAGAATAATGAAAAGGTTTTCAAACAAGTTTTTAGAAAAGTGAAAGAATTCATGCAAAAGTCCGTAATTACTAACATTATAGAATGAACTTCATCGAATTGAAACCTCAAGTGTGGGAGGAAAAAAGAGCACATGCAAGATATGATTTGGCAAAAAAATTATAAACCGGATAAACATGAAAGTGTGCATTATATCAATCATCTCCGGTGTTTATACTCAATAAATGAAGTTACTAAGTAATGGGGTGTAACACACACGGGACATGCGGGAATAAAGAGTAAATATAAATATAAACTAGGCCTCATACATGTCACTAATGAAGAATGCTATATGTAAAATAATTATTTCGCAATATCAATTAAAGGATACCATAATTAAATGAGGTGAAATGCATTTTCACAGACTATCGCACTCATTTAAACATTTGAATCGAATTCACCTTGGGATCACCTAGGTCTTTTATAGGGTTTTATTGTAGGCTTGGGGTTAAGGCTATGAAATGACGGAGATATTTACGGATTCAAAGGTGTTCAAGGATGAAAAACTTGGGACAATGAAAAATTGTGGCAATTTTAAAATTGGAATATGATTTCCATAATAAGAATTGGACATGAAATTGTAGAGTAATAAAGATTATTTTACACTATAAACAATATGAAAATACTTTCTCGTTCTTTTCTTTTCTTCTTCCTTTCTTTATTTTTCTTTTGTTTTTCTTTTGGTTTTCATTTTTTTCCTCTCTTTTCTCTTTCACTTTTTCTTTTCTTTTCACTCTCACATGCTCAATTGCAACTGCATATCAAGAACATCATTGAATCCCAAGTATCATTCCAAACAAAGGTATGGAAGGTAATATGTATAGTTTATAACTCCAACTTGGAGTTGGTTATGATATTTTGGGTTATGAAATGATAGGTTATATTTGGGCTCAAAGGGGTTGACGAGGGGAAACATTTAAGGGAAGATCAAGGTCAATATGGGTGATACAACAAGGAGGGACTATGATCCTTTCCTACAGTTTACGCAATTCTCGAGTCAAAATAACATTAAAAATATATATCAAGTAACACATTCATATGAACTCAATTAATGAATTATCAATGAAAGAATAGTGAGATTGCTAACGAATTTAATGTTTTTAAGAGGAAAAAGTAATATATAAATACTCACAAACGAAGAAAATCTCAAATCTCACTTGGTGTAAGTATATCCAATGCAATAAAAGATTATAGAGTTACAAAAACCTTAAATCAACTAAGTTAAACAAGAAACGCCATATGCTCATGGGATTAAAGTTTAATTCGTGAATTTTTTCATAATATCTATGATTTGAGGACTAAAGTATAATAACTTTTAAAATCAGGAACATGAATCATTTAATTGTCTATTCGATTGGGCATTTATTGAAATTTATCATTGGAAATAAGGGAAAATGTCAAATAAAGGAGAAAAACATAAAGAAAATACTTTTGAAAATTTTCAATTTTTTAACAAAAGCATGGTTGAAATGATCATGTGATCAAATCAATGAAACTCGAAAAGAAGTGGGAAGAATAATCCACACCCCTTAACTTGAATGTTGCGTTGTCCTCAACGTAAATTAAGAATAAAACATAGAGAGAGGAAAAAAAAGATATTACCCAAAATGGAGTGATCCCCAACAAGTAGAATCCAAAGATTCTACAAAAGGTGTTAGCACCAAGCATAACAAAAAAAGAGCAGTGAAAGTTTTAACTAATTACACTAAACAAGAAGTAAAAAAGAAAAAATCAACCTAATATGTATAACCTAAAATTTGAACTTCTAAATAACTATACACTAGAAGTTGAAATTTTTGAGGGTCCACTAAAAACACAAGTTAACTTTGAGGGACTAATGGTGTACCCTCATTTAAATGCATGCATCTCGACAAAATAATAATTCCTTTTGAACAACGGAAGGCATGTGTAAGGTGTAAAAAATGAACCATCACCAAATAAATTTTTTTGGAGGATGATAGGGGGATTGGATATTGAGGGGGACAAAACCAAATCGGTCCCAAGAAATTAAAAATCACCTCCCAATGATTTTTTGATTGGAATGGGAGGTTGGGAAGTGCAACTGAATAACCCATAAGATGAAGAATCTCAAATTAACATTTTCGTTCAAGAATCGAGTCAAAGTCCTTAAGACTTTTATTTGATTCTTGTGATAGATTTAATTGTTCGATAATAGCGGGGAACTGAGGAAATGAAGGACCTTCGACCTCGATAAAATTTGATATATTGATAACAGGTTGAAATTCAAAAGTTCTTGGATATCTCTCAATGATTTCTTCTTCAAAAAAGGGTGGAAGTGAAATGCAAGTTTCAGACTCAAACGAGCTTATAGAAGATGGGATCATTTCATCGAGTTGGTCATTTATTTCTAAAGACCAAGATTTATAACTCTCGACTTGGTAATTCAATTCCTTTTCCACTAACTCCAAATTAAACCAATAATAATACATAACATCTTCTTGGGAGGTTTTCTCATAGTTAGAGGATTTCCCATTTTGCAAAGTTTGTTCCCAAGGGGATGAGTGATTACATAGAATTCTTGAATTTCACGTTCAATTCTTTCATTTTCAAAAATTTGGAAGCATTTACGCATAGTCTAGGTAGTGTAATTATGAGAACTCTAATCATAACAATTAAATTTATCTAAGGAGTTAGAATGAGACATTTCAAGAAGGGCAATTCAAATACATGACAAGCATTGGAATTCAAATTTTTCATACCAATTTAGTACAAGTCACAAAGAAAGTAAAGAGAATATACCATATATACACAAAGTATTAAAACACTATAATCCTAAAATACACCATTCCCCCGCAACGACGACATTTTTTATGAGGTGGTAATCGAGTGTTCGTGTAGATACGCTCTTGTTATCGACATTTGATCGCAATGCAAAAAAAACTAAACTGTAAGTTAACTCCAATGGATTAAAGTGGCCAGTCTGAGTATCGAAAATCCACAGAGAATGTTTAATGGACTTTAGTTAATTGATTACTTCTCAAATAAAAATGTAAAAGATGATAATGGTTGAAAAGGGAAAACAGGGAAATATTTAATTACGCAAACTAAAACTAAACAAAGATTAATAAAATGAGATTAAGGTCAAATCCCCACCATGGGCTAAACAATGCATAAAAAATATTTTGGTTCGAAAACATTTAAGTGAGCATATTCAATTGATTATAAACATCAAACATGAAGAAATTTAATTCAAGAATGAAATATTAAACTTTTGCTCGAATATGGTCACAAATGGATTAATTTCAGAATATCGCTATAAACGCTACCGATTTCTGACAAAGGAAGTTAAATGCATAATACGCCAACTTTAATACTAAAGGTTTTAATTAAATGAATTTCTAACCAAAACCTAAATTTCAAAGTCAATGCCCATTAATAGTGAAAATGTGATCCCAACCCTTAAACTAGGTACTACACATGATGAAAATAATAAATACAAGAAGCTCTAGTTTGTACCTACCACCCTTCAGCCCTGCTAGCCATATTAATTTCAAAAATCATGGTACATAAGTCCTCTTCAGTTAGATTCTCCTGTGGAGCAAGATGAAGTCCAATCCGATATTTACAAGATATATGTCCAAGCTTGTTACACCCAAAGTATAAAAATTGTGCGGTGTTACGAGTCTGTCCATTTCTAGCGGGGTAATAATTATTTTGATTTTGATTCTGATTCGGTTTAAAATTTTAGTTGTTGTTTTTTTATGATATTTCATATTTTTTTCCATTTGGTTCTAAAACAACTGGAATACGGTTCTAGTTATAATTCTTATTGTCAGACACTACAAAGAATTTCGTCCTTATAATATTGTTTCCTGACTTCCTCCTTAATTCTAAGTCAGGTGATGGGACTTTCAAGTGAAAATTCTTTTGATTTATGCCTCAGTGTATTTTTAAAACATTTCCAATCAATATGTAATTTATCAATCATCACAACAGCCTGAAACTGCTCTTCCAGTTTGATTCCTTCAGAAATAAAATCATATGCAATTTTTGTAATTCCCGAGTCTGGGTAATAACGGATTTATCACCTGTCATTTGAAATTTTGGATAACAGTTGATGTATATTTTTTGGCTCCAGCCTCCTGAGTATCATATTTTTTCTCCAGGACTTCCCAAATTTCTTTGGAAGAATTACATAAGGTATAATAATCATAAAGATAGTCACTTAGGCCATTTAAAATTTATTTTTTACATAAAAATAATTTTCTTCCCATTTTTGGATAGCCCTAGTCTCTTTCGCCCTATGAGGTTCAGACTCAATGGGCTTATTTCCAATGATATAGACTGATAATTTTTTTGTGGTAAGAAAAAAATAACATGTTTTGTCTCCACCATTGGAAATTTAACCCTTCAAATTTGAAAAGTATGTTAAGACCAGTAAGACCATTGGGTGTAGAGTGATTTTCGAATTCCATAATAGATAAATAAAACAACTTAAATTGTTTTATCTAAAATAAGAGAATGGAACGAAATTACCAAATGCAAAATTTCAACATCAAACAATAAACGTGGTTGAGTCATGGACTAGGTCGCTCTCTTTAAGGAGTTTTGCGGCTCTCCAAAAAAAATTCTGTTGCAGTCCTTATAATCCCACATCACCCTCAGGATAAAATAGCCCAGAATAAAAAATATTTTTTTCTCAAAAAACTATACACGGTAGTAATCTGTTATACTATCACCCGTTCACTATTACTTGTTCAATATCACAATTTTAGCTTGGGGGACGAATTGATCAGGTAAGGAAAATAAAAAAAAAATCAATAAGAAAGAGTGTATTTGTTTGTTTTTCTCCTTCGTTCTGTTGAGGAAAAACTAGCTTGGGGTGAGAGAAACAGAGAGCCAATTTTTTCTCTTCTTTTCATTCAAAATTATGCTACCACTTTTTAGATGTATTTCTTAAATGTAATGGGAGGAACACACAAACTAAAATAAGGAGTAATGTTAGGGGAAATTGATTCTTTGGTTTCCAATTTTTTTATTTAGACAAAATTGAAAACTGGCAAGTGTTTTCCTCTATCTGTAAATAGAAGGTAACATAGGTGGGGTTGTGCCCCTTTTTTCATTTTTTTCAATTTTTTTCATAAAGTGTCTTTATTCTAAAAGCTATCTATCCAAGGGTTTCAACTTGACGTGATAAGAAATGAGATTCAGAAACTAGGGAAATCGAACAGTTTCATAGTAGAGTCGCACAAAAATGTCGTTCAATAAAACATGCACTCACAAAATGAAGATATTCATTAAACCTTAAAAAGTATCAAAATCATATAGCAAAGACGCAATATTTTTATTTTATTTTAGCTTTAATGGAACTAGTTCTATATTTCTAAACCGAAAAAAAAAAGAAAATTCAAGTAGACCATTACATGAAACACATGTTTTATTACCACAACCCCAAATAAATAAAGAAATAGTAATCAACTCATCTCTTCGAATGAGTTAGCATCAACCTAAGATATATCAAATCATCTTCCTAAATGATAAACTAAAGACCAAAATACATTGTATTACCCAAAGGGAATTACCATTATAGAGTTTTATGGCCTTTCCCAATAAATCATTAATAAATGTGTGCTTGAAGAATTAACGAATTAATGTTTAGGTCTCAAATAATGTTTAAAGGAAACAAAATGTTAAAATTTCAACATGTAAAAAACCTCATGAAGAATAAAGTACCTCAACCCCTATATTAAACCCGCAAAATACCCACAAAACAAGCATGAGAGAGAATAAATGTGAATAAGACGTTACCTCTGCATCACCCCCTTTCAGGTGGTTCCCTGGGTACGGTGGTTCTTCAGAACTGACTTTGACAATGTGGAGATAAACCGCTAATTTATTAGAGGAAATGTGGGGTTAGATTTGAATTAAATTTCAAAACCTTGGGCTTTTTGTAATATGAAAATACATAATATGCAGCTATAAAATGCCCACAATTTACAACAACTTTCAATCCAATTAATGTATTTTTTTTTTACTTTACACAACCCATCTTGTACTATGCAACTATGGTGAGGATGATTATCAACCATCAGATATAACTCTACTATACTGAATGTCTGTTGTTAGATAGGGAAGACTCAACCCCCTCCTTTATTATTATTATTATTATTATTATTATTATTATTATTATTATTATTATTATTATTATTATTATTATTATTATTATTATTAGGATATACTTTACATAGTCCGTTTTATAATACAGTATATCGTATACTAATACAACCGTCGAAGAAAGTTCAAGCTCATTCATGCATCGATACCAATCTGAATATCAAAGTTCTTTAACAAACAAGCCTCTACGAGATAGATTTTGGTAAGGTTGTGTTTAAGTCCCTCAATAGTTCATTTAAAGTGTTGGGATAATTTTTCTAAAATGTTATTAAAAATCTGAGGCGTCCTTTTTTATTAAAATAATTTTTCTATGTCTTGAGGCGGAGTTTTAGTAAAAAATAATTTTTCGTTGACATCGTTCAAATGACATGTCTATGTCGTTCAAACAACAGATTCAAGCGACAGAGCATCTCGCGCGATAGCTTGTTTGAAGGTCGCTTGATCCATTTCATCAAATGACATGCTACTATTTTTTTCTTATCTTGTTTGATAGGTTGCGCGATCCCCTGGATCGAACGACATTTGATGTCATTCAAGCGACCTCCAATTGTAGTTCGAACGAAGCCCTGACTTAATTTTGTTATAAATACATGTTTTGTGAGGACCCTTTCTTTAAGACTTTAGCGAAAACGATAATGCAAACTGCAGAAATTTCAGCCTTCACTTTTAGGGGTCTTTAACTTTGTTTTTCAATTCATAAATCATCCCAATGGCTTGAGTGAATTATTTTTTAACTAAAGAAAAAACTTTGGTGAAGTTTCTCTTATAGATATGAAATCTCTATGTCTGACTTGGTAGCTCTTGAGGGAGGTGCTGGCCAATGACTACGGTCACTTAGGAATGCTTAATGGTATTTCTTGATGAAGATAGAACTTCAGTTCTTGTAGGTTTGCTGCGATAAATCCATTGTTGATTTTAGGTTGTGACCTATGTGAGTGTTCTGAGGAATATTCATTGCAAATTTCTATACGTGTTGTTATATTTATGAAAATAAAGGTTTGCCCTTGTGGGGGATTTTTTTTCCTGAAATCTATGTGTCAACAATTTATGTTTATTTGTGATGGCATGATTTTTACACCTAGATGAATGTGTTATGGTCTAATTAATTTGTATAAAAAATTGACATCTAGTTAGTTAAGTTTAAAATTAGAAATTTTCAAATGTACATACAATCGATATCACACAGCATTCTCAAATTGGCGTAAGAGCAGGTTATGCTAATTTGTCGCGTGGTCCTGATTTTTTTATCTGATACCTTTCGACTTCTCGCGTCGCCAAATTGGTATCAGAGCACGTTTCACCAAATTATCGTGAAATCTTTTTCTGCAAAATTTTTGTGATATTGATTTTTTTTAAACATGTGATTTTGAAAAAAATTGCAATGCTTTTTGAATGAAAACTTATTTATCGGTTGCTTGTTTTTTATGGGTCTAATTATGCCTATTGTAAACCCCGCAGGAAATATCATTTAAAATCAATCGATGAGCGAGTTTAGGTTGATCGTGAAGGATGGTGGACTCCTCCCACTGTCACCGCTAATAATGTCACCACTCCTAAACATGTGACTAATTGAACCGAGGATGAATTTAAATGGAGCACTTTTAATTCTCCTGGGCTAAGTACAATTTCTGGAGCCATCACCCCTAACGAGTTTCAACGCATCATGACCCCGTTAAAATAAGCATGGGATGTTTTATATCTTACCCATGAAGGCATGACCGCACTGAAAGAGTCTAAATTGCAAAATTTAACTACTCAATTTGAAACCATTATCATGCTTAAATTTGAGTGTTTTGATGAATTATATGCACATTTATGTGATATTGTCAACATTAGTTTCAATCTTGGGGAGCACATTCAATATGCACTAGTGGTTTAAAATATTTTGAGATTGTTTCCTAAACGTTTTATCTGAAAGTGACTGTGTTGAATTCCTTAGGAAATTTAAGCAATCTTGAATTAAAAGAACTGGTAGGAGACCTCGAGATATATGAAATTGACATGTTTCCTAACAGTGCCAAGTTTAAGGATAGAGGAATATCACTTAGATCCCAGTCTAGGAAGAGTGAGGGAGTGTCCAAGAGAGAGAAGTAAAATAAGGTGAAAGCTTTTGAGTTTGGCTCTTAGGGAAAGATTGATTTTGATGATGTGGCCATGCTTTCTAAAAAGTTAAAAAAAAAATCTCAAATTTTCAAAATAAAATTCTTCCAATAAAAGATTTTTTGAGAAAAATAAAAAGAAAGAAGAGGCCAAAGAGAGCAGTGAGAAAGAGAATGAGGAAGAGGAGGGATGTTTTGAATGTGAGGGTAAGGGTCATATGGCATTTTAGTGTCCCACTAGGCTAAAGAGAAAGGGTAAGAAGATTTCCATGCCAGCCACTCTTAGTGATAGTAAGGAAGAGATGAAGGATTATAGGGATGAATCTTCACATGGTATGTGTGTTTAATTTTTATCTAGTCATGTGATCACATCTAGTTTCTCCCACAACGATAAGGATACTTGTGCACGTGAGATCCCCGAGGATGATTGGAGTGGTTCGAGTGCGGATGAGAGTGAGTTTAGAAGTAAAGGTGAAAGTGAGATCCAAATCGCTTTTAGAGATCAACACATTGAGACTTAAAGACTAAAAAGGTAAATAAATACCTAACTCTTAGGGTGCTAACTTTGGAGAGAGATATAGAGGTTTTAAGGGGATTTGAGGCGTCGGTGAGTCAATTCGAGAAGGTGAAGGTTACTCTGAGTGAGCAGTTGATCGTTGTAGGTCGAGAAAAGAGTGAATTTGAAGCCTGTGTGTTACAACTAGAGAGAGATATCGAATGTTGCCGTGAGGTCAAGGTTACTTTAGAGGAAAAATCTAAGAAGGAAGGAAAGATGCTCCTCGGTCCCGTTTTGACTAATGTTGAGATATTAGGAATAGGTTATGATGGTGCATCTACTTCCTATGTTGCACCCGAAACGGTTCCCTAGTTTACGATAGATCCGTACGTCTCTCAACCCAACCCACCTAGGCTTATATTACCCGATAGGAGAGAACATCCTAAACGTTTTGAGAGAGATTTTCCTAGACCCGTGTATGTTTTCACCCATTGCAAAAAGATAGGACACCTTAGGGAATGTTGTTTTAAGTTGGGTAGTGTGTCGCATAGAGTTTTGCCACATGTTCCCACAAATGAACCCACATGATGCTCTGGATGATTACATGAGAGAGTTTTCACATGTTCGAGAGCAAGTTAAGTTTTTAGTCTAATGGATGTTTTTCATAGGATGTCTCCACCTTTGAAAAACTCCAGCGCAACTAATTGTTGAGGTTTAGACTTATTTTCTATCATAGGATGATTTTCATGACGATATTTTTATGCCTATTGCTAGTGTGTACAACTTTTGTATTCATCTTTTCCATTTGTGATATATTTTCTTAAAAACCAAAAGGATTTTTGTTTTTGAAAATTTTTGGAAAAATACAAAAATATTTCCTATTTTTTTTAGAAAAAAATTGAAAAAGGCAAAAAGATTTTTGCATTCTGCTTTACACCATTTATGGATGGACATTTAGGATGACCAAGTCACAACATCATTCCATATCCATGTGACTATTCGATAGCGTTTTAAGACGATACATTATTTCATCCATGTGCTTTATAATGTTTGGAGTCATTTAGATGAGATTTGAGATTACTTTCTACATGTTTTACTAGTGATTTCCTTAAATACACACTTGCATTGAATTATTTTGATTACTGCAATTGTATATCACATGGTGATCTAAGTGTTTCCATCTCAATCCCTTCTTTAAAATGAACTATGTGTGATAAAACATGACAGTGAAAGTAGTGCATCTAAGAACCGTTGCTCGTGAGGAATTTGTTTTAATATATATGTGAAAAACGGGGAAGGGCTACAAAAGGTAATCATAATATCCTTTGCAATTACTCCACCATTAAAATCGGACCTAAAAAAGTGTGGCATTGTAAAAATTATGCAAGGTCTAAATAGGTTTAAAAGAGCTCGAAAACATTTAAAGCAATAAAAAGATAAATATTCTAAAAAGGGGTCATTATTTAGATCACCTGAAGAAAAGTAAAAGATTTACTTTTATTGAGGGTGTTTGGTTGTAAATAAATCAACGGGTTTGCAAGTCCTAACAAAGTCTTGAAAAATGATTAAATAGGTTTAGACATTATTGGTGTGAAAATCATTTTAGACGTTGATTTGTTGATTTGACTGAGTCAAAGTTATTTAAATTCAACAATTTTTACACCTAAGGATAATTGTGAAGTTCATTCATTAGGAGTATCCATATTCATCATGCACATTTTTTATGTATGTTTGAGTTGATTTACCTATTGAATATATTCACACCCATTAATTCCATTTCCACGATTTGGTTATCTTAGAGTAAATTCATGGTGTGTGATGTTTTCTTTGTATTTTTTTTTGTTTGAAAAAATTGAAAAAAATAAAAAATAGTTAGTGAATGCTTCCAAGTTTATCCTTTGATGATTATAGTTGATTTTTTTTGCTTTTCGTGACACTTCATGCTTATTTTTATTTATTGTGTTCCTTGTCTATTTCGAACAAATAAAAAGGGAGAGAATGAATTATGATTTAATGGGGGAGTTTGAATTAAAGGGGAGATTTCAGATTTGATCTTTGTTTTGATAAATGGTTATCTCTTTTCAAACTCGATACGTCACAAAGGTATTTGTTTCTTGTCTCAAGTGTGTAGGTACACAATTTGAGGATCATTATTTTCTAAACCCTGATAATGACAAAGAAAAGTTGGAAATTTGAAAATTTCAAGTTGAAGATCTTTCAAGAAAGTTTAAAGACTTCCATTTTTAGTACATTTTCAATTTTGGGTTCATGGGAGGGTATTAAATTTGTATTGTACATTTGATTGATAATTGAGATGTTTTTACTTTCTACTGACATAGACATAAGGGGAGATTTGTAAGGACATATTTTACATAGTCCGTTTTACATTAGAGTATGTTGTATGCCCCTACAACCGTCGAAGAATGATTAAGCTCATTTATGCATGAAGACGGATTCAAATATCAAAGCTCTTCAACAAAAAAGCCTTTGCGAGATAGATTTTGGTAAGGTTGTGTTTAAGTCCCTTAATACTTCATTTAAAGTGTTGGGATAATTTTTCTAAAATGTTTTTAAAGATCTGAGGCTTCATTTTTTGTCAAAATAATTTTTCTAAGTCCTGAGATGGTGTTTTAATAAAAAAAAATTTGTCACTGACGTCGTTCAAACGACAGCTTGAAGAGACACATCATCTTGAAGGTCGCTTAATCCATTTCATCAAATGACAAGCTATTAGTTTGGTATTCTTACCTCATTTTATAGTTCGCACGATCCCCTGGATCGAATGTCATTTTACGTCATTTGAGCAACCTCCCATTGTCGTTCGAACGAAGCCTCTTACTCAATTTTGTTATAAATAGCTATTTTGCGAGGACTCTTACTTTAAGACTTTGGCGAAAATGAAACTGCAACTCCAGAAATTTTAGTCTTCACTTTTAGGGGTTTTTAAGTTTGTTTTTGAATTCACAAATCATCCCAATTGCTTTAGTGAATTATTTTGGAACCCAAGATACAACTTTGGTGAAGTTTCTCTTGTAAAGATGAATTCTCTACGGATGACTTGGTAGCTCTTGAGGGAGGTATTAGTTGATGATTACGGTCACTTGGGAATGCTTGAGGGTATTTACTGCCGAAGATAGAGCTATGATTATCGTGGGTTTGTTGAGGACACTCCATTACTAATTCTAGGTTTCGACCTATGTGAGTGTTCTGAGGAATATTCATTACAGATTTCTGTAAGTGTTGTTATATTTATTAAAATAAATGTTTTGCCCTTGCGGGAGATTTTTTTTTCCTGAAATCTCTGTGTCAGCAATTTATGTTTATTTGTGATGGCATGATTTATACACCTAGATGCATGTGTTAGGTTCGATTAATTTGGATGAAAAAATTGACATCTTGTTAAATAAGTTTAAAATTAGAAATTGGAAATCCACATACAATCGATATCACACAACTTTCTTAAATTTTTATCAGAGTTTTTTTAGAGATCTTACCTTCTCAATTATTACACATACACACACGCATGCACACACACACACACGAACGCGCACACACACACACACACACAAACACACTATGATGTACCTGTGCCGATGGCACGGTTGTAAAAACATTCTGAATATTTTGTACTAGTAATTAAATCTGGCAAAATAAGACACGCAAAATAACGTGATATGAATTGAGACGAAGTTATAAGTTAATGTGTTGACCGTTAATAATTTTAGATCGTATCAGCACCAAGTTCTTACATGAGCTAAAATTATTAATGGTCCACACATGAAAGTATAACTTCTTGTCTGTGCAATAGTAAATATGTTTGGATATAGATATGCAACTTGTACACAAAAACGATGATATTAAAAATATTTTGTTGCACCCGTACTCCACTAACTCATCATGTTTACACGCTATGACATACTACAACATACCATGCATAATGAAAACTCATATATACAATTCATTATGTACGATGATAAAATTAAAAATAGTTGTAAAAAAATAACATTACAAGCCTAGTAAAATAAAAAGATACCAATTACAGGTTTAATAGAAATTACAAACTATTAATTTATAGTTACAACACAAAATTTTTGAGGCTTTAAACTTCAAACATAAAAATCATTGTGCAACTTCAAAGAGCACCCACCAAAATAGTGTCCCAAAACACAACTTTTTCTCAAGCAACTCGAATTAAACATAGTGGACTCAACGTGATGAAGGAAAGTTCCACTACATTTTCGGTGCACTAAAATATTAAATATGTTAAAAATGTACTCATAATTAATTCCAAACTCCTACAGAGAATGCCTCAGCAGCCACCATGTGCAACTTGTTAAACCAACAACAGACTAAAAGGAGATAAACAGTTGTTTCTAAAAATAATATCATGACTATTATGATAGAAAAATTACTTAAAACATGATTCAAATCCTAACACAAATATTTATAAGTCTTGATATTTTAATTTTTACCATTTTGGGGTCCATTTTAACATTTGTTAGATCTCCATTTGTATAACTGATTTGGTGTGCCAGTGCACCAATACTCGTACCTCAAATGACAATTAATTAGTTTTTGAATATTGATATATGTCGCGAAAGATATACCAAATGCACCCCAAATGAGTTGGGATAACATTAAATGTTGTAGTTATACCCAAACTAACTTATTATCCTCATCTATTTATAAATACATATATCAATAAAAGAAAGTTTTTTATATTATTTTATTTAAACACTGTTTTATAAAATATGAAGAATATTTTATAAAATTAAAAAAACTATTTTAAAAAATTAAAAATTAAACTTTTAAAAAAAATGTTTATTATTTTTTTTACAAAATGTTACATAAAAAACGTTTTACAAAAATAGAAAAATGTTTTACCAAGAAAAATGCGTAAAAACTATTTTCTTGACAAAGAATTTAAAAACTATTTTTATGTATAAAATACCTTCTAAAATATTCACTTTTTTCAATAAAACAAGTTTTTATTTTTTTTTCAAATAACATACAAATTTGTTTTAAAACAAACCTTATTTTCAAATATGTTTTAAAATCCTTTCTAAAATTAGAAAAATATATTTTATAAAGTACAACAATTATTTCATATATGTATATTTAAATTTTAATCTATTTCATTTAGTTGTTTTTTAAAATACACATGTAAGTGTAATACCCCGCACTTTTATGGGAAATTAAAATTCATAAGTAAGTGTAATTTGGGAATTTAAGAAATTATTGTGAATAGTGATTTTTAGAGTTTTCAAGGATTAGATGATTTTCGATGGGTGTTATATTTACTTTTGGGGTTAAGTAAATAAGTCAAAGTATTTTAATTTTTTGTCGCAGCTAGGGAAAGTGACAAAAGATAATATTTTAATGGGAATACCACATTAATTTGTGTGGGGTTAAATTAGTGAATTGTGGTCAAGTACCTCAGATGGAAATTTCGAGTGCGCGGTTGGTCTCGGAATGGCCGAGATAGTCAGAATAGAGTATTTGGGGATCGTAATTGAGTTTTGAGAATTTTTGGATTAAAAGGAATTCGTAATTGAGTAAACGAGTCATTTTTGGGTTATAAAGGGATAAACCCTTATTCTCTCATATATAAGACACGGGAGAGTGGGAGAAAGGAAAGAAAAAGGAGAGAAAAGAAGAAGAGAAGAAAGGAAGGGAGAAAGAGGAGAGAAAAAGGATTTTTGGGCCAAACTCTGCGAAATTCGACTCAGGGTCGTCGGATTTTATCCTCCATGCAAGTGTTTACTTGCTTTATTTAATTTTGAGCATAAATCTCATATCATAATTGGTAATAACAAACCCTAAAGATTTTGGGTTGGATTTTTTATGGATCAAATGGGTTTTTCAGAAGTTTAAGGGGTAAACCTCGAAAATTATTAAATTGGAGAAACTTAGAAATTCATAGAAATTAATGGATGATTTTTTAAGAAGAGGTATAAAGACTTAGGGGGTTGTTAATGGCTGAATTGGACTCGTGGAGAAGAAGCAGTTTCAACCATTAACAACCCCACCTAAAAAAATACCGGGTGATCAGTCCTATACCAAATTAAAACAGGAATCCCAGTTGGATCATCCTTAGCAACACTGTCGAAAACTTTTTAAAACTTACTAACCACCTAGTATTCCAAAAACTGGTGCCAATTTTAACTTTTTAATTTAACAAAACAGTACATGTGAAATGAAAATATAAACAATTCACACAACTGAATGAAAGTAAATAGAATAATAATTACACAACTTGCCGAATAAATCACCGGCCACCAAATAAATAATTTAATACAAATATTCAACACCTGAATGAATTACACCTGAAAACTATACCGAGAAGTCTGGTCTACAAGCCCTAAATAAAACTGAGACTGATACAAGATTCTTACTCTAGGAATGAATGAATGATGCGTCTAATCCAAACTCCTGCTAGCATCCACATATGCCGCAGCTCCGTGTCCCTGGAATAGAATATCAATCCTGACGTCCCTGTGGCTGGACACCTAAAAGGTTTTGAAAATAGTTTTATATCAAGGGTTAGAACCCAAAACATTTTGAAAATATTTAGCAAGTGAATTAACTGCAGTAATTTAAAATGCATGAATGTGCTTCATATTTAAGTTAATGTCGCACTCCCTTGAGGACATTCTCACCCCTCCACTATTGTGCACACCTACCGGTTACCTTAACCCCGCCTAGTTGTACTACCCCATCCAACTAGTCCTGATATAACCTTCCCTTACCATATTACTCTAACCCGAGTATAATAATTTCTTGAATTATAAGTTATCTCACAATTAACTTAATTAATTCCTCTTAAATAGTAGCATATAACCGTCTCACAAGTGATATAAAGTAAATACATCACACACTGTATTATTCCCACAAATGAATAACTTAATTAATTTCTCATTAATTAACAGCATATAACTGTAACCCGAGTCATATAAGGTAAATACATCACACACTGTATTATTCACCTACATATAATATTTACTACCATATTATACGTACCTTTACTAACATCCACACATATATTATACGTGTATCCATCCTTTCGAGTACACCCTCACCAGGTGATTCCCTCTAAAATGCTATCTCACTAGGTGTGCTCACAAAACCTAGTTTTCCCAAGTTGGAATCACTCACCAACTTGGACCAAAATATCAACGAAGTGGAGGCGGTCATATTCCTTCCCTGAAAGTGAGATAAATCCCTCACCCATATATATTGGATGCTATGACCTGGGGATATACTCTCCCTACTCCTCAAGCTAGGGGATTCACCCACATCGCGCAACCTCCCCGGATAGCCTTAGAGTATATAAATTTAATAAATATCTAATCACTGATATTCAGTATCACGCACAATAAATACATGTATATATATACTATCACGACACCGTATATATATAATATAAACCCCGGCTTTACCGTGTACTAAAAATCCCGTACACTGCCTGTAATTTAATATCACACACAATATTTCCCGAGTCAATGTTCCGACTTCAAATTAATTACTCTCTCTAAAAATAAATTTGATACTTTGGTGTCACATAACCAACATACCCGGACTCACTCACTCGGTCCATTTTTACATCTCATAATTTCTTTTCCACATTTTTCGCCCACAATGTGTCACACATTTATTTCCATAATTTCCCAATTATATTTACCTATAATTACCAACATACCCGGACTCTCCCACTTGGTTCATAATTAAATATTCCCAGAGTCAATATCCCGACTCAAAATTATTTAGTTTATCTCCAAACTTAATTCACTACCTTGGGGTCGCATGACCAATATACCCGGATTCACTCACTTGATCCGTACCTCACTATTTTGGAATAAAATCTCTCAAATTCATCCGTTAAATGCCCCACATAAATTCATCCTAGTCCCAATTACTTTCTCCCATAATTGCTAGGAATATTTGTTTCATATTTATTTATCACTAAATAATGTATGTGAATTAAATTTTCTAATTAATTTCCCCCTTATATACAAACTGGGCGAACTGCCCAGAATTCCGAATCATCGATCGATCGAACCCCCTGGGTCGATCGATCGATCGTCCCTGACGTCATCTTCTCCAAGAGGCAGTTCCACCATTAACGAAAACCTCCAACTTTCATTCTTTCCCCTGGACTAACCCAAGCCCAATCAACCCGATATCTACATAGGAATAGGATCATGAACCTTATGTAACATCCATCTGGAATTAAATCTCACGATTTCCTACTTTTTCCCGATTTGGGTATTATCCGGGTTTTCAATCCCCAATACGAATTTCATTCATTTTATCAGTAATTAACCCTCTACTCTTACTGATTTTAACATCTGATTCAGTTCTCTACATTCTAGAATCATAAACACGATCAATCTCCCCCTTAATCTCATTAAGGTATATAAATTTACAAAAACCCAATTTAGATTTTGGTGACACACCCAAAAGGAATTTCCATACACACATCACTATGATATGAATTGATTGTCAAACTTTTAGAAATCACAACAGTTAACCACTTTCCTGTAAGTGTTCGTAGTGTCAGATCCGTTGACGTAGTCCTTCAATTTGGCTCCAATAACCTCCAATTTGTTCTTGATTTGCTTTTTCCCAAAATCTCCTCTCAAACCCTATGTTTAGTGTTATGTTGGCTGCCATTCCTTAATCTCCCCATTAGGTTAAAAACCCTTAATCCCGTTTTTCACCTAATGGGCTTAATTAAAGTGGCCCAACTCACCCCGTGTGGGCCCGGCTATGCCCAAAAATACTCCGAGACCCAATTACTGCCCCAAGGTACTCTTTTCTGTCTATTTCGACCCATCTGGACTCAACCGCGCACTCAGAATTGGCATCCGAATTAATTTATAAAAATCCTTATCTCACACCCCATTTAGTCTATACCGACTCCCGATTGAGATAAGTGCATACCCCGTCATTAATACCCAAAATGACGTAATTAAATTATTACTATTCACTTAGTAAATAAATTTCCTAAACATTAACCATTCACTCCCCGATTAATATTTAAATATATATATTGCGATAATTAATTCAATTAAAATTACAACACACCAGTAATTTAAAATTCCCGAATTAATTAAAAATTAACTATACAAAAATACGGGGTGTTACAGATATATTTATCCAAGTGGGGAAATTTATGGGAGCTAAGAGAGTGTTTGAAGTGTGTGAAACTAGAAATTATATTTTCGAGGAAATAAATAAATTGAGGAATTAGGGTGTTGGGGTTTTCCCAAAAATAGAGGGGGGCCTCTAAATTATTAATTGGACAAAATGTAGTCCTTGGATTAGTGGAAATGGAATCCACGACCTTTTAATTAAGGGTGTGTGGTGATGAATATTTCTTGGGATAATTACAGTGGGCATTTAGGCTTATATAATTGTGCGTGTAGAAAACATAATTATATCGATTGTGGTTGAGTATATCCTGCGAGACTACTAGGATGAATTTGGGAAGATATTTATTTACTTAGCATGGATTGGTGTAGTTGGAGAAATCATATAAATCCATAAACGTGAATAAGGTACATGTTATTTATCAAGCGAGGGAATACTTTTGGGTTTAGTATCGTGAGTGTGCGAATGCTTGAATATTATTAATTGTGAGAATCTTTGGGAGTATTGGTCATCGTTATGTGTGATTGGCAATTATGGTCATTTATATTTGAGTAACGATGTAGAATATATATACGATGTAATTAAAGTATGTATATAATATGATACGAATATATATATATATATATATATATATATATATATATATATATATATATGTATATATATATGTGTGTGTGTGTGTGTGTGTGGTTGGTTGGTATATATATATGTGTGTGTGTGTGTGTGTGTGTGTGTGTGTGTGTGTGAAGAATAGCCCCTCTAATACTATCATGGAAAGTTGTGCGATGTGGGTGAGGCCCTTGGCTTGAGGAGCAGGGAGCGTATAGTCCCCAGGTCATAATGTCCATTGTTATATTGTGTGATTTTTTATTAGGGGTGAGACGTGGTGGGTATGTTTCGTCTCATTTATGGGGAGGAACTATGACCGCTTCCTAGACGTCATGATTTATGATCGCGATGTCGGAGATATTGAGTCCGATCGCTGGTTTTCGGGATGGTATGTGAGTGATGCCCTGGAAGATGATAGCATTGAGAGACCACATCCTTGAGTTATAGCTCGTTGGAATGGTTATTATATTGGTGTGTATATTATATTACTTGTGCATGTGAATAAGATATTATATATCTCTATTAGAGTAAAGAGATAAAAGTAAAAATATTTAATTCTCATTCCGGGAGATCATATCCGGACTTACATTGTGATATGTATTATGAATGAGGAGGTTTTGTATATTTATTTATATGAGTGTATATATATATATAAGTTGAGTACTGAGGGTCTAATGGATCTCGACGATCGACCTTGCCATGTAGTAGTGTATCGGGGGGGGTCCTTGTTTGGATTTCTCTTCGTGAAACACCCCACGCACGAACATGGCCTAGTGTTGAGACTGGGGAGAAGTTTAACCCTTAATGCTATAGTTTTGGGTTTTCTTATATGATTGAATATATATATATATATGGTGTGTACTGAGGGTGTAATGGATCTAGACGATCGACCTTGCGAAGTAGTAGTGTATCCAGGGGGTTCCTTGTTTCGATTTCTCTTCGTGAGACAACCCGCGCACGAACATGGCATAATATTGAGACTGGGGAGAAGTTTAGCCCTGAGTACATACTTTACTTAGGATTTCTAGAGTTTGGGAGTGACATATTAGTTAGTAAGCGTAGCTTGACTAGGATGTTTAGAGGGATGCTCTAGGTGTGCACTATTAGAAGAGAGGTGAGGGGTATCTCATGGGAGTGCGACACCAATTTAAATATGAGATAAAACATATTTTTCATAAATAACGCATTTATGAACTTGCAAAATATTTCCACAACTCAGGATCTGACCCGTTTATGTACTTTTCCTCTCTTTTGCTATATCTATATATATACTTAGGTGTCCAGACATAGGGACGCCTGGATGACGATTCCTTTGAGTCAGACGCTTGTTGCAGCAGCTGTGGATACATGCATGTTTATTTTTAGACGCATGTATTCTTGTGATATAGATAGGAAGCATTGTAGTAACTTTCGGGCCGAAAGCCCAATTGTATTTATTTATTCTTTCACCACCTCTTAGTGCAGCATTCGATTTGGTTGTATTATATTTCAACCGAGTGTTCGGTTATTTATATCCTTCCGATTTCATTTATATAAACTATGTGAATGTTTTAATTTATTTAGTTTGTTTAAAAGATTATTTAAAAAAAATTGACGCCAGCCTAATAGGTTATTAGTAATTAATTTTGTTTTCGACAGTGATGCTAAGAATGATCCATTTGTGACTCCTATTTTAATTTGGTACAGGAGTGATCGCCTGAAATTTTATTAGACGAGGTATCACAGATGGTATCAGAGTATCAGGTTCTAGTGTCCTTAGGAATCTGTGTGTGCGTACTACACTTTTAGTGTTGCTCTCGATTTATTATAGAGCCTTATGATTAGGATTGTTGATTCCTCTTGTGAGATTTCTCTTTCCTTCCATATGGTGAGATTATAGTAAATCTTTTGTGGGCTCGTCTGAGGTTCGTGTGCTGATCGAGGAAGGGTGACCAAGGAAGTCCGTGATGAGGGCAGTAAGAGGCGGGGCTTAGTTGGAACAGGTAGTGGAAGTCAGAGACTAGGATTATAGTAGAGGTCATTCTCCTTATAGAATTTGATAAGAATTTTTGCAACGACTACTTAAGAACAATACTTATGAGTAAGTCAATATCACTATAGTAGAGAGTGGTACTAAAGTTGAATTACCCGGTGAAGCTAAGGGTTCGAAAGGGGTCTTTAATAAGGACCATACTTTGAAGTTAATTCATGCGAAGGCAGTGTAGTATTACTAAGTGGAAGTAGAAGACTCATAAGCGTTGACTTAGAGAAGGGTATGGAAATACCTCGATGTGAAAATTTGAGGAAAATTTTTCACTCGCTGGAGCAATAATGAAATGGTAGGAATGATGATAACCATATTCGGGGGAGTAGGATGTTTTGACCCTAAAGGGATCTTACAGATAGTTTTTTTTTTTTTTAACCGTGAGTCCTCATGATTTACCAAGAATGAAAAGAATGCAGTTTTAAATTATTCACGTAAGGATCGGTCAGAGGCCGACAGTGAATAAAGAAAGTTATGGATAAGTGAACTGAATCAAGGTAAGTACAATGAAGAGAGAGTTCTTCCGAAGAATGATAGGCTCACTAGAGAAAGGCTGCTAACACTTATGGAGAATGTGTATGTTCGTGGACCCCATTAGTGGACATCCACCCGGTGAATTCGTTGAAACAGGGTTGTTGAGGCCGGTGGTGGAGTTTCCTTTTTATGAAGAAGTTAAGGGGAACTAGTAAAGTGATTGTCAGGATCGCGACCATGGAGTCCAAGATACTGATAACCTTAAAAGGGTCAGGGTGACCCGAGATGGGGAATATTGAATTGTGGAGTGTGGAACCATACAGTTAGTCATTGCCCAGTGGGAGTTAAAGGGAAAAAGTAGGGTGCCCAGATGGGGCATTGATTAAAGTAATTTTTGGTTAAGTTACGGCAAGTGTACCATGTTCGAAAAACTTTTTGAGTAGCTAGGGAGATAGGCCAAGTTGTTGTTATGAGTTTCACCTTAGTTGCAGGAGGTATATTCTGTGTGACAAGATTGAGTCACAGTGATTTATTAGCCCTAGATTCGTGTGTGTGATTCGAGTTTACAAATAGTATCGATAACGTTATTTAGTATATGTTTATGTGTTTTTCTGCGATAGAGGGAATTTATTTTCTTTCATTCACTGTGAAGAGCGTGTGTTAGTATTTTGAGTTTATATCAGATTGGTATTGCTCGTTTTGTGTGTGTTATACGAGTATGGTGTTAATTTGAGTATTGTATGATATTCATTGTTCAGAGCGATAGTAGGATAATGATGGCAAGACTATCCTGTCTTTAGTTTCAGGGTGGGACAGGTTGTTGTTGCGACATCTCACCTAGATTCAGGATGAGTTCGCCTTTATTATGTGCATAGATGAAACTTCCGTGAGCAGATGTTTCTTTATCATGATACGAGTGCGTGTCGACCTTATAGATATGATTTAAGGTAAGGTTAATTATTGAGCTGTGAGTTTAAACTCATTATTAGTTGTGCAAGGACTTAGTGTTAGTGCAAGCGCTTAGTGGTGTGGCTCCTGGATAGAGATAGGCGTTCAGACCACATTCTGTCGAAAGAGGGGATAGGGTTATCCCGGTTGCATATTTGAAGTTAACGGACCTCCACAACGGACAAAGTTAAGTAGTAGTGTATGGGAGAGGTTCCTTGTTTGGATTTCGCTTTGCAAGACTCTCCATGCATGAACCTTAATGACGTCGGGAGTGGAGAGATGTCATAGGATGCAAGGATGTTGGTTTTGTCGATAAGTCATATAGTGTGGAGGAAACACTATATACTGAGGGATTCATGATGATGGTATGCTTATGGAAATATAATGCTATGGAGAAGCACTAAAACAGTTCTCTCACCGTAAGTAGGTGGGTAATGCAGGAGTTGGAGAAATTGATTTGAGGCTTATAGCCATGCCTTAATGAAAAAGGAAAATTTGGAAGGAAGTATGTTTTGGGTATGATGTTCGTAACGCTTTTACCCAGAGTTGGCGACTCGATTAGTTAGATTTTCCTTTTCTCCTAGGTGGAAGGATAGAATAGTAGAAAATCATTAATAGGTTAGCGAGGTAGGATTTAGGATGTCCCACTGGTGTGCCTTAGGTCGTTATATCTCGATGACCGACGATGAGAGGGAGTAGTGTAACAGGAGGGTTCCTTATCTGGATTTCTCTTTGCAAGATGTCCCACGCATGAAACTGAGCAAATGTTGGGAGTTGAGAAAGGTCTTGGGCACCAGGGACACAATTTAGGAAAGTACTATTTCACGTAGGTAGGAACGCTTCAATATCATAATTATTGGCCAGTGAAGCTAGTGGAGTTAGTGGCGCCGATATAGAAATATTTATTGGTTAACCTTGACATGAATGGGATTTTTTGGGTTTGTAAGAACCATGTATGAGTATAACGCCGAGGAAATAAGGCCTATTGTTTAAAAAGCGTGTATGTGTCAGACGTTGGTGATAGTTGTGCGGAGAGACACGGGTTAAAAAGGTGTATGGGAACCTTAGTAAGTTGGTTTTATATACCGCCTGAGATAGAAGGGACGTAGTATATAGAGTTTAAGATTATGTCGAGATGGCAGGATAATATAGTATAAACCTAGATAGAAGTGAGTTCTGAATGAGAGTACGATTAAGAGCTATTGTGTAGTATCATTCTACTTTGGGGTATTAGAATGTCGAGTTATTCACGATCTTAGGTTAGTGTCGGTAGTATCGGTTATATCTGAATTTCGAGGACGAAATTCCATTGTAAAGGGGGAAGTATGTAATACCATGCACTTTTATGGGAAATTAAAATTCATAAGTGTAATTTGGGAATTTAAGAAATTATCGTGAATTGTAATTTTTGGAGTTTTCAAGTATTAGATGATTTTTTATGGGTGTTGTTTTTACTTTGGGGTTAAGTAAATAAGTCGGAGTATTTTAATTATATGTCGCAGCTGGGTAAAGCAACATAGGATAATATTTTAATGGGAATACCGCATTAAGTTGTGTGGAGTTAAATAAGTGAATTGTTGTCAAGTACCTCGGATGGATATTTCGACTGCACGGTTGGTCTCGGAATGGCCGAGATAGTCAGAATAGAGTATCCGGGGGTCATAATTGAGTTTCGGGAATTTTTGGATGAAAGGAACTAGTAATTGAGTAAACGAGTGATTTTTGGGTTTTTAAGCGAGAAACCCTTATTCTCTCTAATAAAAGACACGGGAGAGTGGGAGAAAGGAAAGAAAAAGTAAAGAAAATAAGAAGAGAATGAAGGAAGTGAGAAAGAGGAGAGAAAAAGGATTTTCGGGCCAAACTTCGCGGGATTCGACTCGGGGTCGTCGGATTTTATCCTCCAGGCAAGTGTTTACTTAAATTATTTAATTTTGAGCATAAATATCATATCATAATTGGTAATAACAAACCCTAAAGATTTTGGGTTTGATTTTTTATGGATCAAACGGGTTTTTCGAAAGTTTAAGCCGTAAATCCCAAAAATTATTAAATTGGAGAAACATATAAATTCATAGAAATCAATAATTTATTTTTGGGTTCTAGGATGATTAGAACCTATTTACTTTGTGTATATTTGGTTGTAGTTAGATGTTAGTGGAAGAAAAGGTATAAAGCTTGGGGGGTTGTTAATGGCTGAATTGGACTCGTGGAGAAGAAGCAGTTTTGGCTGCCCTGTTTGATCGATTGATCGAGGCCCTGGGATCGATCGATCGATCCTACAAAAATTATGGCAATTTGTGTTGGTTCAATTTATATGGGATAAATTCCAAAATTAAGGATTTCTATCCTATTTAATTGAGGAAATAAATAAACATAACTAAGGAAGATATATTTATCCAATTGGGGAAATTTATGAGGGCTAAAAGAGTGTTTTAAGTGTGTGACACTATAAATTATATTTTCGAGGAAATAAATAAATTCAGGAATTAGGGAGTTGGGGTTTTCCCAAAAATAGAGTGGGTACCTCTAAATTATTAATTGGACAAAATGTAGTCCTTGGATTCGTGGAAATGGAATCAACGACCTATTTAAATTAAGGCTGTTTGGTGATGAATATTCCTTGGGATAATTACAGTGGGCATTTAGGCTTATATAATTGTGCGTGTAGAAAACATAATTATATCGATTGTGGTTGAGTATATCCTACGAGAATACTAGGATGAATTTGGGAAGATACTTATTTACTTAGTATGAATTGGTATAGTTGGAGAAATCATATACATCCTTAAACGTGAATAAGGTATATGTTATTTATCAAGCGAGGGAATACTTTTGGGTTTAGTATCACGAGTGTACGAATGCTTGAATATTATTAATTGTGAGAATATTTGGGAGTATTGGTCATCGTTATGTGTGATTGGAAATTATGGTCATTTATATTTGAGGAACGATGTAGAATATATATACGATGTGATTAAAGTATATATATAATATGAAAAGGATATGTATATATATCTATGTGTGGATGGTATATATATATTTGAAGCATACCCCCTCTAATGCTATCATGGGCAGTTGAGTGATGTGGGTGAGGCCCTTGGCTCGAGGAGCAGGGAGCGTATAGTCCCCAGGTCATAGCGTCCATTGTTATATTGTGTGATTTTTTTTATTAGGGGTGAGATGTGGTGGGTATTTTTTTTCTCATTTCCGGGGAGGAACTATGAACGCTTCCAAGACATATTGATTTATGACCGCGATGTCGGTGATATTGAGTCCGACCGCTGGTCCCCGTGATGGATGTGAGTGATTCCCTGGAAGATGATAGCATTGAGAGACCGCATCCTCGAGTTATAGCTCGTTGGGATGGTTATTATACCGGTGTGTATATTATATTACTTGTGCATGAGAACAAGATATTATATATCTCTATTAGAGTAAAGAGATAAAAGGAAAAATATTTAATTCTCATTCCGCGAGATCATATCCGGACTTACATTGTGATATGTATTATGAATGAGGAGGTTATGTATATTTATTTATATGAGTATATATATATATATATATATATATTGAGTACTGAGGGTCTAATGGATCTCGATGATCGACCTTGCCAAGTAGTAGTGTATCGGGGGGGTACTTGTTTGGATTTCGCATTACGAGACACCCCACACACGAACATGGCCTAGTGTTGAGACTGGGGAGAAGTTTAACCCCTAGTGATCTAGTTTTGGGTTTTCTTATATGAGTATATATATATATGTTGTGTACTGACGGTATAATAGATCTCGACGATCGACCTTGCTAAGTAGTAGTGTATCTGGGGGGTTCCTTGTTTCGATTTCGTTTCGCGAGACACCCCACGCACGAACATGGCATAGTATTGAGACTGGGGAGAAGTTTAACCCTTAATACTTGGTTTACTTAGGATTTCTAGAGTTTGGGAGTGACGTATTAGCTGGGCAACGTAGCTTGACTAGGGTGTTTAGAGTGATGCGCGAGGTGTGCACTATTAGAAGAGAGGTGAGGGCTATCTCATGGGAGTGCGATACCAATTTAAATATGAGATAAAACATGTTTTTCACAAATAACGCATTAATGGACTCGCAAAATATTTTCACAACTCGGCCTCTGACCTATTTATCTACTTTTCCTCTCTTTTGTTATATCTATATATATACTTAGGTGTCCAGACACTGGGACGCCTGGATGATGATTCCTTCGAGTCAGATGCTTGCTGCAGTAGCTGTGGATGCATGTTGGTTTATTTTTAGACGGATCTATTCTTGTGATCTAGATATGAATCATTATAGTAACTTTCGGGACGAAAGTCCAATTGTATTTATTTATTCTTTCCTCGCCTCTTAGTGCCACATTCGATCTGGTTGTATTATATTTGAACCGAGTGTTCGGTTATTTATCTCCTTCCGATTGCATTTATATAAACTGTGTCCATGTTTTAATTGATTTAGTTTGTTTAAAAGATTAGTTAAAAAAAATTGACGCCAGCCTAATAGGTTATTAGTAACTAATTTGGTTTTCGACAGTAATGCTAAGAATGATCAATATGCGACTCCTTTTTTAATTTGGTATAAGGGTGATCGCCCGATATTTTATTTGGGGGGGTGTCACAGTAAGTTTTTTTTAGTGGATAGTTTAATATTGTTTTAATTAAAAAAAATACAGTTTTAACTATTTTATATATAAAAAAGTGGTGTATTTAAAATTAAAAAAGAGTAAAAATATTATGTACAATTTATTTTGTACGTTATTTGAAAACAAATTTAAAAACAATTTTGTGAATTATTAAATAAATGTACTTTTTTTAAAGTTTTTTTTACGTAAAAAAACATTTTTAAAATTTGTTTGTTAAGAAAACAGTTTTCTAGTAAAACTTTTTTTTACATTTTTTAAAATAGTTTATTTTATACTGTATACGATAATGTTTTGTTTAATTTATCCTTATTATACCTCTAATACAATAGTATTATAGGTTTTAATGATAATAAGTATTGTTTTAAAGTCTATAACCATTGAACAGACAAACCAAATGAAATCTCAAATGACCAAACAACAAACAACCATTCATTTTCTCCATGTATAAAAGGGAGCCTAAAATATTGAGGCTGGGTTTTTGGCTGGTCCAACTGTGGTTCGTGGCTTAAATAGGGTTGGGTATCAGCCGGTTTGGTCGATAAATTGCCCATACCAATACCAAACCGGTTTTCATATATGAAAACCAAAATTACCGTTTTTACCGCACGGTACAACCTAATGTAAACCAAAACCAAACCATGTGGTTTGCGGTAAAATCATTTTTTTTGTACAATTATTAAAGAAAATGACAAAGTCTAATAAATGGATGAAAGGGGAAACAGAAAAAATAAAAAATGACAAGAAACTAGTTGGCACTTAATAGTGCCTTACATCATAGTGAAATTAAGAGCATTTTCTCAATCGATGGCAGAAACATCGTAGAAAAAATTCACAGTGAAACTTATAGTGTTTGGTTAACATTGATGATGATGACGGAGACGAGAGAGATAGAGAGAGATAGATAGATAGAGAGAGAGAGAGAGAGAGAGAGAGAGAGAGAGGGAGAGAATTACCTGAGTTACTAGAGTCCAACATAGACGACGGAGAGTGAACGATGGCAGACCAGAGAGGCGAGTCGGGAGAGGAGAGGTGAGAAATGAGAAAAACATAAGTTGAGCACATTTTAGTTCCTTTAGGTTTAACCCTTGTTTTTTAAGTTAGGCTTTATTTGTTCAAAATTGACAGTGAAGATTGACCAAAAATGGACGGCGAAGATTTAGGTTAAATTGGATGGATTGTACCTTTAAGACTCATTTGGTTGAGAATAGTTTATAATGGACATAATTGATAAAAAAGATTCTAATTTGATATTTTTGGGTCATAATTTTGGAATATTATTGCAGTAATTTTTTATATTTTATATTTTGGAATATTTAAAAGAGGTAATTTCGGTAAATCGCTTTATAAAATGTTTAAACCAAAACCTACCATAAAATTTTTGGTAATTTCGGCTTCGGTAGTTTTGATTTTCGGTAAGTAAAAAATGTAAACCATTACCACTTTTTACCGGTACAAAACAGTACGGTATGGTACATGATTTTACCGTACCACGAACACCCCTAGGCTTAACTATACCAAATAAGAACTTTAGAATATTACAATAATCACATGAAGTAACCAGATCGAAACGTATTGAAGAGCAAACCTTATAATTCCCCTCCATATAATAACCTTACTTTGAAGCTAAAGAAAAGCGAGTCAATCTCCTCCTACACCACAATCTGTTTCTCCATGTTTAAATGTTTATATTGCATCCTCCTATCTTCTTTGAAACATTTTTCTACATATAAGAGTATTGGATATTGTGTTAAACATTTGTCTCCTTCAGTAGTCGAGTGTATCACTTTCGAGATTTTTGCATTTGGCTTAGTTAGGTGGAGAAAATTTAGTAGGATCCATCTATCTTTTCTACACATTGAGTCCCCAAAATAGGTTGAAGCAATGAAGCAGAAATTTTTAGAGAAGTTGATGCCACGAACAAGTGAAATCTTAGAAAAAATAATTTTGAACAATTATTGTTCTTGAATGTTGTACCAAGTTAGTAGGAATGTATCCATTTCTATGACTCTTATTATATTTTTACTTATCAAATACTTTAATATTTTTATCTTTAACATCATGGGTTTTTAAGGAGGTTAAATCCTGTCATTTTTTGCTCTTCACATTTGTTATTGGGATTCTTTTTTTAGTATAATGTAAGTATATTATACCAAAGGAAACAACCCAACCATATTACACTGAGACCATACACATCAACCCAACGACAACAAAAAAAAACACAGCTCAAAATCCTAACAACCTAATACACAAATAAGAGGAAAAAAACAAACAATTAAACAAGATACCACAACCCAAACTAGATATACAAATAAGACAACTAAAATTAAAACCAAGATACCACTCAGCAACTTCTACACACGCGTCAAACTAGAAACCATGTGAAAGTTAACTCACATGTGTCTCCACTGTGAAACCCCACCTAATAAAATAGTGGGTGATCTTTCCTATAACAAATTAAGCAGAAATCTCATCTGGTTCATTCTTAGCATCACTGTCGAATTTTTTTAAAACTTACTAACCACCTAGTATTCAAAAGTCATGGTGCCAAATTTTATCTTTTTATTTAACATCTCAACAACAACATGCAAAGGCATATATAACTAACCATCATACAATCACTCAATCGAACAATACTAAAGATGGAATAAATGTGATCTTTGCTGAGGCAACCACTGACTACAAATCAATAACAAAATGAATCACAAGAGTAATAACTGAATACATCATCTAATTGAAATAAAATTGAACAACAAGGGCGACATGCCCAAATGGACCACTAACATCATCGTACTCTAGAAATGAAATTACTGAAGCGGCCAAGTCAAAGTCCTGCAACATCCAAATGTGTCGCAGCTACATAAAACTGGAATAGAACAATTCTGGCATCCCTATGGCTGGACACCTAAAAGGTTTTGGAAAATATTTTTATAGCGAGGGTTGAAACCCAAAACATTTGAAAATATTTTGAAAGTGAATTTAAATGCAAGAAATTAAAATGCACGTATGATCTTCATAGCTAAGTTAGTGTCGTACACTCTCTTGAGGACACCACACCCCTCTACTAATGTGCATGCCTAACGCAACTATACAAGACCCATCTAGCTAACTACCCGATAACTAGTCCTGTCATATATATCCCACTAATTCCCACTACTCTATCCCACGTGAGTTTAGTATATATTTTATAAGTTATTACTCACACTAACTTACTTAATTCAATTCTCAATTGATACCATATAACCGTTTCACAAGTTATACATTTAATACAATTCTTATCCTGTATTATCCCGTATATGATTATACCATATATACGTACTCATCCTACAACATTCACACAAACAAGTCGTATATATATACTATCCCTCAAGTAGGCACTTATCGAGTTCTCTAGATGCTATCATAATCGGGTATTCTCATTCACCTAAAATACGGATACGGTTAGCTCCCCATTTCAGAAAATAAACAAACGATGTGGAGGCGGCCATAGTTTCTCATGGAAGTGAAATCAAATCAAACACCATTTGTCTCACTCCTGAACCGAACGCTATGACTTGGGGACTATACTCGCCCTACATTCGCTTGCTAGGGGATGCACCCACATCGCTCAACCTCCCCTGATAGAACTAGAATAGATATGATTCACTATAAATATTATTCACACAAATATTTATAAACAATATATATATATATACTACACATCACCGTATATATATAGAGAAATCCAGGACACCAGTGTACTATGCCCATACACAAGCCTACACATGCACGTCTATAGTCTGACTTCATTTTCAATTAATTATTGGCTAATTAATTTTCATTACCTTGGCATCACCCTACCAATTATACCCAGATTCTCTCTCTCGACCCGAAATTCAATATTTCCAACCCATCGTTCAATTTCATTCAATTAAGCCTACCCACTTAATTAACAAGGTTTCAAATCACTCAATCATGAACCTTAATTCTACAAATTAATTAATCAAAACCTTAATTCACAAATCAAAACCCTAGATCATAACCAAAATTATAGAATCACCCAATGCAGAAATTGTGTATCTCAAAACACATAACAGGTCTGAATCTGGGGAAGAAAGAAATCGAACAGGGTTTAACAAGTTGTTCAAACAACCAGCCATGTCATTCGAACGATAATGGATCTCGTTTGACTGAGATACCAAGTCGTTCGAACGACCCTGGTATCATCTTTACCCCTAATTTGTCCAGTAAAACCTATCTGCCCTTTAAATGTTTAAAACCTCCCTTCTGTACAGATTTTGTCCTTAAAGCTTCCTAAGATTCGTCCTAAATTTATCCATTTAATATATGAACATAAATTTCATCGATTGGGGCATAAAATTAATCACATCTTAACATCTCTATAGATTTATAACTCCCAATCAAAGAAATCCCCAATTTCTCATGAACACAAATTGCAATTTATTAATTGATTCCCACATTCTTTAATATGAATAGGTAAATGAATATTAACAATTTCACATCAAACCACTTTTCTTAGGTTGTAGAATCAACTCCCTTGGATGAAGATGTTGAATTAAATTCAAGAATCTCCTCTTGTTCTTGAAGCAATCTCCCCAAATCCCCAAATTCTCTTCTGAGGGTTCTCATCTTAAGCTCTCCCCAATTTTAGGCTTGTAAAATGACTTTATGTTTTCTTACCCTTTCACCATTAGGGTTAAAAACTGAAATCCCATTTTTGGGCCTAAGGGCATCTTAAAAAGGGCCCAAACTCTTAATTTGGAGCTCAATTATGTCTATAAATGTATTGAAGCCCAATATATATTTATGTTCACTCATTTCCAACTATTTCGACCCATTCGGACTCAACTGTGCAATCTGAATTGTCGTCTGAATTAATTTATAACATTCTCCAAATTCTTGACTTCAAAATGCAACACAAAATAATCCAAAATATTAAACCTGAATTTGGTAAATTAATAAATTGCTCAAATTTAAAAATTTCCCAAATCATGAATTTAATTCCTCCAAATAAAATAAATTCCTTTTCTTCCAAAATATTATTTCGTTAAAGGTCCTTGAATTTACAGGGTGTTACATACTTCCCCCTTACAATGGAATTTCGTCCTCAAAATTCGGATAAGCCTAGTACTCCCAGTCTCGACTAGCTCCAAAGTCGCCTACCCTTAAGATCCTACACCCATCTCTCTTACTTCTAATCGTGAGTTATTTGTAACAATCAGATTAATTAACTAGGGCGCCCATACACCATATACCCGTGCTCAACCGCACAAATAATACCAGACTTCTTCCATCCTGAAATCATAATATGACTTTCATCTCACAGTTATAACGACATTTATGAACAATAATAGAGGTACCCAACTCATGTACTAATGACCAAACATATCCGCGCTTCTAATGTTGTGCTAAGTTTCATGCGTGGAACGTCTTGCAAAGCAAAATCCAAACATGGAACCCCCTCAATAGACTACTACATAACATTATCAGTCATTGAGATCTGTTAGGCCCTCAGTACATAGCACATATCCCCAAAATAGCCATTTCTCGACATAAATGTATGAACATCCACATTTTATGCTACTAAAGACAATGTACACTACCGCGCCCTTACTATCACTAGTTTCCTTGCGCGAAAATAAACCCTGAGCTATATTTCCCCACTCGATAATAAGTCCAACCACCCTGCATCACATCACAAGTGTCTAATAAAAGGCTTTTGTGTATGTGGTCATTGTCTTCAAAATCCACTCTCAAAATTTTCATTGAGTACCTAAAAATCTTGTCTTAAAATAACTCGTACTGCGGTAAGTACGGGTATCAATCCAACTCTCAATGGTGAAACATTTGAGGTGAAAACTTGCAATCCAATTGTTTTATTAATTTTTTTTAATTTTTTTTCAAAAACAATTTCAAGGGAAAAATTAACTAATGCTAAAATTATAATATGACTAAATAATGGAAAAAGAATGTGTAGTCGAGTGTGAAATAATGTGAGAGGGTCAAGAGATGGGATTACACTGCATAATCAATTATTTTAATTTCTCAATTTATTAATGTGAAATATTTTGAGATAATATTAAATCGATAATCTAACTCTCATTAGAATTATAAATTTAGTAAAATCGTTTTCAAAAAATTAATTTAAAAATTTCACACAATGAAAAATTAGGAATTGTACCGTTTCCAGAAAATTACCCTCTAGGATCAATTTAACCAAAATAATATCAATCCTCGAATTTCAATACCGAATTAATATTCAAATATTGGAAAAACCTATCTCTAGTTCGATTCATAAATTAAAACATTAATTTGTTCAATTAATTTACTAACTCTCGTTACATAAATTAATTGGAGACAGTTAAAAATAATTTTTTATCGAATTATAACATTAATGAAACTGATTAATTAAACTAACATCATTCAAAGTGCATCCAACCCGTTGAACGGGGTGTTCAGCCAAATATCTCATATGAGCATAAACAACAATAAATAATATGTTAAGAAGGAAATAAATTGAAAAGAGAATGTAGAAATACACTACGCAATTTTTTTCCACAAATTTGTCTTGAAATGCGCCTTGACATGCGTCCAACTTCTTCACAGTTTTTAGCACTTGATTACAAACAGAAGACTAAAAACTAAACCTAAAAATTATTCTAATGCTAAACTAATTTTTTTTGAATTTTTTTATGTACCTACTATGTACATAACATACACACTTTCTCTCTATTTTCTATCTCTCTCCATCTGTATCTATGAGAGTCCTTCTTAAAAGTGAGCAGATGGCCTTTTTTATATTCCACGATATTGGTGTTTGTTAGGGAGATTTTCTTGGGATTTTTGAATGCTAAGTCAAAAGCTCCTTGATTAAGCCTGTGGGTTTTATTTGGTCTTTGGATTTTGGTTTGTTAATAGGTGGAGAAGGAAATCGTGGAAGACTTTGGAAGCTCACATGGGTTTTGGTTCAAGGCTTCATGGATGGACCGGGTACAGGGATGGAGGTGGGCTGGTGGCTGGGTCGAGAGGAGAGAGATTTGGGTTCGGTTTAAAGGAAGATCGGGTCGCGACATGATGTGGTTGAGTGAGGTTCGGGTGCTGTCGACGGGTTCGTCTCGAATAGGCTTTGTGGTTTAAGACCAGGTATTTTAGAGGGAGAGAGAGAGATGGTGATGGTGGTGAGAGGATGAGAGAGAGAGAGGAATGGTGAGTGTTTGGTTATGGATGTTAGTGAGGAGAGAGAAAGAGAGTCTGGTTTGTTTTGGGATGATGAAGATGGGAAGGGTTGTGTGTGTGTGGGTGTAGGAAATAATGGTGAAGGTGAGTGGTTTAGTTTAGGTGTGTGAGTGTGTATGGCATTTAGAGTGTGAGTGAGTTTAAAGTGTGTGTTTAAGTTGTGACCCTAAAAACAATACAACTAAAACAAATATAAAATGGAACAAAACTAAAAATCTAAAAATAAAATACTACTCTAAAAATAAAATAGAGACTCAAATAAAAAAATGAAATAAAAATTAAAATTAAAATCGATTAAACTAAAATCTAAAATCCTAAAAATGTAAAATCTAAAAAAAAATAAAAATAAATGAAATCCTAAAAACTAATCCTAATAAAATCAAATAAAATAAAAACTAAAAAGTAATAAAAATAAAAATAAAAATACACTAATAAAAATAAAATCTAAAAATATGCAAATAAATACTAAAAATCCTAAATAAATCCTAAAAATAAAAAGACTCAAAATAAAAATCTAAGAAAATCTAAAAAGGCACAAACTCAACACACACCGGGCTAGGGGTATGTACTGGGCTCGATCTAGGCTTAGATTTGGTTCGGGATATCTGAACTCTTCTGGGCAAGCTCAATGTGGACTCAGACTTTGCGGTCTCCTTTGATTTCTTCGATGCAAGCTTTTAACCGCTTCTGTATCGCAATTGTACCGATTTAGCATTATTTGTACCGCAACTACATATTGACCCGAGAAATAAACAAATAAGAACATAAGGCCAATTTTAATTAAAAATGAGGAAATAAAATGCACATATTCGGGGCTTAAATTAAAACTTTGGGTGCTTATCACACCACCCCAAACAGAAAATTCCTAGTCCTCGAGCAAAAATATAGAGAAAACTGATATAAGTAACCAAAAGTGTGCCACTTTCGTAGGCACTGGAGATTGCACTTAGCATGTGCAACAAGTCATTAAACCTATAGGTTGCCCTATAGGACGAGTGGAGTCTCATGAGGGTTTGCAGTGAATATACCCACAAAATTCAAAATTTTATTGAATTCAATTTCTTATTTAATGATGAAACACGATACAACACAACTAAAAAGGATGTCAAGGAACACCGTATTGAACTATCAAAATAAGATATGAAATTATTTAATACCAAAAAGCATAATCTTTCCTAAAACTCAGCATGTGTTAATGTGAAACAATCTTAAGTATCATTAGAGTAATTCTTAGATTACCTTTATAAAATCGAAGCTTGACTTCAATTCTCACTAGGTATATCTCTCTGAATCCAACTCTCTAAGATTTGGGTAAGTGTATCTCTCTAGTGTGTGAGGGGGTGAGAAAATGTAAGCAAGTTCAAACGTCGCACACACTTAATAAAAAATGACGGATACATGAAAGAAATTTGATTTCATGAACGAATGCTTAACCACTATGTCGAGTTATTCACCATATAGACTTCTCGTTTACCTAAATACTTTACCAAGGGTGAAAAATGTGATGTATGTATGGGAGAATAAGAAAATGACATGAAAAATATATGATGGTAGGGTTTTTGAGAAGAGTGTGACATACTTTGAATAACTATTGTCTTGATCATTTGAATTAATTATCGCATGCTTTCTTTTCTTCTTCTTCTTCTTCTTCTTCTTCCTCCTCCTCCTCCTCCTCTCTCTCTCTCTCTCTCTCTATATATATATATATATATATATATATTATTGCGATGCATTTTTCTTTTCATAATGAAAATGAAGACAATCTATACTATTACTATAAAATGCAAAACAAATCATTTATTGTCCTCAACATAGACGATACCGACGTCGAATGAGAGAAACGCAATACAAATCATTTATTGTCCTTAACATAGACGATACCCATGTCGGATGAGAAAAATCATCTGACTTGGCTCTCCACATCAGATCTACAACGAGACCGATCTCCATCTCATCGACCTTACTTCCATAGACCCTTCATCTACAACCTACATTAATTTCTGTCGATACCCGATCTCCATCTCATCGACCTTACTTCCATATTCCCTTCATCTACAAACTACATTAATTTATGTCGGTACAAATGCATACACCAACTCATTCACGTAATCTTTGGCAATATAGAGTCCATTTTCTTCTTCAAAGTAAATTCAATCATTACAAATGAAAACACAACTTCTGTTATTAAATAAAAAGCTTATATCCCCAAAATAAATGACATACAGCTACATCCAGGCATAATCGGCATACAGCTACAATACATGCATAATGGAATATGTACACTCATTTGGAAGTTATATATATATATATGTTTGCAGAGAAGAGGAATTGTAAGATGAACTCTATGGCCGAAATATCAAATATAGTTGAGGCAAGGTCATTTGGAGTAGTGGATGTAATAGAAGATTTTGGAATCTCAGATTTTGTTGAAGAAGCATCAATACAAGTAAGATTATTTCTAATGTTGCAATGGGATAAAATAAAATAGAGTTGCAAGTATGATATTATATCTTTATTTTTTATAGAAATTTTAATTGAATGTAAGTATAATTCAACATAATATATGTATTCAAATAAACAAATGATTATAGGGCATATGATAGGGAATTAGTAAGTTAGGCACATTTAGTGTTTGTTAAAATTCCTTAGAGATTTAGGAAAATGTATTTTTAACTATTTTGGCCTGCGTCTGCTGTTAAAATTTGTTCGGTTTTTCGATAATTTTTTATTGTCATATTTTTTAAAGAATGCCATGCTCTTAGAGGAATAGACTGTTACTTTCAGAGTTGATTCATGTTGTGAAGAAATCAGTCTAAGTGTAACCTAATTGTAATACCCCGTAATTCTGCATAGTTAAAATTAAGAAGTAAAATACGTTTTAAATTAAATTACGCGAGTAGAGTAATTTAATGTAATAAAATATGTCTTAATTAAATTACGTGAGTAGAGTAACTTAATCATTATGACTATTAAGACATTTATTGAGAGTTAGATATTGATTAATATGAAGATTAAAATTTACTAAGTGTGAATAGTAACTACTGCAAATTTATATGTACGACCTAGCGACTTATATGTACGTACCTGAGTTTATCTCGACCGAGTATCACACGTAGACAAAATTGAAGGTGAGATGAGAAACACATTTCTAAGAGACTCAAAAGTTAATTTAGAGTCCACCGATGATTTTGAAAGGGTCTAATTAGTCAAAATAGTGTACTCGGGGGTACTAGTTGAGTGTCGGGTCATTTTTGGGCTAAACCGGGACCATACGAGGGCATTTTGGTCTCTTTACATCTAAGGGTGAGGAGACCTACGAATTTTGGAACCCTAAGTCAGATTATAAGAATTGGAGGCTAGGGTTAAAGAAAAGAAAAATACACCATAGCCATTAGAGAGAATAGAGAAACAATTTCCTAAGCCGAGAGAAAGAAATAGGAAGAATTCCAAGGAGATTTTCACCACAAACTTGTTGAGAAGAAGGATTGAAGGATAAAGATCATCAATCATCAACAACAACCATGAAATCAGACCCTACTAAACATAAGGTAAGTGGTTATTAGCAAAATAAATTGATTTATAATACCCATATATAAGTCTTATGAAGAACATGCTTCTTGTGATATTTTTGGAAACAAATACTTGAATATGATCCATGATTGATAGGAATTACATGTAGAACGTTTTTGATCACTAAATAATCTGATATCATAGAAGACTTGATGATTAAATTGAACCAAAAATCTGGTATTATGATGAAAATATGGAAAGATTGTATTTTTAGGGTTCTTGAATAATAATAAGATTTTGAGTTAATTTGGATGAAATTTGTAACGATTATGTTGTTTTAGATCATTAGTAATCATCCCAGGGTATGTAGGAATGATTAGAAATCATTAGTTACAAGCATGGTGAATTATCATGGGGGATGGATAATAAAAATGGTGTAACCCGCATGAAGAAGATGATCTGGGTCTATCACTGCTCGATCGATCGATCGACCCTTGAATGTCGATCGATCGAGCAGTCGATCGATCGAGCAGTCGATCGACCGACCATATCCCATCGATCGATCGATCCATGCTGTATTTCAGAGAATTTTGGGGATAAATGTCTTTTCAATTACCGTCACTTAATGGGAATCTTAGTGATGCTAATTTTACCTATGTTGGGACTTAATGAATACCAATAGGGGTACCATGAGATTTCTTCATAAATGATTGAGTGTAAAATTTGGAGAAATGGACCGACGGGAAGAAGCCGATGGAGTCGTGTATCGGGGATTTAAAAATTTAGTTATGGAAAAAGTGAGAGTAAATTCCGGAAATATACCAGTAGGTTAAAGATAGTTTAACTACTGAATTAAGGGAGGGGTAACTAGGACCCTTAGAATTGAGTGAATACTCGAATAAACGTGATAGTGAAATAATTCGTAAATTAATAAGTACGGTGAAAATAAGGAAAATATATTTAGCACGTTCATGATTTGATAGGTCGGGTGTGTACCTACTAAATTGTATAAATTTTTGGGTTAAGAGAATTATACCTAAATTAATTATGTTAGGGTCAATGAGATATTCCGATCTAACATAAAGTTATTATATGTTTGGGGTCGATGTAAAATGCCGAACCAAACCTTAAAACTGGTGTCGTGATGAAAGACTCCCGAACCAGAATATGTGTATAAATATATATATATAAATAGTTGGGGTCGATGGATCATTCCGAACAAACTCTCACGTGGGGTCGATGAATCATTCCGAACCAAGAGTCCTTTTTGTGTGTCAAATGAATATATTAGTGATAACTAATATTTAATACATGTTGTGTCATAAAATGTATTCCATATGCATAATCTACTGACTTAAGATAGTAGATAATAAGATGGATTGAAAGTATCTTAGTAATAATTAAGAAGCGTGGTGTAATTATTATGAGAATAAAGATAACAAGATGTAGGTAAGTTATCTACGTTTATAGTATATGAGATATGGACTATTAAAATACTGCGAGTATGTTATGGGGACTTAGCGAGGGGGTACAGGAATTAGGGTATACTGATCTAGTTAACTGGGGTAGTGTAACTATGTGAAATAAGTACAATCGTTAGGCGTGCACTATAGAAGAGAGGTGAGGAAGCTCAAAGGAGTGTGCGAAGTCTTAATATATGTAATCAATAACTCAATTGTGATAACTGCTTGTAAAATATTTTTAAATGTTTTTGAGTACTAACTCATCCGATGTAAAAATCTTTTAAAAACCTTTTAGGTGCCCAGCCACGGGGACACCGAGCATGATTTCATTCCAGGGATTTGGGAGCTGTAGCACGTGTGGATGTTACAGGTATTGCTTAGACGCTTCTCTTTTTCAGATCTATACAGGATCTCAGTTTTAGTAGTCTCACTTGGGACGTGTTGTCCAACCTTTACTTTTACAGTTATTCTGATTTTGGATTTTGTGTCAATTTTCTTGGCCGTGGTTTTCGGCAAGAATTTATTTTTATTCAGCTTTATGGGAATCATTTTAGTACTGCTTGAATTGTATTGTTCCGCATGAGTTATTTTTTTTGCTTAAGGAAGATAAAATTTGGCACTAGCTTAATTCACTTAGGTGGTTAGTAATTTAAAAAGTTCGACAGTGATGCTAAGAATGAACCATTTAAGAAACCTGTTTAAATTAAATTAAGGTTTAATCACCCAAGGTTTAATCACGCGGGGTGTCACAGATGGTATCAGAGAATCAGGTTCTAGTATTCATAGGATCTGTATGGCTTATTATGTTTTCACATAACGTTTGATTGCATTATAGACCTACTATTAGGATTGTTGATTCACTCTTCGCTTTTGGGATATCGTACATCTGCTCTTAAATTTTGTATAAATTGTGTACTTATACAATTTGATCTAATTTCAGATGCCACCGAGGAGACAGCGATCGAAAAGGGCTAAAGGCAGGGATGAGGTGAGGGAGACTCATCAGGTGCCGCTGCCACCACCCCCACCCGAGTTGATTTCCACCACTCGGGTTGCAGTGATAGTGGCCCAGGCAGTCGAGACAGCGATGAGGGCAATGGCAGACCATTTTCCTCAGCCCCAAGTAACACCTGGCATGGCACCAGTAGTGCAGGCCCCATCAGGGCCATTTACTTGGTAGCGAGTCAGAGAGACATTTTAGAAAGGGCATCCACCCGAGTTCCAGGGTAATACCGATTTAGTTGAGGCATGCAAATGGAAGAAAAATATCCAGCGCAACTTGCGCATGCTAGAGTGCACTGAGGTACATAAACAAATGTTAGCTACTTTACATCTGGAAGGAGTGGCCTTACAGTGGTGGGAGTCAGTTACCACCACCGAAGAAAGGGACCAAATGACAATTTCTGAGTTTTGGGTGCGGTTTGACCGCAAGTATTTTCCTCCAACGGTAGAGTTAGAGATGAGGAAGAAATTCAGCGAGGTAGTTCAGGGTGATCGCTCGGTTGCTGATTATGAGGAGGAGTTCACCCGTTTGGCTAACTTTGTGCCAAATGAGGTGAGCGATGAGGAACAGACGAAGTCAAAATTTATGGATTGCTTGACCTGGAGAATCAGACAGCATTTGATCGGCAATCCGGCATTGGTAACTTACACAGATATTGTCACTATCGCTCTACTACACTGTCCGGACCATCGCTTTCATTCGAAGGGAAACAAGAGAGGTGAGCCTAGCCAATCGGGCAAAGTGTATGGAAGTAGTGGTAGTAGCACACCACAGCAGCAAACAGTGGGCCAGCTAGGGAAGGATTCGCGGCAGGGGAACTCTGCCAAGAAGTTTAGGCATGGGAGGCACCGCTTTGACAGACAGGGCCAGCATGGTCCCCAGGAACCAGTTCCTCAGGGCTGACAGGGCCAAGGGAACCAAGGAGGAGGACACCAAGGCCAAGGTCGATAGTGCCAACGTCAGGGCCAAGGTTAGAGGAAGTTTCAGGGTCAGTGTTTCATGTGTGGCCAGTAGGGTCACAAGAGTAGGAATTATCCACATCAAGACAAGGCATAACAACAGGGTCCCCAACAAGGGCAGCAGGCTTCGTTAGCCACAGCAGCAGCTCAGGCCCCACAACCAGTCTAGATGCACTACGGGCATGTGTTTAACGTCCGCGACATTCCCTTCCAGCTAGCACCTCCTGCACCACCGGCAGTCGCGGGTATGTTTAATATCCATGGACTAGAGGGTAGTATTTTATTTGATACGGGGGTGACACATTCTTTTATTGCCACTAGATTTGCACGGGCAGCCGACCTCTTAGCTACAGGCGACACTCATCTTATGTGCGTGGAGTCACCGATGGGTAGTGGGTCCCTCATACACTCGATTTGTAAGGATGTATACATTATGGTCGGGAGATTGAGTCTAACGGCAGACATTCTAGTGCTAGTTATGGAGGGTTATGACGTCATCCTAGGCATGGATTGGTTGGCATGTTATAGGGCAATGGTAGATTATTATGAGAGGACTATCGTGTTTTCCATTCCGGGACAAGAGATGTTCCTTGTGGAGATGCCCCTCCCGAAGGGAGGATCGTGCACTCATTTATATTATATTGAGGAGGAGACCTCACAAGGGTTAGTCGTTTCTCTGGACTCAATCCTAATTATGAGGGATTTCGAGGAAGTCTTTCAGGAGATACTAAGGTTAACACCCAGCAGGGAGATAGAGTTCGTTATTGACCTAGCACCGGGGACGAGACCGATTTCTAGAACACCATATTGCATGGCTCCTTCAGAAATGCGAGAGCTGAGAGAGAAGATTCAGCAGCTCTTGGGACATGGTTTCATTCGGCAGAGTACATCGTCGTGGGGTACGCCGATTTTATTTGTAAAGAAAAAAGATGGTTCACTTCGTATGTGTGTACATTACAAGGAGATGAACAAAGTAATGATACATAATAAGTATCTGTTACCTAGGATTGATGATTTCTTTGATCAGTTGAGAGGGGATGCATACTTCTCAAAGATTGTTTTGAGGTCAGGTTACCACCAATTGCACATTCGAGAAGAGTATGTACCTAAGACCACGTTCCTATCGCGATACGGGTCATACGAGTTCAGGGTAATGCCGTTTAGGCTCACTAATGCGCCTGCAGTATTCATGGATCTCATGAACGGGGTATTCAGGGAGTTTTTGGATCAGTTTTTGATTGTATTCATAGACGACATTCTGATTCACTCTCTCACGGAGGAGGAACACACTGAATATTTACGAATGGTTCTACAGACATTACGGGACCATCAGTTGTACGCCAAATTTGAGAAGTGTGGATTTTGGCTTCGGGAGGTTCAGTTCCGAGGCCACGTTGTATCCGACAGAGGCATTACTGTTGACTCGAGTAAGGTATCGGTGGTGTGGGAGTGGGGACAGCCCACGACACCGACCGAAATTTGCAGCTTCTTGGGGTTAGCCAGTTATTATCGTCGATTCATCAAGGGGTTCTAAAAAAATTCCGGACCTTTGACAAACTTGACTCGGAAGGGAGTGACCTTCGTATGGAGTAACTGTTGTTAGTTAGCATTTGAGGAGATAAAGGACAAGTTGACTTCAGCACCCATTCTTGCCTTGCCTAGGAGCGGAATGGAGTACCGAGTCTATACTGAAGCATCCTTATAGGGGCTTGGGGGTGTGTTATAGTAGGAGGAGAGAGCTATAGCTTATGCATCCCGAAAGCTAAAGCCACATGAGAAGAATTACCCCACCCATGACCTCGAGTTGGCAGCAGTCATCTTTGCATTGAGGATATGGAGACAATATCTTCTGGGTGAGTAGTTCACTCTATTCACGGATCATATGTCACTTAAGTATCTTTTCACACAGAAGGATCTAAACATGAGGCAAAGGAGTTGGATTGAATTCATGAAGGACTGCCAGTTTGATATACAGTATCATCCTGGTAAGGCTAACGTGGTGGGAGATGCGTTAAGTAGAAGACCTACCGGAGAGTTGGCAGAAATTTGGAAGGTGAAGTGGAGTGAACTTCAACACGAGGATGAGATGGCTAGAGACTAAATGGGAGTTTTAGCTATCACTCCCGAGAGTGTTATGCGGGTAGTGAGGGAACAGGCCGAGGACTCATTTTGTCAGAACAAAGTACGACAGTTACTGGCCGAGGGGGCGGAGTCCTACTCCATCAGCTCAGAGGGCGGACTACGGTTTAATGGTAGACCGATAGTACCCGAAGATGATGATTTGAGACATGTCGTAATGACGAATTCGTATGGGTCAAAGTTTTCCGTACATCCAGCTCGGGACAAAATGTACTAGGATATGCGACAACTATATTAGTGGTCAGGAATGAAACGAGACACTGCAGAATTTGTCTCAAGGTGTGTTATATGTCATCTTGTGAAAGTTAACCATCAGAGACCTTCAGGGACGCTACAACCACTGGAGATTCCTGTGTGGAAGTCGGAGAGTATCTCGATGGATTTTATTACTAGGTTACCAACATCGCAGAAGGGTCACGATTCCATATGGGTGATAGTGGATTGGCTGACTAAGGTAGCTTATTTCTTGCCGGTTCGTACGGATTATGATACGATGCGGTATGCGTAGCTATTCATTTCAGAGATCGTTAAGATGCACGAAGTTCCTATTAATATTGTGTGTGACAGAGACAAAATATTTGTGTCACATTTCTGGCAGAGCTTTCAGGAGGCCATGGGCACCGACTTACGATTGAGTACGGCATATCACCCGCAGACAGACGGTCAGACTGAAAGCGTAAAGCAGTTGTTTGAGGATATGTTGAGCATGTGTGTCCTAGATTTTGGGGGAGGATAGGAGACATATATTCCTTTCGTAGAGTTTGCATATAATAACTCTTATTAATTCACTATCAGTTTGGCTCCATTCGAGGCACTTTATGGAAGGCCTTGTCGTTCGCCCGCCTGTTGGTTAGAGGTGGGGGATAACAAACTATTGGGACCAAAGATGATACATGAGACTTTTTCCAAAATAGAGTTGATTCGAGGACGTATTCGAATAGCTCAGGATAGACAGAAGCGTTATGCTGACGCCGGTGGGAGACATGTGGAACTAGATGTGGGCGACCAGGTCTTAATTTGGGTATCTCCTATGAAGGGGATTATGAGGTTCGGCAAGAAGGGGAAGTTTGCATCGAGATATGTGGGACCATTTCCTATCATTGGGAGGGTGGGACCGGTAGCTTACAGATTGGGACTCCCAGAGCATCTTCAGCAAATACACGATATATTCCATGTGGCGTCGCTGAAGAAATACAAGAGGAGTGAGAGAGCCTTCTGGCACATTCCACTTGAGGAGATCGACTTGCAGCCAGATGTCTCGTATGAGGAAAGACCCATAGCTATTCTAGATTATAGTGAGCGCAAACTATGATCCAAAGTGGTACCCTTAGTGTGAGTATAGTGGGGACATCACAATATGGATGAGTCTACTTGGGAGCGGGAGGAGGATATGCGAGAACAGTATCAAGAATTATTCACCGTAGGTATTTTCTAAATTTCGAGGACGAAATTCCTTTGTAAGGGGGGAAGTATGTAATACCACGTAATTCTTCATAGTTAACATTAAGAAGGAAAATACGTTTTAAATTAAATTACGTGAGTAGAGTAATTTAATGTAATAAAATACGTCTTAATTAAATTACGTGAGTAGAGTAATTTAATCATTATGACTATTAAGACATTTATTGAGAGTTAGATACTGATTAATATGACGACTGAAATTTACTAAGTGTGAATAGTAAATACTGAAAATTTATATGTACGACCTAGCGACTTATATGTACGTACCTGAGTTTATCTCGACCGAGTATCGCGCGTAGACAAAATTGAAGGTAAGATGAGAAACACATTTCTAAGAGACTCAAAAGTTAATTTAGAGTCCACGGATGATTCTGAAAGGGTCGAATTAGTCAAAATAGTGTATCTGGGGGTACTAATTGAGTGTCGGGTCATTTTTGGGCTAAATCGGGACCATACGAGGGCATTTTGGTCTCTTTACATTTAAGGGTGAGGAGACCTACGAATTTTGGAACCCTAAGTCAGATTATAAGAATTGGAGGCTTGGGTTAGAGAAAAGAAAAATACACCATAGCCATTAGAGGGAAGAGAGAAACAATTTCCTAATGCAAAAGAAAGAAATAGGAAGAATTCAAAGGATATTTTCACCACCAACTTGTTGAGAAGAGGATTGAAGGATAAAAATCATCAATCATCAACAAAAAACACGGAATCAGACCCTACTGAACATAAGGCAAGTGGTTATTTGCAAATTAAATTGAGTTATAATACTCATATATAAGTCTTATGAAGAACATGATTCTGGTGATATTTTTGGAAGGAAATACTTGAATATGATCCATGATGGATAGGAATTACATGTAGAACGTTTTTGATCTCCAAATAATCTAATATCATAGAAGACATGATGATTAAATTGAACAAAAAATCTGGCCTTATGATGAAAATACGAAAAGATTGTATTTTTAGGGTTCTTGAATAATAAGAAGATTTTGAGTTAATCTGGATGAAATTTGTAACGATTATGTTGTTTTAGATGGTTAGTAATCATCCCAGGGTATGTAGGAATGATTAGAAATCGTTAATTAAAATCATGGTGAATTATCATGGGGGATGGATAAATAAAAATGGTGTAACCCACATGAAGAAGACGATCTGGGTCTGTCACTGCTCGATCGATCGATCAACCCCTTGAATGTCGATCAATCGACCATATCCCATCGATCGATCGATCCATGCTGTATTTCAGAGAATTTTGTGGATAAATGTCTTTTCAATTACCGTCACTTAATGGGAATCTTACTGATGTTAATTTTACCTATGTAGGGACTTAATGAATACCAATAGGGGTACCGTGAGATTTATTCATAAATGATTGAGTGTAAAATTTGGAGAAATGGACCGACGGGAAGAATTCGATGGACTCGTGTATCGAGGATTTAAAAATTTGGTTACGGAAAGAGTGAGAGTAAATTCTGGAAATATACCAGTAGGGTAAAGATAGTTTAACTACTGAATTAAGGGAGGGGTAACTAGGACCCTTAGAATTGCGTGAATACTCGAATAAACGTGATAGTGAAACAATTCGTAAATTAATAAGTACGGTGAAAATAAGGAAAATATATTTCGCACGTGCATGATTTGATAGGTCGGGTGTGTACCTACTAAATTGTATAAATTTTTGGGTTAAGAGAATTATACCTAAATTAATTATGTTAGGGTCGATGAGATATTCCGAACTAACAAAAAGTTATTATATGTTTGGGATCGATGTAAAATGCCGAACCAAACCTTAAAACTGGTGTCGTGATGAAAGAGCCCCGAACCAGAATATGTGTGTATATATATATATATATATATATATATAGTTGGGGTCGATGGATCATTCCGAACAAACTCTCACTTGGGGTCGATGAATCATTCCGAACCAAGAGTCCTTTATGTGTGTCAAATGGATATATTAGTGATAACTAATATTTAATACATGTTGTGTGATAAAATGTATTCCATATGCATAATCTACTGACTTAAGACAATAAATAATAAGATGGATCGAAAGTATCTTAGTAATAATTAAGAAGCGTGGTGTAATTATTATGAGAATAATGATAACAAGACGTAAGTAAGTTATCTACGTTTATAGTATATGAGATATGGACTATTAAATACTTTTGAGTTTTTTATGGGGACTTAGCAAGGGGGTACATGAAGTGGGGTATACTAATATAGTTTACTGGGGTAGTGTAACTAGGTGAACTAAGTACTATCGTTAGGAGTGCACTATAAAAGAGAGCTGAGGAAGCTCAAAGGAGTGTGCGAAGTCTTAATATGTGTAATTAATAACTCAATTGTGATAACTGCTTGCAAAATATTTTTAAATGTTTTTGAGTACTAACTCTTGATATGTAAAAATCTTTTAAAAACCTTTTAGGTGCCCAGCCACAAGGACACCCAGCATGATTTCATTCCAGAGATTTGGGAGCTGCAGCACGTGTGGATGTTGCAAGGATTGCTTAGACGCTTCTCTTTTCCAGATCTAGTGCGGGATCTCAGTTTTAGTAGTCTCAGTTGGAACATGTTGTCCAACCTTTACTTTTACAGTTATTCTGATTTTGGAATTTGAGTTAGTTTCCATGGTTTTCGGCAAGACTTTATTTTTATTCAGCTTTATGTGAATCATTTTAGTGATGCTTGAATTGTATTGTTCCGCATGAGTTGTTTTTTTTCTTAAGGAAGATAAATTTGGCACTAGCTTAATTTCACTTAGGTGGTTAGTAATTAAAAAGTTCAGCAGTGATGCTAAGAATGAACCATTTAAGAAACATGGTTAAATTAAATTAAGGTTGATCACCCAAGGTTTAATTGGGCGGGGTGTCACACTAATATCAATTCAAATTTATCGAGAAATGACCACACAAAATAGCCTATAACATTGGCTCCATCATCAACTTCCTTATGCAGCTGAGCCAAATAGGCTCTGTAGTAATTCAATGACCAACTTTCAATTCCGCAGCATTTTCGTTTTGTATATATTTTGACTCTTATGTTTTTTAAATATAATTAAAATTAATCGTTGGGTGGATTGAAATCATGGACTTTAAATATTATTGCTCCCACGAAATTGAATTAGAAACATTCAGTACATAGGTACTTGAAACTACTTCATTTTAATTTTTCCCTCAACTTTTATTCTTCCCCGCTTTGTTTGATTCTCATTTTTGTTTCCAAATCACCCTTATCGTATATGCCTCATTAAACTTTCTTTATGAAGAATGGAAAGATACGTATTGTGTGTATGGCTTCTCTCTTCCTTGATTGTCATTATTTGTGTACCTGATATATGCCCAGGATGTTCAATCACAAGTAACACTCAAATTGCCTATAGAAAAGTTAATCTCAAAGGTAGCAATATACACCATATTGGTTAGTCCAATTTCAAAATATGCAATGACCATAATTCGCATAGATGTTGTGATTGAAAACTCATTACCAACCAATGGTTTCATGAGAAAGAAGAGTTACCAAGGAAGAACACCAAGTGGTCTTATCATTAGAATACTTTTGTTACTTAGCATAGTTGGTTTGGCCATTGTAGTTCCATCTTTTGAGTCTATATCATCTATTAGCTGTTCATCCATATTTTATGGCTATACAACACCCATTATTATCCCCGTATGGAGAAGATGGTTATCAATTGGGTATAACTTACAAAAATAATAATGGGAAACGTAAGACCAAACGAAATTTCCTGACTATGAGGGAATATTATGGATACCGTTTACATCAAAGGACAAATGAAGCTCACACCGTTTTGTGCTCAGGAAGACTTTTCCAACAATATGTTATTGATGCATATGCATGCATATAACAAGAATGGTTGCGATGGGTTAGAACAAACTAACCACGATTAAGGTCTGACCTTTATAAAGGGTTGAAATATATTGTTCTTCAAGGAGATTTGATGCTGTCGTCTGTAGGGAAACGTATTGTCCTTCCCTCATGTTTCACTGGAGGTCCACATTATATGGCTTAAAATTTCCAAGATTCTATAGCTATTTGTAGATTCTTTGGTAATCCTGATATGTTCGTCACGTTCATAGAAAATCCTAAATGGCATGAAATCACAAAGTTTCTCGAAGTCATTCCTGGCCATAAGACTGGGGATATACCAGATATTATCACAAGAGTTTTTAAAATTAAACTTGATGCTCTAATGATGGATTTAGTCCAAGGAAAACACTTCGGCAAAGTAATGGCAGGTACGCATTGTATATTTAATAAGTAATGATCGTTATTTAAAAATCAAATTGTACATGTAACTATAACAACATTTTGTTTTTATCACAACTATCTACATAATTGAATTTAAGAAAAGAGGATTGCCACATGCCCATATACTTCTATTCCTACATGTAGAAGAAAAAAGCCAACATCAGATGATATTGATAAGATCATTTCTACTGAGCTACCTGATTGTAATGGCGATCCAGTTGGATACGTATCTATTTCGCAATTCATGATACATGGACCATACGGGTATGCAAATCCCCGTTCGCCTTATATGGCAAACGGATGTTGCTAAAAAAATTCCAAAAAAATTTACAAGCATGACTAAATTTGATAAAAATGGATTTCCCATTTATATACGTAGAGATGATGGGAGATTTACAGAAAAGATGGGAATCAAACTTGAAAACAAATTTGTAGTTCCACACAATATTTACTTTGTCGTCAAATACCAAGCTCACATTAATGTTGAATGGTGAAATAAATCAAGGGTGATCAAGTACCTTTTCAAGTACATAAATAAAAGACCTAACAGAACGACAGTTGAGTTGACATAATCAATTGCCCGAAATAGCGATAATTGAATTGATGAAACGGTAGAGGTTGATGAAATTAAAACATTCCTCGATTGTTGTTACTTATCTGCATGTGAAGCTTGCTAGAGAATTTATCAATTTCATATACAATATCGAAGCATTGGCATTGAGAGTTTGACATTCCATTTGCCGGATGAGTAATTTGTCACTTTTAAATATTCTGGCAATCTGGATACTGTCATTGAAAGGGTAGATATTGAGAAGACTATGTTTACACAATGGATGCAAACAAATCGTATCCATGAGGATGCGAGGGAGTTAACGTATGCCGAATTTCCATCTAAATGGGTTTGGGACTCATATGCAAAGGAATGGTTTAGAAGGAAAAATTTAGTCACATGCCTAGGTCGTATAGTTTATGCTCATCCAACCTTTGGTGAAAGATTTTACCTTCGTATGCTCCTCAACGTTGTTCGCGGAGAAAGAAATTATGATGAGGTGAAGACAGTTAATGGAATTATTTATCCAAAATTCAAAATCGAATGCTACGCTCTTGGTCTTTTAGAATATGATAAAGAATGGAACGATGATCTAGAACAAGCTTCACAATGGGCTACTGGTATTAATCCGAAAAGGCTTTGGGACGAAAATTGGGAGGTTCTATCAGAAGATTTTGTTCATGATCAAAGAAAATTTTTAGGCCTCCCTGATCTTATTCTTAGTGAAAATCAATTGAAGAATTATGCTCTTCAATAAATTGATCAGATTTTGAACAGAAATGGGAAATGCTTAAAAGATTTCTCACCAATGCCACAACTGGATTCTACACTTATTAGAGAAAAGGATAATAGGATCTTAAGAGAGGAACTTTCGTATGATGCGGACTCTTTGGAAAGGGACCATGCTAAAATGTTCAACACATTTAATGATGAGCAATTGCATGTTTATAATCATGTTATACGATCCATTTACGAAAGCAAAGGAAGATTTTACTTTGCAAATGGAGCAGTTGGTACGGAGAAAACTTTTTTGTACAAAACAATTCTTGCACGATTACGCTCATAGGGAAAAGTGGTTTTGGCAGTTGCATCATCAGGATTTTCATTGTTATTACTACCCAATGGAAGAATCGAGCATTCAAGATTTAAGATTCCAATTGATATTCACACAGAGTCAACATGCGATATTCATCAATGGACTCATCTTGCAAAGCTTATTAGGAAAATAAGATTAATTATTTGGGATGAGGCTCCTATGAACAATCGTCATTGTTTTGAAGCGGTTGATAAAAAATTAAGAGACATAATGCGGTTCGATAACGAAAAATCTTCTGAACAAGATTTTAGTGGAATTACAGTTCTTCTTGGTGGAGATTTTCGTCAAACCCTACCTCTTGTTCGTAAGGGAATAGGAGAAGATATTGTAAATGCATCAATTAACAAATCAAATATCTGAAGTTTATGTCATGTATTCAACCTATCAAAAAACATGCGGATACAAGATTCGACTTCTTTCAAAGATTGGGTCCTTGCATTAAGTGATAAGAAATTGCAAACAGAATCATTCGAAGATGAAGAATACCCGTCATGGGTAAAAATACCTAATGCCAACCTTATTCCCCATTCGGATAACCCAATTGACGATATTGTTTCAAGTTCTTACCCCTATTTAACCAATAGATATAGTGATCCAGATTACATCAAGGGTCGAGCTATTCTTACGCCTACAAACCATATGGTTGACAATATCAATGATTATGTACTTAATGTCATTCCCACAGATACTATAACATATTTTAGCTCAAACTCAATATCTAAGGCTGTTGGGGACATACGTGACCAAGATATGCTTTTCCCTAGAGAATTTTTAAATAGCTTGAATTTTGATGGAGTCCCAGGTCATAGCTTGGAACTAAAGATAGCTTCACCTATTATGCTAATGAGAAACATAAAGAAAAATGCCAGCCTTTGAAATGGGACAAGATTGATCATTACACAATTATCTTCATTCGTAATGGAGGCTATAATTATCACAGGCTCAAACATAGGCACAAAAGTTTTCATTCCACGAATAATAATGTCTGCAATGGACTCCAAGTGGCCATTTATTCTGAGAAGACGTCAATTTCCAGTTCGACGTGCTTTCTCTATGACAATCAACAGAAGCCAAGGACAAACTCTCGATCAACTTTCGATATACATACCAAAGCCTATTTTCAGTCACGATCAACTGTACGTAGCTATATCTAGAGTAACTTCAAGCATTGATCCAAAATTATTCATAAATAATTAAGACCAAATTGATAGCCATTACACAAAAATTTTTATGTACGATGAGGTTATTTAACCTATATCTATAGGTATATTTTTTTAATGAAGTATATAATTAATATTCTTAATCCTTTTACTTATGATTCTGCTCCCTTATTTCATTTACAAATAATTATTTCCTCATGGAACTTTTCAGAAACATGAAACAAGTTACAAGACTTAAGATCTTTCTTTTGGTAGAGATGATTGGACCATCTTTGTATGTGTTGTACAAAAATGGGGATCAAAATGGGAATCCAAGGCTCATAATGGTGATAGGCAAAAACTATCAGATGACTTTCTCTTAGTTCATGAGCAGGTATATAATTTTTACCGTATAAATTTATTTACTTTTATGTCGTTCGAAATAACATTTTCTTAATTACTATTTTCCATTTAGTTATATCATTTTTTTCCTTCACAGGGTGACTCGATACGTGCAATAATGCGAAGGAACTTACTTTGTAAATTAGGCAATTCACTTGAGCTTGGACAAGTCTTTAAAATAACTAATTTCAGATTTATGGAGACCAAGCATAGCTATAGGGTCTCATCCCACAATATAATGATTGAATTCATTCCATCATCAAGGTTTATACAATCTGAAGATGCTAATCTTCTAGTTCTGACATACGACTTCCAATTTCTGGAATTTGATGATTTGGGATCCAAATTGGGCAATGACACATACTTCACATGTATATTATCTTCATTACTCATTATTCATTTAACAATATACGTTAAACGCATTTATTTTATATCTGATCACTAATTATATGTTCAGATGTGTTGGGACTTTTGAAATCAATATCACCAGTTGAGGATCAGCCTACTAGGGGAACTATAGTTAAAGAAAGGGTTTTAAAGCTTGAAACTAGAAGGTAGAATTTTCATACTTAAAAAATTCAATTTCAATATATAATAAGCATAATTCCTTAACCACATACTGTATTATACAGTGGGGAAATGATTTCCGTTACTCTGTGGGCCGAAGAAATAGTGCTAATAACTGAATATATGTGCAAGAAATTCAAAGATCATTTGATTGTAGCCGTAACCCCAACTAGAGTCAAACAATTTAGAGATACTTCAACTATATTTTTTATGTAAGTCTATTTATCACTACTATCAATTTTACAAACATATCATTTTTATTTCGTAGGGAATTTTTTGCTGTCAGCAACAAACGCATCCAAGGTTTATATAAATTCGTATGTTGTAGCAACTAAAGATTTTATGTCCAACTACTGTTTACTTCTTCACAATTTAGTTACAATACCAATATTTATCATTTATCTTACATCTAAAATATGCTCATTAGAACTTGAACATGATTGAATTATTGTTAGTTCATCCCACATAAATGGAACAACTGTATTCTTTAATTCATCTTTAATAAAATATAATATTCCTTTATATGGTTTTATATTAATACCAGAAACTCAACATCTATAAATTTATTTAAATTCTCAACAACTGTCTTCTTATTTCATTAATATTAAATTTCACCTTAATTTCACCAAATTCTATTACATTCATACAATATGCATAATGAAAATCTATCTGTATTCCTTGAAACTGATCCGACAAGGTCTTTTATAGATAATTAAATTTCATAAGTGGGCGTAATTTGGAAATTTGAGAAATTATCGTGAATAATAATTTTTGGAGCTTACGAGGGATAAATGATTTTTGATCTGTGCTTTATTTACTTTTGGTATTGAGTTAATGAGTCGGAGTATTTTAATTATATGTCGCACTTGGGTAAAGCGACAAAGGATAATATTTTAATTGGAAAAACCCGCATTGAGATGTATTGGGTTTAATTAGTGAATTGTAGTTAAGTACCTCGAATGGAGATTTCAAGTGTGTGGTTGGTTTCGAAATGGCCGAGATGTCAGAATAGAGTATCCAGGAGTAGTGTTTGGGTTCCGGGAATTTTTGGACTAATAGGAGCTCATAATTGAGTAAACGAGTCATTTTTGGATTTAATAAGGGATAAACCCTTTTATCTCCTATAAAAGACATGAGAGAGTGGGAGAAAGGAAAAAAAAGGGGAGAAAAGAAGAAGAGAAGGAAGGAAGGGAGAAAGAGAGAAAGAGAAATCAAAAGGGAGATTCCGACCAAACACCGCGGGATTCGACTCGAGGTCGTTGAATTTTATCCACGAGGCAAGTGTTTAATTTATTTATTTATTTTGAGCATAAATCTCATATCATAATTGGTAATAACAAATTATATGATTTTTTTTCGTCAATCAAACGGGTGTTTCGGAAGATTAAACTGATAAAATTCGGTTAATATTCAATTTGAGAAATTTATAGAAATTAGTTGTTGATTCTTGGTTCTAGGATGATTAGAACCTATTTTATTTGAATAAATGTAGTTGGTTGGTATTATATATGGTTGGGAGTAGGGAAAAAAGGGTTGGAAGTTTGTTAATGGCCAAAACAGGGGCCAGAGAAGAAGCTGCCCTATTTGATCGATCGATCTACGACAAAGGGTCGATCGATCGATCATGCAGTTATTTTTTTGGCTTAGTTAATTTAAGTGGGATAAATTCCCACATTTATGTTTTTTATATTGTTTATTCGAGGATATAAATTTCCACCTAGGGGAATGTACTCCTAGTCAATTGAGGGAGTTATGTTTGGGACTTGGAGAGTGCAAAAATGTGTATTGCAAAATGGAATGGTTTTGAGGAAAATAAATTGGGGAGTTTAATATTTCGGGTTCCTAAAATAGAGTGGGGACCTCCAAATTAATTAGTGAATGTAATGTAAATTTTGGGTTCACGGAAAATAGAATCTATGACTTAATTAATTTTGGGTGTTCAGAACGAGCAACACCAAAGGAAATTTTTCGACTAGCGATTATATATATATAATTGTGCACGTAAAAATAGTTTTATATGTCGCCTAAATGTTCAGAATAAATCCTGGTATGTGAACAGGATGGAAATTGAAGATATGGGCTAAGATGCTTTAGCGATTACCCGTTACGCCTATTGACGACGGTTATTATAAGAGGCGTGATACCAATAGGACTTAAATAAATTTAGAGCATACTTACTTAATTATATGGATTGGTATATTCGTAGAGTACATAAATCCTTAAGAGTAATTAAGGTACAATTTATATATCAAGTGAGAGAATACTTTTGGGTTTAGTATCATAAGTGTGTGATTACGTAAATATTAATACGAATGGGAACGTTCGAGGTTACTGGCTATTGCTATATGAGATTGGCAAGTTTGGCCATATATATATATATATATACAGGAGTTGTGATAGTATATATGATATGATACGAATACATATATATCTATGTGTGATTGATATATTTGTATCTTAGAGGCTGGTTCCACGGGCTTTTCTTTGGCGCAGGGTTGGAACATCTAGATTATATATTTTTTCTAGTGCAATGTGGGTGAATCCCCTAGCTTGAGGAGTAGGGAGAGTATATCCCCAGGTCATCTCTTCCCTCATTCGAGTGCGATGTGTGTGTACTCCACTTATAGAGGGCATATGACCGCCTCTACCATTGTGTATTTTTACCATGACCATGAGAGAGTTTGGCTTGGTACCGTGGTAAAGTGAATAACCCGGATTCGAATAGGAACTATGATACTGCATCCTCGAGTTATAGCTCGGTGGGATGGTTATTATGCTTGTGATTGTAATAATTATAATTATGTTCGTTAAGCATATTGTATTGCTTGTATACGGAGCTGAGATATTATATATTTATATAAGGTGAAAAGAATGGTAAAGTATTATCTCCTTTCTGATAGAAATGAATATTCGAATTTTTATGAATACGAATCAGAGCTTATAAAGAGACCTATTTATTTATATATGAGTTGTATATATGTGTTGGGTGCGGAGGGGCTAATGGATCTCGACGATGAACATTTCCAAGTAATAGTGTATCGGGGGGGGGGGGGGTTCCTTGTTTGGATTTCGTTTCGCGAGAAACCCCACACACGAATGTAGCGCACTGTTGGGAATGGGGATAAGTTTAGCCCTTAGTACTCAGGTTAATTAGGATTTTCAAAAATTGGGTGAGACGAATTATTTAGGAAAGGTAACTTCACAAGGTTATTTAATAGGAAATAGATAGCTGTGCACTATTAGAAGAGGGGTGAGGGGTATCTCATGGGAGTGCGATACCAATTTAAATATGAGGTAAAGCATATTTTTTAAAATAAACCATTTATTCACTTGCAAAATATTTTCACAACTCGGGATCTGACCCATTTATCTATCTTCCCCTCTTTTGTTATATGTATGTATACATATATAGGTGTCCAGACACAGGGATGCCTGGATGATGATTTCTTCGAGTCAAATGTCTGCATCAGCAGCTGTGAATGAATGCAGGTTTCCTGTAGACGTTTCTATTCTTGTAATCTAGATAGGAGAAACTGTAGAACCATTAGAGCCGACATCCCAATTGCATTTATATATTCTTTTATCGTATTTTAATTTATGCCCTTTCGATTTGGTTGTACTATGTTAAACCAAGTGTTCGGTTATTTTATTTCGTATATTGTCTGTGAAGATGTTTTATTTGAATGGTTTGTTTAAAAAGATTAGTTAAATAAAATTTTGAAGTCAGTCTAACAGGTTATTAGTAATTAAATTGGTTTTCGACAGTGATGCAAAGAATGAACCATATGAGACTCCTGTTTTAATTTTGTACAGGATTGATCACCCGGTATTCTATTAGGCGAGGTGTTACAATATTCGAATGGAATGGGATTATAAATCCATTGAGGGCATCTTGGCCCTTCGTTCTGACTCACAAAATGAGGTATCCTACTATAATTTTATAATTAACAATCCTCCTTCATTATCTCTTAATATAAAATGTTTTGCAAGTTCTATACGTAATTTGCCATGCAACAATCACAGGTGTAGATGAACATATTGGGTTGTATTATGTAGTATGCAACCATTGCAACAAGAAACTCAAACATAATATCACTTCCTTCTTCTATGAATCATGCAACAATGACATTATCAGTCCATCTCCTAGGTAATATATTCTTATAAGTTATTTTTTTCCCTATTCACCAAACATTATTTTACAGAATTCAATCCTCCATATATAGGTACAAAGTGAAAATCAATGTCATGGATGAAACTTCTTCAACCACTTTTGTTCTTTTCAACAAAGAAGCATAAAGTTTAATCAAAGTCCAATGTTCTGAGCTTGAAAATATAAACCGTGACACTAGCGTATGTTTTTATTAATAATTGATAATATTCTCCCACAAAATTCATTTTACAATATCTTTTCACAAATACGTCTTATTATTTTATCCAGGTCACCAATGATCCAATACCGCTTGCAATCACAAGGATCATTGGTACCTAACACAAATTCCACCTCAAGCTTAATAACTACAACTTAGTCCATGGTTATGAAAACTTTACCGTTTCAATAATTTTAGAAGACACATTTTCCAGAGATATTTCAAATAGTAATACATCCATTCACAAGGTATTTTACACATAGTCATTGAATTATATGTAATACATTATTTTTAACAATGAATCCTATCTATTCTACATAATAGGAAAAAATGCCAACCATTCCCAATCATGACCCTATCATTATCACAGACAATGACATCAACATTGCTGCATTTGACCATTCATCTCCACTCTCTACTACATCAAATAAAATAAATCCTTCCACTGACATTGAATCCGAGCCTATCTATAAATGGAGGCATTTGGGCAGGCAATTTCAATTCATTATCTTTTATATTTCTATTCAAATTTTGTACTTAACGATTATCATATTCTCCTAACATATATATTTACATTATTTGTAGGAACGTTGATCAAAGGAAAAAGAGGATGCTTTAGCTTATATTTGACCAGTGCAATCTTCATCAGCATTTTATACCTTCTACTAATACTTTTGGTTTCACCTTTATTGTATGTATTTATGTCATTCATGACTTTCAGTTTCAAATTTATTGCCTTCCTCTTCGTAGTTTATTGTTTCACATTACAATGTTTTTAGGTAAATGATTTCTGGAATCTATTTTTTTTTACATGAGCATTCAAAGTTGGCATTAACTAATTTCAGTCTTCTTAATGCGATAGATTTTTGTTTCTCATTGTGGTTGTTAACACTTCAGTTTTATATACTATCTGAACTTCAGTGATCAGAATTCTAATTGGTGATTCCTATATTAATCTATCATGCAAATGAAAATTACGTTGAACATAAAAATCGTATTCTAGATCCAGCTCTCTCGCAACATGAACATTTGAATGAACATCAGAATAAAATTTATGTCAATTTATGCCTGAGATTCGTGTTATTTATCTCTATTTATATATTTATGCCTAACACTTTGCAAATTTTACTTTCGTTTCTCAGAGTTATATTAGAAAGTAGAAATTTTTTCACAGTTTTTATTGATTTAAATTTGAAATCTTTTCTCAATTGCATATTGAAGCCTGAACTAATACTATTTTCGGTAGAATATATAACTACTACTATATCTTGATTTGCTTATGTTTTTAATTTTTAAATTTGTTATGACTCCTCAATTGTGTCTTGAAGGATTAAAACTTTACAAATCAATTTGTGTGTTGATTGTATATGCCAATTCTAATTGGTTACTGGGAAAGGGGTGGGAATATACCTGGACATTGGGAGATTTACAAGCAGGTTTTGAGGTAGTAGAACCAACATAATCAATATGATCACTAGCAGTACCATTTGGTAGAAAACTGAAACTTAACTCTTTGGGCATAGCCTTAATAAAAGTTGAAGTTGGGACATTACTCGCATCTGTAGAGGGGAGCAAATTATGAAATGAATTTTAGGTTGCAATGAGCGATATAATGGCATCTTAGGGACTATGAGAATAGGTAATAACAGAGAAAAATCACTGAAATAGTGGCATTAGGTGGTGCGGAGATAGTAGCAGGTGGAAATGGGGCATTAGCAGCTGGCATGGTGTTATGTAGTGATGCTTTTTTTGTGTGTCTGTGGGGGGGGGGGGGGGAGGGTTGGTGCGTGGTGGTGGTGGTAGTGTTGTCACAGATTTACTACATTATGACATATTTATACATGAAGTTGTTGAATAATACAAAGATGAGATGCCTAAATGGAGTCATTTCTCCCTCTATTCATTTAAGGTATTTTATCTTCAAATATTTGCATATCTTAAAAAATGTTTTGTGTAACTATCAATTGTAAAAATATTGTTTATTTCTCTATTAATTGTTAATTTCTCAAAGGTAATATTCAGGACTTATACATATCCTTTAGTTCGTCTTTTCTTCTCTATGTCCACTTTTTCTCCATCCCTCTTAAATGCGGGTGGGATTCTTTCTATTATAATTGTTACATTCTTAATTTTAATAAGATTATATCAAATATGATCATTATGGATTCTTGGTTCGCCAATGCTAATCAACAAATACAAAATTCTTTTGTTTCAATAAGTGTATGTCGTGGTGTTGAGGATGCAGATTCAGTAAAACTAATTGGGGATCATTCTAGATCCCACATATGATAAGACCATCAATCCATATTTTACTTAATATAAATTAAAAGTCTCTATAAAAAACATATGTTTGAGTAGTTAATTCCCATTTATCTATTCATTTATCCCATCCATTCTCTATGTTGTTGATTTTGTTTAGTAATCCGTCTCTTCAATCATTTTTATGGGTTCTTTGACCAAAGACCGCACAATAACAAAAGTAGTACTTTTTAGTCTCTTCGATATTTTTCTTCTTTATTTATCTTTGATATTTGTACAAATCTTCTTATGAACAAATAGAAAAAAATTATATTTATGCAGAAAATTCTGAGAATATCTTGACTCTTTACTACTGTTCCATGTCAGTTCAAACCGAACATCACTCTAAGCCCTCATTTTTTATTTTAAATAATGAATGACATTAATCTGTTAAACGAATTGCTACCATATAATGTAGTAATTGCTGCCATATCAGGTGTTGTTACCATAAAATGACAAAGAGTTACTAATAAAAATCCCTTTTTGCGTGTGTTTCAAATCAAACCAATTTTTACCAAAAAATTATCCAACTTTTAATATCCACCAAACCAAGTTGTGAAAACCCAATTCTTACTTTAAACCAATTTTATCTTGATTAATCCTAAACATGCATTAAGTGATTAAAGCAAGTAAAATAAAGTAAAGAATACTCACAATGACGGATGTACGAGGAAAAAACCCAAAACGGGAAAACAACCTCGGAAAGCCCAAAATAGATAATCACTACGAACAATGGTTTTACAAAGATAAATTAGCCTTACTCAATGACTCGAGCCCCACGGGTCTTGACGATCCTTCTGATTTTCTACTGTTCTTCAATAGTTCCCAAGCAAAAATTCCATCTTCCACGATACCTGTCCATAACACTCGACTCCACGAATGTCTCGATGTCCACCGATTGGCTTTGATTCGTCTACGATGTCGAACAAGAAGTCCTTCTATTTTATTTATCGAAAAACACTGATGTTGAATGGTAGAACAAACAAACTTGGTGCAGTAAGATCACGAAAGCATATAAGAATGATAACTCGGATCTTTGCAAACTCTAAGGATGTGTTTAATATTTTTAATCCTTAGAAAACATGTGCTAAACTCGTATTGGATGGTATACTGTTTTTCCCAGAATGCACACTTACAAAACTTTGACGCAAACACTCTTTAAATAATAATTATGTGTCGCCTTAAAAAGAGTGTCGCTCGAGCGAGATTGCCATGTCATTCGCGAGACATGAGCATCTCGCTCGAACGAGCTGACATGTCATTCGATCGACGTTGCGTCAGTTTGACTTTCTTTAACTTTTTGTTTAAAACGTCTCTTTTAAAAGAGATCCAAATTAGTCAAACTCTATTTCGAGTTTATCAGAATAAAACATAGTGTAAACCTTTTAAAACACTTTTAAAACGTTTTAAAATATTTTTCGTTATAAAAATACACCTTATCTTTTATTAAAACAATTTCGAGCTTCATTAATTATACGCATTCATACCTTTGTGATCTCGGAATGCAATTAACTTTGAAGACGATTAAACTTGCACAAATTAAACTTCATCATGATAAATTCATTGAAGCTTTGTCGCAACGTCCTCAATTTCTTCAATACGTCAGAGACCAAGTGGGATCGCGACAAATAAAATCTCCCTATGACATATTACAAACACAATTTTGTTCATGGAATTAAGTCAAAACAATACAAGGACTCAATTGGAAATTTATGTCCTAACGAATCTCCCCCTTTGACTATTCTGGGACAAAACTAAACGAGTGAAATTCCTAAGCTAGGTCGTCAAGCCATATGACGCCTAAATCCCATCCCATAAACCCAAAACAAAAATTACAGGACACGGAATAGTATATGTAGCACTAGCAAGCATAAACTGTCTGAATGTGATGTAGACTTTAAATCTCAAATCGCTGAAGCATACCTACAAACATGAAACAGACAAATAAATACCCAGTGAAGTATGGAGGAACAAATGAAATCAATATATATATATCCAAATGACACCAAACAATAATTGATACCAATATGAATAAGCTCTCAATAATCATTTATTAAAAAAATTGAGCAACAAACTGATACCAATGTGTAATACCAATTTGAGATACCAATTTGTAAACATATGTAAACCAAAACATGCTCAAATACCCCCCTACATCACATACATCTCTCCCCTTTTTTTGTCTCAAATAGACAATCCGGTGAAAAGATAAACCAATCCAATTATCTAGTATGATAATATAAACTAATTTGAATCAAATTTGAATCAATGTAAAATTGCTAGATAATTATGAAACAACTAGCTAAATATGATCAAGTAATGACAAATCAGTAGCTAGTAAACCAAGGAATGACACAAAAAATATAGCAATCTAATCAGGTGTGATAAACTGAATATATGAAAAAATCCAATTTAGAACCAATAAATACTACATATAAACCAGTGAGTCCTGAAACACTTCCAGCAGTACCAAAAATATATCAATTTAAACTAGTGGACTGCAAACTAATCAGAAGCCACGATTCAGCCTGTCGTTCGAACGAGCCAGAGACATCGCTCAAACGAGATGAGGACGTCGCTCGAACGAAGTACAACTGTCGTTCGCGCGACATGGAAATGTTGTTTGAACAACTTCTCGCGACTTGCCAAAATTTTCCAGATTCCCATAAATATTATATAATATTGTCCAGTGAAAAAATTTCCACAAAAAAATTCCAGGAAGGGCCTGACAGAAGCAAAATAGTGTTAAAACAGTAGGCTTTAACACAAAATGAAAAAACTCATAAAAACTAAAAATGTTAGTTACATGCAAATATAGTACTGATGTTCTCAAACATTGATATGGAGTGAATGTGCGTGAAACTACAATAAATGAGTCACAATTCCAACACATCGAAACGATCAAGAAGCTCTAATTGATAGCGATAAATCATCAAACTTTATCATAGCCATATGACAATAAAAGTGTGAGCTTAATGAACTAAACATACTACATGCACACAAATCCAGAATTTTGACGATTCTACAAACAATAGCGTCAAATTGTAATGTTTCAATAGTAGGATTAGTTGTGCAAACCCGTTTAAATTTTTAATCCATCCAAACTCCCTCAATAATATCATACATGTTTTTGGAATGAACTAAACTATTTTGTCCATTTTCTTAATCATATTGCATTTTCTTTGGGGCTCTTTTAAATGGTGGATTTCACGATGACTTATTTTGAACTCTCGTAGCCCTTTCTCGTGAATCACTCATCATTTTTACCAATATAAATCCTCACGATAAACGGTTCTTACATGCACACTCCTCCTTAAGTCTACTTACACATAGATGACAAGATTGAGATAAGAACACCTCACCAAATTCAAATATGCAAGATAAGTAAAAAAACAGTATAAACTTCTACATGTGTGCAATGTTGGCATATATACAAAGTCGAATCAATATTCATATCAACTTCGAAACAACCCCATATAAACAATGGTTAAGATAATTCTAAGTACCGATAATAATGACCAAATGTCCTAGCCACATAGATATGAAACAATGAGGGGAGGGGGTCCAAGCACACCAATATGCCACATCGAACATGTAAACTCAAAAACAGAAACCTAAAATCTTTTTGGCTTTTAAAAAATTTTCTCAAAAACAAAATCTTTTTGTATTTTTCAAAATTTGACTCAAATAAAAGAAAAATATAATACAAAGAGATAAACATGTCATAACACTAGAAAATTATAAATCATGATGTAAGGGCCAGCATATGACAAAACATGCAAGCTACTATCCATAAGAAATAGAAAGAGATGAATCATGTACATGCATGTGAGAATCAACCAACGAAGTATTTAGCATCTCCAAAATGGATTTCCTAACCCAAACCGGTGTATGCCTAACAAAGCGAGTTTTGGGAACCAATGGGACACTACGTTTAAACTTCCTAGGGTCTTTTCTAAGATCAAAGCAAAAACTCCTAAGGTGACCTTTCCTACCACAATGCGAGCATGATGAATGGGCCCTATAGGTTGACATTTTCTAATACCCTCGGATGTGGTTGATGCTATAAAACAAAATATGGGATTGGCTTTGACATTCGAACCACTAGAACAAGATAAGACACTATTATCATTAGTCGAGTCATTTAAATAATTTTTTAACTTCAAAACATTTGGCTCGAGTAAACGATTAAACTCCTCAAACTTTCGGGACTCCTTCTTTAAATTTTCAATTACCCCTAGAAGGTTATCTCGCTCCCCCACTATGTGAGCAAACTTATTCCTAAGATCCTTTTCATGTGCCACAAAATCATTAATTGAATTATTTTCCTCAACGTCACAAACTTTAGAATTTTTTAAATCCTCTAACTCTTTTTCTAAAATGAGGACTCTATTATGACTCTCCCTTCTGCCCAATTTTAATAAAGTAATATCTTTAAACAATGAGCTAAACTTCTCATGACAAATATATCTTTGAATTTTAAAATTTTGCAAATATTCAATCCTATTTTTGAAACCATAATTTTCTTTCTCCAAAACTTCAATACGTTTTGCAAACTTTAAATTCAAACGATGTAAATCGTCAAAGCTTAGAGTATCCATCGAGAGAAAATAAACATAGGAGAGAGAAATAAATACACGCGATCACAAAACAAATAAATTGTGTTTTCTAACGCCGATACCAATTTGAAAAAAAATCCCTTATTGCTTGTCTTTCAAATCAAACCAATTTTTAGCAAAAAATTATCCAACTTTTAATATGCACCAAACCAGGTTGTGAAAACCTAATTCTTACTTTAAACCAATTTTATTTTGATTAATCCTAAACATGCATCTAGTGATTAAAGCAAGTAAAATAAAGTAAAGAATACTGACAATGCTGGATGTACAAGGAAAAAACCTAAAATGGGAAAACAATCTCGGACGGCCCAAGCCAGACAATCACTATGAATAATGGTTTTACAAAGTCAGATTATCCTTACTCAATGAATCGATACCCACTGTTCTTCATGCTCCTTATTATATTCTACCATTCTTTAATAGTGCCCATGTAGAAATTTCATCTTGCATGATACCTGTCCATAACACTCGACTCCACGAATGTCTTGTTGTCCACCGAATGGCTTTGATTCGTCTACGATGTCGAACAAGAAGTCCTTATCTTTTCTTCACTGAAAAACCTTCATGTTCAATGGTAGAACAAACAAACTTGGTGCAATAAGATCACATAAGCATATAAGAATGATAACTCGGATATTTACAAACTCTAAGGATGTGTTTAATCTTCTTAAACCTTAGAAAACATGTGCTAACTCATACTGGATGGTATACTATTTTTCCCGAACGCACACTTACGAAACTCCGACGCAAACATGCTTCAAATAATAATTAAGTGTTGCCTTGAAAATAGTGTTGCTCGAACGAGATTACCATGTCATTCGCGTGAAATGAGAATCTCGCTCCAACGAGCTGACATGTCATTCGAACGACGCTGCGTCAGTTTGTCTTTTTTTGACTTTTTATTAAAATGTCTCTTTTAAAAGAGATCCAAATTAGTCAAACTCTATTTCGAGTTTATCAGAATAAAACGTAGTGTAAACCTTTTAAAACACTTTTAAAATATTTTTCTTTATAAAAATACATCCTTATCTTTTATAAAAACAATTCTGAGGACCATTAATTATACACATTGATACCTATGTGATCTCAGAATGAAATTAACTTTGAAGACAATTACACTTTCCCCAATTAAACTTCGGCATGATAAATTCTTTGAAGCTTTGCTGATGTGTCTTTAATTTCTTCAATATGTCATAGACCAAGTGGGATCATGACAAAATAAAATCTCCCTATGACATATTATAAACACAGTTTTGTTCACGAAATTAAGTCAAAACAATACAGGGACTCAATTGGAAATTTATGTTCTAACATTACTAATTGGTGCACTAAATCATTTAGGACGAAACATAGGATTCATAATTTTTTATAGTTAACAATTGGTGCAATTAGTTTGAGTTAATAATTTTATACAATTAATAAATCAGAATATGTTTAATGGTTCAGCAATTGTAGAAATTTTTGGGGGCATCATTTTAATATGTGAAATACACTCATTCAACTTTATATTTATCTGCCTCAAAATCTCAGAAAGCATTTTGCAATAAGCCCAACCTTATTTGACAGTAGCATTCCTTATTACACAACCTAATTTCTGTTACATATAACTTACAGTAGTGTTGGTTCATCACATCAGTTTGGTCACCGCAGCTATAAAGGTGTTGCAGATTTTTGAGTAGTGATGGTTGTACAGGTTTGGAGGTTTAAGGCCGAAGTCTTTGGGTAGAGTTTGCCTCGGTTAAAAATTCATCGTTTGTATTGGACCACCTCATTTTACTTTTAAAATGCATAACATCATACAAATTATGATTCAATCTTTTTCATATCACTTATTAGTTTTCCCAGCACTTAAATCACAAATGAATTATTGTGAAAAGACTTCACAGATTTATGCATACTAGGCAAAAATATGAATGGAACAAGAAATAATATGAGTAATACCGTGAAACGTATATATAATTATGTGTAGTTTCATTAAGTTTTTATAGAAGTACCCATTTTTTTGTATAGTCCATTCCATAATACAAGTAGTCTAGCATATATTCAATTCAAAATCATACTCTTTTAATTCTAAACATGGGACTATATTTGTAAAGAGGCAAATTTTAATATATACATGATGGGTAAGACGACACCAATACATCTTCGAGGATGTAGCATCCCAATAGGGACTCTGTAACAACCCTCACTTTTAAGAGACTTATTTTATATTAATTTACTGTGTGGAGTAATTATACAAAATATTGGGTAATGGATTAAATATTAATTGAATGAGTTAAAAGAAAATATTTACTCGATTGTTTCATATTTACTATATGTGTACGTAAATATCATCATGTGGCATTTGGTAGTGTCGTGTGCTTTAAACAACATTTATGGTTTGATTGGAGTCGGAACGTGAAATAATTTATAAAATTTCCGAATGATAATTTGGAGGGCGTAGTTAATCTCAGAACATGCGAGATACTCGAAATAAGTGCCATATTGTATTTTTGGGTTCCGGGCACTTTTATCTGGTTATAACTTAAATATGTGGTTACGAGTCATTTTATTGGTATATTTACATTTAGAAATGGGGAATTAAGGTTAAAGACCCGTATAAGTCTTCCAACCCTCTTTTATTTCTTTCATTACACATTTTAAACCCTAGAGAAGAGAGAAAGAGAGAGAGAAGTGTGGAGAAAGTTAGAGAAAGAAGGAAATTGAAGAGTTTGGCTTAAAATTGTTGTACCGGAAGGAAGATCCGAGACTACAACCCTAAGGCAAGTTTTCTACTTGCAAATATATGATTTCTTGTGGATAAATTGCAATGATAGTTGTATGTTTGGGAGATTTCTATAAGTATTAGGTTTTGATACATATGTTGGTGTTTAAATCATTAGATCTTGAATTTGTAGGATTTAAATGGATTTTATTGGTTTGTTGAAGTTTATAATTGTGGTTGTTATGTTATTGATGTCGGTCAAGGGAAGGGAGGCAAGAATATGAAGTTAGGCTTTGGTTTTAGCTTTGTAGAAGACAAAGGAATTCTAGGTTTGCTAAGTGCGGCAACCGCGGTCCCAGGACCGGTCGATCGGGACATCGAGGGAAAGCCCACTGCTTTCCCACATAAGTATAAATTTCGGTAGCGGTCGACCGGCCCCTCCGAACTCAGCTTTCTGCTTTTCTTCTTAGATAAAATCTTGAGACGCGGTCGATCGCGGTCTCCTGACCGGTCGATCGGTCCCCTATTTTTCACCCATAAATCCTAAATGTCTTGTAGTTCCTTTATCTAGAAATAGGGACTTAGGAACCTTCTTGAATGAAGTAAATTTAGTGTCCTAGAGTCTTATATTGGGTAGGACATTATCTTATGCTAGAAGGGGATGGTTAGGACTTAGTTTGGGGATTAGTAAAAAGAAGATTTGATGTTATTTTACCTTAATTAGCTAAGGTGATATTTCGAGGTGTGGAAAGAAATAATTGAAGCGTATTTATCACATTATTGGGAGATTATTCATTCATTGAGGTCATAGCGATGGCATGAATCACGTATGGCTCCGGATAAAATGTGATGTATCTATTAAAATAGAAATGGAAATGGTAAATGATAATTTACTTAAACATGAATATGGTAAATGATAATTTACTTAAACACGCCTCTCTAAATGATATCATAAGGGAAGTTCGCGCATGGGGTGAAGTCCCCTGGCTAGTGAATGCAGGGTGAATATAGTCCTCGGCCATATGCCGGTTATTATATGTTTGTTTTTATGCGCTAATGAGGTAATTTTGCGTGTGTTTATGACTCCCTCGCAGGGGTATGGCCACTTCCTGATGTTGCATTAGGATCCCAGGTTGTCTTGGTGATAGGCCCTCGAAGATGATAGCCATTTAGGGGTGCGCACAGTAGGGAAACCTGGATGGGCGGTCTTAGAATCGTTATATGTATATGAATATAACTATTCTTATTCAAGTGGGACTTGATTTATGATAAATTCCATAAAGAGCATATAACTGTGATTATGTTCCTGATGAGAATTGGAACGATGAAATAAATTAATTCAAAGGATGGTGATTCTTAGTTAATAAAGCTCATTTTCATTTTCTTGTGTAATTTAATTTAAAATTTTGATCATCCATGTTGTCTTAGTTTGTGTTCTATAATTAGTATATAGTTTCTTGTCATTATTCGTGGTATCAATTGCCCATCATTATCTTGCATTTTATTCACATGGTGATTATATAAAATCGAGCCCTGACCCGTTTATATTTCTTATCTTGCATGAATTGTTCATTCACCCAAGCGCTCCCCCGTAAGGACGCCCGTTTTGACTTTCCTATTCCAGTTTTTTGGAGCCGTAATACTTTGCGGACGGTTACGAGATATGGTTGATATAGGCGCCTCCATTTTTGTACTCTAGTTATGATCGGGTCCTTTATTCGAGCATGTGTCCCAAAGGTTTTGTAATTGTCTAATGTAATGTAATATGTAACTTAGTTAACTTGTTCATTTTGGTTTGTAAGGACTGTGGACCGACAGATTATTCGGTTCTTTGCTTGTATACTTTTTGCAGATTTAATATAAGCCTTCTTGGATATCCACCTTCTTATACTTAATTCGGATCAAATGTTTCTTTTAAATTATAAATTTTTATTTTGACAATCCATTTTTCTAAAATAGCGGGTGGTTATGTCGTATACTTACTATATTATTGTGATGCTGAAAAAAATGCATCTATGATTCCCATTAGTATTGGAGTATCGGGCTGGCCACCCCTTATTTTGATGAGCGGGTTGTCAGAGATGGTATCAGAGCATCAGGTTCTAGAGTCTTTAGGATCTATGCCGACTTGTCACGTTCTACCGTAGAGTTCTTTGATATAGAGCTTAATGTTAGGACTATTTTTTTGCCGATGTTTGTGACCTTCTGCGAATTAGATTATTCTCTATAGTATTTTAACTCTATTGTTTCATCATTTCAGATGCCGCCTATGAGAGGTCGTCCCGCTAGAATGAACAGAGTTGTCGAAGAGGAGGGAGGTCCTCCCTCGCCGCAGCAGGGAACTATAAATGCTACTGAGGTAGCAAATATTATGGCCCAAGCGGTCAACGCGGCGATGACTACCGTGGTTCAGCAATTACCACAAGCTCAACTACAACGAGCCCAAGAGGTATAAGCTCCTGTGAGACCTTCTCCATGGGAAAGAGTTAGAGAATCCTTTTTGAAGGGTCATCCCCCAGAATTTCAAGGAGGTTCTGACGTCATAGTATAAAATCGGTGGAAAAAGGATATGCAACGCCATCTGCGCATGGTGGAGTGTAGTGAGGAAAGAAAGAAAATCCTTGTTACCTTTAAATTAGTTGGAGCTGCACTACATTGGTGGGAATCGATGACTATGCCAGAGCAGAGGGAGGCTATGACCATCAATGATTTTTGGGTTCTATTTAATCGGAAGTATTTTCCTCCCGCATTTCAAAGGGAAATGAAAAGAAAACTTCAGGATATGGTGCACGGAGAGCATTCAGTTGCGGAGTATGAAGAGGAATTCACTAGGTTAGCTAGTTTTGTACCTGATGAGGTGACTTTGGAGAAGAGGAGGAATCAAAATTTATTAGGGGTTTGTACTGGATGATACGGTAACATTTTTTGGGCAATCCAGCTTTGCAGACTTTCGAGGATGTCATGAATGAAGCATTACTCCATTGTCAAGAACATCGGTTGTATATGCAAGGTAGTAAGAAAGCTTCAGTTATGGGGAAAGATGGGAATCCCGGAGGCAATGGGATAGGAGGAGGAGCATTTAACTCGTCCCAATCTTCGAGAAACAAACAAAAAGAAAGGGACCCCCAGCAAGGGGACTTATCTAAGTGGCATCGTCTTGGTGGATTTAATGTTGCTGGTAGTAATATTAGGCATGGTCAAGGTGGCTAGCAATAGCAACAAGCAGGTCAGGGTGGTAATGGGGGTAGAGGCCATCCGGGCCAAGGTTTCGGGCAGTTTAGAAATAATCGGGGTTGAAATCAGGAGAACATGATGAATCGATGCTTTCAATATGGAGAGCCGAGCCATTTCAAGAGGTCATGTCCTCTGGTTATTGGGGGACAACTTCCTAGGGTTCCACAGCAACCACATGATCAGTTACTGCCACAGGTACCCAATCCAATCGTCCCTCCACAACCGGGACAACAATAGTATGGTCGTGTTTATCACAGTCAGGATGATATGCTTCCTCTTGCCCCGCCAGTACTGCCAGCTATTAAGGGTAAGTTTCTCATTCAGGGGCACATGGGTCATGTATTGTTTGATACGGGTGCGACACACTCGTTCATTTCTAGGAGTTTTGCTCAGTCTACAGAGTTGATTAAATTTGCGGAAAGTACCTTCACTAGTGTTGAATCTTATATGGGTGATGGTTCACTCATTTTCTTTGTTTGTAAACAAGTAGGAATAAATCTTGGTGACTTGTGTTTTGAGGCCGATTTGCTCATCCTGGATATGGTCGGGTATGATGTAATCCCGGGGATGGATTGACTAGTGAAGTATCGTTTGATAGTTAATTGCTATGGGAAGAGTATAATTTTTTTCGTTCCGGGGCAAGAAATGTTTCTGGTGGTTATGCCTCATACGAAAAGAGGTACTAGAACTTACTTGTATTGTATTGCGAAAGAGATTTCTCAGGATGTAGTAGTTTCCTTAGATTCAATTTCGATAGTTAGAGATTTCCAAGATGTTTTTCGAGAAATACCGGGTTTGCCTCCGAGTAGGTAGATTGAGTTTATAATCAATTTAGCATCGGTAACGAGACCAATTGCTAGAGACCAATACCGTATGGCTCCTGTTGAGATGAGGTAGTTAAGAGATTAGATTCATAACCTGTTAGAGCAAGGGTTCATTAGGCGTAGTACGTCGTCGTGGGGTGCTCCGGTGTTATTTGTGAAGAAGATAGACGTATCTCTCCGGTTGTATGTGGATTACCGAGAGTTGAATAAAGTTACCATCCAGAACAAACATCCGTTTCCTCGAATTGATGATTTGTTTGATCAACTTAGGGGAGCATCGTACTGCTCAAAAATAGATTTGAGGATGGGGTATTACCAGTTACGGATACGAGAGCAAGATGTATCCAAAACCACTTTCCTCACCAGGTATGGGTCCTACGAATTTTGGTTATGCCTTTTGGGCTAACCGATGCCCCCGCAATTTTTATGGACCTCATGAATAAGTTGTTTCGGGACTTCCTTGATCGATTTGTCATCGTGTTTATTGATGACATCCTAGTGTATTCTCAAATAGAAGCTAATCATGCTACTCACTTGTGGTTGGTCCTGTAGATGTTGAAGGATCATTAATTGTACGCCAATTGTGAAAAGTTCAATTTTTGGTTGAGGGAATTACAGTTCCTGGGTCACATTGTGACAGCCCAGGGTATTTCGGCAGACCCAAGTAAAGTTGTTGCGGTGAGGGAGTGGGGTCAGCCCACGATACCTACCGATATCCATAGTTTTTTGGGTTTGGCTGGTTATTATCGCCTATTTGTCAAGGGTTTTTCTAAAATTGCTAGCCCTTTGATAAATTTAACCCAGAAAGGGGTGAGGTTTGTTTGGGATAATTCTTGTCAGTCAGCTTTTGACAAGATCAAAGATAGGTTTACTTCTGCTCCAGTCCTTGCGTTACCAAGGCCAGGATTGGAATATTTAGTCTTTATCGATGCATCTCTACAAGGATTGAGAGGCGTGCTACACCAAGAGCAGCGGGCTATTGCTTATGCTACTCGTAAATTAAAGCCCCATGAAAAGAATTATCCGGTGCATGATTTGGAACTTGCCGCAGTGATTTTTGCCTTGAATATATGGAGGCATTATCTCCTAGGGGAGAAATTTAGTCTTTTCACGGACCACAAATCGCTGCAATATTTTTTTCCCATAAAGATTTAAATATGCATCAACACCGGTGGTTAGAGTTTGTGAAAGACTATCAATTTGACATCCATTGTCACCCGGGCAAGGAAAATGTGGTGGCTGATGCTTTGAGTCGGAAGCCCGAGGGGGAGTTAGCGGAGGTATGGAAAGCTAAATGGAAGGAGCTTAGCCAGGAGGAAGAAGTTGCAAGGGCGTTTATGTTGGTGTTTACCGTTACACCTACTATTGTGGCAAGGGTTGTAGAAGCTCAAGGAAGGGACAAAGGCTGTCAGGATCGTATACGCCAATTGTTGACCGAGGGAGAAAAATCCTACTCTATCAGTTTTGATGGTGGGGTATGTTTCCATGGGAGACTTATTATACCGAACAAAGGGGATTTAAGACGGGCCGTGATGCTGGAATCTCATGGGTCTAAATTTTCAGTGCATCCTGGTGGGGACAAGATGTACCAAGACATGCGTCGTCAGTATTGGTGGCCAGGCATAAAATGAGATATTTCTGAGTTTGTTTCCCAATGTACCACTTGTCAATTGATGAAACTAGATCATCAAAGACCAACTGGTTTGTTACAACCACTGGAGATACCGATGTGGAAGTGGGAAAGTATATCGATGGACTTTATCACGGGATTCCCAAGGTCATAAAGTGGTCATGATTCTATTTGGGTAATTGTTAATTTCTTAACTAAGTCGACACACTTCCTACCCGTGCGCACAGATTATGATACCGCTCGTTATTCCCGATTATTTATTGCGGAGGTTGTTAGACTCCACGGGGTGCCAATAAATATAGTTTCCGACCGAGATAAGATTTTTATTTCCCACTTTTGGCGAAGTTTCCAAAAGGCTATGGGAACCGAATTGAAATTGTGTACTTCCTATCACCCTCAAATAGATGGGCAGACAGAAAGAATCAACCAAATGTTGGAGGATATGCTACGGATGTGTATGCTTGATTTCAAAGGTAGTTAGGAAAAATATCTCCCTTTGGTCGAATTTGCTTATAATAATTCATACCAATTTACTATTGGAATGGCGCCCTATGAAGCCCTTTATGGTAGGCCGTGTAGATCACCCACTTGTTGGTTGGAGGTGGGCGATAATAAATTTCTTAGACCTGAAATGATCCGGGATACTTCTTCTAAGATTGAACTCATCCGGAGTCACATCCGAGTAGCTCAAGATCGTCAAAAGAGTTACGCCGATGCGAATAGAAGGCATGCATAGATGGAAGTTGGTGATCAAGTGTTGGTGCGTGTATCGCTAATGAAGGGTATAAAGCATTTTGGGAAGAAAGGAAAGTTTGCGTCGCGCTATGTTGGACTTTTTCCTAGTATAGCCAAGGTAGGCCCATTGGCATATCAACTAGCCTTACCGGAACCCTTACAACAAATCCATGATGTGTTCCATGTTTCCTCTTTGAAAAGGTATAAAAGGTGCGAAGGAGACCTTTGGCATATTCCTTGGGAGGATGTCGATTTTGAACCCGATATTCCGTATGAAGAACAACCAGTTGCAATCTTAGAGTACGGGGATCGTAGATTGAGATCAGGAGTGGTACCCTTGGTGCGAGTCCAATGGGGTCATCATAACGCCGAGGAATCTACGTGGGTGTGTGAGGACGATATGAGAGAAAAGTATCCGCATCTCTTTTTACAAGGTACGCCTGAATTTTGAGGACAAAATTCCCTCATAAGGGGGGAGTATGTAACAACCCTCACTTTTAAGAGACTTATTTTATATTAATTTACTGTGTAGAGTAATTATACAAAATATTGGGTAATGGGGTAAATATCAATTGAATGAGTTAAAAGATAATATTTACTCGATTGTTTCATATTTACTATATGTGTATGTAAATATCATCATGTGGTGTTTGGTAGTGTCGTGTGCTTTAAACGACATTTATGGTTTGATTGGAGCCGAAACTTGAAATAATTTATAAAATTTCTGAATGATAATTTGGAGGGCGTAGTTAATCTCAGAACATGCGAGATAGTCGAAATAAGTGCCATATTGTATTTTTGGGTTCCGGGCACTTTTATTTGGTTATAAGTTAAATATGTCGTTACAAGTCATTTTATTTGTATATTTACATTTAGAAATGGGGAATTAAGGTTAAAGACCCGTATAAGCCTTCCAACCCTCCTTTATTTATTCCATTACACATTTTAAACCCTATAGAAGAGAGAAAGACAGAGAGAAGTGTGGAGAAAGTTAGAGAAAGAAGGAAATTGAAGAGTTTGGCTTGGAATTATTGCAACCGGAAGGAAGATCCGAGACTACAACCCTAAGGCAAGTTTTCTACTTGCAAATATGTGATTTCTTGTGGATAAATTGCAATGATAGTGGTATGTTTGGGAGATTTGGGCAAAGATTAGGTTTTGATACATATGTTGCTGTTTAAATCATTAGATCTTGAATTTGTAGGATCTAAATGGATTTTATTGGTTTGTTGAAGTTCAAAATTGTGGTGGTTATGTTATTGATGTGGGTCAAGGGAAGGGAGGCAAGAATATGAAGTTAGGATTTGGTTTTAGCATTGTAGAAGATAAAGGAATTCTAGGTCTCCTTAGCGCAGTCAACCGCGATCCAAGGACCGGTCGACCAGGCTAACGAGGGAGAGCCCACTGATTTCCCACGTAGTATAAATTTTGGTAGCGGTCGACCGGCCCTTCCGAACTCAGCTTTCTGATTTTCTTCTTAGACAAAATCTTGAGACGCGGTCGATCGCGGTCTCCTGACTGGTCGATCGGTCCCCTGTTTTTCACCCATAAATCCTAAATATCTTCTAGTTCCTTTCTCTTAAGATAGGGACTTAGGAACCTTCTTGAATGAAGTAAATTTAGTTTCCTAGTGTCTTATATTGGTTAGGAAATTATCTTATGTTAGAAGGGGATGGTTAGGACTTAGTTTGGGGATTAGTAAATAGAAGATTTGAAGTTCTTTTACCTTAATTAGCTAAGGTGATATTTCGAGGTGTGGAAAGAAATAATTGAAGAGTATTTATCACATTATTGGGATATTATTCATTCATTGAGGTCATAGCGATGGCATTATGACGTATGGATTCGGATAAAATGTGATGTATCAATTAAAATAGAATTGGAAATGGTAAATGACAATTTACTTAAACACACCTCTCTAAATGCTATCATAAGGGAAGTTCACGTATGTGGTGAAGTCCCCTGGCTAGTGAATGCAGGGTGAATATAGTCCTCGGCCATATGCTGGTTATTATATGTTTGTTTTTCTGCACTAGTGAGGTAATTCTGGGTGTGGTTATGACTCACTCGCAGTGGTATGGCCACTTCCCAACGTTGCGTTAGGATCCCAGGTTGTCTTGGTGATAGGCCCTGGAAGATGATAGCCATTTAGGGGCGCGCACAGTGGGGAAACCCGGATGGGCAGTCTTAGAATCGTTATATGTATATGAATATAACTATTCTTATTCAAGTGGGACTTGATTTATGATAAATTCCATAAATAGCATATAACTGTGATTATGTTCCTAATGATAATTGGAACGATGAAATAAATTAATTTAAAGGATGGTGATTCTTAGTTAATCGAGCTCATTTTCATTTTCTTGTGTAATCGAATTTAAAATTTTGATCATCCATGTTGTCTTAGTTTGTGTTCTAGAATTAGTATATAGTTTCTTGTCATTATTCATGGTATCAATTGCCCATCATTATCTTGCATTTTATTCACATGGTGATTATATAAAACCGGGCACTGACCCATTTATATTTCTTGTCTTGCATGAATTGTTCATTTGCTCAGGCGCTCCACTGCAAGGAAGCCCGTTCTGACTTTCCTATTCCAGTTTTTGGGAGCCGTAATACTTTGCAGACGGTTACGGGATATGGTTGATATAGGCACCTCCATTTTTGTACTCTAGTTATGATCGGGTCCTTTATTCGGGCGTGTGGCCCAAAGCTTTTGTAATTGTCTAATGTAATGTAATATGTAACTTAGTTAACTTGTTCATTTTGGTTTGTAAGGACTGTGGAGCGACGGATTATTCGGTTCTTTGTTTGTATACTTGTTGCAGATTTAATATAAGCCTTCTTGGATATCCACCTTCTTATAATTAATTCGGATCAAATGTTTCTTTTAAATTATAAATTTTTATTTTGACAATCCGTTTTTCTAAAATAACGGGTGGTTATCTCGTATACTTACTATATTATTGTGATGCTGAGAATGATCCATCTATGATTCCCATTATTATTGGAGTAACGGGCTGCCCCCCCCCCCCCCCCTATTTTGGTGAGTGGGTTGTCACAGACTCTAATTATGGACCAACTACTGGGCTGGCTATTTCAAATGTCATATATGATTGGGATGTGATCAGACTTTTCTGAGATGATTTACTCTCAGAATTTGTAAGATGTCTTCTTCAAATTTTCCCCGCTAAACTCCAAATTATAAATTTTCAATCTTTTTATTTTATTTTTCATTTTACAACAACTTGATATGAAGTAATGACCTTTAACCTATTATTCTGATAATGTTGGTGCAGCAGAAATGGCGGGATGGAGATATGAGGATTATGCCATCACATTATCTAAATATATTGCAAACAATGTTAGTGGAGGTTTTAAATGGCAACATTAATCGTCCAAATCGTTTCTTCTCCTCCAACGAATAAGTGCACCTTCCGTTATCACCCACACGTCTCTTACAATGGAAGAGGCAAAGTTCATCTTAGGTTATATAAATTTGGAGCTCGATCACCTGCAATCAACCATTACCATCCACAATTTTCTTTTAGAAAGTGAGAAATCTATCAGTACCAACTCATGTTATAATATATCTCCATTTTGTCATCATACCAAGTTTTCTCTATTTGATGCAAAGGAACGATTTTTAGTGCAAGATTCCACTGCAGTGCTACTCATCTAGGAAAGTCCCTATTTATAAATCTTTTTTATTTATTTACATACCCAATGTTGTTTCCATCATCTATGAATGTGTATGTGTCTTGCAAAAGGATGTCTGATTTTGTATAGATAGTGTATGATAAAGTGTCTGAGTGAGTATTTTTTTCTATCATTACTCATTTCTCATCCCATCTTCTATAATTGTGTATGTATGGTGCAAAAACATGTCTGATTATAATAGATTTAAAATGTTGTGATCAATACCATGCCTCTAATACATTCATAAATGAGACTTGGTGAAATATGATTTTTATCAATACTATAAGACCTCATTACACAACATTTGGAAGTTATCACAAACCTTGTTTTCATGGAGTGAGATCAAAGAAAGTTCCAGTGGTGGGTTGTCTTTCCTAGTCCCATTTCACATGGTATGGAACTCCAAGTAGTCCTTCCTGGTACAGAGTAATTCACAGTAAACAATAAGAGTGTTTCTAATACAAATAACCACTTGTAATTAACTCATTTTTGTTTTAGTAATAAATTACATTCTTATTTTGTGTTAAAAAAATATGAGATAATAACAAGATTCATGATGCGAACCTATTATTTTGTTAGAAAAAAATCTCTGATAGTAAATTCCCCCCCGCCCCCCGAAAACTAAATCTTGGTTTCGTCCCTGCTAAGAATAAACAACTCTTTGGAGTATCACTCTTTGGAGTTTTTTTATTATAAATTAAAGACAAAAACATAAGGAAACACAAAAGCTCCATCTCTAGAACTAGAACTGTATAATAGTTCAAGAACTGTAGAATTGTAAAAGCATCCTTGTGAACTGTAGAACTGTATAAACATCCTTATGAATTGTATAATAGCTCTAGTTTTGCGTGTTATAAACATATGCTTAGTTGAGAGTTATTGAGTTCTTAATCATCCTTATGAATTATTTAATACATCCTTATAAATGATGGCAACACCGTCTGCATTTTGTTTATGTAACTGATGAAAATTATTAATGGACCGTGTGAAATTTCTTAATGAACTTTGTTTTGAAAGTTCTTAATGAAGTTCTTAATGACGTGTGTTTTGAAAGTTCTTAATGGCAGAACTGTATGTGTTTTGTCAATGAATACTATCTATAGTGTAGAAATTTTATAGAAGAGGAGTCTATGAATATCATTGCTATTGAAGAAAAAAATCTTGGAATATCATTAACTTTATGCAATAAAGTGGAGTCCATGAATCTATTTTATTATAAAACCCAAAACTGATATAGATGCAAAGTTCATAGCTTATAAAAACGTCGCTTACAAAGAACATTAGAATCCAGTTTTTCCATGGCAAAAAGTTGCAAAAACGTTGCTAAGCTTGGAACTCAGTTCAGTGTTAACATCATATCTCTTATGTCTCTCTTTGATTTGGTGGTTGTTTCAAATTTTGATTTAAATATTTCTTGGAATGCTGCTACGACATGATATCATTTTTAAAGCAGTTTATGTTCTGTAAATAAATATGGATTTCATATCGGAAATTAAATTGGATATAAAAGGCATTATGCGCAAGCTTCGATAGCATGTATAACCGGACGCATGGATGGGCATCGTAGAAAATAGGCTTATTTTTCGAAATACATAATGGAAACTCATGACTCGATATTTCCATTGATTGTGATAAGGGTCTCTGGTTTCAACATACGTATCCCAAAGGTTGCATTGTTCACAATGATATCGGTAAATTCATCCACATATCATTATTTTCCTCTAATTACAACATTGATTTATGTTCTTTGTATTATTTTCCTTTTCACTTTTCGTAGCCAACAAATACTCGTATATGATGTAACTTTAAAAGGAAACTGTATTATTTTGGGCTATCTAAAGTTATTACCATGGGTCAGTCCTATATGAACTCAGAAGTGAGAGCTATTTTTGCCTCTGTAGATCCTAAGTACCAGAAGAATTGCCATGTTAATTCTTTAGGTGATGTACAGTTTCAGAATAGTGCTTATACAAACAACCCTCAACAGGATGCTGGCATTGCTAAATGCTCCACCACGAAGCAATCTCCCCCGAATACAACTGATGCGGACCACACACAACCTTAAAGAAGTCAGTGGAGGAAAGTCTTTGGACAACTGTATATGACTGATAAATAAGGATACTACAAGATTGACATGTTCATGTCTAAACGGTATAGGATCGAAGCAAGGAATCAACACTATAAGTTTGACAAACTGGAGGATTTTTTGGTTTTGCCAAACATGTTTGCAGTCCTTGATATGTGTAAACCATTGTTGTGAATGAATATAGAGAGAATATGAAGCTGATGTTGCCATGTACTACATAATGCGTGGGCATCAATTCGACTGAGATCCATTAAGAACACCAAGTGATGAACTATAATCACTTTTATTGGATAAGTTAAGACATTTATGTGTTGACTATTGATTAATAATCAATTTTCTTCTTTTATTGAATGTAAACAAATGATAGTTTTACCAAACCTCAACCCGCATCAATGCAGCTAGAGTTTAATTATGTGTTGCATTTTTTTCTCTTGGAGTTACAGTTCATGTTGATTGCAAGCGTTTTTAAAGGGTTGAATTTGAACAATGCTTCTCTTACCACGAATATTCATTAAACAAGGTACTAAAGTAATGGTTTCATTGACATTCGTTTCTACTCATTTAAAAATGTACAAAGTTAATGTTGATTGGTATTGTTGTTCAATATTGGTATTGTTGATGAATTTTTCCTCATTTCTTAAACAACATAAATATACCTATAAACATATAATATTTTGTCAACTTTTTTAATTTTTTTTACAATTTTGTGTTGTAAAATTTTTCATTACTTAATACGTACCTACCATGGTATGTGTATATGTAATGACCCCACTTTTATATGCTCATATGTATATAGTCTGTTTTTACACTCATGTGTTACTTATTATCTTATAGATGTTATATTATTAGATATGTGGTATTATTGGCTATCAATATAACAAATCCCATTTTTAATTACGAATAATCAACTGTAAATTGGATCAAATCGAAATCTTATCACATATCTTAAAGTAAATAATAAGTTTTGGGGTAGAAAATATAATTTTATGAAAATTTAAGGACTAAAATAAAAATATAAAATGGGCCATTCTCTAAATAAAATATTTTCAAGGACCTCTAAGAAATATTCAAAATATATAGTGTGAAATTACCAAAATACCCTTCATGTGTTAAATGACCCTTATACCCCTATCACCTTTCCACCACGTGCTAGTCACCTCCACCATACACGTGTCGTCATTAGAGGAGAAGCTAAAACACGTGTCGTCGTTAGAGGATAAGCTAAAACACATGTCGCAGTCTAGTGAAATAAGACTACAAGATACCTCCGTTATGCGACACGTCAACGCTGACTCCCATTGCAAAAGCTTGGTCATCATGGACACGTGTCAATGTCGTGATATCTTTGGAAAACTATAAATAGGGCCATAGGGAATCATTTGAAACTCACACCAATTCCTTGAGAATTATAGAAATAAATAGTGAGAGAAAGTGTGAGAAAGTTTTAGAAGAAGCTCTTAGGGATATTCATCTTAAGGTAATCTTAATGTTATAATGCATCTTTATAGTTTTAATTTATTGTTTTATAGCTTTACTTAGTAGTTATGCTGGTAAAATACAATAATGAATTCACTAATCAAAACTTAAAATTTAGAGAAAATCCAAGTTGATTTTATAAACTTGTTTGAAATTATACGCTTTTAAAAAATGATTCTTTTTAAAGAAATTGCTCGTTATTATAGAACCCCATTTAAGTTATTCCAAAGTCAGGCCCGGTGAAATTCTGTCTAGACGAGATGGTATTTAAGTGGTGCCCCTGTGACCTTCCATCTCTACTGGGAATGAATCCGGAAATGTTCTGTCTAGAGGAGATGGTATTTAAGCGGTGCCCGTGTGACCCTCCATCTCTACTGGAAACCGACTGATTAGGAAGAACTATGAATTGAATCATTTAATTACGATCAATAAGTTTTAAAAGTTAAGAAAATGTTTTTTTTAGTAATCCTTTGAAACAAGTTACTATTAAAATACAATATGTAGACTGGACCTTGTTTAGAACGTATACTTTAACCTTTATCGTATTTGTTAGATTAACGTGCGATCGAAGACTCATTATCTATAATTTCGACCTCTATTTTAGGTGAGTACTCTATACAATTTCTTGCGCATTTTGATTATATTATATTATCCAAACTATGTATAGTTTGTGAAATACTTTTATTCTCAAAAGGCATCTGATACCTATGATTCCGTAGTTTGTTATATGTTTATATCTCTCCATATAAACATCTGATTTGAATTATGAAATTATTGATTCGGCCTATGGAATCTCTCTTACTATATTGGCCTTGACTACCGGGTGGAAATATTTGGGTGGTACCTTCCCAGCTGGTTTATCGCTGGTGTGCCCTAAACAAGGCGTTGTTCCAGAAATCATGATTTTCTGTCTGTGATGTTACTAGGTGGAAACACTTGGTAACACTATTTGTCTTGGTATTAGAGTGTACATGGTCACTAAAACTGAATAATTGACATATGCTCAATTGTATTATCTGCTCTGTTCTGAACTGTTTATTCTGAATATATATATTGTCATTTACTTTATATATATTACTCGAAATTCTTATCTCTATGTATATACCTTCCGTTCTAAATTGAATAGGTATTTATTTTCTGAAAACCTTGGAATATTTGGAGATTGAATCTCATTCGGCTTTTAGATGATGTTTTATAATTAACTATTTTTCAGGAAATAATTAGGCAAGCGGATGGAACATAAGGGGACTATGTTGAAGATTTAGCTTTTAGAGCTCCTTTTGTTACATTAAGTAGAATTTTGTTTTATTAGATGAAGGATGTTCGGCTCTTTAATTAAAATGCTTTAAAATTTCTGTCAAGTTGTAACTCTTGGATATTTTAATATAAATGAAGTTTCCTTTAGAAAGCTATGATGATGTAATTCCTTCACCTTCAGTATTTTACGATTCATAACCATGTGATTATACTTCCACTACATATATTTTAAAAGAAAAATTTTAATGCCATAATATTGGATGCCTTAGTGGCATGTCGAGACACTCGTTCCCTACGATTTTTGGGTCGGGGTCGTGATAGAGGTGGTATCAGAGCCAGGTTATGAACCCGTAGACTACTGAGCATAGGTTTCGAATGTTATAGATTTTATGTTTCCATCCTTAGGAGATAGTATTAAAAATCTATTTTATGTGATAACCCTCCCTATGTGTTTTATTATTTATAGTTGGTCATTTAGTTTTCAATATTGATATAGTATAGCAGATCTTACGTTTGGCCATGACTGTAGAAAATGACCAAGAGAAGATCATCAATGGGAACTAGTGATTTGAGTATAGAAGGACTGGAAGGAGCATACAAGGCAATTGAAAGTCTGGCAAAGATTGTGGAGCAGCAGGTGAACAATGGAGTACCAAAGAATCTTGAACTAAGTAGATGTAATACTGAACAGTTCAAGAAGTTGAATCCTCCATCTTTTAAAGGTACTCCTAACACCACCGAGGCAGAAAGTTGGGTGATGCAGATGGAAAAGATACTCGATGTTCTTAAGTGTACCGACGAAGAAAGGGTGTCATTTGCAACATTTATGTTAGAAGGGGAGGCTGAACATTGGTGGAGAATGACTAAGAGAATACACGGGGCAAGGAATACTTACATAGGTTGGAATAATTTCTTAGTATTCTTTTATGAGAAATATTTTCCGGAAATGGTGAAAGACGAAATGGCAGCTGACTTCATGAGTCTGGTGCAAGGGAATATGGCGGTTAGTCAATATGAGGCAAAGTTTACTGAGTTATCCCATTTTGCACGTCATGTTGTAGCAACTGATGTTTTATGAGCGAAAAGGTTTGAGCGTGGGTTAAGGATGAATATTCGTAGTCGAATTTCCATCCTGAAACTAACATCATATATCGATGTCGTGACTAGGGCTACAATAACTGAGAGGGATGGTGAGGAGTACAATCGAATTAGAGATGGCAAGAGGAAGTTTGGGGAACAAAAAGGAAAGACATCGAATAATAGAAATTTCTTTAGGAACACATCCAATGTTGGGGGATCTAGTGATAACAAACAGTATAATAATCAGACATGTCAGCAATGTGTAAAGATGCATGGAGGACGACCTTGTTATAAGGATTCAGGAGCTTGTTTTAGATGTGGACAGAAAGGACATCAGATAAAAGACTGCCCAAACCCAGCAAGGGTTTCGATAAAACCTTCAAGTGAAAAAAAGGATCAAGACAGACATGGTAGAGTTTTCGGACTTTCTGATACCCAAGCTTCTAATGCGGTAGTGTCAGGTACACTTTCTATATGTGCACAACCTTTTAAAGCTTTGATAGATCCTGGTTCTACCCATTCGTTCATATCTATACATGTACTAAATCGCTTTCATAAATTTCCTGAACCCTTGAATCATAACTTACATGTTTCTACTCCTTCGGGTGAGTTATTGATAGGTAAATTAGTATACAAGGCTTGCCCCATAGATATTGATAGTCATAAACTATTTGTTGATTTCATAGTTTTAGACATTAAAGATTTTGAAGTCATTTGGGGGATGGATTGGTTAGCATCACATCATGCTAAGGTAGACTATTTTGAGAAGAGTGTTACTTTCCAAATTCCTCACCAACCAAAATTTAGTTTTGAAGGAACTGGCATCATATCTCCGATGTGTATTATTTCTGCAATGCAAGCCTATAGTTTTCTTAAGAAGGGATGTCAAGGATTTCTTGCAACTGTTACTAGTTTGCAGACGATAGGGCCTAGCTTAGAAGATATTCCTATCACTAAGAAATTTTTGGATGTTTTTCCAGATGATTTACCAGGCCTACCTCCTAATAGAGAAATAGAATTTACCATTGACCTTATTCTTGGAACTATACCAATCTCAAAACCACCATATCGTATGGCACCTTTAGAATTAAGGGAGTTAAAAGTGCAATTAGAAGACCTTTTAAACAAGGGTTTTATCAGACCAAGTATATCGCCTTGGGGTGCTCCAGTGTTATTTGTGAAAAAGAAGGATGGGACAATGAGACTATGTATAGATTATCGTGAACTGAATAAGGTGACCATTAAGAATAAATACCCCTTACCTCGTATAGATGACTTTTTTGATCAATTAGAAGGTGCACAAGTATTCTCTAAGATTGACCTTAGGTCAGGTTATCATCAATTGAAGATTAAGGATGATGATATTTCAAAATCAGCTTTTCGTACTAGATATGGTCACTATGAATTTCTTGTAATGCCATTTGGACTAACTAATGCACCAGCTGCTTTTATGTATATGATGAATAGAGTCTTTAGGAAATATTTGGATCAATGTGTTGTTTTTTTATCGATGACATTCTCATATATTCTAAGAGTATTGAAGAACACGAAAATCATTTAGAGACAATATTACAAATCCTTAAGAAAGAGAAATTATATGCAAAATTAAATAAGTGTGAATTTTGGATGCCTAGCGTTTCTTTTCTAGGACATGTCATATCCAAAGAGGGAGTGTCAGTTGACCCTCAAAAGATTGAGGCTATACTAGATTGGCCCAGACCAACTAATGTGAGTGATATTCGTAGTTTCCTTGGATTACCAGGTTATTACCGAAGATTTGTTGAAGTATTTTCTAGCATTGCCAAACCTTTATCTAGGTTAACACAAAAGAAGGTACAATATGAATGGTCTGAGGAAGCCGAGAAAAGTTTTCAAGAACTTAAGAATCGATTAGTAACTGCCCCAATTTTGACTATTCCTTCTGGGACAGGGGGATTTGTGATTTATAGTGACGCTTCTAAAAATGGTTTGGGATGTGTGCTAATGCAAAATGGAAAAGTAGTAGCTTACGCTCGAGACAGTTGAAAACCCATTAGCAGAATTATCCAACCCATAACCTAGAATTAGCAGCTATAATTTTTGCTCTTAAGATTTGGAGGCACTATTTGTATGGTGAGACTTGTGAGATTTATACCGATCATAAGAGTTTGAAGTATATATTTACTCAGAAAGAGTTGAATATGAGACAAAGGAGGTGGTTAGAATTGATGATGGATTATCATGTAAATATTCACTATCACCCGGGGAAGCTAATGTAGTAGCCGATGCTTTAAGTAGGAAGTCTACACCAAATTTAGCATGTCTTATTACAAGCCAGGAAGCACTGTTAAGGGATTTGAGAAGTATGGAAATAGATGTACGTATCTATAGAAAAGGAGGAATAATTGCAAACTTACAAGTACAACCCATGTTGATGGAGAGGATCAAAATTGCACAAGTAAATGACCCACAACTGAAGAAGATTAGAGAAGAAGTCATCGAGGGTAAGAGAACTGAATTTGCGATGCGAGATGATATATTGAGGTTTGGAAATAGAGTGTGTGTGCCATGTGATGCCCAACTAAAGAAGACAATTTTTGAGGAAAGTCATTACTCAAGATTCACATTTAATCCCGGATGTACAAAAATGTATAGGGATGTTTGAGAAGTATTTTGGTGGAATAACATGAAAAGGGAGATAGCGGAATTTATATCTCAGTGTTTGGTTTGTCAGCAAGTAAAAGTTGAGCATCAGAGACCATCATGATTGCTACAACCACTACCTATCCCTGAGTGGAAATGGGAACATATCACTATGGATTTTGTGACAGGTTTACCAAGGAGTTCAAGTGGTAATGATTCTATTTGGGTAATTATTGATAGACTAACTAAATCCGCTCATTTTCTTGCCATTAAGATTACCCATTCTTTAGAAAAGTTAGCTAAGTTGTATGTGAAGGAAATTATTAGGCTTCATGGAACCCCAATTTCAATTGTTTCTGACCGTGACCCTAGATTTATGTCTCGCTTCTGGAAAAGCCTACAAGAAGCCATGGGAACAAAATTGAATTTTAGCACTACTTTTCATCCTCAAACGGATGGACAATCAGAGAGAACTATTCAAACCTTCGAGGATATGCTTAGGGCATGTGCACTTGATTTAAAAGGGAATTTGGATGATCATTTACCGTTAGTGGAATTCGCGTATAATAATAGTTATCAAGCAAGTATTCAAATGGGTCCGTATGAGGCACTCTATGGTAGAAGGTGTCGTTCCCCTACGTGTTGGGTAGAAGTTGGGGAAAGAAAATTATTGGGACCAGAATTGATTGAGATCACAACAGAGAAGGTGAAATTAATACAAGACCGACTTCGAACCGCCCAAAGCCGTTAAAAGAGTTATGTTGACAATCGACATCAACAGCTAGAATTCCAAATAGGAGATTATCTGTTCTTGCGAGTATCACCTGCAAAGGGAGTAATACGATTTGGGAAAAAGGGGAAGTTGAGCCCAAGATACATAGGACCTTTTGAAATCCTTGAAAGGATGGGAGCTGTTGCGTATAAAATAGCCTTACCACCTGAACTCTCTAGTGTACATAATGTATTTCATGTATCAATGATAAAGAAATATGTCCCAGATTCAACACATATCTTAAGTCACGAACCTCTTCAAGTTATAGAAGATTTGTCATACATTGAGCATCCGGTAGAAATTTTGGACCGTAAAGATCAAATATTAGGGACCAAAATAATTCCACTGGTCAAAGTATTATGGCGTAATCATTCAGTTGAAGAAGCAACATGGGAGCGCGAAGTTGAAATAAAGGAGGGATATCCGTACTTGTTTGTAAATTAATATGAGTCAAGTTTGGGGACCAAACTTTTATTAGGGGGGAAGGATGTAATGACCCCACTTTTATATGCTCATATGTATATAGTTTGTTTTTACACTCATGTGTTACTTATTATCTTATAGATGTTGTATTATTAGATACGTGGTATTATTGGCTATCAATATAACAAACCCCATTTTTAATTACGAAGAATCAACTGTAAATTGGATCAAATCGAAGTCTTATCACATATCTTAAAGTAAATAATAAGTTTTGGGGTAGAAAATATAATTTTATGAAAATCTAAGGACTAAAATAAAAATATAAAATGGGCCACTTTGTAAATAAAATATTTTCAAGGACCTCTAAGAAATATTCAAAATATATAGTGTGAAATTACCAAAATACCCTTCATGTGTTAAATGACCCTTATACCCATATCACCTTTCGACCACGTGCTAGTCACCTCCACCATACACGTGTCGTCATTAGAGGAGAAGCCAAAACACGTGTCGTCATTGGAGGATAAGCTAAAACACATGTCGTAATCTAGTGAAATTAGACTGCAAGATACCTCCGTTACGCGACACGTCAACGCAGACTCCCACTGCAAAAGCTTGGTCATCATCGACACGTGTCAATGTCGTGATATCTTTGGAAAACTATAAATAGGGCCTTTGGGGATCATTTGAAACTCACACCAATTCCTTGAGAATTATAGAGAGAAATAGTGAGAGAAATTGTGAGAAATTTTTAGAAGAAGTTCTTAGGGATATTCATCTTAAGGTAATCTTCATGTTATAATGCATCTTTATAGTTTTAATTTATTGTTTTATAGCTTTACTTAGTAGTTATGCTGGTAAAATACAATAAAGAATTCACTAATCAAAACTTTAAATTTAGAACAAATCCAAGTTTATTTTATAAACTTGTTTGAAATTATACGCTTTTAAAAAATGATTCTTTTTAAAGAAATTGCTCGTTATTATAGAATCCCATTTAAGTGATTCCAAAGTCAGTCCTGGTGAAATTCTGTATAGACGAGATGGTATTTAAGGGGTGCCCCTGTGACCCTCCATCTCTACTGGGAATGAATCCGGAAATGTTCTGTCTAGAGGAGATGGTATTTAAGCGGTGCCCCTATGACCCTCCATCTCTACTGGAAACCGACTAATTAGGAAGAACTATGAATTGAATCCTTTAATTACGATCAATAAGTTTTAAAAGTTAAGAAAATGGTTTTTTTAGTAATCCTTTGAAACAAGTTACTATTAAAATACAATATGTAGACTGGACCTTGTTTAGAACGTATACTTTAACCTTTATCGTATTTGTTAGATTAACGTGCGATCGAAGACTCATTATCTATAATTTTGACCTCTATTTTAGGGGAGTACTCTATACAATTTCTTGCGCATTTTGATTATATTATATTATGCAAACTATGTATATTTTGTGAAATACTTTTATTCTCAAAATGCATCTGATACCGATGATTCCGTAGTTTGTTATATGTTTATATCTCTCCATTTAAACATCTGATTTGAATTATGAAATTATTGATTCGGCCTATGGAATCTCTCTTACTATATTGGCCTTGACTACTGGGTGGAAATATTTGGGTGGTACCTTCCCAGCTGGTTTATCGCTGGTGTGCCCTAAACAAGGCGTTGTTCCAGAAATCATGATTTTATGTCTGTGATGTTACCAAGTGGAAACACTTGGTAACACTATCTGTCTGGGTATTAGAGTGTACATGGCCACTAAAACTGAATAATTGACATATGCTCAATTGTATTATCTGTTGTGTTCTGAACTGTTTATTCTGAATATATATATTGTCATTTACTTTATATATATTACTCGAAATTCCTATCTCTATGTATATACCTTCTGTTCTAAATTGAATAAGGTATTTATTTTCTGAAAACCTTGGAATATTTGGAGATTGAATCTCATTCGTCTTTTAGCTGATGTTTTATAATTAACCATTTTTCAGGAAATAATTAGGCAAGCGGATGGAACATAAGGGGACTATGTTCAAGATTTAGCTTTTAGAGCTCCTTTTGTTACATTAAGTAGAATTTTGTTTTGTTAGATGAAGGATGTTTGACTCTTTAACTAAAAGGCTTTAAAATTTCTGTCAAGTTGTAACTCTTGGATATTTTATTATAAATGAAGTTTCCTTTAGAAAGCTCTGATGATGTAATTCCTTCATCTTCAGTATTTTACGATTCATAACCATGTGATTATACTTCCACTACATATATTTTAAAAGAAAAATTTTAATGCCATAATATTGGATGCCTTGGTGGCATGTCAAGACACTCGTTCCCTACGATTTTTGGGTCGGGGTCGTGGCAGTATATATGTTAAAATACTTTCAATTATTTTAAATTAATAGGTTTGTGTAATAGCTTATTTATTAAATCGTTTATCTATCGGAAACTAAATACTATGTATGATCTTATCAACGATGTACATTTTCAAATATTAGCATCGTGCATCAGTCACGACATTATTATTTTTCATATTTCAAGTACAAATCATATTCAATTTTCTACTCTTCATATATTCCAATTTATGTTCAATGTTTAATGCACACAAAATTTTTGAAACATTGAATACGACTATTACACTATTTTTTAAACAATCAATCGCACATCGCACAGGTTTCTACCTAGTTTACATTAATAATTTCAAACACTCTTTTTCTCAAAAATTATGGTAGTGATGGGGAATGATATATGGATGGTGTCTGGGGCATATATGGGTAAGGAAAACATTGAATGGTAATAGGTGGAGTGAAGGGTAAAAATGTTTAGTGTATGGTAAAATCGGTTTAGTGCTCGGGACAAACTACAAGATACACATTTCTTAAAATTCGAAGGTGATGTCATTCTCAGTGATTAGGCCAAATTTAAAAAATAATGAGATCATGCAACGACTAAGTTTGGTACCCAAAGAAAGTTTAGTCAACTTGTTGCTCAGAGATACTTAAAAACCCCAAACAAGGTGCATATCTCAAATGTCACATGTTTTAAGTCTCCACTAGTGATCTTTTAAGGATTTCTTAAGAATATAATTACTCTTCACCTTTTGATATTAAACGTGATAGTTCGAATTGTCGAGTTTAGGAATTAATGGTGCAAGTACGCTTTAAAAGGTATTAATTAATATAAGGTTAAAAGCTAAATTTTTGGGTCAAACATAGGTATTCCGAGATTTCTAAAAGATGGATGATAGACAATTCATGTCATAAAAATTTAATTTAAACTTCACAAAATGTTTAAAATCACTTGTTTCTGAATTTTTTTCAAAAGAGGCACGATTTTGATAAATTTCCCATCCTCAAACAAAAGAGAACATCGTCCTCGATGTTTAAACTATATATAAAAATTAAAAGCACAAGGGATGAAAGATATTACCATAATGAACCACTATGGAAATGTACTGCATGGTGGATCATAAATGAAACCTAAAGAATAGATGCGACACAAAAATGTAAAAGTCTGTAAAGCATGTGAAAATCATTAGGTGGTGCAAAAAACTACCCCAAACGGGATAAGACTCATACTCAGAAAAAATGAATAACGGGTTGCCTCCTGGTAGCACTAAGTTTAACGTCTTCAGCCAAACCAAACCAATCTCACCCTAAAGATAATATTTATGAAAGTGCGGGGTGACAAATAAATTGGATGGTGAGAATCACCCCCAAACAAGACTGAAGTGTTAGCCTTGTTAGGTAAAGGCTAATAGAAGTCAATGCACTTGTATGGAAAAGTGAATCACACGATGCAAAGCATCAGTGGACCATGGGTGGGTGGGTACTAGGGTAAGGAGAAGATGGGTAAGGGTGAGGGTGAACAGGCACTAGTCACAGGCCTTATTGAGCTGAAAGGTAAGGGCAATAAGGGCCCTATAGGAATGATGCTTAAGCTGGATGTGGAGGAAAAAAGGTTTGGTAAGTGGGATGGGGTGGTCCGTATATAAAGTTTATGACAATTCTATAAATGGACGATGATAATGGTCGCGTCGTGACACGTCAGGGAGAAGTCGATGGGAAAAATTAACACCACAAGGAAGTGGTGTGAATAAAGTAACAAGTTTGGAGTCACGTATGGGGAGAGAAGCATAAATACTCACGTGGACGGTGGGGTCGATAAAAAGTGAACAAATGGGATCGTGGATCACTAGGGTGGAGGGTGGGGGTAGGTGAGGACCTAAATGCTTAGATGTAAAAAAGGAACGTATAATAGCAAGGTCCGAATCAAGTGGGGGGATGGTAAGGACAGTGTGTGTGTTATCTGCTCTGTTCTGAACTGTTTATTCTGAATATATATATTGTCATTTACTTTATATATATTACTCGAAATTCCTATCTCTATGTATATACCTTCCGTTCTAAATTGAATAGGTATTTATTTTCTGAAAACCTTGGAATATTTGGAGATTGAATCTCATTCGGCTTTTAGATGATGTTTTATAATTAACTATTTTTTAGGAAATAATTAGGCAAGCGGATGGAACATAAGGTGACTATGTTGAAGATTTAGCTTTTAGAGCTCCTTTTGTTACATTAAGTAGAATTTTGTTTGATTAGATGAAGGATGTTTGGCTCTTTAATTAAAAGGCTTTAAAATTTCTGTCAAGTTGTAACTCTTGGATATTTTAATATAAATGAAGTTTCCTTTAGAAAGATATGATGATGTAATTCCTTCACCTTCAGTATTTTACGATTCATAACCATGTGATTATACTTCCACTACATATATTTTAAAAGAAAAATTTTAATGCCAGAATATTGGATGCCTTAGTGGCATGTCGAGACACTCGTTCCCTACGATTTTTGGGTCGGGGTCGTGATAGAGGTGGTATCAGAGCCAGGTTATGAACCCGTAGACTACAGAGTATAGGTTTCGAATGTTATAGATTTTATGTTTCCATCCTTAGGAGATAGTATTAAAAATCTATTTTATGTGATAACCCTCCCTATGTGTTTTATTATTTATAGTTGGTCATTTAGTTTTCAATATTGATATAGTATAGCAGATCTTACGTTTGGCCATGACTGTAGAAAATGACCAAGAGAAGATCATCAACGGGAACTAGTGATTTGAGTATAGAAGGACTGGAAGGAGCATACAAGGCAATTAAAAGTCTGGCAAAGATTGTGGAGCAGCAGGTGAACAATGGAGTACCAAAGAATCTTGAACTAAGTAGATGTAATACTGAACAGTTCAAGAAGTTGAATCCTCCATCTTTTAAAGGTACTCCTAACACCACCGAGGCAGAAAGTTGGGTGATGCAGATGGAAAAGATACTCGATGTTCTTAAGTGTACCGACGAAGAAAGGGTGTCATTTGCAACATTTATGTTAGAAGGGGAGGCTGAACATTGGTGGAGAATGACTAAGAGAATACACGGGGCAAGGAATACTTACATAGGTTGGAATAATTTCTTAGTATTCTTTTATGAGAAATATTTTCCGGAAATGGTAAAAGACGAAATGGCAGCTGACTTCATGAGTCTGGTGCAAGGGAATATGGCGGTTAGTCAATATGAGGCAAAGTTTACTGAGTTATCCCATTTTGCACGTCATGTTGTAGCAACTGATGTTTTATGAGCGAAAAGGTTTGAGCGTGGGTTAAGGTTGAATATTCGTAGTCGAATTTCCATCCTGAAACTAACATCATATATCGATGTCGTGACTAGGGCTACAATAACTGAGAGGGATGGTGAGGAGTACAATCGAATTAGAGATGGCAAGAGGAAGTTTGGGGAACAAAAAGGAAAGACATCGAATAATAGAAATTTCTTTAGGAACACATCCAATGTTGGGGGATCTAGTGATAACAAACAGTATAATAATCAGACATGTCAGCAATGTGTAAAGATGCATGGAGGACGACCTTGTTATAAGGATTCAGGAGCTTGTTTTAGATGTGGACAGAAAGGACATCAGATAAAAGACTGCCCAAACCCAGCAAGGGTTTCGATAAAACCTTCAAGTGAAAAAAAGGATCAAGACAGACATGGTAGAGTTTTCGGACTTTCTGATACCCAAGCTTCTAATGCGGTAGTGTCAGGTACACTTTCTATATGTGCACAGCCTTTTAAAGCTTTGATAGATCCTGGTTCTACCCATTCGTTCATATCTATACATGTACTAAATCGCTTTCATAAATTTCCTGAACCCTTGAATCATAACTTACATGTTTCTACTCCTTCGGGTGAGTTATTGATAGGTAAATTAGTATACAAGGCTTGCCCCATAGATATTGATAGTCATAAACTATTTGTTGATTTGATAGTTTTAGACATTAAAGATTTTGAAGTCATTTGGGGGATGGATTGGTTAGCATCACATCATGCTAAGGTAGACTGTTTTGAGAAGAGTGTTACTTTCCAAATTCCTCACCAACCAAAATTTAGTTTTGAAGGAACTGGCATCATATCTCCGATGTGTATTATTTCTGCAATGCAAGCCTATAGTTTTCTTAAGAAGGGATGTCAAGGATTTCTTGCAACTGTTACTAGTTTGCAGACAATAGGGCCTAGCTTAGAAGATATTCCTATCACTAAGAAATTTTTGGATGTTTTTCCAGATGATTTACCAGGCCTACCTCCTAATAGAGAAATAGAATTTACCATTGACCTTATTCTTGGAACTATACCAATCTCAAAACCACCATATTGTATGGCACCTTTAGAATTAAGGGAGTTAAAAGTGCAATAAGAAGACCTTTTAAACAAGGGTTTTATCAGACCAAGTATATCGCCTTGGGGTGCTCCAGTGTTATTTGTGAAAAAGAAGGATGGGACAATGAGACTATGTATAGATTATCGTGAACTGAATAAGGTGACCATTAAGAATAAATACCCCTTACCTCGTATAGATGACTTGTTTGATCAATTAGAAAGTGCACAAGTATTCTCTAAGATTGACCTTAGGTCAGGTTATCATCAATTGAAGATTAAGGATGATGATATTTCAAAATCAGCTTTTCGTACTAGATATGGTCACTATGAATTTCTTGTAATGCCATTTGGACTAACTAATGCACCAGCTTCTTTTATGTATATGATGAATAGAGTCTTTAGGAAATATTTGGATCAATGTGTTGTTTTTTTATCGATGACATTCTCATATATTCTAAGAGTATTGAAGAACACGAAAAGCATTTAGAGACAATATTACAAATCCTTAGGAAAGAGAAATTATATGCAAAATTAAATAAGTGTGAATTTTGGATGCCTAGCATTTCTTTTCTAGGACATGTCATATCCAAAGAGGGAGTGTCAGTTGACCCTCAAAAGATTGAGGCTATACTAGATTGGCCCAGACCAACTAATGTGAGTGAGATTCGTAGTTTCCTTGGATTACCAGGTTATTACCGAAGATTTGTTGAAGGATTTTCTAGCATTGCCAATCCTTTATCTAGGTTAACACAAAAGAAGGTACAATATGAATGGTCTGAGGAAGCCGAGAAAAGTTTTCAAGAACTTAAGAATCGATTAGTAACTGCCCCAATTTTGACTATTCCTTCTGGGACAGGGGGATTTGTGATTTATAGTGACGCTTCTAAAAATGGTTTGGGATGTGTGCTAATGCAAAATGGAAAAGTAGTAGCTTACGCCTCGAGACAGTTGAAAACCCATGAGCAGAATTATCCAACCCATAACCTAGAATTAGCAGCTATAATTTTTGCTCTTAAGATTTGGAGGCACTATTTGTATGGTGAGACTTGTGAGATTTATACCGATCATAAGAGTTTGAAGTATATATTTACTCAGAAAGAGTTGAATATGAGACAAAGGAGGTGGTTAGAATTGATGATGGATTATCATGTAAATATTCACTATCACCCGGGGAAGCTAATGTAGTAGCCGATGCTTTAAGTAGGAAGTCTACACCAAATTTAGCATGTCTTATTACAAGCCAGGAAGCACTGTTAAGGGATTTGAGAAGTATGGAAATAGATGTACGTATCTATAGAAAAGGAGGAATAATTGCAAACTTACAAGTACAACCCATGTTGATGGAGAGGATCAAAATTGCACAAGTAAATGACCCACAACTGAAGAAGATTAGAGAAGAAGTCATCGAGGGTAAGAGAACTGAATTTGCGATGCGAGATGATATATTGAGGTTTGGAAATAGAGTGTGTGTGCCATGTAATGCCCAACTAAATAAGAAATTTTTTGAGGAAAGTCATTACTCAAGATTCACATTTCATCCCGGATGTACAAAAATGTATAGGGATGTTTGAGAAGTATTTTGGTGGAATAACATGAAAAGGGAGATAGCGGAATTTATATCTCAGTGTTTGGTTTGTCAGCAAGTAAAAGTTGAGCATCAGAGACCATCATGATTGCTACAACCACTACCTATCCCTGAGTGGAAATGGGAACATATCACTATGGATTTTGTGACAGGTTTACCAAGGAGTTCAAGTGGTAATGATTCTATTTGGGTAATTATTGATAGACTAACTAAATCCGCTCATTTTCTTGCCATTAAGATTACCCATTCTTTAGAAAAGTTAGCTAAGTTTTATGTGAAGGAAATTATTAGGCTTCATGGAACCCCAATTTCAATTGTTTCTGACCGTGACCCTAGATTTATGTCTCGCTTCTGGAAAAGCCTACAAGAAGCCATGGGAACAAAATTGAATTTTAGCACTACTTTTCATCCTCAAACGGATGGACAATCAGAGAGAACTATTCAAACCTTCGAGGATATGCTTAGGGCATGTGCTCTTGATTTAAAAGGGAATTTGGATGATCATTTACCGTTAGTGGAATTCACGTATAATAATAGTTATCAAGCAAGTATTCAAATGGCTCCGTATGAGGCACTCTATGGTAGAAGGTGTCGTTCCCCTACGTGTTGGGTAGAAGTTGGGGAAAGAAAATTATTGGGACCAGAATTGATTGAGATCACAACAGAGAAGGTGAAATTAATACAAGACCGACTTCGAACCGCCCAAAGCCGTTAAAAGAGTTATGTTGACAATCGACATCAACAGCTAGAATTCCAAATAGGAGATTATGTGTTCTTGCGAGTATCACCTGCAAAGGGAGTAATACGATTTGGGAAAAAGGGGAAGTTGAGCCCAAGATACATAGGACCTTTTGAAATCCTTGAAAGGATGGGAGCTGTTGCGTATAAAATAGCCTTACCACCTGAACTCTCTAGTGTACATAATGTATTTCATGTATCAATGATAAAGAAATATGTCCCAGATTCAACACATATCTTAAGTCACGAACCTCTTCAAGTTATAGAAGATTTGTCATACATTGAGCATCCGGTAGAAATTTTGGACCGTAAAGATCAAATATTAGGGACCAAAATAATTCCACTGGTCAAAGTATTATGGCGTAATCATTCAGTTGAAGAAGCAACATGGGAGCGCGAAGTTGAAATAAAGGAGGGATATCCGTACTTGTTTGTAAATTAATATGAGTCAAGTTTGGGGACCAAACTTTTATTAGGGGGGAAGGATGTAATGACCCCACTTTTATATGCTCATATGTATATAGTTTGTTTTTACACTCATGTGTTACTTATTATCTTATAGATGTTGTATTATTAGATACGTGGTATTATTGGCTATCAATATAACAAACCCCATTTTTAATTACGAAGAATCAACTGTAAATTGGATCAAATCGAAGTCTTATCACATATCTTAAAGTAAATAATAAGTTTTGGGGTAGAAAATATAATTTTATGAAAATCTAAGGACTAAAATAAAAATATAAAATGGGCCACTTTGTAAATAAAATATTTTCAAGGACCTCTAAGAAATATTCAAAATATATAGTGTGAAATTACCAAAATACCCTTCATGTGTTAAATGACCCTTATACCCATATCACCTTTCGACCACGTGCTAGTCACCTCCACCATACACGTGTCGTCATTAGAGGAGAAGCCAAAACACGTGTCGTCATTGGAGGATAAGCTAAAACACATGTCGTAATCTAGTGAAATTAGACTGCAAGATACCTCCGTTACGCGACACGTCAACGCAGACTCCCATTGCAAAAGCTTGGTCATCATCGACACGTGTCAATGTCGTGATATCTTTGGAAAACTATAAATAGGGCCTTTGGGGATCATTTGAAACTCACACCAATTCCTTGAGAATTATAGAAAGAAATAGTGAGAGAAATTGTGAGAAATTTTTAGAAGAAGTTCTTAGGGATATTCATCTTAAGGTAATCTTCATGTTATAATGCATCTTTATAGTTTTAATTTATTGTTTTATAGCTTTACTTAGTAGTTATGCTGGTAAAATACAATAAAGAATTCACTAATCAAAACTTAAAATTTAGAACAAATCCAAGTTGATTTTATAAACTTGTTTGAAATTATACGCTTTTAAAAAATGATTCTTTTTAAAGAAATTGCTCGTTATTATAGAATCCCATTTAAGTGATTCCAAAGTCAGTCCTGGTGAAATTCTGTCTAGACGAGATGGTATTTAAGGGGTGCCCCTGTGACCCTCCATCTCTACTGGGAATGAATCCGGAAATGTTCTGTCTAGAGGAGATGGTATTTAAGCGGTGCCCCTATGACCCTCCATCTCTACTGGAAACCGACTAATTAGGAAGAACTATGAATTGAATCCTTTAATTATGATCAATAAGTTTTAAAAGTTAAGAAAATGGTTTTTTTAGTAATCCTTTGAAACAAGTTACTGTTAAAATACAATATGTAGACTGGACCTTGTTTAGAACGTATACTTTAACCTTTATCGTATTTGTTAGATTAACGTGCGATCGAAGACTCATTATCTATAATTTTGACCTCTATTTTAGGGGAGTACTCTATACAATTTCTTGCGCATTTTGATTATATTATATTATGCAAACTATGTATATTTTGTGAAATACTTTTATTCTCAAAATGCATCTGATACCGATGATTCCGTAGTTTGTTATATGTTTATATCTCTCCATTTAAACATCTAATTTGAATTATGAAATTATTGATTCGGCCTATGGAATCTCTCTTACTATATTGGCCTTGACTACTGGGTGGAAATATTTGTGTGGTACCTTCCCAGCTGGTTTATCGCTGGTGTGCCCTAAACAAGGCGTTGTTCCAGAAATCATGATTTTCTGTCTGTGATGTTACCAGGTGGAAACACTTGGTAACACTATCTGTCTGGGTATTAGAGTGTACATGGCTACTAAAACTGAATAATTGACATATGCTCAATTGTATTATCTGCTGTATTCTGAACTGTTTATTCTGAATATATATATTGTCATTTACTTTATATATATTACTCGAAATTCCTATCTCTATGTATATACCTTCTGTTCTAAATTGAATAAGGTATCTATTTTCTGAAAACCTTGGAATATTTGGAGATTGAATCTCATTCTTCTTTTAGCTGATGTTTTATAATTAACCATTTTTCAGGAAATAATTAGGCAAGCGGATGGAACATAAGGGGACTATGTTCAAGATTTAGCTTTTAGAGCTCCTTTTGTTACATTAAGTAGAATTTTGTTTTGTTAGATGAAGGGTGTTTGACTCTTTAATTAAAAGGCTTTAAAATTTCTGTCAAGTTGTAACTCTTGGATATTTTAATATAAATGAAGTTTCCTTTAGAAAGCTCTGATGATGTAATTCCTTCACCTTTAGTATTTTACGATTCATAACCATGTGATTATACTTCCGCTACATATATTTTTAAAAAAAAAATTTAATGCCAGAATATTGGATGCCTTGGTGGCATGTCAAGACACTAGTTCCCTACGATTTTTGGGTCGGGGTCGTGGCAGTATATATGTTAAAATACTTTCAATTATTTTAAATTAATAGGTTTGTGTAATAGCTTATTTATAAAATCGTTTATCTATCGGAAACTAAATACTATGTATGATCTTATCAACGATGTACATTTTCAAATATTAGCATCGTGCATCAGTCACGACATTATTATTTTTCATATTTCAAGTACAAATCATATTCAATTTTCTACTCTTCATATATTCCAATTTATGTTCAATGTTTAATGCACAAAAAAATTTTGAAACATTGAATACGACTATTACACTATTTTTTAAACAATCAATCGCACATCGCACAGGTTTCTACCTAGTTTACATTAATAATTTCAAACACTCTTTTTCTCAAAAATTATGGTAGTGATGGGGAATGACATATGGATGGTGTCTGGGGCATATATGGGTAAGGAAAACATTGAATGGTAATAGGTGGAGTGAAGGGTAAAAATGTTTAGTGTATGGTAAAATCGGTTTAGTGCTCGGGACAAACTACAAGATACACGTTTCTTAAAATTCGAAGGTGATGTCATTCTCAGTGATTAGGCCAAATTTAAAAAATAATGAGATCATGCAACGACTAAGTTTGGTACCCAAAGAAAGTTTAGTCAACTTGTTGCTCAGAGATACTTAAAAACCCCAAACAAGGTGCATATCTCAAATGTCACATGTTTTAAGTCTCCACTAGTGATCTTTTAAGGATTTCTTAAGAATATAATTACTCTTCAACTTTTGATATTAAACGTGATAGTTCGAATTGTCGAGTTTAGGAATTAATGGTGCAAGTACGCTTTAAAAGGTATTAATTAATATAAGGTTAAAAGCTAAATTTTTGGGTCAAACATAGGTATTCCGAGATTTCTAAAAGATGGATGATAGACAATTCATGTCATAAAAATTTAATTTAAACTTCACAAAATGTTTAAAATCACTTGTTTCTGAATTTTTTTCAAAAGAGGCACGATTTTGATAAATTTCCCATCCTCAAACAAAAGAGAACATCGTCCTCGATGTTTAAACTATATATAAAAATTAAAAGCACAAGGGATGAAAGATATTACCATAATGAACCACTATGGAAATGTACTGCATGGTGGATCATAAATGAAACCTAAAGAATAGATGCGACACAAAAATGTAAAAGTCTGTAAAGCATGTGAAAATCATTAGGTGGTGCAAAAAACTACCCCAAACGGGATAAGACTCATACTCAGAAAAAATGAATAACGGGTTGCCTCCTAGTAGCACTAAGTTTAACGTCTTCAGCCAAACCAAACCAATCTCACCCTAAAGATAATATTTATGAAAGTGCGGGGTGACAAATAAATTGGATGGTGAGAATCATCCCCAAACAAGACTGAAGTGTTAGCCTTGTTAGGTAAAGGCTAATAGAAGTCAATGCACTTGTATGGAAAAGTGAATCACACGATGCAAAGCATCAGTGGACCATGGGTGGGTGGGTACTAGGTTAAGGCGAAGATGGGTAAGGGTGAGGGTGAACAGGCACTAGTCACAGACCTTATTGAGCTGAAAGGTAAGGGCAATAAGGGCCATATAGGAATGATGCTTAAGCTGGATGTGGAGGAAAAAAGGTTTAGTAAGTGGGATGGGGTGGTCCGTATATAAAGTTTATGACAATTCTATAAATGGACGATGATAATGGTCGCGTCGTGACACGTCAGGGAGAAGTCGATGGGAATAATTAACACCACAAGGAAGTGGTGTGAATAAAGTAACAAGTTTGGAGTCACGTATGGGGAGAGAAGCATAAATACTCACGTGGATGGTGGGGTCGATAAAAAGTGCACAAATGGGATCGTGGATCACTAGGGTGGAGGGTGGAGGTAGGTGAGGACCTAAATGCTTAGATGTAAAAAAGGAACGTATAATAGCAAGGTCCGAATCAAGTGGTGGGATGGTAAGGACAGTGTGTGGGTTAGGTGCGACAAGGGGTGGAGGAAGATGATCGAACTCATGATTAGGAGAAACACACTCCTCATAAGGCTCAGAGGGAACCTCAAGGGCACTCGTAGGAGGAGGTGTGAAAGTGAATGTGTTAGCGAGTAACTTAGCCATCCTGAAGTCACCATCCAAAGTGGTGGAAAAATATAACGAGGCTTCCAAATCTGAGATAGATGAATTAACATTAATATCTCACTCAACGGGAGCCAAGCTTGGTGGGACATGATCCATATCTAGAGCGATAAAACCATCTTAGATTCAATCTCAAGAAAATAGTGAGCACCCGTAGCCAGAGCTAACCTAGGATGAAGTGGTTCCTCGAGAACATATGCAGTGGGATCAATAGGTGTAGACTCGGGAATAATTATGGATTCGATGGAAGAGGAACGATGAAACTCAATGGTGGGTGTGAAAGGATAAGGCGGTGTGGGATCAGTCTCATAGACAGTGGATATGTTAACATAATTGTCAACATGGGGCGTGGACCACGGGGTGGTCGCAACTTCGAGTTTCTTGAGAGGATAGGGTTGGTCACACGTAAAATCCGTATCACAAGAGGACACATCATCATCACACTTGGGTGCAACAATGGGTGGATCCATGGGAATGTCATACACTCTCTAACACTCAAAATCATTTAATCGTTGGTCAAGCTTTTGGAGATCTTGAGTGGCTTTCTCTTGCTTGATGATGAACAGTTGCAAAAGCGCCTTGAGAGAGGATGTGGATGATGGTGTTGAAGTGGTCGGTGGTGGTGGTGGTGGGTGAGTTGGACACAACTCGCTATAGACACTAGGAGGCGGAGAATACTCATATAAAGTGTGTGGAATGGGGTCAAGTGCAGCATTCACGGGAGAAGAATCTCAGTGAGAGACAAAAGGTTGATCAGTATGCGTAGCATAATAAGGGGACTGATAGGGATGGGGTACACGAGGATGCGATGATGACTGTTGTAACCCATAAGGATCCACAACATAGGGTTAGGATTCATATTGCAAGGAAGGGTGATCAGCCCGCTATGAATACATGGGGTACTCATACCCCTCAACATTAGATATGTCGTGAGAATACGTCGAGAGTGGTTCCGAAATAGTTTCATATGGATACACATTTTCCATGGTGGGTTCAGGTGGAGAGAAAATAAATGGACACTCATGGGACAAGTGATCGACAAGAAAACATTGTGTGCAAAGTGAAGCATGGGATGGGATGACACTCATCACCAGAGGCGGTGGAATAGGAGATGTGGGTGTGGACGACACACGACAATTAGCGGTGGGTGTTGGAGAGTTAAAGCCATGAATTGATGAATAGAGGTTCGAATCGGGCTTAACATCAAACAATGGGAAATGGATAAAGTATTCCTGTAAAGGACGTTCTTCGGCCATGACGGGAGGAATATCTTTGGATTTTCAAACATTTTTCAAAAGAAAATAAAATCTTTTTATGATTTTTAAAAATAAGAGAAGGAAAATCTGTTTGGCAGTTTAAATATGGAAAAAAAATATTTTTGGGATTTTTGGAAATATTTTTAAAAAGAAGGAAAATATTTTTGGGATTTTTCGAAAAAAAAGGGAGAAAATGGACTCTAGATGTGGGCGAACTAACGAAAACCAACTACCAAAATAATGGAATTGGACACACACGAGTAAGGAAAAAATTCTAACGAGCACGTAGCCAATTATTTTCTTCAAAATTAGTGAAAGGGCTAGTCAAATTTTAACTAAGTCCGCAGGTGACAAAAATCACGGAATTTAACTTTGTGATTTCCTGTTGCAAAAATGTGTTCTACGGGGCTAGCTAGTTGATTGATTTGAAATTTAAAGATAGCTAGGGTGGCACACAATGGATAAGCGAGTGAGTCGGGTGATGAAATCCCTTCTCATTTTAATGATCGGGTCCAGATCTTAGGTAAATTAATTCAGCAAACCATTCAATTTAAGTGCGATGTAGAAATTAAAGGTACATATGAGCAATTAATCACACATAAAATGAACTTGTTTGCAGGAGATTCGTGAGGGATAGAAAAATATACCTCCCACGGCTTTTACACACGTGGGGTGAAGACTGAGATGAGTCGATCGGAGGGAGATCTCGCCTATCTCAATATTCCGTGGGAGTCCTACCGACCCAAAGTAGAGAGGCTTAAAAAATCCTCGCCTTGGGCGCTCTCTCTCTACCTTGTCCGGTTTCCCTTTTCGCTTTTTTTTGTTAATGAATAATTATTACAAAAATAATGTGGTGTCAAATGCACCCCAAATAAATACAAATCTTCAAAAATCCTATTTAAGCAGTCTAAGGAGGAGGGAGAAGGAATAAATACAACTAAAAAGACAAAATATAAAAAAATAAAAAAACATTACAATTCTTAAATTGCTTCTACGCAAAGAAAGTGGCAACGACGTCATTTGATAAAAGGCTTTTTGCGTATATGGTTGTTGTCTTCAAAAGCCACTCTCAAAATTCCCTTGAGTACCTACAAAACTTGTCTAAAAATAACTCGTATTACGGTAAGTACGGGTATGACTCCAACTCTCAATGGTGAAACTATTGACGTGAAAACTTACAATCCAATTTTATTATTGAAATCTTTTTTTTATTTTTAATTTTTTTTAAAGAAATTTCAAGGGAAAAGTTAACTAATGCTAAAATTATAATATGACTAAATAACGGCAAAAGAATGTGCAACCGAGTGTGAAATAATATGAGAGGGTCAAGAGATGGGATTACACTGCATAGTCAATTATTTTAATATCTCAATTTATTAATATGAAATATTTTGAGATAATATTAAATCGATAATCTAACTCTCGTTAAAATTATAAATTTAATAAAATCTTTTTTAGAAAATTAATTTAAAAATGTCGCACAATGAAAAATTAGGAACTATACTGTTTTCAAAAAATTACCCGCTAGGATCAATTTAACGAAAACAATATCAATCCTCTAATTTTAATACCAAATTAATATTCAAATATTGGAAAAACCTATCTCTAGTTCGATTCCTAAATTCAAACATTAATTTGTTCAATTAATTTACCAACTCTCGTTACATAAATTAATTGCTGACTGTTAAAAATATTTTTTCTAGAATTATAGCATTAATGAAATTAAACTAACATCATTCGCAGTGCATTTCACCCCTTGAATGGGGTGTTCAGTCAAACATTATCATGTGAGCATAAAGGGCAATAAATAATATGTCAAGAAGGAAATAAATTGAAAAGAAAATGTAGAAATACAATATGCAATTTTTTTCTACAAATTTGTCTTGAATTGCGCCTTGACATGCGTCCAACTTCTTCACAATTTTCAGCACTTGATTACAAAAAGAAGACTAAAATTTAAACCTAAAAATTATGTTAATGATAAACTAATTTTTTTGGATTTTTTATGTACCTACTATGTACATAATATACACTTTCTCTCTATTTTTTCTCTCTCTCCGTCTGTATCTGTGAGAGTCCTGCTTAAAAATGAGTAGATGCCCTTTTTATAATCCACGATGTTGGTGTTTGTTGGGGAGATTTTCTTGGGATTGTTGAAAGCTAAGTCAAAAGATCCTTGGATAAGCATGTGGGTTTTATTTGGTCTTTGGTTTTTGGTTTGTTAATAGGTGGAGAAGGAAATCGTGGAAGACTTTGGAAGCTCACATGAGTTTTGGGTAAAGGCTTTATGGATGGACCGGGTACAGGGACGGAGGTGGGCTGGTGGCTGGGTCGAGAGGAGAGAGATATAGGTTTGATTTAAAGGCAGTTCGGGTCACGAGTTGATGTGGTTGAGTGAGGGTCGGGTGATGTGTCGATCTCGGAGTGTCTTAGTGGTTTACGACCGGTATTTTCGAGGGAGAGAGAAAGATGGTGATGGTGGTGAGAGTATGAGAGAGAGAGGAATGGTGAGTGTTTGGTTATGGATGTTATTGAGGTGAGATAAAGAGAGTATGGTTTGTTTTAGGAAGATGAAGATGGGAAGGGTTGTGTGTGTGTGTGGGTGCAGAAAATAATGGTGAAGGTGAGTGGTTTAGTTTAGGTGTACGAGTGAGTATGTCATTTAGAGTGTGAGTGGGTTTAATGTGTGTATTTAAGTTGTGACCCTAAAAATAACACAACTAAAAAAAATATTAAACTAACAAGGCTAAAAATCTAAAAATAAAATACTACTCATAAAATAAAATAAAGACTCAAATAAAAAAAATGAAACTAAAATGTAATACAAATAAAAATAAAAATCTATTAAACTAAAAACTAAAATCCTAAATATGTAAAATCTAAAAAAAATCCTAAAAACAAATTCTAATAAAATAAAATAAAAACTAAAAACTAATAAAAAAAATATTCTAATAAAAATAAAATATAAAAATATGCAAATAAATTTTAAAAATCCTAAATAAATCTAAAATAAATCTTAAAAATAAAACGACTAAAAATAAAAATATAAGAAAATCTAAAAAGTCACAAACTCAACACACACCGGGCTCGGGGTATGAAATGGGCTTGATCTAGGCTTAGATTTGGTTCGGGATATCGAAACTCTTCTGGGCAAGCTCAATGTGGACTCAGACTTCACGATCTCCTTTGATTTCTTTGATGCAAGCTTTTAACCGCTTCTGTATCACAATTGTACAAATTTAGCATTATTTGTACTGTAACTGCATATTGACCTGAGAAATAACAGATATGAACATAAGGCCAATTTTAATTAAAAACGAATGACTAAAATGCACATATTCGGGGCTTAAATTAACACTTTTGGGTGCTTCTCAGTGTCCTTACTTCGCGGGAATTCAATTTAACAATATTAATACATTAACATGCAACACATTTTAACATTCATTACCGTGTATATACGCTAGACCCTATCTCAGGTGTAACCTAGCAATGATAATTCATACCCTGGTACCGCGAACACCCCGTCTTACTATAGCTATCCACTATATCCCCAAACTATAGCTACACAGTTAAAGCTCAAAAAAATATTCATACTACTCTCATAATTCACAAAAGTAGAAATCTCTCGTATAATGCAACCTTCCTCTTAGTGTACCTTCTACTCTCTTGTGGTTAACAAAAAATAACCCGCTATCCCGCGGTACGTGCATATATATACTATGGCTATTTCAGACAACACAACCATTAATATCCGTCTCACATGTGCATCCTAGTGGTAATAAATAATAAGTTGCGACGCACTCAATTTCACTTCCAAACACACCCCCACACGTCAACATTTCATAATCCTTGGAACATCTTATTCCCATTCTTCTGGAATGTACCCAACATCATCGCATTTCCGTCTTTTCTCTTAATATGCTAAGTATCTACATAGTAAAGGCTCTGGCTACACCCAGGGTGCCCATACACCCTATATCTCGTGTATAATTGCATAAACCTCTGATCATCACATACGTAACACATTTGTCTCAAGTTCAGCCCCCGCATTCACGGCGTCGCTATATCCTTCAAATATTTACGACGACCATACCAACTAATATACAATTCTTCTCGATATTTCCCCACCTATCAACTTGTGGTGCAAAGCTTCTCAATGTTTCTTTCTCAGCATTTTTTTGGCTCCATTAGCCCTATCTCTTAGTGTCTCTCTGCTCAACGTATTTTCTTAGCACATTTACTAAGTATTATCATATCCAATGACCTTGAATCCATTGACGTCTTCCCACTTTTGACATTTTATTAAGGCTTATGTGTATAACACTTCCCATTAAAGCCCTAAAGATCTTTTCCTAATCCATTATTCCTTAGCATCATCGATCCTTGATTCTGTAAAACCCAAAGCAAATCCTCGGGACTCTCAGACCTTGCCCCTATACTCCTAAATCTATCATGGATAGCCACATCTCTAAAGGAGTCATATACTACTGCGCTGGTACTATCACTAAGCCCTCAATGCTAAATATTAATGATGATTTAAATCTCTCCGCTCCACGACAACCCAACATAACTTGAATCTTATAAATAAGAGTCCGTATGAACTAGGATCTAATATAACTAGAAAATTTTACCCTATAAAGTCTACTTCACAGGATATTGTCACGGCTCAGCCCTCTTCCAGGTGACACATCTCAAGAGAATATACATCTGATACTGAAATAATGAACACGATAGCCTTGCTATAATCGGCCACCACTACGAACCAGTCCGTACCCAAGATAAAACATACCTCAATTATCACCTCTCAAAGGAGCTAGTCCTCAAGAGATACATTGTCTCAATATACCACCCAATCCTTTCAGGTGGAACCAAAGAGTACCCCACTACTCCATAGTAAGAATACACATACTAGTGATATTAATGATACTTCCATTAAATCCATTTCTCACGTGAATCTAGTACTAATATATTACTGTGACCCGCTCACATGACACCAAACATACCTCAATCATCTCGGAATAAAACTTGTAGTTTTTGTTGCCCATAACACAGACATCTCTCACGGTTACTGGACATAACACCCTTTTCCTAACCGAACCAAAAAATTCTTTAACTGTTGCCCTTGTTAAACATCCCTCTCCTGTACCCGGACTCATCACGGATAAAATCCACCCATGTGTTTCCACTCTTTTATACATAATACACCACTATGTGTCATCCCCCTTTATCTGGCCCCACCGTACCTATCGAGGTTGTCCTTCTCACGAACCTGGTAGTCTTGACCCTGATTGCTACTCCTATTATACCTTTGGCTCCGCTGGTACCCTAGGACTTATTCATGTCCCTGATGGCCTTAACTGAACTAACCATCACTTGGTAGAAATCCTATTGATCTCGATCATAAATATGGGTCCTCTCTTAGGTATCCCTTCCCTTGGTGCCTCACTAGCATTAAAAATCCGATCTTACTCTTCGATAGATTTTCTAACTCCCTTAGCTCCCCTCGCTCGAGAGAATTGATACAAATTTAGGCGTACAACCTTGATGACAATGACACCAGTCATTCTAGCCAGATATCCTATCACATTTTTACATGCTACCCACAAGTTTAATATCAACTTGGAACCCTACTTAATTCTATGTATCCCTCTCATCGACTAAGAAGTTTGCAAATTCTGTCAACTTTCCTTAACATCTGACCACTGTCTGCTCCTTTTTGGAAAATTACTTAATTGTCCCTTGCCTCTCTGGTTAACCTTTGATGAGAGATTTTGTAATAATCCACACCTCAAATTCCTTGTTATTCATGGTATCTCCCCATGGATGTCGTAACTAGCTCCTGTCATACCATACTACTTCTAAGAGAAAAATTCCTTGCCCAAAAGCTTGACTTAAGTGTCACTACACTCCCCCACATGTGATCCTAATTGGATGCACTACACAAAAAACAACAATCTGACATGGTTTAAAACTCTCCCAGATCAAATATGGCACGATTTTGAACTGTGATAGAATTAGGTGTTCCAAAATGGCCTTTTTTTGGGCAGAATTTAAAAGTGTGTCAGTTTTGACAAAATAGGAACACAACTGGCACACTTTATAGTTGTGTCAAAATTTAATATTTCTAGCACACTTTTGGCATACTTTCTAATTGTGCCAGATTGTGTATATTTTGGTACACTTTTGTCACAGTTCAAAACTGTGCCAAAATTTGATACAGTTTTGGCACGATTTTGAACTGTGCCAAATTTATTTATCAAAGAAAAAAAATATTATATATAATATTTCCCAAAAAAAATTAGCAATATTTTCACTATTTTTTGTACGTGTTTTGTAGAAAAAAAATTCAATAATAATATAAAACCAGCATACGAAAAATAATACAACAATACAAATAGTCCGCAATAGCACTAATACACAAACAATAAGCCCACTAAAAATTAATGGATCAAATTCTATTAATATAAAATTCATGTCAATACATATGAAATTCATCTCAATACATGCACAACCATCATGTCGATAGACATAAAACTCCATTAATATAAAATTCATATCAATACATATGAAATTCATCTCAGTACCACTTGCAATAATCTCCAAGGCTACTTGAGTGAACTCTAATGAGTTGGTACCTGCATATGGAAAGTAAGAATAGTCACAATCACTTGAGCCTAAAAAAGACTAAAATATGCATAAAATATTCATGAAATAAGGAAAGTAGCAGGTAAGTGTTTTACAGAACTAATTCCATAGTTTTATGTTGAGATATATGTGAATTGCATAAAATTTGTAAATAGTTTACAAATTTGGGGCAGAACTCCCTTTGTTTATAGGACTATCCACCATATTATTAACAAATAAAACTACTTAAACCACGACAATAGTAATATTATTTTCTGAAACTAGGGGGTACATCATATGGGTCTCATAAGCAAACATCAATTGTGCACCTAACCAAAGCCAATGAAAATTATAATAGTTCATATCACCTAAATCCCATGTCAGTGGAAAATATTTTAACTGGTGTTATGTACCACTTCAAAAACAATAGAAAAAATATTTATAAGAATACAATTTGAAATTGTACCAAATCAACGTTCATTTCTGTGTGATGATCATTTGCTTAAATAGTGGGTCCAACTCCCCAATAGTTGTGCATTGGTGCAATTGGTCGTATAGAGACCTGAAACGGAAGAGAAAAACGATATGATATGAAGTTAGGTGACACACGGAAAAAATATGAAATGAAGTTGCAAGATTATACACAGGGCGTGACGGCAACACGAAATTAACACAAAATCCCATGTAACTAATCACGAAATGCCCGTTATATATATATATATATACACTAGCAGAATGCCCGTGCCTGAAGGCACAGCGAAATTTTTTAAAATACGTAATCGCAAAAATGACAAAAATTGTCAAAGTACGCAAGTGCAAAACGGAAATATATTCGTTCTCCAAAAAAACAAAGTGTAATTTTTTTTTAAAATAGCCATAATAAAAAATGGCTAAATTTTTTTTGAAGTAGTAAAAAGATTATTTTTAAAATAGTACAAAAATAATCAATTTTCAACAAAGTTAAATTTTTAAAGAAAAAAACACTTCTTTAAGAAAACAATTTCTTAAGAAAATAAGTTCTACGTTTTATAAATAGTTTTTTAATGAAAAAATAGGTAAGATTTTATGTTTTATAAACAGTTTTTTTTATTTTTAAAAAACTATTTTTTATTAGAAATATAATATTTTATTTTTTATCAAATGTATTTGTTTCAGTTGGAGGTAAACAAATTAGACATTTAAATTTTATAAATCTAAGGGTATAATTATCATTTACTATCAAAGGATGTGGGGGAAGATGCAGAGAGTGCGAAAATAGCTACTCCAAAAAAAATAGTTAGTAAGTACATAGAAATTTTAGGCACAACACTGCACATTATGTCATGCTTATTTTAAGTTAGTTTTAGACAATTGTGGCATTTAACGTTTGTGTCAAAAATTTAACCGGTTTTGTGTCTTAATGTGTTATTCATATATTATTATACTTAACTTAAATAAAAAAAAAACAAAAAAAAACTATTTTGTGTTTGTCTTAATGTTTGTTGTGTCGTGCGAACAGAGGGAACTTTTTTTCAAGTTTAAAAAAAAGGCTTCTTGTGTAAAAACAAATGACCTAACATGGTAGAATAAATATTAGTTGGCAGAATAAAAAAAGAAGTAAAAGACTCTTACAAAAATATAGAAACAGACGCAAGACACAAGATAACCTGGAAAAGATGATCAGTGTGCCCCGCAATATAAATTTTTTGAAAATTAAGGTAAATGTCATGTTCCTTCTCATACTTGGATTTTTAGGACAATGTTTTTCAAATTTATAAATCTAGTCCATCTGATACAATAACATTATTTAGATTGTCCCTTTAGAGTTAGAAGTTCATTTTTTGGATCTGCGCCAGTGACACCATTTTTCATGGTGTTTTAGTCATATTTTTAGTACACGGACTAAATTTATAAAAATTATGTGAATATCCTATTTTTATACCCTTTGAAAATTATGAGGATCTTTCCCCAAAACTCCTTTTATAACATTGGGCCACTAAATGTTTCACCATGATGCTGCAACTTGTATAATAATAAATAATATATATGTACGGTAGATCATCTATTATATATTATAAGAGAAAAAAAAATAGCTCAAACTAAAGCTACATGCCAAAGTGACGAATATCCCTAGAATCACCTCTTTAATAGGTTTACATGTGTCCAATTATTGGAGCTAAGTCTTTACTCAAATTTAAAATTCAAACTCACACTTATCAAAGTAATCATTACAAAAATATTAAAAAATTTGAAAAAGTAAAAAGTAAAACATATCAAAGCTAACTCTTTACACAACCGTTCAAAAAGTAATTAGATATATTTACAAAAAAAATAAAAACATAACTAAATTAAAATGCGATATAATACAAAAAAAAAAATTACCAAACAAAAATATGGCCAAATAACAACCCTTCCAAGGTCATCTATGAAAAAATTACCATTCCAAGGTCATCTATGAAAAAATTATCGATAACCCTTTTCTTTGGCCACTGACGCAAGTTATTCATAGTGCAAGGAAAGTCAGCATTGCACTCTACGTCTAATACAATATCACATGTAATAATTGTATCGTTTATAATTAGAAAAACAGTGTTTAACAGTCTTTTATAAATAACTAAAATTGTAAAGCTTTTTATTTAAAATTATTTTTTGTCTAAAAATAAAGTTATATTAAAATTGTTTTATTAAAAATATAAATTTTTTGAGGGCATATAAGAAATAATTAAAGTGTCCGACCATTATATTGACGGTTGTAAATTTTTTTATATATTGACGTATGTCTATTGTGCAAGATTTCATAAACACAAATTTTTTGGGGGGGCATATACGAAATAATTAAAGTGTCCGACCATATCTTTTACCTTCAAAATTACCATGTATGTCTGTTGTGCAAGATTTCATAAACACAAAATCTAAAAATTAAGAGATAAAATACCACAAAATATATAATTTTATAATTTTTAGAATATTTAATATTTTAAAATAAACAATAGACTGTTTACAAAATATTATATTTGTTTGAGCTAATTTTTTTTATAAATAAATTTATCCATAAAGAACCTGAACCGAATGCTGAAAAAAGTAAATCCAAATATCTCGTAATAAACTAATGATTTAAAATGAAAACAAATGGTCTAGATCATTTAAAAGTTACCTATTCGGACAAAATCTAAACCAAAATATATTACAAATATCACTAAACCAATAATGAAAAAATGAATAACTGTACACCATCTTTAATAAAGTTGCACACTACCTTTTTTTCATGTATCTATAATGATATAAAGTGAGAGAGCTGAATTTTTTTAAAAAATCTGATTTTCAATACATTATATTTTCATTGTTCAAACTTTATTCATGCACTTCTATTGTCCTTTTTTTTATTTAAGTATGGCGTGGGTGCTAAACAATGTAAACCTACAAATGCTAAAAGACAAAGTGCTAAAGGACAAAAGATATAAAGTGAATAAACTCATGTTACAATAAATGTAAAAGGTACTCGCAAGTTGATAATTAAAGTGAAGAAAACAAATAGCCTTGGACTCCGTGTGAGTGCGTTATTAGTGACTGAATTTTTTAAGCTATCACACACTGAAACAAACATACTTATTAAATAAATTTCATTACTGAATTTATCTTAAAGTATGGCAATAAATAATCTGCCAGTAGATTTAAATTTTTTTATCTCTAATTATTATTTGTGATATTCACTCATACTTTTGAGTATTCATTAAATTTCTTTAAAACTTAAATTGTGTCTAATTTTTTTATATCATTTCAGATTAGTCATAAAAAAAATCAATAAACCCCTCACCTAAAAAAATATTTAGATTGACAAAAGCATCAAAAACCAAACTAAAACCTACATGGATGGATGTTGTGGATATATAAAAAGGGTAACCAATGCTTATATCAGTTACGTGTGCTATTACGTTCATAACATAAAACAAAAATAAAATTAATTGTTACGTTTTTCATGACGAAGCCAAAAAATAAAAAAGGTGCAAGGTTTCTTATATACCAAAAAAGTGCTCCGGTTTACTCTGGAAAAAGAAATTAAACAACTCGTTCAATAAATGAAATCAAAAAACAAAATCTCAAAACTTTGAACACGTAAATATCCCATGATGGGAATAAAGAACCCTTGTTAACCCCAGCTCCGAGATGCGAAAACCACCATGCGAAAAACCAGCTCCCCTGTATCTGCATGCAACATGATAACATAAGATACACTAAAACACATATTTAAAACCACAGTAAAACCCAAACTGAAGTCACACATGATATTTCCACCATCAAATGTGGGAAAATGGGAAAAAAGAAAAAAACTTCTAAAAATTAACACTACCTGAGATCTCCACAATCAAACGTGGAAAACCCAACACCTGGTATGCCAGTGAGAACTATGGAAGAAGCCCCATCGTTTTTACCCAATTGTTTTCGCACATGAAGAGGACTGGGCTTTCGATCTGAAAGCTTCCATCTGTAATTTATGTCCAAGTCCACGCCAATGACTGAAATTTATGTATAAGGGACCTTAGTTAGTAGGCCACTAATCTTCATTTTCACACGGAAAAAAAAATGAAACTACAAAGATAAAAAGCGCAGTCAGCGAAGATGAGGTAAAAAAACTCATCACTATCAAAGAAGTTACCGGAGATCTGCAATTTCACTGAAAAGTTGGATCACCGAAGATGAACAAAGAAGTTACCGGAGGACTGTAAAAAACACATTTATGTTCCAAACATAAATGATAAACCAAAAATTTGGAAAAAAAAACAAAGAATACTAAAACATAAATGATAAACCGAAAAATATGAAGCCGGACACAAACAAACTCATCAACGAAAATCTGGAAAAAATCATCACCGAAAATGGTGGGTCTGTTCGAGGATACTAATTTGTACGCCATTCACGCTAAGAGGCTTATTTGGTGGGTCTGTTCGAGGATACCTGAAATGGGAAAAATGTTCAACGTTATCTAATAAGCATTCAATGAACAAATAAATACTAAAACCGGCCAACAACCTTCTCCTCTTCATTATTGCTCACCCAGGCCATAAAATGAACATGGAAAATGCATCGCCTATGATATAAAACGAAACCTCCTCCTTTCTTATCATACCGAAACCATGTTCATGTTGCCCAACCCACGCACATCTCCGGTCAAAACCTCAAAGTATCTGTCCAAAATGAAAATCAAATTTATGACACATCAAACGTGAATATGAAATGCACTTCAAATCTCAAACCAAAATCAAAATTCACACCACAAAACAGATGAATACATGTACAGAGAGGGGGTTACGAAGAAGAAAAAAAATAATAGATAGTTAGATCAATTTGTGTGTGTGCGTATGTGTAAGAGGGGAGATAGAGAGAGATATTACTGTGACCGTGTAAGAGAGAGGGTGGGGAAGAAGATAGGGTATATGAGAAGATAAAGAGTTCACTTTCAAAATAAAGTGAAAAGCCTTGTATTGAGCCCCGCATTATCATTCTTTTTGGGGGAGTCCCAAGATTTCAAATTAAAGTAAATGGGAAGGGGAGAATGAGGGTCTTAATGAGCGGGAGAGGGTTTTGACTCAAAGGGATTATGTCCAAGTTGTGCCATGTCACAATGGTACAATCTGACATGGCACAATCTGGAACCCTTAGATCGCATCAAAAAATTCAATCCTAATCGTTGATTTTTTGGAATAGTAAAACACCCTCCTCTCATATATATATATATAGCAGTGGGATTCAAGCAATGAACCACCACCCTGCCTACCGATCGCTAATGCCCACCGACCCATTCTCATTCTATTTAACTTTCGAGGTGCATCAACTTCACCTTCCTATGATCAATTTCGTGGTTCTCGGTTTTTGAACCTGTCATGTCATATGACTTTAAACCTTCTAAGAACCAAAAAACAAATGAAATATCTCAAAAACGTGTAAATTAAAGTCAGGTAGTCAAATGTAAATTTGAGACAGATGTTCAACAAAGTTATTCTAATCTAATGGGAAAAACACACGATTATATGTGGGGTAACCACAAAAAACTCACCATATGCTAATTAAAAAGACATATGCTAATTGAAAAATACCGCACTTTCCTCTGGATGTTCCATTGATGCATTTTCCACAGACTACCAATGGCCAATCCAAGTATAGTTCCAATTACTAAGATTCAGTATAACTTAGTTCGCAAGGCAAAAAAAAAGGGCAATGAGTAAAATTAAAATTCAAAAAAGTATCCAAGACAAATTTTAATACATATTATTGACATATATACCAAGATGAGCTAATATTTAGTTCCACCATACCTGATTCAGGAGTTCCATAAGAATTCTCTAAACCTCTCCGTATCAGTTATAGTTTGAGCATCAAATCTAGCAGTTGAAATTGCAGGAACACTCTCTTTTGCAATATCAAGAGACAAATTAAGCCTCTTGTGATGATTACTGGATTCAACTGAAACCAGAATTGACGGCATCGTGATCATGGAGTTTTTGGTGACATTTTGTGGATGAGTTCTTGGTCGAATCGGGTGGATCCCAAAAGTGTGAAAGCTCCAATTTTCAATCATATGAACCTCAGTACTTCCCTCAATTAACGTGGTGGAGTAACTCGATAACACTTGCAACTTCTCCTCCACATTGTTGTAATAAATCCACGTTGAAATAGAATCACAACTTTTAAGATCAATACACTGGGAATTACATTCACCAGATGTAAGCGAACATTGTTATAACCTTGATTCGTGATCTCATACTCTAAATAATCAGATGCAACACCTGCTGCTAACAATCAAACTCAACACCTTCTACAAACTCACCAATACATCCATAATCGAGTCATGGATGCTCATTTTACTAAAGCTATAATCATCATCCATGACAAAAATATTTGATTCAAATAAACAAAGGATGTGATACTAATATTTTATTCCAACACCACAAAAGCTAATATAATATGGAAAGAAATAAAAAATAATGATAGCAGTTATATTGTCAACAGTGATAGTTACTTTTACACTTGGGACTACAAAAGTGGATGCAATACCTAATTAGCACCCAAATAACTGTTTTAACGATGCAAGAGCTCCATGTTCATCAAACACAATACCGTAAAAGTTATAAAAGTTGACTCAATTACATCATTCGTCGGTGTCACCAATTGGAGGACAAAGGTCATCAACCCAATACATAATTCCATTTTTACCAACATCTTCCAAGTTCTCGCCATGAGATTATTTTCCACCCAAAACTGGATACTTGGGCACTTTGATGTCATCGAGTAAAACTCGCACCTCATTTTTTCTCAATGTATGGAAGTAAATGATAAAGACGGATCTTAATTTCATTTTCCTCCCATACCCAAAAAATTCATGTGTGTGGGATAGTATTTTGCATTTAATTAGAGAGGTGAAATTTGGAACCTCAAATACAGAGCAGAAAAGAGAGAACGAAGGAGTTCCAGTGCCTAAAGTAGGTAACTCCTGAATGTTGTGTCCAAAATAGGAAAGGACTGCTATCATGGCCTCGTATTATGATTCGTTGTTTGATGCCTTGAAGTTAAACCTTAGGGCATATTCGATGTTAGTACCATCCGGGGCTGAGAGTATCAACCCCGTACCACTCCCACTTTTGCAAGAGGACCCGTCGACAAAGAGGTTCCGAACGTCTTTATTTGATGAGAAACCCTCTTCCAACATGATTCCCTGCCTGAAGAGGTACCGGTCTTCCTCATTCTTAACTATTCCATCTCTGACTCTCTTGGTCATAACCTCTTTCAGGTGTCAAAAGACATTGCTGTTTGACTCTTCTATAGTCTCTTGATTATTCTCAACTGTGACCTCTTCCCATGTGAACTCTGCAACGAAGTCTGCAAGAACCTTCCCTTTGATGGTCATCCTAGGCTGATAGGTAAGGTCATACTCCCCTAGTTCAATGGCCCACGCCATCAATCTTCTCTACTTTTGAGGTTTATGGAGGACCTATCTTAGTGGGGGGTCAGTGAGGACGACCATAGAATGGGCTTGAAAGTAGGGATTCATCTTCCTAGAGGCATGTATCAAGGCGTAGGCTAAATTTTCTATGCGATGGTAATTATGTTCAGATCCCTGAAGGGCCTTAGTGTTGAAATAAATGGGACTTTGAACCCCAACATCCTCTCATACAATGGCTGACTTATAGCTGATTCAGAGACTACTAAATAAAAAAATAACCTCTCTCCCGCTATTGGTCGAGGTAAGAGCAAGGGAGACCCAAGGTATGACTTCAGTTGATCAAAAGCCTCATCAAATTCTTTATCCCACTCGAAGGCCTTTTTAAGCACCTTGAAGAATGGAAGACACTTTTTGGTCTCCTTGGAAACAAATCTGTTGAGCGCAGCCACTCTTCCAGTGAGCCTTTAAACGTCCTTGATACTCCTAGGTGTCTTCATGTCGAGCAAAGCCTTGATTTTCTCAGGGTTCGCCTCTATTCCTCTTTGATTGACGATGAATCCAAGAAACTTCCCAGCTCCTACCCCAAAGACACACTTTGCCGGGTTGAGTTTCATCCTGTACATGTCCATATTATTGAAGGTCTTTTCCAAGTATGCCATGTAAGTGAGGGCCTTTAAGCTCTTCGTCAACATATCGTCTACATACACCTCCATAGTCTTGCCTATTTGGTCTTCGGACATCTTATTCATAAGACGTTGATATGTTTCACCTGCATTTTTCAATCCGAAGGGCATCACCTTGTAGCAATACGTCCCTTTAACAGTAATGAAGGTTGTCTTTTCTGAGTCTTCAGCATCCATGAAGATATGATTGTAGCATTAATGCGCGTCCATGAAGCTCATGAGCTCATGTCCTACAGCTGCATCTACCATCCGGTCAATCCGGGGTAGGGGATAACTGTCTTTTGGGCAAGACTTATTCAGGTCAGTAAAATCTACGCACATTATCCACTTTCCATTGGCCTTGGGCACAATGACTGCATTTAATAGCCACTCTAGATATATCACTTCCCTAATGAGTTCATCCTCTTCCAACTTTCTGACCTCTTCCTAGATGATGTCGTACTTCTCCCTAGAGTAGACTCTTCATCTTTTCTTTATTAGTTTTACATCCTTAGATACGTTGAGTTTATAGCACATGACCTCGGGGTTGATTCCAGGCATTTCTACGTGACTCCAAGCGAAGAAACTTTGCCTCTTCCCCAGGAAGTTTATCAGCTCTTCTTTGATCTCCTTTTTTAAGACTTTGCCGACATGGATGGTTTTTTCTGGCTCGTTCTCATCGAGGACGATGGATTCTACCTTTTTTGCGGCCTCTCCTTTATTCAACTTTATTTCATCTCTAGGGTCAAGTGTATCGATGTTATAAGTGGTAGTTGCTCTCTTATGAGCCGTTCTCTCTTCATCTGAGTTGAAGTAGCATTCTCGTGCTACGGTCTGGTCACCCTACACTTCCCCTACCCCATAGGGGGTCGAGAATTTTAGCATCTGGTGGACCAGCGACGGCATGGCTTCAAATTTCGTAAGGGTTACTCTTCCTATGATGAGACTCTAACTTGAGAAGACATTTTTGTCCATAACGAAAAAATTGATCTTTCGAGTTAACCTCTTAGGCCACTCATCGCCTATTCGCACGTCCATCTCATACATGCCCAGTGGATGGACCTTTTTACCACTGAACCCCATTAACGGATGATGATAGGGTACCAACCTAGCTCTGCTCAGACCTAGGCTTTTGAAACAGGGCCAGAACATCACATATGCTGAACTTCCTCCGTCTATAAGGATTCTCTGCACCTCACATCCATGAACTCTTGTCGTGATCACCAAAGGGTCATCATGTGGAGTTAGGATGCCTTTGAAATCGAGTCGGGAGATACCAACTATGAGAATGTCCATGTCTGCCTTCTTTTTCTTCTGCGCAATCTCGAAATACGTCAGGTTTACCACTTCAAGCTTATCCACTGATTTAGCCTCTGCCACATGATCTTTCCTGTCAGCAACCTCAGAACCACCCTCGGTAAGTCCTTCGCATATGGTGCTAATGCCAAAGGAGATCATACCAACCCTCTTCACTAGGGTGTTGTTGTCTTTTGGCGAGAGGTCTGGATCGTCTTCGTCATCTCCATCTGAGTCACCATCTCTTCTTACTGTGGTATCCTCATGGCACTTATCGTGTCTCTTCTTTTTGGGGTCTTCCCTTCCCCTTCTAGGATCTTTACCATCAACATATTTCCTCAACTTTCCTGACTTCAACATCTTCTCGATCTCATCCTTTAAGGCGGAGCACTTGTCTGTTATATGGCCATGGTCTTAGTGGAATTCACACCATAAGTTCTAATTTTGCTTATATGGAGGAGCCTTCAACTTCTCTGGCCATCTTAGGGATCGATCATTCTTGATCTCATTGAGTATGTGTTCGCAGCTAACCCTAAGAGGGGTATAATGCGCAAACATATCATTAACGGACCTCTTCTTTCCATCCTTATTTATTTGGAACTTTCTACTGCTACCGCCATTATCATCTTCATACTTAGTGACCATGGCCTCTTCAGTGTTCATGACCTTCCCCGTAGTTGCCAATAGCTCCGCCATAGACTTTGGAGGGTCTTTCGCAAGTTTCCACAATAACTTCCCCTTCTGAAGACCTCCTATGAGGGTTGTCATGGAAATATTCTCTTCGTAGTCTTCAACCTTAAGTTTTTCTTTGTTGAACCTGGCGATGTAGTCTCTTAGGCTCTCATGCTTGCCTTGTTTGACGTACAACAGATGGGTGGTCTTCTTTTGAGGTCTTACCCCAAAGCATAAATTATGAATGAACCGTTCAACCAAGCCCTTAAAGTTCTCAATTGAATTCTTCGGAAGAGATGTAAACCATATGTGCGCAGCTCCCGTCAAGGTCCCAGAGAAGGCTCTACACTTCATCTCATCTGGTATCGAGTATATGTCCGTCGCTAACTAGTACATCTCAATATGATATACATGATTGGTGCTTTCTTCATACATGCAAGTTACTATAGGTGTCTTGAACTTAGCTGGGTTAGGAAAGCTTACTATCTTAGCCACGAATGGGGAGCCCTTTGAGAAACCTCTTTGCAGTGGATCTCGACTTTTGATGAGGTCTCCTATCTTGTCCTCAAAATGTTGGATGGAGTCATTTCATGGTCTTGCAACATCGGGCTGGCCGAGGTTATCCCCAGCCACCTCCAAAGGGTGGACTGAGGGTTCCCAGCCACACTACAACGTCGGCTGTTGACCTCTTCCTGGTCTTTTCCCTATCCCGGTTGTGGCCGACGTTGTCTCTCTTCCCTTTGTGAGCCTGCTGCACTTCTCGACCTTGACAACCTTTGTCTTAGGTCATTTATTGGGCTGAGCCTTTTGAAGGCTGACCCTCTACTCAGTTGATCAAAAGTTGATCCTCGTTATTGGGCTTCGTTACCCCTTCGGCCTCCATAACCTTGGCTCCGGTTGGAAGGACGAACTGTGTTATTCAAAACTTTATATGGCTCCCAACAGTTTTCTGGGACGTCTTTCGCCTCTATATTATCATACCTGTCCACATGCCAAGGGTTTCCTTGCCTCCCCAGACGTAAGCGCCTAGGGTCATCAACGTCCCTCCTCCGCTGAGGTTTAGGTTGGTCTTTCTGCGGTGCCTGGGGTGGTCCCTTGACATCAGGATGGGGCTGAATAGCTATCGGTGTGATCATTTCCGGTGAGACTCTAGGTGGCCTCATCATATTTTGGCTTAGCTGTGTAAATTGCTCCTGCATTGCTTATTGCATTGCAGCTAAAAACCTCAAGGCTGCGGCCACTTCTGCCATTTCTGATTGGGGCGGTTCCTGGCTAGAGCTAGGTCCTCCTACACCAGGAGGCGAAAGAGGTGGTGGTAATTTCGGTGCCATGTGTTAACACAAAAGAGCTGGTGCAGTAAATGAGCTTAATACCTTACAGGACCTCGTTCAATGGTGAAATAGCCCCGCTCAAAGGGGGAGGCTTGGTTCACCACTAGAGTCTCTGGTGAGGTTAAGCGAATAAGGAGGAAGAGACAACTTCTTGTTCCCACAGACGACACCAAAATGATGATGCTGGAAACAACACCACCCTTCAAGGTGTTTGTAAGCTCAATTTAATGTCAACAATGGCAGTATAAGGGTATTTAGTAGAAGGAGGTGAGGAGAAGAGGATTCACACCGGAATATAAGTGGTTCAGCCAATTAGGCCTACGTCCACTATGCAAGTGTATGATATGTATCACTATATGAGGGCTCTAATGGCCATAGATACAATCTCTCAAGCTTTCTCTCTTTACAGTGTATTTAGACAGAGTTTTAGCTAGGGTTGTTAATTTCTAATCCCTCTCCAAGAAGGAGAAGACAACTATATATAATACTTGGCGGTGTAATACGCCCCCCATGCATGAATGAGCATGTGTGTGTTGATCTAGACAATCGGATGAAGAGATCTATCACTGTCACATGTAGAGAATGATGATGAAATATTCCCTCACGTGAGAGGAATAATTCGGTTATAACTGATTGTGTACACGTGCTCCCAACAGAGCATATGCTGATAAGAACTCAGCCATCCATCAATGGTCCCAACCTCAGCTTGGAAGAGGACGAGGTGGTGACCTTGGCTCAGGGGGAGAGCCGAAGTAAGACATGTTGAGCTATGACGTCGGCCTGGGCTGATGTAATGGTGGTGCAGCAGGAACATCGGCTGATCCTCGGCCGAGATTGGTTTTGGTGATGTGATGGCCACCTCGGCCTATTCCAAGCCGAGGTTGCAAACTTTGGATGCCCAGATGATGATGTGAATAATATGCCCTTGTGGATCATGAAGACCTCACTTGCTGAGGTAGCAGGAACGTCGGATGATCCATGGACGACCTTGCTTAGGACGACACCGATGGTAGTTGCATTAGGGACTTTCCAACCTTGGCATCTCCATGGGCCGATGTTGATGTATCTGAGTCGAGAGGGGGTACATTCAGGGCATATCATACATCTTTATAATTTTATCTCCTTATAATATTAAGATATAAAAAACTATATCTATAAAGCTTGTATAATATTACTCGCACGTATTATACATGATTTATCATTCTCTAGTAAGTACATATACATAACACACATAGTATATGTATACTAAATGTATTTATAATGCTATCATCTTCCAGGAAACATCTCACATATGATCCTGGGGTTACCAGTGGTTGGATTCTCACACCGACTTGGTATAAAGCGAATCACAAGCGTATGGGAAGCGGTCATAGTTCCTCACCTAAAGGCAAGGCGAATCATACCCAGGACGTCTTACCCCTACCTTCAGCCACGGTAAAATTTGGACGCTATGAACTGGGGACTAAAATTTCCCTGCTCCTCAAGTCAAGAGATTCACCCACATCGTGCAACTTCCCATGATAGCACTAGAGGGGTATGCACCACATAATATATATCATACGCACGATATATATATGCACATGCACATCATATATATACAAACCACCACACAAGGTATATACATTCACGCCATATATATATATATATATATACATACATACATAGCTTCTCACATCCATTTTTAAAAAGTAATGAATCTGGTCAAATGTATATAAATCTCATATATTAACCAACACACTCTCTCATACGTTCCCAATTCATTATTATTCAATCCGTCACTTGGAAGTTACTAATCCATCACATCTATGATTTAAATAGTCATCCAATTGAACAATACTTAGGACACATGATATCCCTCTCTCACTCGGTCCATATTCGGTGTTAAGTAAATTCCTACTCCTCGAAGAATTTACGAAAGCATTCAGTATGTTAAACTCCCAACTATACCTCCATAATAGCCTCAATCTAACTCCACCATCATGTCATGCCATATAGCCATCGTTTATGTCAAAACGTATTTATCGTATCTTATTAGAGGGATTCCAAGCGCTAAACACCATTTAGAAAAGAGCAACACAAGAATTTACAAACTACAGTGATTGGACCGGACTGAGGGTCCCCCTAAACAAACCCATACGGTTCCTTAAAAATAACAGAGAATTTTTATGACCGGACATATTCAATGCTTCTAAAAAATGAACCGGTCATCTCTCAAAAAAGAGAACTGATCTGATGGTCTCCTACCCAGACCAGTCTGGTGGTGTGCATGTTTAATCCAACGATATTTATACTCAAAACTTTACTTATAAACTTTACAAGATTTACCCTACATCTCTAAAACCCAATTCTACGTCACTCCAACAATATCCTAACCTAAAAATCCATCCAAATATTATCCCCACCATTTTCATCACCCAACCCAAACATATATGTATATATATCTTAAAATTCAAGGACTTAACAAAAAATTCTACGGTTTAACCATTCAAGCTCAAAATCAACTAAATCACCAACAAAATTATGAGATAACTCACACATACAGTCATTTATCAAGTTTAATCACTTGACTCAAAGTTGTGAATGTTGAATCTTCCTCAAATCTGCGTATTTGAGCCGAAAATCTCCAAAGCTCAAGGTTTTCTCCTCTTTTCTTCTTTCTCTCTCTCTCTCTCTCTCTCTCTCTCTCTCTCTCTCTATATATATATATATATATATATATATATATATATATATATATATATATATATATATATATATATATATATATATATATATATATATATATATATATAAGATTTTCTTATAAAGATATTAGCCTAACTCTAAAAAGACTAAATAACCCTTATCTCTAACAACTCCCAACTTTAAATGATAACACACCATATTTGGTTTCAACTAGATAAAAAATACTCCGCTACCAAAGTCAACCCCTGGATAGTCATTTAGACTATATTGACCCATCTAATATCAATCGTGAACTCTAAATTTTCATCCAAGACTCCTAATAAAACAAATTTATTTCACCACAAAAATTAAATCCATATGTCCTCAAACACATGGGGTGTTACAATGGCCCCTCCTTATAAAGAATTTTGTCCTCAAAATCAGGATAAGTCCATTAATTCAAATATCCAATTTACCTCTCTACCACTTTCCAATAGTGAATTCATTAAAACAAAATACAACCAGGGAGCCCATTCACCCTATAACCATGCTTAACTACATAATCATTACCCGACTCCACTAGCCTTAAATTGTAAACTCCCAACAAATTAATCCATTAAATCATACTAAAAATAATAATTTTAAAAAATGTCCGAAGATATAACCTTTCTCAATTCTCGACATTAGCTACTTTCATGATGGGTAGGTCTCGAAAGAGAAATCCAAACAAGGAACCCTCCCAATACACTACTATGAAACTCTTTTGGGGATGGAGAACAGCCAGACCATGACTAAAGTTTTAAAAATATTTTTAAATTAATTTATATGGCCCCATAGGCCTAATATTAATGTAAAAATAATTTTATGTCTTCTGACACACACAAATTAAATAGTTTAACAAAGACACAAGGCTTTAATCACTACAATGTTCTCACTAACATTATGCTTTCAACACGCACACAACCATGAGCTAAAACTCTTCACTCAGCAATGAACTCGCTAAACCCCGAATCTCATCAGTAAAAACACATTACAACATCTCAAAATATCACCACAATTCACAACTGGGACATAGAAATTACATTCATCTGTCCAAACAATAAAATGATAGTCTTACCGTTAGCACTCAACACTACTTAACATTTACACTCCAAAAAAACCATAACTTTACTAGCACATCTCAAAACAATATATTCTCCCAAAAGATAACATCTAAGTGCCACACTTAGCCTCCTCAAGGTAACTATATATACACAGTGTGGTTATAACACCCAAGCACTCCTAAATTCGACCCACTCGTGAAATCTAGAGATAACAATCTTACATGCAACACTCCCAATATCAATCAAAGCATACCCTATACTTAAAAGAAAAAAAATGTAATTTATATATTACCTCCATAATCAAACTACCTTGCCTCATCAACGAGTCCTTGAACAAAGTTCTCTTATCCGAACTAGCCCATGAATTGATGTAGGGGTTGTGCATCCATAACCTCTTCAAAAAATTTCCCTCTGCCTCTCTAAGGACAATCCCTCTTACTATGGCCTATGTCCCCATAGAAGAAAATTTTCCCAGTAAATTGTTCATGTCCACCATAAGTAACAAAACAATGTTGCGGCCTTTGATAATATTGGGTAGATCCATTACCACCAAATATAAAACCTTATGAACATTGCCTGTTGCCCGAAGACCTAAATGGAGATCTTGCTCCTTCTACTTATTCCTCGGCTATCGTGATGATTGTGCCCCATAGGCATACCTTCTCCCGACTTACTTCCCAAGTTTGGGTCCCCAAATTTCTTATTCCCTTATAAATGTAGACGGTGATCCTGAAAATGTAACAATGCCACATTCATCACATCGGTAAAAGTCAATAATGTTGGGTTCCCTGATAAATGTTATCGAATTCTCCAATCTAAAAATCCCAAGAACTTTGATATACATTTCTCCTCTGTATTTACATAGTCGGGGACAATGTTTGCCAACCAGGAATATTCCTCTTCATGCTTATCCACTGTCCTATCCCCCTGCTTTAACTCTAATAATCTTCTCCTCATTTCCATTTGATTTGCCGAAGGTAAATACTTGCGATCAAATCGAACCCAAAAATCTGATATATAGACATCGTATCCCTCTTCTCTGACGTGGTGACTGACACCTACCACTGGAGGGCCGCACCCACTAACTTAAGGGTCACAAGTATTTGTTTCTAAACATTACTACATTTCACTATACAAAGGTGATGTTGAATATACTTCTTTCACTGACTTTTTATGACCACATCTTCTCCCCCTTGAAATTCTGGAGGACGACCTTTTTGAAAATCTTATCTAACTCTCTCCCACACAGACAATCCCATGTGAGTTTGAGCTACCAGCGCTGCAAGTTATTGCTAAGCCTACGGAAATTATTGAAACTTGGCGTTCGTGGCCACATTGACTGCGTGAACCATAATATTGCCAACCTCCACTACAATCACGGTCCCCTAAGGCACTTGGGGTTCCACATTCTCCTCCCTTCTATTAGCTCTTGTCGAGCAACCTCTTTTTGGCGGCATCTGAAATAGCAACGAACTGTATTAGAACACAACTCAAGAAATTATGCTTTGCAGAAGATCATAAACACAATATGAACACAACAATCCTAATAATAGTGCTCTATGTTTAGAAAGCTTATGGAAGAACGCATAAAACTTGCACAGATCTTAAGACACTAGCACCTGATGCTCTGGTACCAACTGTGACACCCTGCTTAAATAATAACGGGTGGCTAGCCCTATACTAAGATAAAATAGAAAGCTCAAGTGGATCATTCTCAGCATCAACTATTGAATCTAATAAAAACATAACTAACCAGCTAATAGTAAAATAAAAAGGATGCCAAAATTCCAAAAACGTATAAGAAACTACAAATCAACATTTATAATGACTAAAAAATGATAATATATACACGTGTACCATAAAAGATATACCCGAATATGTTGTCGGGTCACAGACAATACAACATCCAATGATAAAAAGATAAAAGATCTACATATATACAACCCTTGGGTATACACACCCGATATACAAAAATGGACCCTTAACTAGATTTACAAAAAAAGGAAATGGCTACAACAAAATCCTGTAACATTTCGCATATTCTACCACTCCAAGGACTCTAGATAGAGTATGCATCATTGGTGTCCTTGTGGTGGGACACCTATAATATATTACAATATATGTATAGCAAGAGAGAAGATATAAACGGGTCAGAGCCCGAGGTTTGAAAATAATTTTAGCAAGTGAATTAAAATGCATAATAATTATGAATGCACAAATTTCATAGTTAAAGTGGCGTCGCACTCTCTTAGAACTTATACCCACCCCCCAATTATAGCGCACACCCAAACGTAAGCATATGAACCTCAATTAAGCTACATGATACATTATAGGGATGATTCATCTTAAATATATGCATAATCCTCATTGGCGTCACTCGTTATATATATTTAAGACATAACCATATAGCTACTTCTTTTATCATCTCCAGAATTATGCCCCAATTAATACATTAATATAACTCAATTATATTTTATCGGTTTTTAATTATTAACTTTCACAAATTATTAGCATAAGATATCACACGTCATCATTAACGCTAAAAATATTCAGCCACTATTTGACCTAAACCCAAGAACTAAGGACCAAACATCTCCCCACACCTAAAATTACGCTAAGTTTAGTGCTTGGGACATCTCGCAAATTGAAATCCAAACAAGGAACAACCCCGATACAATACCACTTAACATTGTCGGTCATGGGAATACGTTAGGCCTTCGGTCCATAGTACGTACCCATTACTTCCCGTCTATCGGCATAAGAGTATACTCATTCACTTTCTTGCTCCAAAAGATAAAACAAAATATACATCTTGATAACTTTCTCTTATTATAATATTAAGATATCACACACTATCTATAAAGCTTGTATAATTCTAATCGCACATATTATACATGATTTATCATTCTCTAACAAGTACATATACAAAACACACATAATATATGTATACTAACAATATCTACAATGCTAACATCATCCAGGGAATTTCTCACATATCATCCTGGGTTACTAGAGGTCTGACTCTTACACCAACTTGGTATAAACCAAATCACAAGTGTATGGAAGCGACAATAGTTCCTCACTTAAGGGAAGGCGAATCAAACCCAAGACGTCTTACCCTTACCTCACGCACGGTAAAATATTGGACTCTGTGGCATGGGGACTATACTCTCCCTGCTCCTCAAGCCAGGGAATTCACTCACATGATGAAACATCCCATGATAGCACTAAATGGATATGCACCACATAATATATGTCATGCACACCAGATATAAATGCACATCCACATCATATATATACAAACCATCACAAAAGGTATATACATTCATGCCATATATATATATATATATAAACCATCTCACGTCCAAATGTAAAAAGTAATGAATCTAGTTATATGTACATAATTGTCATATACTAACAAACACACTCTTGCATACGTTCCAAATTCATTATTATTCAATCCCTCAATTGAAACTTACTAATCCATTGCACCTATGATATAAATAGTCACCCAATTGAAAAACACTAAGGACACACGATATCCCTCTCTCACCTAGTCCATTTCAACATTAAGGAAATTCCTACTACTCCGAAAATTTATGAAAGGATTCAATATGTTAAACTCCAAAATATACCGCCATAATAGCATCGAAGTAATCCCACCATCGTGTCATGCCATATACCTAACGTTTATCTCAAAACGTATTTATCGTATCATATTAGAGGGTTTCCAATCCCTAAACCCCATTTAGAAAAGAGAAACACAAGAATTTACAAACTGTAGTGATCGGACACAACCGAGGGTGGCCAAAAATGAACCGGTCCAATTCCTTAAAAATAACCAAGAAATTTTTATGATCGTACCGATCCGATCCTTCAAAAAAATGAATCAGCCTGCTCTCAGAAAAATGAACCGATTATATGGTCACCTACCCGTACCGGTCTGGTGCTGTGCAGGTTTAATCCTACGAGATTTATACTCACAACTTTACAAGATTTACCCTATATCTCTAAAACACAATTCTACTTCACTCCAACAATATCCAAACCTCAAAATCCATCCCATTATTATCCCAACCATTTTCATCAACCAACCCACACATATATGTATATATATCTTCAAATTCAAGGACTTAATAATAAATTCTAGGTTTAACCATTCAATCTCAAAATCAACTAAATCACCAACAAAATTGTGAGATAACTCACACACGTAATCATTTAGCAAGTTTAATCACTTACCTCAAGGTTATAGAGGTTGAATCTTCCTTGAATCTGTGTATTTGAGCCGAAAATCTCCAAAGCTCTATGTTTTCTCCTGTTTTATTCTCTTTCTCTTCTTCCTTTGCTCTCTCGCTCTCTCTCTAGTGTTTCCTCACAATAATATTAGCCTAACTCTTCCAAGTCTAAATAACACTTATCTCTAATAACCCTTAACTTTAAATGATAATACACACTTAAAATGAGTATTTTACCCATACTCGGGTCAAACTAAATCAAAAATATTCTGGAACCAAAATTCAACCCCCAGACAGTCATTTTGACTATCTCGGCCCATCTAAGATCAATCGTGCACTCTAAATTTTCATCTGAGACTCCTAATAAAAAAAATTTATTTCACCACAAAAATTAAATTCTTATGTCCTCGAGCACACGGGGTGTTACAATCCCCCCTCCTTATAAAGAATTTTGTCCCCGAAATTTGGATAAGTGCATCAATTCAAATATCCAATCTACCTCCATGACCTCTACACCGATAGCTACCACTTTCCAATAGTGAATTCATTAAAACAAAATACAACCAGGGCGCCCATACACCCTATAATCGTGCTCAAGTTCCAAGCATTAACCGAATCCACTGGCCTTAAATTCTAACGTAACTTCCACTCAGAACTATAATTACATTGTTGAAATAACCAAGTCACCAATCAATGAACTAATCTTAGTCTCATGACGCCATAGGGATACGCTAACTCCCAAAAAATTTATGCATTAAATCATACTCAAAATAATAATTTTAAAAAATGTCCGAAGATCTAACCTTTCTTAATTCCCAACATTATCTACTTTTATGTGGGGTAGGTCTCGCAAGAGAAATCCAAACAAAGAACCCTCCCAGTACACTATTGTGCAGCTCTGTCAGGGATGGAGATCGGTCAGACCGGACTAAAGTTTTAAAAATATTTTTAAATTAATTTACATGGCTCCATAGGCCTAGTATTAATGTAAAAATAATTTTATGTCTTCTGACACACACAAATTAAATGATATTCCTAAGATGCAAGGCATTGATCATTACGATGTTCTCACCATAATTAAGTTCTCAACATGCACACAACCATGAGCTAAAACTCTTCGCTCAATAATGAACCCGCTAAACCCTTAATATCATTAGTAAACACATATTACATCATCTCAAAATATTACCACAAGATAGACCGATTCACAACTAGGACATGCATCTTTCCAAACAATAAAATGATAGTCTAACCATTACCAATCAACACGTCTTAACAGTTACACTCCAGAAAAACCATAACTCTACTAGAACATCTCAAAAAAATATATTCTCCCAAAAGATTCCATCTAAGTTACACACTTACCCTCCTCGAGGTAATTATATATACACAACGTGGTTATAACAACCAGCCACTCCTAAATTCGACCCACTTGCGAATTCTAGAGATAACAATCTTGCATGCAATGCTCCCAATATCACTCAAAGCATACCCTATACTTAACCGGAAAAAAATGTAATTTATATATTACCTCCATAATCTAACTTCCTCGCCTCATCAATCGGTCCTTTATCAAAGTTCTCTTGTCCGAACTGGACCATGAATTGATGTAAGGGTTGTGCATCCAATACCTCTACAAAAAGTTTCCCTTTGCCTCTCTCAGGACATTACCTCTTCCTATGGCCTATCTCCCCACAAAAGAAACATTTCCCAGTAAATCCTTCATGTCCACCATGAGGAACAAAAGGATGTTGCAACCCTTGATCATAGTGTGTACAACCACTATCTTTAAATCTAAAACCTCCAGAACGCTGCCTCTTACCTGAAGTCCCTAAGTGGAGATCCTTCTCATTTTGCCTATTCCTCGACTGTTGTGATGATTATGCCCCACTGACATGACCTTCTCTCAACTTACTTGCCAAGTTCAGGTCCCTAAATTTCTTATTCCCTTTTAAATGAAGACGGTGATCCTGACAATGTAACAATGCCTCCCTCATCACATTGATAAAAGTCAATAATGTCGTGTTCCCTAAAAAATGTTGTCGAATTAGCCATCTAAACCTCCCAAGAATTTTAATATATGTTTATCCTCTGTATTTACCATGTCGGGCACAAAGTTCACCAACCGGGTAAATTCCTCTTCGTACTGTGCCACCGTCCTATCCCCTGCTTCATCTCTAATAATCTTCTCCCCATTTCCATTTGAATTGAAGAAGGTAAATAATTACCATCAAATCAATCCCAAAAATATGATATAAACATCGTATCCCTTTGCTCTAAAGTGGTGACCAACTCCCACCACTGGAGGGATGAACCCACTAGCTTAAAGGTGTAATACCCCGTATTTTCATGGATTTTAAATTTAAGGATTTATTAAATTTAATTGAGATAAATTAATTTAATTTTAATCCGGAATGTTGTTTTAAATATTTACTAGCGTGACGAGAGTTAGTAATTATTGGACATTTGTTATTTGTGGCATATTACTGGATGAGTATTGTAATATATGAGATTTATTTTTATAATATTGTCACGTGTGAATAAAATAACAATTGTGGAAATTTAAGTCAGGACGCGCCTGTGTCGTGTCAGGACTAAATGTGGATTAATAAAAGTGAATATTTTATAAGTTGTTCGTATGGTCATTTTGAGTGCGCCAACGTGTCCGAAAAGGTCGAGATAGTCAGAAAAGTGTACCCGGGGGTTTAGTTTGGGTCTCGGGGCGTTTTTAGGCCTAATTAGTACCCTGGGAGGGCATTTTGGACATTTCACATTTTTGGGTAATTAAACCCACGAACTTTATAGGGTTATATCAGATGGAAAGTTTCATCTTCTAGGTTTAACACAATGAAATACTAATGACGGCCATTGGAGAGGAAGAGGAGAAGATCTCCAAGGAGTTCTAGGCCAAGAACACCTCCGATTGCACCGCCATCACCACCCACGCGTAGATCGCGCGACGGGGAACACAACCACATCAAAATCGTCTGCAAATCAGAACACCAAAAATCCCAGGCAAGTGTTTATCTTGCTTATTTCGTTGATGCATCTTTCATATTAGTGTAGGAATGATTAGGATGAGTTTTATGGAAGAAAACCTAAGATATGAGATAGGAAATCGCATGTAGTGATGGATTAACTGTTACTCTGGAAACTCCTTAACATGTAAAGGATTAAACCACGAATTATGAGGTGTAGATGAAGAAAATTATGGAAAAGATGTATTAGAACCATGTTAATGAAATTTTAGGGTTCTTGAATGTGACACCCCGCCTAATTAAACCTTGGGTGATCAAGCCTTATTTTAATTAAAACAGGTTTCTTAAATGGTTCATTCTTAGCATCACTGTCGAACGCCTTTTTATTTACTAACCACCTAAATGAAATTAAATGGATGCCAAATTTTATCCTTCTTAAACCAGAACATTCACCATACAACCACATTACAAATTCTAGTAATAAATAAGCAGTTTGTAAAAATACTCTGAAAGCAGGTAAAGTCTTGCCAAAAACCACGGCCAATAAAAGACAACTACAAATCCATAACTAGAATAAACTGTAATAGTAAAGGTAGGACAACATGTCCCAACAAAGAATATTAAGACAGAGATCCTGCACTAGAACTGAAAAAGAGGAAGCGTCTAAACAATCCCTGCGACATCCACACTTGCTGCAGCTCCCAAAACTCTCGAATGAAATCATGCTGGGTGTCCCTGTGGCTGGGCACCTAAAAGGTTTTTAAAATTTTACATAGCAAGAGTTAGTACTCAAAATATTTGAAAATATTTTGCAAGCAGTTATCACAATTAAGTTATTAATTACACATATTAAGGTTTCGCACACTCCCTTGAACTTCCTCACCTCTCTTATGTAGTACATAACTATCGAGGATACTTAGTCTACCTAGTTATACTACCCATAACCATAGTTAACTTATTTACTGTTTGTTGTGCTTATTCTTGTAATAATTACATCACGCTATAAATTATTACTAAGACATTTACATTTTATTTCATTGTCTACTATTCTAAATTAGTAGATTATGGACAGAGAATACATTTTATCACACAACAATGTATTTAATATTAGTTACCACTAAAATATCCTTTTTATTACACATAAAGGACTCATGGTTCGGAATAATTCATCGACCCCAAGTGAAAGTTGGTTTGGAATGATCCATCGACCCCAACTATTTAAAAATATAAATATATACACATATTCTGGTTCGGGACTATTTCATCGCGACACCAGTTAAAAGTTTGGTTCTGCATTTTTCATCGACCCCAAATATATAATAATTTTATGTTAGTTCGGAATGTCACATCGACCCTAACATAATTAATTTAGGTAATATTCTCTTAACCCAAACTTTTTATATACTGTAGTAGGTACACACCCGACCTAACAAATCATACCCGTACGTAATATATTTTACTATATTCACCGTACTTATTAATTATAATTTATTTCACTATTGTATTTATTCGAGTATTCACGCAACTCTAAGGGCCCTAGTTACCCCTCCCTTAATTCAGTAGTTAAGTTAATTTTAACCCACTGGTATTTTCTTTCCGGAATTTAATCTCACTCTTTCCGTAATTAAATTCTAAAAATCTCAACATACGGCTAAATCGATCGTGTTTTCGTCAATCCATTTCTCCAAAATTTCCACTCAATCATTTGTGGAGAAACCTAATGATACACCTACTGGTAATTATAAAGTCCCCTCATAGGTAAAATGTCATTTCTAAGGTTCCCAATAAGCGACAATAATTAAAGAAATTTTTCCAAAAATTCTCTAAAGTCCAGCCAGGGTCGATCGATCGAGGGGATATGGTCGATCGATCGACTGCTCGATCGATCGACATTCAAGGGTCGATCGATCGATCTAGCAGTGAGAGACCCAGTTCATCTTCTTCCTACGGGTTTCACCATTTTTAATTCTCTATCTTTCATGATAATCCACCATATTCACAACCAACAATTTCTAATCATTCCTACATGTTCTGGGATGATTACTAACGATTTAAAACAACAAAATCATTATAAATCTTGGCCAAATTAACTAAAAATCTCTCTAATATTCAAGAACCCTAAAAATGCATTCTTTATATCTTTCATCCAAATTCCAGATTTTCTTACGAATTTATCATCAAGTTTTCTATGATATCAACATACTTGGCAATCCAAAAACATCCTAAATAACCACTTGCCTTATGATTTGTAGGGTCTGATTTCGTGGTTGTTGATGATGGTTGATGATTTTGATACTTCAATTCTCCTTCCCAACAATCTTTGTGGTTAAATCTCCTTAAGATGATCTCTCCTTCCTTCTTTTGCCTTAGGAATTTGTCTCTCTCTCTCTCTCTCTTCTCTAATGGATATGGTGTATATTCTTTTGTCTAACCCTAGCCTCCACTCTTGTAATCTGATCTAGGGTTACAAAATTCGTAGGTCTTCTTTCCCATAATTGTAAAGAGACCAAAATGCCCCCGAATGGTCCCGGTTTAGCCCAAAAATGACCCCGCACTCAACTAGTACCCCCGGGTACACCATTTTGACTAATTCGACCCTTTCGGAATCAACTGTGGACTCTAAATTATCGTTTGAGTCTCTTAAATATTTTTCTACTCTCATCCTTAATTTTTGTCCTACGCGCGACACTCGGTTGAGATAACTCCGGTACGACCATATAGTCACTAGACCGTACATATCAACATTGAAAATTTACTACTCACATTTGGTAAATTTTTAATCGCCATATTCGTCTTTATTAACATTATATCTCATTAAATTACTCTTCTCACGTAATTTAAATAAAGCGTATTTAATCACATTAAATTACTCTACTCACGTAATTTAAATAAAACTCTCATTAAATTACTCTACTCACGTAATTTAAATAAAACGTATTTAGTCACATTAAATTACTCTACTCACGTAATTTAAATAAAACGTATTTTCCTAATTAAGCAGAATTACGGGGTATTACATACTTCCCCTCTTACAAAAGGAATTTCGTCCTCGAAATTAGAAAATACCTGTTGTGAATAATTCTGGATATTGCTCTCGCATATCCTCCTCCCTTTCCCAAGTGGACTCATCCATATTGTGATGTCCCCACTGTACTCGCACTAAGGGTACCACCTTATATCTTAGTTTGCGCTCACTATAATCCAGGATAGCCACGGGTCTTTCTTCATACGAGACATTTGGCTGCAAATCGATCTCCTCTAGTGGAATGTGCCAGAAGACTCTCTCGCTCCTCTTGTATTTCTTCAGCGATGCCACATGGAACACATCGTGTATTCGCTGAAGATGCTCAGGGAGTCCCAATCTGTAAGCTACCGGTCCCACTCTCTCAATGATGGGAATCGGCCCCACATATCTCGGTGCTAATTTCCCCTTTTTACCGAACCTCGTAATCCCTTTCATAGAAGATACCCGAATTAACACCTACTCGCCCACATCTAGTTCCACGTATCTCCTACCGGCGTCAGCATAACTCTTTAGCCTATCCTGGGCTATTCGAATACGTCCTCGAATCAACTCTATTTTGGAGGAAGTCTCCTATATCATCTCTAGCCCCAATAGCTTGTTATCCCCCACCTCTAACCAACAGGCGGGTGAACGACAAGGCCTCCCGTAAAGCGCCTCGAATGGAGCCATGCCAATAGTGAATTGGTAAGAGTTATTATATGCAAACTCTACCAAAGGGAGGTATGGCTCCCAATTTCCACCAAAATCTAGAATACAAATTCTCAGCATGTACTCTAACATCTGGTTTACTCTTTCCGTCTGGCCGTCCGTCTGTGGGTGATATGCCGTAATCAACCGTAAGTCGGTTCCCATGGACTCCTGAAAGCTCTGCCAAAAATGTGACATAAATATCTTATCTCGGTTCGACAAAATATTAATAGGAACTCCGTGCAGCTTAACAATCTCTGAAATGAATAACTGCGCGTACCGCGTAGTATCATAATCCGTACGAACTGGTAAGAAATGGGCTACCTTAGTCAAACGATCCACTATCACCCATATGGAATTGTGACCCTTCTTTGAGGTTGGTAACCCGGTAATAAAGTCCATTGAGATACTCTCCCACTTCCACACTAGAATCTCTAGTGGTTGTAGCATCCCTGAAGGTCTCTGATGGTCAACTTTTATGAGCTGGCATGTAACACACTTTGAGACAAATTCTGCAATATCTCGTTTCATACCTAACCACCAATATACTCGTCGCATATCCTGGTACATTTTGTCCCCACCTGGATGTACCGAGAATTTTGACCCGTGTGACTCTGTCATAACGACATGCCTCAGATCATCATCTTCGGGTACTAACAGCCTACCGTTGAAACGTAGTCCACCATCTGAACTGATGGAGTAGAACTCTGCCCCTTGGCCAGTAACTGCCGTACTTTGTCCTGACAAAATGGGTCTTCTGCCTGTGCCCTCACTACCCGCATAACGTTCTCGGGAGTGATAGCTAGAACTGCCATGCATGCTCGCGCCATATCATCCTCGTGTCGGAGTTCACTCCACTTTGCCTTCCAAACTCCTGCTAACTCCCCGGTAGGTCTTCTGCTTAACGCATCTGCCACCATGTTAGCCTTACCAGGATGATACTGTATATCAAATGGGTAGTCCTTCACGAATTCAAGCCACCTTCTTTGCCTCATATTCAGGTCCTTCTGAGTGAACAGATACTACAATGACTTATGATACGTGAATAGTGTGAACTGCTTGCCCAGGAGATAGTGCCTCCATATTCTCAATGCAAAAACAACCGCTGTCGACTCGAGGTCATGGGTGGGGTAATTCTTCTCATGTGGCTTAAGCTTTTAGGACGCATAAGCAATAGCCTTCTCCTCCTGCTGTAATACACCCCCAAGTCCTTGTAAGGATGCATCAGTATAGACTCGGTATTCCACTCCGCTCCTATGCAAAGCAAGAACGGGGGCTGATGTCAACATGTCTTTTAATTCATCAAATGCTAACTGGAAAATGTCACTCCATACGAAGGGAATTCCCTTACGAGTCAGATTCGTCAACGGTCCGACAATTTTTCAGAATCCTTTGATGAAGCGACGATAATAACAAGACAATCCCAAGAAATTGCGAATTTTTGTCGGTGTCGTGAGCTTCCCCCACTCCCTCACCGCCGATACCTTACTCGGGTCAACAACAATGCCTCTGCTAGATACGACGTGGCCTAGGAACTGAACCTCCCGAAGACAAAATCCACACTTCTCAAATTTAGCGTACAACTGATGGTTCCGCAATGTCTATAGAACCAATCGTAAGTGTTCTGCGTGTTCCTCCTCCGTATGAGAGTAAATTAGAATGTTGTCTATGAATACAATCACAAATTGATCCAAGAAGTCCCTGAATACCCTGTTCATGAGATCCATGAATACTGCTGGCGCATTAGTTAGCCCAAAAGGCATCACTCTGAACTCGTATGACCCGTACCGCGACAGGAAAGAGGTCTTAGGTACATCCTCTTCACGAATGCACAATTGGTGGTAAACCGACCCCAAATCGATCTTCGAGAAGTATGCAGCCCCTCTCAATTGATCAAACAAGTCGTCAATCCTCGGCAATGGATACTTATTACGTATCGTCACTTTGTTCAGCACTCTGTAATCCACAAACAGACTAAGTGAACCATCCCTTTTCTTTACAAACAACACTGGCGCACCCCATGGCGATGTACTCCGTCGAATGAAACCCTATCCTAATAGTTGCTGAATCTGCTCTCTCAGTTCCCGCATCTCCGAAGGATCCATGCGATATGGTGCTCAGGCAATCGGCCTCGTCCCCGGTGTTAGATCAATAATGAACTCTATCTCTCTGATAGGTGGTAACCCTGGTATCTCCTGAAAGACATCCTCAAAATCCCTCACAACTGGGATTGAGTCCAGAGAAACGACAACCCCATGTGAGGTCTCCTCCTCAATAGAATATAAATGAGTTCGCGATCCTCCCTCGGGAAGTGGCATCGCCACAAGAAACTTCTCTTTCCCCGGGATGGAGAACACGATCGTCCTCTCATAACAATATACCTTTGCCCTATTATGTGCCAACCAATCCATGCCTAGGATGACGTCATATCCCTCCATATCCAGCACTAGGAGGTCCGCCGCTAGACTCAATCTCCCGACCATAATGTCCACACCCTTACAAATCGAGTGTATAAGGGACCCACTACCCATCGGTGACTCCACACACATAAGATGAGTGTCTGCTATCGCTAATAGGCCGGATGCCCGTGCAAATCTAGTGGAAATAAACGAATGCGTCGCCCCTGTGTCAAACAAAATATTCCCCTCAAGCCCATGAATAGGAAACATACCCGCAACTGCCGGCGGTGCTGGAGGTTTCGGCTGGAATGGAATATCACGGATGTTGAACACACGCCCGTAATGCATCTGCCCTGACGGTGGGGCCTGTACTGCTGCTGGGGCTAATGGTGCCTGCTGCCCCTGTTGGGCACCCTGTTGTTGTGCCCTGTCTTATTGTGGATAATTTCTGCTCTTGTGACCCTGCTGGCCACAAGTGAAACACTGACCCAGGAACTGTCTCTGTCCTTGGCCCTGTTGGCCCTAACATTGGCCCTGTCGTCCTTGTCCTTGTTGTCCCCCATATTGATTTCCCTGGCCCTATCGACCCTGAGGGGTTGATTGCTGAGGACCCTGCTGGCCCTGTCGGTCAAAGCGATGCCTCCCGTGCTTAAAATTCTTGGCAGAGTTCCCCTGATGGGAATCCTGCCCTATCTAACCTGCTGTTTGCTTTGTTGATGCGCTGCTGCCACTACCTCCATCCACCTTGCCCGGTTGGCTTGGCTCACCCCTCTTATTTCCCTTCGTATGAAAACGGTGATCCTGACAGTGTAGTAGAGAGGCATTGACAACATTTGTATAGGTTACCAATGCCGGATTACCAATCAAATGCTATCTGATTCTCCAAGTTAGGCCCTCCATAAATTTGGACTTCTTCCTCTCCTCATTGCTCACCTCGTTTGGCACAAAATTGGCCAAGCGGGTAAACACCTCCTCGTAGTCAGCAACTGATCGATCACCCTGAACCACTTCGCTGAATTTCTTCCTCATCTCTGACTCTACTACTGGAGGGAAATACTTGCGATCAAACCGCACCCAAAACTCAGAAATAGTCAAAGTATCTCTCTCCTCGGTGGTGGTAACTGACTCCCACCACTGTAGGGCCGCTCCTGACAGACAAAAAGTGGCTAGCATCGGTTCCTGTATCCCGGTGAACTCTAGCATGCGTAAGTGGCGCTGGATATTCTTTTTCCAGTTGCACGCTTCCACTACATCAGTACTGCCCTGAAACTCGGGTGGGTGTCCCGTTTGAAATGTCTCCCTGACTTGCTGCCAAGTAGATGGTCCTGCTGGAACTTGCACTACTGGTGCCACAGGGGGAGGTACTTGGGGCTGAGGAAAGTGGGATGCCATGGCCCTCATAGCTGTCTCGACTGATTGAGCCACTATCACTGCAACCTGGGTAGTGGAGATTAACTCCGGTGGGGGTGGTGGTATCGGTACCTGTGGCTCCTGATGAGCCTCCCTCACTTCCTCTCTAGCTTCAGCCCTCTCTACTCTCTGTCTCCTTCGCGACATCTGAAACAAGATTCAATTTGTATAAGTACACAGTTTATACAAAATTTAAGAGCAGAAGTACGATAACGTAATAGTGGAAATTTGAATCAACAATCCTAATAGTAAGGCTATAATACAACCAAACGTTACGCTGAATCGTAGTAAGACGTACAGATCCTATGGACTCTAGAACCTGATGCTCTGACACCATCTGTGACACCCCGCCTAATTAAACCTTGGGTGATCAAGCCTTATTTTAATTTAAATAGGTTTCTTAAATGGTTCATTCTTAGCATCACTGTCGAACGCCTTTTTATTTACAAACCACCTAAATGAAATTAAACGGATGCCAAACTTTATCCTTCTTAAAATATAACATTCACCATACAACCACATTACAAATTCTAGTAATAAATAAGTAGTTTGTAAAAATACTCTGAAAGTAGGTAAAGTCTTGCCGAAAACCACGGACAATATAAGAGAACTACAAATCCATAACTAGAATAAACTGTAATAGTAAAGGTAGGACAACATGTCCCAACTAAGAATATTAAGACAGAGATCCTGCACTAGAACTGAAAAAGAGGAAGCGTCTAAACAATCCCTGCAACATCCACACTTGCTGCAGCTCCCAAAATTCTGGAATGAAATCATGCTGGGTGTCCCTGTGGCTGGGCACCTAAAAGGTTTTTAAAATTTTACATAGCAAGAGTTAGTACTCAAAACATTTGAAAATATTTTGCAAGCAGTTATCACAATTAAGTTATTGATTACACATATTAAGGTTTCGCACACTCCCTTGAACTTCCTCACTTCTCTTACGTAGTACGTAACTATCGAGGATACTTAGTCTACCTAGTTATACTACCCATAACCGTAGTTAACTTATTTACTGTTCGTTGTCCTTATTCTTGTAATAATTACATCACGCTATAAATTATTACTAAGACATTTACATTTCATTACATGGTCTACTATTCTAAATTAGTAGATTATGCACATAGAATACATTTTATCACACAACAATGTATTTAATATTAGTTACCACTAACATATCCTTTTTATTACACATAAAGGACTCTTGGTTCAGAATAATTCATCGACCCCAAGTGAAAGTTGGTTCGGAATGATCCATCGACCCCAACTATTTAAAAATATAAATATACACACATATTCTGGTTCGGAACTCTTTCATCGCGACACCAGTTAAAAGTTTGGTTTGGCATTTTTCATCGACCCCAAATATATAATAATTTTATGTTAGTTCGGAATGTCACATCGACCCTAACATAATTAATTTAGGTAATATTTTCTTAACCCAATCTTTTTATATACTTTAGTAGGTACACACCCGACCTAACAAATCATACTCGTACGTAATATATTTTACTATATTCACCGTACTTATTAATTACAATTTATTTCACTATTGTATTTATTCGAGTATTCACGCAACTCTAAGGGCCCTAGTTACCCCTCCCTTAATTCAGTAGTTAAGTTAATTTTAACCCACTGGTATTTTCTTTTCGGAATTTAATCTCACTCTTTCCGTAATTAAATTCTAAAAATCTCAACATACGGCTAAATCGATCGTGTTTTCGTCAATCCATTTCTTCAAAATTTTCACTCAATCATTTGTGGAGAAACCTAATGATACACCTACTGGTAATTATAAAGTCCCCTCATAGGTAAAATGTCATTTCTAAGGTTCCCAATAAGCGACAATAATTAAAGAAATTTTTCCAAAAATTCTCTAAAGTCCAGCCAGGGTCGATTGATCGAGTGGATATGGTAGGTCGATCGACTGCTCGATCGATCGACATTCAAGGGTCAATCGATCGATCAAGCAGTGACAGACCCAGTTCATCTTCTTCCTACGGGTTTCACCATTTTTAATTCTCTATCTTTCATGATAATCCACCATATTCACAACCAATAATTTCGAATCATTCCTACATGTTCTGGGATGATTACTAACGATTTAAAACAACAAAATCATTTTAAATCATGGACAAATTAATTAAAAATCTCTCTAATATTCAAGAACCCTAAAAATGCATTCTTTATATCTTTCATCCAAATTCTAGATTTTCTTACGAATTTATCATCAAGTTTTCTATGATATCAACATACTTGGCAATCCAAAAACGTCCTACATGCAATCCTTATCAATTATGGATCATAATCAATTGTTTTATTCCCAATACTATCATAAAAATCATGTTCTTACTAAAGCTTAATCATGGGTATTATAACTCAATTATTTTGTAAATAACTACTTGCCTTATGATTTGTAGGGTCTGATTTTGTGGTTGTTGATGATGGTTGATGATTTTGATACTTCAATTCTCCTTCCCAACAATCTTTGTGGTTAAATCTCCTTAAGATGATCTCTCCTTCCTTCTTTTGCCTTAGGAATTTGTCTCTATCTCTCTTCTCTAATGGCTATGGTGTATATTCTTTTGCCTAACCCTAGCCTCCACTCTTATAATCTTATCTAGGGTTACAAAATTCGTAGGTCTTCTTTCCCATAATTGTAAAGAGACCAAAATTCCCCCGAATGGTCCCGGTTTAGCCCGAAAATGACCCGGCACTCAACTAGTACCCCCGGGTACACTATTTTGACTAATTCGACCCTTTCGAAATCAACTGTGGACTCTAAATTATCGTTTGAGTCTCTTAAATATTTTTCTACTCTCATCCTTAATTTTTTTCCTACGCGCGATACTTGGTTGAGATAACTCCGGTACGACCATATAGTCACTAGACCGTACATATCAACAATGAAAATTTACTACTCACATTTAGGAAATTTTTAATCGTCATATTCGTCTTTATTAACATTATATCTCATTAAATTACTCTTCTCACGTAATTTAAATAAAGAGTATTTAATCACATTAAATTACACTACTTACGTAATTTAAATAAAACTCTCATTAAATTACTCTACTCACGTAATTTAAATAAAACGTATTGAGTCACATTAAATTACTCTACTCACGTAATTTAAATAAAACGTATTTTCCTAATTAAGCAGAATTACGGGGTATTACATTTAAGTTTTATATGAAGTTGGGGCTTGTTAATCCATGTTTAATAGTAGAAATCTACATGCTTTACGTTGGAATTTCATAATATGATGATATAATGTCAGTAGTATAAATTTTGGGTCGATTGGGTATGAAAAATATGGATTTGGTGAAGGTTAGAAGATGAAACCCGTAACTGCAATTCTACAAAAATTGCAATACCTGCTTGATCGAACCCAGAGCTTCGATCGATCGAAGGTTCGATCGATCGAGCCCAAGACCTCGATCGATCGACCCCTCCTGGCAGACTCCTATTTCCCTTTTTAAACGAGTTAAATTCAATTTATCGTGAGATAATTCTTGGACATCCTTAATAAAATGTTTTGGGAGATAGAAAAGACCAGTAGGACATGTGAATAGATTTTGGGACCCTTGATGTCGGGCAAAGATTGTATTTTGGGACAATTACATAAGGGTCGGTGAATTTATGATTTAAAGAGAGAGACACGTAAGAGAGTTACTTTGGGACAAATGCGTATACCTACTGAATTTTATACTTGGGAGGATAGAATCCACGAGCGTTATGTAGTAAATGGAAAAGTTCCTCAAATTAAAATAAAATGTGAATGGTTATACGTGATAACTAAATAATGAGAAATAAATACAAATGTCGTAATTATGGGAATTGAGAATTTACCCATTATTGATATGGTAATATTAGTATAGTTATATGATTGTGTATGTATATACTATCTATGTGGGAAAATCATTCCCACGCTATTTGCTATCCCTGAGGTTTCCGCGCTGGGACAGTCTTATCTCGATGGGACCTTTATGGGGGATATTGACTTGTACCCTAGAAGATAGATATCCTTAGTACAGGCTATCGGAATGATAGTTCAGACGGTCCTAAGAGATGCGGGTATGTGCTTTCCTCTTAGAGACTTGGAATCTACGCTTCGCCTCATTTTGTTTATGAATAGATATCCTTGGTACAGGCTATCGCAGTGATAGTTCAGACGGTCCTAAGAGACGCAGACATATGCCATCCTCTTAGAGACTTGGAATCTATACTTCGCCTCAATATTGTTTGAGTATGTGTTAATACAATTCGAGAGTGATTCCAAATTTGTATTCCCCTTAATATGAGTGATATGGGGTTTGGATAGTAGAGTATGCCCGCACTAAAGTTTTATTTGGGCTGCTGTTCTGTTATTTATATTTTACGAGTAGTTAATATATATATGAAATTCTGAAATATGGAACTGCCTACTGCGATTTGATATGTAGGACATGGTTGATGTCTCAAATTGTAAATACTTATTTTGAGAAAGTATAATATGACACTGGAAAACTTTATTGATTTATAAAGTTAAAATGAGACCTTTGGTTACTAATTGAAATATTCTTTTCAAACAATTGAATCGTTAAATTTTGAATCCTGCGAGTAATCTAAGAAAAGCAAACCATTGGGAAAGGATAGCGTGACATATGATGAGATAGACCACAGGGAAGGTTAGTGCGATAGGTGTGCACATTAGAAGAGAGATGAGAATTTCTCAAGAGAGTGTCGAACTAATATGTTGTTGCATTGGAATGTATCAATTTAAATACTTGCTAAACTATTTTCAAACTACTTCACATTCGGCCTCTGACCCGTTTGTTGTCACCTCTTCTCTCTTGTGTATATATATATGTATTACAGGTGCCCAGCCACAGGGTCGTCTCTCTTGGAATTCTTGGGATGGAACGTTTGTGGGAGTTGCGGGTCATTGATTAGACGACCTCATTATTGACTCTACTCCTAGTTCGGTTTTATCAAGCAGTGGCATGTGTCTCCCTATTTCTATTATTTAGTTGGTATTGTCAGAGACTGTGATTCTTTTTACTTCCAGCATCTTTATTTAAAGATTTATTACTGTCGGGATGTTTTCCTTTAGTGTTTTAAATGTTGGGATTATTTATTGATGGTTCAATTCTGGAATGTTCAGTACTATTCTCATTATTAATGTGTGACTCTTAAAAATGTAAATGGTTAAAGGTTTTATAATTGTATCTAATAGAATGGGAATAAGGTTTTAAATGGTTTTGACACTTAGCTTAATTATTTAGGGTGTTTAAATTGGAAAAGTATTTTAACGACAGTGATGCTATGAATGAACCAACTGTTCACCTTGATTTTAATTTAATAAAGGAGTGATCGCCTGGTATTTAATTAGGCGGGGTGTCACAGGTGGTATCAGAGCATCAGGTTCTAGTGTCCTTAGGATCTGTACGGCTTATTATGCTTTCAGCGTTGCTTTGTTTCTTATAGAGCCCTATGTTTAGGATTGTCGATTCCTTTGATGAGATTTCATTCTCCGGCTATAATGTGTATACATTAGTGTATTCTAATATCGTTCGGATGTGTGCTTGTGCCGAGCGATGACGGACGTCAGAAGAGGACCGTTAAGCGTACATCAGGAGGAAGGGCTCAGTTGAGATGATAAAATATATCCGAGGATGATGACTATAGACGAGGTCACCTCCATTATCGCACGAAAAGCCACGACTAGAAACGCGACTAACGTGTAGCAATAATTTTCAAATGCTGCTATAGTCAAATGAGGTGCGAGGATAAACTTACCGAACGTATTACAAAAACGTGTAGAGACTGTCAGTGGGAAATTTTAGAAACGAGAAAATTGTATGTGCTTACCAAAGGAGGTAAAGTATCCAAAGGCGTAAATATAGGACGGAGTGTGGCAAACTGAAAGTGAAAATTTAGAGATAATTTTCTTGGCTTTCGGGACGAAGTTATAATGGTTGGAGTCAACCACAAATTTTAGAAATGGAATGCTATGCCTATAGGAGAACATTAGGTACAGTGTTGACCCTATGTTCCTTCTTTAACTGTTCAGGATTAGAAGCAAATGTGGTTCTGAACTCATCGAGAGAAGTCATGTCAGGGGTCCATTCGTGAATATGAATCTTAACCGTTAGCGAATTTTGTATCGGAAGATGTAGATACAAGTGGGGGAAACAACTTCGAGTGGGAGGTCGACACGTAGTAATAGTTGATAACACTCTAAGAGGTAATTCTGATGGACTAACGATTCAGAGGTTGACATTGTCTTATTTTGTCAAATAGATGATAACACTTCTTTGTGGGGGAAGTTGAAGGAATCGAAGAATTTAGTCGAGAATGAGACTGAATGCAACGATGGTGATATAGCACCACAAAAGGATGTGGATACACATCAGGAAAACCATTTAAATGGTTCAGATAGTTAAATTCTTACCAAGTGATGGTAAATTCAGTAAGTACTATTATAAATATTAACAGGATCTTTATGGCCTAAAAAGCTAAGGGAACAACCGGGATGGCTAATAGGAATCGAGTCTACTAAAGTCCGAGGGAAGGACAATCCTAACCTGGTTAGTAGGACCGGTGGTAGGTGAATTATGTGTTGAGGTATTTTGTGCGGAGTGAGATCGCTCACGATGATATGTTTCAAAATGAGAAAAAGGACAGGAATACGGTGCCTAGTAAGGCAACGATTTAAAATAATTTTGTTTTGGATTGGGCAGACGTGTTACGTTCGAAAACTATTTATGCAGTCAAGACGATTGCCAGGATGGAAGTATAAGTTGTATCCTTAGAGGATGCGGCGTGTTTATGTGACACGAGCGAGTCACCATATTTTGTTCATTGCTAGATTAGCATGTGAGACGAGCTTAATGCATATAATTATGAATGTTACTATTATGTGAATATTTTTCCCTAGTGTAGCGGGATTTTTCTTTAGTGCTATCCACGGAGGATGAATAAGTATATTAACAATGTTTTATACTTTATTGAGGTTACTCGTTGTAGTGATTCGATACACGAGTATGATATTATCTTTGTTAAAATGTTATAAAAATGGGTAGTATGATAGTGGGCATTTATTGCAAGGCTATCGGAGTAGTTGCATTGGTGCAACATGTTTTATGTTTGTTTTGGCGAGGCTTTACCTGTAAGAAGTTTGGACTTGCAATTATATTATCTATCCAAGAGACTTTGGAGGAGATAGTGGGCTCGAGATATTTGATGCCAATGTATGTATAGACTTTGTCAGTATGATTCGGTATGTATCGGGACTTACCGTTGAGCGAAAAGATTTGATGCAGTATTATGTTTGGCACTCTGGACTTAGTGATAGGAAGAGTGCATTGTTATATTTATCCTTTAGAGATGTGGGAGTTAATAGTTATACCCCTATTATTAGGGAAGGGAATTTCGAGAATTCCGATCGTATGTATCCGAGGTTTATAGAATGAAATTACCATCAACCAATATGATAGTGAAATTGGTGAAACTTTCTTTGTTAAGCATAATTACGGGAGAAATTGCAACTTTTCTGTCAAGGGACGGAATAAAGGGGTATATATTATGGACGGAGGACCTAACGGATTTCGATGACCGACAAAGCTAGGTAGTAGTGTATCGGGGGGTTCCTTGTTTGGATTTCGCTTTGCGAGACATCCCACGCATGAAACTTAGCGTAAGGTTGGAAATAGGGAGACGTTTGGTCACTATTCCATGAGTTCGGTACCCTGGTCGAAATAGGATCAAGTAATTATGTATGTAAGTTGGGAGTCGAATTTTGTTTTAAGGTCGTTGGAGCCGGATTTTTGTGGTAGAAGAGCATTGAAAGTTATCCCCACGAGTTGAGGGGTGGAACGATGATAAGGAGAATTTAAGAATTTTGATTTTTAGGGTGATTGAGAGTACCCAAATGTCATAACCGCGTACATAACACCAGGTGAATAAAGAGTTGGAATGATTTTTAGCATGGATTATCTGGAAAGAACTTTATATTATACAAAAGAGATGACCTATAATTATTTTGATGAATAGAGCGTTAGTGATTTATTTTGGTTGTTGTACCTATTTGAGAAAATTGTTGTACTTATCTGAGGAAGGTTGAGAATTATTATTCCTCTTTTATTGTCATGGAATTTGAATGCCCTATTCCTTCTATTTCGTTGAACTTAGTTAGTCCTACATAAGAGTAGCCGTCGTTCGCTCTCCTAGGGCGGGCGGGGTGTTTCAAAAATGTGGGCATATAGGTTAGCTACAGTTAAAATAATCCGAGTCGAAGGGACGTGGTAATAGACGTGTGAAATATATGTTTGTGGGAATAGTATGACGAAGTGGAAGTGATAGAGTGGATTAAACGTCACATGAGGGGCAATAATCCATACATAAGTGTACAATGAGAATATCACGCCCTAACTTAATTGGAAGGCTGGGGGAAGCCATTCAAGAATTGGCATTCCTTGAATAGATTAGAATTTAATTGTTATGAAGCACACCCGGAGCGGAGTTGTGATTAGTCAAGAGTGAGAGATACTTGCACATATAAAGAGTAATGATGTTAGTATAGTATAAGAGATCCATAAGTGCACTTCGTGGAGAGAAGAGCACGGGTCGGAACTTTCGGCATACTCCAAGGAAGGAAGGGGAGTATTGTGGCACCCCGACTAATTAAATACCGGGTAGCTACTCCTTCATTAAATCAATGCAAAATTCCAAGTTGGTCCAGTTAATAGCATCACTGTCGAAAACGTTTAATGATTACTAACCACCTAGTATTTAAAAAGTGAGTTGTCAAATTTTAAATTAAATCTGATTAACATGCAATAAATGAAATATAGAAATGTAACACAACCATTCACGATAAAGTCCAACTATAATGAATCAACAAATAAAGATGAGTCTAGAGGAAATACTCCTCACAACAATCCCAATATGAAAAGAAATAAAACAAGTCTGCATCCTGAATTAATTACAAACCAAAGTCTGAATAACTGAAATATAAAATGAAATGTCTCTAAAAGAAATGGGCGACATGCCCTACAACTGACGAAATCAGAATATAGAGTCACGGCAAATGAAGCGTCTACTAGCAAGGCCCTGTAACTTCCACAACAGCTACAGCTCGTCACCTGACAGGAAATACTATGCATGGTGTCCTTGTGGTTGGGCACCTAAAAATGGTTTTTACAAAAAAAAATAGATTTGAAAGCAAACGGGTCAGAGCCCGAATGTGGAGAGTATTTTAAAAACGGCAAGTGCTTTAATAACAATTAAAACAATGAATGCAAGATACATGTTAGGACGTGCTCTCACATGAAATACTCACCTCTCGTCTAACTGTGCACTCCTAACGTTCCTGTACCCATTCATGTGTTATTTAACTAACTAAACCATCATAAGTTCTAACCCAACTAATCGATTCACAATATGAATTCCCAATGTTATTAGTTAAATAGATAGCTTTACTTGAACTCGGATTCTCAATTATTAGCATTTCCATTTACTGGAGGTCATCCCCTTATTTATCTTCTCAAGGAGTTACTATAAATTATTCTCATAATTAAACATAACAATTCCTTTTCATTTAACCCTATATTATTCACATCATAAATGTACAATACAAGCACCCCGAGGCTAAGCTGCGGTGCACACATACTCAGCTATCCATCCCGGTACATCACGTACATAAGGATTACAAATTTCGAATCTCTCAGGAATTGCTATAATAAACACCACACACAAAAATGGAGGCGAACATAATTCAACATATCCATGGTCACGTACATACCTACGCTCCATAGTCAGCTGGCTTAATAACTCACAATTAAGTCATTCCCTTGAACTATGCACTCTAGGTACCAAACTAAATCCGGGCACACAAGGATTATATGGCCCTAAGCGAACGTAAACCTCCCGTGATAGCAAGTATGGTAGGTATGTCATACACATAAGATCATATACTAAGCATGCACACATCTTAGATATCTCAATATTAATAAAGGTATTTTCTACACCCTTATACCATTATTCCAATTTTATACATTTTAAGTCTTCCGATAATATATAATGTAGACTGTCGACACATCTCACGTCATAGATTCTTATACCTAAAAAAGGTTTATTAAGTTTCCTATTATTTCCACATATAACATCATTATTCTTAAGGTCCTTACTTCTGCCCCAAACCTCAATTCATCAATTTATTCAAAATTACTCTTTTAACCCTAATATTATCTCACTCATCGAGCTTCATTAGCTTTTAGAATAATTCCTCAAATTAAATTCTAATTAAGGTCCAAACTTTATAACCATACCTACTGGTCTTCCTTAAGTCTAAGGATATTCATCAGGTCTCCAATAATATTTTTGATTAGGCATAAATTCTTCACATTTATCCCCTTAATTTCGGTATTTTTACGTTCCCGTGCGATGTAAATAGCTTGGATTTATATCATATCTATGCTACTAACCCTTTTTGGTAAGTATTTCGTATTTTTGTATCTCTTATGTGTTTTACAGGTATTTCATGCAAGAAAGATGGAAAAGAGAACTCAAAATAATGAAAGAAACCAAGAATCGGGGAGTTGAAGGGCATTTTCGTAATTTTTTAGCTTTAGTCCGAAAGTGGGGCCAACGGGAAAGTTGAATATCTTTCAATTACAAGAACACTGGAAAAAACGGCACCTCAATCCGAGCTACGGTGAAAGAGTTATGATCCCTTGAAGTTGCGGAAAAATCATAGAAGAAAGGCTAGGAAGGCAAGTTCAAGGGCATTTTCGTAATTATTCAGCCCGATTACGGAGGTGGGGCCCTCTCTAAAGTTTAAGATCTTTGAATAACGAGAATACTGGGAAAAACGGCACCCAAATCCGAGCTACGGTGAAGGAGTTATGATCATTTGAAGTTGACAAAAAATCCAAGGAAGAAAAGAAGAAAGTTGGAAAATATTCCAAGTGTTGTTAGAGGCCCAGAAACCAGTGAATTCACCCGAACCGGTACACCAAGAACCCGAACCGGTTCGCCCATTAGTCACGCACCAGATCCGTTACTAAATTAGTCACGCTCCAGATCCGTTACGAAATTGGTCCCGCTTTCTAAGTGTGACAAATTGGCAGATACGAGATTTTTATTTTGTGCTTATCTTTTAGCCAAAAGAGTTTTATATTTTGGGGACTCTTCTAAACGACCTCTAGGCTATATATTTAGTCTTTGGGACTCTTTTTATTAAGATTTCATTCATGTAAAAGCTCCATAACAAGTAGGAACATCTAGGAGAAAGATTCACATATTTTGCACCATTAATTCAAGAGTTTTTTCGGTTTTTCTTCAATCTTTGATTTCTTCTTGCATGTTCTTGTTCTTCAGTCGTGGTAACTTTTATTTCCAGCACTTTTATTATTATTTACCATGTTAGGCTAGGTTTTTAAATGTTGGGATACATGAACCCAACCTGATGTGTTAATTGCATGTGTATAATATTAGTCCTCTGAATTTAATGATTGATTATGACCGTATTGCGTTGTTACACAACAATTGTAGATCTTTATATCTCGTTTTCCTTTGGGTACTTGTGATGATTTAGAATGAAATTCGAGTGCTACTATCGCGATACTGATTTACTCATCCTCAGATTAAGTATGACGCGGGCTTGAACCTCGTATACGTAATGCTTGGGAGTACTAAATTCCGGGTCAAATTAATCAGTTAAATTTACAATTAGTTTTATACCATCAATACTCTAGGGTTGGGGGATTGTGTCTCTACCTTAATTTTTCCAATTAGTTTTAGTTAACTTCTTTATTTTTCCCTTTTTCCTTTCTCACTCAATCATCATCTTTTACACTTTAATTTTTTTGAAGTATAAAATCAATTAAAATCTATCAAACATTCCCTGTGGATTCGATACCCAGACTCGCCACTATACTCCGCAAGAGTGTAGTTAAATTTTAGGTTTTTTTTGTATCGCAGTTGGAAGCCGACAACAATGATTAGCGTATTTACACGGACGCTCGGTTTCCGACTCGATCAATTTTCCAAGGGTTAACATCATTAAAATTTAACTAGAGGAAATTTTACTCTTTCTGGGAAGGTCGATCGATCGACCTTGACCTTCAATCGATCGATGGTGGTCGATCGATCGATTGATGAATGTCGATCGATCGAACGCACCAGGTAGGCTACGGACTGCTTCGTTTTGCAGTTTTCAAATCATCTCAAAACACCATTAACAAGCATGAAACTCTAAGATAACGTTATAATATCATCATACAACCATCCTACAACATTGTTAACGTTCTAAAACCAATAATTCATCATCCAAGGGCTTTGTTTGCATCAAATCTTCATCAAGAATTCCAGTTTTCTATTTCTTTCAATAACATTAATAAACTTCTTCTAAAATCCGTTTTAAGATCATCAATGGTTATATTTTGAAATCATAATTCGTCCAGAATGTTTCTACATGCAATTCCTAACATAGTTCATAGTTTTAATCCTCAAATTCATGGGTCTAATCAATCTTCCAAGATAAATTTGATAATTATCCTAAACATGGAAAAGCATAGCATTGAATCAATTGTAATTAAACCACTTGCCTCTAATCTTTCTCTGAATTTTATGTTGAATCTTGAAGGTTGAATTGTTCTCTCTCTCTCTGCAGAATTCTCCTTTCTCTCTTTGCAGAATTCTCCTCTCTCTCTCTCTCTCTCTCTCTCTCTCTCTCTCTCTCTCTCTCCAAGCTTTTCTCACAAGATGACAATGGAGGTGGGGGTTGGTTTTTGGCAAGTTAGGAATGGTTTCTTAACTTCTCCCGTAGTCCATTAAGTTATTTAGTGTAGTTAGTGGGTTTAGTGGATAAAGAATAAATCAGATTTGTATTTCTAATTTTCGTGGGTTTTAATTCTCAAATTTCCAAAATTACCAAAATGCCCTTTTAAGTTACCGGTATGGCCCAATAATGCCCCGGGACCCAAACTTAACACCCGGCTAGTGTTTTCTGACTATTTCGACCCTTCTGGACACGTTGGCGCACTCAAAATGACCATACGGTTAATAGAAATGAAATTCACTTTTTAATTTAAATTATTATATTCCTGACGCGACTGTCACGCGCGTCCCAACAAAATTCCCAAATTGCTGTATTTCTATCTCACGAAAAATTCATTATTCATATATTGCCAAATATACACATTATAATCAAATACCAACTCACATCTCGTTAGTTTTTTATCCGGATTAATTGTCAATTAATTCACATTTAATTTAATTAATCCCATAAATAAATATCCATAAAAGTACGGGGTATTACATACTTCCCCCCTAATAACAGAATTTCGTCCCGAAATTCGGAGAAGTAAGGCACGCCTGGAAAATTCGGTATCCTCCAGTATTCAAAACAATTATAAAGAAAAGCCCAAATTACTAAAACCCTCGCTTCACAATAAGCTTGTTTAGCATACTTGATACCTTTTCAGAATAATCTTCGATAAATGCACCTCACGTTGTGCTCTTATTAAACAACCTTCGACTAAAATAGCCCATACATTATTAGCTGCATTATTTTTATTAGTATTGTGAGTCCGCACCTCACTACTAACTCCCGCGTTTATCAAAACTCCAAACTCCCATCCTGGGATGAATCAATAACACGCCTGACCACGCTTGTCCATTCCTTGAAATATCCCGACGTTGTGACTTTTACACAAGGGAAAACCACTTCAGCCTGTTGGTGTCACACAAGCCTTTGTAAGCACCTTGCCCACCATAAATAGATACGGGTGCTTTTCCCCCAACTCTACCATTAGGTAATATCTCCTCCTCATGACTACAATATACCTCACTAGTTATACTCGATTTGGAATTGAAAATATCGCAATGAATCCAAAATTTCTTTCATACAATCCATCAGTCGTTAGTCACCTTGCACCTGCACCTCGGGTTATAGGTGATACAACCCTCAGTTTGAATCGTTGTTTCCCACTACTTATTGTCACCCCACCTAAATGTGGATTTCGGGGATTTCATCCCAGTTCTAAATAATACTACGTCGAACCACGTACCGACGTGTTCACTATCTAATAGTGTAAATCACCCCAAATATATCACAATTTCTCTCCTTCTGGACAACATGTCCCACATAATCGAAGGAACTCATTACTTATCAATAAGTAGGCTACCTCTCAAGAAATTCTCCAACTTGACCCTCCCATTCTTGGAATTGTCATCTTGATACAAAATTATTTGGTTGATCATCTAACCCCAACTGTTCTACTACTTACTATACCTCTTTCAATGTCAATATTCACATAAAAATTTCCCTGTTAAATGATACTCAATGATCTTATTTTCCCGACGAATACCAAAAGTTTGGACCTTTACACTTTTCACCACTTTGTGAAAATCCGGACTCCCTATACCTGATTGACTTCTTCATTCTATTTTCTCTTGAGTCACCCTCAACATTCGATTGATCGGAACTCTACTCCAAATTGTTCATAATAATTTATTCTCCTTCTCAAGAGATATCCTTTTATTAAATGGCTTTCTACTGCCTTTTCTCCAAGTTTGAACGTGCTACATTGACTACACATGATATTCGCTTACACCTTTTCTTATGACGTTTAATCTCATAAGTAATAATCTCACCCGCCTATGTTCCCTCTTCCTTTGATTTACACTTTAGCAAATCAAGATGTCTACGCCCCTTACAACCCAACCATACGGTTTTTAAACATTATATACGCTTCATACAAATCCCAAACTCTTTATTGTCACTGTAAATACAACGGTGCTATACCATTTGGGCGTTCTCAATCTCTTCTGAATTAGAAATCCTAAATCCTCCTTATCCTCAATGCGTCCTTCAACATGCCGTGACAAAACCAACATTATTAATACTTATCTCTTAATTTACTAACAACTGGATCTAATGGCCGTACATCATAATTTACTTCTTGTAACTTCCCGTTATAACTACATACTTCCCTAACGATAGAGGTATCCAGATCATGAAAGAAGGGCCAAACATTTCCTTACTACCAACCTTACGCTAAGTTTCATGCGTGGGTTGTCTCGCAAAGCGAAATCCAAACAAGGAACCCCCCTGATACACTACTACCTAACCTTGTCGGTCATCGAGATTTATTAAGCCCTCAGTCCATAACACGTACCCCTATGTTCTCATCTCTTAACAATAAAGTTTCATCTCCGATCGCAATTACACATAAACAAGGAACTCCTTCCGAAAGACACTTTCTCTTGATAGTGGTGGAAATCACATTTCATATACACATGCGAATAAAATCGATACTCTCAAATTCCCGTCCCCAGACACACAACTATGAGCATAAACTTCCAAATCTCTAACGGGTGATAAAACAATGCACTCTTTTTGTTACGACCTCTCTATCGTTAATTATAAAAACCAACTAACCCTTTGTTGAGTAGTAAATCAATTACATACTACTCATAATAATGAAATTCCTACGCATACTGGGATTAAATATCCGAGACCATTATGCCTTTGAAATCACAACAATATTTATATATATATATATACATAAATACAATAGTACAATTCTGAGCCCGGCCCTCTCATAAATGGGGCCTCTCCAGAACCAAAACATTCTACCCAAGGTAGTAATCCCAATAAACTTGCAATACCAGCATACTATCGGTATAATCATATATACAAAACAATAATTAAGATCATATCATACTCGTATAACACATCATTAAAACGAGTAATTTCGATAAAGCATAAACCGCTATTAATATACCCATTCATCCTCCGCGGATGACAATAAAAAGTAACTCCCACACTATCAGGGAAAATGTTCTTATATATAATAAACTTACTTATAAACTCACTAAACTCGACCCTCAAGTGAGAATAACAATTATAACGAATGTAGCAAATCATTCATGCCACAAATAACATGCATCCTCCTCTGAGGATATAACACATACTTCTATCCTAACAATCGTCCCGGCTGCTTAATGGTTCCTGGTCTTAACATCTGTCCGTACCACACCAAATATTTCAATAATTGTTGCCCTTGCCAGGCACAATACCTTGATCCCTACTTTGTATCTGGAAAATTTTTATAACGTATGGGTTTTCACTCTCACAAAGTACCTCTACCCATACTCCACTTATTTCCAGTCACCCTAACCATGTTAGAGTGGTCCTTTCCTCGGACGTTGGTAGTCTCAGCTCTGAAGACTATCTCCATTGTTCCCTTAGTTTCATGTACCTAAGGAACACACTACTAGTTTTCCACCTCTCTTACTGAAATTACCATCGCTCGGTAGTAATTTCGCTATCGAATTATTTTAACGGTTTCTCCATTGGTTCTTCCTCCTTGTGGTGTTTTTCCAACACCATTTTCCCAGTCTTATTCTATAAAAAAAAATTCAATTTTTGTATCTCCCTACCCAAGGGAACATTTACCTCCAAATTTACACCACGCGATCTAATTACTATTTGTATTTATCATCCAAGAAGAATTTCCCCATAAGAGCTAACAATTCTTCTTGTATGTAGACTCTCCCTTTAACATCCTCTTCTCCATACCACCTTCTCCACCCGGTGTAAGGTTCGCTACAACATTAAATTTCTCCTCACAAGTTGACCCCTGTTTGGCCCTCTTATGTGAGTTTAGAATAACATTCGCCTTTCAACCTGAACATTTGATGAAGGAACTTATGGTCAAACCATTCGTGTACGCCTTCTCTCGACATCCCATTCCACTTATAAGTGTGGTGATTGTTTCTCCCCATTGAAACTCCACTCTCACGAGACAAGAAGAATTTTCCCCAAATTTTCACTCTCGATTGGCCATACTTCGACACAAGTCCAAGCCTTTAGATACATTGCGTTCGTTTGGCTAGCACATGCCGTCTTAGCCTTTAGAGTATTGCTACTGCTGGTTCTCTTCAATGTTACACCTAACTCTTTCTCTCCCATTCCAACCTTGTTGGATGTGTCTAATTTGACCCCATTCCTACTATAGCCGTACCCGGAAGTCTCAAGTCGCGCCTTAGTCTTCTATATCATCCCGGACTTCCGTGCCATAATATTGGTGACTTCAACTACGGTCATCCTTCTTTTTAAAAAAAAATCAATTAACCTCATTATATATATATTTGCCTCCTGCGGTTCACCCAACCGTCTTCACTTGACGCACTACATTGTTCGGCACACGAATACACCCGATCATAAATAAGATTCACTACCATATGTATTAAAGCAGGAGAACGAAATTTCACCAAAGATAAAAATAATCCTAAACATAGGGCTCTACATCAAAGAAATCTCAGCGGAAACATAACAAGCCGTAGAGATCCTAAAGGACACTAGAACCTGATGCTCTAATACCACATGTGACACCCCGACTAATTAAATACCGAGTAGCTACTCCTTTATTAAATCAATACAAAATGCCAAGCTGGTCCAGTTAATAGCATCACTGTCGAAAACGTTTAATGATTACTAACAACCTAGTATTTAAAAAGTGAGTTGTCAAATTTTAAATTAAATCTGATTAATATGCAATAAATGAAATATAGAAATGTAACACAAACATTCACGATAAAGTCCAACTATAATGAATCAACAAATAAAGATGAGTCTAGAGGAAATACTCCTCACAACAATCCCAATATGAAAAGAAATAAAACAAGTCTGCATCCTGAATTAATTACAAACCAAAGTCTGAATAACTGAAATATAAAATGAAATGTCTCTAAAAGAAATGGGCAACATGCCCTACAACTGACAAAATCGGAATATAGAGTCAAGGAAAATGAAGCGTCTACTAGAAAGGCCCTGTAACTTCCACAACAGCTACAGTTCGTCACCTGACTGGAAATACTATGCATGGTGTCCTTGTGGCTGGGAACCTAAAAATGGTTTTTACAAAAAAAAAATAGATTTGAAAGCAAACGGGTTAGAGCCCGAATGTGGAGAGTATTTTAAAAATAGCAAGTGCTTTAATAACAATTAAAACAGTGAATGCAAGATACATGTTAGGACGTGCTCTCACATGAAATACTCACCTCTCGTCTAACTGTGCACTCCTAACGTTCCTGTACCCATTCATGTGTTATTTAACTAACTAAACCATCATAAGTTCTAACCCAACTACTCGATTCACAATATGAATTCCCAATGTTATTACTTAAATAGATAGCATTACTTGAACTCGGATTCTCAATTATTAGCATTTCCGTTTACTGGAGGTCATCCCCTTATTTATCTTCTCAAGGAGTTACTATAAATTATTCTCATAATTAAACATAACAATTCCTTTTCATTTAACCGTATATTATTCACATCATAAATGTACAATACCAGCACCACGAGGCTAAGCTGCGGTGCACACATACTCTACTATCCATCCTGGTACATCACGTACATAAGGATTACAAATTCCGAATCTCTCAGGAATTGCTATAATAAACACCACACACAAAAATGGAGGCGAACATAATTCAACATATCCATGGTCACGTACATACCTACGCTCCATAGTCAGCTGGCTTAATAACTCACAATTAAGTCATTCCCTTGAACTATGCACTCTAGGTACCAAACTAAATCCGGGCACACAAGGATTATATGGCCCTAAGCGAACGTAAACCTCCCGTGATAGCAAGTATGGTAGGTATGTCATACACATAAGATCATATACTAAGCATGCACACATCTTAGATATCTCAATATTAATAAAGGTATTTTCTACACCCTTATACCATTATTCCAATTTTATACATTTTAAGTCTTCCGATAATATATAATGTAGACTGTCGACACATCTCACGTCATAGATTCTTATACCTAAAAAAGGTTTATTAAGTTTCCTATTATTTCCACATATAACATCATTATTCTTAAGGTCCTTACTTCTGCCCCAAACCTCAATTCATCAATTTATTCAAAATTACTCTTTTAACCCTAATATTATCTCACTCATCGAGCTTCATTAGCTTTTAGAATAATTCCTCAAATTAAATTCTAATTAAGGTCCAAACTTTATAACCATACCTACTGGTCTTCCTTAAGTCTAAGGATATTCATAAGGTCTCCAATAATATTTTCCAAGGGTTAACATCATTAAAATTTAATTAGGGGAAATTTTACTCTTTCTGGGAAGGTCGATCGATCGACCTTGACCTTCGATCGATCGATGGTGGTCGATCGATCGACTAATGAATGTCGATCGATCGAACGCACCAGGTAGGCTACGGACTGCTTCGTTTTGCAGTTTTCAAATCATCTCAAAACACCATTAACAAGCATGAAACTCTAAGATAACGTTATGATATCATCATACAACCATCCTACAACATTGTTAACGTTCTAAAACCAATAATTCATCATCCAAGGGCTTTGTTTGGATCAAATCTTCATCAAGAATTCCAGTTTTCTATTTCTTTCAAGAACATTAATAAACTTCTTCTAAAATCCGTTTTTAGATCATCAATGGTTATATTTTGAATTCATAATTCGTCCAGAATGTTTCTATATGCAATTCCTAACATAGTTCATAGTTTTAATCCTCAAATTCATGGGTCTAATCAATCTTCCAAGATAAATTTGATACTTATCCTAAACATGGAAAAGCATAGCATTGAATCAATTGTAATTAAACCACTTGCCTCTAATCTTTCTCTGAATTTGATGTTGAATCTTGATGGTTTAATTGTTCTCTCTCTCTCTGCAGAATTCTCCTTTCTCTCTTTGCAGAATTCTCCTCTCTCTCTCTCTCTCTCTCTCTCTCTCTCTCTCTCTCTCTCTCTCTCTCCAAGCTTTTCTCACAAGATGACAATGGAGGTGGGGGTTGGTTTTTGGCAAGTTAGGAATGGTTTCTTAACTTCTCCCGTAGTCCATTAAGTTATTTAGTGTAGTTAGTGGGTTTAGTGGATAAAGAATAAATCAGATTTGTATTTCTAATTTTCGTGGGTTTTAATTCTCAAATTTCCAAAATTACCAAAATGCCCTTTTAAGTTACCGGTATGGCCCAATAATGCCCTTTTTAATAGAAATGAAATTCACGTTTTAATTTAAATTATTCTATTCCTGACGCGACTGTCACGCGCGTCCCAACAAAATTCCCAAATTGCCGTATTTCTATCTCACGAGAAATTCAATATTCATATATTTCCATATATACACATTATAATAAAATACCAACTCACAACTCGTTAATATTTTATCCGGATTAATTCTCAATTAATTCACATTTAATTTAATTAATCCCATAAATAAATATCCATAAAAGTACGGGGTATTACAAGTATTACGTGTCACTTAATGTGAGACATTTCAAGGGAATAATCGATGTTTAGCGAGACGTAGTGAGTAGTCTCTACATGCACCGCCCATAGGTAAGGTTTGGTTGAAAGAGGAGAATCGACCAAAGAATTTTGTGTTTATAAAAAATTCCCGAACTTGGAAGAGGTCGATAAAGCCGGTTAAATTCTTGAATGAGTTGACATCCTCAAAAGAAGATCAAGGGTTTATCCCGAACATGTGAATTAAGTCGCCGAAAAGGAAGTGATTGATATTCCTTTAGGCTGGCTTACAATATTAACTAGTGTGCCCCAGACTTCCTTTGAAAGGAAGGATCGCGCCAGTGCATGGTCCGGCGCAGTATAAATTTCTAAATCAGGATGAGATTGGTGAATCCCACCTTTGATATGGGATTTTAGGAACCATCGGAGATAAGATTTCGTTTTAAGTAGGATGTATCACCCTTAGCCAGGGAATAAGTGCATGGTGATTAAAGATTAGTGGAGCCACGTGAAGGAAATTTTGGAATCTTGGTACGATGATTTCAAGCATGCTCTGTAGAAGCACTCGTACCTGTTTGTCGCGTACGAGGTGCTTATTAAGGTTTTGTTATGGAAGAACCTCGACTATTATCCTTCCGTATGTTTAGAGGAGAGTAGATAACCAAAATTTTTGATCGGTCGAGAAAATATCCGATATCTATGGTGGAATTCCACGACTGTTTTAGGCAGTCAGGAGTGGTCGAATGTTCGTATGATCTTCTCAGAATGGGATTTTTGTGTATGAATAAATACGAGTAGTTTGTCATGTAGTGAGGTGCGGCCTCCTGATGATAGTGAGATAAGGAAATTATAACGTATATGCGTGACCTATGCGAATGTTTTCGGGTGGCACCACAATGTGAAGTGTCTCCAATGAGAATGTAAAACAATGTTGCTGTGAGGAAAAAGCTATAGTGATTGAGCGTCGTACTATGTAGATAGTTTGCGTACTGACAAGGATATCCAGAATTGTGCTACCTGGTAGGCCTTATTTTCCGAATTTCTGGACGAAATTCTGTTATTAGGGGGGAAGTATGTAATACCCCCGTATTTTCATGGATTTTAAATTTAAGGATTTATTAAATTTATTTGAGATAAATTAATTTAATTTTAATCCGGAATGTTGTTTTAAATATTTACTAGCGTGACGAGAGTTAGTAATTATTGGACATTTGTTATTTGTGGCATATTACTGGATGAGTATAGTAATATATGAGATTTATTTTTATAATATTGTCACGTGTGAATAAAATGACAATTGTGGAAATTTAAGTCAGGACGCGCCTGCGTCGTGTCGGGACTAAATGTGGATTAATAAAAGTGAATTTTTATAAGTTGTTCGTATGGTCGTTTTGAGTGCACCAACGCATCCGAAAGGGTCGAGATAGTTAGAAAAGTGTACCCGGGGGTTTAGTTTGGGTCTCGGGGCATTTTTAGACCTAATTAGTACCCCGGGAGGGCATTTTGGGCATTTCACATTTTTGGGTAATTAAACCCACGAATTTTATAGGGTTATATCAGATGTAAAGTTTCATCTTCTAGGGTTAACACAATGAAATACTAATGGCGGCCATTGGAGAGGAAGAGGAGAAGCTCTCCAAGGAGTTCTAGGCCAAGAACACCTCCGATTGCACCGCCGTCACCACCCACGCGTAGATCGCGCGACGGGGAACACAACCACATCAAAATCGTCTGCAAATCAGAACACCAAAAATCCCAGGCAAGTGTTTATCTTGCTTATTTCGTTGATGCATCTTTCATATTAGTGTAGGAATGATTAGGATGAGTTTTATTGAAGAAAACCTAAGATATGAGATAGGAAATCGCATGTAGTGATGGATTAATTGTTACTCTGGAAACTCCTTAACATGTAGAGGATTAAACCATGAATTTATGAGGTGTAGATGAAGAAATTCTATAAAAGATGGATTAGAACCATGTTAATGAAATTTTAGGGTTCTTGAAGTTTTATATGAATTTGGGGCTTGTTAATCCATGTTTAATAGTAGAAATCTACATACTTTACGTTGGAATTTCATAATATGATGATATAATGTCAGTAGTATAAATTTTGGGTCGATTGGGTATGAAAAATATGGATTTGGTGAAGGTTAGAAGATGAAACCCGTAACTGCAATTCTGTAAAAATCACAATACCTTCTTGATCGATCGATCGAGCCCAGAGCTTCGATCGATCGAAGGTTCGATCGATCAAGCCCAAGACCTCGATTGATCAACCCCTCCTGGCAGACTCCTATTTCCCTTTTTAAATGACTTAAATTCAATTTATCGTGAGATAATTCTTGGACATTCTTAATAAAATGTTTTGGGAGATAGGGAAGACCAGTAGGACATGTGAATAGATTTTGTGACCCTTGATGTCGGGCAAAGATTGTATTTTGGGACAATTACATAAGGGTCAGTGAATTTATGATTTAAAGAGAGAGACACGTAAGAGAGTTACTTTGGGAGAAACGCGTATACCTACTGAATTTTATACTTGGGAGGATAGAATCCATGAGCGTTATGTAGTAAGTGGAAAATTTCCTCAAATTAAAATAAGATATGAATGGTTATACGTGATAACTAAATAATGAGAAATAAATACGAATGTCGTAATTATGGGAATTGAGAATTTACCCATTATTGATATGGTAATATTGGTATAGTTATATGATTGTGTATGCATATACTATCTATGTGTGAAAATCATGCCCACGCTACTTGCTATCCCCGAGTTTTCCGCGCTGGGACAGTCTTATCTCGATGGGACCTTTATGGGGGATATTGACTTGTACCCTAGAAGATAGATATCCTTGGTACAGGCTATCGTAATGATAGTTCAGACGGTCCTAAGAGATGCGGGTATATGCTTTCCTCTTAGAGACTTGGAATCTATGCTTCGCCTCATTTTGTTTGTGAATAGATATCCTTGGTACAGGCTATCGCAGTGATAGTTCAGACGGTCCTAAGAGACGCAGACATATGCCATCCTCTTAGAGACTTGAAATCTATACTTCACCTCAATATTGTTTGAGTATGTGTTAATACAATTCGAGAGTGATTTCGAATTTGTATTCCCCTTAATATGAGTGATATGGGGTTTGGATAGTAGAGTATGCCCGCACCATAGTTTCATTTGGGGTGCTGTTCTGTTATATATATTTTACGAGTAAATAATATATATATATGAAATTCTGAAATCTGGAACTACCTACTGTGATTTGATATGTGGGACATGGTTGATGACTCAAATTGTAAATACTTATTTTGAGAAAGTATAATATGACACTGGAAAACTTTATTGATTTATAAAGTTAAAATGAGAACTTTGGTTACTAATTGAAATATTCTTTTCAAACAATTGAATCGTTAAATTTTGAATCCTGCGAGTAATCTAAGAAAAGTAAACCATTGGGAAAGGATAGCGTGACATATGATGAGATAGACCACTGGGAAGGTTAGTGCGATAGGTGTGCACATTAGAAGAGAGATGAGAATTTCTCAAGAGAGTGTCGAACTAATATGTTGTAGCATTGGAATGTATCAATTTAAATACATGCTAAACTATTTTCAAACTGCTTCACATTCGGCCTCTGACCCGTTTGTTGTCACCTCTTCTCTCTTGTGTATATATATATATGTATTACAGGTGCCCAACCACAGGGTCGTCTCTCTTGGAATTCTTGGGATGGAACGCGCTGTAGCTTTTGTGGGAGTTGCGGGTCATTGATTAGACGACCTCATTATTGACTCTACTCCTAGTTCGGTTTTATCAAGCAGTGGCATGTGTCGACCTCTTTTTATTATTTAGTTGGTATTGTCAGAGACTGTGATTCTTTTTACTTCCAGCATCTTTATTTAAAGATTTAGTACTGTCAGGATGTTTTCCTTTAGTGTTTTAAATGTTGGGATTATTTATTGATGGTTCAATTCTGGAATGTTCAGTACTATTCTCATTATTAATGTGTGACTCTTAAAAATGTAAATGGTTAAAGGTTTTATAATTGGATCTAATAGAATGGGAATAAGGTTTTAAATGGTTTTGACACTTAGCTTAATTATTTAGGGTGTTTAAATTGGAAAAGTATTTTAACGACAGTGATGCTAAGAATGAACCAACTGTTCACCTTGATTTTAATTTAATAAAGGATTGATTGCACGGTATTTAATTAGGTGGGGTGTCACAAAAGGTCACAAGTATTTGTTTATAAACATCACTACATTCCCCCATACGAAGGTGACGTTGAATATCCTTCTTCCACTGACTTGTTATGACCACTTCGACTCCCCCTTGAAATTCTGGAGGATGACCTTTTTTAAAAGATTCCCTAAATCTCTCACACAAAGACAACACCAAGTGAGTTGGATCTACCGTCACTGTAGGTTATTGCAGAGCTTGAGGAAAATTTTGATCCATGGCGTTCATGGCCGCATTGACTGCTTGAACCACAATATTAGCAACCTCCATTGCATTCATAGTCACCTGAGGCACTTGGGGTTCCACATTCTCTTCCCTTCTATTACCTCTAGCAGAGCAACCTCTTTTCGGCGACATCTGAAATAATAGCGAACTTTATTAGAACAAAGCTCAAGAAATTACGCATCACATAAGATCTTAAATGCAATATGAACAAAAAATCCTAAGACACTAGAACCTGATGCTCTGATACTACTTGTGACACCCTGCTCAAAATAATAACGGGTGGCCAACCCTATACTAAGATAAAACGTGAATCTTAAGTGCATCATTCTCAACACCAAATGTTGAATCTAAAAAAACATAACTAACCAGCCAATAATAAAATAAACAGATCCCAAAATTCCAAAAGCATACAAGAAACTACACACCAACATTTATAATGACTATAAAACATGATAATATATACACGTGTATAACAAACGATATACCAAAATATGATGTCAGGTCACAGACAATAAAACATCCAGTGATAAAAACATAACAGATCTACATATATACAACCCTTGGGTATACACACTGGATATACAAAAATGAATCCTTAACTATATTTACAAAAAAAAGGATGCGGCCACAACAAAATCCTGTAACATTTCTCATCTGCTACATAACTAAGGACTCTAGATAGAGTAGGCATCAATGGCATCCTTACGGAGGGACACCTATAATATATTACAATATATGTATAGGAAGAGAGAAGATATAAACGGGTCAGACCCGAGGTTTGAAAATAATTTTAGCAAGTGAATTAAAATGCATAATAATTATGAATGTGAAAGTGCGGAGTAATTTCCTTTTATATAGAATTCAATAAATGATGCGAAAGCGTTGAATGATTGTTCACAAATAAACAACGACCAATATTTAATTAAAGTCCAAATTAAATGAGTGTGATAATTAAACCAAATTTTATCTTTAATTAAACCTAAAGCATGGATTCTAAATTATTGTGCAAGATAAAATAAACAATATAACACTACGCCGCGATGTACGAGGAAAAACCCAAGACAGGAAAAAACCTCGGACCGCCCTAGCCACAAATCCACTAGATATGGAATTATAATTACAAGACAAAAGACTTACATCCTCGACTCGAACCCTCACAAGCCTTGTTGCTCCTTCTTGTAGAAACCTCTTCCTAGAGGACAACCACGGAGCTCCACCGCGATCTCAGAATCCACCGATAGGACTTTGTATGGTCACCGTCACCCAAGCTTGGAGCCTTTCTCCAAGTGAGTAATACTGCAACAAACCTCTTCTTCTTTTTGATGGGATGTAGAAGCAAACCCGAAATGTCTCTTTTTCAATTCGGTAGAGAAAACCGGTGCCAAAACTCCAAGCAATTGATATAAATATAGAAACTTGGATAAACACAATTGGCTGTAAACACTAGAGTGGTATATGCATTTTCTTTGAAAAACAACCCTCAAAACTTGAACATTTTCCTAAACTATTTTTGCTCTCAAACTCTCTCTAGGAGATAAACTTAGTTGGAAAAGTTGATTTGGAAAATGTCATTCCCGCACATTATTAAGTCTGAAAAAGTTGGTTAAAAACCAAGTGGGGAAGTGGGTAAAAAAACTGCCAAAAATTGTTCCCGCCTGGCATTCTCGTTCGAACGACATTGACACTCGTTCGAACGAGATTTCTAACGAGCGACCAGTCTGGGCTCGTTAGATACCTCGTTTAAACGAAGGAACTCGTTCGAACGACATATCGAACGACTGACCAGTTTAGGTTCGTTGGCAAACTCGTTCGAACGAAACCTCGTTAGAACAAAAAACTCGTTCGAACGACATATCGAACGACTGACCAGCTTAGGTTCGTTGGCAGTCTCGTTCGAACAAAACCTCGTTAGAACGAAAAAACTCGTTCGAACGAGATTTCCAACGACTTCCAGAAAATTTTCTAAAATTCTATTTTGGCCCTGGAACTTTATATACGTTAAATTAAAGTTCCAATTAAATTATTCTGAAAGTAAAACATGGTTTTTTATTAAACCTAACACCCAAATAAATTTTGTTCCAAGCTCCTATATAAATATAATTACATTAATACCTTGGGAGCATGGAACCTTAGTTAATGACGTAGAAACGAGGCACGCAAACCAGCATTTTGATGAAGCTTTAAATTCTTTGCCGCTACGTCTTCAACACATACTTCATAGGCTTGAGAGTATTACAATAAAACACTAACCTATGAAAAAAAATGTTTTTGTCCGGAATTGAGCCAACACACTACATGGACTCAATTGGAAATTTGTGTCCTTACAAATCTCCCCCTTTGGCTATTCCGGGACAAAAACCAAAACAAAAATCCTAAAGGGCCGTCAAGCTCACTAGACTCAAAACATAACCCGCCCAATCTTGACTCAACCCAAGGATTAAACACTTTGCCTTTTAAAGTTACCGCTTTAGTAGAATACCTGCACACTTAAGCAAACTCATCAAATGCATAGGGAATATCAAAATATATTAATCGCAATTAATTAATTACTCCCCCTAAAATAATTCTCCCCTTTATCAAACAATGACATTTACTTAGAAAGACGTCTCCCCCTAAGATAAATCTCCCCTAATAATATGATTAGATACCATTTCTCCCCCTATCATCATTCTCCCCCTTTTTGTTCGGGAATAGGCAAAGGATAAAGAACTAATAAACAACATGTGGAAGCTTAAAGTGAAAAGACATGAAAGCATATGGGCAATAAAAGCAAGGCAAAGACAAATAAATATCATATATATAGATACTAAAAATATACCAATAGAGCACTTGCATATATATATAGATATAAACACACACATGACACAAAATACAATAAGTTTGCACACTCGTATGGCAAAAATGTGTCATATGGAAACGGAAGTGTATGGGTGTGTACTAGCAACAATAAAATTTAGACCCAAACACTTAACAAACGTTCACGGAGTTCTCATTTGAATGCAAACTTCATCACAGTTAAATATAACCTCATGTGACAATATAAAGATTGAACTCAATGAACAAACATTCACAATGCATACAAGCCTAGCATGATGATGATTCTACAAACCAAATAGAGTCATGACATTAAAGACAACTAGGATAAACGGACATTGAGCAAACCGTTGATATACCATCCAATTCTCCCTCAATGAGCATATATATTCTTTTGTTTTTGAATGAATATATCAAACAAACATAGGCCTTGGCAATTGCTTTCTGTTTAATGCCAAATATTCTGTTTTTAGGCCTTTGGATCACGTATTTCTTTTAGATCCAATCAACGGTGGCTTACTATTGCAAAGGATTTAATTCATCCTTTCGGAGCCCTTCCCCGTGCATATATTAATTTATCATGTTTTCATTTTTCACACAAATCTCACATGCAATGGATTTTGACATGCACTAGTCCTCCTAGGTCATAGATATGTAGATGACTAGATTGATAGGAGAACACCTCAAAAAGCTCAAATATAACATGTGACATTAAGATTTCAAAAGAGCTCGTGCATGTGTGAATAGAGGCATATAGAAGTAGAATCCATTTAAACAATACAAAATCCAACTACTCCATATAAAACATGGTAAAGAACATTTTAAGGATTGAAAATCTAAACCAAAAGTTCTAGCCACATGGGAGCGTAAACGATGGGATTCAAACACAAATATATGCCACATAAAGTGTGTCAAACTAAAATACACACAAAATAAAATCTTTTTGAGTTTTTAACATTTTTAATCAAAAATAAATATTTACTCAAAAGGACAAACAAACATCATTTGTATTTTTCATGAAGATTAAATGACATAAATAAAACACAAATGATAAACAAAAATCTTTTTATATTTTTCAATTAATTCAAACACAAACTATAATACAAAAAGATAAACAAGTCTTAATTCCAGCATGGGATATGAACTAAGGCAATGACTAGAAAATGACTAAAACAAGCATACATTTAGCATGTGAATATAACATAAAGTACAAACGCTAAAGAATGCAAACACTAACACATTCATCCTTTAGATTTAGCAAGGGAGGAAGCATGTGAAAGTAAATGAGAATCAACAACCCTATTTTGTGAGGCAACCAAGTCGGATTTCCTAACCCAAATTAATGAGGAATGACTATCTTAGGGTGTAGGAATGTTAACTACCGTGGTTACTTTATTATGGGGTTTTCTAGGAATTCGTTTAAGATCTAAACAAAATTTCCTAAGATGACCTTGTCGACCACAATGTGTACAAGTGAGAACATGTCGAAAAGATTTACTTAAGGAGTGATCTTTAAAAGTATTCCTAGTTGATTCTCCTAAAACATTGGTTTGGGCATAATGAGTAAATCCATTACAAGGATTGAAGCCTAAACCACAAGTGTCATTTTTAATTTGGACCGTTCCTAACATTTTATCTAGTTTTTCTGAACGACATTCCAAATCAAATTTGACATTACTAGAATCTTTTAATTTATTTTCCAATTCTGCAATGTTAGATTCTAGTAAAACATTTCGCTCTTCAAAAGCAAGAAGCTCCTTTTTCAAGGATTCCATTAAACCCCTAAGGCTATCTCTTTCGCCTTCTACATAATCAAGCTTCTCTTGAAGAGTCCTCACATGTGTCCTAAGGTCTTCTATTAAAACATTTTCATCAATGACCTTGACACTTTCTTTTAAACTAGCTTTTAACTTCAAATTAGCTCTTTTCAATTTAATAGATTCTTTATAAAGTTCTTGAAAAGCATTTTGAAGTTCACTCACATTAACCTCTTCTTCATTTTCACTCTCACTTTCTTCTTCACTCTCACTATCATCAAAAACAAGAGAATCATGTACAATGACCTTATAAGTGGCATATTCTATCGTTTCATCAATCGATGAGTTGTCACAATCACTCACATGACTAGCCATAAAAGCCACAAAATTTTTCTTAGAGGGGGAATCGGGCTTTTCTTCCTTATCACTATCACTAAGGGTTGCATTATATGCAGTGGGTCGTTTACCCTCTTTCCTTAGTTTAGTGGGGCACTCATAAGCTCGATGGCCATAACCTTCACAACCAAAACACTTGTTAGACTCGTCCCTATCTAAATTGTCATTACTAGGTTTAGGGATCCTCTCGGCTTTAGAAATCTTCTCGCTTTTATCATGTTTAGAAGTATCAAATTTCTTAAAATCATTTTTAAATTTATCTTTGTTAAATTTAAGAAATTTTCTAAATTTGCGAGCAAACAAAGCCATATCTTCCGAGTCACTTTCACTATCGCTCTCTACTACTTGTTTGACCTCTTTTCGGGCTTTTAAAGCAACACCCTTTTCAATTTTATTTTCAGTTTTAGAGGGAAACATATCTAGTTCATAGGTTTGTAAATCACCTACAAGCTCTTCTAATTTCGTAGAGGCTAAAGTGGGTAAAGAATTTAAAACGGTCACTTTAGGAATAAATCTATCGGGTAGGGACCTTAAATTTTTCATTACAACACGGTCGTCAGGTATTTTCTCTCCCAAGTTAAAAGATGAATTAACAATATCAGAAAGTCTAGCATAAAATTTATCAAAAGTTTCTTTTTCATCCATTTTGATAGTTTCAAATTGAGTGGTGAGGTTTTGGAGTTTTGAAGCTTTAACGACACTAGTTCCTTCATGAGTTAATTGTAAAATATCCCAAGCTTCTTTAGCGGTTTCACACGTCATAATACGTCGGAATTCATCTGGTGCGACAGCGCTAAATAAGGCATTTAAACCTCGGGAATTAAAGTTAGCAAGTTTAAACTCATTTTCAGTCCATCTATCGGCGGGTTTGATAACACGTTCATTTTCAACTAAGTAAGTTGGTGGGGAGTACTCGGTAACAACAGACATCCAAACTCTCTCATCGATAGATTTTAGTGCTGATCTCATTCGCGCTTTCCAATACACGTAGTTTGAACCATCAAAAATAGGAAATTTTGAAAATGGGGAAAAATCCATTTTAGCCGAAAAATTATTTAAAAAGATCGTTAACGAAATAATTTATCGCTCTTGCTCTGATACCAATTTGAAAGTCCGGAGTAATTTCCTTTTATATAGAATTCAATAAATGATGCGGAAGCGTTGAATGATTGTTCACAAATAAACACCGGCCAATATTTAATTAAAGTCCAAATTAAATGAGTGTGATAATTAAACCAATTTTTATCTTGAATTAAACCTAAAGCATGGATTCTAAATTATTGTGCAAGATAAAATAAACAATATCACACTACGCCGCGATGTACGAGGAAAAACCCAAGACGGGAAAAAACCTCGGACGGCCCTAGCCACAAGTCCACTAGATATGGAATTACAATTACAAGACAAAAGACTTACATCCTCGACTCGAACCCTCTCAAGCCTTGTTGCTCCTTCTTGTAGAAACCTCTTCCTAGCGGACAACCACGGAGCTCCACCGCGATCTTGGAATCCACCGATAGGACTTTGTATGGTCACCGTCACCCAAGCTTGGAGCCTTTCTCCAAGTGAGTAATACTGCAACAAACTTCTTCTTCTTTGTGATGGGATGTAGAAGCAAACCCGAAACGTCTCTTTTTCAATTTGGTAGAGAAAACCGGTTCCAAAACTCCAAGAAATTGATATAAATATAGAAACTTGGATAAACACAATTGGGTGTAAACACTAGAGTGGTATATGCATTTTCTTTGAAAAACAACCCTCAAAACTTGAACATTTTCCTAAACTATTTTTGTTCTCAAACTCTCTCTAAGAGATAAACTTAGTTGGAAAAGTTGATTTGGAAAATGTCATTCCCACACATTATTAAGTCTGAAAAAGTTGGTTAAAAACCAAGTGGGGAAGTGGATAAAAAAACTGCCAAAAACTGCTCAAAACTGTTCCTGCCTGGCATTCTCGTTCAAACGACATTGACACTCATTCGAACCAGACTTCTAACGAGCGGCCAGTCTGGGCTCGTTAGATACCTCGTTAGAACAAACAAACTCGTTCGAACGACATATCGAACGACTGACCAGTTTAGGTTCGTTGGCAAACTCGTTCGAACGAAACCTCGTTAGAACGAAAAACTCGTTCGAACGACATATCGAACGACTGACCAGTTTAGGTCCGTTGGCGGTCTCGTTCGAACGAAAACTCGTTAGAACGAAAAAACTCGTTCGAACGAGATTTCGAACGACTTCCAGAAAATTTTCTAAAATTCTATTTTGGCCCTAGAACTTTATATACGTTTTCCAATTAAATTATTCTGAAAGTAAAACATGGTTTTTTTATTAAACCTAACATCCAAATAAATTTTGTTCCAAGCTCCTATATAAATATAATTACATTCATACCTTAGGATCATGGAACCTTAGTTGATGACGTAGAAACGAGGCACGCAAACCGGCATTTTGATGAAGCTTTAAATTCTTTGCCGCTACGTCTTCAACACATACTTCATAGGCTTGAGAGTATTACAATAAAACACTAACCTATGAAAAAAAATGTTTTTGTCCGGAATTGAGCCAACACACTACATGGACTCAATTAGAAATTTGTGTCCTTACAGAATGCACAAATTTCATAATTATTGTGGCGTCGCACTCTTTTGGAACTTAACCTCACCCCTCAACTATAGTGTGCACCTAAACGTAATCATTTGAACCTCAATTAAGCTACCCGATACATTCTAGGGATAATTCGTCTTAAATTTATGCATAACCCTCATTCGCGTAACTCACTATATCTAAAACATAACCATATATCTACTTCTTCTATCGTCTCCAAAATTACGCCCAAACATATACATTAATATATCTCAATTATATTTTATCGGTTTCTAATTATTAACTTTCACAAGTTAATAGCCTAAGATATCATATGTCATCATTAATGCTAA